>JASJZC010000007.1:7500000-10000000 GCA_037178855.1 Oscheius sp. JU75
CTGCTTGACAAAATGCAAAAATGCACAGATAAATGACAGTGTTTTGTACATGTCCAAGTCGGAGTATAATTTCTGATTGATGATATGTAAAGTACGTTCCGCTATCAGTAGGTTCAAAGTAATACCACGAAGCTAATGTGAAAAATATGTTGCTTATACAAATTTGGACAGTCAAGATGAGCTCTTTTTCAATGGATTTATTGATTCTCTAAATATTGATCGTGGGAAAACCGAATTCATTACATTACACTAAACAGAGACAAAAGAGCAAATATACAAAATTCCTGTAACCAGTGAAACTTTGAATTCACTGTATTTCTTAAACAGTTGTAAGTCTTAAACGGGAGCTATCTTGTCTGGCATCATTACACAGGACTATCTGTGATGGAAAACACGCTTGGGCAAATTTTGCGTATCATTAGTCACTGAATTGTTAGCAAAATATCTATAAAGACTAGTGAGGAGAAAAAAATGTGGTAGTTCAGTATATTTGAGACAATTCAGAGATATCGGTACTCATTGACTCAATGTATACAGTTCATACGATAACTTTTCTTTTTTGGGATGCTCCAATTCTCTTTGTATGTTTTTTCTAGTAAGAGACTAATGGTTCATTAGATTTTCTATTACGACAAGGAGCTCTGGAAAAATAGGGCATACAAGATCATGTTCTGGATTCAAGTATCAGAATGCCTGCAACTCTTGTTGCATATAAATGGAGGATTCGTCTGCTAAAGTTTCTGCGCTAAGATGCACTTGTTTCAGTTGATTAGCGCCTTTAAAGGAGAGCTAATGGGCTACACATTCGCCTTGAACTTTATTCTCTGCTACAACCGCGTTACTGTGATTACGCTTGAAAAGAGTTTAATTTTTCAGAGCAATGGGATTTATACAGAGAGTCGTGTTACCAAACAAAAAACTGTTTGTTTTAGTTGTTATTTCTTACGCCAGCATTTCTGGAGTTGCCTTTACTGGTGCTAAAATGCTTGTTATGGAGTGGTGCTTATAAAATTTTTGATATAGATCATGAGAAAGCCAACAAGGTTTTTTACGGTTTGTATATTTTACAGCCTGTGCTTAGAAATGTGCAAACTAAAAAGCTTGAATATTTTATCTTCAGACTTCCTCACGTACGAGACTTACGGAGATTTGCTTGTCATTTTTGCAACTTTTACGTTGTACATACTCCTCTTGCTTGTTATGTTTAAGAAGGTGAATTTCTTTGCGACACAGGAAAAGTGACTTCCAGAGAAAAGAAATATCTATTAGAAAAGAAAGCAGTCTGACAATCCAAGCATGTGTCTTTAGTGTACTCATGCCCTCTGTGCATACGGTTACAAACTTGCTGTCGAGCAGAGCGTACACGGATGATCAAGCGCTGTACTACATTTCATGCATTATGTGGAGATTCATCAGTGTGCAGAATACTTTCATTTATCTTGCCTTCAATAAGTAATTTAGCGTTGATACCTAAATTTATACTTTAGACGTGTACGACGCTCATACATCAGTTTCTTAACAACAGAGGTTATGGACAGTTGGATGAGAATACCAACGGAACCTCTATCATCCATGTAAAAAAATTGCGTCTTTGTCACTGCAATCTTGTTGGCTTAATGGAAACAGAGCGCTACCGCAAACACTGATCAGATACTGTATTAATTGTTTTGGCTATTAGGTATGCTATTCTTCGTTGCTATTTGAAAGAGTTACCTGTAGCTCTGCAGCATTTAAAGAATCTCTGCTCTCTTTGTATTCATTAAAGTAATCAGTGTCTGAGTTGACTTTTTAAACCAAAGACATCTACTTTACTGAGAAGATCTCCTTCGCTGGCACTAAATTCTCTGAAAGTTATGAGACAGGCTACATTTTCAAGTTTGCGATTCTGAAGGAGTGAAACGTCTGCTGTTGTAAGCGTGTGTCCATTGAAAGCATAGGACTGTTGAACAGGCAGGGCGTGATCATTTCTAGAGTGGTTGTGGATTTGGCTTTTCTTTGTGTATTGCCCTTTTTGTTGATTTTAGTTACAAGTTCTTCAAAACACAAACGCAAAGACAAATCGTCTTTCTTTAAAGATACCACTTTTTCACAAATCCAGATCTGAAGTGGCTTTGTTCTGAAACCCCCCTAACGCTTACTTACAACAAGATGACCAATATCCTATCAGAATGCTTTCATCAACAAAAAATAAGTGATAAGTAAGACCTGAAAACAAATTAGAGACTGGAAAAGCAGCATTATGCACAAGATTTTGAAAAAGGCAAGGCGTCCTCGAGGAACAATATTTGAAGGAGAAGCGAGCGGCACGCCGATTTGATTCTCATAAATTGTTAAGTGTGAGAATGCCAACGTTTGGATTGGCACGACGATCTGATTGCCGAATAGTGATAGACCATCGCTTCGGTACGAAAGAGTCGAGGTTTGAGGAAGGTACAGGACAATAATAAGGGGACCAAACAGGATGAAAAGAATCTCACGCAGAAATGGCAAGTTGCTGAAGATATTCGTTAGAAATAGATTCGGTGTGTATGCTCCAAGAAAAATGCTATCAGGCTGGTAGCTCAACCTGTTTGCACTGCCTCTCAGAATATGGTTAATTCAGTGGGTAGGAAATTATAATTTAGAAACCACTCCTGCCCACTTCTACGGAGTTCTGTTAACTTTTATCAACCTATACAAACATAAGTAACTACAGGGTGCCCCAAAATTTCGGTAACTGTGCGAAGCGCGCCGATTTGCGGCTTTTTGTAAAGGGGTTGTTTTGTTTTTTGTTTTTAATGTGTTTCTCCTTTTATTTATCATGTTTTCTGTTGTTTCAAACGGAATATACTATTATTTTTAGAGTTGTCAAAGCTTCCATCCACTGCCAATCAATTGGAGTTGCTCTTCACCAACAAGGCGTTCAGGCGATCAACATCTCTCGTCGTCTCAAGGTATCCAAGAAGCTCGTGTCTACTACCATTTTACGATTCAAGGAGCTGGAAAGTTAAAAAGATCGTCCCGGACGAGGAAGACCCATTTGTGTGACCACCAGGGCCAACATTAAGAAGATACGCGATGGTATCTATCGGAACCCGGCTCGTTCTATCCGCCAAATGGGCAAGGGCTTAGCAATTTCCAAGGGCTCTATGGCTAGAGTCACGAAGAAACATCTCAAAAACCAAAAAAAGGAAAATGTCAATTCTTGTCCGAAGCCAGTAAGACGAAGAGAAAGGAACGCTCGAAGGAACTGTTGCTTCTTCAAAGGTGAACCCCACAAGTCGATCCTCTTCACGGATGAAAAGGTATTCATCGTCGAACAGTCGCTGAATAAACAAAACAATCGGGTTTATGCTTCTTCACAGCCAAAGGTAGCGGCTCGACGTACTGGATATCCAAAAACTGTCATGGTCTTCGATGGCATAACTTCTGATGGTAAGACACCTCTTATCTTCGTTCCTCAAGGAATCAAGATCAATGCAAACAACTACAAGACCGTGTTGAGGACCGAAATCGTGCCATGGGCCAAGAAGCACTTCAAAAAGCGTCCCTGATGCTATCAACAGGATGGTGCACCGGCTCACAAGCATAACACCGTCCAACCTTGGTGCAAGCAAAACTTTCCCGACTTCATTGACTTCAACCAGTGGCCTCCTTTATCTCCAGAACTCAATCCAATGAACTACTCGGTTTGGAGTATTCTCGAATTGAAGGCTTGCTCAAAACTCTATCGTGATCTTCAATCGCTGGAAAAAGCTTGGGATGCGGACTACTTGGGCACCACCGTTGACGCCTTCCCGAAATTTCTCCGAGCCTGGGTCGCTGCGATGGAGACTCTTTCGAATATTATGATGTTATTTTGTTTTTATGGTCTGGTTCCCGGTTTTGCAAACTTTTTGACGGTTTGGCGCCGCATTTTACTGGTTACTGTAATTTTGAGGCATCATATAACACTAAACAGTCTCATCTATTCGAAGTTTTCTCGCATTCATGGATTTCTCCAAGGCGCATATTTGTCACAGCAGTTGACGGTGGAGTGGTCGATCTCTGCAACATGTTGATTTCGTGATTTGTTTCCCTCTACAGTTTCTTTTCACAATTCTACAGCCAAAACGTTGGATTTGACAAACAGCCTGCTTCGCTGACACGTGTATCTTGAAACTTCCCCCTACGCGCTTCTGACTGATTACAGTAATCGAGACTACGCTCACAGTTGTCCCACTTCTCCCGGGTGTCTGTACATACGGAGGTACTTGATAGATTTTCCAAACTATTGTTCTTAGCTCTCTGTCTCTGCTCACATCCATTACATTCAGTGGTCGTCCATTAAAAAGCATAACGATTCTCTCTGCACAACATATCCGCTTGGAAGACACCGTTCGCACAGAGGTGTTGCGCAAAAACCATTTAATGTATCAATGAATTCCATCTGTGCGGCGGCACACAGCTTCTCACTCTTTTTTGTCAACTCGTTCTCTCTTCTTTATCTTTTCCTACTCATTCTTGTCCAATTTTCTGATTTTTGTTTCTTACTTGAACAAGATCTTTTCTATACACTTGACTGGCAGAGACATCAGCGGGAGGCTCACTCTAGTCAGAATCCGTTCTTTATGGAGATGGTCTTCTTGGATGCCATTTCGAACCATATCGCCGGATTGACAACGTTTTGTTTGAACAGCAGCTAAATGCGAACCTAATGCTGTTCTGTACAACTTGTTATTTTCACGTTTGCAGCAAAGTTTTGAATTTGAAAGAACAAAAATGACGCGTCACCTTAATTTGTATGCAGGACGATATAATCGGCCTACTGATTTTCCATTTCATGTTTTCAGAAACTTTCTCGTTTTCCTGCTAAAGAACATAGATTCTACCTTCGGAATGGACAGTAGGATAGGTCACGAATTCCGCAATGCAGTTCACAATTTCTTCAACAATCATAATGTGGGTTCTTTAAAGATATACTCCAATAATTTTCAGGTAAACTTTTGCATAACTGCTGCTATTGGTATTGCAGCTACATATGCATCTTTTGCAACAATTCTTGGACAAAACTTAGGTTTGTTTGATATTTTTTCGGATGTCAAGCATGTTTCAGTACACCCACTACTAATTCATGCAGATGATGGTCCAAATGATGTTAACGATATCTCAGAAACAGTCATGTCTCTACTTATCCTTTGGATCATAGCTGCCGTTGTTGGAAAACTGTTTAATCTCCTCGATTTGCCTTTTGTTTTTGGTATGAAGTTGGCATTGCAAACATATTTACAGTTTAGGAGCAATGCTTGTTGGAGTACTTATCGGCAACATTGAATTCTTCAAAGTATTCTCTGTCAATGCTCACTGGGAGTTCCAAGCGCGACGAATGGCTTTAGCTGTTCTTATCGTCCGTTGGGGCCTTGGACTTAATCTGGCTCTAATTTACGAGAGCATTGTACAGTCTATGCTAAACTTAAAGGTTTTGGTTTACAGAAAACAATTCTATGGTTCGCGATAGCTACTTCGTGTGTTGAAATATTGGCCATAGCCACTGCCTCCGTTTTCATATTCGGAGTAGATTGGAGGATTTCCTTGATTCTTGGGTACCCTCAGTCTTTTACAGATAAACATGACATCAGAGCTGTTATGTCTGCCGCTTCAACGCCTGTAATCACTCCAGTAATGCTCAAACTCAACAATGCAGGACTTGGTCTGGAAAAAGTTTGAGTTTTCTAGTCAAAATATTGCTCATGGCTTTCAGAAACTTCCAAAAATTATCCCACAAGCAGTTTCCATTGATACCATTTTCTGTTTAACTGTGTTCACCATCAATGCCAATCTTTTTTTCACTAAAGGTGTAACTCTCTATTTTGGTTTAATGAGACTCATTCAGATCCTCTGTTGACTACAGTCGTGATATTGACGAGTAAAGTGGCTCTCTGTGCGGTGGCAGGAATAATATCAGGTTTCATTGACAATATGATGTACATCTGTGTTGCAGGGCTCATTCTGTGGTTCTTCCCCAAGTCGCAAGAAGGGCATACCCTATTTTCAAGAGGATATCTGCTAATGTTCATTGCCATAGCAGCCATCAACGGTTTGATCTGTTTTTCCAAGAATCATAGTAGTTTCGAGCGCTATCTCCTTACGCCAAAATCCCATTTCTCTGTCTTATATCGTATACTGCAAAATCGAAAAAGCTAATTTGTAAAATTGGGTTCTTAGACAACAGGCCAAGAAAACCGGGGCTTGGCTTTCTAACGTGCAGTCTTGATAGCTATCAGACAATGGACATTTTGCATTAGATTCCGGCTTTCAAATAGAAAACAGTAAACCGTATAATGTAATATTTCCTCAGGAAGTTTCTACTTTGGTCTTGGCTATGCAGGAATCGTCTATGTTCTTCTCATGACATCAGTTGCATCTTTGAAGTGGCGAAAAGACAATCTTTCTGCTGTAAGTAAACTAATTGTATTAATATGAGATTCCAGATGTTTTTCCTCGAAAAAAACTATCTCTATATCTGGAACTTTCTAGCCTGCCCCGTACTTTTCGTTCTCGTCGGTATGAAGCTCAAGTTCTACCTTGTAAGCACATTCACATGACCAGATTTTTTCTCAGATGACTTGGTCTGTTGTCGGAGCTATTGTGTGTCTAATCGCTCTCGGCTTTATGTTCAGAGTTGTCGGTGGACTGCTCGTCACATCCTGCTCTGATCTCAAGTTCAGAGAGCAATTTGTTTTTGTACTTTCCATGGTTCCAAAGGCTACTTTGCAAGTTTGTTTCTCATTCTTTGAGAGATTATTGCTGTTTGAGGGCGCTTTGGGACCAAGTTTGCTTTATTATACGGAGGGCTTTCCTGAGTGGGAAGATACAGCCAACTTTGTAGGTTTTTTTTCTTGAAACTAATACTTTCTGCAGATTGTGAACGCCTGCCTGACCTCTGTTCTGATCACAGCCCCTTTGGGAAGACTTCTGCTTGCACATGCTGCTCCCAGCCTCCTGGGCAGATCTTTCACTCAGACCGTAATCATTGCTCCCGTTCTCACGTTCCCGTCGAATAATTCAGGTCCAAATTGTTGCATCTGAAGCTGAGACACCGGCCACGATGCCCGATATGCACTTTGAGGGAAAGCTTGATGAACAGTTGGATTCTGTTCGATTCACTCATTTCAAGTCGCTGCAGCAACACCTGAAGTCATAGTTCAATCGTTTAGTCTGCGTGCCAACAGACGGCTCAAAAACTGTTGTGTAACCCATTAGCAGCTATTATCTTTATTTAGGCGTGCTTTGGCCCGACTTTTTGCGTAGTATTACATACAGTAAAGATTCCCGATGATCATTGGCGAAGGGAGTATAGGGGAGATAATACAAACATTGAGATTTTGTGGTTGAAGATCACATTTCGGCAAGGAAACTTGGCTGGATAGGCGCTACTACAAAAGATATGTTTCTCCTCCTTCTTCCTCCAAAACAGTGTCAACCAGATTGGTCGTTTCTGTGTGCAAAGCAGTAATATTTTTCCCATTGCTCGTCTGCGGGCCTAGATATCAGAAGTCAAGGAAGATGAAACAGGGCCACCCACTTATTATTTCCTTGTTTTGCTTCAGCG
Organism: Oscheius sp. JU75; assembly: GCA_037178855.1. Lineage (NCBI taxonomy): Eukaryota > Metazoa > Nematoda > Chromadorea > Rhabditida > Rhabditidae > Oscheius > Oscheius sp. JU75. The sequence goes on from JASJZC010000007.1 coordinate 7,507,571, forward strand.
GAGGCAAATCCCTCTTGTGGCCGTTTCGATTGAGCGGACGAACATCTAAACTACACTCAGTTTACATGGTTTTTCGAGACAAGAAAAAACCGAATAGCATTTTGACCGGAGAGAACTTAGTATATCAATGGAATATCACAAACGACTATGGTGCACAAGTTGAGCACTAACGGATGTAGCGGGACACTAATGTCAACAAAGCAACTGATCAACCGAGTGATACCCACCGCTTTCTCTGCTATCTGACGGCACAACTTGGATGCCCAAGACTGTCAATAAGGCTAAAGACACTCGTTACCTCATGATGACACCCACAGGTGTGAGAGAAATAAGAAAGGAAACTAACCGGTGACAATGCGGATCCGTCCCGACTCGTCAGCCCGATTGCGTAGGAAGGGAATGGCTCTGAGAAACTCCTTTCTGAAATAGTCCTTGTGTCTAGTGGAGTCACAAGAGAGGCAGTCTCCCACGAAGATCGGCTACGACTCACCTGAATAACTCATTCATCCACGCATAGAGTATCGGATTCCAGCAGGTTGCAGTCATGCTAATGATATGAACAAACAGGAAAACAAAGCTGAAGTACGGACGGATCAGGCTGTCAGGGTAGAGGTCTCTCAGTATGTTTCTGAAGACCTTTCTATCAATTATAACTTCCATTCATACAGTAAGTTGAAGGGGAACCAGCATACTGCGAATATGACCACCATCACGACTAACATTCTCAAAAGCCGCTTCTTTCTGAAATGAAACTTGTTATGGAAACAATTTTGAAATACCTGCTCGTTTCCGACTGTCTCTGCTGAGCCATATTTCTTCTGGTGTTCAAAAATACCCATATTGCTGTGTAACTGATCCCGATGATAATAAAAGGCAAGACAAACTAAACATCGAATTGGGTCTTTCTTGCAACAATACTTACCTGAAGAGTCATCACCAGACCACCGAATATTTGTTGCAGCGTTCGGTCGGACCAATCCTCTGAGCAGATCCAAAAGTCACAGGTGGGGATATAGTTCAGACGCATGTTGATGGCGTAGGGCATGACAAGAAGAAGCGATATTAACCAGATAAGCATGATGATCATAATGCAGGTCTGTAAAAACACACTTTTGATCGCTCGGATCATATCAAGTTCATTTTCTCATTGGAGTTGATGAATTATTAGCGAGCTGACTGCGCGATGACATCTGTGCGCTTCCCCTAATTACTAGCAACACCGTGAATGCTGAAGAGAGAACTCTCGCACCCTCCTCTGTCTTGCAAAAGGAAACTTGTAATTGGCACACATTGTTTTTAGGACAGGCCAGATGTTTGTTACGAAAAGCTATAAAACTTTAAGGGCCCCGGCACAAATATGTTTTCCTTGAGAGCCATAAGAAAAGACAGCTCACCCTCATTGACATCCGGTCATTTATGTTCAAGTTACTCGAGTTGTGAACAATCACCATGTAGCGGTCAATGGCAATTGCCATCAATGTCAGCGTACTGATGAAAATGCTGGTGCCTGAAAAATAAACTTTAAAGGTCTGTGGAGAGTCCAACCTTGGAAAAGAGGCAGTCCGCGACAGAGCCATCCTCCCCAAATCCAGTGTCCGACGTAGGTGTACATTGGCGTGAGCCAGAGGGACCTAGTCTCACTTTGTATCAAAAAGTATTGAACGCTTACGTAAAGTTGACAAGAAGATCCGATATGGCCAGATTCGTGATAAAAATGTTGGTCACTGTCTGCATCCTCTTGTTCCTCATGACCACATATACCACCAAGAAGTTACCCGTCACGGCCACACAGAAGATTGTCAGGTATATAAGCAGAAGAAGTAATCGCAATGGGATGATTTCCATTGGATTCTGCAATTTTTCACTCCTTATTTCGTTCAACTGCCTTCCGCGCAACATTTTAATCAAGTACGTGTGCCCTCGAGGCCTATGCTATTGCTATTTTTAAGCAAAAGTCTTGTTCTTGACATCTACGTAAGCCTGATCAGACTCGCCAGAAACCCACGTGTTTCAATCTGCATGAATCTGATGTCGGCTTGGCTATTAGACTGGTTAACGTCTGATTGTCCATCTCTGAAATTGCTGCGGATTGCTCAAGAGACTAAGAATAGAAGGAGAGGGCATGGAGGCACATAAATATTGAGGAGAGCGTCCGAGATTTGAAGTGGTAACGAGCAATATACGCGTCATGATTATAGAAGAGTACGATGAACTTGTTTAATTGCACTCTTTAAAGAAGGAAATTGGAAATTTTCTAATTATACATCAATGAGAGCTCCCAAAGGTAGTCCTAAACGGTCACCTGGGAGCCGCTATTGTGAGCCTCCATGGGTGTCTTGGGAGAAAAGGGGCGGGGCTAATAAAAGAGTTGAAGAGCTCGTGTTTTCGCATACAATTAGGGCGATCAGTCGAAAATATGGCAAAAAACTGGGCAAACATTCTAGGACACGGATCTCGGATGGTGCTCCGACGAATGAAGTCCCGTAAATGAGAGGTTGCAGACTGAATTGAATGTAGGCTTATGCATCCGAGCACAGGAATCAAAAGTCCCGGGCTGTCTCTTTTTTTTGGTATATCATCTGCTCTCTTCGTCATGCAGTTTAAAGGGGGCAAGCTGAGAAAGGTGCCGAACTATGGAAGGTCCGTCTTTAACGACTTCATCCTCGCTTCCTGCTTCTTTAAGCTCCACTTTTCTACCGGAAGTCTGCCTCCAAGCGCTACATTTGCGCTTTGAATTGGCAAGCAGTAGGAGCCATATGATTTTGAGGTCAAGTGTGATTTTGTGAATGTGTTGAAGTAGAAAATGTGCTTAATTTTAGGTTTGGTCGGTTTGTGTACAAAAAACTTGCAATTTGATGAAATCTCTGAGTATTTTCTCATAGAAAAGGAAATGAAATGAGTGAAAGCTTTGGAATATTAGAAGCTCGGCAAGGAACAAACACTTGAAAACGGAGAGGGCCTCCGTTTCAATTGTAAGCCTAGCGATCATTCAAAGATGTCATAGATGTCAATGTCTGCATAGCAGAAAGAAAAATACTAAACAAGAGGGAAGCATTAAAGTGAACAAAGTTTTTTCAGCACGTCCATAAGCCCTCGATGGGAAATTAAGGACTTCCTGGATGAGCGCTTTGTTCATTAGCTCCTGCTTGACTTGCAGTTGTCGCCAGGAGAGACAAGTCGCGTGATGGGTAGAAAAAAGGCTAGAGCAGAAATGCAACAACTGAGAGGACAAGACTTAAGTAGGCCGGATGTTCAGAGGGCAGTGTACGTGGAGGTGGTGGTCCTCTCCAAGGAAGTCCGAGGTGAAATTCGATCCTATCGCAGGATTAGTGTCGCATGATCATAGTCAAGAAAGAGGATGAAAATTTAAGACCATTATGAGTCAGTTCTTTGTGCTCAGCCTAAGGTTATGCGCGATCTATTTCAGTCCTAGAAACGGACTTTTAAACCTTGCGGAGATCCTAAAATCAAGGTGGTTATGAACAACCGTTCGTGAACGTGCTGTTCCTCAAAGTTCCATGGGAGAGAAAAAAAAGCGTCATAGTTATTAGAATGCTATCCGTATCGAGATTCTCACACACCAATCAGGGTGAAAGCGTATGTGATGGCATTACATTCAAGATGCAAAAGGAGAGACGGCAAGGGCAGGAATGTACAAAAACAAACACATACTTTCATGTTTCCACATTAGATTATGCCTTAAACGAGTTGCAAACGAATGACACAGCAGTGCGCACCCCAGGCATAATCCGCACTAGGAAGACTTCCTTCTGCACAAGTCCTCGAGGCAGCAAAATTCATGAGCACTTCCATGGTGACACTTCTGCCCTGACCTTCCTCTTCTCTGCTTACGTTATCTCCCGGGTGCAAGGGGCTAATAAGTGATCACGCAATAGAGCTTATTATTTCGCTGTTCGCCAATTAAAAATTTGTAGCTTCGCCTGATGGCTCTAATGGAAAACAGCTATAAAAACAACTGACTAATAAGTAAGACAGATCGAGAAGCTATGGTAGAGAAGGGTGGACAAGTCCTTGTTTACGGACTTGCCTAAAGAGTAGTGTTCGTGCTACATCTTCTTGACAAATGGAACTGCCTACTCGATACTAAATAACATCTCTCAGATGACAGGGAGGAAAAAATATTGGTCAACTGGGCAAATTTGAAGTCTGAAAGGAAGTAATTCGGGCTGTTAACAGAATAAGAGTTAGATGCGATGCTTATCCGGCTACTTTTTGTTTACCAAAAAAGAAGCATTTGTCACATATTTTCTTGTGGATAAAACTATCATTGATCGAGAAGAGAGGCGAGTCTGACCGGAGCAAATCGGATCATATCACAGTGAACATGTTGAGAGGCGCCGCTCCACTTTGTTTGCTTTCTTTTCTGTGACATCCTCTCAATTACTAGTTGTGGGAAAGATAGGGTAGAAATGGAAAGATACATTGTCGAGCTCTGAACCTACCGGCCACTAATCGTGGGCACTCGCACTTTGGAGACATATGGCGGTGTGTGTTGTTTGCCAAGCCTCCTGGCAAGCGATACTTCGACAACTTTTTTAGAGTAGAAAATGCTGATTATATCTTTCTTTATCAAATAAAAGTGATCATTGTTGTTGATCATTCAGCTTATACTAAGCGTGTTGTCCGTTTACATTGTATTAGAAAGACTTTAGACCAAACATGGGTCCTGTTGACAAAAGTGAATGAAGCATATTTTCAACAGTTTTATTGCAGAACAATGAGAGTACAAGCACAAGACTTCGTCCAACGTTCGGAGTCCTATGTTTGCGATTTGAGAGCACCTTTTAGGCTAGAGGTCTGAAACTTTGCATACTGGTGCAACTTAACGAATTCTCGGACAGGCACCTTTCCAATTTTTGATTTTCGACCCGAATCATGTACCTCACCTCCTACGTTTTCCCGTACAGAAAAATCATTAAAGTTGATACTTTGAGCGGTAACGGCTTTGTATTCCACTGAGGCACTTTTTTGAAAGTTTTGAGCCAGTCACAGCCATCATGACTAAGATGTTGTAATATGAGATCATGAAAATCTTTTCTGTCCCTGACAGTAGCTATTCAACTTTTAGAGGATTGTTTCCAAAAACTCATCATTTGATGGCAAAAGTGCTGTAACTATACTAGCGTTAGGATGTATGGATATGGTAAGAAATGCTAGACATCTGATCTTGGTGAAGCTGGTGCCTCGAAAGAAGCTTTGAACCGCTTCACGAAAAAGAACTGCTCTAAACAACCTCTCCTCTTCCACGGAGCCATCTCCAAAACAACGACAAGAAGTAGCAACCTTCAGAGTGCCGGAGCAACCTACAACCTCGATAGCTGAGATAAATCCAGCATCTGCCACTTGGTCGAACCCGTCATCGGTTGTCTGTCAACTAGATCAACGTAAGTAGAACTTATAAATTGTTTTCAAGAGAACTTTGGACGCTGTCATCCTTTCAACAGACCATGATGTTTCGATGTGAGACACAGTTGGAGCAGCGGAAAGTCTGGAACCATCTATCACTAGTGATGACGAAATAGAAATTTAAGAGGTACGAGTTCGTCGTATTGAGGACAAAGGAAACGGACAAGGAAATCCTCATCTTCGTGCAAAGTTTCTTCAAAACTGTGGAGGTGGCTGGCAAGGAGTAAGTTGCGACGACAGACGAGCTGGTCACAACTGAACAACAAGTTCCGTTCATCGGGCACATCACCAGACGTCAGCCCAGGTCAACAACCACATCTGAGAGTAACAGCTCCGTCTCAACCACGACAACAAGCCATTCCGCTTCAACTTGCAGCATCTTATGCTCAACACCCTTTACTACATGTGCAAAAACAAGCCAAGACATGTTAAGGTACGAGGCTTGCATATCCCCAACCAGACAGTCTTCTTTCAGATCCGCCTGTACTCTCTTAAACAGGTTCAAAGTGTCTCCACCTACTGAGATTTCGTTGGTTTTACCCGGTATTAGCCTTTCTAGAATCCCAGTCCTTGATTCCGATACGTCGGTTCTCTTCTTATCCCATTTTTTGTTTTTCCGGTCTTTCGTCTTACTGTGTAACCTATTTGTTCTCATATTTCTCCACTTTTTCTAGTATTGTTTTTTCTGTTGTTGCAAGTTGATGCGACCAAGACTAGAGCTCTTGGTGTTTTTATTCCAGTTCATACTTTCCCTGGTCATCTCCCGGTTAGTTTTTGACCGGTTAATTGTTGATACACCATCCACAGAGATAAATTTATTTCATAATTGATGTCATTCATGTCTCTTCCTTGCCTTAAAACGTCTGAACTCTTATCGAGCTCACTGCTTGGACCCTCTCTTTGTCCGCTCGTGAATCAACTGCTAGTAGCATTCATGATCTAATAACTAATTGCCGTAACTACTCCGAATATCGATTTGTTTCTATAGATGTTTCCAACTTCCATCAAAGACATGGGATTTTGCTCGTTTTCTTCCAAAAACTCGTTCAGTGGGGTCGAGCCGCTCACGACGTATTAATTTTGTGTTTGAACGTTATAAATACAATATAAAATGTCAATCAACAAAATCTGGTATTCACTTTTATCCTATAGACATTCAATCTCAACATGTACTTGTGAAAAATATAAACCTCGTAAAACGTTTAACACCGTATAAATGACAATTTAGGAGTCACATCTTCTAAACTATCTAACCCATATGGCCACCCTGCTTTAATGCTACTGTGCGTTAACAAGAAGGCATCGCCTTGCCCGTCGTACCTGAAAATTTTTCATTAGTTTCACCCATTACATGCTTACCTCCTCCTTATACTTGTATTCACGTGAAAGACGATCCCGGATCTCCATCAGAAGCTCACCAAGAAGATTCTTTCCCTTCCATTTGCGCCAATCTTTGAGATCTTCGGAATCTTAAAAGTACTGCTTAGAACTTAACGCATAAACAATTACCCAAATCGAGTCCAACACCCCACCAGTTGTCTTTAGGGCTTGCTTCCACCAGAACTCCTCCAATTGTTCGGAAGAGTTCGAAGCGAAGCTTCTCGAACTGCTCATACTAAACACTTTTCAAATGACAATAAGTTGAAAGAAAACCTTCTGCAAGTTAGCCTCAAGCATATACTTCCACGAGACTTTCTTCCATGATCTGGCATCAAATTTATCTAAACTACTTCCAATGAGCTTCATCTGCTTGGCGTCCGTGGACATTAAGATGGCAGCGGCAGCCGCCTCGTTTTTGGAGAACTCTGTAAAGAGTAATGTTTTCCCAGTTGATAACTTGAAGCAACATTAAAAAATAAGTAAAATCCTTACTTGCTTTTCTCCACATGTAGTATTGTTCAATGCAGCAAAAGTTCTTCTCATTGATCTTCAGTCCCGGACAGGGGAAATGATTCGAAAAGACGTATTTGTTTGTGAAGAAAGGAATGATTCGGTCACGATCGTTTGTGGAATCCAGGACTTTCGGTGTCTCGAATTCAGATTTGTACTCCTGCTGAAGCCATCACTATAAAAGCCAAACAATCTCGTCACCTTTTTGGACCAGTCTTCTTTTGAGTCTCTGCCACCTCGTTTCTCATGTTTTCGCGACTGATCTCTTTCTGACCAGGGTTTCTTGCCTAGCCTGTTCGACGGTACTTTTCGATCATCTTCTCTCTAAATACGCTGGTCAAAAATTACAAAAGCGTTCATACCATTTTCTTGCAGTGGTCCCGGTCGCGTTGAAGAGAAGTGTTTCGGTGCCTCTTTCTTGATTCTCTATCTCGCTCTTTCTTTGGTTCGATCCACGTAGATTCTCTTTCCTTTGTTCTCAAGACAACGGACTCTCTACATTCGCTTGCATCCTGAAACAATACCAAAATATCGAATTAAGCTCATACCTTTTCTTTGCTATTTTCATGTCTTCTGGGATGAGAAGAATGTTTATCGATGTGGCTCGAGTCGTTTTCCGTCACTTGACGAATGGATATGGAGCCATTCTCTTTCCCGGTAGTTTCAGGTGAAGGGTTCTGTTTTCGTTCATCCTAAACCCATGTATTACAAACTTTTATGAATAATTGCCTGTGATTTGCTGCTAGAAGCCTTTCTCTGAGAAGAAGACGGTCGGTCTTTTCTTTTAATATCATCTTCCGTTACTTGACGCATCGAAATAGAGTCGTTCTCCAGTGAAGTAGCAGTAGCGGAATAGACCTTTTCGCTTTGGCTCTGAAATCACGTAATACAAAGAATTGGAAAGACACTGACCTCTTTTTTGTTATTGTCGTGTCTTCTGTGATGAGATGAACGGTGGTCTCTTCTGTTTGTGTCGTGTTCCGTCTCGGGACGAATCACTGTCGTTTCTTTTACCGTCAAAGTGGCTAGTGGTGACGGGGCTCGCTTAGAATCCCCCTGAATTGAACTACTTACTAAGGTTGTGCCAAAACAAACCGCTTGTTTGCTTTGATGGCTTCTGTGATGAGAAGAATAGGTATCTTCCTTCTTTGAGCCAACCTCGCACACCACTTTGTTTCCAGATAATATTGGTCCGTTCTCTGGCAGTCGCTGCGAAGAAACAGTGGTCCTGTTTCTGCTGTCCTAGAATTCAATTGTGACAAAGCAGTAATAAAATAAACCATTCTTCTTCGATGGTCTATTTGCCGAGCGTGGGAAATATAGACTTCACTCTTCCGTGAATCTCGGCTATGTTCGAAGTTATGGTGCAGGGAATTCCGCTCTTTTTCTACTGATTTGCGTAAAGATTTCATCTTTTGGACCGTTTTGTCCTGAAAAAGAACTGTGAATGAGTCGATTAAGCGATTACCCATCCCTTGTCCTGCTTTCTTTGATCAAAGTCGTGTTCATCTGCTTTATGTTCCCGGACAGAAGAAGTACGATGATCGTTTGGCAGTTTTTCCAGAGGTGACACCTTCGGTTTAATCTATAACATTTGGGTTCTTTTCCCAATAGACAGGTGAAAGATCAACTTGGATCAAATAGTTTTCGGCAAGCTCTAGTTAGCCACTGCTGTCAAAGGGTCAATGTTAAATACCTTTAGTACATTTATAGTTTGCTTCTCTTCTTCTTCTTTCCGAGGACCCTTTAATGATGCTTCAATTCTTCTATAAGATTTCTCCTCAGATTTGCCCCTTGCACTTGGCGTCTCGATAGTTTTCCGTTTTATAGGCTGCAGAAGATGGGGAGGTAACTGAACATCCATATATTGTTTGTATTATCCAATACTCACCACAGTAGGATTCATTTGCGAGTTCTGTTCAAATTTCCTTTTCCGCGTTGCAAAAATCTCTTTTTGCATTTTCTCCTTGTCCTAAACGGAAATTAATTCAGAAAACATGTTAGAACCTACCGATGTCGTCATCTTCTCCGGGTCGTAAGTCTGCTTTTTCGGGAATATTCTTAACATTTCCTCCGTTTTGGTAGTATCAGGAGACGTCTGAAAATGCTGTGAATCCATCGAAAGGAGATGACTAACAGTTGTGTCAACAGTTGCAGATGGTTGTTGTGACGATTCTTTTGCAAGTTTAGCTGGAGGACGGATAACAGTCAAAGTCGGTTCAGCTGCCTAACAGAACGATTGATAATACAAAAAAGTTTGCAAACCGGTGTTCTGACTGTCGGGATGACAACTGGCTCAGCCCTTTTTTGTGCTACCGGCTTATCAACTCCTGGCGGAAGTATTGGATTTATGGCGCTTCTTTTGATTCTAGCTTCCGTTAAGACTTCTTTGGCTTGTTTCTATAACAAATAGTAGTAAGTTTAAACCGACATCATACCTTTTTAGGCTCGTCTCCTTGTTTGGCGACCAAAAACGGATTGGAAAACGAGATTTTTGAAACGAACGCCGGTCTAATGAGATCCGTATTCACTACAATCGGTTTTTTGACACCGAGTGCTTCGAAAAGACGGTTTCTAAACAAACGATGCACTACTGTCAAAACTTAAGCGAGCTCCTACCGTGGCTTTTGTTCGGCTACTTGGGCATCATTCTCGATGACTATCTTCTCCGTTGATGGTCCAGCTTGTCCAAACTGCAAATAAAAATGTTGCTTTCAGTTTGCTCGAAGCAATAAATTATAGTTTTTGGTCGTAAAAGATGCGGAAGAAAAAGATAACGCTCACCTCAATCCTTTTATCAAAGCTGATTGACACGTCTCTCGGCCTCTGGGGAACGTTTCCGTGAAACTTCCACTTTCTAGGCATGTTGATTGTTATCGAGGGATCAGGATTGCTGAAAATAAACAATTTAACAAGAAAAGCAGCATACATCGCTAGCTGTCGAGTAATCAACCTACATACGACCTTTGTAATGTTCTAAAACTTAGTTTGCATTCCTTGCTTTGAAACACCTGCGATCCGCAAAAGTTACAAAATGTTTAAACACGGCTTAGAATCTCGAATGTTTTGCGGAAAATCAATGAAAACAAAAAGGTGAAGTGTACAAACCTGTGTGTTCGAAACGTGATCATTGGATTGGCGAAATTTCGATTTTTCGGCGGCATAACAGCTGAATCTTCGTCGACGATTACACTGGAAAAGGGCTGTCTGGGTCAGAATGGGATGTGCAAGGTATCGTCAAATATTATGCTCACAAAATATTGCACAATATGTTAACGAACACCAAAACTTACGTGAAACCCTTCGGGTGCTTCTTCCGCTGTTGCTTCCAACTCATTTTCGAAGGAATATCGAGTTTGAGTAATAAAAAAGCGCTGCGTGTGTGTAAAAATGGGACGAAGGAAAGACGCGAGAAGGGAGTCAACACACCGCTTTCGATGCCTTATTGACACTACTGTAGATAATGTTCGATAGTTAATTTCCGCTAATCAAAGGACGTTCCTCTCTTGTCAAAATCGGCTTTTTTCATAGATGTAGACTAAATACATGCAGTATGATACCTCTCTGTATGGTCATCTAAATTCAAAAACAACTTTATTACATAGATAGATAGAGATAATCGTACACCGAACCAACTTTACAATCTATACTTCCGTAGTTAGATCGTGCTTCTTTTGGAAGTAGTGCCGAGATAAGCATTTACCCAGCATGTTTACGTGTTGAAAGTCATCAACTGAAATTTGGTCACCACTGTCCCGGTACGTTCCATGCGCCTACATTGCCATCTTCTATACAGTGCGGGCAATGTTCGCAATTGACGATTTATCTGAGAGCTTTCCGTTCATGTCTAAACGACAAGAATACAATGAGTCAAGAATCAAACCAGATCTTTTTTGAACGGAATCTACTTCTCGAACAGATACGTAAATCCAAAGCCATGTATGAGCCTGAAAATCGATTTAGCTGCTAAAACTAAGAAGGAAAGAAGGAGTTTCGAGGCAGCCGCTGTAGCAGCAAGCATTATGTGGCATTGAACTCAGCTTCCCCCATTTGAGGAGCACCGCCTCAACACTCTGTTTCTCACTTTCACAGCGCGAAAAGAAGTTTTGAGGAGAAACTTAGATGAAGCAATGCCTGCTCGTCCCGAAAATATCTGCCAAATCGATTCGCTCTATTATCCAGGAGAATTTCCAAGCGATAGAACTTCTGCCAACTGAAATGTTCGAAGACACCGAGTCGGAAGCCAAAGACGTTTCGCAGAAGACAAGTCTTGCAGAATTTCACAAGAAATACAAAAAGCAGTGGGAGTATGGTCCTAATGTAAGTAGAATTCCCCGTCCATATCTATTTGGACTTGTCGGCTACAGCTCAAATGAAGGACCATACCATACTTGTTGCGCAGGCTAGAATGAGGAAGGATTGAATGTGAATGACTGATCGGGCTACACAATAAAATATGGTATGAAGTTTGATTGTTGAATCTCATATTTTTAATGAACCCTTCTCCTGTATCTCAATGATATTATGGGAGAGAAATGGTTCAGCATCAAGGAAAAGGGTCAGTCGAGATCTACTCTGAAGATTCCCGATCATGCCAGCTCGACTGAAGCACGTGAACAGCTGCCCACTACTGGTTACAAGAACGTTTGTTTGATGCAAAACATCTTATTTTTTCATTTTTAGTTTGCGGATGAGAGAAGCCATCATTTTTAACAGAAAATATTGATGGAAATGAGGCAGTTTGTGAATGTCCTGTCAGGAAACCGCTGACTTTGAAGACGACTTCAATGACTCTCCGGGATTCATCGAACAGACACAGCCTGCCAATACAATTCGTGAGAATGATGTCAATAAGATCAATGGACACCTTGGACCAGCTCGATCGCCTACTCAAAAGAGATCCGACTCTTCTTGATAGATTCATGCGTCGCCAGTGGTCACAAAAAACAAAAACGTCCTGTTCATTGCCACTTTCTGTTTCTGCATAACGTGGTTCTCTCGATTTGTTGCTTCACAACTTTCGGTATTATTTTCTGATAAGTTATTAATAAAGTTTGAGCGTTGAATTAACTTTACACTGCTACAATATCTCTATAATAACGCGGATAGGTTCGAGCTTTCTCCTAACTCCGCTTGATCGGCTTTCGGCTAACATGGACCAGATTACCTATACATTGCTAAAGTTCTTCTTTGATTGGCTTCGATCTTCTCATTGGGCTGGAACCTGTGTAACTCTGCTCGATTGATGTTCGATTAACAGACTTCAGACACACTTTAATAGGCTAACACAGTTATTCACTATGTATTCTTAGTAGAGACAAATATTGATGTGACAAGATGTCTGGTAGATGAAGAGTGCTGGCCCGAACGTAACGAGCAATACAACAGCCAATGTAAAAAGAGAAGAGCACTTTATAAGTTTTTTGCCAACAGGAAATGCAGTGATCATTGAGACTTTTCTCGGAAAATAATCCTTGCCTATGTTGCTTTTCCACTAGTTGAGAAGCAGTGACCAGCCTAGAATGATCAGATAACCATCTCTCTTGATCCCGGGCCGCAAGCTTTCTCGCTATACTACAGTCTTCCATTATTGCTGTGATGCTTTCCCGTCTCCATATTCCTAGCCTTGTCGTCAACTGTTATCTAATAATAGGTTCTGCTTATTTGGTAGCAGACAATTTTGTTCGTCTAGGTGCGTAATTGACGGTATCTAAATAGGTACAATTTTAGAACAAGCAGCATCGCGTATGCTGTTTCCAGATCCATGTGTGATCGATCCAATGAAATGTATCATCAAACTCGTAAAGACTAATTCCTCAAGCGATGCCAAAACATGGACACTCCAAGGTCAAAAAGACGGATTATCCTTTTGTCCAAGAATATCTCCCTATTTAGAAGGAGTGGTCAGGTAGGTCTTGGAAATATACTATCTAGATTGAAAACTGCAGAGTGAATGTCAAGCCAGAGAAATTTTCGGTCATTGCGAAAAGGTATCCGATGATGAGTCCAGGAGGAAAGTGGTCACCGTCCGACTGTCATGCGAGACATAAAGTCAGAACAGAAATGGGCAGAACACATTTTTACTCCAGGTAGCCATAATAGTTCCCTATCGAGATCGCGAATCTCACTTGAAAGTTCTGCTCAACAATATGCACAGTTTTCTACAAAAACAACAACTGGATTACGTCATTGTGATTGTGGAACAAGTCGAGAAGCAGACGATCAACCGAGCCAAGGTAATTCAATCAGCTAACAGGAAAACCTATCTTTAGTTGATGAACGTTGGTTATTTGGAGGCAAGGAAGCTATATCCCTTTGACTGTTTCATTTTTTCTGACGTTGACCTTGTCCCAGAAGACGACAGGAATTTGTACGCCTGTCCTGTACAGCCTCGCCATATGAGCATCGCTGTGGACAAATTCGGATACAAGTAGGTTGACTCTTTACTGTTTAAAAGGTTCTTCAGATTACCGTATCCCGAGATCTTTGGCGGAATAGTTGCTTTGACTGTCGATCAGATGGAGACTCTCAATGGCTTTTCGAATGCTTTCTGGGGGTGGGGTGGTGAAGATGATGATATGAGTCTAAGGTAGCTTGTTTGGGCTTATTTTCATATATTTAAGTTAGATTGAAATATGTTGGATTCAACATCACCAGATACCCTCATCATGTGGCCAAATACAAGATGCTGAAACACAGGGCGGATAAGGGAAATCCTGTCAATCCGTAAGTTTTTAAGATTTCTTTTATATGAATTATTTCAAGATGTCGTAATTTGATTCTAAAACAGTCAAAAGAACGATGGCAAAGCAGTGGAATTCGGAGTATGAATGGAACCTATGAAGTCATACAAACAGATCTCTTCCCTTTGTACACAAGAGTTTTGGTCGATCTGAAAGAAGAGCAGTCGAAAAAGGAGTTAAACATTCCAGAGCTCTGTTCTCAATGAATGAATATAAAAAACAATAAAACGGCTTTTTGTGTAGAAAACGCATTACAAACCAGTCAAGGAAAAACACGATATGCTTGACGTATTTTTTCATAGCCAATTTCCGCTATCCAGAGGACGATCTTCTTTAGCTAGAACTCGCGTTTCCTCGCGAACTGACAAAAGATTATCTGCGAGCCAAGAGATGCCGGAATGATTTCTGTCTGTGAGGTAAAACGGATTATGAAACAGGGAGACCTTCATTTTGACTTCAGCTGCGAATATTGTTGGGATATTATACAAAATTAGTAATGGTGAGAGTTTGACAAATTGTTCCAGTTGCTCCTTAAGATCTTGTAGAACTTGAATGCTTGAAGCTGGGTGCAGCAAAGACGAGTCAAAACATCGGGATCACATAATTTATCGCAGCACATCTTGTGAGCTTCTTTGTAATGCACTTCAAAAGTGGAGAATCCCTTTTGATGGCGCTTGATTCGACTCAAAACGTTGCGAATCTCTAAAAATAAATCTTCTTTTCCATTGCTTAGGTATTCTTACTTTCCAAGTGAGTCGGCTCTCCCCAATTTATTTTACGGTAGCAAGGCTGTTCTTCGCCGTACGGTGTGCAGATTCCTCGCATCCTGTGACTCAATTCACGTCCACATAGCCTTTCCTTGACAACTTCGAAGCCGTAGCTGTATGCGACAGAAACCAGAAGTAGGAGTAGCAACTTCATTTTGTCTGAAAACAATGAATGTAAAAAAGATGAAAGAGGAAGTGGAGCCACTCAATTGAGGATCACAACTAACAACGGCCACTATCAGGGCGGCCTCTAGAGGGAGGCCTGTTTGTAAGAAAAAAACGGCTCTGATAGCAAAGGACAGTGTGCTCGGAAGTTTCCAGCACGTGCATGAGGTAAAAGTTAGCCTGGAACAGAGTAAACTTACCGACCTTTTTATAAGTAATGGTTATCGGTAGTAAGTCGTCTAGACATGCTGATAAGACCGAAGGGTCAGAATCTACAAGCTGATACTGTTTTTGCCACGTAAACAATAGGCTTGTTCGCAGTTTGAACACTCCGTTCTCGATTTAGACAGCAATAATTCAAAAACCAAAGAAAGCGAAAAACAAATGATGATCCTTCCGTACGTGTGTTCCCCATTGCTCGCAGTTCACATGCAGATAGTTGACTAGAGAGAACGTCCCCAAAGCTGATTGGCGTGTCAGTTAGTTAGATAAAGTCTGATAATAAACTACTTGATAAGTTACATGATATCTTTTTCTTCGATGCTAAGACCTATTTATTCATATCCCAAGTGTCAATTGACCGTGCTATTGGTGAATCTTGATCGGGTATAGTTTGTCACACTAACGTTTTGTAAAGAATAGCGTTACAAACATCGGTATACAACAATACTAGTCGTATCGAAACTGTGCAACTACATACAGCGTTGTGCTTCTGAACCAGATCTCCAATGAGTGCATCATCCTCTAGGTATAAACTCGCTCTTACTGCGTAGGTGGACTTCAAAGTTATATGGGTGAGCAAAAGATCGCTAAGAGGAAACGCTAAAAAGAACTTCAAAGGTGAAACCAACAAAACGTATCGCGACCCGTTTTTCTAAAGGTTGAGATAAGTGACGTGGAGCTCAATTACCAACTTGAGACTTTTATAAAGCCTTTTTGCACAGCTTCTAATTTTTGTGCCTCTCGGTACCCATTTCCGTACTGGAAGCTTGCTCAGCAGCCACCGTGATAAGAGCCATTTGCGCTTTTTTGCGTGAGAGTACAATGTGTTTACGCGTAGCAGTTGTTCCGTTAGTTTTTCCTTGCTTCCTCCTTCCGACAACCTTGTCGGTTACTACGATACCCGTGGACATCATCCATCGACCCAGCCTTATCAAACCTAAAAAAAAAAACAAGAACATTATTATTCTTTAACAGCGCACAACACCAAATATTTACTCGGGGAGTGACAATGGATGGAGCGCGAGAGAGAGAGAGTGAGATCAGTAGTAGATAATGGGATGTCGTGAATCTGGGAAGAATCCCTCAAGACTATCTTGTGACGGATCGTATGACCCTCCTAAAGTTGCCATTATTCAGGTTACAATGCAAGAACTACCCTGGAAGTCTTGTGGCAGCACATCGTAGTCGGCTCTCTTACCAAATCGGACCAATGAATTGCGCATAGCCTTCTTTGCCGGTCGCAATCTGAAATATGTATGCCTCAAGGATCCGTCTCCTGAAAGCATTAATCCCGTTGGAGCAAGAGCTCAAGTAACTAAATTAAATGAAGTGATCCTACACTTCAACCACACTCGAGTTTGGTTCCTCGTAGAAGTCTAAGCTTTATGCAAAGGAGGTACCATTCAACTTCTATAATTTTGGTCCAAGAGCCAATTGTTTACATACATGGTCCTCTTAAATCCTTGAGCGTGTCCACTAAACATGCTGTTTCTACGCGGCAGAGACTCGTAGAACTAATTATGAAATCTGACAATTGGCCTAAACAAGGCTCTCTACAACAAAAGAACACGACTACCTTCTATTCTATTGTTTTGTTGGTCCACCAGCACAATTCGGGGTGGACCAGGACCGGAAGTGAAGGTGCTGACAGATTTATACTAAATGTACTCCAGGGAGACATCTGCTGATGGCTGAGAATGGACTACATAGATCATGAGCCTGTTCAGCCGCATATGAAAAGATATGGGATGGTGGGAATATATAGTTACTCAGGCAAAATATCTCAACTTTTTTAATGATATCTTTGGTTACGTCAGAGACATTTTTTGAGAAACGATAATGCCCAAAGCCAAAGGTATTAACGATCTTCCAATTATGAAGTACTGTTACATATGGTTAGCACGGCTAGGAAGTTAGAGCCCATTTTGGCGCTTTGTACGGTAAATTTGGAGATTCTACCAAAACACCGCAAGTACACACCGTGGAACAGCCTCGGAGATGACTAGTGAGCAGACGAGCACAAAGACGAGAACGTGTGAGGACGCCATAGCTAACAGTGGTTTAGAAGGGCTGACACGTCGGCTCCGCCCCTCGTCTGCTTGATGACGTTCAGCCCCGAAATGAGGAAGAATTAACTCTACTATTGTAGAAAATTGAAAGACATTTGTTTACCAGGATCACAGACAAACCAAGCTTTCTAATCCACCAACGGCGATATTCGTGTGCTCACCGCTCATCTGAGCATTCTTTTACTTGTTAACCATGTAAACATAAACTGTATAAATGTCTATATTTTCGCGTGATTTTTTCTTACTTTATATTATCTTTTTGACATAGGGATGTCACTCTTCAGCGTTTTTCAAGCCTCATTGAACAAAAGGTAGGATCTGTTTTATGCGAAGTTAAAACTTCTCTCGTGATTCAGAGAGCTGCTTCTCGTTTGGCTTTCGTTTGATGTTTCTTGATTCAGCCACTTTAATGCTTGGTCACAGCCTCCTGGAGCTTTTTAGACACAGACATCGAGGTACCCAAAATAGCACATGAGGTGGCATCTTTTTGTCAAACTTCGTGGACATGTCGTAGTCATGATGCCGACTCTAAATCTTCCTTGACAGCTCTTCGTGTAGTCCTTGCGCTGATGACGAATTGGTGGAGGGAACCGATTAGAACTTTTTGATGTTGCATCGTGGGAGTACACTTATTTTGACAGTTCGATGAATGTGTGAATTGGCCAGATGGGTCTCTCCCATGAGAGGAAGGGGGAGGTTTCTCTCTTGCGTCTACCCTTAACCCGCGATTGGAGCAACAGCTTAACGTTGACGGACGTATCGTTTTGACGAGGGGGAATATGCTCTAAATTGGAGGAGAAATGAAAATTTCGGGGAGACCTCGAAAAATAATACTTCTTCAAAAACGGAAATCGAAAGCCCACACCTTCCATAACAAATTTTTTAGCTTCCGACTATGTGTCTGTTCTCGTTAAAGTGATCTCGGTGAATCTCCCCAAAGAACATGTCAAACCGAATGCAACATCCTCTTTGTAGTTTTTCTTTAAACGTCATCAGTCTTGCAGCCACTTCAGCATACATCAATCCCTATGCCAAGAAAAGACGAGGGTTTCTTTTTTGATTCTTCGTTTTGGTGTGTGTAATTAGCAGAGGAAACCATATACGCATGTGATTCAGATTGACGCCCAAGATTGTAGACATAATACGATACTAAAACACGCAGCTTTCATCGCAATTCATTTCACTTCATGTTGCATTTTTTCAACGGTCAGCATGGTCTTCTGTGCAAAGTTTTGGCCATGCTATGTTCTTGCTTCGACAAAGTTTTGTAGCAATTAAACGTTTTCAAGAGATGGCTGCATGAAATGAAGATGAACCGATCCAACCATGCCTTATCAAACATACTTTTCGAAAGATTGCTATTTAAAAAGTCATCCCCTTTGAGAAATATCTAGCTTGTGCATATTTTTTGGTTTTTTGTACAAAATATTACACCTTTGACCTACGACTGACTAACATCAAAACGAACTATGGGCTCAAAAACACCATTTGATCTAGTTTAACATAGTGTTCCTCTTATGAGTGAAACTTGATATCGAAGGCGAAATCTAAAGGGGAATCAGTGTAATACCACCCTGTTGTTCGATGGTCCCCTCTGATACTCGAAAGTATCGCCGTGAGAAAATGTTTGTATAGACTAGTATTGTCAGATGGTTAACCTCCAGTAAATTTTGTGATTTCCTGTTGAAATGCACCATTTTCAAATATAGAAAGGGTTTAAGAAGCCAAGAAAGCAGAAATCTAGTTTCAGTGTTGTTGCTAGGCGTTTCTGCGCCAGCGTGTGGCGTGATTTTCCCCGTATACAATGCTCATCAGCGAGGGGCAGCTGTCGTTTGTGCAGCAAGGGTCAGGTCCCGTGGCGAATGACTAGCCGCTTTTCCCGGCTCCCCAATACCTAGTGCGCAATGACGGGTAAAACCTTCTTTCTTCAACTTTTCGGTGTTTTCATTCATTTTGGTGCTATTTCGATTGAACTTCCTCAGTTTTCACACTCTTTCTGCTAACCCTCATCTTTTGACCGAGGATGAATGTAGAGTTCACGTGAATGCCATGGCTGACTTTAAATGCCGTGTTATTCGCTTGAATGTGGGATTTATGGCTGTCTATGAGGTTTTTTCCTAGAACCATTACATCAGCTGAACTGTTCTGTCTATTTTATTGAAGTTATCTCAAAAACAGGTTTTCTTCTTTCTCATTTCCGGTCAGGGGCGAGATGCAGCGCCATTCTTACACTTCTACTACTCTTGAAAGGCGTTTCTGTTCTCTCTTGTTGGTTTAATCGTTACAAAACTACAACATACAAGTACAAAAATAATATTTATATATCAGTTTCAAAACAGCAATTAGTTTGTTTCCACCTGCATGTCCGTCTCGCTCAAACGAAGAAAACGCCCTTTGTCCCACTTTCAGCCCTTCCATATCGCCCATCTTTCGTTTTACCCGTTCAATTTCTTAATTTTACTCTATTTCGAACCAATTTTCAAGGTTTATTCAGAGGGTTCTCAACGATGGGAAACAAACCTAGGAATCGAAAAAATAGGAGGTGGACTACTAGAACAGGTAAAGCTACAAGTTTTTCTTTGAATAAACACAGGTCTTTCATCACTATTTGCCAGTCCATGAATCAGGGTCTATATGCTATCAGAGGTAGCTTTTGAACGATGCCATCTACTTTTGTCACGTTCTAAAATGGCAACTTGATTTCGAGAATTTGCAGGGTGGTCCGTTGACACTCTCTTCTTTTTGTCTGTTATCTGTCAGACATCTATGACATTACAACATACCCTTGTACAGTTTTTTGTACTCAAAGACAGAAATCGCTCTCAGTGTCTCACCTTAGTACCTGTTAGGAAACTCGCCCTGGTCCTCCTCCTCCTCCTCAGTCTTCATAATATTCGCCGAAAATGAGAGTTTGGTTTCCAGGCCTCAGTAGTTGCTGCGCAAATAACAGCAAATCGTTGGCCTTGTGGTACTTTTCTCCTTTGGAGCCACTCGTCTCGTTTCGCGTTTAGTCGGAATTTAAAACAGGAAGCGATACGATCAGAACGACCTATCTGACCCCTAACGCCATTTCATCACCACCACTCCGAGCCAATTTTTTGAATGTGCAGTTCTGTGACCAAGCGCAACTTGTTTCTCCCGCAGCCCCAACATTTCTCGGTTCGGGAATACCTTTGACTACTATCCAACTATGATGTAAGAGGTTTGGAATGGTAGAGAGACAGAAAGAAAAACTGTTAGGCAATCTTCCCTGAATTGGCTCAGATTTTGCACATGTCCTCCGCATTATGCCACTAGGTTTTCCCCCACACAGTATCCTTGCACTCTGGTCCGTTTTGCCTATAAATTGTCAAGAGTTTCTTGACCTCGACGAAAGAGCGCTGTTGTTCTCGTTCACGTCCTTGTTTACAAAAATGATGTTCTATAAGTTTAACTCCTTTTGTCGTATTTGTCGAGATCATATCTGTCTTCCGGTACTTTCCTCCGTCACTTTCAGTTTTCGTTTCGCAAGTTTCTCGCGTTACAACTTTTCGCTCTTTGTCTAGACTAATGTTTAAGTACTCACATGATCTATAAATGTTTGGAACAATGGTGTAGAAAACGCCAATGCGCTAGAAAATTTTCTTTAAAGGTAAGGTGGCAGAGTTGAGCAAGTGTTGACACACATCGGTTGAGAGCATTAGCCCAGCGGCATGTGCGTTCTCCTCTGATGTATTATCTGTGCTTGGAGGGTCGATCAGCCGATTTCACGTGCCCCATCGGCCCATCGTTTGTTCTCTCTTCTGGATCTCCTTATAAGGCCTTGAGGCAGTAGCACACCTCGATCTGTTCCATTCCGGTTTTCCTAGAGACCTGAATCCAATTTCCTACAGTGTAAAGCATTACTGTTCGTATCGTTCGTTTACAGATAGCTCAAACCCTCGCCCACAGAGTACAACCGCCTCAAATCTGTCATCTACCCCTCCAGACGGTTCGTGTTTTCTTTCTTAAAAATAACATCAAAATTTGACCTAATAACTAACAGAACTTGATACACGTGAAGGTAATCCAGTAAACACCCGCGAGCTCTTCGTAACGACACATGCCGTGCCTAGCTATCAAAAAGACGAAGCTTACTTTCGTATGTCTCAAAACAAAGGTATAGTTCCGCTAGCGTCTTTTCCGCGTACCGTTACTTACTGATCTCCGCCACGCGGTGGTGTAGGCGGTTTGAAGACCTTGGCCCTCACGTGTGTCATGGTCTGACCATGTTTCTTACGACCTTAAATCACTAAATTTAGAACGTCTTCCCTCTCGGCTGATTTCATATTTTAAAATTTAGATCCCTCACCTTCTGAGCCTGAACCACCGATCACTAGACAGTCTGAAACAGTGTGAGTTTTCAGCTGCCTGTTTCTTTTATGTTCTGCCACCTTTGGGCAGATATGTCGGAAAAAGTTTGAGAATTTGATTTTACAGCACCGTCCCATCAGTTTTTTAAAGATTAGTTTATTGCTTTGAGAACAGTCGCCTCATATCAGACCATCGCTTCCTTCGCACTGTTTGCCGCCACAGAACCATCAGATTTGCCCTCGACCCCTCTCTCTAGGTGTCCACATGTGTTCGTCTAGGGAATTCACATTCACAAAACACAAACCATTCCTCCCGAAGTTTCTTTAAGTACAGTGTGACATCGGCTGGC
Source organism: Oscheius sp. JU75 (assembly GCA_037178855.1). Classification (NCBI taxonomy): domain Eukaryota; kingdom Metazoa; phylum Nematoda; class Chromadorea; order Rhabditida; family Rhabditidae; genus Oscheius; species Oscheius sp. JU75. Next base: position 7,529,535 of record JASJZC010000007.1, read on the forward strand.
CTATTACGTACATTGTTTGTGGCGGAGACTTTTCGGTAAATTCGGATGGAGAATTGAAACAGGTGTAATCGCCAAACAACTTCCCGGGTGTGGTCTTGATTCTCTGAAACAGTATGAGTCTCCACATTTTTTGCAAGCTAACAAGCCTGAGAGCCCATTTTTCATAGACGCCATGTGTTCAACTCTTGTCTCTTGGCTCTTGGCCTGACAATCAGGTGGCTCTGATGGGCCCAGGTGTCGTTTTTGCGCTAAGTTGTTTCCTTTCCGCCGTGTACTTTCCCCCCGAAGAAGTGTGTGGTTTATCTGCAAAAGGCAGTCGGAGGTCTGGATGCGGTCCTGCGTCTCTTTCACAGCCCGATGCCCTGTATTCTCTCCGGTATCGTCTCATCTCAATTGCCCCCGTCGCCAACGCACTTTGTCGGTTGAAGGTCGTGCCCACTCGCCTTGCGAGTGACTCTGCCAGCTCAGCCCCCGTTCCATCTCGACTTGGAGAATTGATCATATTCCCCATATTAAATGCATTTAGTTAGTCATGTACAATCTGCGCCTTCGCGAACGATCTTTTTCGCGGTTAATCCTCTCTCTGACTCTCTCTCTCTCATACTGTCTCCTATCATTTTTTTCTTGGACGATCTCCGTCCAGAGTGTGCATGTCCATACCTTATCTCTGGCGAGTGGTGTGAGGCGTGTGCCTATCTGTCCCTTCTCTGGAACACACCAAACAGTTCTTCTTCCAGCGCCCAGAGTGGCTGCCAGTCTAACAGAATGAGCGGACCAGAGAAGAGAATCCTTCGGATATCCAAGAGCTACCACACCGGGGAACACTCCGTAAGTTCATTGCTTCAATCTTAATGAACTAGCCATCAATTTAGACAAAAATCAACCAAGGAGATCCGATATGGGAGAGCATGGAAGACTTCATTGCACATCATGTCGCAGAGCCTGAGAAGAGGAAACTCATCAAAAAGGTTTGCTTTTACTCCTTTCCGTTTAAGCTTTCTTTTAAGATCTTGATTTCTACCAACGGTATTGCGGCTGTGAAATGCATGACCTCAATGAGAAAACTACTGATGCACCAGTACAGACACGACAAGAATGTCAAGTTCATCTGCATGACCACAGAGCAGGAAATTCAGTCCAATGCCGGTATGTCCGGTTACTTCCTGACTTTTGACAAATCCCTTCTCATGTTCCGCGTTTCCGACCTATTGAAACGCTAGACCGCCACGTGAGCGTTGACCTGATTTTGAAGGCGGCACTGATTTCCCTGCGGGTGCGTCTGTTCCGACACGGCTAACTAGAAAACGCGGGGATTGATTAAATGTTTTGTAGAGTACCTGAAGCGTACTGACGACTACGTGATTGCACCTAGCGGAGACAACAAAAATAACTATGCCAACGTCGATGAAATCGTCTCTCATGCCCTCGAGAAGAAGGTATGTTCTGAGCAAAACTTGTATCCAATAAAAAATTAGGTCGATGCCGTCTGGGCTGGATGGGGACACGCTTCTGAAAACCCAGATCTGCCCAGAAAGCTGGCTGCTCATGGCATTAGCTTCATCGGTCCTCCTGCCGGCGCCATGTTCTCTCTTGGAGACAAGATTGCCAGTACCATCATTGCTCAGGTATTCAAACATTTTCAAGTGTTTATTTTCTGTTTAGTCCGTAAACATTCCCACCATTGAATGGTCTGGCAGTGGGCTGAAGTTGGACCTGGAACTTTGCAAGAAATCCGGAGAAGTCGCTGTGGGAGACGATTTGTTCAAAAAGGCTTGTGTGAATAACGTTGACGAAGGTCTTCAATCCGTTGAAAAGCACAAGATTGGCTACCCCCTTATGGCAAGTCTTATCTATTTTTATCTAGAGGCCAAAAGCTCAAAAATAGTCTCGTCTGGCACAACAACAACTGTTTTTTTTTCTAGATCAAAGCTTCGGAAGGAGGTGGAGGAAAGGGAATCCGAAAAGTTTGCAACGAGAAGGACTTTAAAGGTGCTTTCCATGCTGTCGCGACGGAGGTTCCGAACTCTCCCATCTTCATCATGAAGTGTGTCGAGAACGCCCGTCACATTGAAGTTCAGCTTATTGCTGACAGGTAACTAATTTATTTGATAGTCTGTAAAAATTGGACTTTAGATACGGAACTGTCATTCCTGTCTACACACGTGACTGCTCCATCCAGCGTCGTTGTCAAAAGATCATCGAGGAAGCTCCAGCTAGCATTGCTCCAGAAGACACTCTTCGTCAGATGCAGGAAGATGCCGTAGCCATTGCCAAATTGGTCGGTTACGAGTCTGCAGGAACCGTCGAGTACATGTACCTTCCCGATGAAAACAAATACTATTTCCTTGAGCTCAATCCACGTCTTCAGGTAGCTATTTTCGTTTTGTTTCACGGTCGAATTTAAAGGTCGAGCATCCCTGCACAGAAATGATTGCCGGCATCAACATCCCCGGAATCCAGCTCCAGATTGCCATGGGACTTCCACTCCATAGAATCATTGACATTCGTAGCTTCTACGGCTTTCAAGGTAGGAGTAGATTGGAACATTGACTTTACTGCTCGTTTCAGAGCAAGAGCTCTATAAGGATACTCCTCTCCCGGAATGTTTGGTCAAAACCACGGTTCATCAGCATTGTATCGCTGCCCGTATCACCTCGGAGGATCCTGAGGACTTCTTCCGTCCTTCCACTGGAAGTGTCAAGATGCTAGACTTCAAGTCGTCTCAAGACGTTTGGGGATACTTTTCCATCTCCAGCTCCGGAAAGGTGCACGAGTTTGCGGATTCACAGTTCGGACACTTGTTCGCCATCGGTAGAAACAGACAAGAGGCCATCGCCAAGATGCGCTGTGCTCTGCAGGAACTCAACGTTCAGGCCACATTTGCTTCTCAGATTTCTTATCTCGGAGATATTCTCATTGATAAGGACTTCATCGAGAACAAATTCAATACCCAGTGGCTCGATAACAGAATCGCCAGAGGAACTCAGGTGTCCACGAGTGACAAACATGAGCTCATCGCTGTCAGCAGTGCTGCCATCGGACACTCCAGAATCTCTGCTGCCTTCAGTAACTTCCGCAGTGCTGTCGAGCGAGGGCAGGTTCTTCCCACTAACGACCTGACAGAGACCATCGTCTTCGACTTAGTCAAAGACATGCTGATCTATAAGGTCAAAGTCACCAGAAGCGGTCCGATCACCTACTTCGTCACCTTGAATGGAGCCAGAACTGAAGTTGAGGTCCGTCAACTTGGCGAGAACAACGAAGGAGAAATAATTGTCACCTACCGTGGACTCAAAAGAACTTGTTCTTTGGAAGAGACCTCTGAACAGTTCAAGGTGTGAATCACACGCATTTAAAGCATAACCAAGTCTTCAGGTTACCATCGATCACAAGCTGGCTGTCTTCGAGAAGGACAACGACCCTACTGTCCTGAAGTCCCCCTACACTGGAAAGCTCCTCAGCTACAAGAAAGCCAACGGAGAGTTTGTCGAGAAGGGCGACGTCTACGCCTCTATCGAGTCTATGAAGCTTGTCTTCGACGTCGAGATCAAGAAGGCTCCTGGAAAGTAGGTCTATTCTATTTAACGTTTTCAAAACTTCTTTTCAGGCTTGAGCATGTTCTCCGCGAAGGAGATCCGCTCTACCCGGGAACAGTCATTGGTCGCATTGAGCAGTCCAACGCTGAAGCATACAGACCTCGTCCCTTCACCGAGCACTTTCCTGAGTGGTCCGAGTCGATCGAGAAGGATGTGCAACTGTCTGAGATGAAGATGTTTAACAACTGCTACGAAGTCTGCCGCAATATTCTGAACGGATCCATTCCTCCGGATTCCGACTTCAAGCCTGATAAAATCGTTGACGAGCTGTTCACCTATCTCAAGAGCCAGACTCTTCCCTTCGCCATTCTGAAGAATGTTCTCAGTGGACCTACCCTCAAGCGTGAACCCGCTTTCGCCACTTTCGCAAAAAAGATCCAGGATATCTCTGCTGAAGGCAACATGAGAATCTTCCCCCAGATTCAGAAGATCATGGAGAACTACTTCGAGACCAAGGTCCAGCCGAACAACTGGGAGACTGCCAAGCTCATCTACGCTGCTCTTGAAGAGACTTGCACCAAGTTCTATAGTGGCATCGACTCTCACATCTCCTTCGTGGTCAACAATCTGCTGAACCAGTTCAAGCAATGCGAGAAGTTTTTTGAAGGTCGTCAATACGATGACGCTGTAGCTCTTCTCAACGAAGAGTACGGCACCAACAAGGACATTGTCGTGCAGATGATCTACTCTCACACCCAACTTGTTGGAAAAACCAAGCTGTTGGTGGCTCTCCTGAAGCGTGTTGGACAAGAAGGAATGCACCTGGTTGCTCCTCTCGCTGATAACCTCCGCGAGATTGGAAACATGTTCCACACTGACGAGGTATCCGAGCAGTGCAGTCGTCTTCTGCTCCAGAACAACTACACCAAGTACAGAAAGTTTGTCAACAAGATTATTTGGGACATCAATGACGTCCCGGTCTCTGAGCGTGACTTTGAGCATGTGCTGCCAGTCAACCAAGCCGTTCTCAACCTTCGTGACTTGTTCGCTAAGCTCAAGTCGAATGGCGTCACTCCCAAAGAGCTTCTTGGCAAGAGTCCCTGGATACACAAGGTTCTCCATGAGTTCTTCTTCAACGATGACCTGGAAGATTATGCTGTCCGTGCCTACATTGAGCGCCAGTTTGCCGTCTGCAACGTCGAGCAAAGCACCCTGAAGGGATCTCACCCGGCCACCATCTACGACTTTACTGTCGACAACGACAACCTGGTTCACTACATGATTTCTCCCACGGAGAAGTCCAACCAGTACTTGTCCATCGTCAAGTTCAGCGTCAATGTTGAGAACTTCTTCGAGGCTGTTACTCACCAAAACTTGGTAGGACATTAATTTTGTTTATTGAATGCTCAAAATTTTAGCTTGACAACTTGGCTGAGAAGTATGGCAAGAGTGGAATTCGTCGTTCCAATGGAATCTGTTCCCAGTTGAGGATCACCGTTCTGGTCAACGTTATCCAGCCTACGACTTCAGCTGATCCCGTCTCCCAAGTCAAGGGCCAGAGTAGAAATGCTCAGCTTGAGGAGCTGCCCCAATACACTGCTCTCGACAACGAGCTCATCGTCCAAGCTGAGAAGGCCGGTACCGAAATCCGAACTGCCTTGGCCAAGAAGCTAACAGCTGTTGACATCTCTGCCCATGTCATCGTCTGCAACGAGTACAAGCCCCTGATGCAGGTTGATCTTCTGGGAGCCGAGAGCTTGGAAATGTGGAGACTTCCTGAGGGAGCCCGTCTCGAGTCTGACCGTATGTCCAACATTAACGTCTTCAAGTTTGATGACGAGAAGGACAAGCGCTACTCTCGACTATTCGTTCGTGAAAACGTCGAGTTCCCGATCCGTGAGTCTGATGACATGTGAGTGTTTTCGGTTTTTATTGTAATATTGAACATTTTAGCTTCAAAGAGATCGACAACCAGATCATCAACCACATCGACAACGCCTGTGGAGCCATCAATGTGACTATGCGTCGATTCAAGAAGTATGTTTTCAGTTAAAGCTTCAACGAAAAATGTGACCACCTAAACATATCACGGCATATAACTCATTTACCCATTTTCAGGCCATATCCACCAAATGAACGGTAATACCTGCAATAACCATTATTTGAGTTCACTACAGCTAATGACACACGTTAACAGTTTAGGACGCTAAATTTTGTTGCTTTTTACCCTGCTTGGCACTGCATTACGAACAATTTTTCAGGACCAGTTTCGTTGCCAACCACGTCTTCATGTATGTGAGCTTTCCCAAGCTGCCTCAGGACTTCACTGCTGAGAACGAGGAAGCCATCGAGTCCGTTCTCAAGGACTGCATTGAGCGTCAGAAGGAGATCCTCTACAAGCACTACGTCACCGAGCTCGAGATTGTCTTCGCCAAGGAAATCGAGGAGCAGAAGGATCGCCGACTGGTCAAGCACCGTGTCATCTTTCGCGATGAGACTGGAGTCACTCCCGAGTTCGGATTCTACCAGGAGGACAAGAAGAAGATCACTGGACTCCGACTCTGCCGTCAGCTCTATGGCGATTCTGTCGAGGCCTATGGAAAGATCAAGAAGATCGAGAAGAAGAGAGTCCAGACCAGAGGAGGCAATACCACTTATGCCTACGACTACCCCAGTCTATTCGGCCGTGCCTGTCTGGAAGAGTGGAGAAGACTCCGTGAGGCTGCCATTGAGCGTCAGAACAATGAGGATCGCACTCTTCTCAACAAGTAAGCTCTTTGTGATTTCTTCTCTAAACAAAACTTTTTAGGGCATTCAACTCTCTAACCAAGGAACAGCGTGAAGCTTATGAGAACGGCGACTACCGTCAGTTCTTTTCCGAGACTGAGCTCGTCCTCTCCAACGGAAAACTCGTTCACGTGAAGAACAAGGACGAGCTGAAGAAGAGAGCCGACAACTGCAACAACGAGACTGGAATCATCGCTTGGGAACTTAGGTACTTGATCATTTCTAACTGTTCCGAAGCAAGTTTTCAGACTTTTCACCCCTGAAAAGCCCCAAGGATACGACGTTGTTGTCATTGCCAACGACATTACCTTCCAGTCCGGCTCATTCGCTACTGCTGAGGACGAGATCTACCAGCTGTCCAGTGAGTACAGTCGTCAGAACAAACTCCCTCGTGTCAACGTGTCCTGCAACTCTGGTGCTCGCATCGGTCTTGCCGAGGACGTTTCCAAGATCTTTAGAGCCAAGTTCAAGGTAGTCTTTTTGAGTTTAGTTTTCTAACTTGTGAGTTCAGAACCCTGAGAACCCTGCTGATGGATTCGAGTACCTCTACGTGAACGCTACTGACGAGCCGCTGATCCGTGACCAGATCAGCTACGAGAAGTTGCCCAATGGAACTCTGAAATTGACCAGTGTCATCGGTCGCCAGAATGAGAACATCGGAGTGGAGAATCTTCAAGGATCTGGATTGATTGCTGGAGAGACATCTGCTGCCTACAATGAAGTGCCCACCTACTGCTTCGTCACCGGAAGATCTGTCGGAATCGGAGCCTACACCGCTCGTCTAGCGCATCGTATCGTCCAGGCCAAGTCATCTCATCTCATCCTGACTGGATCTGCTGCCCTTAACACCGTTCTCGGAAAAGAAGTCTACACCTCGAACAACCAACTCGGAGGAATCCAGATCATGCACAAGAACGGAGTGACTCATTCTGTTGTGGAGAACGATTTCGAGGGGATCCTCAAGATTGTCCAATGGATGGGATACTTGCCCAAGGAGACTGAGCAGTTTCCGTACCACGAGAAGTTCGGATTCGACCAGAGTCCGAGACAGGTCAACTTCAATGTCGAGGTCAACAAGCCGTATGACATCCGTGAGCTCATCGATTCTCGTGACTCAACCGAATTGCGTGGAATCTGTGACAGCGGCTCCTTTGACGAGATCATGGAAGAATGGGCTAAAACCATTGTTGCTGGACGTGCCAGACTTGGAGGAATCCCTATTGGAATCGTTTCTTCTGAGCTGCGAAATGTCAAGAACGTGACTCCTGCTGATCCTGCCACCCCCAATAGTCAAGCCCTGGAGATCCATCAAGCTGGTCAGGTTTGGTATCCCGACTCCGCCTTCAAGACTGCTGAAGTCATCAACGACTTCAACAGAGAAGGACTCCCACTCCTCTTCATTGCCTCCCTCCGTGGTTTCTCCGGTGGACAGAAGGACATGTTTGACATGGTTCTCAAGTTCGGAGCCCAGATTGTTGACGCTCTCCGACAGTACAAGCAGCCGGTCATCATCTATATTCCAGTGCAGGGAGAGCTCCGCGGTGGCGCCTGGGCTGTGCTCGACAGCAAGATCAACCCCGGATTCATAACTATGGTCGCTGACGAGGACTCCCGAGGAGGAATTCTGGAACCGAACGCTATCGTCGGTATCAAGTTCCGCAAAGACAAGGTTGAAGCTCTGCAAAGGCGGAACGACGAGCTGTTGAGTCAATGGGACAAGGAGCTGGCTGAGGAGATCAGAAAGAACGGAGCCGTCTCCGAAGAAGCCACCCGCCTCCAAAACCTGATGAGCAAGCGATCGGCTGAACTGGCCAAGGCCTACAGAAGTGTCACCGTCGAGTATGCCGATCTCCACGATCGTGCCCAGAGGATGTACAAGAAGGGAGCTGTCCAGTATGTCACCGATCTGACCAACTCCCGCAACTTGTTCTGCAATATCCTCCACCTCGAGATTGCCAAGATCAAGCTCGCTGAGAAGTAAGTTTATTTTTCAAAATTTTGTTAATAACTCATACTTCAGATATATATCTGCCGCTCGCAACGTGACACGAAATGCTGCCTACAAATGGGTACAAGACCAATTGGAAGAGGCTCAGCCTGGAATCACCTCCAAGCCACCTCAAGAACAAATGGTCCTACTCGAGAAGATGGTTGAATCCAACGACTTCACCAAGAAAGTCAACGAGGTTCATGAGGACTCCGTGGAAAGGTAAGAGCACTCCCGGATCATAATAATGTCAGTTTTGCAGGGAACTCTTCTCCATGCCTCCCGAGTGCCGAGAACGACTACTCCAGCGTCTTTTATCAAGGAAAAGTTCAATTTAAGTGTCGGGTCCCGATTCCCTTACAATTTCACTTATCGCCTCTCAGTGCCGGCCACATCACTTAGATCCCTGAAAGCCTTCTTAGCCTCACACGCCTTCTCAGTGTGTTTTGCCTTCTACGTGTCATTTTCAGCATTATTAGCAGTCTAGACATTGTTTTCTTTTTTGTGATTTTTCAAACATGCCTTGAATTCCTACACGAGTGCATTTTGCCGTCTTACTCCCTTTTTTATTGTTAAGACCCGGACCTTACGCGGGACTCTCAAATGTGATATTGCTCTAGTTTTGTGCAGGTGATATGAAACAGATTCTTGTAATAAAAATTTATCGTTCAATAACCTGATATCTTCGTATGTGGAGCAGCTATATACCCATGGGGTGATAAATGACACTGGGGAGAGACGATCAGCACAACTGACAACTTTTAGCACACTTGGTGGTCATGTATTGCTGGAAGATGAACTGCGTACACATGCCGCTGTTAGCCCATCGCTCACACCAAGATCTGAACACTGTTTTCTTGAAAAGCTTGGTTAAAAACTTACCTGGTGTCTACACAATCTTTTTTCTCGGCCTTCTTCTCAATTTCTGGAACCTCTAGAACGGTATCGCCATCTTTCTCACACTTTTCGCAGCTTTCAGGGCAGTTTTCAGTCATGAATCTCTCACTGAACTGAGACTCACAGTGTCCAGCTCTAGCTAAGAATGAGCAATCTCGCCGTCTGAACAACAGCGTTTCTACTCGAGGAAGTTCTCACCTGTCCTCACACTTTCTCTTCATAATAATGGACGCGATGCTATCCGGCACTTTCTTGTTACTACCAGTATTACCTCCTTTTGGGACTAATGGTCTTTTGGAGGCACTCTTCACAGGACCTGCTGTAGCCATATCTTCAGGCAACTCGGCTAAATGACTGTTAGTGAGGGAAAAAAAGTAATTTACTAAGTTGGGGACAGCTGTATAGTTTATTGATCTTATAGAGATCGTTTGTACTGAATCCAACTCGTTGGCCAATTTCGACATCACCCTCCTTTGGCTCAATTGTTGGTTTACCATTCTGAAAGAAAAACCTTAAAACAACTTATGCCTCTGTATAGGAAAAAAAACAAACGAAACCATTTCAAGATCACAATCTGCCTAAAAAACGGTACCTTGCTGAAGGCCGTAGGAGCATAATGCATCACAGATCCGTAGTCGTATTTGGTACCCAAATGATCGATCATACTCAGACTATACTTATCGAACTGGTCTAAATCATCATATGAGTCAACTGAGTGGGAGTCCAAGTGAAACCTTGCAAACCGGCCTCCACATTGTTCCAATTGATGGTTACATAGTCATCTCGATCCGCTCGACCTGAAACATATGTTAATACAAGGGAAAAACAAGTGACCCAAACCTGGAAATTGGGTCTGAAAACTCACTTTGTTCATGGAAGAAGCCGACAGCATGCATCAGCTCGTGAATAATGATTCCCTTTTGGATACAACCGTCTCCAAGACTCACAGGCTGCTTACCGCCTGAAAAATCTGCATTTCGACTCTTCCCTTGAGGCTACTAGTTTTTCCGCTACGTAATAGACTGCTGCATAACACACGATTACGTCGCTATGACTGAATATAATGTGCACCGAGGCTAGTTTTAAGCGAAAGCGCCGGAAACAGTGAAAGGGCTTAAGTTTGGAATTCTTTTTTGAAAATGATCCAAACAGCAAAACTTACCAATTCTGCCAACTAGAGAATAGCAACCATCGTCGGGAACAATGTGAATATAGTCTTGATCAGCAGCTGATTTTGGCGCAAAGTCAATACATGTCTTCTTTTTATACTCGTCAATAGCTTCGGCTATTTTGGATCGACTGAAATGATTAGTGGCGCAAAATTGTTTAGAACCTGAACGACGAGTACTGTGAGCTGATTGTGTAAGGAATGCGGCCAGTGGTCCATTTCAAATAGGTTTGCCGGACTGCGTTCCTTTGAACACCGAAAACACCAAAAAGAGGAGCGTCGCCAGTGAAACTCCTGACATTTCCAGAATTCAGACCAGAATTGACTGGAAATATGTATATCTAGGAAATTGTCAGGGATCACCAATATCTCCTTCGAATCGAAATGGGTTGTACATGGCAGAGTCATTCACTCTTCCCCATCTCTGCGAGTCTCTCATAACTTTGGCCATGTGAAAGTCGTGCTCCGTTAAGACGGTCTCCATATCAGGAATAGCTTTATCAAAAAACTGAAATAGTAGACTTCACCTTCCTTACAGGTAAGAAACTTACAAAGTTTGTCTGTGATAAGGATATAATTGGCAGAGTGAGAACGAGCAGTAACATTTTTGGGAATGACAGACTGGGGGCGGGGCGGCCATGGTCGCCGGAGGCCACCCAGGCGCGACAGCTCCAAACATAGCTCAGCATACAAACAAAAAGAGAAAATAGGGAAACGAGAAAAGATCAGATTAATTGATATCTGAAGATCGAATACTGCCTGGTATTCATTTTAGCAGAAAACAAACCATCCTAGCGGTTGCTCACCAACGCACTAGAGGCCAATGGCGAACCGGGTAGTTAATCACAATCATTGAGAGTTTCGTCAACACGACAGTTTTTGGGACATGCGTTGATGTTATGGTAAGAAATGAGAGAAAAGGGAGCATAAGAGACATCCGAAGCCCATTTCTACAGTAACTCAAAATCTGTTATCCTTGACAAGTCAAGAGTTTGCTTCAATTTAGACGGTTTTTTTTCCTAAGCGTTTCCTAAGCGACTCCGTTAGATAGGAAATAGTTTAGCAGGCAAAAGCGTTTATGCTGCTTTTGCGCTTAATATTGAGACATTGTTAAGATTCAACAGAGCCTCGAGAAGCAATGTGCTCCCAGCACACTTGGCTTCCAACTGAGTTTCTGAGCTTGCCAAAACTTGTCGAAAGCAATTAAACAAAGCAAATCTTTGAGACAATTTACTTGTCAGGTTTACTTTGACAAGCCTCAATTTCAATTACTCGATTTCCTTCAGAAAAGTGCCGATTGTTTGGGTCATAGCACAAACACAACGCATTTCCAACCCATACTTCTATATATATTCGGAGTCGGCACAATTTGATCTATCTTTTGAGATCAACTTCACTTTGTCTCTTAAGCCTTTAAGGGTCAACTGCCAGGCTCGTTCAGTCACAGCTCTCATAAAGGTGACTTAACAGTTTTCAAACAATCCTCCTACTGACATCTCCGAGTTTGACCCATCCGTGTGAAGATGCAACCAATAGTTCTTCAGATACAAGCTTAAAACTTTTGAAGAAAATACCACTAGATTAAAAAGTAGACAGAAAAACTGGATAGATATGATGTGCAGGTTGCTTTGCTCATCTACAGCTTCCCATAAGGATGTGTTCAACAGATTCTATTGTAGGTACAAGTAACAGAATTAGAAACAGTTTGTCAGCTTGAACAAGAAAAAACACAACTAAAAGAATTGCTATTATCGTAACAAACGCCCACTTTGAGGAAAATATCGTAGTGTTTCCTCGCAGCATAACTGATTTGCTGAATGATGCACAAAAGGTATGAATCTATTTTAGTCACACATTGGGGGAATCCCAAGCAGTCCGTCCTCTGATCATCTGATAACCCCATGAACTGGCCGGGTAGGCAGGAGGTCCGGTCATTCTGTTTGGACTTGTGCAGCAATCGAGGCAATCAGACCAGAGGCCGACTGCTCATTGTTTCTCATATTTGCGGACGCAGCTGAAAAACGGCCGTCATTAAGCGGGTCAAGCCGCCAATTGCATCGAAGGAGTCATTTCCAGATATTTATTTCGGCACTGGTCAGAATTAGAAAATGTGAGTTTCTTTTGGCCCGAAACAATGTATAAGGCGACGATCATCAGGAGCGTAAACCAGTCTGAGATGACATTCTGGAATCGGGAACAATTCGAGCTTACCTGTACAGAAACGAAGAAAGCAAGGCACCAACTGCCGGTCCGAGCCAAAATGAGACTAACATTCCGAAGAAGGTATCATTCGTGTCGGCTCCAAATGCTCGCAATAGGTAGATTCCGAATGACAGTAACGGATTCCAGTTGTGATTAGAATGAAGCAAGCTGGGAGAACATAAAGACAATGCAATTTAGCTTACCTGAGGAAAGAGCTGAGAAAAATGGCCATGAAGAGCCCTGTTGGTGGCTCTGTTAAAAAGGAAACTCTTCGTTTCCCCATTCTTTTGCACACATGAGCCATGAGGTAAGCAACGACTACAAGAGCTGTTCCCAGAAATTGTACAAGCATCTTAAAAGTACCTTTAATGGTAACAAAAATAGTCGCAATAAAGAGATTTTGAGAAACGATAGGTTTGTTAGGACAGGAGGGGACAGTGTGGCAGCCAGTAAAGTTCGTCCTAATTGAAAGTCACAATGTAATTTTAACTCCAAAAGAGATGCAGAAAGTTCAATTTTTGTTTTTTTATGAAAAACTGAAAGCTGCAAGCGCTTACCAGCTTGAAGAGAGCGCTGTTCCATTCCGTGTTTACATCATAGTCCAATGACCTCTTTGGCGGAAGCCCATTTGGTTTTTGCACCTTCAAATTGGTTAAGTAACAGCTGTATTTGAACGACTCACAGCAATGGCTCCAATGGCTAGGATTGAGGCAAGAAATTGGACGAGGAAAACGAGAAGACATAAAATCCAAGATGTTGTCGATGTGAAGAGATTCGATAGTGTTATAAACGGGTGAAGATGGACACTAAATCACCGCTTAATGAGTTGGCTCACGATCGCAAACAAGCATATTGTAAAGAACGTACGTTTTAAACGATGACACAAATAGAATGGCGGTAATTGCGTCGACTAAAGAAACCATAGTTATCCTGTGAATTCCACTGACATGTCGGTCGGCCATCTCATTGTCCACATGGAGTGTTAAGAATATAGTAGTGAAAACCTTAAAAAAGTGTCCTCAAAAAATTAAGACTTACTGCACAAAATTCTGCAAATAGGGGTCTGACGACTCCTTCAAGGCACGACTGACACCCAGTCATATACACCTGAATCCGAGAACATAATAGAATTCAATTAGCCAATTACGTAATTATCAAGCTGTGTGCCTTGCTGCAGGACGGTGTTCGGAACTGGTTGATATTCATCCTAAAAGGGAATTGTGAAGGAAAACCAAAGAGAACTCGCGTGTTGATGGTAATTAGGCTTTCTTTCCTCAATTCCACCATTATATGACCCGTAGACTTTTCTCTGCTCCAAAGAATACTCTCCATGATCGTCGTAGTACCTATGAGCCATCTGAAGCAGAAAATTTGAAGCGTTATGAGCCAAGGATTCGTAAAAAGTCTGTTGCGACGTGAAGAGGTAATGCAGGCGGTGATTATGGAAATTTATCGCGAGGACTACATCAAGAGAAGCACAATGAAAGAACTTCAAAGTTGGCTAAGTGCCTTTAGTCTCAATTGTAATCGTGCTGACGCGCGAGAGAGATGGACAGGTGCAGGCTTCGGAGTCAATGAGCCAAGAGTAGTAATATCGTGTAGTTAAAGAGGCGGAGCTTGGCACTCCGCGGAAACAATTTTTTATTGAAACGGACATATATTTTTCTGCTCGCTATTAAAAAAGAGTCAATTGGAGCGTGGAGATGTCGCCACACCTTCTCTGCGAGTTAGTAGTGAACAAAGGACGAGTTGCGTGGCAGCAGCCGGCTGCGGCCAAGTCTATGCTAATTTATTACAACCCATCACTCAGCAGTGGTTCAGGTCATCTTCGAAATCTGTTAACATGGAGTGGACAAAAAACGTAACAAGGCAGGTGGCAACACCCTTTTGAACGCTAAATGACTCAGGAGGGGATTGATGTTCGTGTTGAGATGGCGACAGTTGCCTTGTGAGCTCCTTTGTGAAATTCTACGATGGGAGCTGCAGTGTGTGTGACATGTGTTCGCAACAGGAACCGCGACACAAGATCTTTTCGTAAAAGCGGTTGGACCACCCGTGAAAAGCGAGAAAGACACTTGGCTTATCCATTCAGGTTCTGTTTACTTTGAGGGCAGTCGGTTATATACATTTCCCTCTTCCCGACATGGTCTATGTAATCGTGAACACGTGAAATAAATTTTAACCCGGCTGTGGTTTGATGACTTTGTACGACGTCTTTGGGTGTGGTGGACAGTGGTCAGTAATGCAGCCCACTTTTCTATGTTCAAGCGTCTTCAGGCAATTCATTCAGTGTGCTCATTCTCGGCTCTATTTAATACTTTTAATTCCTATCATTTCAGCACAACACGGGTAAATCACACAAGTTTTTGATTCTAAAAAAAGTTACTCTCCCATCTTGGCCCAAGTATTTTGGTGGCAATCAGTGCCGTTGCTTATTACTGGTATCCTTTTCCTCTATTTCCTTATTTTGCCTTGTGCTAGCATTTTGCCTTTATTAGCTTCTGGATATTATCTCGGTTTCCAATTTCTATTTGAAGAAAACTAACCTTTTTCGATAGTGTCTGATTTGAAATAAAAGCTTGCCAATACAAACAGTTTTGGGAAATTTGAGTGGCGGAGCCAAAGTTAAAGAGTGGAGTAATTTTAGTGCGAAAGAGAGGTGAGAATGGGAAATAAAAAGGGAAACGAGTGACGTGAGGGGACGTCACTTGGGGAAAAATGCTGAATCCAAAAATAGGGAAGCGAACGAGTGTTTGCCCGCGGATACGGTAGCAATCGTGACGGGACCCACGAGTTACAAAGTGTGCACTTATTCAAGTCTACCACATTGTCTTCTATGTTTCTCGGAAGATTGTAGCCAAAAGTTGCTTGATTGGTAATGAAATCAAGGTATACTTTCCCTCTTCCTCCACGCTTCGAGTATTTCGATACTAAAGCGCTAATAAATAATTGCTGATAATTTTTATCTGTTCATTTGTCCTCCATTGTTCAGCAAGATCTTTTTTCTGTGTTCTCTTCCACCTGATCCCCGCTGAAAGCTGAACGGTTTTCGGCAAGGTCAGATCTCTCCTTCTTCTAGTCAGATCTCGTGCAACCTGTTTGCCACTCCGTAAAAACAATCAGGTGTTGCAATTAGAAATCGACGGCGTCCGGTCTGTGGGTCAGTATACGCCCTCCACGCTTCGAGTCAAATGAACGCGACGCGGCGACGCCTGCGCGTCGTAAGCCTGTCCAAAGCGCGATAACGAGATCTGTTCTGCTAAGGAGCGCTAGCTCTGAGTTGTTCACTTCTCAGTGCCTGTAAAAGCCCTGAAAAGGGCGCCTACGCCCTCGATGGCACTGCCAGTAATCGCTGCTACTACTCTGCTTCTACTCTATTCTTCAAGTTTTGTTTTTGCCGAGGATAGCAGTTTTGTTAATAAGCCAGGTAAGCTGTTTTCAGGAATGACCGTACACGATTTTGAACCTTGTTATACTGAGAGCTATATCCAGTTTTGAGGGGAACTTTCGCCTGGTGACGGTCAATTAGGAAATGTCGCGCAGCAAGTGTAGAAAGGATCCGTGAATTGACTCTCACAAAAAGCTGTTTTTGACGAACCACCACCAGTTTTCCAGTTTGAAAATGTGTAACCATTACTTTCACGAACAACGAATCATTTTAATATCAATGGACTTGTGCAAACCTTGTATCTGACCTAAAGATACAAGCGTTGAAATGAAAATGTGTCGTATATTTGACTGTTTTCATGCTTAATTGCCGAAAGTTTCATAGATATAATTCATGTTTCCTCTTATATGTTTTAGTGATATCTTCCGTGTTCGATCTCGCCTGTCGCGCATCTCTCTTGTACACAAGACATGTATAGATATAACTAGTTTGCCACTAATCATGTATAGGTGCATCCAAAAGAAATGACGCAACGTAAGAACCGGCACCCTGGCGCCCATTTTGTGGATGCGCTCCTGTGCGGGCATGAAGATAAGAAAAACAGGAGAAAAACAATCCTGTTCTAAAGTTTTCCGTTCCCTGAATGCCATCTGCCCCTTTCAGGCACCGATCTGGAGATGTATCAGAAATACTTGCAAGATGAACTGAAAAGAGTCGGAGAGGCGCTATCTGTCAGGAAGAAGCGTGCCGTAACATCGCCCATTTCGGCTTCACTTCCGAACAGGTGAGATCTGCCATCGCTTTCGAAATTCGTGGGAAACATGGCGCAACCTTGCAGAGAGTCGGCGTATTTCCTGAACCGGATTGGCGCGTTGAAGAAATCCTTGCTGTTAGCCAAGAATGATACAAGCGAATCGCACGATCAACCGCAACGGCTAAAGCTAGACCAACAGTCGCAGGCGGTATATTTAAATCTTTGAAGAAAACGTCTGAGTTTTAAGATTAACGACACGTTGCAAGAATGTAAAAGACTGTCACAGCCTGAACTCGTAGCAGAATTGAAACAGAAGGGTACCTATAATCCAGATCTCATGGCTTGGGATGCATTAGGTGTTATACGATTCCTTGACAGGACTATCCAAGATCAGTACCAGGTAAAGGTTTTTGCAACCACAGATCGTGTTCAGAAGGAGTCACCGAATAAAAACAAACAGCGAGCAGAGGAAGTCGTTCAAAGAAACGTGGATGCCCTTGCTAGACTACTGAAGGAGCTTAATGTTCCGTGCGATGTTACAACACCGGCCATAAAAGCAAAACTGCAGAATATTACGTTGTAAGTTCTCTTTAAACTGTTGGTACTACTGTAACTAGAAACTTTGCTGTCAAAATGGACACGGTTGTCATCCACTTCTGAAGTTAATTGCCTCACCATTGAGTCATAAGTTTGAGCGTGTGAAGATAAATCCCAAGAATGGTATGACTCCCAGTTAGTTTTCATGTAATAATAGAGGGTTGTCAGAGACATTGCTGCAGAGCACAAATGGGAATGAATGATTCCGAAACTACAATTGAAGGTATCGTAACAACTCTGAAGCAAACTAACTTATCACGAAATCTCTGACTTTCGAAGCATATATTTTTAGTGGTGAGCCCAAAAGGAGCATCATTTCACCGTCCTTACGCCGTTCAAAAAGAGAGAATGTCCTCGACTCCTTCCTTAAAGTTATTGGACAAGATCATCAACACCGAGCCAAAGACACACCCTTGTTTGACGAGGACCAGATCTCTTCCAGACAAAAACTCATTGGTGGGAATCCAGCATCTTCAGTAAAACCATGTTTAGGAGAGTCACACATTGTGCCATTTGGGTGTGACAAACGTGGAGCTGAAGAGGATGGGTACCTGAGACTGTGTGGAGCGTGCCAATCTATCAGACGCCTTCCCGATACATTCTTCCCTCCCTTTATCAACGAGGTGACCTGTGACACTGACAAGGCTTGTCTTTACTTCTATGATTATCGTAAGTTTTTGTCTAAACTGACGATGTTGAAGTTTTTTCAGCTCACGGAAAATGTAGACAGAAGCATATGAACTTTGTTGTTTTGCGGAACATTGGCACGAAAGAGTGCCAGATTTGGAAAAAGTTCAATTTGAACGTCAGGGTCTCATGTGAATGTTTTGTTGGTGGGTTTTACCCAATTTCTCAAAATTAGATTCTTTCAGATGAGATGTCGTTTTTTGCTAAATACGTCTAATCTCTTTGCTTCATCTTTAACCGCTTCATATGCATCAGTCACATGTCTAGTCAACACAGGTTCTCTGCTCTAACTCTCAGTTAGCATCCTGCCATTCCAGAGGTTGCAGTTCAAAACTGCAAAATCTCTTTGTACCGGTGCCAAACCATCTCATGTTTAACGTTTATTCGATAAAGTTGTGCACATTTTCTATAACTCTTGAGACTCATCGCCTGGAGGTTGTTTTTGAAGTGATTGAATCTGAGGAAAGGAGAAGAATGGAAGGTGAGCGAATGTCAGTGGCATTGAGGCTGTCGTATCAAGTGGCTAAGCCAGGATATAAATAGTAGCGAAAAAACTCACAAAGATGCTTCGGGAAGACCCATTCGCTGAGCTGGCTTGGAGAAAGTTTATGGGATGAGGAGGCAGTCTTAGAGGTAATGTAACCATACCATTCGCAGTTGTGATAGTAGCCAAACTGGAAGGGGGCAATCGACGGAGCTGAAAAACATTGACTTAGTAAATAAACGTTGCAAGTTTTGAGCATACGTTGGTGGCTACTAATACTGCTGCTCTCTTTTATGAGCTACAAACTGCATTGATGCTTGAAACAGTGATTGAGAACGTTTAACATACAAAGAAGTGCTTTGTGTTTTCATTTGCAGAAAAGTTACTCACCTCATCTTCTGGAGTGGGAGTTCCCATATCGTCATCACTGTCCCCTCCAGTTCCGACCAAAGTCTCTTGATTTACCCGCTTTTTCAGTTTAGCTGAAAAGAACCCTCTGTTATGCATAAGTTACAAGTTCTGTGATACCTGAATAGTTGACATAGAAACTATCAGTAAGTGTTGCGACTTTCTGCAACTCTGCAAGTTGTGTCCTCAGGGAAAGGACAGCCGTGGTCATCAACTCATCCACCTCTGAATCTCCAGTCCGAATACTAATGCCATCTCGTTTCAATTGCATTAGTAGCTGAAAAAATAGTTGAGTGTAAGACGATCCAGTGCCCTTTTTACAGAAGAGTCTTGGGAAACGCGTGCGGCAATATGAACTCAACGCCCTTTTAGAAAGGCGACTCGTTTATTTGCCTTGACCATTCCATTCCTGGAACACATAATTACGACCACTGCCAGTTTTCACATCTCTATATTCCAATTTTTTTTCCAAGCGGCAAAGACGATTTCTGCCAAGCCTGCGCATCCAGTTGTTTGTTTGCAATTGTAGCGTGGTGTCAAAAGACATGTTTGACCTACGGAACGGAGTGAACTGAAGAGTTGGATTACAAACAAATACTTCAAGAATGATGCTTTTGATGTTTTTATACTACAAACAGCGTGTGAAAAATTGGACTGAAAGAACATTTGAATGCAATGACTTTAGACTTAAAGATATGACAACAATATGTTTGGCAGGACCAGTACAAGTTTTAATCCAGTTGCCACTGCCCATCACTTTTTGCTGCTCCTGGGAAATACGATTTGCATAGCAAGGGTGGCAGCGGAATCACGTCGAGGATAGTCTAATATTTGCTATACGACAGCGGTTATTAAATAATGACTGGATTGACCGCACTTGACGACAGATCGCTTGGTTGATGCTGATGTTTTTACTACCTAATTCGGGAGCTTAAACTTTTTCACAGTCGAATCTCAATGTTTGTCAATGGGTAGGGCATGTAGTATACTGTAATCGGATAGAAAAGGAAGTTAACTGGTTCTGATTTTCAAATGTTCGGAAATAAGTGGGTGTCCCAATGTTCCAAACAGTCTCAAGAGCTGCTGAAATTCGTTTGCTTTCAACTTTTTTTAAACAAGTTTTAAAAAGAATTTACTTAGTCTTGAAGTGGTTTCAAATAGAACCCGTCTCGGGAGACACGATTAACTTTGTGACTCAAATTTTTGAGTTTTGCGCGAACTCTCCCTCGTGTGCCCTCGAGGAGATAAGATTGGTTGGCAGTTCCGGCGGGCCGGTTTGCCGTATTCCTGCCGGAGGCGTGTTCTACGTGAGTGTGCCACTCTGTCAATCTGCAGCATGCTTGCGTCTTTTGTTATTTTGTCGGTGAGTTAAGACCTAATTGGGGGTGTAATCGTCTGGCATGGATATGAGGGCTATAATAGGGTCAGAAGGGTGGGTCAAAGCCAGTCATGTTAACTGTTTTCTGTCTTTTGTCTCGAGGTCAGATCTGCCGGTGTGTTGAGTGTTTCGGTCAAAGCGTAAAATATACTAGCTGTCTTCACGACAATTAATCTCAAGTTAACTTTCTAAGAGTAAAATGCTTCTAACCATCTTTCTGCTAGTCTCAGATTGCCATGCTTCTTGTCTCGGCTGCTTATTTGAAGCGTTTTGCATTGTTCCTACAGTCAGTTAATTATTGTAGGTGAGAGACTACACAAATGTTCAATAAATCTTCTTATTGTGGCTCTTTATTTTAGTTCTTTTTTTCTTTACACATGTGCTCCAACGTATTTTCAAATACGACTGTTTTTGAAGCAAAACATTTGAGGTACATTTCAAACCTTTCTCCATAGGAAACTCCAAGATTTTTTTTGAGTTCAATTTTGAAACATTTTTAAGTAGCTAAAGTATCCTATTTATCTTATTCGATTGTTTGAATCACAAATGTATTAGATATTAGATTAAAGAGATCTCCTATATGGATTGATTGCTCGAAATCAAAAATCGCCGGGAACGGTTGCCCCCATTGTCTTAATATAATCCTATTTGACTCGGTCGGGTCCGCCGTTTTCACACGTTGAAGACGGGGGTAATCGGCCCGAGGTGCCATTTCTTTCCCTTAAGACTGGATTTCTATTGATAGCTTTTCCCTTATGTCTTGACTTCAGCTGGACGCCAAATCGGCTTGCTGCGCATTTTGCAAACAATCAGTCCATGATCGGAAGCAAAAACGCGCGCCACTATTTTCCGCATCGCGACGAGCACTTGGATTTGGACGAGTGACGGACCTGGGTTTTTTGCTCTTCTTTTGTCGTGACTATATTTCTATAAATCTTATTCAGTAGTTCTAAATGGGTGAATGAATGACACTGGTCAACGTCTGTCATCTGCTAGTCAATCTAAGAGTGATCCAATTGACATTTCCAAGATAATGTTGCATTTTTCAGTTACTAGCACCGACATGTGCCCAGCCATGTACCAACTGCATACCTCAGAATCGACAATATCAGTATGTAGTGAATGTGCCTATGGTACCCGTGCAAGGAGTAGCCGTACCTTCTAACAGCCCGTAAGATTTCCACCCCCATTAAGTTCTTAATACTTTTCCATCTCTATACGAACAGAAGTTGTTTGAAAACTTTTTGGTAGCTCGAATTTCAGGCAACCTTGTTGCAATGGAGCTGCTTCTAATCAACAAGCAACACAAGTGATGTGGTTTAGTCAAGGTGAGCCCTCTTTTACCTTGGTGTTTTTATGTATGTGTGAGTGTTTTTGGCTGTTCGCCTTCGTCAAAAGAGCAACTCGATCTGTTTAGGAAACGGCCAACAAAATAGTGGCATGGTCTCCAATTTCACTGCCATTAGTACCCAGGTATGATTAGACTTGTGTCAAACAGAACATGTTTTCCAGGGGCAGTATAACTACCAGAATCCTACGGGAGAAACTCCACTGCCGCAATACATCAACAGCGGAAACTATATAGCTCCTGGACCATCGCCTGTGCCAAATCAAGAACAAACAGCTTTTACGAGTCCGCCGCCTAACTACAATCCTGACGTTTATTTGCAAGGCTCCTCAACACCGTCTCCCAACTTTGGACAAACTGGGCCTCCTGCTGCTTTTGTTGGAAATCAGCCGTATAGTCCCGGTTACTCACAACAAGGTGGACAGGGCTTCACCCAACAGCCGGGAGATCCGGGATTCGATCAAAGTGGACAGGGATTCAGCCAACAGACCGGTGGAGGAAATCAGGGTCAGGGATCCTACAACTCTGCAAATCAGCAGTTTTTGGAGAACCAAGGAAGTTTCACCACGGGTCCGGTTTCTGCTCAAGGAGTACCCAATCCTATTCCGAATAATCAGGGCAACTTCTACGATTCAAACCAAGGATTCAATCAGCAGTACAATCCAGACTACCCACAAGGACAAGAAGGCTTTGTTGAACCTCAATACAGCCCGCAGAGCAATCAACAGGTTGGGAATAATGGCATGGTGGTTACAAACTACCAGGAAGGACAAATATCCGGAGCTCAAGGAGCTGCCATTGCTGGTGGAGCTGCTGCTGGTGTTGGAGCCGCTGCAGCTTCTGGCTTCCCCTATTCTACCTCTACACAATACTCGACAACGACCCCAGTTCCTACTCGAACAAACACACCAGGATCGATTTCACCTGGTGACTTCCAATACTCGACCCAAAATCCAAACCAACCCGGTTTTGTTCCGATCCAGAACGAACAAGGAGGATTCTCTAGCACAGCTTTTTCTAACACTGGTTATCCTGGAAGTAGCTCACAGGGTTACCCGACACGAGACGGATTTTCTTCCACCATGAACCCGAATCAGGCTGTTTATGGTCCTTCCAGCCTGAATCCAAATCAGCAAGGTTTTTCTACGGCTAACCCCAATATGTACCCGTCTACTGGCTCCTACGGGTCAACAACTCAAACACCATTTTCTTCGCAAAATGAGGGACAGTTTCCCACTCAGAATCAGTTCAATCAAGGTGGATATGTGCCTACGTCTACTTCTGGGCCTCCACAGTATTCTCCGTCATCTACCGCTGGACCATACTCTCCGTCTTCGTCATCCCAATTCGGGCCATCTTCTACACCGTACCCTCAACAGTACCCATCAACTACAGCTCCGTTTAACTACGTCTATCCCGGAGCTCAAGGATCGTTGCAGGGGTCCAACTTTGGCAGCAGCACTATGCAGCCGACAGGAGTCTATCCGCCGGGAGCACAACAGGATCAGGCGCAGTCCACGCGACCGCCAATCGTCAACGTTGCAGGCGTCGGCGGAGGGCAGGTTAGAGCTTTGGTGGCTAGAACAAGCATAAGCCTATGAGATTTAGGCAACATCTACATTCGCGCCGGTTGGCAGTTCATCCTCTCAGGGTTCGTCGTCTGTCTTTGGGCAAGATTCTAGGGGAACTTTCGTGGGTCCGACAGCAACTACTGCAAGACCGTTCTATGATAGCAATAACTACAATCCCAGGCCCACCACCTTAGGTGATATGCATGTGTCAACCAGAGCTTCGAACCTAGATTCCCTAAGTAACTTTGATGCAAAGGATATCTAAAGCTACTTTCCCCGACGCGTTAAAAGTTGCTTAGATAACTCATTCCTAACATACTTTAACAATCAATTACAAGAAGTTTAGGAGGAATTCAACAACAAGGGCAGTTTAGCACGGCATCTGGACCTTTGTCTGGAGGAGGAGCGTCTGTAAGTGAAACGAAATTTACTGTTAAGGGCATATTCAGGGAGGAGCTGGATTCACACCGCAATATGATTTCGAACACAACATGAACACTCAATATGGTCGTTATAACTCTACCTCGGCAACTGGTAAGGCATAAGTCTTTTTTTTTTTTGCCCTTACTGCTAAAATCTCGAATAAAAGCACGTCTGTATCCATTGCTTGACATTACTGTTAAAGAACGTTTAAAAGTTTTTGCACAACGTGAAAAACTAGTCAGACACACATATAACACTTATGAATGAAGACAAACTGCCCAGTTGAAACAATGAACATGTTTCGAAAAGCTAAGAAACTAAAGCTAATGTAACAGTTCCTACCTCCATTCTCAACTAAACTTTTCTGCTAATCTGTTAGATTCTTCTTATTATATGCACATATGAAAATTTGACGCAATGTAATTTATGGTTTTGTAATGCAATTGATAGTAACACAACTTTCACGTAAACTTTGTGTTGCCCTCATTTACCCAAACCTTTCCCAGGCGATTCTCGACAGAATGATGCTCCTGTTCCCCAAACTACCGCACCATTGAGCTCAGCAGGTAAGTATGCTTCTACCAACTCTCTACTATCCTCTATACATTTTGTGATTCTAGTCGAATAAAAGTTTTAGGCGTCTGTCACCTGGCCCTGCTTGTGGCACTCAGTCTGCTCCTCTTCTAACTCCCGACGATACGTGTACCTGTGCTTTGTCATCACAGTATTTATGGATGTGTGTATATAGACAGTCTTTCGAGATTGAGATATATGTGTGTGTTACAAGGACAAAAACAATAAAGATTACCTGTACGACATCATCAAGTTTGAAGGCACTGCTCTTCATGTTGTTCACTCCATCTTCCAGTTTTTGGAGTAGGAGCTAAAATTATTTGTTTTTAAACGTGGAAACCTCACTTTGACAAGCGGCATGAGCGGATGTTTTCTGATTTTGTTCTTTTGCTCCTCGTGATTGGCAGTTTCCACGGATTTTCGCTAAAAAGAAGACCTTGTGTCACTCTCCTAGTTTTTACCTTCCGCTGAGCTTGTGCTCTTTTGGCCCCCGCCTCACTGAGAGCCTGCTGGAGAATCTTGCTTTTTTCAATATCCGAAAATGAACATTCTCCTGACGTACTTGCCTCATCTGACATAAAGAAAACTGAAAGCGATTAGGATCGTCAATCAACAACATTATTTCTGGAAAAGGAGGGGTGGAAGTCAAATAGTAAACACTTTTCGGCAATCATGATATCAAAAGAGTGGAAGGAAAGAAGCGGTCGCCTTGTCCGCCGCTTCCGTTATCACTATGTTATATTCATTAGTAATCGTAAAAATTTATGGTCCGTCAACTGATAGAAAAGGCATTTGAACGCCAACTATGGAACATGTTTTGTCCGGACATAAAATATGAAAGACAACGGAAAAAGCATATGTTGAGTAGGCAGCATACGAAATTGGTCCGGGTAGGCCGGCAGAGAAGCGAATTGGACGTGTTGTAAAACTCCTGGGTGGCAGAGGACGCACACCGTCTCTCCTCGGTCCGGAACCATAACCTCACCTGGCCGCGAATAACCAGCGGCACCTCAAAAGAGCGCGCGGTTATCGTTGTCATAAAGCGGACTCCGGCTGCACCCGCGCAGCCGTTCGCAGCCTATCGCATTACTTGAAATCATATGTGAAGGTCGGAAATAAATATTTTGACTATTCGTTGTTCCTAAGCATTTTTTCGGCAACTATGAGAAGCTATGGGTTAGGCCAAACTGGGATGAATTGATTGAACTGTGAGTGATTAAAAAGAAGCGTGTCTGGTACTTGTACACGGTTGGCGGTGCAGCGCTGAACCATAAAACAATTTATGGCGCGTTGGAGTGAAACAGTGCTGACAAGAATGCTCATAAAGCGACGCATTGATCCATCGTGGCTCTAACAAAGCTATACCTTAATTTGCGGGATTATGGCCAAAGTATCAAATGTACTACTCTCAAACTCTGACTACCTGCTGCCTGATCATATTATCACCCCATCAATATTAAATCAGTCAAACTTTCCGCTTGGCTTGTAGTGACAAATGCTATCGTTCCGGATGGATAAGAAGATGGTCTTCGGGATTTTGCAGAAGTCCTATAACTTATACATCTTTCTTATTCTTCTCTGTCACTTTTAAAAGCGACTAAAGGAATATGTATGCATGCGCTTCCGCTGTTGTCGGAGTTCAGACCAAAACTAGCAGGGTAAGTCTTTTTGTAGCGGAAACCAGAGGTGTGACTGTAGTTCAGCAACAACTAGTTCAACTTGTGTGATCTGAACAGAGCCTAACCTCAGATACTGTTTATAAGATTAGTAGGTATATTTATATCAGAACAACAAATCTGAATCAAGCCCAAATATGTCTGCTGCAATGTCAGGATATATGTTTTTACGTCTGTTCGCGGTACTTAGGGTAAATTTACAATTTCCACTGGGGACAAAGAGCATCGAACTTGGAGGGTTAATGTTCAAGCCCTTTTTCGGTTAAATTTTGGATCTTCTCTTGAATTTTCTGATTTGATGTAGACCATCACAACTGTCAGTCTGACCATGAGGTAATGATGCATATCCCCAAACTTTTGATTCTTTTCTTTTTTCAAAGATCTGTACAGTGAGGGTTGAAAGAAGTCTGCTGTTTTTTTTGTTTTCTAATAAAATGAGCTATCTTATTGGTCGAAACCTGTAAGAAACCAAAAAATATCTTCAATAACCTTCTTTTTTTTGTTCTTTACTTATTCAACACGATGTTTGCTGTTTATGCTGTCTTTCTATTCCACCACATGCCAGCCAGTACTTTGACGTATAGTTCGGCAACTGTGCTGGTTGATTTGTTTGGGCCAAGTGTCATTGAATCTCAATACACGTCAAAGTCAGTACTCGAAATGTGAGTCTTACCATATCTGAAATAGATAGCAGGCTGTAGAAGGATGACTTCCGCTAGCCTGATTTCTGTTTTACATGAGAGAGTGAGGGTCAACAAAGTGTGCAAGTTCCTCATGCTTGGTCATTTCGCAAGTTTGCTCTTTTGTTGCTGTTGCTTTTTCATCCCCAATCCCTCACATCACCGAGTATCTTCCTGGTGTTCAAGTATTCAAAGGAGGCTTTCAGGCAGTTCTCCTCGGATGAGCAGAGATCCTCGCGCGTAACTCGAAGGTGCCCATTTATACACACATCCATATCACACAAACAACTACCGTAGGCGTAATCTGTCAGCGTTTCACGCCGAATGAAAAGCGGAGATCTCCCGTCTATTTCCATGATTCACGCAATTAACAATCTCTTGTGCAGAGGGAATAAATGTCAACAAGGATTGGTGTTCGGCCGGATTGGTATCCAGGATTACATATCTGTGTGTGTGTGTGTAGACTGGTGATGGAAACTACGCAATTGAATCTTAATCTTATATGAAGATGTCCTACTACCAAAAACAATCAAACTAGCATTCCCTGTACTCTCTACGCATACAAATATCGGTAGCGTAGTCTCGCATCACACACCGACACTTAATCATATGCGGAGGAAAGTGCCCTTTTGTTCGTAAACAGAAAAGGGCGATTCCTGGATAAGCTCAAGGTATCTTTTTTTCTGAGATTTCAGGTAGAACAGGTTGTCTTGTTAAAGTCTGAAGATTATCAAAGGAAATCAAGAATTCAGACAGGCCAAAGTATTTCTTCTCAGATTTTTATGGGCTTCTTCCGCAGTCTTATCTTTCTTTGAATATCAGGCCCCCAGGAGAACGTGATAACGCCACGTTTCCTTTTCCAGTTTTTATGCTCTCGTAGAGAGACTTGGAGAGTTGGAAACAAAGTTCAGTACCCCTCCGGCCGCCAGGCGACATGTGACACCTTCCTTCCGCGACAAGAACTCAAAGCTCACGCATGCTCGTTGGTCCCCAGAATGTTTTCGCCTTCCTTTCCTCTTTTCCCTTATTCTTGGACTAAAGCAGCTGTCATGATCGAGTCCGGTCTGCCCCATATTGGCGCTACGCCCACCGTTTCTTTCTATCTTCTACCATCACAAGCTTACTTCTTGTCGTCTGTATCGGCATGGCCCCCTTAGTAGTAAATTGATGTAAAAGGCTTCTCTGAAGCGGGGATGCCTAATGTTTACAAGAAAAGCGGAAAGCAAGATGGCCATTACGTGTTGTGCTCGTTATCTTAGTTTTCTCTCTCAGTGTCGTTCTTCCTACTTTTGCCACGTAGTTTCCAAGACCACCACCAAAATAACCGCCCCTGCAAATGTGCGTGTAAATGTGTAAAAGGAACCATGTACTCTACGTCCTCCTACTCAGCACACCTGTTTTCCTGTTTTGTTCTATGTAGAGAGGAGACACGAGAGTTTGTTTTCAAGCCGAGTAGACAATTCATCAAGTTGGTCGACGCGAAAGAGCGTTCGTCCTGTTTATGCCGGAACCCGAAAGAGAGACGGGAGTTTTGTGAACATTCAGAAGGATCACTCCGGCCGAGTTCCTTTTGTTTCTCTCGCTCCTTCTCTGGCAATCTGATTAGTCCCCGAGCCCACCAGAGAACTAGAGGGCTGTTTACGAGTAGAGGCGCTAAGGGGGAAGCTGGCCAAAAGACTTCCAACTGCTCAGAAATCAGTAATTCCAAATTGGACTAACAAGTCTTGTAATGAGTTAGCATGATATAGCCGACGCGCGTAAATATGTGACATAGTAACTTGTTTCCCAGCTTATTTTTGTCACATTCGAGGGACACGAGTACAATCAAGCATCTCTGTAGTAGAAAATGTGCTTAGGAGGAGGCGAAAACAATCTTTAGACGCCATAATCAATCCGGAGAAAGTTCATCTCCATTTCGGGGAAGTACTGTAGCTAACCATGTACGATGACTGATAAGTAGCATCGATTTTGCATTGAATTGGCAAGTTGTGTCCCCTTTTAAAGAACAGCGCATCACAACTGATAGTAGTGTAAGAGACGTTCCCTCTCTCGGTTGAACATGATGTTTCGAAACAAGGGTTACACTTCCAAGTGGTGATGTTCTCAGTGGCCTCTGTTTATCACCGGGATGTCCTCCTTGTCAGCTGTTATTGTTTTTGAACCACAATGATCAAAAGACCCTTTTTCATTACTACGCTCTTTGTTTTTAGACGAGGTGGACTACCGACGCGCTGTTATTCACACTTTTTGAGAGGCACTCTCTGGGAGCACAATCATCTTACAAAAAGCCTACCCTTCTCTGACGGATATCGTCTGTTTATGTCAGATTAGAAAATGAAGTCTTTCCTCTCCCCAAAACTACAGTAGACTCCCGCATGAAATGAGACGTTGCGTTGTTTCATGGTGAAGATTTTTGTTCCTCTATTTTGTTCGCCATTTCAAAAAAACCTGTTTGTTGCCAAAGATTTTCAAAAGGGGACAGTCTGGTCCCTTTTTTTTTACTCATAACCCGGAAGTTTAAAAGAAGAAGAAAGACAATTGGTCACAGATTTGTCGGGAAAAAACTCTCAATTGGGTGTGAAAGAACGCGAACAGGGAGTGCAAGTTCCTTCGATAAAAAAAGAGAGAAAACATCTTATCAAGTTTTTTTTTCTCATTCCCATAGATCACATTCCTTGCGAACATAGACTGATCGTATTTGTTTCCTCCCTTTTTGGAAAACAGGAAAAACCAACTTGTGTGTCCGATTGGGGCCCGGGTAGAACGGGTTTTTAGTTTTCAGCGTCGCCTGGGCACATCGGGTCAGACGTGCTTTCATAATAGACCTTTCTATCAGTCACCCGTTTTTTTTCGCGGCAAGTTTCTTTTCCCGGACCGATTTTTGTTCTCTTGCAAGGCAAGCCAAAAACAAAATTGATGGCTTGCCTGTTTCCATCCATTTCAAGTGTCCTTTGAGACTCCGCCTCCGCTCTTTTTCCTTCTATAATTTCCTTGCCCTAGACAGAGGGTCATCACCTTCGCCCTCAAGATTTCTATTCTGCGGATAATCTACAGGGCACCTAATTGTGGACACATTTGCTGAAAGAGACATTTACTCAATTCTAGCCGTTATAGGCACGCCCACCACAAGTTATTCTTCCTCTGCTTCCATACCTGTACAAGCTGCACAGAGCTCTGTGAACGTTCAGAAATTAATCATGGTTTCGGAATAATCGAGTGTAGGAAACTTTTCACAAATTCATGAGAGCACTCCTTTTCTCAGTAGCTAAAGCATCTGTTTCCAAAGGTTACAGGGTACAAAAGACGCGAACGTTTGAAGAGATGGTTCTGCATCCAGAATCCCATGTCATATTGAAGTTATCGAGTCTTATCGGGGCTACTTCCGTTTCTATGGATTGATTGCCAACAGCCGAATGCAAGTCTATTGTATCAAACTTCTCGATTGGATCGCCGTTAGCGAATCAGTTTTCCGCCAAATGTTCTCCACTAATGTTCTTGTCAACAAATAGGCGAGAGAATATGGTGACAACCAGACACGTTTTTCATCCACATGGCTTTGCGGCTGTTCTTACGAAAATCCAATTGCAGGAGAGATTTCTGCAAAAGATGTAGGAATCAATGAACTCTCTCTCTCTCTCTCTCTATTTCGCAGACCTCAAATTGTCATTGCCTGCAATTTGATAGGCTCCTTCCGCGTGCATTTTTGGATGAGCGCCCAAATCAAAAGACCGCCATCAACAAAACCTGGTGATGGTATTTTTGGTTTCCGTGTTGCAGTGTATTTCCCTCTTTTGCTCTTCTCACACGCCCAAGCAATCAGTTCTGGGATAATGTTCTCTCCTTTCACTGTCTGTTATATTCTATCTGCTGTCAATCCTTTCTACAGAGATACTTGATGCACTAGGACCTCGTAGATGGGAAAACTTCCCCAGGGAACCCTAGGGTGCCGGAAGCTCATTCATGTTGTTCGTTGGTGCACAAGTAGGGGAAGGTTCTGCCTCCTTCAAGGACATGCGGGCCCCTTGTTTCCTATATCCCCTGCCGAGCCGTTACTTCTAATCCATTGGTTTTCATTGCAATTGAATGACGAGAGTAGGCAAGAGTTCAGGGTTCAGTTGCTCGGATCACCTCCCAACCGGAACCCAGTGCTATATCCCTCGCTACTAGGAACGCTAGACACATTTTTGACCTTTGCGTCTTTTCGTGGAAGGGTTGCAATAACTGCCCTAAAAGGAAGCTCTTTTGATTAATTCTTGCAGGACTATTTGAGTAAGCAATTCGGAAAAGACGCGCCATCTAATTGTCTTCTGGGACAATAAATAGCGAATGACTCGCTTCCTGCTCTACGCCATTCGTTAAAAGTTGTTTTGAGTTCATGTGTGCCCCGTCTCCGCAAATACGAACTTCCATCTCGCAGCAAAACTCTCTCTCTCTCTCTCTTCGCGGCAAATACTCACCATCTCGGCGCTTCCGTAAAACATCATCACACAGATTGAGGATGTATGAGATCGTCGATCGCTTGGAAGCCATCCAGACTTTACAGCCTTTTCCTTTCACTCACTCTTCGCATTATGCCCTACCTCCGAGGGTTCAAATAATCGTAGCTATCTCGTCGTCCCAGTGTAAGGGGGAAAGGGGAAGTGCGGCCCTTGCGGAACCGGCCCGAGGTCGCTGAAGAATCGATGGTACTTCCGGCGTCTAAATGACCACAGACCAGAGCACATGTGACCCGCCCCCAAGGGGTCCAAAGTGCCCAGAAACCACGTAAGGGTCCCGCACTTTTGGCGTGTCGACAAGTTGCTAATCTGTCAAAAGGCTCTTGGCCAGGGTCCCCGCCGGCAGCAGCTCATCCTGTCAGCTGGTCCGTTTCGCTTCCCACTCTCCCGCGGAAATTTGTTCAGGAAGCTATTTCTCAGCCTCACTCGCCGTCGGGCGGTCAACAAGAGGTGAAAATTATGAGTCATCGCGAAAAGGCCTAAAAGCCCATGAAGTTTCGATCACAAGGGGGTAAAAAAAACTGCGCCGGAATTTCTCCTTATATCTAGTGGCGCTATCGGACGATAACAACAGGGGGAAGGCCTGAGACTTCCTCCACTTGACGTCACATTCAAACAGTCTGGGGGTTAAGTTGAAAGTGACCTATGCAAAAACACAAAACCGGTAGCGGATACGTGCCGCCCTCGCATGTCGATCCCGATGTTTAACTCGATCAGTCTCGGGAAGCGGCGTCTCTTCCGGCACCAAAAAGCAGTCAAAAGACCTCTCTGATTGGCCAAAAAGAACTTTTGTCGATCTCGACCAAGTCCATTAAGAATTCAGACCCGGCAGTAGCGCTCTCTGAACATTGCGTCATTTTTGATCTTCTCGCCAGTTTATTGTTACTGCGCAGCAGAAATTTGCTCGCTTCCTCATCGTTTTCCGCCTCTCTCATTCTAACTGCATGTGCAGACAGCATCCTGAAATGCCAGATGTTCAAGTTTTTAGACGGGCATCTGACTCCGCCTCATAATAGTAGTGAGAGGGGACAGATCGTCTTTTGTCCCTGCACTTCCCGATTACATGATTAATACCCCTATGAAATCTTAGTCATGAGGTATTTTCCCAACACATCTCTTCCGGCTTAGCTCAACAATGTCGAGACTACTATTTTTAGTCTGTGGCTTTCAATAGCTGGGCCCAAAAAGCAGAAAGTCTCTCGAGGGTAACAACTGTTTGATCGACTGCCATGCTTGATGTATTGTTAAGTTGCCTTCGGGCCCCGTCTTCCGGTTCCACCCACAATTCACTCTTAAGTTTTGACCTGATCATTTGAGCCAAAAAGCTATCCTTAATCCGCCTCCTCCTTGCACCTTAGTTGGAATACTTTACTTTGAACATGGTGATGTCAACTATGCGATTACAGTGAATCAAGGTCCTTTTCCGGTTATATGGATTTCTTGGTTGACAAAACATCTGCTTCACTGCTATTCATTTCAAATTAACCGATTGTATTTTGGGCTGCTTGTCATATCTAAGCCATCAAAGACCTCACAAACACATTACGACGATGTCAACTACGATCGCGGTGGTCTTTTCTCTTTCCTTGATTTCTTGACTCCAAAAAAAGAGGTGCCAAGAAGCCACTTGGTTATTCTGCTGATCTCTGATTTCGCCGACTGCCCCAGGCCCACCTCGCTCTGCTAATCGTTCCCAGAAGCGTTAAGAACATCGTCTATTCAGGGAACATGAGTTGACGCTATCTGATTACTGGTCTTCCTTTTGAGGTCCGGCCTCTAGTTAGCCTCTAGCATCCTAGCGCATGAGTACATGGAAATCATAATCCGTCAGCGGTCTGTTTTGTCTTTTACCCTCGGCTGTCAGTCTATTTTTTCCGGGCAGAGCGCGGACGAGAGACAGATAAACGGGGTCTTTCACTGATCAGTCTCGAACTCTTTATATGATTTTCATTGTTCGTATACGGGGAAATAACCGCAGCGCACTCTCCGTCACCAGCAGCACCCAGTTTCCATTCCTGTTACGACTCCACAAATCCGGTGTCATATCTCTCAACATCAGCTTTTGGGCTGATCTTTGATATGGACACTGTCTTCGTGGTATAACTCCCTTCCTACACCCTTCTCAGGTCACTCGACAAATCTTCTTTACTCTCGTAGCTTGGATTCACGATAGTTTTCCCATGCTCTATTGCGCAACACTTTCCCGCAGAGGGTTACTAACAATTTCGGGCCTTTGTATCAAAGGACACAGATCCCGAAGTTTTCCCTCGGACTCGCGTGTGCCACAATGTTCCGCCCTCTGCCTATTCCGTTGCCTATTCCGTTTTACTCAATTTGGGCGCCCTGTTCCCCGCTCTCTTTTTCCTTTTTCGTTCGGTCCCTAAGAATCACAAAACATTTTTCAGGCCGTGTCATGCACGTCTTCATCCGCGACCAACAGTTCCCATGATGAAGAAATATCTCGCATGGAGAGATTCTGATTTAGTAAGTTTCAGCAAGTGCCCTTCACAACTTTTAAGCCCACAAGGTCAAGACTAATTGGCGCAATTTTCAATAGGCAGAACAATTAGGTGTGTGGAGAAAGAGAATGCGAGAAGGGAGGAAAGCTTTCCGAGAAAATATAAAGAAAGCGCTGCCTTCTCTAAATCAAATTAGATTCAGTAGAAAAGAGAATTCTGTTTTTGTCTATCTCTCTCTCTCTCTCTCTCTCTCTCTCTCTCTCCTTCTTCATCTTCTTCATCTTCCCCCAGACGTCACCTTTTGTCCAAACTGTCGGCTGGCCACCCCGGCAGTTCGGACAATTGCAAATAGCACCACAGTATTGTGTTTGCTTCCACAACGCTAGCAGTATCGACCTCTTAGGGGCCTGGCAATGAGCTGTCTTTGTGATTTTTATCCTCTTTATCTCTATTTTGCTGCGACTACGAAACATTCGCTAAACCGAGAACCTGGTCAACACATTCGGAAGTGTAAAATGGCTGCGGTGCCAAGCGACCCGCTGATCTCTAAGTTCGGCGGCCCCACTCTTGAAAAACATGTATGACGTATCGAGCGATAGAGAGAGAGAGAGAGAGAGAGAGAGCGTGGTGAAACTCGATTACTCTCTATTATTCTGATCTGCACTGTATATCGATCGCGCCAGCTGCCTCGTGCCACTCTGTTTGTGTTGTATTTACCTAGGCGCGGCCAGGTTACCCTTCAGACTCTCCGAGACCATACACTTCCTCTGTTTTTGTCCCAATGACCAAGTCTAGACACTCTAAACAAACTGTCGTTTGACCGAGTAGTATTTTCATGCGTAAACATGAGGGACAACTTTCCCAGAAACTTCTTCTATCCAGAGAAAGCAGCCACTGTTACTGATTAATCAGTTATTTTCCACACGGTCATGTGAATCAGCCACGATTTGTCTTTCCTCCCCAAGATAAGCTTAGAGAAAATGTCAGTTTAAAGAAGCTTAGCAAGTTTGCCTTTTTTCAGGCAGACACGGTATTAGGCACGCTCTTCATCGTATAATCTTGTTAGCAGGTGGTAGTGTTAATCGCTGATCCCTGCAGTGGGGGAGACCTCCCACGGTCGAGGCAATTTTTTCAACCAGCTGCGACCGAGCCGCACAGCTTTTTTTCATTTTCCCATATGGACATTTCAGAGAGGATGCCCCCGTGAGCGAGTTTTCTAGCGTCGCATAAATTTACTGTACCGCGATGGCGGACAAAGTGCGGAACGATTTTGCAAACGCAGGGAGATAATTATAATAGCGAATATGGGAGGGGACTGTTGATCCTTAGCTGATCAAAGATCGTGGCAGACCCCGCCCGCATCTGCCCTATTTTGAAAATCCAGTTGTGATCCCTCGCGATGTGTATCCGGACTTGAGTTCTATAAGGTGGGTACATATGAGTCATTAGGTGGCTTGGAGACCTCCCTGATGCGATGATGTAGTCTATTCTGATGAAGGTAGTGTAGTGGGGAGTCTCGATATGTTGTGCCACACTGCCGGCGGGCCGGGCACGTATTGATCGCACGCCTTGTTTCGGTCGCAACTCGCTTTGCATTTCAGTCCATTGCACTTTAACCTTTTCATGACCATCACCACCATCGACTACCGTTCGGCGCGCTTTTCCCTACACTGCGCACATAACTTCTATTCAGTCTCTCTTTCGCCCTATTGTTTTCGATCCGTCTCCACACTACACGTCAGGTTCTTTATTTGAATCTTGATGGAACAGAGTTCAGACATCCTAAAGGTAATTATATCCTGCTAAAACTTTTTAAAACCATTTACCCCGAGAGACTGATTTGCCACACCCAGTCGTTTTGATGAACCTTTTTTACGGACACTACCGTACGCGGTAGAGAGAGACCCTTACCCGTTTTCTGAACTATTCTTTCTCTCTTCTCTCAAAAAGCAAGTTGCGAGTTCTTCTCGATGACATTTTATAAAATGAGCGATTTGTGTCCTTTTCTGAGACAATTAATCTCCTCTTTTTGTTCGTATTCATTCTCATTTTCACACCCGTGAAAATCCTCGCGTCGACTGAGATCGGAAGAAGAGGGCAATTAGTCCTTTTTCTCTTTTCACACCCTTTAAAATTCTTCTATATAGCTGCCGGATGATTCTCCCTCATTTTCGTATTTTACTGTTTCCTGGAGCAGGAAATTACACGCTGCACCGAATTTTGAGTGTTGGTGATCGGTACGTGTTGCTTCTTTTTGAAACGTTCATAGTTTCTCGTGGCAAATAACCTTTTATACAGTTTCAGGATAGTCCGGCTCTGGCGTGTCCGGCCCCACTGCTTGTCCGCGCCGTTCCTGGCGCCACCGAGTGGTCAGCAGCACTGGCCTCCCCGCCACCCTCAGCAATCACACCTACCGGGTAGGTTTCCATCACTTTTTTTGAAAAATGTGCGCCGCCCCAGTTAGTGTATTGTTTCTTCGTACGCGCCCACGGAATATCATCCAATAATCGCCTGAGATCGGGGATTTTATAGCAGGGACTAGGGCTGTGACGAAGTCGAAAATTTTCAAGACGAAAACATGTCCTTAGGATGGAATTCCATGTAGAGATTCGTGATCACAGCTCATCTAGGAAAAAGAGATAAAGGCAAAAAATGCCGCTGGGGTTTCCCTCTCTCAGGGCTGAGGATAATGTGCCTTTTCCGTGCATTGGCATTTGAAAACTAATCAGCAGGCATATATTCCTCTCAACAAGAGAGAGGAATAATCTTCGGTCAGCTGGAGCACCCGGCGGCAGGCCTAATTGGCTATATTCTGTGAAGGCGCATAATCTCAGCTTCAGGTCAACGAGGCTGACTCTCACTGGTCCGTCTGCCTTCTCCGTAGTGCCGCCTGCGCTGCCTACCTCGCTGGCCCCGGCTGTACTTCCTACGCTGTATCCCGGTCTCATGTGTCTACCTGCTCTTCTGGACAGACTTGGAGCTCAGAGTATTCTACGCAGCCAAATGAATCAAACATTCAAGCCTATTCCGAACAATGACAAGTGAGTCCATTATTTAGGTCCAATGGTTAAAAAACATATTTCTAGGGTGGACCTTGCTCGTTTTCGGGTCAAGGATCCTCTGGAATGGTCAGTTGATGACGTCGTTCCCTGGATCATGGATGTCGCCAAACGACATAGAATCCCCTATGAGGATATGAATATGCACGAGGTTGGCTCTGCTTCCCCCATCACTTGAAGATGCTGTTTTCAGTTTGCTCGATTGAACGGCAAGCAACTGCTCGAGATGTCAGAGCAACAGTTCTTAGAGAAAGATCCCTCTTACGGCTCTCTGATTTTCAGGGATTTCAAAAAGATTCTGTCTGGTTTGGGACTGGAAATGTGTTTTAGAACATTTTTCTTTTAGAGGACACACTGTTGGATGACTTCATGAAGAAGTATCCTACCGAGGATGAACCAATGAGTGCGCCGTCGACATCGTTCGATCTGCCAAAACCACAGCCGACTTTACCCACCTCTCAGATGTCACATCATCAACATCACATGCACTCTCCGTTCACCATCAAAACCGAACCGATGACACAGAATCAACTGAACCACAATCTTATCCAAGGCTCACAGAATCTGCTTCATACGCTGAACGCTGTTAATGCGGTGAATGCAGTAAACGCCGGTCTGGATCTCAACACGGTTTCTTTGACGCAAACATTGGCGTCAACGATAGCTGCTGGTCTGAACACCGGTACGCCAAGCAACCTTATCAATTTATGCAATAAATAGATCTTATAGGGTTGAGTCCAATGAACATCACGATGATGCAGAATGGCTTGAGTCCGAGTTCTCCACTACTGTCAACAGGGATTCAGCCGAAGCTCTCGCCCATTCACATCAACTCAATGCCGTCGAGTTCTCTAACCAGCGTCAGTGACATGAGATACAACCCGGGCAGTGTCAGCAGCGATTATGACGGTGAGTAGAGAGAGTGAGAGGTTAATGAGATAGAAGACGCGAGATTCTGACCAGGTGTTGAATGAGATTGCTAGCCCGGTGAACTCTGGTCTCTTAAAGACTGGAGGACGTGAAATAAAGGAAGAGGTCTGCGGGGTGCTGTTTGAACTTGACGCCGGCAATTGTAAAAAAAGAGGTACTTCCAAGTAAGAGTCGTTCTGAAAGGCCCCTTCTCTTTTCTGTAAGGGGAATTTCTGTTGCCCAAGACTGCAAATGACGCTTGCATGCTTCTTAGAAAAAGGAAGGAGCAGGGATCCTATTAGGAAAAGACCAAAGCTCCCGTGACCATCCTTTCCTCCAACAATTCTTCATTTTCCAGACGATCGACTACACGACATTCAGGGCAAAATCAAGAAAAATCG
This sequence comes from Oscheius sp. JU75, assembly GCA_037178855.1. Taxonomy (NCBI): domain Eukaryota; kingdom Metazoa; phylum Nematoda; class Chromadorea; order Rhabditida; family Rhabditidae; genus Oscheius; species Oscheius sp. JU75. The sequence goes on from JASJZC010000007.1 coordinate 7,567,403, forward strand.
TGATGGACGACCCCGCAAGCGTTCACAACACACTAAGGGCAACAAATTGTGGGAGTTCATCCGAGACGCGTTAAAAGACCCTGACACCTGTCCATCGGTTGTACGGTAGTGTTCACTGGCTCCTGTCGCTATCAAAACTTTGCAGATGGGAAGATCCAGTCGAGGGAGTTTTCCGCATTGTCGAGTCCGAAAAGTTGGCACGTCTCTGGGGAGCACGAAAAAATAACACAAAGATGACATATGAGAAGCTCAGCAGAGCGATGAGGTGAGCACAAAAACCATTTTTTTTTTGTTTATCACGGTGCGAGTTTCTTAGCCATTGTTTTTGCATATCCATGAAAATTTAAAAAAAGGAACTACCACTGTACTCTATGTTGTCGCGTCTAAACTTTCTGTTCATGGGCACGATTGTTCATTTTTGCCACGAATAGTCCCCACATGTTTAATATGACACATAGAAGTGGTCCTGGTGTCCAATTAGACAGGAGAGGTTGCTAGTTGATCAAAGGTCAATTTACACAGCACACTGTGCACAGAGAGGAAAAGTCGGCATAACATGTCCCTGTGATAACTAATAGGTATTTGTACTGAAAGAATGTCAATATAACCTGTCAACAATTAATACTAATCTGAACCCGCATGAAATCCCATTTTCAGAACCTACTACGAGAAGCAAATCCTCGTGCCCGTTCCCAAGACCGGCTTATACCCAAAGAAACTCGTGTACAAATTTGGTCCCGGTGCCCATGGCTGGGACAAGATGAAGGAAGAGTTACAATGAGATTAGGTAAGTGAGTCTTCCCATTTCGCACGGTAACAGCTCCCTCAAACTGCGCGACATCTTTTCTCAAAAAAGCAATCAACTGAATAAAAGTCTAATTTTCAGATATTACTACAACACGAAGATTCTCCTTCCCGTTAGCGGTCGTCGCCTAGTGTACAAGTTCGGACCTCAGGCTAGAGGCTGGTCCGCTCAGGAGCCTATCTTTTCTCCGACGTCTTACGAGTCCGACGACAGCGACGAGGAGGAGGCAGGCGAGACTTTACCCTTCAGCCTATTGCCCAGTGAACTGGGCTTTCCTCAGCTCTCAGTCTAGTCTACCCTGATCTCCAATCATTTTTGGCCATTGTGTAGAGATGCAGTATTCCAGATCTTCTTAAATATTATGTGTGTGTATAACCGTGTTCCCCTCTGACTCCCATTTACCATTTTTGTTTGTCATTTTAGAGCTTTATCTCACGTTCTTGTGTACAACCACAACCTCTCTTCCTTATCTTCTTTTTTGTATTGTACGCTCATATAGCAGAGTATTTTTCTTCTCCCCTACCCCAAAGTACGACGGTCAGAAAAGAGTCTATCTCAATAGATCTACAACTCTCTCTTTATCTCTATTCTTTCCCCCTACCCACGTTTAGTAAATCGTATACTGAAGTCCTTCAGACCGGGTTTTCTCGTTATACCTTTTTCTTTGTTTCTCTCCTGAAAGTGTTCCACAACGCATTGTCTTCTATTAAATAATAATGGATTTCCATAATAAAGACTACGTTCTCTGACAAATGTTCCTGATCGAGAAAGTTTACGACATGTCCTTGAAATAGAAAAAGGTTGACCGACAGGCTGATTCATCTTAAGGACTACTTGCGAGAAGCCACAAAAACGTTGGGATGAGACCAACAACCATTTTGACGTAGTCACATACCGTATACACAGCCATCACGTTCCGATCGACACGGATACGGTGGACTTAATCCAAAGAAAACTGAACCCGGCATCATCCCGCCTGTTTTTCGTGTGCTTCTCGGGCGTAGCGATATAAACAGGAGATCTCAGACAAAGAGTCTGATAATTTCAATGGACACTGATTCATACTCGCACTTATTTACCAGATTACCTGTCTGGAATCTCGATGTATTTCCAAAGACATGGGATGTTTTTCCCATAAGCATATAACCCAATTTCTTGATAATAATCAAATGGAGGGCAGCATTTTGGATTTCTGGATGGAAGAAATGTTCTCTGGTTTCAAAATAAGTCTTTCGTCAATAGCGTCTTTCATAAAGCTTGGCATCTTTTTTCACTGATCAGTCTTGCGAATAGTTGCCTAGCTATGACGACACTCTTCGCAGATGGTATCTTTTGAGATACGAAATGAGAACAAGCGTCTATTGGAACGCCACTAAAAGGGCAAAAGCGGGGATTTGTGTTTTATAGGAAAATCTACCGTATCTATTGAATTATATCACCAGAACCAGAACAAGAAAGTCGCATACAATGCATAGCAAGAATAGGTAGGGAGACCTCACAACGAACGATGAAATATTCAAATTGGTTTATAAAGCCATAGAAACTTTGACGCAAATTGTGGAATCATAGCACACAGCCCGAGTCATAAAGTTGGTACCATTTTGCAATCCTGTTTCACTACAATAGTATCAACGTTAACGTTTGAACTTGGTTTTTTAGCATTTCAAAATGTGATCCGGTTAGAAATTGCTTACGTGAATACCGGTGAAAAAACCTGGATTACGGTAGATTTTGTATTTAAAATATGGATTTGATGCCTCAATCTACGTACAATCCTCATTGCAATTTTCTGTCGAATTGATTTTGCAAGATATTCAAAATGATCTAGACATCTGTTTACATCAACCGACTTTGTATTCTTGCAGAAATTTGCCTATTGGTGTCTCTACAATCACGAACACCTTGCAAGCAAACCAAGAGAATTATTGTTTCTGATGTTAAACTGATCCGATACTAGCTGATCGCCGATCAAATTCCCGTTCACATCGAAGACCAAAGAAGGTGCTTCTGCCTAGTTTAATTACTGTCAGAGTGCTTGCTTCCTTGCGTGGCTATTTTTGAAAAAAGGCGTTTATTGTGCACACGCATGACAGAAACTCGTTGGCATAACCGTTGAGAAAAGACGGGATAGCTAAGAAGATAGGTGAGCGATTTTGGTGGTTTTAAGGCTGAAATGACTTTGGGGATCTATTTACAGTAAAATACAAGGGGAAACTATGATTAGGCGTCGAGCTCTTCCATAGAACGGTAAATGGGACTATGGTCCAAATGAGTGACCAGACTCTGCGTCGTCATCGTCACTTTGATCTTCTCAAAGTCCCGAGAGTAGGACAGCAGGAAACAGACGTTCATGACAGCCATGGTCCATTCGGAGATAGCCGAGATAACGTGGAATTCGTAACCCTGCAAAAGAATGATTCCTGTACCAGGTAAACTTTGCGTTCTAAGTTTGGCAGTTCAAGTTATTGGCCAGTCTACATATCACGCGACACGGAATGAAGTAAACATGAATGGCCACATTGCAGCACAACAACTGGGAAAAACTGTCTAGGGACTAAAAAACAAAGTAGAAACTCACCGGCTGCCAATATTTTCTGGTCCAGGGACGTGGAGTCGGCAAACTGGGGTAGTACTGGTGGTAAACGTGCTGAGCGTACCAGCCGAAACCAATCGCTGAAACACGAAACATACTATCGAAATTTCGGAAAGATTTCAAAAACCCAAAGCTATTTTAGAGTGGGACTTTCATTGTTCTAGACTATTATTTATGCCCCAGTTACCTTTAGAAAGAAGCTTGCTTACACTTTTCCCAGTCACCCAACATATAACGTAACGCAGCTCTTTGGGTAACGCAGCTCGGCTCGACGACATGTGTCGAGCCGAGCCGGAAAAACTGGTTTCAACGCGGAAATTCGGTAATTTCGTACTTTTCTTTTTTCTTTTACTCTTTGTGTCGCTCTCTCCCCGTTTCCTCATAACATTGATATATATATATTTTGATATTTTACGACTTGTTTTTTTAGAAGAAAATCCTAGAACAGATGGCTGTATTGACCTATATCGATCTCCAGGACAATGAAGTCACGCTGCTGGATTTTGTGTTGAAATGCTTGCTTCATAAAAATCATCCAAAAACTGGTTATTGAAGAATACAAAGGTAAATTTCTCATCTCAGACCACATCTTTTGTCTTTTTAGTGATTACCAAGGTAGTAGAAGCAGAAAAAAGCTTTAGTGGGATAGCCTCGCAAAAGTCTACAAGGAACGGCTGGAGTTCATTAGTTGACGGTTCTGTCAATCTACTCGTCGTAGAAAGAGGGATATTCTGCACAAAACGATATTGCTGTGAGTCTTCATGAGGAAAATCTCGAGGAAGAAAAGTCTAATTCGTCAGACATCGATATTTTTCCTGACTCATAGTCAGATTAGTTGTTTTGTTTTCCATCCATGTTTTTTAGTTACACGGTAAACATTTTCTCGTTGAAAGTCTTTCTCGTTCCCTACTCTTTCTCAAAAGCTGAAAGCTGAACCCGAGAAGAAGGCTCAGCTCGACCCGGGAAAAAACTCGGCTCTGCTCGAACCGGAAAATCCGGCTCGGCTCGACTCGGAAAAAAACCCGACTCGGCTCGATTCGGAAAAAAAATCTCGATACGGCTCGGGCCGAAATTTTTGGCTCGTTCCCTACTTTACGGTTCAATTTGATGAGAAAAGTTTGTATTACAAACTGATAGCATCTTCCTAAGATTGTCTTGTGCATCTTCCTTACCTTTCGTTGTCAAAAGTATCACGGGATCTCATTTTATAGTTCTTTTATGGTTCTCTGCTCAGAAACCTTACGAATTTGCATACATCCGACGATAATCACAAAGGTGTTCAAATCTTTTCCCACGAAATCCAGAGATCATCTTATTTGCGTGGGAACAAGCTACAATAGCCCTCCCTAGTCTCCACTTCAAGGAAGTGCAACCGCTTTATGACTCTTCCTTTCCAGATAAACTGGCTAAGACGCTGTGATCCGCGTACTTCTGTCATAACTGTCCCGTGCCTGAACATCTGGATTATCTATGTTTTCTGTTTTTTCATGGTAAATTTTGCAAAAAAGGGTACTTGGAAGGCAGTTACGCATAGGTCATATATAAGATTAGCTTTTCTGTTTATGTAGAATTGGAGATCTTTGTCAAAGAAGTACACTCACATGAGAAGAATGTGACAGTTGACATCACAGCAATGAAAGTACGAATTACGCCGATTCGTCGGTTTGTGTATAGGGGATGCATTCGGAGCGTTATCCAAGACTGCATGTACATGTAGAAGTTTCCGCAGCCGAAGCAAATTACTGCTGATATCAGATGGATCATGATAACGGCAGTTTCCTAATAAAAGAATGAACTTGAAAAATAAAAGTGTAGCTAGTCTACCTGAACGTTGGCTATTACCATCATAGCTGAAGCTCCAATGATTCCGAACACTGTGGATACCAGGTTGACTTTGTCGACACTAGGCTCAGATCCACGGTAGAGCGTTTCAACAAGAGTGTACCTAAGAAATTAGCATTTATGTAATGACCGAGCTATTGGTTATAGCACCTCGTGTAGCCCACTCAGTCCTCTACCACCACCATGCAAGACACCACTTCCCTTCTTTTTATTCTCTATTCACTGTTCGTTTTGATCCGGACTATTGATGACCTGTCACCCTACCATCTGCGATATGTCATGTTGAATGAGTTCCACAAAGGCACGGATAGAGCCCAAACGGCGGCTGATTTCAACGATGTTTATGGCTAAGGGACGACGTCTACAAGGGTATGCCAGTTGTGGTTTCATCGCTTTCGGTCTGGGAACAAAAGCGTCGAAGATGAGCCAAGGTCAGGTCGAGTTCCGATGAATCGAAGCTGCTGCAGCTCGTGAACGAGAGCAATCGGCAGACTACTCGTGAACTAGCAGAGGCATTGTCTGTAGTCATGTGGAACATCATTTGAAGCACTTTGGAAACTGGGCACATGGTTGCCGCATGACCTCAGTGACGTCCAGAAGTGGCAGCGCAGCATGTCCATCGCTCATTCTCTCCTGTCCAGATATGAGAGGAAAATCTTTTTATCACGCCCGGTGACGAGGGATGAGAAGTGGGTAACATATGTAAACGAAGGAAGCGTCAATGGGTAGGTCCAGGGCAGACACCAAGTCCTGATGTGGAACCCGACACTCATCAAAAGAAGATTTTGCTCTGTGTTTTCCGGGATATTGAAGGAGTGGTGCACTGGAAACTGAATGCTAGAACTACCCTTACGACCGCCTTATACAGCCAGCAACTGGAAAAGGTTGTCGTTGCACTTTGTCAGAAACGGGCGCTGAAGTCGAAGGCCACCCTGCTGATGGAGAATGCGCGCCCCCATGTTGCACACTCGCTCGAAGATCCAGGATCTGGGTTAAAAGATATTACCCCATCCTCCTTATAGCCTTGCCACTTCCGAATATTATCTGTTCCGGACAACGAGATTGGAGAACAACAGTCCAATTCCGACGACGCACTCAAAACCTGGCTGGCAAACTTTTTCGCGTCGAAACCCAAGGTGTACTACGAGCGTGGCATCCGTAAGCTACCCGTGAAATGGGCAGACGTGGTACATTATAATGGTAATTACAACGAAAGAAAAAGTTGTTTGCAAGTCAATAAACTTTTGCATTTGAAAAAGCGAAAAGACTTAGTTACTAACTCAATATTTCTTCACTTCGTTGTACTAGCAGGCTGAGACAATGCTATCTTTGATACTAGATGCTTTCCATTTTATACCTCATTTAGTTTGTTGCAGTTTCCGACGTTCTGTATAAGTTGTGAAGTAGAGAAAAGAATGACGCAATGATTTCGTGTTTGTATGGATAAGAAAATATATTAGGAAAGCATACCTGAGATAGATAATGAGCATGGAGAGGAATGAGCTGATGTTCAATAGCAGTCCGAAAAAGCAGGATTCTGGACGGTGGTCCCCGGCAGCGGACACATAAGGGAAAAGAGGGTCAACATCTGTTCGTTGCACAGCGAACACATACGTTACGCCTGTAAAAGTCCTAAAAATTATGAGAAATATGCGTCTTACCGAGATTAATAAAGAAAATAATGGCGAATACAACCGGTATGTGTCCTGCTCCCAGTCGTCCACACTGGAGCATACCTGAAACTGAAATTGTTATAAAATTCTTGAAATAAACAAAGAGAAATGGGCAATGATTAACATAGAGAAGTTGGAGTTTTCACCAGGCTGGAATGTTGTTTCTTCTATGTACAAAAACATTTCGCACCAGATAAGGGAAAAGAAAACAGTACAAGTATGAGACAAAAGGATATTTACGAGGTTTGATACAAATAACGCCTTGTTAGCTTTTCAAACCAAGCAGCTGACGGGAATCGTAGGGTCATGTGCGCTAGGCAGGATGATCGCGATGGGACCCAGGATACCAAGAACCATTGTAAAAAAGTAATTCTGAAAACTTAAATAGTAAAGTTAAGGTAGTTTTTTGCTCAATCCAAATCAGAGTTTTGAATCGGCCGTTATGAAAACTATAAAACAATGTGCGCGTCGAAATTTTATAGTTGCAGTCAGAAATCTTAGGCAAAGTAAAAGCATGAGCAGTGCTTTCAAGTAAATTCGTGAACGCTGATAGCAGAGATATATCCTATGTGGAGAGGTAAATTCGTTTTTAATCCAATTTGATATGATCAAACTAAATGCTAACTTTGCATCTGATAGCTCTATACTTAATTTTAGTGCTGGGAAAGAGAACATTCGGACAACAAGTGTTTCGATCAGCCCTAGGGACTCATTAGCAGTAATAAGCTCGTTAATTTAAACTTAGCCCTGTTTCTACCAGTTAGTGTGCGCATAAAGTAACTGTCACTAATTGGCAATAATGGCTGTAGACACACACACACAGACTTTTGGGCATTTAGAACTAGATCTTGTACAGGTTAAGAGAAGAAACAAGAAAAAATAAAGGGTGAATGCACACATACACATACGAACGTATGGCATCACCCCAATCATGATTCAGTCACTGTTATTTCTACTTATAGGATGACCAATTGCAACTCCCTATAATCAGTCCACCTTGGCAATCTTCTAAATTTAACTAGAAGTTTGGAAGACTCATGATACGTATATTCTAATATCTCATTTTGTAGACTTCTGCATCTTTTACATTTTTGGTTTTTTCCTAAGGTTCGTCTTCTATATACTGGTACACCTATTGGTTTGCTTTATTCACTATAATCGTCTGCTTGACAATTTCCTTTGGGCCATTACTTCTCGCACCCGGTTTCATTACCAAATAATCCATCTTTCCTTTTCTGATTTGTTTTTTTTCCTTTCTGCTTTCTCTTACTGTCAGTTAAAAAATGAATTCAACAATAACTACTGTCTTTGTTGGCTGTCCCCATTCTTGTGAAGCTTAGATCAAAATAGACTCCTTGATGAAATTGTAACTTTTACGAAATTGTTTTTGAGAATTAGTGCTTTTCGAAACGAAGTCCCTCTCCGAATTTCAGTGTTCTTAGAATATATGTGACTCAGACTGATAGTTTTTGGGCAGACATGCTGATAGATTGTGTAAGCTTACTCCCTCGTTCGACACAGCCCAAACAACCCTGTTGACATGCGTCTATCTAGAAGTACACGATTAGTGCCGTTTTCATCGGTTCTCTGTCCAGAATTCTATTTTTCCTGGTCAGTCGTTTGATAAACATGTTCTTGTCTGTTATCCAACCTCTTTCTCTGCACTATCAATCAGTCGAAAAAGCGTAACTGGCAGGCACTGCTGCCAGCTCCACTGATAAAATTTGTACAATTCTTGACAGAAAAGAGTTTATTTGCAACACATCCTCTCAACTCATTGAGTGGCGGGGATTTCAAGACTAGGAGAATTGGTAAAAGAGGATGCAAATAAACTTCGTTAGGAGAGTATGGTGTACCAGCAGCCAGGAGAATCCGTAGATAATGTACATTTCAATGGTTTTCTGGGGAACATTTCATGGGGTAGTACTGCGAAAAACGAGGACTGAGAAGGGATTATGATATAATTCTTCTGGAACTATAACATGTTCGGCGTAATATGCACAAACAACAACAAAGAGACTAGGATAGCTGTGTAGGGCTGTACTAGTAAGAAAAACAAAGAAAAATCACTCGAGACATGAGATCCAAATAAATACAAGATGCGTAGGGGGTATTATTCAGTTTCTACTTTACTTCATCTCTGCGCCGCAGGTAAGCAGGGGTATAATCATCGCTGTTCTGAAAGTTGGAGTTTAAGATGGTCAAGGAAATTGTGTTACTTTTTCTCTGCGTCACATTCCGCTTGTTGAAGTGAACGCATCGGCTTCTCGTCGTTAAGATCTCCACGGTTGACAAGGTCTGTGAGAAGATCCTCGTCGATGTTACGGCGAAGAAGCTAAAAATTTGACTTTGAGCAAGAAATCCCTCATCCTTACATCAATAAGATCGGGATCCATCCGCTCTACAGCGCAGTGGACAATGGTCTTTCCGTTGGTGGCATCCTGAAATTAATTCAGTTCTAAGTACGGCAGACAAGGAAGTAGATTCTGCTCTGTTGCCTCCTCGATTCTTTTACGGCTTCTTGTTCACGCTGTACTGTACGTGAGACATTAATCACTCCCGGACTCCCCTGTGCCGTTCTGACTTGTTTGGCGCTGCGGCCTTTCTCGGCAAACAGTCCTCCCAAATAGTGTCAGCCCTCGGCGTGGTACGCACACATCCAAGATAACTAACCCTGTGTCGGGATGGACAACAATGAGAAACTTTAACAAAGCTCTCGAAATTATGCCCTCGAGGCCTTTGAAAGTCCCCATGTCTGGCATTCTCGCTGCCGAGGCAGTCGAGAGGCAGGGCCTCCCGACAATCGATGAGGCGCACACGCGACCAGTTGTTTTCAATGCTGCCGACGTGTGGGGCACGCCGAGGCGGCGTGAACAAGGAAGTTGATACTCACAGCGATCTGAGGATCCGCGCCAGCCTTCAGAAGGGCGATAATGACGTTCTTATTGTCGATGACGCCCTGTGTGGCCTCGTCGATGGCTCCGTGATTGCGAATCGCCGTAAGCAGAGCTGTTTGTCCACGGCCGTTCACAGCGTTGAGGTTGGTAGCAGGCTCAGCGCAAAGCAGCTAAAAGTTTGTGTTTGTACAAGGAGAGATGATGCTATTTCGAACCTCGGTGATCTTATCCATTCCGCGAGAGGCAGCGTAATGGAGACAGAAGTCACGATCTCCATTCAGAGTCTGATTGTTGGGGTTTGCTCCAATCTCCAAAAGATAGGCAACAACTTCAGCTGAACGACGCATGACAGCCAAAAAGAGAGGGCTCTCCTGGTTCTTGTTCATCTGGTCAAACGGTTTCTGGGTCTTCGGGTAGTCAGTCTTTAGAAGATGCTCGACAATGGAATAAATCTTTCCAATATCCAGATGTGCGGTAACAATGTGGAGAAGGGTGTTTTTGTCCTCATCTTGGAAAGAAAGCCCTTGAGGTGCATGCTGAAAACCATCATTCAGCTCGCCGAAACAGCTGTTATTCTACCTGATAGCACTTAAGAGCCCAAGCCCAGGAGTCCTCGAAATGCTCCTCCGGGATGATGGCACGAAGGGCTGACTTGGCAGCACGATCTCCCACCTTACGGGGACTCATACGGCTGAAGGTTGGGGTAGTAGGTCCGCTGAAATTTGTAGTTTGGATAAGGAAAGTCTGTTTTCTTACCTTTGACCACCCTGTGGTACTTCAGGACTGGCATGTGGAGCACTCACGGCCGACATGGGAGAGTCCACACCAGAATCCACTGAGGGAGGTCGCGACTTGGTGAATTCGTCTTCCGTCATGGGAGCTGTATACTGGCGTGAGAACTTGAGGATGAAGTCAGCTAGCTGGTCAGGAAGCTGGTCATCTTTGCCTCCCGCTGAGAACAGTTTTTGTTCGATGATTGGTTTGCCGGGAGAAGTCATTCCTGGTGACTGGCTATAGTACCCTTGGTCAGAAGCATAGGTATCAGGAGTCGAGGACTGGGTCATGTATCCCATTTGTTCTGGCGAATCCTGCCAGTTATTTCCGCATTCGTAGCCGGCTCCATAGTTGGAGAAAGCACTATAGTCCTGGACTGGAGTTAGAGCAGCAGATCCATACTGAGCTCCTAAAATTGACTGTAGTCACAATAAAGATATAAATCTGTACCATGCATGTAAGGATGGTGGTAAGCATGTACGCGGTCATGACGAACTGGTCCGCGAGAAAGAAGCTCTCCATCCTTGTTTTCCTCATTTTCATCCTTCTCCTCGGTACTAGCTTCCTTTTTCAGTTCCTTCTTTGGATCTTCCTTGTCTTCAGCTTCCTCCTTCTTGTCCTTCTCCTTTTCTTCCTTCTTCTGAATCGTCAATGCTATTCCTCGCTATCACTAAAACTAAATACCTTTTTGTCGTCCTTGTTCAACAAATCGCTGTACAAAGCCGGAGATCCCCAGGCAAACTTTGAGGTAGTGTTGGTTTTCTTGGCCACCAATGAGGAGCGAATGCTCTGAAGTGTGACGAAATCCGAGGGGGAAGTTGACGGAGTCTCCTGAAAGTGTCTCTCGTCTAATCTGCATCAACGGCACATCGTCGGATTATGTGGGTAAACGGGGCTGATCCGCGTGAATTACGGGATTCAAAGGGATTAAGAAACAATTAGCTGCTTTTAGGAAAAAATTATTTTAGCCGCCAACTGATCCAAACATTCATTGCTCTTAATCGCCCTGAAAAAGCAGATAAATCACCTTTCGTCCCGGTGCTGAACAAGCAAAAGCAAAGTGGATTCAGTTGGGGTGGACACGTGGGTCTCACATGAGACTACCATTTTTAGCAGTTAAAATTACGGATATTCCTCCACTCACCTTTTCAATTTTCTTTGAGGCGTCGGTCTTTTCAGCGAGCGATAACTGCTCGAGTAAATCGGCCGCCTGGTCGGCACTTCCCGGATGGGCACAGGGAACGGCGCGTGCAACAAGGCACGCACCTTCTTTAACTTCACTTGCCATAAGTTCGATTACTCTGAAAGCGAAAGAACGTAAGTGTGGTTTTAAGAGGCAAAAGGAGAAAAAGACCCTAGACGGCTTGGCTAGTCAGTGAATGTGGGCGGTGATTACCCTAAGCAGGGCGGAGCCAGGGCATGGAAAAATTAACTCGGGTGTAGGAACCGGAGGAAATGTGACCTGGTAGATCATTCGACAGATCGATGGACAGAACAAAATGGAGATACAAACAAAGTCACGCGAGAGGGGAGAGCGAGCCAACACAAAATCGCACACAATCAAGGAACAATCATATCAGAGATACCGCAATCCGCCACTGTTAACAGGTGGCAAACACGACTAAATTACATGGACATGCTATAGAAGAACTAGAATTGACCGTGAAAGAGGCTGTCACAAGTGGCAGGCGTGGCGGCGCCGAGGGGGTGGAGCCAGCTGGCGACATGAGGGACACCTAGGAGGCAGTAGATAGACAGCGGTAGGGACAGGGTAGATGAAACTGAGAGCGCTCAGACTGGCGCCATCCTGGTACGATCGAATCAAACGGAGCCGCAACTCTCGCTCATGCTCAGCTAGCCCTAATATTTGTCGGGCCTTCATCAGTTACAATCGATCTGCAGCCCGCTCCCCCCGTCCGCGCCGCCCAACTTTCTGATAAGTTCCTTGTCGGCGTGTTGTGCGTCACATGACTGTGATTTCGAGATGAATCTAGACGGCTAATTATATACACTGTGTGAAAATATCGTTGTATATAATGTGATTAGGGAAAACATGGCAGACGTAAGCGATGTCTTTATATATCTGTGGGGGATCCTTCGAAGAAGCCTCGCGATTAGAGAACAAAACCAGTTTTTTGGAAACAACGGTCCGCATTCATTCACCACGAATCTAACCATTAAACGAGAGAGAAAAGACAATAATGTACATGACTCCCACAAAAAGTTCTAAAGCATAGACAATTGAAGGAGCAGTATACAATGACTACTAAAGGAAAGCTTTACACGTGAAGTGATACAAACGATAAAACTCTTTCTATGCAACTAGAAAGGACTGTAAAGACTGCGTACTGGAAAAATGAGACTACTTGTACCATATGACAACTGGACCTCAAAGGAGAGAGATAGAGATTGAGAAAAAGGGATTCAGACCAAAGAGATTATCGTAGCTAAGCATGCATAATAAGTTATGGAATTGGTACAACAGGGGGAAGACCTGCTTTAAAGAGCCCGAAAAATAGAGACGCTTCTCAGCGAAAAAAAACATACAAATAAGTTACAGACCAGAATGTTAAAGACTATAGAATAAAAGGGGAGAACAACAGATTGCCTTCTGTGGGTGAGAGACAGGGAACGAATGCTGCTTGTGTAGATCCATCTCCAGTCCCTTCAAAAGTCATCAGAAACTACCCATCACAGTGTAAGAAAAGAACTGAAAATTCTCTATTAACGATAGAAAGATAACAATCTACCTAAGGAAGGATTAGTGGGCACCGCCATTTGCCCCCATTAGGGCCAGGATCTCCTGTTGAGAGGACGGCGGTTCCATCTTGATGTGGGCCTGAAGAGGTCGCACTATGGCTTGCTGCTTTCCGTCCTTTTGGGTGGTGTCCTGGTGGACACGATGACTCGGTCCCGGCCCGTCGTCATCCTCATTCGAACTGATGGTTATCACCGACACGGCGGGAGAAGGATTGGCAGCGGCTTTGGCTTTGTTCGCGAGACGTCTGGCGATTGTCTCAGCAGAAATGCCCGGCTGCTTCGGCTGAGCTGGAACGACGTTGGGAAGAGAGACGATAGACGGTGCCGTGCTTGCCATCATCTGTGCCGTGAGCGCAGCAGTAAGACTCTGATCTGCCATGGCTTCGTTGAGGTACGCAGGTGGCACTCCAAGCTGAGCAGCAAGCATCTGGTTTTGAAAGGCCTGGTTTAGCGTCTGAATGTTAGGCAGCATGCCTTGTAATCCGAACCCCTTCTGCTGAGACTGCTGCCCAAAAACCTAAATTTGCTGTCTTTTTCTAGTCCTCAACAACAATGTACCTGGTTCATCTGCTGCATTGGATTAGCTGTAACGCGGTTTCCGGAGATTGCTGCCTGTAGGTTAGGAAGAAACATGTCTTGCGTAGACGGGAAGAGCGTCTGAGCCGGCCAGAAGGATGGAAGATTGTTGCCGGAAGTACCCGCAGCATTAGGCCACTGCAATGTGAACAGTTACAAACCCGTTTATAATTCTTTCTGTATACAAGACAATAGATATCTAGATGTTTGCAAAAGGAAGTAAACTATTATAAAGACGTACAGCTTGTGCGGCTTGAGCCTGCGCAGCCACGAGAGGATCCACAATGGACACAGGAATGAACTGGGGCACAAGACTGGACGCAGCTGCAGCCGGACCAAAGGACATATACTGTGGCTGGCGGTTTCCAGCAGTGAATGCACTGGATCCGGGCACACCTACAAGATTCATATTAAACAGATACTGGCTCATTCCCAAACCGTAGGGCAAGAGAGTAGTCATGGGAGGGTAGAAGTATTGAGCAGCGGCGGTAGGATTGTTGACTTGCGCAAGCGAGTGGTACTGGTGAAGGACATGACTAAGATCGTTCTGAGGGACAGTCGATGTTCCAGGAAGAGTTCCATTGGCCAGTCCACTGCCAGGAAGAGTTCCTGAGCTGATGTTAGAGGCTGAGGCCAATGGAGTAGCCGAAGGAGGCCCAATGAACACGTTTTGTCCTGGTGGAAGGATTGGAGCAACCCGTCGACAGACCTCCATACGCTTCATACCCGTTCGAACGCTAAAAGTCAAAAGTTACCCTTTTCGAACGATTTGACTCACTAGTTTGTAGTTGAGTATCCTTGAAGATGTGCCATTGTGATGAACTTATGATCCAGACCCTCAGTGGGGCTAAGGCGGAAGTCTTGGTTCAAAACCAACATTCTCTTGAGAAGGTCGACGAACTCCGTTTTATCCACCCTGTCGCAGAGCTGTTCCATTGGGTCCGATTCGTAGGAGTAGCACACGCGAATAATATCATCCAGAAAGGCGAAAATGTACTTCCGTGTCTCCTTCGACTTGACAGTTCCGCCATCAGCCTCGTACTCTTCAACAGTTTTTAGCCGATAGTATACGGCATTCTGTGGTGCCATTGGCTCTCCCTTTACTTCTTTGAAGAAACGTCGCAGCTTGGAGGCGTTCTCAAGCATGTGTGAAGGTGGAAGTCCTTGAGTACTGACGATGTATCTGGAAAATTAGTTGGTTTCAATTACGCCAACATATTTTCTATACCTAATCTGGTCGTATTCACTACTGCCAGGATACAGAGGCCATCCAAGGAAGAGCTCAGCTATGACGCAGCCTAACGACCACATATCAATAGCCTCCCGGAATGGCAAGCCAAGAATGATCTCAGGAGCACGGTAGTATCTGCTTTGAAGATAGGTGTTGGTAACAGCTTTGCTCCTGTGACTTGCCGAACCGAAGTCAATGACCTGATACAATAAGTTAGTGGAATAGACTATCTCTGGTACCTTCACGCGGAAGGGCTGGTTGGTGGGATCGACGAGCATGATATTCTCAGGCTTGAGATCAGCATGAATTAGTCCCAAGGACTTGAGCTTCAGAAGAGCAGTGAGAACCTAAATATTAAGTTAAACCAAAAAATATGTAAGTCGTATACCTGCTGAGCAATTGGACGTATACTGTTCAGGGGAAGAGGCTGAAACTTATTCTGCTTCAGAAAGTCGTACAAATTCTGTTCGAGCATCTCGAAGACGAGACAAGTGTGAGACTTGTGCTGGAAGCACTCGAAAGCGCGCACAAAGTTGAACTCTTCGGCATTTTCGCTGCTCAGTCGGGACAGAATTGACACCTTAATTTTACAGTTAAAAGCTATTTCAACTGAATATACCTCAATCTGACCTTGCCTAGCATAGCTTGGATGTTTCTTCAAAATCTTGATTGCAACTATTTCACTGGTACCCTTCTTCCAAGCTTTGACTACTTGACCGAAAGTTCCCTTTCCAAGAAACTCCAGAACCTCGTAATTGTTCCCGTATGGCGATTGCAACACCTCGTTCTTGATAAGCTAAAGTGGATCTTTAGGAAAATAAAGCTATTTCAGCTACCTGATATTCTCCCTCACTCGTTGGCTTTGAACGGCTTCCCGACTTTGTTGTTAAGGGAATGTTCTTGGCCATATTGGCCATCTTCGTGTGAGGAATGGCTTTGAGAGCCGAAGCTAGGTCGACAGTCTTCTGGAACTGAAAACAGATCGTTCAAGACACATTTTCAGTTAGCGCGCCCAAAAGTAAACAGCATCTTCTTCTGGAAATCCCGATGAGCTGAGTCTGCGATTACGACTTTATCCCCCCGGTCGCGCTGCGCGGCCACTTTGCAGTAATAACTCCAGTCGACGTCAAAGTTATAGAGGAACGAACCTGGTTGTCTAGCATCTCATCCTGTTTCCTTTTCAGAGAGCGGTGCTCCTCGCCGACCAGCAGAGCCTCGGCCGGCAGCTGTGGTGGAGGAGGAAGGAGACCGTTGGTCTGCTGAAACTACAAAACAATCGGTATGGGCACGCAACATTGGGTTCGACGAGCTGCTCTAATACCGTTGTTGATATGAAACGACAACGCATTTTTCTATGTGTTAAGTGGGACAGGGAATGGGGATGCAATGGCAAAGGACCTTTGAGTTTCCCTTCTCCACGCAGGGCCAGAGCAACGTGGGATTTCGCCTCGCAAGGCTGAATTCAATTCAGCTAACATATTTTTTCATACTTACTTCTAAAAATACGCTCAAATCCATATCTTCTAGCTCTAAACGTGACGAGCTCCAAAAGTGCACGCTTCTCAAGTATGTACGGTTGTTAGGGGGTCGAGAGACGGTCCCCTTTGTGCTGACGCAAATTGTACACCCGGGCAAGTGTCTCAACGAAACAGAAGGTCTTATGATTTGCCGATTATGACTGGCAAACAAAAGAGCACAGAGACAACCATTAACTCTATTGTTTTGTCCACTGTGCATTTGTGCTCTAGGTATACTGTAAATGTTTTTGAATTAAGAAACTACAAAACCTACAAGTCACGCAAAGAAACAATTAAGGGGGTTTCTCTCATAAACACAGTGTCTGCTACGGATGGGTGTTTCAAAGACGTGACTGGACGGAGTACTGCAGCCCTTGTCGGTATTTTCAGTCTCCAGACAATGACTAACTGCTGTTGGGTTTTCGCAGTTAACGAGATTTCCACTCAATGCTAGACACTCTTCAGCTTTGTTTTTCTCGAAAAATTTTCCACGCGCGTAGGAGAGCGAGGTGGGCTGGTAAACACTTTTTTATCCTTTCACGTGATCGACACAGAGAAGGGCCTCCGGCGCTTTGCGTGCTGTTGGCAATTTTCTCGATTATTCAGTAATAAATCATGCTAATGGCACATCAAGAGCCCAGCCCCCCGGTTCGTAAACTTACAGTGATGGGGAGGATAGGAACACGGGCAGCCATGTGGATGTAGTCGGTTCCGGAGTTCTTTCGTTTCCTCGTCTGCTCCTCAGGCATCAGGAACGATGAGTAGCTCACCTCGTCTCTCAACCCTCGCTTACTGTGGTAGCATGGGAAGAAAAGAGGTTCACTTCAGCCAAAGTAAGAGTAACCTCCAAAAACGAATTTGGTGATTGACTGAAAGCAACTTGCGTCATGGGACGTCATTTTGTGGAGCAAACAAAGAAAAATAAGAGAGGATAAGCAATAGAAGAATGTTAAAAAAGTAGGCTTGCGTCTCTGTGGTGGGCAGACAGCAACATTTTTACAATGATCAAGGGAACAGGTAGCTTTGTTGCGGGTACTGTAGTCAAGACGAAAGACTACCAGAGTCCAGTGTGTGGGCTGATCGAGGAGGATTGAGGAAAGAATTCAGCGGAAATAAGCTCCAATTTCCAGACATATCCGCTCTTGGGTTCCCCCTTGTGATGGTCACGCTGAATAAAGCATAGGCGGGATTAGGTAAAAAAAGTTATTATTAGAGTCGCTGAATCGATTCAACAATTTTACCGTATTCTCAGATCAAGATAACATAAATTACTACTACCATTGGGAATGATGGGTGCTAAAATTATTGGCTAGTGACAATTATTGGCTGTTAGATAAAGTATCCCTTGAAAACCATTTTTTCAAAGAAAATCAGTGGGAAATTGTTCTAACGAGTCGCGAGAAAGGCTCCCCATAATTTTCTATGAACGTTTCTGATTCCTTTATATTTCCGATAATTTATAACGAACTTTGTGCTCAAATATACTCCTAAAAACGATGGAGTCTCTGAAAACTAGAAGAGCTAAAAGATGACGGTGTGGTCAAAGAGGAGCTCTACACCAAATTCAAGAAGAATCTGGACATACAGGACTGGTTCTGAAGCACGAAAGTTAATAGTCGGCCAGCGTTGCTGCGCAGACACAATCGATGTCAGACAACGAGTGCGCTGGCGCTGTGGCGAGAGACGCAGAGTTATAGAGGGGCGACAAGATCGAGCGGACGAGAGGAGAGGGGAGAGGAACGACGTAAAGACGCCTTACCACTGAGCAAGGGGCGCGACCGATATTTTCCCGTCCTTTGCCTCACATTTCCTCGCTCTCGCTCGAACAGTCGTGAGGAAGGGATTGATAATCGAGGGTTTAGAAAGAAGACGACGCTTTGTGCCGATCGCAACATTTGACGATCAATTTTAAAGACAGTTTTTTGTTGGCGGTCATTTCTATTATGTAGTGAATGTTTCATCCCGTAGACGCCAGTGAGACGGGCAAGAAACTAAAATCTTCTGCGAAAATATGAGATTTTCTGGTTGGCTTGTTAACAACAAAAGCTACATCTCGCCGTCGACAGCCCCAAGGACGCACATCAAGTAGTACCTTGTAGTTCTATCATGACAGTGAAAAGAAAGTCACTTGATAGAGAAGACAAAAAAGGATATCCGGGCAACAGGTGTGTCGGTTTAGAGGCAAGTACCAGACAGGAAATAGAAAAAGTTTGTCGCAGAATACGGTAACAGAAGCCATAGAGAGCCAGGGCAGGCTTCATTTTAATTAAAATTAAAAAGCAACCCGAATAATATATTTTCCGCTTTCCGATTCTCAGTTTTAATATGTTCTCAGCGGATAACTGACTATTCTAAAGTAGGCAAACAAGGTAAGCATGGTCTTAGTCTATAGAGTTCCTTGTTTGTTTGCCGGCAAATTTGAATATTGTACAATATTTTCAGTGTTTTCCCAAACATTTGTACTAATCCTCTGCATTGATGCCGTCTAAGATAAACTTTTGGTTAAACTTTAGACTGAAATCATGTCTAGAGGGACCTATTCACATGTTTATATAAAGAGCCCTGTGTTTAAACACACGCCAGATGGTTTAGAAGATATGAGGCATCCATGCATGATGCACGTGTTTTAAAATAAAGGATGATATGATCAATTCTGATGACGGTTACAGCTCGGACGCTTTTCTTAGCTTCATCGATTAGGGGTTAATAACAAAGAGCACGTTAGATACCTTTTCATAAAGAATTGTATTTGCGCTAGATTTTATGAAAGGGCTGTTAGCAACAGGGACCGAGTTCACTTCGCTAACGTTTTTCATTCCTCCAAAAAGCTCAATAGTAACATGCGGATGCCACCTCTTTCCACGTTCCTAAACTAGACTGCTATATGGCAATATCGCGTTAATAAAAGGTTGCTACTGAACAGTTTTGATGCCCAAACTTTGAGTAGAAAAGTGTAGTCAGACTGAGAAATCCAATTTTTAGATAACTATGCCAGTATTGAAAGATCTGGGCTACTGTTGTGTGTCTGTCTGTCTGTCTGAAGCCCTAGTTGCCAATTAGAGACAGGTACTTTGTGACAGCAATCAGTGGCAATTGTTTTGAAGTCAAAACAAATCATGCCAGTTTGGGACCTGCGTTTCTAGAAGAACGTTGTTCCTGTCAGGATAGTGCGAGAGAAGCTTGAGGACGGGTTGAAATGAGAGGGAACTACCAGGACGGACTGACAGAAGGGAATCAGGCAAGGTTCAAAGGAATCAGGTTATAGCTGTCATTGAGCCTCTAGGAAAATTGGCTTTAAGAATACCATACTTTGAGAGGAGCGTATTGTATGTCCTTCCCAGATTAGCTTAGGTTATCGCGGCAGCACGCGGGCAGCCTCAATCGCACCACTTCTGCAATCTAACACGGGTATGACCCGTTGTCTGAGAGTCACCCAAGGACCCTGCTGGGAACGAAAGAATGTTTATCGATTGATCATGGTGAAAGGCCAATCAAACAATCCAACGCTGTACTCAAACAGGTTCGACAGAAACTGGGACCCGTCGACATGAGGGGGCAACCTCACCGCCTCGGTCACTGTTTGTGTCACATTCCTATTATCCCAGCAATTGTGGATTACAGTGTTATTGGAATGGAAGTAGGGGAGGAAACGAGAAATGGGAATTGGTACGACCGTACAGATGAAGAGACTGAGAGGAAACGGCCGATGGAAGCAGGTGTTCGATCGGTGAAGATCCTTGAGAGTGGAAAAAAGGTCGTCTTCCCATGTGGAGGCCGTCTTCAACTGTTGAGAAAACAAAAAATGTCAAGAACAATGGGACAAAGAAAAGTCTTTATTGTCATGGTACTGAGATCGATAGAGCTCGGTAAAGCTGACTACATATGTATTGTGTTAAGACTGGTAATTGGAGTGAAACTCGCCGGGATGATAGAAGATTTCTCACAAAATTCTCTGTTTCAATAAATACCACCACAACATCTGCCCGAGGATGCCGATTCTGAAGTCACCAGATCCACTACACTTGACGGCTCATATTTTGTACCGGTTGACGCAGATATTAGACGTCTGAAAATGTTCTGAATTCTATACAAAGAGACACAATTACCTAGCAACGTCGATGAATGCTTGATTGACATTATGACCTGTCTTCGCACTCGTCTCTATGTAGGAAATGTTGTAGCTCTGGGAAACAATTAGAGGGACCTGGGAACGTCTTACCGAAGCTAGATGTCGTGCCTCTTCTGATCTGACAGTACGACAGTTGCCCAAGTCACATTTGTTGCCGACCAGGATAACTTGAACGTTGTCTTTTCCATATTCTTTGATCTCACTCAGCCAGTTCTAAAATGCATTATAAATCTCATAGAAGAGAGTTTTTGCAGACAGGATGGAGTCAGACCAGAAAATCGTTTTGTTCTATTCTCTGTGTTATAACATATGCTTAGTAAACGAAACACGTTTATTTTGATTTCAATGAACGCGCTTTTCAAACATTCTTTTCCCATCCACTTGGCCTACCGATTCCAAATCTGCTTTTTAAATATTCTTTGTGATCTAACTACTTGTATTCTTAGTATCTAACATAAAATGCTCATTTTTCACACCCTGACTGACCCTGATATTCTCAAACGAAGTTCTGTTCGAAATGTCAAAGACAAGTAGCAACGCATCGGCATCCCTGTAGTATGAGGATGTAACAGATCGAAAGCGCTCCTGTCCTGCTGTATCCCAAATCTGAGTAGACAATCATTCTTTATCTCGAGTTTCTCACCTGGAGCTTAACCTTCTTATCATCTAGGTCTATAACCTTATTCTGAAAAGAAGGCAGATATGACTGGATTTGATGATCAACAAACCCGATAATCTATTCCAACCGTTGATATGAAGTTGTTGTTCAAAAAGGCGCCATCTTTATAACGTACGAGTAGACAAGTCTTGCCGGTGCAGCTGTCTCCAAGAAGCATGACCTTAAACTTATGTTGGATTGTTGTTTTCCTTTAAAGCGATTGGTTAGTGCAACTGAAATCCTAATTTTTCATTCTCTAGGCTCCAGTCTCCAGCTGTGCAGCAGTAGTGCTCACATTTATGAATAATTGAAGTTGGCGAAATTCTTTTGGGGTCTTCTCTCGGAATCTCTGAACCTGTGAATGCACTTTGAAACAATCAGGCTCTAGCAATTAACGCCCCTTGACGGCATTGAAAGATTCACATGCTTCCGGTCATTTCTGTCTGAACAAGGTGAAAAAACTGCAAATATCCTCGCGGCTGCGCGACGACGCTTCCCCATTAAGCAGGACGTCTCGACGTCGAGGAGCAGAAAAACAATGCAAATTTTATCTTCTGTCATATTTCGTGGGTTGCAGTTTCCTGGCAGTCTTTCCTGGTTTGCCAGGCAACGCTCCCACGTGCTTTGACACCAATTGAAGGCTGGATAGTAGCATAGCAGAGGCTATTGTTCCCATCAAGAGGCAAGAGAGTACATAAGTTCACAGCCGCATTCATTTGCTAAACTGAAGTCAAACTACTAGGGTGGCATCATTGGCGTGGTTTACAACTTCCTCTGGCCGTAAAAGTTTTCAGAAGATCCGTTTAATCATGATCCTTTTCCCTTTTCGTTTTGATCTATAAAAGTAAGGAAAACGTAGACTAGCGGTGGGAACAAGACCCCGGGCTATGAATCATTCCCATGTCTAGGAGTCTTAAAACTGTTTTTCGGTTTCCCGGATGACATCATTTTTATAAAATCACATCTCGACGAACAGCTTCTTTGTTGTTTCGTGGATCTATTTGACGTATAGCCCGTCTTTCTAATACGAAGAAAAGAGATTCAACAAAGTTAAGACTTTGCGTGTTGTGTCCAAGTCGCGCCGCTTTTGGGAATTGGCAGATTGTTTCCTATTGCAGTGTGTGCTCTATGCAAAACAGCTGTCAACAAAGGAGACATCTCAAGTAGCCTCGTGCAAAAAAGACGACTTGTACTTCAACTTACAGTAAAAGAATGGTCAATTTCTTGTAGAATGGATGACTTCTTCCTCAGACGACCGTTCTGCATTCTGAAAGATATCTTGAATGATTTGGATTTTTTTTTGAAAAAAAATAGTAATAAAAACGTGTCTGATTGCCCGAAGAAAAGATCACAATGCTCGGAAACGCTCCACCCAGATGGGCGTTCATGTCATTAACTCGTCTGTGGCTAAGAATCAGGAACGCCTGGAGGAGACGCAAAAAAGGCTGTGCATGATTGGAACAGACGATGAAATCATCCCTTTGATATGTGCCGGATTTTCTTGTGTCCGGGCCACACGAGGGGCGGAACCCTTGGGCCCGGGGAATCCCAGGACCTCCTCCAAGTTTCTATTACTGCATCTCTCCATTGTGGGCCACACTTCTTGACGAAATTTCGAGGAGGGTATGCGCGCCGTGAGCGCTCTATTCAAGTCAGGGACCCCTGTTGTTAACAGTCCTTTCAATGAACCCAGGCGCAAATAGAATTTGTTTGAAAAAGAGATGCTTTTCAACACGGCGGCAAAGATCTGATTTGCTGTGACACATTTCAAGAAAGACTGAAGATGCTCTACGACGATAAAGTGTCGAGAAAATATGTGGGAAAAACGATGTGGGTGTAAGGATAAGGATTATCATGAGGTGAGAGAAAAAGTCGCAGTGACTGTAAAAAAGACTCGACCTTCTAGTGAGCGGGATTTGTATTTTGACCTGTGCTAGATTACGGTGGTATTTTCTCTAGAAAATGTTGTTACCGCCTCCAGAAGAGAAAAGGGGCTTAATCTTGGCCAGGAGTACTAATCAGACGATGAATAATAGGAGACGAGACAAGGAGGAAACTGATTGACAGGGTTCATAATGGCAGCAACATGTAACTAAGCGTATTATTCGAAAAGCTGTACAAACATAGAGGGAGCGCGAGCTCGCCCTAGTGCTGAGAGGCCTTTATATTTTAATGTTTCGTGTGCTGGAAAAATAGACAATAAAAGGCTTTGTCCTCCAAAAAGGAGACGGAGATTAGCGCCAGAAGTGGAAAATTCGCAGCCTACTCGAGAAGATAGAAAGAACGCCATGTGCTTCTAGGATCCTTCTCACTGCCTGAGATGGGAAAATGTGCGATTACACGGGGGCAACGAGGGGAAGAGCCGCGATTATCGTCGTCGTGCTACTCGATACCCAACGCAGCCAATTTAGACCCTTACTGCAAATCGGCTATTTACAAATTGAGACACATAGGGAGCGGAGGGAAGTGGCAGATAAGAACTTTTTGTTTCTTGTTGTGTTCCGGCACACCCGCAGAGCTTTTTGAATGTGGATGTGAGAGAGTGGCTGCCACCCTGAAATGCAAATAAAGAAGAAGGCTACTTCCAAACACACGAGAAGTTTCAATGCTCAGTTTCAAAATTGAAACATTTTGGGTTCTTTATCTCCGTGCTAACGGCTTTGCTGAATGAGTAATGCCCTACCTGAGTTTTGTTTATAGACACACAGAGAAAGGGAGCATAATTCTTTCTAACGATGAATGGGGCCAATTTAGGAGGTAAGTCGTATGATATCATTAGTAGCCGGTGACCTGACTAGGCCAGAAAAAGAGTAAGAGTACTCGTGTGAAGAATTGCGCACTGAAATGCATACTTAAGACAGCGAATTCATTCAGAGCAAACGACTCAGAAGAGGCTGCTCAAAAAGGAGAGGTGAAGCATGGGCCCTCTAACGAGCATGGCGACCCAGTTTCCGTATCACAATCACGATGAAAGGCTACTAATGTGTAGTGCCCTCATTGAAAATTATTCTTCTCTCGCCTCCGTTTTACGAAAACTGAGGTGTCTGGATGGCTTAGAATAGGAGTAATTTCCTCCTATCAGTCTGGACAATCTATGACGAGTCTTAATTTACAAATGAAGTGGTCAACCTCAAAGTTGCCTATAAAAGTATTGTGGTCAAAAGAACAAACTCAACTTTATTCGAGAGGTCAAATCTAATTCCAACCCCTCAAAGACGATCAGAAATCTCTCGTGGCCCTTTAAATATCAGAACTGGAAAATGATAGACATTTACTCTTCAGACACTAAGAATACACCTGTAAATATGAAAGCTGTTCGTTTGTATGTACAAAAATACAAAAGAGAAAGCAACACAATGCATTAGAACCTATGCATCATTCTCTTGAAGGCTGTCTCACGTTTTTCTTCCTCACGGACTAGACGAGCTATATTCGAGCGCAGAGTTGTTTCCCACTCAGCCCTGAAAAATCCCATAGGTTTGAAACACAATCATAATGTACCAGTTGACAGTACCACCCTTGGTGTCAGCCAAAAAATCTTTGAAGCTTCTGCCAAGGAAATTCGGTAGAATCGACGGATTTGCATTTGAATTGGAGGGTTGCTGTTGGCGGATCATGTCATTCAGATTCCTCTTCTGTGTGGTTTTAGTCCTGATACGTGCAAATTTAACAAGATTGTTCATAAAAGACACTTACCCAGATTTGGACATGAATGGATTGGCCTTCTCAGTGACTTGCCACGACTGGCGAAGAGCGCGCTGAGCAGTTGAAGCCATTTTCTGAAAGCCTTCCATATTGAAGAGCGAAAGTGCTAAGATTGGGACAGAGAGTACAGAAATAGCTTGGACTTTGTCTCTCTAAACAAAAAGAGACAGAGCGAGCTCCTATCTGCCGAGAAACTTCTTTATATGGGCGACAAGGACTGTTTACCTTAACCACGGTACAAGGAATATTCGGGCGCACTTTAAAGCGAAAACATTGGACCGGCCCCCTCGTGTAGGGAAGACTGCCCAATCTGGGCAAAGTCTCTCCATGACGTGTTACTAAAAACAGTCATTGGCAGAGATTGACTGATCAGAGAGTGTCCTTTTTTGGTCGGGTTGATGGTTTTTCATGTCCACAGTTCTTATCTTAGGTATCATATGGCTCAAGTATTTTAGAGGATACAGAGTGGAAAAAAAGACTCACCTCGATTCGATTCCACATTTTTATCACTGAACAGCTGTTTGGGACACAGCGGTTTGCAAGGATTCAAGCCATTGAAACGGTCAACAACATCACGGGGGACATCAGAGTCAACAGAACTGCCTCCAGGTTGACAACGAACTTTCTGGAAACTTCCAAGGATTGGGTAAAAGTCGGAGTTATGGGGATACTGCCCAATTGAGCTCCTACAAAGACCATCCGAAGTATAGAGAAACCAAGAGAACACTATGACCGTCAATAGCAATACGGGTGCCAATCGGAAACTCCGTTTTTGGAAAGCACAAAGTTTTTGTATATTTTCCGCGAATTATAGAAACAGAATGTATCGTGTATAAATATAAGTTGTAAGAATTTCTGTGCGTTTTTTGATTACAGAGATTACTAAATGTTTTGTTTACTAATATACAACCATACTATTTTCAGGAATGCTAAAGTTCAGCTCATTGAAAGGAAGATTCGTAGTGGTGAATGCAGTGGAGTTACAATGAAACAATGACGGGTCCTTGTTATGCAATGGTTTTTGTCAGTGAAATACTCTAAA
Source organism: Oscheius sp. JU75 (assembly GCA_037178855.1). Taxonomy (NCBI): domain Eukaryota; kingdom Metazoa; phylum Nematoda; class Chromadorea; order Rhabditida; family Rhabditidae; genus Oscheius; species Oscheius sp. JU75. The sequence continues at coordinate 7,593,605 of JASJZC010000007.1, forward strand.
CTGACAGTTCTCTCACAGGCGTACCAACAATAGCTAGAAGAGGTTTGACCAGGCGAGCTTGTACCTCAAATCAATTGAGACAAACTGGATAGACAGTCGCCAACTTGTTCAGGTAACGAGGCTGAAACGTGAAACCTGTATAAGAGAACTGTTTGGATTAGATTACACAGTTCACTTTTCATCGATCTTTTGTTCAGACTGCACCTTCTAGGTGTCTCAGTGTCACGTAGCTGTCAGCGACTTTCACTTTTCTTTGCCAAACTCATGCTGCCATTAGTGTATTTGCTAGTTTCTATTGCCTCTATTAATGCTAAATACGACCCATTTTACTATAGTCAGATTCCACATGAAGAGGTTTTAAATGCTAGGAAACAGGGTGAATTAGGTAGGAGTCATAAAATTTTGAATTCGCGTTTCAGAAAAACAAAGATTTGACCATGCAGCTGGTAATACCTCTGTTCATAGAAGGTTAGTAATCAATATGTTTCTATGACTGCTTTAGGAGCGAACTATACGATGACTACATATCAAAATGCAACACATTAGGGAAAGAACGCGAGCGTATTGTAGCTCAATCTGTCAAACATATATCCAGACGAGAAGATTATAAGGTACCTTTTCATATCTCTTTCAATCTCGATACTTTAGCTTCTTCTAACAATGGGAATGAGACAGTTTGTCGCCCGTTTTCTCACACTCCCACGCGATCAATTCGTCTACGGAATCAAAGAGCTCTGCACGAAGTTTGAATTGCAGCTGCAATGCCAGCGAGGGTTTGGGGAGAGTCGGTCAGGAAACTTTTTTTTTTTTTATTAAAGTATCAGTTAAGAGCACAGATTAAAGCCAGAGTTGAGGGTATGGAGACTGAAAATGGGAATCTAAAAGTCTTGTTGGACGAACAATGCAGTCAGGAACAATTTGATCCATCACCATATTACTGCATTTCTCAGGATCCATATGTATGGTCGAAGCCTTGCTTTAAGGTATAGTCAAACTTTCCATTCTCACTTCTGTCATGTTGATGTTTTGCAACTGAAAGATAGGTGTATTCAGTGCAGTTTTCGTGTCCTAATGCTGAAAGAAAACATTTGCAAAGACTGTTGAAGCATGACGCAATTTGGTGACAAACGTTCCTTTGTAACGTTACAGGTCCAACATAGGGTTTAGCGAATTTTTTGTTACTCCTTTCTGGCTAAAACAATGCCTTGGAAACAGTCACTATAGTTACACATAATCGTTGTCTTACAGGAAATGCTAAAGTACAACTACACACGATATTCTGTCGGTCGTCGTATGGCAAACATACACTTTGATGCAGTTCGCAACGTGACTCTTTTAACCTACGACAAGGTTTTCTTTTATTGTTTACTTGTACCCAATTGATCACAGGATCTCAACGACGACAACCAGATTCTGACAGTAAAGGAAAAAGTTCAAAACATCATGGTTGCAGCCTTGAAAGAGATGGCTCTGATTGAAGGAGAAAAGTGTGCAGATCTGGCAAACGTCTTGCAATGCGTTTTGCCCTTTGTAGGCATCAAGTGTGGTTCTAAAATAGAGTCCATGATGAGGACTATGATAGAAGTCGGGTCAGTTTTTCCATATACGGAACAATTGTAATACTTTGCAGATATTTAGCGCAAGAGCGACAAGAAGACCTGAATCAGCATTTCAGGGGCTTTGGCGTTGAAGCCGATATTCGATGCACAAAGATTTATGAAAACGCGTAGTCTTTATCTGCAGCTTTATCGCATAACCATTCCATAAATAAATGTTTACGGTTCAGCACAACACATGTGATAGCGTCTGGAAGAGAGAGCCTGTTTATGAATCTTTGATCCAGTAGGGGTGGAAGTGATAGAAGAGCAGTGGAAAGGGATCAATAAAGAAACTTTAAGGGCACATCATCGATTGACGCTCCGAGTTTAAAATACATATTTATTTCTTTCAATTGTAAGCTGCAGCTTCTCTTCTAAAAGCAACGCAAGCCAATATATTCCAACAACAGTTCATCGAAACATCTGTAAAGCAACCCAATCTTGACTTTAAATTTTAAATCTGAAAAACCCACCTGACACAGAGAAATGAGGTGCTATCCTGGGGGTAGCTTCGTCTTAGGTCCAAAGTCTATGTCTTCCTAGCTGATCTGTTCAAGAGTAGATAAACGATTCCAAAGAATATGAAGGCTTGCCTGTGATTGTTGCTATCCCAAAATGCGGTACGTTGGCCGGGTGTGCAAACAATACAAATATAACTTTAAATATTACCAAATAGTGCTCAGGTCAAACTTGTGTTTATCATGAGACCCTGCCAGAATTTGAACATTAGACAGCTGTTAAAACACAAACGAAACCAAATAATCCTAATGATTCACAATGAATCTCCTAGTAGTATGTGCTTTACTGTAAAACCATGTGAGGCATCATCTGTCTTGGTACACCTTGATGATCTCGAGAGAATCCATCAAGCATGTAGCAGGAAGTGGAAGCATAACCAGATAGTTCCTGGTTCATTACAAGGCCAATTTTTCAGTTACGAAACACTACATAAAACAAATGTAAACCTATTACAAAGATAGAAGTTTGTTTTTCGCTGACTCATTAGCGGGTGTGATGTTCAGGTCATTGAGATCGCCATCCTTTTAAACACTGAATTGTATTGTGTGAAGCATTTTTCGTCATATGAGTTGACGACCCACCCGACCGGTTACCTCCAATTACAGCATTCAACAACGGCAAGCGCGGCATGGCAAGTGAGACACTCCCTCTTCCTTTAAAAATTATACTTTTAGACGATAAAGTCAGTCGTTTCTTCAAAAAGGAGAAAAGGACTTTTGAGGGTGCTGCACGTAATATTTTCCTGCTTTTGTTATTTTAAGTTCATTTTCAGACGATGCAGCTCGGGATGTGAGAAAGGCAGCTAGAAATGTAGAGCACACGATCCGTCCTCCATGGTACAGAAGAACCTGGAGTGAGTTTCCCACGAAAAGATTTCGATCTACTTTTACGATACGGGCGACACATGACAGATTTATTAGTTGAAGAGTTTATTATCTTATCTAAAAGTCTGCGGGTCAACTTGAAAAAGAGAAAGCATGCCAGTGTTAGAAAGAAAAGGATGATCACATGATTGACCTTATTTTCAGACCGGATCAGAGGCTTTTTCAACCGAAGACGTTGAGAGTAGAAAAATCCCATCACCTTATCATCGCGGATTATTACCTATCAGCCGTGTGTGTCGTCAAGCGTCCACTTTTCCACAGTCGGTCATGGTTGTCCAGACGAAATAAATCGTTCCATAGCACTTTTTTTGAGTCCTCTCCCTGATTGTGCGAGATTTAGCTCGTGTTCTCACTCCGCCACGCGCCACACCAATAATCCAGTTCAACTACCCTTCCGCCAACTGATACCTCTCTGTTTTTCTAGATGCAACCGCCACATTCACAGCGGCTTCTTAGTGGCGCCATTTTGGTGCTCGGCTTGAGCATGCTCATAGCTGGATCCATCATGCTGGGAATCGGCGTCCATAAAAGCAAACAAAAAAGTACGTGTACTTCAGGCATACCGCCAGTAATTTCTGATTCAACAACAACAACAACAGCTGCTTCAGTACCAGATCGTTTGTTTGCTTTGAGAACAGCTTGATCATATCAGTTTATAGGCGATGTGATTCGAAAAATGATTCGGAAAGGCATCAAATGGCAGAATATACAGGAGAACCTACGTGATTTTACCAAAAAACCACATCAGGCGGGAACGGAAGCTAATAAGGAAGTGGCTGATATGATCAAAGAGAAATGGCAAAGCGCAGGGCTTGAAGGTATTACCGTTTTTAAATAAACTGGTAAGTTTTAGATGTTCACGAAGTTTCTTACAACGTCCTTCTGACATATCCGGAGTGGGACAATCCAAACACATTGTCGATTTCTCAGCCGAATGGTGATATTGTTTTCAAGACAAGTGGCACGAGCCCGGCAGTTCTCCCAGAGCAACAAGATCCAGGTAAAGAGTCTAACACAACAGAAAAATATTTTCTAGGCGCCGGAATACAATGGCTGGCCTTCTCACCGAATGGTTCAGTAACAGGAGATGTTGTCTATTGTCACTTTGGTTCGGCTAAAGACTTTCAAACACTGAAGGACAGGGGGATTCACCTTGCGGTATGACCTTGTTTTCAAGAGCACAAAAAGCGTTTTAGGGGAAAATAGCACTGATTCGGTATGGTAGCGTGTTCAGAGGAGACAAAGTGGCACAGGCTGAGAAGGCTGGAGCCATTGGAGCAATTTTGTATACCGATCCGGCTGAAGGAGCTACTCTGGGAACATCATCCAGTGCGTACAGTCTTGTGAAAGCTCTATTTGTGTTAGTTATAGTTCCATCCATGACAACTGTCTTTGAAAACTCTCTTGTATTTGCAGATGATACCTACCCTAACACCTACTATATGCCGTCGGAAGGGGTACAAAGAGGTACTCTGTACATTGGTGATGGAGACCCCTTGACACCTCTGTATCCATCAAAGCCCAATCTTTGGAAGTCATTGACTCTTGAAGAGGTTGGCTCATTTTATTAGTCACAATTATACTTTAGGCACTGAACGAAGGCGATATTCCCACTATCCCGTGTTTACCGATCTCGTATACGACTGCGCAAGAAATCTTAGGTCGAATGAATCCTCCCGAAGTAGATCCTTCTTGGAAGGGGGCCATCAATACGACTTATAACTACGGACCAGGACTTAAAGATGGTATGAAGGTTACAATTGACGTACATGCTCATTTTCAGAACAGGTATGGTGTTTACATGCTCATACTGATCTCTTTTTAGAACTATCCAGAACATTATTGGTTATATTTACGGTACCGAGGAACAAGATCGATACGTAATCCTCGGAAATCACTACGATGCTTGGGTCTATGGCGCAATGGATCCCAATGCCGGAACTGCGGCTCTCGCGGAAGTCGTGCGTTCCATTGGACAAACTGTACAGCAAACGGGCTGGAGACCCGGTGGGCTAATGATAGGCTTCATTATGTAGGATGGTTCAGCCAGAACGATCATGTTTGCAAACTGGGATGCTGAAGAGTATGGAACCATTGGATCAGCTGAGTTCATTGAAGAGTTTGCTTCCATTCTGATGAAAAGGGCGGTAGTCTACTTAAATATGGACTGTCTCAAGGGAAATGTAACACTGTAAGAGAAATATGAACTGAACTCATGAACTTCCCAGTTATGTGCAGGCATCTCCGGTGCTAAACGATGTTCTAATGAGTTCTGCCAAAAATGTTCCAAATCCAAATATGGAAGAGCTTAAGGCTGGGAGGAGCACTGTTTACGACACATGGTTTGACTTCAGACGATGCTTTCGGTGAAAATATTTTAGGCTTTATAACTTCGCTGATACTGACGACCCGACCAAGCCTTACGTACAGATTCCCAATGGTGGATCTGATCACAAGAGCTTCTTGACCTATCTTGGAATCCCAGTCGTCAACTTCTACTTTTTGCAATACAATACTTCATTCACATATCCTTTGTACCACACGCTTTACGAGACACCTTTCGCAATCGAAAATCTGATGGACACTAGGAATTACTCGGTAAAAGTGTTTTATACCTTCCTACATCCTGTAGACTCATGTCGCTTTATCACAATACTGGGCAGAGATGGCTCTAAGCTTTGCCGACTCCCCTACCATTTCGTACAAGTGAGATTTTAAAATCAGACTGTAACAGTTTTAGGCTTTCTGACCTGACTCAACAGATGAGCTATTCCTTCATTCCACAGCTTAGAGAAGCAATGCTGAAAAAGAATATGTCGGAGTACACTTCCGACGGTTTACAACAGCTTGACTACATGTCTACAACATCTAAAGTTTGTTGTGGTAAGCTGTTCTTATGAAGTTTCAGAGTCTAGCTCAGCAAGCTATTGAATTTGACAAGAATACGTTCTCTTTTGACGATGACATCAAACTGAGGATAAAGTGGAACGATCGCATGATAAGGTTCCCACACTTTTCTCCGAACCGGATCCTTGTTTTAGTTTCCAGAACTGTTTTGTGAATCCGCGCGGAGCGCCGGGCGATCCCACGGCACGCCATGTTCTTTTTTCTACGAGCAAGACAGACTCATACGCGGGTAGCGTGATGCAGCAAGTATATGCCATTGTGAGTGAATCCTTTGTTTCTAGCCGCTGGAAGCAAGAGAAAAACTGTATGCAGACAGTGATTCAAAACGTGTCCTTTTGCTCTTTTGAGATAGTCATAAACACCGGCGCCATTAGCATAACAAAGATGTCAGCGTACAAGCAAATTGATTTAAACTGTCTGGGTCACACGCTAGTGTTCCAAGATGCATTGTGCAATTCCCTTCAAACACCTTATTGAAATTCTGTTTTCCAGTTGAACGAAATGACACCCACGACCGACCTATCCACGCTACAGGAGCTCTCAAGAGAACTGGCAAATCAGATCTCAATCGTTCATTATAGTCTACAATGTGCGGGAAGTGCCATCAACAATTTCATTTAGGGGAAGACATACATGTATTTTTGTACACACGAGTATCAGATATTTGAGATGAAAGCTTTGCTGGGACATGTGGAGAGCCGTAGTTGTTGTGCCTGTTTTGTTGTGTTCACCGGATATTCACCTGGACAGCAAGACTGCAGAGCCTCTGGATGTAGTAGTCTGCCTTCTGGACGTCTCCCTGGAAAAAAGCCTCATTTTTAAACTTTGCTGAAAGCCTCTGGATCACATAATTTACAGCACCAATCGGTTAGATCTTCGATTGTCAAGGTTGCTATTTATCACGCGCACTCGAAAGCACGAGGAGTCAGCTGGACGACGCGCGAACGAGGAACAGCCACACGGAACTATAGTGCTACCAACCTTTCGAACAGCTCTTTCCCCCAGAATTCGTTCAGCCTTGGCGATCTGGAGAAATTGGCCTTTGGCTTCTGAATCGGATTCGGGCAAGGCAGCCGTGTACTCCTTCACAATACTGTACGCACTCTTCAAATCCATGGCTCTGTAGATCAGATCATAGCTGAAAAGATTAGGTTATCAGGAGTGCCCCCGGGTTGCTTACTTCTCTGGGCAGATAGTCACATGCAGCACCATAATCGGCGGCGGATTACCTGCAAAAGGATTTGTCATGAGGAGTCGGCAATGGAGGCTCATAGATAACCGAGAGGTGACAGTCAATATGGTTGACCGCAAGTGCACGCAATTTAGGTAAATAGCGGGATAAAGAGCAATTAGGCTATATGGATACTCTCTGTGGCATGAGCCGAAAGGAGGTGATATGTTGCGAAGACGAGGCGGATTATAGCGAATTTACAAAAGACAACTGAAATATGGCAGGCAATAAACTGAAGACTGGAACTGCTTTAATATTTTTAAGGCGTCGTTCAAAGGGAAGGGGGTGGGAAGGACTGAACTACTAGTGCAGATAGGGTTGATAACTGTTGCGAAGAAGAGTTTTTTTGACGCCTAAGCCATTAGAGAACGCAACTATTGGCTTCATTTGATAAGAACCAAGAGGACAGCAGATAGGAAGGAGAACGGAACAAAGAGTTGGCCTCATTCGGTAGTAGGAGACCGCCAGACGTAGCGATCATATTCTGACCAGACGGTCCTGTGCTAGTGGGCGGAGTCGGAGAGAACAGAGAGTGTGGGGGGAACCCCCGAACGCACCGTCGGCATGGCCTGTCGAGGCAGGGCCAAGTTGCGCAAGCAGTTATCTGAGTCGATTTGCATAAGGACAGTACACTGAACGGCTTAGTAGGGGTTCTCATCCTTGGCTAATTCATTGCAACTCTATACTTGAGAGTCAACAGCTGAGAAAAAAGAGAGAAGGAGACGAATTGTCATGTGCCCAGACAGAGTGTAATGGATCGAAAATCAGAGCGCTCTGGGGGCCCCGGTGTGAAAGGATGGTGTAGACGACGGTAGAAAGGGAAAAGCAGACGTAGCATCATTGGCGGCCCGCCGTAAGGGTGCATATCGCGTGCCGACAGACATAAACGGTCGGTATCTAATGTAAGATCCCACCAGACAGCCTTTCGATAACAAAGCAGACCGAAAAAGGAAGAGCATATCAGGTGAAGCGAGAGACAATGAGAGAAACAGAGTTAGTCTAAAAGAAAAGGGAGCGTCATCGAGATTCGAATAGTTACGAAACACATTGCACAACGTTTTGAAAACGCTGAGCAGAACTGAAAGCAAACATGTTTTCCTGTGCCAAATTTCCAGCGATATCACACGCTTTGGGTTCTTTGTGTCTATCGCGTGGAGGATGAGTGCAGAGCGGATCTACAACACCTGGTCGGCCATGTAAAATGACAGCTCGACTAATTCTCGGAGCAGGGTCAACAGGACAAATATTATCAGCTGGCCTATTGTTTTTGCGTGATTGTTTGCTAGCAGAGAGAGAATTGAAGCAAGCTTACCAAGCACTGATAGCTGCAAAGGATTGAAAACAAATAGGAGCTGGAACTGTATAAATATGGCTCAATCATGTGCTTCCAAGCGAGCTTCTCTCGCCAAGACGACATAAACAATATCAATTGACTTTTTCGAAAGGTTTCGGAACCGTTATTTGTTCAAGGATACCCGTGGTTCATTGAGTGGAAGAGAGAGACAAAAAGTTTGTGAGAGACAGCTGCTGATGAGAATAAACACTGGACAATTATCTGGCCGAGGAGGTCGCATTTTATGCCGCTTTTGCGACTTGTCGCACATCTACGAGGTCATTATTGTAGTCTCGGGCGTATCGTAATTCACCTCCTGGCCGATAGCATCATTTACTTTGATGGATGTTTTAGAACGGCTAAAAAGGCCACATGTTGCGACCTCTTGAGACGGCTGATCAGAGCCCCCTCTTATCACCACACGGCAGTCTGTTCGCGACATTTTTTCAACAGTTTGGAACGGAGAGGAGGAAGAAGAAGGGGAACCGGTTGCTGCAAAAAATAACTTTTTCAGACACAACACATACAGATGGTAGACATCTTGATTGATTGCTTTGGGTGTAACCTAAGTTAGGCTAGAGAGGGTTACGGAAATTATCAGCGATACAGGGTGACCGAGCTTGGTATAACTAGAGGGCAATAACCAGAAGGTTTTTTGGTCAAAAAGTCCAACCCATGGAAGCCACTGCTAGGGGGAAATGAATGAAGCGTCACAGCCAATTGCCTTGAAATAATACAAGCGACTACATCGGAGCGGTCAAAAGCCTAAATAGCATCCATATTGCCCTTTCTGTCTCTCAGCTACAGCTGTTTGCCCAGCCGTACCCCTCTCTCCCTGTCCGATTCGACCCCGTGGTGTAACGTTGCCCCATTCGCAAGCTCGACCCCAGCGACCATTTTCTGCTATCAAACCCGATAAAACTGCTTCTTCTGGCTGTCTGAAGTGAATTTTCCGTCAGCACTCTCTCTCTCAAAATGGGGAGTTTTATTGATGACAAAAACTTCCAAGCGATGGAAGTACTGACAGAAGATGAAAACGAGGAATCTTCCGAGGTAAGAGTCTGTGCATCAGCTTTTTGAATTAAACTTTCAGAAAATGACAAAAACGCTGTTCGTTGACCTGATGAAACAATTTTACGACATGGGCTGGATGAGAGGGACTGGCGGAGCTATGGGTGTCCGACTTGACCGAAAACATCTGTTGATCTCACCCTCTGCACTTCAGAAAGAACGTCTTAAAGAGTAAGCGTAATGTGTCTGGCTTCAATTGTTGAAGAATTCAGAGATGATATCTTTGAGTACAACCTGGAGAATCATCAGCTGGAGCATAGACCCAAGAACCATGCAGTGACCGTTTCTTCTTGCGCTCCACTGTTCACTCATGTTATGATGACCACAGGTACTGTTTTGATTTTTACATTTTCTGGGGTTTATATAGTTGAACAAATTCTTTCCGACGTAAAAGTCAAACCAGCATGCATCTCTGAACATCAAAGCAGTATGTATCTTCGAATGGTAAACCTGTGAGAAAATGTTTCAAATCATGTCCATGCGTTCGATTGTATGGGAGAGCGAAGCTGACATTCCATTTGGCGTAGTCTTCAAAACTTTTTTTTTGCTAATTTTTTCTTTGTAATTCCCAAATTCTATGTTGCACCCTTATCTTTTCCGCCTAATTCAAAGCGCTTTGTTTGTAATTGGGAATGCGGAGAAAGTAGACTAAAGTATATTAAAAGGTCTTCCGGGTTAGCCTCCGTAAGTCTTACAATTTCAGGATCCAAATGTGTGCTTCACTCTCACTCATTCTCCTCAAACTTGATCACTCAGCTGATCAAAGAGGATACATTTTCCATGTCACACCAAGAGTACATCAAAGGTTTGTCCCACTCACACAGTTTTACTGTTTCCTTGCTTTCAGGTATTTACGATCCTTTTTCTGGAAAAAATTTGACGTATGAGGATACATTGGTTATTCCTATCGTTGAGAACAAGCCCAGTGAAAGCCTGCTTCTGCCCGGGCTAGAAAGCGCAATGCTCGAGTACCCGCGAGCCACAGCTTGTCTTGTCCGCAACCATGGTCTTTTCGTCTGGGGCAACACTTGGCAGGATGCAAAAATACAGTAGGTGTTAGATTATTTCGTTTTTACAAAATATTGCTTCTAGAATGGAGTGTATAGACTATCTTCTGGAGTTGGGTGCCAAGATGATAGAGAAAGGTTTTCTTCTGGTGAAAGAAGATCAGTCAAACGTCAAAACTTCGGAATCCCGTTATCAGCTCAGTTTTGCTCCGGATGACAGCTTGTGAGCAACTTGTCAACTCATTGTGATCCAACTACATATCAGGTTATGGTGTTGTTCGCATTTAGTCCATTAAAAATTGCATGTGAATAAGCCCTTAATGATATATGGACATGGTGAAAAGAGTGGAGTCACGGACAGTAGTGAGATATTTAAAAAAAAAACAAAGCTACCAGGGAAACCGGCTCGTGAAAAACGGATAGAAACTACTTTTTTTCTCGTCCAGAGGACTCATGCTGATCGCGATGGGCGTCCGATCCGGAACGAACACATTTAGCTCTTTCCTAGGAACTCATAATCCTGGAGAAATCCTGATCTTCTTCACCCTTATCCTCAAGCTGTCGGAATTTGATCTTGCTGACACTCAAAACATTCCACAAAACAGCAGTTAGGATTTGATGAAACAAAAAACTAGTGCAATATTAAAGATTTCGCCGTGCTTGGATCCACATTCAGCGGTTGCATGTCATAATAACTTCCAAGTTCCTTAAGTTCCATCTATCCAATGCAGAAGAGGCTATCAAGAGCTTGACGTACACTGTCGATGAATTTGAGATCTTGGATGTGAAATTCGCTGAAACATTGAGACCGCACACCATCTTGAATGAGACGTGAATGCCAACGTGGTTCCAGATTTCGCCATCAAAGATACAGTGATACGAGTCGTCTAAGCGGATTTGGTCGCTGTCGCAGACGACTTTTACAAAATATGAAAACGATGTTTGCAGTTGAGAGCCAGATCGAGATTTTCTGCTCGTCCACTTTTGCTTTGACTTGCGAGAGTCTAGGTGCACCAGTCTTGGACGACTCTTGCTTTGTGTGCCGGTTCACTGACCTGTTGGAAGCACCAACGATAATTTCCACAAAGTTTTGTAGCCTCGGAACTGCGTCCGAGGCTACAAAACATCTTCTAGAATCTTCTTCTTGTACGCATTTTGATTGATTTTGACTCCAGCCTCGACGAATACCAAAGGATTTTCCCCATCGGATGTGATGGCTCCCCGAACCATAACTGAAGCTGGATGGGCACTTCTTCCGACGATTTTCCCTTTGGTAACAGCTTGTTTCATGTTTCCGGCAATTACTCGATTATTTTGACGGTTGAGAACAGGCTCAATGCTGAAGAGTCTTTAATCACGAATGTGCAGATGCGTGTCATTCCTGAAGCGCGCGAGAAACTTCTTGCTTCTCTCCACTCGTCTTCATTATTTTTTTCGTAAGCAGGTGAGCTTGTTATTTCCGATAAGACCTCATATTCAGCCGCTGTTTGACAAAGGTTCGGATAGAAGTAGCACCGATGTTCATCTTCTTGGCCATCTGCCTCATTGAGCGGTGTCCATTTCGTCGCAGCTTCTCCCGAGCTTTTTTGACGACACTGAGAACAATCACATTGTATTTCCTTCCTCTTCCACGACGGTCAGATACGTTTTCAAGCCCCTTGAATCGTTTGATCTCTTCTTGGACTGTCCTTTGTGCTTGACTGATCGCTCGCGTACCATGACCCAGCTTGTACATATCGATGACGCCAGGACGCTTCTGGTTCGACTCAACCATGATGTCTAAACTGCTAAACCGTGAAAATCAATTTGTAAAAAATAATAAAAAACGATAAAACACGCAAAAATGTGAAATATGCAATCGAAAAAGATTATCGCGAACCACGCAGGTAATTAACACGCACCCTGTACTCATATTACAAAGTGGGAGAGAGACGGAGCGAACCATGATCAAAGGGATGGGGAACCTGACGGTATCAATGTGCTGGAATCATTGCCATCATTAGAACAAAGCAGACAATGCAGAGACGTCTGAAATAGGAGATTCCAAATAATTTCTCAGTTTCCGTACTCGTGACCGATTGTCCTTGAAACTGCAGTCTATGCTTTTAAGTTTCTTACGGGTCACCTCCTGAACTGTCTACGGGCAACATTATACTACTTTCCGTCTCCGCTCCTTCTCTTCTCGATGTTGAGCTATCTCTCTTTTCTCCTGATAGCTGGTGGGATCAGCTCTTCCAACATTCTAGTCTGGAGTCCGGCATATGGTCAGAGTCATGTTAACTTCATGGCCAGCATAGCAGAAACGCTGTCCACAGAACACAATGTTGTACGTTAGATTCTAAAGAACTAAGAAAATTACAGATATAGACACTACTGATAGTGGAATATGATCGCGATATCGATGTTCCAACCGTAGGAGGCTTCCATTTGCAACGCTATTTCTCAAAACTAGTTACTTCGGATGAATGGTCCAACCTACTGTTCAAGAAGGCTAACGTCTTTTCCCAAAAAACGTTTGAGCTCGGAGACTACTGGGTAATCGAGGACATAAACTACAGAGTCTGTCAAAGTAAATTTTCTTCCTCATCGATAAAAAAGCTTTAGGTATGCTCGATGATGTAAATTTCACTAGACAACTCCGACTTGATGGTTTTGATCTGATGTTTTTAGAAATGTTCCACTTTTGTCCAATCGGAATAGCAGAACTGGCCGGTATTCATAAAGTCGTGCTTGCTTCTAACCTGGGTATGACTATGACGCATATCCAGGTGAATGGTCTTGACATAAAGCTCAGTCAGACTCCAGGTGGCTTTTCCGCGGCACTATCCAATGCTTTTTCAGTTTTCATGTCAGCATATGGGACCAAGATGAAGTTCACGGAACGAGTATACAATGTTCTGTCGTACTTCGTGCAGAAGGTTTTCTTTATTCGAACTTATTACTCGCAGCAGTATCTCTTCTCACAATATTTCAATTACTTCTCTGATCTTTTGGACCTATTTCATGAGAAAACAACTCATGTTCTTCTGAACCTGAATGAGTTCACAGATCCTGCCCCCGTTTTGCCTCACAATGTTAAGCACATCGGTGGAGCAACAATCCGTAATACTCGTCTTTTATCACAAGTAAGCATCTTCTCCTTTTCAAATTGGTAGTTTAGGAGCTCGAAAACCTTGTGAATTCTTCACCAGGTGGAGTAGTTCTCTTCTCTCTCGGTTCACTAGTAAACTCTATGGAGATGCCAAAGAAGATCCGGACAGCTTTCTTTGAAGCATTTGAGGCATTTCCTCAATACACTTTCCTTTGGAAAGACGATATTGCGGCTAACATGTCTGTCCCAAATGTCCATTTCCGTAGCTGGTTGCCCCAGGCTGACCTTCTTGCTCATCCGCGTGTGAAGGTCTTTATAACTCATGGAGGAATCAACTCCATACAGGAGGCATTGTATTTTGGAGTACCTATGATAATCATGCCGCTATTTGCAGATCAGGTAACAGATTGGTTGAAAAGCCCACCTACCAAGAGCAACAAGTTCCAAAACCAAATGACCGTTTTTAGGAAGGTAACGCAGCAATTGCAGCCGAAAGAGGGTATGGCGTACGAGTTAACAAATTTGAATTAACAAAGGATGTGCTTGTCAGTGCTTTGCACCAGATTTTGAGAGAAGACAGGTAATTTGAAAACTGACCGAACGTGTATGAAATTTAGTCCACACAGACCATTGGTTCGACAAGTATCATCTCTATTGAAAGACAGTCCATATCGAATGCGTGAAGAAATCTTGAATGTGGCAAAAGCCTCAGCTTCAAAAATACCGCTAACTCACATTCATTCTAGGAAGGCAATGTCTTTTTTTCAATTTTATAATTTCGACGTGTACCTGTATTTGGCATCCATTGTTCTTTTTCTTTTTGTTAGCACCATTGCATTGTTCAATTTTTCTTCTCCTCAGTGTCAAAAACTGTCTAGCCCGGTGCGGTGATCAGCAATGAACAGTTGGCTTCTCAACTCTTCGCATCGAATCCAGGTATAGTCTTTAGAGCTCAAGGATGAGAATGGTGGCGCGCCGAATATGCAGCTTAAGAACGGTTCACGCGAGTTCACGTGTGGGCGACGGGAGGGAACTTACCCTCAACACGTGTGGCGGCGTTTTGCGCTGTGTAAACAGCGAAGGCTTAACCGAAGACACATTGCGGCCGGATATCGATAAGTTCGATACCTCGGTGCCCTCGTCTGATCCATATTTTTCCTTTTTCATTACAGTGATTTTATCTCAAGTATCCGCCATCGGTACCACTTTTCCGTTTGCGAAACGATTCATTTTTAATTCAGCATAAAATTTATGAGAGCCCAATGTGGTATCTCTCATAATCATAGAAGTTTCTATGAATATAACTTGCCAAGTTTGCGGACGACTTTAGCTTTTCTGCCGATCGCTCTTGCAATCTTTGCTCTCATCTTCACCAGATATGTAGAAAGAACTAAGTTGGTTCTGCCATGTCTTGTCTCTGTGAGTGTCGAAAGTACCGTTGCTACTCTCTATGTATCTACAAGACAAGTCTGGACCTATTTTTCCCGGCTGTGGGTGGTCAAAAGACTCGCAGAACCACAGAAACTAATTAAATATCTTGGTGTGCAGCCATTAATATTTGGAATTTATCATAGAGAAATATTTAGACTTTCTGCAGAGTACAGAGAAACGACTGCGTCATCGAATAATCATTTTCGCAGCTTACAGCTCATGCGCGAGAACATACACATAGGTGTTTCAATCACTAGCTTCCCTTCCGCAGTAGTCGCCCACCATGAAACCTTTCGGAAGACGGATTAAAAAAGGACATAAAGAAGTTAGTTTTTTTTTCAAGATTTGTGCTCCTTTTCTTCTGAGAACGTTTACTCAGACGAAGGATGACTATATTGCAACACCTATCTGTATAGTCATACTCCGCATCTCTCGCTTACAGTTCTTCCCTGTTTCTCTTCTCTCTCTCTCTCAGCTGCCCGGATGCTCGAGAAAAGTTTTTACGGCCGCTCGACCCCTCACCTGTGCTCTCGCTTTGCTCAACCTACGATTGATCTGTTTTGAAGTTTTTCCCGAACCGAAAGACTGCTGTTCAACACTCGCCTAATCCTATTCTTCCCATCTTTTGGCCGTACTGACTAATCTCCTTTCACTCTTCAAAAAAGCGGCTATACGTGGGGGACTGTTTATGCTATAGCCTCTCATCATTAATCACTTGGTTTCCAATTCGTGGCTGATGATGATATTTATAAACTTTGACACAAGCAGCCTCGTACAGTTTGCCCTCCGGCGGACCTTGTTCGTGGCAAAGTTCACGCCCCAGACGTCCAACCGGCTGTCTGTTTGTCCTTTCTTGTTGGCGTGCATGCCTTCTCGCGCGTACCTACTCGCCTCTTTTGTATCAAACTTGCTCCCGCGACTGCAAAACGTAACAAACTTTACCCCTTGGCACAACGCTCATAACTTGAACGGTAACCACTTTTGCGATGGCTTACGCCGCAACAGTACTTGATTTACACACCTAGTCTCTTAACCTATTCTGGCACAAGGGAATTTGACAAATTTCAAGGATTTCCTGTATGTTATTCAAATTTTGGGCATGCTTTGTCTGTTCCAAGTCATCGATTTGTCTCTCCTCGCATCCAATATTGCATTCTTGAACACCTCTATACGCGTATGCAGTTTTCTTCCTCTTACTTTCTCTCCTAGGACGGTCCTTGAAATGCCCTCGCCGACAAGCATTCTTATGCGTAATTACCGTTTAAACTTCGTCATGGTTGCTCTCTAAATGTCATCGCTTTTCTTACATTTCTCGGCGGTTCGCCATGATGAGAAGACGGTTTTCCTTGCAGGTCCCAATGGGATCCGAACCTGGAACATCTGGTACAATGCATGTGCCAGAATCCTACGACCCAGGTGAGAGTTCTCATTTTGTTTTGCCAAGAGTTTCTTTAGGCGAAGACCTTATGTCCGAAGATCCAATGTCTCCAGGAATCATGGCCACCCCTTTAATTCGATCGGATGTCAAGTTTGATCAGTGCTACGAGATTTGCACCCATATGGAAGAGTGAGTATTTCCGAGTCTTTTTCAATATTTATTCTAGTGGCAAATTTGGAAAAGTGTACATGGTGAGGAACAAATCTACAAATAAGGAGTTTGCAGCTAAATTCATCAAGATCAAAAAGGTAATGTGAGTTTTTAGATCCTTTCATGCCCGAGTTCAGCTTGCTGACAAAGAGGGCGTCGAGAAAGAAGTTTCAATACTGTGCAGCCTTCGACATCCCAAGATTGCTCAAATATATGATGCCTTTTATACTGTAAACAATGAGGTTGTGCTCATTATGGAAATGTAAGTTTGTGTCTCTCTATTCTAGAAAGAATTCCATGTCGGCTGGCATTACAGTTGAATCACTTGGCGCTGAATTGTCGTGCTCGGTGATGATCGACATGGAATTTTTGATGTGCCAAAAATAGTTACAACTTTCAGTGTACGTGGTGGAGAACTCTTCAAACGGGTAGCTGATGATAATTACGTGTTGACGGAGCAGGCTGTAGCCATCATAATTTGGCAGCTGTGTGAAGCCATAGAATTCATCCATTCCCAACATATCATTCACCTGGACCTCAAGGTTAGAAATTCAAGACTTTGGCCAAAACAACTACCTGTTTGCATCTTTTTTCGCGGGGGTGCCGTCGCGACTTTATGAACGCCGATCGCAGCTCAAGAAACGAGAAAATGCCTCTGATCCTTAATTAGGAATAGATCTATTTTCGAAGAGATTCTTCGATTTTTATCTGAACGATCACTCAATTTGTTTATATCCCAATCAATCACCCTCCGCTGCTTTGTCGGAATTTCCCCTGTTCATTTTGACGTCATAGACTGAGGGTTTTCGGGGATGGGACCAGCTGACTCGGGGGCGCTCTCAGATCACGAGACCATCACTGATCATCCGGGCCGGAAACGACTTGTCTATCCTAAAACATAAGAGAACAGTTTTCAGCCCGAGAATATTATGTGCGTATCGGAGACGGGGAACAAAATCAAGTTGATTGACTTCGGGTTGGCTCAATTCTACGATGGTAGTAAAGTGAGTTATTTGTATTCGTGACCAATGGTTGTTACAATGCATTCGAATGCTTGCCCATGAGGCGTGAAGACGTCCTGATTTGGGCATCGTTCGACTGACTGAGAAACATTCAAAATAGTATCTTGCAGGAAGTGAAATACTTGGCCTGCACACCTGAGTTTGGAGCTCCAGAAGTCATCACATTTGAAAATTTGTCCTTTCACACGGACATGTGGAGTGTCGGAGTTATAACTTACTTACTGTAAGATAAACCACCGAACTTTACAGAAACACTATTAAGGTTGTCTGGCTACTCTCCATTTCTTGGCGAAAACGATGCAGAAACCTACACAAATGTGGAAAAGGCAGTTTGGGAGTTCACAGAAGAGTTTGATGCCTTCACTCCAGAGTCCAAAGACTTCATCTCAAAGCTCTTGATTAAAAACCCAAAGTCAGAAGACCATTTTTAAGAGGCGCTCATCGAGTATTCAACGTTTCAGGGAAAGAATGCTTCCTGCTGCGTGTCTTGCTCATCCATGGATCACGCAGCATCGTGCAAAAGCTCTCGCTGCTGCCAACTCGACGAAGCCTGTCGCCGAAGGAGCAAAGATCGACAACCGTCTCATGAGGCGATATAATGCCAGGAGGAAATTCCGTGTAAGTCTTCGTTATTATTTTCACCATCAATGTTTCACTGGTTATTCTGTTTCTGTAACAACTTCTTCGGCTAAAAAGCGTAGGAGGAAAGTTCCTTCACGAATGTTTGGTGACCCGAGTTCTATTAAATGCATTTGCTATTAGTTCGGTTCTCCGTTCATCTTGCCGCGTGGCTCTTTCTATAAACTAATACTATTCCACGTCGTGCATTCGCAGAACTCTTCTTTCCAGGAAGCTGGCTACAAAGTCCGATTCCTGATATCCATGCTTGGTATACGTAAATCGCTCCAAGCTCGCAAGAGCGAAAACGGACTCAAATACTTTGAGCCGATAATCAAGATGGCTGAAGAGAGGGAAAAGAAGGTAGTTTTGAGTTTTGGCCGTGGTGGTATGCTTAAATTTTAGCTTACAATGATTGCAAATGCCTTGTCAAGTCGGCCACCTGCACCACTGCCGCTTGGGGTAAGCTTTGGTGCGCCTTTTCTCATTGCTTCTTCAGGAGTTTACGGGACCTCTTCCTGTCTCTCTCAGTAAAAAACGTGCTTCTCTTGCCACTGACAGCCACGGTAATGTTGTTCTTGGTAAACAGGAAAAGGAAGAGAAAGTGGTGAAAATGTTCAAAGAGAAGTCTGCACTCCCTCCGAAAATACCTGCAAATCCAAGCAAACCATTGGAGGAAGGAGTGAAAATTGTAACCCAATCTCATAGCTTGAAGTAATTTGTGCACTTCAGATTACAAAAACGGTTGTGGACCCCGTCACTGGAGAAGTTAAGACCGTCAAAAAGAAGTCAATTAAGAAGAAGAAGGAGCCAGTTGTGGAGAAGACTGCTGAAACCAGCATCGGGACACCCACCAAAAATAATTCCGTGTCTTTGGAGACTGCTGAAGCAAATATGAAGAAGCTCAGTCTGGTCCATGCAGATAGCGCACCTGTTGCACCAGCAACCAACGTTGCAGTTGCCAAGAAAAAGAGTCTGCCTATTGATCTCAACACTGTCTTGACATCATCCACCCAAAAGCAGCGTCTTGCCAGTTCGGATGGTCTGTCTTCGGAGTCTTCAAGCACCAGAAAGAGTGTGACTTTCGAGAAATCCGCAACAGACAAGAAGAGCAGCATCACTTCGGAGTCGTCTGTTCAACCGCCTCTCAAGAAGATCAGTCTCAGCTCTGAAATTCCTGAGACACCTAAGAAAAAGAAGACCGTCGTCCTGGTCGAGCCACCTCCAACACCTCAAGTGGCTGAAACAAAGGGGGAAAGCCTTCTGTCTATTCTGAAGAAGAGAAAGAGTCTACCGACGGAGATTCCTCTGTCCATTTCCGAAGAGAAGAAAGAGATCCTGAGAAAGCAGAGTCTACACACTGAAATGCCTGCAATTACGACAAAGAGCGCTGAGACGACCCCGAAGAAGAAGCTCTCAGTTTCCAAAGAGGCTCCCGTCGTTGAGGTTAAAGTTCATGAGCAGAAGGAGAAACATGCAACAGTCACCGATATACCGAAGAAGCGAAAGAGTTTGGTCGCTGTCAGTGAAACAGTTCCTCTCGTACCTGCTAAGAGCGAGAACTTGATTGCTCCTCGAATGGAGAAGAAGGTGACCAAATCGGAGAGCAGTGACAGTCACAAGGAGAACAGGGAACAGGAGGAGAAGAAACCTACGAGACAGGTATCAAAACACATATTGCATAGTTTCATGACATTTTAGGGTGCCGTCAAAAAGAAGGAAAAGGTTGACGATAGTGTTCTAAACCTTATGACAACAAGAAAGTCAGTCGATTTATCGTCGTCGCAATCGATTGCCACAAAGGATGGCAAAAAAACTTCGGAGACTGTCATTGTTCGGAAGAAGGTAGTACCAATTTATTCAACACTAAAGACTTTTCAGTTGTCTCTCAAATCGACCGGCGAGAAGGATAAGGCTGACGAGGCTAAGGTAGAGATCAAGAAAGACGAAAAGAAAACGGAGAGCCTGATCAAGGCCAGGCTCTCGAAGTTAAATAGCGAGGCACCGCCTCTCAGTTTCAACATCATGTCTGTCGCTCAGAAAAGCTTTCCTACTGAAGGTACAACCGTTTCATCCAACTGAAATGAATCAGTTTTGCAGAGAAGAAGTCAGCTACAATTATCAGCATGACACCCGAGAAGTTAACCACAACTACCACTTCAACGACGACCAGTGTCAAGAAGAAGTCATCCATCACCGAGAAAAAGGTTCAGCTGAGCACAGCTGCTGGCAAAACTGTCGAACAGGTCGAAAAGACTAACAGTACTCATGATAAGCTCAAAGTCAGTCAGGTATAAATGATACTATTCTTGGCAAATCACCAAATCCAGATAACTATCAAGAAGGAAGAGTCACCAGAGCTTGAGACTCCTCTCACATCTGTTGAGAAACGGGTCGTCAAGAAGAACTCTCTAAAGGCACTGTCAGAAAAACAGCGCAAGGAGGAAGAGACGACTCAGAACGGAACAATTGTACAGATTTCCAAGGTCCTCAATGACAAGTCTCTCAACCACATGGCTGTGAATCAGCAGACGACGGTATGTTCGTGCCTGTTTGGTTTTGCATGCGACGTGTTCGGTGTTGTCCGTGTATTCCAATATGTGCTCAATCTCGGGAAATGAGTAAATGTTTCTGTACAAGAATAGCTTAAGTAATATATAGGTTTGCCCATTGTACCTATGGCTGAAGTTTGTTTGGCTTCTAACATCTTGTCCTCACAACTTTCGCTGACACTTTACCCTCAAATCTTACAATTTCAGGCTCCTTCTGGTGCGGTGAAGAAGGTTTCTCTGACTCACACCAATGAGGTCAACAAGAAGGTTGAAGGAAAGGCTGAGGCTGAAGTCACTCCTAAGAGGACCAGCCTCAAGAAGTCTGATATCACAATGACTGAAAAGGTGAAACAGTACTTTCAATAGAACCTTGTGCTTTCAGAACAAATCTACTCTGGGCGCAGACGTGAATGGGAACAAAACTGTGCTTCAGAAGACTCACAAAACTGAGGTTTGCCTTCTATTTACAATTTTGCTAAGATTCTCCTTTTAGATCAAAATCACACCTACATTTAATGGTGAAAGCCTTGTCAAAGTCGAGGCCCCTAAGAACAACGTCGACAAGAAGCGGGGTTCTATTCTTACGGTTCCAAATCTGAGTCATAGAGACAGCTCCGAGGAGAGAAAGACGGTAGCTCGGTTTTCTTTCCAAGTTAACAGTTACCCATTCCAGGTCCGATTCGTCGGAGACTTGAAGGAAACTCTTCCTCCGAAAAGTCGCTCCCCAATGCCTGGTCTTAAAAGAATGAACTCAGAGAGTGCTCTCCACAAAAAGGTTCAGTCGGCAGTGAAGGTTGAGGAAAAGGTTACTCAGGTGCGCAATGTAGACACGCTTCAAAACAATGAAATTTAGGACGATGGCGCAGTAAAAAAGCAGAAGCGTTTGCTGAAGTCGGCCAAATCGGAAGACGTTTTTATTCCAAAGGACGAGTTCTCGTTCCATACTCTCAAGGAAACACTCCTGCGACGCGTCAGTGACGCGTCCAATAATGAATCGATGGTGGTCGTTCCAAAAGAATGCGTGTCTGTTGCCAAAACTCACTCTGTCAAGGATCGTCTCCGTCAATTTGAGAAGAAGTAACTGAAAAACTGCCCATGCTTCGTTCCTGGGTTGTTTGTATGTATAATTTGTGGTCATTTTCACCCCATTCTTGCTGTGATGCTTTTTTCCCTGAATTCACGAGTATTTCCCAGCTCACTTTTTCTGATAATAAGCTATATGATCTATTGCCTAGAATTCAGTTGCTAATTTTGCCATGTTCCTGAAGCAGAATACGTGTCATAGTATCCCAGAATGTTCCTTGTGTGTAATCAAATAAATTATCATTATCAAGTGCGCCGCAGCTAATTTAAAAGGACCGCTGATAAGCTATCGCTGCGTCGAAAACAAAACACTACGAATTCGCAACAGGGCAAAGAAGACAAAGAGGCTGATAAACGCTTGAACCTAGTCTAAGGAGTTACAATGCATTGGAACGTTTTGTTAAGGATAATCACGTGTTCAAAAACACCGGAATCTGTTAATTCAGGTCACTACGGAACAAAAACCATATTTCTCACCTTGGCATGTGGCCAAAACTAAAGGTCTGCTACATTGGAGGCAGTTCAAATCCTTCGAACACTATTTTTGAATCTGATTTAAGTGAAGAATTTTAGAATTCGCTACGCTTTTGTATAATGTATAAATTGCTTTTCGGTAGTAGAATCACATTTTCATAATTTTGCTTTGCTTTGGTTACTAATCTTATCTAATCCTCAGTCTGTCTATTTTCTTGTAAATCATTTACATATGGCGGCAATTTACGACCTGAGACATGTGTGTGAGCGCTTGTCACCTCAGTTAATCCCCACAGTAATAAAAAAGCTGGCCGATAGAGATGACGGATTACCCGCAATCCTGATGAGATAGAGGCTGTATAGGTATCATATAACAGCAGGAGGACCGCTTGAGCCTTTACAACCATCTAAGCAACCGCCACTTTTGTGACCATGTGGTGAGCCGGGGTCACATATGGTTGTGCGGTCAGTCCATCAACTCCATAGCCATGATGAGAGGTTGTCTGCTCTTGCTCCTCGCACCTTCAGCTATTCAGGTTAGTTTCTATTTAAGGCATTAATTAGACACTTTTATAGGCTTCTTCCATCGTCAGCATCCAGCTCACTGATTTCATGTCCATCGACAATTCCAACTATCTGCGTTAGACCCCTTTTTGGTCAAAACGTTTCGTATTTCAGCTGGTCCAATCTTCTTCCGCGCCTGCGTCACTCACCTTCATGAAAACAAAAATTGCGACATCGCCATGGAATGGGTTGCTTCCAACAAGTATGCGTTTCCTCCGCTCTGGATTTACATCGATGACAGCGACTATGTAAGTAGAAGAAATTTTTTTTTTGAAAGAAAAAAGGTTGCAATTTTGATATTTTAGGTCAAGCTGAGATATGAGCTGACCCTCCACAGTTCGCAGGCCACCGACGACATCTCTGCCAGGCCCATTGTCTTCAACGCTTCTACGCAGGACATTGTCCATGGAAAAGTGCCCAGGACTCATGTGAGTTTTCACTAGTTTTTTTTTGTTAAAAAAATTCTGTTTTTGTAAATCTGTCAAATGACTATATCAGTCTAACACACTGACCTAAGTTTATTATGATGTCACTATTTATTTGTCAACCTTTCTCACATGTGTTCGGTTCCGTCATCGAAAGGCCCCGTGTGAGATGGGAGGATGATCCAAGGAGAGCATCCGAGAGGATTGGAAAAGCCCCCGCAACGTGTATGCGAGCGGAAGATTGGACGGCGAAGAATGGATGCGAGCCATGGGAGCGGCAAGGAACCCAATCTAGGAATCCCCTTTGATACCGTCAAATAAAATGTCGAGACGTTCGAATGTTCGGTTCCTGTGGTCATGTTCCTGCCAAACTGTCCGAGCTGTTTTATGTTAACTGTTTCCACAATTGAACAATTGTGATACTTCAGGCCATCGACTTCTACGCTCGTTTCTCCTACGAATACTACGGAGCCCTGAAGAGGAAGCTCATTCCGGTCAAGGATTGCAACTCCGGCTCCATCGGTGGAAAGCGGAACTACCCCTTTCTACAGGTTAATTTAGCCATTTTTCGAACCATAAGCGTTTTTAGGTTTCAGAAGGACACTGTGATAGGGAGTGCCTAATATGGATGGGAATTTTAGGAGCTTGCATGATCATTCCCACTATCCTCACGTCTCTACTTTGCTGCTGCTGTTTCTGTTACGGAACTGTAAGGTTTCGCAGTATTTTCATAACAATAGGGCAATTTCAGAAGCCGAGAACTCATCCTGGAAACGTTACTACTGTCACTGGGTCTGGCTCTCCTGGATGGATGTACGACCCGAAGATGCAGATCACTCTTCCTCTGGAGCGCATGTCAGACAGCGGAAGCAATAGTAACTCATACAACAATTATTTCCGTATCGATTATTTGCAGTTATGACTTCCTTCAATTCGCCTAGTTCCCGCGCCACCGCCGTTTAATTTGTACGTATCTGTACTGGTTCCTCGATGAAGTCCTCGCCCGCTGTCATGCACAATAAACCAACTTTTTTAATGAACTTGCTCGTCCCGGCATGGATTGTGTCCACTTCTGTTGTTTACTCTCGAGAGCCTGTCCGCCTGGAGCAGTTTCTCCTCCCCCGCATATGGTTTTGCAGCGTAGGCGCACTCTTGATCTTGCTGTTTGACGTCCCAGTAGCAGCAAATGCATTCATAGTTGGTTTTTCACAGCAGAAAAGAGTTTTCCGGTCGCATAAGTAACGCTCTCTCACACGCCTGACTGAGCCTGGCTGGAAGCATCTTGGAGATGCCAGCAAGCTGTCAGACAACCAAATCCTCAAGGGTAGTCTATCCTTGACTGCTATGTGTCCTAATCATGCGTCGGCAGTCCCTAATCTGGTCGGATCTCGAGAACATAACTCGATATCGCGCAGAGGAGACCACCGAGAGACAATAGTCGCCATTTCCAAAGTGTCTTTCCGCTGTTCCATTTCGACAACTAGTATAGTTTCTTGTGCAGATTGATTCATTTTTGACATATCCTTCATCCTAATTGAATCCAAGCCTGTTAAAGTCTTTCTACTCACGCTTTCCTTTAGGCATCGAAAACTTAAACAGTTTTGTATATCTCTCTTATGTCTACGATTTGTTTTCTTACGCAATGCACACATTGTCTGGATTCGACCAAAAGACATTTGCCTTATATGTTTGCTATTCGTTGCTTAAAATTAAACTTTTAGAATGAGCCCACTAGTCTGCAAACAAGTCTATAAAAACAGACATAGTCAGCCGGAAAAGTTCTAAAAGAATGTCATGAATTTTGAAGGTCTTGTTTCCAAAACCAGTTTGAAAAGAACTAAGTTATTCACAAATGTGTTTAAAACACTTTTGCTTGTGTCATCGCTAATTGCCTGAACATCGCCCTGGAATGCTTGATAATCGCGTGTTAGATGTCGCATTTGTCCATGGGGAATCAGTCAAGGCTTAGAGAGAGCGGTCATTTGTCCTACTCCCCTCGGCTACGCTTTTATGGCTTCTGGTGTATGTGCTCTTTGCCTATTCTACTATTTTTGATGAATTCTTTGACCTTCGCCTCTCCCTTTTCGCATAGAAACATGCAATCTCGGTGTCAGGTTGTTTCACGATTTGGCAAAGGTCGTCCTGATTCGGCGACAATCTAGATCGCCCACTTTTCTGCACTTACTCCCTACTGTGAAACCAAGCATTGTACCACGACGAGTCTAATTTTTCTCTCCTTTTCTTGAATATCCGAGTTAATTTTGAAGACTGCGCGCAGCCGTTTTATGAATTTAGACGAGTAGAACAAGTAAACTGTTAGCTAACACTGTCCAGCGGACTTTTTTCGTATCAAGAAAAGCCTTGATTCCGTTGGCAAACATGCCAGATCCTTGACCAATGGCTTGATTTCTGTCGATTGCACTCGAAATGCTTCTCGCTGGAACTGGTTCCAGTTAATTTTTGATAAAACATTGGATGAAAAAGTAATTGACCACGCCTACTCTTCAGTGCAATTTTTTGCAACTTCTCACCTCCTTATGATCGATGTATTATTTTCCCCAGGACAGGAAGGCTAGAAAAAGCTTGATTGATAGAGCGCACCGTGTGGATCCGCGGCTATTTGTCCTCAAGGTTCGGCGAGTTTTCGTCGCCGATCAGTCACAAAAGGCGCGCAATTCCGGGATAAAGAACTGGAGGATTTGCGCCCCCTCTAGGCCGGCTCTCGGACCACTGCAATCTTTCTGCTGTTTGTCCTGTAAAATAAGCTCTTTGACCACTCTGTCCGATATACTGCTCGTTCATCCGAGAGCATCTCCTCGCGGACTCACTTGTTTGCGAGTCAGCATTTTCAAGCCGATTACCTTCTCTCAATAGTCATGCCTTTTACCGCAATCATCGTCCCGATACTTTCCGTCCAAGCTGCCGGAAGCCCCACATTGGCGGGCCCTCCTTCAGTCAGCATCAATTGGCTACGGAGCTGCTATAACACTCCTTAGCTGTACTAAAAACCAACTGAGCTTCTAATACCTGCTCATGAGGCGGTCCCTTCTTCTAATATTAGTGCCCCCTTCTTATGTACTCTCACTCCTCAAAATGCCTCTAATTGCCAGTTGTTGAGGCGCTGGCCAGCAACAATTTGCTGTTTAGAAGTCAATTCTAGGGTCATGTTTTTTCTCTTTCTGTTTCTTCCATTGCTGGTAGTCGTAGAAGCAACCGGTCAGATACGATGTCACTCTTGTTTGTCCCACTGCAAAACCATTCACGGAGGAAAAGTGAGACGAGCCTTTTTCCACTGTCATAAAGTGACCATATTTAGGTCGATCCGGTAGCATGCGACTGTCAGTCTGAAAAGGAGAACATGTGCTTGGGAAACGCATGCTTCGCCAAGGTTGAGATCTTTTCTGACGAGAACACGGCTATCATCCAGGTAAGCGACAAGTCAAAGTTGAGTGTACAACTGAGTAATGCCTTTCTGCGTAAATTTCACTGACAGTCATATTTGGAATATTTATGGAACCGTTTTGTTGAATATTCTCCGGTATTGTATCTGTATCCAAAGGGATGCTTCGTCTCTTATAGACTCGCAGTAGTAGAACTAGCTATGAAACAAGGCTAAAAACTGCATTTTCCGAAGCAAGAAAAAGGTATACGTCACATTGTCCCCGCTTTGTTCCCTTGTTGAGCTCATGTTTCGTGTAGAGCCCAGCTTCCAAACAAGTTCCGACCTTATCAGAAAGAGCTGAAAATGTTAAGAGAAAATTGGGACAGTTACTTACGAATACCACTTTTTACTACCTCTTTGAGCATTCATAGGGTAAGCTGCTTTTGGCATTACGGGCTGACTGAATTTTTGAGCATTAAACAGAGAACTGCAGAGCTAACTCTGGGCAGCTTCCTTCACGCAGAGTCTGCCCTCATATTTGTGATTGAGAGAGGTCGCGTCCTTGTGTAAAAAGTAGCCGTCTTCGTTTTATGTGACCTGTGGAACTGTGAGAGAGATTAGCTGATGAGCGCACTGTGATCTTGACTCTTTTCCCGAGGTTTCTACATCCGTTGCATGCAAGTTTACATGATCCTTAATTGTTCCCGTTGAAGCTAAGGAAATAGCATCTTTCTAAATATGGGCCAAATCTAAGAGTCTCCTTTTGGCTGTGAATCAAGACCTCCTTTTTCCTTTTTGACTGAGTCTTGGTCGCCAAAATCATACTTTCTCGATCTGGCTTTCTGGACTTTTCAATGGTAGTCGGTTCCATTCTAGAACTTCCTCCTCCCGGGAAAAGATTAGGACAAATGATAGAACTTAGGAACAGCAGAAATATTTTTAAAAAAAAAGTCGAAGAAAAACAGGCTCCTTGCTGGGAAGTAAGGACAGCAGCTCGCGACTGGTTTCTTTATGCCCCTGGTTAGTCATAAAGTCAGTCGGGGGCGTAAAGATAATTCCACGAATGTTAGACGATCATTCGCCTCACAAACCCTATTCGTTTGTAGTTTTCCAAAAAATGATTGTTAGAATCCGTATGGAACTACTTCGATATAAAAGGCAAATTCCAGAAAGGATGTATTTCTGATGTTCCCGGAGGACTGACCGGTTGCCAGTACGCGAGTAACGCAGAGTCTCTGCACTGTTTCTGTGCCGGCGACAAATGCAACACAAGAACCCAGGTTCACTCTCTTCACTCCACTTTTTTAACTGTTACTTGCAGTTGAACAACTATATGACCAATCGTCTTCCTACAGTCGAGTGTTGTGGCTGTTCCGAAAGAAATGGAGAACATTGTCCTGACAATAAGTGCTTGAAGAAGTGTCGTGGAAACTATTGCGTGGTCGATTTTGACGGTGTTGAACAGGTAAGAAAGTTACTTTACTCCCTGAACAAAGATATATAGGGTTGTGGTTTGGGTTTCCCTCGACTGCAATCTTTTCTCCGAATGGATAACTATTTGGACTACCAAGGCTCACCCGTCTGTGCACGGTTTGCGACTTTGACGCAAAGCCCATATAGAAAACTCATTCAGTTATGAGGCCACGTCTGCTACGGTGATGAATGGATGCACGTGCACTCAGCCTTCCGGAGTATGCAACGAACTGAACAAGACCAGGGAATATCAAGTTGGTCATTTTTGGAAGATGCCACCTACCGAGAGTTTACAGATGAAGAAGGTGATTGAACGTAAAACGGACAATCTCAACTACTGCTACAGCTTGACTCATTCATCGAACAAGCCCTTCGGCCAAGAAGTATTCCAGAAGTGAGATCATTTCCTTCTGCAGCGAGCGCTAAATCGGATCTTAGGTCAACGACTTGTGAGGGCCATTACTGCTTTATCTCGCTGACGACGTCAGAGATTATCCTCGAAAGCGCCGACTTTCAGCACAACTACGAAGATCACGATGAGTTCATAGGTAAGACTAGATCAAAGTATGAGCTACTGGCGGGATGTGTAAAGGTTGACGATGACAAGGTATTGCCACTTAACAACCAATCTAAAAATGCTCTCAGAAAGTTCGAGTGGGATGTACAACGGAATACTCTACCAATTCCTCCGATCCATTGACTAAACATTGCATCTGCGATAGTCATCTGTGCAATTTCCACCACTTATTGTCTGGGGAAGACAAACGTCCCAGAGCTACTCTTACCCAACAGGTTTGAATCGAAATAGCAACGAGACTCTGTTTTAGAAGGAAAGCGAGAGGAGCCAAAATATGGTCCCTTCGGGCGTCAAAGCTACAGGCAACACAATTACAGCGAAATCGTCCACTATTCCTGCTTATCTTGCAACACTTTTCTCACTCTATGCTCTCGTTTAACAGCCTAGCCATAATGTATAAGTTTATGTCGTTCACTCTTGTGAATCTTCCACATATTACAGTACGGGTTCAGATGTAGCAACCAGATAGTAAAGATTATCATTTTGTCTATTTATGGACTCGTTAGCATTTGGGGGAGGGTGGCGGATGGCGCGTCAAATTGTATGTTCCGCCTGAGGATCCTTCTCCCTTTCTCTCTGGCTATCTCACCCTCAAAAAATCCGAGTTGGAGCTTCTTCAAAAGCTTGTTGTTCTCGATCTTTGAATGCGGAAGATTCTATTAATCAGACAGACGTCTGCGCGTCACCGAAAACTTATAGCACATAGACTTAGACTTATGAATATAAGTTTTTCTAATGCTGTCCCTAGTCTAGTCAGATCTCTTTTTATGGTTCATCCGGTGTAAACATTTCTTCAATTTGAGCCTTACTCATCGCTAAGCAGACGTAATTCCCCTTCATTACAAGTTCATTCTAAGCTGTTCCCACATTTTTGAGAGGTTCCTACTGCAGCGTTTTCTCACAAGGAAGTGTGTTTTGTGGTCAAAGCTATGCAGACAATGTTTCAAACCCCAAATTTACTGATTTTCATAGCTGTCGGGCCATTTTCAATGCAAGGTTCGCCAGAATATGGCGTTTATTTTGCCAAGAAATGAGCCTTAATTTTCTGATCTTCCAGTATTGCAACTTTAAGAGATCTTAATTTACGGGGAGATCCTTATGCCTGCTCAAGTGTGCTAAGACCTCAAACACTACGCATTCTAGTCACTATGGTATAGTTCTCACCCGCTTCCTGGTCAGATTTTTTTTGCAGACTGACGTAGCAGCCATATTAATACATTATTCACAAAGAGCACATTTTATGTCATTCTGTTAGTTTGCCATAAATTAAAAATGGACTTATGAATAGGTTTTGGTCTAACAGGCTGCAGAATTAGTCATGAGCTTCTTGCAACGTTACTACTCATCGATATTTTGTTAAGTTCCGGTCTGGGCTTTTTTGAGCCAATCTTTCGATTCCGTCGATCTCGTGATTTTAGAGACAAATGATTTTACAGCGGCGCCAAAGTCACGATGCGGTTGTAGCATTTTGGCTTATTTACGATTTATTACCCACCTTCCCCCCTCGACTCATGTTCCCCCTACGTTTTACAGCCCTTTTTTCGCGAGATCTGGTGTTGAAATCGTTTTCGACCCCTTGGGGAAAGGAGAGCCATAACTTGCCAATTACCGAGCTGGCTAGCAATTGAGTTGGCACACTCGGAGTCCCCTTCAGTTAGTATCCTGTAATTGTTTTGTACTACGAGCCACAGTCATTAAGCTCTCATTCAACTTTATACGACCAGAGATGGAGGTTTTTCTGCTAAAGCATATTCGAAACAGTTTGAAATCTGTCCTTCTCGGGCTCACTTGGTTACCTTGAATCATTTAAGACTCCCTTTTGGGCATAGCCCAAGTCAAAAACCACAGCTCGTGGGAGTATCTCCCAACATCATAAAAGGAATTTACTCTCAGCTACATATAAATAAAAGTTTTAAACTCTTTGCTCCAAGTTTTCATTTTCAACTTTCAGTCCTAATTTACCGTATTTCTCTAAATATCACTCATTTTGAAATTTCCCCACTTGTACTCTAGTTTTAATGAATTTTTGATGCTCAGGCTAGAGAAAGAATGCTCTCTTTCAACCTGGATGATCTCAGCATTTGAATAAGGGAAGAATTGAAAATGAGGTCGAAGTATCACGTTTTAAGAAGTCTCCGCAGTAGTTTTTTAATGTTCCCGGAACAAATATTTTCTGATGTTGATATCAAGATAGTCATCCTAACTGCAGTTTTTTCAGTAGTCATCACGTAAAAAATTGGGAGCAGGAGCAGATATTACTGATCCGGCGCGTGCATGTAGAAAACACCCAAACTCGGTTTTTTTTTTAACTATGACTGACACAATGTTCCTGGTCTCCCCTTCCAGTCTAAACAATTAACGTCCTGGTTTTAAACACTGGAATTAAAGGCTGATCTTTGTTTCAAAATAGAACTGAGGAACAATTTGTAGGTTGGTAAGGCTAACATGGTCTAATGCTGTGAATAATTTCAACAAGGATATCCCTTTGACAGCGACCAGTAACCATTGTTTTCGCGAGGCAGCATCCAGGAATTAATGACCCAGAACATTTACATTTTGGGTGGAATCGAATCAGGAAAAGATCTTTGTCTCAAATTCTGAACCTGAATTCGGCTTTTTTTAAACAAATTAACCAGTTCGGGTCATATTTTTTTTGTCACTTTCATAACAAGATCAGTTCCTCCCTGACATCCTCACTCTTTTTGCAGTTCAAATGTGTTCGACGATTCACCGCGTTCCATGACAGTATTGTGCTGTCATTTTAGATCTGTTATGCCTGTTCTCTTTATTTTACGCCACCAGTCTTTTAATCTGTCCAAAGCCGATCCGCACTCATTGTTTCATGAAGCAGAATATGGCAATCTTTCAAAACAACGCTTACAACTAAGGGGATCTTCTTTCTCTTCCCAAAGTTTGTAGCAAGATTGCATCCAGGAAGTTCTCCTGCCAACTATTCAGTTATAGCCTACCTCTAGTCTTTGTCTGATCTTACTCCATTGTTTGCTCAAGTCATCCAACCCAATCTCCAAGTTCCTCGCGTTCCCACAACCGATATCTACTAAAAATACACGGTCAATGTACAAATTCTTCCTTGCTTCAATGTGTGTCTCCACGTCCTTTGATTCTGAGAACTATGAATCAAAATGAATTGGAAAGCCTCATTATTTATTCCTTCCCCTTATGGCGGCCTAAAACTTCGTGCGTTCTAATTAAGTATCTTCCTCCTTGGATCAACGTTTGTAGTGAGACCATTATTAAAAGCTTCCTGGTTCTCCGTCCCATTTTTAAAGTTGGCTCATTGGTAGGAAGTAAGGGTCAGTGGCGTTAAAACGTCCCTGCTGCACTTTTTCATCACATGCTTCCGCTTTTCGAACACACAACGCCTCTCCACCGGATTCATTGCTTATTAACATAATCTCAGCCTGCTCCGCGTGCGAACAGCGCAAAAATCGCAACTTGGCTGCTCCTAAAGAAGGAGGAGAAGTTAAAGCACTTGAAATAATCGCCTACCTCGTGGGAGGTCCCGTCACTAAAGTAATTAAGCGCTGACCTCCGGGCTAGGCTTTCCGTTTTGGGTGCTAATTCCCAGTGCAACTTCTTCCTTCTCGTTAAATGCCCTCCTTTAGAAAGTTTAAAATTGATCAGATGGCCGAAAAACAAATTCGTCCTGTTTATTTGATCACGTACGCCTGCTTACTACGAACGGGCTCAAAATATTAGAACGCTCCTCCTTCAATTACTTCCCATTTCTTATTTTCACCACTTCCAGAGAGACTTTTTCGAGGCTCACAATAGGTTTTTAATGAAACTTGTTGGAAGCATGTTTGAGGCTTACCAAAGTAGCTTTCCACACTAATTATCGCCCTCTCTCTCTCTTCCTGGATGCAATTGCCGACAGGAGATGGTGTGAGAAGAAAGCAGGTGCTTTGGCTCTTCCATCCCCAAACTCAATTACACAATCAAAACCAACTTCCCATTCGAGGATCCGAGGGAAGTCCATCTCTCAATTTCGTGTCCATTGTGCTCTCTGCTTTCTGTTTATGTGATGCCCGCGTTCCAACACCCTATTTTGATGTTATTCTCAATATCATAATCGGTTTAAAATTATGACCTAAGGGCACCTTAAGACGTAGAAAAAAGTTATGATTAAAAGAAGGTGACATTTTGTGCTAAAGAGTTCAATGCATTGAGCCTTATCCTGTTCCTGCACTAGTTTGAGTCACTTTAGAAGCAGTTATTCATAGAGTTGAGTAGCCGGAATCTATCACTGAGGTGCAGCTGGATTCTTTGGGTTAGATTCTTTAGTCTTTGAATATCTTAACAATTTCAGTTTCTGAGCTATAGCAGGTAGTCTTTGTACACCCACAAGCTTAAACTACTGCTAAGGAACAACTCTGGCTTCTTTTCTGTCTTTTTTTGAGAGTAAACTTGCAAGTTATTTTCGTTTTTTGAAGTTAGTTAAAAAAATTCTGAGATACTCTTATCTCCTACTGGGGCCTACTAAAACGGTACGGGGGAACCGACCCAGTCTTGAAAACTTACTTGCCTTACTACCCTCTCTCGATTTTCACTGTTTTACTGGTAGAGAACACGCGATTGACAAATTACTCTCTTTTATACGTATTTTGACCGACAACAGCTTGTTTCCTTCCTTTTTGAACCGCAGACTCCTTTCGTTGTTAATCTCATGAATCATAGAACCACCGTCAAATAACAATAGTTTATCTTTCATCAGAGTTCGTTTCTGAATGGCCTAATCACAGGCTCTTTTTGATTTAGTGTGATACCTACGGCAGATCCTCTTTCCATTTTCTCCGACTCCCATGGACACGTCTTGGCGCAGATTCTCCCTCGCAATTGACAATCATATTATTACGGAAGGGGAGCATTATCACTTGACGCCTCGAAGATCAAGCCAATTTGGCTAGAGCCTATAATTGTGCTATACGTTTTCATTGTTCTAGAACGCTCATCATGTGACTCTAGTACAGTAATCGAGGCAGCTGTAAATGTCTAAGAAAGGGAACCTGTACCTCCAATCATTTTGTTCGCATTCGTGATCTTATAGCACCTGTCTCCAGAATAACGCATATGTTGCAAGGCGGTACTTTTACCTGAACAGTCGTTCAGTCACTCTCTCTGCAAACAACTAGCATGTATTAGGTTTCAAGGAGGAAGAGCCTTAACAAATGCGTCTTCCTTGTCTTTTTCTCATTTAGTCATTTCTGACAACCTGAAAACAGTTTTGTTTGTAACACAGTAGTGTGAACTCGTATCGCCTGGTGTCTCCACCATGAATCACAGTAGTCAATCTGGGGGAAAGGTCTACTTCCGTGGGCCAGACAAGGTTTTCCCCTCTCTGGAACTAAGAAAACCTTCAATTTTCTATAGATCTCATTCATCACTTGGCTCATCAGAGACACTCTAAACCGGCCAGGAGAGCATTCCCACGGGCTCACATTTCTTCTGTGGAGAATACGCACCCGTTCCTCTAATCTTTGAGAAATCAAAAAGCTAAACAATTTAAATGTCGCATTGTACCCAGTTTGTCTTTAAATTCCCGGCTGATCTTAAAAGTACAAAACATCCGTGAATGTACTTCTCTACATTTCTTCGGCAGTTAATAACAGAGGTTTTGTTCTCGGCCATTTGTTCTTCCAGCTGCTAGCGATTCATACTCTCTGATCCTAGACGTCTGATTCTACTATCATCGTCATCTGTCCTATGCGCAGAGCTACTTAACAATGCAAAGCTTCGCCCAATTAACAATTCTATTTCTGCACTTTGATTTTAGACTTTTAACTCTTGTGTGGGGGTTAATAACTTCAGTCGGACCCCTTCTTAGAATTCTCTCTTTTGACTTTGGAGTGTGTGTGTTTTGGCCTCATATCCGATTCCAACAACAGTTTTTGTTTTTTCCCATATCTCCTCCCTCCTTCTCCAGCAAAACTTAAGCAGAATGCAAACGTGCATCTTCCTTAACGTCACAGGGAGAGAAGTAGACTGGAATAAGTAGTGCTTCTGATGAGGGCAACATTCTACCACGATTCGCAATAGTCTTTGATTATTGGCAGTTGGCATAAGAGAGTGACTAAAGTAGTCTCTCTTCATCATCTCGTGTCTCTTTCACCTTTCTCATAGCGTATTCTGACCACTTGTCACGAAAATTTCGAGATAATATCAGTGACGTCGTCTGCCTCCTTAGGATTGAAATGTTTTTTGTGCAGGCACAGATGGGCAGAGATATCGCTTCATAATCCAATATTTTCTGGCTTTTCCATAAACTTGTTTGCTTCGAAAAGTGATAGATGAACTACTGGAAAGATGTCAGAGTGTTAACGCTCTTTGCAAACAACAAGCCCTTTTCTTGTTTAAAGACATCAACTGTCAGTCAAATTGCTTCTGGCTAAATTACTCGGATTGCAATAACAGGGGGCCCCCCTCTTTTCACGGTTATAAGGAGGATCGCCCGTAAACACACACAAGCCTCTGGCAATCGTGTCCTTTTGTTCCTCATTGCCCCCAAAGGCCATAAAATGTCAGCTTTACTCTCTTCTCGTATCTCCTTTCTAGTTTTTCAGTTTCAGATGAATGAAGCAAATTCATCTTGTCCAGAAGGCTCAATAACAGTTGCATGTCTCACCTTAGGTCAAGCAGTCGTCACTATTTCCAGTTGCTTAACAGTTATGTTGGTAAGTTGTCTCTTTGCATTAAATTGGTAAGTTTTTTGCAGATAATTGTACTTGGAAATCTTCTTGTGGTGGTCACAGTACACGGTGACCGAAAACTAAGAGCACAACGACAGAACTGGCTAATAGTCTCACTAGCCCTAGCCGACCTCCTTGTCGGTCTGCTGGTCATGCCTCTTACATTAATTTACGAGGTTATTGGAGAGTGGAAGCTAGGTGAGAATGGTCTAAAGTTGGCTTAAAGAATACAAATTCAGGTATGATTCTTTGTGAAATGTGGCTAGCGCTTGACGTTCTGTTTGTCACAGCTTCCATACTCCATATCTGCGCCATTTCATTGGATCGGTACTTTTCCGTAACTTCACCTCTGACATATCCTGCAAAGAGGACACCAAAAAGGATGTTCATCTATATAGGTAGGTTCAAAAATCACCGCGCTTCTATTTGTTTTGCCTAATTTGGCTGAAAAAGCTGGCGAAAATGGCTTGTTTGCATTCTTGGTATCGTGTTATTTGCAGGCGTTTCATGGATAGTCTCCCTTCTTATTTGTCTACCTCCAATTTTCGGATGGAGACCGGACAGGGAACCTGGGCAATGCACTCTGAGCACGGATATAGGTATCAGTGCCTCAAAATAGAGATAGTATTGTTTTCAGGCTATGTCCTGTATTCCTCCCTCGGCTCCTTCTACATCCCGGTCATTATTTTAATTATTGTGTACGCGAAGATCTATTCGATCACAATACGGCATTCGCGCCAGAGGAGGAAGGAAAATGACAGGAAGGACAATACGTTGAATCAGCTGACGAAGAAGTGTGGTTGGTCATCCACAATTATGCCTTCTATACTTGTCTTTCCGCTTTAGAAAAGCCTCTTGTGGAGCTGGAATTAATGGAAGACAATTCTGACCCAAATGACGACAACGGTAATGGCGAACAGAAGGTAACTAGTCTCGTGATCTCCTGAAAACAACAAAACTTGCAGGAGGCAGTTACGAGTTGGCAAGTTGGTCGTAAGATCTCGGAAGACGATTCTTCTGGAAAGAAGAAGGTCTCCTTTTCCAATTATAGCAGCCCAACAGCGGTATTCCTCTTGAGTGTCTGCAGACACGAAACCTTCATTTTCAGGTTAATTTGGAACAGAATGGCAGGTCTGCATCGCCGAGGAGTGACAGTGACAAAATTGCCGAGAAACGTAGGCGGAAGCTTAAGGCGAAAGAACGCCAAGCTACACTCCTTCTCGGAATCATCCTGTCTGCCTTCATTTTGAGCTGGCTTCCGTTTTTTGTGAGTCCAGGCCCTGTTGCCAAGATAATCAAGTTAAGATAATGTACGTAATTGGTGCCTTCGGATACGAGCCGCCGGCCGTCGTCTTCAAGTTCTTCTTCTGGCTGGGATACTGTAGGTTTTCCTAATTGACCAAAACAAATACCATTTTAGGCAACAGCGGTATCAATCCGGTCATCTACACAGTTTTCAATCGGGAATTCAAACGTGGTCTCTGCCGTCAGCTTCGCAAATTCGAACGTTATTTGACGCCCTTCAGTGATATTTACAAATAGTCGTCTGTCATATGTCAATTGCCTTTGATTTTCTGCCTTTAACTTTCGTACCGGTTCAATTTTTTGCAACAATGAATATGATATCATGACTTTTTGTTTGGAATGGTACACAACAACAGCTAACGAAGGGACCCATCCTTGAAACAGCATTATGGCTAAATCAATTGTCCATCCAAACGGAACGTCAGGAATTCTCACGACAGAAAAAAGTTCCTTTTCCCATCCTAGAGGGGTTTTCGACCAGTTTCTGACATTTTACTACCATCGTGGGCGAGGTTTAGAATAACTTTCATTACAATTTTATGGCTCTATTTGTCTTTGAGTATCACAAGTTTGTCACAGTATTGGCGTTAAAAATTGAGCTGAGTCATTGAACTGCTACCACCAGCCTGAGCTTTTCGATTCCGTCTCACTTTGCGGTACTTTTTGAAGAAGCCCTGCTTCGGCTGTTGATCTACTGACATTGTGTCTGATGTACTTGAGCCGTGTCCCTGCAAAAAACATTGTTATGCAAGAAAACAACAGCTGTAGCTTGCAAAATAACATAAAACATACGTGTGATTTCCGTCTTGCAATGGAGACGCCCGTCATTGAGGAAGACTTGACTCGAGATCGTTCGAATGGGTGCTGTTGTAGATTCGTTAGCTGGAAAGTTTATCTACGTGGGATCTAGAAAACTTGATTACGTGAACAGCTTGCGTTGAAATGGGGTCAATTATGATATAGGCACTATTTGAATGTCTTGATGAGACGGAAGTGCTACTGGATGATGTTTGAGGCTGATTCAAGGGCAGCACAAGCTCACAATAGTTGTCGAGCACTGTCTTGTGACTAGCAGCGCTATCTGAAAACCCTACTAGCTACCCAAAAGTATCGTGAATACGGAGAGAATGTTCAGAATTATGTCCGTTTCTCGTTTTTCTCGTAGTGTTTGACCTCGGTGAGAAAGATCTGGCAGTCTGCTCCGAATTACACGATTCCAATGAAGATGTGGGTATTAGCCGAATCTGAAGAAGAGTTAACCATATCGCATGCGAGCCTACAACATGTGGCTGAATTTCATGCAAACTTGCTTCACTATCCAGTTTCGGGGCAGAGACGCGAGGGGGTGAAGCTCTGTGCTTCCTAATGGATATCCTGGATCGAGCATCGGAACTGATCGATTCATTCGAGGACGAGTTTCTAAAATTATTATTTCGGGTAAGGTAGAATAAGTACCTGGTATAGTCGGAATGAGAGTTAGAGTTTCTGCACGACCCCAAAACAGTCAGGGTGTTTAATTTTTTTGACTCTGGTAGACTATCAGCCCGACTCATAGGTCTTGAAGAACCTTCCTTCTCCGATAAAACAGCACCATCAGGCATTTCGGCGTTAATATTGATCTGAATTTTCAAATGGTAACACATTGTCTCATTTTACTTTATGAAAACTGACGTTTGATGCTCTTCGGTCCGACATCTTCAACTTCTCCTGGCCTCTGTTTACAGCAGATGCGATACCTGTAAGTACATAGCACAGGATGAATTTGTCTCCTACCGTCGACAAGTTTTCCAGTCTTCGGAGGTCTTGGTGGTGGAGGCTTAACCTTCTTCTCCTTTTCTGGCTCCTTGGGTTCTTCTTCTTCTTGGATCGAATCCTCCTTTCCTGAGTTCTGCTTCCCTGGATACATGTGCGTGGCTCGCTCTCCGTCATATTTCTAAACCATCCAGTGACTGTGATGCAAAATACGTACCGTAAAAGATCCTCGAATCTTCCTCCTCGCCAAGATTGCTCCAACACCGCTTCGACTTTTCGACAGAACGATCTCATTAGGAGCCTGTACCAGGCCTAGAGGTGGTTGTGTCAAGCCACTCAAGTGAGGAACAGACCTCTGAAAAAGGAGGTTTGGAAAGGATAAAATCATACCGTCATTTGATGACAATTCATATTTAAAGAAGGGCGGATATCTTCTGTTTCGCTGCTTGTGGAACTCCGAGAGAACTGAAATTGTTTGCAATCATCTGTCATCCAGAAATCTCACCATATGCAGAGAATTGGCAAACTGCAATGCTCCCGTACTCGAAGATTTCACGATGTTCCTTTCTTTTTCTTCTTGTTTCTGCTGAAGTAGATCGGTTTGCGACTTTGGCTTGAAGGCCGAGAAGAACTTCTTGGCTCTTTTCCAATTTTCATGCTTCTCCTTCTCTGTTGGCGGGTCCGCCTTGAAATCGGGATTCGACCGGCCCTTGTTCGAAATCAAGGCT
Source organism: Oscheius sp. JU75 (assembly GCA_037178855.1). NCBI lineage: Eukaryota > Metazoa > Nematoda > Chromadorea > Rhabditida > Rhabditidae > Oscheius > Oscheius sp. JU75. The sequence continues at coordinate 7,632,927 of JASJZC010000007.1, forward strand.
CTACTGAAAACGGAAACTATCGCAATATAAACTAGATTTCACCTCGTAGACGGATAGACATTGTGACTGTGCACTGAGTTGTCTGACCTTCTCCTAATGACCTCGTGATTCTCATAGAGGCTCTCGGGATCAGTATGATCCAATATATGAGGCACCCCGTCAGTTATTTGCACATTCACGTAGTCTGGCATTGAGAAACTTCTCCCAACTCCACCGGCAGGAATTTCTAAACATTTGTCAGTGCCTAAGCAGCTACTTTTACCCTCGTAAGTTGGTTCATCGTCCGGATTGTAGTATCTCGGATCGTAGCCGATGTTACAGTATATTGGACCCTCATCTATACTTCTATTCGAAGGGACGGAAACTTTCGTCGAAAGAACTTCTTGTACTAAAACTTTCAATATTTGCGAAATGTCTAGTCTCACCATTGGCGCTGATCTTCCGACCATTGCTATAGTATCCGGGCTCGATGTTTACATAATTCACAGAAGAAGCATTATTCATGGATACGTTTGGAGCAATAGTAGAATAGTAGGCAGCCGCTGAGAAAAATGAGGGAGTATGGATGTTGAATCGGGATCTTACTGGAGTTTGCTCGAGAGATGGGTCTGTGAGGCAGATTCTCATAGTCGCAGCCAGTGCTTTGATAGTAGTTCGGTGAGAAATAACTGGAACTAATGAATTCAATCCTTAGTAAAACCTACCCAGACTTGGAAAGACCCTTTATCAACTTGGATGGCTGTCCAATTCGATAGTTCAGATGAGGCTCAGGAGTTCTCATCAGACTGGCGAGATCGGACATATTGACAGTGAACTGGGAGGTGTGATCACCAAAAGAGCGTTTCTTCTCTTCTCGAGGCATCCACTCTCCTTCAAACTGTTCTCTGTTCAGAAGCTTGGCCAAGACACCCTGAAAAATTCAAATATTACCATAAAATTACTATAGAAATATTGTAATAGAAAGAAATAGGGTAATAAGAAATAAAAACGAAAGTATACCATGGATCATAGTATAAGATCTATCGTGTGAATGTTTTGCATAACTGATCCCCAGTTGACTTTTCAATTGCTGGCCAAAAACCCACAGATTTGGCGTCTCACCAAAAGAAACAAATTGATTTGTCCCGATAGAAAAAATGGAAAGCTCTACCTCCATCTTAGCAGCTCCTAAGCATCGTTTGAAGTGTGGACTTTTCGGACAAAGCAAAACCACAGTATCTTCTGGCTTCTCTTGCTCAAAATGGATGGTAACCAAGTTGTTATCGTCCACAAGAACGCGATCACGTTCTAGATCAACAATCATGATCACTTCCTGTGGTCGGCTATAGATTATTCCGAGCTGACCTTCCTAAAGATGTCTGGCTGAAAAAATTTATAACTGAAAAACCACCTTTACATGACATTGAACCTCTTTGAGCAGGGCGTGTGTACATTTCCATGCAGGTGGTATCTTTTTGAGCTGCATGAAGAAGGAGATTGCTAAAGAGATCTCTGGCTTGAATGTCTGGGGACTTACTTTGTCCGCAGATATTTTTGATCCACGCTTCCCAAACGACAAGACTCTCCGCCATGTCGAAGGACAACATTAAGCAAACTTCCGCCGTGATTATTGAAAGTGTATTTCGTCGCTTCTTGTACTCCAACCCTGGAATTTTAATACTTTTCAATCTTTTTAGTTTTTAACATCCTTATTTTGTTTTTGAAAACATTGTATCTCCGAACATAGCCTATCAGTCGCCTATAACAGCAAGAAAGGTGCGCACTCGTTGTCTTGACAGATTAGCCTCTGGATCATACGGAATTCTTGTGGAGAAATCGGACAACATGCGTGTCGGACAACATCCTGATCCAGCAGATTGCAACGTGCTGATTCGTCATCAGGAAAAGTTGGGAACAACTATGCTATTTTGGAAGTTGGAATGCCAAACTTTACACCTGGTGTAGATGCCTGTGAATGGTTCAAAGGCTGTACATGGTTCTCTATACACTAGTGCCGGGGAACTAAAGCATCTGACCTACCGCTCTCATATCCGATGTAGTGGCTCAAGACGAGACTATATTTGTAAACATTTTTCTGTTTGTCCTTCTGGCTCTTGTACACAAAGAGGATAGGATGATTCAAATCTTGGTGCTTTTTGCATAGAATATGTCGCTTGACCCACTGCAAACTTATTTTGAGCCACTTGAAACCTAATGATGTTTACTTTTCCACGATGCAGAATTCGAGCTGTGGACTCGATACTTAAGCCATTATTATTAAGATCCACCTTCTCCTTCATCATGAGACAGACATCTCATCTGTTATTTCATCTAAACGGAGGTAAACATGTTTGGAAGGAGAGAAAGAGAGACTGGACAGGAAGGAGAAATGAATTCAAAGGAAAAAACAACAAAAGTTGGCGAATCCAGAAGGTGTTTGATTAGGGATTTTCCACTGATGAAAAACGAAGATATAGACGGCAGTTGATCAAATCAGGAACCGCGGCGCAAATTATCGATAGCTTCGGTCGCAAATGAACGGGATGGCGGCATTCGTGGCCCAGGAGAGAGAGAGAGAGGAGAATCGGTTTTAGGCTTGTCTGTCGAACACAGATGATCATCTTTTTACCTCCGAAACATTTATATCGCTAATCAAAACGGCGCTCGGAAAAAGATGGCAAAGTTGGTGGGACACATTAAGATAGAACGTCTGTTTTCCGCGGGTCATAGGCTGGTCAAATACATTGAAACAGTAACAGGTGAGGCTGATCGATAAAATCAGGCGCCCAGGCTCCGACGGGAATTATATGAAGAGAGACAGGTTTTCCTCTCAGGCTTGTAAAAATGACCTTTGCCGTCGATCCACAGACACACAAGAAAATTCTGTTTTTTTTTTTCTCGATCTCCATATCCGTGTTGTCTTTACAGCGCTTCTCGCGCATTACTCGAATCCCCATTTGTCATGAAGTGCGACCTTCCAGGCTTGACCCAGAAAAAAGACTGGAAAAGGGGAGCTTATATTTATGTTCGAGGACAGAAAAGCTTGACTTTCTTCGATGTCCTTGGTTGACCCGTGATGCCAGTCATGGAAGAGAGGGGAATCTTTACGCTGCTAGTGTGGTTCATGGGCTTCTTCGTTCGGGCACAACTGAAAACTTGGAGATTACATAAAAATTATGTGATTCACACTTTTGCAGTTGTTCTTTTCGGTCTATTTCCTTCGACTGCTTTGTATAAAAAACTACTTCTTTCGCTCCTCCATCACTTCTAGAGTTTTTGCAATGGCATGAGACATGTGTTTTTCAAACAAAAAAGACAAGAACTGATTTTTTTTTATTGGGGAGGATATTATCAGCTACGGGTCAACTTTTTGAAGAAACACTACCCCTGTGAGATTACATATGGGCACAATGACTACTTGTAGAACAACAGAAGCAATCAGTTTCAAAAAAATGGGAAGCACATGGTCCTAAGTTCACAAATTCACAATTTTTTTTTGAAGAATGCAATAGACTCACCAGAACAACAAGGCCTTCACATGATTTCTAAGGTTCCTGGAAAGCCCCACTATCAACCAGGCGCCGATCCCTCCATACAAGTCATTCAAGGCATTATATATCAGGTAGAACACCTAAAAATGGTATATGTACACAAAAAAGACTTTTCGAGCCTTGGTGTTTGTGAACGGATTGATGGCAAAGGTATAGATGATATAGAAATAGTACGCAAGTTCAATAACACACGTTACACCCGAAATGATGCACAAGTTATTTTCTTGTCGTTGTTTTTCACTCAGTACTTTTTGGTTAGCCGTTGACAAGGTGGTTAATGATCTCTGGAAAGTTTTTACTGTGTTTAGGTCACAATTTGACCAACCATCCGGTACTTACGCCTAAAGACGCACAACATAGTCGCATTGGTGACGATTATTATGAGTACTATGACAGTATCGAACGCATAAGCCATCTGAAAGAACCACTTTCGGAAGTCCTGGTCTTCAAATTGAATGTATACCCTTAAATGGGTATTAGATGTTATTAAGCCTGAATTTTACCCGTTGTCCTGTCTTTTCCAGTAGAACTTTTGTTTTATCAAGCAACTTGCACTGTACACGCCGAGTCCAATTTGCAAAACAAAGGCTATATTCGCCCAGGAGGACCTCCAAATCTAAAAAAAAAGTTGACATATTTGGCTGCTTATAATAGATTCACCTGCTTGTGTTTCATGGGACTGCAGACAGCGGTTGCCCTATTCAGTGCCAACAAAAGTACTGTCATTCCTTGACTGAAACGTGTACCCCATGCCAATATCAGATAAATATGCCCGATTGTTGTTCCCTGACCCGTGTAGAATTCCGTGAACCAGCTGTAAATGAAATATATTGAATAGACAGAGTGACCCTCATCACGACATGATTTATGGTGCAAACCCACTTTTTAGCTGGGAATATGGCTCCCAAGTAGTTGTTCAATAAGGCAATTATGTCGATAACACCGCCAATCATAAATATTCGATAAAACATGCCTAAAGTTTGTGGTAAAACGCAGTAAAATGATTCAAATACCGTGATAGGCCCGTTTTCTGAGCACGATCATGATAAACACGACGAGACTGTAGAGTGGAATAGTCAAAACCACAAAAACCATGAAACTGTATGAGACCACAGATTCCACAAATGGAAACCATACCGGAAGAGTGCCATTCGTTGACATGTCCTCTAGAAAAGTGAAGTATTTGATCTATCCTGGGAAGAATGCAAGCCAAATGACGATGTGTTTATAGAAAGAGTAGGTGGAAATTGGAGATACGAAGAAGAAACTGCGTATTTTTATAGTACTTTTTAAAAGCATAGTATGTTTCTCGTCTCCCCTTATCATCAGATCTAAATCAGCGATCATGAGAAGCCTCCCGAAAAAGTTAGTATCACCCCACTATTGTACCAAGATGTTCCGCGGGAAGCGAACTTTGGCGTCACCGAATGATGTTTGCGGATAAAAAGTAGCTATTGTGGGTCTTTTTCGAGTCCAGTATTCAAGATTCTGCAAAAGTTTGCTGGAAGTGGCTGTACAAATAGCTTCGGGAGAGTCAACTAGTTACATTGATAAAAGCACCATTTGAGTGCAAATGCACTGGGAACAATCTCTTCCCTTTAGTTTACAGCTTTAACTCCCTTTAAATGGTCGTATACTTTAGTACCCATTGTGTACTTGTGGTGATGTCCCCCACATTTGTCTGTGATCGTATTCGGTGGATAAAGACGACTATCCGGACCAAACCACGCCTACATACGTGGGATCCACATGGTTTCGGTATAAGATGGAGGTTCCGTATCACGTGCATTACGGTATAAGACTCTGGCCTGGCTGCGTCACCTGCAGTCGCGCACGCTTAGTCTTCAACTATTCCCCATCTCCTAGACCTTTTTCAACGAAAGAGAGTCACTTTTTGGTTACGAGTGCTGCTGGTGGTTGTGCCGTGATCGCCCCTGTATCACTGACCACGGTTGCCCGTCATTTGGCGAAATAACTGGTCTTCTCGCCTACATAAACAGCGTCTCTGGTTTTGCTACTTCCTTCTTAGTTCTCCATTCTTTTCTCTTTAAAGCTAAGATACTAATGATAACACTTTCAGAATATGGCTACAGCACCTATCGCTAAGAGCTCGGCATCGTTTGTTAAGCGAATCCTAATGGTTCGACCCACGCATTTCACTGTAAGTACGCTTAAAGTATGCTAACTAAGAGTCTTTAGCTAACGTACTCCATCAACCCCTGGATGGACATGAAGAGAGGTGTTAATAGAGGCAAGGCAATGGAACAATGGGATGCTCTGAAAGCAACTTTGGAGCAATGTGGCGCCAAGGTCGACGTTATGGAAGCAGACGTAATTTAGAGCCAGGCAGACGGCACAAAGTACCGATTTCAGGGAGCAAACAACCTTCCTGACATGGTCTTTGCAGCCAATGCTGCTGTGATTCGCGGGAACAAAGCCTATTTGGCTAATTTTGCTCATCCGGAGAGGAAAGGTGAGAGGTAAGTAGATAGACAACTGGGTCCGGGTGATTAGTACACGCGTCAACGGGAAATCAGCTGCCAAACAAGCAAGTTTCTATTAAGCTGATCTTCAGAACTTTAGACGAACTTATAGGAAAAAGTTACTTTAATAAATCAGTACTGATTACAGATACTTCTACGACCAATGGTTCAAGAATCATGGCTACACGACCATGGGAGATATGGACATCCATTTTGAAGGCAAGTAACAAGGAATTTAAAAGAATTTGACTAAGTTTGATGCAAAACGAGCTTTCCTATAGTATACGCGGTCGCACGATCCTTGAAAGAAGCGTAATACGAGTAGTAGATCCGAAGATGTAAATACTTTGAGGGTGGGTGCAAGCCCAAACTTTGCCTCTCTGCCTGGAGGCATAGGAATAAAAAAGAACTGGAAGCTGCTGCGTCACAAAAACCATTAACACGGAAGTGAAAGATGAAAATCGGGAAACTGCGGCTACTTTTACTCATTACTCGGATCCGAAGAAATTGAGGATTAATCAGTGGGGTTCAGAGACAGAGAGGGTCCGATCTGCCTTAATATGGAAGGGCAAACAGAGATTCTCTAATTCGGTAGAGACCGCCTACGGGTCCAACCAGGACATTCCCAGATTCTCATTTGACTTTTGGCACGACATCAATCAAGGATGGCAATGTCTTTACCCTTTTTGATCCCTTTTTTTAGAAAAGACACTAATGGAACTGGAAAAACTGGAAAAATAGCTGATAGGCTCGAAAGATCACTCTCAGCCTAACCAAAGCCATATGTTGTGACGCCAAATGTACTAGTCTTTGGGGCAGCCATTAAAAGAACACCTCTCCCGGAAACCTGAATATGTTTCGGCTTGAACGCATCCGGTGACCCCTTAGAAAAAAGTAGCCTCATTACTGTGCAGAAAAATGTCTCCACAGCGTGTCAGTTGATATCTTCCTTAATCTGTTCTCTAGTTATGCGCATAATTTGCCCCATTAGTTGTTGATCAATCGTCTCGAACAAAAAAAAAAAGGAAGACCGAAAAAGAAGAGTAAAAAGCAAATAAAACTTCTGTGTGCTGAACAAGAACAAATATACTAATAAAGTGCACATGCCAGGCCAATAACAGTTAATCAAAGAAAAGCGTATTAGCGGGGCTAACAAATTGTTCAAGGCATGTTCTTGTTGCTGAACAAGGAACGTCCAGTACGTATAGGCAGCCCTACTATCAATTATGCATCGGTCGAATCAAACATCAGAACAAACAACTAAACCCTAGCTAAAAATGAAGAGTCCTAAAGTTCTATTAGGTCTCTCTCTCTCTCTGCATGTTGCCACCAACCTCGAGCACTCTTTTGCAAATAGAAGAGTTTCAGGAGCTGGAGACGCGCTCTGGGGTGGATTGAAAAACGACACTTTGTTCGTCGGAATCGGACCAAGAACTGACGTGAGATCGCTTGGAGATATAACGGAAAGAATGCATGATGGAACTTCGTGGAAAGCCATTGGATGTCGGCTGATTGATCCTAGGTATAGGATTTCAAGTGTTCTCAAACCCTGTCTTCAGATTTTACCACATCGATACGGCCTTCTGTCCTCTGAATGAGGAGGTGGCCATCTACTACAAGTACGCTTTTGATCATCTGACACAGCACAACATGAGGAACGAGACTGGGCTTATTGAGGTAAGATACCAGAAAATGAGAACAATTTGAACTGGAATGGCGTAGAAAACGGTCAACACAATTGTGACTAATTTGATGCCCGCTCACTCAAACGCAGTTTTTGTACCGCTTGACTTCTCTGGGTCCTTCTGGTAAATTGAATGAAGAACAACTGCTACTAGTTGCGAAAAGAGATTTTTCAGGTTTCGGAGAAAGAGGCCAGCAATTTCGCGTGCAATGCAGTCGTCGTTGGACAGAATGTGGTCATGCACAAAGGAAACGACGAAATTGCAAGAAAATTGCAAAAGCTCGGATTCACAGTTAGGTTTGTCTTTTTGTCCAGAGTGTTGTTAAAAAGCGTTTCAGATTCGTGGATATGAGCGAGTTCATCAAGAGCGGAGGATCAGCTAAGTGCTGCACATTGACCATTTGAGAAGAAGAAACTTTGATTACATTATCTATAAAAAACGAGTAAAGAATGAACTGGCTAAATAGATAACTTCAGTTGCAAGACATAAGTGTGAGGCGTATTGTCAGATTGTTTGTTCATACGAGTGTCACTGAGATCTCATTGAGGTCAAGGGAGTTTCCGCTGCAACGGTGCAAGCAAGAATCGCGCTCACTCTTGTTTTGTGTTTGATTCTCTCTTGCTCCATATCTAACTTTATCTATAGCGCGATGGTTTCTGTGGAGGACTCTGTCTGTTTGTTTGTTTGTTTGACCGTGGCCACGAAACAGAAGCGTGCCAATTAGTTGTCTAGAAGTTTTGTTGTTCAAAAACAGTTATTGCCTATACTGGTTGACAAGTCAACTTTGGGTGCGCTATAGAACTTTGTTTTTCTTCCAATGAAGCCACTGGGCGTCTTTCGTTATTACGAAGCGACGCAGTCACCAATGCAAACTGTAGGCAAAAGGACGGCAAAACCGTTGGAGACGTCTTTATTAATAAAGCGCAATGGTGTCCGCACAATTGCATGTCAATACTAATACCCAAAAAAGCTGACAAGTCATTTCATGTCAAGAGACAAGGGGACAAGCCAGCTGTAGAAGAAACTGCTACTAGGTAAGCGGCGCAGCCGCCTGTGGTCAATTCTAAGCAAAGGCCAAAGGGCTACGAACCTGCCGCCGGCAGCTGGTTCTATGGCTAAATTTGCCTACGGGACAACGCTGTCCATTTTGCTGAACCACCAAGTGATGCTGAACGATTGGTCATTGGACAGATGTCTAAGTCGCAGGTCCACTTCATGGTGGAAATCAATAGAATGCAATTCCGTCTGCTGATGAATTCTGGTGCTGAAACTACATTGATTGCGAAAGCTGTCTGGAAAAGAATGGGTTCTCCGAAGCTGATTTCCAGTGGACCAGACTCTGGTATCACTGGATGGTGTGATTCCACCGTGTGCAGGCAAGCTAAAGATTAAGTTCAAGGTGCTGACGACGACCGGAGAAGTCGACGGAGAAGGATGCTGCTACGTGACAGGTGAGTACAACATCTGTGGCCTCCCATTACGGCCATCACTGTAGGTCAGCATCGTTGCGACCGCACAGGCACTGCAGATCGCACTTTAGTCTTACTTCTTGCGTAACCTTTTTCTGTGGGCCTCTATATCGTTCTTTGAACGGAGCTCAACTTCGGATCAATACCGATTTTCTCGTCAATCCTATCTAATTTAAAGCGAATATCCGGACCTTTTTTCGACTATGAGTTCTGTTATGGGTATTGTAGAGAAAAACTCGCTGATTACGAAGGCGTACTTCCTTTTTGTTTTATCATCGATTAACACCGAAATATAAGCCCACAAAGTTGCTACTCCAGAACAAAAGACCATTTGCCGAGAAGCTTTCTCGGCAGTACTTGTCAGCCTTGTCTCGACAAGTCACGCGCTTTTTGGGAAGTCAAGGCTAGTTCCAGAGGAAAGACTATTCAGTCGAAATTGTAGCTTCTGGTAGCATGTTGCTCCTTTATTTCTAGACAACTACTCGCAATAGAAATTGAATGCATCCCAGTTGCTTCAGAAACGAATCAACCCTAATTTAGAGCGTTCAGTAATCTCCCCCACAGTTTGCACTGCCTGGACTAGTGATTTGCATCCGAAATAATTTTCAAAGATACTCTTATGAATGAGGTTGTCTCGTTTTCACTGTGGAACAGTTTTACTTTGCTATGGTACTTCGAAACTAAAGTTACGCCTCATTTCTGACTCAAAAAGGCTCAACCTACGTCCTGATCGATATGCTTCACGTAGTTGTCCAGTCTATCCCTGATCTCGTTGTCAACGACGTTTCCTGATCCTGGCGTATCCAGGATCTTGAAATCGCTCAAGAACATCCCGTGACACGACTGTTGTGTCATTCTCCGTAATGAGTAGCTGGTCGGGCTCCGAGAGCACCGGTTGGCCTAGACTGACCCAATTAGCTTTGCTGATCATAGAGATGGACATTCCGGAATCCATCCGGAGCTGCAGGCGCTGCCCGTTTACTTCGACTTCCGTGAAGTAAAGTTGAATCAGAACTATTCTATGATAGTCCATTTTCAACGAAGAGCGGCACCTCAGTTTGAACGCCCGAAGCTCGACATTTGCACAAGAAGAAATTTCCAAATTTTCCATTTTTCACCATTTTCCCAGCACCTTTAACTTGTCTGTTAGTGTTACCGTATACTACTTGTCACCAAAATTACGTGAAAACCCCAAGATATAGGCGAACTGAGCTTTAAACGGCTATTTTCCAGCCGAAGACGCTCCTGCGCTCTGTAAACCATGTCTCTTTACCCATTTTTAACGTCATGTAGGTCCTTACACACGCAGAATACGAAAATGAGGTCGGAATTACGAGGCGGAAACTAAAAACACGAAAATTCAATTTTTAATCTAAGAATTAAAATAATTGGCTTTTTGTCGGGCGGGATCGAAATTTCGTTTTCGAAAAACTTTTAAAGAATTGCATCATTGCCGCTATTCGTTGGAAACAGACTATAGTCCTGACACTCTTTCCTTGGACTGTATATGTAACCGCCACTCCTGACAGTTGGATCGACGACGCTCAATAGAAACAGCGCACCAGAAGTCCGAATGCGGCGCCGCCGTCCGAGCTGACAGGCCAAACGACGTTGGACCCGGTTATTATTTGGACCAAGGTACGATCCCTGAGGTTGCCTTAGTGGCTTTTGCTCTTTTCTGTTTAAAATGTTCAATGAAATGTTCAGGCCTCCGATGTAGACCATCCCACTCTTATACATGTCTCAGAGCTTATTCTGTGCCAGATGGTATGCCAATTTTTTGACCGAACTCCTCAATTAACGTTTCTATTTCTCTCACCTTGCCATACTTTTCTCTCAGTTTCGCCACTTCAGTTCGCCTTATATACGATGTTGAAGATAGTTCTCACCTGCGTCAGGCCGTTCTCCCTGTCGATATGGCTTTAAATTTTATCTCTCAGCAAGTATAAAGCGTGTGGCTGGTTGATGGAAGTAGGCTTCGGTCATGCTAGCTTCACTACTCCTAGGACTAGTTATTGCCGCTCTCGTTAGAACTGAAGACTTTCAAGAAACTCGCGAATGGGAATGTGACGGAGGAGTCAAGTACTACGACGCTCCGATCGTGGTGGGTTCTTTCAAACAATTGAATGGTACAATTTGAGTACTACTGGAACGCTAGTAAGACTCTCTGCTACGCAGCACGCAAAGGTTGCCAGGGAGCTCAGACCAACAAGACTTATACCACCATTGAGACCTGCCTGAAGGAGAACTACCCTGGTAGGATCAGATTTCTTTTTTTTCAAGTGCATTTAAGCTGGTCGCTCACTGACTTCGACTTTCATGTGTCAAATGGAGATGTATGGAAAGACTGCATACACAATTACGGCTGGATCGGACAAGACCCCAGTATCAAACCATTTGGTATACAAAAGTTTTTAGGTGTTTCCCATCCTCAGAGGATGCGACACCACCGAGCGATTCTGCCCAAAAGGATACAAGTGCTTCGGCTTTGCTCAAGCTTCGCAGACCGTATATTCTTGCTGTGCCATCAAGATGGATGGAAACTGTTGGTTACGTTAGGTACCTCGAAATTAGAGTATTTCAGCGTACATACGTGTTAACTACAGGAACGTAAAGGTTTAAAAATCCGGGGAAATTCGTGAATAAATGTGTAAACAATGTCTAGTCAAAAAGGAAACCAGGAAAGGAAAAATTTGACACAACTGTACGGCCTTCTTAGGTCACGGAAAAAAAAGGGGGGCAACAAGCGCCACTTTTGTAATCTGGGTAACCGTTTTGGTGCTTCCTGAATTGTGCTATTCCGCAGCGTTTTGGCCGATTGGTAAGCCGCTGGGGTATTGTCTTGATTTTGAAAGAAAAAGGCAAAAGGATCATTAGCGCGCTTTTGTATTTTCCGAGGAAATTATTCTTTCTAGCGAAAAAAAAATTCACTTACTTCCAACAATGGTTTCCCTCTGGTAGGTCGCTCTCCTTTTCGTCTACCAAACTCATGGGAATTTTATGTGGCTGCACTTCAAGCTCTCTTGTAATGGGGAATTCTGAGTGTTCATGATGTAGGTCTTATTCTGTGCATCATAAAAATCATCTTTAGAGGGACCTAATTACTGATGACGACCAACTTGGAAGAAGAGACAACTTTGTTTCTGGCCAGAGTAACAATCTGTTTTTTGAAGGAGTGTTCACAGGAGAGATGACTGACTTGGAATTTGGATTCCCATACAAAATAAACTTTAACGCAGTTATCCAAAACAATTACTCCCCTAACGGTGAAATGCAGTGTTACATGTTACGTCTGGGTGAATGTCCGCGAACTGTTCTTGGACGTCTGACATTCCTACTTTGTTCCCATGTGCAAAATTACTTTAGATTAATGGTTTTTCTGCTTTAAAAGCTGGATATAAGCTCCGTTATTTCAGTTCCCATACGTTGAAGGACAAACACGACAAGTTCTCTTGTTCCCTTTCTGGACTATTGCTTTGTTATTGTTTCTATCGCCGTCTAGCCATGTAGATCAAGTTTGAGCGAAATCGCGGAACGCGAAGGGCACTTTTTCGCGGCTGCCAACTATCTCTTTCGGACATGCCGCAACTGGAAGTGTGCCGCTCTTCAGCCAGAAAAACTTGCATAGCCCCCATGGATCACCGGTGTTCGACAAATCGAAAAGCGCATCATCAACTCATCACACTTCTTGTCTAGATTGTCATTGAAGAGACGATGAGACAAAAAGAAGTCGACTGGTGTGAAATCAAGGACTAATCCAGTCCGTACACAAACTTTCTCTCTTCCCATGCCCCCGGCCGGCTTGGATATGCAGAAGAAGCGTAGGAGAGGAGCAGCTGTGTGTGTGTGACCAGAACCACTAGTGTGTCTCTCTCTTTCTAATTCAGAGTGCCATCATTTTGTTTAGAGGGGTTTAGCTCAGCGCCCCGCTCAATTACAATAGGTAATTGTGAGCAACAAAGCCAATTGGGTGTGCTTCGAGTAATCTCGTCTGAATTGTTGGCGAGAGGCAAAGCGACGCGCCTCTCAAGCCTCAGACAATTAGAGTTGAGAGCAGGACAAGCCATATGCGATACGGCGATCAAATTAGCGCTTCTTGCGCCCTTCTAAAACCTCACAAAGGTGTCGTCTTCTATTCTGGTTCAGCTGGAGCACCGTCTCTCTTTTCTACCAGCCGCCGCTGTTAATAGGGGTACTGTCCTAATGACAGAGCAGCTTAAGCAGGGGAGCTTTAGTTGCGCAAGACTGTACGCCATGGTCAGGTCACTGAAGGGAAACCGCTAATTATTACTCAATCTTGACGTCCTTGGAGCAAACGAAGCAAGGTCCGCTCCATCGCTCAGTTGCTTTTTTGCCTTTCACAGGCCAAACACGCACATGATTAGATCTACCTTCCCACCGGAATTTTCTCCTCTGAGACAACTAAAAAGCCCTGCAGATGGAGCACATTTTGATGTCATACTATCGAGATAAACTTCTAGCTTATGTGATGGCCTTTTGACCTATCTGAAATGTAATCCTGTCTCAAAATCATTATCTTTTGTGCTGGTTGAAAAGCCGTCTATTGTGGTGGTAATCCGAAGATATAGAGGGCGAGAGTTCAAAGCTGACCGTCTTTTGCAGTTAACCTTTTTCATCTGTCGCAGTTATGACGGTACGGATAAGATTTCTGCAGCCCGTGAGATGCCCCAGGGCGCTAATTCAACAAAGAGTCCGTAATTGGGTAGTCCCGCATGCCACTAAGTATTTGAGTTAAGCATTATTGAATGCGATATTAGTAATAATGGGGTCTTGAATTCAATAATGCATGCGTCTCGCCCTAGGCTATATCTCGGATCGTGGGAAGGAAGCAACAATGGCATCTTCATCACCAGCGCAAAACTTTTTTGCTCCGACCTTTCAATGTTTAGTGAAATCAAAAGTCCTTTCAACGACTGGTTTGAGATTAAGGAAAAGCAAGAGCTCACAAGTAGTTTCATCTTCGGTCACTAATGGGACAGGCTACAGGTGTCCGCCGACGGCACTGACCGGCTCACTTTCTCTGTTGAAACGGGTCGTTGCGCAACAATTCGCTGTCATCTCCAAAAAGCAGAAACAGGATTAGCAAGTGTTTTGGGCACAAAGCCTTCATGTCTTCCGTCGGCCACTTTCACTCGCTCGCGGCGGTCAGCGAGTGGCAGCACCCGCCCATCACCTCAGGAAGAGAGAGAAGGAAGGAAGAGGAGGTCTTGTTCAGCCTGTTACAGCTTGCCACTCCCTCCTACCTCATTTTCCTCTCAATGAGCCTGTCCAACCATGTCGACCCTTTCACTCCTTGTCTCTTACCGTATACTGTGAGCTCTGCCAGTGGGTTACGGCTCCATTTGTCCCACTTCCCCTAAAAATTTTGAGGAGGAGCATAGCGCTTGTTTTCTCTGTGCCTGGGCTCAGATGCCGCGCGCATCGTTTAATGCAATTCATTTTATGTGCATTGTTGCCTAACTCAGCACAAAACGCACGTCCGGCGGACCGACTGTCATAATAGTCACTCGCATATTTGCTCTCAAGATCCTTTTCCGTTATCTTCATCCTTCCCCTACAATAGCTTACACGTTTTCCCTTTTTCTCTCCCAGACAGTTTTAGCTTGCAGCCAACTTTCAGATTCTCAGACCCCTGCCCCCGTATGACCTCACCACTGACTTTGATTTGGTCATTCCCATGATTTTTCTCTCACAAAGTGCGTTTACTTTGATTGCGTGAGGAGTAACAATTTGATAACTTGCGAAGTCATAAAGGGTCGAAACAAAGGACATTGGCTACCGATGCCGCGTCACGAAGGTCGGTCATTGTTTCACAAGGCAAAGCAAGGACGCTGATAGCCAGCAGAAAGATCATAGTTTGCAAGCTGACCCCCTCCTTTTAGAATACGAGACACACTACACGAAATTTGGAATTTGTATACAGCACCCAACAGTGAGAGAGGTCGTATTGTCGCGGTACAATAGGAACGGGCGCGAACTGGGTTGAGTGAGCTGCGTTTTGAAACTTTTCAGTGGCCTTAACGGGAAGCGACTACTTGAAGAATATTGCTACTAATAGCTACCAGGTCACTGACGTCTATCCTCGACTACAAAGTGATTTTAGTATACGCGAGTCTATGATCGCGAACCACTACAAATCAGTTATTTTGAGCCCTGTCTCTGTCCTTTTCCATCCCTTTCTCCTTCCCAGCCAAGTGGCTGTTGTCTTTTCTCTCACTCTCTTCCTTCTTTTCTGTGCTGGTCACACAGCTTTGTTCGGCATTTGCCAAAACAGTCCACTGCAGGTCCGCTACCCGAAAAACTGCGCACACCGTCTCACGGTCACTCCGAGGTCTTTTTCTGCCGGTGGGTTTATTTTATAATGAATCAAAAGGCCACACTGATAATAGTTG
This sequence comes from Oscheius sp. JU75, assembly GCA_037178855.1. Taxonomy (NCBI): domain Eukaryota; kingdom Metazoa; phylum Nematoda; class Chromadorea; order Rhabditida; family Rhabditidae; genus Oscheius; species Oscheius sp. JU75. The sequence continues at coordinate 7,648,507 of JASJZC010000007.1, forward strand.
ACCCCGATGCCAGTTATATGTCGCCCTTCTCGCGAAAGAAAGATAATGTGGGCAGATTTCTTCCCTGGATGGGATCTATTTCGATAGGGAACAGTGTAACAGAGGGAGAATGAGAGCACCCACGCTTTGAGAGTGTCCATATAAGTCATCTTTCGTACAGTCTCAACTCTTTTTCCATCTTGTAAACAGTCGCTCTCGAAATAAACTACGCCATATAACAATGCCTGATTTGATTGAACAAAGCACGCAATCACCTGCTCGTCTAATCTCAACTTCTCTCAAGAACTATAATTTTACCCCCTACTAACATGTAGCATCCTCTTCTTGGAAAAACTCCCTGAAATTACCAGACCATTGTATTCCTCCCCGATTGCGTCGATCAGCGCCTCGTTGCGACAATTATGTGCTGATTGTATGGTAGGATTCCAAAAAGAATATTTTCTTTACAAAGCGCAGCGCGGTAAACAAGAAGAAGAAAGACATCCAGAAGGATTTGGCCAGGCTCTGATTGAGAGGAAGCCCGAAGGATCCAGCCTATTCTTAGCTTATCGTTTACAAGTTGCACCCCCGACCACAAGGGGAGATTATTCTCCCTTTTTGCAAGATCAGACTACGCATTTTTTAATGAATGACATTTGCGGCGAAAAAGATTTGGGGGAAGAGGTTAACTGGGTTTGTACTGTGCAAAAAAGCAAACATCTAAACAATCGTGGTCAGTTTTTCGTTCAAATATGTTGACAAATTGTTACAATAGATTAGTCTTTTCCAGAAAAGCAGATGTCTAGTCATTGTAACGGCCCTCTTTTCGTGGACAAGCCGTTTTTGAAAAAGTATTACAACAGAACAGTCCTCGAGGCTGTATTGCATAGCCATCTGGCTTCTTGTCCAGCTTGTTCTCGTTGGCAGACTGTTCAAAGCTTATGTTTCCTCTCCGGATACCCCTGAATACTTTTCACAATTGAATACTAAAATTTAGCTCAAAATATTTGGACCACATTAGTGGAAACCCACAAATAAGAGTCCAACAGTTCAAAACAGAAGCCTCTGAACCATTTTGCTAATTAGCTTTAGACAGCTGTAATATCGTCCCGTTTTGTTCAGTTTTCTCTAAATTTTTGTTTAGACGGGTGCAATGGCAGCGCGCCTGCTTGGCGCCACGAAGATTGCGAGAGCGCTTTTTTCGCTTTGTTCGTGGCGGGGCGATGTACAGACAGACAGACAACAGACACGACAGCTCTTTATAGTCTGTTTCCAACGAATAGCGGCAATGATGCAAATCTTTAAAAGTTTTTCGAAAACGAAATTTCGGTCCCGCCCGACAAAAAGCCAATTATTTTAATTCTTAGATTAAAAACTGAATTTTCGTGTTTTTAGTTTCCGTCTCGTAATTCCGACCTCATTTTCGTATTCTGCGTGTGTAAGGATCTACATGACGTTAAAAATGGGTAAAGAGACATGGTTTACAGAGCGCAGGAGCGTCTTCGGCTGGAAAATAGCCGTTTAAAGCTCAGTTCGCCTATATCTTGGGGTTTTCACGTAATTTTGGTGACAAGTAGTATACGGTAACACTAACAGAAAAGTTAAAGGTGCTGGGAAAATGGTGAAAAATGGAAAATGGGGAAATTTCTTCTTGTACAAATGCCGAGCTTCGGGCATTCAAACTGAGGTGCCGCTCTTCGTTGAAAATGGACTATAATAGAATAGTTCTGATTCAAAATCTTGTTTTAGTTTAGAAATTTTACAGAGAGCAGTCTTTAGAGTAGGCATTCGCAGCACCCTCAACCCGTCACATTTCGTTTTGCCATTCTTTTTTGCTCAACAGTTGTTTTTGAATTTGTCACTGGCTCATAACTAGGCTCATTGCAACGATTTTCCTATATGAAACTAAAATTGTCCGTCCATTACAGTCTCGTTATCTTGCACTTTCCAAAGAGCTCTGTTTTTCTATAGTCTAGTCGATGACGATATCCTCAGACCTTTGCGAATCTCTTTAAATAACGTCCCCTGTGTCTTGTATCATCAGATCAAAAGAACCGCGCCCCGTCTTGAAAAAGCAGTGTACTTCTTTTGACTCATTGTGACCTGATCCAACTAAAGAGTCGTGTCCAATCTGACAGGACAGCAGTTGACAAATTGGTTTTGTGCACTGGGCCCCCTTTCACTTTGAATGCAATGTCTTTCTGCTCACTTGATGGCAATACTCTCCTCGGTGACAAGCCGACGATACTTTGTCCTCCTCCCAAACGCTATGAAAACAAGGTGTCCCTGGATGTATGTTGACGCGATCAACTCACGCGATCTCATGTGCCTTCAAAGAGAAATATTACGGAAATATTCAAGTTCTCCTTGGTCTTCCTGCAATATTTCAGTAAGGAACCGAGGCAGGCGATAAATTAGGATTAGGATAGGATAGCCGTCTGTTCGCAACAACTCGGGCCAGCCTGACAAGTGTTCATGATCCCCGAGAACACAGTTCTCGCGTTTGTTTACAATCAAAGCGGCCAGCACTCCGGACCATTGTGTCGGGGAGCAAAAAAAATGAGAGTGATGGCTAAGATCCGTTGATTTTACACATCTTTCTGCAACAAACTTTGTTGCCAAGCCTTCGTACCACTTCCTGGGCTTCCTAATCTCGAAAAAGGGGGCAGCCCGCATTTGTACACGGCTCTTGTTCACTTGAGGGAATAGTTCAGAACGAAGCCAGACTATGCCACCTTTGGGGCTTCGCATTGTGTATAGCCTCCGCTTCATCTCACTATCCCGATTAACGCATTTGAACTGAGCTCCTTAAACAGGATATACCTCTTGCATGCGGATATTACGTAGGCAGTCCTGTCTCCTTTGGTTAAGAATGTCTAAATCTTCCAAAATCCGTATCAAGATGCGATATTCCGAGCCAAAGAGGCTCTCCGTCACATTCTCTTTTTAAGACTTTGGCAGTGAATAGACGACAAATTGTATTCAGTACTCGATTGAATCATTGTCCACAAGAAGTGTATTCTTCTTGTTTGCCTGATGATGATAAGAAAGGGTGGAAGAGTGTATATCCTCCAGCTTCATCAACCTTGGCGTTGTCTCATTCTCTTGGAAGAGGCATTTCTCAACAGTCTGTCTGCCTGTAAATCATCATTGTTAATCGATTGCCCCTAAGCACTGCTCTCTAAACACTTGTTTAGACAGAAAACTGCTTTTCTTTGAGCTGTCCATCTTTTTTTTTTACGATGCGAGACAGTCGTCTTATTTTTCTAAAACGAAGTTTATATAAATGTTCTAGGTTCTTTTGAACCTTTTTTCTTTACAAAAAGGCTCTTGGTCGAATCCCAATTTGTAACTTGACTCACTCGGAAACTCTTGGCTAACAACGATGCGTCTGATGTGTCCGATATAGCGGCTGATATATGACACTGAGGCTGTGTAATTAGCGCGTTTAGATTACATTACAGTATTGTGAATTGTTGCTGAATGCCTGTTGAGCGTATCCGGTTTCCTTTTCAGAAGTCTCGAAATCCGGCCCAGCTGATTCGTTTTTGCGAGAGCGCATCGAGACAGAGAAAAAGAGCGAGGTCCCGGAGCACAATAGTGTTAAAGACGCGTGGGATCCGTACGCGGTTCTTTTCATTCAATGCACATTCTCAGAATAGAGAATCGTTGCGCTGGGAACCTGAGAGGACAGCCATCCTGGCTCCGCCGTCTTTTTCCTGCCCTCTTTTTCTTCCAGGTTCCGGTACAGATGCACGACATCGTTGTCTGTTGGGGGATCATTAATTAGGATAGCCGGCAGAGAGTCAACCATCTGCAAAATGCTTGTTAAGCCATATCGCAACAGATGCGACCCGTTTAGATATTCATAATAGACTCAGGTGTGACAGCTTTGCGTGTTGAATCTTGGCATTATTCATGATTGTTAGTGGTCTATAGCCGTCTTAGATGGGGGTACTGTACATGGGCGGTATCCTATTTTCTTAAAAAGGCAAGTATCCGGGTTTACGCCAACAGCGTCGTCGCTCTTCTTCCCGATTCCTTTGCCCGGATGATCGCCTCAGAATCTTCTCTGGCTCGACGCTTTTGTGACGCGCTCAAGATAATCGTCTTCTGCACTGTGTACTATTTTCCCTCATGGCAGCCCTGACACATTAGCCAGATTTGTTGTTTCTCCCTATCCTCTAGACACAGCTTACGCAGTCGCATTTCGCGCATTAGCAGGCCAGGTGTGGCAGGCGCCCGGAAGACAGACATTAGGGTGCATCTTTACCGTAATCCCAAATCCATTTATGAATTTCCTGTCTATCTCTTAGCCACTTAGGCTTTTCAACAACGGTTCCTACTGGTGGTGTCTGCTTTTCTCTCTCCTTCCCACAGTTCATAACTTTAATTATCTGTAAAGTCACGAGAGCAGTTGACTGTGCCTCTAAAAGGAGGATTTTCTTCTTAAAACTTCCAAGGCTTCCTAATGAACTCGAAATCATTGTCATTGTGACCTGTTCAACCGTAATGGACGCGTTGCTTTCTTCATTTGAGTATCTGTAACATTCTTAAGTCTGCGCTCATGATTGACAGACTCTATTTTTAAAGACAATTACTACTAGAAGCTTCTGAACTCTCCGAATCACGTGTCTTTTGTTCCTCTCTTAATTAGTAGCATCATTGTTGAAAGTGCAATTAGTATCAGCCAGCTTCATCTTTATTCTACTAAGACTTTTTGCAGCATGAGCAGTCGCCGCAAGGCTAACCCAACTCGGCTGACGGATCCTTCGACCACAGCCACGGTGCCGGTGGACATGATAAACCATTTGGAGCATGAGAACCGGACGATCATTATAGAAGAGGTTGGTTTTCCCACCTAGATGAAGGACACGCCCTTCCGCCGGTCTGGACATCAACAAAGCTCCATGTCGCCGGCTCAGTAGCCTCTGCCCTTCCCGTTTAATGTCCCTCTTCATATTCTCTGATTTCGCTCGTCGGGTCCCGGGGGCAGGGGGCGTGTACCAGCACTGCAACTTCTGCTCACGCACCTTTGTTCCGCCTTGACCAGTCTATTTCAGGATATGGGAGGATCTCCCGCCTCGGCAGCATCCCCTCCTGGCGCCTCAAACAGAAGTAACGCAAGCAGTACCTCAGAACAGACCAGGTAGGCTCCTTATCGCGAATTTTAAACAACGGGGGCCAATTGAAAGCTGGGTTTTGATGTTCGCTTTCAGTCGATATCAGACTTTTGTCACTGACCAGTTCACGAGCTCTGATAAGACTCTTGACCGCTAGTTTTATTGTCGCAGGACCCGTGGAGAGTCAGTGAGTTCATAATCTGCGAACGATCAAGAACTTGAAAACGGGTCTTTGTTCCTCGTGTTCAAAATTTATAGGGGTGGGGGAGCGGGCGAACAACACCGTATGACCATTATCTAGGAGGCGTTCCTTTGTTCCGGAGACAGCGAGATGTACTTGGCAGAACTAAGAGCCATTTGTCTTCCCATCCGAAAGACACATTTACAGGGAGAGGGGACACTCACCTTTCTGATACTCATCTGGCGCGCAGATTTTGTCTGTCCATCGGGAATTGGCAGGGACGGAGCCAGCTCTTTGTTCCTACTCACCTTGCGATAAAATGATATTTGTGCTTTTTTTTCGTGCGATTTGAAAGCTCTCTTGTTTGATCTCGGAAATTACCTACTCTCATTCAATTATTACGGCCAGTGTGTATTCTTTTGAGCTACTCGAAAGTCTCACAGCTGATTACCAGTCAGTTTCAGTTTTTCCACGCCACTTCTATTCTAAAAAGTATTGTAAGGTTGACCTTTAGTTCCACAGCTTAAACTTCCTCTACTTGCTTCCTGAGCCGCAGCTACTTCATTATTTCCTAGGGGACACCAGTCCAATAGACCTACAGTAGTCGGTCCCTCTTCAAAGGGCCATTCTTCTGATGTCACATGCACCAATGCCTGACTGATACCTTTATTCAACGTTGCTCTGATGAAGACAAATTATGCGCCTTTCACCGCTGACATTACGTGCTCATCAGTGTGGGAACATTATACGTTGGCCACCGAAGATAATGGTCCGAGTGCATCTGTGCAATAGCTCTCTCCTGTCCTCCTTTTACGTCCAAGGGGGGAAGGAAGAATTCCCGCTGTTTTGGCTCTGGCGACCTTCTTATCGCATAACTGGACACTGGACACGCCTGATAAGCACTGGTCACTCGCTTCAGCGAAACTTTACTGTCCCTTCAAGTCGCTAGCCCATTACTAGCATTCAGTTTTTCTCCTTCTATTCACAAAAAGAGGGCAATAGAGTTCCGCTGAGCTGGCATCTAGGTACAATTAGATCATCGAATAATTATTGCATTAAACATGCAACTCAGCCCCAAAAGCCCATCAATCCTGATCTGTCAGCGAGCCAAAGGCGGGCAACTTTTGCGCTCGCCTTTACAATACACACCAGCTTGTGAATATTACCGAGGGAATACGCTCCACCCTCCGGACATGTTGCTCCCCAATCACTCTTCTCGGTCCTCGTTTGTTTGTAGTCGTGGTACTTATTATCAGTTTCAATATAAAAGTACAGGGTAGTACCCATTCCTCATTATCTTTGTCTCGCTCTGTCACCTTTTGCTGTTTTTGCGCATTCTGCATTTTCCCCAGTCTAGCGACTTTTCATAATGGTTCTTTCAGCACTTCTGCTACAACCGGTGTTAACGATTATCCGGATATCCTGGCCCAGACGGAGCAAGGTTGCACCGTGTTGATCGACGGAAACACTTTGAGGGAGCTTCTCAATTCGTTTGAAACGCACGAGGGCAAGCTTGATCTTATACAAAACGTCATACGACAGGTATTCGGTTTTCTTATCTTGCTTGTGAATGAGTCCGATTATTTGTTTATTTACTGTTGTTCACGGGTCAATTTCAGCTAACAGCAGTCAAGGAGCGTCTGTCTTCGGAAGAGTTAATAAAGGAGGAGAAAGAAGAAAATACCGACTCGTTCCTCAAGGAAAATCAATCACATCCGGTCAGTTTCTGTACAGTTTGGATCATGTGTTGCGCCCTGACCCTTCGCGCCTTTTTCGAAACATCTTCCTCACAAAGGAAGCTCGCGTAACAACTAACAGGTGCATCACAAAGAGTCTCGTCTTCGCGCGCTCAACCCTTTTTCTTCCAGAAAATGCAGTCTGGAGCCTTTGACGAAATCTTGATGAGGCAGCAGTTGATGTTCCAGCAACAGAGTCAGCAAAGGCTGCTGGCAATGTTACCGAACTTTCAACAGTTTCTGTTCCCTGGATCCGGTTCGCGAGCCTATAAACACAGATACAGTTCTTCTTTTAGGCAGTGGCTATGAGCACCTTTTAAACAATCCCCTTCTGAGCGGAAGTCTCCCCCTCTTGCAGCAGAACATTGCAGCATCATTGGCTGCGGCACAGGGCAAGCAGCACGAGAAATCCGACTGTCCTTTGAACCTCTCCAAGGTATTTTCGTCCAGTCTGTTTCTCAATAACAAGCCACATTCAGGTGAAATCAGAAGAAGTTGGCCAAGCATGTCCTATCATGCCCGTTGGCGGATCTTCTCTCAACAATGCCAACCTAATTGGACGACTACCTTTCAATCTGCCTCACAATTTCTCCGCTTCAGAAAGTAGGTTCTAGTGCACATATTGATCAAAAGAGTACATTGAAACCTGTGTCCGGGTCACAATCTCTGTTAACAAACTACAGAGAGCATTTTGCACAGATGGATACATTGCGTCAAAAGAATGAGAGAAAAGTGTGTGAGAAAGTTACTGCCGCGTAGTCTAATTTGTACCAAGAATAGTGTTGATGTGAAGGCTCAAATCAAAGGATTATATTTTCAGCATCCGGATTCAGCAGCCATTCTCCCGACTCTTCCGGAAAGAGTACTCCTGGCAATCAGATGTGCCAACAGGAGATGCAGCCGCCTCCCAGATCAGCTACCAAATCACCTAATCACATCAAGAGACCTATGAATGCTTTTATGGTATGGAACGTCTCTGAACCTTGTTGAAATGAAAACTTAGGTCTGGGCTCGAGATGAGAGGAGAAAGATTCTCAAGGCTTTCCCCGACATGCACAACTCGAATATCAGCAAAATACTCGGGAGCAGATGGAAGGCTATGAGCAATAGTGAGAAGCAGCCCTACTACGAGGAACAGTCCCGCTTGAGCAAACTTCACATGGAACAGCACCCTGACTACCGCTACAGGTGTGAAAACCCTGCTTTATGAGTAAATGTCTCTGTTTTAGACCTCGCCCGAAGAGGACGTGTTTGGTCGACGGCAAGAAGGTCAGGATCAACGAGTACAAGAACATGATGAAGACGAAGAAGGAGAGCTGGTCGGACGAGCCATCCATTTCCCCTCCCACACAGGTAAAAAAACAGGCAAAAAATACTGAAAGGATGGTTCAGATCGACTTTTCATTGTCCGGTGCTGCTCTTCTGGCCGATCTTGCTCACCACCATCAGTCACATCTTCTACAGACGGCCGAGTGAAAATCTTAGTCTGTTGTACATTTCTTTTGTTGTTTCTTCTCTATCCTTTCTTTCAACAAGACATCCTTCCTACCCGCTAAACAGCGCTTTCGAGCCCTGCATAATGGCGCGGTCCCATACACACATTGTATCTCAAAACTTCGTGTTTTTTCTAAGCTTGTCTCTAAGTGTACGATCCGCATATCGTCTTGTCATACCGTCTCCCTCCTCTTCCCAGTTTAACAGACAGATTTCTTGCCCACACCTCCTATTTATTCAACTAGTCGTGACACAGACTCGTCTCTCCAAAATATTATACTTAAAGTATGCTCCATTGTCATCTTTGTCTATTAAATATTTACTCTAAAGTTGTTTTAAATCTTTTATCAGGCAAAACAGCTAGTGGAAATCTTTCGCAATTTAAAGAACAGTACAAGCGGATCAGCTGGGATTCCCTCTTTTAATAAAACTTGGACATGCTGAAAATGCAGTCTGGAGCCTTTGACGAAATCTTGATGAGACAGCAGCTAATGTAAGACTCATTTTAATGTAACAGAAGTTGTGACGCTGAGACCTCTCTGTATAACTGAAAGAATATTACATATGAACGTACCGCCTGCTTTACGTAAAATAGTTTTATCCATTGAAAACGATCAGAAGACAGACAACACTCGTTGAAATGGAATTGACTCAGTTGGGGGTAGATGGATTTGAAGCAGTGGAAGCTGTTGAGCCTGGGGAGTGGATATACTCTTATACTTACATATATATGACACGATTGTCAATTCGAAAAATAAAGTGCTAAGTGAAAAGACTTGAAGAGATATTGGTAACAAAATGCATGAGGGGAAGAGTAGAGATCAGATATTCACCGTTCAGAGCAAAAAGAGGGAAATGGCTATGACCAAGATAGTACTGACAATACCCGAAGAAGACATCTCGTTCTGCATAGCTTGCGTCTCCAGCCATTGCTCATAAACGTAAGGCTGTTCTTTCATGTCGACGATAGATTTGGGGAACTCGTCGACGATGTGAATCTTCCAGCCAGTGTTGTACATTCCGTAGCTCTGAAAAGAGTTTGCAGTTTAACAGTCATTTTCTTAAGCGTTAAAGTTTTCAATGCTGGATGTTTGCAAGATTTTTCGTTCGTAAAACCTCGTACCTGGTAATAGAGTGTGTCAGGAGAAGTACTATCAGGAGTGAATGTGAACGAATTCGATGGTTTGTCAGTCTCGCACTTTAATCGGAGAGTCTTCTTGAAATCAGCGAAAGTATTGAATGATTCAGGATCAACGTTGTCTAAACATGAGCATGTTGACTGCATATCATCGACTCTTACCGTCATTGGACCAGAGGCAGAGTCGTCCAACATGTTCAGAAGGATCAGTTGTGAACCAATTGCGGGTTTTCGTCCTCTCCTCCTTAGACAGCTTTCCATAGCCTCCAAATGGATCCTCACTGATGTAGAGAGGGTTGAAGAAGTCGGAAGTGGACTTGTCCATTCCTCCTTCAACACTGATTCAAAATGTAACGATACAAATAAGAAAACATACATGAAAATGTAGGCAATTCCTCTCTTCAAGTAGATGTCAGTCAATAAGCCATTGACGTACCAGACGTACTTTCCTGGTCGGTTCTTGGTCATGAACTGATAGCCTTTCTGTCCTCCTGGGGCTCCAAGCTGGAAAGTGAAGTTCCTGCGAGCCTCGTTGCCAAGAAGACCTGGTACTTTCCATCCAGAAACGGCGGATTCGACCTGATCAAACTGAAAAAATATTTTTAAAAAGCCACTAGATTCAGGATCTTACATGTTTTTGAAGTGGCACGTAGGGAGGAAGTCGGTGAGAAATGTCAGAAACGTTGATGTGAGCAAAGTCGACACGGAACTTGTAGCAGTAGATGGCCAGCCAGTCAATATGGTAGATGTCGTAATCTTCAGGAAGCTCAATGATGACGTCCTGTCCACCGCGGTAGCGCTCGTTCATGGCAGTGACACTATAAGCTCATAACTTATCTGTAAGAAATACGACTTACGATTCAGCAGTATCACGTCCACGTATTGGAACCTTAATTCCTGCATCATGGGCAACATTCGGGCCACGTCCAACGAAGAAGTAGCTGTCTGAACAACTAACTTTGCAAGAAAAACTAATCATTTCTACCAGGTGCTTTGTCAGCGTCAAAGGCAAAGGCATAGACTTTGATGTTCTTCCTGTCCATGACAAGAACGGGACCAGACTCAATGTTATATCTCATAGCCTTGAATTGTCCAATGAGAAACTGAGGCTTCGGAGGGTCGAGATGATCAGGAATGGAGATTGAAGCAAAGTTCGTTTCGTATTTTATACAGTAGAGAGAGAAGCTCTTGAAGCTGGTGATCTTGTGGTGAGCGGGGAGCAGCAGAACAACTCTCTCTACGTTGTCGTATGCTCCAAGAGGCGTGATTCTGGAACATTGTATTCTATAAGAAGAACAACCCTTGCCTACCCGTATTCGTACGTAGGTATTTTCAATCCCTCAGCCGTAGGAGAATCTTTCGTATCCAGCCAGAAGTAGAGATCTGAAATCATGTTATTCACACCCACACTGGTACCCAACGGGGCAAACGGTCGTCTACTAAGGTTGGCAAGAGGTGCCGCAAGAGCCCTTGTCATGTACCACTTTCTATTGTGTGCTCTCTTGTCAGGGTTACAACGGTAGTCTCTACTTTATTGGTCATCGGCAGGATGTGAGAAAGGTTTCCGTTAATCGCAACACGCCAACCTTCACCTCTTTAACAAGTGCTCCTAATCACCACTTGAAGTTCATAAGGATTCCGGCAGAGCAATTCACGAGGCAAATATCGCGACGCCTCGAGTAATCAATTTGGATAGTGTCAGAGAAATGTTGCACTTCCCAGAAATAGAGCTTTGACATGCCCAGATGTTCTACTTTTTTCTATTCATTAAGTTTTTGGGCTAAGGATCATTGAACCTATATTTGCAGAAGATAGTCTGTGTATTAGTTGACATTTGGAGATGTACAATATCACGACTGTTCCCTTGCCCTGTGAATTCATGCACTCAGTCATTGTTAGCTGGTTAGCTACACTTCTATTTATGTACAGTCGTATAAGTGGATGTTGGAACAAAAAGGCGTCAAGTATCATCCTTTGTTTCGACAGGAGCCTACAACACCTGCTGTCGGCTGACAAACATGACCTCGTGCCAAAGAAGAGCCGCCAAACTGTCCTCACGATCACATTTACAGCTGCCACATGCTGGATCAAACAATACGGGCAAAACGTTGTTCGAGTCATACAACTTTTCGAAACAGTGAAGAGGTTGTAAAGGTACCTGGAGCATTGCCATTGTAGGTGAAGTTCATAATCTGTAGAGCTGTCTCATTGATCACGTATACTTTTCCCTTAATGTTGCCATCGGATAGATTGGGAAGTTCCCCCAAATAGACTCCGTAGTTCTGGTCGTAGTAGGCTACTTCTTGACCTCTTATCCCTGTAAAACTGTCTTTAAGCATCGCTCCTTTGAAAACTTTTCTTGGCCGATTCGTCACATTTGTTCAAGTGCGACTGGGTCAAGGATAATAGTTTTTTGCATGCTAGAACGAACCTGCGAGAAAAATGACGGAGAGAGCAGCTGTTCCTAGGAACATGGCTGGTCTGAAATAGTTTTAGAGTAAATGTAAAGAGGTGGAGATTGAGGAAGAAAGCTCAACAAGATGGTCTAATTGGTAATTGATTCGTGCGCAAGATCATAGCGGGCCAAAAACATCCGCAAGGAACAAAAGTTTTCAAGACTTGAATATGGATCACGCTGTGTACGAGAATGGGAATGACCAGTTGTAATTGCTGTCACTGGACGCTATATGGTTGTTACTTAGAGCATGCTGGGTATCTGAAGGTCAGGGGCAGATTAGGCGTCGCCGCCTTCAACTGTACTGCCTTGGAGTGGGGGCGGTCCGAGCCGACTGGCAGCAAGACAAGGAATTGTGACCAAAAATGAGTATCTAGGTAGGTGTGGGGCGTAGAAAGAAGAGACAGAGCGATTTATAGCCGGATTTAATAAGAGGGTATACAATGAGCGAGTGGTGGAGATGGTATCGCCCTAAAGGAGAGAGGGACACGGCCCTTGACCGAAAGCCGTGGCGCAATGTTGTGGTGGCTACTAGCACAGATGGACTCGCACTTGAGACTCACTTCATTAGAATAATTAGGCACGCTTAATCGCCTTAACCATGAACGATGCACATATGCTTGTCATTAGCTCATATATCAAAACTGTTGGCACATTGGGGCAAGCGCGCAACAGTCTGACAACTGAATGGATTAGTACATAAGGTAAGGCTATTTGAAGGTTCTCGCGTGTAAAGACTAGCGCTAATGTTAAAGCTAGATCTCACATATTGTAGACAGATAGTACCACTGCAAATTGAAATCAATGAACACCTAGTGCTGTTGAAAAACGTTTCAAACACTAAAAGAAAAGTTGGGACTTTCCAACGGATCAAAAGAACCTTTCGCATAGTAAAATTGGCGAAAATGAGTCGCTTGAAGCTGTAGGGCCGTCACGATTAAAAACAATCGACCATCATTCATTTTGTCGACAAAAACCACAGCTGGGACGCCAAGGACCCCCATTTTGACAGCTTTAGAGCCACCTGAGCTAACAACCGTCGATGGCGTAACTGACCGTAATGCCATATTGTGATGACCGGATCAAGTTACCCTCATTTTTCGGAGAATTGACCTCTTCTTAATTGGTATTTACCTGAGGCTATACTAGAAAAACAAGAAACGGATAATAATAGACTGTAGGTGATGTGCTAAGGAGTCAGAAGGGGTAATTGGCAAAAATCGGCATGGCAGACGGTCACAGTGCCTAGGGATTGAAAGAGCGCGTGGAATAGCCTGTAATTCAGGCAATTATTAGGAACAGGTGAGCGGTCATTAGGATGACAAAGGCAAGAACAGTGTTCTTTCTGGGGTCAGACTCGGAGTCGAGATTATCGTATTGCAATCGAAACTGAAGCTATAGTCAATTTGGGAACCAGTTAGCAGTTGAAGGCTGTTGACAGAATATGGGCAGAGGATGAGAAGACTTCCGGCAGAGGAGGAGGTAATAGAGGAAGTAACATAATGGCAATCCGAGCATGTTTGACGGGTTGGAGGCCGACCGACCCACAAACAAACGAGCACACGAAGAGGAGAGAGAGGCATCTATCCAAATACAGAAGAGGTCAAGCTACGCAAGGAGGGGGCAGCTCTAACTTCAGAGATAGCGGCATGGCTTGTCAGGACGCCCAATAATTATCGTGCTCACAAGTCACAATAGGCTGGGACGATTGCATCGCGATGATAAGATGCAAATCTTTGTGCCCCAAGGGAGTGAAACCTATTGGATTGTCTTGCGCAGTCTCAGTCGCTCTCTCTCTCAATGTCTTCCCTGGAATTTACGAGAAATTTCTTCTGCTGAGAAGAAGCACGCCGCAATTACGAGCGCAAAACTGGTCTCTCGGTTTTAGACGGAAGCTTACGGTTTCTTTTTGCACGAGGACATAATAATACGACAGTTGGTAGTGTGTGGACACCACCCACGGTGAGGCGTTGGATGAGTAGAGAAAAACTTTTGTCCGGCTGTCGGCGGTCAATTAGAGAAGAGCGGTGGGAAGTGACCGTCGCAAACGGCCTCTCTGACACATGGGTTATTTTAAGCCGATGAGTAAGCCGAAATCCGTCGTGATATGTGAGAAAATGGCATCCTCCTGAAAGGGTGCCAAGCGGGTAGTCGGCATAGGGTCTTGTCAGTCGGATAATCCGAGATTGGTGAGTACCATCTGCTTGCAACATTGACTAACACACAAGGCAATATGAGCAAATAAGCCTCCGGCACCTACCTACACTTTCATTAGCACGGATAACCGCTACCTAATTGTGAGCCTCCTGCAGATTCCTGCGAGGATTATTGTGTCTTGTTACTGAGACTCGTAGGCTAATAAGCTGAGAATATTGGGTTTCAATGGGAACTTGTCAAAAGATGATTTTGTGGCAGAATATCCAAATGCAAAGAACGTGTCAAGCGACGTTATCTTTTCGGAAAAGTTGGTAACTCGGTTTGAAAGTTTCAATTATTACAAAAAGAAATGTTTCTGAATAAGTGTAGTAGTAAACTGGCAGGTTGAAAAAGATGTGATGGTCTGATATAGGAACAATATGTGTATTGCCGTAGAGTCTGGTATGGTGCTTTGAAATGGACAGTATTTGAAAGACATAAGAGACAGAAGCCGAGTCGTGGAAGGCGTCAACCGGGTGCGATAAAATCACTCCCACCGCTCACATGCAGACCCTGTCTCCTTGGTTCAGATGAAAGTACCGCGAATGAATTGTGACTAGCACGACCGCTATTACCTAGATCTATAACGGAATCATTTCATGCGAGACTGAGCTTGAAAGTCGCGCCGACCCAAATAGGAAGAAGTTGGACAAAACACAGATCTGAAGCAGCTGGCGAGAGACCGTGCTGATACGGTTTCAAGAGGCTCCAGAGAGGGACATATGGTCCATGTCTATTCGGACATTTATCAAGAAGATCCCTTCACGCGGATTCAAGGATTAGCATTTTTAATTAGGCAGTGGGATGCAAATGTAGGAAAAGATTTACGATTTCAGCCAACTGCCTACTCTAGAGGGATGACCCTCCCAACAGAGACAATAACGGTTAAATGGGCTGCGCGCCTTCTACACACAACGACTAAGGTGTGCGGCTTGAAATACTAAACCTGGCCACGGCTGTTCACGCACTGGAAATTTCAACAGTCGAACTCGCCGGAGGGAGAGAGTGTGCGCGGGATCGTGTGAAATAAACGAATACCTAATGAATCAGGCCTCCGAAAAAAACAAGTTGGCATCTTGTCTTGATGAAATCGTACCGTCTGCCCCAGAACGTCAAATGAGTCATGAAATTAAAGCGCGTAGCCAGCCTCGAAAAAAGGGGTTAAGACTAGCAGTATGTGGGGGAAGATGGAACCTGTAAAGAGGACCGGGAGGAGTTGCACAAACATCTGGACAATGTGGCGCTCTTATGGCTGTCATAGCTGAAACCCCAAAAGCATAACATATCTGACGAGACAAAATGGGCTGGAATAGTATTAACAACAGTCAAATGACCATCGTAAACCCGTAAATAGATCATCGAATGTGGGAGTCTTGAAAGTGATCCGTGGGAGACTGAGGGCATAAATGTCAAACGATTTTGCGACAGGAGATGTGACCGAAGCAGGGCTAATTGAGAGCGTATGCGGAAGAGGGCTCGCGGTGAGGGTGCGCGTGGAGTGCCTCGTGTGAACACGCGGCCACTGACCGTCACTGATAGCCATTGCGATGATCAAAAACGGGGACACGATCCTCGACTCAGTGGAGATAAAAACGGATTCGAACTGACGAAAAACTGTTGCTCTATATTGATCATTCGGAAAAGCATATTTTTGTTGACCAGATGTCTAGCTTGCAAAGGATCAAGGTCTGTGTACTCATGAAAAGAGGCGCGTGTGAACCTTTGGTTCACTGCAAGCGGTTTGCTTAAACGAAGTCTTCAAAAATCCACACGAGAAAGTACGAAAGGATGACAAAAATTTCTTAATCCTTTTTAGGTAATGGATAATCTCTTACATTTTTAGTTCCCACAAATTGCACTTTTCAGTTTTTGTCCTCTCCCTTCTGTCTCGCTTTCATCTTATTGCCCCGTCCGAGAGCGATCTGTGTCCACAAAAGTATCCAGCCGTCTAGGGTCTAATCACTTTTATTCACACATAACGGAACTGCGATTCTAGTAACCCAATTGAGCCGCAATTTTAGAGATTCTTTGAAAGTAGCCTCGGTAAATGGACTGTTTGAAGTCCTTTATGGCTGCCATAACTTGAGGAGTTGTTCCAATTAGATTGGGATCGTGGTTCCAGGTGGTATTTCTGAATGTATGGGTAGCTTGAGTGGGTTCTTAGCATACCCCGGTGCACATTTGTCAAACTCAAAGGCGCCTACTAATGGATCGTACCAATCTGCTGCTCTATCGTGAGTTGTACTGGAATTACATGAAACTATCGACATAAAAAGACTCACTTTAGCGGAAGATTTTTTGTAGAATATCTTTTCAATTGGTTCGTTTTCCATCCGTGAATGATGAAATCATGGCTCGGATCCCAGATAGAATTTGTTAGCCAGTTGTCCCTTGCCCAAGCGGTGAACTGTGAACATGTGAGAAGTGTCCAGCTTTACTTACTTTTCTCATAATTTTGATCTTTCCAAACTTTTCGTAGTTTCCAAGAACCAATCTAATACAAGCCTCGTAGGTGAAGACGTCCTCCCAGCCCCTTGACTTGGCGTAAATGTCCATGCATGGTTGGAACTCTTCTTTTCTCGATTCAAAAACTACTTCCGCAACATATGCCTTATCAAATAAAATTGAATCGACAAATTTTGGACTCACATGGATGGCGCCGTTATCGGTGCCATGAAACGCTTTGGGCAACTTGAACTCGTAGTCGGCAAACCCTGAAAGCACAGTGTTTTAAGACTTTTAAATGAAACGTTTTTTAACTAACTGGTTGAGTTGTGCGTACCTTTAATGAACTTTTTAGCATACTCCGTATTCTTCAGCAAATAACTTCCAGCCATAATCTCCTGGTTATAAAATCGATCGTAGAGAATCACATCGTGCTCTGGATCAATGAATTCCTCGATTTTTCTGAATAATGCTTTCAGAATTACATAAGAATTGCTTGGTACCTTTTAGGGTTGACAACGCCCATGTCTGCGTCAAGAAACAGCAAATAGTCCACCTTATCCAGGTAGTATGACACAACACAATGTCGTCTGAAGAATTTCTGAAAAAGCTTGTGAGTTAACCTCTCGGTACTCACATCTTTATGTGGGCATTGTGTTTTGAACAAGGAGTCGTTAACAATTTGAAACTTATAGTTGTGTGTTTTGGCATAACAGTTTAGAGAATCTGGAACATTATCGAATGAAGAAATTTAAAAGCGCTTACCCAATCCCCTTCTATAATTTTCCATGTTTGTTCCGCCTTCTATAACTACAATAATTAAGATTTTCAATGCTCCCACTGGAACTTTTGCCGGCTTTGGCTCGCCTTCGATTTTCGGTGGTACAAGTAGTGAAATAGGGCTTTTTCTCTGAAAGATATACTATAGTTCAGAGATAGAAACGCTCTACCACTGGAGTCTCCATCGCTTTTGGAGTTTTTGCCTCCTCTATAGGTTTAAATGTCGTCAGCATACAAAACAGGACGATGGCTACTGATCCATATATTGCGAAGAACACTTTCCTCTGCTCGAAAGCCATTTTCAACCTGAACATGGCCTTGTATATAGGGAATAGACTACAGAAGGGCGAGCCATAAAAGGTAGATGACTCAGAGATGTGGTTTGGAGGGATGAAGCCAGTTGAAGAATAGTGAAATGAGTAGACGGAAGTGGAAAGCAGACTGGAGAACGGATGCTGATCATGACACCCGTGAACATTGGCTGGATCTTCTATCTTTTCTCCCCTCTCGTTTACACAAGCCAACAAGGGGTGATGTTACCATTGTCGCGACTATCGCAAACAATTCATATCAAATATAGTTTTCAGGGGACGCGAGGGTTCTCTACACTCCCGAGATAAAAAAGAAGTGGATGCTGACGTTGAGAATGATGAGTAAGTAATTGGAGGGACTGTATGTATCCTCTGGAGGACAAAAAACTGCAGTTGGAATAGACTAGTTGCCTAGGACAGCAGCGAAAAAAACGTCCGAGAGCAGTAGAATATAGTAGGATCGTATTGAGAATAGCGGATAACAGCAAATATGTTTTTATTAATTAGCAACAGAGGAAAAAAGACAATAAAGTAGGATTCTGAAAAGCCAATTCACACACGTTTTTGGAGATTGCAGCACTGGAATGACACGAGGGAAATGAAGTATTACGGAGTGTACTTGCAGGTGGCCGTCTGCAATAGGAAGATAAGATAAAGATTTGTACAAGAATGACCCATTACACTTAGAATTGCGTATTTTGCTTCCTCTCCTCTCAACCCTCTTCCCACTCATCGAGCCCACTTGCAAGCCTTTGTACTTACTTTGTAGTTTTCGAACCGATTTCCGACATTTTTAACCCACTTCTATTCCTTGAACCCACCCTCTTATCTGTTGATCCCATTTCCCATCCTTTAAACTCAATTCCCATTCTTTAACCCCCAGTTCCATTCTTTTAAAGGGACAGTCCAGTTATGGCTGAATGGCGCGTTTTTTTTCAAACGGGTGCCGCGATGAACTTACCTGAAAATCAATGGTTTGCATTTTTCGGTGCTTTACACACATTTTCTGGTTTTCTAGGTGGTCTCAATCGATCCGCCGTCATATTTCACCCTAGGATCGTCTTTTTCCCCAGAAAAAATACTAAGGAAAATAGAGGATGTTGACGAAACACTATTTTAACCTTGCACGGACATTTTCTCAATTTTCCTTGAGAATTTCCCAGCGAAAGTAGACGATTCTAGGGTTAAATTTCAGAGCAGTAATGTAGCTTACTCGAAGCCCTGCAAAATAAGGCTTGAAAGGGAGTGATCAGAAGACCCTCAGATTTTGCCTTAACGGTCAGAGGAAAAGCGGTATGCTTCGATCTTGGCCTAAGGTAAATTTTCAGAGCTTTTCAGAGCCCTCCGAAAGTGCGCGCAGGGTGTTACCATGATCCCAGCTGTTTAATCTGAATGTTTTGCGAAGAGAACAACGTAGTTGCCCAACAAATTTACCAACAACGCGAGATCGGGATATACCGTTCTATTCTCTCACGCAGCATTACGTCCTACCCTAAAATGAGTGAAATCCAAAGACACGTAGGGTATATAATACCGGAACTACGAAATTTTCCTGTGCAGTTACCAGAACATGTAGTTCCTTTCCTACAGCAACTTCAGAGTGCCACATGCTTTTGCTCCCACCCCATCATACAGCTGATCACTATCATCTCCTATATTTCTCTATAAAACTGTCTACATTTTACTCTACCCTCTTATTTCTTTCCTGTCACGTCTTGCCCTCCTTGCTTCCTCTTCTATCAATTCAAGCATAGGCATTCCCTCAAACAGTCTTAGTTAGTTCAAACATACCGGAGTTCCCTTCAAATCCGGTGGCAGTCTCAAATGATCGTAGGGTAGATACAAATGAGAGTAAGAGAGTCCCTTTGACGGCGAGAACACTGAAAACCAAAACACGTCCCTCATATCCGATTGGCCGGGAATCCTGAGCTGTATTGTCTCGCCGTAATAATCACGAAGTGATTCGCAGTCAAACATCCCCACGACTCTGAATAACACGCTTTTCGTCGGCTGTTTGTTGATGTGAACATACGGATCGTACAATGGGACAATGTGTCCGGACAAATTTGGCAGTATATCGCGACCAATCATAAACCAAACAGAGTCACCGTTCGTCCGAAGCGTAAAATTCTTGATCTCTATTGTTTTCATATCGTGGATCTGAAAGCTAATAATGTCTATTCTGTATTTGGCCTACATGAATGGATCCCGATGAGACATTAAACAAGCCGTTTGATGACAATGGTCGAACAGTCACTGGTGCTGGTGGAGAAAAGTTGGGGTCATTTGGCATCATGAGCGAAGCAACAGTTTCTTGTCTGTTATGATCACGAAGCGATATCCATTTCACATCGGAGACTTTTCTTCCTTCAGGCAAAGTCAGTAGCAAAGGTTGAAAGCCCTCGTACCATCCAAGTGGTTGAGGAATCTGTGACAAAGTTGAGCAGACTGATTTTGAACTTACACTGTAATCAATGCTATCATATTCAGGTTGCCGCAAATGGGCACCAGGAGGAATCTCGGATGTGATCTCTCCTCTACCCAAGGATCTATAATCATTTAGTTTTATTTTTAGAGACTATTTTTGGACTGACCTGTTCACAGAAAAACTGGAGTTTATTTGCTCGACCCGGTCACTGTCCAAAATTCGCACCACTCCATCCTATAAAACTGGCTGTGAATAAGATGCAAATTGTTTGAACCTTGACCAACAATTCAACTGGCTTCTTTGGAGTTGGAGCTGGCACATAAGTTGGTGGCATCTCATCCTGGTTAAGAACAAATGGAATCGCTAAAATTGTATTTTTTCGGTACACTCAGTGTGATCTCACTTTGGCGCTTCAGTCTCAGCTCCTCTAGTGCTTTGAAGACTTTACGAGCTTCGATTGGAGACGTACCATTCAACGTCACGGTAGCCGGAATAGCATTCCTTGGTTTTGCTTCAATTGTCTGAAACATGTGTGAAAACGGTAGAGTTCGAAGTTACCGAAGCTTTTTCTAGAGCAAAAATGGACACGTCAACTTTTGAAGGCTGTACATAGAAGCCATTAGCTGAAGGCATCTGGTCAAGCATAGCATTTGAGGTAGCTTCTTTCGGGCCAATCCAGAAAGTGACGTTTTCTAAACCTGAACCTTTCGTTACAAAGAAAAAATATCTTTACCGCTAAGGAAACTGACAGGCTTGAAGTGGAACTTGGATACAATCAAATGTCTCTCATCCGCCATCCAAACCCCACCAGTCGCATCAAATCTTGTACTCGAGACCTGAAAGTAATGTTAACGAATTTGTTTGTCATCTCCGATTTTGTAGAGGTCGCCACGCATCGCAGAAAACTTACTTTTTCTGGAACAAAAGTTCCGCTGTAGCGACCAAAATAGGGCAGTTTGTCCGAAGTTACGTTGAATTCTTTTTGTTTGGCAGGTCTGTTTGCTCTGATCCATTCACGAAGACGGCTTTCCTTCTCCTTGCGAGAATCTTCGGTGTTGTCTCCGCTGACCAAGACACTGAAAACAGACATTAAATGCTTTTCAACAGGAATTGGAATGAACAATAACGCCAACACGATACTGGGGTGTATTTTCCCGAAGGACACTGGCACTGTACGCGAAGACTGTTTTTCACTACCAATATGAAACGCGTGAGCTCACACACGTACGTAATTAAATGGACATACCCTATAGCAGGAGCCAATCCGTCTTCATCTATCTCACCAGAACGGATTGCCGCTTCCAGGATTTCTCTTTGAGACGTCGGTAAGTTTTCGAGCAACTGAAATAATTTGTTGATTTGCAAAGCGTAAACAACCTTCAACGAGTTGATTTTCTCGTCGGGTAGTTCACTTATTGGTTTAACTGTTGGAGCAATGAGTTCCTTCTCTTTCTTCGTTTCTTCTTCGATGAGCTTCAACTGTTTCTCATGATCCTTCATTTTCAACTCGGAAAGGTTCTTCTCATGTTCCTTCCTCTCATTTTGCTTGATGGATGTGTGTAGAGCAGAGGTTGCTAAACTATCAATTTATGAAAATGGAGCTTGGAACCTTGATTGATAAGTCGTTCCATCAGAGTAGTCTTTGGAGGTGCGCTTGCTTCCAATGTAGCAGTTTCATCGTGGGCGCTACCAAATGGTAGAGAAGTTCTTTTCAATGCGTTGGCCATTATGTCAAGCAGACCGGCTTCCTAAACAGTGGGTTTTTGCCATTTTCCATCATATTCCTACCCTGCCCGGTTCTCCACCGACATTCAACAAGTTTTTCGTGATCTTGGAAATCGCGTCCAAATTTCCACTGTTTGCTAGAAAGCTCTCAATCGCATTTGGTTGTAGATTAGGAACACTTGGAATGGATTGTATGCCTTGTGCATTGCTCTGTGAGAAAATCGAGTTGACAATATTCCCTGCTGGTTCCAGAGAACTGAACTGTGTTCCGTCAACTACACTTGATGCTGATCTCAGTCCAGCCAGAGGAATTGCCGGATCGATTCCTGAAAATCATTATGAAGATCCGTCTGCGTATTCAACATTATCAGCTCTTATCTCAGACTATGTCCGAATCGTTCTGATTCATAAAAACCTAAATACCTGCGATATTGCTGACAGCGTGCTGGACAGGACGTCGTTCAGAAATATAGTTCGGCTGGTTGTTGTCCCAACTTCCAGCATGCATGGGAACACCATTCGGAATTTGAATGTCTCCGATAGAGGAGCGGTACTTGACAGCTTGCTGAGCTGGACCCAGTTGATCGAGACCGTTGCTTGAAGGAATCTGTAGTGAGGATAGTTCCGGAGACCCATCGGAGATCCGTGAACTGCTTGGAGTCATTTTCTGAAGTTCGTTTTTGCTTCTGACTGTGACAATCCTACCATCTTCGTGATCACATTGTTTCTGTCAGCAGTAACCAAGAAATCTCTCTCGTTGACAGCAGCAAACGATTTTGAAGATCTGTTCGGAACTGGTGACTAAAATGAACATTTGCAATAATTATTTTTCTTCATACTAATCTCGGCATAGTTTTGCCTTGTGGAGCCGGCGGATACTGTATGTGGTTAGGACTTGGCTGTTGTATGTACGTCATTTTTGGCGCTTGCGGTAATTGCGGGAGCTGCCTCGCAAAATCCGCTGGTTCCGTCGGAGTGCGACCCCGTATTTGGGGACGAATGACCTGATTGCGGCGAGCTTGTCTGGAATGAGACGAGATTTTTATCGGACAAATGCCTGGTATTACTTTGATGGACCTTCCACGACATCCATCGGCTCCTTTGCTTGGGATAGTCGTCTTGGAGCTGTTGGAGGTCCTTCAGGAATACGATGGATATAGTCTTTCTCATCGGCACCCTAGATTAGTTATTCCTGAGAAGTATAGGAGCCTACTAAAGGAGTCGAATACAAGGAATGTTGTTTCTGCTGTTTTATTCGTTGCTGGTATTGTGACCATGGTATGATTGCAACTGGTCGCTCGACAATTTCGGCGGTCACCAAGATGCATGCTGCTAGAAGAAACCTAATCAAAGTACAGGAGGAAAAACCTACAAAGGAGCACGCTGAGGAAGCGCATTGCTGCTGGCAATGGGGATCGGGGTCAGTCCGCCCGCGCTGCCTGGTAACCGGAAAATGACCCTTCATAGCCGAATGCACAGCGCTGACCACACATACACTTTGGGAATGAGGGAGATGAAAATCGAGGACGCGAGTAATTCGTTTCCATTCAGGCAAACAGTAGCGATACAACAACGAAAAAGCTGTAAAATCGTTTTGGAGACCTGTTGCACGAGTCCTTCTCGCAGCAGCAGATATGGTCTCCATAGGTTTCCTGATTTTAGCATGTACTACTCTTAAAAACATGTCAGAATTTTAATGAACGAGGCACTTACGCTGCAGATTCTGTTGTCAGTAGAGTCATACTCTGCTCCTTCTGCATCATACGTCTCTGGTTTTCTCAAACTGTTAAATTCAACTCTTATACTCGTTCAGATTGATGGCTTTGCAAACAAATAGGAGTAGATTGAACAGCTGGCAAAGATTCTCAGTTTAAGAAGAACCTAAGAGGCTAATGCTTTTAAAGTAGCTGTGTCAGAAAACACTGCAGTGCCCTTTGGAGTCGTTTCGATGATTCCGTCTACATTTGTGGCTCAACTTTGCGAAGGTTTGCAGGATCGATAACTTCCTTTTTGTGGAAAGAATTGTGTACATTCGAACAGTAGGATACGTAATCGCGGGACAATTTCTGGCATACGACATTGACTTGTGATGTTTTTCACAAATTGTTTTGAGTTTTCCTGATTCCATTGATGTTTGCAATCTCATTCCTACCGCAGTTTTCTGTGTTATTTCAGAATCATTTATCACCGTGTCAGGAAATGATTCCATCCAATGTCGCTGACTTGGATGCCTGGAATCCTGCAGCATTCCTGTTCATTGGTCAATGGGCTGGTATTCTGTCTTCTTTTAGAGGACTGTTGTTCAGTTGGCTGATGAAGGATTTGAGAAGAGAAAAAGCTTTTTCGCTTGTGTCATTAGGAATCAAAGAATGGAAAAGGCACTTGGTCACTGGAGTCCAGAAATGACGGAACAATTAACAATTACTAAACATCCTTGGAAAACAAGCTGAATATTCGCTTCCTCTTCCAGAGCCGGTTTATATCCTTAATTTGAAAACAGTGCATGTATATAAACAAGTTTCTCAACAGGTTCCTGACCAAAAACATTATCGCTTTTTTTTATCACTTTTTTTCTCGGTTTTTAAGAGTGTTCAATCGACTCAGCGCCAAAAACTATCCCAGAAACGTGTACTTCGACGTCAAATATGCAGTGAACAATGAAGAAAATTGAGAAAACGCTGTTTTCTGTCAACACCGAAGAAAGGTCGAACAGGTTAGAGAGACTTCAAGCTCGCGTTAAAGACCGTTTTTCGAAAATCGAAGTGTTACCCGTATCCCAAGGAAAATTCTGTTAAGGTAATTCCTTTCGGGGTCGGGTCTTGGTGCAGATTTCGGAATTGAAATAATGAAAACCACTTTTGGTGACCTTATCACTTAAATATGAAGAAAGTCAAAGAGTACGCAATTGCGAACCAGCTTGTATTAAACGGCATTGAATTGTGTTAAGTATTTTCAAAAATGTTTTTCCTTATTACATTTATGTCTGCATCTTCATTTTAGCCAGTTTCAAGGATATTCCAGAACTTTTTATCCTGTTCAAAATGTTTTCGAAGGTTAGTGCTCTTTTAATAACAAAAATACGTGATTGAGATGCATTGCAGAGCATTTTCTCGCTTCACGAGGCTAAGCAAAAACGTCAACAGGTTTCTGGCTGTCCAAGTTTGCAATAAGAAAAGAAACGGAGAGATTTCGGGAATTTCGTCTCCCTCTATGCGGGTACTAAATTTTAAAAGTCATTTGCTAAAATTTCAGTTCATGAATCCGCTATATACTCGTCAAAAACAATTCAACAATCGATGGTTTCGTATTAAGCACATTCGGTCGATCCAACCTTTCACATTTATGGAATCAGAAGACGCTTGGAATGGACAGCCTTATCGTTTCATGTTGGACTGTATGATTTGGCCGATTTTGCATCTGAATATTGTACTCTTGGTTAGTGCACAGCCAGTACCTATTCATTCCTGGATGAAAAATCTCGACTTCCATCTTTCCACAACCCGACCAAAGGAGTTTGAACATAAAATTGGGAGCTGGTTAAAAGCCTTTCCGAACTTATCGAGGTAGATTCAATGAAAAAGTGTGCACAACCCATATTCAGATGTGGTGGGCAGGCGAATGGGAAATGCTGTGCAGATCTTCAAAGTGACATGAGACCAGCCCATTACAAATATCCACCGAAGTTTGGAAGGCTGTTTCGAGTTCAGACCAAAGTTTGAGGATAGAATTTTGCCAAAAGAGAAGGACCAGATATGATATATTCTTTGTCCCGAGTCCTGATCGCGGATACGCCGTCTTTAAAAAGCGTGCTGGAAACGACAGACCCGGTGCCACTTCGTGATAATCTCAAACATTAGATTACTTACTGATCTCATTCCCTATGAGAGCCTTCTATTTGGGTATTATAAGCATCAAGTTTACCCTGTGGATTATTTCGGTTACGCTGGTTATCCCGTTTCTCTGATTGACCTCGCGGCTTCTTGTGCTTTATGGGCTACGTACCATTATTAGATTAGTTTCTTGAAATTGTTCTCCTGGGCTGACTTCATAATAAACCGTCTTTGCTAACTTCGAATGAAATCTGCAAAGCCAACCGGAGCACCGAGTTTTTCTTTAAAAAAAAGGGCTAGAAAGGACGATCAATCGGTGTGTGCTTTGTTACCAGATGTGTTCGTCCGGTAGAAGATGATTTTGCGACCGTGTGTTACTTATACCAGTTCTAAACCTAGCTGGTCTAGGTTAGGCTGCATAGAGAACAGGGAGCATATTAGAGCAAGTTTATGATTTATCTTATACACAAATACAAAGTTAGACCTCGTCAGAGTCATCATCTCCATCGTAAAGTTTGTAAGCGCGAGGAGCAGGGTAGACGGCGTCACCTTCAGCATCCTTGGCCTGAGCGAAACCGAGACGATCCTGTCCCACATCGAACACTGTGTAGTATCTGAAAAGCTCTGAGCTGACAAAAGTACACTCTTTCTACCTTCCAATGAAGACGTCTCCAAGGATCCAGAGCTCTCCGATACGTTCGGGGAAGTCCATTCCCATGAAGCCAGACAAGCAAATAGTCTTTCCTTGGGCTCCTACCTTGAGGATGTAGTCTTCTCCCTTAAGGGTGTAGGTTTTTCCAGCAATGACGAACGAGACATCAGGAAGACTGGGAACTTTGTCACAGGGGACCATGTACTATAAACAAATTTTAAACCCATTCCATAAATAATAATAACCTCTCCCTTCATCAACGGTTCAGCTCCGATAAACTGCTGTATAGCCTCAACCTGGGCCTTGGGTCCAGCGATGAGAGATGTTCCAGTGTCAGCAATGGCCTGGCATCCATTAGGGCAAGCAACGGACGAGCTTCCACCAAGAACCTGCAAAACCTCGGTCAGGGTCAGCTGGTCGCACACAAACATTGTCCATTTTGAACTGCCAGTAGCCCTTGCGAGTGACAGGTGTGTAGTTGATGGGCTCGACATAGCGACGAGAGTCTACACCGCCAAAGGTGATTTCGCCTCCAATTGCAGAGTCGGGGTTCCTGTTTTTGGAAATTAGAGCCTCTAGGCTGCGGATAAGTACCTGTTGAGCCAGAAGGCAAATACCGGAGAGGGAACCTTCTTCTGCTCGACCAGGGTATGGAAAACGGGCTTAACTCCTGAAAACGACACATGTCTTTTTATTCAGGTTCTTTTACCAAGGACAGCGATCTCAGGGTAGGCCATTCCGAGGATTCCGTCAAACTTGGCCGCGACGAAAGTCAAACCAGGTTCGCTGGTAGCTTCGGCAAACGGCTGATTCTCAGCACAGATACCGGCAACACAGACACTGTCTTTGGAGATGAATCCTTTCATGGATCCTGTTCCGTACTGAATAGCCATTTTGCGTCCATCCTCCTTGTAAGTAGAGGAAGCAGCAGAGTCATAGCGATGATGGAGCACTGGAATCGATATATTCTTTCACAACACACTTGTGTTGGTCAGAGACATTCAGATAAGAAACGTGCTTATTGACATGGAGCTGATAAAGAGGAAGACAGAAAACAGGAAGGTGTCCATTACGGGTCATCGATTGATGAAAACTCACTGCAGGCAATGTCATAGAACGGGCACTTGCGAGAAGGCACCCAGAGGTTGGAGGAGCCGGTGTCGAAGATGACAGTAAAGTTCTGTGCAGGTGTTCCGATACCAATCACACCGAAGTACTGAGCATCCATGTAGTTTCGGAGAAGCTCATCGATCTCATTTACGTTGTTAACCTTGACTCTTAGTATTAACCATAATCCAGAGTCACTTACTCCCTCAATATCGTTGATCGTATACTTGTGGTGCAGTTTCTTCTGAAAATGAGCCCTCTGTCTGGCGTAGTCTTCCCAAGTTCCCGTCTCTAAAAGACGCTGCCTTAGAGTCATCTGTTTTGTGAGTTCGACTCTGAATTCAAATCAACGCAGGCTCAGTAATACCTACCTTCTGAAGACTCCATTTCGCAAAGTTTTTCTGTACCCTACTGCGAGGGCAACACAAAGAGCAAGAAGAAGAAGACCGACTCGAGCCATGGTTCGAGGTCGAGTGTCGTTATCAAATGGTCAGCAGCTGTCTTGGGAGGCTAAGATAGCAGCTGCCACTGTCCCTGTTTACAGAATATCTCTCTGGGATAGTTCAAAACAAGGATCAGGTGATAAGATTCGAAAAGTATGTGAGCGTGTATGATTTGCGAAAGATGCCTGAGGTCGCTGCCAAGCACACACACAGTTCTGATTCACTACCAAACCAAATAAAAACCTCGAGAACACAAATAGTTCTTCTCGAACCCTATAGAATGTGCCAGACTATCCACGCAGATCGTTCTTTAGCCGCGGGTCAACATGTTCGCAAAAGTGTTAAGTAGTCCCTACGCTACATTCCTTGAGGCAGTGGCGGTAAACAGACAAGGACCAAGTGGTCCTGTATTCCAAATACGTCCACCAGGAGCACAATGTAGCTTATTTGCGTTGCACTTCGCCCTCGGCGAAAAATACGCGGACATCGTGGATTCAGGCAATATGCGACACAAAATGGACAGCCAGGGGGTTATAAATTCGGTACCAAAGAAGGACAGTAGATTGATCAATGAAATCTCCTTAATGTAATAGTTGGGAAGCTATGGTACATCTTGTGTTTTAAGGTATACACTTGAAACATCCAAAGTAGGCTCTCGTACTGTATCGTCTGTGTAGACAGGAACTGCTCCAGGCTCGTATCGTCGTCGATTTCATGCTTGCGATCTGTGCGTGACCAGCTTCTCAGTATGTTTATTTTGCTTCTCGACAATGACCACACACATTGCCTTGTGTCTCCCCCGCGTTCTGCTTGCGTTACGTTTTTTGACCGCGACCCACCTCGTCCGACTATAAAACCGGCCGACGCGGCTCCCAACCTCCAGGCACACACTAAATTTAACCTCGGAGCGCTATTAAACAAACCATTTCACTCTCAACCTTTACCTTTTTCGAATCCGCTCGATTTCAGTGAGTATGATACGCACCTTGGTACTCCTTGTCCTGCCCTGCTTGGCCATGGCCTATCCTCCTCGACTTGGTGACCCCTTTAGCCCTCTCGGACCCTGGAGCAAGAGAGTATTGTTATACTTTTACTGTTACATCCAGTTATTTTTAGGGTCCTCCTTGCGGACTTCCCAAATTTATTGATCAGCTGCCGGAGGAAGCCCAAACAAAGATAAGGACTATTTGGGAAAATTACAAGGAGGGACAGGACTGTGATGCTGAGCACAAGAAGACTAGGTAAACAAACATTCTGGTATCCTTTTATGTCAAATTTTCTAGGGAAGTGATTCATGAGCTCCCTGATGAAGTTCGTGACACGATCTTTGCCGGAAGATGCGGACCTACTTTCCTTCGCAATGTTTCTTCTACCATCAAGAAGGAGTTTCGCGCTGTCTGGTACTTTCACATACCAATTCTACCCATCACAAACGTTTCAGGTTCGACCATCGTCTGTCACTTGAAGAGAAGGAGCTCGCTCTGAAGAAGCTGGCCTTCTCTCTTCTTACCGGAGAATCTGTAAGTTTGTCTAACTACCTATAAGATATTTGTTTTTAGCTTGCTCTGTTCAATAAGTGGGAAGAAGAGCTTCAGATCCGTAAGAGTGAGTTGACTAAGAAGATCGAGTCGCTTTCTCCCGCTGCCAAGGAAGCTTACGATCAGTGGAAGGAACTCAGACTGAAGGAGAAGCAGTTCCTTGCTAGCCTTCCCAAGGAAGTTCGGGACGAGCTCAGAACTCTTTGCGGATTCCGTCCTAGAAAGGAGGAGCCAACCAGCACAGAAGCTTCCGTTGCTTCTTCTACTGAAACCATTACCGAGGTTCGATACCTTCTGTATTGCTCACGATTCTTCTTAATTTCAGGCACCAGTTGACCCCACCACCACTGCCCAGCCCATGATTGAGGAAAAAACCAAGGAGGCCGAGTTTGCCGTGTTCCTCGACGTGTCGATGCCTGAAGAACTTAACACCGAAGCTCAGTGCTCCTATTACATGTAAAATTAGCCCCTCTGGCTAATTGGTGAAGTACGCCGACGTTCGGCTATGTCTGTACAGAAAAGAGCTGTAATAAATTATATTTCTTACTCAAAGTGTGTGTATTTGGGAAAATATCTTCATTCCAAGCTATTGGACAGGAGAAACCGGAAAATTCGAAGTACACGAGACGACTCAGGTTGGGTGATATGGTATATAGATTTCTTAGATAGAACATCGTGGGGTTCTCTACGGCAGGGAGATTAGTAGACAGGTTTTGAATTCTAGGGATGGGGGTCAATATTTGATTATGGGTCAGGAAATAAAGCTGGAAAGGTACACAGACAGATAGAGAGAGACTAAATAGGAAGGAATACAGCACGAAGTACACGAATCAACACGAGAAATCTGGTTCTGAAATGGCAACGGGACATACAATTTACAGATAAAATTACTTGTAGGGGACAGGTTAGGTAACGGCGCGCTTTGAAGCGACCGAAAGAGAGCGGACAGGTATAGGCGGCCAGGGGAGCTAAAGTAGAAGCAAGAACAAAAGAAACGGAATTGAGAGATCACGCCACCCTTCTCTATGAAACACTGGGATATGAGACCTCGGCTCTCAATCGGACATTTCAATTTGGGGGTATAAGTCTGATCTTTAAGCATCAAGCAGATTGCCAGTTGGCACTCCAGATGACGCTGTCGGGGTCGTGACGCCGTTGGCTCCAGTGGAGGCCATTGTTGAATAATTGGTGCCGGAGCTACTCGCTAGTCGCGTCTCGTCCTGACTCGTGCTCTGTCCCGCTGCCTGAAAATACAAAGTTATGGCAAGCAGTTACACATGGATCAAAGCTTCTGTTTAGGAAAAGGACGTGCTACTCATCCGATCAATTGCCATGTTGAAATCGTGCAACTGTCACTCAGAGTGATAAAAGAGTACCAAATTTCAGGCGTCTCACCAGGACATTACAAAGGGATAGGTAGAAGAAGATCGTGGCTCAAATCAAAGGGTTGTAGTCGGATCTTAGTGGACGGGGCATGGAGGGCCACTGAGCCGTATCCGAAAGCGTCCCGCCTAACTGGTAGGTATTCTCTTCCAGGCTCGTCCCAGGTGTCGAAGTGCTTGCCTCCGCCTGAAGGAGATCGGTTTCTAGTGCGGACACAAAGTAGAGCCATACAGCCATCCCTCCACCTTGTTGACTTGACGAGACAGGGTAAGGACACAAAACTGTGCGTTAAAGAGATGAGAGACAACACAACGGCTGATCGAATGAATAAAGCATTAACAGTGATAGAAACTAAGGAAAACTAGAAACCTGAAGCCAAGTTACCACTGACCGAGCGTTGAGGGTTCGAGTGCTGAAAAGAGGATGATTAGGATTTATCAAATTATGATGGTACTTGAGTGTACTGCTGGTACTGAGGATGGAAATTGTGAATGGCATCCTGCATAATATCCTTGGGGTTCATGGTTTCCTTAAGAGATGAGCTAATTGACTGAAGTGTCACTGGTCGTCCATCGTTGGCACTGTTAACTGAACAAAACTTTGTATAGATTAAAAGTGAAAGGAACCTGAGTGAGCATCGGCGTAGGCAGAAACGCCAAAGGCGAAGCGAAGAGCAATAGCGGCTCCTAACATTTCTAGACAGATCAAAAAGTTTTGCCATCCAGCGGCGACTGTTCCACTATTGATCACAACATTTCCGTTGGCGTCGGTGACGGATTGGAAAGCAGATGTGGCTCCGAGAATAGCGATCAAGAATCCTGGATAAAAATTATTGTTACAACGAATAAAACTATATAGCAACCTTGCCAAAAAGAGAGAAAGATAACGCTCTTGACCGTAAGGAACTTGAGAACCGGACTGTAGGGCGAAAGCAGATCTTTGGTAGCCGTATAAAAGAGGAACAAGCCGTAGAGTGCAAGGGAAATTGACACGTTGTAGACTAGTGTAATCCAAAGGTAACCCTCATCGGGGCTAAAAAGAATTTCTTGAAGAAAACAACTATTTCCTCACCTCCAGTTTCCGTCTTCGTACTTTCCCATTGATGTCAGAATGAGAGTGATGACTGCCATGATGGGCTTGATGAAACAGAACTGGAGAGTGGCCTGCTTACAGAACCGAAGAAACTCGATCGTGTACTGTTTTCCGGCGAGACAGCATGTGAACGTGTAGTAATTGGTAGGCCGAATCGGCTTTCCACGGATCTCAGCCATGATGTTACTCTCTCCTCCCAAGTACTCGTAGCATAGTGACAAGAACGAGTAGATCACAAAGGCTGAAATTGGTAGAGTGAGAATTGAAATGTATAAACTTTACCTTCATAGCAGTCACGGATTGAGTTGAAGTAGATGTAGACATTGTCGGAGAAGAAGATCAGACTCAACCAGGAGTCGAATGCGTAGATCGGCACAATGAAGAGGATTCGTACGATCCAGCGCTGCTCTGCCGGACAGGAATAATACCGCAAATGCTGATAGATCTGGATCCGAAACTAGGAAAAACCTTAATCAGAGATACCTGATGAAGAGTGATAAAGAGAGCTGCCCAAGTGCAGAGACCTGCAAGGCCCTGAGCCGTCGCCGACCTAATGAAAGTATTGCCTGCAGTCCCGTTCATTTGACACTAGCACATCTGAAAAGAAGAGACTGATTGATGAGAACGGCGGAGAGAGAACGGAAAAGGATTAACTATGTGTATGTGGAAATCAAAGAATGAATCATCCATGCATGGTAATTGGACGCAGCGATCGGAGTGAGGTTCTTTCTCGATAAGATAAGATAGAAAAATCGTTCAGAAAGGAAAAAGTTCCCTGTCAATTAGGTACAATTGAGAGCGAGAGAGACCTCGCTAGGCCCAGCGTCTGAGACGGCCACTGTTTAGGGGGCTAAAAGACGCATTGATCGTTAGAGCCTGTCCCGATCCGGAACCACGGATCGCCTTAGGCCAGATTGGCGTCTATGATAGACAATGGCAATCTTTGGAAATAGAAAAACTCGCGAAAAATGTAAGATTGAGAAAGCGGGGTCGTCGAATCGCTCGTGTTTGTTGAGGCCTCGTTATTGAGGGATCTTGATGATGTTTTGCACACGGAACCGTATGCTGAATAAAGCGAGAGAATCAGTAAGATGACAGCTAACTCGATCATACGAGCGAGGTTGCGAAAATCGATGAACCATGAGTCGGTGTCTGGTAAACTGCGACTTGCTTACCCAGGCCGCATCAGTCTGGCAGGCTCATAAAATACGCCGCCTGGAAAGCAAACAACAATCCCAGTGATAGTTAGTTAATCAAAGTTAAAAGGTTTGACATGAAATTGACTGGAAAAAGTAAGGCTGGGAAAGAGTTGCTAGGCTACTGCTCGGCCAATGTGGGCGGCTTTGATCGATGCACATGTGTCAAAAACGCCTGATGAGTCCGATTCATAACAGTGAACAGATCGAACATAAACGATAATGATTAATATGAAAGAATTGCCGCAAAAAAAGGCGTTTATTGCCTGTATCAGGTAGAAAATAGGCACAACAGGGATCGTAGACCTAAGTTAAGAACAGGGGACAATTAAGAGAATGTCCAATTACCCATCATTCACAGACAGAAGCGAAAAGGAAGCACCAAAAAACAAAACAACTTTAAGTGCGGCTGCTGGCCGTCTGCGCAATCGATGTCCTACAATTGGCTGCGTAGTCAAAAGCGCGCTTAAAAGGAAGATACTCAGCTGAGGATTTTTTTGACGATTGAAAACAAAAACACAGAAGAATGATGATCACGGACAGTTCTCTGAAAACTTTTGAAATGGTGCCACAATTGGGGAGGTGTGGGGGAGGATGGACCGGAGCAAACATTACTGCGTCACTTTGCTCAAACGGCTTCTTTTCTCGACACAAAAATTGTAACGGATTCAAAGCATCCTATTCCTAACTCTCTTTCCAGACCCGTACATGTGTTGTGGCGGTTCGATGAAGATTCTTTTCAAGGACAGGATAGGCTGAGGGATTGGATGAGAGAAAGCCACCGCAGAGTATTTGCGTCCCTCGCAAGTTGTTCTGCGCGCGCGGCTGCGTTGCGTGTTCACATTTTTCTTTTTATAAACTTCTGAGCTTGGTAGAAAAACAGATCTGAGGTAGTTTTTGTGACTTGTGCAATACCGACTGTCTCCGACCGACCCAGTGGGAAATCGATAACGACTAGCATCCGGGAATGACATGGTTTGCACTGATTATTGTCTTAAGCGACCTCTATTGTTCCACTTTTTACTATTTTTATAGCCTAACATCTTATAACTTAATCTATGGGTCCACTATACGGATTTATTTGTCTAAAGCGCTACTTTTCCTAGGACGTGTAGGTATACAATCTTCTAATCTATTTTTTCTCCCCTATTCCCCTAACAAACCTTGCCAATTCCGAACTATTTTCTTGCGGAATTTTTTGTTATTTATAATCACGAACCATTTAATCAGTGGCCTGATTGCGTTCAAAAGTACAGCTGAATGAAAATATTGACCACTGCATTCCAACAATCGTCCTCAACCATAACCGGACAATGAGAATGTTGAAGCTGTTCAGTAGGCGAAAGGGATGACGCAGTTTGTTTCAGACCGGCTGATAGAAGCTCCCTCTCTAAGCCAAAGAAGAAGAAACACGCGAAGTGACGCATTAAATTTTTTCTACACATAGCCCTCCGTCCGACTCGTTTATCTGTGTATGCGGGGTCGATCGATGCGAGCGTTCACAGTAATTTGCCCCTGCGCGACCTGGTCGGCCCCATCCAGCCATAGGGGAAGCCTGTGTGTGTGATCGCCCCCCTCCCCCATTCTACCTCCTCACCCAGTTTGTCGCTAGCAAAAAGCCCTATTATTTTCATTTTCTCAGAAAAGCTTCCCTATTTCTTTTTTTCCTTTCTCTCTTCCCCAAGATAAATCCAGTTCTTGCAGGGAACGTCTCAATGCAGCGGCGATGTTCATTGTGAAGGGACGAGTCCCTCTATTTTTTCACTGGGCCGTGGCACTAATCCTTCCTCTATGTGTACTAGGAAACCAGGCCAGTTTTGATCTAGAAAAAGTATGTTATACAAACGTTTCAATCTAATCTCAATTCAATTATAGCAGCTTGCCAATAATTGTGATCTACCATGCTACAATGGAGTCTGCCTCAATGGGTCATGTGTATGTACGAAAGGCTGGTCCGGGCCACAGTGTGACCATTGTTATGGCCGAATAAGGTTTGTGTACTTCCGTTTTCCAAGGCTTTCGCGCGCCGTTTCAGCGATTAGATAACGCAGAAAATTTCAGACTGTCAGAAAATCAGACACAGTTGAGCGACGGTCCACAAGTCTACAGTTCATCGTCCAAATGCACCTGGATTATTGAAAGCGACAAGGTGTGTAGTTGATCCGATTATTATTTCCCCGCTTCTACTGTCATCTGGGAAGAACGGTCACAAACTGGTCAAAGGAAAGTGAGAGAAAAGGGAGAGATTAATTAAGGACGGCTTATTTGAAGAAAATGAACGGCAGTTGAACGACCAGCCGTCTCTAGAGTAAAAAAACATCCTCCCCGTGTGATTTTAGAAGATTGATTTCGTCTCGCTCAACGAAATGCAATATGGCACAGAATGGAGGCAGAATTGGTGAAAGAAATAAGGGAAATTTTAGCCGACGAGTGGTCCTCTCAACATACGTGTCGAAAATTTCAAGACAGAATGTGGCTGGGACTTCGTTTACATCTACGACGGAGACGGTGTCCATGGAGACCAGCTGGCGGCCTTCTGGTTAGTACAAATCAAAACAAGTTGATGAAAGGATTGCAGCGGTGACCAAGAGTCTCAGGAGATTAGTGCACCTTCTGGGAAGGCGCTCATTTATTTTTTCAGTGATCTAGCTATGAATCTTGACGGGTTTAACATTACATACGAGTTTGAAAAGTGAGTTCCTACCGCAGTTTCTTTCTATTCGAAAACTTCAGATGCCCATATAATTGTTCAAATCATGGTAGCTGCCAAGTGCAGACTTGTAAATGTGATGCTGGCTACACGGGTATGTTGTTTCCTTTTTGTTTCACGAGAATGTTTAAGGTAGTTTCTGTAACATTCAAATGTGTACAAACGAGCTGGAAGGTCAGTCAGGACCATGTGAGAATGGAGGCAGGTGCTCCGAAAAACGTTGTTTGTGTGCCGAAGGTTTTCATGGTGATTTCTGCCAGGAGTCGTCCAGAAATCTCGTCTGGGATGAGATGATTCCCAATGAGAGCCCAACAGCTAGGGCTTCCCATGCATCGGTTATGGTGGATGATGTCATTTGGACCATAGGTAGAAACACTTACAAATGCACGTTAAGGATCACTTTAGGTGGTGAGCACTTCACAGGAGAACTGCCAGACAATGTGGTGACGTTCAACACGACCTCGAGAACATGGAACACCATTCTGATAGAGGGAGACGAAAAGCCACAGCCGAGATATGACCACACGTTGGTTCAACACAAGGTACCATCCTGGTTTTGCAATACTGACTCTTGTTTGCAGAACAAACTGTACATGTTTGGTGGAGTTGTTGACCGCAAAATCATCTCTGGCGAGCTGTGGTCTCTCGATCTTCAAACTCAAAAATGGCATTTGGAGTCGGATGCGCCTGAAAGTCTATCGGTAACCCTGAAAAACTTTCATTTCCATCCTTGTTTACTAGGTTGCTCCGCTGGCCGCTTCGGGTCACTCGGCTCATGTGATTGGCTCCGAAATGTTTGTCTTTTTCGGGTACCATCCTCGAATTGGGTTTATCTACCAAGTGCAAATTTACAACTTCGGTAAGCTGGACTTTGCGCAGACGTGATTGGCATTCGTTTCAGACACCAAGCAATGGAGGTTCGGAAACAGTAGAGATCATGTACCGGGGAGATTTCGTCACGCTTCCATCCAGTTTGAATCGGAACAGGTAAGCATAGTAACAGGACAAACAAAAACATGGGAAGAAAGACATACTGACAGATCATTGAGGGAAAATTAACATACAGAGGCTTTGTCTTTAGGGTAATGTCGTCCTCGTATACGGAGGGAGCATGTGGTCCAACCAGCAGAGCAACAATCTGACAGACAGTCTGATGCAGTACAATGTGAAGCAAGAAAGATGGTGAGTCCTTATTTGTACTTTGATTATTTCAATATCAGGGTCCACCTACCAGCTTCCGGTATCCAACAATCTCTTCACACGGCAACTATTCTAAACGGACTGATGATCGTTGTTGGAGGAACCGTCTACAACATCAGTTCTGGAAGATCCAAGCAGGAATGCTTCTCCAATGCCGTACTTGTCTACGATATTGGTTTGTGATTCTACTCTTGTTTGTTATTATCTGACATAGCTTGTAAGCAGTGGTATAATGTTTCTGAAGCTGCAAGTGATCTTCGTCGATATGGGCACACAGCCGTTGCCACAACAGAGGAGCTATTCGTTTTTGGAGGTTTCAACGGAAGAATGCTGAATGAGGTTTGGAGACTTTTACCTTGTAAGATTCCTGTTTAATCTTCCTTACTTTGGGTTATAGCCAAATGCAGCGCAGCTACTCGCCCAGAGGAATGCCGTTCCATCTACGACGCTGTCAAATGCATCTTCTCTGATCATTCTTGTGAAAAGTTGGATCCGTTTGTTAGCTACAAGCAGTCTTTCCTCTCCTTTATCAAGAACGAATCACCAAAAGGGACGATACACTGTCAAAGCACACCGCTAAGGTACAATGCTTTCCATAACTTTTCATTTAAAATAATACAGACAAGTCTTCCAATCTTGTGAAGACCAGAAGGACTGCATTACTTGTACATCACAGTCAGAATGCGGCTGGTGTTCCTCGGGAGAGCAGTGTCTCCCAAACGAGTCAGAATGCGTCGATGGACAGATGATTCTCACCACCTATCAAAAATGCCCAGCTAGTGTCGGAACAGCTCCTCCACGACCATGTTCGATGTCAACAGACTGTCATAGTTGCAAGCTGCTAGCTCATTGTAACTGGTTCACTGTGGACAACAAAAACTTATGCATCTCGTTGGAAGAACAAGGTGGGTACCAAAACATGATCAAGAAATAGATTGTATTTTGTTTGGAGTTTTCAAAAACATTACTCAATCCTTCGTTTCAGCAATTCTCCTAGCTGAGCAACATTCCCGGGAACTGGAAAGGCTGACTTCAGCTACGATACCACTTCGACATTCCCCTCCGGCTCCAGTCAACTTCGGGCAGGCGAGCCTTCCCATTTATCCTTTTCTCAATTTATTGTTTAGAACACCACGCAGTGTGCTGTAGCCTGTGCTGACATCCCGGAGTGCGGCGACTGTATTTCCAATACCAGATGCATGTGGTGCCCGAGTACTGTACGATGCATCAACATGGAAGCTTACACTCTGTCCTTTGCTTACGGACAGTGTCATTCTTGGGTGACAGGAAACAGCCCCGGCGGATACATGAAAACCTGTGCGCAAGGTAACGACTAAAAATACAGTTTTTATCGCAAGTTTCTGAAGAATCGTCCAACTGCAGCTCCCACAAGACATGCTTCGAGTGTCAACTGTCGCCGCATTGTGGGTGGCTGGACGACGGGTCCAAAACGGGTTTGGGCGAGTGCGTCAAAGGAAACAACACTGGCCCATTAGACGTGATCCCAAACACCAATCAGACCTGGTATTTCTTGGAATGTCCAGGTTGGGGATCAAGAATGAATGACTCTTATACAATCACGTTCAGCTTGTCAATGCAACGGGCACTCCAAATGCAATAGTACAGCTGCCGGCTTCTTGTCAACTCGCGAAGTTTGTGCATTTTGTGCAAACAATACTACAGGAAGGCACTGTGAGACCTGTGCATCCGGCTTTTTTGGAGATCCGAGGAACGGTGGGACGTGCAGTCGTGAGTTTGTTTTCTGAACCAGTATTGTTCGATTTTAGCCTGTGAATGCCATGGTCAAGCAAGCGACTGTGATCCTCGGACCGGATACTGTCACTGTAAAACAAAGGGAGTCATTGGAAAGTCGTGCGACCGATGTGACCACAAATACTACGGTAATCCTGTCAATGGAACACCGTGCTATTGTAAGGGACTCATATTCATTGAGGCGACGATAAAATCTCAGACGAACTAGCCGTCGACTTCATCTTTACCTTCAAGCTGAAGAAGGAGGACAAAGACCGACATGTGACTGATATCTACTTGTACAGCACCCCATACAAGGTAAAACTTGTGCTAAAGAAAACAAACAGTTCGTTTAAGAAAGATACAGATGTCACCTTCCAAATCAGCTGTGACCCTACTGCTTATGTTGCATTGAGTGAGACAACTTCATATCTGCCTGGTCATCCGCCAAGAAACAGGACTTTGATGACTAGGACGCACTGTGATCATCGGGGATTCAGGAGAATCTATTCAGCCTCGGATAGTGACGGATGGAGTTTTGGAAATGACCACAATACCACCTTCTTCGTGAGTTTTTGGCTATTAACTATCACAAAGCTCTTCTTCATCATTCAAAAAAGGATTGTTTCAGGTCCGGGTATATAACTTTTCCACCCCGATTACGATCCAAGTCTCCTTTGCTCAGTCTCCTCCTATCAACTGGGTGTTGTTCTTTGTCATCTTCGCTGCGTAAGTCACATTCCATGGTGATAGTTCACATCTGCTCTTGCAGTTGCTTTATCGTCCTTCTCGTAGTCGCCGGATTGTTATGGATGATCAAGTTAAGAATTGAAGTCTACCGACGCAATCAGAGAAGGATTGATGAAATTGAGCATGTAAGAACGAAAGGGTGCAAAAGAGTATTTCTCGTTTCAGATGGCTTCTCGTCCGTTTGCCAATGTTAAGATGGAGCTGTCTACCTCGTATACAACTGTAACACCTTGTTTTATATATTTCCATACATCTTTTTAGATCACTCACAGTCCGACACCGCTGTCCATTGAGCCTTGTAGCAATTATAAAGCCGGTGTTTTTACTCTGGCTGTTCGCTTGCCGACTGGTGGAAGAGCAACAACACCAAATGGAACTTCGGGTCTTGCTGTTGCTTCGGCTCTTTGTCTGCTCACTCCTGCCCAGCTTGGAGTCCTGCAAGCTCCAGAGAGCTCGGAGAATAAGAACAACCGGAAAACCAATATGCGACGATATATCCCATTCCTCCGAGGAAGACAGGTCGAAAACGCGTAGTGTTCACTCAGAGACTTTATTATGCTCATCCAATTCTGTTTCTTTTCCCTATCTTTTTGTAAAAACTTGGTGACGGGCTCCTTCCTCCAAACATAAATTCACTTAATTGCTCCAAATCACTTTAGAGTGTCTTACCCATAAAACCCCAAACAATAATGCAGGCATAATTTTAGCTCATTTTATATTGACCTCGACCCAAACATACACCATAATCCCAGCCAATTTCGTTCCCTTCCCTTCTAAGTCATTTTCTCTGTGTTTGTCTTTCTTTGATCCGCCTAAATACTGCACTGTTCGATACGTGTCAATTAGCCCGTTGAGGCAAAATAAACTTTATGACTTATTCTTTTAGAGAGCTTGCATAAGAGAAAGTAAGAAAAAGAGCCAATAAAGTTGATATCCGTTAGCGAGGCTTCAATTTCTCAAAGCCCAGGTCTCGTCACGATACTCCTGACTACTGTATATCATTGGCAGTGCTCAACGAGCACAATAGTTATAAAATCCCGGATTCAGCGATTACGCCAATTATTAACTGTATTTTAGGGGGCCTAGTACCTTGCATTAACTTTATTCAACATGAAATTTCAGAATCACAGAAATTGGCAGACTTATTGCTGCTTAGGTTCTACCTGAGCAAAAGGCTGCACTGATAGATTATTAGGCTTCGCTGTTGAAGAGAGGCAATGACATATAATGAAGCTTAGAAGGCGGTACGACGAAATGTGAAACGCGTTTCTTACAAACCACGGGCTCTTGACTATCGGTAGCCATAACGTTTTTTTCCGATGTTTAAGTACAAAAAAATTAAGCGTGGTTGACTGACAGGGGTTTCTTTGTATATTCTCCAAGACAAAGTCCGAAACAAATATTTGGGCCAAATAAAATTGACAGCTCGTTTTTTGTTCTTTAACGTCTATGTCTACTAGTAATAAAACATATTTCAGTTCCTGCACAGCTTTTTTCCAGAAAACCCATCTGAGGAGACCCATTCAGACTTGTACAATCAGGCTGAAAGTTGGCGCCCGGAAAATGGGGTGGATTCTGAACGTATAGTTAAAGTTTGGAGTCAAGCGGATTGTTAGATTTTTTATACCGACCTGTGTAACAAGATACGGCGGATATCAGTTTATTATTCATTTCCTCGTTTTCTAACCAATCGACACCAAATTTGTTTCTAGGTTATTCTCGGTGGTAAAAACTATAGGAAAAAATTTGAGAGCGACTAGATAGAGGGGAGCCGATAAATCGCGATTTTCAGTTTTAGCGCGCGTACTAAGCCAACGCAGACCAAACCACCGCGAGCGCTACGCGCAATGAAGCAAAAATTCACGTTCATTTAAACGACATTCTGGTGATACTAAACTTTAACGTAGAAGTCTTTTCTTATCATTGGAAAGGTAAAGATCATTATTTAGTCTTCTGCACCCCGCTGATGAGGAGATGCAATGACGGAAAGCCGATGATGAAAGTTTGTACAGTCCAGAGGATGGTATGTGGGAGGCTGAAACGTTTTAGTCATTGCAATCCTTCTTCCTAACGACGGTCGTTAAAAGACACGTTCGGCCCCATTTTCTAATGGCTCAAAAACAGCTGCTCTTTGCATCCCTGCTGGCGCCGAAGCCGCAAAAAGCCAGACGGGGTGCATATGACGCAACCACTAGGCTATGAGGCATCGAAATAGAATTTAGTTTGCGAACATCTCACCCCTGGCCTGCATCACCCAATGTACTGGGGGTTTTAAGAGTTTTAAATACAAAATGGCTGAAATTTGGACTTACTTCATTTGGTGGGTTAGACATGTTAGAGTAGCATAGATGGCCTCCGCAACGTGAAGGAGTGTTGCGATCAGTGCCACAAACTTGACAAAATCCGGCATCTCGTGGCCAATATAAGATGCGAAAGGTCCAATGACTGGAAAGAATCCATTCTCGAGCACTTTAGGATCAATGCAGGCTAGCTGCAAGCTGTACGTAAACGTCTGACCCTAGGTTTCTAACTCACAAAAGTGATGAGGAGACCGACGGGAATGATGATCCACCAGATTAATGCAGGCGTACGGAAAAAATTCTTCATTTCAATTTCAGGATCCGACTCAACTATAGTAGCTGTAGAGTCGATCTTTTCCTAGAAGTGGTATAAGATAAGAGAATACAGAGTATTGAGATACCAGCTGTATGTTCATAATACAAATGTATCACGAGGCATAGGGACAGACGAGAAAATGGACGCCTAGAGGGGTCTAATCAAATCATCCACGAACGATAGGCGGCTATGATCAATATATGATCCAAGAAAACGCCACTCTCTAGCTTTCTTTGATCGCTCAAAGACTAGTTTTTTGAGCAATTGGCCTTATCTCTATTTTTGAAGTTGTCTTAGTCTCCCCTGACAGCAATTTTCTCTTTCCATCCGAAATTTTGTGACGAGACTAGCCTACTGGGTCAAACTTGACCGCAGTGCATCAGTCTCACGAACTTTTGCCCCCTTTTTTTTCTCTCCGTACTTGAAATCCTTTTAGTCTTCAAAAGAGGTTGTTTAGAGAAAACTTAGGTTTTGATAATGAAAGGATGAAGGGAATTAGGCTGAGATGCTATTAAAAAAGATAGTGACTGTGCTGCTGCCCTACTATTGACCAAGTATCGATTGAATGTCTCTCTCCGGCTCATAACAAGAACGGCTGCCGCCTTACACGTGCAGGCCGAGAGAAGAAAGACTTTTTGGGGTAGCGGAACAAAAAGCACACATTGATTTTCCTCGTAGGGATAAGAAGGAAGTACAGATATAGAGATGATACCCTTTCTCGGGAGAAGTGGCAGAGAGATCATGTCAGATCTTGTCAGTTTTGATAAAATCTGAGAGACGGGGCCGACTCACCATGCTTCGGCGACCTCAGCCGTGGATCGTATCCTCTATTCCTTTTCCCGATCCACAATACAAGCCCCGACCCGCATCGATCATCTTCTCCTCGCTTCGAAGCATTTTATTTATTTTACGGTCAGGCGATTTTCTGTGTTAACGACCAGTAGCTGCTAATCCGGGTGTTCTGACTCCCTCTTAGCGTCGATTGATACGGAGAAAAA
This sequence comes from Oscheius sp. JU75, assembly GCA_037178855.1. Taxonomy (NCBI): domain Eukaryota; kingdom Metazoa; phylum Nematoda; class Chromadorea; order Rhabditida; family Rhabditidae; genus Oscheius; species Oscheius sp. JU75. Next base: position 7,691,765 of record JASJZC010000007.1, read on the forward strand.
TTTGTAAAATCGGCTGGTCTATCTGTCAGTTCACAACATTCTTTGAGTGTATGAAACTGACGCGTGTCGATCTTGAAACTGACGGAAACAGTCCGATTGCCGTGCAGTTGGCCATCATTCATCAACGAAACCATTCCTTTCAGTTATCGCATCGGTATTTTTCGCAAGTGTACCAAACTTTTTTGTTCTCTGTCTAAAGTTTGATTTATATTCTTGCACAACATTCACAAAACGTGAACAACTCGCAAAAAGATACTGGTGTCAGACTTTGGTTCGATGACCTAAGTCTACAAACTTTTCTATACCTTTCTCAGTCGCTGTGCACTCCATCGTTTGACGACCATTTGGGCCAACTTTTCCACTTCCGGTTTTTGTGGGCGCCGGGTAGTTTCTGCAAAACGGCCGTCTGTGCCGTTCATCTCGGCAATATCTCCTGAGGTGGAAGGCGCTAGTCGGCGCCTGTCACAGACTAGGACAATGGGTGTTCGCAACGTGCACTTTGCGGCCCGTACGCGGTGGTACCAGGCCGTGCGGCGGGACCGCCGCTCCGTTCCCCTCTCATTCCAATGCTTCACCCGGCGGGGTCAACCGTCCTCCTCCTGCCATCTTCCTTCAGTCTTGTCCGGTGGCCGGCTGTCTACTGACCACTGGTCAGCCGCTGGACAACAACATTACCAACGCTTCCGATCCCATCTGGAACCCCCGTGTCTGAGGTCAGGTTCCTTGTGTCTTTGTTGTGGAACCGCCAGTCGCTCTCGGACAGCAGTCGTGATTCCCCCCTAAGGACCCTTAGTTTTATACACTCTAACTTTTACAATCTGCCAATTTTCCACTGTTTTTCTTAATTTTGAAACTTTTTGAGTTCTCCCAGAAAGTGCAAAGATGTCTCAATTAACCATGAAAAGATCCTGTGTGGCCTTTGCGGATGATTGTAAATGCCAGAGAGTTCAAATTGCGCCTGGTTGAACGCCCGTTCCTTCTGTCTCGCTCGCCTCTCCCGACCGACTAAACGTTCGCATGCGTAAGTGCCTCGGTGGTGCTAGCCCGTGGCATGTAAAGGGCAGACGAGACGTGCACAAGAACAGAGACGCAGACTGTTAGATTTGGTCAAGAGTGATAGTCGGTCGCGGAGGGCGCAGATGGGGGCGTGGCTTTTAGCCGAGGTGGCAGACCGCCCTGACCGCTGGTCATTCGCCCGCACGCACTCGCGCCGTCAACCCGTAGATCCGAACTTGTGTGCTGTATTGCTTAACACAGGCTCGGCTACTGGTAGACGGGCAGTGAAACCTCCTCATCCCCTAGAACACCCACCCTACACCTGTCCGAGAACAAATCGTCTCCAGCGATGAGGTAGTAGGTTGTATAGTTCTGAACTGTATCAATGGAGAAACTATTCAGCCTGCTCGCTCGCCGATGGTTAGGGTACCAAAACGACTGGCGGTATTTAGGGTCCCTATACAGAATTTCAGGCTTCACACAGGTAACAGAGCCGAACTGATCAATGGTTCATAACACCGAGCCGATCAATAAGCTGTGAGCGTCCCCCGCGCACACCAGTCGACTGCACTCTTGCACTTTGATGTGTTTGCACAACCAGAAGCCCATCAACCTTTGTCGTATTTCAAAGACTAATAAAAATTACGAGTATTGATTTGGTCAGCCAAGACAAGCCCTGTTTACATCGCTGGGACCAGGTCGTACCAACCGGAAGCAGCCCCGCCGGAGCCATCGTACAGTTGTTTCGAAAACATGCGCTCTCAGGCCGTCATACTTACTCATCCTCGCCAGGAAAAGTCGCAACTATTTCGAACGGACATCTTGTTTTGAAAAGAGTACTAATTTCAACCCCAGACTTAATCAATGACGAGGACTTCTGGAAAAGGAGCACATTCTTTCCTAATCTTATCAACTATACAAGAGGGATGTGCGATAGCGATGGAGAGATCGTAAAGTCGGGATGCGGAAGAGAATCCTAATCGATTATGGGCCGCGGTTTGAGGATCGCTCGTTTGAATTTGAATGAAAGGACATCCCGAGACGCAGTTTGAATGGAATGAAACGGTTCCGAGATCGGAATGTGCTGCGCAGATATAGGACCCAATAGAGATAATCTGGCCATAAAAAGATCTTTGTCGGCGTAACTCATATTGTATAATGAAAGGAACACTTTTTATCTCTCTACCGGAAGTTCTTTGTGACATTTTGTTTCTAGCAAGGACTTGAAACAACCCGAATTTAAAGCAATTACGAAAAGAGTCCTTGGGAAAAAGTTAATATCTTGTCTAAGTGAATTTTCAAGAAACTGTGTTCTAGACTTCCGAGCAAAGTTCACTGTGTTTCATTGTATGCTACAGACGGTGATAAGGGGTGACACTCTACTTCAAGAAAACATTTTAATTTTGAAAAGTTGTAAAAACGAAAACAAGAACTTGATAATGTTTGCCTAAACCGTTCTTATAAACATAGGAAAACAAGCAAGTTGAAATTTATCAAGGATCACAAGTGTAAGTACTGTAAACGGCCTTATCAATCATTCTTACACCGTACTTTTCAAAGAGCTATCGGAGCCTAATGCTCTTTAAAAGGCAGTCGTGCGGATTTTTAGAATCAAACTCAAGTTGAAAGTCTTGTTCACTGTTTCCTACCTATGTTTGATACTTTTACTTAATTATTCATCATTTAAAGTTACTTGCATGGCGTTTTACCGCGTTTTGTATGCATGACGAAAGAGTATCTTATTCATGTTTCACAAAGAGCAATCAGATTTATTTTCCAGGTTTGAGTGAACCTAAAGTATCCGCATTCATTTCGAACATTTATTAATATTCAATGAGGTTTACTCGCCTAGTTTTTGAATAACATTTTCTGCACTTTTTTTGCTCATGTTGTTGCCTTATCCGTTGTACATGGCGGTATACCGGCCCTGCCGACACACTTCCTAAAATCCGTAGATTCCCATGTCACTTTGTGTGCTCTGGTGTACAGTACTCGGTTCGTCTGCAGTCTTGATTGACATCTCTCTCAGCAAATGCAGCAGGCAAACAATTTCCACACAAATTGGACGGTCATGGCTGGTTTACAGCCCTATGAGGTCTTTTTTGGATGACAGATCTTATTAATGAGGGTTATGATCAGTTGTTCGCTCTGTGTTTGGTCCAGATACTGTGATTCCAATTCGATCTCGTACCGGATTCCGCATCATTGGTCCTCTTCCAGTTTTGTCATTGTTCACAACTAGTTGGTTTTCTTTTTGCACATATCTGTTCTCTATGATCCCATATATTGAAGAGTTACATTCGCACGATATGGAGACTGAGAGATTGAAATCACATGTCTCCACTAAACCTTGTGAGCCTTCGCAGAAGCAACAAATCGTTCAAAAAGGGGCATTTTGAGCAATGTTGTTTCGGATATACGAAGAGTAGCATTGTGGACTTATACTCTTATATGAGAGAGATTGAAGAGAGCCGTATCCATTTCTTGACGCTTTCTGGAGCTTTCTGCATAACTACAACAAAACTAAGTTATTGAATCAAGATTGAGAAGCATGACTTTTTAGTTCTAGCTCTCAAATTTCTTCTTTAAAAAGCGAACGACTACTCGAAAAGTTATGACACCTTCAGGGTGTGCGTTAAGATTGTTAAAACGTAACCGTAGTGAAAGATTGATATGATATGAGAATTTGTTGAAAAGACTATAAAGGCAGACTAGTGATTAAACAGTGTAATCCTATCTTCCTGACATACTATACAGAACCCTAGATCGTATCTTGTTTGCCAAGTCCATACTAAAGATTTGCGGTCCCAGGCTGCTCGTGTTGGTCTCCAGTCCCACGTGACTTGTTTCATAAAGCTTCCCTGTGCGTTGAGAAAAACCAACTTTTTACCCTCTTGATCTGTTAGAAACATAAACATGTTAAAGTTGCATGATAACCGGTGTCAATTGAAATCCGGATTAGAGAGACTTTCAAAGCAAGTTTCCCATTGAAACCTGAGAGTCTGGCCTTTGATTGATTTCTTAATTGAGTGGGAGCAAGTTTTCATTTCATTTGCGAGCTCTGTCTAAGAAATCGATTATTCTGCCGCCTAGCATAGCCTGCCACCTGGAGCCTCCCATGCTCCCCTCTTTCCCATAAGTTCAATTAATTTTTAACAATTTCTGTACTCTTAACAGATCCGGTAGGCGTTCGACGCGTGGACGTTGTGGTGGGCGGAGCTTGATAAGAGTTGCCGTGGTTTTCGACTGGACACATGGCCGAAGCAGCACAGCCAGAATACAAAGCATACAAAAGGAGATGGATCTACTTGTTAGTAGCTATAGCCGTTAACTTTTCCAATGGAAATGTGAGTTTTCCGATCAAATACGTGTAACTTTTGGTTTAAAACTTCTTGATGACAGCAGACACCAAAATTTTATGCAATTCTCTCTTGCAGACCTGGATCACCTACGCAGCAATCACCTTCTACACTAATGACTTTTACCATAATAAAAATGCTGCGACATTTTTCAACACTATTTTCATGGTGCTCTCTATACCGGTTGGATTTCTAGCGATATGGTGGACTGACAAGCGTGGATTGCGCTCTGCTGTGAGTTTTCTCCTTCAGAGCAATGGCAACATTGATTTTGGCGCTTCGTCGCCCTGAGCAAACAAGCTATTTCAGTTCCTCATAGGTGCATGGACTAATTTTCTCGGCAATGTTATTCGATTTTTGGGTTCATGGAGCTGGATGCCGGAGAACGGACGGTAGGTTTTTCTTTACATCTTTCGGCTATCATCGATGACAAAAGTGACGATGATAGCGCGAGTAAGATCATTTTTTGACCATGATGAATGGCATCTGACGTGGTATCAAATTACGCGAAAGCTATTTTCAGATTCCCGGTGGCGTTTATTGGTCAGACAGTGGCGGCTTTTGCACAGCCCTTTGTAATGTTCCTACCGACCAAATTGGCAGCTTTCTGGTTTCCGGAAAATGAACGAGCATTGGCCAATACCTTGGCCAGTATGTCCAACCCGATTGGCATTGCTGCAATGTACTCGATCTCACCGCTAGTTGTCAGCAAGGAACACCCGGACAATTTCCAATGGCTGGTAAGTCGTCCCCACCAAAGGCCAAGGACATCTTTGAAAGACCAAAAGTCTTTAAAAGGCTTTTTATTATTGTCTCGGCAGACTTTTGAGAACGTTCTAGTTATTGTGATAAGAGCGAAGCACACACATGGGTCCTTTGGTTCGTGTGCTAGCTATTCCACGTAGAAATGGACACATTTGGGGTGTAGCAGCCAGTAGCAGTAAAAGAGCACGATAAGAGCCGGGAATTCGCAACTTTTCCTTGCACAAACGGTGCATAATATGTTTAAATATGGTCGCAGATGTCTGAACTAGCAAAAAGTTAAGAATATCCTGGACAAAGCTTTAACACGTTTTCAGTCCCTGGGTTCATTTATCGATTTGCTCAAATACTTCGTCGAAAGCTCGGTATATCAATCTTTTAAAACTTTAAAGCAAGTTCCGTTTACCGAGAGCGTGTTGCCGTTTTATGCAACAACGATGTAAGTCCTAAGCATAAAAAAAGCTCCAAACTTCATTGTCTCATTTGTCTTTTTTCAGACTGGTGGCTGTTTAATAGGGGCTATAGCAACGCTCTTTCTGTCTTTTTTTATCACCAGTAGCAATCCTCCAACTCCCGTCGCTCCATCCAAAGATTCTGGTGTCCGAGTGCCCGGTTTCTCAGAAGGAATCAAAAGATGTTTCAAATCAAGAAGATTCATGACACTTGCATGTACTCTCGGTGGCGGTGTTGGAGCCTTCAATGCCCTGTACAACAACCTCCAGCCTGCTCTCTGCTCTAGAGTAAGAATCTATCAATTTGTAACAAGTAGTGTTTCAGGGCTATTCCTCAGGATTCAACGGTGGAATGGGTTCACTTCTGATTATGTCCGGTCTGGTTGGAGCAGCAATTAGTGGAATCATTGTGGATCAGACTGGCAAATTTGAACTGGTTGGTCCGAGTACTAACAGTTGTAACTAAGTTTTCAGGTAATGAAGACGGCCTTTGGTTTTGCCGCAGTAGCTGCTTGTTCTCTCTCAATAGCTGTAGATTACGAGAACGAGACTGCTTGGATAGTCTGCTCCATTGTGCTTTTTGGTCTCTTTGGCTTTGCGGTCTATCCAATCGGTCTGGAAGCCGGGGTGGAAGCTACGTATCCTGTAGCAGAAGCCACTTCGACAGGGCTTATCATCATGATGGGGTCAGTTATTTTAATCCCTTCCGTGACGCACCTTTTCTCCTTCATGTTGACAAAAGAGAGAGTCAAAGAAAAACGGTTCAACTGATAAAACAAAGCCTAATCGTTTGACAATTAGATGTTTAATGCGAGAATTTCATGTACGTAGATTCGGGTTGGCAACATTAGAGTCCTGCTATCTAATCTATGTCGGGTTCCCGAACGTTGAAAGATGAAAAAATTTTAAGACAGATCGAGGGAGTTATTTTCGTTGTTGTTACGACGCTCCTGGCTCAAGATCCCGACCCACATACACTGGCCATACAGACGTGTGTCAACGATAATGCCAACATTAAGACTGTTTTGATATGGAGAAGTAAGCCATTTTTGATCGAATTGTCTCAAGTCAAACCTTTTAAGACTCATTCCTTGCCTGGCTCGGAATCGTCATGCTCCTAATTATCCTATTTGTTTTATTCTTCCGCCCCAAGAATCGCAGGAGAATGTTTGAACGGGAAAAGCTCGCGCTAGCTGCCAATGAGAAAACCAATGTCGAAGATGGGTCACTCGACTTGCATTTATGAATAGATGGAAGAAGAACACAGCTCAGGGAATTATGCTTCCGATACGGAAAAACTGTTTACGTGTGTATAAAGAACTACATACTTGAAAAAGTGAAGCGTGTTACATTAAGTACAACAATGAAAGCGCGTGCTCACTCGCTGTCGTCTATAAGACCCTTGTCATGAATGGCGTCCGCAATCGTCTTCTTAATGGTGTCGATGGCCTTATTGGCGTCTTTCCAGTCATCATCGTCCAATGTGCCCTTGCCTCCAAACTTGGCCTCTTTGGCGTAGGTCTCGCACAGCTGAACTTATTTGTAACGATTTCGGTTTGTTTTTATACCTTCATGGAGTCATCGTCAGCCACGTCAAGATAACTTTTGCATAGTTTCGAAAATGAGACGTAGATGGCCAGTCGTTCTGGATGGTTCTTGTCCTTCCAGATCTTTTTCGCGCAGAGAGTCTGCTCGTAGTAGATTTCCTATATAGTTTGGGTCTAATTGTAGAAGTTTGTTCTCTGTCAAATAGGCTTCTCTTCAGCCAGAATCAGTCTTATTGGTATTGTGATGTTTGAAAAAGATGTTCTGTTCTTTGTAATATTGTCCCCCTCCTCCCAAGCCGTTAAACAGGCTGGCGTAATATCTGATTTAGTCTTTCGGATATTTTTATATCAAACTTCAACTGGTTTTAGCATCTGATAGATTCAACTTTTTATGAGTGTTCGAAAACTTATCTTAGACTCGTGACGATAGGCAAGACCATTCTAAATACATTTGCCTCACGTTTCAAATTGCATGATCTTGTCTAAACTCTGGAGGTATTGAAAATTTTTCACTCATTTGCAGTACACCTTAAGTTCTCGTCTCTCTCAAAAATTTGAAGCTAGAAAGCAAAACGTTCGTTCACCTTGAGGATATTCCAAGCTGTCTGCCGTTCATCATCTCGCGCTGCCCTACTCAGTTTGCTGAAGACGTCGTAGACAGCCTCGTTGTAAAGTGAGAGCCATACTCCATCTTTTCTATAAGTTCAAATGAACCCAAAAAGAGCTGAGTCATATACTTACACCAGCTTAATTTTGTCAAGCATTTCGACACATTTGTTACATGCCTCCTTCTTATCCTCGAAGCTTGCGCTGAAAATCCCGCTGAGGATACAAAATGACATCAGCCGTTACCTGGTAACTTTTTCTGTGATGACTATGTTGATGGCTTCCATTTCTGAGAGCGTGAACTCGCTGTCCTTTTCCATTGTATAGCTGAAAAGTTTGTGATTTTGTAAACAAGGCGGCTCCCATTTATCACTTTCAATTCAGAGAACATGCCTATTTCTCATATACTTTAAAAGGATTGCCACAAGCTGTAAACAATCGCGCGCAACCTCTTAGCCGCTTTGTCTTTTGTCGTTTTCTCTCTCAAGGAGAGAGAGTGTTATTCCAATGTGTCACATCAGTCTCAGAAGCGACCCCATTTTTATTCAGCTACTCATTTTTCACGTATTGAAATTCAATTTTACTCACGGATAGATTTTCTCCACAGCCTCGTCAATTTTCGTCTCGTAGATGTTCCTGGCTTCTACAAAGTCTTCTGTACGACCCATTTGAGTAGAGGGGATGGGCTGCTAAGAGAAAATTGTTGAGCGCAACACACAAACACCGAGAATAAAAATGAGTGACAGCTGTGAGAACAACAGAACGGAGGATCATCTACCTGCCCACACAGAGAAAAGTTTGTAGTGCAAACGAACTATGCAAAACTCTAAGATGGGATTCCAACAGGTGGATCAATGTTGAGGGGGTTTGTGAGGGGGCGGCCCGGTTCCCATTGTGACTTCTTACACCTAGGAGAGAGGGAGGGAAGGCCCCTCAAGCGCCAGAGGACCAACAAATGTCATGATTCTGCTGTGACCAGAGGAGATTGTGAGATAAACAATAAGAACTTCGAACCAACTTGCCGGACAGAGGTTCCCATGGTTGAACCCAAATTGAGCGGCATGAAAGACCGCAAACTCTCGCTCATTCTATAAAGTGCTCTTCGAAAGGGCTCATTTGCAAGGTGCGCACCCTTTTTCTGGCTAGACCTATTTACCTAGCTCCAGCATATCCACAGATCATTTCCATAGATTCGGCCTGTCTGCAAGCATAACGAGTCCTCAAATCCCGGGTAGAATTTGTCTATGGGAGGCTGAATGCTGTTGACAAATTGACATCTTTCGAGATTTATAGGATCGTGTTGCGTTTTTATTTCCCTCCCCCCTCCTGGGTGAGACAACCACGTTGTCACATTTTCTCAAGCACTGCCGTAGTCTCTTAATGGTAGCTCAAAATGCCATGTGCTCCATATGTGCCCGTGCCCCTCTTCTCGACCTCCTGAACTGAAAACAGAAGCATATGTTTTGCTCCAGATTTCAGTTGTTTTCTTCTTACCTCCCCCAAAATCTACAAACTTTGTTCATTGTCAAGTAAACGATCTAACTATAATTACGAGTTCTTCACACTACTTGCTTTCAGCGTACTAATCCCACTTCCAGATAGCATGGAAATAACTTCAGACAGTTCAAGACAGTATAGCAGGAAGGATCTTCTAGGAGCTTGCAGTTTCATGGCCTCCCTTCAGACGGAAGTGGAAGAGGAACCGATGACAAAGATAGTGGAAGTGGTCTTTGCTTCATCTAAAGGTAATTGGGGCTTTTTTGAGAAGCATACCGCATTTTCCTTTTCCTCCGTCCCGAACAATATGAGATTTGGGAGGGGGGTTACGAAAACAGATAACATTGAGATGGCTCAAAAATATGAAAATCCATTTGCTCCTTGACCTCGACTCACGAATCTAACTACTTTACCTTAGAATTGTTGGATGTGAGGCATTAAACTCTTCGGAGACCAGCCGAAACAAACAAGAACTGTCCAGCTAGCTTCTTTCTTAGCTGGCTGATACATTTGGAGCGCTTCGAAAGTTCTTCAAGTTCAGACCCAGCTTACAGAGCTGAATTTTTCAGGTCTCTCCAAAAGACACCTGCCTACAATCACGGAAGAAGACAGCGATACCGCAGAAGGCAAGTTAACCCTTTAACTTGTATACAAGCCCAATGACCTAATTTTTTGCATATCACATTACACGTCTGTTTATTTCAGCAACCCTATCAAAGCCGGCCGTCGGGAAGTGAAGTCGGAAGAGTCTTCTGTGTTTAGCCACATCTGTTACTGGACTAAACGATTTGTTTTGTGTGTCAGCTTTGCGGGTCGCGTGCCCTCAACTATTCATGTTTTGGCCTCTCTTCCTAAGTTCATACATTCCCATTGTTGCACTAAATGTCTTCCATCCCCGATTCAGTCTCTTGACGAGTTCTACCCAATGTGATTTTGCTTATTTAGTGTAACCAAAATATATCTGTACCCCTCGATTTGTGTCAAGTGCCTTCGAATGAATATCAGTTGTTCATGATCGAACTAGAAGCGGATCAGCTGTTCTTAGGGAGAAAATAAATGCTGCAAATGTTTTGAAATTGTTCTTCGAGACGGGGCAATACATTCCCGCGGACTCATTCCACCTGATCATGTACTTTTCCCAAATTTTTGCTCAAATTTTCTCAGATCTCCTTACATAATGCCATTAGTTGGTTGCGGATTATCGCTATGCTAAATCTACGCTGATTGCTCATCCCCAAGGCCCACAAATTTCATGCTCAGACTGTTTATGTATATGCTCAGACTAAAAGTTTTACTCCGATTCCTTCCAAGCCTAAATAAAGCAACAAACAGCTCAGCCCAGGTATGTCGTCCACGCCGCTGCTGGGTCCCGCCCCCACTGCACAGCCAGCCATGGCGGGCTGCGTTAGCATACTTCGAGGAGTCGTCTTCATCCTCAATATTGTGTTTTGGGTAATTTTTACTATCTCAGTTTCTTCACTACCGAATAATATGCATTCTTCATTCTTTTTCGCCCGCATTCGTTGTCTTTCCAACAAGGAACCAAATTTTCTCAACCGGCCGTGGACTGTAAATAGTCCACTGACTAAGTGGGGATGTTTAAAGTTAACATGTTTCTGGCCCGGTGACCGCGCTTTGTTTGGCAAACATATATTTTCGGCGTAGGAGGAGTTCTCACCCCCTCGGCTCCGATTGCTACAATAAATTGCTTGTCCGGAGTTGCGTACGCAACAGATGTTGCCAAAAAGACACACTCTTCGAATTCAAATCTTGGGCGGGAAAGGAATCGAAGTTTGACTCAATTAGGTTGTGCTTGTGAGATCCCACGCTAGGATTCCAAGGCTCAGACACAATTCGCGTAAAATGGGTTCAGAGGCCTGTTGTAACGAAGTTTACGAGTTTTGGGAAACAACCAACACTGCCCTTCTTGCTCATTATTCATTAGTGTTTTTGAGGGCAATAGAGGGCTTCTCTCTTACACTCACTCGTGGGGTAGCCATGCGATCCTTGGACCTGCCGACGAGCACATCCGAGAGAGGATTGACACCTGCTCGCGTTTTGCATCAGTGTATCAGCCATAAAAATTGAATAATGAGTCGAAAAATTGGTGTTCTTTCTCCTGGATCCTGATTGTTTTTGTTTAGATCGCGGGATTAATACTGCTCGGACTCGGATTATGGCTTCTGTTCGACCCAGCTGCCTCTGATTATTTCGCTCTTCATTCAGCACATCCTGGTAAACATTTGAATAGGCAAAAATACCCTTCCAGGTTCCTTCCGGATCGTAGCAGCTCTTCTCATCGTCGCCGGTCTGATAATAACTCTTACGGGATGCTGTGGCTGCTGCGGAGCCTGGAAGAGCAGCTCTGGAGCTCTCTGCGGTGTGAGTTACCCTACAACCATTAACATTCATTCGTTATGCAGCCGAGCCATTCATAGTATGGGTATGCACGTTGAGAGAGTTGATCCTAGGGACTCTTCTGACATGTAGATATTTTGTTTTTTTTGTCTTGTGGCATCATGTCGAGATTTAAGTGCGGCTAGTAAACAAAGCAAAAGTGATTTTAGTTTTTTTTCGTCCTGGTCCTTGTTTTCTGTCTGGAGCTGGCTGCAGCCTTTATTGCCTACAACAAACAGGAACAGATCAGAAGCTATGTCGAGAGTAGCATGTACGATACGATTCGCAACAAGTACGCCTCGGATAGCAGCTACCAAGCCGCAATGGACAGCATCCAAGAGAACGTACTTTGGTATTTTGAGTCATTTGAATTACAAATTCTAGCTGCAATGCTGTGGAGTGAAATCCTATGCCGATTGGCTTGAAGCGACCTGGGAAAAGAAGACTGCTCCGACGGAGGAGGAATCTTCTTCCCATAGAATGGAACACGGAATTGGAGCTGTTGGAGGAGGAAAAGGAAATGGTTTTGGTAATACTGACCCTAAGACTCTATAAAAACACGTTAAGGACGTGTCCCCGGCTCCTGCTGCAACGAGCACGGCAAAGAGCAATACCCCGGAAACTGTGGCAGGTCCTTCAATCAGGCTCCACTCAAGACATATAAGGATTTCCTCCATCCTACCGTAGGAACATGCTACGTTTTGGTCACAGTATAGTTTCAGGGCTGTGCTGAAGCTCTGTACACCTCGATTCACAACCATCTCGACTGGGTCATTTTCTTCTGTGTCCTAATCGGATCCCTTCAAGTGAAGAATCTGAAAAACAAGACTAATAATAGTTTGCAGCTTCTCGGAATGGTATTAGCAATGACTCTTTGCTGTTGCTTTTCGCGGGACGAGAAACATTACAACTATTGAGGTACATCGACCATGGAATAGTGGCAATTATCATTAAAAATAATGCTTTCAGGTGCTAAGACATGTGCTCAAGATTTATAAACAATAAACATGTTGTTCTACGATATTTTCTCAAAACTTGTCCTTAAAAGAGTGAATTATTAATTACTTGTTCTATGATAGTTTATTGCTTCACCAATGTCTACTTTTTGTTTTAATTTCGTCTTTGTGTAAGATCACGGTACTTATGGACCACTGCTAATGACAGTGGGAAAAGGACAAGGTAGTTTTCTAGCTTCTAACACATTTAAAAAAAATGTTTTATGAAATAATGAGTTTGTCGCTGTGTCTGTGACCATTTACAGACGATAGAAGTGAGTGGAAATGTGCTTGTATCATTCTATTCGACCTAAATCTGTTCCATTGCTGCGCATTACCCACACGGCTATTGATTTTCGTTGTGGGAGCCCGCCGTTTTGCAAGTACTATCGCCCGCTTTTATATCACTACAATGCGTAGGCTAACGAAAACAGTCCATTGAAGATCGGCAACAGTATGGAAAAGAAGTTGCTTCGTGACGCTTCAAACTGGACACTTCAGCAGGATGATGAGGTAGTATTTTGCCCCATTTTTTGCTTACATGCTTTCAGGTTCGACAATTGTTGGAAGATTTCACAAATAGTGTGTCAAATACGGGTGCTCGACTGAACTTAGACATTGAACAGCTTAAGGAGAGAGTTTGTTTGTTGATACTTTTTCTCGGATGGACAAATACAATTCAGTAAGCACGGATTGTGATATCCAGCAGCTAAATATACAGCTGGCTTTGTTGAAAAATGCTAAATTTGTCGAAAATACCGTGGAGGAGGAAGATTCAAGGCCGAAGCCGATTCTACCAACTGTTGCGGTAATTCAAAAAGAGTACGGCTCACTTCTTCCAGTTTTCTAAAGATGAAATGATTCGAATAGTTGTGGATTCGGTGAAAAGCACTCTCAAAGATGTCACTGCACAATTATATTGGGAAAGAGTAAGTATTCGGGTCATTTAATATGATGATGAACCATTTAGGAGCCGTTGGGCATTGAATCTTTGCCAACTTTCAATGATGAAGCCTTCAGCTTCTATAGTCTTGGTTCATCTAAACCTCCTTCTCAAGTCTTGCAGTCAACTAAGTATTTTCATACATTTCTGGTTCAAAGAACATTTTTAGAATAAAAGCAGATATTGTCAGTCTTCAAGAGACACCTCCGGAAGTGCCGACGATACCGTAAAAACGTTTTCCATCCTTTATTAAGCATTAAAATTCAGAGAGATGGTCCCTCCGGCTCCAAACATTTCTTTTCCTGTTCAAAATGGCTTCGGAGACTACAGTTCGGAGGAGTCTGAGCCTGAGGTTCAAACTAGCAGGTAAACTTTTCCGTTTTTGTCATATTTTGAGCTTTTAGGGTCCAAACGATACCGAAACCGTCCTCTATGGACGGATTAAAGCAACTTGCACCTGTAATACCCAAACCACAAGCTAGAGGCTTGTTTTCTTCGGATGATGAGGTCGTTTTCGATATGCTTTAAACCAAACTCTTTTGTTTAGGACGAAAATGAAAAGGAACAACTAATTACAACTTCGGTTCAACCAGTAGCACCTATTGTCAAACCTAGCCAAGATCTCATGCAACAATTGGCTTCGAAATTGAAGAGTCGAGACTCTGGAGCGACTGAGGCACCGAAAACAGTTGTGGTGGAAGCGGCTGAGCAGGAAAGAGCTCCAGTTTTGGTCAAGGAAGAAACAACTGTTGTGAAAAAGGAGGAACCAAGGCCAGTAGCCGTTCAACAACGAATGGTTCTGCCAGCTGCCGCTGAAGCAACATCTTCGACAAAAGTTACATCGTCTGTGACCGTCATCAAGCAAGAAAAGAAGGAAGAGCAACCGGTGCAACAAAAACGGATTCAGGAGCAGGTTGCTCCCAAAACTGTAGTGACGCGAAAGGAATCGGTAAAAAAACGTGGGCTCTTCTCGGATTCCGATAGCTCAGAAGAAGAGTTCATGGCTCCTGTAAAGGTACGTCGTTCGCATGGGATTTCAACGTTTCATTTTTAGCCTGCTACTGTCAAACCTGTGGTAAAGCCAGTTCAAGAGCTGAAGAAAGTGGAGCCCGCGAAGACAATTGCAAGGAAAACAACGCCAACTGTTCGGAAAAGTATTTTTGATTCTGATTCTTCTGATGAGGAGATTACTGGATTCTTCAAAAAGGTTGGTGCTTTTTAGCTTTGTTTGGTTAGCTTTACTTTATTCGCGCATACAAGACGTTATAACAAACCTTTGACATACGAGGTCGAGAAAACGTGTCAGACATTCTGTCAAAACAAAAAGAAGTATGCGACATGAAAAGAGCGATACGTACCTTTAGAAGATGTGACAGGAAGCTATAACATATGAGAGTGGGAAATGAGACCAAGGTGGCATTACAGTAGTGACCGGAAGTGAATGGATCTTGAGTGAAGGAAGAGATGCTCCTTCACTTATCCTTCACTATAAGAACAAATAAGACTACGAGTTTCAGCAGCGGTAGTATGCTATTTTCAGGACAACTTTTGGTTCTAATCGGAAGTAAACTATCGAAATACTGTATTCTTTCATGAATTAGCTACATGCTAGCCTAACACCCTTTTACCTAGCAGCCGATCATTATCGGTCACTGTCTCGCTAAGTGGAGAAGTTGCTTAGCAAATCCAAAAGAGCTTGCGGCCAACCTTTTTGTAATGCAGCTGCACCCCAAACGATTGTCCAGATCTGTCGTCTTGTCGCCAGTGTCGCCTCCTCTGCCACTCACTAACCCGCGGTATCAAATGACTGACCTCTAGTAACAAGCTCTTCATCCGGCGTTCAGTCAACTTTTTCTGTCGCCTAGACTAGAGGAACCCTCGGACAGAATGTGGACCCGTTGTTAGACTAAGTCTTTTTATCACATGAATTACGTAGCAGCCATGTGGGTGTATCATGTTCGCTATCCCTTGGGTGTAAAGCTTTCTCTCTCCTGCGTTTGCCACCCTCTCTCTGTTTCGCTTTCTACTCTCCTCTTCGCACATAACCGTTTGCCAGTTTGGAGTTCTCCAAATGACGGACGCGCTTAATCACTACCGATGTTTGCTTCGAGGGCATTGTCATCTTGCCACCAGATACTTCGCAGCCCTCTAGTGAATAGCATTGACAGCAATAATAATTGCAGTCACGCAGTCAGCCCTATAATACGCTAACCCTAAGCGCCAGCCTGTGACTTCCGCACTCATTCGGATTGCATGTATTTCGCTCACACCCTCTGGCCTACTATGCGTTTGTTCGAGTATTCCAAATCTGCCCTACTGATTTCCATACCCATGAATTGCCGGGTTTGAGCTGAATCGTACACCTACGTCTTTCATTTCGCCAACTATAACCTAGTCACGTGAGAATAGTCCTTTGCTCTATAAACTTCTACCAAATTCATGTTTTTACCTTAAAAACTTCCTCTGATCTCCTCCTCAACAGTCTCGATCGTTCCATTAAAGAACTAAGAGGTTGTGGCCTGTTTCGGCTGGCAATTATGCGCTCTGCACACTCTGATCCCTACTTCCCCCTGTATGTATTTGTTTTGGTCCGCTCCCTCTCTATGGTTCTGGTAGCATCTTTCGTCTCTCTGATCTGGGAAGACTACTCCGTTGTCAGACAGTTTCATATCATATTTTTTTTCAGTCGGCGACTGTCAAGAATAAAGCAACAGCCAGCTCATCGCTTCTACATAAACGGTCCGTGTCGCCTGTGAAAGTCGCGTCGCAACCGGAGCCTTTGGAAAAGACTACTCCGGCCGTAACCGAGAAGATATCTGCTTCGGACTCGTCATCTCCTCTGAAACACGAGGTAATATACGCTATTTGTGAAGCATTGGTTTTTTTTAGACTTCTGCGGTCGTTTTAGTGAAATCGGAAAATCAGCCTATTTCCACTTATCCATTGGCAGCGGAAGAAGAGCTTGTCCTACCATCAGCTAGTATCCCGACTTCTAATACTTCCGTGCCTGTCGCTTCTGCACCTGCGACAGTTCCTGTGAATACAACATTACCAACTCCTACCCCAAAAGAAGTTTCAACCGTGGGTTTACAACTATTTATCTTATTTTGCTTTGCTTTAGGAACCATCAACGCCTGTCAGTGTAGCAAAGACAGGACCAAAAGCTAGGGAGAAATCACCTTCTCCAGTTCGATCTCTCTCCCCACCTCGCAGTGTGGCGAAAACAGAGGAACTTAAAAAAAACGAACCGCTAGTTAGGGAAAAATCACCTCCGGCCGTGCAATCGCTTCCCACAACTGTCAGGGTCGCGAAAACAGAAGAATCTGTAGACGTTCAACTATCAGTTTCTACTGCACTACCACCGGAACTCCGATTACCTTCACCTCTTGAAGAGCCGCCGAAATACGATCTGAAAGCGGTAATTAGGGAAAGTATATGTAACCATGAGTTTCAGCAACCGCTCACTTGCGAATCGCGTTCGCATTCTGCAGACGTTCCTCCGATTCATGAGACACGCAGTGTTACACCGCCTGAAGAAGCTCCTGAACATTTGGAACAAGATAAACTTCCACCTCTACCAACCGCTGATCCTCTTACTGATTCTCCGCTAGAAGAAGAGATGCCAGTAGGGAAAGCACCTGGAAAACTCAACAATGCAAACTTTGCCGCAATGCTAGGCAGACAGCTCAGTGCTGGACCTCCTGGATCGGTAAGACAATTAAAAGGTTACTCAAGCATTCTTTTTTTTAGCGTCCAAAAATTGCATCGACATCAAGTACCGAGAGACCTGATCCTATGAACTCTGCGAGTGCTGCTAGTATGAGCGCCTCTCCCACTACTGACAGTCCTGGTGGATTGTGTCATTTGACCAAGGTTCTGTTTTTGGTTTCAAGTTAATCTTTGTTTCAGTCTCGACCGAGGCGACCTAATGTTCATAAGCCAACTATTGCCAAGGTGGACGATTTGAAAACTGTAGTCGATCCCCTCGCATCTGCAACCAACGGTGATTCGGATTTGAAGATTTCATCGCCTTCATCAGCTTCAAAGCAGTCCTCCACGCCAATTGCTGTGAAGAAGCCCGAGTTGACAAAAGTTTTAAATGGTAGTTCGAGTGTTGCTACTTCCAAAGCTGAAGTGAAGCCTGCTGTGAGAGTCATGTAAGAATATCATTAAGATCTTTACAAACGTGCTAACTTTCAGTGCTTCTGTGAAAAGTGCCACTACTACCTCTACCACTGCCAAGAAAGGACTTTTTGATTTTTCAAGCTCAGATGAGGAGCTTTCCAGTTCATCTAAGATCACAAAAGCAGCTGCCACTCTGAAGACATCAGTTACTAGTGGCTCTCCATCTCTTACTTTGAAACCTAAGAGCACCCCTGCACCTCTCCCTGGAACTGCAGCTAGTAAGAGTAGTAAGAAAAGCAGTTGATTTAGAGAAACTGTCTTTTTTTCAGTGCCTCGGAATGCAAACTTGGCCAAATACAAGAATATGTTTGATCAGGAAGACGATCTTGATGTCAGTCTCTTCAAGAAGGACAAAACTTAAACTTCACTTTCCCTAACAACGAGTATTTTTCAATGCCAACAATTGTCGATGATAGATTTATTGACTGAAAATATGTGTACATTGGCAAAAGTGCCTAAATACATTGTGATTCTCAACCATAACCGGTTCACATGCTAAAGGCCTAAAGTTTTTTGTGTCCAAACTAAATATGTTTCAGAGGAGATAATAAAGCTATCGTATATTTACAATCACATTATGCACAACATTTTGAGTGGGGATTAGGCCTCGTCTTCGGGATGGGCACCCTTCTTCCTGAAGGAGAAGGGTTTCCAGACGAATATGCCGAAAAGTTTCTTCTTGAGTGGCTGTGGAGAGACGACCGGGGAAGGATCTTCTTCCGATTCGCTGCACTGAAAATTTTTGGTTTACTTTTGGTAAAATGTTCAAGTGTTGGCGATCATACTTAGGCTTTGTTCGAGTGTTTTCTCGAAAAAATACTGGAAATTTTGAAAGTCTTTTCGGTGAAATGTTTTGAAAATTTTCAGGGATAGCTACAAAAACATGCTCCCGACGACAACAATGGTCTGAGAGAGACTTTCTTTGATACGGCGTACCTCTCATGGTCGCAAAGTCTTGTCAAATCGGTCATTTCAGAACACATAAATGACTCCCCTGGGTAAATGAACGAGTCACGTAGTGGACCTCAAAACCATGAAAGCAAGCCATGTTCAGAGATTAATGGGCAACAAAGCGGGTTTAGTTTTTTCCGAACTCGCCTACCTCTTTTACTCGCGATAGAGGGTAAAGTCGTGTGAAGCCTTTTTGCATCTCATCGAAAAACAGTTCCTCATCGACTTCCTCATTAATCTCAGAGATCTTTCTAAGCGCTACCTAAAAATTAAAGTTTGTACTAATCGAGGTTAAAAAAACCTGAGTCTTCTTTTTCGGGTACCGTCTGGCTCGTCGATGTTTATGCTGCTCCATTCTCTTCCTTTTTTCGGCCTGCTGTGAAGTGGCAACGTCGGAGGCTGAAACAGAGATCGTAGTCAAAAAAGATGACCACTTTCAAAATTAAAACTGGACCAAGGGCCCGAAACAAAGTTTGTGGGTTTGGAAGTTCAGTAGACAGAACGTTCAAGAAATCAGAGAGGATGTTTCCAGACTACTTTAGCTACTCTTTTTACCCTAGACGTTAAGATGTTTCTCAAAAAGATGTTTTTCAGTAATCTGATTCTTTTCTGAATAACAAAAGAGCAACCAGAGAGAGAGGCTACAGCCAAAGTCTTATTATAAATCTGGTGCCTTGCTAGCTGATTGTGTGTGAGTAACTTGCCTGAATCTTTAGAAGTTCGCGGAGTCGACTTGGCCTTCTTCCGCTCGACAGGAGTCGACATGAATATGGGGTAATCTTTGCGCACAAGAGGAGCGACAAACGCCATGTCGTTCTTCTTCAGTTTGCTGTTTGTCTGAAAACATAATCTTTAGGTGGTTTTAGATCCGCAAAAGACGAAGTTTGGATTCCCTTTCAAACTCTGAAGAGTACTTGATCAAGAGGATCCCAAATTAAGGACGTCTGTGTTTGCTTTAAAATACTACTGCTAAGCTAGCCTCTGTAAACTACTGAAAACGCCTAAACTGTTCCATAATTTCTAATGATGAGGAACAGCACGAGGAGAGTAGCTGAAGAAAGAACTATCAACATGCTCAGCTGCTCGGATTCGACTCCGACATTTTGAACAACAAAGTCCCGGTTGATAAAGGAGAATCCCCTCTCTACGTGAATGGCCTCGGAAGTCCAGGAAGAGAAAAGACGATTAAAGCAAACAGTGCAAAAAAGCGAAGAATAAGTCCTTGACGATAAGAATGCGCCGCCAGGTCTGCACTTACTTTTTCTGTAGACATTGTGCTTCTTTGGAAGAAATACTGTAGTATAGAACTTTCTGACAGAAGCGCGATTTGGAATAACAGGACAAAGGGAGAGTCTAGTGCAGAGGAGGGCGGAGCCTTTGCGACTAAACTTTCACCATTGGCAGCGCAAACGCGCGAAACGTGTCAGCATTAATTGTGAACGGCTTTTAGATCTAGGTGGCTCTGCTCGCCTGAATGGATCCGCAACCATTAAAAGTTTACGCTGCTGGACTGTTTACGAGCCGCGAGCTTTCATTTTGCGAGAAATTGGAAGAGGGTCGAAAACAGAGAAATTAGAAGACCACCGCGTGATACCAATTAGTTCAATTCCTTGGGATTGGGTACGTAGGCGAGAGAAAAGTAAATGTTTTTGAAAAGGAAGGTTTGCTTGCAAGCAAGTGCAGACAGACTCATTGAAGAAAAAGGTAATTGTCTTATTGCAGAGATAGCGTGGCCAATTAGACTCTAATTGTCAAGGAGAACGTCGCAAAGAAAAAACAAAGTTTCGTGGAAAAGGTTCATCTTGGATACGACTCTTTAAAAAGCACGACTGATAAGAGCTACTTTTGAAAATGAAGACAATAGCCGCTGGCGACCATAAAATACCGCCTGGTTTCAAGATAACCTTGCAAAAAAGCCAAAAAAAATAAGAATAGGCACGTTTATGGCAGTGGAATGTTGGACTCATCACGAGGTTAAAAGTGACAGTAGCGATAAGGGAGCTTTCGCTACTGGACAATGTTGCTTTTATCTATGGAAACATGGAAATTTCTCGAAAATGTTGTTCGCAATACAAACAGAATTAGCATAAAATCAGTCCAAAAAAAGACACGGAGCGGGTCAAACCCCAATTCTGGTCACACAAATATACGCTTTAAACTACCTTGTTGCCTATTAGACACGCGACCGATTGTTCACATTCCAAAAACACATCCGGTTCAAATAAGGATTCTTTACAACTTTGATCTTCAGCCATGGTTGTCAACTTTGTGATTGCTATTCGTGGGTGCAACAGGACTGCATAAGAGGATCGTCTACAGCCGGTCGTTAAGCCCGTGTTCAGTAACCTACCACGTGTTCGCGGGATATGTAAATGTGTCAGATACTGCGAGAAACTATCAAAACAGTACCAGGTAATGAGGAATCAACACAGGGGAATTGCTACATGCTTGTACCCCCTTCCATTGTGAGGATGTTGCTTACACTGCAACAAAACGACTAATCTACAGCTGTTCCTTTTGGCAATCAGCAGTTTTTTGTCCATTTTACGTATTGAACTTCGATAACCGGCTTTGGAGAAGTAGATATTAGCACTAGCAAGATTCTAGAAAGTGTTAGCGTATAAACAACATTTCTACTTTTCAAACATCATTGTATGTATACCATCATTTTTTCTGCCGATTACTTCGATGCATGCTTATTTATTCCAACAAAACAATGAGTAGTTGATACAGCTACTGATAGCAAGGCAAACAGTTGACTCACTAGACGGGGTTTTGCAATATCTTCTGTCCCTGAATCAACCGTAACTACTTCTTCAGCTTTGCACGCACCGTATTCGGCGAATATTAGCCAAATCCCGCAGCTTCGTTCTCAGCTGTCTGCATCCTCGTGCTTGGGTTTCTTCTTTCCAATTTATCTGTTGCGTTACTTAGCGAGTGAATGAGATTAACCTCGGTTAATGCATTTGAAGTACGCGAGATTGTAGGGAAAGTTGAATGCCTGAATTTGAACACCGCAGATGCGCATATATTGTTCATTAAAGAGATAATATGGAATAGATTGTTCCAAATAGACACAGTTCGTAGGGGAATGAATTTAGCGACTTATACTTAGAAATGGCACAACCCGAAGGAGAGACAGATAGTTTTGTTTCGTTTTTCTTCAACCCAATGTCCACTTGCTCAGCTTCTTCTTCATTCGCTGAAAAGCGCTGTCCTTCCGCATCCTGGAAAATGCTATTATTCCCAACTGTCTAAAGGCATCTGTTTTGGCCAGACGACCTATGAAGGAAGTGAATAATAACTTACGGCTGGCCACACTGTTGATCCCATTCGTCAGCATCGAGGCTTATACTCCGTCTGCGGTGGTCTTTTTCAGATAAGATGGGTGAGCCTATCTCATGTTCAAGGTTATACTTCTAAAAATGGTTTTTTGCATAGACAGGAGCTAATTCTGCACCTGGATCAGGTTCTTTTTCGCTAAGGCCTTTTTTATGTCCGTTTTTGAATAAGACTTGACCATATTGTTGGTAGTGACGGAATGTGACATGGCTGGGCTGGAAGTCTTTCGCATTCCTTCTTCGTCAATCCGGTTCAACATGTCACCACAGCTGAAAGATCTCTGTTACAGTAACACCAAAGATTGAACCTTGTTTTGCTCCGCTGAACCGGTCGATGTTTATGTTCCTTTCTGGAAGGCAGCACAGGAGATTCATTGCTGCTCGACGTGGAAGATCTGCAAGAAAGAGATAACGCTTGGATCCATCAAGTGTGTGGTCAGGTGTCTAATAAATTGGCTCCTTTCCCAGGTGAGAGACTTCCTCCTCTTGCAAGATGGATGAGCAAAAGAATTACACTACTTGTTCTCACCAGAGTACATGAAAGCGCTCTGTCTACATCATAGAAATAAACTTACGCCTTCCTCTGAGGTGTAGCCTCGCGACTGCTCGAGCATTTACGACTGTTTTCGCGAATGGCCAATGGACTCTCGTCTCTGTAGGGACAGTGCGACGAGGACTTCTTCTTTTGCTTGTATGGTTGACTCATTCTCTTGTTCACGGCATTCGCATAGATTAGGGCCATCATGAAAAGAGACGGTTAATTTGGGAAGAAAAGAACGAAGAAGGTCATTAGGGAAAGAGAAAAGATGGGCCCAACAATTAATTGGAGACAACGGTATTATTCATCTTGATGTACTACTGCTCCCAGCAGACATCTAATGGCTTTGCGGCTTAAAGGGATCTAGAGAAAAGAACAACGAGTCGACCTCTAGGAGAAACTGGACAACTACGAATGAAATGATCAGAGTTTAGACCACAGCTGTTATCCCGCAAAAACTTCGCAACGAAACGGACGACGCGCTTTTTCATGTCAGAGTTATGCTCATTATGACAGATGGAGTTTAACAGGACAACAGTGAACAGGCTTGACAAAAACATCTTGTTCCGCCTCAGCTGCAAGTCGCGAGCAGGCCCGAACACGTCTTTCTGCCACGGATGTCGGAGCAAGTGAGAACAAAAACAAGTAGGGGAAATGAATTGGGTTAGCCGAAAATTGTATGACTCTCGCCTGCCTGCACAACACTTTCTTGAGAGGAATACGTTTTGGTCGGAGAGTCACCTGTCCGGAAGGACTGGATAGGAAAAATGAGATGAATATTGTATGAGTGGATGTTAGGGTGGAATTCATTCCAGAGGACATCTCCACACCAGAGCCACGTGAGGAAGAGACTGGAAGTGAACCCGTCTACTGCCTCGCCAGAGAGGGAGAGGGAATGAATGCAATCAGAACCTAACCATATTACTTAATTACCAAAATGGAGACATGTTCTTCCCTATAAAATGAGCCTATAAAATGACGCAACAGTCTTCCTAAAATTTTGAATAGACTGAACTGCCACCATGAAAAGTAAAGATCTTACTTCCAGTTAATTAAATGGATCTTTGCCGTTAATGAATAGTTGATGAAGCTCTCTTTTTCCTTCTCTCACACCTAGCCATGCAAAAAACTTAACTAGTGGTAGGTCGACATCATTTAATTATCTAAGTGCCGATACTGAAGCGTGAGATCACACATTTACGCTCAGTGGAGGATTCTGCGGATATTTCCTCGAGACTGTCACGTCTGCCGAGCACAGCTTTTTCTCAAAGACACGTCAAATTTAGGAAAGTCGTTGAGGATCAAAGGGATTAGACCACAAGCGTTTTCGGAAGGAAACAACTTTGGAGAGCTTGTAGAGGGATCACGAAAAAACAAAGTTCCAAAGGAGGCGGCTGAAATTTGTTCCTCTCTGCTGAAGGAACTCGAAAAACCTCCTGTCAGTGTTGAACACGGCCGCACTGTTAAAAACCATGACAGATCTTGTTGCGTCTCGTTGAAAATATTGAAAATATACAGTTGAACCGAATGACTTTTTTTGGTTTAAGTGTCACAGACGTCATTATTTTTGCAGATGTTCGGATGCGTGAGTAATAAGTTACTGGACGTTTCATGACAAAAATCCGCTTAAACAGTCTAGTAGTCTTCAGTACGAAATCAATCGAGAACAATCACAGGAGCACAAGACTGTTATACGGCTCTGCAAGCTCGTAATGATTCTGAGAAAGTTAAGAAATACCTTACGTTACGAAAAAAATCTGTAACTTTGTAAAAACAATCTAATTCTTGAGTTTGTCAGCTCGCTAAAAGAAAGCTACAAAATAAGATGCACTGGGTAGACGGCGCGTACTTATGACCAAAAGTACCCAGCTCGTAACAAGATATAACTCCCAAATTTTTGAGGGGTATTGAGATAACTGTTTGGAACGCTGAGTTCTATAAACACCATTCTCTGGCCAGCTTCATTGTTTCTTCCCAAATATAACTTTTTTTTCACGTCAAAACGCAAAAGAAATGACTATAACTGAAGGTTTTCATCTCTGGTGACTACTAGGTGTAGTACCGGGTTCCCGCACAGACAGACGCCTCCGTGAGGAGCAGGCCGAGTGACACATTGAACACGTGTAATGTGGTCAGCTCAGTTTCCCTAACAACATTTTTAGAGAAGAAGTATTGAAAATGGAACTCTTCAAGCGAAGAGGCTAGAAAATGAGAGTGAGAGGAACCTTAAGTAAACCTAAGAACTTTCATATACTGGTTTGGATTAAATTTTAGGAGGTAAGCAAGTTTAATGAAAACCGAGAGAGTGTACTGGGAGAAGTATAAATTTTTATGTTTACTGCATCTCGGAATGTAATCCTACCTTAAGCAGAATTTGAGGGCCAGGTTGAACGCAAAAATAAAACATTTTCATGACTGGAATATCACTAGATGGAAACAACATGCATAAAAACTCGAGACAAGGAACAACTCGGAATGATCCGATCAGTGGGCTCAAAATAATACTTACTTCTGCTTTAGGAGACACAAGGTAAATCTTACAAATGCCAAGCCCCGATTTGAGTCCACTTGGCCGGACAAGTGTGAAAGCTCAATTTGGGGTAGAACTTGTAGACTCGCTGAACTTTAGCCCGAGGAAGGAAAAGAGAGTGATGTCAGGCCAAAAGAACTGCTACTGATGAGCAAAGTTGGCAACAATAGCAAATTCTAGCCTTTGTTGCGAACGCTTCTAATGATGTAGAAGATCGAAACAAGCGTATTTGTACGCGTTCAACGAAGGTCGAATGTCAACCTTCGTACCCTAATCCTCTCCGAAAGATGAAGATGGCCATTGTGGGCCCGGGGGTCTGATTGCAAAGTTGTCAAGAACCTGGAACAAAGTTCACTGCGGGTGTCTGTGCAGAAGAGAATTTCAATTACTGGAATGAAAGTTGATCCTCGCTTAATTAAGAAAAAGAAAGGAAGACAAACTGAAACTCTTGGGTAGAAACAAGGAATTTAAAGCAGTTTTGTTTTTCTGTATACTGGGGCCACACATACTTAGTGATTTATGGCAGAAAATGACAGGAAGGGAGAATAATCAAGACGACGACAGGTTGACATCTGAAACCGGAAGTGTCAGAAATGCAACTTGAAGCCAATTACGACTAGGTTTATTTCCGAAAACAAAGGGTTGCAGGAATATAATGGGAGTACCAGTAGATCGGGGCTTACTTACATCGAGATTCTAACGTAGATCTGGGTGCGGAAAAGTCATCAAGGCTCAAAAATTGTACAGATTCAGCTGCTCCTTGACATCGTCAGTGCTCATGCCAAACTTTTCCTTGTTCTGCATCATCAGCTTCATGATTGACTCCAGCTGCTGGGCTCGCATGTCAGCTTCCTGAAATCTACTATGACCAGAAAATATTTCACTCTACCGATTCACGCTCAGCATCGGTCATCTCCATCTGCATGCGACGAGTACGAGCGCGAAGCTGAGCGGTGGCTAGCTTTCCGTGCAGAGTTCCAAGCTTCTTCAGCATGTCGCCTTCTTCTCCTTCGGGCTCTTCAGTAGTTGGAGAAAGATCTGGACTCTTGTCCTCAGCTCCGTGCTCAAGTAGCGGTGTCTGATCAGACAGTTCCAGGACGTGATCTTCTCGCTCCTCTTCACTACTCTCGTCCTCGGATTCGTCTTGTTCTTCAGCAAGGAGAGCTTGTCTTTCCTTTTCTAAAGCTCATCGTTTTAGTTGAAGCCACGGTTTCTTTTGATTAACCACTGCTCTACCTCAAACGAAACTAGAATCTTTCGATTTTTTATTGTAAACTGATAAATAAAAAGTTGGCTGAAGATGGTAACGCGCTCATCCGTCGTTGATTTCGGCTTTGACTCCAGTGGTTCCCGTGACTCTTTCGACCCACTTTTTGTCATTGGTTTAGTCAATCTTCTTAATCGGTAATCTTTTTACTTGAACGAGGGAGAAAGTTAAATGTTTTGAATAGTTAACACAGAACAGTGACATAGACGTTCAGTCCAGCCGATTGTATAAATCGTGAGATTGTGAGATAGATTGTCCAAATCTACTGTTTGTCGATGCCTAGCGCTTTCATTAGGAAGTTAAACGGAAACAGAAACGTTAAAAGACTCACCAATGTCGGCCATAGCTCCACCGAGTCCTCGATTCGTCTTATCGGGATAGATCACCGACCTGCGTAGAGCCGATATCTAAAATGCGTTCGTCTTGCCATATATTAGGTATGCTCACCATCTTGAAATTCATTTTGCCGCGGAACACGCTATCACCGGTCTTGATAGCAGCAAATTCGTCAGTCTCCTCCTTGAGCAGGTCCTCCTCGCGCTTCTTCTTCGCCTCCTCCATCTTCTTTGCTTTCTTCATCGGGAGAATGTTTTGAATAACGTGAAGTGCTAATCCGAACATGAGTCCTCCCTGATAGATATTCTATTTTGGTGGAAATATGGACATACCACAAAGGCAGTGAAGATAAAAGCTACACCGTATGTGGTGACCATCTCCCAGAACTGACGCCAGAACATCTCGCTGGGTGAAGCCATGGGGGCTAAATTCTGATATGTGGAAGGCGAATAAATAAGTGATTAGAGTGATGGACACCTTGTTGACTCTCAGGACGAATGAAGGATAAGGTTACCTGGCAACGGCGGATGACCGGATGAGCCCCAAATAGGATCGTCCATCGCATTCATCGCGTGTAAAGAGTGCTGGCAGAAGCCAAACTACGGCTTCAGGAATGCCACATCTGTCTGAAACATCAATTTCTGACGGATGAAGCTAAAGGGGGCTGAAATATGAAAAAGAAAGTGAAACTCTGAAAGAGTCTAAGAATTTTGATTGTGTTGCTGCTTGGAAGAGAGATTTACAGAGGAAAAAATCTGATGACTTCAATGACAAATAAGTTCGGTTTCATATTGATACTGCTGTTTTTAAATGAAAAGGATGAGAGCCAATAAATGTTTTGCTTCAGAACAAGGCAGAACAAGATTTGAGCAAGTGAGTTGAAAACCTTTCATCCGGACAGAATAATGCAAAAAATAGCTCAGATTATGAGACGAACTCTTCGAAAAGCACAAGAATGTCAGAATTCAGTATCTTCTTCAAGCAGACTGCACGTTGAAGAGTCCTAGGACAAAAGCTAGACTAGCACGCAAGTTTTTACTCAAAATCAAGGTCAAGTCGATGGTGTTCTTGGAATTTCAGCTGGAAATAGGCCTGTTCAGCTTGAGTTGTCAATTTCAAAGGATTTTTGCAAAAACTAGTAACAAATATGAAAAGAAGTCATTTTCAAGTCAATTTCTAACCATAAAGGATGAATCAGATTTCAGACAGAAGTTGCGAGAAAATAAACGTGGTAGTCAACCAATTGGAACAAAAAGAACAACATTTCTCAGGAGTTGCTAAACTATATTGTAGTTTGGATTTTTGGCAAACATTACACCTTTTAACGTAACATTTCCTGCTGATTCCAATGATTTGCGGATCTTTCATTCTCGTTTGGTATGAAAACAGATATTCGACCTCAAACGCTCGACAAGGTCATAAAAATACGCAGTCAATGATTTCCCATTTGGCTGCGTACCCCTCATGGCTGAAAACGCGCCCCATGTTGCAGGTGGCTTTGAGTCTTGAGTGTTCAATGCTCTGATCAGCTGGTTCGCCCATCTCTGACCTGTCATCTCAGTACTATATCGCTTTCAGAACCTTCCCGGGTACTGTCTTACGTTGTCGTCAACCATGCAACGCTCCCAGTCAATCTTTCTCAGTTAGTTGTTCTATCTTACTACCGTATCCAAGGCCTTTCCAGAGGCCATTAGGCACTATAACTCGACCAGAAATGCCTTAAAGATTGACAATAACACCAAAGTTATCATCCAAGGGTTCACTGGAAAGCAGGTCAGTGCTCAAATTTCTGAAAAGTGACTTGCGCTCTTTAGGGTACCTTCCACGGTAAGCAAATGCTCGACTATGACACCAAGTTGGTCGGAGGGGTGAATGTTAAGAAGGCTGGAACTACTCATCTTGGTCTTCCGGTATTCAAGAATGTTAAAGAGGTCGGTATTTGACTGCTGTGCATGGCTGACTGTGTTTTCTGTTTCCTCTAGGGTATTCCTGACCCAGGTTTATCGATATAAAAACACTTCCGATTCTCTCTCAGCCGCGTTTTCAGGCCCGTGAGAAAACCGGTGCTGACGCTTCTGTCATATACGTGCCTGCCCCTGCAGCCGCTGATGCTATCGACGAAGCTATCGATGCCGAGATCCCACTGGTGGTCTGTATCACGGAAGGAATACCTCAACAGGTAACTGAACACAAAGAACTGCTCAATGATCGGCCGCGTACGACCAAGGTCGATTTCTTACTGCCAAATATGTTCACAATCAAGAGTCGATCGATTGTCGCACGTTGAGAACTCGGAAAGTAAAGGCGATTAACTTATTCGAACAGCAAACAATATGCGATAACTCATAGAACAGTTGAGCGGAATGATTTCAGGATATGATTCGGGTCAAGAACCGCCTGGTGAAGCAGAATAAGACTCGACTAGTTGGTCCCAACTGTCCGGGAATCATCTCGGCTGATCAGTGTAAGATTGGAATTATGCCGGGACACATCCACAAACGGGTAAGATAGGAGTATGCAAACTGACGAGACAAGGATTCAGGGCATAATCGGAATTGTCTCCCGGTCAGGGACGCTGACTTATGAAGCTGTCCACCAAACAACAAATGTTGGACTGGGACAAACTCTTTGCGTCGGAATTGGAGGAGATCCCTTCAATGGAACAAACTTTATCGACTGCCTAGAGGTCTTTCTCAATGATACTGAAACTAAAGGTACCAAATATATTGTGTATTGTGTAGTATATTGTGGAAAGGATCACGAGAACCAACACAGATAATTGTTCAGGTATTATCCTAATCGGTGAGATTGGTGGAAACGCTGAAGAAGACGCGGCACAGTATCTTCTTGAGAACAATACTGGCAAAAACGCCAAGCCTGTGGTCTCCTTCATCGCCGGAGTCACGGCTCCGCCTGGTCGGCGCATGGGTCATGCCGGAGCCATCATAAGTCGCGGTCAAGGAACAGCCACCCAGAAAATAGAGGCATTGAGAAACGCCAACGTAGTCGTGACTGACTCCCCAGCCAAGCTAGGAACATCTATGGCCAAAGTTCTCCTCGACAAAGTTACCGTTTAAGGTTTTTATCAACTGTGATATGTCCACACTTCACTTTTGATTCTCTTTTCATTCTTGTATAATAAAAAATCGATCTGTGTTTACAGAAACAACCGTAATAGTACAAAGCAAATGAGATACTGAAATGACCCGTAGTTTGTAGAATAGTTGATAATCTCGATGACCACCAGAGGAGGTTTTGGAACAAAGTCTCGCGTCCACATTGACTTGACTTTCAAAGGTGTTCTGATATTAGATTGTCTGAAACTGAGAATTTCATAAGCTGCTCCTCAACTTACAGCTTATCTTTCTCCCTAATTGGCTCAATGATGTAACCTAGCCTTTGAAGATGGTGAAGAATACTCTTATCACCCAGAAAATGACCTGAAAGAAATTACCAATTAGTAGAATAGAAAAAGAATGTCTATTGTGACAAGTGAGAGCCGTAATCAAAGGCATTTTTGTTTGTATGCAGTTAGATTGCTCTTTACAAAGTCTGGCTGACCGCGGTAAGATGTCTTGAAAAGTGGGGAAACTTTTGTAACAGAGATTTGCCTACCTAGAATACCTTTCAAATTCAATATGATGAACAAGAATAAAAAATCGTACCTGTGCCAATCGCTGTGAAAGTTGTGTTATTTGGTGATTCCCTCACCAGTTTGTCGATTCTATTGGCCATACGAGTGTTCCTCTTCGTGATGATATCATCTTTAAGCGATTGGTCGATCTGAACCGTTTCAATGTCATTATCTTAAAGATTTCAGACACTTCGAGCTCTGTCTCTCTCGTGAGAACTGATCCCTGGCACTTTTCTGTCGTAATCACTTGCTTCTAGCAGTTGAGCTTCCAGATTACCACATCTGTAGCTCTCAGTAAGCTCCGAGATTGATCTCTCTTTCTTGACAGCTCCATTCCCAAAATACATCTTCTCCAAGAATTGGACCGTGTACCCAATCGCGAAGACAATCTGAAATATTCATTGTTGTCCTTTTGAATGGGTTAGAGCTTTTATTAAGGCCGGTTGAGTGCCATGCGAATCTGCCCCTAAGGATGTGCGTCTTTTGTGCAGTCCCATTAGGCGTTCACACCCTTGATAATGTGCAAGCGGTATTGTTCAGGAACAAAAAAAACTGTTTGTCCTACTTCTTGAGGTCATAGTTTGCGTGCCTTGAACTCACATCGTCCAATGGAATGTCCGAGACTGGGTTGCATTGTTCCTCGGCCGTTTCAATGGCTTCCAGACGTTTTTCCTTCTCGAGTGCCTGAAACCGAATACCATGCTAATTGGGGGCAGAAAAACTGCACCTTTGTTGCTAGATACACATCCAGCATGGGTGCTGATGATCGGTCAAGCAGATTTTCACACAACTGATACAGGGTGAAGAGTAGCCATTCTGGTCGCTTCCTGTGCCAATTTCCTGGAAAAAGTAGTCTGACCCCGTGGATATTATGTCAAAAGTCATGTGTGCTGTGTTTGCGTGTATGTTCGAGTTGTTCGCGACTTGCTCGAGTGGCAATACGTATCGTCTCCTAAACAAACAGTCTGTCTATGTTCAGCTGCTCCACCTGTTACCCTAGTAAGCAGGTGCTACCGAATAAACCCAGAAAACGGCTGCAAATTCACCTGCCAGATGGTCGAATACTTGTTGAACGTGCCCCATGTTCCCTTCATCAAAAGCAGGGGGTGTTTGGGAGGCATGGTGTAGATGCTGTCGGAACTTGCTCATGACTGAAACGCCGTCACAGAATCCACATTTGGTATCTTACAGGTTTTGATTCTTGCGAATAGTTCAACCGGAAGATAGGAGAGGGCTGTTTGCTTCCTTGGCAACTTCTTACACCGAACAAGCTTGCGCAATGTCTCTTCGTTGTTCAGATCAACTTCCAGCAGGACGGTATCAGATAGAGCAAAGGCCTCGCGAACTCGATCCGAGACTGAAAATCGAATCTACTTGGACGCATCTGCCTATAATTACAGTGTGTGGTATGCGGCAAATTTGTCCCAATTAAGATGCACCTCTAATCACACGCAGCAGGTGGCCTTAGGTATTGTTCTACTTGTAGATTGCCTTAATTGACAGTCATTCGGTTGCATCCTACTCGGAATTTGCAGTATACCTAGTCATGTGTCCAGTTCACGCCCCATTAGTCCACCCAGTGCACAAAGCCGTGAGGTGTGAAAGGCTACTCAAAAATGCTCAACAATGGCTTTGTTGCAGAAACCTACATCCGGAGGCCTTCTCTCTCTGAGAACAGCCGAGCAAACAAAAAAAAATGCCAAATTATTGTCTCCCCCTACTCAAATTGCAGTTGTTCCCTAAAAGATCAGTACACAAAGAATAAACTGGCCACTGGGATTAGGCGTCAAAATATACTGACCTCGGTCCCAGACGTCAGTGAATGGCACATGAATCGTTCCAAATAAGTAGCCCTGAGAACCCGTTTCTTCTTTTCGAAAAGACCACAGGAATATACTTCTGTCATCGTCCTAAAGCTTCGTTATGTTAAATTTGAAACAAAAACTCACATTACAGTCGGCTGCAATGCTAGGAAGGAGCAGAAATGAGACAAAAGCAAAAAGCATGGAGCATTCGAGACTAAGCGCGTGAAGTAGAAACTAGTGCGAAGAATCCTAGCCGGAAATAGAGCAGTGCACACGAGTAGCAGGAGTCTCTCTGTAAACAATTGTTTGAACGATTAGTACAGGGTCAGTTGGGATTAAGTGGCAAACAGGGTTGTTATAACAAGGCGAGAAGAGTCGGCGCTGATGGGCGGGACCACCCTTACTATCCCGAACAAGGAGGTCGCCGGCCCCCTGGCTGCAATTTGAAGAGAGTTCAACCTGTAGTAAATCGCAAAACACGCAAAGCAAATACGTTTACAAAACGGGTAATTAAAAATAGGCTGTTGTAAAATTATTGGATGATCTCATCTGAGTAGAGACACGGGGTAGGTGTTGGTAGTTAAGACTGTTAATATTCGGAATGCATGTACTTGCGGCTTCAGCAGTAGAATCTACGTTTTCGGTTTATTTTATTTAGGAGTCTGCGGCAATCGTGCTAGACAAAAGGAGCGTCTGGAACTTATGTGAATTTCCAGCCATTTCGAGAGGATAACAACGTGAGCGGCGCCAACTTTCTGGAACAAAGGAAGGACGTTCGCCCAGCCAGAACGACTGTGGCCAGCAACAGCACTCCCAAGCTGGTCGTCTCGAGAAATAAGGTCCCGCTAAACACAGGCTTGGTGGCTACAGCTTACATCGTAGACATTCAGAATAGAAAAGAAGTCTTTGAGAGAGGCATTCTATCTTGATTTAGGGGTAAATTATTGCAGTTTCTTACTTTGTTATTGTTCGAATCACGTTGATTTGTATCGTAAGCTGATTTCTAGCTATCTTTGTCTCTGATCTCTCCTTTTATCGAATTGATCTTTTGTAATGGTTTGTCATGTTAGAGGAACCGTCACTTGTCACTTCGACATGGAATATAAAAATTATTTCGTAAAGTTCCGCCTTCTTCAGACCATGTTTATACTTCACGACTTCTCAATCACTTCAGACCACTTCCTTTCCTTTTTCATCGGCATACCTGAGCAGCTCATTTGCCTCACTACCCATCGATCTGACAATAGGGCCACAGTTTCCTTCGCCGTTCAATAATTTCTCTAATTCAACTCTTTCTTTTTAACTTGCACAATTTTTAACTTAAGATACTTATAGTTTAATGTTTTTATAGAATACCGAAAATCATGGAAAACATCATTAAAACCGTCTCTCCACCGGTGCCTTCGCCTCGTGAGTTTTTAACTACAAGTGCCACAGCATGATTTGCGTCTGCGAGCGAGGCCGTTAAAGAGTAATATCAATAAAGCTAACCACAAGTTTTGTTTCAAAACTTTCCACACGATCCGGGTTCGATTCCTGTAAACAGTACTTACGGACAGTGCCGCACTTAGAAAAAAAGGTTCTCCAGATCCGTTCGATCTCGGTAGCAGTTGACAACGCAGATGCTAGCTATACCTGAAATAACTTGCATCTTACCGAAACGGCACAAAAGACGTGAGAGCTGCAAAAGCAAGGAAGGGAGGCCGTTTTCGTAGATTCTTGCAAACCGTTCTTTTTTGCTCTTTCAAGAAGTGATGTTGATTTAAAAGATTTCCTTTTTTTGGGGCTCAGAACAGATTTGGGCTACGAGACAGTCTCCTAATTTGTATTCCGCGGCGGAATTAGGGCCCGAAGACGTTTGAAGAGGACTGAAGGTTTGCATGGTTCATATTTAGACTTTCTTGATTCAACCTTCATGTCTCGAGATGATAGGAAACAGCTCCGATAGATACGAGGGAGCTTGAGGATATTTTCTAACGTTGTTAAGGAGATTCTGCCCAGATAATAGGACGTCTTTGCCAGAGTCTGTAAAACGGAGGAAGAACACAACGCGAAGACGATCAAGTATCTTATCATTGATGACACTGGTCAAATCTCACCAGTTAAAGTCCTGGCTCTTTACTGTCCTCTTGCCCATATATATCTCATTGGGAACTCGTGCAAGCTGGCTCCCTATACTAGTCTGAAGGAAAGGAAAGCTCCACGTTCCACAACTTCTTGAAAAGGGGAGAGCAGAGCAGGATGTATGCACTGAAGCCTGCACACAAGACAGACTTTCTCAGAGTCTATCGGTGAGTCTCTATCGCAACATTTGCTCTTTCAGGTGCTACCTGAAATTGCCCACCAGATCCTCTATCCCATTTACGGAGAAAAAATGACAAGTAGAATCACTAAGGAAAACCGCACGCTAGCCAGCGATAAGAAGTTGGTTGTTGCCGAAGACGGATGTCCTGTCGTTCCTGTTGGCGTCAAGGGTAGTGGCCAAAAAGGTCGAAATGTCCGTGAAAGCAGAGCCCTGTTGAGTCTGCTACGAGATCTGGTTTAGAAAAGGGTGTAGCGAACCAGCGTGATGTTGTCAAGAACAAGATGGAAGGTAGCTGATTTCTATAGTACTTTTAAACGTTCGTTTCCAGAGAAAGAAATCTACGCAGTCGACAGAAGGCTGAAACAGAACCTAAATTAAACCGTCTGAAAGCCAGTTTGTTCTGACCGAAGAACACAATTATTCTGTGATTTAGTCAGAAAGGAATTTGCATAAGTGAAGACCTGAAGTTCTGATTTAGTAGATTAATTACTGCAACAAGTTAGAGTAAATAGAGTAAGATAAACCGATAACCTGTCCAAAAGTAGAGGAGAAGAACAGTCTGTTCTAGAAGGTGGGTATGACAAAGATAAATTCAAACACAGAACACAGGTTCATTTTTATCCTTTCCAGACTCTCAGATCTGACGAAGCCATCAGCCCATCGATTCCAGACGCTGAGACTTTTGACAATCTCATTGATATTTAATTTTTTGTTTGTGCAGACCGAATGAAAACGTAAATGAACGTGATTGGTATGGTATGGTCGAAAATATCCGACAAATTCCAAGCTATTGCATTGTTACGGCAATTTTCCAAAGCTAAGTAATCGTAGTTGAAATATAGTACAAAAGTTCGAAATCTCTCCCACCACCGCTCTTTCCGTTACTGTACGTGGGCAGGAGTGAAGTGGATAAGCCTGAGCACAAAAACAGCTGCCTCTTCACACCCTTTGAACTCGTGAAAGCGCTGCTTGTGTTTTATTGACCAGATCTCGATACTTCCTGATATCGGACTGATCAAAGGTGCGCTGGCTCTATTTGGGAAGTGTCAGAGGCGGCGCGCTCGACCACCACAATAGCCGTACGTGTCTACCTGCGCACATGTTAGCACTTTTACTATGGCTACTTTCTTCAGGTAGTTGATACATTTCTAATCCGATTAGCTTTGAAAATTTCAGTAGTAGCAGTTGTGTCCCAATGCCCAGACCATGCTTTTCTCGGATGTGTACTTCGTCTGAAGGCACAGAGAGTTCCCTTAGAACGGAACATCATGACTCTAGTTTTCGGCATCAAAAATGAAGCAGAACTATTGCATACATGCAGGTTGGCTGTTTTATTGTCAGATACCTCGTGTATTCAGAGCATATTCGTCCAATCTTCCATGTTTTCGACAAAAAATCAATGAATGTGGTGACGAAAAACAGAAGCGACTGATAAATGATGTTGGCAACATGCTGATGTACATGTGTACGCCGTTCAGTTTGACGCGTCAAAGGTAAGCCAGAGTTCAAAGCAGTCTTTAGAGGGGCCTAATTCAGAAGAAATTCGCACTAAAATTTCACGGAAGCAATTGCTTCCCTAATCATCTGCGCATTTTTGTTGTTGCAAATAAGTTCAACTAGACCCTATTGAAACGTTTTGCAATAACTCTAGAAAGATCACAAATGTCATCACGTTCCAAGATAAGCTTCGGATTGAAAATTCTAACGTTATTCGTCAGGCCCTGCAACTTTTTCAAGCTATATTTTTCTCATGATAGATTTTTTGTTAATCTGTCAGTTCAAACAGTCCTCAGGTATATAAAGGTCCCAGCAGGGTGTTAGTTTTTTCGCATTTCGCGCTCGGAACGTGCGTCGAATACATCTGTAAGAGTTTGCCGTGCGGATTACGAGAGTGACCTGCACACATAAGCAGATACAACTAACAATGGGACAGAAGTTTCTACAAACATTTCCGTTATTTTGAGGTCAAAATCCGTCTATTCAGGACCCTCATCGCCAATCAGAAGTGTGTATCCGATGTACTGTCCATGCCCGCCACGACCGGATGCAAACTACAGGACATGGATGAAGGGGATCAGGTTCTGAAGTGCAAGTAGGCTTTTTTCTCTTGCAGATTCTAAATTCCAAAGTTCAGAAAGCATTGTGCGGCTAAGCAAATGGACTTCCTCTGCACTATGAAAGCATGGATCTCTGAGCAGAATGTCTGCACTGTTAAAGACATCCAAGGTTGGTTGACTCTTTTTACACGAGCCTTAATCACCAATTAAGACCAATGTGGAGCCGCCGCTTCGGATTTCTATCGTGAAATGCAGCGCGTAGTTTTTGAACCGGAATTCCCGGTCATCTGTGAATACGGAAATGAAACTTCCGCAGGTTTGAGCAAAAGATTCGGGTCGAAAGAGTTGTGTTTAGAAAGCAATGCAATGCCGACAAGTACAGCTAATACGATTTTGATAGAGTCGCCACCTACAACGGCGGTAGCAGAAATAAGGACCACACTTCCAGCAGCATATTTCAATCAGTCCTATCCAGTTGATGACATGAAGGAAACATAATCACAAACGTTTAGGAACGAAAATTTGTTGTGACGGTCACCCCTCCTTCCCTAACAACTTCGAAAGCAGCCGTTTGGACAAAGAGTCCAGTGGTCAAAAAGGTTCAATACAACAAGGAAAGCTGGCGGAAGAAGGCTCCTAAAGCTACAGGTATAACGTATTTCTAGCTCTAATCGGATGATTTCAGAAAACATGGTAGTTGTACCCTCCTTTATAAGCAGTACCTCCAGAACGGTCCCCCTGTCTACTCTGAAACCAGTAGCTTCCAGTTCTCCGAGAAGTTACAAAGTGTGATTCCTTCATTTAGAAAAAATAGATTGTTCAGGTCATTAACCTGCTCAAGAGCCTTCTTCCTGACAATCTACCAGACCAGCTGACGTCGCTTTTAGAGAACAGCCTTGAAAAACATGCATTCACGCCGGAAGACCATTACCACACTCCGGGAGCAGGCTCCGAAAGTGTTGCCACGACCGTGACTGATGGGACGACCACCTCTTCCAGTACAGCTACTGCTACTAAAGGTTTGTGCGAACCGTTACTTAACCATTTTTTTCAGCTTTGACCATCATGGGTGGCTACCACTTGGGAGCTAGAAGAAAGCCGACAACGAAGTGGAAGCCTTGGTACCTCGGAGGACCGGCAGAGTGAAAAGAAGAAGCTCTTTGTGACATGTCATTGATGCTGATCTCGTTCTGTGTAATAAACCTTTATTTATCACATAAGTGGCTATAAATAAGGCCGAAGAACATTTATTTACAATGGGCCATTGTTTAAATAAAGTATCTGTGTCCTGAGATGCCTAAGAAGTATGGAAAGAGGGTGAAGGAGATGGCAACTAGCGACTGCAAAGCTCACAAACAGCAAAAGGTAGGTAATTGGTTGAGCTCTTTTAATAATTAGATCGTGGAAGTAATCCATATACGCGTAGAGGAAGGAATCGTCACAAGACTAGAGAGACAGAAAAGTCCGGTGGCTGCATGACACTCACAAAACTTTGTTTCCCTAAAAGGTCGGGAAATTGAGTATAATTAAGTGAAATTTGGTACGAGGTGATTATGAAAGAGGGTCTTCACCGAGCGGAAAGAGTTTTCATGGGTGTCGAAAAGGCCAGACAGTACTTCATGTACGTGCTTCGTTCTTCCAGATAGCGGTAACAGCAGTAGATCACATAGACAAACCAGATCTCAAAAATGAATGTCAAGGCGTAGATGATCATCAGGAAGTATATCCTGGCCATTGTTCCTTAACATTATCTTTTTAAAATGTTTTAAAAATCTCTTACCAGCGTCTAACGCTACGGTATTCTGTCTGGGATGTTCCATGAAAGGTGCAGCATTCACCACCCTGTAGAATACCGCCGTGTCAGTGCATATAGCTATAGTTCCACAGATCAAGACGACTAATAGTATGAGTATTACAAGACACTGAAACTTTGAACTTTTTGGTTACTATGCTGG
This sequence comes from Oscheius sp. JU75, assembly GCA_037178855.1. Lineage (NCBI taxonomy): Eukaryota > Metazoa > Nematoda > Chromadorea > Rhabditida > Rhabditidae > Oscheius > Oscheius sp. JU75. The sequence continues at coordinate 7,730,223 of JASJZC010000007.1, forward strand.
GTACCTGCACAACAATATGAGGTATAAGTAGTGGGGCGATGTTCCTGGTGATGCCCAAAAACATCAGCAGAAGTACCAAAGTCCCGAGTGCTAACGCTATCATCGCAATTACGAACGAGGCAAAGACATAATTCTCCTTGACTCCCCTCGCCTGAAATAACCGTCGTTATAGCTGTTCATTAGTTCAAACAGGTGATGTGCCCGGTCTCCATGGTTAGCACCTGGCACAGAGTTAAGAGAAAATAAACCTCTTGTAACCGGCCATCATGTTGGAGATAGACCAGTAAGGAATGAACGAGGAAGAAAAGTATGAGGACCACGTGAACAATTCCCACGATGTAGGCACCCGTCTTGACATGGAAGCAATTGCAGAGACATCGATACTCTTCTGAACTCTCGTCGAATTGAATCGTCCTCGGAACCTAGAGAAAAAGTGCGTGAGAAAGATTGCATGAAAAATTTACATGATCAACCGAGCCGTTCTCCTGTCGGTTATTCCGAATGAGGACGGAACGGACCGCCCGCCCGTTCATCATAGCTCTTACGTCGAATCTCCCCGTCCTTTCAGCGTTGTCTTAGACCTGGAGCCAAATCTGCAAAGGGTATGAATAAAACAGCTGACATGTGTATCAAATTGGCTTCAAATGCTCTCTCCTACTCTCTATTGTGTGAAAAGGATGGCCGCGTAAATGCATTTTGTGACACGTGAGGACTTGGCCTCTGCAATAGATTAGAACAAGCACCGAGTGGCAGGAGCATTCTGCCGGAAATAACAAAAGCGTTGAGTCGAAATTGAGGGCGAACAGATCGCCTTTCCAAAAAGCAAACAGCAGAGGATCTATCGGGGAGGGTAGACTGGTAGAGCTAAAGTCTAGGCGCCAACCTGAATTGGTTTCAAGGTGTGGTCAAAATAAAATGAGCAAGATTAAGCATAAATCAAGCCTTGAAGAGAGAGGGACGAAAGAAAGTGGCCATTTTTCTCTGGGTGTGGGAAATAACGAACGAGTATTCAGATAGCCTGGGAACACATAAAAAGGAGTTTTTGAAACGTAAATTATGAGGGATTTCCGGGGGAATGCGGAGAATTATGCGAGGGCAGATTTGCGCATGGCGCTATTTTATGGTTAGTCGAAACGGGAGGGAAGGCGAGAGAGAAGGAGGGTTGGACGCTTTCCAACCCGCTGTCAGCCACAACAAGCAAATATGCAACGCAACTGAATATCGATCCGCCCCTGAGGGGGGCTAAAATCAGCGGTCAGCCGTGTGAGATAGTGCGTGAGCAGGGGAGACGCGCCAGGCTTGCACACAGCGGTCACCTGGCCGCCTACAAAGGAAACTATGCAACCTGGGTCGAGCCGATTAGTTCAAAGAAAATTGGATGTCAAAACTCCGCCCCAGGAAGATAAAGAGACGGATGTGGCATCTGTCCCTCAAAACTGCTCATATTTGGAGGTCACTGTCTCAAAATTGCTAAATTCCGAGTATTTTTAGACATTTCATAACAGGAGCCATTGTTTTCAAAAGAAGCGAAAGGAGTACTTTGTCATTGTTGCACACTGAATGGGCTGACAGAGGAAAGCAAAAACAAGCCACTCTTGGGGAAATCTCGAAGAAACAAATAGCAGAGACAAAAAACTTGCCGAAACTGGGAGAAAGCTACCAACGTTCAACTGATGTGAGTTTGTGATTGGCAACACAGTCGCATTAAAATGACGGCGAGTTTCAAGACGGTTTGCCGAGTTGGTACGGTAAAAATCGACCGGTTATACTTAGGTGGTAGGTGAGAGAACTTGTGAGACTGCCAAAACGAGAGTCAGTACAGCTATTAAGATGGTATGGGCGAGAAGTCAATTAGTATAACATGTGAAAAACGGTAAAAGTTATTCAGCAAGAATTCAAAACATGTGTTATTTTGTTGAAAAATTTGGCTATTTAGGTCAATTGGAAAGAGGGCTGTCGGTGAAGAATGTTGTCCGCAAGCCAGGTCCCTAAGGAATGAACACAAACACAATCAGACGGCGGTTGCGGCTGGATTTTATGATAAAAAAAGAAGAGTTTCGAGCCCTCCACTCAACAGCTTCATCTGATTAACAAGGCGTGTCTTCCACACTCCACGTGCGGGTAAAACCTAATCAGCACTAATGGCACGGGGAGACAGACTAACTGCTCTGGAAGACCACCCCCGTGGGGTGACAAACCAAGAAATAAGTGCGCTACGCGAGGTTTCTTATCGATCTCATATCTGCTGCAATTAGCACGTCGGAGGCACCTACTCAACGGCGTATAATTGAGCACCACCCGAAATTATCCGTACTTCTTTCCAGCTCTTAAATTATGAATTTAAATGAGATTAGGCAAACCAATTTTCTTTTTGCGTCCTTTTTTTACTTCGCAGTACAAGCACAGGAAAATGGCCAACTAAAACTGTCTTGTTTTTGGTTGAAGAAGGTGGTTCGATGTCAGTAGTTTGAATAACTTTCCTTGTCAATTAGTCTGTCGGAAGTACTCAGAAACCTACTAATGATCGCTAATTAGTAGGCTCTCTTAACTGATATCAAGCGGTTTCCTGCAATGCTAGTGGAAGTACTCCTTCTGCTATTGACCGCTCCCTTCGTAGTTGCAACATGCCTTGATGGACCACTCTATGAGCAGAGCTTCGACAAGTGCGTTTCAACACTTTGTTCTAAAATGTGTAGCCAGGTGGCGAACATGGCGAACATTCAACCACGCTTCTACTTGGGTGCCGAGCAGCGTTGCAACCAACTCGGCGGATATCTTGTGGCTATTCAAAACCAATTTGAAAACGTCTATGTCTCCGGAATCGTGTAGACGAGTACTCAGTCGGCTGACTTTTGGATTGATGCAAACTACATGATCGATCCCCGATGGACATGGGCTTCCGGTCCTACATTATCTTTCACAAATTGGGGACCGAAACAAATCCTACTGATTCGAGTTTTAAGCAGTATGCGGCTGTTTACGCTACAAACAGTACTTAGATCTGAGTCATTCTTAACAAAAACTGACGAGAAAAGTTGAGAAAAAAATCTGCAACGTTGTTAAACCATCCGTTTGTTAATTTGTTTCTAAAGCTTCTTGTGTGTGCCCAAATGACTCCGAACAACCAACAACTACCATCCCCTTGGCGCCTACGACAAGTCCTACAGAATGCAGTCCTGGATATAACTTTTTCTCACACACATCCAAATGCAACGCGTGCTCACAGCTATAGACAGCGATGATCGAAAAATTTCACCGCGGCTGGAAAAGATTGTGCTCAGCAGGGAGCACGTCTGACCAAAATACCGGGTAGCGATACGAAACATTCCTAGCGAACGTAAGCCTCGGAATGGGACTTTATCCAATGATAGGCCTGTACTGTAGCACTCCAGACATTCACAGCTGTACTTGGCCTGACGACAGCAAATTGCAGTCGTCGTCATCATTTCCGGTTTCGACGCCTAGTCATACTTTACTGTTTGAAAAATGAGCTTTAGGCTACTCGCCCGCTGACAATTATAGGAACGTCTTGCTAGGGTGGAAAGGGATTTGGTTGGGAATTTCGTATGGAAAGTAACCAATTTTATTGCGAGAAAGGCAATTTGCTTTTCAACTATGTACAATGATTGTTAAGGCCAACAAGTAATCTGGAAGGCATTTAATCAACACAGTGAAAGAAAAAACCGACAGATAATATTTGGAACTATGTTTCCTGTGGCCACAGTATACTGGCACGTGTCCCAACTACATTCCCGACAATGAGAAGGCGGTAGAAGATACAACCAATGTTGGCAGCAACTTTCAGGTATTCCAAACTTAGCGTACTATTGACCTTATGTATCAACAATTGACAGAGCTCAACATCAAGACTATTTTTACCAGAAAAGCGTAGACGGTTGCAAAAAGAAATATCATTCAAGCCTTCTAGAGCCTACACTATCAAAAAAAAATTGGGTCACAAAAAGCCAATTATTTGAAACAATTATATATCTGTAATAGAAATGATACGAAAAAGACTCAAGCGGTAGCTATTAACATGTTTCGTTAGCTGGGGGAGCTCCATCAATTTTTCTAATTCAGTCGAGGTCAAGTGACTTATAAACAATGCATGTGTCGGTAAGTAGAAAAAGAGATAGCAAACCTTGCAAGCGTTCAAAAGGAATATGAAGTATTCATAAGAAGGTCTTTATGAAGGCGGAGAGGGAGCGAGCGAAGTGGGAGCTCCTTTGTTGCATTGTTGGAAGGCCGGCGTGTTACGCCAATAATGGTCATGCGAAAACCGCGTAGAACCCTTAAGAGCTAATATGCTCTTTTCGGATACTGGAATCAAACTATTCCCCTTTCGAACTGAACTGAGATTATTATTTCTTGGATCCTTCACTGAAAAATGGACAAAACAATAGTGAAATCTAAAGCCATGATGTCGTTGGCCCATCCTCGTACATGTCAGAAATTGCATTTGCCCTATGACTCCCTTTAGATGACTTCACTGACGAATTTGCGCTGTCCAGCTTGATCTCGGGAATCTCGCTGATTTCGTCGTTGTGGCTAACAGTCTAAAATATGATTGTAACGAGTAGACAAGAGCCAAGGACCACCTTTCCCTTTCTGGGCTTGGCAAACTTGTCTTTGGCCTGATGATGATGCTCCGGATGCTCGTACTTCTGAGGGTTCACATAAAGACTTTTCCTTCGTCCGCTCCCGGCAGTAAAATTGGATGGAGCTACACTGGTCCGCCTATCATAGACGGCAGCTAATTGTTCAAGTGAGACTGAAACACTTTAATGATGATTGCGCAAGATTCCAAAAAGTGATTTGCAGTCGTTTTTTGCATGATGCAACTGCGAAGAGTATAGTTTGCATCCTTATAAATGTTTGTTTGAAGTGCTTTCACAAAAAAACTTCCAGCATATATGAAGTTCGCACTTACTTTCTTGGTTTACTGGATACGCATGCTGTGGTGCATTCGGATCGATCTTCTTGTTAACTTTGACAGCTTCAAACTCGTCCCATCCATGTCCGTAGGCATGCAGAGGATATGCAGCTTCTCCGTGCTTGTAGATATCCAGCCCGTTGATTTCAACTTCTTCGCTAACACGAAGTTTACCGATTTTCTTCAAGAAGAGAAAGATTGGACCCATCCAAAGTACTGACCAGACTATTATGGCTAATGCACAGACCATTTGCCAGCCACATTGCTAAATAGGATAGGCTATAATTTTGATGTAATGAATTGCTTACCGCAAACGCTTGACCAACTTTATGCTTTCCGTCCTCACCAGCGATGGCATCGGAAATGGCGTAAACGATACCGTCGTGAGCGATAATTGTAGTGGATAGGAGTCCCCAGAAGCCGCCTCCAAAGTGTACAGCAAAGGCGTCGAGAGGATCATCGATTTTCAATCTGAAGCTGTTTTTCAGAAATGCTGGAGTCGACCACATACACTATCATCATGTGACTGAGACCAAGATAGATGAGGCCAGCTCCGATTCCGGTGAAAGATGAAGCCCATGGTTCCATTCTGTTGCAGCCGGCGCAAGAGGATACCATTCCTATAAAAAACACTAGATCAAGCAAGCACTCGTTATGCTTATGAGAAAGTCCCTTCACAATCTGATTCGTTCATTCGAACCGCCTTTGTACCGAGCCGGTGTGAAAAAGTTTTGTCTAAAGAATTAATAGCGCAACGTTTCCGGTTATCAGCTGCGTACTGCTCTGGTCAGAATAGACCAGTAGTTTACGCTCTGTGCTGAACTTCCCTGTACTGAACTACTGTGCAGCCATGAATAAATCACCTGCGAGACAAGCGTTCAGCGTAAGCAGTAGAGTCCATTTTCCTTTTGTGAGGTAGTGAATGATTAAAAAGGTCAAAGCTGCCCATGCTCCACAGAGAATCGTGTTGACCATTGCAAGGGCCACGATATGTCCTTCTCCGGGTTTGACAATATCCGCCATGGATCCTGAAAAACATGATTTCGACATTACTCCGGATTTGTACCTCCGTTGAATGCAAGGAAACCAAACATTAGGATGAAGCCTCCAAGGGCGGCAAACTATAAAAATCATTTGTCTTTAGTCATTCCAGCAGTGTTATCACCTCAGTCTCACGGAATATCCTACCAATAAACGACTGCTAAGCTTCTATCAAAGGTGTCAGATCAAACAACCAAGACTGATAAGCCCTGACCAAAAATAGGTCATTGTTTTTGGTAGCCATATGATGCAAGGAATGACTTACCGGAACTGAATGTCCCTTGATTTCAATCGACTCTTCTTCTCCATCCTCGGGAAACCTTCCGATTCGGGGACCGATCAGGTAGGCAGCAACAAAGGAGATGGTACCACCACACAGATGGACCACACCAGCTCCTGCAAAGTCCTATAATGACCCTAAGAGGATTGTCCTGATTTCATTACCATGTAGGTTGTGTTAATATATTCTGTCGTAATTCCCTTGTACATCCATCCCTGTGGGTGCCAGCCCCAGTGAGTCAAGATCGGGTAGACAAAAGCTGGAAAGGTTTTGATGAATTCAGCCCTCTCTGTTTATGGCACGTAAACTGTCCATCGCCTATTGCCCATTGTCTGTTGGCCACAGTTCACTTGCTTCTGTCCGATATACACTGTCTTTGTCTACTGTCCACTATCTTTGTCAAATTACTTTTTTCTTACTCGATATCACGCTGCAGTAGGTTATGTAGTTTGCAAATTCACATCGTTCAGCAACAGCTCCAGAGACGATCGTGGCTGAGGTAGCAGCGAACACGTATTGGAAGAAGAACCTGAAGATTGCCTGTTTTTGTAGTCTTTCCGTTGACTTTTGTTGCTGATCAAGCGCGGATTACAAACAGTTTAAAATGGTGTTAAGATAAGGGACTTACTTGGGGTAGTCAGTCAAGCCGGCTAGAAAAAACTGTGTGTGGCCGATGAACAAGCCAACGACATTGTTCGAAGAGGCTCCGAAAGCAAAAGCCCAGCCGAGGGACCAGTACCCAATTATGGCAATGCCTTAACTTCATATTCAATATGTAAAAGAGTCCACTTACAGGAATCTAGCAGATTTTTGATTAAGATATTGGTAGTATTTTTACTTCTGACTGAGCCAGCTTCGAGGAAAGCAAAACCACATTGCATAACTAAACAAGCCATTTTGACAGAATAAGCAAAGACCTACGGAAAATGATAATGGCCATTGAGCAGAGGAAGAAAGCGTTCTCATTTTCGGCCAAATTGGTCTGCATCTCTTCAAACTGCCTTCTGAGATCATCAACTTCCTGAGTCAGATTGTCCAACGACGACAATGTAGACTTAAAAAAGTTTTTTATACAAATGACAAAAAGGCTCAACCGTGTCCATTTTGCACCCAGCGAGCTCAAAGCACCTAGAGGGACGACGAATAGGAATAACGTGCCTATCTAGAACGATTCAGATAAAATTTTATGCTCTCTTCAGATGAAAGGAAACGCCGAGAGCGCGACAGTGAGGGTAGTCTTTATAAAACGTGCTAATGGCCACGGCTAGAGTCTAACAAGTCTTTTATATAGGCTGGATGCGGCCTTGAAAACCAATCTCTGAACCTGAGGAATTGAACGAGTTCAGAAAGTTAAGAGTATCTACTGTGATTCTTGGACCCTCCTATTGTCAACGTGTCACATTTTGTGGGCACCCAGGGTGAGCAGATACGACCAAAACTTTCATAAAAGTACTAAAGATAGCCTATGAGTAATCCATTGACCCCAAAACAATGTCCTCATGTATAAACGCCTCCGTAGACGTTGACGTAAACTATAATCCGCATTGTAGCGGAAAATTCCACTCACCCACATTACACACATGTTTGTCAAAATATTTGGGCTCCCACGAAATAAGAAGGACTTTTTAAAAGCGGACTTACTTGGTGCATGATGCGGGGTGCGATATTATGATTTATTCTAGTTACAGAAAATATAACCTTATCAATGCTCAGTCAACTTTTAAAAGGTCTTTCGGAGGGATTTCTAGTTCAGAAATCGAACAATAAGCTATCTTGCTGTCTGATCTCTCGAACAGTGAAAATTCACGCCTCTGGTGCTGATAAGAGGAGCCTCCGTCTTGCATGTACCCTACCAAAAAAGTTAAGTCTTCTCGCGTGTCTACCACAACAGTCTGAAGCTCAGACATCCATCAAAACATTTATTGACAAGGTTATCTTTGAAATCATATCTCTGTCTCTGAAAGTATTCTTGTACCCTGGAAGCCTGTTTCACTGAACTCCACGTTGCCGAGAGCCATAATCTCATCATCTCTTTTCTTTTAAGACGACTCATCTGTCCATCATTATGATAACATCATACTCTTACGGCTTCTTAAAGATCTCCAGACCAGGAACGCTGGGGGTAATCCTCCATTTCCCTATGTTTTTCACTAGGATTAATTGCAGTTGGGTCAACAAGGTTGCTGAAAAAGAGGTCTACTATAAGAAAAAAGAGTTATTGTAACATGAATCTTTATTTGTAGCGTACAGACTCGATGACAATTGCGATTGAGATCGGGGATGAGATTGAGAGCTGAGATTGGCTAGAGAGCTGTATCACAGTGCCGCGATAACTACAAGGGACGGGGTAGTTGATTTTGGGAAAGATCCACGGCCGAAGCGATATGGGTTTTTTCTGACAACTGGGAGGAGCGAGAGAGCGAGAAAATGAGGAGAGAAGAGGTACCAAAAAACCCAGAGAAGGAACTCAGGGTTTTTTTGCTCCTCCTGGCTGAGGAGCTGTGAAGATGTTTAAACATTTGCGGAAGATGTTGTTGTCGAAACAGTTTTTCCTGGAATATGATTTTATGATCCTGCGTGCAATAAATTTTACCTGCATTCAAATCTGAGCGTATTCGTTTTCTGGCTAAACATCTCATGACACATTAAACAGACCCGGTCCATGACAGCATGGACGTGCTCGACCTTGTGAACAGGACAGTCCTGCAAATTAGAAAATTTTGAAGTAAACCATTCATCCGGCAGGTGCATTCTGATTACAGAAAATGACATCAGGATACCGCGAAAAGGTCATAGAGCTTACTTCATCAGGTATCCAGTCCACAGCTTTTCGCGCTCTGGTGAAGCCCTGTTGTTCCATCTGAAAATTACAGACATTTGTTTCCTTATGTGATTCACATGGTTACTACGACACAAATTTGATTGGCAGACAAAAAGTTACCTGAGCTAATCTGGATGTGAAAGTATCGCGAGCTTCAGTTCGTTGCAAAGTGATAAGTATAACAGCTGAGATCAGACAGCATCGTATAGCCCATGTTCGTAGAATATCAACAGACATGCCTGGAAAAAGGAGCTTGAACGACTGTCAAAGAACGGGAAGAGGCAAAACTTCAAACAGGAAATGGGGGTCAAGATGTTTTGAAAGATAGCCTACGAGAGTTAAGAGCGAGGAAAAATAATCATGGTACTTTGAAAGACGACTTCCTGAAATGTCGAAGAGCAAAGTTTGATGCCGATTGGTCAACCCAAGCCTAAGGGACTATGGAACTGATATTGAGAGACGGTATGATTGAAGTTGAAGAACGGATAATTTGCGATGCTCCGCCCACAGGTGGCTAAGGAGGCTGTCAACGAGAAATAAAAGCGCGCAGAGCTTGTTGTGGAAGATCGAGGCTGAGCTGTACAGGCTGTTTTCGCCATTTGGAATGTGAATAAAAAACCCGGTTGTGTTGTGCTGTTGTTACCCAGAATTTTCAGATCAGATTATCAAACTCCCAAAACAACCAAATAGTCTGTTTTAGCCTGATGCCTTACGTAGCTAAAACGTGTAAATTGAAAGGTAAAACCGGAAGTTCTCAACAAAAGATTGTACCAACCACCCCGATTTCAAATTTGACCCCAAAAACGGAAACAAAATCATGTTTAGGTCAAACATTAGGAGGAAGTTTAGAAACCCAGACCCACGTTTGAGCAAGGGTCGAAAGTGACGCAAGAAAAAGTCGGGGATATCCGGAGTTGATCCCAGATGGGGGTGGTGCTCGAATTTGGGGAATGCAGTTAGTCTCGAAATGTCAGTTGGGGACAAAGCTGTTCTCGGCGATCACATCCGTCAAATAGAAGTTAACTACAAACACTGAAAAGTCACAAAATGCGTGGCGCTGGGACAGGAGTCTGGCTCGCAAGCCTGATTACTCCCGCATTAGCAGATGCTGGAAAGAATCCGTGTAAAATCGTGAATATGGAAATTTTTACTCCGCCTGGTTGACGTAGACACGTCACCTCAGTGAAGTGGACAGAGAAATGAAAATACTTTTTTGGAAGCACTCAATGGACCGTGAAGGGTCGAGGTGAAGGTGGAATTCGGCTAGAGCACCTGAAATATCCTGAACTCGTTTGTCTACGTTTGGGTGTCCAAAATAGACAAAAGAGGCTGTTCGTGATAAAAACAAGTAATCGAGACTCGACTGCCTCTCACGTAAGTTACGAAATGGGTCATTTGTGTTTCGAAAAGCCGTTTTGTGACCGACGAAAATGGAATGCAACCGTTCTCTTTTACAAACAAAGACTCACATACAAAAGACACTGACCCCCCCCCTCTACTACTACACAGAATCGTGTTACCCCAGCTCAAAATGGCCGAAGTCACATTATCTAGTGGGGGTCGGCAACGTCATCTCGATGTTCTGGAATCCCAAAATATTCAGCCAAGGAAAAATTGGGTTGAACGGTGAGCAAGAGTGGAGTCTTTTGCAAATTAAAAGGTTCTCAGTACTTGTTTGCTCTGACGTAGTGCTGAAGTTTTACGCCCATTGCAAAATTGGACCCGTGGGGATGAGCCTCTTTAAGTAAGCATTCTATTCCTCATGACCGAATAAGCTAAAAACAATGCGTGGACGTAAACTTTGACCTGAAAATGGGTGCGAAACAATAGTTTCTGGTGCGAGGATGTACTTGTGCGGTGTTGCAGTATTAGTAATAACTGGCATCTTGTAAGGATGGGGATAAGTGTGAGATGTCGGCGTCAATGTTCCTGCATAATTGCTCAAAAATAACAGGTAGTCAGGGCGTCATACCCTTTGAAAAGTGAGCTGTTAGCAGAAACATCTGACTACGCAGAGCGCTGTCTCTCAACCCCTCATTACTGTCGGCTGGCTAGGCTCTGATCTGATTAAGATGGCTGTCTATTTGTGCAAAAGAGGGGGATGAGTTTTAGCTCAGATATGAAGAAGATGATTTGTAGATGAAGTCAACCATGACATTTACTAATCGCGCTGAGCATAAAACAGAATAAACAGAATCCCGCCGTGAATAAGGAAGCTAAAAGCCGTGATCTCGAGTCCAGGCTAGCAGTTATAAATACGCAACGAAAATCTATTTACAACTGTTATTATCTATCGTAGATCTTGTACTAACTGAATTTTGCGTAGCCTTTTCGAAAACAAGGATGAAAATAAAATAAGACTGTGCAACACTTTTAGCAGAATATATGCCGGACAAACATGAACAGGGATTGGTCTCTGGGATTGCGGAGATCGGCAAAATGACAAGATCAGATCTCAGTCGAGGTTATAGTCTGGCCCCTTCTTAAGCCTAATCCCACTTAGCACTAATTTGAACGGTGGGCTTAAATAAACTTCCAGGAACTCGCACAAAAATTCCCCCTTATTTACGGGAGGACGTCACCAAGCGAGAACTGGAAGCCCAAGAATCCCCTAACGGTTGACTGATCTGTGTTGTTGCACTGCGCGTGGGAACACAGAGTCACACTGAAAATAAACAGTTGTGTAGGTAAATGGCCTTTAGAGACTCCCTCGAGACCTTGGTAGCCTAAAAATGTCGGCAGAATTGCTAATAGGTTGCAACTGACTGCCTGCCCCACCCTCATCTCCTACTGTTGCACAATTTCCTGTACACCCTCAGCTACCAACGTCAATGATGTACTCATTTTTAGACTATAGACAGTCATGAAGAGGGTGGATAATTACTGCGGAGATAACACTTCTGTTGAACACGGAAAGTTGCTAGACTGATGTCATACTCATCTTCAGCCTATGATTTAACTACAGAGATGCCTAGACGAGTGATGAGCAAGTTGTAGCGAAAACAAGAGTTACGTTCATTGAGCGTCTAATTGGCCCTGAAATTACCGACACACACTCTTCTTGACGCAACCGTCTTCTTCTTCTCATACGATTACTCATGAGCCTGAAAAGATGAGAGCGACAAGCCACGTACTCTATCAGCAGGGTTCAGAAATAGGGCCACGATGACAGATCCTTTAAGAAGAGTCACAAAAGTTAGTGTACAAGAAAAGACATACGTGGTGCAAAAAGTATGCGCCTTGCAAAATATCTAAAAACCGAAAATGCGGAATACCTATTTGCATGCTCTATGCAAGTAACTCTATTCCAGGTAACTTTTCAATCACAGAACTTTGTCTTTAAGCGAATGTGAAATGTCATTCCTAAAACTATTCTAAAAACTGATTGCCAGAAAAAAATCTGGTTGTTCAGTTCGGTAAATTACGATTAACAACTTACTCTATTGTAAGAGAAGCCGATTAAATCACATTCCAAATCAGTTCTTTATTTTTAGGCCCAAGCTATTTTAGTAGAGAACTGCGGTCGTCCTACAATGTGCTCTTTTGTGCGAACGGCGCATAATATACTCGGGGAAAGCAGCCTTTAAACTGGTCTAGAAAACAACGATACCACGTGGTCGGATCTTTCAAAAGCATGACTCGTTTTCGTATAGTGGTCCGTAGTGAACACGTTTGCAAACTCTAATTTAGAACTTAATGCGTTGAACAACAATTAGAAATGTGTTATCTTCATACGGCGGATATATAGTATGGACATAAGTAGACAATACACAAGAACCGTAAAAAATCTTGTCCATGGGTCCCGTCAGAGAAATGCAGACCGGAAAATGTTTTGTATTGGACCCCAAGAGAAATCTGGGGATAGCACAACAGACGTAGTACAACGGAATGACAAGTAGAAGGCAGGGAGTGAATGTTCTAATTCAGGGACTATTAATTGCATCCAACGCAACATCGGGCACATGCAGTCTCTGTCTCTCCTTAACAGAAAAGCGTCATTCGGTGAGATCCGGAACGAATGTAGCCGTCCTCAAAAGTAATTCCCTGATGTTGCAGCTCGTCTAGAACAGCGTGCTGAAAATAGTGACAGGTTTAGACTCGAAACTTTTTTCTGCATCATTCGGAAAACATCCATGACGTGAGGATATGACTTTGTTTGGCTCTCATATTTTGTAACTATTTTGGATACGGGGATACGCGCGACCTTTGAAAAACAGAAATTTGTATGCGCCTGGTCTCTCTGGGTCTTTGATCCTAATTATCTAGATCATTGCATAACGAGAAACTTTGAGCTAATTTTTAACTCTGAAAGAGCATTTTCGTGATCTGGGGCTTGTATTGATGGCGGATTGGTTTCGGTTTTTACAGTAAAATTTTAGTTAGCTGGATTGCTTAGTCACGATTCTGTAGCGCATTACTTTACTAATACGGATCTTAAAAATAGTCTTCAAATCTGCTAAGATTTCTCAGCATATCTGCTACAAACAAGTTCAAGACCGAAATGGTGTTAGTGTCAAGGGAAATAGATACTATAGGCTCACCTTATCCAGAAGCGTACTGTTTGAGACAGATAAGGAGATGTCACCGTTAGCGTTGAGCACCCAGGCTTCTATCAGAGAACGGAGAGCAGCCATGGAAATGTTACAAGAGGAGAGATCAATGGATTCGACGGCCTTGCCGTGCTTGAGAGAACTGAACTTGGATTGTTTTAAGGAATTTTTAGGGCTTACTTGCAAAGGAGATAGATAGTCTTGTCACCGACGGCATGATATCCACTGCGACCATCGTTCCAGACACGGAGACTGTTCAGGCCTGCAAAAGCTGTTGTGCAGCTGAATAAGCTTTGACACCCACCCGGAACAACATCGCGGATCAGCTCGTCGGTGAAGAGATGCGTGGGAGAGCAATCCTCGAGACCGATATCAATGAGAGCGCCATCCTCGGTGGTGAGCAAACGATGAAGCTGAATATAGGTTGCTGTTTTCGGCAAACATTAAAGCACGAACCAGTGGAATGCTATCAGCATGGAAACGGCACCAGATGAAGTAGATCTGCTTGGGAGTCAGCTGCATAAGGATGAGAGTTTTTAGCACGGGAATGGCTTCGACTGGGATCAAGCCACGGACAAGCAGACTGTCCGTGTTGAAATGGCGAAGGCGCTTTTCCATAAGCTGAATCGAAAATATGAACAAAATGATATGTCTCACTTTCAGAGGAGGAATCTGGTGACGAACAGGGGTCTTCTTCTCGTCGCGAGGATATAAGACAATCTCGCCTTCATCAAAGAGGACACGAACCTGAAATGGGAATTATAGATTCAAACACAAAAAATACTACAGATATCTTTCAACTGTGGTCGGCCCATCTGCCTCTCTTTTTCCATTTAAGACACTTTGTCCGCACCCAAATCAACAAGTCTTTCCTCTGATTCTATTATTTTTATCAGGTCACTTTTTTATCCGGGCCCTATGAACCTAACCCTATCACACTGTCCACCTCAAGCGTCAAATTAAAACAGAAGCTTTGCGGTGACCCTCTGTGCAGAGACCAAGGAATCATTGGACAAGAGCGACAATACAAGTGTCGTAACTAGGGTGGTGGTTACAAACGGATGCAGTTGATTTAAATGCTTACCTGATCCAGTTCAATTTTGGGCAACTCGGCACGCTTGCGGTGAATAACTTTCCTCCATCGCTTGTTCACAGCAGCACACTGGAGCACAGACTTGCCGTCCAGGCGCTTGAAAACTTCCAGAAGAGCTTTCTCATTGAGATTCTGCAAAGCTAATTGATCTTCCTTCATTCTCTGCTAATGACTCACCTGAATCGGAGACGGCGCCTGAACGACGCTGGTACGCTGAGTCAACTTGCGATACAGCTTCCTTTCCCGCTTGCTGGCGAAGAAAGGAAAGCACATTTTGAATAGATTAACCATGATGTGAATAAATTTCCAGATGAATCGACTCCACCCGCTACAAAAAGCGGGAAATGAGGTCAATGTTGCCTTGCACTCGCTTACCTCGCGTGCTGCTGTCTGACGTTGCTCGGATCGTAGTCGAGCTCTGCGATGGACAGACGGCCACTGCCGTAGGCCTGAATACGAGTTTTCTTAGTTATTATTAAGTCGTTCGGATGAGTGATCTATAGTGGGCTCTGTGGCGTGCACAGAGGTAAATGCTACGTATTCACATTGAGTGTCCAATAGAGGGAAGGAAACATATGGTCTTATGGGTCTCATGGCTCTGGAAGTGGAAAAGTGTAAAATCTGAGAGATAAATGACGAAGCTAAACTTATAGTCAGACGCTGAATCAGCGAGATTAACCTATAATTGAGCTTTGGACTGACCTACAAGGAAACTGATAATAGCTCTTCAAAATATTGTGTGATTACGTGTACAAAATACTTGCAGTAATACCAGCTTATGAAAGACAACAACACGGAGAAAGACAAAAAAGGCATTTCCTTGTTATGCTAATCGCACAGAGCTAAGTGAGCGAGTCAAAATCGATAATGACCAATCAGCAGATATTTACAAGAAACTCGGGGCCAGCTAAATGGCGGCAAGACAAGCATAGACTGTGTCATCTGGACGCCTACTGCTCGGTATTAGCAATAATAGCAGCCACAACGTTTGCCTTCTGAGACCCGTCAGCCTGCATCTTTTTGCAAACTTAATATTAAAGTAGAAAAGCGGAACATACAGAGACCGAGAGCGCAATGGACGAATGTTTCACTCTGAATAGGGAATGTTTGCTGATTGCGCAAAGGCGTTCTTCGCGCCTGTCCAGTACCATTTTAATGTAAAAAGCCGCAGGTCAAGATTGGTTGCGGGTGCAAAAATCCTGCCAGAATCCGTGTCTCGGCTCCCCAAAGGGTAGCGTGCGTAACTGCTAGTGGCCCGAAAATGAACAGTCCGAACCTTACGGAATGGCCGATAAATCGATGCGAGTATAATAAAGCGTGTGTATGAGCAAAAAGGTTCGACCAGATGGTCAGATCTCTCTGCAAGACTTGTAGTGCCGGAGTAGGCAAACCAATAACATGTGTTCTTTTCGGAATAACAGCCACATAGCTGTTTACTATATTCAGCATTGTGTCGACTGTCCGAAAGTGTGAAATGAGTTTTGCGGATGGAACGTACCTTGAGATGGGCTCCCACATAGCGACGAGAACGTCCATTTGCGGCAACTGTGACACTAATCATTGTTCCAAACCATCTGCAAACAAGACAAGAAAGTCAATTGGATCAAACAGAGAAGAAGAAGACAACAGTGCCAGGGTCAAAGTTGATTGAAGACAAAAATAGTGTTTTTTGCTGGTTATACCGAACAGGTGAACTCTTCAGACAGCTATAATGAGATATCAATGCAGTTGCAAATACTACCCGATGTGGTCTCCGATGTTACATGGTGCTTTTGACCAGAACGATTTTTTATGTTTCATTTTCGATCGACTTCAATCAAAATTGGAGCAATACAGACTCAGTTTCGAAAAAACATTTTGATAATTGTCCTTTCACTGCCACGTTACAAGCATTCCATAATGAAATGAAATTGTAATGATTCTAGCACACTGTCATGCTCTTCCTATTGTTATCGCTTTGACTGATGTTGATTTTGTGAACAAACTTGGGTATATGAAAATCTATTTGTTTTCTCGAACAATGTAATTGAAGACAAGGAAAATCCTATTCACATCTAGTATATAACGAGTGAGAAAGGTCTTGCTATAGAAAAGAACGTTTACTTATCAGAACCTAAGTATGCAATATGCAACATGATTAAATAAACTAGTATGAAATTACTAGAACAATATTAACTGAAATCTAACCTTATAACATAATAGTCATAGGTGATTTGAGAAGAAACGGACCTCCCAGCTGTTGAGAGGGCCAGAAATCAATAGCTGCAGCTGGTGGGGTTGAGAATGAGGCTTAGGTTTCGAATTGTGTTCGGCCACTTCTAGGAGAAACTTAACTAAAAACAATTTGAAAAGAGCACACACAAATTAGAAAAAGAAATTTGTAGAGTTTTTTTCTGTTAACATTTTGTTACTTACACCATTCGAATAGGAGCTTATTTTAATACAGCCGTGCGACTGAAATCTTTCTGGATGAATAACGCTTCTGTTGAAAAGTCTTTATTGTTGTAAGCTCTGTTTGTTTTATAGTGACAGTTCCGGTTAACAAATTGAAAGATCATTCTTAAAATCGGCGATTGCATCATTAGACGACCTTGTACACGTTTACTAGTAATAAGTTAACTGAAAGTTCCATTAAAATTCTGAACCCGGATGGTGACAAAGAGAGGGCAAGAATATGATAGCTAACTATCCAGTATATTCTGATATCTGATTATATGGAAGTTCGCCAAGCAACAGAAAGCAGACACATATGGTGAATGGCAGTAATTCGGTGCTTCATAAAATTTTATCAAAATACAGTAGCTGTTGAATTATACCTTAATGCAACGGGAAGTTATTGAGGTGGGCCTAAGCCTGTACATGGTTCAGAGTAGAAAGCCAGTCAAGATGAAAAAGTGAAAATGTCTTTTTTCCCACTTTGCAATTCGAGCTGTTCCAATAAAGTGCGAGAACATCGTCAATAGGTTTATTTGACCTCGGCAAGTGCAAAGATTCGTAACATGCTGATCCGGAATTCTTCGTGTTTTTCAGAGATCATGGTTTGTGGTGTTCGTCAAAGACGATCAGCCGAAAGATAAGTTTGGATACCATTACTTTAAATTGCAGCGGTCTTGATAACTTTAAACGGCTTTTGACGACAATCTGATCTCACATTAGGCTCACAAGGCAAGGTGGAATGACTGCTATGGGACGAGCAGTCTCACAAAACCACAACGTATAGAACCAGGCGTCGACAGTCTGTTTGTATAGTGGTATACAAACAAAAACACACCTTTTTCAAATTGAAGTATGTTTTGCAAGCGACATGCTGTTATCAGAACGCGGCGATGGTTCTCACCCAGGCATGCCTGTGTCCCTTGCTCTCGACCGTCTTCGGCCTGCTAGCCTTTTTTATTGGGTAAGATGACTGTACGACGGCAAGATTAATCAGTTTTTGTTTCTAGTTATGCTATCGCAGTTGCAAAAGACCATGTTGATCCGTTCCTTCCCTTTATCAGGCAAGAAGTCGTTAAAACCCTTTTCAAATTGGTCGAATTTACAGCGATTGTGGAAACTTACAGCCTGAAAGTGGAGTATTTGGTATCCTCTTGAACATTTCTAGCTTCTTCTGTTAGTCACACAGTTATAATAAGTGAAACAGAGGAATTCAGTAATGTTAACATGTTACTTTGTCCATCGCAACTTTGTTGTGTTCGAAGAGAAGCTCCAGCGCAACTATCTTGGAAAATGGAAGTGGATATCAATGTTTCTCATGTTCTGGGGCATTCTGTCATCTTTGGGTGCTACCATGGTTGCGAATTTTCAAGTAAGTTGACCTTAAGCCGTCATAAGTATAAGCCGATAAGGGCCAGATAGGTGCAAAGTCTTCGAAAAAGATGCGTTTTTCTAGTTCCGCAAGCTACTGTCTGTAGATTACTAGAGTTTTTATGACAAGCTAAAAAGTTTAACTCTTAGAGTGATATAGTGGAATACCAAAACAACTGGTATGTTCCCCCAGCTGCTGGCGGTTAAGTACAAAGATAGTTTGTGTGCATTTACATGATACCTTTTTTGGCTCAGAAGTTTTACAAACTTGAATTGTTAGACATGCAACAAGAAGTTATTGCTGTTCTTATGCAAAACCTGTAAAAGTTTTATCCGTAGGTAGCCTGGACAAAGTCTGTATTCAGAAAGCATGTAATCTTTTTGATAAGACGTTAGGCTTCAGAGACGCAGTGATACTCTGTTCATAGGCATCATGAATGCAAGCTTAACAGTAAACACTTAAACAGTGCATTCTATTCTGAAGAGATGTTCAGTATGTGATTCTTCCATATCGCACTTCCAGGAAGGAGCCCAATTGGACGTCCATGACACCGGAGCTTTCCTATTCTTCATTGGAATCACACTCTATTTCTGGGGTCAGGTAGCAGTCGGCTTAATCTACAGGTAGCACCTTATTTTTGAAAGATAAAATTGAAGTTAAGATCTAAAAGCACCAATATGGGTATGACGACCTTTAGACTGCTACTCTCACTTGCAATCACTGCTTTTCTGATATTTCGTAAGTAGAAGAAACAGGCGCATATAACCAAATGCAGACATGACCGCTCTGTTCGCCAATCCTTTCGTGAAGAAGGAGGATGGAGTGAAACCAACAAAGCCTCCGGCACCCAACAATATCGAGAGATATAAGAAAGAAGATCCAGTGAGTCTACATTTTTTCTGTTCAAAAATATTTTAGTACTATTGGAATCACATCGCTCAAACCCTATCGGAATGGATTCTTGCACTTTTGATTGAAACTTACGTTTTGAGTTTTACATATGACTTGGTTTTGACCTGTCTTGAAGCTCCGACATACAAAAATGAAGGATCCCTGACCGAATCTGAAGCCAAAGCTGGTGATGATGTAACTCATTTTCAAAGACAACTTGTGCAATAATTCAGATTTTCTATGCAAGACAAGTAATGCCAATGGCACAGACGTCCCCAGCAGTTCCTGATAACATCACAGTTATGAGACGACTGCCTCGACTTGAAACTATTAGCCAAAGTAGTCGGAACGGAAATGGTAGTTTTCGTAGTGTTGTACAAGCAAATATTTAGGTGTTGAACTAATAACGTCTTCAACATTTGATAGGAGCAAAGTAGTCAGTAACTACGATCAGTATCAGTACTTCTAATTATGATAGGATGGAAGTATACAGTGTGAACAGGGTATCTGCTGTGTTATGATGATAAAAGTTGAATTTCAAATTTCATGTTAAACATGCATGTCAAAAAAAAATGCCTACCGACATTACCACTAATATGTATGATTCGACCTCTGAGTGATAGAAAGTGTTGTAGAACGCTTGAGCATTGAATTATAGCAGTATACTACAATCATTTTGCTTGTAAGGATTGAAACATGTTTATATAATTCCTCCTTTACAAAAGTAAAATAGCGTATAGAAATTTCATGTTGCTATCCGGACTTGGATTGGCTTTGTATTTTAGATTAATTGCATTGCCAAACACGTGCTGTTTTTGTGAGCTTTTAAACCATTATACTGTCTGAGCTGATTGTTCGAATATCACAAAACTTTTCTACGGATGCACGGTCTCGAGTACATCTGCGCTTTTAATCCACTTTTTGACTTTGCTAATCACTTTATCGGTCTTCTCCGAATATATTGCAACGTGGTATTGTCTCTCGAGACGTTCCGACCACAGAAGATTGATATCAATAGTGATATAATCTGCCCGTACGAGCGGTGATTGACTATTTCCATCAGTGGCTATCAATTGAGGCCACCGCGCCCTTTACAGCGTGTCACCGAAATTGGCGTCGATGATAATGGACGATTAGAAAAGTATTCGTTGCCAATGATCTTTACAGATGCTTTGATACACTGGTACAAAAAATGACTGTTAATATGAGCATCTTTCCAACAGTAGTCATCGATTCGGCCTCTGTTTTGTGTCTATTCCTTATCATGGCGCCATATGAAAAAGACAGCCAGCGATCCCGTTTTCACTCCGTACTTTTGAAATTTTGAAAAGCCCCGCGAATATTCCAAGTTTTCAGCAGAGGTGAAAGATTATTTTGATGGAATAGACAGACATTTATTTTGAGACTGGCAGACACGGCTGTCTCGTTGAATGATCCGGACGATTGGCGCGAAACGAGCACAATACGTCTTTCTTACCTCCGCAACAGCAGTCTGTGCACTTTTTGCCCAACGTTCAATTAGGTTATCCGGCCGGAGGCCCCTTACGAAAACACTATGGGATTAAGGGTCTGGTTGCAATAGTCAAAATGGAATTAATTTGGCACGGGGGGACTCGTCCGCAAAAGTGGAGCCTATTATGCCTATTATATTGGGGTCGATATAGAAACGAGATGAGAAGAACCAAGAGGGGGAGCTTGCGATTCCAGCAATACAAAACACAAGCTTTAATCACAGTCTAGGATTACAGCTAGTATTTCGCATTGATGGTCAGGCAAATTGGAACGGGAAGAGAGACAGAGGTCGCTGGTGTGACAGTCGAAGGCGAGGCAGCCGCTGATAAGCACTGTGCGTCCCAACTGGCAGCCCCCTCCGTACAAAGCACGCCCCTCGCTCTCTTCTCTCTCGCTCGGCGGCCCCGAAAGGACGCGCGCCCCCTGTGTCAGGAATTTTTCCGAGGTGCCGGCCACACAAAAGATTAAAAGAAAGGAAAGAGTACAAAAATATGGACACTTCTTTATTCAACAGCCTTTATTCCTCTAGCAGTAACAGACATGACAAGAGAGTATGAAAGGGAGGAAAGAGGTCAGCGTCCAAAGCCAATGTTGAATGCACGTGGGTCCATAATATTTCTCTTAGACTGGCTCAGAGAGCGGAGAAGATTTCTGACGACCTGTTCACGGTCAAAGCGCTTATTCATGAACGGGTCGAATCGCTTGAAGAAGGGGTCAAAACGTTTGTACATGGGGTCAAATCGCTTGGAGAAGGGATCGAAGCGTTTGTAGATATCAAAACGCTTTTGGAAGGGATCGAAACGTTTGAAGACATCGAACCTTTTTGACAGAGGGTCGAACCTCTTATTGAAAGGATCGAAGCGCTTCTGGTAGGGATTGAATCTCTTGCTGAACGGGTCAAAACGCTTGTAGAGATCGAATCGCTTCATCAAGGTCTCTACCGTATTGGCCTTTTTTTCGTCGGTGCCAAAGTCCGGTACAGAATTTTCCAGTTCTTCGTTGTCTGGAAGATAAGGAAAGGATGAGAGTTGTCCCCACGTACGGCCACTGTCCTCAGGAGCGTCGGAGATTGCCACACTTCTCTTCAATTCCACATCGAAGCGTTTCCTCATCCTGTAAGAAATATTGGCCTTTTCCTCCCCACTAGACACTGATGATTTACAGGTCTCCCGGCTGTCGACACAAAAAGCACCGTAACTTATACGCACATATGGGTCAGACAAGGACTTACTCGGACTCCATATCTGCCGCCACATAGGCAAAAGAGGCTACCAACACTATATGAAAAAGTGTACCCATCACCTGAAAATATTGTTTGTTTCGAGAAATATTTTATGCAAAGGCGGATGAGATCATGGTGTTGATGACGTTAGGGATTCTGAGGAAAGAAATTTTTTTTTTAGAGATGATCTAATTGCGTTTCTGGGCCTATGATTGAAAAAGAGAGCAAGAAAGGGCGTCTGCACCTATTGGGCTCCTAACAATGGAGATCAAGGAAGTAGTCCTTCCAGGGGCTACCCATGAGAAAGAATCACATCATTCTGGCGCGGCAATATGGTCCAGGCACGCCACAAGCTCCACGGTTTCTCTAATTTTAAGCCTACTCCAGCGGAAAACTACATTTGGTCACGCAATTCCGATGAGAGAAGCTCAGATTTTTCTTGGAAGGCGGCAAGCTGAAAAGGCACAAAAAAATGGCATAACTGCCGTCATTGCTCTAAAAACGCCTACACATGTAGTGACGGAAGCGGGGCTGTTTTGGTCAAAGCCAAAATTGCCTCGGTTAGTCTGAGAAAATTGTTAAGGAACCCCACCATTGGAGGGTCAAAAGTAGGCTCGGAAGGCGGCTGGGACAAAACAAAGATAGGAAACTATATTAAAAGAAGAAGCTGCGGCTATAAACGAAATTTGGGACCTCCTTCCCCACGAACTGAGCATGCTACGACCATTTAAGAAATCCTCCGCGCTATCCTCTTAGTTATGACGTGTAGTAGTTGTGAATACGTTCAAATTTTGACTAACAAGGACAGTTTTAATTCCAGAGTCTGAGACATTAACCACAGTAAAACTTGTTGACAAAACTTTAAGCACCACCGCTAAGGCATAAGGTTGAAGAACTGACGCCAGCGAAGATTGAGGAAGCGACGTCGGAGATTTAATTGTTAATTTAAGGCGAAAAGCCGGGCCTCTTTGCAAGGACGGCAGGGAATCCGGAGAGGGCATGGTACCATTGAGCTCCAAAATGAAGTGCATATGATTCAGTGGCAAATAACTAACTTAGGGGGTAGTCAATCTTCTACATGGTGGCTGACACCCCAAGAGAGTTACAAACCAGGAAAAAGAGAAAGCGAGAGCGGCTAGCATGTCCAAGGATATGGCAGAGAACGTAATGGGCCGTAAAGGGTTGTGAGTGGACAACAGCCTCCTTGAAGTTGGAAAAGCTGCAAATGTGGGACTACAAACAGGATGACGAGTTATAACAAAGATGAAGCCAACTTGAGCTAGCCACTGATTTTGCTACTTACAACGAGAAGGATGTAGGCGAAAGGGTACGCAAGGGTACGCTTCACCTCATTCGAGAACAATGGCAACAGGGAACACCTCGTCCTCCTTAGACGAAAAAGTATGCGTTCTTTTGAGAAACTATGAAATTTCTGGAAACACGAAAAGGTTCTATGCAATCCATGTTCAGTGAGACTTCAGTTTCAGAAATCGGATCGTGACAGCATTCTCAGCAATCTGATTCCTTCTTGCAGTATATCTTCAATACTTCGTCTGAAGCCTGAGAACTGCAATGGTCTGGATGCTGAGACTTTTTTTCTTATTCTATGCAATCTCGTCTTTGTATTACTAACAAACTTTTTTGTGAATCAAACTCACCCCTAAATTTTCTGCATGTTCTCTGATTAGCTTCAAAATCTCTACAAAATGATATTTTACAAAAACTTTTGATCTCGGATGAGTCTTTTGCCTCCAAACCCTTTTGAACGGACAAGGTTCCGATTATTTAGTAAGAGAGATTGGTTACAGTTCCAATGTCTTTTATGGTTCCCAATTTCAGTAAAGAGTTTTCTAGAAACATAGTTATCTATTGACCCGATTGAAATTTTTCCTGATCTTCGGTGTAAGAGCAAAAACCTTGAAACTTGACACCTAGTGATTGGCAAGAAACAAAGCGTACGTTTCAGACGGACACTTTGGTTCATATACATCAGAGCCTCTGTTATCGATAGGGCAGTTTTCCATAGTCACGGTTATACATGGAGCCGCGTGATGAAATTTTATCCTTTATCCGCGGCTGTTTTCACAGCTAAATACTCAGTAAGGTAAAGGTAACGTTTCTATCTGATTCAATTGCAGAGATCCTTGAAGAGCTCTGTGAGTCAAGCTCCTGCGGGGTCTTGCGACGCCAACCGTGGCGAGGGGCCAGGTCGCGAAGCATTACGTTCCAAAGCTGCCCAACCTTTTCTAGATACGCCTTCACTTTCATAGCAAGCTAATACCAAGTTACCGACCTACGAGAGGATGGAAGTCTTGGTTGGACCGCAATGGGGATGGAACTTGGGACCCTTTTATTAGCGCTGCGCCACCTGCCACTCCGTATTATTATACAAATGACTGTATTACGTGAAGTAAATTGAATCGTTTCTGACACGGACCATGTTGATGGTTTCGTTTCTCATTTGAGCTTCTTTTAAGACAATCTTGGTCCCTCTTTGCGATCTGGCTCGCTGGCTTGTTCCTGCTTCAACCGACCTCCTGCTATTTGACACCAGCGCAACAACATGTCTGTAATTATCCCATCACTTCAAGGTTTGCTCTCGTCAAGTCGACGGTCTATGAAAAGAGATCCTTATTGAAGAAGAACACACACGTATATGTGGTATCTGTTGTATTCTCTGCAGAATCCGGAAGCCTATGAATGAATTAACCATGCTTCTCAACTAAGCAACGAGAGCACCCCAGTTAGAGTCAGCGCCCCTGACGTAACAAGATTATTATGATGATAAAAAAATCAACAAATTGAACATTCTGCTCTCCGTCCCAAAAATAACTGTTCTTCATCATGGAGGCATGCCTTTTCAAAAAACGTGAATGTTTATTTTGACCCTGAATGTAGTCATGGAACGCTAGTTGAGCAGATATATATTAAGGTGTGTCTCAGCCGCTTCCGATGTGGGATAGGACATCACTTGAGTCAGTAACGCTGGCTCACAGGGTTTTAGAATCCTTTTCGTTTATTTAAACATGCTTTGAACTAATTCTTCCCTCGAACTTCGAGGATTCGTTTTGCGCGAGTTTGTCATGATTCATTTTACTCTTAGCTCTATATTCTGAGGTACTTCGAATGGTTAAGGTATAAAAACTCCGGATGAAGTTATACATTTACGTTTCACAAAACGTTCGGCTGTCGAAGTTAAAACTGTTTGGAATCACCCCTTTCTGGGGAACACGAATTTGTCTTCTGTAACGTTTGGAAACTCAAAACTTTTACTGTTTGCTCTTATAAATGTGCACACAAGCAAAGCATTGTTTGTGAATAGGAATTCCAGCAGTGATGAAAGTCTTGTAGCTTACATTTGCAGTACTCGTCACGCAACATCGTAACTCACAGGTCAGTTTACCGAAAAGCGAAATTGAAGCCGCGGTCAGCAACAGTTGCCACCGAGCGGAAAGACGACAGTGATTCTTGTTCCTCCCAAGAACATATCTGATCCCGGAATGTTTCCTTCTGGAAATGCCTTCTTTGTGCCCTTATCGGATCTCACTTTCTCCTCTATTCTCTTTGAGTCAAAAACTTTCACTGGTGACTGCCTTCTTTGTGCCCTTATCGGATTTCTAATTGGGATATTCGCTCCCAGAAGGCCTTCCCGTTCACACCTCCTGCCTGGCATCGTAGAAGAATCAAATTTCGCTGGAAGTTAACACTGTTTGATCTCTCTGACCCTCTATAGCTTTCTCCTGTGACTACAGCCTCCTTGCCTCAATTACAGAACAAAGCTAATTTATCTCCGAGGACTCTGGTGCATATTCTATGATGAATCAGAAGAAAGGGTCTAATCGGTTACTCGACGAATCTGTTAGGGTAGGGACACATCTTTAAGATGAACGACGGTCTTCAGTTGTCTTAAGTCGTCACCTCATCTGTCAAATATAGCGGGTCGAAAGTCGGGGTTGCAAAAATTCCGAGTGAAACTCTGTTTATAGGCCTAGGGTGGGTAGCGTGCTGCCATTTTTGAATCATCTTCTGGCCCAGACCAGATTCCTACTTCCGCTATTCTCCACAAGGCAAAGATTGGTAATATAAGTTTCTTTAAGCCTTAGTTCAACTATTTCACACGTTATGAACGTGTGAAAAAGGGTCCGTTGAGGGACTCTTTGATATTCTATTTTCTATTCATGATCAGCGACTAAAATTTGATCTTTTATGAGATTTAGGGTTGCAGAGGTGCAGAAAATGTGCAGCTACTTTGAGGTGAAGAACAAAAGTTCGGTGCCTTGTAGTGAAAAGCGTTTCTGATTGATAGAAACAGTACAATCTTAGAAGGTCATCATATACATTTCTGCTGTCAATGCTTAGTAAGTCAAAATAGGATATTTTTGTACTTCTCCAAGCAATGTTCATTACAAAGCCTGCCAAACATCTAAGAACAGAGTTCTTTGATCCAACTTATAAAGAATTCCTGAAAATCCGGAATATCCAGAAAGTTTCCGATTACGGAACAGCTCCCTGCATCTACTTTTTTGAGTGCGCGCCCACACTGGATTTTGTTACTCCCTGTTAGGTCATCAAACGCGCAATCAATTGAAACAACTGCGTACTTAACAAAAACGAGCCCATCCTTCCTATTAAACACTTTGAGCCAGTCTCAATGTAGGCGTAATGGGTGGGAGTTTGAGGCATAACATAGGGGCGGCGCTTAGAAACAGAGGCTGACGACTGAACACATTCTAACGACGCTACTGGCACGGCAGAGCTTCTTCCGTTAACTGCAGTCATGCAGACTGACCATGTAAGTCACCTTGATATAGCTCTAAGCACCTCCCGAAGCTATTTTTCTCATGTCAACTGCTTTTCCCCTTGTGTTAGGTAACTTATACCAACCTTTATGTTTTTTTCAATTGTTGTTCCTGCTGACTATAGTTCCTACAACTTTCAGATCAGATCACGGCCAATAGTGTTTGCGTGTTTGTGAATGGCAAGAAAGTAGCTATGATAAGTATACTGTATTAGTTCTCTCTAAGATTAATGGCAAGCTTACATGTTTAGGTTCAGTTGCCCAAAACTTCAAGTTTTAATTTTAATTCCTTTAAAATAGATATTGTAGTCGACGTGTAAAAGGTGAGAAAATCTGGACATTTGAGCCCTCAGCAGCTATTTGAACACAGCTGTCATCACCTCAAGACAAATTTTACCAATACGCCAGTTTCCTCTCTCGCAATCCCTGCTCTGTAAGCTGAATTCGAACAGAAGGCCAACCCACAAACATATTCATATTTTTGTGAATAGCTGAATATCTCATGTCGAGGAATTCGTGTGGCTATCCATTCCTATTCTTCTAGCAACCCGATTTGTTTTGAGAGAGAGAGAGCGCTGCATTAAAGACCATTCCTAAAATTGTCTTTGCCTCAACTTTAAGCATTTTACGCCCTAGCTTTTGTCCGTTTCCTCATTCCAATCAGTGTGCGCCTGGCGCCATATTTTAAAACCAACAAGTTGGTTCGAAAAACAGCTAATGTTCACAAACCCGGTCCAAATTCTGTCACTCGTCTATGGGTCAACATGAGGCTAATTTGAATCTCTTTTCTCACAATTTGGCCTATTTGTAGTGGATCGAAGATTCAAAAAGTCAAGGAGATTGTCTTGTTCGAACTAACTACTTTTGTTTTTAGAGGTGTCAAGCCCTTGTAACTTGAGCTAGCCACAAACAAATGGGGTGTCACATCAAACGATGGCCCCTAGATCAACACAAAAGCAGTTTGAGCATCATCTTCTTCGCGCCCCGCCAAACTTGGTTTTCCCGTAATTTAGTTAATGTGATTGTTCTCCTGGATTTGGATGTGGAAGAGAAAGTCACACGTCCTCCCACAACCTTTTTTTTTGCAAATTTGGCACCTCATCATAACCTAATCTTCTCTCGGAAACCTGAGAACATTGTATTGTTTTGCAGAGACAGAAGTTCCAAATTTTCACGTCGACGTGGTCTTTAATGGTCTTCTGATAAAACAACATGCTTATACGGGGGCTTTTCTTAGTGACGGAAAATCTCTTGCGAGAAATCTTTTGCTCTAAGAATAATAATTCTCGGCCTCTTGGTTCGAGAGGCTCCCTGCGAACAAAGAAAATCTACTCGGTGATGCCCCTGAAGTGCTCATTGCCAGGCCGTCGTGGCCGCAATCAGCCTCGAATTCCACATAAAAATATGATAGAATATATACCAGACATTCTCAAAAAATATCTAATGGATTCCAGATCCTGTTGAGCTTTTCCAGCCGAGGACCAAATCTGAGCTTTTATTGTCCGTGATCAGTTGGGCGCGCAAAAGGTGATTTGTGGTTTACGCTGGCACAGCTTCGGGGCATGTGAGGGATTGGGGCTCATTAATGTGCGTCGCGCAGCAGGCACACGACTGTCCGTAACTACAT
The DNA here is from genome assembly GCA_037178855.1 of Oscheius sp. JU75. Lineage (NCBI taxonomy): Eukaryota > Metazoa > Nematoda > Chromadorea > Rhabditida > Rhabditidae > Oscheius > Oscheius sp. JU75. Next base: position 7,758,796 of record JASJZC010000007.1, read on the forward strand.
GTGAGAATTGAGACGAGAATGAAAAAGTGGGATGGGGCTTTGAAGTTTTAGACTTTTTCTCCTAATGAGATAATGAGAGGACAATTTGTCGAGGAGCCAAAAGTCGGAGGATGAGCACAAATCTTTTTAGTGTTAATGCACATCAGCACATGTTCTTCTATTTCTTCTCTTTCTTGAATTCCCCCGTTCTTACTAACCTATGGGCTCGAATATTGTTGTCGAGGTTACAAAGTTGGACTCGGCGAGGTTCAAAACCTCCATTGTGGTAGAGAATACTTCACAAGGAACAGCTAACCCGGACAAAATAACTTGGCAAAGCATATTCATAGAAAGAGAGGGAATATGGTGACGCAAAAGATGAAAGACAACTTTTTGGGCAGTTCGTAACAGACTGTTCCCAAGAATATTTTGGGGCCCTTCTAGTGCAGTTTGTGCTACGATTTTCAGTAGATAAGTAGTTGCAACCATTACAGGGAAAGACATTGACTTTCGGAAAAGTGTTTCGTGTTCCAAAGTAATAGATCTCTGTCTTCCTTTGTCCGAAATGTTCTTCGCTGTTCCAACTTTTTTCTGCAGGAGAGCCTTCCATATTGCGAGGGTGTGGGTCTTTCCAATTGTCACTATTTGTGCAGAGCACAGAGACCTCCATCCATCTGTCATAATTACACTGATCCTTGATTCTGCTCTCGTCATGTATTCCTCTAGCATATTTAAGAAACAAAGGAGCAAACTTGTATCGAAATACGACTCCCGTATGTTAATTTGATGCCTAATTACTAAGAGATCAGGTTCTCTGAGCAAAAGTTTCTGTATCGTAAAGTTACTTTTCAGGACATGGTGTTTCGCGCCATAGACTCCATTAGGGAGTCTTTGCTTAACTCCACGCCCATCGTGATGGAGCCTTCAGGGATGCCGATGGAGGCACCGTTACGCAACAGTTCCATCATTCCTACAGTGGAGCTCGTCCTAGGAACCATCACTTATTTGGTGAGTTTTTTTTTAAACCTGATCTTTACCCTTGATTCTAAGTCTTGTTAAAATAAAAAGACGGAAGAGCTAATTACCACGAAGGGCTCCATAATAACCTTTTGCTCTGGTTAGACTCTTTCTCGGAGAGTAGAATACGTCTTTGGAAGATCAATTCGAGTTTGCTTCTTAAAGTTTTTAATCCTTAAGGAGATCTGAATCTCAGACATGTGTGGCCATAGCATTGTTGTCCTATGAAGCGTGGATAATTTTACAATCAAGACATTGCCGCAGATTTTTGAAAACATGACCCACGTGTCTTAAGATTCCATAGTGTGATTCTTGAAAGATGAGTGTAACAAGGAACTAAGACTAAAAGTTATTTCTAGGGTGAAGGGTTCCAATAGAGAGCACTTGTTCTAGCCTCACATTTGGCAAATGCCTTAGTTTAACGTTACCACATGATAGGATCACTAAGAAAATAAAGCGTGCAGTTCTCACTGGGTAGTTGTTCCATAGAATGTTAGAAGTAACTCCACAGATTGAGTTATAGAGTTTATGTCTGTCCTACTACAAAGTGACAGTAAACATACGGCAAAATGCTTCGTTGGAAATACTGCGTAAATTTTTACGAGAATCTGCTGTTTATATTAAAGTTGAGTTCAGGTAATCATCACAATGACAGTGGTCGGCAACACGTTGGTCGTCGTGGCAGTCTTCAGCTATCGTCCCCTGAAAAAAGTACAAAACTATTTTCTCGTCTCCTTGGCAGCTTCCGATCTGGCTGTCGCGATATTCGTCATGCCGTTACATGTCGTCAAGTTTCTAGCAGGTAAGAGTTTTGTTGCTGTGTTTCACAGACCGCTTGATCTCAATTGTTGCGTGCTAAGGGAACACTGAAGCAGTTCTTCTTCAATTGATGAGCCGCGCGACGAATGTCTAACACTACTTACCAAATCACGACGATACGAGTGCAATTAGACGGCATAGAAAAGCATTGTGCCAGAGCTTCCATCCGCTGTCAGGGGGTCTTTAAAACGCTTTTGGGGAGGAGGCACAATGTCATGACTGGTAATCGAGAGACTAATTTGAAGTCCGGAAGCTCACTAGGGCTCTTTCGCGCTCTGAAAACAACCCAGAGTTTCGGGGAAGACATATACACAAGCTGTCGGTAAAATCGAGTAAATTACTTTTAAGGCCGGCTCAGACAAGCTGTCTCGATAATTGTTAACTTCCGCTTGAAGATAGTAGCGCTGTCTGAGGGCAAGTTGCGAAAAAAGGCATGTTAGAGTGTTGCCATTCTGAAGCAAAGTTCATCGCCAATTGTAAAAACTATCATTGGGCGACACAGTACTGAACTTCTTCGAAAAAAAAAGATTAAAATTTCAGATGGTCGATGGTTACTCGGAGTCGCTGTGTGTCAATTTTTTACAACAGCGGACATTCTGCTGTGCACATCCTCAATACTGAATCTGTGTGCGATAGCAATAGACAGGTACAAAAACTTTTCAAAATTTTTGGAATGCTCTCTTTTCCAGATATTGTGCCATCCACGATCCTATCAATTACGCTCAGAAACGAACGCCCAAGTTCGTTTGTATAGTGATAGCAGTGGTAAGGTTGATTTCACCATCGTTCATATTTTGCTTCAGGTATGGGTCCTCTCCGTCATGATATCCGTCCCTCCAATTATTGGGTGGAACGACTGGTCATCTCAAAAGCTCCGTGACCAGTGTGAACTCTCCACAGAAAAGTGACTTTTAGTCTTCGGACAAAAAGAACATTCTATTTGCAGAGCTTTTGTCGTCTATTCGGCTTCCGGGTCCTTTTTTCTCCCACTCCTTGTTATGGTCGTCGTCTACGTGAAAATTTTCATAAGTGCACGACAACGAATTCGAACAAACAGAGGTAGTTTTACAAAGAAGGAACAAGTCTCTAATTTGCTTATAGGACGCAGTGCCTTGATGAGGATTCAGGCAGCGCCCGGACAGGAAGACATTAAGGACAGAAGGAATTCTCAGAAGAGTTCGGGTGATAGTATTGTGATCAATGGATCGCCGAAACCGGATGAGAAGAGCTCTCTAGTCTTTACAGACGGAAATACTACAGTCACTACAGTACAGCCTTCGGTAACTGACTTATATAAGAAAGTTACGGTATGCAATTCAGACTGTGGACAACAATGTTCCAAAGATAGATGGTCTGACCAAGTCGATGAAGTACGCAAACGCAAGAAAACCAGATCCGGCCAAAAATGGGTCATCTGTTGAAGAAGACGTGAGTAGCATTTCTCTTTATCTATTGAAATGTTGTGCAACTCCGAAATTTTCAGAATCCCACGGCCGTGCTGCGAAAACGAGAGAAAATCAGCGTGGCCAAGGAAAAACGGGCAGCAAAGACGATAGCAGTTATTATTTTTGTCTTCTCCTTTTGCTGGCTTCCCTTTTTCTGTGCTTACGTGATTCTTCCATTCTGTGAATCTTGCTCACTTCATCCGAAGGTAAAAAGCTTCCAATGTTTGTCCAACACCCAAATTTTAGGTCAGTCAAGCCTTCACCTGGCTAGGATATATTAATTCATCATTAAATCCGTTCTTGTACGGCATTCTAAATCTCGAATTCCGTCGAGCCTTCAAGAAAATCCTCTGTCCAAAATCTGCCCTCGAACAACGGAGAAGAAGATTAAGTCAACAGCCATAAGTGTCATACAATGTTTTTGGCCACAAACTGCTCAAAATATGGACGAAAACGTCCACTTTCGTGCTGCGTACAGTACATTATGGGTTTCGTGCTAACCCTAGCAATAAATATGATTTAATGAGTTTCGGACTAATCATGAAAGGATTCCCATGTCTGTGCTTGTAAATCAAATCTAATTGGGCGGGAAAGTCTTGTAAATGGAGGCTGAAGACATCAATCATTATTGTCGTAGGTAGGAGAGCTATTCACCGACTATATCTCGCGGATATTTTCTCGTAACTGGATAAGGGATGACTGCGCATTGTGCAAAAGGTCACACGAAGGATTAAGAATGTTGCTCAAACATTCAGACATGAGATCGCCACGTTTATTAATAGTGCTCTAAGAACTTCAGAGACAAAATGTGAAATTGATTGAAACTATTAAGTAGATGAAAACGCCGTGTAACAAATAGGCGAGCAAATGGTATGACTACTTTCTTTTATAGTGAGAAAGACATATCGACAACGACACAGTGACATACAAATGCCCTTAGGTTCTGGTCAGAAAATATATCCCAAATCAAACATTCAAACGAGCAATCTCTGTGTGAGCCGTCATAACCTAATGAATGGGGTCATCCGTGCTGTCAAGGCGAATTACCTTTGGCACCGAATACTTGGCACCTTACTTGCTGAGATTGCTCATTGACCAGTTAATCACCAGTGGATTATAGGGAAGATAAGTTTTCACAACGTTGCAGTGACCCTTATATCTAGCGGTCCAGATCAAAACTGGTTAACCATTGTCAGAAACAAAACGTCCCAACTTCGAATTAGCAAAATCTTTGCAATCTTCAACTACCACCGGGCAAGCTATTTGTGTACTGAAGGATGTTTTTCCGCGCGATTACTTAACCGATGTAATTCATTCACGTAAGAGTGTTGATTCAGGTTTACGTGAACAAACAAAACTACCGATTGAAAAGCAGGCCTCTGGTGTGTATATAAGGCGGGTCGTGATCTCTCCCAAAACAGCTAATGTTCTTTGCAGACCCTTCAATCAGTTATACTTTTATTTGTTTGTCAATTGGTTCAACTATCCAAAGTTTAAGCAAACACGCAACTCTCTCCCCGTTCTCATTTTTCAGTCCTCCTCCACATTCCTTTAGTGATGGACGTCGCGTCGCTCATTTCTTTTTGCCCAGATTCTAATTAGCGGCAAGATGTTTGTATGCGAGTTTTGGCGCGAAAATGGTCAGAGGAGGCGGGCCACGCCCCCGACTTGGCCAACACGTCTGTGTCATTCAGCCTCGCAACCGGCATGCAGCACCCAGTCGTCCTTCTACCAGTTATACAGCTCTGTTGAAGGTTAAGGTTCATTCTAATTCGGCTGGGTCATTGTCTGTTTGATAGTACTATGACACTGCTGCGAATTGGGATGATTCCTTCATCCATTAAAAGCTGCCTCGTCTTCTTTTCTACTTGCGCAGCTCACTTTCTATATTTACCAGGTAACAGTAAATAAAATATTGACCAGAATGTACAGAAAAAATAGACTATCTCGTTTTCTAGAACAAAAATCGGAACAGTTTCTTGGTCCTCCTTCTGTTCAGTTCCTCGGCAAACTCTTGTAGTTCTCGGCGAATAATTGGATGGACCCTCAAAGGTTGATCATGTTCTGCAAATAAAAAAATCGATTGAGACCTTGATCGCTTTCCCCCACATGCTCTGTTGGGAGAGAGAGGGTGCTAATCGCAACATTGAATGGCAGCAGCCGTGGTTCTACCAATCAATATCGGGGGCACCTACACACTCAAAAACGGCCCGGTGTTCAAACGAAAAACCGCCGATCGCAACATTTGTCTGATATTGGTTGAGTCTTAGTCTCGAGCGCAACTGCCGTGTTCCTACGATTGTTTGTGGTGAAAACAACCAAAAACAAGAATCCGTATAATGAACACCGTGACATTAGAAAAACTGTTGATACTTGTCGTGTAGTTTTGTTTACTTACGGGGACGACTCATCCGACGTAGCACGCGGCGTGCCGCCTTGCTAAGACCCCTCATCTCCTGTTCCCTTGCCTTCAGAACACGTCGTCTCTTTGTTGCCCAAGTGTTATAGTCTTCCAATTGCTTCGAGGTCAGGACAGAAACGGCCAACGTTTGGATCTGAAAATTGCTGATGCTCATGTCTGTACGGTCGGTCGTCAATTAATAAATCCTCGTTTCGCTGCACTATCGACTCTTTGCAGAATCATGAGGGCAGAAAACTGCCCGGCTTACAAGAGCGAACGCAACTTTTTATCGCGTGCAGTCTTGTGATTATGGGGCCGTAAAACTAATGAGAGTTGAAAACTGCTCACCTTGTGTGTTCTTAGACCCTCACTGGGAATATTGTCGTCGTTCCAGATTTTCTCGAACTGAGCCTTGACATTAGGAGAAGCAGATTTCAAGAATGGAGCACGACCAACATTGTCAAACTGCATCATAGCTACGTCGTCGATTGTTGTCTGAAACTCGAATCTTCAAGTTTTATCCATATTTAACCTGGTCAAGGTAGTCCGCATCGGTATTCGAAGTGAACTTCGACGAAGACGATCGTCCCTTCCCAGCCGTGCTCGAGCTCACTGGCTCTGGCTTGAAAGCCTGGTCCTCGTAGTCATTGACGACAGTCTTCGATCCCCCAGAGCTATTACCTGCCTCATTTCCGAGCTCTGATAGAAAATACGAATTCGAAAACGTCGAATGCTTGACTAAACCTGATTCGAGGGATGCTAATACACCGAGGACGTCATTTTGAACAAGAAGCTCTTTGTCACATGCTGTGCCACGTCTCCATGTCTTCCTGGAAGGAAAAGTTCACTGGCGAGGAAAACAATCTTTCCTACCAAATATCTCGAATTTCTTCTTGGGCATAAATAGGAAGTGAGTCGATATTATCGGGAACTCCGCATTTGGTGCTCTAAAATAACGAGGTAACAAAAACTAGCTATGCAAATTAGGTCTATAAAAGTGTTTGCAGCATCAACATATTTTCTATCTTTTACATTGGTCGAATGTTAAAGGTTTAGGCTGAAAAAGATACAAAACCATGAATTGTGGGTGATTTTCGATACTGCGCAGTGGTCAGCAATCAGAATTCAGACAGAAAGCTTCAATTAACAGATAGCAAAATAAAATCGGTACCTTCAACGCCTCGGTAAGAGCGAAGAGAACGACGACCAAAAAGACAGGCCACATCAGCTATCGTCTGAATGGCAAAAGAGCGGCCAACTAGGAGGCCCGATAGAGAGATCCAAGCTTGGGAGCCACAATTAGCCGAAACAGGTAGGCTATAAGCGAGGAGGGCAGAAGAAGAGGAGACCTGTCCCAGATTCCGGTTACTCGATGACATAACTGCAACCCAAGGCCGTTCAAAGCCTCCTTCCCAGGTCCTCGAGCTTTACAGACAAGCGGAGAAAGTGCGCGAGTCTGGCCCACCCCAGGAACTGGCCCTATTTGGCACTTGAACTGAAAAAAAGTCAAAAGCAATTTGCCGCACATCGCTTACGCGCGCTCGCGTGCGCGTCTTCCGATTTTCCCCAAGGGTGCCACGGGCTAAAAAGATCGTTAAACTCTCGATTGTTCGCGAAAGATGTGATACTGTATGTGTGCAAAAGCGTACGAAAGGAAAGAAGTTGCCAGCCAGATCAGGCATTTCGTTCACACGCTCGTCGTGCGCTGATGAAATTGGCGAACATTCGAATCGAACGGCCTAGTCCAAGGTGGAACATCGGCGACGAAAGTTTACAGATTCTCTGCTGGATTGCAGCTAAAGTTGAAAAACAAGATTCATACATGTACTTTTAGAGAAGATGACTTGTAAGAGCTTCGTTTTACCTGAAACTGCATAGATGCCTTAAATATATTTGGATATAAATTTTACGGGTATCTAACGGTTTAATAACCCCGAGCTCAGAAAATGTTGATCTGTATAGAAGCGGCATAAAGATATCACTGAGATGTTGTCTCTTAACATCAAAGTAGTTTGATGAAAAAATGAAGTCCAATTGCAGTGTGGAGAAAACATGCCTAAGCAGCTTAGTAATCCGGTGACTGTAAAATCTCATATTCCACTGACAAGTTCTATAGAAAAGCAACCTAAAAGCTTCTTTTCAAGTGCGCTAATCACACATTTTCGCTTTCATTGCATGCTATTTTTTCACCAATACTTTTCCTATCAAAACTTCCAACTGTTTATCTGAACAGCTGTGCAAACGAGCAGCATTCACACAACATAAACTTTGCTCCCCTCTGGCTAGTACTCTATAGTCTACATTACGTCTGAAACACGTATTGGTAGAATAGAACGCGTAAGCAGTTTTAAAGCATTGGCCCGGTCTCGGCACCCCTTGAGGCAATCTTGTTACAGCACTATTTGTTTCGATGTGTCTTTGTTCGGACTCCAACCTGCTTCAGCACAAACCGTCCTCTTGCCTCTGTTGTTCCCCACCTGGCAGGCTATCCAGGCGATTTTTATTCTTTTCCGCGTCGTTGTGACGTTTTTCCCGCACGTCTGCCGCTAAACAATAGTCGCAAACGGCTGCGTGTGGTCGCGCGACCGACGTTGCCGTCCGGTTTTCCGGACGTCTCACTTCCGCGCGCCAACAAAACATTCCTGCTTGCCTGGATAAACGCGCCGTCCTTCTCGTACGTGACTCCGTGTCGTCTTCCCTTTGGTGCAAGCTGGCTTCTACCTACAGTGTCATGCTTTTCCATCCCGGAAAGGGCCTCAGTAAGTTGTTTGTTTACATCTTTTTCATCGCCCCTGTACGACAACACAAACATATTTGGATCAAAACAAGCGATCCCCCAAATGTTTTGCTTCAAGACACGCTCTCAGCATTCCGTTACTGTGCATATGGCCTTCGACACTACCCTACCTGGTGGTACCATGAGTTCTTGCTTGGCGCCATCATTTACGTGGCCTTGAAGCACAATTGACGAGGTCGTAGGGTGCACAGGCACACAAGAACCCTATTAGCTAAGAGCCTACTCAATCCAATTTCAATCCAAGGAAGCAGCTGGCGTTCTTCTTTTTCTTTCTCTTTCTGATCTCCCCCTGCCAGCGCCGCGTGTGGTTCTTTGTGTTCCAGTCTGATACTTGAGTGGTGTTCCTTGGTTGGCGCGAAGCTTGATCTCGTTCTCATCTTCACTCTCACTCCCTAGCCGAGGAAGTGTCGTCTGGCACGTGAGACTGAACTCCCACGGCGCGAACTAGTCGACGGCGGTCTCGCCTTGGCACATGCTTAGTGTTCCCGCCGATGGCAGCAGCCACACTTCCAGTTTTGCCCTACGAGCGACAGACGGTTTCGCCTTGGGGCCAATCGGTCGGTCGTACTCGCTTTCTTTGTATGTGAAGCTCTTTTGTCTCGTTCTCTCTTTCTCTCTCTTATCATGCGCATTTCATCACGCCTGCTCCTTTCATCTGTGAAACTAGATGGTCTACAGTTTGATACGCAAGCCCTCATTTCCATAGTACGCTTTAACAGTCTGCGCTATCAGTGTCCCTACTTTGAATGTCTGCTCCGCCCCATGCCCGTCTCCCACCAACAGTAGCTCATTTTCCATTCGAATTCCCCCTTTCCCTCGTCCACATGGCCCGATCGGGAAGTGTTTGGACTTTTTCCACGGGTTCATCCGTCCCCACTTTTTGTCGTTCCAGAGTGCACAACATGCTCTGCGCGGACGGCCCCGACGGCGCTTTGCGTTTCCGGTGTGACCGTCGTCCGTCCAGGGTGCCGGACCGGTTGCCGTGCACTTGTGGCCCATCCGTTGTATCCCGCCCACTCTCCCTTTCCAAGCGCACTTGTATGTTGCACTTTCGCTAGCCCGCTTTTTAGATCCCGTTCTTGTCTGTCGTGATCCCGCCTCACATGGCAAAAGACCCCACTTGTACAAACAGACACAAAACATGTAAACTGTTCCTTTTCTTTTCTCTTTTTTTCATGACTTCTCTCTACCTCTTCCTTCTTTTAGTTTAACGCTGGAGGGTGTCTGCCCGGACTGCGCCTTGCGCTGTTTTTCCACAACCATGCAGGGTCAGGCTCATCCGTCCGGGCCTGTCGATGTGCCGGCAGCCAATTGGCAGGGCTGGAATTCGGATGGAGCCCAGGCGGTGGCCACGACCGACCCTGCTTGGAATGCAGCACTAGACCCAGTAACTTCAAGTCAGCTAGCCGCAACCTGGGCCTTGGCACTCGATCCCTTGCTCCTCTCTCAAATTCTGGCTAATCATCTACCACAAGTCCATCGAAGAGGTCAGTTTACATTATCTACACGATATCATAGTCGCGATAAGACGACGAGACCGTTGTTCATTGTCTCATTTTCTCTGTCTCTCTTGAAAACAAAGAGAGATCTTGCGCTCCTCTCTATTGCAGTCTCTCTCCCATAGACCATTTTCACAATCTGTTTTCTCTTTCTTGCTTTCTATCATTCAACGGTTGCTATCAGTCGTGACTCATTCATAACTGCTTTCTGTATTGTAAGGCTCCCGTCTTTGTCCGCTGTCCTTTTTTCTCTGTTGCTCATCTCTTAGCCTTTAAAAGACCACTGACAGTTTCGATCCTTCTATTTTCTAGAAAACATAGTCAGTATTCAAATAGAGTAATTTGGCCCCATGCTCATAATTTTCCTAAAAGCGTTCTTTCCTCATTTTTGTTTTTTTTTACTATTACTTGATTTTCGCTTAAATCGTGCTTTTGGCTCAAATAGTACATAGAAAGTAGTTGCGGTGAATTAACAGTTCTGATGCGAAAAGGTAAATTTAGTTTGTTGTCCAGCTTTTCAGACTCAATCTTTGCATATCCAATAATCAGAATGACATAAGTTATGGAAAACCTAGGTAGTGCAATTATAATCGATATATTGTAGCTCCACTTACTCATATTCTTTTGCGTCACCAGAGTACTGAACTTTCTCACGAGCCTCTAGAGCCCTTTTCTCATTTCTAATCATTCTCCTCTACGAACCATCTAGGTTATCGTCTACCACGAATCGACGATTTTACAATCTTTCTGGCCCTGCTCTCAACAGAGGAGTCGTTATTATAAATTAGAAGGGGAAAAATTGTGAGTCATCCGCACGGTCTTTCCCGCCATTGTGCTAGAGAGAAGTAGTCTATTTTTCTTTTTGACTAGGCAACTAGGTCTCCCACAAACAGAATCTAGTTATAGCTTCGGAGACTATAGTAATTGGGGAGAGAAGGAAAGAGAGAAGCATTCACATAGCATTTGCCTTGCGGGGACCCGCACGATGAGAACCGGGTACGCGCGCACCCGGCCCTACACATACGATCGATGCCCGCGTGTAAACCACGTCCAAGGTTACCCCCACCCCCAACCACGAACAATTGTATGCAATCTGCCTCTTTTCTGACTCGTTCTATTTCTAACTTTTTAGCCCCTTTCTTAAGAATGTTTCGATGAGGAAAATGAGTATGTTGCACAATTGATTATTTCGCCCTCTTTTTGTGCCCACGCTGTTTGCAAAAACACGTCTTTTTTCTGGGACTTATTCCTAAGTGTTCCAGGGTGTTTGACCTTGTTTAATGATTGCTGCAGGGTTTAGCGCCGACCGGCGTGCCCTATCAAAGCGAGTTTCGAAGGCTGGGTCCGGTCCCCACCAATCGCGGCCAGACTGTTTGAATTTGGTCCGCTCTACGTCACACGAAACGTACATACAGACGTTCCCGCGCCTCTCTTTGCACTTCTTTGCCTATATTGATTTTCCTCGTCTAGAATCGGTTTCCCATCAGCATATAGCCAACCACTCTCACCGAGAGTGAGAGAGCGTCGGCCCATTAATCAATAACCGCAGGTCATATGCGCCAAATGGTCACACTCTTTCTCTCTCTCCTACTCATTCACACCAAAAGCCAGAATAGTCTATTATTTTTAGCTGATTCTACCACCATGTTTTCAGCCGAGATGGAGCTGCGGGTTGGCCAAAAATTCCGTCTGGGACGGAAGATTGGTAGCGGTTCCTTTGGGGACATCTATCTCGGTGAGTAGCGCTTTTTTTTTACAGTTTTTAAAGTAACGATCCCAGGCCAAAGTATACTTAGTAGTGAAGAAGTGGCTGTGAAGTTAGAATGTGTCAAATCTAAACATCCACAACTTCACATTGAAGCCCGATTGTACAAAGTCATGACCGGCGGAGTCGGCATCCCGGAGGTATTTTATTTTAAAGGCTCATATGACCTTCTCTTTTTTTTAGGTGAAATGGTGCGGAGTGGAAGGCGAATATAACGTGATGGTTATGGAACTACTAGGCCCCTCTTTGGAAGATCTTTTTACATTTTGTCAAAGGAAGTTTTCAATGAAGACGGTTTTATTACTAGCCGACCAGATGGTATGATCTTTCCCTTAACTTCTCCGAAAAGACATTATTTCAGATCTCCCGAATTGAGTATATTCACGCCCGTGACTATATTCATCGAGACATCAAACCCGACAATTTTCTGATGGGGCTCGGGAAGCGAGGGAATCTAGTCTATGTAAGTCATTATGCCTTTTTGCTTCAGCCATTGCCCTCATTTTGCAGATAATTGACTTTGGTCTTGCCAAAAAGTACCGTGATACGAGGACAATGGCCCATATTGCCTATCGAGAAAACAAAAATCTGACGGGTACCGCGCGTTACGCCAGCGTGAACACGCACAGAGGAATTGGTGAGTCATTTCGCTTAGTGTTCCCCACATCCCTTTCTTCTCCTAAAGGGTGCGTCCTCGTTCCCACGCAGTGTTGCCTAGGCGCTAGACTCTTTGTTAGTCATCTGGGAACACAATATTATCGTCTTGCAGAACAATCTCGGAGGGATGATTTGGAATCTCTCGGCTACGTCTTGATGTACTTCAACAGAGGCACTTTGCCTTGGCAAGGACTGAAAGCGGCGACGAAACGGCAGAAATATGACAAAATTTCCGAGAAAAAGTGCGCCACGTCAGTCGAAGAACTCTGTGCGGGGTATCCAGGTACTTATTTGACTCTTTTCGTTTTACAACATCCTATTTAGAAGCCTTCTCCACCTACTTGAAATACTGTCGGGCGTTAGGGTTCGAAGACGTGCCGGACTATTCCCATCTAAGGCAACTTTTCCGGATGCTGTTCCATCGAAACGCCTACTGCTACGACTACGTCTTCGACTGGAACCTACTCAAGTTTGTTGTAAGAATCTATTAGCCGCCAGAGAAGTTTAAAACAGCAGAAAAAGAAATTTGCATGGCATCAACCATGATGCAGTGATGTGTTTTGTCCATTTTGTTTATACTTTACGCTGAATCTAGTGCGGCTATCTTAGTCTTAGAGATCTTCTGTCTGGTGGCACGTTTTGTGTTAACATTGGCTTTTTTGACAAAGTATCTTTCAGGATGGCAAAGCGTGTATCACAACCTCTCCAACAGAGTGTACCTATGTAAAATACGATACGGGTAACAAGTGAGTCCATCCTCTTATATTTTCAAGCAGTTTGCTTCAGAGTTGAACTTCAAACAGCCTCAGGCTCAGTTCTTTGTCCGAACGGAGACCGATGGTTCTACAAAGTATCTTCTGATCAATAGTCAAATCTTTTCATGTACCTATATCATCATTTTTTCACTTGTCTCCCCAATTCTTTTCTTCGCGTCAATGCCAACTCTCTTGAGTGCCTTACACTCCACTTTCGTGCACAAAAGTTACGAGTCTTTATCCAGTCCAATGACCTCTCTCGGCCAATTTTTAAAACTTTCTCTCCTCTCTCGCTCTCTCCCCAGTCTCAATGCAACTATAAGAGGTTTCCGCTATTCTGTGTGTTTCTTGAGCTTTCCCGCTTTGTCAACACTCACAATTCTGTTGTTTCCCCTTATATACATATATAATCACGTCATAGAACCTTCTTTTTTTGTACTTACTCACGGGTCGAGTCTCTGTCTCGTTCATCCCGCAGGCCACGGTGCCGCAAGCCTCATTATCATGTCGTGAAAAAACATTTTTATTGAATGAAAATTTCCTTTGTCACGCTGAGCAAGATTGAACAGAGCACCAAGGGAACGCTTCAACCGGGAAGATATGGTCCGAATTACATATTTGGTATGACACAATGGGGTGACAAGATTTTTCTTTTGCTTCTTAGGGATAGCACTTGATTTTGGCCACAATTTCAGCCGCAGACCTGGTACCTGATTTACCTCGGTTGGCCAAGTCGATAGATTGTGGAACGAGCTGCGTAGCGATGAAGTCCTTTGCATCTCGCCAGACACGAGCCTGTAAAGTTTGCAATAGTATGGTTTCCTTATGGCCTGAACACAAATAACAGTTGCTGCTCGCAACAAAAAATGATGAAACATGCCTTCGTCACAAAAGAAGTTGTAACTACAAGCTACAAAAAAGCACTTACTTGTTTCTTAGCCGCATGAATTATAGCCTGCTCGGTCTTGGTTCTCGAGTAACGGTCGATGGTCGAGTCTAGGGCTTGGCTGATTGCCGTCAGCAGCACCTGGTGTTCCTTTTTCTGAAAGCGACGAAATGTTTTTCTTTCTCTTTCTGCGAAAACATCGAGACTAGGCGTCGAAAAGATACAAGTCTGACGTACATAGATATGCCCGATAGGGGCTTCCGTTTCGTCGTCACTCGGACCGACCGGCTCAAGAATTTCCACACTCCTCGTCGAATGTTGTGGTTTCTGAAACTGGGTCGAGATTATTTTGATTAGTGCTAGACAAAGAACATATATAGGTGGCATTTTTTCGTATGCTCTCATCATTAATTCATCTTTATGAGGAAGAAGAGTGCGCATAACATTTTGGCCCAAGAATATTATCTCTTTTTCTTCCCTAGAAGGTTGAGTACAAAGGAGCATGTTCCAAAAGTTTACGTAGGTGCAGCAGGTGGCGTCACAAAAAAATCTTCCGCAAATACGGCAGTTCAGTCAGGATTAAGGCGCCCATTCATGATTGGCTTGAGAAAGGGGGCAAAGAAGATAACGCCAGACTCAGTAACAGCTAATCGCTGACTCACTATTGTCTGAGTAGCCATGTCCTTGGTTGCCGTGCTCAGCTTTCTAGATGGAGATCGAGGTGTATCACCCATATCGGATTCCGAGCTGGTATCTACTGCCTCCCTGGCCGATTGTGATCTGAATCCATTGTTACAGACAAAATTTCCATAAGGTACCTCGGCGGCGGAGGGGCATCCAAATACTCCAAAGTAGTCTTCGTTGGTCTGTTTCTATTAATGATCACTCCGTTCTGGCGCATTCCCAATTCCGCGAATGTGCGACGCTCTAAGATCCCGGAAATGTAAATTAAGCAGACCCGTATATACCTGGCTGAGTTCCTGTGATATGGTCATTTAGTCGACGAGAAGAAGGACGAGTCCGTATCGAGGATTCCGATGAATCGGAAGCGGGTATGGACATTGCCTGCTTGGCTTGCTGCTCGACTAAAATCAGGACGTTTTCTGTCCAAAAATGTGATTACTGTAGTCAACTATGTCCTTTTCCTTAGTTTTCTTGTTCCTAGGCGACGTCGAATTCAAAATGGGAAGTCTTTCTCGGCGCGGTGACTTCCTCGGACCTGAAATATAGCCTATTGCCTATTTCCGTCCCAAACTGACGTAGTACTACACTAATGTTACTCTACTCGTGACGCAAAGAATGTCTATCACGCACCTTTTTCGACTCCGTTCTCCTCGTAGCCATCTCCAGCGGGCGAGATCAACAACATTCTAAATAAGGAAGATTCGTGTTATACAATCTGAAAAAGACTTACTTTCCGGGTAGCAAAGAAGGTAGATGATTGGCTGTCACTCGATTGAGCATGACGGCTGTTGTCTGTTCGACCGGTCTGTAAGCAAAAAGCATGATCAGTGGGAAGATTTTCAACGGGATTAGTAGGTAATATTTTGACGCAAATGACAAGCGCCATGATTCGTCTTTTGAACAGAAAAAGTGCTGAGTGATTACAGGCGCAGTACAAGGATGAAGTTCTTGCTGTGAGTAAGATACAGCATTTATTCACAGAGGCAAGAGTTTGAAGACCTCGCGCAGCGCGTGCGTGAATGCATTAGATCAAGCTGACCTGCATACTTGGCAAAATGACCCCTTTTGTGTAAATATTCAAGATCAATAACCCCAAGTTATCGCAGTAAATACTCCGAGACCAAAGATGGGTATGTGCAAGAACAGGACTTCCTCATTTGACCAGCTCGTCTGACAGGAAATTCGCATTTTTTGCTGGCTCTGCACAGAACACAGATGAACTTACGCGTGAAAGTGTTTGTAACGATTAACACCCTTCACATCGGGTATAAATCGGGCCCGAATGATGGCATTGTCCGTCGTGGTCTGCTTCTCAAAAGCAGCTATTCTGTCACGGACACTGGCGATCGTGGCCTTAGGCATTGATGGAGCCATACAATCTGAAAGACGAGGAAATAGAAGTATATTGGGAAAGAAGACATGAGAAAACTATATAGCTACATAATTGAGGAAGATGTGCTGTGAGTCTGTGTAAGCTCAGGAGAAGCCTCTGAAGCCAGCGTGAGAGTTAATTAAAATGTCGTTTTGTGTCTGATTCAGCCGGCGCCGGCTTCTCCAATTCTCTGAAGACCGTCAAGAAGAGGAAAAGATGAAAACAGCGAGGGAGGAAGCATCGAGGGAGGGGATGGGTGGGCCTTCCGGATTCTGAGGGAAGCTCTAGGCTCTTGGCGGGCCTCTATGCCCGCCCATCCCCCCATGACATCAGTAGAAAACATGGGAGCAGATTACGTAGGGTTATCCCAGGCTAATAACTGTCTAATCGTGCGCTGGTGATGCGGTTCCTTAACTCCGTTGACGAAAAAGGGCCTGAAAAGCTGCTTCTGCTTATCCTCATCCCCATTTGATTAATGCATAGTACAGTATGACTCGATCCAGTCATCCCCTCCACACATCCTTGTTATGGTTAGATCTAGCAGCAGCAAAACAGACTATATTGTTTTTCTCTAAGTTAGTAAACAACACACAATTATGTCATTCTACGTGTCTCAATCATCACAAACTACATAACGCTTACAAGAGTGCTATTCCCCAACAGTTGCAAAGAATCAGCAACAAGGAGAGGTGCTTGAGGGTTAGATTAACCGGTCTTCTACGAGAACGCCTAGGGACAAAAGTGCGGGCACACAACCTTCATCCACTAATGTGACCAAGCCTCTTCTACGTTGTTATCTAATGGCTAGTAGGTTTACTGCCGACCTTGTCTTGAACTGCTTCTCATTTTGACACACTATCAAGGACGGCTTGGACACTGACAGTGGCAGCATTACAAAAACCCTTCGCTGAACCCCTAGACGCCTTATAAGTTGTCAATAGACGATGCATCGGTCATTTGCAATGCGCTTCTCTGTATTTGTTGTTCTACTAGCTACTTCTACCCAAGCCACCTTTTTTGGTCTAGGCTGTGGTAGCTGTGGAGGAGGATTTGGTGGTGGATATGGCGGCTATGGAAGCAGTTACGGTGGAGGCTATGGATCTGGATACAGCAGCTATGGCGGAGGAATAGGCTCGTATCAGAACTATGGATTTGCAAACATGAATGCTCCCGGAGCATATTTCCAACCTAATCAGAATTTCCAAACTCTTTATGCTGGACAACCATACTTTACCCCAGTCAATTCTGGCTATTCTTCATACGGACAGACTTCTTATGGCGGATCTTATGCTCAATCTTATGGACAATCTAGTCCCACTTACACTCAAATCCTTCCTCTTCCCTCCAATGCCCAAATTGTTAACAACATTCCTCTGATGGCTCAATCTTCATCAGCTTCGGTTGGAGGTTATGCTCAGCCTACTTACGCTCCTCAGGCAAACATTCTACCGTTTTGATTAAGTTTTTTGTTCAGGCTCCCCGGTCATCGTATGCTCAACCAGCTCCGGTCCCTGTACCTTCTCCTCCTCCGCCTCCTCCACCAGCTCCTATGGCTCCACCTCAGGAGAACAGCTACGTCCAGCCTGCCGCACCCGTCCGCCCTTATGAGTCAGTTCCTCACGCTGCTGTTGAGACAACAAATGAGGTATGATTCAGTGTGTGTTTTAGCAAACAAGCTTGGCTGATGCCCCGTCAGGGCTAGTGACAGGTAGATGCTGTTCCGCTACTCTGACAGGAGCAACGTTCTCGCAGAAACGCATCTCCCAAACTGACTCGATTTGGCTTGACTTACCAAGAGTAATTGCTGTCTCAAAGTAACTGACAAATTGGCTTCAGACAGACAGACACACACACACACACACACACGCACAAACACACACACACAGACTTTTGGGCATTTTTAACTAGATTACTTATAGGAAGAACAAGTAGTGCCCACTGCGAGCCCAGTGTCTGTCCCTTCTGAGTCTTCTGATTACGGGGAGACTGAAACCGAGACCGAAGTTGTTTCCGATGAACCAACGATTGTGACAACGACTCAAACCTATTCTCAACCCGCCGCCCCTGTTTATCAAAAGGTTTTGTTGATTGTTTTGTGAAAAAGAAACAGTATGTTTCAGGAGCAGGTTCAGGCTACAAACATGATCAACTCTCCGGAAGAGGCCGGCTACAGAAGAGTTCTTGTGAAGAAATTGAAGAGAAAGCTCTAAACTGACTTAAGTCTGACCACAAACTTCGTATCTCAGGGTCTTTTGGCATGACAAGCTTTTATCTCGTGCTAGACAACAATAAACTTTTCACAAAAATTAATGTTCGCTTATCGGACATCACTGCTTGCGAGAAGCATGATGTCAATTACACAGCTAAGAGTGTCCATCGACCTTCGGCAGCTCATTGTCTAGAACAGTAAATCATTTTGACGGAAGGGCTGTTGATTACAGAAATGTCTGCGGCTTGTTTTTCAGTTCTGTTCCCGCGCAAAGTGGATAAAACAGAACTAGTTGCATGGAACAATGCCAATTGAGGGATAGGCGAACGCGTGAACAAGTTTGGCAATAATGAAAGTCTCCTTTCGATGGAGAGGGAAGCGTATGAAGTCGTGAATACCTAAAGATCGGGGACGTGTAGCTTTCGAAAGGTAGATCCGAAAGGTTGTACCAGACATCGTGCAAGACGGCTTTCTAACTGTTGTTGAGTTTGATTAAGCGATACGAAATTATCTGGTCTGTATATTGAAGTTGCCGGTTGTATAATTTTCTTGAACTAAAGGCAGGGCTTTTTCATTTGTTTTGACCTCATCGTTTGATGCGTCGACTCTCTACGCATAGGGTGCCTTTCGCGTCTTTATATGCCTTTGCAGATTTCATACCTGTTCCTACGGTTATTATAGCTCAAACAGATTTAGGTTTTTTCAGAGGAAGAACCTGGATCGGCCTTTCGGTTTGCATTAGTTCTTCTCTCGAATACAGAGTAAAATAACACTCTTCTTTAAAGAAACCGGAGGCCACCTGGATGGCCGATTTAGATCCTTCGACGTTTTCAAAAACTGCAGTTTCTCGGCATTTATAAGGTTAGGAGTTTATATCTCTACTATCTAAAGCGCGATGGTTTCGCGAACAAAAGCGAAGAAAGCGGACGGAACAGGGAGACAGAGAGACAGAAAGTTGCGAACAAAAGCGTTCTAAATGCCCTAAAGTCTCTGTGTGTGTCCATTATTGCCAATTAGAGGATTATTTTGTGCGCAATCTATTCGACTTGACATGCAAACAGTAATTGCTGTCAGAAAGTAACTGACAAATTGGCTATTAAAGCTTCAGACAGACACACACAGACTTTTGGGCATTTTGAACTAGGTTTCACTCTTCGCTTTTGAATGAAACAAAATAAGTCATCTGATCTGTTTATTGAAGTTGATGGTTTATTATTTTTTGAATCAAAGGCGTGGCTTTCCCATTTGTTTCGACCTCACTCTTTGATGAATCGGCTTTCAACGCATATGGCTTTGCCACTGCAGATTACATGCTTGGTTCAATACCAATACTTTAGTCTAAACCTATTGGAAATTACTATCGCTAGTGTTCTTTCCTAGTCTTCACCATTCATTTCGTGACTGAGCTGTTTTTTTCCGGTTGTAAACGCGAAGAATCGTAAAAGCCAACCATAAAATTTTTGATTGATCGGATGACACTTTCCTAGTTTCTAAAAGCGCAAACAGCAAAGTTTTGGTAAGGAAATTGATTTGTCTTGTATGCTTTTTGCGGGAAAATTTACGCCAAAACATTCCTGCTGAACATCATTGATGATAATATTTTGGCGCTGGAGACCCACAAAAAATATGATTTAACTTTTTTTCAAATCCTATAAAAAGAAATTTTACAACATTCGATAGTGAATAACTGTACTATACTGTTCCGATCAACCAAATTCATTTCATGCTCGTTGAAATAATACGGTACCAGGTAGATACGCACCTGTGTCTACCGTAGCCAAATATTTTGAATCAGCTGCAACTATATGCCTTATTTGAGCCTCAAACGCTGCTTGCCAGTTTTTGTAACCTTTTCGCCTATCTATCAAGCCCCAAATCAAAACTACTATTTCTGATACGTTTTGGAGAGGACAAAGCAAGGAAAGGTTACTCTCTGCCTTTCTGAGACGGATTCCACCTCTTTCGCCTTAATTTATCACTTTTATAGGCTTAAATCGATTTCAAACGAGCTGACTCATCAAATGAAATCATCCCACCAAAAGTAGCTGTGAGGTTTGCGTAATGACGATTTCTTATCAATTGACTAGCAACATCTGTTTGGAGATGCCACTTTTCTCTGCTTTATCGTTCCTTTCATATATACTTTCACATACTTTTCTTCATGATCTTATATATTTCTATCTCGTTCATCATGACAAATACTTTGGTTTCCAGGTATGTGGCTGTAGCAGAAGAAGATTGACGAGATGGTAGATCAAGACGAAGATTTGCAGCTCGCGCTTGAGCTTAGCAAGTGAGTTTTCTTGTCTTTTTGCCTTATGTGATTAAAATTTGATAGGTAACTGCATATTTTTAAACATGATCTTGTTTGAACAGTTGTTCGAGCGTGTGAGCGTCAGCTGCGATATTGAAACATTTCTCTTTTCGAACTGAATCCATTTGCAGAAAATCCTACGAGGACGAGGTCAAGCGTCGAAGCAGGAACGAACCGGACTTGATAAGTTTCGAGAATCCTGGTGACCGGGAGAGACAGGAGAAGATCGACAGGATCAAAAACCTCATTAATCAGAAGAGTATCGACCAAACTTCCAGGCTGGTGTTTACAAAATCATATGTTTACGTTATTTTACAGTAACCAATACGGTTGGAACCCCGAGTATTCTTCGGCGGTATGCATTCCCTCGTCTAGCAGCTATCCGCTCCTACAGTCATCGTCACTTCCGAATCATCATCAAAATTTCTATCAACAGCCCCAGATTCAGACACCGCCGCCGAGACCCCCAAAGAACTTTCCG
Organism: Oscheius sp. JU75; assembly: GCA_037178855.1. Lineage (NCBI taxonomy): Eukaryota > Metazoa > Nematoda > Chromadorea > Rhabditida > Rhabditidae > Oscheius > Oscheius sp. JU75. The sequence continues at coordinate 7,779,876 of JASJZC010000007.1, forward strand.
CCTAATCCTTATGTACAATGTAAGTTTCCCTAGTATACATTCATATATGGATTTGAAGTATTTCCGACCACTACACCTCCTCCACTCCCTCCAAGACTGAATCCTCCTCTGTCAGTGAGAAAGCCTCAATATTCACAGCCGAATCTTTATTCTCCATCGTCTCCTGTTCAAAAAAGTGATCCAAGTGAGTTATATGCATAGTTTTGGTTCAAAATCCATTCTTTAGATCCGCATATCTACCCAATTCTCTTTCCTACACTACAGCCAGAAGAAACAGCGATTTTGCAAGACAGCCGAAGGCCTTTAAACTACAGGTATGTCGATTAATAGATTTATGTTTTCTCCAAAACTTTTGAATTAACCGGAAATTCGTTTGGCTCGCATTTCCTCTTTGTTTTCTCCGCTTCTCAAACGGACACAAACGATGCTCCTGCGCTTGTAGAGATGTCTTGTAGGAAAGATCTTCAAGTTTATCTACAAACAGTCAGGTTTCAAGTATCATTTAGACCCTTTGTCTTTCAGCACATCCCTCTACGACTACTTGGATGCTGACTTGTATGTTCCTCACACTCTTGTTGCTGGTACAATTATGAACGGAGATCTCATAGATCTTGGCGATCCGGATTCAACAAAAGGAGGACCGGCAACTTTTGAACAGGTGGGCAAAAAAAATAGATCGGAGCCTATGACAAAAAGGATTTTCATATCAGGTGATACTATTTTGTGGAGTCTAATCAACGATGCACTCCTGCCGCTCCTTCTACATAACTTTTGAGCGATAGGCTCATCTGCTTCCCAAAATAAATTCCAAACTCATTACCGGGACAGGATTTACAGAGAAAGCATTGATTTAGAAGGACCTGACCAGCGCGGGTAACGCGCGATATTCTAGTAAGCGATAAACTAAATGAAACGTCTATAAAACTTATCCCTGAATGTTTTCAGTTCATTTTGACCTTATTTGTTGTATCGGAAGCTGTGAGACAGTGAGAAAAGCAAAACAGTGATATGCTATCAGTAAACGGATCATGTATCTCGTTGAGGTCAATGCAGTCGGGAGGGCAGTCCCCGCGAGAGAAAAACGCTGTACACTGATATGCAGCCTTTGTGTCTAACCTCTGCAAGTTTTTGAAAATGCACTTTCTTCTCCTCGCTACTATAGCTCAAATAGAATGGGGCAAAAAGTGGCGAACAGTCTTTGAGAGCTTTTTGGCAGGCGCGCACTGATCTAATTGTCGTAGTGTTCCTTCTCTCATGTCGACCCTTTTTCTGACCCCCATAATTGGTAAGACGATGCCTGATCGATAACTCTGAACGATGCGGTATGACCCGGGCTTCATGAGCTCTTTTGTACTGTCTCTGTACTCTCATTCGAACTAATACTCTTAGCACGTTTTTGGTATGCAACCGCGCGGAACTTCACGTTCAATGTGCCTGTTTACATGACTTGGAGTTCTTTCCTCTCCAACTTTATCTCTCAGCTGCTTTATTTGCAGACAGCGGAACTTTTTCTCACCACTCCTTTTTTCAGATCCGTCGCGAGTTTGATCCTCTTTATCGTGTAAGCCCCGAGAAGGATGGAGTAACAATGGCCCCGGCCCCAACAAATCGTCAAGAGATAGCCTATACCGGTTTGCGGATGCCCGGCGTTCCAATATCGTTTAAATTTTAGTACCCGCCATCAAATCGCTACCTGTTTCTAGCAAGAATGACGAAAATAAGGAAAACCACGAAATTTGGCTGACTTTGGACGACATCAGCTTTCAGCCGTGTCAGCCGGAACCCTTTCTTCAGGTAATAAACTATTTTTTCCAAGTTTATCGCGGTTGTTCAGGTCGCGAAGCTGAAGGAAAGTGGAAGGAACCGTGCGTCAGAGGCATCTCTTTTTTTCCAGTCGCCAACAGCTGACTACCTAACAACTAGTGTTGATAGTGTCAAAGTCGTGATTCAAACTGACCATACGTAAGCTTTCGAAGATTCGGCCTTTGTGGGTAAATCATAACATCACAGACTCACGTTTATATTGCTTTTTTCAATAACGTTTTTCCTATTTCCCCGGAAGAAAAAAATTCAGAGGAGCACAAAAACAAACTGAGACATAATTATGAAATATGTCCATTAGAAAACAGTGGTCAAACGAAATATGTAAAGAGAAGAATGTTTCCTGAATGGCTTCGGGAATGAACTTACTAGTTTAGTGAATCAAAATAAAGTTTGCCCTGAGGGGACTTCCACAGTTGCTCTAGCCACTGGACTACCAGGGCGTTGATGTCAGCTCTTTGCCGTGGGAAGAGGGAGGGTTTCACCGACCCGAATAGGCTTGAGAAAGACTGCAAAGGGCTTCTAGCATATAGTTTTTTCATGCCTCCTATCATATTCCAAACTTCGAAGCGCGAACGCGCGGTCAGAGCTTGTCAGTGTCAAGGAGGAGGTCCTGGAAACGTCGCAAAGTCCTTTTGAGTAACATGATACAAGAAAGGCGTGAGGTCAGGCTGACAAAAACAGCCTGTCTTCCCGCCATTTTCGTATTACGTTAAACGGAATGATCTCTGTTTAGCGGCTAGGATCAAAGTGTACTGTAAAGGTGGAACTGTGTCCGGCTACCAACTGTGCTCAGAGGTTTTACCGAAACTTCAGATTAGCTGTCTGTAGCCGAGAAAATATTCCTTGTTGGTTCACAAGTTTCTAAGCAATTTCATACACAAATTTTTCAGATGGAATCGCAAAGAACATGTATCCTTCACGTTCGACATCGGAACCACAATGGATCTCATTACTGCTCAAGTGTTATCAGCTCTGCTACCCGAAAACGAGACACTGAGACAATACTGCCTGAATGAATATGGAGTCAAGGTGTGTCGCAACCGCGCAGCTATTTTCGCGTCATAGTTCAATCTAATCCGAAAATTACCCCCGTGTAAACAATACCGTCTTAGGTATTCGGACTCGATGAATTCCTGCCGCCCACCTCTCAATTGGGACACAGCGTCTACGTCGGAAAGTGTCTGCTGCAAGGAAAGGACGTCAAACTAGAGGTATTTTTGGTGTTTGCCATTTGTAGTTTACCATTTTTAGATCGGAAAGTTTGTGCCGCCTAGAAAACGATCCGTGAAGCTACCTCTCTGGGAGAATATGAAATCTCACATGAAATATTTGTCCTTCTTGGACAAGGAAGACGTGGAAAATGTTAAAGTACACCTGGCTGTTGCTATGAAAGACTACGAGAGCGCTTTTAACTCGGTCAACACATTGCAGAGTAAGAGATAGCTAATTTTCATCACAAGGTTTTCAGTATCCGCGGAATCGAACAAAGTTCGCCAGATTGTAAAGCAGCTCTGCGATATGTTGAACTCCATCGAGCCATGTAATCTTCACACGTCGTTACAGAATTATCTAACAGCTACGACATTGGTAGGCATTTTAAATCATATTTTCAGTTTTCAATTTTCAACTTCAGGACCAACTTCGATGCTTCCGCAACGATTTTATTGCCGCTTTGCACAATTTCCTCTACGTCTACTGCAAGTCAACAATGAGTGAAGTCCTACCAAAGCAGTTGAGGGTATGTTATTTCAACTGTTCAGTTTAAAATTGCAATTTTAGGACGGATCGACACGGATAATCGAGGTCTGGGACTGTAAAGAGAAGCTGAAAATTATGATCAACTCACTTCACAATCTCCCAGTTGACTGGCTGAGAGAGTGCACAGAGTTCGATGTAATTGTGGAAGTCTATTATGGAACAAGACTCATGGATACATTGCCTACGGCTCGTCCGAAAACCGTCGTGCATAATACTTTCTTCCCATGTGTCCCGTTGAACTACTATGTGAGTGCTTATTTTGTTTAAGCCAGCTGAATGCTTGCATAGCGTGTTCTTCAAATGATTGCTAAACTTGGGACATTTCAATTCATAGCCTTTCGTATGCTGCCTGTGTACCGATAGAAAATTATTGCGCTCGGGGGGGACTAAGATTGGCTCACTAGCTTACTCATCTTGTTTGATGTTTTGTGAGGTCAGTTTCGTATAAATTTCCTTCGGATGAGACATGTTTAAAAGGCATATTAATAGAAAACAAAATTTAAATTGGCAAACAATCCGTTTCAAAGTTCCTTTCAGGTGGCATTTAAACATCTTCTATGCCTCTGTCCCCGAGAGACAAAGATTATGTTCAAGCTAAGAGGAATTGTCAAACCTTCAGGAAATCAGGCAGGTTCTGATGGCAACGAGGAAACCAAAAGGAACCTTGCCTTTGGATCCATTCCTCTCTTTGATCACAAAATGTAGGTGGTTCTTAGTATTTGCAAACTTAATCGTTTTTAGGCTCATGCGACAAGGACAGCTCTTTGTACCGCTCACCCTTGTGAAACAGAAGGAAATCAAGCCATGGGGACCGCATCCACTCATCGGACAGAAGAACGATCCTGTGGTCATTGTCACCCTGCCAACCTACGACTACCATGTCCAATTTCCTGAAGTTGCCATTGAATACCAGAGGTAATATGGCTTCTCACCTTAGTATCAATCTTTTTTAGCGCCAAGCAGGACTTCATCACTCTAAAAGCGGATGTTCAAAGCACCCTGATGGACATTATCGAGAGTGGAGAGACGGAAAAATTAACTGCCGAGGAACTGGAGCTGCTGTGGCAGAAACGTGCATATTTGATGGATCAACCGGAAGCACTTCCGCTCGTTTTGAACTCAGTCAGTGAATGGGGCTATGGATTCCTCTCCAATGTCTATCAAATCTTGGAGGAATGGGTTCCATTGTCTCCTGTTCAAGCTATGCAACTGCTTCTTCCACAGTGAGTAGACCGAGATAGGAAATGTAAGTGTTCAATATTCAGATACGCCGATGTTCGCGTCCGACAGAAGGCGGTTGAATGGATTCTGAATGCGTCATCCGACTTCTTGTTCAATGCGATTCCGCAACTTGTTGAGGCTCTACGATATGAGCTTTTCGAGTCGTCTTCACTAGCTATGGCTCTATTAACCCTTTCGTATAAGGACAGGAGGTTTGCCTTTGAGATCTATTGGTAGGAAACCTTAACTTTCTTCAAACAGAGTATTCTAGGCAACTACAGCAGCGAGTCGACCATTGTCACGATTATGGCTACTCTCAACGGTGTATCTTGCTCCAAAAAGAGCTTCTCGACCGCCACGAGTCAGACGACCTCAGCAGTGAACTCTACCTACAGCACGAGCTGCTCAGTGACTTGGATTGTCTTCAAATGGACTTGAAAATGGAGGATAACGATCATGCAAGGGTATATTCATAGCCAGAAAGATGCAAATTTTTTATTTCAGCTCCAAAAATTACGAACAACATTAGGAAGAATGGATGCAAAGCTGCTGCAAGAAAACGTTCATTTACCTATTCTCCCGTCATTCAAATGCAGCGGCGTAGCTGTACAAGAGTGCAGCATTTTTAATTCTAACGCGAAGCCATTGAAAATAGTCTTCCGTGGCCTATCATCCAAATATGCCATCATTCATAAATCAGGCGATGATATGCGACAAGACGCCATGGTTCTTCAGATGGTTGGCTTGATGAACGATGTCTGGCTCAGCGAGGGCCTTGACTTGCGAGTGATCTTGTTCCGCTGCATGCCTTGCGGTTTCAATAGAGGTACCAAAACCAAATTGGTCTTTATTTAATCCCTCTTTAAGGAATGGCCGAGCTGGTCTCAAACTGTGCCACTCTCTGTGATATTCAGAAGGAAGCTGGAGTGACGGGAGTCTTCAAAGATGACGTTCTCAAGAACTGGATCCAGAAACATAACAACAGCGAATTTTCTTACAAAGTCGCTTTGGACAATTTCACGAGGTCTTGTGCTGGTTGGTGTGTGGCTACGTACATCCTCGGTATCGGAGATCGTCACAATGACAACATCTTGGTGACCACTACCGGACATGTCTTCCACATAGACTTTGGCAAGTACATGGGAGACTGGCAAACTGCTGCCGGCTTCAAGAGGTGGGTGTTGTTCCTTATTCTCACCTCTCTTCACAATAGACAGCTCACATATGCGTTTTAGAGATCGAGTACCGTTCGTCTTCACGCTCGAGATGTACCATGTTATTAATGAAGGATCCGAGCAGCGAGAAAGCTACCAGAACTTCATCGACTACTGTTGCAAGGCTTTCAATTTCATTAGAAGGAAGCATACAGTACTGACCAACATTCTCAAAATTGTAGGTTTCTGCCTATATACCTTCAAAATTTTGATATTTAGATGGCTTGCTCTGATGTTGCCGGTGTAAACATGAAGTCTATTCAGTTCGTAGAGAAGAATCTCATGCTGGACCTCAGTGAGACAGATGCTATCATTCAATTCACGGAACTGATCAACGCCTCTTTAAATTCTGCCATTCCAAGACTCAATTTCTTCATCCACACGTTGGCCCAGATGGTGACAGGACACACTGCCAAGGACAACCCAAACATGCTGACATTCGTTCCTCAGCTCCACAAGAAAGAGGAAGAAGGGCTCATCAAGCACGTCAAGGTGATGTCCTACGAGAAGAGAATGATTCCTCACAAGGTCTATGTAAGCTCCTCACCTTTAACAGGTTAAACAGCTGTTTACAGCTATATAAAACTGTGGTTTGTCGAGAAAACCAGGCTGTCCAAACGATCGTGTACAGAACATTCGACGAGTACAACGAGCTGTATGTCAAACTGAGAAGAAAGTAAGAAGTTCACATTCTTGTCACACTCATGGTTAAAGATTCCCTTCTGTCGTCTTCCCTCCATTGAATTCTGGCACAAGAATGCGGTCGAATGTGGCCGAAGTCGCACAGAGGAGAATGTTCCAGATCCAGCAGTTCCTCCAACATCTGTTCTCCCTCTATGACGAAATTAGACACTGCGATCTCGTCTACACCTTCTTCCATCTTATCTTTAGAGACAGCAACATCGAGTCCTATTCAAGTGAGTCTAATCGGATATTTACAAACAGTTCGCAGGAGAGGACTCCAGTTGGCTGAAGGTTTTCGTGTATTGTAGGCTTTAATAGTCTCCCACGGCCACTTTTGATGCTGTTTGCCTCTAAAGCCTAATAGAGAACACATTTTTACAAATTGCAATACATGATTTCCAAAAACCAAAATCGTTAAGCCGTAGTAATTGCCCCCCTCCCCCATCGGTGTTCTGTTGTCTACCGTTGTTTTCAGACAACGAAGATCAGTCAGATAGCAACCGATCGGAATGCCAAGCGTATCTGAAAATCGAGCACGATGGACAGAAAAGACGGATCAAGGTGTTTGTTGGTGAGTTCATAGTCTACTTTTCTGTTTAATCCAGTCATTTCAGGCCATGTAAGATATTTGGCCAAGCTGTCCAACGGTCAATTTCCTGATGCCTACGTGAAGACGTACTTCCGCCCGGATCCTTCGAATTCGACCAAACGAAAGACTCAAGTAGTCAAAGGCAGTCTCAATCCAACGTTTAACAGAGAGGTAGGATGTTGTTTGTACACTTTCATCTACTATTATTTCAGCTTTACTATGATATTCGTCTAGAAGATGCCGATCATCTTATGTCGACGAGAGTTTTGGAGATTTCCATCTGGAACTCTGGAGGTCTCATGGACAACCACAAGATGTACATGACGTTCTTACCTCTCACCAGACTCAAGAGTCGTCCTGAAGATCGAAAAGGGGTCAAAATCATCGAAGGATGGTTTGAGCTCGAGAAGAATCTGTAGATTTTCACTTTCGTAACTCTTTAGTTTATCTACTTTGTGATGTTCCTTTGTGATAATGTATCTCCCTCCTCTCACGCTATAACTCCCATTTTGTCACGTAGAGCTTGTTTCTATCTCAGTGTACTGTAAACAGACTGATGGTTAGTTACAAAAATCGGGTTTGAACAAATTCGCAGCGCCCCTCCCTGCCATATCTCCTTACTATGTGATGTGTACAAAAACAGATAGGAAATAAATAATTTCTTGGTCTCGATCTTGTACAGTATGCAGCTCCATATTGACACAAACTTTAGCTTCTCTAGGGAGCGCGAAATTGTATTTCTTCAATAGCCTTTTGTCTGGCTCTATTTGAATGAACGTCCATAACTGAGCTTTATAACGCAACGCGTGGGTCCCGCCACGATTGCTACCGTATCTCGGGAAAATCGTTCGCTGCCCTATTTTAGGATTAGGTCTTGTGTCTTAAGTGTCGTGCTCACACGTCTTTCTTGTTTCCTATCTCCTTGCGTTTCTCTTTCGCAAAAAATTATCATCTTGCCTCGAAATAAACATATAAAAATCGCTCTCGTCTTTCAAACCTATTCAGATTTTGTCACCCAAAGACACAACAAATAGAAAGATATACTAAGTCTTTTTGTTAGTAATAACACTGCGCCACTGCTAAATTAACGACAGCGCATAACAATTATCATGCTTTGAGATAGTTTGCTCGTGCTGGATGCTAGTTTGATTCGATTTTTTGTGGTCTAATGACCCTAAAAAGTAGAAGAACTCGATTAATGAAGGTCTTGGAACGGAGCTGAGTTCAACTTTCAACAAAAGATACTGCACTTGTAGAGCGGTTTGCCGTATGTGGCATAGTTAGCATGGTAGTGCCATTCTGCAAAAGACGTAGATCACTACTTTTCAAGCGTGTGTCCCGTTTAGCTCAAAGATTCGTATCTTAACCATGAAGGTATTATAGCCACAGCTAAAGTCAAGTAGTGCCCTTGTCCAAGTAAACTGCACTCCCAAGACTTCCAGAAGTGAGGTTGATACCGATTCAAAATGACAATGTTATAATAAAAGTCTTTACTTTAAGGACTTCAAAAGGCCAAAACTTGGATATCTTCATCATCAGGTGTTGGGTCGTTAGACAGTCTTCTTCGGCAAACGAAGCTGTAAACCTGTTCATTAAAAATGACAAAAGGTTTCAGGTTTGGTCATCTTCCGGGTTTTAGAGATGCCAATGAAGATTGCGAGGATGATGTCTACAAGGCCTACCGAAATCTTTCGAGTTTGCAAGATTGCAAGAATAAAATGACTGATACATTCTGGAAGGGGCATCCAAATCTTCCCTTCCCGGTGCTTCTCGTTTGAAATTGTATATCCAACTATGTCTTATGATGTAGCCAATTTTCGCCCACTATTTTCGGTTCTAAGGTCAAAGTTTACAAGAGCTTTGCTAGATCGATTTTGAAATACAAAATAGGATTCTGGATGGTCTACAAGCTGAATATCTATTGAACTTTTGGGTCACCAATTTTCTTGAGAGATACGAACAAAAAGTTCTTCTTGTCATTTGCGTACATATTATAGGGGAGCCCGAACTCGAAGTCCTTCATATCGCTTTCGGGCACTCTTTCGCTATGGAAATAGCATTAATAGAATTTCGAAAGAGTGCTCGCAAGCTCTTTCCAAGCTTGTCGTCTCCAGAATCAAAGTCCTCCTAATAACGCATTTACTAACTACAGTGCCAAATTTACGGCGTAAACAGACACAGAAGCATAGAATACTTGGTTGCACGTGAGTTTAAACTTAAGATTCATGACACTCCCACGAGTTTGATGAAGCAAAACTAGAGCAACCAGCGGGCGAACGATCATAGCTGAAAGTTAATGGTTTTTTCGGCAAACGGCACAATTTACAGCCATGCGCTAATGGGGCAATCTCTCCATTCATTTTGTATTCGAGACCATGCCTTGGGGCTGTTTTTTTGCTTTTTCTAAGAAAAAAAATGGGTTTAAATAGGCACAAGAATGACCAACAGATTTTGAGTTTAGCAAAGTCTTTAAAGTAGAGTACGCGTGTTCCCATCAAAACGGGAAACCTTTGAATTAAGTTTATATTCGCTTCATTCCAACACCCAGAAGTTCTCCAGGAGATGAAAGAACAAAAAAGCTTTTTAGAACTGATAATTCAGATCGATTGCTCAAAAGAAGGGCCGATCTGTGGTACTGGAAAGAGTGGCGTTATGCAATTTCTGGACAGAGGAAACTATTTCTTGAGTGTCTCCTTTTGAAAAAGTATAACAGGACCAAAAGATTGACAACTATTCATTTGACTAATTGACATCAGTATTACCACAGAAGAGGTACAGGGAAATCAACACATACTTTTGGGGTATGCTTGAAGGCTTGCTATAATTTGGCATGGGACAATCACATGTATATATCAGTATACAAATATGGGGTTAGTTGCTTAGAACTTCTTGTAGATTTCGTATGGCCAGATCAACAGCACCGGCTGTGACGTCTTCACCGTTTTTCTCAGTCTCGTCGCCCTTCTTCTTCCGCAACAGATTACGCTCTTTGACCTAGAAAAGATAGAGTTTCTAGAATCATAATACTAAACCTTGTACTCGAGAGTACTGTGCGGTACACCATAAAACGATCCAGCACGGTGAACACTCATTTCTCCTCGTCGGACGCTTTGAACTGCTTCATCCAGAGCGGTCTTATCGTACTTTCTACAAAACGTTGCTTTTGTTTCAAATGAGAGCTTACCTGTATTGACCTCGTTTTGGCCTACTTTTCTTCCAATCCTCGTCATTTTTCCTCGAATTCTTCTTCGATTCACGTTCTGGGGAGCCGTTTGACTGAAAAAATAGTCTATTTTGTGGTTTTCGTCTTACCGATGAACTGAAAAGTTGTGCCCAAATGGAAGCTGGCCATCCATTAGAGCTATTAAGGCGGACTGCTTCTATGGTTTCTTGGATACTGGACAGCTTTGGCGGAGAACCGGGCTCGTCACCGGTCTGATCATTAGAATTGTTGCTGGATTCATCGCTGGGCGAGTCGGAGGATCTGTAACAAGAAGATACTGAAACATAAAACAATATTACCTTTTCTCGCAATCGAGTGGCTCAACCACAATTTGCTTCATGACCGGCTCTTTCTTCTCTCCTGGTTTTTTGCGCTTGTAAGGCAAAAGAATTCCAGTCAGTTCATCAGCTGCTTCCAGCTTATAAATCTTGTTTCTCAAAGTAGATCTGGGTATTCCGTAGACTACCGACGCCCTGAATACCACGTCATGCTGCTTGAAAGAATCAGTACCTTCGAGTTCCCAGCTTCCCATTCCGTATATCATTCACAGCTGCATCCAGGTCCACTTGACTGTAGTTCCGCTTTGGAGGTCTGAACTTAACTTCAGATGTGGAACCGTCAGAGTCGTAAGGAGTGCTAGCCTCTTCTGCAACATTCAGGAAAGCTGGCTTTTTCTTCAGATGAGCTTGTTCAATCTCAATGATGCCTTCCAGACCCTAAAATGTGTACTATGACTGGGAACAAGCTTCCACATACAGATTTCCTACTCAGATCCAGTGGCTTTTCATCTTTGGTAGCTTTACTTGATTCAGGATTGTCATTCCGCTGCGTCTGTTGGACTCTCTGCATCTGGGCCATTACCATTTGGTGCCAAGCGTACTGTTGTTGGGCGAGTACGGCAGGATTCGGGAAGGGAATTTCTAAAAACATAAAGAACTTTTTTATTCGATCTAAATTCTACTAAATGTTATCTTTTTTGTCTTCTCAGATTTATGGGTAAGAGTAGGAGTATTCAAAAGTTGTCGGCACGGCACAGCTGCTTGAATTCCCATGTTCTACGCTGGTTGAAGTGTAGAGATAATAAATGAACAAGATTTTATTATCACAAAACGTTTGCTTGAACTGTTAGAGCCCATGTTTGAGTAAACATGTATTTACTTGACTTTAATAGGGCCTAGCAAAACGGTCATAGGAATGTAAAAGTGTTTATGGGAAACTATGATTAGCTGCTGGTTATGTTTGCGAGCCTTGCTTCCAATCTCTAATTCTACAAACTGTACCGAATTAACATGGGATTCCACAGCTTTTTTTTTTTTCGATTCAGATTCGATTCGGTTCGCAGCAACGGATGATTTGTAAACTCACGTCCGTCCAAAATCATCTTCTGCATTTCAGCTGAAAAAGGTAGATGAGGAGCCACTGGTCCCAGGTGTTGCATTGGACCCATCGACAAGCCAGGGGGAAGCTGCATGCCCATCATCATTTGCATGTTGTGGAACATTTCCACTGAAAACCACACATATCACGTATCGTAAAGCTTTCTTACTTTGCAAAGCCTGTTGATACATCATTTGCTGAACAACCTCTGGATTCATCTGCTCTGGAATGCTGCACAGCGAGTTCAAAACATCGACACGAGGAGAGACGGCAGGAGTGGTAGAGTTCGAACTGACTCCAGAATCATCCTTTACGCTCATAATACCCTAAAAACATTGCTTAGCATCGTAAAGAATAACGATACCTTAACTTCGCTGAGACCCAAAGCGCAGAAGGAGCAATGCTCCCCTTCGGCGTCAAAGTCGGTGGGCACTGGTTCTGAAAAGAGCGGACCTCAAGACAATGACTCAATTTCATCAAGGCGCGCCGAGTATAAGGAGCCCGAATACCGTAGCCCAACAACGGCGAGAGAAAGCCACATATGAGGGCATGAGTCAAATAGGCGGCGCTTTCATATTTGCCTCTTTGTTTCGTTCTAGCTGTCCTGACGACAAATTGTATCGAGGGCAACGACTCACCAAACTTGGTAAAATCCTGTGAGCTTTGATGAGCGCTCCAGCGCTCACTGATGGCCGGTCCGATTGTTTCGACTCCTGAAAATAGGGGGTGTGAAAGGAGTCAACAAGAAGTTAGTAGTCAATAAGAGCTGGTCCTCTGAATATAATTGCTTGGGATGGATTTCACTTCAAAGCCTTTGGGACACCGTTTAATTAGAGATGGCCTGATAATTGTCCAAAATTGGCACACGAATTTTCACGGGCTGTTAATGGAACAGCTTTTCGGAAAGGACTAGACTGGAAACGTTTGGTCAAGCCTTTATTTTCAGTCGACAGTTTACATGGTCTCGCCAGTTTACAGCTATTCGAACTTTCATCTGAACTCTCAACCTGGTCTAGTAAACAATTTGAAGAAACATGAGGAATAATGCTTCATATACAAAGTTGGGTAAGAAAAACAGTTGCTTTAACTTTTCATGGGACGTATATGCTTGACTGTCCCCCAATTGCAGGTAAGACTCGGGATTGCACTTGCATGCGCACGTGATACTGCCCTCTGTTGTGATTTATATCTAATTTCCTTTTGCTGATTTCGGCAGGTGCAGTGTGAATGTGAGTAGTGTCAGCTTGCCAAGGGCTCATTAGCCTGGTGGCCTGGTGTATTCCCTAATCTGAGCGGCGCCTCATATTCACAGGCACAAGATTCGGATACTAATTTGGAGAGAGGCGCATAGTGTTGAATTATGGATGTGCAGGAGCCTAGGTTGTTTAATACGTCTTACTTCATGCCAAAACTTCATTTGCGGTAGATGGGAAGAAGAAGCCATAAAAAGGACGGCTTGAAGAATTTTGGGGACCTGGACGATGGTCGTGAAGTAATCTCCCAATCAGGGGTTCTAATCCAGAAATTAGGCATGGGCTTCATTTTTCAGGAGCACGGGAAGCGGTTTGGCAGTCTCTCGAGGAAGCACTGGATATTCAAGCAGTTCCCGAAAGTAATACCTAACTACACCGAATTTGTCTTATCTCGGATTCAGCAATTAGAGAAGGGTTCCTCCCCCAGGAGTGTCAAGACACTGGGGGTAAATGAGAGAAAGGAGGTGTGTACTTTATTACCGTAGGCGGCCAGACTGCGTCCAAAAAATACAATCTTCAAAGGCCATTCTGGAAACTTGGATCTGGCCGGATTACTTTCCCACTCCAAATAGTCACTACTAATCGCGGCAAAACAAACCCTGTGGCCACAAAATAATTGCCGGGGAGCCGAAAACATCCTATGGTAGCCCGCCGCTCTATTGCTCCCGTTTTTGGAGGCGGCACTGGGCGCAAGACTACCGTAGACTTCATAGGGTCGCACCCGAAACGTTGACGTGAGCACGTTCTCACGTTGGCTTTCTCACAGGGGAATGACAAAACACAAATTTCGCTTCCTTCTCGGCTTTTCCCAAATCTGCAAAGTAGACTAGTCCTTCGTGGATTCATACTTCGTTTGACTGAAAAGGACATGTGTTTGTCTGACACGTAGTGGATTCCTTCACCTGCAGTTTCTCCCCCTGCTCGCGAATTGGACACCAGGCCTATTAACGCGGGCGAGGGCAGAGATATCAGTGATATAGAGTTGCGCTGGAAACCCTCCGTCTGGCCACAAATTGGCCTATCGACCCAGTAAGAGGAGGACCCGCTGATAACACTGCCTTGGTCTTAGATTGAGGGCTAACTTTCTGATCAGGGAAATGCTGCCAGGCTAACAGAAAGCGGAAGGATTTCGCTCACGCATTATCATAAGCTCTACTCTCGCTGAATGCGTTTCTTCAGAGCTACATGGGGTCGAGATGATGCGAACAAGTCACACTTATTCGGAGCAAAAAGTCAAATATATGCAGCAGCCGCTCACAGACTCATAAGCGGGACCAGATTAATATTGCTGAAATACAATTCCGCTCCTTCAAATTACCACGGAGAGTAAGTTAATCAAGCGCCAGGTAGTCGGTTGACGAATTTCTACAGTAGGACTGTGAGAAGAGACACACACAGACATCTGTGCTCACTGGGCGGAAGAGCAAGATGAATGAGACGAGCGGGTAGAATGCGTTTTGGACGGTGCGATTCGGGCTCTAATCATTCAGAAGAGAGTGTGTGTGACACTGCGCCCTCCTCAATGCTAATTGCTTCGATTCGAAGGTAGCCCGTTTATAATTGTGTCCTATAGACCGAAGGATCTCACGAGTATTGGTAGAATCCTTCTTCCAGGTGTGCAGAAAGTGCTGATGCTCTGCTTACCAACTGTCAACAGTAGTTTTGTTCTCCAAGACTCCAACAGCCTCCTCACAAATCGTCTTCCACTGTTACGGTGTGGGGCGCAACTCATCGGCCCTGCATACTCCCTGAACAAGTAGAGATTACGAAAGTTTCGGACAGAGGGAGGGAGTCAATCTCAGAGTTGAGAGGAAGGAGACTTGCGTTTTTGGGCGAAGACATCCCTGGGGCGAGAGGAATCACAAAATGAGCCAAAGTGAAGAAAGAGTTGGTTCTTCTCTTGTCTCCTACACTCGGGAGACTGCCTATTAAGCCGGGCGGCTCCTAACAGGTGTGACATATCAGAGTGCGCCAAATCTGCCGCCAAATTAGTGTGCGCCGTGAAAGGCGGCCTAATCACAGGTAGGCTGTCAATATGAGCCGGATTACTGCAACCTTCCCGCCTCCAAGACTGATAAGTTCCTCAAAAGTTTGGGGCTCCCCCAAAATTTGAGGTGCAAATAACACTGTTGATAATCAGATAATTGCACAATAACAAAGTCTTGACTGGACGACAAACACGATAAAGATGTCTTTTTACCAAATGGGGAAGGATTTGAGACAGCCAATTAGAGGGCTATGCGACTTGGTTCCTACGTGACTCACAAAAAGACGGCGGAAGTAGGGAAGGGCAAGTGAAAAAGGGAGTACAAAACAAGAGCTTTGAGATGAAGTCATTGGGAAACTGAGCTCAGGAAGTGCAATGGAGGGGTCGACAAAATTTACAAGGAAATCCGAAATGTACGAAATGCTGATAGAAAAAACATTTGTCGCAGTAAAAAGCTATGTTTGATAGTGCCTCTGTTTCTACTGTATAGTAATTCGTTTCGATAGGCATAGTTGAGAAAATTCTCCTTTGATCACCCAAACAATGACCTCCATGAACTTTGAGCGTTGTCGTGCACATACTACATGATCCTAATATCGTCTTGGATCAAAGATGCATTTTTAAAAGAAGTTCGAACACGGGAGATTGGTAGAAAGCCCTGTTTTTGGTGCCCATGACATCAAAAAAAAGCAGCAATAACATCTGCGACATTATGTGGTGATTAACAAGAGGAGTCAAACTTTGTAAAGCGCTCATAACTCTTGTTAAGCGTATCCAAGGAGCTGTTATGACTTGTACTTCTAATTGGGCAGCAGTGGTCAGGAAAATTAAAAACGGAAATGCTCTCATGTGCAGCAAAGAATCGACTGCGAATACAGCCCAATTAAGCCAAATTTCAGTATTGCCATCTGTCATCTGGAATCAGTAGATAAAGAAGAGCAATAGAAATTTATCAGCATCACAGATTTTTCAGCAATATTCTTAAACTTGGTAAAAACACACCGGGCAGCAAGTGGACACGTTTGAAAAGAAATATGAATAACAAAGGTCTGTGACCTAAAAGAATAAAGAGGGGACAACGAATTATGATAGAGGACCCAGATATTGTTTTCTTAGTTTTTGTGATACATAGTACCCGATTAAGCAGAAGTGGAATAGACCCAGAGAGAAAATGATAACAAAGCTTGGCTAGAATCTTCCTCACTCGGTAACGGAGGACTAAGGGGAATAATTACAGGGAAATGCAGATGGCAGATGGCAATGTATACCTATGGCAGATTAGACTGTTTTCTTGTCGTCCTTCTGATCGACGGTTCCTTCCTCTTCACTGTGTTCTTCCTCATCCGTATGTGCGTCTTCCACATTCGGGTTATGGAATTCCGAAAGGACGATCCGATCTATCGATTTACTCTCCATACAAGCCAACAGATACTTCATGACTAAAAAAGCGCTGTTGAGCTCATCAAAGTCTGTTTTACTTTTTCCTAGACGACGCTCCAAAGCCGGGTAGTGCTTGTTATGAAGAATCGGGTTCACCGGATCCTCTTTCAATGAGCTAAAGATGGATTTTACGTTATTTTTTCCACGGTTTCACCCACTTGTAAAGAGCCTTGGACAGGGATTGTGGCTGACTGTAGAACTGGATGAGGGTGTTAAGAGTCGATGGTCGAATTATGCAGCATTGACGGAGAGGAAGCAAAATATCATCGTCATCAAAGTCAGATCTTCCAAATCTGGAATAAGTGAATCTTGATCCTCACCGCCGCTTTTTTCAAGCGTGAGGATCACACACGAAGTTTCTAGGAACATGTCTGAGCCTTTACAGGACAGGATAAAGAGCTTTGGACAAAAAACTTCGTGGCCGTATTCGGTAGTTGTAATAAAGGTAGGGAACTCACGCTCTGCCATTATCCAGATGGATGGCATAAGATGGTATTCCCTCAAAGACAGAAAATGATTCGAAGTGGTGCCTATCTTGGTTTCCTGAAAAAGATGTTTAGATTACGTGAAAAATGTTATATTCTTATGTTTGATCACTGCTTCCGCCAAAACCCATGTTTCACCAATGATTACAAAAGCAAAAAGTTTGAACTGAACGGTCTCTAATCAAGACAGGAATTTTATAGTTTCATATTTCAAATGGTGTGCTGGTTATTTTGAGATGTAAGTCACAAAATTAGAGCTGCAATCGAGGGAATACGCCTTAGAAGTATTTAATAAGAGTAGAGTACAAAATAATGCATAACCGAAAAACTTTTTTGACCCATGATACCTTCCTTCTTTGTAGCCCAGATTAGGCCCTTTTTCGGATGCTGTGTCCGATTTGCCAAAATTAACTTGGTTAGAGCTGTGGAAGTACCGGAAGATGGCAAAAACCACAAAAATCGTCTTTTTTGAGCGCTCGCAGCTCTGCGATAAAGAAGTTCCGAAAAATCAGACTATGGCTGAGAACACAGCTTATCAAATGTTACGAAACTGCGCTTACAGTTTTTAGAAGTCGGCCGGGATGTGCACTTTCTGAGAGTTGAACAGCGTTTTTTTTTCAAACATCACCTATTTGATTGATGCTAAAATTTTTGACCTATGACCTTCGATCACTATACATGGCTGAATAGAGCTAATATTGCCCGTTCTTTTCCTTTTTGAATCAGCTCTCCAGCTCAATTGTGTCAAAAGTTGTGGGCCGAGAGGCTAACAGTTATAGACCATCCTGATAGGTGGCAAATTGCCAGATTATGAAGACAAATGAAAGTTTACCTATCAAATAGTCCAAAATGTGCAGATCAATCAAATCCAATAACCGCCTGCCGTGAGCATACGTTTTCTTTGTCTTCACCTTGTCCGTACAATAGTTCATGTCTTGTTGCCAGTCAGCCACTTGGTTTTTCTTCGAGTAGGTTCTAACAACAGACTCATATGCCAACATGTAAAAAATTGTACCTTCTATATGGACTCCTATTGTGCTTTCGAGGGACGTATGACTCGTCTGGTAGGAAGACTTGAACTGACCCTTCTTTCAAGTCCGGGGAGCCACAGATGGCGTGGGTTGTGTCACAATAATAGTCGCATCGTGAGACAAAACAGTGGTTCTTGGCCGGCGAGATGAAGAACGTCTTTTTCAGCTTCTTCTCAGCCTTCTCCATTAGTTCGGAGGTCATATTCAGTATCCTTCCCACAGTCGGAACTGCTCTTCTGTAGCCAAGGATTCTAAATAAGTACCCTGTCAGAGATAAAAATAAAATGCTTACTTGTCCAGATGATAAGTGGCAATTTCTGCATTGTGACGCTCAAAGTCACTGAAGTAGAAATGATTAGGGTCCGATTCGTAATCACGTCCGAATCTAAAAAGGGAAAGCCTTAAACTGAAACTTGAACTTTCTCACCGCATCGGTTTGAAGACGGCTTGCTTGTTGTTCTCGAACGTAAAAACTAGCTTCACCTGAACATACGATTACAATGATAGATTGCACTAATTACCTGGGTACCACCGTCCATGATATGTACATTTTTGATGGGCATGGTATTCAAATCGTTGAGAAGATTGGAGACTGTCTTCTCATTGTTGTACACGTTGCAGCTATTAATCTCGGAGTAGAATTGCTCCCAGTTGTCAGATTTGGGTACTTCTTTCCTGAAAAATGGAAAAATGAACCGAAAACAAAGTGTGCTACCTTTTTGATTTTAACCAATACTGAGCAAGGGTCACGTTGTCGATGCATTCCATCTGTGACATTTTCGAAAGATCGAGATTTTTCGTCAGGGCATACATCCTATTCAGGAGTATCCTATTAATCGGTGCGTCAAAGTCTGCAATACAAAAAATTACTATTACTTTTCTCTGAAGCCAATTCCGTTTGACGCATGCTGTTTGAAATATTCTTCTAATGCGATTATGCAACCTTTCACTTTCCTCCGCTACGCTATTTTTGTACGTCGAAAACATGTATGACGACAAGCAGGAAAAAGATGATCCCAAGTTTTCTATTCATTGCTTTTGTACTTTTGCCATTCATAATGAATTGGCTCTTCCTTCACTCACCGAAAAGATCTCCGTCATTCTCTTTCTGGAGACTAGGTGGCGGAGGCTGATGTGGCAGTTGATTCTGTCCACGAATCTCAGCTTTCCTGTCATGGGCATTGGGTGCGAGTTCGTGTCTGACCGGAGCTGCTTCTCTGGACTGTGGTGGTTCGGCCCATTCTCCTGAAAAGAACAGATATTGGCGTGACTTCACTCCTCGGTGAACAAACTATCCCTTTCAAGGCGGTCAACCGAGGGCTATTGTAACAAATTGCGCACTCAACAACGGTCCAACGTTGTCAAAAGCTTTGCATGAATTATTCAAGACGGAGTGTCATTGGGCTCTCTGAGGCTTACATACTCATACACTCACTTCCAAAGTTTTCCTTTGGCAACGAGAGGATGACCAGTGTTGTCGCGAAGGATACGAAGGCCAAAGTGAATATGCGTTTTATATTGCACCGCATCACATAGCCGAGTGAGCCCCTATAAAAAAAATGTAATTGTATGTTAATCTGTCACAGAGAAGAAGAATCTCGGCAAATCGTTGTGGCTGCGCGGCAAAAGAAAGACGACTCATGAATAAGTTATGCGTCCAACTATATGAAAATAAAAGAGTTGCATCTTCAAAAAAAAGGTTGATTCTCATGGAGTCAATGATAGAGTGGAAGCTATTTCGGAACCTGGACAGACAATACGCACAAAGCAAACAGCCCGTGTCCATGGAGTAATGTTCAAATTCAATCGATCATTTGGGCATCACTGCGATCTATTTAATAGGATAATAGTTAACAGGATAGAGTGAAGGAAAAACAGAAGAAGGGATATTTGATACTCTCTAGAAGCGGCTAATCCGGAATCAATCTGAGCTTACCCAGCTCTCTTCTGGGCCGTGGGAATGAGGTAAAGTGGACTCGGACTGATCAAGCTGGTGCAAACAGTAACGCAATCGATTGGACTGGGCAAGTAGGAGCAGCCTTAATGAGAGAGAACAATTAAAGAGTATTTGACAGTGATGTTGGGCAAATAAACATGTGTCGGAGGCAGCTTCATCTTTCCTAGTCAAACAGAAGCTGCAAGGTGGGTTAAAGTTTGTAAAAAAAAAAAAGCATCATTCCCATATTTGTCTTTTCCACGCCAAGAGGAGAAACCATATCTGCCATTGTCAACAAAAGTGACCTCTTCCCCATTGAGGAAAAAGCGACGAACGGCTACAAGGAGCATGTGCGGTGGCAAAGAGACGCTCACACACGGTTATTTTGACAGAGTTGTTTTGCAGGTAAAAGATTTCTCGCCGAGTATAACGTCAATACAGCCTATTATAAGAATTAGTTGTTGTTTTCTTCGACACAACTGAAGAGTTTGGAGATACAGGGGAAAACGGAACGAAATGTGCCAGCTGTAGAAAAAACATTTGCGCAGCTGCCCAAAAAAGGACATGGGAAGAGAAGAGGCGGAAAGGTCTCGCTGACCGGAGAAGGGAAAGGCGTCTTTTGACCAGGTTACCGTTAGCGATCGCGTCACCGATTCGTCTGTACCTACAAAGTACTATAGGATCTCAATAGGTTGGCCGCGAAGAGTGAAAAGAGGCTGTATTTGAAAAGGTTCAATAATCAGAGAGACAGCCCATTAAACCAGTTTGTTTTTTGGCAATCTTCCGTGTAAGACATCAGGTTTTTTTCAGGTGTCTATCACATGTGATTAAGTAACTTATAGCAAAGTTTGTAGCATTGCGAGTGTCATAAATGAAATCAAAACATTGCTTAGCTGATTGGCGTGGTCCAGAAAGGGCGACTAGCGCCAGATAGCGACACCCTGATAGCGAACAGGCTAGAAAGCCAGAAATGAAGCCAAAAATCCACCCGAAATCCGCCGTAACAGCAGGCTTTAAAGATCTTTTGACCATAACAAGCTTAGAGGGAACGAAAATGGTCGTAATCCTATAACCTGAAAAGAGAAAGGACATTAAAGCCAGAAAGGTAAAGCCTAATCGCGGTCAATAATGACAGTGTCGTATTTGCATGACAGGGCCGCCGTGAGCAAACTCCTCAATCGTTCCTGTGACAGTATTGATGCCGACAGGCCCCGAGAGGAGAAGAATGCCCGTCTCTGGGCATATAAAACTGTATCTATTGGTAAAAGCTTACGATCATGCCGGTTGTAAAATCTGACTTCTATTATTTATCGCATGCATGTCTAGCGGAAATAGGGCTATGTGGTCAAGACTCTTCACAATTATGATTGTGTGAATGCGAGACGAGACCACTTCTTTTATGTCTGTCAGACACGATGTGTGAAAAGGTCGCCAAGAGATCACTTTTAATTTTGGTTTTATAGCTAACCTAGCGGTAGTTTGCCTCCTCAGACATAATGGGATCATTAATCGCGACTACACTTGAATTTTGATTTGGCTGAGCCGCAAAAACAGGTTTGATAAACCGGTAGAAGAGAAAAGAAAATGCGTGACGCTCACCCTCCCAGGGAGAGAACTTGGGCTTGGTCAGAGGGGCGGGAGGATGACATCCATCATGGAGTTGACTCGTTATGACCGAAAATTGCCCCAGAGTAGTAGATATCAGCGAGGCTGAAACCAGCCCAAACACTATTCACTCAACCCCCGGGTCGGTGGTCAACCTCATTCGCATAAATTTACGCGCTGCCACCGAAAATGACCGGAAACGATTGCGGGGATAAAGGCGACAAAACAACTCTTTTTGACTTTTACCAAGACAACTGAAAAGAATGTGTCTGTCATGACAACCTTTGATAAGGAGGAAAAACAAGTGTCAATCAAAGAGTGCAGACAGAGGACGGGGATCCGAGTAATTCCACCCTACCGGGGGTATATCACAGACAGATGAACAAACAGGATGTCAATGGTGCGGAATCAGGAAATGTTAATGTAGGAGGAACGATGGTAGACAGTTGCATAAATATGTAAAACCTAGCGATCACAGCTCTCGACAACCAATTTATCAGATTTTTCTTAGACACTCTGTGGAACAGAGGACGTGCTGCGGTTTCGTGCATCCCTCCTTTATGCCAAAGTTTTATGCTCAAACAAGACAACATAATCTAGGATATGCAACATTCCAATAAGCAAAAGCCAATAATTGACTTGCTCTCTTCAAACCGGTAAAACCCAGAATCTAGAAACGAAAAAAATTTTTCCGGACTTGAAAATGCAGCAAATTTATTGGTGGTTCAAATAGATGTCAGAAGCTAATCGCTGTCATATAAACGGAAGGGCAAGAACAGGCTGTTTTGGAACGTGAGGTGCCAGAAGATAGTATCGGAAACGAGATATCTAGTGCAGGAAAGAACGCTCGCACTGCTCAATTGAAACGTCGGAAATCAAGTAACCCGGGTGGGTGAAACGACTGGTCAGGCTGATATATTGGCACTATACCCGAAATCGATGACTTTCACACGATTAGGTACATCGCAAAAGGTCCAGTTTGCAAATAGGAGACGACGAACATGCCCTTTATAAATAGACGATGCTCGTTCAGGACTAGCAAAATGCATTTTTGATACTGGCAGAGGATCTCTGGACAATTCCAGTCAGAATTGTGACGAAGAAGATCAGAAAAGGGGAAGGACTGCCCATGACGATGCCTCCGTGGGACAACGGGCAATGAGTGTATTCGGTTACAACAGAAGACCGGACTAAGGCACAAGAATGCGATGAAGGACGGAATTTGTTTTGGACTCTTGCCTCTAGGCTACTACATTTGATTAAAGTCGAGCTCTGCAGCCAAGTGGTGTGTGTGGACAAAGACGGAACAGCTGAGAATGGACACAACAAGGAACATGTGGAAGTGATAAAGCCCCGAGTCACTCTCGCACCCCAAGTGAAACAAATTTACTGGAGAAGATGTGGGTCGTCTCCGCCAAAATCTATCAGTTCGCATCGAGCGCCGATCTCATTTGCTACAAAAAGCGACTGCGCACCCGTCCCCATAAGGTCATCCCCTGAGGTCGGCAAGTAGTTTTCCTATTTGGCGCCAAATTGCTCATTACATAGGCATTTTTCATTCGTATCAAACGAATGAGCTGTTTTTCGAGGAGCCCTTCATTTGGTTATTCCGGAAACCGTTCATTAATGCGCCATGTACCGTAATCAGCATGAACCGATCTTATGGTCAGAGTCTGAAGGGCAACTATCTAAATCTTCCTATATTATATCAATCTATCATTCTGCAGTACACAGACTGGAACAGCCGTCGGCTACTGCGAACAGCCATCATATAAAAAGACAAGCTGACAGGCATTCGACATATGGGAAAACCAAGACACCGCAACATTACTCAACAGCAGGAGGAGGCCGAATGGGGGCTAAGGTTTCCGTCTGTGAGAATGTCGTCAAGATGCGGCTTGATATTTTCACCCCTCTCCGCAATGTGTATCCTGGCGAAATGAAGCCGAGAGACAAAACAATTGAATAATGGGCGCTTTTCGTAGAGAATAAGACAAAAACGTGTAATTTTAGATGGCGTTCCACTTATTTTTATGGTCATCCATTTGTGACCGATTCCCATAAAAGTAATTTGAGTAGCACCCATGCTAAGCTTGAATTTCAATGCTGCAGTCTTTGGGAGCCGCCTTCTTGAGCTACCAATTGACCTGTGGGTAGCTTCATAGGTTTAGATCAAGTGGGAATTCGAAAACCGTTTCCGTTAAAACGAGGACCGGAATTAAGAGTGATTGCTTGACCGCAAAGACGTCCACAAAGCGTTCGCAAAACTTCAAGTGAGTAGTTTGCAAATAGCAACAAGGGTACTTCAGACTGCTGTTTCGACGGGTCACCGACAAGACGGCTGACAAAAACTTGGTGTGAAAATAAAAATTTCTCGGAGAATAGGAATAATGAGGTCACAAATTTCAGTTCTTCGTGCATCTGTGTTTTCGAAGCCGAAAGGCAGCTGTCGCCACAGCAATGACACAACGCTGTAATATCGTTAAGAACTCTAAAAGTCAAGTTGTCCACCTTTCTGATTCTCCTAAGGCGAAAGTTCATGTGATAGACCAGACCCCGAAACAGAAAAGGGCCGCTTTACTATGAAGAGGGCAATTCTGAGGAATAGAGACTTCGCTGATGACAAACCCTTATTGGTTTAGGCGATCACGTTAAGCTGACTCGGATAGGCTATTTTTCCGTTGATTGCGTGCAACTAGAGAAAATTCCAGCTCCTGTGAGAGTAGCAAAAGTACAAAATTCGGTGGAAAACTCGGTTTCTAAGAAGAATCGCGAGAGAAAATACAGTTCATATACTAGGTAGATTCTTTGACTCAACACTAGTGACATGTTTCTCACAGCAAGGGATTAGTCTTACTGACGGCACCTTAAACTTTAAACCGTTCAATCACAGAGCGAAAGCATGACAGAACAAGCATTAAGTATGACAAAGCACATGTAATTTGGCACCTACAATTGGTCCCAATGTCTCTCTGAATCTATGAGATAACAAACGCCAAGCTCTCAATGTCACACGGACCGATGTAACACAAGAATAATGTGGAATAATACACATGTCTCGGAATCAGGGCTCGGTTTCAACAAATGAAGTGGACTCTTGCTGTAGCAGTTCAGTCTGCTCCAATCTTTGACGTCTCCGTTCGTAAAAGTCATCAGAGCGCAGGTGATCCATCCAATCAGGTAGGCAATTATACACAATAAGAAACACCACTATGCTCAAAATTGTCTTACATATGTTGTATCTCTGAAAGCAATTTTGAACAATGTTCAGGTAAAAACATACCAATACTTTCCAGCGCTGCTCTCTCACTCTTTGTCGAAATTGTCTTTCCTCTGGAGCGAAGCGATGCTTAAACGGAACCGTGACTTGTGCAAGAATATACTAGGACATCAAGACATTTCTTTAATTGTGTTCACTACACTTTTTAACTGGAGTTCCCACTATTCCATGGGACTGCAGTTTGACGTCATTTAAAATATGAAATCCTTTTTTCGGCTTTTGAGAAGCTTATAAAATTATCGAACCTCTCGACATCAGTCCCTTTCAGAGTTCAGTAACGTTTAAAAGGAAAACATCAACACGCCTTTTCTGAGCTCACGATTTGTTCATACCGATTTTGAAATAGCCTAAAAATAAAAAACGATCTCTTAGAGATTTTGTATAATACTGAAAACCCTATCAACTGACCCATGGGGAATATCGTTCCTGCTGCATAAAGTACTTTTTATACAGTGATGGCTGTTGCAGTTTGCTTACCCCAGCGGAAGAGAAAGTTGAAAGTTCAACCTGAAAACACGAACAATGATGCTGTATGAACGGGCTGAAAGATGAAAGCAATACAGCGGCGCAATTTGGTATGATTATCGAAGCAGCCACAGCGTCGTCTCCATGGAGAACGAGATCACTCGGAACTGCCATGTAATTACTACCCTTCGAACTTGACTTTTTCTATCATAACAGCGAGGGAGAGATATGAGAGAGAAAACTTTATGCACCGGCAGTGACAGAAAATACACGAATACTTATAGAAGCAGTATTTTCAAGGTGTTAACTTTTTGACTCGTAGAAGTGATGGCCAGATTGGCAAGTTTGGAAGTGAAAACGGCGAGTGTCTTCGTGATTCTTCTTGACCGACTCGACCAGCTCTCCGGCAATACACGCCACAGGATGAATTTCGTATTCCTGAAATCATTTTTCCTCAGATTTGTCACTCCTCTTTTACCGTGTGATAACTACTGTTCAAATAACGAGGACCATCTGATTTTAGAGCTGTAGATGGTCGAGTGAGTTTTCCAGCAGCATCCGCGTTGTGTGAAGGAGCTGAAATCAACCATACTTGGATGCATTATGCCAATTAACCTGATGCTTCTCGTGAAATGTTGTATGATACTTGATAAGCTGAACGCAAGTCTTCGTTGGACTGTGACTGGGGCAGAACTCCAAACGATGAGAGCGTTGCCTAAGCAATACCTTTCTGTCATTTACATTGTCACCGACCTTTCTAACCGCAGCGGAATGGCCAACGTTGGCAATAAAAGGACGAGTTACTTTGTAATCCGAACGGTAAACAGAATCGCAACCAAAACCATCATGAGAGAGCCAACCGCCGCTAAACTCATCGTTTCCCCATGAACAGCACCGTCTAAGGTGAACAGAATCCTTGTGCAAAAATGTTGGATCAATGTAGGCAGAACCCTGATTTGTTTGAGTACCAAACAAGAAACCACCATCAGAGTCCAAACCCAAATCAGAAGAAGGCGGCTTATGTGGTGGAGTTCCTTGAGAAGCATAGGCAGGGAGATCGGCTCGTGACTGACTAGTGGCACCGAAGTCAGCCTTGTCTTGCTCACCAGCTGCACCAGTGAAGTCAACTTGAGCTTGTGTTCTGGCATCGAACTTGCCGTCCCCTCGAAGGAAGTCGTTGTCTTTAGGCTTCTTGACATCGTATCGCTCTCCAGATGTTCCAGTGAAGTCTACTTGAGCTTGTGTTCTGGCATCGAACTTGCCGTCCCCTCGGAGGAAGTCGTTGTCTTTAGGCTTCTTGACATCGTATCGCTCTCCAGATGTTCCAGTCAAGTCTACTTGAGCTTGTGTTTTGGCATCGAACTTGCCGTCTCCTCGGAGGAAGTCGTTGTCTTCAGGCTTCTTGACATCGTAACGCTCACCAGATGTTCCAGTGAAGTCTACTTGAGCTTGTGTTTTGGCATCGAACTTGCCGTCTCCTCGGAGGAAGTCGTTGTCTTTAGGCTTCTTGACATCGTAACGCTCTCCAGATGTTCCAGTGAAGTCTACCTGAGCTTGAGTCGTGGCATCGAACTTGCCGTCTCCACGGAGGAAGTCGTTGTCTTTGGGCTTCTTGACATCGTAACGCTCACCAGATGTTCCAGTGAAGTCTACTTGAGCTTGAGTCGTGGCATCGAACTTGCCGTCTCCACGGAGAATATCGGAGTCTTGAGGCTTCTTGACATCGTAACGCTCACCAGATGTTCCAGTGAAGTCTACTTGAGCTTGTGTTTTGGCATCGAACTTGCCGTCTC
The DNA here is from genome assembly GCA_037178855.1 of Oscheius sp. JU75. Taxonomy (NCBI): domain Eukaryota; kingdom Metazoa; phylum Nematoda; class Chromadorea; order Rhabditida; family Rhabditidae; genus Oscheius; species Oscheius sp. JU75. The sequence continues at coordinate 7,807,041 of JASJZC010000007.1, forward strand.
CTCGGAGGAAGTCGTTGTCTTTAGGCTTCTTGACATCGTAACGCTCTCCAGATGTTCCAGTGAAGTCTACCTGAGCTTGAGTCGTGGCATCGAACTTGCCGTCTCCACGGAGGAAGTCGTTGTCTTTGGGCTTCTTGACATCGTAACGCTCACCAGATGTTCCAGTGAAGTCTACTTGAGCTTGAGTCGTGGCATCGAACTTGCCGTCTCCACGGAGAATATCGGAGTCTTGAGGCTTCTTGACATCGTAACGCTCACCAGATGTTCCAGTGAAGTCTACTTGAGCTTGTGTTTTGGCATCGAACTTGCCGTCTCCTCGGAGGAAGTCGTTGTCTTTAGGCTTCTTGACATCGTAACGCTCACCAGATGTTCCAGTGAAGTCTACCTGAGCTTGAGTCCTGGCATCGAACTTGCCGTCTCCTCGGAGGAAGTCGTTGTCTTTAGGCTTCTTGACATCGTATCGCTCACCAGCTGTACCAGCGAAGTCCTCTTGGGTATGAGTTCTAGCATCGAACTTGCCGTCTCCTCGGAGGAAGTCGTTGTCTTTGGGCTTCTTGACATCGTATCGCTCACCAGATGTTCCAGTGAAGTCTACCTGAGCTTGAGTCCTGGCATCGAACTTGCCGTCTCCTCGGAGGAAGTCGTTGTCTTTAGGCTTCTTGACATCGTATCGCTCACCAGCTGTACCAGCGAAGTCCTCTTGGGTATGAGTTCTAGCATCGAACTTGCCGTCTCCTCGGAGGAAGTCGTTGTCTTTAGGCTTCTTGACATCGTATCGCTCACCAGCTGTACCAGTGAAGTCCTCTTGGGTATGAGTTCTAGCATCGAACTTGCCGTCTCCTCGGAGGAAGTCGTTGTCTTTAGGCTTCTTGACATCGTAACGCTCACCAGATGTTCCAGTGAAGTCTACTTGAGCTTGTGTTTTGGCATCGAACTTGCCGTCTCCTCGGAGGAAGTCGTTGTCTTTAGGCTTCTTGACATCGTAACGCTCACCAGATGTTCCAGTGAAGTCTACCTGAGCTTGAGTCCTGGCATCGAACTTGCCGTCTCCTCGGAGGAAGTCGTTGTCTTTAGGCTTCTTGACATCGTATCGCTCACCAGCTGTACCAGCGAAGTCCTCTTGGGTATGAGTTCTAGCATCGAACTTGCCGTCTCCTCGGAGGAAGTCGTTGTCTTTGGGCTTCTTGACATCGTATCGCTCACCAGATGTTCCAGTGAAGTCTACTTGAGCTTGAGTCGTGGCATCGAACTTGCCGTCTCCACGGAGGAAGTCGTTGTCTTTAGGCTTCTTGACATCGTATCGCTCACCAGATGTTCCAGTGAAGTCTACCTGAGCTTGAGTCCTGGCATCGAACTTGCCGTCTCCTCGGAGGAAGTCGTTGTCTTTAGGCTTCTTGACATCGTATCGCTCACCAGCTGTACCAGCGAAGTCCTCTTGGGTATGAGTTCTAGCATCGAACTTGCCGTCTCCTCGGAGGAAGTCGTTGTCTTTGGGCTTCTTGACATCGTATCGCTCACCAGATGTTCCAGTGAAGTCTACTTGAGCTTGAGTCGTGGCATCGAACTTGCCGTCTCCACGGAGGAAGTCGTTGTCTTTAGGCTTCTTGACATCGTATCGCTCACCAGCTGTACCAGCGAAGTCCTCTTGGGTATGAGTTCTAGCATCGAACTTGCCGTCTCCTCGGAGGAAGTCGTTGTCTTTGGGCTTCTTGACATCGTATCGCTCACCAGATGTTCCAGTGAAGTCAACCTGAGCTTGAGTCCTGGCATCGAACCTGCCGTCTCCTCGGAGGAAGTCGTTGTCTTCAGGCTTCTTGACATCGTATCGCTCACCAGCTGTACCAGTGAAGTCCTCTTGGGTATGAGTTCTAGCATCGAACTTGCCGTCTCCACGGAGGAAGTCGTTGTCTTTGGGCTTCTTGACATCGTAACGCTCACCAGATGTTCCAGTGAAGTCTACTTGAGCTTGCGTCGTGGCATCGAACTTGCCGTCTCCACGGAGGAAGTCGTTGTCTTTAGGCTTCTTGACATCGTATCGCTCACCAGATGTTCCAGTGAAGTCTACTTGAGCTTGAGTCATGGCATCGAACTTGCCGTCTCCACGGAGAATATCGGAGTCTTGAGGCTTCTTGACATCGTATCGCTCACCAGATGTTCCAGTGAAGTCTACTTGAGCTTGAGTCGTGGCATCGAACTTGCCGTCTCCACGGAGGAAGTCGTTGTCTTTAGGCTTCTTGACATCGTATCGCTCACCAGATGTTCCAGTGAAGTCTACTTGAGCTTGTGTTTTGGCATCGAACTTGCCGTCTCCTCGGAGGAAGTCGTTGTCTTTAGGCTTCTTGACATCGTAACGCTCACCAGATGTTCCAGTGAAGTCTACCTGAGCTTGAGTCCTGGCATCGAACTTGCCATCTCCTCGGAGGAAGTCGTTGTCTTTAGGCTTCTTGACATCGTAACGCTCACCAGATGTTCCAGTGAAGTCTACCTGAGCTTGAGTTCTAGCATCGAACTTGCCGTCTCCTCGGAGGAAGTCGTTGTCTTTAGGCTTCTTGACATCGTATCGCTCACCAGCTGTACCAGCGAAGTCCTCTTGGGTATGAGTTCTAGCATCGAACTTGCCGTCTCCTCGGAGGAAGTCGTTGTCTTTGGGCTTCTTGACATCGTATCGCTCACCAGATGTTCCAGTGAAGTCTACTTGAGCTTGAGTCGTGGCATCGAACTTGCCGTCTCCACGGAGGAAGTCGTTGTCTTTAGGCTTCTTGACATCGTATCGCTCACCAGATGTTCCAGTGAAGTCTACTTGAGCTTGTGTTTTGGCATCGAACTTGCCGTCTCCTCGGAGGAAGTCGTTGTCTTTGGGCTTCTTGACATCGTATCGCTCTCCAGATGTTCCAGTGAAGTCTACTTGAGCTTGAGTCGTGGCATCGAACTTGCCGTCTCCACGGAGGAAGTCGTTGTCTTTAGGCTTCTTGACATCGTATCGCTCACCAGATGTTCCAGTGAAGTCTACTTGAGCTTGTGTTTTGGCATCGAACTTGCCGTCTCCTCGGAGGAAGTCGTTGTCTTTGGGCTTCTTGACATCGTATCGCTCTCCAGATGTTCCAGTGAAGTCAACCTGAGCTTGAGTCGTGGCATCGAACTTGCCGTCTCCACGGAGAATATCGGAGTCTTGAGGCTTCTTGACATCGTATCGCTCACCAGATGTTCCAGTGAAGTCTACTTGAGCTTGCGTCGTGGCATCGAACTTGCCGTCTCCACGGAGGAAGTCGTTGTCTTTGGGCTTCTTGACATCGTATCGCTCACCAGATGCTCCAGTGAAGTCTACTTGAGCCTGAGTTCTAGCATCGAACTTGCCGTCTCCACGGAGGAAGTCGTTGTCTTTAGGCTTCTTGACATCGTATCGCTCTCCAGATGTTCCAGTGAAGTCTACCTGAGCTTGAGTCCTGGCATCGAACTTGCCGTCTCCTCGGAGGAAGTCGTTGTCTTTGGGCTTCTTGACATCGTATCGCTCAGCAGATGTTCCAGTGAAATCTACTTGAGCCTGAGTTCTAGCATCGAACTTGCCGTCTCCTCGGAGGAAGTCATTGTCTCTGGGCTTCTTGACATCGTATCGCTCTCCAGATGTTCCAGTGAAGTCTACTTGAGCTTGTGTTTTGGCATCGAACTTGCCGTCTCCTCGGAGGAAGTCGTTGTCTTTGGGCTTCTTGACATCGTATCGCTCTCCAGATGTTCCAGTGAAGTCAACCTGAGCTTGAGTCGTGGCATCGAACTTGCCGTCTCCACGGGGAATACCGGAGTCTTGAGGCTTCTTGACATCGTAACGCTCACCAGATGTTCCAGTGAAGTCTACTTGAGCCTGAGTTCTAGCATCGAACTTGCCGTCTCCTCGGAGGAAGTCGTTGTCTTTGGGCTTCTTGACATCGTAACGCTCACCAGATGTTCCAGTGAAGTCCGCCTGAGCTTGAGTCCTGGCATCGAACTTGCCGTCTCCACGGAGGAAGTCGTTGTCTTTGGGCTTCTTGACATCGTATCGCTCACGAGCTGTACCAGTGAAGTCCTCTTGGGTATGAGTTCTAGCGTCGAACTTGCCGTCTCCTCGGAGAATATCGGAGTCTTGAGGCTTCTTGACATCGTATCGCTCTCCAGATGTTCCAGTGAAGTTCATTTGAGCTTTTGTTTTGGCATCGAGTTTTCTCTCAGTTCTTATGGTTCTAGAGTCTCTTGTTATCCGAATGTTTTCTCCTTCGGACTCTGCTGGGATAGAGTTCTCTTTTGTGATCGGCTTTGCTGTGGCTGCAAAGCCATTCGTTGTGGTTGTTATGGTGTAAGTTCCGCTTCGGGGTTTGGACTGCACTTCGGCTTGTTCTGTTATTTTCGGTGTGATCTGTTCCCGGTCTTTGCTTGTTGCCGCCAAGTGTGAAGTTTTGTTGCCAAAAATATCGTTATCTTTTGGACAGCGAGTAGGGGTTGTTTCGGATTTAGTCATTGCAGTGGGGGAAAACTGAGTTTTCGCAGCCTCTTCGTGTTCGCACTTCTGAGAAAGAACTGCTAGCCCTGTTTTGTCGCTTTCACTTTGTGTTCCGGTGCGTGATTCCTCCTGTTTGGCTGTCGTAGTAACTCTATTCACAGTTTTTGTTGATATTATTACCGTTTTCGCCGTATTGTTTCCTGCTGACTGCTTCTCGCCAGATATTGCGGGAAGCTGAAAAATCCGTTACTTTAGTTGTCAGTTTGTAGTATACTTTTGGAGCGTCGGACCCTGTGCTTCTTGCACTGTCTATGGCTTTCTTTTGTGCTGTGGCTTCAACTGAAATATTGCCGTTAATTAAATTTTAAATGGTGCCAACCCTTGGGGAGAGACGAGGTCGGTGTGCTCCAGCCTCCTTCAAATATCTGGAACTTTATTGTTTGCCATTGTAAACTGCACAAAAGGCCAAAGCTTGTTTTTTAATGCTTCTAAATCTTTAAAATTGCCAAGAGCATGCGGCCTTTGATATCCAACATACCTGGGATTGTTGATTTCTATTCTTGAGAGCAGCACTTGTGATAAATCTGTTCTTGACGGCGGATGTTGCGACGGCTGCCGTGCTCTCTTCTGATCCGCTACTTTTCGGTCTTGTGAAACTTGTTCTCGTCTCAGAGTTTCCAAACTGAAAATCCGTAGCATATTGGTTCGGAAAAAGTGTTTTACCCATTCTTGTGAGGTGCCACCAAAATTCACATTTGATACATGACTACTACGTGGTCTAACCGGTGTTCTGCCTGCTTCAGCGACGGTTCGTGGACTCATTTGTGGTGATTTCTAGGAAAATTGTTTTCGAAAATTATAAATTCTCACTTTGTGTTCAAACGGTGATTTGCCTCCATCACCAAGTGAAAAGGAACTAGCGTTTCTATCCTGAGGACATCGGTGACGGCTGAACAGCGAAATAGGCTAGAAGCGTCAAAACTACTAACCCGCATGTACAAATCTGACATATACATTGGGCACCATGGTGTTGATGGTGCATCATTAATGATGTGCTGGAGTTTCAGAGAATGAAATGCGGTTATATCTGGAGACAAAAACAAAGAAAGATGCAGATAAGAGTGTTCTGTTGTGACTAATAGGTCGGAAACCGTTTTTATGGTATCACAATACGGAAGTTCCCACAGAAACGTTAACTAATTTTAATGTGTTGGAAAACATTGCCATAATACAAATTTAATCCCTAAGCGCGTGCCTACTTCATGATCACTGCGGTTCAACAACTGGGCAAGGTCGACCAGTTTTCGACTGTGTCAACGGCATAAACATGATTATACTCGAGTGCCGAGACTTAATTGACAGTAATTCCTGTTTGCGAGCATAAAAACTTGAGCTGATAAGAAGCGAGAAACACACACATCGAACAGGCGATGTTGCATTTTCTCGGCAGATAAGAATGGGCGAGAGAACAATCGAGCCAAAATATTTCGTTCGTGTTTTCGCATGCGAGAATGGAAAAAATAAACAAAGAGTTTATAAAAATTCATTAGGCGGCTGTACTGCGACAAAGTGCAATGTTTATAACGAGGAGATGTGCGTGTGTTACCATAGAGACTCAACTGCGAAGCTGGAAAGCAGTCCGGGACCGTTTTTGACCTTCGCAGCAAACCTGCGCGGCAAACACGCGCACAAATACCTCGGTCAACAAGTAACGTTCTGCTGAAACCTTGTCACCTCATGACTCTCTTACTTCGAACATACGCATGGGTGCAAGGACGCCGTATGTCATTATCTCTCGTACTCGTAAACAGCGATGTTTATGAATTTCGGAGAAGTGCATTAAGAGGACAAAACAACAAGATGAGGATGTGACAAAAAAAGAAAGAACTGATGTTTGAACAGCTTAACAAACAGGACCAGTTTGCACGTCGTTTCATCTAAAATATAGAATGCACTGAATGGTGAGGACCTGCATAATGGGCAGAAACACATAGGGGGCAGAAGCGGAAACGTAATGGCCAGAATCTGAGGGACGTATTAAAGGCTAGTCCCACCTAATAGCCGTTGCCAATCATTTTCAGTCCAAAAAGAAATATTATTCACACCCTAAGAGGGAAATAGAGACAGATGAAGACATTCTCTCCTGATTAAAGCTGTTGTAGCCTTGACATTCGCGCTATCAATTGCTTAGAAAGCCTCGGCCTAGCCAAGAAAAAGGGCTTTACGGCTTATCGGAATAACAGAAAATAAGGAGAGAGCACACTTCGTGTGCGTAGTTGACAAAGCAAGGGAGAGCACGGATCGATCGCGGGAAAACAATGTCACTAAGACTTGTTTTGGACATAGGATCACAATAACTAAAGCAAATTGGCTAGACGGAGCGGCAGGTTCAAACGAACAAAGAGCATGCGATGCTGCCAATTGTACACATCATATTGGAAAGGGTTCAAGATTTCAAGTAGGGCTGATGATGCTGTGTGCCGATAATGAACCGACATGGGTATTGAGAGGCGGACCAATCATCCATGTTGCCATCTGCATATATATGGAACGCTAAACGTCTGAATGGGCTCAAACGCGAAGAAAAGATTCGGGTGATCACTCTTAAAATCGCGTGTTGCCAACTGCACATTTGTGATTAATCTGTGAAGGGATCTAAGGATAAGCCATCAGATTTGTGCTAGAGATATACATTCGCATGGCAATCAGGACTTAAATACATGTCTCAAAGGTAGTAAAGACGAAAAGGTTGAAAAAAGGTATATATCACATATCAAAAGTAAGATTCAGATTGCTCACAGTATTTTCTCAGATACCAAGATTTCAACTGATACTCCAAAAAGACATGATATACTATGTATTATCTCGCTAATAGATAATGTTGGTTCTTCATGCTGTTACATATCATATGTTAAGCTCCAAGGACCCTTTCTTTGTGTATTTCTATGAACAATTGGCAGTTGCCTTGCGTATTGTATGGTTCTGGCCTCAATCCTCTAATTGCGTCTTCACTATCAGGCCGTAGCCTCATTAGAAAGTGTCTGTCACTCACTTTTCTTTCTTTTTTCGCTTATGTAAACTTGTGGATTTCACTCTCACGACTCTGCTCCAAATCAGCAACTGGTCCTCGCTGAATCTTGTTTAAACAACGTGTCGTTGACCCTTCTTGGATTGGCGTGAATTGCAATCTTTTGAGGTCAGCTGTCCTTTTTCCTCCCCCTTCCCCCTATTAGTTCTCCCACCAGATAGCCGTGAAGTCAGCGAGATTGAGAATGTGTCGACCTCTACACCGCGTTCTTTTGTTGTTTTATAGTAGATATCTAACACGCAGACCCCCCGAGGGTCACTTTCTCTCTCAGTTCACTATCGCTATCATCTTGGCCAGTTTTCGATGGTTTCTTATTGTCTCTCGCCTTCCTAGCGACCTAATTCGGAGTTCACAAGCCGTAGCAGCCACTCACTTTCCCCGATGTCCGCTAACTTAGGTGCTATGTGATTTCACTTCTCGGTGCACTTTTCCCTCTTTTTCTTCGCGGATCATCCTAATGTGTTTCAGAGATGAGGGTGGTCTGGCTAGCAGTAGCTGTAACGTTATGTCATGCACAGTTTGAGTTCTTCAGCAGACCTTCCTATGAGGATAGTTATAATATGGTTTCCGACGCCGTGGGAGTTAGAGATGCCATTGGAGCATGGGGCAAGGTTCTGAGGAACTTGGCCTATAGAAACGTCCGGCCTCAGTACGTCTGTAATTTTTTGGTTATATCACTTATCTCTTAGAGTTCAACAAAATCTGCGAGAGTACACCGTACAACCATCTCACGTGGATATTAATGTTTTGAAAACTATTCCTAAAAGCAATGGCGAGATTATTAATGGAAAGTTGCTCAACATTCTTTTGCCCAGGTAACTTTGAGTGAATAGAGAGCAAATCTGGAATAGAATTCGTGGTCAGCCTGCCTTTTCTACGACTACTTTGGCAACAACGACTACAACAGCTTTGACCACCGCTTCAACAGCTTCAAGTACTACAGAAACACCATCGACTACTGCTGAAGCAACCACTACTGCAATACTTACAACTGTGAAAAAGGTGGGAAAGACCATGGTATGTATTACTTACAAAAAATTTGAACAAATTCTAGGCTACCAAAAAGCCTACTACAACCGAGGCGACAACAACCACAGAAGAAATTCTTTTGCCTAAAGAATTCAAAGCCAACGCTGGACCTCAATTCACGGCAGTTTTCAGAACGGGAGATAAACTGTTGGAGGATGTGAAGGTAGGAGTTGTTCCATAATTTGTCTATTGTGGCTTAGAAGGCTGAAATAGTGGATACCGACTTTAATGGAGACAATGTGGTTATTTCTACCACCACCGACAAGAAAGAAGATGCTACTGTTCCTCCCAAGCTAATTACCAAGAAAACAACACCCGAAACTACAAAACTAGTGGAGATAAAAAAGACTGAGCAAAATAAACCGAAGAAGGACGAAGTCACGACTATTGTTGCCTCCAAAATGGATAAGGAAGAGATTATGATAAAGAATGCGCTAAAGCAGAAGGATCTTGACGATGAAGATCATGACAAGACCAAGAAGATAGTTGAAATGACTACAGAAATGACCACTGAAGGATCTGGAGAGGAGGCCACTGAAACGGCTCTTCTTACAGGAGAAGTTGAATTGACTACTCTCCTCACAACTGAGGCTACTAAGACAACGACCAGGAAACCTACAACGCCAGCACCCAAAAAGGAAGAGAAGAAGGAAAAGAAGAAAACTGAAAAGAAAGTAACCTCGCCAGTGGTTAAGAAGGAAAAGAGCGTCAATTCGGCCGAAGTGGAAGCCCAAATCGAGAAGGAAGCTTCTGAGGTAGGAAAAACGGAACAAGACATACCATCTTTTAGATTTTCGACTTGCTCAACAAGCCAAGTAAGGATAAAAGAGAGGAACTGAGCAGAAAGTTGCTGTTGAACAAACTGCGAGAGTACTTGACGCAGCAAGGTAGTCGAGACTTATGCATAAGAGATGTGAGGTTTCAGAAAAGACGACTAAAGCTCCGAAGGTGACAACTCCAGAGCCCAAAACAACTAAGACAGCGAGTTCAACTAAAAAAATAGTGAAAACTACACCAGTTAAATCGACAACCAAGGAATTAGAAGAAACTACTGAGATACCTACGAGCGAAGCTAATTTAACAACAGAAGCTACAACAACTACTGAGAAGCCAAAGGAGACTTTCAGCGTGAAGAAAAGGTAAGCGTTTCTTCTAAATATGTGACAAAACGTTATAGTCTACTACCTGAGGCCGAAGAAGAAGAACAGAAGCCAGCTTGTAAGTTTTAGTCATGTTTTATGAACGTCATAAGTCATTTCTAGTCGTCCAAGAAGATGTTCCTACAACTCCAAAGTCCACCCCTGTCACTGGAACAACATTCGTTAGAGCAACTAGTGCAGCTCCTGGAACTACTGCCTCTGGTTTTAATGGTCTTGCTGGTCTAAATGTAAGTTCAGATTTTTTCGTATAACTGTGTTCTAGGCTAACGGCAACACACCTTCGCCAGCTCAACTGACCAACGCCCTCACACCTATCGCCGGCATCTTGGATGGAATCAGTCCGATCCTCGTTCCGTTGTTGGGATCCACTGGAACGGTTGCACGATCAAGAGTTCGTGAAAATGGCTTCGCTTTCTAACGAAAACTTTAGGCTAGAGGATCGAGAACTTTCGAGCCTACTGGGCGAGATATCATGTCGGACAGTCCTGGAGAAAACAGTATTGTCGGCTTTGGAACACAGCTAGCTAGGGAGATTCTGAGTCCGGGAATTTTGAAAAGGGAAAGACAGGTATCCGGGAGACGATTAAACTTAATGAGAGTGACCTTCAGGCGAGAGAAAGGGCTATGGACGCCAAAATTGAAGAAACGAAGAGAAGGAGAGAATCCAAGGTTAATAAACATAAGAACTTTATCATTGTTCACAGTTTTAGTCGTTGATCGCCACGATTCTTGATGCCGCCAGAACTGGGCCTTCATTGGAACTTCCCATGATTAATAATCCAAAGCCAAGAAGTCAGGAGCCTGTTCCTCTGCCTCAAACTACTAAATATTTGCCGAAACCGCCTCCAGGATACCAGGGGCCGCTGCCACCCCTTCCCCCACCTCCTCCTCTTGGATGGGTACCGAGAGGCTACAACGGTCCCATTCCTGACAAGTTTGCCCTGTCACCTGTCTACGGAGAGGCCACCGTCCAGCCAGGTACGAGTGTGTATTTCTTAATAATCCATTGCTTAGACTGGAAGCAAGATGAATCAGTCGTAAATACACCTTTCAACCCTCCAGTCATCACCACACCGACTCCGATTACTAACGATGAAGGCTTCCAGATGGGGCGAAGCGTTGTGAAGACAACTTTCCGAGAGGATTCAGGTTGGGTTCTTTGGAAAGGTAGAGCATCGAACTTTAGGGGTCCAATTCTCAGGAAATGGCGTAGTTTTTGGGGACAAAATGCTTGAAATGCCAGAAATTTCAATAGCTCCCGTGGACGAAACAGGAGCCTTCCCTCCTTCAGGCTCCGGCGGGTCTGGCAACGGATTTGGAGGTCAGTTCAGTGTTTAATCCTCGACAAAATACCATCCCCAGGTGGCCGACAACCCTCAGTTTCATTTGACGAAGTTGAGAAGAAATCAACCCTCGGCTCCTCCTTCCTAACCTCAAGAAAACGGTTATAACCTCAATCAAAGAACTTCTCAACAATGCGTGTCATTTCTAATAATCTAATAATAACAATTCATTCAGCAATTTTTTGTCAGGAATTGATATTAACCAGTACGCAAAGTGAAAACCCAAAGAAGGCAACCTAAACAAGTACAATACCTAATCTGATGGCACTCTCAATGTCTATTTACAACAAAAGTTGATTCGGATATGCAAGCCTCTGTTCAAGTCATCTAGAGTCCCTTGTTGCAGTAGACGACCGTCGGTGCGTTAGGGAGCTTCGAGATCTTTTCTCTAAGTTCAGGTTCGAGAGAAGACACGTCGATCGGGGTCATCTAAACTGAAATCCCTCTAAAACAAACAAAAAGGGTCACTTGAGGGAAGAGTGCGCATCCGAGAGGAGTCGAAACAGAGAGAATGATGCCACAGAGGACGGTCTGAATAGGACCGAAGAGCTGAGGACGAGCCTTGAAATAAGGCTTCTTCTCCAACAAGGTGACAATGACCGGAATCAGACCTTAGCATGAACATAAAATGAGGAATTGTTCAATTTACCGAAAGTAGGAGCAGCCATTCCAATCCTGGAGATTATGACTTGAGTGATGGCGGATTGGGCAACACTCTTTGACTGTCCAAGCTTGTTTCCATTAGCATCGACGATGTCGATACCGTCTGTCAGTTCTCTAAAAGTCAAATTCTGTTTCTCGTCTAGATTCGAATTTCATCCTTACTAGTTCGAAGGTTTTGGCGTTTGCTCACTAGAATATGAACACGCCACTCTGTGCAAATTTGGAATATTCTGGGACGTCTACCCCTCTGGCACTAGAGATGCAACATATGTTAGGAGTATGCTAGGATAAACGAATTTGACAGCGTCTCTGTGCTAATGAAGAACGCGATAACCCTTGTCAACTAACCGAAGACTGACAGCCTATGTTTTTTTTAGTTGTTTTACATGTGGGTAATAGAATTAAGTTATGCTACAGAATGCATATAAAACATAAGCTTACCCCCGTCGCATCATGGGAATGTTGATAGAGTTGGCCACGCAGACAGCAACGAATGGGACAAGTCTTCCGACAAGAGGTGGGGCTGACTTCACCAGAGCATTGAGTCCTAAAGCCGCCGTCAAGGCTCCTCCAGTAGCGGCACAATAGGAAGTAAGAAGTTGTGTGACAGATCCGCCGTCTCCGGATCGATTGGTGTAGTTGACAACAGCGTTGAAGGACTGGTTGAGCCATTGCCAGAAGATGACAGCGGCGGGAGATCTTTCAAATGAAGAGAAAGAAAAAAGAAGACCCTACTTGTAGAAGGTGAGCATACCACCAGTGATTGCCATATTCATGGGTACTTGAGCAGACATTCTTCCAATGACAAACATTTTTTCTCCGGTAGTCGGATGGAAGGCAGATTCCATGACATGTCTAGCTTTCCACAGCTGGTCAAGAGTCAAGTTCTCCGGCACATGCCCGGCTCGGAAAGCGATGTATTGTAAAAGATATCTAAAAAGCCCTACTTGTAGTCACTGACAATTTTCTTGAAGTTGTCCAGCTGCGAATCGGTGAATCGAAGATTCAGAGGGTTGGTGATGGCAAAAAAGTGCTGAAAATGCTGTATAAATTTAAAAGAAAAGATCAACTACCTTGGCTCTACCCTCAAAAGTGTCCTGCGTCCATCTCGGCTGCGATATATCGGGTCTAAGCACTAGACTTCTAACTAATTCCGACATACTTCCCTGAAGATATGATTTTTAGTCAAGAAGTGTTAAAAGAAGGGTCTGATAAAAAAGGTGAAAGGGTGGCCTAGATTGATTGGCAATCTGGGAGATAAGGCAAGTCGCAAGAGTGCATTAGAGTGAAAGGTATCCTGGACTCCAAGTGGAACTGAGGCGTGTGCGGCCTTGAAAGTGAAAGCGTGGAGAAAATGACGTAGACGCCATGCGGAAGAAACATGTGATGGAAAGTACACGCGGTCATGAGCTTCTCCAGAACTGCAAGCCGATCAATACTTAAAAAATGTGGATATGAGAACGACTTTGAAGCAAACAACCAGCACACGTGAGGGCAGAGACCTCTTGACGGGCGGCAAAAGTGCGCCAAATGTCGCAGTCATGTTTGTTCCAGACAATTTGTTACAAACATGAAATTACCCCCTTCCGATAAAATTCGTGTCTTCTCACCAGCTGATCACAGATAAAATCACCTATATGAGGTGCGTAGAGCGACAAAAAGGTTGCCAAGGTTAGCGGTTGCGCACCGAAGGCAGAAAATGCGACAGGTTTGTGATTAAGACTGTGACTCGCGTAGGAAATGACTACCACATCTTCCTTTTCTTTTCCTCAAATTTACAAGATCCTGTGAAGTACGAAGAGGGCAAAAATAGGTCACACGTTTTAAAAAGATAGGGTAAATCGTCGCACGCGGCTGCCGTACGCGGCTCGTATGTTTTGGCGATGGGCCAAGCTAACTAGTCGATACTAATGCACAATGTGCTCATTCACCATATCATATTTTTTTTTTGGAAATCTCGCGTAAAATTAGAATAATTTGCTCCTCCTAAATATTTTTAGATTAATTTTAATTTATTTTTGGCTGTTTATTACTTCTTTTGGATAGTGTTGTTCAAGTTGACGAAAATCTTGGCGCAATCGCGTCTAGTTGACTGCAAATCATATTCGAAAAAGTCCACGAGCTAGCCAGTATCGTTCAATTCTTTTTGGTTTATTCTAGCCTCAGAAGAAAACAGATTTTCAATACCTCCGGGCTTTGTGGGTGAGGGACGCGCCACCAAATTCGCCACCCGGATCAAGAGACGAGTTGATCGATCCTCTAAGCTGCCTTGTTTGCTCGCGCTTGTACTGCGCCACTGTGCGTCGCTTTGCTGGCCACTCAAACATCTTCAACATTTCCTTTTGTATGTCCGCGCACGGGGCCAATTGGTCAACCTGTAAGTTTCGACCCCTTCTCGTTCAGTCGGTCTGTCGTTCAGAGTGACGTTTTCGTCTCTGATTGAATTTCCATAAAGTTAGATTTGTCACCTTAAGAGTCTGTTTAGCTTTTCTCCCCTGATGTTTATGATTGACTCACCGTAGAGTGTTTCCACATCACAAGGCCTGTCCATCCTTCCGTTGAAAGAAAAATACCTCTTTGCGAGTCTCTCTTTGGTCAGTGTTTTCCATTTTTTTGTTCGTAAATCGTTTGAGAGAACGCCAGCCTTGGTTCTCATTTTTTTGGGAGCTATCAGTTTCATTGAAGACAGACTATAAATCTCTCGGGGTTTCTGCTCCAGTTTAGCCAACAATTGGAACCATTGTACAGCCGTTCGCGACTCTTTTTATGACTAAGAAAGTGGTCGAAGTAGTTCTACTTTTTCCAAACTTTTCGGCCTCTTCGCCTGTTCAAATTTGTGAGTCTAGGCGGGCTGACCTTCCCTCTCTTAAGAGTCTTTTTACTCAGTTTGAACGTACTGTCATGAGGTGCAGATTCCATATTTTGAGTGACCGGAATGGTATGCCAAGGTGGGTAGCGTGAGGGTGTCATTTAGCCATATTGTCAATAACCTCCTCTCTCGTCGCCCTACGGTTCCGGCTGCACTAATTGCGTTCGACCACATAGGGCTGAGGGCATATGTGTACAGAACTATAATCAATTACCAGCCGTCCCTTATTCTTGACAACAGGTGTCTTCTTGAATAGTTCAAGTAACTAGGTTTCACGCAAAGTTGACTTGTCAACTAAACTGACATGCCAGGTTTTGCAAACTTTTCTCGTGGCGACGCACGGACGGACACCGTTGCGCTTTAGTAGGAGAGAGATGTCAATTGTGAGCCATTCAACAGGAGACATCAAAAATTTATGAGCTGCCAGATCCGCGCCGCATACAAATGCGTAGGGATTGCGCTCCAAAAAATGAAGCGCACACCCGTTCTCTTTCCCGCCTTTTCATTGCTGTAAACCTCCAGGCCCAACCCCAGGAGGTCTTCATGCAGAGAGTGACACTCTCGCTCTTGCCTCTGGTCCGTTTCTTACCTTTGCTTACACCTCCCGGCGAGATTGCCCGGAGTCGCGAAAAAAGCTACCGGCCACCTTTGTGTCTTCGTTTGTGGAGTGTCGCCCATCTCCGCAGGTGTGTTTGAACGTTCCCCCTACTGCAGCCCCTCACCATGGCACCATTTGGCGGCAATAAATCCTCTATACAAGCGTACATATTGATATCCGGCGTCAATTTCCTCCTGGGAATAGCAGAATCCTAGTTTTTCTATCAGTCATGTTATTCGCATCACGTTTTTGCTGAAAGCCTTTCTGGTCAGCTGGAGTTGGAGTGTTTCTCAGGCTCTCCCCACTCACGTTTCCCGGAACTGTTTGCTTTGTTAGCTTTCTCGATCGTCAACAGAGCCCTGGAGACTTCATGCAATGCCAGACTATTGGAATTGTCTGGACCACCTTTGGCATGGACGACAATGCACATATGTAACATTGATCCTTTTTCGGCAACCTGTTTTCTGCCACGAAGATATGTGTGAGATAATAGCCTGTCTCTCTTTCTAACACAACAGCTAATCCTAAGGAACTTTCCACGGCGACATGATTCGTCGAGGAAGTTTTTCTTTAAAACTTATTGTTTTACCTTCCGGTCTCCTGTTAATCCACCAGACCTCATGACCTCGTAAACCAATGTAATGGTCGTAACAATAGAGCATGCGCTCCTTCAATCCAGATGGCAACATACTCCTACATAAATTTTTTGTCTCCCTCGTTCAATCCAATCTCTTTGTTGTTAAAGCGCCGCCTCGTGTTTGGATCTAATGTCAACTTGTGGCCCTCCAAACACTAGTAGCATAAATTTCTGATCACTCCACTTTTCAGCGAACTCGCGTCTATTTTCGACGGGAAGAAACCCAAGATGGGCTCGCGTCGGTCTAGTTCGCACTATTTGCTTGCGGATTAAGCTACTATGTCTACCTTTCCTGTTATGCGAACGCTTCCAGTCTCCTCTTATTAATCTCGTCGCTAGTCTTTTTCATGTAAAGGGCACGTACAAGTGTGCTCTTCGCCCACTCCACTAGTAGCTGTCAATATTTAGATTCTTGTTCTTGCCCCTGACTTCAAATGGTGACCATAAACGGCCGGCGAAATGTCCCCTCATTGTGCTTTCACAGATGTCGAATCCAGTTACCACACGCTCCGAGTGCGGCAAGTTTGCGAACCTATCTATGAATCACAAAAGCAAGCTCTCGTTATTGGGTGATTTCGGCTCTTTTCATCCAGAGACGGTGCCCTTCAGGGTACCGGAAGATCCTCCTCCGCCTTAAGCCCACCTTCTCTTACTGATTAGCCCAACTTTTCAGACTTATGTTTCACCGGTAGCTCTCCTCGCACTCTATGACCCTCAACGAACATCAGCTTGATGACGAAAACGCACATGTGCAGGAGCTAAAACGAGTTTGTTTTTTATCAGTTTTATGGTAACAAGAGCTCGCTTATAGCTCTTTCTGTCTAGTAATGTTGACGAAAACAAGTGTCTCAATGCAGCTGGTCTGCAATCACTCTTCACGAAGTTAAAACTGGCGGAATATGCCACCGAAATCACAGACAGGGTCCTCTGCGGTCAGATGACCGTCGATTTTGAGGTAGACTGGTCCTAGAACAATAAATTAGCCACTATTTCTAGAACTTCAAAGAGAGGTTCGTCTCGTATCTTCCCGAAATTATTGACGTCTCTTCTGGTACCGTCGACACTCTTCTTGCCAGATCTCAGCAATGTGCACAAAAACTCGGCGTCCGAGATCTACAGCGGTGAGTAGACATTTTTAATTGAAGAGCTGTTTTACACACCATTGTGGTGAAATAGACTTGTTTTGTTTGGCATAGGACGAATATATGCGAGAACGAGTTCAGCCGCTTATATGCAGAGTTCGCACACACGAGTCCGATAACCTCCCCCGATGCGTTTCCTCTATATCGAGAGGTTCGTTTTTTGGCAAACAAACGTCTTTTATTGCACCCAACTTTCGGCAAACAGCGCACTACGACACAACAGATTACTAGAGTAAATACTGATCTTAATCGCCTTTTTCAGGTTGACAAGGTATGAAACGCGGTTGCTCTGCGAGGGCACAAAGGAGTTAGAACAACTCTCCGTTGTTGACATCAATCTTCTTTTCGAGCGAGGTTGGTCTTCATTTCCTATCAATTTTCATTGTTTTTATGAGATTCACATTGTTACTTTCAGCAGACACGGAAAAGAACGGTCGTGTATCCATGCAGCAGTTTCTTGCCCAGTACAGGTTACAGAAAAGACTCAGTGCTGAGGTAATCAACTTAACACAATCTTACTGAAAACATCCTCATTCAGGTCCACTTTATCGCGGATTCGTACGTCTCATCGCTCAACCTGTTTGAGTCGTTGGATCCAGGCCGCACAGGGTAATAAAGCTCTAAAAAACGGTCGATGGACAGTCTTAAAGTCTTGTTCCGAGGCATTATTTTGATCTATAACCATTTCTACAACTCCAAATGAAAACCTTCAGAACTGTCGACAGCCATGATCTCATGGAACTCTGGAACAAGGGAGGTCTACGTATTGACGAGGGCCTCACACTGCTGAAGGTGAGTTCAATATTTGACAACTATTTGATTCGACACTTACTTGCCCTTTTCCACCAGGCACGCGAGCGATTATCGTTTTCACTCGATCGGAAGTATCGCTTTACCTTTTGATGTTACGTGCGCTCGGGAGCACACTTCATTAGCATCTCCCCAAAATTTACACTGTTTTATAGCGCTGTAATTCTCACAACATAATAGGCGACCTCGAGATGAAGTTTATGCAATAAGAGGGATCTTTCCAGGACTCTGGACAGCCAATGAGCGGCTCGATAAATGCCATTTATCTGTCAGGTTACCTGGAGAGGGAACTGTCACATTCGACGGCCGAAGCACCGATCGCCGTTAGGGTAGCCATCATCTCGTTACATTCCTGCATTGATCATTTACGGTGAGTGGTTTTGATTGATTGTGAAAATGGGTATTTCGTAGATGTAACGTGAGAGAAGGAGAGTCTCGGGCTGAACACCTACACAGTCAGCTACAGGTGGCCAATCAAAGGAGGCATCTCTTGATAGAAGAGCTTGAACAGAATCAGACCACAATCGAGCAGGGCTACGACAAAAGGATACGGTATATTTGATAATGCTTTCTTTTCGTGACAAGAGAACGTTTAGAGAGACAGAAGAACGCTTCCGTGCTAAGTTGATTCAAATGGAAGACAAGTTCCGGATAGACAAGCGCGAAATACAGAACGACTTGGAACAGGTTATCAATTAGCCCCTTGATGATCAACTGGAAAAAAATCGTTCAGGTAGAAGAAGAGCTGTCCAGAATGCGGCAACAGGAAGTTTCTTTGAAGAACAAAGTTCAGCTGATGGACAGACAGTCGAAGAGATTGAATGAAGAAACCCGCGAGCAGCAAGAAACGATTGGGCAACTCGAGCAGCTAAATCGCCAGTTGCGCAATGAACTCAGCAAGGTTTCGTTTATGTAGTACGGTTTTTATTGTAAATACAGGTGATGCAACCGAGGCCAGTTGAAGACAACACCCAGCTGCTCATGTGGAAACAAAAAGTTGATCTCCTCGTTGCCCATAACAAGCGTCTTCGCGAAAAGGTTCAAGATCTCGCAGCGTCGCAGAAAAAGAAAAATCGAGCTCTCAGTGACGGAGACGCTCTCAGCTCGAAATGGAGCACCGCTTTCAAAACCCAGGTAATTTGTAATAGTGACAAACCTGAAGTTACAATTTTAGATCATGATAATTCGAAAACGGCGCTCAACTCGTGGAGATACCTTATCCGAGCTGGACAGTGAACCCGAGTCCATTTTTGTACGACATCGTAAGCGAAGGTTGCTGAAACGGCGAGACAGGAAAAAGCGGCACGACGCGGTAGCTAAGAGGCTGAAAGGCAATGAATCAGGTAATCGCTAACATATGTGTCTTACAACTTTGTTCCTTTTCAGGCGGAGAATCATCATCCGGTGGAAATGGTCTCCAAGATCAGTTTGCTCAGAAGATGGAAGAGCAGCTACAGAGATTGAAAGAAGATCACAAGAAAGAGTTAGGCATGGTCAGACAGACAGCAAGCAGAACCATGGCTGATGCCTTAAACGAACAAGAGAAGCAGCTTTCTACCAGGTAAATCGTTGTTTTTCTCGTTTCACAAAGTAACATAAGGTTTGAACGCGAGAGAAAGACGTTCGAGGGCCGCGTTGTCAACGAGAAGAATAATCTGGAACGGCAATTCGCTGAGGAGAAGATGAAGTTGATGAACAGACTACAAGAAGACTTTGACACTGAATTGAAGAGGATCGCCTCGATGGTCAACAGACCTGAAAACGCTGCTACCGTCGAGCAATACAAGCGACAAATCAAGATCCTTGAGTCGAACTTGGAGGGACAGAAGAACGGATACGAGAAGAGGCTCACAGAGCTTCGCGAAAAGTACCGAAACACTGTTCGGGCACAGACCAGCTCCTATATCATCGACAAGAACACGACTAATTTTATCTCCCTCATCGAAAAGTATAGGTAACCATCAAAAACTTCTGTTTTCTACATGTTTCAACAGAAACACCGGCCTACCAACATCTCTTGAGCCATATACTACCTCCAGATCCTCACTAGGTGTTGAAAAGCGACCAGCTACTACCACCCACATGTTCCAAAGAGTGAGTTTTATCCTTTTTTTTTGACTTTGTTTTACCATCACTCTTTAGTTAAGCACCTCATTCACTAGTGAATAACAGTAAGTTGTTGGCAGCTTCTCGTGATGTTGTTGTGCTGCTTCTTTTCTTTGATTTTACCTTTTTAAGCTTTTCTTCTGTATGAATCTAGTCTTTTTCAGTCTCTCTCATCCATGTCACCTCGCTGTGAAAAGTGCGACATCACGGAAGCCAGACTACGAGAAGTTTACCATACTTTGGTAGGAGACAAGTCCGTGGTGGAGAGTGGAATTGAAGATATTGGATCCAGTGCTGGTAGTCAGTCTGATGTAAACTTTAAACATTTTGCAAAGCACGCGTTTACATTTAAGGACAAGCCAGCTTTGAAAAGAGAACTACGAAAACTGAAAGGGAGGCTTGATGCGTCTACTGAGAAGGTAACAGAGCTTCGAGTGCTCCTGGCCATGCACAATTCGCCCCGTGATGGCTCAAAGAGCTCCCGATCAGTAAACTGGATGCTCAATGGAGACCGAGATTATAAAAGGTAACTATTCTCGCTTTCATTCCCTTATTTAATTGTAGACAGTCCACAAAATGGTCCGACATGGCAGGTACCGTGGAGAGATTAGAATCGGAAAAGCTGCTCCTGGAAGCCAGGCTGTCGGAATCGCAGGCGTTGATCAAGAATCTTGTTGATCAGTACAAGACACAACTCGACGAGTCTCAGCGTCTCAGCTCCCTCCTTAAAGATGTACATTCTACCAACTAGTCCGGCTGTTATATAGCCATTCTTTCCTTTCCCTACTACTAGTGAACTCAAACCTTGTGGGATCAAATCCTCTACGGGCCCTTCATTCCGGCTAATTGTGCTCAGTTCCCCTCCTTTTCTCTAGGAATTTCCAATATTTTCCTCCACTTTTAGTAATTTTGTGTCATATAGAGCTTAGTCCAAGAGATTCTGATGATTCTAGTCCTTCCCTCTCAAAACATCAGTTCGGTTACAATCCTTTCAGAGTACAGTCGTTACAGGTATCGTAAATAAACATTTCTTCCGCAAGCTACATTTGCATGTAATGTGTTCGTTGCATGATGTGTTGATGCTCCCAAGATCTCTGTAATCCCATCCATTGAGCAAACCATTGGTTTCAGGCGTATAGTATCTGCCGCAAGCAGCTCATCCTTTAAAATCTCTATCACCATATAAAACCCGTCTTGATCGAGAAATTCTTTCCCGTACCTTTTTGGAAGAACAACGAGAGTGAGATGCTACTAACTGAGCAGATAAATTGCTTCTTTTGCTTTCTCAGAGATAGGCATTTGTCTTGAATTTTTTTATTTCTCATATTGAACCATGAATTGATACACCGTGTCCTGAACAAGACCCCGTTTTAGACTGCCTGTTGAAATAAAAATTTCATCATGGGAAAGTTTACAGATCCTTCTAAACAACGATAAATGCTTTAGATACGAACAAAATTGTCATTCTATTCCTCGTGAAAACATCAGTTTTTGTTGCGGTTATCGTCTTGGCAGTTTGTAGGGTCTTTCGAAAAATGTTTATGTTTCGGTTAAAGAAGCGAGAGAATTACCGGCAAGTTTTATGTGTTACGCCATCTGGACCGAAATGGCAATCTTGAATGGAGGATTTCATATAGGGGTGTTTCATTGCTTGAAATGACCAGGTACCTAGCGCAGAGTACAAACATGCTAACGGGAATCGTGGAATAGTCAGGATATCTCGAGACGATGGACTTCGTAAAGGAAAATGAAACCTGCTAATCCCGTCGTGAAATGGCAATGACCGCACAGCCAAATTCTAGACCAACGCATCGTTTTCGCAGCGCATCATTAAGTGGTCAAGACACAAAAAGCTTTTCTTTTCTTCACCTTGTCTAAATAATGCTTTAGAGCCTTCCTGAAAGATGACAATGTTTTCCTTGTTCACTGTCTTCAATACTTCAGCAACTTCCACTGTCATTTTAGGTATTAAGATTTTTAACGACAGTTTGAATAAAATTGTGGCTTTCCCTTACAGATTATCACTGTGTATATCTTTTTCAAGCGTTCAATGTAGTGATCCAAAAGTTATTGAAAGAAGAAGCAACATCCGGATCTTGATAATCCAACGATGAAATCCCGCTCGAACGCAATAGGACCAATCATATCTCCGTGTTTCAACCTAGGTGCCCTTTATTCTCCCCAAAAAAGTTTCCGTTCGCTGGCTAAATATGTATAAAACTTTCACTGATAACTCAGCTGCAAGTTACTCATTCTCTGTGATCATTCAAAAATATTTTTTAAAGATTCAGCAGAGGAGATTTTTTGTTACCTAGGATCACAATAGCAGTTTTGTTCTTACTTATAATATTTCAATGTCCAGATCGACGCTGTTTCAGCAACAGAAACCAGCTGCTGGCTGTGGGTGGCGTGTCATTGTCCGATGCGAACCCTTTTGATCCTGTTCATCATACTCTGGTGCCTCGATGCTGAGAAGAAGTTGAAAAAACATCGCTTCCAATCCAACAGAATACTCAAGTGCAGCAGAAAACTAACACCAAGTACGATTTTTCCACTTTTCCAAAACGTAGATTTTCAAGGAAATGTATCACTCCACATTTCTGGAGAAGTTTGCTGTGATCCAGACCTGCAAGATGTTCTCATGAACGTTTTTGAGCAGAAAAATGAGACGCTCGGAGATACCGCAAAGGTAAAATCTAAAATTCCCTTCGTAAAGGTTGCATTCAGTTTTGGCAACGAAAAGTACAAGACGTGTACAATCATTCTTTTGAGTTCATCCTCAGCAGTGAAGATTTTGCAGTTTCCAGCTACTATCATGGGCAAAGAGTGTGTAAAATTAAGACCAATGGACTTCATGTACTCGCCTACCAGACACCGGGAAGGGTAGGTACTCGTACTTTTACTAGCTAAAAACAACATAACTTTCAGCACAAATACAATCTGAATGAAACATATCAGGAACTTTGGCTAGCAGGTATCGAGAACCAAGAAGATCTTGGTTCTACTTTGGAAATTGAACGCGACGAATGGGCAGATATTCGGTTAGATCCTGTAGCTGACTTGAAGACTGGGACTCATTGCAAAAGAGACAGACGGGATGGAAACAAATGTTGCAGTCGGGCCATGTACGAGATGATCAAGGATACCATTGATGAAACTGCTACGAGTCCGGTGTACAACACTAGCAGAGAAACGCAGGGAGTCATTGCAAACGTGTGACAACTTCTTTAAAAAAAACCAAGTTATTAAGGTTGTGAAGAAACGAATTCAAGCAAGATTCGCTCGAGCTATTGAAGTTATCGTTTCAAAAAACGATTTTGTCCTTTCCACGTGGTCTATTGGTGACTTTACTTGCAAAATGTTCCGAAAAGGCGTCTTTGTTTTGGGATATGAGGCACCCCATCAGGCTGGAGTAACTTTTCCGACTATTCTGGACTAATAATGTTTAGTACAATGCCTATAATAAGGAAGACGAAAAAGTGTATTCCGATCTCTCAAATCCGGATCCATTAGGAACCGATTGGTTAGAACTTCCTGGACAGATTGAACTATATACCGGAGTTCAACTTGAGACCGATGGCTATCGACTAGGATTTCCAAAGGGATCTCACTGTGATGAGGATAGAATGGACGGTATTTAGTTTTCAATTATGTGACATCTGTTACAGGCGACAAATGCTGCCACATGGAACTGTTTCAATCCATGCATAACTCAATTATGGACATGAAATCAGACGATTCTTTCAACGTTATCGATAGACGTTTTGTTGCCACAGTAAGTGTACTTTGTGTCTTATCATCAATTTGTCAGAACATTCGAAAAGCTGCCGAGCAGGCTATCAATGAACCATTGGAAATGATCATTTCTAACAATGAATTCATTGTTTCCTCAAGGCACAAAGGTGATTGTGTCTGCAAATTCAAAGCCGATCAGTACCACATGATGGCCTGGAGAACACCTGGAAACTACTCAATCGGTGTGGATATGTTTGCTGACAATGGTCACACCTCGTTTGTTGGTTGTAAGGGTAATACGACGGTGTTAGAAGGTGAGACTTCTGATTATTTAAGTGATAGGTTTAGGGGCTACCTGTTGCAATTCCACTCTTCGATTTGCTATTACTAAAACCTTACACCAGTCTTCTCATTTGGATTTCTCTAAAATGGATACCAATGAAGTGTCGAGAGTAAGTTTGCCTTTTTTTTTAGTGAGAACAAGCTTTTTGAGGCTCTGGCCAGATCTGCACAGAAACAGTTCCAAGCCCGTGTAGAGACAGTGGTCTCACGTGGTAACTTTATCTGGAACTCTCCGGGAAAGAGACAGACGGATGTCACGTGCAAGCTTGATCTCTTCCAGTTTCACGCGCTGATCTTCGAGACTGATAAGGTCCGCCAGTTTATCAACCATTAACCAATGGTTATTGTTTAGATGCCGTTCGACGATGAGTTTCTGTTTGGGGACGTAGTTCCTAGTGAGAGAACTCCTCCAGTACAGGCTGAGAGTCCACCGCAGCAAAATTCTCAGGCGATGTCGCAGTCTCAGGCTCAATCACAATCTCAGTCCCAGTCGCAATCCCAATCGCAGTCTCAGTCGCAATCACAGTCTCAATCTCAATCACAATCTCAGTCTCAATCTCAATCCCAGTCTCAAGCTCAGTCACAATCGCAAGCTCAAGCCCAAGCACAAGCTCAGGCGCAAACCTTTGTTGTACAACAAGCTGTCGTTCCTCCTCCAAATCCTGTCCCTCCACCTTTTCCAAGCGGGTTCGAATTTTTCGCCGCGGCAGCAGCTGCAGCAGCTGCGGCTGCTAGAGGAGCTGCAGGAGGAGGTGCCGGAGCATGTTTTTCTGAGGACAACTGGGTCAGAACACCAAGTGGACCGAAACATATTCAAGATGTTGATGTCGGGGACTACGTTTTGACAGCTAATGCAAAACACGTAAGTTGCTTTTTAAGGTGTTACTTTATCTGGATTCAGATATTCTACAGTCCTATCACTACATGGATCCATCGTGAGCCAACTGTAAGGGAAGAGTTTCTCCAAATTGCTACAGTACACGGCAAGATACTTCGACTGTCACGGAAGCACTTGATATACAGGCTCCGAACTAAACGTTATAGTGTTCGCTACACTACCTAACTTCCAATTTAGATCGATGTCCTTCAAATGTTACTAGTCTCCCCGAAATTGGAGAAGTTTTTGCTCAAGATGTAGGACAAAGAGACTGTCTGTATGCTCTTTCCAATGTGAGTACAGCTGAAATATTTATCAACCATGTCCAACCATTTGTGATTTTTATTTGAACCTTCAGAACAAATGGCAATTCGAACAGGTCATCAGTGTGACGCCCGTCCAAATAAGAGGACTCTATGCTCCACTGGTGAAGAATGGACGAATCATTGTAAACAATATATTGGCGTCTTGTCATAGCGAATATAATCAACACATTCTACTCACAACTTATTTCAATGCGAGTACCTACCAGATTTTGTAATATCCGATAGTTTCAGCTTGTATCAAAAATAGAAGAGTGTTACCACGAACTAGCAGCGTGGATCAGAGATAAAGAGGTGAGGAAGTCATAAAAAAAAGTAACTGTATTTTTCAGACCGGCTTGCCAACCTACTGGCCCCTACTTGTTGAGATGTTATCACTTGCTGCTCCAAGCTTCACTTAATTTGATCTCGGCTTTGTAATTATTATCGTTTTTGACAGTTTGTACCATCTTTCTGAGTGCTATGAACTGCAAAAGTTGTGCACGTGTACTTGTGTCTGAGCGCGGAGAGAGGGGCCATCTGTTCGCGTAGAAAAGGTCAGCAGTAAGATGTGGCTGCAGCTGGTCGCCAGCGGCCTAGCACTGGTCGTCGCAAGTCCAGACCAGCCACAACTCACATTCGAAGACTACTACCAGTCTGGCAAGCTAGCCTATACGGAAAAGGACTGGCAGTCATGCATTGCCTTTATGAGGAGAACTATTGAGGATTTCAAGTAAGTTTATCTTTTTTTTAATCAGTTCGTTTCAGATATCTCGAAGATGAGCTTTTATTCTGCAGGAAGAAATGTAACCAACAGATAGAGCTTCCGGACACTGAGTTCATTTCCCAGTATCACTACGAGGCAGAAAAAGCGCTATGCTTCTTGAGGTGTAAGAGAGAGCGATTGACTGAGCAACATCCGGGTATCAAAACCATGAACAACTATTTTGATGTTAAGGAGAGGAAGCCGTTTGAGTATCTTCACATCTGTCATTGGAACGTGGGTTTCTTTTCTCGTTTTGTTTTTGACCTATTCGGAACGAAAAGTAATATATATATAGTTGCACTGACAAAACTCCACTTTCTTACAACTTTATTTAAAACACATTTTGAAGACTCCTCAACCGTGGAAAAATAAATGTTTTCAGGCCAAAGAGACGAAGAAGGCTGCCGGAGCTGCCTTTACATTTCTGGTGGCGAATCCTGGTCACACTGATGTCCTTCATGCTCTAAACTTTTACACTACAGTGGCCGGATTCCAACGAGAATGGCTCGTCGACGAGCTAGCTCTCAAGCATGAGAAGTACTTCATGGACGGAGTTATGGCTTATGTCGATGAGGATTGGAATCGTTGCACAAACGACCTCGAAGTAGCCATCGAGAAGATTCTTGACGAGGAAAGCATTTGTCGTCTTCGATGCGAGGACAAGATTGATTGGAGTGGAGTTGATGGCAATCCGGAGGTTTCAGTCGTTGCTACCAGTTAGTACTTATCTCTACTTTTCCAAAGCTATTTCAGGTATCCGAGCTTCTATCAGTAGATGTCAACACAACTGTTTACCTAGACTTGGGATCATCAATGGTCACAACTTTGGAAACCCGTTGCCGGCAATTTTTGAGTATCTACATGTTTGCTACTATAAACGTGAGAGCAATTCTTGCTTGTTGAGCCGAAATTTGCAGAAATGAGAGGATCTGATGCTATGAGAGCTGTCGGAAGTTATCTGCTGTTCGACAACAATCCAACGATGCGTCGAAATAGACACTTCTACGAGAATCACTACAAGAAGAACGATCTCTTCAAGCCGGACAAGCAACTCTTGGAATTTCATAAGCAGAGGGAAGTCGAACAGAGATTCTTGGACTTTGTCGAGAAGAGGATACGCTATGAGAACAATGAAGTATATTTGAGAAAGTCCAGTTTTAAAGCTTGTTTTCAGTTTCCCGCCGAAACTGCTGAAGACAGAAGGAAGTTGAGCATGGATGTCTGGCAAGAGGATGATTTTGACTATTCCTCAGCGATGGCACTTCTTTCCCAGGACGAGTGCAAACTGATACGTACCCCTGTCCAAACCCAAACCACCAAACTTTTGCTCTCTGAATTGACGCATCGAGCATTGAAGTTTTTTCCTACCGCTGAGATAGGAGTAGCCAGCTGTGGTCCAGCTAGAGAAGCACACTGTGATCGACCGTACGTTCTTTCAGCTGATCAAGATCGTTGTTCTGAATGGCTCGGAAAGCAATTTTCCGGCTGTGCTGTTGTTTTCTGTACTTGATCCGGGTTTCAATAAAACAAGGTTAACGTCTTTTCCTGTTTTCTGGACCCTTGTGAAAGTAGCGGGTGATACGGTTATTTTCGATTTTTGAAAACAGTTGAAATTTTGAAAGGCACACACATGCAAAACTTCTAAAATAGTCTCAGTATTGAGGATTAGCTGTATAACTGACTGATTCAACAGTTTCATTGGTGACTTGAAAAACACAAAAAGTGAAGAGTAAATCGCAAGAAAAGTAGAAAGAAATGAGGAAAAGCTCTCAGACGATGGAAAGCGAAAGACAAAATACAAAACTTCAATAATAGCGAACGGTTAGGATACAAAAAAGACATTGGTATTCCTCAAAGATTATTGAGAAAAAAATTTCAAAGCTTGATCAAGTGAAGAGAAATCTAAGAAACCAGGAAGACAGGCCGAAACAACTTTACCATGGTGCAGAATAGTTTTCGACAGGCTTAGGCTCGAATTTGGGCGCTACCTTCTAAAAAGTTCAGGAACACTTCTAACCAAAACTATGGATGCAAAACGTCCAGTTTGCTCAATGAACTGGATCTTGCCCTCTAATTAAGCGAACTTCTTAGACTTCC
The DNA here is from genome assembly GCA_037178855.1 of Oscheius sp. JU75. Lineage (NCBI taxonomy): Eukaryota > Metazoa > Nematoda > Chromadorea > Rhabditida > Rhabditidae > Oscheius > Oscheius sp. JU75. Next base: position 7,835,073 of record JASJZC010000007.1, read on the forward strand.
AAAAGGAGTTGACCGTGATATCGATCTGAAGCACATTTATGAATGTTTCTTTTCTTCTGGATACCTTTTTGAACTTCTGGTAAAGTGAATGAAGTCTCCTCTCAGAGAGCTTGGGAATTGGACTTGGATGGCATACTGAAAAGTAAAGTCGCTTTTCGAAATACCAATTTACGTACCTGGGCAAATATCTCCTTGTCTACGTACTTAAGCTTTTCTTGGAACATAAAAGATGTACCTCAAACAGCCGAAAGGATATTTCTTTTAGATAATAGCGAAATAGACACTTGCTCCAATCTGAGAAAATTAGGGTGACTACAAAGAACACGTGCTCACTTGTCTGTTCCCTAGATTAGGATCTTGGTCGTTGTTCAGCAGCAGTACTGTTTGATGGCTAGCTTTGGAACTGCTTTATCCACGGCTGTAAAACACTGTTCAGGGCGGTTTTGAGTTTGACTTACGCTGGAGCGGTTGCAATCTTGGGTGAACCCCATGTGGGGTGAATCCCAAAGTAAAGTATAGCGTAATTATGATCATACTCAAAGAGAAAAGCATTTCCGATGTTACGGTGTTACGACTGAATGGCCCTTGCAATGGACACCTTAGCCATCGGATAGAACAGCTGACTCTCTTAAAAAGGTCATGCGTCGAGCAACAATATGGTTCTCTGTCTCTCTGTTTCTATTTGATCCCCGGGTTTCATTGAATGAAGCAAAAGGCCTTTTTTCTCAGAGCAATATGAAAACGGCGCGTGATTGAGTCAGGTTATAAAACGTTCTATGGACACTCATTGGTTTTTGGCCATTCTTTCTTCCATGACGGTAACGTTTGTTGATGAAGTTAATGAAACGCCAATTCTTCGTGAGATCCGCAAGAAGCCCGTAATGTCAGTTTGTGAAGTAACTGCCAAACAATGTAAGTTCAGCTATTACCATCAAAGATAAGGGCTTAGTGCAAGACAGCGAGTTTACTGAGACAGTTCGCTGCGCTCTCCCGATCTACGAGAACCTTGGATCAGACTATGTCGAACAGACATCTCTTTCGCTACCGCTTTCCTGGGCAACACTATCCAAAAGAAGCAGTCTCGTCAGCCTTCTGAGCGTCAAACTTTTTTTGTACTCTGACTGGCTAGCAAAACACGGTGTCAAGGCAATATCCGTGATGCTCGTGATTTTTGTCTGCATTTGTATCGTGACATTGGTTCTAGCCTGTAGAGACTATTGTCCCCAATCGGATTTCGCCAACTTAACCAGTATCGTTTAGTTTCATTGCAGTAAATATTGGTGTGCAACAGTTTTTTTTTCTGTTTTCAGAGACTATAGCATTGGCCAGACAGATGCTTAATATGTATTCCGTGACGGAATTCCGCTTCGAAACACATAGATTCATCTTATCAACATTTCCCAGGCTTCAAAAAAAACTTCATCCGAGCACCAAAGTCAACAATAGATGGTATTTGCTACATTCATTGCTACTACTGTTGCTGCTGCAAACTTTAGCAGATATTTTCTATCCGAGGTATCGTCCGTAATTGCTCCAACGTATGCGATTGACAGAAGTCATGTTACAGCCAGTGTTGTCATTGTTCCCGAATTGACTGCCACTGTTTCTGGTTTCATGGTCCGACAGCTTCCACCATTTACAATTACACAATTACCAGAAACCAGTAGCGATGGAGGAGAGAGAGCATTCTCGAATTCCTGCTACACGAATACATCCCAATTACCAAGCAATAATAGTGACCAGAATGGTGTCTGTCATTATTTGATCTAGCCTCTAATTTTGTCTGTCTCTTCTGCCCCTATAAGCTAGACAAGAATACGACCTTTTTTTATTAGGGATCACGTCGAGGAGCTGGAGATGGCAACAGCGGTGTGGACGGGCATGGCCTGGAAAATACAGATCAATTTTGATTGGACGTAAGAGCGATTATAGTGATTGGGAGCAATAAGTTAGCAAATCTAGAACAAGTCTTCGACTGAAGTCTTATTTTCAGTAACAGGGGTTAAGTGTCATCTGCCTTTGCTAGCTGCAGGGAGAGCCCACCGGACCATGCTTTGGTCTAGAGGTGCCCCTAACAGCAAGAAGAGTCTTCGAAGTGACAAGAAGAGGAAATAGTGAACTGGGAGGGATTCAGCTCTTGAAAATGTAATAAATGGGAGCGAAAACAATAGGCCAGAGAGACAACTGAGCCATTGCTTCGGATAATGAGAAGAACCTCGAGACTCGTTATCATCAGACGCTCTCTACCAAGAGGATCATCGAGGAAATATCCACTCATGTGATCGGACAGCTCTTCTGTCGACGTCTAGGGAACTTGGCGTCTAGATCAACGATGAGACGGATAAGGCGGTAGTCGCTTCGGAAGTTGAATTGGTTGATGACGTGAACTTTCCGCACGGTGTTGGTTCTTCGAACGAGGTACAGATCGTATTCCTCAAAGGTGGTGCCATTGGGCGATCTCCAGGTCCATTTTCTTCCCGATCTCTGCTTACTGAAGGTGTTGGCTACGTCTCAACATGTTGACAGAAAGAGGGGAGTTGTTCTCCTCGACGGTCTCGGATACCATAGCCATAAGCTCGACGGTTCCAATGGGTGGAGGCGCGGTCCGATTGTCCCCGACCGGCAGCCCCTGTTTCCAGCAGTCCGGTTGTACGCAGCTCTTTGAATCTTGCTCAGGAAGTGGTCGTAGACGGCGTCATTGGTATCTCCTGTGGGCGCATATCTTTTTCTGGCCTATCTTCACGAGTCTCATGTAATAGATAGACAGTTTTACAACGTGATCATATTGAAAACTTTCGGGCATTCTAAGTAGTTTCTTGATAGAACTATCGCTCGCTAATTTCAATTACTCTTATATCCCTCTTTCCCTTGCTGTTTTCAAACATGAGAGTTCCTTATGTTTATTCGCAAAAAACAAAAACTTCTCAGGTGAAAACAACTCTTGGTAAACACTGTTCCAAGCTTGACCCTTGAGCCTGTGCTGTGGTTAGAGATAATAGGACGCGAGTATGCATTAGACGACGAGAGGGCAAGGGAGTGGAGCTGGTTTGATATCGATTCAGCGCTCCAATAACAACACCTTTAACCGATAGTTTTTTTTTTAATGAATCCTATTGAAAACTTTGCATTCGAACCTTTTTACATGCCTTTCCTACCTGATCCAATCTTACTCCTTGTTTCCGAAGTACAATTTATCACACGTGAGCTGTAACCTTATAGTTATTCTTTTCTCACAAGAAACTGAACTATTTCCAAAGAATTCTTGTTTTCTATTTTTGCGGATGTCTTACCGCAAACAAGAAAGTGCTCCTTCATGCTGTCCACGAAAAATCCACCATTTCACGTGTTTCTCATATATTCTTTTCTTTCTCAACTTCTCTAATAAAAACAAGAAGTTGATTAAGGAAATCAATGGACGGGCTGTCGCCCGCCTCGCAAATCTCCTCAACTGTGGGAAGCTCTGCCTCAGAGCGAACAGATTATCCGTCCATGATGTCACGTCCAGGTGCCAGTGATGCCTGTGCCACCATTGTTCAAGGACTCATGATGTTTAATCAAGTAAGGTTTTTTCAAGTAAACTTTCACAAAGTTTCCAGAGTCCCGAGGAAGAATTCTCTCGAAAAGCGTGTGAATCGTTGGTGAAGAAGATGAAAGACAAGCGCGACGAGCTGGATGCACTCATCGTCTCCGTCTACAGCCGTGGCGAAGACTCTAAAAAGTGCATTACGATCGCCAGAACGTTGGACGGAAGACTTCAGGTAACTTATATCCCCGTATATTACCATTATTTGCGATTTTCGGTGGCAGGAAGAAAGGGGTTCCCGCATGTTGTCTACGCCAAAATCTTCCGTTGGCCGGATTTGCACAAAAACGAACTGAAACATCTATCCTACTGCGAGCACGCTTTTGATCTGAAGGCTGACAATGTAAGTGAGTTGATATTTTCATAGAAAAGTACTATTTGAAGGTCTGTGTCAATCCGTACCACTACGAAAGAGTCATCAATGCTGGAATGGGACAAATCGAAGTAAAAGGCGACGACGAAGAGATGTCCGTCATCACAGACGACAAGTAAAGTTTATAGATTAACGTTTTACGTTTATATTGTTAGGTACTATGGAATGAGAGCTCCTCCTCCAACTCACAACCCGATATCCATGCACATGAACACGGGAATCCCTCGACCAATTAAACAAGAGCTTGTTTCTCCTTCTGGAGGAGGTAACAGATACATGGACGTGAGTTTTTCTTATTTTGATTCTGCAGATCACTTTTTAATGTCAAAGTTTGGCTCATAGGATTGTATTCCATTATGTCAACGATTCATGACAGAGAAAGAGCTCAGTTTTTTCATGAATACGTTATAGAAATGTTTGAGAGCAAAATTATGTAGCCAATTTACTGCTTTTGTATAAGAGCAATTAGAATTCTTACAAGATAACCTTTTGACAATATAAGACTTCTAGTGGTAATTGAGGGTGACACTTTAAATACTGCTGTATTTAAAGATGAGAAAGATACGACATTGAGCTAGCCGAAATCGCACTAAACTACCAAAACTTGACAGTTATAAGAATGGCTTTACATCTTGCCAGCCTGAAAACTCTCCCGTACCGCATCGGCAACAACACAGCTTTCTGACACTCACTCAGATTGTCATGATGCTGAGACATTATAGGAAAAGAGACTAGCGCGTGTGAACGAGTGAGCTAGTGAACGAAAAAGGCTTCGGCAAATGGATAGCTTTCAGTTCAACAGTCAAATGGCTCAACCTTCGCATATGCGACCAATGATGAATCAGAATATGCATACTCCAGGACAGCAGCAACGCATGCTCCCTCAGCAACAGCAGCGATTGGTGTCGACCAATTCGCCAGCGGGACGATCGAATCCGCAAGGTGTAGCTCCATATCCGCCTCAGCAACTGCCTTGCACGGCTCCGGCTACTCTCAACATGGACAGGGTTGCTCGACAAAATGTTGAGCCAATGGACACAAATTCATATCAGAATGAGCCTTCTTTGACGTTAAGCCCGGACTCCTACAAATCTCTGGGTACGAATATTGTTTATCGACTTCAAAACTAGTTTGCAGGTAATGTGTCCTATGTGAACAAAAACGTTGTCTGCGTCACTTCAAACGAGCCCAAGGATTCGACACAAGGTAGCACAGTTCGTTTTTATCAACTTTACATTCTATACAGATACGGAAGCTCCTTGGATCACCATAATGTACACAGAGTGTAAAAGATCCATGGGAACTTTCATGTCTTCGAAAAGGAGTGTTTTCGTTGACAGCGGCTATGCGTCTGCTGCCAACCGCTGGTGTCTCGGTGGAATGAGTAGACCTGAGCTGAGTCCCGAAATGAACGACATGCTGAGAAAGATTGGAAGAGGGACCCGCTTGTCATGTAAAGAAAATGGAGATGTCTGGATCCAGGTGCGTAGTCAGGAATTGTCTTCATGTGTTATCTTTTCAGAACTACAGCCATGCTCCGATTTTTGTACAGTCTCACTATCTGGATCGTGAAGCTGGTCGTGGTGTTGGTGATGTGATCCATAAGGTGTATCCAGGAGCTAGAATCAAGGTTTTTTTTAACTACCATATGTGTGTGCTTGTCCGTGTTCCAAAAATATATTGATTTCCCACCTGCAATTCAAAAAGTACCTGAGTTTAACACATAGAAACAGGTAACACATAGAAATGATCAACCTCTTTAGGATCCCTTTGCGATTGGTTCGGGGTGCGGAGAAGAGCGTGCCATGCCCCTAAATACCTGTTGACTATTTAAAATTTGTCGTCTTTAGATTTTTGACTGCCAACGGAGCCGCCAAATCATGAAAGACCACTGGCTGTCCAGTCTAATGTCCAAATGCAAAATGGTTTCGCATGGATCGGTTGAAGACGATCTTCTGCTTGGCGACTCGATCATCGGACCCAACGGCCAACAACAGTCTCTGCCCTTGGCTAAAAACGTGAGAGTTCACCTGTTTTCATTTTTATAACCGTGTTTTAGGATCGCAATGATCCCCTGAACGAACTTTTCCGCTTCGGAATGGCCCGCATCTCTTTTGTCGAAGGTTGGGGACCGGACTATCCTGGAAGAGACACCATCGATGATTGCAGAAGTTGGATAGAGATCAAGCTGAATGTGTACGTTACTCTTCTTCATAGTTTCCGGCAGCTAGTTGCCGCCGAGAGACATATCTCGGCAAACATAACGTTTTTCAGGGCGTTCGCGTTTCTCGACAGGCTACTTACTGAAGTACACGGCGAACAGCTTCTGCCTTGATTCCTCATTGGTACCCATCTTTTCATTCTCTATAATCGTCTCAGTTTTCCCGACTTTTTCGGTGTATTCGATCTCTTTTGTTAGCCAAAAATTAGCCAAACTTTTCTTGTTAACTCAATTTCCTATCCCCACTGTTACTTTGACCAGGCCTTTCAACTCTTTTGGACCAGCTCTACACAATTTTCATTTTTTAGTTGCATTATTCACCTCAGATTTACTACACAATTTATGATCCGAAACTTTGTAGAACAATGGGTAGCTAAAACAACTTATCAGATTGCATCTTAGTATAGAACCTCAATAAAAATATCTATCAGGCCTTCCTTATGCTTTTTCTGCCATTCTTCATTCTTTCCCAGAGGTGCTTGAGAATGCTCGAGTGCGTCGTGCAAATAATACTCATATCAGTGTATCTTCAGTCACTCCACGCAAAACTGACGAAAAAAACGTCTCGAACGGTCTCGGTGTCCTAAAGAAATGTCCGCATTCGACATTTCTCAGTACACCATCGAAGTATCTATGGAGAACGACGAGAGCACCACGACTACGACAGAAACGGTCAGGCTGTACCCCACTTTGGACACGGAAAAGTCTCAAGTGGCTGTACAAGAAGGCAGTTCGAAACGAGTGACTTTCAAGGATAACGAAGAGGAAGAGAGCGCCGTTCATTTACAGAAGGAAGAGGCAAAAGAGGAAGTCGTCTTTGTACAAAAACAGATTGCTTCGATAGAAGGAAGTGTGATCTATGCTGTGGAGCCCGCTTTTGGAGTCATATTGACCAAGCCTGATGCTGTAATTGATCTCCCGGCGCCGACGAAGCGAAGGATACGAAAGAAGGTGAAGAAAGTGGAATCGGAAGAGAAGGAACTGCCTGTTGTGTCACAGCCGGAGAAGATTGTGGCTGCCATTCCGGATGAGCTGATATACAAAGCGAGAAAAGCTGTCGAAGCACAAACGGAAGCAGCCGAAGAACGGAGATTGATCTTTTCGAAACGTAATCAAGCTGCTGCTGAGAAGGAAGAGGCGATTCAGGGTCAAGAAACTGAATCGATTGATGTACCAGCGTCTACTGAAATCACTGTTGAGCAGTGTGAACAAGCTGATATCGAGCAAGCAGCTACTGATAATATCCAAAGGAAAGAAGCCATTCTTCAAGAAGACGTTCAGCATGAAGAGAACCTGCCTGAACCAGATGCTCGTAATCTAGAAGAGGCAGAAACTCTGGAAGACCAATGCTCGGCTAATGGGCGAACTCAAGATTCCGATATTATTCCATCTACTACCGTTATTGAAGTATCTGTAGAATTGGACACTGTCTCAACGGTAGAGCCCGAAGCTTTGGTTAAGGATGTTGTCGAGCAAGAAGGGCAAGCAGACAGCAATAAAGATGAAGAGATTCAGTTGGAAACACAAGACGTTCGCGAGAGTGAAATCGACTTTAAAGATACTTTTCAACCTGAATTCCATACAGCTGTGACTACTAAACAAGAAGCTTTTGCTGACACCGACCAAGGAGGTGCTCGAATTGAGGGGCAGGAACATCATCTTGAGCAGGAACCTGTAAGTATGGAAATAGTTGACAATCGTGATGTTGGAAAATCACTGGAGCAATCAGAAGAGCGAGATTATGAGAACAAAACCACCTCGGACAAACAAATGGCGGATGTCCAAGAAGAAGCTGCTGCTAAAATAGCAGTAGGAACATACAGTGAGCCCGGTCCAGAATTGGATCATGATGAAGAAGAAACATCTGTTGAACAAGAAGCAGAGATAATCGAAGTTGATGTGCAACAAGTAGTTGAAGTCCCGAAAGAAGAATCTTCGGAAACTACTGAAGAAGCGGAGATGATTACAGGGGACGAACATTTGGAAGATAAAAAAACTGGAAAGCTCATTCAGAAAGAGCAGTCGTTGGATGAGCCCGAGAAGGAAGCACAGGAAGATGTTGAAGAAGACAAACTGACCTACCTAACTCCTTCAGTTTCAGTTTATCCTGTCATCAACGATATTCTAGAAGAAGACACCCATAGTGAATCATCTCTGGACAAGGACGAAGTAATCTCAATTAAGGAGAACATCGTTTCCATCAATATTTCCCCAAGTCCAAGAGAGGAAGCAGCTAGAAGTTTCTTTGGAAACTCTGAAGCCGACACCAGCTCACATGCAATCCAAGATGATATGATCTCTCTTGAAGAAGTCGCCGATTCGTTGCCGGAAGACGCTGCTTCAGTCAAAACCTTCACTATTCCTGAGCCAATCGAAGACGGTGAACCCTGGAATAGATGGCTCTTCACACAACTTCGCTACATTTGGGAAAACTACAGTGGCAAGATTGCTATCGTAAGCTCGAAAGTAAAAGTAAGACAATCAGTTTTAGGTAGAAGAAATTGGAGAAACGAGATGTATCAGCTATGGAGAACTGATGGACGGAGTAATGAGAACTGCCAACTATCTCCAGCATCATGGTGTTGGAGAAGAAACAGTCGTCGGATTCTGCATGGAGAGCACCTTCGAGTTTCTTCTCTATGAGCTGGCCTGCTTTTTTCTCGGAGCTCTTCCAGTCATTTTCCGTCCCAGCCACATTTGTATGATTCCCAAAAGCCTAAGTCATGTATTTTCAGCTTCCGATCACGTTACACCTCTCAATCTCAAGGTGATGATTACCGATGCCAAACACTATGGTCACGTTCTAAGATCTCATGCTTTTTTTGGAGAATTACAGGTAAACACTCCAAGCATTTTGTTCGACTAAAGTTTTAGCAAGTCTTCGTCCTTACTGACGACATCAGAACGTTGTATCTGCCCAGAAATGTTTGGACCATTGACGGACTAGGGTTCTTGGACTTTAACTGTGACAAACCTCTTCACTTGGGCAAATCACCTAAAACTGTCGTAGCGTTCTCTACCAGGTATCCTAAACACCCACTTTCCTCTACCCTACTTCAGTGGTACCTCTTCGTCCCGCGGTAAAGTAGTCGGTCATTCTGCTCAAAGCAGCAAAGCAATCTGTACCCACTACTACGCCGAACTCAATTCACTGTTGAAAGAGAAACATCCAGAGGAGAAGGCCGATGTCCACCTCGTCACTACTGGACTTCACACAATTGATGGCTTCTCCTATTCTATCTATTCTCTCATTCATGGAGGAACTTTAATTCTAACCGAGGCCAATGCAGGTGTTTGGAAAGTCTCGTTTTTGGATCGAGTTGGTGGCCTCATCGAAAGATACAAGGTAGTTTGCCATAGTTTGTTTTAAAAAAATCTATATTTTAGATCTCCATGCTGATGGTTCATTCCCAATTTCTCAAATGCTTTAGTAAATATGAAATTCACAAAATTTACAATACAGATTCGTTGAAAGTAAGTAGCATTTCTAAGCTACTACGAGTTCAGCTTCTCTGTCACTCCGGTTCTTGTCTCCCTCCTTCAGTTATTGAGAGTGTTAGAGAGCTAGGAATGTCTACTACTCAAGGTATGTTCCTTTTTTCCAGCAGTGCATGTATTTCAGCTTATATCACTACTGAAACTGGTTCTTTCTCACTAGAAGACGTTACTTCTAGCAATATTTTGATTCCAACTTGTGGAGAGCCTTTTGTCGGAAACAATGTCAAAGTAAACTTTTTTGCTTTCATAGAATGACGTCATTCAGATCCTCGAGCTCGAAGGAGATAATGAGGTTGCTCCAGGAAAATGGGGCCGATTGTGGGTTCAGGGACCGACGCTCTTCTCGGAGTACTTGTGTGAGGCGAAGTTTGCAGAGAGCTGTTCCAGTGGATGGTTTTTCACAGGTATTGGGGATGACCAGACTTTTCAAAAAAGCGTTTCAGGTGACATCGCATCCCTGGACGAACAGGCGAGGCTGTATGTGGCTGGACCTGTAGAAGGAGTCGTAAATGGAACAAATGGGCTGGTAAACATTTTTTACACATATTGGGAAACAAGAAACAAAGTCCCTGCTGGAGAAATCCTGCGGTTGCAAAACTAACTCTTGGAAACGGAACAGATGTGACTCTGTCTTTTGCTGGGTCTGGCATAAACATTGCCATAGATGAATGAATGGAATGCTTGGGACGAGTTGATCAATAGTTAGAACCATTGCGTGATAGCCGTAATAGAAGTCAATCGACCGCAACATAAGCTAGGGCTGACTACTATTTGAAAGAGAACATGCTTTGAGTCTTTTTCTGGTATCAATCGACAGTCAATAGGAAACTACTGATCCAGGGCTATGAATATACTAAATACAACTCTCAGGTTCCCCTTGTTGAAGCTGAGATCATCCTCTCGGAGCTCGCCAGCATTGATGATATTGCCATAACCAAACTGAATAATGAAATTGTTGCCGGAATGGTCTTGATCGAAGGCGAGATCCCTCCATCAGTTGATAAGATCAACTCAATTCTAAAGGGTAGGCTAATCTTTCGATTTATCTTCACCAGACAGTTTAAGAGAGAGGACTCAATTTGAAGATTGATCGCCTGACAGTTGTCGACTTCATTCCCAGATCAGAAACTGGAAAACTCATCCGCGGCGACCTCCCATTCCTATTCGAAATTGAGCCAGAAGCGGAAATTGAAACAGAGGCGGAGCTTGACATCGCCACTGATATGCTTGAGGAAAATGAAAGTAGTCTATAAAGATACACACCTTTAATCAGCCCATATTCTATTTCTTGTCCGTTTTTATCCTGCCTTTTCTGTCTAATATCCATCTTATTCGCTTGTTGTCTTTCAACACTGCTCATACGTTATCAGATATTGATAAAGGTCTTTCGGTTCACCTTCCTTCTGAAGAAATGTCCCGCCTGTGGGTTCTTGTCATTTTATGTACTCTGATCTCTGGAGTAAGTCTATTATTGATCCGTTTTTCTCATCAACTTCTTAGGAAGAAGATAATGTACTTGTCGAGATCAAAGGTCTTGTGTTCACACCTAAACATGAGGAAAATGTGTCGTTCGCAGGTGGAAAAACTTTCTCTTTCATGTTATTGTGACTTTAGGTGATGGAAATATGATTATATGTATCGGAGATTACTTGGATTCCCCTTCTCTGGAGAACAATGATTGTCGTTACTTTCAAGGTTACAAGCCATTCAACATATCCATGTCTATTAATGGTATTTTCAAGGGAGTCACAACGTTGCCGAAGGTGAATGTTTTATTTAGTTGAAGCTATACCGTAAAAGTGTATAAGATTGACTACGACAGTAATATAGGAGCAATTTTCGGTTTTATAACTCGAATATGCAGGTTTCCAAAAAGTAGGTAAACGCAAAGTGTTTTCTTGGATTGCTCTGAATCCGAACCATAGACGTATCTGTTTTAATCAATAGTTTACATTGTGGGAAAGGTGTACAGATATACTAAACACTAAACGAAGAAGATCAATACGATTTTTTCAACGGTGGGTTAGTATCATTTTTCAGAGAACAGTCCAAATCACTTTGAACTTCAAAGTGAATGCCGTAAACGCTGATGGAACCAGTGAATGGAAAAAGTATACCTACACAACGACAAGCCCGTTGGAGCTAGGAAATCGGTTCCCTCTGGTTCAGGTAACTTCTTGGATGCCGATTAGATCATTTTTCGCTTAGAACGTTAAAAACTTTGACTTGGAAGGAGAAATGTTTGTGGACTGCTTGGACAAAGAACTGAGACCGTTCTGTATCTCAGAAAGCAACAAAAGTTTGGAAGCTACTGCTGGGTGAGCTTTAGTTTGCTTATGAGACGCCTGTTTTGCAGAAAAGATAAACGGGAAATTGATTCCAGAACCGAGGTCGAGTCAACCTTCCCAAGTCCCTTGTTCAACTATCTGCTGACAGGATTCCTCATTGTTCTCATTTTGGTGCTTATTTTCGTGAAGGTCGTCTATCCTAAGTGCATTAGAAAGTAAGTCTATTAGAGATCATGGTGCGCAATAGAATGTTCAGATCTCCAGAGGATTCAGCGGATGCCCGTCAAATGCTTTAAAATCCGAATAAATATATACTATTCTGCTACTGATAAAGTTCTGCTCGACGATGTACTAGCTGCGGCGACGACAAACTACTTCGCTTACAAATTCGCATTTGCAATGACAGCATCGGAAGCGCCTATGCCAGGCGGCCCGAATAGAAAGCTAGGGTCAGCAATCAAACGCCTTTTGTGTTCAGCTTCGCTAATGAGTGAAGACCCTATTCAGCTTTGAAATGCCTCTCAGTCCATCAATGCCCTCCTCTCTTTTCAGCTGGCGGCTGTCAGCCCACTAGACACTATGGCCCAGTCAGTGGAGAGCTTCAGCGCTCGGCTTCCTTGTACGGCTTCCACACTTCTCTATCCATGTTTTAGACACCAGAAATATGATTTTTAATATGATCACAACATCGATAGTCCAACTTTTGAAACGTGATCATGTGTTCAGATACAAAGACAGAGTTTCTTGCCTTTGAGTAGCTGTAGCAAAACTTCCCAAAAAAGTAGTTACATCACACATCTTTAGTCCTTTGTTTCTAGACGCTGTATAAGGTTACGAGCGTTCAAAGTGTCTGTCTGATACATGAGATTCGCACCTGGCGTTCCGTATAAAACTTTAGAAATCTTCGATAACATGCATTTCAGTTTTCTGTTCATTCATTCTACATGTCTCTACACTACGTCTAACCGGCAAAACTTTCTGTAGAGCTAGGGAGTCATCGCAAGCTAAGAAGATTTGCTGCATAGTAAGCAGTTGAGAACAAATGATGCCTATTTTGCAGTTATCTAATTTGCCAAAATATGGAGTATAGGCTTCTTTCCTCTAATGAAACATCCAAGAACGGCTTCTTTGCTATCCTTCTATGTCGCGCTATTTCAAATCTTTTATAAACCAGTGTTCTTTGATCCATGTACTCTGTTCTGGTATTCCATTCAAACATAATAGATTCCAGGCAATCTATCATGTCACAAATGACGCCTGCCGTTCCTGAAGCACCCACGAAGCCCACGACACCCCCGAACCCCGATTTTGGCAAAAAGTCCCCAACGGAGGAGATCGACGTGAAAACAGAGTTCAAGTACGTGCCATTGTGGCTATATATTACCAATTTTGGTCTTCAGAAGCGCGATTGACGAGACCTTGTCTACGGTCTGCCAGGTGGCCAGCATTAGCGAGCTCGGACAGGAAGGTCAGCAAAAGTCCAAGGCTGGAAAGTGTTTCCACTAAAAGTGAAATTTTGTCGGTGACTGTCTATTTATAACTGTACTTTGTCATGAATAAATCATTTATTTTTCGTACAAATATGGCAGTTAAATATACGAAACGTTATTCTCGAGAATACAGATAGCACAACCATCGCAAGCGAAGAATTGGTGTAGTTGAAGTTACAAAGAGGGTCGGATGGAATATTAGCTGTAGACTCCGCATTTTGGGGTGATTCACGGATTATATATGACAACAAATAGAAATTTAACTGAGATAATGGGGGCAATTAGAATAGGAAAGGGACTAGATCGCACAGGAAATGGGGTTAGGGAAAATGTGAAAGTTTGCGAGTGAGCTATACAAAATATGGAAAGATTTGCAGTTGGCTTATGAATTCCAAAAGCTAATCTACACCTAAACGAGCTAACAGTCAAAATTGAATAGATCTATCGCAAGAAAATAGCAAGTATTAGGATTAGGCATGCTGTAATTTTGCTACTGCTGTTGGCAGGACTTAAAGCATCGGGTTCCGATTGAACTGGGTTGGAATCTTCGGAAGATTCTTCTGACTTCTCTTCGGGTTGTGGGATCTTGCAATCCAGCTCACAGGCATCCAAGCGGTCTGCATGAAGTCCCTGGAAATCACTTATCAGCTTTGCTCTAGTAAGACTTTTGAAAAAGAGTTTTAGTGTTCAAGAACAGGAGTTTGTTTCGCAAAAACTTTTTCGTTCCGAGTCGAACTTTTCACCAAGCTTAACACAGTCCGGCTTTGTCTTCGAGATACCAAAGAACATGGAGAGACCTTCTCAGATTGCATACAAAAATAGCACATTTTCCTGCCTTGTCATGGCTTGTTATTAAACTGAAAGCGTATCCTGTCCAGAACCACTTAGCTGTCCACTTCAGACTTATATCGAACCGTAATAATATCCTATGTTTTGTCTGGTTTGGCGACACACCAAAAGAGTTGAATTAAAATGCTTACTCTGAACATGTTCGTGAGCGACTGACACATCAGCTGGGCGGCTTCATGTTTGCTGCACAGATTGCTCATGGCTCCAATATACTCCTGCAGTTTTTCGTTGACCTTGTCGCAGACCTCATCATCGTCATGTTTCAAGAATTTCTCGCTTAAATACGTTCCAGCCGACAGTGTCATCTCGCCAATCTTCTCCTATAATAATCCCCTATATTAGTGCACCTGGATCACTTTGAGAGGCTCTCATAGAAAAAAGACAGGTGCGCTCTCGTTACACATCTACATATGTCCAGGTTGTCGCGCACATCGTTTCTGGTTAACGACTTGTCATTTGAGCGTTGCTACACAGTGGTATCCAAAAGAGCAACAGTAAACATATTTCACCTGCCGGACGGCTTAATTACTTACGGATTTCAGACATTCACGGTGGTTGTTGAGAATTTCCTGTCCTGCATCCGAGCAAGCGTATGTCAGAAGATAGTAGCTCTGAAATGACTTCATGGACATGTTTTGGAAAAAATTACCCTAAGGAAAGATCCGGAATCTTTTCGGTGCGTGAGGAGATCGGAGACGGTGTTGGAAACCTCGACAACCTCGGAATGGCTGCACTTGTGGGGAACTGGCAAATCATCCTATAAGATTGTTGTTCGGTCCCTGTGTTTGTTTAATATTCATAAATCTGACCCGATCTGGCTCTAATTCTTCCGCGTGGAGTATCGCACTAATGACAGTTAATAGAGCTCGATTAAGCTTCATCAAAATGTGCCGACAGGTTGCAATGACTGCTTGGCGGAAATTCGCAACAATTTCCTACATTTCTCCAGTGTTCCCCCTAGCGGATTTGTATCACATTGCCTTCAGATGATTGTCAGACTCCACGAGCGTAAATGAGGATAATTCTGACAGCGATGGCCTGTCCAGCTCCCCCGGGACTTTTCCCGCCGTTCGCACTGCTTCCGACTCGTACATCAGACAAAAACATGTCGTGACAGCGAGCCATAAAAGGGGAAAACCTTACAAGTACTAATGTCTTCACGTCTTTCCTTTCCGATTTTGGCGCACTTCAAATTTTGCGCACTTAGCATAGCAAACTACTGAGCGCGTAAGTCTCTTACGTCTAATTTACATAATGGAAAACCATTATATAGCTCGAACGATGGTTTTGTCGCCTAATAAATGGCTCTGATTGACACGTTTCCTTCATTGCTCCCTATCAAAATTAGCATTTGAAAGCGTGACTGCTCGCCGGAAGAAAGGCCGCCAGCTGTGGTGAAGACCATCATCTTAGGACGTCCGAACTCATTGGCGGAAGGCTGATTAGGCGTCTCGTGCTAACCATGTTTTGATGGCGGTCTCCATTTCATTTGGGGGTGTTAATTTGTCGTAGCCTCTGCTGGCTGACTAACAGACCACCAATTACCACTTCGAGAAGTGTGGGACAATGGTGCCAGACGTTGGTTCTCCCGGCTGCCAGATCCACTTGACAGTCCGGCAGCTCCTCAAGGAGAACACTCCATATCCGTCAGCCTGCGTCTCATACATGGCAAACACTTGGACTTGAATGTAAATTAGCTAGTGCAGAATGTAAGCCAAAAAAGCACCGTTTTGTTTTTCTCCCTGGCGGAAGCTACTGTATACTATGGCCCGTTACGGTCTGCTGGAGATGATTGCCCGACGCATTAGAATGCAAATTGACGCTTTTGAAACAAGCCGAGTGGGCCACCCTGTCTCTGAGATTATTCGCCGTCTAATTTCCTCGCCCTCGGATTAGTGATTGTAGCCAATCTGGAGACTGCGCGCTCTGATCCTGCCAGAGGGCAAACGACTACTGCCAAGCAGGACGTTAATAAGGAGCTTGCGCAAAGAGACAGACAAAATAAGTCTTACCTTGATGCAAGTTTCGAGTTCTTTCAGATGAAGGCATTGTTCGGAGCTGATTGTCACAACATTGTCCTTCAGCTCATACAGGGTCCAAGCCCATTCGTCGAGGATTTTTATGAAGCACCTGACGAGGCCCACATAATTGCACTGAAATTGGAGATAGTCATAAAAGAAAACGCATAGTATTTCACAGGCGTCAGAGAAGAGAAATCTAGGACCCATATCAGGTGTTTGATCCACCTCACATTGCCTGAGGCCCCCTACGGAGCCATTCGGCTTCCGTTTCATAAGAGCCGCACTCCTGAAATGAATAACCCATTGAGTGAGCGTGAAAATTCCATCATAGCGAAAATTACACTGCGTATTTTGGGACAGCGGGATGTCACCTCGAGCAACTCAAAAGCTCCTGAAGACATAAGCGTTTCCAGTGATGCATCACTCGATGTGATTGAGTGCTCTCTATAAGGCTTAGCGTGCACGGCAGGTGCTCTCCTCGTGTGTGTGTCACGGCAAGACAGGACCCCAATTACCCGCGCAACGTATTCACTCTTTCGTGCCATGATCAGCTGTGACAGTCGAAGCCTATCATTCAAAATGGGACCAGATTCAAACATCCCAAAACATGTCAGTCAAAAGAACTTACCCCACTATCCTGGGCAACTGTGTTGGTCACAAACAGGGCCAGTAATACCGCCGGCAGCCTCATCTCTGGTGTCAAATCTCTGTAAGATGATGGTATAAAAAAGCGGGTAATAGGCGAGAAGTAGCAAAATTAAGAAAGTGTAATGGTGTCGTTTATATTGTTTCAGAAAAAAAGGTGCGGGGCGCTGGGTCTGCCTATGCATTCGACATGTCATTCATCTCGATATAAGCCCGCGTTGCACACCTACTTACTCATTCCTGACATTCAATGACAACTCCGCTAAAGCGGGCGCTTCTGATTGAAGGGATGAAATTAATGAGAAACATTAAAAAACCGAAGTCTAAGTTTGGGCACGTGGGAGAGAGCCGAAGAGTGCTGAATGTATGCGCACGCCTGCCGTGAAGGGGAGGGATAAAAATCGATTCACCTGCCCGAAGAAAATAATGTATTCTAACAACAAAAACAAGTTGCAAAAGCAGTACGAAAGGAGACTAAGCCGACCTTTTGCCGGGGAACCTAGGCGCGAGGAATTGGATAAACAAGGTTTTGAGGGAAAACGGATACCTCTATATCTTAGTGTGCGTTTTATAAAAGATATCTGGGGAGATATCGCTTGACAACAAATTGAGAAGCGGGGACAGAATTGAAAATTGATTCTACGAGCACCTGGGGGTGAAATATAGGAGAGCAGACATGAATAAAAGAAGAGCTGGAGAACATACAAATCTCGGCTCTGCGGCAACGTACTTAAGCGTGATTTGAAGCTGTCAGCGATTATTGGCCTACGCCCTCTGCGGCTACCCAGGTAGAAATGGGGGTGAAGCCCGTCAACGACGAATGAATCCCAATTATAGATCAAAAGTGCTCAGCACAACAACTAACTTATGTATAAATATGGCTTCCAGATGGCGGGGAGATCGAGACAATAGGGCCATGAGAAAGCCTCAGATGAAAACATGTACGAAATCAAGAGCGAGGCACGAAGATTGAGTAATTGGTGCAGAAACATGTGATTGTGGCCGCAGATGTTTCATGAATTGTAACGCCGCGCCTGTTACCTTTTTTGCTTTTTCGCTGGTCTGCAGTATATCAACCTAGAAAAAGAACGGAATCCGGGTAACTAAGAGACACGCTTGTATGTAGCACGAGGCATTCCTCCCTCAACATGTTTAGAGCTTAGGAGCAGGAGTGGACAATAAACAAACTAAACCAATTGGTGGCTGGATCTTATAATAGACTAGAGAAACAGGGGAAAGGGGCCAAAGAAAAACTTAAAACAAGGTTGACTAGCAAGGCCTGCGAAGCGCCTGCTGATTAGGCGAGCACAGGAAGAAGGAGGGCGGGGTCGTGCATTCGACAGCCGGATCAGCCCAATTTGGACTACACATTCACATAAATAAGTGACACTTGGCATCTACTTCGAAGGAAGTTCTGTTAGTGTTTTTCAGTTGGAATTCCTTCTAACTTATGTGGGGCCATCAGAACTATATAGGTGCTTTAAATGTGAAGCAAAATGGCAGAGAAGAATGATGGAAGAGCCCCAGCAAAAAACTTTTGAGCGATGAGCCAACAAAAATATTTTCGGAACACAAATTGTCCAAATTAAGGACAGCCAAAAAAGAGCTTAAGCCCACTTGTTTTGTTAAGGGTCGTAGAGCATGCAGCCTAATCCAGAGGATCGTATTTCGCACCCCAGCCGCCCCGACCTTTTTTGGTAATGGACGGGTGCATACTGTGATTAAGCCGTTGCCGTGCCCTCTAAAATGGCATCTGTCTTGAACGGAGGCGCAACTACAAAAAAGGAGAAGTAGAGCAGATTGGGCTACAATTTGGCCACATCCACTGGGAGGGAAATTGGTTCGGCTGGTCCCCAGAAGAAAAAAAGGCTGGAAGAGATGGCACACGAGATCGGGAAGCAACTTGACTAAGAGTGGGAGAGGGGACTGAGACCAATCGGACTCCTCTCTCGGTAATGTATTAGAGTCTCATCTCTCTGTCTATTTGTCTCGATCTCCACCGTTTCGTATACAATGCCAGCGCCAGTGTCATATCAATGCGCCACACTCAAACATAGAAGCCCTCTAAATCTTCAAAATAGCTCATTTTTCTCCCACAAGACATAAACAATAGTAAAAGTTAAAAAAAAACACTGGCTGGGCCATCGCATGCCGGCAGCAAATCTCTTTAGGAAGTTTCCTGTTGATGTGATGGGCGTCCTTCTAGGGCAGCGAGTAGTCTTTGTCAGGATCTATTGAGGAGTAAAATGTCCTAAAGGGGAAAGTGTTTGGAAAAACGGAAGTAGGCTCTCCTACAGCCGAACATGAGCCTCAAAAAGCAATTAAAATGGACAATATAAGGAAGAAGTAAATGGAAGGCTTCCAGCGCCAAGGGAAATGTGATCCGAGGTGAGGTGTGTGCAATGTGAGAAGCCATACCACATCCCATATCACGCTGTTTTCTGTAGTCTGGTCCTGCCACCCCTCTGGATTTTATGAGGCTTCTTGATGGGCAGGTGCACGAGAGGGCAAGAGGTTTCCAAAATGCTCGGGGAGCCCTTCTTCTAGAGCTAGATGGGCATATTTTGCACACGCACGTGACGAAAAAGAGAGAGGGCCAAGAGAGCCGTGAAATCGATGATGAGTTGAAACACGAGGATGAAACTGATAGCAAACAGCCTCAGATTAATCTTCGGGGCTTCCCTTAGATACGAAGTTTCAAAAGCTGGCGATGGCAGAAGAAATTATTCAAGAGCTCTCTCTCTCTGCGTCGGTCTAAGCATTCTTGGCTGGGAACGTCTTGAGGATGAAGAAATAGAGGGGAAGTCTGCTGTTCGCAGAACTAAATCCACCAAACAAGGTCAAAAGGCGGCTCCCAGATGGCCGAGTGCCTAGAAGAACATATAATCACAGGCTACGGATCCAATTAGCAAATTATTGACAAAGTCTGTTCTTCAAAAATTTATTCCTCGTCCTCGGAGGACAACACAAACAGCTAGAAGCAACTGGACGACGGAGAACTTTCAACTTCAATCACTGAAAATTCGTGGCTGAATAGCGCTGATTGGCTCTATTTTTCGACTAATAGACAGAATCGGGAAGGCTGCTGGTGAGTGCCGGCTCTGCTTTGGTTTACAAAGCAGAAGAAGAGTAGAAAACAGAGCAGTTCAGGCAGAACAAATTAAAATGTTTTTGAACCGGGGTGGTTGGCAGCGAGCGAAGAAATCAGGGAAGACAAATAGCAACGTTTTCGGCAAACAGCTACCTCGCACCTATAGCGCAATTGATGAGGGAACAAGTCACAATAATCTTTCATAAAAGTCTCACCAAGGCTTCAACAAGTATTCTGGGGCAGGTTCGGAATAGTATATACGAAAACGATCCTTAAATAAGACTGACGTCCAAAATAAAGTTGGAATGTCAGGTAAGGTAAGGATAGCCTATGAATTTGCTGGTGATAATATTCAGCTGTCCTAGAGAGTTGTAGAGGGTTGTTCGGCAAGGCTAGCAATAATTGTGTCGATATCCATAGAATCATCCTCAGCAACAGTTTGAAACGGTGAATCATAAGTATTTTGCGTTTTCCCACTTTTTTGTCTTTTAATCCGTGTCTTATATAGCCAGCCGAATGGCCGGGAGGTGCTCCATTAAATGCGCAATGTTGTGAAGACACATCTCTCGAATTTTTGGGAAGTCGAACATATCCGACGAGCGCTACATGCAGTCAATGCAATCCGCTGACGGTCTTTCAGTTTGAAAAATAGTGAACTCAAGACTTACAATCGGGTACATTAACATACCAAAATTTGAGAATTGTGAGCATTGCGAAGTAATAGACGGTTGCTCCCATTTCGTAATGATCGGGATCTTCCTAAAAAAAACAATCTTTTACAAGACCGCTTAGCATTCACGTTATCGAAACCACCGTGGAATTTTTCTTGAAAGAACGACGAATGAATGGCCAACATCTGTAACCAAAGTATTCAAAACAAAAAGATACAAAATTGACCGCTTTGTGACAGTGGAGAACTTGAAGTTCGTTGTCCTCACCGTAAAACTAGGGAACATAGTCCGAGGTTCCCCACTCCGACCCGAAATTTTTCAGGAGGAGTGACTCTGAATGTCATTTTCAACTAACTCTCATAAATAAGAAAAAAAACAAACAAAAAATTCACAAATCATTGGCTTTAGAAGCAACCTTTTTGGGAGAAGGTCCAGCTTCGCTGTTCCCAGCTGATTCCTAGTTCAAATTGTGGTTTTCCTTTGAAAAAATGCCTAAATTCATTGCGTAGATGAATGAAAAATAGGGAGGGGTGTCAAGTGCCAATGTGGCTGTTAAAAATGCTACAGGCGCACTTTACAATTAGTACAGCAAGGCATGAAAACCGTACCAACTGTTTCTTCACGAAGAATACCAACTGAACCAAAAAGAAGACGAGAACAAATAAAACACCTTTTGGAGATGCTGCCTCCCTAAATTGTACAGTTACAATTATGGTAAAAGGAAATTTAACTCCTTGTTGATTAAATTCTTTCCTGTGCCAGTCTATCTAACGATGGCTACCTGCTACATCATGCTATCTGTTCTTCGTTTAAAGAACTTCTTCTTGGGCTTTCTTCACTGTGAGACTAAAAAGCACAGGTATAAGATAAATTTTGCTTAGTCCATTTTTCTGTATCTGCTATCTTCGAAGTAAATCTGTAAGGTAAACCCAGAGAACTATTTTAGCCTGTTTGCGACCACTTTTTTGTTGCTTTAATTTTAAAATCGAACTTCGCAACCAAGAAAATATACTTGGCAACAAATTGAGCAGTAAAACTGTATTGTCGCAAAAGAAACAAAATGAACAATACATTGCAAAAGCTTGAAACATGGAAACTGGAGTCCAGCTTTCCTATTTTGACCAATTTTCACTGATTTCTTCTAAAAGTGCGTGGAAAATAGTGAGAATCCAAAAGTTTCGAAATTTCTCTTTCGCGCACAAACACTGTACTGCGAGTATTCATACTCATTTAGGTGTCGCTCATCGTTGGAAACAGTCTATAACAGTCAAACGTCTCGGGCTTGAACCCACACCACTCTTTTTCGTCTCGCTGTCAAAAAAGCTTCACACATAAAGACAGACAGACACGGCACGTGCTTGTATAGTGTTGAGAAGCGTTAATAGCTTCTACTGTTTCTGTGATATGTTTGTATTCTGTTGTTGTTTAATAGTAGTGCGCTTTTGGCACTTCGAGATTTGGATCCAATAAAGCTACCGTTTGACTTCGCTCCATGCTACAACATATAGATACCACCTTTGCCACACAGAACTATGTCAGAATAAAAACACACTTATTTTATCTAAGTCCCGACCATGAATTAGAATTCTCTCTTGCTCATGTTTACCATTTGTTGTTTCATAATAAACACTTTTTCTTCCTGTGTTCGATGCTCTTGCCACCATAACAAATGCACGTCGAATGTCAGTGAGGCCGGCTTCCTTCACTAACTCTGTCTGGATTGGTTGAACATGAGTCTCTGGCCTTTTCTAACCACTTCTTCCTCTATTTCCAGCGCGATGGCTATAGCCAAGTTTGTGCTTGTAAAGTATACTTTCATGGTGTATTTGGTAGATATCTTTTGAATTTGGGGAAAGGCGTATCTTGTGGCAAACTGGTACATCTGTTTAATGTCCAAATCGTTTTCTCTTGCCTGGCTTGTTATGGCTGAATAAGCGAGTCAGAAACAAGCAAACACTTACCTTCTGTGTCTACCACGTAGACAATCTTTCAAATGGCGAGCATCGTTTCATAGTCACGAACACTCTGAAAAGTACTCGTACAATAAACGAAAAAGAATGAATGAATTTACATCCAAAGCACTGTGCTCACGGGTTGCTGACATATAGTGTTCACGAATATATGGAACTTACGGTCTTGGAAGCGAATATGGCTCGAAAAAATGGAGCCTGGAGGGATAAGATATATAAAATCAGCTAAATCAGCAGTATTAGAAGCCCAACTGACCGATTTGTGACAATGGAGAACTTTCAGTCCCCTGCCTATTCCGAAAGGAGCGCGTAGTCCGACTCTCCAAACCTTAAATCAAAGTTTTCGGCGGAGTGTACCTGAAACCTGTCGTTCTCACTTCATACCAAAGCTTACTGATCAGCACTATTCTTTGCTGGTCTCTTCCTTGAAACGTTGTCTCTAACTGGACCATTCCCCGAATTCATTTCCTGAAGTGAATCTGTAGAAACGCGGCGATGGACGTGGAAGAAATGGGTTGAAACGGTTGCCGAAAGAGACACTGCAAGCGAATTCTTAATGAATCTCGTGGCGGGGCGCGAAAACCGTACCAGCTGTTTATTCAACTGGACAAAAAGAAGTGGAGAAAAACTGTGTTCTCCAATGTGGCGTCGTGATCCTGCTCAAAGGAGATGTGAAATTCTTCGGAAATTGATCGGTTCGCAAAGACGTTTTATGTGCGTTAATTTTCGGAAAATGCGAGGCTGTATGAAAAGCGTACGGTATCACCTCGTTGATGAAACTTGTGCCTACTCTTCCAAACACCTCTATGGAATGGAGGTGAACTGCTACACATTATTACCTATGGTCGCCACTGTCACCCTCTTCCACCAAGCACTACCTTTCAGTTCTTAGTCTCATAACCTTGGCACGTTGTTTGTCGTAATTATATGAAATTAGCGCTTTTTCCCCGTCAGCATGTTTAACTGTACTCATGTATAATTCCAACCCTGTTCTGGTCAATCTATTAATCTTATCTTAATTAGTAGCCACTCAATTCAGCTATCACAAAATAAGCAACATTCTATGCCGACTCTCGAATCACACTGACGTGTTACCAAAAACTTTTCAGGAGTAACATGTGAGCTTGTGTTCAAAATTACGCTCAACTCCACAGCCCTTGTGGTAGATTGAGTAACAAGGTTTTGTAAAAGAACGGAAGCATCTAGTCATTGACAAAAAAGTAAAAGGACATAAAAGTGAAGAGCAAATGGATTTTTCATCAACAGTAGAATGAACAACAAAGACTGTTGATCTTAATCCTTTTGATTACTTTGCGAGAGATAAAACCTGGCCTTTGAAAGAGGGTAAAAGAGTGACTGTACAGATCTCTGCGAATGCCATTTTCAGTTCGGTCTGAAATTGTTAAGCATCAATTTGTTATTGTATTTCCTACCTTTTCGTGTTCCAATCCGAGCCTTTGTCAGTTGCAGAGCCGAGACATTCTCCATCAAATGAGAAATATTGTGAAGACAGGGTAACCGTACCTGTCGCCTAAGAGGGACAGGTACGGTTACCCTGCCATTAATCTGTTTCATTGTCTGCTGTCCCTAATTATATTGACTGAGAGCAGTTTTTTGACAAAAGAACACAAATTACTAGGTAGAAAACTTTGGGGAGATGAGCAGTCTCGTTCCCCATATCGTAATGATTAGGATCTTCCTGAGAAAAACATTGGAGATTTTTAGCAATTAGATTGGTATTCGTTTGTATGAACGAGGCGCGTTTAAGTGGTATTTTTACATAAACTCATAGCACCTATCGGAGGTTATAGTCGGATGAACTAAACTGGGCTTCCGAGTGATTCGGAAAGTATTTTATTCCCGATGTTTGTGAAAAACTCACAAGTCAGATGCTTGCCTTTTTAGCAGACGGCTCAGCCTCCCCGTTTTCAGCTGATCTCTTCCTTGAATTGTTGTTTTCCATCGGGGGTCGCCCAAGTCCGTTTTTCTAAGTCAGTCTCTTCGGAAAAAAAACGGGTAAAAATGAGAATAAGAAACGCTGTAGGCTAGTTTCTTTTGTATAAACACTTCGCCGGGGTGCGAAAACCGTACAAGCTGTGAAAAATCGGTATACGAATAGTTCCTTTTATCAGAAGTAACATCTAAAGATGGATTTCTTGTACAAGTGAATCAACAGCTTCTTCCTTCTGATGATGATACTACCTCAGCTATTTGCCCTTCAAGGACCAACATCAGTACAGCGCTGCCAGTCCCAGTAATTAATGATGGGAACCAGGTAACAAATACATAAGTAAGGTACTTCCCAGAGATTGTTCCTTTCAGAACTCGAAGTTTAATAATCCGAATCTCAGGACAAGGCTGATTTTCTCCAAATAGAGTCGCGTGGTAGGTGTATTCAGCCTCTTTACACCAGAAAACGTGACTCTAGACCGTCTAATCCTATATGTTTTCCCAATTTCAGCACGTATCACTTCTGTTTTGCCAATAGTACCTTTGATAGATTGCTTAGGAGCTTATTGTATCCAGTACTAATGAGATGTCTTACTAACGCCACTCACTCCAAATCCTTAGCCTTATAAAAGTGATCCGTTCTAATGGTCTTGGTTCAGATGCGGCACTGGACCCTTCTCCTACTGCCCATAGCTATCCTGGCTTTACCAGATGGTTTTGGAATTTCAATCATTGTCCCGGAACACAGCGCAAACCACTTCAATCTCCACGTTAAGGAGGTCGGTTATAGTTTTCAGTTCTAATCACTGAGTTTAGGCCGCTCGAGCCTTTAGAGTAAAAAGCATGCCGATCACACTGGTCGCTCAGAGACAGCAATATCAACCAAAAACAATGTGCACGAAACTGGAAAAGACCGTACAGTCCGCCTTACTGAAGAGCCCGAAAAGTTACATCTTCATTCTGATGTAAGTCTTAGTTTTGGAGCAGAAATCTTTTGAGGGAACACAAGATACCCCATTTCTGCTACCGCTCGTGGAAGTCCTTCTACACTCCACGTGTTTTTTTGGTCACCGTCAGTCAGAAAAACCCGGAGGATCTGAACAAGGTAGGGGTCAAATTCTTGAACTTTCAGACTGTTTCAGACCTTCTTCTGGTTCATGGACGGAACACTGTATCGCGCTTCGTCATGGGAAGGAATAGCTACACACCTTCACAAGAAGCTCAAGCAGGAAGGAATCAAACGGATTCTTGTGGACCGCAAAGGAAATCTGGTTACACCCAAGGAAAGGGCACCGTTAGAACAGCCTCCAAGAGCCACCTCAGCCACCACAGCTCTAACCACGCTGGAAACTACCACGGAATACTATACAGCCTACAAAAGAAACCCCCAGATCTCCTATGCTCTTCGCCAGAAGATTGAGGAAGCTAAACTGGACCAGGACAGGGTAAGCATACTGTTAGGGTTTGGGTAGAGCGCGTTGTTTTCGTAGATGACTCACAGACGTTTTGAGTGGGGGCATCGCGTGCGCAACTAGTGAGTACAAAATTTACGAGACCGAATACTGTAGAGATAGCAGAAACTTGCTTGTAGCAAACTACAAAACGTCGATAGGGTTTTTGGTTTGGACGATAAGCCCAACTACCACAAGGGACAGTAGAACATATCGGTTAGAGATTGGGGAGAGAAGCAGTGGATAGAAACAATAGTGTGTTGGCTAGCTGAGCAACAGTAAGAGCCGTCCCCGCTATTGCTTTCTTGATATTTTTGTAAAACCAAGGTTCCAGGCTGCCGAGAAGAGACGCAAGCGGTTCGAGATGATGCTCGTTGGCTGCGCTGCCATGTGCACACTGATGATCGCTTTTGCCATCAGAACCAATTGTTTCACTCAATCGTACGTTTTCCAAAGATTCATTGGGTATGGATCGTATGACAAGTTCAGCGATCTAGAAAAAGGGATGTAGAGGTTCGGATGCGGTTGTTAATAGCTATTTTATTACAACGTAATATTACAGGGATGAAGCTGAGAAGAAGAGAAATGAGGACATCGCCGAAAACAACACCAATACCGCCAAGTATAAGTATAGTCTTACGGAGCAGATGGCAATCCAAAAGTTGAAGAAGAAGAGTTTTTGAATAAAGAGTTAGAATACAACACGGGGTAGAGAGTTTCCAAACGGGGCTCGGGGAGGATGGCTTACTCCTCTTCCTCCTCCTCCTCCTCGACCTCCTCTTCCTCAACAACCTCCTCCTCAGCTGGAGGCTCTGAAAACGAAATTTTGACTTGAACAGGACCAACTCTTACCCTCGACGGGGGCGGCCTCAACCTTGACCTCCTCCTTGGGAGCTTCCTCCTTGTGCTCCTTTCCCTTCTTACTCCATTCGGGCTTGTCGGACTTCTTCTGAACATTTATCGATGTCAAACACATGAAAAAGTTTCGCACCTTGACTTCAAGAATGGCCTGGACGTTGTCCTTCTTGACGTTCTTGAGGTTTCCTCGGAAGTCGGCCTTCTCTCCGGACTTCTGGGCGGTAGCCTTGAACTTGTTGTCGTATTTGGAGACCTTCTTTAGAGAGGGCTTGACGCTGTAAATGAAGTTCAGTTTCTGTGTTTGTCTGTTTCTTACAATTTTCCTCGGAGATCATTGACCTCAATGTTCAGGGCGTTGATGGTGCCGTCTTGAGAAGCGACCAGCTGAAACCAATTATTGAGCTCCGCATATACCAACACAAACCTGGTTGATGTCCCACTTCTCCTCCTCAAGCTTGCAGACACGGGCGAACAGGTCCTCGTAGATGGAGATGAGCTTGTCTGAAAGGAGAGGTTAGAAAATGAAAGCATAGCCAAAAATACTCTTGTCATCGCAGCTGTCGACGTCGGGGAGAGGGATGGTTCTCTGGGCAAGGATCTGAAAGACCCTTCTTTCTGGAAAGAGTTTGACTCATACCTTGACACGCTCCTGCTCCTTGAGAAGCTGCTGTCTCTTGAGGTCCTCAGCGGCCTTGATCATGAGAAGCTTCTGAAAAAGATTCTTTACCATATTCTAGGTGACCACAAACTCTTAGCTTCTTCTTTCTCTCAGGTGTGAGGAATCCCTTCTTGGCCTTCTTCTTCTGTCCGGCCTCCTCAAGACGTCTACGGACCTCGGCCTTTTTGGCCTCGCGTTCCTGGGCCTTGCGGGCGGCATCCTTAAGTTCAAATTTTAAGTCGGACCCCAAAATGGACTTACATCGCCTCCCTCGTCAGCCTGAGGTCCTCCGTAGCGAATCTCATCCGCCATGTCTAATACCAAAAAATCAGAAAGAACCATGAGAAAGAGAAAGTGGGAGAATGTGAGAGAAGAGCGAGTCAGAAGAGCATTGAACTATTAACTGTATGAAAAAGTTGGTTGGAAAGCTCAATGCCAATGATCCAAAAATAACAAGTGGGCGGTGTGTGGTCAGGTCCAAGTGAACTGGCGGCAGTGTTGCTCGGGATATTGTAGGGGCCCTCGACTCTCTCGCGGACCCACTGTTCCCTCAGCCGACATCTGTGTCCTCTTTGATTAATGGCTCCTCATCGGAGCAAACGGTGTGTAAACCAGAGCGTGGGTGAGAAACACCGCCCCGTGCCCCGGATCCAAGAAAAACGCGAGAGCTAATAACAAAAGGGCCTTTTTACGGGTACACTTTTTCAGGCTGGTCCCAGAAGTTCCATGACAACTCTTATAGGTGTCAGCTTGTCGCCATAACTTTTTTCATCGGCGATCGGGCGCACAGTGTAAAATGGGATAAAAAAAAGTATGCACGAGCGCATAGCAAATGCTTACCAGTTTAAATAGTAAACGTACTATGAGGAATGCTCGAAAAGTGGTAGTTACTGTCCGAATAAGGTAAAAACTGTAAGCATCGCATGTTAAGAAAGGACGTTAGTAGCTCGCAAAACTGCTTAAAAGGGCTTGATCAAGAAACTGTGCAAGGTAAAACGATCACTGCTAGGAAATTAGATGGTCTGCTTCTGAGCAATTGGAAATGTCGTGTTTGACCTGATCCTAGCAATAATAAAAAGACTGATCTGTTCCCACGCAGCTTCTAACTTGTATCCCAGCATGTTACAAAATAGTCTGTAGTCTAAAAATAAAGATTTTTGCGCATGTGCACTGCCAGCCCAAAGTCTCTGTAGAGAAAACGACCTCAAAGGGTTCAACGGATTACTGTAGTGAGAGTTTGCACATTTTCTGAAGCCAATATACGGCTAAAGGATAGTGAATCTCATTATGTCTAGGTTGGAGTTTCCAAGCTGGGACGAAATCTGATCCAGGGCCTGCTAAAGTCAAAACATAAAAACGGTACTGTAGCCTAAGTATACCAGAGTCGGTGGATTGTAACCAAAGGTAGTAAAGACGTAATAGGGTCAAAAGGAGAGCAATACTAGGAGTCACCATTGTCGAGCTAGCGAGCTACGCCAATTAAGAGGAGCACCGTTGTAATAAAACGAATCACACTGGGGAGGCAGTGATCCCCGGTAAACACCCACTCTCGACGTAGAAAGAGACTGGCACGTAGGTATTAAAGAAAAAGACGAGGAACAGTGTTCAAAAATCGAACGCTCATGAGCCGAAAATGGATTCCGGGATCCTTAATACAGTCTACGCCTACGCTTTGAAGAAAACTTCGAATAACACGACTTGTTGTTGCCCAGAATGCGAAAAGTGCCGAACAGAAAAAAGATGTAATTAATATCTGATACTGGGCCATCAAGTTTTTTATTTGCTTGGTATTTTCAGACGACCCTCGGCATGAACATGAACCAGTAAAAACTGAACTTTTTTTGTGAACAGTTCCATTAGTACACTTTTCGGGATCTACCTTTCGGTGAAGTATAAAAGAAGTTGATTAAGAAGTGTTTAAAAACTTTGACAGCTATGAATCAGGCAGGATTAATCTTTTCTACTTTCGGTCTATTCACTTTTTGCCCATAGACTAAACTAGTTTTTGCATGGGTCTTGAAAATTTGTTTTTAGATCAGCCTCTCGAGAAGATTTGGTTTGTTTCTCGGTATCCATTAGCCGAATTGAGCTACTTTCTCTCTGCAAGGTGAATTGGTGAAACTATTTCTGTCTTTTACAATCGATCTCACTGGTTTCTGCCCTTTCTGAATCAATTTCCACTTCATTTGCCAGATGGTCTCTGACTCATTTTTCTGATTGTAAATCGTTCCACCCGACAGTTCCGCAGCAAAACCAGACTCCTTTTCGTCTTCGTGCCAAATAGCAGAAACACTTCCGCAAAGTTCGCTTGCGCAAGTGCGAGGATAACAAGCTTGACCAGCCTTCCCCCGCGCACAGCTCCTCCGCTGCGGCTCTGCTTTAGGTTTGGCGCGCGGCCAGGCCCCGCCCTGCGACAAAGAAGGTCGACAGTGCACAGTTACACGAACACGAGAGCGGCTTTTCTTGTTCTTTGCCGACTTGTCTCACGTTTTTTTTCGGCGAGACCCGAGCTTCCTTCATTTTTCTGCGCCTTTAATTAGAATAATTAGGCGTCAGAAGCAACATCCATCATCCAAACTCTTATCCTAATTGTTTTCAGTCTATTCCGGACTGGTTCTTCCTGCGCGTAATTTAATTCCAACACCTTTTTTCACGAGATTACACTGCTTCAGACAAAAAGTGACGCGTTTCACAACATTTTCGACCAGAGTTTTCCCACACACATATTGTTCCAAATTGATTTTCGTTGCAGATGCCCACTTGGAGATGATCTGGTCCATATTTCTGCTAGGTGGCTCCACTTTGGCCATGGAGTTCACCCCCTACATACCCTCTGAGCAATACAAATGTGGTGCTTTTCTGGAGGGACGTCATGAAGATAAAGCTCTCAGTCTTTACTATTCCGCTATTGATCAGTTCATTTCCTCGATCTCTTCGCCTTTTCCTCATGCAGGTTCGTTCTGTTTTTTTACGACATCCACTGACAGCTATAATCGTAAATCCGTTTCACTTTTTAGTAGAATTCGGGTTCCCATGTAACGACAACCATTCATACAGCCTTTTTGGGGATCTCGATAATTGCCTCCTCTCCCGTCCGGGGGCAGGGAAAAGCGAACAGCAAAAACAACACCTGTGCCCGTATTGTTTTTCGAGTAGGAAGGAATTGGAACGTGTTTACACAGTCTGGACAAATGAAATTCGACTAATCAGCATAAATCCACTTGGAGGCTCCTTCTCTTTCCGACATTAGGGTCTAGTGTGACAATTGATTTTATTTGTTCGCGTCTCGTAGTACTAATGAGGTAATAGCAGATATCGCTATGACCAAACACTCAACGGAGAGCCGCCGATTGACCACAGGGTCGACCATGCTCTTGTGCAGGTGTTCTATCCTGCAAAGTAAACATAGAAGGGCTTAAGAAACTGAAATTTTCAGATCTGCTGTCAAATCGGGCGTTGGTTGGTGATCTCAACGAATGGGACAAGTCGTTTAGGACAAAACACAAAGAGGTATGTGTACATCGCCCCGATGTAGCTCATCAAAGAGTCCGACTTTCCTCTGCTTTTGTTTGACCGCGATTTCACGTACGTTCGACTAACTCGGACAGCCAACAGATTATCGGAAGTGACCCGTGCAACCGGTCCGCTGCCCCTTTCTTAGAGAGTGATTATCAGTATGTCAACATAACAATAGTATAGCAGTGCTAATATTTTGAAAGGCTGACCGATTTAGCTATAGAGGTGCCTCTATCAGTGCCGGAACCCCCGCCGGGGATAATCTTCCATGGCCCACTTCGGCGAGAGAAACTGACACTCTGTTACCGCAACATACCATTTTAACGCCTCAACGCGTCTACAGGGGAAGTGATACGACCCCATGTTATGGTGAACCGAAACCTGGAAAGGGCGAGGGAAGCCGGCCGGAAACCCAATCCCACCGTTTCACTCGCAGGTGTATAGTTACGGGTCGATTCAATCCCAGGTTTGGGAGAATAAAGCTGCAAATAAAACTTCGAGAAAGAAAATCGAGTCATATCTTTCCATCTTTGTTGCCTAGGTTATTTTTTTTTCAGAACGCTACGAGTCAGTAAAGTAACAAAGACAAAAAATACTTTTTCCATGTTCCATTCACTTCAAATCCCTCTCCAAAGTGATAAAATTACCATGCGAATCAGCAGAAATGAGGCGTGACTGATTGTGAAGAGATCAGAGGGCGCGGCGTCGCTCTTTGAGGACCGTGACGCGACCCTTTTGAGCGAAGTCTTAGGTGTTGCGGAACAAGGCAAGTAACCGCCGCAAACATGGTCTTGCGCGTGCCGATTAAAACAATGAACAAAAGATGAGCTCTTTTTCAGTGGTTTCAATGGCAAAGTGGCTGGATCATTTTTGCTGGAAGCATACTTCTTCTCGGGATTGTGTTTCCAGTTCTGTACATTTTGTACAGGTAGAGAAGGAAAGAATGTTGTTTGAAAGTGTCATTCAGGTGCTGTTTATGTTGTTGCTCGTCCAAAGAGCTTGCCACAGACCGAAAAATGGACAGCTGTAAACGGAATTTCCTAAACATTGTGATAGCTGTCTTCATCGTCTTGGACGTGTAAGTGACTCTTTCTTTTTCCCCTTAAAGAGCCGCCAAGACCGGTTCACTTATTGCACAGTTTTCGGCCGACTGGTCTTTTCCCCAAAAGAAAGCGGGAAGCAATCAAATTAGCACTTTTACACGTGGGAATTAGTCACCACCGTTTTTGCAGGTTTGCTGCGGCTACCGTCCTCGTGAGTTCGCAATATGCCCAGTATGGAATGTCCGAGCTGCCGGGACGCCTTAGCCATTGTGTCGACGACCTACAATTATATAAGAGGGACACCGATACGGTACAAGAGGGAAAATTTTCAAAGACTCGCGAGGTTTTTTCAGAGGATACGCAAGTTATTAATTGACGACTACCAAACCTTGAACAAATCAGTTAACAAACAGCTGGCTCAGGGTGGACAAAATGTGGTCGGTAGAGTGAAAAAGCTCACAGGAGCTCAGGCTATTGACACACTTCTCAACATTAGTAAAAGTGAGATTTTTAGAGTTTCATTTTGTTTTTACTGGAAATTCTAGATGCCGGTAAGGTACAGAACGTTCTTGTTAGTCTCCGAAGCCAAATCAACACTATTAACGAGGATGCTACCAAGTTCGAGGTGTGTTTTCAATCTATTTTTGTCTTTGATTAAACGGTAAGTTCAACGATGGCGCGTTTTACGGTGCCTTCCGAATGATACCCGTTTCTTTGCATCATTTTGAGCTCCAACTCTGATAAAACGGTAGGATATAATCTCATTATCCTTTTTTATGAGTAGGATACCAATATTGGACAGTGATACCATCGATAAGACCTAGATTTTGCCACATTAGCCTGTGATGGTCCCTTCAATCGATAGAAGATAGTTTTTTTTTCTTTCACTCTACTGTCTCTAATATTTGAAATGTAACGCGACTTTTTCAGGTAGAATTCGGCCGGCTAAGAAAAACTGCCACAGATGAGCTGCTGGAGTGTGTTCAAAACGAGGTCGATGCCATTAAGGCTGTCTGTCATCGAGCTGAAAAGCTCTTATCTGGAGTCCACACCTCACAAATAAAACTTGATACGGTAGATCTTCTTCTTTTTGTTTTCATTCTTGATTTAGGAACTGCTACCCAGTAGAAATGAGGAAGCTCTGACACGCATTATCAACACAAACATCACCAAAGCTCTGTCCTCTTCAATTTCACAGTTCTCCGGCATTGAAGGACTTTTACAGCATGAAATTGATTCAAAAATACACGGTTGGTCCGACTTCCTTTACGAACAACAAGCATTGTCTCAGCTGCACAAAACACGTTGCGGCAAATTGGAGACGATCTTTTCGTGGTGGCCGAGACGATTTCCACACAGATAAGACAGGCAAGTGTTTTGAGGGAGAGTTTCCATTTTGAAAATTGCTATAGGTTAACTTTGATGATCTGTACAAGGAAATCTCTCGTCTATCCGATGAGAAGAAGACACCCGCCGTTCGATACGTGAAATATGGATGGATTGCCTCGATCGTTCTCTCTGGAATTTTTATTCTTCTCTCTGCCGTGTTCCTTTTCGGTCTGATTTTTGGAATTTGTGGAAGAAGACCGACCTACTACAATGATGACTGCTGTGTTAGGTCGAACGGAGGCCGGTTTTACTCGTGGTAATCTATTCCTCAAGTTTTAAACAGTGATTCTTCAGTGGAATTTGGCTAACAGTTTCTTTGTTCTTCTCGCTTTGTCTCTTCACCTCAATCATCCTGATCTTTGTCGGAAACAGCTCATACTTGGTCTGTCAGCCACTTCGAGATCCCCTGTCAAGACCAGACATGATGGCAGTAAGTTGCTTCTATCATATTTTTCATCACTTCCATTTAAAGCTAGCCGAACGCTATATTGATCTCTGGAAGGTGGATAGAGGTGCTCAAGACCCGGTCACCCCGCTTATGGACAGTCGAACGGCTGCTGATGTTATCCGAGCCTGCAGCAGAAACGAGACCTTTTATGAGATTTTCGAACTTGACAAAAAGTATCATCTCAATCAGCTCAAGGTACATTAGAATTAAGTTTTGTACACTTTTCATAGGATTTCGAAAAAGATGCCTACACTCAGCTTGAGAGCTTCCTGGCACAAACTTTGTCCAATCTCCCAGCAGTCAATCCAATTTCTTCCTTGGTAACTGAGGAGGATGCTGCAGCTTTGGAAAAGCTTGTAGACACAAATTTGACAAGAGTTAGTCGCGAAGGACTCGAGAAGGTACTTTTTCCGTTTGAACAGTTAGTCACCGTTAGTCTTAGTTGAACAATGCCATGCAAGAACTGGACCTGACTTCCAAATCCAAAGCCTTCCAGGAGAGCATTGAGAATACTGGAAGCGGAAGGCCTAAAGTTATTTCATCTGTAAGGTTTCTCAGTTCTGTTTTTCTTATCTCTTCATACAGATTTTGGAACAAATTGAGGAGATAGATTTCCGGATAACAACGCCCTTGAGACAGAAGATTGCAGTCTTGTACAAGAACATCACTGCCCTCGACTCCAAGTAAGTTGAATTCCTATTTTTATGCAACACCAACCGTCTACGACGGCTTCGCCGCTTCTTCAATAGCCTATGTTCCCAGGTTTCCCACAAAACTGACTTGTCAACTAAACTTTTCACGCCAGCTTTTTGTTTGTAGTTACGCAAGAACGGACAGATACCATTGCGCTCTAGTAATAGAGATTCTTGTCTTCAGGTTCACCGAAATGCAAGTTCCGGTAGCCACTCTACTCTCGAAGCTACGACACGCACAAGCTCTGCTAATGGACAATGTCAAGAAGCATTTTGAGACTGCTGCTAGAGAAGAACTCAACAGTACTGTTTCGTTGGTGGATCAGTATATTGAGCATGTCCGGACACAAGTAAGGATCTTCTTTGTTTGTATGTGTTTCTTCTAGATGCAATCTGAAATCTCTTCTTGCAAGCCAATTTCCAAGATTGCTGAGCATTCTACTGCAGCACTCTGCTCTCAGACGATTGATCCCTTGGTGAGACTGGCGACAGAGACGTGGATAATCGAAATTTCAGAATGGTACCTGGATGGCCATGGTGGGTAGCATCATCTGCCTTGTATTCATCGTTTTCTTTGCTACATCACTGATGAATCTGTACAACCGGATGCATCCTTACCCAAAATAGTGAGTCACATCGTCAATGTTACATAAGGAAAGTTTCAGCGTGGTAGAGCCTCCCTTGGATCATCACCACATGTCTTCCTTCATAACTGACACCTATGACACAAGGCAAAAACCGTAGGCTATCAGATGGGAAAGCATTTAAAAACTTTCAGGGCTTATTCAAATTACTCCTATACTGATGACTACCACCGAACATACCGATGACCTCCAGGATACTCAACACTTCCGCCATATTTCCTACTTATCAAGTTGACTGTGATCAGCATTTCTTCTCCTTTCTGCATTCAGTTGGTGACATGGGTACAGATTTCTAATAAAAGTTATTTGAACTGTCTCTTTCTCTCTGAAAGTGAGATCCCGAACACTCCCGGCTTCTTGAGGCACATTACACCCGCCTCTCTTGCGCATAGTCATAATCGGAAAAGCGATTCGATCTTGTTTCATATCGCATAACGATCTACGGCCACTTTCCTCGAAGTCTTGACCCCTCAGCTGTTCCTAGTTTTCCTTCACTTTTGCATACCCAAAGAGAGGGTTTATCCCAGATTGGCTTCATTCTCGTGTTTTTCCTACTCGTTCTGGTTCCTTGAGGCGCCATACTTGTAATCGGCAGTCTCCTCTTGACTCATTGATTTATGAGACGCTTTCAGACTGGCTGAAAATGTTAACTATTGTTATATTTTTGCTGCTTCAGACGGTAGGCTCTTTCTATCCTTTAAGAAAAGTTTTACAGGGGAGTAATTTGGCACAAAGTCCCAATGGGGTGATAGGAGATCCTGTCCTGCACTGTGCCGGAGACTTCTTCGAGGTTTCCATGACCAAAAATTGTCCGGAAGATCGTTTAGATTCGATTTGAAACACATAATCCATTTCTTGGGCTAGTTTTTGTGAAGGACCATCTTCACGACCCAAGATGTCGAAGCAGTCCAGTGATTCCTACAGGTGCAAGGAGTGCCAGTCTTCGTCTCGGTTTCAATGACTGCGATGTGGAGAGAAAAGTCTCGGTGAGATTATTTATTAAATAAGGAATGAATGTACAGATAGAATAGCTTGCACACTTATTGAGGGTAGGCTGGGTAGGGGTAAGGTTGATTACCGTAACCGCTGCCTCCCATGTTTCCACCCGGCATGGTAGGGCCACCAGCTAAAACAATGCTTAAAACTAAAGTTGTGAATTCTCACCTCCTCCCTGATTGGAGCCAAAACCACCACCGCCACCCATACCGCCCATGCCGCCCATTCCTCCTCCATAACCTCCAAATCCGCCTCCCATGTCGCCTCCTCCACCGCCATATCCTCCTCCATAGCCGCCACCCATATCTCCTCCGCCACCGTATCCACCACCTAAAAGTGTGGTTTGTTTCAAAACGTGAATGACTTACCATAGCCTCCGTCTCCTCCTCCATATCCACCACCCATATCACCACCGCCACCATATCCTCCTCCTGAAAACATGTTCAACACTTTTTATTGTCGTTGTTTAACACTTGATGACCAGGAACAGGACATTATTGTTAGTTAGTGGGTAGGTAAGATACTATGCCAACAACTTCTTATTCTTATCGAGCTTATTATAGAGACGGGGAATAAAAGCTTAGATAATGTATCACTAAGAGCAAAGGCGTGAAGTTAGTTAAGTTCTGGGCCAGATGGATGACATGAAGAATACAATATTTTGAAAGTTACTCACCTCCCATATCACCTCCACCATATCCACCACCGCCTCCCCATCCTCCATCACCACCTGAATCAATGTGCTACATGGAAAATAGATATAAAGCTCACCATATCCGCCACCACCCATGCCTCCCATCCCGTATCCTCCTCCCCAATCCTGGGCGGAACCTATGACGGCTAGAGTCGAAAGTACGAGTAGTTTAACTGCCATCTTTCTGAAAGTGCGAATTGATTAATATCCAAAGAGCTGGAAAGAATTGATACGCGAGCTGTTTGCAATGGACGATCATCAAGGCAGCCAGCTTTTATAGGGCCGGGAATTGACCGGTCGGAAGCGGGACCACACACACATAAGAAAAAGAACACTGTGTTGACTCTGAAGACGGATATGTACTGTTTTGCAGACGACTCCGCGTGGAATCTTTGTCATCACGGAACTCATTCTGGCCTTCAGTCCTGATTATCTAACCAAGTATGACAGAATCTACAAAGTCCAGTGCTTCTACATGGAAATGGAGAGGAAAATCACGAAGGAGGTTGACGTCAGGTCAGAATGTTTCTAAAAACCACGTCAAAATTTGTTTTGCGCCTTCTTCCGTGACCCTTAATTGGAACCAAATAAGACGAGTGGCTGCACTCCCCGGAAAGTTCTAATTTTTAGCATGCCACCTCCGACTCTCCACACAAAACAACTCCAGATGCCTGTTTGTAAATACGAGGTGCTGGATCAATCACCTACTGGACCTCCTGTCCATTTTGCTACCGTCGGGCAAATGGTATGGTCCTCTTTTCGAAATGTAAAAGGCTTAGGTTTACCACAAGTGGAGCTGCGAAGCTGAGCAGCAAAACACTTTCTGC
The DNA here is from genome assembly GCA_037178855.1 of Oscheius sp. JU75. Lineage (NCBI taxonomy): Eukaryota > Metazoa > Nematoda > Chromadorea > Rhabditida > Rhabditidae > Oscheius > Oscheius sp. JU75. The sequence goes on from JASJZC010000007.1 coordinate 7,872,939, forward strand.
ATGTTGGTCCACTCGTGTTTTGTGGATGACGGCAACGGTGACCGGGTTCAACTTATCAACGAACAAGGGTCAGTTTTTGCCAACATCTCGCGAATCCTTGCTCTCTTGATCGAGAAGAAAGCTATTTGCACCCGAAATTGCTTTCTTTAACGGAACAATGACCAGCCCTCAGTGTGAAACGGAGCCGCCCCAACACTTAATCCGTTGTTTGTCTTTAGACGGCCTGTTTCAGGTGCGCTTTGGACAAGTACCTGTTGACGAATCTCGAATATCCAGCTGATCTTATGGCCGGACGTGAAGCTCACGTCTACAAGTATGCGGACAGAGACAATATGTACTTTGACTGTCAAATAACACTGAGGATAAAGGAGCCGGGCGCGGAATATTGCGAGGTGAGATTGGTGTTCCTCAAAGTGCACATGAGCGTAAACTGAAAACTTTGAATGATCAGAAACGTCATGCTCTGGTCTACTAAGCATTATCTAAGGAAAGTGAGCCCCAAAGTTGAGAGAGGAAACTGACCAAAAGTTGGACAGAAAAAGTACATGCACTTGAAAACTGGCATAGGTGGTGTCAGATGCAGGCTTTGGGGGATTAGAGGAACTTGAGGAAGGTCGCGTGATGGTCCCGCACAAAATAAAGAGTGCATGATTTTTTAGCGAAACAAATTCATGAACCGTGAAAGTATGAAAGTTGGGCAAACGAATCCCTGTCAAAGGCCCGATCACAGGTCGAGTGCCATTTTAGTAGAAGCGTAAAGATTTTTGTTTTGCTTTATAAAATTTCATTGGTGTTTCTTATCCATTAAGTGTCTGTGAGTAAGAACAAAACCGGGAAGCGTTCAAATCTCAAACATTGCTCGTAACATGGTAGGGGAGGATTATATTAGTAAGCTAATGACAGTTTGGTAAAGTTGACTATATTGCATAAACCACGCAACCTAGAAAGTCATTAAAGATGCCTTTGATTCATATTTCATTGTAAACTAGATGCTAACTATGAAGTCATTTTAAAACCTGTGGCTTCTTTACAATCTGTTCAGATTCCTAACTGCCCCGATCCACCAAGGAGACGAAGATCCAATCATTTGGAGTCTGATAGTCAGAATAATGCTGACATTGACTATCAAGAAGATTTCATCATCCCGGTGGATGCTGTTGCCACCGCCAGCTGGCTAAATAAAAACTTCCTTGTGAATCAGGCGGTACAGTCGATCTCAGCCATGCAACAGATCAAGTTTCAGCTAGGCTTGTGCATGTCAGCCGAAGGCGTCTATTCTGTCCTCTTTCCCCATCTCTTCCTTCTCTTCCTCACCGTTTTGGTCATTCGTTCCTCTTACAAAATTGGTCCTAAGAGTTTCTAATAATAACTTTCAATTGGTATCAATGCTGGTTTTTCGTGTGCAATAATGAATGTTTAAAGACAGCGTTTTTTTTCTCGTGGCTCGGCTACTTGACCCCTGGTATGTTGGCGGCTGCAAGCCCACCAGCATCAGCTGATGGGGGTATCGAAATAGCCAACCGCGCTGGCTTTCCTCGACCCCGGTCATGTTGTCCACGACATTCTTCACGTGTACCGTCGGTGCTGCTTCCAAATGGGTTTATTTTCATTGTTTCCAACGGATTCTCGAAGCGTGACTCTTTGTCGAACTGAGTAGCCGAGTAAGTCAGCTGCCAGCCTTATTTTTGCTCTACCACCTACGCATGGTAGCCTGCTCTCGGTGCTATACGGTTCTCGTGCCGTTCACGTGTCTAATCTTACACCATTACGGACACGCTGGTCCTAAGCTCCCTCTTTCTTTGTCCTGTAAGAATATTTATTTAGTCCGCCTCAATTAATGGGACTGCTACGATCAGTAGTTATTCATTAGGTTTCAAAATTGTTCGGGAAATCACTGCACTCTTGGGGATCACCCCATCGAACGATAAGAAGAATCACTTCCCTTAGGCAGAGTCGCCTACTCAATTTGGCAATGGTCACTTCTAAGTATCTTTGGATTTTGGATACTATAGAGTCTATAGTATCCGAAATCAATAGTCTCTATTTTACTTCCTCCGCAATATACTTCACATTATAAAATTGTCAGAAATGGCTTCTGAGCCCTCAACTTCTGGCTACGACACAATGGTTCGTTGTCTCGCCGGAGGCACTGCTGCTGCTGTCAGCAAAACTACGACTGCTCCAATTGATAGAGTCAAACTGCTCTTACAAGTAAACTTTTCATTTTCTGTTCCAAGAAACAAGTTCAGTTGCAACAGCGAAATGATGTCACGATCGGAAGGTACACCGGAATCCGCGACTGCTTGAAACAAGTATCAACTGAGCAGGTACACATTTATTCAACTGACCTAAAATGCTCGCCTATAGGGTTTTTTGTCACTCTGGCGAGGAAACACTTCGGGAGTTGTGCGTTGCTTCCCTAATCATGCACTAAACTTCGCCTTTCGCGATGTTTACAGAAGCATCGTTTTGAGAAATGTTGACCGAGACACACAGTTTAAACAATTTGTTACTGGTAAGTCGTTTTCAGACAAATTCCACCTGTTCTTAGGTTCTGTGGTATCTGGAGGTCTTGGAGGAGCTACTACTTTGATTATCCTTTACCCTTTCGACTTTGCAAGAACACGAATGGCTGTAGAAGCTAAACGGGATGGAACAAAACGATACAAGGGAATGGTCGATTGTTTGGTGAAAATACATGAGAAGGATGGAATCCTGTCGTGGTACAAGTAGGCATGACATGGAATATAGCACAGCAACAGCTTAGGGGTCTGTCTTCGGCTATGCAGTTTGTCATAGTCTCTCGAGCTGTCTTCTTCGGAATTTTCGACACAATTAGGACTAGCTGGAGAGATCCTAAAGAACTTAACATCGCGGCTACATTCGTTCTTGCTCAGGTAGGCAGAAACAAAACTTGTCAACAATTTTCTGTTCAGACCTGTCTCGTACTCTCAAGCTTCTCTTGTTACCCTTTGGATACTGTTAGACGAAAGCTGATGATGGAGGCAGGCAAAAAAGAGAAAGTTTACGGAACCACAATGAACTGTTACAGGCAGATCATACAGTAGGTTTCGATTAATCACAAAAACATTTTTTTTTCAGGAAAGAAGGGATTGTTGCACTTTATCGCGGAGCAGTAGCCAACTCTCTAAGGACCACGGGTGGAGCACTGATTATCACACTGTACTACGAGTTCGCTAAATATCTATGAAAATGAAAGTGTCAGCTTCTAGATAATCTGTTGTTTGAGAACTGCATGCAGAAATCACAGAGCTCTTCATTTTATTTGTTCGAGAAATCGTTGATTAATTGTCAGAACTGAATTACGGCAGAATGAAAAAAACATGAATCACGTTCAAGTAGCTGTTTACCCTCCTTCACCTATACACCAGTCACATATTATCTTTATACCCTGTCGTAGTTGCCTATAAATGCTTGTTTTTCCAGTTAAGCATGCGGTTTTACAGTATGCTTCGTTTCTAGTATTACGCTATGCCAGATTGTTAGATAAGTTTGATCGTATCCAAACATCATCAATTTCAATTAACAATTGGTACATTGGTTCATGATCAAAATTGAATTTATGCGGCAGAAAGAGGAAAAGCATGTCATAGTCAACTCATAATCACTTTTATGCTTTTTCTCGTTGACCTTACCGGTTAATTCCTGTCCATGTGCATACAGCCATCTAAGATTAGAGTATATAAATTTCTAAGCAGACAAAAGTCGCAAGCAAAAGAAATCAAAGATAAAGGGCTTCATCCCTTTGCATTAGATCAACAAAAAACTAGTCGGAATCAGCTCCAGTAGGAATCTCAATCAACTGCTTGGTCACAACAAACACTCATGTCATAGTTGTTCCTTCACTACTCGAACGCTCTCTTGAATCTCTGGAAACCTTGACTTACAGGACTCCTATTCAAGATGAGTGTAAGTATTACGAACTTTCGAGTGCTACTAATCGTTTGACGTGTACCCCTAACCGGTTCGTCATTGCCTTTCAAATAAGATTGGAGGTCTCTCACTATTTCAACACCAACCTTAAAATCAAATCAAATACAGATTGACGCGCTCATTATGAACGCTTCTACCGTTTTGAACTACATCTCATTCGTTTTCTTGATAACCGTTCTCGCTTTCTGCGCCTGGATGGTCATTCGCTGGTGCATTAACTTTGAGAAACGAATGTATGTTTCTTGCAAGTTCATATCCTAACCTGAATTTTCAGCAGTACTCTTGAAAAAGGTCGTGTAACGGGTGTGAAGAAGTGTGACTACAGCTCCGATGATGAGCCCGTTGCCGTTTAATTAAAAGTAAACTGTACTTGCCCATTCTTACTTAACCGAACGTTGTTTTCAGTACAATATTGTATTTGTGTTGTATATGTATTCCTGTTTTCTTTAAACAGGGAACCTCATCGTTGTATGATTATAAAAAGTTATATCAAAGTCGTGTTACCTATTGATTGTGGAGAGCACAGTCTTGCCTAGCAGACTTAACGCTGTTAGATGCTATACCTCTGACAGCTACTGTATATACTCAAACTTTATTACATTGTTTGTTTCTGTCACAATGTCGGTATCAGATTGAGTTTTCTACCGTCTACCAAGACAGCCGACTATCAATTTTTGTTAAGGTTTGAATTATATTCGATTTTACCACAAGTTTATTTCTAAGCCATTAAATCCTTCGTATCTTCAGTGAAAGTAGTTTCTTTAATGCAAAATAAAAAGCAGACGTGAAGGCAGAAAATTGTTTAATCGTTAGCTTACGGTAGGATGGTTGTAAATACGTAGTCGTAAAATGGGCTACTTCTGCTCTGCAAACGGCTCAAGCGCGGCACGGGGACAATATCATGAGTATCATAGCATTGTCAAAGTTTCCTATTGGTGTTTCCTCCATTCTACAATGCTAATTTGTTTGCAAATACGTTTGGTCATGATGATGAAAGACTTTTTAGCAACTCTTTTGCTTGCTTGTTTTCTTTCTCTCAGCCTGTTTTTCTTGTTGTGGAAACGAGGATAAGTAAGCAAACACAAGTTTCGAGACAACGTTTTGTAGTGTGATGAGCACAGTATATGATGACGAAGAAGACAACATACTCGAGGACAAATTTATAGATCAAAGACAAGATCTCCTCGGATGTTCAAATTTAGTGTTCACCGAGTTGTGCAGATGATTTAATGCGAAACACAGGCGGCACCGACGATTAAAAAGTACATAACATAACCGGACAATTCGAACTATTCGCCGTTCATCCCATTCAGCTGACAGTTCTCGCCAGCCGTAGTGTCATTGATTTCCTATTTAATTGTCATAAAACTGAAATTGACAACGTGCTTCCGGACACCTAGGTACCAAGCTAATGGTTACATGTCAATCCGGAGGCACACATCAACTCTGCAGCTCTACTTGCCCTACCTAATCGGTCATCGCTGTTTTGCCCTCTCCAAATGAGTGAAACATATCCAGATCCGCTCTGGAAACTGAAAGCCTTTGCTCTATTTGGTGCTGTTCTGGCTGCAGTTATACTGATATGGTCATGTCGACATTGCAGGAGAAAATATGAAATGTAAGTATTGAAGAGTAGTGGTATGCAAGTGGTGTGGCAAAGTCCTACACCGGGAAGCAAGCTGTATCCGTTTACGTTGTTTAATATTGGAACTTTAGCAGTTGAACCCGTTGGCTATGCAGCTTCCCATTTAAACTCCAAACTTTTCCTCGGCAATTCCGTAATTTCTATCCAAACTTGCTGCGAGCTATTGGCGGACTGCGACAAAATATAGGCGGCCAATACTTTAGATCAGGAAGTCAGCTTTTTATCGTTAGACCCGCGAAAATTGGCGACTTAGTTAGGAATAAGATGTGCACAAGATGTCAAAAATGACTTACAGTTCAATGCAGAAGCTTATTATTATCGCAATATTCAGATCGACTGTTCGAACTGTCTACATCAGAAAACTTGGTCGCGTTGAGCTGCACGACCCGTTCAACACAAACCTACTTCGACCAACTGTGATAGCAGCGAACGAATAAACCTTTTTCAACAGTTTCTGCGGCTGTCTGACGTTCTTTCTTTACCTCATTCGAGAATATGGTGTACATAACAAATGAAGCTCCTCTCTCAGGGTATTGCAACAATTGTTCTGAAACCAGCATATCACGTCATCTTTCACCCTTTGTTCTCTCCTCCTCGTCTCATCGCTCTGATTTGTAAGTGGCCTCACTAGCAGCCCCAAAATACTCTGATGGTCTCTGTTTTTCTGGAGAGTTCATTCGAGGAAGTAGGTGGGCTTCCCCCCAAAAATGAGCCCCTCGTCATGATTAGTTCAATCCACACGCTCTCTAGAGACAATCGTACGGTTAGTTAACTATCATAGGAAAGGCCAATAACCACTCCCTTCGCAACTTCGGACGCAACTTGTTAAGCGGAATGCAATACAAATGTGGGAGTTTCCCCCTACGCCCACCCCTCCCCCTTAGGAAAACAGTACTTCGATCTGGAAACAATATTGCAACGTTTGCCTCCTTTCTGCCTCCACTACCAATTCGTCAAATTCTAATTTCGTTGGCATTTTTAGTTCCTGGATACACCTAACTCTGACATATTACATGACGCCTAGATGTAGTAATAGGTCATTCGAGTAGGGGGGTTCCCCTGTTTTGCTTATGATGACGGGATGCCTTGAAAATCGAGAATCATTGCTGTGGGGGTGACAGACAGATGCCTTTCTATGCACTTTTCGTCTGGGAAACGCTACGAGAAGATCCTCATTATGGTTCGACACCATCTTCCTCTGGAATTATGTTATCACCTTCTAGTACAGAAAACACCTTTATGATCTTTCCGCTCGAACCGGCCGGAAACACTTTTCGTATTTAAGCTCATTTCCACTGTGGCATCCACTATTCTTTTTGAATTGCTCCTACCATATCCTTGTTTCTCTTTAGCTATTATAACGGATTTATTGTTTTCATCAGCTTTCTAATGAGTTGCAGTAGTTAATGAATAAATACAGCCTACAATGTGACAGTTCGGGCATCATTTGGATGAACATTATATCATCAGCGTCATTATTTTCTACTCTGGGCTTCTTTTGCAAACTAGCTAGTACAAATACGGTAGCTGGAGCCATAAAAAGTTGGCACAAGATTTCCCTTTATACCTAGCTGTTCAATCCACAAGATACTTTGCGTTGGAAACTGTCCTACTGGTTTAAGGTGTTCCAGGACAAGGCCCAGGTCCAGTGCTGCTGCTGTATGCTTTTTGGGGTCTTTTTTTTATCTCTTTTTTAAGAATGCCATTAAAAAAAGCTGTTTTGTAATCTTCACATTCGCCTGCTTCATATGTTTAATAACATTCCTCCCAAACTATGCTTGCCTCTAATTATAGCCTTTCTCCCTCAGTCTCCCCTCGTATGAGTAGTAGAAAATGACGTTTTAATTATGGAAAACTGCAAAACTGAAAGCCAACGAGCCTTTTGAAGGCAGCTGTGTACAACATGTTTTCACTTTCCGCGCTCCTTTGCTCTTTCGAATGGGGGATCAGAAGTGGGAGGGAGTGAGGATCATATAGAGACTACTCTACAATTTTCAGTCTCCGTAACTTCTATTTTTTGAGTGATAAGAGTTCAAGACGGAAACAACAACGTCTGGAGCTTGTAGAAGCGGCTCCCACGCCCTAAAATTAGAGGGCTGGGTGACCCACTTGAACGGAACTTCTGCAAACCTAATGACGTATTGTCCTTAATTTTTTGTCTGCTCCTTTTATTGTTTCTTCTCCCTCTTCTTCCTTAAATAGTCTAATTTGATTAACGCAAATAGTGAAGACGACTACAGCCCCCAACCACCCACACTAATTCATTTAGGTACAGACCATTTGTTGCAGTTCAACTGAACTACTGGGTCTAATTGACCCATTTAACTCATTTATGCTTATAAAACGCCCTTCCTCATTTCTTTGGCAACATCCTGGTCCCGCTTAGAAATTCTCGCACATTTCTCAGTCCCGTCCTCATCCGCCTCATGTGTCCTGTTCCTTATTCTAAAGTCCCCCCGAGACTGTATGTATTTTTAACGTCCCGAACAATTATCTTGCCTCTTCACTAGCCGTACTTGTTTGTGTGCACGCTAAGCATATTATTTTTGTGTTTTCTTTGGCGCCTTCAGAGATCTACTTCTGGAAAGATGCTCGTTGAACCGTTCCGTTTTTCTCTGACCTTAACAGACCCACGCATACTAATATGGTAATGTGCGACACGTGCGATAAACACAATTATCACCGAAGGTAATAGACCTGATTTGTAACAGTTATTTAAAGGTTTGGAAGTACCTCTGGCTGGTTATGAGTTTTATTGTTTTCCAGTGCCAAAGACTGAAAAACTTCTCATTTCCTTATGCCTTCAACTACTTTATAAGAAAACTTCTTCAGGTAACCCCACAGCCATGATGCGATTATTGCTGGTGGCTCTTTTTGTCATTTTGGCAGGAGTTTTTGTTGACGCACGCTTTATTGTAAGTGAAGCATTCCATGATATACCAGCAAGCTCTATCTTAGGAAGTCTACCGACTGAAGCCACTGTTTGACAGCTCCGATGACGTCTCTTTTCTTCCACAGCGGCAAGTGAGACAAGGTACGTCAAAACAAAGCGTGTGTGCTTTTCGAACAGAATTCCTAAAAAGCTAGGTAATTTGCGACAACTTGGTCTAACTAGCGTATAAACACCTGCATCTTCGAGCTCAGAAGCCAAACTTTCAGTTGTGGACTACCAGCCCCTTCCCTGTCGATGGAAACTGTGTGCCAGCTACTACTAACTCTTCACTGATCTCTTCTTCTCTTTCCACGTTAGCATTCACAATAAACGTTGCTTCTGTTATCGGCTGAAAATAAATGTGATAGTTGTTGTAGTAGTTATGCAGTTTCTGAAGTTGTCCAAAAAACTTTCTCAGAATTAAAAGGCGTTTATTTTAAATTACTATCGCGTCTCTGTCTATCGGTGTGTATATGGGTCTGAAGCCATTACTGCAATCGGTGTGCACTACTTTGTGCGCACACTAATTGTCGGCAAGTCAAGTTGGTTTGGTAAAAGCTTCGTTGGGAGAATGTTACCCATGTAGGGCGGATCGAAGTGAGAGGGAAGGACGAGAAGGACTAAGGCAAGCTGACAAAAGGGAATAGAAATCAGGCAAACTTCGAAGGAATCAGGCTATAACTGTTATGGAGCCCCTGGAGGGGCGATCGCATTACTTGGATAGGAAGTTGGTTCGAGGGATGGGAAATGGGTGCAGAAGATAGAAAGTTGGCTCAAAAAATGCGAAATGGGTTCAAAGAGTGGAAGGGAAGAGAGTTAGGGGACAGGCAGTGGGGTCAAAGAGTAGGAAGTGAGTTTTCCTGATTAGCAGTGGTCTTTAGCAATCGTTTTACTGTTTAAAAAACAAGTTAGGCTACCGCCGCGAAAGCCTTACTTGTACATTCTAACTTTATGCAGGATTGCGATATTTCATTCTAAGTTTGAATCCATAGTTCATCTGTTTAGTATGGTAGACATCCGGTCAAAAGACATCAGTCCTTAAAGCGAGTGTCCGGATCTTTTTTTTCGACCGTGGGTTCTGATATAGGCATTGTAGAGAAAAATTCGCTGATTACGGAGGTGTACTTCTTTTTTGTTTTATCATCGGTTATCCCCGAAACATAAGCCTGCAAAGTTGCTACTCCAGAACAAAAGCTACCATTTGCCGAGAAGGTCTCTCGGCAGTACTTGCCAGCCTTGTCTCGACAAGTCACGCGCTTTTTAGCAAGTCGAGGCTAGTTACAGAGAAAAGAATATTCAGTCGAAATTGTAGCTTCTGGTAGCATGTTGCTCCTTTATTTCTAGACAATTACTCGGAATAGAAGTTGAATGCATTCCAATTGCTTCAGAAACGAATCTACCCTGGTTTAGGGCGTTCAGTACTCTCCCCCCATAGTTTGCACTGCGGGGCTAGAGATTTGCACACTCTTATGGAATGAGGTTGTCTCGTTTTTACTGTGAAACAGTTTTATCTTGCTATGGTACTTCGAAACTAATGTTATGTCGCATTTCCGACTCAATAAGGCACAACCTTGCAGCTCGAATAAGTTGCCGAAACTGAAAGCCAGCGCAATCTCAACTTGCTACGACTGTCAAAACACCTGAATTTTAACATTTGCGAACTAGAAAAGGGTCCGGACACTCGCATTAACTATTGCTGATGTCCAAGTTCCCAGATGAGAATGCACTGTCTCGCCTACTCCTTTTGGTGTGAAATTCTCAGAAGAAATTTTTATTACCAAGACAATTCTACTTGAAAAAAAAGATGCACAAACAGCAAAACGTCTAAACTCCGAAATGTTCAGCTATTTGTATAGACCAAGGCAAGGTCTAAACGTCTATCTGAAGAGATACTGAAGGAGCATCTGACTTGAATCGCTCTCCAAAGTAATCTCTACTATCTAAAGCGCGATGGTTTCTGTGGCGGACTCTGTTTCTTTGTTTGTCTGTTTGTTTGTTTGTCTGTTTGTTTGTTTGTCTGTTTGTTTGTTTGTCCGTGGCCACGAAACAGAAGCGAGCCAATTAGTTGTCCAAAAGTTTTGTTGTTCAAAAACAGTTATTGCCTAAATTGGTTGACAAGTCAACTTTGGGTGCGCTATAGAACTTGGCTTTTTTCACAGTGAAGCCACTGGGAGATCTCTCTAACTACGAAGCGGCGCAGCCGCCAATGTAAACTGATGGCAAAAGAACGGCGAAGCCGTCGGAGACGTTTTTATCCGTCTGTCATGGTGTCCGCACAATTGCATGTCAACACTAATACCCAAAAAAGCTGACAAGCAAAGGCCAAAGGGCTGCGAAGCTGCCGCCGGCAGCTGGTATCAATCTAAAGTCAATTTCTAAACCATGTTAATTAGCAAAAATGTGAATTCTTCAAAGGACATGGATTCTCTTCTGTATATCCTTCTGGCCCTACGATGACAGTTTCATTCCAACAGTTGTTTTGCAATTTGATCTTGTCACTAATAAACAAGTCAAAAAACGTCTTGTTATCGCAAAGAGCCGAGTTATCGATTATTTCTGAAGAGAAGATAAATTTTAGTGATCGAAAAAGAGCGAAAGAGTAACAGACTTGCTTTATTTTTGAAGACTGCCACAAGAGGTGAAAGATTGTCGTGAAATAATGAAAATTTCGACATCTTGAAGAAGGTTGTGCTCCAGGCTACCCGGCGATTGCAGACTTGCTGTAGGCGGCAATAAACAGAAAATCAATGTAATGCAGAAGGCGAGAATAAGTAGATGGTTAGCACAGAGGAGATAGGAGATGGTGAACAACCCTACTTTTATCTCTTTATCGAATAACGCACTTTCTAGTCGACTCTAGCAAACTTTTAACGGTTATGTCGGGACTGCAAATTTTAGCCTTTTTCCTATCTATTTTGCTTTCCTAAGTAATTGCTAAAGACATATCAATCTTTCATTTAAACTTTCAGCTGTATAGAATTCTTGAAAATTTAAGGGATGACATAGCTTCTGTGACGCGTTGTTCAGCATCTATGTTTATGCTTAAAGTGCTTTTCTTGTCGTCTGACAATGTGGTACAGGGAAATCAAACGACATCGAAGAGACCAGATTCCGGAAATCGACGAACACGAGATAGAGATGACTTCGGTAACCGTAGGCCTTGTCAATCAGCTGTCTGATGGCATGAAGGTGTTCTACAGTCGAGTAGCTTCGGCGGAATCCTGCGGAATCCCAAACCTGTAGGGAGCTGGTAGCACGGAGATTGGACGGATATTGGTCAGGCGTGATTCCCTTTCTTCGAGATGAGGGTGGTAATCGAATCACCGAATCCAGAAGGAACCGCACGACGTTGGAGCATCCTTGCCCAGTAGACTGAACAGGCCTCAGGTGCCAACCAACAGAGAACCTTTCTGCGCGTGGGATCTTTTTAACAAGAACAGCCCGGGCTTCGTCGAAAACTTCACACATGCCTTAGTACTGATCAGCCGGATTCGGATCCTCCATTGCTTCTCTCCTGAACAGCGTGTCGGAAAAGTGGCCAGTTCATCTTTGTCTGCATTGCCTTCTGTCGACGTCTAGTGATCTTGGCGTCTAGAACAACGATGAGACGGATAAGGCGGTGGTCCATTCGGAAGTTGAACTGTTTGATGACGTGAACTTTCCGCACGGTGTTGGTTCTTCGAACGAGGTACAGATCGTATTCCTTAAAGGTGGTGCCATTGGGCGATCTCCAGGTCCATTTTCTTCCCGATCTCTGCTTACTGAAGGTGTTGGCTACGTCTCAACTTGTTGACAGAAGGAGAGGAGGTGTTCTCCTTCGGGTACCATAGCCGTAAGCTCGACGGTTCCAATGGGTGGAGGCGCGGTCCGACGGAGGCATTCTAATCTCCGAGCACTATTGTACACCTCTGATGTTTTCTGGGGAAATTCACCTGGCTTTCCGGTGCTCTGATCCCTACTTACATCATCGGCCTCGACCGGCAGCCCCTGTTTCCATAAGGATCCAGCAGTCCGGTTGTGCGCTAACAACACATGGGCGCGAAGGGAGGATCCGAAAATTGGGTTTGAAAAAATCCCAGAAATTGTCTGCCGGCAGTCTTATTAAACTACAAGTTTGGTACTTAAAGCACGTGTTTTACACGAATACAACATGTGTTCATAACGAAAGACAAGAAAAAGAAAGCCGCATGCAGTTTTAACCAAATCAGGAAATAAATTACTGTGTAAACATCAGAAATTGTTAGTAAAAGAGAATGATGAAAAGTCGGATGACCCACGCTAAAATACGCAGACACACCATTATAGTTTTTTACACTTTGTTCAAAAAAGGAAAAAGTCGTTTTTATGCTGTACATTTGATTTGAAATATTTTTTTATCATGAATTTTGTTGTCAAAGACGGGGTCCCGCAGGGATTGATTGCGCTCTGTAACCCTTCACATTCAATTTTCAATTGCAGCTTTGCCACAATCTCATTACGAGCCTTTTTCACGCTCTTCGACTTAAGCCTTGCGAAGGAAGCGTTCTTCTAAAAGTACTGTTAAACCGATTTTCTAAAAATCGACAGCGTCCGCTATTTATCTTCCTCACTTCCTTTTTTTGAACAAAATTTTGGCATTCTATTGTTTGTTTGTTTGTTTTTAGAATTTTTAGAAAGGTTGAGCAATTTCAGGTAAAAACTAAAATGGAACTCGCAGACGCCATCAAAGTTCGTCGAGTGGACAATGTGCATGTTCGCAAAGGTCCTAGAGCTGGAAAATTCGGTTGCTTAGTTTTAGTTGGTGAGTCAACCTGTTACAAAACATATTGTCACGTTTAGAACATCATCTTCTGTTTTCACCTTCCTCTGAGAGTGGAGGAAATGACAACGAACTATGGGTGGGACTAAGTGTTTTCTTTAGATTCTTTTTTAGCTTTTGCACAGAGCAGTCGACAGGGTTTCGATGGATCCTATTGGACGAGAACAGCCTCCCAGAGCTGCTCTCCTTACTCTTAAGTTGAAAAACTTCATGATCATCATGTTCGAAATACCCAGCTACGAGGACGCAAAACTAGCAGCTATTACCATTGAAACTCTCGCAAATATCAGTGAGTTCACCTACTTAACCTTTAGTAACTGGGTCTGACAATGTCATTTTTGTCAGCTTGTTAAACGAGTTGACCACTGTGAAGCGCCTGTTTCCTAATTCAAAATTTGCATTAGTTTCGCTTCTTACAGGAAAACCTTTGATGCTTTTCAGCGCACATGCGACTTTCTTAACCATGGTAACAGATGAATGTGACAGTGAACCAAATTGCTATAAATGGCAGAAGAATATTCTCTTCGTTTCTCAAAGCTCATTTCCAGCCGACTACTCCCACGATTATCCGTTCTACTATCGTTGCCCCTTCCAAGTTCTGGATGATGGCTGGAAGGCATTTGATATTGAACAAGAGTACGCTAGATTGACAGTTCTGGCTGGAGATGCCTACCGGATAAGCAGTGTCAACGAAAACTTTGCGGTATTTCCTCTACACATTTCTTTTGAAACTATGCATTTCAGATCTGCTCCTCTTACCCTGAAAAGGTTATTGTTCCAAAAGGAATCGGTGACGATTACCTGCGGATCAGTGCCACATTCCGTGACGGAGGACGGTTCCCCATTATTAGCTACTTTCACAGGGAAACGAAGGTAGTCAAGCCTACTTTTTGTTCAAAACTTCTTATAGTCTTGCATTCTACGATGTGGTCAGCCTCTCGTCGGTCCAGCTAACAGACGCTGCAAGGAAGATGAAACTATTCTGAACTCACTGCTGACCATCAACAAGGGAATCATCTTCGATACCAGGTCAAAGCAAATTGCACAAGGATCGAAAAGCAAAGGTATGAAACTATAATATTTGGTTTTTGAGCAGCTTCTTTAGGCGGAGGACATGAAACGCCACAGTGCTATCATCGCTGGAGATATGTAAACTTGGGAACACCTAGGCTGAGAGAGTTGAGGGATTCTTTGAGCAAGATGGTTGAACGTGAGTTAGTCTTATAATTGGTTCCCTAATCTTTAACGAAATATCGCATGAGTTATCTTTCAAACATGTGCTAATTCGTGAATCACAGCACAAAGTTTCTAATGTCTTGATCCTGATAGTGTAAACTGCAATGGCATAGCATTAGAGGAAAATGATCATTTTCAACCTCATTTCGCAGCCTAATACGAGGATTATATTCGAACTTTCTGTAGGTTTCCGCACTGCTTACGTTGTCAAAGCCTGCACCTTAGGCAGCGCAAAATTCGTTCTGACCAACACTATTTCAGTGTCCAACGATCGAGCTGTTTCATCAGACAAGTACGTCTCTAAGCTGTACTCTTCCGGATGGCTTCAATCTGTAGCCGACAACCTGACCTGTGCGGCCAATGTAGCTAAATGTGTTCACTGTGAAGGTACTCAAGGTATGCGTATCGTGTTGTCGCTTACCCGCACGGCATTAAGTTGTTTTGTACAGGCTGGCCGATTATTTCTAGTGTAATATCCGTGTGACCAGTAATTTTTAGCAAGCCCCGCGCTACTTCCCGGGGTCGTACTTTTTGAGCCATTTGAGTGAAAAAGGTCAATGGAGATCAAAAGATAGCCTGAATTAATCCCGATTTGATGCTATAAAAACATGTATGGGAGCAGTACGGAATTTTCCAGGCGCAGTCGACCGCAAAAACGCGCATCCTAGAAAATCGAAGTTCAAGGGGGATTTTGAGGTGTTTTCAAAAAACTGACAGTATTGAAGCCCTTGATGAGTAACTTAATCAGCCGAGACCCGATTTCACAGAGATTTTCTCTCTCCGAGCTATGAAGCTACTAAAAACCGAATTTCCTCAACTATGAGTATTTGCAGTGCCCTAGCCCGACCGAAATGGAATGGAAATAACAAACAACGTAGTCGAAAAGAACTCAATCAGGGCTTTCAAATGCTATTTAGATCTTAATGGCTTCAATAGAAAACTTTTGAGAAATGACTCCCGTTAAATTGGTGGGTTTGGGCGCGCTTGCATCTAAAGAGGGGATAATCCAAATAAAACCACAATGGAGAAAGTTAATTTTTCCATCCATTACATCCCCTCTGTAGATGCAAGTGCGCCTGAACCCACCAACTTTGCGACGCTTGTTTCTTGAAAATTTTCTATTGAAACCATTATCATCTAGATAGCATTTGAAAGCCCTGATTGAGCGCTATTCAACTGCATTGTCGATTTTGTCCAATTCGATTTGGCTAGGGCAGTACAAGTCCTCAAAGTTGAAAATTTCGGTTTTTGGAAGCTCAGCGAGGTAAAATTTCTGTGAAATCGGGTCCGCCTAGTAAACATAAAGTTTTTTTTTGGAAACACCCCAAAATCCTCCCTAAACCTCGGATTTCAAGGATGCGAATTTTTGCGATCGACTGCACCTGGAAAATTTCGAACTGTGCCCATACATGTTTTTACGACATCAAATCGGGATTGCTTCTGACCCCCTGTCTTTTGACCCCCATTGACCTTTTTCACTCAAATGGTTCAAAAAAGACGACCCCGGGAAGTAGCGCGGGGCAAAAATTACTGGCCGCACGGATACAATAAGCTTACCCTACTCATTTTTGAACTTCAAATATTTATCTGTTCAGAAGTTCCCGTCGTCGTTCATGGTGGAGAAGGAGTTGATTCAACTCTGGTGGCCGTTTCTCTGGCTCAAGTTCTTCTAGATCCTGATGCTAGAACAATCCGCGGGTAGGCAAGCAGCTCGTAACATCACAAAAGAGTCAGATTCCAATCCTTAATCGAGCGGGAATGGATAATGGGAGGGCACCCATTTGCTCTGAGAAACGCTCATTGTGCCTATGCAGAAGGTTCCATCACAGGTCCACAAGAGGGGCCAGTCTTTTTGTGTTTCCTCGACTGCATGTATCAGGTAAGACAAACAGAGAACCAGAGAGACAAAAAAACTGATAGAGAGAGAATATGTGCTTGGTTGATGCACGTATTACAGATCATACAACAGTTTCCTCATTCCTTTGAGTTTGGCGAAGAACTGCTTATCTTCCTTTTCGAGCACGCCTATGCAAGCGAGTTTGGAAGCTTCCTCGGGAACAATGAGAAGGAGAAACGGGCTTTGAATGCCAAGAAGCTGACGGTCTCCCTGTGGTCTCACGTAAACAATCCAGAAGTTCTTCGAACTTTCGTGAATGTAATCTACGAGCCAAGAACAGAAGTTATTTGGCCTTCTGTTGAACCGCAAAGCATTGTAAGTTAACTTCTATTTGTATCACGACTTTTTTTATTGAAGAAAGTTTGGAGCCGTCTATTCCTCCGTTGGCAAAAGGATTGGCTCGAAGAAGACTCTATCAAGAAGGCTGCTCAACAGTGGAGAGCAAAGGAGAAAGAACTGACGACGAAGGCCCTTGTTCTTCGAAAGTATGGTTTCATTCTATCATTTTCAAAAAAAAATTTTCAGGCAACTCATCGAGCTATCAAAAGAAGCCAGTCTTTGTAGCAATCTCAAAAAGGCTACATTGTCACCGGCTAACTAACATGTACTACTCCTACATTCCGCCTAGTCATTGCCAAGTTTGGTTATGATCGGTAAGTTTATCGCTTACTTGTGTCTGATCTCCAAGGTTAAGAAAGAGTTTACATACAACTTTACAGTCACTGGTTGTATTTCTATATAAAAGTGCATAATATGAGAATGAATGTTTTCTACTATTGCTTTTCTGACATATATGCCAGGATCGAGAATTTAAACAAGTTAAAACTCGTTTTAATTTGCTAAGACACAAAACTGGGACATTCTTGGAAGATCTTCACCTTAATTAACACTGTGTGGTATCTATTTTAAAATGTCATCGCGTCTCTGTGTGTATGTCTGTCTGAAGCCAATACTGTCAATTAGTGTGCACTATTTTGTGCGCACTAGCCAAATCAAGCCAGTTCGGGAAGTAGATTCGTTGGGAGGATGTTGCTCCTGTCACGGTACCTCGATTGGAGGGAATGCGGACAAATTGAAGTGGGAGGAAAGTGTCGCTTTTTTTGTTAGCATCCCTTGTCTTTTTAATTTTGGTAACAAAAAATTGATTATAAAGTGTAGATACTATAAGGTATGCTTCAAATTTCCGCAATACTCAAAGTTTAATTGATAGATCAGGTCTCACCACGAATGATTGCACACGATAAATATTTTAGCGTTGAAAAAGTTCCTTTTTATAACAAGAAGTTTGGAACTTTAGCGACTGAAGTCGTATCAGGGAGCTCAAATTTAATGCTATATAGCCTGAGCGCTCTCCAAACTTTGGTTGCTGCAACCGAATCTTTAGAGTCATGTTCGGGATGACGGGAAAGTTTCCTACCATTAGGAGGGAACTCAAAACTCCGAACAATAATTTCGAGTATGGCTGTAGCACAACTCTGACGGTGACTCTGCTTACCTGGCTTCCTAGTTCCAATAACTACCACGGATTCGTTTCTCTTCGAGCCTCCAAAGTCATTTTTCTCTAATGGTGCGTTGAAAAACTGTCCACAGAAGTAACTGACACACTTTATTACATGTTGAGAACAATTCAAGTCTACTGGAAGAGACGAGCAATGAGAAGGGTGACTGGCACGAATGCGAGAGAAGACATAGCCTCGTTCACTGGTCGAGCTCCTTGGCCGATTCCGATTCCACTGCCTAAACAAATCCGTTCTGTATATACATTGCTGTCAGCGTTATTAAGCGTTAGTAAGCGCAATAGCTACCAGAGCGGCGTTGACGGTGGTGATGCTTGTTAGGTGCAGCTCCCCCTCCGATTCCGTGTGCTAAACTGATACTAAACTACGCAAAAGGTGCAAAGTGCCCACCAGCATGAGCCCCGTGCCCAATGTGCTTATCATGGCGGCCTGAAGCAAAATAGTGTTAACGGTCAAACTGAGGTCTTACCTCCAGTATTACCATAAGCATTGTAACTACCGCTGTAGCCATTGTTATTGCCTAGGGAATAGGTTAGTGGAAGAAATAGGAAATTTCTAACTCGAAACACCATGACCGATACCGCTGTTCTGGACCCCAGCTCCGTGACCTATGGATCGACGAGCATGGCTACGAACAATAGGAACTAAACCCTGGATAGAAAAGGGGTTGGGAGTCGAACTCACTGCCGTTGTTAACTTTCTCCGACATACCGAAATTGCATTTATCTTTTTTGCAGGTGTCACATTTGGTGTCAGAAGTATATGCTGGCAGAGCGGAGCACGAGGCGGCACATCCCTTGTAGGTCACTGAAAACTGTCAATAGTTTCTTTTTATCTGTTTACTTTGCCATCCGAAAAGCTTTTGCAAGACTTTCGTATAAGATTTCGTACTTAGCAACAACGTTCACTTTGAAAACTCACCCTGATTTTGCTTCGTGATCGTATAGCACAAGCCCATTGGACAATACTCGATTTGTGGATTATTGCAAGTAAGGAAAGAGTCACAGTTGTAGCAGGTGAGGGCAATAGCAGAGCCGATGAAGGCGGCGAGGAGAATGATTCGAGACATGGCTGTCGGAGGAAGGAACCAAAGAGGGGCTTTTATTGGGAGCCGGCGGTTTCGATTGACCGATTCCTTATCTACTCTTCGCCTGACTCACTCATGTTTCCGCCCCGTGGTGGAAAATGTTTATTCTTGCCTGTGGGACATTCTAGAGTTTCTATGGACCTGAAAGACATCTTTCCAGAAAACACGAAAACGCTGTCTCATTGTGGAAATACCGAAAGTGGCAGCTATGCAGAGATTTGAACAAAACAAACATTATGTCGCAAGTTAGAGAGCGATGCACGTCACTTGTATGTCTAGAGATGCTCATTCATGATAGCGATATACAGATTGGCTCTCTGGAAGAAGTGCCTTTGTGTAAAAATTGTACTTCACGAGCTGCTAATAAAGTTACAAAGTTAACAGAAACCACATACAAGAAAAAGGTATGAGAATAAAGTTGTCTAAGCAGTTCTGCAGCTTTTCTAGTTGTACTGTACCTCACTTCTTGTCTACTTTTCATACATGGTTTTGTCGCTCATGTCAAGCTATATTATCCTTTTCTGTCAACCCATAACGTTCTTTCTTCCGCTGTCCACTCGATCACCTGGTAACTTCATTTGTGATTTTCAGTTTGCAGCCATGATTAACAACAAACAAACACAAAACACAACCTACAGTAAGACTTTAATAACTTAAATCCTCACATCAAAAATTTTTATTCAAATCTGCCCGTGAGTCATTGCTATTTGCCCTGCGCGGTAGAGTTGAGAAATGTCCATCCGGGTCATTGGCTTCATTCCGACCAGCGTCATCGGTCCGCCTGTTTGAATGGCCCTCTCGCTCCTGAAACTCATCGTTTTTTCAATACTGTTCTGACTCACGTCACAATCAGAGGTTGAACCTTGGCCACAATCGGAAAGTTAAGACTGATTCCTTCCTTCCTTTGGTAGTGAAGTAGAGGCAACCTTTCAGATTGAGGACGAATCAGTGATCTGCTGGACAGCATGGGTTCCTGAATCGGTGAGATACTATCTCAAAGAGAACTGATTACCTCTTGGAGAGTGTTGGCTGTACTCATTGAGAATATCGATAGTTGACTTCTCACTTCATCCTCATCTTCCTCCACCTGTTCAGATTTTGATGATCTCGGTCTGGGTCTTGGAGACGGAGAAAGCATAGTGAAGTCGAGTTTTTCAATAGGTGGAGGTGCATCATTCATTGCGGGAACCTGGTTGTAGTTGTCAGGAAGAGGTGGCAGAGACGAAGCAACAGATTCTGACCTCTCCGTAGATATTGCCTCAGTCTGTCTTGCGTCGGCTTGTCGTTTTCTCTCTTCAACCAAAAGTTTTCCAATCAATTCGATCTTCTCGTTCAGCTTCTTGATATCTTTCCTGATGACATCTTCTCTCAGGTTGTTTGAAGTGGATGATAGACTAGAACTGGATGAGCAGGCACTACTGTTTAAAGAATGTCGGTTAGCTGACTTCAATGGAGAGTTCAAAAACAATTTCTCTGACTCAAGAGACTTTTTCAGTTCTTGTTGAGACTCTGCTATTTTCTGAATAAAACACCAACTGATTTGTAACAGAACTCTTACCCGGATGTTCAGATTGTTCATTGTGCTCCTCATGAACCTTGGCTCCCTTTGTGTCTGTGACGGCCTCTTCTCCTTTAACATCCTTTTAGCCAGCTCCTCTTTGGCTTTCAGTGTGTATTCGTGCAGAATCTGTGACCTGCTGACAAATATTCTGTCCTCTCTAGCCGATTGAGATGATTCCAACTGCTCGCGGGCTGTCTGAGCATATCTTAAAAGCTATTTTAAGACCATGATAAGGCAACTTACTTTGGAGTAGCTATCTGTTGTTTACAGAGAATATCTGGTGAGACGTAGAGTCGTAGAGGGATCAGAGTTGAGTCAGGAAAGGTGAATCCTTTCCATCGGGTGGAAACAAATTTCATTTCTTCCCAGACAGAGAACGGAACCTGCCAAACTGTTGCTTTAAAGCAAAGCCTACTCACTGTTCGACTAGGAAGAATGAGTCCAGATACCCAATCAGCTGACTCTCGTCCAGAATAGATATTCTCTTCAATGAGACAGATTTGTCCATGCCAGAGTTCTCTTGTTGTGCGGTCCAGTGGAGGCAGGCTGGCCTGAAGTTTCCATTACGAGCAATGTCGGAAAGACAAACTGTGGACTGGTAGGTGCTCCTCACAAATTCAAAGAACAAGTTAATGTGGGCAATATCTTGTTGGTCTGCCATCGAATGCCATCGTCTCACGGCCTCTTGATGACTCTCGCCTTCGATCAACGCCTTGTATTTCATAGCAATCTCAGGAAGCGAACTCTAAACAGCTTGCATGGTGAAACTATCAAATGCCTACCCATTTCTCCTCTTCTGCCAGGCTAAAAGAGTCTCTGTAGATCAAACTAAGGACTACGACAGCCAAACGTGTGACTATAGTCTTGCCTCCACTCAGCTGTGCCTCTGGTTCCGCGAAGACATCCATTGTTCTTTTCAGATCCAAAGTTAGGCGGCTGGTCAAATGGAGTGAAGTTAGAATGACTTTCAGTAGAGAGTGGATACTGTCCCGAATAGATGTTTCTGCTTGACTGGAAACCGAGCTGGTTGAAATCATGTAGACCGGTGGTCTTGGAAGCTATATTACAAAAATTAACTGTCACGCGACAACTTACAGTTTTGGTCTCTGTACTTTTCAGCGGAAGTTGAGCAAAAAGAGTCTCAATCCTATCCATTATGTGCATTTCAAGACATTGCAGATAATTTTTGGCGAGAACGACGTCTAGTTCTAGTACAGATGGAAGTAACTGATCACAGAGAAAAGCCGTATCATTGCATTGTTTCTCTACGACTGTCAGTAACAAGTCAGCAATAAACTCATCCGTCAAGAACAGGCTGAAAGATATAAAGGGCATGTCCGATGACTTACCCAAGAGTCGAATCGACCAGGATTCGAAGAAGAAGCGACGATCTCCTGTCTCCAAAATGGTCAGAATAGAGAATAGCTTCGAGATCTTGTCCTAAATGAAGTAAAAGAGCGACAGGCAGTCTTGGAGAGAACTCTTCTGGGATTTCTTGAGCCGCCGTCTCTCGATTGACCATTTTCCCGGAAACATCTGAAACTCGAATATTTCTTCAACAACACATTTGTCTACCTTTCTCCGTGTATTGAATCCATTTGAAAAGAGTAGGGTAGCCCTCCTGTTCATTTTCGAGACTAAACAATGGAAGACCAAGATAGAATGCTGCAACCAGACGAGCACTGGAACGACAATGCCTTCTATTTGCACTGTCTTCAGTATTGAGAAGAGCTTGTCGTAGTTTATTAGTGTCGAAGAATGGACGAAGACTCATTCCAGAAGGATTTCTGGGGAGAGACTACGGCATAGTGTGCGCTGTGCGTTGCTATGGCAACTGTTGTGTTCGGTGAATCTGCGCGTGCTTACTGCAATTGTCAGTTATTTACGTCAGGTATGCTTCCAGAAAATAGTCAAGGCTGTAAACAAAGTAATTTTCTGAAGAAACACGCGTTATCGACCGTCTGTTGACAGCGGTTGATACTCTGAGCTACTTTTCTT
Source organism: Oscheius sp. JU75 (assembly GCA_037178855.1). Lineage (NCBI taxonomy): Eukaryota > Metazoa > Nematoda > Chromadorea > Rhabditida > Rhabditidae > Oscheius > Oscheius sp. JU75. The sequence goes on from JASJZC010000007.1 coordinate 7,895,564, forward strand.
ATTTTTTGTTTTGGAGTTATCTGAAGACCTAAAAATTCTGAAAGTTTGCGAGCAACTGAATATCTATATACACAACAATCTCCACAATTGTACCCGAAAAAGAAGTAAACTTTTCTTTTCATTTGAACAACAAAAATCCATATAATCACGTTGCAAGGATACTAAGACTGGCTTCTACTTATAATTTGCGGGAACTGTTAATTCAGAAATTACATCCTTTTATAGTTTCCATTTTCGAGAATTCCATGTCGTTTAGGCCGTTCTCATTCCTCGCGCTATCAACCATTCCTAGTCAGCCAGGGCCTTTGTGTTCCAGCAGAAACTACAATGATTAAAAATCGAAGTGCAGCGACGCGTGACAGTAAAAACAAAACGTTTGAGTGCCATCGGACTTTTGATATGTCTATCTTCGACTCGTGTCTTCGCCCTTTCCTATCGACTACTTAGGAGACAACAATTTTCGAGCGTCTCTCACACAAGAATCGAAAAACCAATTTATAAGCCATGAAACCGGAAAAGAGTGAGGTTAGAGCAGGATGCCGAGAGATAAGTAAGGTGAATTCACAAATAACCCAGAGAAGAAGCGTTGAGGAAATGACTAAGAGAAAACTCAAAACGTTTTGGCAGAAAGGCACTAGAGGACAATCAGGTAATGCAGAAAGGCTTATTTGAGGAAGAAGGGGAAAAGACAATATACAAGCTATATACAAAAAAAACCTAAAACAGGTACATAAGTTTTGAGGTTGGAGCGAGGGGTTCTATGTACAAACCAGTAAATTAGTCACAACCGTGGAGGGCAAAAAATGTACAAACTAGAAGGACTTATCGTCATAAATGGGAATGAACAGAGCCGTTTTCGCTCCCGGATGGGGCAGCTTTTCCAATTGAAGAATCGTCGACTTCCATGCTCTCGTCATCATGAGACTTCTTTGTTCTTTTTCTTTTTCTCTTCCGATTAGATTTTTTCTGCTCGTCAACGCCGTTTTCGAGAGGGAGGGATATGCTATCGCCCTGATTTCATTAATTTCATTTTTCAATTAAAAAACCCACTTCTTTGTTGGATCGTCTTCTCTTCTTCTTAATCTTGCTGGTTTCTATGCCAGTTTTCTTAGGAGGAGCCAATGTTATGGCAAGATCTTTTCTTCCTAGAGGAGCTAGAGATGCTGTTATGGAATTCTGAACCGAAAGTAAGTAAACCATATATTTCTTTTACCGGTGAACACTCTAATTTCTTCGCAACCTCCTGGAGTCGCTGACTTTCACGCTCTTCAGCACCAGATTCGTAAGCTTTCATCTTCCGTTCCGCATTTCTTTCAACCGTCTCCTTTTCAGCAATCTTTTTCGCATTCTCCTTTGCTTTTCGGATCTTCTTGCGGGATGTGACCGGAGCTGCTTTGACAGGAAGAGCGGTACAATCCTTCAAATCACAACCGAGATGCCACACCCGGATGACAGAGTCACTTCCGCTCGTGGCAATCATTCTGGAAAAAACACAATTCTCAAGATTAATGTTGATTCCTACCCAGATTTCGGATGCCATGCTACACTATTGATGTAGCGCAGGTGTCCCTTGATTTGCAGCAGGGGCTCCGTCTCATTGATGTTGTAAACGAAGATGCGCCCATCTAAACCAGTTCTCTTATGGACCGATTTGAATTTTTTCGAACCTGGCGTCCCTGTCGCAAAGTACTCTTCAAAGGGGCCTCCGAAAGCGCAATCAATAATAGCGTCCTTGGAAGGGAACGTCCGATACGTCCTTACAAGTGATCGCTCAGTAATGTCCCAGAGATGCATGTTCAGTTCGGTGTTGGTCAGGACATATCTGTTTCGATTGGAAAATGCAAGAAGATAGGTGAAAAGCTCACTTTTCAGAGTTGTGGACGATAAAGTTGTTGACACTGAGGAACTCCCGGACAACGGTATCGTCCGTCTTTGGGTTCATGCAGTACTTTCGGATTCTGATGTGAAAATTGTTATAATACAAGTTTGTCTCACCTGTTGTGAGTATCAAGGCATAATAAGGCGCCAGACTTTAGACTATGTATTCTCTTCAGTCTCAGTCCTTCCCAATTGCATACATTTGGCGGATTTTCTTTCTCGATGGAGTCGGTCACGTCCTAAAAAAAAGTATAGATAGAAATACAGTCAATGTCTGAAAACGGAAACAAAACACTTACAAATACTTGGAAATGTCCGTTCTCGTCAGCTACGGCCAGTTTGTACGATCCCCAGCTAAAGCAGAGTGTCGAATAGTCAATGTTCGGAGTGTCGCGACTTTGACTCATTCTTTTGATGATTGTACGATGGATCTTTCCGGTTTCAGTTTCATATACAGTTACTTTCAACGGCTACAAATGTTTTCTTGAATACAGAACAAACTTTGCCTACCTCCAAGTTGATTCTCGTCGAACCACAAATCGCCACAAGTTTGCTGTCCCAGCTCCATGACATGTCAGTCACTCTCATAGATTTGTAGTTTGGTTTCGGTTTGAAGTTTCTCAGATGCTCAAGGGTGCCAGTTTTCTTAGCACACTGAAAATGGCTTTTTATAAACAGACAAAGCTGAACGAACTTTGTATAGACTTATGTGTCTTGTTGTGGAAGCGGCAATGAAATACTTTCCATTTGGCGAGAACTCACTTCGGAGGACCTCATGAGTCAGTATTTTCTGAACTTAGGCTTATTTTGAACCAATGCATAAGTCACCTGTCCGTCATGAATCTCGTTCTTGTTCTTCTCACAAACATGATCCCTCAAGATGTTTTCGGCGGTGTCATTTGAATTGACTTTGGTAATCATATGGTGTGGGCAGTGTTCTATTTGATGTTTGACAGCTAAATGATTGCCTGTTATTGTGCACTTTTCTCCAATCGAACCTTTACTAAAAAGGTCATCCAACCGGGACTCTTGAAGCATAAAATTGGAGGGGAGGACAGCTTCTACACTCCGTGCCACTTGATCAAAATAGCCAGGAGTCCTGAAAATGTAAGTTCACGAATAAACAATTAAGGTCCCCGCCATCCCGACTGCCGCGTCAATTTGTTTTGCTATCCACCCGCTCTATATTTACCACCTAAACACACACCTATATGTGATCATTACTGGAGCCTTTTTCAAACGGTCGGGATGAAGAAATGGTAGCGTTCGGAGCTCTCTGAATTCCCGACATTTGTGATAACGGCTGTGTTCTTCTCGCATCAGCTGAATGCATTCGATCTTCTGAATAAAAGGTTATTAAAGGAATAAAGTGTTCGTACCTGTCCCTCGTCAAGAAGTCCAAGTATTTTATGAAGTACCAGTTCCCGTCTGGCACCTTCATATTGCCTTGTATCAATAAATACAGAAGATTTGTCTAAATAGCTTAGAGCCTCTTTCCAGTTACCTATAGTAATAAAGTATTCTTTCAAAAAGCTTAGCATACCAGTTTTTATACATTTTCGTATTTGTGAGGCATAGGTGTGTTCTATTTTACAGCCGGTCTCTTCCACCAGGGCATTGACAGCTTCCCTACAAAAGTGAACACCTCAGCTGATAACAGAAAATTGATTACCTGAGACCGAGCTCCTTAAGATGTTGTGCGATGACGCGGACCTGATTGAGCTGTTCCTCATTGAGGTCCTTTTGTCCGGTGAAGGCAGAATATGGCGATTTGACTTCGGTGACCGAGGGCACAGTGGCACCATTCTGAGAAGTCGGCTTTTCTTGGAGCTGAACAGGCAACATAGCACAACAAAGGGGGTAGGTGGGACACTTTATTGATGATAGGTGGTACGGTGTGCTTGCTTCACGCATGGAAAGAATCAGCTGTTTTAAAAGGGCGCCAGGGTTAAAAGGAGAAGAGACTGGTTCCTCTTTCTCTTCCTGCCCCTTTTTTGCCAATTGATTCACACGGCACTAGAACAATTAAATCAAGCTTTGTTACCTTCTGAGTAGATTCCTTGAGGCGTTCGGCGACGGACTGGGAGCATGTACTTAACTGTTTTATGCTGCCCATCCTATAAAAGTTTATTTTGAAGGAGGACCTCGGGGCAAGGCAACTAGTCAACAACCTCCTTAGCGATTCGTTTCACTATCTGATGACAATTTGGAAACAAATACAGAGCGAGAGACTTAACGAACAGAGACAGAGGTATCTGATCGAGAATCGAGCCGCCGAAAGAACAACAAGTGATGCAGCATCCCCAGAGTAAGTGGCTCGGGATCGCATGTGGGGACAGGTGACTAGAGCCAGAGCCGATAGAATCAGAGACTCACCTGGCCTTCTTCGCTTCAGGACTACCGTCGGGCGACGGCGCTCGATGTTTCAGGGTCGACACTTTGGTGTCTTGGCCCTATAATCCTTTATTCAGCATAAGATGTACTGCGCCACAGCTGAAGACTGACAGCGCTGTGTTAGATCTGTGAGGGCTGTGGCGGCCGTATTGGAGCAGGCAGAGGAACGAGAGCGAGAGACCGCGCCGACAGCGGGAGTCATGCGGCCGCCAAGCGATGGAGATAGCGCTAGACGCATGGAGGGACCGAGACCACCAACAAAGACATACCTCGAGGGTAGGAAACAGCTGATTGCCTTGTGACGAACTTTCAACTTGGGCTTTTTCCTGATCTTGACCACTTTTCACGACCAGCATTGATATCTGGAGCTGATCATACGCCCCCAACTGTCCGCGGCAGTCTCAGATCAGACTTCTGTAAACTACCGCAAATTGACTGAACTTTTAGACAAACGGACGAGAGAGGTTTTTCATATTTGAATCATTAACTACTCTCAATCCATGGAAACGCCGCCCGAACGGGACAACGACCCAATGAAAAATGGCGGAGGCATTGAGATGGCAGCAGACGTTATCAGGAATCTTTTACCTATGGAGGTTCAAGAAACTTATGAAGGTAGCAGAAACAATAAAAAGAGCCACCTGGGTGGGAAAAGGATGATTATCGTGACGAATCTCAAGTCACCATGTAAGGATTTTCAACGTCACACACAGGAGACAAACACAAACAGAACAGAAAAGATCGATATGGTTGAGGTCTCAGAAAGGGAAGGTACTGAAACCTAGGCTGCTGGATTGGGTGGTAAAGTCACATAATGAGGTCGGGTCAACGAGTCATGCGGTCAGAGTCTTGTTGTGTGTTGCGCGACGATTCGGCAGTCCGATATGTTAATGGAGCCCAGAGGGCCCAATATAAACAGAGAAAGAGAAGAGGAGAGCAACTGTTCACTGAACCAGAATCCTATTGACAGCCATTGGAGGGCACGGTAGACAGGTGTATATAAGAAAAAGGAGCATGAAATTTGATCAATGATTTCTGCCGAGACATGGCTCTCTCTCTCAGGCTGCCCGATGTGCATAACACAGCAGAATGGCCAGCCAGTCTAACGGGGCAAGAGGTTAAATGGCTGGTCCTCCAAGAGGTCCAACATGGTTGGTCAATATCCTCTCCTCTTCATTGTTAAGAAAAGTGCGCTCACGTAAATTCTATCACTGATTTCTACTTTCTACTGAAATGGACGATTGGGAAACGGGGAGGGGGACAAGTTTTGTCAGGGAATACTCATTCGCAACAAAGAGAGACACCCCTTCACAAGGGCAAATAACCTCGAGACACGGATGCTGCCTAATAAGGTTATCCGCATAATTTGTTCTCAGAAAACCATAAGACGACATACACAGATTACTGTGAGAGAATTTCTCTTCCCGATGTGGGGGGAAGCACTGAGGCGGCAGGCAGTTTCGACTGGTTCCTAGAGGGGGCGCTGTCACAGATCGCGTTTCAAAATCGCCGCTACAGTTTACTACTTTTTTATGAAGAATAACATTAGTTTAGGCGCTGATGCGGCTCAGGCTCGGCGAGTTGAAGAAGGAAGTTGGTCAGGTACGGAACAGTCAACTTATCTGTCAATCTTATCTTCTGCAGAGGGGGACATTGAGTGGAAAAGAGCGAGGATTCGCTAATTGTTTTTGACACATATATTTACGTTTTTGACACAACTTTTGAGATTCTTTTTCCGTTTTTTTTCCAATTGTTGTTCAAAAACACAAGGATCATCTTGGAGATAGTAGAAAGGTATTAGGGTTGGATACTTATACAGAAGAACAAAATTGAGTAGAGTATACATAGCAAACATTTCAATGCGATAAAGGCTGTCATTTCGCCACTCGTGAAGCAATGTCCATACAGAAAAAAAAGGACAGGAAATCAATCAGCAAAGAGGAAAAGATCTCCTGGTACAGATTAGGAACAAGTGCGGGAAGTCTTTGTAACTCCGGGCACTGGGAAACATATATGTCTTTGGCGAGCAAACACTCCAATGGACCAACACAGACGCTTGCGAGGCACAACGTCTGATCATTCAACTTTGTTTCAGGTCATGGTTTTGAAAACATTATAAGCGGATGACTTGACCGGTCAGCTCAGGTAACTGGATGAAGTCTAGTAGCCCAATCTAATGGATGTGTAACAGAGTGAGAGAGGAAGACAGAGAGGGAATGAGGCTGTGCCAATCCGCTACGCATAGAGGAGGTGGCTACGGGTCCGGGAAAAACGCCAGCCGTCGATTCGTGTCTGTCTGCCTCCTCTCTTTCTCTCTATTTGTCCATCGTCATCTCGCAATATATTTAATAGTCTTTGCTAAAATCCTAAAAAGGTTGAAAAGTTTAAGATGAATAAAAGACGAGTGACACGGCAACTTTAAAAACAGAAAACATGAGTCATCTTGTGAAAAATCTTCAATCTCAGCACTTGTTTTGGCCACGTGGTTATTCGAATCAGTATGCAAAGGGGAGCTTGTACGAATATGAAAAGGGATGTGTACGACACAGGGAATACGCAATAGTGAATCATTAGCAGCTGCAAAGTTTGGGCAAATACGAATGCCCAAAAAAGATGGACAATCATGCCAAGTAGGGAAACAAAGCACTGCGCCTAGGGTCCACATCAAGGTTACTACCGCGTGACATGTCCCCCAGAAACTGAACCGGTCACAACACGAGGAAGACTGAATGAGAGAGAGAGAGAGAGAGAAAGGACGCAGCCCAGATCCGACTGGTCATTTGCCTAATCTAATAAACCATGTTGGGGTGGAGAATTATGGGAGAGAGAAGGAGGCGGCAATTAGAGAAGCCAAGAACTACGTTACAGCGAAAGCGTAATGATAGGGTCAACTAGACATCGATCCGTATTTTCCGTGTCATAAAATTTTAAGGTTGCAAATGAGAGGGTCTCTACCTCTATTTCTCTGCTTGACCAGCAAACCATATCGATGACATTTATTCCGGAAATAATTACTGCGAGTCATCACGGAGTGTTTTAAGAAATTTCATAAAAGGAGTTCCGCCGGTACCAGTTCCAGCCGATCCGCCAACTTGACTGAGAATAAACAGCGATACCTGAAAGTTCGTCTAGACTAGTCCAGACTCGTAAATCGATTCTTAGTTGTGAAAGTTCAAGTGGTTTTGGCTCAAAACTGGTTACCGTCTTGATGTGCTCGCTGCGGAACTTTTTAAGCTCTGCGACTGGCTCGGTCCGTCCAGCTGTGTCCTCTTTGATCGGGCTGTTCTCCCGCACCCAGACTATAAGATCGGCATGCTGCTTTGGCATGAATTGTAGCTGACTTAACAAAAACTTGTTGTCATCCCCTAAACATCTACTACCTCCTTTGCCTTTGCTGGGCTGTACCTGAATGCGACACACCCAGAAAGGCATCAATTAGCGGCACAGCTGAACTTTGTGCTGCGCTGGCTCCATTGTGTTTGAAGGGACCGAGATGTTCCAATCCTAGATAAGTACATCTAATTTCCTCTCTCTTTCTACTCAAACCTTCAAAAGTTAATCCTGACTCGTAAATCGATCCTTGGTTGTATCCCCAAAGATAGGGACGCAGAATGTGGTAAAATTCGTGCGGGTTGAGACGTTCCGGAAGTCGCTGAAAGGAAAAGAAATTGTCATCATTTCGTGACGAGTTTCGTGCAAAGTTTCAACTCACTGGTAGATTAGTCCTTCCTTTCTTCAAGGCTGTTATGATGGACGCGAAGCAATCAGACAACAGATTCTCATAGGGGAAGCCTTTTAGAGCACGGCCAACAATGTTAACTATGCTGTAGATCGCCTCACCAAAGTCCTTCTCGATCTGAAAAGCGAGAGTTATGAAAAAAAGGTGACCAGTCTTGACAACTGAAGCCACAGATTACGACGTATGTAACGGCAAAGGCCTGTTGCTATCGAAAACGGAACAGTTTCGGCGTTCCTGCGAAAAAACGTCAATATCTGTTTCTTAATCTGTTTCTTAATCCATGATAATCCCTCAGATCAAAAAACTCTTACCTGAGCCGTCAGAGTGAAGAACCAAACATTGCCCGGTGTCTCCAACGGATTAAATGATATCAGTTCCAGATTTTCCGGTGAAAACCCAATATCCGGATCAATTAGTCTCCAGTTTGCACAGCAGGTAGTAGGATGACAGACCACAGGAGGCATGCCTGACCTCTCACTCAACGTAATAAATGGTACTCCGAGGCATCTGGGCAAGATTTTCGGGGCCTGCGAGTCTTTTATGTGAACTTTAATTGGAAATACTTACACTGTCCTTTCCTTTGTACCAAAGGTAAGCGGTAAGAATTGTGCATAAATGGAGGTGTGCAAGACGTTCTTCCTCATAGGTTTTTAAATGATCGATGGAAATTTCCGGCATTTTCACTACTTGTTGTCTAATTGTGTCGTTATCGATGTAATACTTGATATTCTCTGAAAATTACGCAAAATTAGAAAAACTTTCAAATACCTGCTAGCTCTACCCATGGCTGATAGATCTCTGCCAGGGTTGCTTTGTGACATTCGACCAGAAACCCATAGTCTCTGCTAACTTTGTACTTTTGAAGCAGCTCTTCGACATCAAACAGCATTTTCTGTAACGATGAGTTCAGCTAAGATGACAAGGAGAAAGGTCAAAAAGGAATGGAACCACCGCGAGAGACAACAAGAGATAAGTTAAGAATCTTTATCAGAGAGCGATGACTATTGTACTCGTAGAACTGATGTGGAACCGGCTGACAAATGAGCGACTGATAGAGACTAATGTACACGCGGTTTCCAGGATAAGAGGATACTATCGGGCCAAATCGTCCCTGTATCGCGTAATGAGAGAATAATCTAAAAAAAGTTCTATAGCTGATAGAAATATCAAAATGTAACCTTTTCCTCTTGAACTGGAACTGGTTTATACTGGCGCAAGAGATGATACAATGTGGCTTTGATTTCCAAAAGAGCGAAGCGCATTCCGACACACTGTCTCGGACCTATACCAAATGGCATAAAGGCTCGCTTTTGGACAGGATTGAGTGAATCGAACCTGAAAACTGTCGTGTTGAGTAAATCAGGGCAACATGTTTTCGAGAGTGACAGCAATCACTGAATTAACCTTTCCGGACGAAAAGTTTCCGCATCATCTCCCCAAATTTCGGTGTTATGATGAACTGTCCATGGGTCAACTATGATAAAGACTCCTTCTTTTATGGTAAGACCACCAGTTTTAATTGTTTCCATGCAGCGACGATGCTGTAGTCTGTAAATGTCTTTTAATATGCGTCTGAAGTAACTCACGGCGATGCATGTGGGAAAAGCCTTAATGTTTCCAAAATGCAACAATTGAGGTAGTGCAAAGAAAGAATTGAATCGTAGGAGCCGTCTAAACTGTTGTCTAGCTCCGTAAGCAGCTTTTCCTGAAACTTGAACGTCTTGAATGAGTTAAGATAGTGAGATCTAGTTAATTTCTTTAAACGACAAGAGTGTAGTAGTGTAATTCCCGAATGTGTTTTGACGTTATTGCAAATGTTGCAAGCCCTGATGAAGCTCTGATAACGATCAGAAAAGATATACAAAGAGTGTTCCTATCTTCTCAAGAACTTCGTAGAATAATGTAGAACAGATGACCAAGAAGTCCGTACTTACCAGAACGTTCTCCTTGTTAGCCAACATCCAACAACATAGGGCCAGAGTATTTGCAGTAGTGTCAAAACCAGCAATCGAAATAAAGCGACACTGCGCCTCAATTTCCTGTAACCTTTGGATAGGTGTGGGCTTGCTGGAGAAACCTACGCTTGGAGTCATACACTTCAATACGCGCACCTTACTGACGTCAACTCTTCCAGTTCCATTCTCCTCTTTGTAGCCATTCCAAGCCAAAGACTCTGCATTTTTAAAGAACTGCAAAAAGTCGTTTTTCGATTCTCCAGCTAGTCGCTGTTGACGGTACATGAACAGAATTTGGTTGAACTGTCCTATAGCAGATTCAGATTGTTTTCCCAGCTGACGAATGACGTCAAAGATGGTTAGGCAGCTTTGAAGAATGTGGGACAACCAAGGAGCACACCCTTGAAGAAAAGGTTAGAGATTGAATAATGGTTACTCACAAGCAAGTGCGTCGAATGACAACGCTGAGGGTCTGTTACCAAATGCTCTGGTAAAGATGCTATGGTATTTGTTGTTGGCATGAGTTGAAGATGACTGTCCGAAAGCACATCTTGCCAAAACGTCAGAGGTGTGGTTCTGGAAAACACTAAACAAGGTTGTAGGAAATTATACTGATAAACCAAATTACAGGTCAGAAACTAAATGAAATAGATCACCGTGAAACGGTTATTTACAAGCCATTTTGATCATGGAGAGTTGAACAAGAAATTTCTGTGACTCAAAGGAACCGTAAACGTAAGTATGCCCTAGCCGAACAAAGTCGTAATGAGCTAGAAACCTTTTTCAATTTGCTTACTACGCGAATTTGATGAAAATTTAGACTAGCGGTACCTGTGCATTTCAATTGGGGTCTCCTCTTTCAGTTTGATCTCCAGATAATCCATGAAACTGTTCACAGATTCCAGGATTGTTGGATAGAGCTGAAAATCAATTGTTTTTCATGCTTCCCACACTCTGTTACTTCTTGCATGTTGCTTGACGAGACAGCTTGACTTGTGATAGAGCGCATTCGCTTCCATCGTTCTCCACGTGCTGCGAACATGTGTACTCCAGAACTTTCAAGCGGATCAGCATCCAATGGGTTGTTCTGAACAGTTTTCCAACTGCTTATGTTTCACCCATACCATCTTAGCATGAAAATGATCGTAGTGTTTTTGCGAAATACTGTTTATCAAATCCACATCGTTTGTTACAATGACGGGATAGCTTCCGTGCATTGCCCCATAAGTCGAACCATACACTTTAGACAAACTTCCGATGTCAAATGGGGCTGTCGGGGACAAAAATGTTTCCAGATTTCCAAATGGCCAAACACTAGACAGTACGGGGAAGCCACAACACTTCAGCTTCTGTCGTTGCATATAAAATCTGAAAGAGTTCAAGGTTTATAGATATAAGCTCACCGAAAAACTGACGAAAATACCAAAAAAAGAACGAAAAGTGCAATTCCATAGAGCATGTTAGGATTTGGGGATGACCAGACGAAGGGCAGCTGCTGGACAGCAACAGTGGCTGGTCAAAGGACGATGCAACGACGGATTGTTACAGCGAGAGCAAAAGTTCACAATAAACAAATTGTTGTCAAAACTGCAGGGAATGTTTCAGTGAAACAAAAATGTTAATGTTCGGCAGGTGCAAAGTGCGCCCTAAACGGCAACAGGCAACCGAAGCGATCGTCTATAAATCATTGTAAAACACAGATGACGATCGATAGAATCTCTCTAATGATGACTAAAAGTTCAGGTTAAGGCTTTCCGAGCGGTGGGGAGAATTGCTGATCAACTTTGACAAACAAAGAAGCTGTAGAAGATTTGTAACTTCCATCGAGGTAATGCCAAATGTATGCTTTCACGATTTTTAGCAGAATTGTTTTCTGCAGTTGTGGGAAATTGCTGCACCGTACGCGAGCTTGTGAGAATGAGGTATTTGGTCGGCAAAACATAAAGATTCAGCTCTACAAGTTGCCCAAGTATCGTAGCGTCAACACAAGTTTTTGCAGTCAAACGTATGCTAAACCTTGTCCGCTTCATTTCAGTAAGCCGTAGAGATAGGTCTGGAGCTATGGATTCTACTGTAATGCGAGAGTTCAAAAGATCTCGAATAACAACTACCGTAGATGTTCTCGTTGAAGTGAGCTTTAAGTGTGCCATGGGTAAAAAGTGACCCTAAGGTTAATGTGAATCACCACACACAATCCCGTTTTCTTGGTTGTCCGGACGACGACTTTTTCCCTGGCCTACAATTCCCACCATTGCCATCGGCTCTTTATAACCGCCCCCTCAGGTCCTTAGAGAAACAATACCTGGACTCCAGATATCCTACCCCACACTAAGGTGGCACTCCCACTTGCACCACATTCTCAGCTTCGGGTTGAATGAGCTATGAGGCCCCTTTTCCTTCGCTCATGTGGCAGCTTCCATAATGAAGAGCTGAAAACCAGGAGGGTTATTGATGAGGTTGATTTTCTCATTTCTGTATTCAATTATCTTCTTCTCCTCTCTCGGGCTTGGTGCTCCATCTTCTTCACTTGAACCATTTTGCCGCCCCGATTTTTAACCCATCTCCTTGAACTCTTTTCGGGAAAGGTCTCAATTCCCTTCAAGAAGCTTTTGAGTATGTGGTTCGCCATCAATTCGGGCGCAGACATGCCTATTGCTGCCACAGAGCAGTGGATAACGACCGACGTCTTCCGCTTATGCCTGGCAACCTAACGACCACCTAGGTTCTGTTACGTAACAATGTGGCAGTTATAGCTTCACTGCAGTAATAGCAATACTAGTCTTCTTGTCACTCGGGTTCTACACAAAAAGCACAACCAGTGGTGCGCCTTCCGGTGGTTTCCTCCCTGATTTATTCACAGCCTACTTAATTATTTTGTAGGTTCATTAAACGTCATATGAAAGACAAACCTGGCTCATAACCACAAGAGAAAGGGGACAGCCTCCTGCAACTGACGGGTCTGTCGATTCCTGCTAATTCACCAAAGTCTTTCTCTGCCTTTTGTCCCTATTTTTTAAATATGTAAGCTTTCAGGCAGACATGGGAGTAGCAGAGTTGATCGACAAGTACAGAGGCAACAGGAAGTTGCTTCTTCTCATCGTCTACATTGCCTTATTCTTGGATAATATGCTTTTGACAACTATAGGTATTTGCTTTTAGTCCTTCACATTCCACTGTTACAGTACCCATCATTCCGGAGTATCTGATGCGGCTGAACAATCCCAACAGTAGCGCTGCCATTCTGAGTTCACTGAAGGTCAGGGATCGTAGAGAGGCGGTAAGTCAACTTCCGTTCTACCTAACGGAAATGGTCTTTACAGATAACGTGGGACTCGGATGACTATTGGGACACACCGATGAGTGGCAGTAACAAAGCAATAGATTGGGATGATAGCCCGTTATCGAGGAAGCAGAAGGGAAAGGGAAAGAGCAAGAATCGACAGAATCCTTTCGTTCCGGAGAAGCCGCCGTCGCGGACGACGGTGGTGGAGAGGGAGAGGTGATCATCATCTAAAGAAATGTTTCACATTTCTGTTAAGAATGAGACCCCCAAGCCCACCGAAACTTGTTTTCAATCAGAAAGACAAGCACGAAATTGTGGCCAAGGAGAACGTCATGGTTGGGATAATGTTCGGGTCAAAGGCTTTAGTACAACTCGTGGCTAACCCGATGGTCGGTCCACTTACTAACAGGTACCAAGAGCTTATGCTAACCGAATTGAATCATTAGAATCGGTTACACTATCCCCATGTTTGGTGGATTTGTCATAATGTTCCTGTCAACGCTCCTGTTTGCTTTTGGAGATTCCTACGGTACTCTGTGGTTCGCGAGAGCTATGCAAGGAATTGGATCCGCTTGTACAAGCACATCGGGTAGGAAAAACGAGAAATGAAGATGGATCTGATTAGGTATGGGAATGCTCGCTCAGGCATTCCCAGACGATGCTGAACGAGGAAGTGCGATGGGTATTGCCCTTGGAGGACTAGCTCTTGGAGTCCTGGTTGGACCACCCTACGGAGGAATCTTATATCAGTGGTCGGGAAAAGAACTTCCTTTCATTCTTCTAGCTATGCTGGCGCTCTTTGATGGATGTATGGGTATCAATAAACCTGTAAGAACCGATTTCAGCCCTGCAATTCGCTGTGCTCCAACCTCATGTCTCCCGCGGTGAGCCAGAGGGATCTACCATCAAGCAGCTCATCAAGGATCCCTACATCATCGTCGCTGCCGGTGATACCCTTTCTGACATTCAATCCGCTAGCAAGCATAACAAGCAGTGCCTTGTTGATATTGCGTCTGCGCGGAATCTCTAAAGACTTGGGGTTTCTGGAAACCTGAATTTGCAGGTGCCATAACCATTGGAAATCTTGGAATCGCCATGCTGGAGCCGTCTCTCCCGCTCTGGATGATGGAAACCTGGGGAGCGAGTTCTTTCGAGAGAGGAGCAGCCTTTCTCCCGGCATCCATATCGTATCTGATCGGAACGAATGTTTTCGGGCCTCTGGCTCACAAGATTGGAAGGTCATTCGCATGAACCAATTAACAAAAGAACTCTTTTTTTAAGATGGCTTTCCGCCTGCATCGGGCTTGTAGTAATAGGATTCTGCCTACTTATCATTCCATCAGCCACGGCGGTGACAGGACTAATCTTTCCTCATTTGTTCATGGGGTTCAGCATCGGCATGGGGCTGTAGAGATGACTCGACAACTGATATATTTAGGCATGATCGACGCTTCCATGTTCCCACTCATGGGACATTTGGTTGATCTACGTCATGTGGGAGTCTACGGCTCCATCTACGCTATCGCTGATGCGGCTTTCTGCTTTGCCTTTGCTTTGGGACCCTTTTTCTCTGGGCCTCTGGTGAAGTCTGTTGGATTCCCGACGTAGATAGTTTCCCAGCCATAATTAGGCAAAGTTCAGAATGATGTACATCATCGCAATCATCAACTTTGCTTACGCTCCGCTTATGTTCCTGCTCCGGGCACCCCCAGTTATCAATCCTTCGGAACAGGTAGAAAAATATACCTGTTTTTTCAATGTATAGTTTAGACTTCGTTGCAAAATCGTCAGACCGCTTCAGAGGGTCAGGAAGATCGATACGAGAAACTGGAAGGAAATGACGTAACTCGGATGGAGGGCTATCAGTACGACTATTAGAGGGCAATTTTCAAAGACATTCTGATCAATGGTTCTGCACGTTCAGAAAGCAAGATCTCGGTTAAAATCTTTATTTTTTTACACACTATGCTAGTTGACTAAGAATAAAAGTATTTTTGTGAGTGACAGAAAGGTGAAGGCCGCCGAATTTGGTGTGCTTATGCTCGGAACAGGCATCTGTCTCCTTCCTTGGTTGCACAAGTCCTGGTCACAGCAACAAGCTTCAATGTCTTGTTGTTCGCTCTTTTGAAACTGACACTTATTGGTCCCGATAGCCTAAAACAGTAAATTGCAAGAGGATGCTTCTTACCTGACATAGATTCTCGGTGTCACACTGAAATGTAGAACTTTGGACGGAACCAGATACCTCGAAAAAGCTATTCATACACTGTTGAACACCACTACCACATTGAATTATGTCACCAGAACTCGGTTCATAGTTCACACTGTTGAAATCTGAATAAACTTGCCTACCCAGATAGTATGACTCACTCCCTTGAAAGCACCACAGACTAGCGGCATTTTTGCAAAGAAGGGCTAAGAAAAGCAGCGTGCCATAGGTGAGCATGATAAGAAAGGAATAGTGTCATGTTATGAGGCTGTTAAGAGACTTAGATAATCTTAAAGAATGTTTCGGAACACTTTGCTAACAAGATTTATTCGTGTTGGACACTATTTTCTTGGGTAGAGTTCGATGACTTGACGAGACGGTATCTGATACCGAGTGAAGCGAGCGATGCTTGGCGTGCCGAATCCTGTACCAGGACGAGAAATGATGAAGTAGGACTGCATGAATGGTGCTGCGTTCATACCTCCGGTTTCTGAAAGTACAAATAAGTTCGGGCACAAAGCCGATTCGTACACTGAACAGACGAACACGTATATATACCGAAATCACATCACTGTAAGCTCAAAATTCACGACTACTATGGTATAAATTCTGCCCCAAATTCAATATGTTTCCAAGACTTACCGGCTAGGATGCGCCCATTTTCGTCTCTAATAGCTTGTATGCCGCTCAGCTCATCCCTTTCACAGTTGTCGGTGAAAAATTTGCAAAAGAACTTTGACACGACTTCCAGCATGTAAACCCTGAAGGAATTCAAGTTAACTAGACGTCGTAACTAAATCAAGAGCATGACGGTCTGCGTGACTAAAAGTGTCGACGCCAGCCTCTCCGACTGACCTATGAGGCAAATAGGCTCGGACCACAACTAGGATGATAAAAAAGAATGCATCATGTAATGGAAGATTAGACAGACATAGAATTATTTAATATATCACATCCAAATGCTACCCATACCAAGAAAGAAGTGCAAAAAACGACTGAACTTAAGAGTGAAGATCGATCTTGAACTCGTTGGTGATATAACCACTAGGACTAGTAATTTCCATAACAAGAGTGTCTCTGTCATATTCGAAATCGAGGGGATCCGGAGTAAAGTCATCCCGATAGATGTGAGCCGTCCTCGGATGGAATTTGGCTCCACGAATGACGATTCGCTCAATGTAGATGTCGCTGTCCAATTTTCCCTTGGCATTAAGTTTTTTGTTTGTAATTACGTGAAGATAGTCGTGAGTCCTGCAAAAGACTTTCTGGTAATGAAGTGTCTGGGGGCAAAGAACCTCTTGAATGTAATTCCCCAGTAGGCGAAATCTCCCTTCTCATAGTTATACGACTCTCCATCATCTAGATATATGGTTCCGTTGGCAAAGTCGCCTAAAAACACAGCTGTGAACGTCAGAAGAAGGATAAATACCCTTCATATTCAGAGCAACGAAGAGAGTTATGGGATCCTCCCGAGAGGCCTTTGATGTCAGTTTGACTTCCTCACGGACAGGAATGATGGTACCTAAACAAATATCCCTGTTTTGCTAATGAAAGCATACTACCTCCTCTCTGGAACATGGGGATGGTTGTCAAGGTAGCGGGAATCTGAACAGCTCCGGGAGAAGGACGAGCCTTGTGGGTATTCCACTCGTACCAGACTTCACGTCTACCTGGCAGGTAAGTAGAGGCTTGCTCGGCTTTAGGTTCAACGATGGGCTTAACGAGAAGAGCATTTCCAATCATGAACTGTCGGTCTTCATCGTAACTGCCTTCGTCTTCTTGAAACTCTACCCAGAAAGGACGCATCACCGGCTTGCCAGTGATGGTATGCTCGTAGAAGAGTGTGTACCTGAAGGTTGTTCGCATACAAGCGCATACTTTACAGACTTATTCAGGAAAGAGTGGGACTGAAAAATTTTGGTTCAGAGTACTTACCAGTAAGGAAGGAACTGATATCTGGTCTTGATTGCCTCTCGGATAGCCTCAGTTGTAGTCGTGTTAAATAGCCAGGGCTCGCGGCGCTTGGTATCCTGATGAGAATGTCCTCTGAAGAATGGCTGGAAAGCTCCGGCCTGATACCAACGAACAAGTAGCTCCTCATCAGGGTTTCCAAAGAATCCTCCGACATCAGCTCCAACATGGGGAATTCCAGCTGTTGAAAGAGTGAGAAGCATGGGAATGGAAGCCTTCAGATGTCCCCAGTCGGCCGTATTGTCTCCAGTCCAGACTGCAGCAGATCTCTGAGAGCCGGCAAAGAAGGAACGGGTGAGGACAAAGGGTCTGATCTCGTTGTTGTTTCTCTTCTTGAGTCCGTTAAAGGTGGATTGATGCTGTATAATCAAGTTATATGCAAAACTAATGACTCACATGATAGAATCCGTACATGTTATGTACATCTCTGTGCTCGAAATCTCCATGGTGGATCAAGTCCTTCGGCATGGTAACTTCTGGACCGTTGAAAACCGAAGGCTCGTTCATGTCATTCCAGATGTGAACGTCTTTCGTGGTTCCCTCGTACTGTAATTTCGATGAACAAGTACAAAAAGAGTTTGTACCTTGTCCAAAGCGAAAAGATCAGCCCAATGTTCTCGAACAACTGGGTTGAAGAAGTCGAGATACAGAGAGTCTCCCGGCCAGCAGTTTCCTTCAAAGTTGGTCTTGTCGGCTTGTTTCACAAAGTATTTCTGTAAGCCACTTGATTCATAGCTTTAGGAACACGTACCTTCGTCTTGGCGTTTTTGTATACACTGTACTTCGCATCTTTGGCAATGTGAGGATCAACAATGGTGACCAGTTTGCGTCCCTTCTCGGCCAACTCCTCAATCATTTTCTTCGGCTCAGGGAACTTTTCGCTGTCCCAGGTGAAGTACTTCTTTTTATCTGTGTGCTCAATATCGAGCCAGAGAACGTCAAGAGGGATCTCGTTCTTTTCGAATCCTTCATGAACTTCCTTCACATCCTTCTGGTCGACATAGTTCCACCGAGACTGATGATATCCAAGAGAGAATTCCTAAACAACCGCTTTTTAACCAAAAAAAAAGTACCACCAACCGGTGGAAGAGGGTACACTCCAGTAAGACCGGTGAGTTGTCTGAAACTGTCTGCCGGTGAAGGACCAAGAGTGATAAAGAGATCGATCAGTCCACTTTCCGAGATGAAACGGGTGTTGACTTGGTGAACATCACGAGCACGAGTATCAGCGTCAGCTACAAGGAGGGCGAGCTTTCCCTGAAACCGATTTCAAAACAAAGAAGCAGTTTCCATACCTTATCAGCAGTGAGGTGTTTCACGTCTACCCAAGTTTCGGCAGCATTTAGCCAAAGAGCGGCAGTGGTTCTCTTGGGAGAGGGACCGACCAAGTAAGGGATAGAACCATACAGCGCCATTGGAGTGTTGAGCTCGTATTCAAACACATCCAGATTGTAGAGCCGATATGGCTCGTAGTTTCTGTAAAACTATTAAAAGGTGTGTATATCTGACTTACACAGTATCACGGAGATTGTAGCTCTCAGCATGTTCAGGAATTCCAAAAATAAACTTCGGACCAACAAAGGCAACGTCCACTCCGACGGAAGATGATCCTAAAGTATAAACATTGCAAAAAAAAAACTACAAAGTACACCTCTAGGCTTGGTGTCTTTGAAATCCTTGAAGTGTTCTTCCCAGAAACCCTTCTCACGGTCAGAAAGAAGGATCTTCTTCTTGAACTTCTCAAAGAACAGCTCGCCATTGGAGTTGATTGAAGACACCTAATTTCTATTTAGAAGCAAAAAGAAATGTGTCATACCAGCTTTTCCTTTGCATAGAAGTCGATTCTGAATGGACTGTGAATGACAACGATTCTGTTGCCGTCCTCGGTTACAACCTTGGTATCGGCAGCAGTAGTCTTAGTCTTTTTGAGCCTAAAATGTTATTTATACTTTTATCACTCAAGGAACTACTTTTGTTGAGTAGGTTCCTCTTTCAAGGCGTCCAGTGGCTGAAATCTGGGGAACAGGGCTCCTTCCTCTTCGTCGATTTGGATTCTGAAGCCCGGTTAATGGAAGACCAAAAGTATAGATACCGGAAGGTGGAGTCTTTGAGAGTGACGATGGCCAACTTCAAAGTTTGGTCCTTGTTTTTGATTTTGGCAAGAACAGCAGTGTCATTGAACTGGACAGTGTCGGGGACAACTTCATAGCCAGTTGGCTCTGTCACTGCACGTTGGCGTCTAGGAAACGATCTGGTTACTAATACAAAAACTAATTTACTTGCAAAACCAGGACTGGGCACATGTTTTGAAGTTCTGTCTATCGACGGCGGTGGCGGAGAGAACCCAGAGGCCGAGGACTAGCAGTAGCCCTTTACCCATGGCTAAACCAATAGTTTTATTAGTAGAGATCGATTTAAAGAAGAGAGAGACAGAGCTTCAAAAGCTAAGAAAAGATACGTGGCATAATAGTGGTCAGCGCTCTTCCAGAAAATTCGCTCGGTGGGAGACTGGTTGCGCGAGATGACCCTGAAACTCCTTAGCGAGACCGCGAAGGACGCTACCTTGAGATGGATATCGGTCGAGAGTCAAGCAGCTAATCCATTGGTTGAGCTAAGATCTTCAACGCTTGTTCCTTTTAAGCTGACGCTGCTGTAAAGTACACGTCGACTAAGAAACTAACAGTTCGTAAGGCAATTTTGACAGTTCTGCTAACTACTTCTAATATTAAAGCACATCATTTGTGATGTTGGCAGGGGTACTGTTTTTTGACGAATCACACTTAAAATACACGTTTCAAAGTCCGTGAGTTGTTGTAAAACTGGAGTAACCTAAAAACTGCTATAGAAGTTCCTAATATTCACTTCAAGTGCTCAACTTCCACAAAATTGTTTTGACATGTATGGTGTTCAAATAGCCTCGGATGCAAAGCACTTTGAGCTGAGAAAGCTCTGACCGACCCGTTGGTAATGACTTCCACAGCTGCTCTAAACACTGAGCTATCTAGCTTCGACAAGGAGGCGCCCAGCGCAGTGCGACATGCCGATGAAGACTCGAAATGGATTTTTAAAAGATTTAGTTCCAGGAAGATACCCCATACTGGGGATGCAGTTCTACTACACACTTTGAAACTCAATTCACTTTACTAAATAGAGATGTTCAGTTCCATAAGATCCTCGACTTTGATGTTGTTCAAAAATTGAACTGCCGAATCCGATTTCAGGTAGAAGAAAAGGACAAAGATGAAGAAGACTGCAGCAAAGAACCACATTGCAGCAAAATCTAAGAATAAAGCAGTATAACGGCAGCATTTGCTTGTTTTTCTGAATCGAACATTTACATGGTCAGTTATTAAGAACCTCGTATTCCTAGCCCGTAGGTCATTCAATTCCTCATATACCGGTTCCATAGAATATTTTCCGCGTCGATTGCCACCACAACAGCGAGGAAGCTTCCTAAAGAATGAAGGAATTAATTAAAAAACTTGTCTATGTGAATTAACCTTGAGCGGCCGACGGATGCCATGCAAGTGACGCAAATTAGTTCGATCAGGATGGCAAGTACGAAGAGCAACGAAAATATCTTCCAAAGATCTGAAAAAACAGGCATGGAATAACGAGAAAGTTGCTGTACCAATAGCTGTGATCCCAGTCGTTTCAGGCAGTCCGGCCAGATTCACGGAGTAGTTAATCATCAAGAGAATCATACTCATTGTGATCAGTATAGAACGGGTGATTGCCATAGGTCCAAGGCAGAGAGACATCCAGCTGAAAAGGAAACAGATTTTATTGCAGTCGAAAGTTTTGGAGCTTTCGGCTGCTGAATGCGATCTCTTTAAAACATGTTTGGCTACTTCAAAGAAAAAAAAATGAGCATACCTTTGTATACACAAAGGCTTTAAGTGTTAAGAAGGCTCTACAAAGTCTTAAAGGAAAGCAATTCATATTATCGTAAAAAGTATAGTAATGCTAACCTTACGAGCATAAACACGATTGATGGCAAGAAGAACAACATCAGAATCTTTTTGCTTCCTCTGCTAAAGCTCAGACTTAGAGTCAACTCGTCATAGACTCCGTTGTTCAAGAAAACTTCTTGTTCCGAAAACTCGGCTCCAAGGTACATCAAGTCACCAATCTGAACCAAAAGGATACCCAACGTTTCAACTATTGCAACCTCTCTGAATCCGGGGTCATTCAAAAAGCTGTCTTTTAGAGCCTGATCCCATTTAATCAGATACGCATCCCTCGAAGAGGCGTCATTTCTCCAGATGAGTGTGCAAGTGGTATTTCCGAAAGGATAATCCAATGCATGAGTCCGGCAGGGAATGTCTTGGTGTACCCTGAACGTGAAGCCGGTTTTAATGTTAAACATTAGATGACCTATGTTGCATTGTAACCGTTCCATTCTTAGTAATCTGAACAACGGCCGACTTTCGGTGGACTCTCGTCTGTTCCGAGTTTGAGAACATCTCTTCAGGTGTCCATATCGACTCGCGGTGTTTACCTGACGTGTGTTCGTTTTTACTGTCTGCGCCGAAGCAATCTTACCGAAATTAATCACACTGTGACACGGATTCAGGTGCGAAAAATACAAGGCAGTGTCCTGAACAAGTTCAATGAACTGACTAAAGGTTAACCCACGGTCCATTTCTGTACAAGTCTCAAATCCACGTTGAGCTTGTTAGTGTGAGGAACTGTGTGAATCGAATTGATTTCCAGACCCGTGTCTACGACCAAACTGGAATCGCCGCCGCCTAAAACAACATGCTAATCATCTGTGAAGGTGGAATATTAATTACTTGGAACATCTTGACTGAAGCCGGCAGCTGTCAACGTCTCCAAGACCTTCTTGTCACTTTGACAGTCATCATCAGCCGTCGCAACTACCAAGGGAAGGGCTATAACCAAGAGCTGGCGAATCATCTCATTTACCTGAAAACAAGATATGGGCAACATGATACGAAAGGCACGCGAAACCGCCATTGCCAGTGTATCAAGAGTATCGAAGGAGGAAGGTCATTTCCGTTCAAATTTTCATACGGAAACCAACAGATCTGGAACGCTAGGAAAGTAACTGAAAGAGTAAAAACTACAACAATAATGGCTGGCATCTTTGTCGGGACAGATGCCGAGAACAGGGTGTAACAAATGAACCTGTTCGACTCATAACTTTCTGTAGATTACTCATTAAAGGAGGGCGCGGCGGCAGGGCAGTTTCCGGACAAACTGCAAGAGAGTAATTGTTTTGTTGCAACTGGGAGGGCTGGAATCAATGTTGCGGCATTGTTGGCGGAAGGGCTTACAAGCAATCAAGAATAAAAAGAACTAGCGCGTGAGAGGCTCTCTAAGTTATTGGCTTTCATGCAGAAATTTCAAGTCATAAATTATTCTGTCCCATAGTAGAATGATGTTTTTCACTGAGTCAAACAATATTGGATTCAGAATATGGTGGAGAATGAAGGACTTGAATGTTTAGCGCACGTCTTAGTCAGTGTTGAGGAAGTTTTCTGTTGCAACTCGTAAAATGATGGTTTCTTGAAATCCCTTGAGTTGCTAAATCAGTATCATGATTCCAAGCACTGTATTCAATTTTTCGTACCCAATATCTGCCTCAGATAGGTATAAGGTCTAACCCGTACCATATCTCGCTTGAGAATGAATCAGTATTTCTGATCAGCCCCGTTTTCAGGTGTGCAGTCTACATTTTTTTTAACTCTTTTCTCAGTTTATTACTCAACGCTTGGCTAAAAACTCGATACATAACGTACTCTGTTATGTTTACTCTGGCACTTGTTTAACCACGTTCCCAAGACGGCTTTATTATTTTTCTCATAATAAGCTGTCAAAGATATTACTCGCCGATAACGCCTAGGGCAGTCTATTGACCGCACTGATCTCTCTCTTTCTTTACTCAGCTGCAGTGGTTCATTCCAAGCTTTCGAATTTGCCTCTTCGCGCCTTTCGCTATCAGTTTGACCTGACACGACCTTCCTCGGCAGTCAGTTTTCAGAGATATCTTATCTCGCTTAATGGCCAAGCACTTTCTCCTAAAGAACGTTCGAATGCTTTCCAGAAAGGATTTGATTGTTTTGAACCCTGATTTCACAACCATACCTCGTCTTTTCAAAATAGTGGGAGACGGTAAACAGGCCGATAAGATACTTATCCACTCCTTTCTTGTGATACTGATGCATGTACGTAGATATCATTTTTCAGACATGATTCCCATTTGCGCTGCCTCAAAAAGTCACAGCGGGGTCAGTTCGCTGGTGAAGAAGAGAATCGACCAGCGCGCCTTATCAATCGACATCAGCGACCAACAATTCCGGTATGATGAACGGGATCTAGCGGCAAAAAAGTGAATTTAAGACTGCTCCCTGCCGAAGTCTTGGCAGCTCGTGAGACCATAGAACATCTCATAGCCGATGCAAACATCTTCAGTGAGAATGCCATGAAAATGCCACTTTTCCCCAGACTAAAAACACTGACATTAAATGACAATAAAGTGAGTCAAAGTGATAGTTTGTAGTCGACTACCAATAGATTTGTAGATCCGCAACATTTCCACCTTTCTACAGAACATTTCGTCAAGTTGTCCAAATCTTCAGACCCTCAGCTTGACCGGAAATCCCGGTTGGCCTTCAATCCTGAATTCTAAATACAAAAAATTCAGGTTAGGGACCGTCAGTTCCCATCAAAAAGCTCAAATTTAGGAAAACAACCATGAAAATGCTACCGAAACTGCGGAATCTGGACGGAATCTCCCTCAAGAGGAAACTGTCAACTTCAAGTGAGGGCTCATCTGCTAGCAGTATATGCAGTTCCGACTCCCTTTTCTCGATCAAATCTACTGGCGAATCTATATCATCTCAATAACAAAAACAAAACAAACATTTTATCTTGTTCGCTTCGCTCCCTCCAGCTGATGCAATGTGTGTAGTCTATCGTAAACGCTTATTGAAGTTCATTCTCAGCTGACGAGGTCAGCAGAAGAAGAATATTCCATTTGAGGTTTTGTGAACCTCATTACTAGACCAAAGGCAGTGTACTATCTGTTAGTCAGCTTCTAGAGCCATACAGCTCTGTCAAATTCGTTTACACGATATAACTTTATACATAACTAGTATTTAAATATATACATAACAATAAATGATCTGTTTAGTAAAAACAACAATAGCATAGATCGGAATCGACATCGGACGCGGCCACCAAGGCAGCCATTTAGTGGGCAAAGAACTGAAAATATCTGTTGAAAAGTGGAAATGAAAAACTTACCGATAGATGGATATAGCAACCAGTATTTGATATCTTTAGAACAAAGTCGAGTGTCAAATTTTATTTTTACAAGACAATGATGGATACAATAGAGCATTCTATCGTGGTTTTTTCGATAAACTTGATGAGTGGTGAAAGACGGCAGCCCATGTCCAATAGTTCACAAAAATTGAGAAACTGAGTGCTCGAACTAAAAACTTTCATAGAATGAGCAAAAAATAAAAAGTTTACCTTCTGCTCACTGTACTCAAGTCATATTGTCAGAAGAACAATTTCGGCATCGACCGTTGCTTTTTCTTATAGTGGTTTTTGTCGATGTACTTGCCCTAAACAGAAGTTTTTTGTTTCTGTCTACATGTCTTGCAGCTAGATAATGCCAACCCAACCGATGTCAACTCACTTCAAATTCAGACGTTCTGGAGCTAGAGTCTCCAGCATCCTGTCTTGATGATTGGCCAGACATCTTTGAAGATAGTCTCTCCAAGTCATATACGGCTCATTCAAACATTTATGTGGATTAGTCTATTAAGTTTTTTAAACGAAAAAGTACCTGTTGACTAAAGCATCAGCCACTTGATAAAATCACCCATTATTCTTGAAGCCATCCAGAGAAATCAATGATCACGTAAGAAATATCTGTAAATGAAAGTAAGCTTATGTTTTTGAAAACTCAAGAAGATAAAATGCAAAAAACAGCGGAATAAAATTAAAGACCTGCCACAGAGGACTAGCTCTCGCTATAGGTCAGAGCTGTATGGCTGGCGCACCGTTTCAGTTGATTGTGATAGAGCACACAATGTCAGAGCAAGCTTTGATGGAGTATGTAGCTCAGCAACTCTGTTGAGCTCCTTTTTTAATTTACTGTTCGCCGGAACACTTCACGACAAAAACGACCCTCAGGGTAGCCAAGCATGACAGTACAAGCTACATAGCTGCAACTTTCGCAATATTAACTTTGAAACTTCTCATTTATTCTAATTTTTACTTTCCGCAAAAAAGAAAATTTCGTTTGGACTTATGTCTGGACCTCATTTCGGGACTAAAAGCCGCTTTCGTGATGACTGCCGTTTTGTTGAACCCGCCCCTGAGTGTTTTCAGCCTGCCACATTCCGGATGGATCCTTCTGAGCCTCCAGGTCGTTTTATCTACTCCCCGAGTGTTTTGATTGCTTTGGTCGAATTCAATTGGCTCAAAGCACTAAAGCCTAGAAGTATCTTCATTTCTGGGCTGTCTGGTTTGTTGGTCGCAGCGGTAAGCGCAAATGGAACATCCTCCAAAAAAGAAGCATTTGCTTCCGCCAGCTCTGCCCTTCTAACCTTTGCAAAGTGCCCATCAGCTTTACTGATTCGTCTTGACATGCATGTGTTAGACATCTTCGGATTTTGCTCCGTTACTCCACGTGGTTAGGTCTTCAACCTAACACCCCGACCTTTACTTCTATTCAATACTTCCGTTTTAACATGTTTTCCAGTAGGCGAATATTTATGACAGCTTTTGTTTTTACCAGTAATGACTGTCTTGTCATTTTGAGAGTTACATATCATTATCTAACATCTGACTCTTCCTTCTGTCAGCTGACTGAGGTTCTCATCAAAATAACTCTTTATAGGTTTTAAAAACACAGTCAACACTAGGATATAATTGGCACCAAATACCCAAAACTTACTCCTTGGGTCTCTCTCTCTCTATCCAATTTCTGCAGTCTGCACGATGTTTGAACCCCCGGGGCTGTCCTTTAATAACCGTTGTACTCGTCCTCATGACAGCTTAGCACACCGAGACCTTTTCGATTATTTCCTGGATTACAGGTGTATGCAAGCGTCCAGGAGAATTGGATTATACCACGCAGAAAATGACGGTTTTCCTCCTTCTGTCTGCTTCCAAGCCAATTGAGTTCCCATTGTCCGTTCTCTTTAGTTCATTTGAGCAAAAGTCAGGTCCACTTCCTCCCTTTTCAACTAGTTTTTGAGCCTCTGAGCACACATCGAAGAAGGGATTAGAAATTTTTCATACTTGGAAATTTTTCGACAAAAACTTGTGCCAAAAGACAATCCGTCTATTCCAATTTAATCTGATTGCGTGGCTCTCCTTCACAAGGCTCGACGTCGTTTTACGGCTGTTTAGAATCATCCTATTCCCTCTCTCCTGCCCCAAAAAATCCAACAAACAAGTCTGATTGCTAGGTTATCGTGCGCGTGTGTCTGCCCATTAGTCAAAATTGAACAGCCATTTGTAGGGAAATAAATTTTGTTTTTCCTGTGGTCCTCTCCTCTAAAAGCTAGCAAACATCGGGTCATAAGGTTATGGATGACCTTCCGCATGGCTACATCTTCTCTTAGCCAGTTCATCCGATTATTCCATGACTTCGCTTCGCACTAGAACTCTCTCGTCATAATCCATTGTTCTTTCTCGTTTTAGCTACAGAAATAAGGTTAATGTATCACCACTTGGAAGAAATGTCACCAATATGGTGATGGGCAGAAGACGTCTCAAATCCTTTTGATCGGTGGTCGTTCTCTCCCACCACTAATTTCTCATATCAGCCGCTTAGTTGGAAATTCCCGGAGATTGCTAAGCATTTTATTGACATAGGCTTCAACTTTCTATCCCAGTTCAAATTTCCTCTTCTTCCTAATCTCTTTTCGGAGCCCCAAAACTTCCGTACTCCAGGTTAATGGAGCATGCGATGCACGAACTCAAGTTGAACGTCTCGCAATTTTATCAGGATGATGAGGTGCGACATCTACTTATGAGCGAAGAGGCTCCCCCATTTCCTGGTCCCGCGGACGAGGAATATTTCCTGGCTGGAGAACAGTACTATGAGGTGGACTGTTGTTATTATAGTATTCTTAACTCTTTCAGTGTGTAATGGGTAGCCGGTTATGTCGTATTAGCCGATCATCGATTCTCGCCATGGCACTTTTCTGCACTTTGGCCGTGGCTGTCATACTCATTTCCGTTGTATTGCTCTGCACTGTCATTACGATGACGAGTCCAAGTGAGGTAAGGAGGATAAACTCCCGTTTGTATAGTTATCCGTGTTTAGGAGCCAGATCCCTCTGATGAGGTTGTTGGAGTCATAAACTGGTTACACTATCCCGTGGGAGAGATGCTCGTGAAGAGCAATCACTCGTCACACTGATCTCGTATGCTCATGTATTTATTGTCTGTAATAAACACACAGTTAGCTTAAAACGACGTCTTGATGAAAAAGCAGCGTGAGAGAGACTGCGCAGAAAATGCTCAAAAATGATTGGTTCGTACCTAAATGTTTTTCTTTCTACCCAGCATTAAGCATAATGCGGCAGTCATTCCAGCTATTTTGGCCTGCCTTGGGGGACGACTCGAGGAGCATACATCATTGCCAGATTACTAAAGTAATCAGTAATTGTGACCATCAGTATGCCACCAGAGAAAAACTTATCTGGAAACAATCTTGATCAAAACCAAAACTCTTGTTGAGCATCAAAGAGGTATTGGCCATTTTTGTACTCAAAAATCCCTCTCTTGTGAAGTAATTGTGAATGAATGGTCCTATAAGTTTCCAAAGTTTCAGAAATTTATCGATTATGTCTGGCAATACCACGTCTGCATATTTTAATTTGTGGGGTACGAATTAAAAACCTGTCCATCATTTCTTTATATTCGATTCTTGCTGCGGATATTTTATAGTTATCGCTATCCTCCTATGACGCAACAATACTGTCCACCACTCAATTACCG
The DNA here is from genome assembly GCA_037178855.1 of Oscheius sp. JU75. Taxonomy (NCBI): domain Eukaryota; kingdom Metazoa; phylum Nematoda; class Chromadorea; order Rhabditida; family Rhabditidae; genus Oscheius; species Oscheius sp. JU75. The sequence goes on from JASJZC010000007.1 coordinate 7,923,988, forward strand.
TGAGAGCGATCATCAAACCTTCATCTGGTTTTTGGATGTAGTTTCTTACTTTAGAATTAGTGTAAACACCTACACTATCTGCTGTATAGTTTTCCGATCAACCAAATATATGCACAGATACAGATGGTTCTTATTCTATCATCAGTGTATAGCGTTTGTGACGGATATCACAGTTAGTTTAAAAACCAATAAAATTTTTAGATCAGTATTCTTATAAAATATATTTTTTTGTGCCATTCGCTGCAGGATATCCAATTGGACTCCTTCGAGGCATTATTTCAACCGTCTGGTGCTGTTATTTTGCTTGATCTGTCTTTCTGTCGCCACTGTGTCGCGACATCGTGCCGGATTATTTGTCTGCGTTCCATTGTTTTTTTTCAACCTTTGTTTTGCTGTAGTAGCGAATTGGTTCATTTCGGCTACGAAGAAACTCATCCACACTAACACTGCCTCGGATAAATTGAAACATATGCAGAGTAAATTTCTGCGCCAGATCATTATTCAAGCATTTTTGCCACTGTCCATCGTTCTTACACCTGCCTCGGTACTAGCCGTCTCTGTTGTTGGAGAGATTTATGGCTTAGAATGTGAGTCCACTTTATCCACAACATGCACACCCTTTCCGTGCAACCTTTTCCGTAGCACATTTCAAAATTTAATGAGGAGTTGCGACAGCCGGATCGCAACCTCGAGGCTCTCGATCAGCTGGTTAGGCTCGATCAAGGACTATCACTAGAAAAAGTAACCCTCTTTCTTCAATCAAAGTTTACTTCAGAGGTCCAACAATTTGACGATAAACGGGTAAATCAACACGGGGTTGTAACAGAAGTAATAATAAATCAAAAAGTCCCGACTCTAACACGAGCGAGAGGACCAGAACAACAAAATCCAAACAGTCGCGTTCCGCGCGTAAAACAAAATGGTTACGGTCTGGCGGGCCTTTGAATAGTGAAATTTGGCAGAAGGGAAGAAAACGGTTGTAGTTGATTCAGGTAGGATAACGAGAATAAAATATCATAGGAATATAGACTATGTGACAATTTTACCAATTTTCAATGTCGGCTGGCTGACAATGGCGTCAATAGCAGTTTTCGGTTTACCAGGAGCATTGGTTCTTATTGTTATGAATCCGACGTACTATTGGTGGCTGCCCTCTTTGATAAAAAAAATTTTCAACTAGAGAGAGGAGCAGCAGTGTTTTTGTACTAACAAAATCACAGCCTCATACAAGAATTACTAATATATTCCGCCGTGCGAACATTTAAAAAAAAATCAAAATGAAGCATTTTTGTAAGAATTCTAACAAGTTTTTAGCTCATAATGACGTCGTGATGAAGGCGATAAACAGCGTGAAAGAGACTCCGCAAAAAATGCCTGAAACTTATTTCTTCTTCTCTCAATTTTTCTCCTCCCACCCAGCATTAAGCATAATGCGGCGGTCATTCCAGCTATTTTCGCTTGACTTGGGGCCACTATTCGAGGGGCATACATCATTGCCAGACTACTAAAGTAACCAGAAGTTGTGGCCATCAGCACGCCACCAGAGAAAAACCACCATTCATCTGGGAAACAATCATTATCAAAATGTATTTTATTTTTTCACCTTTGAAGAAAACGGGGATTGTACGATCTTGAGGTCTGTAGTTACAGAACATGAAGAAGGGAATTAATAAACCTCGAAGCAATACCGGTAGCCATAAGAATCTAGGGCCAGGCTGTAAGATTTTTACTTTTCCGAAATATTTAAACTCTTACGAACTGCACAAAATTGGCCATTAGTGATCCGACTGTTGCGAAGACATTGAAACAGAGGAAAGTTGTAATGGCAACGTAGAGATTTTCTGGCCAAATTGAGACCCAAGGACCTGGTTCTCCTGTCAATGTCGGCTCTCTGTAAAGTGGAGTGGCAGTCATCATTGCCGGGAAGATGGTCAAGGTGACGAAGAAGATGAAGAACACGTTCCATAGTTGAACCCAGCACTGAAAGTGGGAGCTACTGATCATTATAAGTAAAATGATACTTTTGAGAAACAGTCAAGGTACTGCCGGAATCCCGAAGAAGTCTCAGCAGCTTCTGATCTGGCTGCATTGCCCTTATCCACCCAGTAATGGTAGAACTCTTGTCTTGTGAGGAAAAACAGCGACAGACCACAGAGGAACAGAACAGTTAAGGAGATGGCAAAGTAGACTAAAGCTTTTGTTCTGACATCGTCCCGGAACACTAAAATATCGACAATATCTTCACCTTATTTCAGTTCAAAACTATTTGTTGGAATCTTTGATATACTGTACTTCACGCGTCTCCGCTTCATTATAAGAGGTTATAAGAGGAGAACTTGTCTTATACAACTATGTAGAATGTATGTTACTCACCGATAGTGGCTCCCATTGACACCAAAGTTGTGAAAGTACCACAAATGTTATTGCCAAGAACCAGAGCGTTCGAATATTCTGGCGGAAAATCGGCAAACATTCCAAAGATAGAGTTTTGATACAGCCCATTGGACAGATTGATAACTCCAACAATGACCAAAGTAGTAATGTAGAACCAGCTCATTGCTGAAAGTCTTCAAGTGATTAAAATCATAAAAGCTAACATTCTTCAGCCGGTGGAACCAGGGCAATGAGTGCGATAGTTACCGAAATTGAGACGCAGTTGATTACCAGAGGACCAGCAATTCTGATGAGAAGTGAGCCCCTGAAAAGTAATTTCCGAAGTTGACTTAAGAAAACCTTACCCAATCACCAAAAGTACGTTGACAACATTTATGAACAGATTCGGAAACTGAGCGGCCATTCCGAGAGCACTCATGAAAGTCGTGGCATAGTCCGTTCTGTTTCCACCTGGGGAGAACCAGTAGTCCACATAGTACTAAAAGATATGGTTGTACTGAAAAATATGGAAATCTATACATCTGGAGCGATGGTGATAAACATATTCCATGGTAAGAGGGCTCCAATACCATTGAGAAGTACAATCATCCATACCAAGCGACACTGAAATTTCTCCTAACTCTAGAAAAAAGTCCAACCTTGTCCTTCGGTTTAACTTCTGGCATCATTGGGGTGGCCTCATGAGGGCCTAGAACATTTACGTAAAAACATGAGAAATGACTAACCACGCTTATCGAGGTAGGACTGCTCCCGTGGCATTCTCTGAAAAAGAAACGGTTTGCGAAGGGTAACATAGTAAAAAAAGGCAAGACGATGATATTCAGGCATGTTCGAAACTTTCGGAGGAGTTATCTTTCCCTAGACGGACTGATAGGAACATCGGAGGCAGTAATGCCCCCAAGGGGAAACGGGATTTAAAAATAAAATGAGATTGCACCACGTGGTCATTTCCACCACGCCGACGGAAAATTGATGGACAATTAATCCAAAGTGTAAGCGGAGTTTGAGAACGTACAGGGCGCGTCCTCTAGAGAGCAAACAGATCCTGAGGACTGCAGAAATTTGCCAGCTATTCACAAAAATATCCAGTGGCTGTAAGCCTGTAACGGTGATAAGGGGTCCTGATGGGCAGTTTCTGTCAGAAGCTTGACATTATCAGTACTTGGAGTGGTCTTCCAGTAGTCAACTTTCAAATCAATGTCCTTTTGATACTGGAGCGCAGAGAAAAACATGATAAAGAGTGTTTTCACCTCCAAATTGAAGCAGTTAATGGACAATTTTTCACCTCGTCGGTATACTCTTTACAGTGAATTGACGACTCTCCTGTTCTTCTCACAAATATCGTCTCTTTTCACCTGAAAAGTGGATTTGCTTCAAAAGTTTTATTGATATGTGGACATTTTTATAGTATCGATCGCAAATTTGGTTGTAAGCAGTTTGTAGCGCTAAATGTTTTACAACCTGTTGAGAAGCTTTTAGATATTGCCACTCCTCTTTAGCAAAGAAAGCCCAAGGAAACGAATTGTTATGTTATAATGTTATTCTCCTTGGTGTGAAAGCTTTTCTGTAAATGAGATTAATATTGCAATTTCCGGTGAAAATCTGCACTGAGTTCTTTCAATCCATCTGTATATGTTTTTAGACCAATCTCAAAAAAAGATCTAGGTTTGATGATCACTTTTGGCCACACCGAGCCGTGTGTATTCGTGACCTTTTCAAAACTTCACTGAATATAAGTGGAAAGTTCCTGTAATCTCTGATTTCCATCGTGAACGACTCTTAATACACTAGCGCAGCGTTTGAATTCAGGCCGTTTCTTCGAAAATGGTCCAGATTTTTACTTAAACGTTCCGCCCTGTGAGCGTTTTTTCGGCGAAAGATCAGCTGTGACTCGAGGCTATTTTCCACGGGCCATGTTCCCGCCCGCACAACTGTCACATTGCGTAAGGGCGCAGAAGACAAGTGGTCTCTGTGAGGAAAGAATTGGTCTCGACGCGCGAGACAGCGGTCAATAACAATTTGGGGGTACATCACCGCTGCAGTGCAGGTCATTCCTTAATCAACCAGTTTGTTCTTACATTTTTGGGGCTTCATTTTCTAAATGAGAAGTTTTCAGGATCCAGCTAGCGTTTTCGTGGGTTTTCTGAGGTTATATTGTATCGGGTAAGTTAATGTCCTTTTGTAGCGTATTTAATTTTTATATTTTGCTGCTGGATTACTCTGCAAAAACAACAAAATGGGAAATTCACAGGGTTCCAGCAAAAATGGTGGTGAGTGTTCTCGCTTTTATCTGTTCCGCTACGTGTTAAAATAAACAAAACGGTCTCTCTGCAGCCCTCAAGATTTGGTCCAGCATTTCGGCGTCATTGTGACGACCTTTCTCTCTGACGCATGCTGTTCCTCATGAGAAATCAATGCTCTTCGTCTGCCATTCTTACACTGAACTACCGAAAAAACGCAAAAGATCTCCGCATCCCCACTTTTGCGTCCCTGCGTCAGTAACTCTACTCCTCCGCAAACTTTCAAATGTGTTTCCGCCGATTCTTGATCCTGCTCTTTTGGAAAAGAGGATCCGCGTCTCTTTTAGCATAAAGAAAAGTGTCAAATGATACCCGAACCATTACTTGAGCAAATATTTCCCATCAGGTGTCCCCGACAACCTGGCCATGGGAAATAGCATGTTTATCCGCTAAAGTATGGTTGTTTTGAACCACAGTAACATAGTATTCAGTAGAGTGACAATCTGTAACAGAGCAAAGGAGAGAGAGAAGACGACAAACCCTCAACAAAAAACTTCACTTTTGCTTGTATCAAAGATGGAAGTTACTTCAATTCTTAAAAACATAATGAAATACGTTGATTGAGGCAGGGTTTGGTCGAAAGGGGCGTGGTTTTCCTTGAAAAGTATCAGCAATGCTAAACAATAGCAGTCATTGGCAAAAGCTTCGTATACTTTCACTATTACAGTTTACGGTTTCAGGCACAAACTATGCGAGCGAACACTTTTTTGCTTAGCCAACACCCAAAAACAGCTGATTTGGATTGAGAACTTGGTCCCTTATTTGCTGCCGTATCCTTACTTCAATATCTACTGCTCGGGTACAGCTTGTAAGAAGCTACCCGATCTCTTGGTCAGTCACGAAAACAGCTTGTGTGCTTTGGCCTATTCCTCAGGTTCACACGTGATACTGGTGTCAGCCTGCTCGAGGAGCTCCTGTCCAAGCATCTGACCTTGAGCACAGCCCGCCCAGCGTTCACTCTCAACTCTTGAAAATATTCTTATTGTCATGCATCGCGTTCCGTCGGGCTACTATAGCGATGACGAGCCACTATCCAGTAGTCCCAGTAGTTATTCCAGTTGCGATTCTATTGATGAAGTATTCGAACGATACCGTCAATACCGAAGACGGGTACGAGGTCAGCAACCCTTCTTTTTTCCTTATCAGACGATGTCATAACGTAAAGCTTTCTCCACGTTTTATCAAACTTCTGACTAATGCCCTTTGAATGACTCAGCAAACGCAAAACCGCCTATTTGGCTTACTGAAACGGCATCTTTTGAATCTTTTCATGATTTTTGCACGCGACTGATTCAAAACAATGAGTCTGAGCAATCCAGAGAATCTAGTCAAGTGCTCTGTCCCCAAGAGAGAGAGAGAAACAACATCAACATACTTTTGAAAAGGAGCCAGCTGCTCGCGCGTCAAGTAAAGTTCATAGGATCAGCTCATTTCGAAAAGCGATGTACCCAGTTCCCAGCTCAGCTGATTTATAAATGTCCTTTTTTTTGAAACTTTCAAATGTTACCGGAACAACGGTCAAATCTACTGCTATGACGCTTGTCGCTCGGTAAACAGAACTCGGAGGAGTCGCGTTTTGGATTACACTTCCCCTGCTATTGTCATCAACCTAATTTTGACCGTATTATTTCAGGTCTCGTACAGTCTTTCTCCGATCTCGACGACAGTATGGTTATAAATCAGGGTACAAACAATTCTAGGCAACCCCAACTCGGCTTTCATTCGATTCATGGAGTTAATGTGGAGCGAAAACAAAGTAAATTGTATTTGGTTTTTTTTACAGTCACTTGGTTTTAGATAACCGCATAGCTCGACGAAAAGAAAGCTTCTGCAAAGGATTAGCCTTCTCCAACAGGTCTGCGACCAGTTTTTGTTTTCAAATACGTGACGCGATTCAGGCCGATCTCAATAGAAGAATGCGTCTGTCTCCGGCTAACCGAGGTAGCCACAAACTGGTCAGGCGTTCTCAGATTCGGGGTTACCAATGTCGATCCAGAAACATATCGTACACAGCCGGTGCCAAAGTGGGAAAGTATGTGGTCAGAAAACACATAGTATAGGTTTGCCTGTCCGGATCTCACATCAAAAACGGGTTACTGGGCAAAAGCACTCCCGGAGAGATTCTCAACTCAGGGAAACGTTCTCCATTTCTTCGTCAACACTGCTGGAGAACTCATTTACGGAATCAACGGAAGCCAGAAGGTCTTTTGAGCATTCTTAATTCAGAAGTCATATTTTCAGGGAATCTTCTTGTGCGGCATCAACACAAGCGAGCCCCTATGGATCATTGTCGACATTTACGGAAATAGCGTTGCCGTCGAATTCGTTGGTAAGATTTATTGCATCTTTTTCGGAAACATTTGGCGGATAAGGAGGTCGATGACGAGACTCGTTTTTTGAAAAATAGAGGGTCACAAGCGTAAATAATATTTCCCTTGAAACAAAAACAATAGCTTTGTGTGGACTTTAGAGGACCCATAGTGTCCCAAAAGTACAGCTCCATGTTTGCCCTAGATAGCCGCATTTGGACTCAATTTCAACCTGTTGTCCTATGGGCACCTTATCTTCTTGATAAATCGTACGACAATCGATGTGAATAACAAAAGCGAGGTTGTGTTTTGTCTTGGCGCCGGGCACCTTTTGCAATATGCAGCCAGCAACGACCTTAATCTTTTGCCCGCCAGTGCCGGGATGACTCAGAGACGTTCTCAGAGTGAGCCTGTCGTGGGGCTTTGGCATGCGTCGTAGCTCGTAGTTAGGTTTTTACGTCTGCCTTCTATACGATTCTGTTTGTTCTAGACTTTTTTGTGAGCGAAGTTAATTAAGATTTAATGAAATGGCCTCGTGCATACTTTTCTGTCATGGTTCGAAATCAAATATGTAAAAAGGTTTAAAATAGGCTTGCACTTTCGAATAAATTTAAAACTCCTTTGATTGACGGACATTTGACTCATTGTACCGGACTGACCGGAAAGGAGCGCAGCGCAATCCGGATGGAGGTTCAGGGCGCAGTCGTGTTTGTTTTTCCTGTAGGGTCCGTCATCCTCCTCGCCTGGCGACCTCAGTCGCTCTGTGTTCCAAAACGTAAACCCAACTTACTTGTTTGTTCTACGCTTTCTTCTCTTTTGCTATCGAGTAGCCCGAGCAAACCCACATGCATTTTGCTTCCTTCTCTCTCTCTCTCTCTCACTCTCCCTCTCTCAATCCAAACCAATACTTTCTTGTTCAGAAACCTGTAGTTAATGAACAAATTCTGGAAATATCACTCCTTGTCAGACAAACATTGCGACGAGGAACTGTTCCAAACCATCAAAAAGGCCTATAAATGCAAACCGGGTAAACAGGCGAAAGGTGCAAAAGCAGCTTCGAAGCGCATCAAAATGACCTATTTTTAGATTCTGCCGAGTTCCGCAATGAGCGAAGCCGTTCTTCCAGTGTCCAGCCAAGGACAAGTGGGGGAATTGCAAATCCCATCCATGTCAATGATACTCCCCCACCTGTCAGTACAAGCCCTGCTGTCACGCCTGTCCATACAGTCACACCCATCAGCTCATCTTCCCAGCTAACAGCTCCTTCTTCTTCACGACGTAAGTATTGCGCGTAGCGCTACGCGGTGGTTTGGCTCCACGTTAGCTTGATGCGCGCGCTCTAAAACTGAAAATGGCGATTCCTGAGTGCCATTCTATCCAATAGCTCTCAGACTTTTTTCTATGATTTCTGCCACCGAGAATAACCTATGAAAAAACTGGGGTCGATAGGTTACAAAATAAAAAATTTAAAACAAAAAAAAACTTTGGCTATAGGCTTAGAAACCACCATATTTCCGTGGCGCAAAGTTTCAGAGCGATGGGATAACCTCAGATAGGGTTTTTGAGCTAGCCGATTTTTCAAAATTTTCAAATGTTGTTGTGGACTCATTTCTGATTAATAACAGATCAAATATGATATGATAGAATGTTTTAAGCGTTAAAAACAATGTTTGCAGTGTCCCGGAACTCAGAAAACCAGTTGTCAAGCCTCTGCTCCTAGTGGAAAAATCTTGCGTTTGCTCAAAAATGTGGTACGTAGAAGGGCTCTTACAGTATGAATAATTGGAAATAATTAAATTATAATATTTCTCTATTTCTCTTAAACAAGTTCTTTAGGTGGGATGGACCAAATCCGCTTCCACCAGTTCCACGGACGGAACATCAACTTGATCAATGACAGAAGCGTGGCATCAAGGATGGTCAACGAGTACACTCAGGGCTACGTCTTCACTGAGAGACCAGTCAATATCAATGAGAAAGTTGTTATCCAGGTTAGACCTTTTGAAATTCCGTTTGACGTTCGACAGATCATGGAAGTGCAGCAGCTGTTCAACGGTGGCCTCGCCTTCGGCGTGACGTGTTGCGACCCAGCCAGCTTGAGAAGCGTGGACATGCCTGAAAACTCTGGGGATCTGGTCGAAATGCCACAGTATTGGGTCGGAATTCAGGACATTGCTCTGCAGCCCACGAAAAACACCGTTCTGAGCTTCTGGATAACGGAGACTGGTATTTGAACTGGCGCCCCTTCCAACTACTGTTTAATTACAGCTGAGGTTAAAATGCGCAAAGACGCTGGCAGTCCTCACACCGTGCTTCATGTGGATACGAGTGTTCCGCTGTACATGTGGTTCGACTGCTATGGAACGACGCAATCTATCAAGCTTATTGGAACTACGAGGAGCCAGTCACCGGCAAATAGATCCAGCTCACTTATGCCGACTAGGGTTGCGCTTCCAAGCATTCCAGCCACGACTTCACGTAGAGAGACCTCTTCTCCGAGAAGGGATGGAATTCTTCCAGCTGCTCTCAAAGTCGACAGTGAGTATCTTATATGTGTTTTATGGCTGACAATTCAATGCTGACACGTTGTATGCGAAGAAAGAACAGAACCTTAAGCTCTTGGCTAAACAGGGTGTGAAAATGATAAAACAGTTTTGAATATAAAACAGTCCGAAGTATACTGTCAATTTTCCAGTGAGGACTGCTTCCCGCGGATCAGTGGACAACGTGACTAGTAGCACAGCTCGTATGACTGTAGACGATCTTTTGGGCACGAGCTCCAGCCCTACACCAACTCCTCCACCAGTTCCAAGTCGTGCAGCACCACCAGTTGCCCCTCGAGCGGTACTTGATCTTATCTTATTATAGACAATGAGACAATTAGAATCGTACTATTCCTGCTCCTCCTACAAGACCACCTCCACCGACTCCGACTGCTTCGAGCTATACGAACTCTCCTACACCAAATGCTAACTCTCTGGCGGTAAGTATTTGCAACTTTTCACAGCACATGTTTGTTTTAGCAGCCTACATTGCCCACTGTCAGCTCGTTTGACACATCTTTCCTGGGAAGAAACGCGAATACTGGGAGCCTCAGTAGTCTGCCAACTGCATCCTACTCTGAACATTCTTCTCCTCGTCCATCTCCTGCTCCACGGGCCGCTCCACCTCCAGTCCGGTTCAATAACGACGATGAGGGGAAAGACGAAGATTTTGATCCGTCGGAGGAATGCACGGTATGCTTTTGTCAACTAGCAACTCAAAGACCAAGTGCTATTTTAGGTGTGCATGTCGGCAAAGATTGATGCGGTCATCTACACATGCGGTCACATGTGTATGTGCTATACCTGTGCCAAACAGACCCAAGAGACCCAGGGTCATTGTCCCCTGTGTCGCAAGCCGATTCAGGATGTGATCAGGTGCTACAAGTCGTGATGAACCATTCAAAAATACTAGTCTCCTCCCCTATCTTATGTATATTATAGCCCGGCTGTAGTCTTCTTGGGTGCTTCTTCCGGTACTGCACGAGTTTGAAGCATAATTTTTCTGTTACCCACTGCATTTTTATCTTATCTGCTCCTCCTTCGCCGTAATTTGCCTTCACCCCCAGCCCTTCTCCACGGTTATTGCTCTCAATACTTATTTCACACCACACAAGCCAGTAGATGCCTTCAAAAGTTACGAATAAAGTGTCTTGATAGCAGTTCTTTGGATTTGGGACTAAATAGGCCGTAGGTCTGACGGAAAAGGACAACGGAAACGCTCGCACAGCAGACAGCCTGGCCCCTGTTTTTGTTACTGCGCGGAATTTTTGTCTTGCGCTGATTATTTACTCTCGCCCGTGTTGCGTCTTCGAAAATGACCAGAAGACTACGCATCGTTCCCATCTCCCAGCTCGTGAGATTTGGGAGATGGAAACGATACGTAGTTCCAAATCTCACGCAAACAAACCTAACGCCTCAAACAATTGCAATTGGTCCTCTTTGTGTATACAGACGGACTTCTTTGTTTCTACCTCATGCTCTTTTATTCAAGTTTCCATTTCAGCCGTCCGCAGAAAACATGAACTGGATGCAATATTCAACAATTGTCGTCGTCGTCATCGCGGTATGTTTCTTGGCGCTACAAAGTGACATTTTGTCCTTTTTATGTGCTCATTCCACAAAGTATCGAGGTCAGAGTGTGCCAGAAATAAAGATTTCAGGTCACCTGTCAAAACAGCACTGAAGTAGAGACGACACCCAAGGAGGATGTGGTCATGGAGAAGATTGTCAATGGTATCCAGGGTCACAAGGTAAGAATATCTTTGCATGAAACGTTCTCTCTGTCACACGTTTCTACTGAATTTGCCATACAGATTAAATAAAAGCTTTTCAGGTGATGCTGTACAGCAAGACCTACTGCCCATTCAGCAAGAGAATCAAGGCTCTTCTTTCCAAGTACGAAATCTCGGACATGGAAGTGTTGGAACTTGACAAGGATCCAGAGATGAGAGATCTTCAGGTAACCTGTTCATTTACTGTTCATTCAGTAGTTCCAGAAAGCGTTAAAGAAGATCTCCGGGCGTACAACAGTGCCTCAACTGTTTGTGGACGGTGAGTTCATCGGAGGCTGTGACGACACAAAAGCTCTTGACACAAAAGGAGAACTGAAACCGATTCTGGAAAAGGCCCATGCTTTGAGGATTTAGACTTTCCAGCTCTAAGAATCCACTTTTTACGGTCTTTGATTACGAGTCTTATGCAATGAACCTTTTTGCTCCACCCTTGCTCTCAATAATAGTCTCCGAGTTGCCGTAGAGCTTGCTTCCTGTCCTCGTCCAACTGATTCCCTCTACTCGATCTCTCCATTGACGACAGTGATCCTTCCTGTCATACCCCTCTCTCTATTATTTTCGTATCCAAAAGGGAGGGAGTAGAGCCTAGAGGAAATTGGCAACAGCTCCGGCTCTGCCTACCTTCTCCATCAGATTCATTGTTAACATGCGGGCTCTTCTCGTACTCGTCTTTCTTTTCTGCTTCGTGGCTGGTCTCTTTGCTGAAGGTATGCCAGTTATCCATTATCTTACACAAAGAAATGACCATTGTCCTCTTGGGGACAAAGAAAAGAATTCGCTCAAAGGTCGCATGGTTTTGTCAGGTACACATGACCCAGGGGTCCTTGATCAGCTGGCCCGAACATCTGACAATGTTCAGTAAAAATGATGTGTTTTCCTGAACAGAGTTCAGAACAAGAACTGTGTAATGTTTTGGGGAAGATTGGGTGTGACTTCAGAGCTGTTTACTTCCATTGTTGTTAACAGTAAACAAGGAATATAACAAAAAGGAGAAACAACCTCAACAAAGAGAAGGCGTCAAATCGACATTGAAGGCTAAGTAAAAGTACTCCGATCTGGAACTCGCTCTAGTTATCAGATTTTTGCAATACGGGTAGGTATAGGTTAGGATGTGCTTAATCTAACAACTTCATTCAAAGACAGCTCTTAATTCTGTCTTTCTACGTCTCGGATACTTTTGAAAGATAACTGAATACATTAGCTTACAGCAGTTTACATGCTAACGTATATTATTACAAAGGAACTACAAACTTTCTGTTCAGACGATTTCCTCGGGATGGACCGTATGACAAGGACAGCCCCTGGAGCCTGGTTGGTCCCTTATCCACGTGTCGGGAAACGGTCTGGCTCCCCGACATACTCAGAAAGGTAACATCATCGCTATTGACTTGGCATTTCGAAAATTTACAGTGCAAAGCAGAAGCTAGCAGCAAAGAAACGTCTGTATTTGGCGAGAGTCGGAAAACGAGCCTACATGTATGCTGCCCGCGTCGGCAAGTAGATCGTATTGTTTCACGATGGAGAATAAACGTGCATGTTGTTTTTGCTACTCCCATTGTGTCTTCGATAAGTTTTATAAGAGAATTTAACAAAAATGATACCAATGTCCATGTCGAAGCAAAGCGGCCATAAAACCATTTATTACTATCTGGTGATAAAGCGTTGGTGCACGCCCGGACGACTCTGCTTCGGCTCGATGCTGGTTCTCTCACTACTAGCCCTCGCCGGTGAGAGTTTTCGATCAATAAATTGCTTCTTCACTATCGTCGTCTCCTTACCTTACTATCTTTGAGCATCTTCAGGAGTCCAAAATTTTTCTGCAAAAGATTTCAAAACCGGAAATGAAATTATCGTGAACCATAAACTCACACGTTGCTGTTGCAACTCCTACCGAGTTTCAGGCTTGGCATCGGCCGCCACAGACCCTCGTTACAAGTACATAGCTTGTGATGCCATCCAGCAACAGACATGTCAGGCAGCCTTCAACGACGCCTTAGGGATTGACCGTAACTGCTCGCCTTTCTTTTCTCAGACGCTTGTTTAGCCTCGCTTGGTGTGACCACCTACCAGGACCTCACCGCTGCTATTCAGAACATCTGGGCCTCGGAAGGAGCTCTTGGACAGCGGAAGACCTGCGAAGCTTTCAAAGTTTACAAAGGTTGCTTTAAGTTGGCCATAATCAAACGCAAATACATGATGTTTTTAGCCCACCGTCTGCTTATCAGGATTGTGCTCAGAATCCACTCGGTCTGCTGGCTGACGTCAACGGGTATATCCTGATGCTCTTGCTGATCCGTACGTAATTGGCTTTCCAGAACTGCCACGGGAATCACCTTGGATCAGGCCTATGGGTACTCGAAGATTTTTAATCAGAACGATTTTGTTTGTGCTTCTGGGTTCCCTCGTAAGAAATCTCGGTTGGTGTCCAGTGGAAATGTTTCAGAATTTGCCAACAACGAAGCGTGTGGAAAGCAGGTTTTTAAGAATAGCATGGCTGACATCCAGAAATGCGACAACGATTTCTACAAAAACGTGGCAGCTCAAAACTATGACGTAAATTTCATCTGCATGTATGTTCACATCTTTTTTTCTTGATGTATTTCCTCTTTTTTCAGATTTGCCAAACTGGCAAAAAACTGTGTTCAGGCCATTTTTGAGCAGCAATGTGGCATTCCTGCCATGAACTGGTGGGGTTGCCAATGGGAGCGTGTAGGAACTCAGACTAACTTCCCTCAGTGTTCAGGACCTGATACATATTGCACCAGTAAGTAATTTCCGGAATTACTGATCTCAACCCATTTTCTTTCCAGTGAACGAGCAGTGAGAAGAGATCAGAAGACTCGAAGATCGCAGTCCCTTGTAATACATATCGAATAAATATATTGATTTCTGACTAAGTGTCTGTACTCTTAAAAAGAAACATGAAACGACCATAAAATTTACAGCCAGGTCCGCTTATCTCTGATGACAGTTTAACACTAAGGGCAGGGCTGAAAATTTTGAAAGTTACTGCGTAGTATTTTACAAATCCTTGCCCGGAACTTGACTACTGCTTAAGTAGCGTGAGATGCATATTTTATGTCTAGTAACAACGAAAAACTTTATCAAGTTCTGGTATCCCATTATTCACCAGGCCCCTCTAGGAGTACCTCGGAAAACAGCCACACCTAGTACACCGTATTGATTAGCCTACTTATTTTTTAAAGGTGCTGACTATATTTATGGATCGTGAAATGGCGTCAGATGAGGGAGCACGATAACCAGCCTTCGGACCACACCCGAACTGTGGCGCTGATATTGTCTTAGAGTCAGGGACAGAGAGCCGGATCTGTGATAGGGCTCAAAATGACTGTATGTCGTTAATGCCTCTCATTGAAAAAGCCACGTTTTGTAGAGTAATGAATAGAGGTACATGGTGAAGAGAATAGTACTGGGTACTGCAAAGAACTAGGTCGCCTTGCGAGCTGCTTCTGTTGTGAAGATGTTATGATTTTATTAAATTTGCATATTGATTTTAGTTTTGTAAATTTTGAAAAGAGAATATGCCAGCATTTAGAATCTCCCGAACATAATCCAATGACAAAAGGCTTGAGCTTTCTAAGTTTTGGCTAGCTGTCACTTCAAACTGTTTTTGCCTGACTCATAGTCATCTACAATACACGTATTGTCCGTTGAATCCCCTGACTAAGATTGTGCTTTAATGGCTCTAAGAATTATCGGTTGAGGCGCAGTGCATTTACGACCGAGAGTCTCCTTCTCCGCTATCTGGCACATCGCGGCTTCGCCATGTTGCCCCACGCTTTGCTACTCGTCTGCTTCATAGCAGGGGGTACCTCCATTATCTTTAACAGATTAACAACATCATCTTTGTAGGCGCACTTGCGCAGGAGTGCGATGACACCACCTACATAATGTGCCAAGCCAACTTGAATGCTGCTCTTAACTTGACCGACAACCGGCCGTATAATAATCCTCAGGCTTTCCGTTACAATGTGAGAATTTGACTTTTTCCTTAAAAATACAGTTTCCTGTAAGAAAACAAGCCTGCAACACGTTTACAGTCGATAAGAAACGTCTGCTGCCATAAAACACACTAGAATAGTTGCAGGTCAGTTTGACCTCGTTCAGACTGTACGGATGAGACCTTGTTTGACGGTTGAAATAGAACTGGTGAGAGTTGAGCGGGACAACAAATTTACATACAAATTTGACAACAAATTTGATTTTTCAGGTAGAGCTGTTTTACCAGAAGAGCCCTACCACTGGCCTGCGCACTGTTTGCAGGTATTTTCTCTCGATTCGGTTTTAAACGTTGTGGTTTCAGGGCTTTCCGCCAATTCAAGCAATGCATGGGGTCGAACTATGCTATTTGCATGACTCCTACCCATTTTGTCGGCATCGGCACTACTCCGTTCAACGCCTACATCTTCATCAGTACCTTTAACACCATGCATTACACTTGCGGAGGTGGATTCCAGGGTAACTTTCCCTACCAAATGTTGAGTTTTTGTCAGTTTACTTGAGCAATTCCGCTTGCATGGCCGCAGCATGGACAGGACCCAGTTCTGAGCAACTAAATGCGTACAGATACAAGTACGAGCAAGGTTCGAATGCAACCCCGGAAACAGCTTGTGTGTAAGTCTTGCGTCACTTTTCTGTGGAAATAGTTTTCAGGCTAGCTAACAATTTCCTGAACGGCTGGGAGCAGCAATTTTTGAACGTTTGTGGAAGTACCTCCAGGGACACTCAGTTCTGGGGATGTGAATACGCTCGTATAGATGTGTTCACCCGATTCCCGGCGTGCCCAACAGGCTGTGTTTGTAAGTTTTTATTGAGAGTTCAAACATTCACACGAACTTATAGTGCCCCACAACGGTGGTATCATAGGCTGAAGAAGAATGTCTTCCTTCCGGCTGCATGCTATTTAATTGTAAATGGAATAAAGAAGTTATCGACCTTTGTATTCTCTGTTTTCTTGAAAATTGAGGTTGAGGCTTTATGTGGTGGTGGTCTCGGAGAAGGACAAAAGTGTGAGGCCGAGTCTTATTAATTTCAAACAGGTAGATAAGCTCAAAGAAAATCTATTCATACCTACAAAAGGTACATCTTTGAGGCCCTTAGAAGCCCTAAAAAAAGTAAAAAAAAAAGGTTTGCAGCAAATAATCTCGTCTCAATCGTACTTGAGGTGCTAAATAGCCAAGGTTGGCTGCCCAGCTCATCTGGTTTGGTTCCTGCAGGCAGGCATAACGCCCATGGTTTGTGTTTACAAGCATAATCTTTTGTGGAAGCCGTTTTTTTACAGCCTGCTATGGTTTCGATAAGCTGTAGGTGACTACGTCAAAAAGAGAAGTATATGTAGGTCATTAAATCGCGTTTTAAAATTTTCAAGAGGTTCAAGAGTGGGAAAGTAGCTGTGCCTCGTCCTCGTCTAATTTTACAAGTTATTTATCTGTCTCTTTCGGAAAAAAAAAAGTTCTTCAAATCATCGGCTGTAATTATTAGTTAGAAATCCGTTAGCTTCGAAGAGAAGCTGTATGCTTCAGCATATGAAATGGAGTCCATGGTTCACTTGACGTTTCGATCCTGCCCTGAAGGTTCCAGGCTGATAAAGTTAATAGGTTTTCAGTACTTACAGAGACGTTTGTGTCGAAACAAATAACGCACTAACATTTGAAAACTCAAGCAATACCAAAAACGGTAGTAGCCACACCCTTGAAAGTAGCCGAAAAATGTGTCACCTATCCTTACGCGAGCATCCAGCTCATAAGCTCTGTTAATCTGATAAGCGCACCCTCTCGGAAGCTCGACTGGTAGTTGCTAACAGTTGATAAGGATTGATTTATGGCACAAATTGCCACCCGCGTATGGTGATGCGCGTCGTTCTCTCCTCTATCGTTGTTCTCCTGGCTATCGGAGGTTTCATATAGTTACTTGCCCCATAAGTTTTGATTTTAAGGTGCCCTTGCCGATTCCTGTCCCACAGCTTCAAATTCCACATGCAACTATGACGTTCTAAGGTGCTGTGATGATCAGTTCCAAAAAACACTTGGACTATCAAACTGCACCGGTAAGTACTGCTAGTCGAGAACACTTTATTATCAGGCTATGGGCAATCACTGCACATAGCCTGAGAATTAGGAAAGAGCATTATGATTCAGCCATACGATCAAGGTTGTGAAAATGGATTCTTACGAAAGTGTGATGCGGAGAATGTTTCATTACCCCATTGTGTCGAGGTTAAACCGTTTTTAAAGCTCATGCTTACGGTAATGAGATCGACTCTGATAACAAAATAATGTACAGTAGAAACTTTCGCCGGGCTAGTAGTGAGCAAGAAAATTGATCAGTATAAAATCGATTGATCGATAAAAGTTTGTCGCGAACAATATTGGGAAATTGACGTGAAACGACGTTTTATAAGCCCGTGAAAACTTTCTTGCGGGTTTCAGTTGTGTAATAGAATGAATTACTTATAAAGACAACCTAAAAACGTTATGTTTTCAGGAGCCTTCTACGACGAGCCAGAATGCCATCAAAGAGACATTGAGAATCTGTATGCTGGTGGCACGCAGAATCTCCTGAAAGTATGCAGGTAAGCGGTTTTTTTCACTTCCTGTTGTCCTCAATTTGACATGAAGACATACTTTTTGTGAACCCAGTCCAAGACCAAGGCCCTGCCCTTGCTATCAGCAGTAGCCACGTTTTATTGGTTAGAGGGACTAACACAAGCAATCCGTTTTCAGCGCCTTTAACACATTTTACCAATGTCTTGGCAAGACGTCGGGCGATTGTACCTCGATTCAGTTCCACATGAACCATGGAATGGACCTTGGGTAGGAAACAAGCAGATTTTGTAACCAATTTGTTACAGAAGTGCTATGCAGCTTGTCTCTATCTACAAGCAGTACGGTTTCGCATGTGGCGCTGGTCTGGACGGTGAGTTTGATATCTTTTCTACTGATCTCAGAGCCCAATTCAACCGAGAAGCGGAAGTATTTGATATTTTCAGCTTTTGTGAACGCTGACAAGTGCATGTCCGGCGTCTTTACTCAGAATACCACTGCCACAAAAATTGCCAGCTGTCGTAACAAATTCGGTAGTAACTTGCGCTCTCAATGGGCCGAACACTGCTCGTAGGTGACTACCTGACTTTCCAAGCCATTTTTTCAGGTACTTTCAAGAGTACACCGGCTGCTTCCAGAAGACGTTCAGAGATGCGTGTGTAGTAGAAGGAAGTGAGTTGGAAGCCGGCTGGTGGGGCTGTGAGTACGCGAGACAAGGAGCTCGTTCCAACATGCATGACTGTTTCGTACAGTGTTCTTGTAAGTAGCTCTATTCGCTTTTTTGATCATGTTTACAGCTACCTTAAAAATGGGACAGCCTGTCCAATCTGCCATGCAATTCAACTCCAAGCTCTTCGAATTTCCTAAGAAGAACATGTAAAAGAACACCTCTCTAACCAATAAATGTTTATTCTGCTTGTTCACCAGCCGTCTTTGGCCACTGCGCTACCCTCCTAGAAACCCCAAAAAGATCCGCGGGGATCGAGTTGCCGTATCCCCCTTTCTAATTATATAACCATGTGTTTATTGTCTTTTATTCTATATTAACTTTTACCTTCATTCAAACACCCGACAAGCATACCGTCTTTTTGCTCGTTTGGACTTTTGAATTCTGGCTGTGTTGTTGTAGTCCAGCTAGCTGCGTCGTCGTATCTAACCTACCTCCCTAGTTTATCACTTTTTTTGTCTTTTTCGATCGCTTCGGCTGATATAAGCGAACAAACACAAAACCATGTAAATGTTGTGTACCTTAGGTTAGTCCAGAGTGACAGTGGCTGGCCGAGAAGAAACTTTCGGAACTTTCTTTTTTTTCCTTTTTGTTCTGCGCCCTTCTCTGACGAGACGGCCCGAAGTTGGACCAAGTAAGAGTCTCAACCGCGGGAAAGTCCAGGATAGTCGTGTGTTAAATCTTAAAAAAGTTGGTAAAGACTCGGCCTGAAAAGCACCTCGTTGCAGAGACAGGGAGAAATAGCGTGAGAGTCTCATTACTTTCTCATTACATACTTTCTTATGAGTCATTTTAGTCCAGAATCACTCTCTTTTTCTTTTCCTTTTGGCTTTTTCTTCTACAAGTATATTGCGTTTTGCCGAAAACGTACACTTGGTTTTTGAACGCACAGAACAGCGCGGGCTCAGAAGACACTCGAACATGTTCTCCATCCGAACTGATTTTCTCCTCGGTTTTGATCATTCAGCGAATTTTCAACACCTACCCATTTTTGTAACCTTTGGCTGGCTGCTCTGGTTGTACTTTTAACACTTTTTACTCGATACCCAACTCTATCGAAATTTAGGTCTTGTATTTTTTATCCATCATCATGGACAAAAGGGGACAGAAGATACGATGCTCTGGAAGATAGGTGCAAAACGATTGCACACGCATAGCATGACCAACCACTACATTCATAAGGATAAGAGGGATTACATGCAATGATCCCGGTAAGATAGACGAGAGACAAAGAGGCATCCAGACACCGAGACAAAGAGTCGGAGAGTCTTATGAAAGGTCTGGTGATACCACGATCTCCACATCATACATTATGCTGAGGTGGCATCCAGTGGCTCGGATTCAGTCGACTGACCTATCTATCGATACCTGGAAAATTTCCTGCATAATGTGATTTTACCGGTGGCAGACTATTTCACGTTCTTTTTGTAATTACGGTCGATATCGATAAAAGTTGATTGAAATAACATCTGCGTCTTTTTGTATCGTGTCTATTGTGTGCAATACCATCGAACTGCCCTATACTTTCAGGAATCATCACTCCTGGAAAGCTTACGGTGCTTTCATATCCGGTTCTTCAACTCCGGCCTCAAAAACTCGTTAGCGCGTCGCTGTTGTTCACACAATTCTATTGCTACGGTAGCGAAACCTATTTATTTGTTTCTGGAACCTGCTACATGGGACAGGGTCTTCTACTGTTTTCGACCTTTTTAGTACCAGAATCGTTTAGAATAGCTCTACGAATCACTCCGTAATCTGGAAGGATTTGAGACTATCTATGCCTTCATTAACTTTCTTCAGAGTTCCATGAAACTTTAGGAATTCAAGAAGGTTAATGGAAAAGCTGGGACGAAGGGGAACCTTCCAGTCAAATTGGACATTTTTGTAGTAGTCGACTAGAAAATGCGCGTCATATACGCTGTTTTTACAGTTACTGATGAAATCATTATCTTGCCATCGGCATCTGGCTTTTGCGGGCGACTCTACCACAAAGATCTTTGTTTTCTTGATCCCAGTATTCGGCATGAAAAGAGGTGAATAATAGTTTGTATTTAACTTATCGTTACTTTTCAGATTGTTCCCATTTTATGCGTCAACGGAAGCTCACATTGGACCAATCCTGCGTCACTTCCTTCATAGAATGCAGAAATCGCCTATTTGCACCGTCCCGCCCTTTTGAGACCATATTTATACCTCACATCTTCTCAAACATTACCTTCTCTTTCTCCTTCGCCACACCTGAGCAGCTCCAAACTTTCGGCAGATGCAACAACCGCTAGGCATGATGACCACGACCAGCTGCAGCACCAACTCTTCCCAGCAGTGCACAAGTACCTGTGGACGTGGACAAACGTCAGAATTCTGTAGTTCTGCCCAGTCTCTCTTAGGCAACATAGTGACGGAGAGCTGGTCGTAGTAACGAGCTAGTCATAGAAAGAAGTTACAGAACTGAGACCGCTTCAAGTCCTGTACTCTGAACCCTGATTTCCCGTACAAGCGCTAGGCTAATTCGTGTAAGAACTTATGGTTGACTTAGTTTCAACACCCTTCCATGTAGCTCAGCATTCCCAACCATTATCGCCTCGGGTTTTATAATTGTGTGAATATTTGCTTCGTAGCACATCTATTAGACCATTGCGCCACAGTTTTCCTCGCTATTCAACCATCTCTCTCGCCCAACTCTTCGCTTCATCATAGTCTAATATTTTGTCGAATACATTTTTTTGTAGATCTCATAACAAGATGAGTTTCCCTGAGGGTGGACTGTCGTCTAGTCTAGCCTAGAACACAGAAGAGCATCAAAAAACTTCCAGGCTCACGCAGATTGGCTCAGCTGCGTAGCCCAGAGTTTTTAATTCAAAGAATGCTTCTCGAAGTTGAAATGACATTTCTGAAGCATTTGAACTATTATTAGTGAATGAAAATTTTGTCTGAATGTCATACTCTTTTTTACTCTCAGGAAGGAACTGCTTCCAAATCTTCCAAGTTCCTCAAATTTTCAGATAAATTCGATATTCCCTCAAATTATTGTACTTGAGATAATGTCCGAGTGTGTTAGTCTTGTAAGAGACCCTGACGACCAAGATTTTATCAGAAATTGCCTTCTTTGTAGTATACAGCCAGTTGACTATTGATTGCATCAGCTGCACTGTTCCTTATAAGAAAGAGCTGCAATCGATTTTCGATAGATACACTGCCATCTTTCATTGTTCAGAAAAAAAAATCGTGGTGTTTTGTCCATCTCAGCGAATTCCGGCTTGATTAGATTGTGTTCCCTATCAGGTGATCCAGGAGTACTTTGCCGTGTGTGCTGCTTGGCCGGTTACAGGCCATTTTCGCGGAAAATGGACGCAGAAGACTATTTCACCCACGATGAGCTGATTCTCAGCCGACATGGATCCGTAGCAGAGTGAGTTTCAGATAATTTTTGTGCTTTCATTGGCCAAGAGCACTTTTCAGTCATAGATCAGCGAAAACACCATTTTGGACCCTTTCAGAGAGGCTAGCATACTCACTCGTGGGCGTTTAAATAACGGTTTATCATTTATCAACACTCATTTGAACGGTCCACCTTTTCGTCAAGAAACGAAATGCGAACTCTTTCGTTTGACTAGGCCTTCTTGGTCCTATAAGTACATAATTTTGTCTGTTCTTCATTCTCAGAGTGCCGGACAAATAACAATCCGTTTCTTTGGATTGTCTTTTCCCCATTTCCTGGATTAAAATCTTCAGTATTGGTTAACCAACGACCATGTTTGAATAGATGTACTTCATAACTTCGTTCGTTTTGACTTTCATAGTCGTTTCTATGCATACAATACGTTTTAAGTCCACTGAAACTTCAACTACTGAAATGTATTTTAATGTCAGTGGTGACAGAAAGACGTAAGTTTGTGTTTTTTCAGCTCAAATTAATACGAGAAGTCAGGAAGCTCGTTTTGCATCGGTAAATATAGTATGGGATGATACTACATTAGTAACTAAATAATTTTCTACAGTTAGCTACTTTCTCATGTTCCTATCAGATGGCATATCGCGTAACGACAAAGAAAAACTAGTCACTTTGAGTTTTTAGCAAAGTTTTCATCTTCAAAATTTTTGATATGCTCAACTTTTAAAAGTATTCGCGCACTAATGCAAAGTGTGTCGTATTGTATCGCTCGCTCAGTTCAAACACAAAATGCAGCTGATAGGCAATGCTCTTCCCTCTGCTCATGATCCTCTTCCAGTTTTGACGTGATGAAAAGAAAGCTGGAACTGCAATCCTGTATTCCGTCCGTCCTTCGAAATGTGGAAAAGATTCGGCGGATCTCTTTTGATATAGGTAAGGAAATGTTTGTTTGTTTTATCTGATTTTCAGGTCAAACCGTGGTCAAAATCGCTTATTCTAGCAATGTGACAAAAAAGCAGACAACCCCTGATGGCAAGGTAAGTTTTCAAAATATTCTGGTAGCTTCAAACTTGCAGGTAACGGATTGTCCCACAAAATCTCTGCATATGCACTGCATCCAAGTCAGGCTAGAGGATTTTGAAGCTGTTCTCGAATACTTATCTGAGGCGAGCATTACCATTTTTTTTCACGCGTTATTTCAGAAGAGTTTGATCGATGAAAAGCAAGCAACCTTTATTAGCAACTACAACACAATCAAATTCGAGGATCTCATCAAGGAGAAACTTCATCTTCAGTGAGCGAAACGTTTTTTCTAACAATTCAATTTTTGTAGGCTCCATAGAATTGAACAGCTTCACTGTCTTGTTCATGGGACCAACTTCCTCATTAGAAATATCGAAGACGAATCGTTCACCTATGATCACTACGACGAGGAGTGCAAGTATGCTTTGTAAATTATGATTAGACATGGCTCAAAAGAAGCCCTGCCTTTGTCAAAAATGGATGAACCCAACAAAAACTAAAAAATGGAAAGATTTAACACCTTTCAGATACAAGTTCCTGACCCTTCGACCTTCATCTGTCTACCCATACCTGTTGGTCAATGTTGGCACTGGTACTTCTTTCATTCTCGTTGAAAGTGACTCAAAATATCGTCGAATCGCTGGAAGTACCCTAGGTGGCGGTGCTTTCTTTGGAATCGCTCGACTATTGACTCTTCGAGGTTGGTCCCCAGTCAAACACCGTTTATTTAGTTTTTAGATGGCAAAGAGTACGAACTTGATGATCTATTGCATCTAGCGGAAGAGGGAGACCATCGCTTTGTTGATTCTCTCGTTTCGGATATTTACGGCCAAAAGTGAGTGGTTACCAGTACATTTCCATTCCAACACTTACAGTGCCGAAATTGCCGGTCTTCGAGGCGACATCATTGCTGGCTCGTTCGGAAAATGTGCAGTTGGAGCAGAAGAAATTATGCGGAATCCGGACTATGTGAAACACGCCATCAGAAGCTTGCTATTCATGATTGTCAACTGTATCGGACAGCATACTTTCCTCTACGCGAGCCAGTTAAAAGCAAAACACGTCTTTTTCAACGGCTTCCTCATTCGCAACCACAATGTGATCATGAGATCGGTGGACTATGCCGTTCAATTCTGGAGTCAGAAGACAATCCATGCCTATTATCTCCGTCATGAGGGCTATACTTCGGCTATTGGAGCCTATCTTGAAGGAGGTAGTCGCTTCACGAACGGATCAGGAAAGCTTTGCTGTAGGAATCCTTGTGATTCTCAGGAAATTAGCTTTTCAGGGGAAGAGGAGCGACTTTCCTGGCATGAATACTATCGAGGCTGCTCGGAACTCGGTCGATTTGTCCCTACTGCTCCTCTGACGGCTGGATTCACTGCAGGAGTACTGGAATTGGAATGTACCAACATGCGTCTCCGCCCCTTTCCCTTGCTGGCTGAAGGGATCCCTGTTCGCTACTTTTCTCTGTTTTGCTTCAAGCTTTACTTTCAGGACTACAAGCCCGACGAAGTGAACCTCAACGCCGACAAGGAAGACAGAGACTTCTGGTTGACGATCATGAAGAAGAGCACGAAATCGGTTATCGCTAAGGCCATCGAGTCGCAATGTGCCGACAATACAGCTGAAGCTCGAGGAGCTGCCTTTGAGAAAGACTACCACAAGCAGATCGAGATCATTCGGGAGAAATCATTGTAAGAAAACGGTTTTCGTAGTAACAGGCTACTTTAGCGCTTACGGTAGCTGTACTGTTCGCAACCTTCTGGATCTCCGTGAACAGCTACTCAACGAACATGGCTTCGATGACACCTATCTTAACGTATGTTCTGTTTTTATCATTCCATGTATAGGTTTCAGCAAAAACGCTTGGAAAACAGAATCGCTCTCTCTAGCCTCCGGGAAGTTCTCACCAAAATCGACAGCATTACCGACGAAAAACAACGACTCTTCATGGTCTCCAAAGGAATCTTGGCTGGAAATGTGTTCGATTGGGGCGCACAGAAAGTGGTCGAGATGATGCAGAGCCAGGAGGGACTCTCATTCCACAAGGCCATCGACCAAGTCCCTGGTAGGGTTTACACGTAATGTATATTTACATAGTTTTAGAGCGTCCTTGGCTTGAAGACTCTTATGACCAGTTCGAGCAGAGATACATGAGTCAACGCTACCGATGTGCTGTCATATTTGTGGACAACAGTGGCTGCGACTGCATCCTCGGAGTGATTCCGTTCGCTAGGGAGCTTGCACGTGCAGGAACCAAGGTAAACACAAGTTTTGTAACGTCAAGAAGATTAAAATCATGCGTTAACGCGGTCTATTCTCCCTTGTCAATGTTGCTTTCAGGTCATCATCGTCTCTAACCTCAACCCAGCCCTCAATGACCTCACCTACAGTGAAATGCTCGACTTTGTCGATGAATTGAAAGCTGCCAATAATGTCCTCCGGAAAGTTATTGATGATGGGATGCTGCTATTCAACCACTCTGGCCAGAGCTCTCCGTGTCTGGATCTGAGGTAGTGTTATCTCAATTGCTAAAATAATTTGGTTCTAGGAAAGTTCACGACGACCTGAACCGCCAGGTTCTCGATGAGGGTGTTGATTTGGTTGTTCTCGAAGGCATGGGACGCGCTCTTCACACAAATTTCAGCGCCAACTTTACTTGTGACTCGCTAAAGGTACTCTTCTGTGTTATTAGAGTTGATTTATTTATTTTCAGGTGGCTATCATCAAGACCGAGTGGCTTGCCAAGAGAATGGGAGGAGAGCTCTTTTCGGTCGTTTTCAAGTTCGAGAGGGGCAAAAACAACGACGAAGCTTTAGAAACAATGCGACTTCGTGCCTATACACTAGCTTAAGATGCTTTACTTCAAGAAGAAAAAAAACCGGTATTAAATTATCGAATTCGGGCTCAAAACTAATAAATATTTTTATTGTTTTATTTTTTTATTGTCAAGAAAAGGGCGATTTCCTAAGTATACAAAATCTGGACTCATTTAGCTTTAGAGCTTTTTAGTTTTAGACGGCATTCCTCAAAAATTGGTTGATGGAATATTATCCACGTGAGTAATGCATTTTTGGAGGAACAAAAATCAAAGGCAGACTGTTTACAGCTTCCCGCTTCACAGAACACTCACTTGTCTCAACTTGGGACAAAGTGCATTAGCCGAGTTTTTTTCGATCTCCATACTATAGCAGCTATCTGACACCGGGTGCAGATTGCTTAACAGTATCAGTTACAATCGCTTATCTTTTTGCTCACCGACACTTTTGTGTGTTCCTCTCTAAATTTAAGGGAGGGCTACATCAATAGACAAGATTTGTAATGAAACATTCCATAGTTGAAATCGATATTTGGGGTAATCCATTTTTAGTGATGGAACCTGACGGTCCAGTTGACTACTATTGTGGGTTCCAATCATTCATCAGTTTCTGGAAGCTTTTAAAATATCTTTATCCTCGATGGGAATATGCTATAGCCCTAACTTCTATTCTCTTCATAGTAGCGGGGTCAAGTAAGTTATTGATAAATTGTGTTATCGTATTTTTTCAGATGAAGTTATCGCTTATCACTCCGGAACAGTAGTAGGGAAATTTTACAAGGCTCTAGTGGAACACAATGAGAACCAGTTCTGGACTGTTTTCTACCAGGCTTCATTGATTTACATTGGTCAAACACTGGTAAGTGTTTTTTGTAAACAAAATAGCCTTGGTCGAGATATTACGGTTCAAAATTGAAAGAGTTATTGAGACAATAAAGATAACAAATTATTAGATATTAAGAAGGCACGAATGAAGTGGAGTGAGAGCACGGGAGAACGGATTAAGGCTATCGAAACTATAGGGAAAGATTTTTTCTGGCTGTTTTCCCAAGTTACATGCACTGATCAAACCACAGATAGACAGAAAACGGATCTTTCAGGTTGTTGCACTAATTTCCCTCTGTTCATGGCTGCTAGCCGTTTCTTTGAGAAGAAATCTGGTGTCGGGCCTGCACAGACTCTATTTCCAACGTCATGTTTATTACAACATCAATACTATACATGGAGAGGGCATCGATAACCCGTAAGAGGAAAGAACACTCTTATAAATTGAACTTTAGGGACCAGAGAATCACACAAGATGCCGAAAAGATGACGACTTTGTTGGCTACAAAGATTCTGCCATATTTCATCATTGCTCCGGGAGTGATTGCCTACTACACAGTAAAAACTTGGGAACAGTTGAGAGAATACAGATTTTAAAGTAAAACAAAGTTTAGAGCTGGATGGATAGGAGTAGTTTGCATCTACGGCTACTTCCTTATCGGGACCGTCGTCAATCGAATCATTGTATCTCCGATCACCAAGTGGACAGCGAGACTGGAACGAGCGGAGGGAGATTTTCGGTATAAAAATGGCTCTGCAAAGCGAAAGGACAGTTTAGGTACAAACACGTCTCGGTCAGAAATAATTCAGAAGAATCGGCGTTTTATGAGGCTCACAACTTTGAACAGGTGAGAAAACAGACTGTTAAATTGGAAATTAAGTTTAGAATGAATGTAATCGGTTCATTGGAGGGCTGTTATTTATACAGGCAAGACTGGCGGTGTGGAAATTCCCAGCTCAATGTAGGAATGACCGTAACGTCATGACTATAATAGTTGTTTAGATTTTCAAACCTTTTTCGACTACTATGGTGGCGTTCTCACTTATGCCGTTCAAGTGATTCCCGTATTTCTGCTCAAATCGTATAGTGGATACAGTCCAGGAGATCTTGCTCAACAGATCAGCAACGTAAGTGCCGCGTGTAATTGAAAGTCTGGTGTTTAGAATGCATTCTTCTTCATGTACCTTATCAACAGCTTCACGAGGCTCACTGATTTGGCCATGAGCATTGGAGAGCTAGCCGGATACACCCAAAGGTAAAATTAGTTCAGCTTACTTATATAGTTCAGATTGTCGTCTTTGATCGTTTTTGCCCAAAAATGTCAAAAAGAAGAGTGGAGTAAAGCGCCTTTCGGGAACGAAAAAGACATCTTCAAGCTGGACAACATCTCATTTGCAAGTTCTTCTTCGGACAAGAAGTCTTTGATTTCGAGTAAATCTCACAGTTTGCATCCAGTTTCGGTTGTATTTTAGATCTGTCAATTGACATCACCGCGTTGAAGACCTTGTTAATCACCGGAACTAGTGGTGTTGGTAAAACATCCCTGTTTCGTGTCCTGAAGCAGCTATGGGATCCTTCTTCAGGTTGACCTTCACATGACCAAAACATCGGTTTTTAGGTGACATACAACGGTATCTGGAGGTCGATCAAGTCATGTTTCTTCCACAGAAACCGTATCTTCCAGTCGGAAACTTGTCCCTCAAACAGCAGCTCTTTTTCCCACAGTTCACAGAAGATTTTGACAGTTCAGGTAATACAAATACCTCTATCTACACATTTTGACCGTTTCAGAGAACAGTTTTATACTGAAACTGTTGGATCTGCTTGGCTTGGGAAAGTTGGTCAGTTTGACTGGCTCCCTCAACGATCTGTCGGATTTCGAATGGCAGGATGTTCTTTCGCCTGGCGAACAGCAACGTCTTTCCATAGCCAGAGTTCTTCTTCAGAAACCAAGAGTTGTGATATTAGACGAAGCTACAAGCTGCTTAGGAGAAGACGTCGAGAAACTTGTCTACGAGCTTCTGAAACACGTAGGAGCATCTATTTACCACGAAACCTTGGCTTCAGAGCGGTATTCACTACATATCAATAGGTCACAGGTCGTCCCTTTTTGCCCTTCATGATCAGGAGCTTCACTTAAAACATACGGATACTTATGTGATACGCGACATTCCACATTTCGATGAGAAATCTGTTCATTCGAGACAGTAGATACAATAAATATAGAATCTCCGAGAAAAAGTGTGTGTGTGAAACCGCTGTAGATCCGAGATTATTAACAGCCTTAGTTAAACGAACGATTGAGCACCAGTTAGAAGACAAACAACAGTGTGAGCAAAAGAACAATAACTGTGGGAAGTTGAACAATTGAAGACCCTTTCCTATGTGGTTTTCTGGTAGGCGGAGCCGGGGTCTCTGGAGGAGGCGTCGTCTCCGCGGGATGGATTCCGATGTCAATGTCCTAAAATTAGGAGTGTTACAAGAAATAAAGGCTACTTACTCCTTCACTCTCGTGCAGGAAACCATGCTTACTCGGATCATCAGCAGTACAACTGACAGTTCCTCCCAGTTCCAATGTGAAAAGACCATCATTGCAGACACAGATGGTTCCATTGCAGCGAGAGTCAAGGATGCATTCTTGTCCATGAGAGCACTCTCCTCCAGGTAGAGCAATACGATCTTGAGCGACAAAGCCATTGTCTCCATTGCTGTCATCCCTAGGCTTGGGGATCTCGTCCTTGGAGAAAGCAGCTCCTTCTCCATCCCAGCCAACGTAAACCTGATCGATCTCGTTGGTATTCAACAGCCAGCTAATCAAAGGCTCAAAGTAGTCTAGCAGAGGCTGGGCATCGATTTCGGCCTTTCCAGTGATCATTTCCAAAGCTTTGAGCCAGGTAATAGAGGATCCCATCTCCATGGTCTTGCGAAGTTTTTCTGTGGTATCCTCGGACAAAATGCATCCTTCGCTCTGAATGAACGGTCCTTGTTTAACTGTGAAAAACAAACGAGGATGACACCCTCAGGACAGATAGACTTGAGGATCTGGAACTGGATGACGTAGCTTATGATGTCCTTGCTAGCAGGAGAGTGGATCTAAAAACTTCTTCTTCTATACAAAAAAACACTTGTTACCTGGCTAATAGTGTTGTAAATGAGTCCATCCAAGTTGGAAGAGTTATATGGCTGAGGAGCACGAATTCCCTCGTACTTGTTTCTCAACTGCCACCAACGATCATTGCTCTTGTCCATAGTAATCTTGTTCTCAAATAGCTCATAGCGCCAGGTGTCTGCGGCAAGGTTGAAGGGAATCTTGGCAACATTCTCCAAAGCCTCCCTAAAGGTTCCGATCATAACGTTTTGGGTTAATTCTCACTTGTAGAGTCTGTTAATCACAACAGAGTCTTGAATATCCAGATGAGTGGACGGAACAAGCTTTTGGGAGTACAGATAATGAGGGTTAGAGGCGAGGTGACCGAAAACTTTAGCAATAGCGTCGCTGATGGAAGGTGAGGCGTATTCTCTAAAAAGGATATCTGTACTCCATATAGTAAAATAGAGTACCTGAAGAGGAAGGGCTGGTTCTTCCCATACAGGTATTGGTAATATGTCTGGGCCAAAAGGCTGTGAGCCAGCTGGAAGTCAGGCTCTCCAAGCTGAGCGCAAGCCTTGATTCTGAAAAGGACTTGGTTTCTGGCTCTAATTTAAAGACTACCTGTAGTCATTACCTCCTCTCATGTCAATAGCAGCGGGAGGATTGCAGATCATTTCCTTGCTCCACACCCGGGCAAATATGGAAGTGGTCCAGAAGGCCTTAGGAAGAGGAGGGAAACCGACAGATTTGAAGTAGCGGTAAGCCTTGGTGAACATTTGCTTGGAAGTATAATTCTGGGTGTTGAATGTCAAAAGCATGTCGGTGGGAGTGGTATCTTCGACGTCGAATGGCTTGGTACGTTCAAAGTGAGCGGACCAGTCTCCTCCATCAAGAGAGCCTGTACTTTTTTGTGACATGACTGAATTCTATGTTACCGAACAAATGAGCAGGGATAGGTCCATCCTTGCTCAAATCTACGGCGTTCTCGTAAAGTCCCGAAATTTGTCTTCTCATGTAAGCATGGAGAGCCTTGTAGAAAGGCTCAATCTTTTTGTAAGCCTCCTCAATTTGCATGTTGAGGTCGATGACAGGCTTCTTGTTCTTTCCGGACAGGTCGAAGGCACTGCGCCACATGGCTCCGGCATCAGAGAAGCCGTTTACTTGAGCTCCTGAACAGTTTTATTCAACAAAACGAGTCTTGACCATACCCTTTGTGCTGTACTTTACAATTTCCTCATAAGCAGGCTTGGCGCCGGAAACTGACGTGAGATAATTGTTCCAGAGGTAAGCCAACCGGCTAGCATCCTTCTCGGTATGGAAGATTGAAACCAAGTCGACCTTCCTGAACAATTTAAGCATAATTTTTTTTTCATGGAATCCTACTTGAGGGCACAAGGAGGAGGCATATCCTTGTCACAGACATTGGCATTTGTAGTAAGAATGTTGACCTGAAACGGATATTCTTTCCCTGTGTCACTTTCTCACCTGTGCTTGCGCTTTATTGTATTCGGCAAACTGTTCCGCTGAAAGGGCTGACATTCCCTCGAAGGTCACAAATTCCAATTGTCTTCGGATGTTAGGATCAGTTACTGCCTCGAGGTCAAATTGCTTGGCCTGGGCAGCAGTTGACCGCACAAACTGTGAAAGAGCCTTGAACCACACATTACGGTTTTGAAAAACTGGTTGCTACCTCTTCAGCCTCGTCGAGGGATCTCTTTGTGACTTGTGCAGCATTAGCAACGTACTTCCAGCCAGCAGCTGCGACTTCTTGCATGATCTTCTGGGCTTCTACCTGGTATCCAGCAACCCACTTCTTCACAGCTTCAGGATCATTGATTGAGCCGGCAGGCTGCAACCAGTTTATTAGCAACAGTTTGAAAAAAAAGAGAAACCTGAACGTCGCTCGTCTTCCAGTAATCGCTGCTGTTGATCAACGAGTGGACTGCACCATTGGCGAAAGCAGGTCCTTTAGCCTGAAACATGTATCTACAGAAAGTGAGAATTGTTTTTGTACCTGTGTAGATCCAGTGTTCAAGAATCTGTCAACAAGCTCGGTAATAGCGGCATCGTCCACCTCATCAGGTACGTTCTTCTGCAAATATCAGTTTATAAACCATAGGAAACCACTTACGCTTTCCACAACGTCTCCATAATCCTCTGACATTACGTTATCGAATTTAATGGCAGGTTCGGGCTCGGGAGTTGGCTCAGCCGAAGGTTCAGGATCTGGCTTCGCCTGTGGTTCCGGCTCGGGGTGAGGATGAGGCTCAGGTTCGGGTTCGGGATGGGGTTCAGGGTGTCCACTAGGTTGTGGCTCGGACTCGGGGACAGACGTTGCCATTTTTTCAGTCATAGTCATGTCCAAGGTTTCCGAGGTTTCAAAAGGTTCGGGAGCTTCTTCGAGTTTGAGCTCTTCCGCTGTCGAGACAGCCAAAGCCAGCCCCAAGAGTATGGGGCCGAGTAGTAACCTCATACCTGGAATAATGTTGTCTTGAAGTGGACAGCAGGAGTAGCGCCATAGCGAGAAAAAGTAAAGTGGCCAAATTGTGGACAAAGCTAGTTTTCTGAGAAAAACACAAGCGCAGCCAAGAGATAATTCGGCACCGCGAGATAGAAGAAAAGAGTATAAATCTTCGTGATGAGATCCAGATGATTGATAAACATTTGTTGCAAAAAGCTGGAGGGTGCGAACAGGACAAAAACTGGCTACGGCAGGCTAATCAAAAAAGTACAAGAAAGCCCCGGCGGATGATTAATACGGATGTCCAAGTGCAGTATCGGGATAGAGGGGGCCCTACGGCGAAAGTTTAAGGGCGGGAAGGTCATATCCGTATCAGAGACAGGGGCTGCGGCCATCTGCCCTAAATACAATACAAGGCAAAGCAACTCGACTGTCGCAGGCGTCACAAACCAGACAGGAGACAAGTGCCTGTCACTTAGCCAGCTAATAAACAAGATACACATAGTTATTGCAAACAGTTTGTTTGAATCAGAAATCTTCAAAGTGGGTGTGAAAGGAAAACCGCGGATGACCGAGCGTATCTACGATTGATCCCGAAACCGCAGAAAGCGGTTTGAAAAACTGGTGGCCGACATCGGTTCACTTTTTTCTCTGTTGAAATATCTATTACAGAAGTGTTAAAGCTTTTGTCAGATATGGAAGAGACAAGTGAGACGAAGATAAAGTATCGAGTGTTGCGAGTCAGCTAAGCAAAAGTTTAGCTTTTCAAACAGGAAGTTCCATAAAGTGAAATGACTGACCCTCTTGTTTCGAACTGCAGGAAAAGGTGGAAGCCGCTAGTCTAGCGGCTTTAATAGAACGGCTTTCAAAAACCGAGGGAGAGGATCTGGATTCTCACGGGGAAATCAGCAAGCTGTATCGAAATGTCCTTGTAAAAAAGTACCCGTCGAGGAGAGGAAGGCACGCGGTTTCATGTTAGCTAGGTGGATCATGATAAAAGTGAGGAGACCGATGCTGGTGACTTTTGCAATAGAGGTCAGCCCCATTGAAGAGGCCGCGAGTGACGGCAATGATCGTTTCTAAATGGTTAATCCAGCGCTCACTGAGAAGGCCAATAGTTTGCAATAGAAAGTACATCTTGTTTGTCTAGAAGAAAACAGGATACCGGAAAAAAGAGGCAGAATGGTGTTCCAGAAGGATCGAAGCGAAAAGATACCAATACTGTTGAATTGATACGCCGACTTGACCCACATTGATGGACGCGTTTGTAGGCCATTCCAAGAACACCTACATAATGGGGACTACTAGCTGATCATCACTATTAGCCAGTTCGTGGGGGGATGGAAGATGCTTTTCTCAAAGGTAACCCAATTGTACTACAGTCTGACCATAAGATCCAAGTTTTGAGAGCAAAAGCTTCTTACAGCAGTTGAAATATTCATTGTGATAACCATTTACATTTTGTTTCTATTGGTCCCTCAAACAGAATCAGATAGACACCAAGGGACCGCAATGAGAATAAGATAGACTCCATCCGCATTCGCGACAAGAGCTGTGGTGGTATTGTTAGATGCTGTATGTGTAAAGAGGGATCTCCACTTCTGAAAGATATCAACGCTTGCAGAAAAGGGTGTGAGCTGGCAGATGTTAGTTCCACCGGTACTGCTCTCAGTTACTGGAATGAGAAATTCGAGACAATTGTCTAATTTTGAAAAATTCTGTCCAAAATTTAAACCGTATTGTCTTTAGGAACTCTCAAATTTAATCACCTACCCACCATTACAAATTCAATGAGCCCGTCGTACTTCAGCAAACTTATAGTCTTCTGTCATTTTCATCGGTTTCTTCAATAATGTATGTCATATGTTTGAGCCTCTGCTTTTGCCACTTCTTCCAAGATTTGCAACTCCTGCATTAACGAGCTTTTTTATTTTAATTTAGAAAATAACTTCCGCACCGGGCATCCAAAGTTTCACCAATATTTTAGCTTTACCATCTTCGCGGCTGAGTTCACTTTGTGGTCATTTCATTCGGCTAAGCCAGTTTAGTGACCCCTCACCATTCCAAAAACTGTATTGACCCTCAAATGTGAACGATAAAATAGATGTGGGGTTTGATTTGTAGCCAATTCCAGCTCCTGTCTTTCTCTCCGCGAAACCACAATTTCTGCAAGTGTCAGTCAACAAGCACTTCTCTCACGATACTGACGTCTTTTTTGTGAGGACCCACGACGATTAGATTTCCATAGCGGATTTGATTGCTGAAGTTGGTGAAATTTTTTCTCAGATGCTCGTACGTGGCTCTGCAGAGTCGAAGAAAACGCGCAAAGGAACGCATCTAAAACTTTCGTGAAGATCCCTCTGTCTTTCTGATTGACGAACCTTAGAAAAAAAACAGCCATCCAATCTTTCCGCTCAAAATATCTAAAAAAAAAAATACCGGCGCTGGGAGAGGTAGAAAACATAAGGCACGTCTCTCCAGTGCTGCAAGGAACTGGGGTTCTGTGACAGCATTCCATCTTGCCTAGCTCGTTTTTCAAGTTGATCTCGTAGATATGCTTGTCGTCCTCCAAATTCTTTATCACTCAGCTGAATTAAGACCGCTGTGTAACAATTCAGAACGGTTCATACTAACTTTTGAATTGTGTATGTCACTGTCGGTTCAAAACTTTTCTGCAAACTTAGTGGTCCATTGTTAGCTGAAGAAGTCAATTTTTAATTAGCTTAGGTCTTGAAACTATTTTGTGACAACAGCACTGAAACTCCCATACTCTTGAAATGTGAAAACTGTACCCTGAAAACAACTGAAAAAGGTGTCTTGATGACTCATGCCTCTAATTTCTTCGGAATTGGACCAATTTCAAGACGTTTTAGTTTTATTGGATACCCCTCATGCTCGATGACTAAGGGTGTCGCGTCATTAGAAACAAATTGGTTCTTCATAAGTTTGTCAACTCAAGAACGGTGCTTTGACAGCTGTAATCCAAGTTAGCGAGAGTGATTATGACCAGCTGCACATGTTATAGGAAAGTAGGTCGGAAGATAAATGCTTTGCTGTCAATACTAAATTACGATGGATAATAGGTGACTCATAAATATTAGCAGAAATCTCTTCTGGAGAACTTTTCCACAGAACTCTCTTCTCTCTCAGTTTAAGTCTTAAATCTTAAGGGGAGAACTCCAGTCGAACCTTAGATATGGTTGAAGTTCTTTCCGTGGTCGAATAGTGCAAGTTTGGATTGAGTTCACCAACGACGACATTGAGGGAAGTCAAGAAAATGTAGCTTATCTTTGATGTTTTATCCTTGCTGAGTTTGAGGTTTTTGGGTCAATTTTTGTCCTCATTCAGTCTGTAACAGTTTTCGTTATCTATTCCATTTGCATGTCCTTGTTCCGCTGGTTGCTTCTTCCGCGGTCAACACGTTCTCATCCATACCAGTACATCTAGTTCTCTCCCGGTCGAACCTGTCTCCCAACAGCATTTGGAATATTGACATTTTCACATCACACACCTTCAGTTGTTCGAATGATTCAACGGAATAACCTTTCTTACGTAGGGCACATGAAACTTCCGACGAAAAGTACCCTAGAAAGTCCCAGAAAAAAAGCTTTGCAGCTTCAGTGCTGATTTTTTGCTCCCTATAAGCTGTTTTAAACGAACAACAAAACAGACCCAGCCTGTTTGATCTCTCGATCTCGGTCATCATTGCTCTTCCGGAGTCATTGCCATGTTTTCACGCCATCGAACTGTGATAATCGTCTGACAAAATCTATTTAAGACAACGATAGCTTGTTAATTTTGTTTCCTGTCTTCCTTAGTCATCGCTATCGAGCATTTTCTTTACATCATCTTCGCGGATGCTGACTTGTTTCATAGCAAAAAGTTAATAGACAGCGATGGAGGTCTGATGACTGGGCAATTTTCTCTGTGATCATTCTCCCAATGAATGTTTATTGGTGAAGGAGGTCGATTCAAGCATGTTGTACATGTCCAGACGTCAAACCGTTTCAAAATGTTTATGTTTGCAAAAGACTGTCGCTGACCGATTATGCGCATAAGCACCTCTGTGTTCACGGTTTTATATTCAAATTATCCATTTTTTTTCTGCAGCACTTATTCTAGTGTTTCAGGATTGCACGAAAAGATGCACTTCAGATGTATAATGTGTCTAAGAGACAAGTACCATAGGTACAAGGTGGGTTCTTTTGGGACTACTCGATGAACTCCGACCAGTGATTACTACTCTCGGGCAACCAAAGCACTGAGCCATGTGGCTGCTGCTTTCCGCTAATAGAATTCTAACGATTTGAGGGTCCCTCGTCTCGTAAAGCATGGTGTCGATTGTCTTAGACAAATTAGAGACTTCCTCCAACTGATCTCTCGCCTGTTCCAGGAAGTTCAAGTTCTCTCTCTCTGTCTCTCTTTTTTACACCTCCGACGGCCCTGGACTCCCAGGCACTTAAACTGATTTCGCGCGCAAAAGCACTAAATTTAACTTTCGTAGTACATAGTACTACCAGGTCATGTTGATTGGTATACTAACAAGGTTGCCGCTTCGGAAGCGTAGAATCAAGGTGTTCCGGCACATTGTTTAGGGCGGCCAGTGGCCGAGGGGGCGTGGCTCGCGTCGGCTCGCAGACTCCGCTACTCCCGCATGTCGCATGATGACGACGAACGCAAGTCCCTTAAGGTGGGTAATTTATATTAGATTACTTCTTCTGGGTGCCCCCTCCCCCATTGATTCCGGCTTTGTCCTTCCGCTTAAAAGCTTTGGAAATCCAAATAGAGCTAATATGTTTTGGGGTCATTCGGACACCAGCTGATGTTCAATCGGCTTTGACAGATTCTGTCGCTTTTTGCGGGCTTAGTTTACGAACGTCTTTCACTTCCTGAGGGGAAAAGTCATTAATTTTGGCCGAAGACCTCGTAGCACGCCATGGAGTGATAGTAGTGGCTAGCGGGAGTTATATTCTACATGGGAATGCCAACCTCTGGACTTTGGTACCCTGATTCAGATCTGCTTTTGGCTGGTGAGCGTATTTATGAGGTTAAACTATCCCTCTGATGACCGTTTCATTTCCCCTCACCACCTCGTTTAAAAACACAATGCATCACAGTCTGCAACGTTTCACCAGTCAATTGTCGGCACAGATTTTCGGACGTTTTTGCCTATCAACAAACCACCCAGTCAGGGACGAGGCAAATTGTGACAAAAAGTGGGAAAAAGAGAAAGACAAGACAGACACTTAAGAGGAGGAAGGAGCGGGAGTCTTTTCACACCAGCCGGATGCCTCCAAATTAGAAGAAGAGGGATAGCAGTCTGGCTCATCCTCCCCAAGGAATACATTATTTTGCTGGTTCTGAATGCCGCAAGTGCACATTTTAACCGAGAGGGCTTATTGTGCCCTTTTTAGGGGGATTCCAGTCACCTCTCCAGGGATAGTTTTTGGGCTGATTTGTATCGCTGGGAGCGTTCCGGTTTCAGCTGCGAGCCGCTCACACAGGCAAAGTCGGCGGCAAACAGTAAGCACACAATCGATCAACTCGAGTATCTATGAGTTTCGAGACTTGCCGTATTTGCTCAGGTTCTACTGGTAGAAAAATGTAAATGTACGCACTTTTTTCGTCAACTGGTGTCATTCGGCAGTACCCAGAGCGTAAACATTTACCCCATTCTAAATCAGGATGACCTTTTTTGGTGGAGGACGGCGGCTAAAAAGAAGAAGCGCTCTTTTGCTATTTAAATCTCTGGCCCTTAAAGGAAGATAAATGATAGCCCATTACTTCCCTTGGGAGCCGTTTCTCAATCTGATTGTTTTGAGGGGCAAAAGATGGCCTGCTAATATTTTGTTGTTTCGCACTTTATCTTTATGGTTTATTTCTGTTCCGCCGCGATAAGACTATTAGTCCTACCTATTTTCAACAGAAAATTGACCACCTTGCGCATTCCCACGGCCTATGCCGGTGCATGTCTTTCTGGAAGTTTAAGGTGTTACTTTTCCTTTGACCATGATGATTCATTAATGTTGCAGAGACAAAAAAAGGAGTATCGAGATGAAAAGAAGCGGGCCACACAGCAGCTCGTCACGGCTTTGGCCGACCCGACGATCATCGTTATGGCCGACTGGCTCAAGGCACGGCTTTGCAAACATCTCAAGAGCTTATTTGGCATATTCTAGGTGCGGGGGACGCTGCGGAAATGGAGTAAATACTACTGCGTGCTGAAGCCCGGAATCTTGATTTTGTACAAGTCGAGTAAGGTTTGTCTTTCCGAACGAGCCATTTGTCACGCGACAAGTTTTTTTTGTTCGAGGGGAAGAAGAAATTGTAGATGCCTTCTCGGGGGAAGCGAGAGCGCATCAAATTTCGGAAGAGGACGCTTGGAAAACCAAAACACAAATACTGATTGCAGCAGAATCATTGGATCGGGACGGTACTTCTGAACACTTGTGAACTCATCGAGAGACCCTCGAAGAAGGATGGCTTCTGTTTCAAACTTTACCAAGTATTTTTGCCGTCGTGAACATGTTTATTTTGTCTCTGCAGCCGTTGGATCAGAGTATCTGGGCCAACTGTGGACCACTAGGTGAATCAACCAAATTCTCCCTGCAACATCTGCCGACTACACATTTGATATGTCGTGCTGCCAGTGATCAAGTCAGTTACAAACATATATCGATTGCTTTTCGCCTGATTATGTCTCTTATGTCTGCGAATAGCTATCGAGCACGCGGTTTTTTTTTATTTCCCCTTCCGTCGCACAGTTGCATCTTCTTAAAAAACTGTCTCAAGCCATTTTATTGGCCTTCTCTTTGAGCAGGTGGTAACTGTTCATGTTTTCCGTCTATTCTTGTGGTCAACCCACCTGACCAGATTCTTAACCGGTTCTATCTAGCCTATAGCATCAGTAAAACCGTTCGACTTGAGCTAGCACATTCACCTATTACCTTTTGGTGGAATTCAAAGTCATCCCAACTCACAGATCCACTCATACCCAGAAAAAGCCACATACACCCTAGTTTGGCCGCTTTTCCATATATCCAGAGGAAAAAACATGTCATGCGCATTTCTCATGCTGTCATCTTTTTCAGGCAGGAAGGTGTTGGATGGACGCATTGGAGTTGTCTCTCCGCTGCACTGGTCTATTAATGAGAACAATGCATCAGGTAATTTATCTTGGATATTGGATGAAACCATCGTCTTCTTTCAGCTTAATGATCAGAAGCAGAACGAGGCCTCAACTGTTGTGGCCAAGGATAACGAGAGTGAGGGAGACCCTGAGACGGCTGAGAACAATCAGGATGGCAGGAAGTACTCTGAGACCGAGGCCGAAAAACACTTTGATGGTTGGGCAAAAACTATTTGTCAGAATGAACTCCGTTTTCAGATATCGATGAGAGGGAGCCAGTCGAGGAGGAAATTGAATCAGATGGTGAGAGTGGAAAAGAATCCAAATGGATCGAGAGCGAGAGGGAAAGTGTGAGTCATTCTTATTGTTTTTTTTCCAATTTTTTTTTGTTTAGTTTGGTCAGCAGACTAATCAGACGGAGGAAGTGGCCGATGAAAACAAATCGCTAATTTGGGCACTGCTCAAACAAATCCGTCCCGGAATGGATCTCTCCAAGGTTCGGGTCCGGAAGTACGTGTGAAAATGGCCTTTTTTCCAGGTGGTGCTTCCCACGTTCATTCTGGAGCCGAGATCGTTCTTGGAAAAGTTAGCCGATTACTACTATCACATAGACTTGCTAACCGAGTAAGACGAGTCAATTTCAATTTTGAGAGTATGTTTTAGAGCAGCTGAGGAGCCTGATCCGTATCAAAGAATAATTAAAGTCACAAAATTTTATCTCTCCGGCTTCTACAAAAAGCCAAAAGGTCTCAAAAAGCCGTATAATCCAATTTTGGGAGAAACCTTCCGCTGTTGCTGGAAACATCCCGACGGGTCCACTACTTTCTATATTGCTGAACAGGTACGGCTGGGAATATAAGGAAGAAAACCTGGTTTAGGTATCCCATCATCCGCCAATCTCCTCCATTTTCCTTACCAATCGCAAAGCCGGTTTTAATATTTCGGGCACAATTCTTGCTAAAAGCAAATTTTACGGGAACAGCATCTCCGCCATCATGGTTGGAAACTTAAAGTGAGCAAAATTTCTCTACCGTACGGTATTGTCTTCTAGAGTGACCTTTTTGAAAAGAGGTGAAAGCTACTCCGTTACTCTTCCCTATGCAAACTGCAAAGGGATCATGTTAGGAACGATGACCATGGAATTGGCTGGACCGGTTGGTAGCCAAGTTTGCGCCTATCAGGCAGCATTTAGGTGACAATCACATGTGAAAACACCGGCTATTCTTGTCAACTGGATTTCCAGCTGAAACCTTTCATTGGAGGTGTCATGAACAAGATTGCGGGAAAGTTCAAGTACGGTAGGGAAGAGCTGGCTACACTCGAAGGTTTCTGGGACGGAACTATCAACATTAAAGAGAAGAAAGTAGGCTTGTTGTATTCCTAAAAATAGTTTTGACTTAGAATGAAACGCTGCTATGGAACCCTTCCCCGGATATTATCAAGAATCGTCTGCCTCGCTATGAGATCGAGTACCAATCCCTGGATAATTTTGAGTCTAGAAAGTAAGAAAACCTTATTTTGTGTTCACAAAGTCTCTTCAGACTCTGGAGCCAAGTCACGGCTGCCATTCTCGAAGAAGATCAGTACAAAGCTACTGAGGAAAAGACTAAACTAGAGGAAGATCAGCGCGCTCGCGCCCGATCCAACGTTCCTCACAAGAACAAGTTCTTCGAGAAAAGGGGAGATGTCTACGAGTACATCCACACAGAGTTGGTTACCATTAGTGACATTTAGTGAAAAAGTTTTAGATCCCGTCCGTGGGACGATCATGATGACATCGAGCAGCTTGAGTACAACTACCACATTTATACCAAGTCCAAAGTCAAGAAGCCGAAGAAACAGCAGGGAAGGAGCCAAAGCATTGTGAGATTATTTCCTTTTGTTCAATGGTTCTTTGAAGGCTTCTGGTATGTCGACGGACAGTGATGCTGACAAGAATCCGGAGCCACAGCCAGTGACAACCACTATGGTCAGCGCGAAAGAAGTGGAGGAGCTCAAAGCGATGATCAAGGTATCTTACTATTTACACCTTTTGTATACGCCATCTTGATTGAATTTGTCCAAACCCGCTCCTATGTCCACATCCTGCTCGCTCTCCTCATATTGTCGTTGTGATATCGATCCTTTTGCAAATTTAAGCACGCCAAATTTTGGTTTGCTTTCTTGGGCTAAAGTACAAATTGACCAAGATCATTGATTTGCATGGACCACATAGACCACATCTTGGATCTTTCAGTGTTTGTCGGAGCAAATGGAAAGGAACGTCCGACGACTTGAGCACAGTGTCGAACAATCGGTTCGTGAGAACATTCCCTCAATGCAACAGATCTTGTTCATGGTCTTCCTCTTTGCTATACTTCATGCCGCTCTGCTCTCCTGGCTTTCTGGTAGCCGCAAGTAGCCTTTTCCCGTTCATAATATGAAGAGTAAAGTAATTGATGTCAAAACTTCATTTTATATTCCCAGACGTTAAAAACTAGAGTATTTGTGACTTCTTCAAGGCAGACTTCTATGAGATAGGAGCCAAATAGTTAGTTCAAGTTGAGAAACTTTCGGAAATCGTACTGCTGATTGCATATTTCTCTGAAACTTGGATAAAACAGACGTCTCTACTACAAAACAGTCCTCTCTTTGACAGGCACACAGCATAGTTTAAAATTTATGTTTGTAACATTTATTAGAGAATACTAACGGTTGGTTTATATCTACATTATTGACCGATGACGTGTTTACAGATCTTACGGTGGCATATGACGATAGCAGAATGTCGAACACGGACCCGACTCGCTGGCTCTTCTACACTGTTATGTGTATCCTCAAACGGAGCGCCTTTCCCTTTCACGCAAACTTGTGTGCGAATGTTCACGGTATCACTACTGCCTCTGTATGGTTTAAGCGGAAGTTCGGTATTGTTCTGTTGGTAGTAGTGCAGGATCAAGATTGGAAGACAAACAGAGAGTTTATTGATATGATTGCACTCGGATATTGACACCCTTTTACTGATACCCTTTGATTGCACTCGAAATACAACAAGAAGGACTAAACTGGTCGTGTTCTAGGATCATGGGCTCCTCGTCTGGGTGAGGGTCCTGTCTGCGGAGTAAAGCCCGGTCTTCTAGCGATTCCTAAGCCTCCACGTCCTACTCGTCTGGGATCTGTGACTCCTCCTGTCAACTGAAATGAGAACAATGCAAAGAAAAAGACAAATAAGCAAACCTCGCCTTCTTCCGGTGCTAATCCCTTTTTCTGCCTTTCAAGAGCGGCATATTCCGTCCTGTACTCACTCATATTCGGTATCTCTACATAGTTCATGCAGAACTCTCCTATTCTTTGAAGTTCTGACGCACGATTGGCCTGAAGATGTAGTGACCCCTGCAAAAGTGTTTTGCCCTGCTCCCTGGAGTACTTACTCGATGAATCTGCAAGAATCCGTTCCTTAATCGCAAAATATCTCCGGGCTGTAAGATTTTATATAGATTTTGTTTTTTTTTGTACCTGGAAGGCATCGATCGCCTCTTGGTGACGGATTGTAAGATTCACGGACCCGGTTGGATCTCCGACTTTCAGAGTTTGTAGTTGGTCTCCATTAGAGAGTCTGAATGAGGAATCTGAATTGAAATGTGAAATTGAAAATATATGACCAACTTGTCTCGATCACAATCATCCGAACATTCAAGCCGCGATCGTGAGTTATAGGATTCAGTTGTCCAATAGCCAGATATTCTTCCCGATGAGAACCGTGATTTGACCCGTACATTTTGTGTATTTGAGAAAGAGATCAGAATGATGAGAACAAGCCATTTGCTGCACGATGTTTGAAGAAATCGATAGATGCGCGTCAAGACTCGAACCAAAGCTGCCGAGCTGAAAAGATGGAGCGAACAAAAGAAGGAATGTAAACCATCGGCTGAAATTATCCAAAAACAGTCGACTGGCCCCATTCGAAGAGTAAAGGCATGAACGAGTGAGGGTATTCCATTTT
Organism: Oscheius sp. JU75; assembly: GCA_037178855.1. Taxonomy (NCBI): domain Eukaryota; kingdom Metazoa; phylum Nematoda; class Chromadorea; order Rhabditida; family Rhabditidae; genus Oscheius; species Oscheius sp. JU75. Next base: position 7,967,341 of record JASJZC010000007.1, read on the forward strand.
ATGCTGTTCAGGGTGGGCATCTGGTCGGTTCTTGCGCACGCACTCGCTATTCAAAACATATCATAGCTGAAAGTTGCAATTATGCACTATGCATATAGGGCATCTGTTAAACCGTATGCACCGAGCGATTTTTAGATTTTTGGCTATCCTTCGGGCTCTATCGCTCTAAGAACTGTTGGTTTAACGCATGGGAAGCAAACTCACAAAGAATCTGTCTACGACAACTTGTTTTCGTATTCTATCGCGTTGAGTTGGAGAGAGAGAGAAGGAACTTGTCGAATTCCGGATTCTTAGGGGTATTATCTTGTAGAGATCGACGAGTACAATAACGAGTTGACTAACAATCCGTTAAAAAAGTTCGTGATCGAGCTACAGCGCTTCGGAAATTGGAATTTTAACTTTAACGTTTGAATTTCCCCACAAAATTTGGTATGTACGCAAAAAGTTCGTCAATGACATTTTTGATGCGACGAGCAATTATTTTTGTGTACTCGCTATCTTTTGACTCAAACAGACAGCGAGGGCGGCTGCCGAATGCAGCCAGCCCGAGGGCGTATAATTCTGCCGCCTTGGAACATCGGAAAGTCTCCAATATCAAAAACAACCGCCTATCCCTACATCTGTCGATCTCTAGTATTAGTAAATCAGTTGGGTAGCTTGAGGGTTTGTGCGTTTCTCGTGCCTTACTACGACAACAACCTCATGGGCTAAAACGCGATGGTTTTCCCGCATTTTAAACCAACTTGAACGTGACGACTATTTGTTTCGCTGATAAGTTAGCCAGTAGTAGTTTTTGTGTCAATAAATTTCTCTAACTCTTTATACTTTATAGGTAGGCATGGGTCTTATTCGTCCGTGTTCAGCTCAGTTTTAGCATGTCTGTCCGCAAAGACGAGCTCAGCCGTCTCAAGCAGGAGCCAAGCTCGACTTGCTCTAAATTTTTTGATCTCTCGTCTTCCTTTCAAGGTTTCAAACAGAGTAACGCTTAGATCAGATCAAATTTCAGTGGTTTCATCCCAGCTCATCCTCTCCTCTCGAAGATCGTCGCCTCAATTCTCTTCACGTTATCTCTTTATAAAAGCTTTAGTTAAGAACGTTGTACTGTACTCTCAATCAGGGGCACTCTTTCGGGAAAGTGGAAGTAGTCAAGATTGCTTTGCGGACACTTCTCATCGTACTTCGGTTTTAATCTGTACATGATCTTGTACTCCCGTTGACCAAGGTTCAAAGCTTCAGCACGCTGCTCAGATATAACAGGGTTACAATCAAGGGTAATGCGCCTGACTAGCTTCGCCTAGAAAACACGAATGATTTCAATATTTATGACTGAGTCACCCTGCAGATTATATGATCACACAAGCTTGACAGTTGGGTTCTATCACACCGGGTAGGCAATATTTTAAGGTAGAAATTAAAAAAGCATAATATTTGAGTTTTAAGGCGAATATGATACACAAGGGGGGATAATGACACATATGCTGTTACCGGCAACGTTTTTGAAATAGTCTGAATAGGGACCCGCGTTTTAGTAGTTGGCTTGTAAGAGAGGAAGTAAGGTACAAAAGAAATAGAAAGATGGCAAGTGTTTTGAGGTATATAAACGATTGATATGTTCTAAGTGAGCTAGGTAGGGACTGAGGAGCTGACATTAACGCTTTCGATCCTTTTCCACATCTCTATTATGTCTGTGAAGTGCTTGTTCTGCCATGTACGTGATTTCTTCGCTATTTCGACTATGGTTTCCGGCTTATACTCCGAATGAATTGTGCCGAGAGTCTCCAACTGAAGGGGAAAATGAAAAATGAGAAAGGCAAAGCGTACCTTTTCTTCCGCGAATCGAAACAGGTCGAACATCATGTGATAACATTGGTGAAACTGCTGAGCGGCAGTGGCACAAGGCTCGCAGAAATAGAACTCCTAAAATATCAGAACGGTTCGAAGACGAAGAAGCCTTCTTACTGTGGCAATCAGTGGCTCCAATTCCTCTTCATCTTCCTCTCTGGGACGAGCCCGCAACTTGTCAGCGTACTGGAAGGTTTCTCTGTCGTAGCCTTGTCGTCCAAGCAGTTGGACCACCTTTTCGACCTGCTTCTTTTCGCTCTTGCATGCCTGAAAACTTTGAGTAATGAAATGAAGAGGGTTCTTTGGAAAAAAAATTTTGAGCCTCAACATTACACTCGGATGAGAACATCACATATTCTAATCGTAGCCTTATGTTATTACTTTCCTGAACAGATTTGGGGAGACAGCCTATGTTAATCCTGCCTACATTCTAAGCAAACGAGTGTCTGGGTCGGTTTGAACATATTATCTTTGCAGGATCCAAAAAGATGTATTAAAAAAAAGAAGTTTATGCCGAGACCTGGGACCCGTCAATCTGAATCAGAATAAGGAAGCCAGTCCCGCTGGAAAGGTAAACGGTATGATCTAGGGAAGGAAAGAGTTAAGAAGAATGTTGCAGAATAAAAAGTGAAAAGCTCACTTGACAAAGGAGAGAGATGAATCCACTGGCACCCTTTTGAGTCTCCGTGACAATCAACCTCGTATAGTCTTTGATGACATCTTCCATGTCCTCTTTAATGGTTGACCGCAACTTGCTCATGCACTCGCTGTTGATCTTTTCAATGTCCGTGTACGCTTTCAGATAGTTCCAGTCTGAAAATGAACGTAAACAGGACAACAGATATTTTTACCATTCTTCTCCTTGATCAGTTGTAGATGTTCTAGAGTGAGAGCATGATCAATTACTTCTCGGTAAAGAATGTAGAGCGACATGCGACGTTGATCAAGAAGCAAGTTTCGTCCCTCGTTTGGATCGTGCTTGGTTTCTTCTGCAAAAGTTTCCAAATGAGAAAATGATCAAAACTACCTTCGGGAACTATCAAGGCATTACTGTCCGTCAGTTCAGAAGTCATTGCCGGAAACAGATCTGCTAGTGGAACTTCAGGCTCGACTATGGACTCGGATCTTGACTGTTTGATGAACTTGACCGCAACTTTGTAGTATCCAGAAGAGATTTGCTCGCACCAACCAGAGTACTGAGGTTTTATGATAACTAAATGAAATCATGATCTTACCGTGCTGCTGTTCTTGTACGTGACATTCTTGGTTGTTGGATCTACGCGAGGAGGAAACTTTTGGAGCATGTTCGGGTTGTCCACTTTCCAGAGGGCACAATCGTCACGGAAAAGTTCGGATTTGTTCACAACAAAGCAGCCTTTCTGAAACAAAAGATCTATGCCTCCTAAAAAAAGTTAACCGTGATGTTTCCATCAGCTTGGGAGAACTTGTTCAAGCGCTGTTTGATGGCTTCTGTGTTGAATTCCGGGAATGATTTTCTGATAGGTGGCTTGAAACCTTCCACACCGTTGAACTTTGGCTGTCCTGGAATTATATATATGGCTGACAAATTCTGTGCACTAAGATCACATGAGTTACACTATGGTTAACCTGGTCTTTTCAATGATCTGTTGTCAAAGGTTTTTTTTTTAACCAAATGGCAAAATCGAACTGTCAGCTGTTCTAGATCTAAATTTTACCTATTCTAACTGAACTGTACTGGTCCATAACAAATAGACCTTGTTCTCTAAGAATGGCCTGTTACCTATTCTTTCGGTCTGTATCTTAACAAGATTTTTTTTCCCGTACATTTGTCCTTTTAATAGAGTTTGAATCAGACTCACCATTTTCTTGCTTTGCCTGCTCGTGCCACTGCTGCATAAATCTCTTCTTCGGATTCACGACAACCTCTTGATGAGGTTCTTCCTTGACGACTGTTGGCTCAGAAATCTCCTCTTGCTTCAAACCGTTTTCGTATCCTTCCTCGTCAATAAGTCGGAGCTCGTACCTGAACAGAAGGTAGAATAACCAAAGTTTGAAACACCATACCCAGAGTCTCGCCTCTCTTTGTTTTTCTTATGCTTGTGCTTTTTTGGCCGTCGATCGTCTTCCCAGTCACTGTCATCCTCTTCATGTTTCCGCTTCTTCTTTTTCTTCTTTTTCTCCACGCATTCGTCCGTTGATTTTCTCGGGAGTTTGATGATCAACTTTGGGAGTTTTGGACCAAGTTCCGCGCTAGAAACAGAAAGATAAAAAAAGACGAACCTTCTAATACCTATGACTGTTCTGCTCGGAGTGCTTGTATTCAGAACCTTCTTGCTTGAAACAATTGGAATCCGTTGATGGAAGAGCTTCAGTTTTGATGAAGTTGCAGACAAATCGAGCACGTTTCCGTCTCCTCAACGATTCCGCCAAGGTGACAATCTCTGGCTCAGCTAGCCTCGCAGCAGCTTGACAAGCTTCTGCATGTACGGATGCGGGTAGAAGGTTTGCGGATGGAATCGCTGGTCGGTTCTCAACAGGTCGCTTCTTCAACAGCACATTGCGCCAAAGATCTTGTTGAGGGTGTTCCTGGGGAACGGCGAATCCCACGCCTGGCACATAGATGTTTTTGTTGCGGTCAGCTGATTGACTTGCAAGCCTTGACAGCTTTTCTTTGACCTGGAATTGACAGTTATAAAATCAGTTTAGCCGTTTCTTTGTATTCCTACTTTTCTGTGTCTCTATGTCTCTCTGTTTCTTTTTGCTCGTATTATTCTCTCTCTGTGTACCAAACTAACTTCCTGATCCAGCTGCTCCTTCATGTCAAGTTTTGTCAAACTATGCTCATCTTCATCTTCAAACGAATACGCATCGTCTAAAAGAAGTTCTCTCTCAAAACAGTAATCAAGCGCACCTTTTGCCTCGGCAGCTGCTCCATTATCCATTCTGTAGCTAGCCATTCGTTTCTGCTTATAGATCGGAACCTTGTTAGACCTTGCTGCCATTCTCTCAGCGAAACTTTTCTTCGGTGGCTTCAACGCTGCTATTGGGGCCTTGAAAGGGTCTATAACTGTTGAATTATTACAACAAACACAATTTACTTACCCATGCTCACTGATTTTGTTGGAGAGTCAAAAGAGTTAGATGATTTTTGGGGCGATACCATAGGAGCAGGTGCAGGAGCCGGTGCCGGAAGGAATGGTGTTGAAGAGGGAGTAGGTCGCAAAGAGGCCGGTTCTTCTTTTAGAAAACCCGTTGGAGAGTCTGGAGGAGTAAACTGAACCAATAACTGAGAGAGTATGGATGAAAATCTACCTGGACAGGACTAAGACCACCATCTGCTACAGTTTCTCCGAAAACGCCAAAAAGTCCAGCATCATCGGCTTCTTGGGCGGGAAAGTGAGTGAACAGTTCCTGGGTGACATCGTGGTCGTCAGCCTCCTCATCATTTGTTCTGAAACGTCTTAAATCAACGTTGCAATGCGGTTCAAATGAGCATATTGGGGACAAGCACGACATCTAGAACGATCACTAGCCACACTCACTGTTGTGCAAACCTCTTTGTCGGCGGAGCAGAAGGCGGTGGAGGTCCCGTCGCTGGTGCAGGCAAAGATGTCGAAATGACACATTCCGACTTTGATCTCTGAACCTCCTTCGGCTGTGGCGTTCGTTTGTCGAATATCAGTAGCTCGGTTGGATCTATCGCCTCCAACTCGGCATTTGACATGACCCGAGAGGAATCGAGCACGGTGGGTAGAACACTGAATTTGAAAGATGAAAGATGGTGAGGCCAGATATCGCACCTCGATGTGCTTGTGCTCGGCTCACATACTACTGCCGTGTCGTTAATTTTCGCAACAGCCGGGCTGTTTTTTGCAGATAGATCGAACGCCAGCGCCTGAACAAAATTTTTGGATATTTTGAAGTAGCACACCTGTGGCGTATGAATAGTGCTACCGACATCGATTTCATGCGGCGTGGATGTGGACTGATGCGAAGACGAGGCATTGGATAGAGGTTGTACATTAATGGGAGATTCCTTAAACCGTTACTTTGTCAGATATGGCGAAAAACATACCACTACTTCTGGTTTAGAATGCAAATATTTTGCAGCCGTCAGTTTGCTGGCAATCAAGTTTGGAAAAATGTTGCTAGACGAGCTACCATTAACTACAGATGCCTGGAGACTCTGTTGTGCTAACTGGCTGTAATAGATCATCAATAAGACAAAAGTTCAGAGCAACTCACAAGTTTTTAACATCGGCTACACTAGACAAGTAGAGACTGGGAAGCATTGCGGCTACTTTGGCCTAAAAACGATTATCTGGATGAGGAACAAGTGGTACTGACCTGGTTGACCTGATCCACCAACCATGCTTGTTGGTTAGAGTGTTGGGCAGCTGCTACATATTGAGCAAGATCAGCCGGGTTGATGGCGGTCGGCAGGATGGCTGCCGGTATCGTGGAGAATTGAGAAAGAGCGGATAGGAAAGAGGCTTCCAGATTGGTTCCAGCATTTGCGAGTCCTGAAATGGTGTTATTTTAATATATTCGCACGGTCACGTTTCAATTAGTCTCTGGAAAAGACATTCTCATCTTTTGCGGAAAGGTCAGATTTGTCATAAGCATGTATCACTGTGGCGCGATCTTACTCATCGAAAAAAGTTTCACCAAAAAATGACAGAATCAAAAATCTGCTTTAGCATCCGATGAACACAAGCTGCATGTGAGCAAATAAATGTAAATTCAAAGAGGCTTTTAGGGGGATGTTGCCTCCAAAGTCACCAAAAATGAGAAAAACGTATAATTTTTACCGATCAAAACATTTTGAGGTCAAAGATCAAGTTTAACTTGTCATAACTTTGAACTTTTCATAGTTTACAAAATATATAAAACTAAGAAAAAGTTAATATTTTCGTAATATTCTTCTAGTTTGTCCATTTTTTTTCTCGTCTAACCTTTTCTGGGGAACACAAACAGGAAAGTAAGCGAGCCCTACCGTATGCCTGTCACCAAGAAACGAATAATCATAATAATGATTGTTCATTATAATGTGGGAAAGTGACTGGAAATAATGACGCAGACTCTCATCATCCTAATTGGTACAAAAACACCCATTTCAGGCTGCACTTTTCCGCTATTTGGGTCAAATGAGTCAATCCCACCTGCAAAAGCTGCTGGAAACTGAAATCCTGGTAGGAGATGTTTATTGTTGTGGTCCATCCCATGGGGACAGAGAATACAGCTGATCCGAAATGTTGTCTCAAAAACTGCACACCCCTCGCGGTCAGCGCACAGATTATTCGTTGGTTGGCGTTTCTTGCTGCTGTTGAGAATCGATTAGATGGTGCGCCGCGGCTGCGCTGCGTCGGCCACACAGAGAGAGAGGTCGGTGCTACAACAAATAGCCTTTTGGTCGCCTGTACTCATCATTGTTGATCTGCTTTATTTGGAACTGGTGTAAGATCAAAGCTCAGTTTCATCACCGAGTCACGTTGTCTGCCAGCTGAAAACGGTTTACTTCTGAAACTTTGAAATCTGAATATGGTTACTTTCCTCTATAAAGACCAGAAAAACTTCCAATTTTAAATCACAGCATTTATTTTCATTTCATTGAAAAGCGTACTTCCTCATTGAAAGATTCTTTTTATCAGACCGCATGCGTTTTCACACGCCTGTAGGAAAGTGCGCCGCCGTTCTGGCCAAATACCTTGTGGTCAGTTAAGATGGTCTAAAACGCGATTGCTGACGTGATACTGTTTGTTCTTTGAGAGAATTTGTGATTATTCGTAACTTTGATTGGAATAGTTTCCGAAACATGAAATTCTGTTGAGGAAATAAATGTTGGCACAAGTCAGTGGATCTGAAATAAACCGAATGGCATGGAACGATGACAGTGAACAGAAAAATTGAAGAAGGAAATGACAGAAAAAAGCTATGAAAATAGATAATAGACAGGTTCATAACATTTTCAGGCTATATTCGTCAGATCGGCTACGTCTTCACTAAACGTCAAAAGATTAACTTTCTAACGAAAGAGTCTTTGTTACCGAACTTTCCAAACAGAGTTTCTGTGCTTTAATTTCTCCTAGCCTATCTTCAATACATACAAATACTCAGTCGTCACAAACAAGACGTCTCCTTTAAGATTTTGTGTTCTCTCTTTTGTTCCCGTTCGTGAGGCGACTTGCCTACTCACACCTGCAGGACTCTTCTTGTTCCGATTTTTTACCGCTGTCTGCAAAAACCGTCCCACTCCGTCTTCCTATTTACACGAACGGTTCAAAGCTCGTGTTTTCGAAATGTCGGCAAATGGGCACTTCTTCTAATAGTGACACCTCGAGCGGTTGTTTTGTTGTCTTTTCTAGCAGGACACTCCTTGATAACAAGGTTATCCTAGTTTGTTTGCTACGGCACACTTTGAACTAAGGTCACGGCCTGGGCATTACTCATCACCATGACAAACCGCTGGAAATCAAGCAACCTCGAGATTTAGTCTTTGAAATCCTCCGTCTAGTATCACCTTTTCTTATTAGCAAGTTGCAACAAGATAATGCGTTTCTTCCCCTCAAGCTCCTCCGGAGACTGCGCACTTGAATATTCAAAGAACCATCCACAACGGCTCAGAAATGTGTTTTTCAATCCTAGAACATAATGCTGTGCTTCAACGGGGCGCCCACTTCCTCTCTTTGCTGATTTTTCCGAAAAGCAAGACGCTCCACAGAAATTCTATTAGTACTGAGAAAGACCGAGCCTGTGTTCCCCGTTCCTCGATAGGATCCCGTAAGAAAAGAATGCATTTGGTATACTTCCCCACTAGTCTTGAATTCTTATCCTTCTCTCATTCTTTCATAAGAACTCTAGATGTCTTGTCCGAACAACATGGACAAGACTCTTTTTACCAGTCTCGACGACGGATTCGATCTTCCCTACCTGAAGCATGTGGAGACTATGCAGGCCAACATGTGTACTTCTCGGAACTTACGCATGGTTCAACCGCCAGAGGAGCTTAAGAACGACGATGTGAGTTCAAGTTTTTTTTTTGAGATGTTCTTGTGCTGACAACTTTGGCATTGTCTTGCAAACGTTCTGGAAATTGAAATATACCCAGCCTAACTGAATTAGATGCACAATATAAATGAGCAACCGGGGTTCAGAAAACCGGACCTTCCAGAGAATACTGTACCGTCCATCTTAACACGAGTCATAGACAAAACGTTTGGTCAAAGCCAAGGTTAAACAGATTGTTATCCATAAACAATTTACTTTTAGAATTGGTACGCAAGTAGAACCGTTACAAGGGCCCAGCCTCTCATTTTCTATCTGTTGTCCTGTTACTAGGAACACTGGTTCATGAGCCTAAGCGCCGAATTTCTTTATTTGTTACAATTGATGGGTATTCTTGACAAAACAGGTTAATTCATGCTAATTATACATGCTTTAAAGCTTATAAAGTTTTCAGTCTGCTCAAAATTGCTTTATGTGAGAAGCTTCACTTTTTGTAGCCATGTTTGTAGAGACTCATTTTCTCTCTGGCCGACACTAGGAAACGTCATTCTCACATAGGCCACATTCACTTAATGAAGTTATAAGGGAGGAGAATCGTCTCCTTTTACTCTGTTCATGCTTGTGTTTTGCCGGGCAGAAAATCTCTAAATAGCCGTCCTTTTTCTGCTAATCTGGCTTGAATCCATCCCTAATTAGGATCTCACCTCTGCTGAAAAGAAAACACTTCCACACGACTCTTCTGCTAGCCGGTGAAGATGCTCTTTTTGCAGGTGTCACAACCGCCTCATATTCTATTATTGTGCTCTCTGACTCCTAGACTACGCAAACGCTGAGTGAGAAAGCGAGCAGAAGTCATCCAACCAGATTTTATCGGCCCGTTGTTATTCATCGTTCTATTATAGCCAAGGCGATGGCTAACATTGACGCGACAAAAATTGCGGGTGGTCTTGAACCAGAGCTCAGCGTAACAAAATGCCTCACCTCTCAGGTTGCACACTTTCACAAAACATTCGCTTCCTCTTTTTTTCAATTCTTCGGCATTCTCCTTCTTCTTTAGCAAAGGAAAAAGTTCGTTTTTAATCGTGGACAAAATTGGATTCTCTCACGTCGCGGGTCCAATTCGATGAATGAGCCAACGAGTTCCGCTCAGGTAATGATTTATACGTCTTCGAATAGTTTTATCGGGCAAACCATCTGTCGGCTCCCCTTCTATCACCACAGTCACACTTCAAGCTTATCCTCACGTCGTCGCCTTTTCCAATACGGCCTAGAGAGACAGAGAGACGTAATCGCAGGGTACCTCCACTCATAAACGATATCTGGCTGCTAGGTTACCATATTGAAAACCGCATTCAACTACCCGAATTCGTATACATTGATAAGGGAGAAAAAAGGTCAACAAGATGCCCGATTTGAGGAATCTGCTCTCACGTAGTCTCTCGTCATTAGTCGTAAGTTTCATTGAATCTTCATGTCAAAACACAAACGTCTCTAGAGATCCTTTTGGGGGCATTTCAACAAATTTTTCTTCCTAAATGATGCGCAATTGTTGCGTGAAAGGGCGCTTTGATCCGCAAAACATCCGGCTCGCTTTTTCCGTCTGAATTGTGGCTCATCCTATCTAAAATTAGCATCATTTCTAGCGCCAAGGCTCTAACTTTGAGACCAAAACACACGCTTTCTTTTGCGTGTTTTTGAACACTACAGTGCTCTATAAGAGAATTTTGTCCAATGTTGTGAGTATGTGCCTCCCTCGCAGCTTCATCTTCGCTATGTCCCTGGGGTAGGGAAACAAGCCCGTTCTCTCGGCCCCAAGTTTGCAGACTCACTAACCCTTTCCTCAGAAAATGTCCTCTGTCCGGCACCGTTCAAAGTCACAGCGAAGACAATTAGTAAACGCGCTTTTCTTATTAGTTTGTAATGACTTATATTTTCAGCCTATGGTGAATAGGCCAAATCGCATCGATGCCACCACAATTCAAGTTACTCAAGGATATGGTACGGGTAAGACCATGGAAGTTCGCTACTTTGACAGCAAGGTTTTCGTGTGTTATGTTTCTGTATTAGGTGTTTCAGATAATTGGTAACGGGTCCTTTGGCACAGTTTACATGGCCACCTTGTACGATACGAAGGAGACGGTTGCAATCAAAAAAGTCAAGCAGGATAAACGTTATAAGGTGGGCAGGTGCTTATGGTATATAAACTGTTTTTGAATGATATACACTTGTTTATCGTGCTGAAAGAATTATTGACATCAATTTCTTTTGGTTATCACCGGCCCGCTGGGAATTTGCGCACGATTCCATGGCGTCTCAAACATTCGTCCAGAAATAAACATAAATGACTTTTAGAATCGTGAGCTTTCAATAATGAAGAAGTTGGAGCATCCGAATGTGGTCAGACTTATGTATTACTTTTACACAAACGATACGGTATGGGTAATTCCTGGACGAAAACGGAGCAATTATTTTAGAGTGGAGACTTCCTCAACCTTATCCTTGAGTTCATGCCCAAAACTTTGTCCCAGATTAATAAGATGAGCAATCCGATCCCGGACTTCTATGTGAAGGTAAATGCGTTCGTTCCAGTGATGAGTTCCCCCTAATCTCATTACAGCTGTACATGTTTCAATTGCTGCGCGGATTGTCCTTCATGCACTGCCAGCGCATTTGTCATCGCGACATCAAGCCGCAGAATCTGTTGGTCGATCCCGAGTACGGCGTCTTGAAGATTTGCGACTTTGGCTCGGCCAAAGAGCTCAGCGACTCAGAATCCAATGTGTCATACATCTGCTCCCGGTAATTAAGTAATCTTTAGTCGTTGACCAAGTGAGAACTATTCAGGTATTATCGTGCTCCTGAACTCGTCTACGGTGCAGAAAAATACACAACTGCTGTTGATTTGTGGTCTGTGGGAACTGTGATGCTAGAGCTCTACACACACTCACCAGTTTTTCGTGGAGATTCACCGCAGAATCAGATCGGAGCTATCATGAAGGTAACGATTAGGCAAGCAACCGGAATTTGATTCTTTAAAAACGAGCTACTTTATGAGCTCTATTTGTAAAACTTAGCTTGGAAACAACTGGTAGAGATGAGAAATGGACGTTACAAGTTCCCTTGATACATTCTTATCTGATTCCTTTGTATTCTTGAAGAATTTTTTCTCTGGCTCTGGTCATATGAGATTTAAAATCAATCTAAAAGCCAGCCAAGTTAACCCTTGCTTTTTAAAGTTCCCTTTCTTTAAGCATCAGACCCTTGCTTTTTCATGTTCTTTCCTACCTTAGTGCAATTGCATTAGAAATTGCAAAACATGTCAGAACGCGAGATCGGAAAAAATGTTGCATACTTGTATGAGCTGTCAGTCACGACGTATTGCAGTTTAACAACCACTGTTCAATGTTCGTTTCTTGCAGGTCCTTGGCACGCCAACAAAGGAGGAGTTGATTGCAATGAATCCGAACTTCAAAGACAAGGACTATCCAAAGCACAAGGTCGGAAGTGGAATCACAAAACTGTTTGTGAACGATGATCCACCACTACATATGGTCGAACTAACGGCAGCAATTCTCAAATTTGATCCTAAGCAGAGAATTACTGCTATCGAGTCCCTCGCCCATCCTTATTTCCATCAGCTGCAAAAGCCGGATCTCGAGGTATTTTTGCGAATCTCAATTACAAATCGCCTCTAAACTTAGTATTTGCCCAATGGAAATCTGATGCCGCGGATCTTCGACTGGTATGAGAAGGAATACAACATTCGTCCGGATCTTAACTGCAAGATCTTCCCCAAAGCTCCAGAAGTTCCAGAAACCCCGTACGAGAATGGAAATGAGAACGGAGCGGGCATGGTCTCTCGCGAACAGACTCTCAGCCCTCAGCAAAACCTGTAAATATACATTCTCCCACTCACAAGCCTTATCCTTTCTGCTAATGCTCCAACCCAATCGTACAATAGTATATCAGAATGATGTGCCAACTTGCTTCTGTACATTATGCAAAGCGTTTGTTTGATGTTCTCGTCGTTGTGGATTGAGATTTGGGTAATAAACTTTGTTGTCATACAACTCCAGCATCGAAAGTATGTAGTATGAAGAGTAGATAAAAACTCTGAAAATAGTTGTTAAGCTTCATTCATCCAGTCGTCATAGAATCTTGTGCAAAAGAGTACGGTCGAAGCTGCTCTCTATGTATATAACTCAGCATAAAAGCACAAAAGCTGCTACGTATTGTCTCTGTTGTTCTTACATGTCATGTGGAATTGTCAGCAGTTTAGCAGAAGTAACATGGCATAGGTGACAAAAATGTCAGACAATTTGTTACAGTAAGCAATTCAAAATCATAGATTCTTGTATATCTAGCGCTTAAATTCCGAAGAATGAAACTCAATAAACCATAGTTTTGTTTACAGAAGTTAGTGTTGTATTGCCATTCAATACCAAACTTCCAAAGAACAAACTGCGTAAATGTCCAACTCGAATGTATTAAGTTGTTTGGTTTCGAGGTTATCAACACGTGCAAAACAAATATTTCTTATCAGTCTAACTTTAGTTGTAATCCTACAAGTAAAGTTTTTGACAATGTGTAGCTACTACTCTCGTGTTGACAACCATCTTTCGGATTTCTGAGCTGTGCTGGTGATGGAATGGATCCCAGTAATTCCGCTTAAGGTTCAAACTTCATTTTCCAAAATAAAATTAGGTTTACAAAAAAGTGATGCGTATATGTTTTAAATGATAACCAGGTGCAAAGGAGTATGACTCTGGTGCAACCCGCCTGGCCAAGGACAACCACAAAGTAAGAGTATACAATGTACAGACAGCCAAAACTCATAAAACTTCTCAGGCTGCCGCCCACAAGCCTCCCGAGAATCCTGCTCCCCATTGTCGACGATCAGACGGCTCTTTTCTAGGAGCTGAACTTGACGAGGTTGGCTTGAATCTGAAATGATTCTAAATCAAAATACGTCCAGACGGGAATTGAGATTAGATTGATGCCGCTTCGAGGCATCTGATTCAATTTTTGTTCCTCATCCCTCACCTCAGTGGAGTCGTTCTTTTTGTGATGCAGTTCCCCAGCAGAAAGGCTATAGCCGTAAGAAGGACGCAGATGATGACCACATAGATGGCCCAATTCGGCCAATGCTCTTTCGCATCCATAATCTGTAAATAGATAGTATCTTGACCCCAATTTCCTTAATTACCGGAATATGATGTTCATTTTCCTGTGGGTAGATGGCAGGGGGTAAACGCGACGGAGCGCGTTCGCTCATTTTCAGTCAGAAGTGTTTGGGCTATTATGTTGGAAGTAAATTGACCAATAGACGTCTGAAATTATATTTTTCATTTGAACAGACATGAAGATGACAGAAAACAAGCATGGAAACGTTGTGAGAGTGTGCAAATTCAAGCAGCTAAGGAGCAGACGGATCAAATATCCCGGTCCAGATTGTGTTTCCCACTCAATTCTTAAGACGAGTCCTTATGGGGGCAGTCTCCACACATTCTGACGGATTTCAAATGTATGCAGATATTTTCATTGAACAGAAAATTAAATGGACTTTTTGATGTATGCGCGTATATAGTAGGAGCGTAAATTTAGTTCACTTTATTTTACATTTCCTTCTCTCAAAAAGAGACAGAGCAGCAATCAAATGTCATGTATTTTCTGATTATACACTATCCTAATTATAAGAAGAGAGCCCTGCAGAGTTAAACGTCAAGCAGAGAAAGTCAGGCCATAGCGTGCGATTTTGGCTAGCCAATTCAGGAGAAACAATAAAAAATTTAAAGGAGTCTCGCAGCCTCCTCAAAATTAAGGAGACTGTCGCGGTAGACAAGCTATAACGTCTTGTCTCTCGAACAGTGGATAGCTCCTGAACGACGGCAACAAAACGGAGAAAATATTAATGGAAAGAAGGCAAAAGAGCACAAGGAAACGTGCCCACTGCCGGCGGTTGTAGAGGAATGAAATGTGGGGGTGACATTAAGATTACCGAGAGCCGACGTCGTTGTCACGGACGAACGCAGTCAGGAAGTTGGCCCCGAGTAAGGGATTCTATTAGGTTACGCCTCTTTCGTCCTGCATGAGGGGACAATTCTTCAAGACAAAAACTCGTAGAGAAAACTTCATTACTTGAGAGAACGAATCTTTTGGACCAAAATGTGAAAGTGGCACTTTGTAAAGTTAAGGAAGAGTAAATACAGAATGATGCACTGACAGGATCAGCTTTCATGGAGGCGTCCACTACGAAATAGATATCTTAGGATAAAAGTCAGTTTCCGGTCTCTTCCATCCGGAGACGGGCAATCTCGCTGCTAAAAATGTGATTGCAAATGCTGGAGCATAAGGTCAATTAAACAACAATTTACATTGGTCAATCCTGGTTGCATTTCGCTCTTCTAACGAGCAATTGTTGAGCAAAAAACAATTGTGTGCTGTAATGGGACCCAGGGGTCACAAGAATGTTTCATGGGTGTAAAAGGTGATCAAAGCTTATACGTAAAAAGAGAAGAATCCCCTCTCTTCTCAGTAATCTCACGAAAGAGCGCTGATCGCTCTCACATGTGTGTATGTGTGCCGGTTTGGAAATGAATAAAACAGCGTGTCGTTCATAGCCGCCGCAATGACAGCCCCTGGAGCTCCACGATGCATCCTGAAGTGCGTTACAAAATATATTGAGGCGCATCTATGCCATGCGTCACGTGAAGAAACTAATAAAGAGGAATTATGAGGAATAGAATTGCGCATATCGCAGCATATGCTGCTCGAAAGATCAAAATACTATCTAGAAATGAATGGAATCTTACTGAAGTAATGATGGAAGCCTAATGTTGTAGACTCTCGGTGAAAAACAAAAGCAGAACTAAATGAACGAGCACTTTACGAAACGAATCTGACAGCCTGCAAAACATGGATAGTAAGGCCTTGCAAACTTTATACAATCACTTCGGTCCCATTTTTCAACAAAGTTCTTTCACTGGAAATGTGCAGCAGTTTAGAGCATCAAATAAATCAAACTTTTCGCGAGGGTAAAAGAGACGATTTCTTAGCGTAGTTTTGCCCAAAAACGCGAGCAAACTCAAGTGAAAAGACATGGCATATGAGTCACGAAAAGTGAGGTTGAGAAAGATATAATGTAAGGAGGAGAGTATGAAGAGACGTAGCAAATGTGGTAGAACGCCAAAGAAGGCTAATAAGTGAGATCAGGTAGTTTTGATACAATTCACCGAGAAACCCACTGTTGAAGGGGGAGCTAGAAAAGAACAAAGTGTAGCTTAACGTTGATACCTCATTGCATGCAAAAAGAGAGAGGATGGCCGTTGTAAGCAAAGCAGTTAATATTTTGACCCTGCCCTTAATGTTTGGCTGGAGGCAATCGGAACTGAATACGATGGCTCTTGACATTGTGGGATGGGACTAACTGGTTAAAAAGCTGCTAACTGGCCCCCAAACGACACTAACTGCAGAGAGAAAGGGAAAATGAGTTCGAAGCGCAGTTTGTTGCGTTTGTTTGATTGGAGAACAGCATTCAGCAAACAGCAAAAGGCTTGAAGACTTCGCGTTCAATTTCAAAAAAGGACAATGGCCAGCCGAGACTCATCACCGCGAGCCCTCAAGAAAAGTGTTTTTTGTGGCAGTAGGTGAAGACAGCCGGAGACAAGTGCACATGACTGACGAGTTATGAAAATGATTGAAGGCACTAACCTCAGTAGTCAACTGGACGGACCCACATAACTTCCTGCTTGCCAAACAACAGTTGTCGTTTACAGATTAATGTCTAACGAAAACATGTGTGGTCGAAATAACTTCAGGACAGCACGAGAACTCTCCTGCAGCCGCTCACGAGGAAACCTGGTTAAAATACACGAAGAAGAGATAAACATAATTTTGGGTCTCTGCTCATGCAGGCTTTGGGTTTCCATCATCCACGTGGACGTTATGACATCTTTATGGGTTTGGAACAACGGCTGACGATTATGCGACTAAGTATGTTCTAGTATTACCCAAGCATTCCTATTCATTATGCTTAAAGTCTGTACCACCTATGTTTCAATGAAGAATTCGTACCCCAGACATTTTAAATCGGCTATCATCAGTTAGGGTACCCCGTCCCATTGGTTACTAACCATGATGTTCGCGAATGATTTTGAAAAATGGTTTTCTAACTATTTTCAGTTCAGAACAGCTCGATTGAATATAGTCGTATTCATTCCAGAATTGACAAGATTTTCTTTGACTCTGCCATCGACAAAATCAATCTACCGTTTATAAAGCAATGAGAGAGAAAATAGGGTGTTGACCAGGTTTGTAGGACTTAATAGTTTCCTATATACGATACAATCAGAAAGCAGTTTCCAAGATCAAAACCTCTCCCATATGGCGAGTAACCCACTTTATATACTTCAATCAAAAAGAGTGCTATTTGTTTTGGCATGAACTTCAAAAGTGATAACGAAAAGTTACTATTCGAGATCTATTCCCCGCGTTGACTGTATATTGTCAAGTAGATGCAAAAGCTTTTGCAGATTTTTATCTTCTTCGTTCTAAAAAGAGAACGCCGTAACACATGAAAAAACTTTAGCAGCTTTAATCGAACTAAACTAGGAGAATGATGTTCGTTTGATGCGGTCGAAATCCAACAATCTGATTTTAATGGACCCCAGACCAAAACCGAAAGCCCTGCCCACAATCAAAAATGCATTGTGAAGTTGATTTCTTCGAAAAGGATCAAGAACCAGAAAAGAAGGCTGACACTGTTGGTGTGCGTGACATATACCCAATTGGGCTTCCCATAGACCCAGACAAATTGAAGCAGCTGAATTTTAATTGCTCTGCCTCCAAAAAAGCGGATGTTCTGAATTAGGCACATGGCCGGACACGTGGAAACTTCATTGCTTTCATACATCACATAGGTTAGTTGACAATTGCGATTATAAGTGAAACCGTAAAAGACAGAACAGTTTTGGCAAAAGTACCTGTTTTCGGGGGCAGTTAACTTCAAAAGTTTCAACTAGACATGGTGGGCGATGAATTTGTTGGCATGGCTAGGTATTTTTCCAGTTCTTTGGCAACTTGGACAGCTCGATCGGGTGACAAATCCACATAGGGCAAATAGGTTTCAGGCTCCACGATCCCAACCGTTGAATTGACAGACGAATCGATGGTGCTGATTATGGAAATGGCATCTTGCAATTTGACATAGATGAGTGTCATTTCCTCTCGATGGTTGCTAAAGTGCGTCTCGGGGCTCTCCTTCACACGCTGGAAAAAAACAGATGATGGCGATTTACACGTGTTGATAAACATCCCTATTGTGCGCCCGTTTTTAATTGGATAAAAGGGCATCTTTTTTCTCCATTTACATCACACTTTCGTCTCCCAAATAGAGAGAAATATCATTGACTCACTCTGTCATACGCATCCTTGTGCTTCATCCCGACTTTGAAAACCAGGTTTGACGCTGTACCTTCCCTTGTTGTTTGTACTTGGAAGAGATCGTTCAACTCTCTAAAACAAGGGTTTGTCACTATTTGTATTAACTCTTACGTTTGCACATCATCGACCTCACAGTCTTTCACATTTTGAATCATTCCTCCCGAGACTAGCAACAAGTGCCTCCAATCATGCTGAATCTGTAAACAATTGGGTGGTTTACTGTTTCGTTTTGCCGTTCTGCTATTTCAATAGTTTCTTTCCTAAATTTTTACCGATTTCGTTATCAAAAACCAAATCGATGCAAAACGGTACTAAAGGTTCTTAAAACTGGGCTGTATCTGTTAGAGTAGAATGAAATGGCACATTAGATGCTCCCACAATACTATGAACTTGGTGTCATTCTTGGAGATAGGTGGCAGCTATTGTATTATAAGTAAATAAGCAAAGTATTCGAGGAGCTATGACTCACACAAGTGCTTTTCCGATTACCTCAAATTTTTGATGAGTATGGTTCGCGTTTTTATCTGTTCCAATAGCTAGGTTTTGTACTTTTGGCCTGTTTAAAAACAATTCTTTCAAAAACTTACTTTCACTTGAAAGACTTCCGGCTCGCTAATGACTGGTGGTGATTTCGCTTGCTTGAATTCAGGTTCTTGTTCGTACAGATCCATACTTCTATACCCATCTCCGATGGCTCGCGTTGGTGTAGTTACATCCTTAAACAAATTTGTGGTATTTCCAAAGTTTCGTTGACATACGTTGGGATTAACTCCGATGCTTAGTAACCTCTGGATCTCTTCCGGGTTTTCATTGTCATGGACCTGATCCGTTAGCCGCATCGCGTGAGTTTCGTTCAAAACTAGGGGTCTACAATGGGGATAGATTTGAAAAGCTAGGCGATGACTCACACTGATGTCCCGCAATTCAACACATAAAGATCGTCATCTATCCTCAGCACTACCAAAGCTGTACAGCCGGCCTTTACCTGCAAAAGCCTTTTTATAATAACTTAAGTGTGTCCACCTTATTTTTAAGTTCATTTATCTTGTCTCTATCTGTCGGTGTGTCCGGCAGCTCCATGATGAAAATTTCGGACAGAATTTCGTTGAGCTCATTCTTGTATCGGAGACTAACATTGAGGAATTTCTCTCTCAGCTGGTCCGCAATCTATTGAATGCAATAAAAAAAGTAAACGAGCATCTTTACCTGGTCCGGGTCCATGTTTCTTGTAATAGGTTGCTCTGTGAAAACCTCATATGACATCCGGTTCATGACAAAGTTGGCCACATTTCCGCCGTTGTTGTATCCACAGAAGACTCCGTACATTTCGATGTCATTTTGCCTAGAACATTAGATAATAACAGGAAAGCTACAAAGTCTTACGAAATAGCACATGATGCATCTTGAACCATAACGTCGGGAGTGAACTGATGTCTATGGGAGGGGTGGTATCTGCCTGGCTGTTGCGTAGCGATAGCTAAAGCTCCATTTTTTAATGAAAAAGTGTTGTAAAATACCTGCCAGGTCCGAAGCCTTGTAATAATCCACATATTGAACGTCCTCGTTCATTCTGAAAAAAGTTTTTTGAATGATAAATGAGAAAATGGGTAAACTGAGTCATCGACATGAAACAGTATCGATCAAAGTGCATTTCCACTTTTTGCTTTCTTTTTTGAAGTTTGTGTGCAAGAAACGTGAAAATAGTATGGAAAAAATGAAAAGAAACAAACATTAGTCACTGTTATAAACTATTTGTGGCCGAGGAAAGCTAATATCAGGGTTGCGGGAAGATCGCTCTCCGCGTCATTTTCGGTGGAACGAGCATGCGCAGGTCGCCTGGAGGCTGGTTTTCCATGCTTTCCCGTTCCGCATAGGCAGCAAGCTTTACCTTTCTCCATTTCCGGGAACCAAAACTGACCGATTTTGTTTTTTCCAGTTATAATATTGATCACTGGCACTAAAGTCCGCTGCTATGCGACGCGTAGCAAATCAGTTTACCTATTTAAGCTTCTAAATTTATCCACGTACTATTGATTTCTAATACTTTTGCTTTTCCAGTTCGAGATCTGTTATTTGAACATGTTTTCATCAAAACAAGCACGTGGCAAATTGTGTGAAAGCACCGAATTAACATGTTTGCAGTAATCCAATACACAATGGGCGTGTACTGTAAAATAAGCCTTATCGGTCTCTAGCCGAACCAGCTTCCCTGAACTACCTTAATATGCTAATTTCTCTAATTTTCAGCCTAGTTCCGGGCATTTTGCTCATGGGATAGACACAGGATGGCAAGTCTTATCAAGAATCAACTTGTAAAGCATCTTTCAAAGTAAATATCACCCATTTTCTTCGAATTTCTGTCATTTTCCAGGTTTACTCGCAACCTCAAGCCGGAGCAAATATCCCTCGATGTGCTCAAAGGGAAGAGTAAATTAGATTTCATAGAAATTAACGAAGAGGTCCTATCCGACATTTTGGTGAGTGGATGCATCGTAAACAAAAGAATGTTGTTTCTTCTAGGAACTTCCTGCATGGCTCAAGATCAAACAAGCTTTCTGTACGGGTGTAACGGTATCGGTGCCTTGGACCAAGCTGAAATCGGCTCCCGTCCAAATCGTAAGCTCTTTTGTCCGTTTTCTTTACAGTCCTTTCAGTTTATCGAAGACATCACGGTTCATGTAGTTTTGGCAAGTGCAGATGCTCCCCGGAAGGGCCAAGCATTCAAGTTTGCAGTCCAAAACGTGCCAAAAACAACAGTTTAGGCTTCCCGAGAGCAATTCCTACGGGTTTGTGGAGAAGATTATCGAAGGAATGTCTCTCTATATCTCGACAGTCGAAATAAGCTTTGATTCCGATAGGTTCGGAGGCTCTTTTGTGGTACGTCAAGTCTTTTTCCTGTATAATTTTGTCCAGCTCCAACGTCTGTCAGTTGAATCCAGGACTCCGGCTTTCCAACCTGCAGCTGACCTCCGTCAGTCGAGAATCTCATGTCCAGTCGCCAACAGAACTTTGATGTATAAACAGGTGAGCCCATTTATTTCGTTTTTACAAACTTCTGCAGGTATCTTGGCATTTGTTGCGCGTCGAAGCCTCAGCAAAATCGGAGAGAAACGAAAAGAGAGCTTCTATCAATGCACCACTGAGACTAATCACAAGTGGGGGAAAAATTCGCATTTCGCTAAAGAAACATAGCGGAGGTGAGCTTAACGTGTTTGTATTACTCACAATTTGGTATGCAGACGGTTCCGTCATTCATGCGCGGATCATGATGATGTTAGACGAGATCTTATGGGTGGCGACACTTCCCCAGCTGCGGTCAGCTTTGGCCTTCTACTCGTACGTGTTGTCATTGGCCCGTTCCTCCACTGGGAATATCAGCCCGGTGGGAGGGCATACTTTATTCATATGTTCGTAATCACAGATTCTTCCAATACCTGCAGGCAAACCCGCCAACTTAAATGTGGATCCGAATACACAAAATTCGCTGTCGAGTACGTATAGGGCCTTTGATTTTGACCAAACATCTCACCACTTACACGTCAAAAAGATTGATCTCCATCTGTGCGACGACGCGAACGCCAACAGCTGTAGGCCAATTGGATTGTTCGCGGACTTAAAATGCTAATTCAGGCTATCCTCCGGAATGGAATATTGAGAGTGGTGCCATGCAAGTCACGCTCTTGTTGGTACAGATCGATATTTACCCGAAAACGCTGGCCACCTGTGATAGGTAAACAGTGAAAGAGGCTTGAAAAATAGGGGTTTCAGATCGCATTGGCTTAGGTACACAGCTCCAAATGCTTTCACGCAATGGATTCAAAATAGACTCAAGGAACAGTTGAAGATTTTGAGTGGAACCTTAGGTAAATTCAGTAGTATACTACTGTTTCCAATATAAATGTTCAGATGATACGGGTAAAACACGTCTGACCAGATGCTGGCCTCAGCTGATGTCTTTCAATGTGGTTGTGAAAATTTTTGATGTCAACATTCAATGTGTCTCGGAGCCTTCGACTAAGAAAGATGCTTTGCAGAATCTATTTACTAGTGACAGGTAATATTTTCTCTTAATTTTCACACTTTTTCAGACATACCCGCCAACTGCCCAGTGATCAGTACATTGTGCACTTCGAGTTTGCCAACTTTTTCCATCCAATGTCAGATTCGTTGCCAGGTATGAACTTTTTATGTGTTGTGAAATGCTGTTTAGTACCCTCTCCTGCGAGCTATCTTCAGCTAGGACCCTTCTCATTGCTCTTCGATCGTAGAACTCTTCGATGGTGTCTTTATGTTGCACACAATCTTTCAACTGCTTTGGTTGGTACTTCTATCCCTATTTTTACTTCTTCTCCTCTTTAGGTATTGGGTGATGCAGTTTCCGCTGAAGCGATTCCTCATTCGGATATCAAGGTGGATCTGATGATGCCGAAGCTGATCATTCCGCTGCCTGAACCACTGGTTGACCGTCGTCTACCTCATCGTCTCATCGCATCTTTTTCGACTATCACGCTTTCCAATTGCAACGATTGCGCTCAAATTCCTCTCTTCCAACAGTTGTCTGATGCTGCTCTGCAATACACCAGTGAACTTGAGCTATTGGGAGGGAAGTCACTTTTCTCATCCGACGCATCGCTATTTAACACTGGAAGTATGACACCAGGAGGTAGATTCACTAACTGTTTGGTTATTTTCAACCAATCTTTAGCCCTGGACCAATTCTGGATAACAACTTCACCTTCATGGGTCGACACGGATCACGGAGCTAATACAAAACCGCTGCCCGTGGTGTCGGATGTATGCTTCAGTGGAACTGTCACTATTCGGCCGGAACAGGTCAATGTCTACGTGGAGCCGACTTCCGCCGTCGTTGCCGTAATTGACCACTTCCAGTTCCTCCAGGTTGATCTAAAGAACAAAGGGGACAATGCTGTTTTAGCTAACACGTTTCATCACCTCACTTTCTGACTTTATTGAGCTGTTGACCAGGGATCAGGCTCATTATGTCACTGTTGGAGGAGGAGAGAAGCTACCAGCTCCAACTGTTGTACTCTTAGCATGTGTTCGACAGGTTGCCATTCATACTACGCTTAAACTTCGTGTTTTCAGGTCCGCGCCCATGTCATTCTCACTATGGGACCGATTCCTTCTCCTTACGAAAAGGTCCAGTCTTCAATGGTCGAAAACAATAGTATGCAGGATATTTTATCAGGTACGATTATTACACGGTTACAAGTGAAGAAGAGGATCACTAGAGTAGTTAAATGAGAAGTGGCATTACACGTATGAGATCCCTCAGCAGTAGAACAGTCTACTTACTGGGAAAGAAGTGGCAATGATGGAATTTTGTGATGAAGTGGGACAGTTATTAGTGACGGGCTGGTTGGTCGACCTGCACAGACTCGGATTCTTCGTCCTTATTGAAGTCTTCCTCGACTTGAGCGGAAGGCTTGGAAGCCTTTCCACGCTGCATCCAGGGGACCAAGTAGTGTCGGTCACGGACACGAGGAGGTAGTCTTCTAGAAGCGGCAGTGGTAGTGGTGGCTGTAGTGGTCTCTTCCTCTTCCGCCTCTTCCTCCTCATCCTGAGCAAAAACTTAAAACTGCGTACTATGGTTCCACAAACCTCTTCCTCATCCGTTTCCTCCCCTTCCTCCTCTCCCTCCTCCTCCTGGGGCTCGGGAACAAGGTACTTAGGCTTGCTCTTCGTCTTGTGGGAAGTTTTCTTAACGACTCTGGTATTCTGGAGGCGGTGGAAGCGATTCATGTTGATCTAAAACTTTAGGTACTACAAAACAAGAGCTATTCATACTTTGTGAGTAGTAGTCTTCATAGTAGTGGTGGCAGCCTTGGTGGTTTCCTCCTCATCCTCTTCCTCCTCACCTTCCTCAACTTCTTCCTCTTTCTCGTCCCCTTCTTCTTCAGCAGCCTCAGTAACCTCAGTCTTCATGGTGGTCACAGCCTCAGTGAAAGTAGTGGGAGATTCAGTGGTGGTAGGGGTTGTGGTCGAGGGAGTGGTGGGAGCGACAGTAATGACGGTCTGACGCTGAGAGCAGCAAGAAGGAGCAGCAGGAGGAGGAACGGTCTTAGGGCAGATATCCTCAGTCTCAGCCTGCCAGTTGGTCTTGCAGATCAGGTTAGCCTCGCTGGTCAAGTTAACAGCCTCGTTTCCGTTCAGAACATGGAATCCGTCCTGAGTGCAAACCATGGGATTCTCTGAAAGATTATGGAGCTACTATAAAACAAAAAATCTAACCTTGGAGTCTAGTGGTGAGATGGTCGGGTCCGGTGATAGATCCAGACTGAAGAGTGAGAATCTTGTTGTGAGAGAGGTCCAAATGGTGAAGGTTGGGAAGATGTCCGAATGACTGGGACTCAATCTCCCGGATGTTGTTGTTGGTGAGAGAGACTTGACGAAGATAGGGGGCTCCAGTAAACATGGCAGGAGTGACAGTGGTCAGGCAGTTGTTGGGAAGCCAGAGGAGAAGAAGTGGCTTTCCTTCAAAGGCCTTAGGAGCGACGTGCTAAAAATACTATAGCATGTCTTAATGTGTCTCTCTTACTCTGATGGCATTGCTGTCCAGATTGAGATGCTGAAGACTGTCAAGACCAGCAAAATAGTCGACCGTGACCTCCTCGAAGAAGTTGTGAGACAGGTCAAGAACCTGGATTTGCCTGAACTGTGACATGACTCCTCCATCAATCTGGTGCAGCTTGTTCTGGGACAAGTACAGATAGTGAATGCTGATGCTGTTGACGACAGCTCCTCCATGGATGGTGGAAATGTTGTTTCCGGACAGTGTCAACAAGGACAAGGAGGTCAAGTTTGTGAGGGCACCTTCGGGAAGTTCATTGAGCTGAAAACGATGACTCCCCATTGTGTAACAACTTTCTCCACCACTCATCGTCACCCAATTTTTGAAAGAGATCGCCCTAATTTACACACACGCGCACACAACTTTCTCTCGAGACGTACCTTATTGTGTTGAATATGGAGAGCAATGAGACCTTCCATGTTTTGGACGGCGGAAGAAGGGAATTCGGCCAGGCAATTGCTGTCAAGGATGAGATTCTGGAGAGTTGAACGGACAGCACTGAAGACATTCTCGGCAACGCTACATATCTACAAACAACTTTGTTTCTTTTGCAAAAATCGCTTTCTTGCTGCAAGACAAATGGGTATCGAGAATACCAAACCTTGTTGCAAGACAAGTCGATATCGAGAATAGCTGTAGTATTCTGGAAGAGGGGCTGTGTCAGGTTTCCTATGCGGTTGCACTTCAAGTTTAAGACACGAAGAGCACGGAGTCCGGCCAAAGCAGTGATTGGGATCTAAACCATTTGATCAGAAGAATTTCGCACTTTGAGATATCTCTTGCGCGCTAACCCACTTTTTCAAAGTGCCTTGACCTTGAGGGATCAAATGCCACAAAAACCTTTAGTTGAATGGTCTCGCAGGTGCTATTGAACCCTTGCGCATTGTTTATGGAACTATAGCCGCCTCATAATTACAGGTACGAGGTATTCCATCGAGCCTGGTAATTGCATTCATCCTGGACAATAAAAGACGCATTTGTATAGAATGAAACACGGTACCTCGGGCAGATGGTTTCCAGCCACAGAGAGCTCGGTCAGAACGTTTTCGAGACCTTTGAAAGAATCCTTGTGAAAGGCCTTGATTCTGTTTTTGTCCAGGACGAGCTTCTTGATTCTGAGATTCCTGAAGGCGTTGGGTCCCAGCTGTAAATGAGCATTTAAAACAAAAGAAAAATCTCAAAACCTCGACGATGTTCGCTTGCTCCAAAGCCAGCTCCTTGATCTCGTAGTGGCTCTTCTTCATCTCTTCGACAATTCTAGGACCGTCGGGTCCAGAACAGCGGACGACGGCTCCATCGACGTAGTCGGTGCAGGAGCAGTCGGTCTAAAAGAAGGGCCTGAAACGAGAAGACAAGAGAACGCACCTGGTTTTTGAAGACATCAGGACAGTGGGCTGTGGCACCGGTGGCCAACAGCAGAAGAGCCAGCCAGGGCAGCATGACAAAAAGCAAGCAAGAGCGGGACTGATTGGCGCGAGCTGTGTCCGCCTCTCTGTCCGGTCGCGTCTGCGGGTCAAGGCCCTATCTGGGGTGGCCTAAAGAAATGCGAGAAGGGTCGTGGCCGACTCTGTCAGTGTCGGAGAGTACTGCATCTTAGCTAATTGTCGCCTGAGTTATGGACTTTTTCAAATTCATATCCGCGTGAAATATTGGGCGCAAAAGGGATACTTCCCCGCAAATGGGTGACAAGGC
Organism: Oscheius sp. JU75; assembly: GCA_037178855.1. NCBI lineage: Eukaryota > Metazoa > Nematoda > Chromadorea > Rhabditida > Rhabditidae > Oscheius > Oscheius sp. JU75. The sequence continues at coordinate 7,993,895 of JASJZC010000007.1, forward strand.
TCCCCCGAAGTCAAGAAAACTAACAAACTTGTATAGTAGGCATATTTATTGACTTTGAAATAACCGTAATGAGGAATGTGACGAGATGAGCAACTTTTTGGCTAGCTTCTATTGACAGATCACTTATAGTAATTGCAGTAATTGGGACCGGGATTGTACACCCAAGGATGCCCTTCCTCGTGAGCCATCGGAACACATCTAAAATATTTTCAGTAAGGTTTTCAGGCAATTTTCATACCTCTCTCTGCCTAAAGTTCCGTAAATCATGTTCATCTGAGCTTGCGACTGGACATAAGCGTTTGTTCGTGCCACGCTGCTGTCGGAATAGGAAGAGGTGAACCTGCTACCTTTCCTGAATTAACACATTGTCTTAGCATTTGACTAAGATTCTACCTGCAACGCAGAGCACAAAGAGCAATGAAAACGACCAGCATGCAGATGACTGCCAAACTGATGCAAACCACAATAATGATAGTACCGTTAGAGAAGCCTTTCTCCACAGTTTTTGGCTTGAACTCTTTCTGAAAACCATTCTTTGCTGGACAATTGAAATGAGCACTTTTTCCGGGAGAGCATTAGCTTGCGGAGCTGCAAATTTTTCAATCTTTTCGTCAAGATCTTCTTGAACAGAGTTCTCCGGAATCTCTGCAGTGGCTGGTCGAGTCTTAGGCTCAATGACAATAGAGGGAGGAAGTGTGTGTTCTTGCTTCAATAAAGGCCTTTCGGTTGGCTGGTACTGAATCCTCTGGGCCTGAAAACTAAGCATAATATGTTAATTAGAACGTTACCTTATTCAGCATTGGTCCCTTTTTCAGGAAAGGTACCGGGAAAGGATGGATGAGGTTCGGGTTGTCAGCGATATCAGTGTATACTCGGGGACCGTAAGTTGTGGGTGACAAGGGAGGGAAAGTAGATGCTTCAGGAAGAGGTTCATGTTGTACCTTAACATGTTTTTAGCGAAATATGTTACTTAGGCTGGTTAAAACTGGTTGTAACAATCAATACAGTAGGCTTACTTCTGGCTGCTCCTGTGGTTTTTCTTCTACGGAAACAGGCATTTCCCCAACAAGGCCCGGTTCTTCATCTTCTTCTTTAGGCTCATTCACAATAGGTTCAGTTTGTTGAATAGTTCCAGTCTCCAGCTCAATCTCCTTCGAATTTTCTGTGTGAGAGATGTCCGATCTGACAGGACCTCTGGCTCTAAAAACTGATGTACCGATCTCAAATGGTTTAAACCTGCTAATGGGACGGGTGTTCAAAATTGAAGGTCTTTCTTGTCTTGTAGGCAGAAGATCGGCTGGGATCTGTTCTTGCATGGTAGGCTAAAATCTTATGTAAAAACTGCTTAAAGAGATCTCACTCCAGAATTTTCACTGACTGGGACAAGACTCTCTTGTTGGAAGGCTCCAGACGGTTTCATGATTCTCTCGCCTGTATGATGTTTGGGTGAAATTTTGATCTGAACTCATAATTTTAGATAGAAAACCTATTTGAAACCTCAATAGGTCGTCCAGTGGTACTGGTCGGCTTTCCACCACAGATAAGGTCAGCTTCACTGGGAAGATATGTTCCGATTCCGTCTTGAATCAAATGGACCTTCTCAGTGCAAACCAGAGGGTTTTCTAGAGAAAAACATTAAAGTAAAGGTGTGATCTGTACCTTTAAGCATAACTGTTCCAACCCTTCTGTTGAAAGCAGCATACGGCGTTCTGACCAGCTTGTTGGAGCTCAGGTCGATCATGAACAGGTTCAGTTGTGCCAAAAAGGTAGAAGGTGGAAGATCGACGATTTGATTGTGACTAAGATCCACGAGAGCCACGGAAGGAGCATTGTAGAATGCATTTTGGTTTATTTCTTTGATCTGTAATCGATCCCTTTGTCTTGTCGGCTGTCCCTACTCAAATCTCAAGAAAATTGCCCTGGATTTTCACGAAAAAGTCACTTGGTACGGGGCGTACGATCATATTACAGCGAGTATCGCGAGTCACTGTGGGTTATGGTTGGGCGACCGTGGCCCCGAACGAAAAGCGTTAACCTACATTGAGCAGTTGAATCAGCTGGTCAATTGTATTTCGATACTCTCGCGCCGAAAAAGTGTTGCAAAAGAAGTGAAACAAAATGGAAAAGGAACCAACCTTATTGTTTTGGAAGGAAACTTGTTGCAGATTGAGGAGTCCATCCAAAATCCCTTCTGACAAGACTTCCAGTTCATTGTTGGACAAGACCATAATAACAGTAGAACTGTTGGTGAAGGCTCCCTTTTCGATGCTGCTAATCTTGTTATTCCCTCAAAATTGAATCTTACAACTTTAAACAACAGTTTTACCAAGATAAAGTCTTGTCAGGACCGGAAGTTGAGAAAAGCTGCCAGTTTGTAGTGTCTCGATTTTGTTCCTGGTCAGATCCAGCATCTCGAGTCTCTCGAATGTTACAAATTGCCCACTGGCTATTTTGGTGATTTGATTGTCAGTCAAGTACAAGTAGCGAAGATTTGGCACGTTGAGGAAGGCTTGTCGATTAATTTCGGAAATTTTGTTTCCCGCCAAGTTAATTAGATTCAACACGGGCAGGTTTAAGAAGTTTAGCGAATCCAGCTGGGTGATATTGTTTCTCAACAAGTGGATTGCTTGAAGCTGAGTCATTCCTCGGATCGCTGACAATTAGAGTGAAAACATGCAATAACTTATCTACCTGAAGAGGGAACACTTTTCATACAGTTGTGACCAAAATTGATGGTCTGCACGGTATTCTTGACTTTCCCGAAGATGTTAGAGTGTACATTGCAGATTTTGTTGCTTCCCAAATTGATGTCATAGAGCTGAAAATCTGGATGGTGTTCTCTTTTCTAGGATGCCGAGGTCAGAGATGGACTTGACAGATTAGCCCCGTCCTTCACCACAAGACTAATGGTTAAGGCCGTCTTAGACTCTGAATAGTAAGCGTCTCTTGCTGCAAAAAACGCTCCTCTGCCTCATTATTCTCCCTCTATGGACTCACCTTGGGCAGATTAGGGAAAGTGTCGGCCTCTCCGAGGTCGCCAATAGTATTGTTAGAAAGGTCGAGACGAAGGAGTGTGCTAATCCCGGCCAAGGCTCCGACAGGAATCTATAATTTGATCATCTAAAAACAAATATCCATCCGCACGTTTTTCAAATTGTTGTGATGTAGTGAGATTTCTTGAAGAACTGGGCTCATTCCCTTGAAAGCATTACTGTCGATTTCCTTCATCTCGTTGAAAGACAGATCCAACTGCTTAATGTAGAGTCCTGCGAAGAAACTGGCCGGTAGGGAAGTTAGTCCTGCCTGGAGGCGGAAAAATTAAAAGGTTTGTTACAAGCTCACCTTTTGGATCTTAAGTTCTTGCACTAGACCGAGCATAGCCTGGTTCTGTCGCAGCAATTGAACCACTTCATGTCCCTTGGTATGCGAACAGTCTAATCTGTAAACAGCTGCATGAAATCGAGGCAAAAAACGATCGCCTACTTGACCCCGTTGTGCAGTTCCTCGCACTTGCAAAATTTTTCAACTAGGACTGGACAAGACAATACGGCTGAGACGATGAACCCCAGGGCTAGTAGGACCCTCATGTTAATGACAATCGGCGGTTGAAGTCGAAAAGGCATCCCGACGGGCGAAGGCAGTGGCGGGCCAATCCAGGTCAGCACACAGTAATCAGCACGCGACAGCCGCGCCCACTATAGAACGCAGGATCGCAGATATTTGTCGGCAGCCGTGCGCGACGGTATCCCCCACGCCGCTTCACGGAACACCGCTAAGAAGTCCTTTTCGCGCTGTGATGACAATGAACACGGTATTTGCAAATGGTTTATTCAAAAATAAATTGACGAGATCATCGAGGTAAACAGTTTTGCAGTTTTGGTCATGCGAAAAGAAGTGGGGCTAACTGAAAGACAGAAGGATGACACATGATACAAAGTGAAGAAAAGAGAGAGACTAGAACCACCAATAGCGAGGACGGTTGAGGTACACGTTATGATTGGTGGCGGATCGTGACGACCGTGGAGGCAGTATGTTGGCACCGCTGTAGGCGCTATTGGCTCCTCCGAAACCTGTGCAATTGCGTATTTTATAGTGTCTTTTTGCGAAAATAGTCTTGGCGTTAGAGCACTAAAAGCGGGGGGAATAGACACTAAAGCAAAGCGGGATTTACCTGAAGAGACTGATGGATAACTGATGTTACTGCCATTCTCCTTGCTATCATATCGTTTGGAGAAGTAGCGAATTCCGACCAGAACTACAGCACAAACTACCAAAATGCCGAGGATACAAGCTGGAAATGTTGATTAACATATTGAATGGCGCTCTCACCCATGATGATTAAGACAATATTCACTCCAGAAATGGGCGGATTCTCCATTACAGCGATATTCTCTCGTGGAGGACCCTGAGGCATGACATTGGGCGAAGTCTAAAAAGTTTTGCTGTTTCTGTTTGCATGTTATCTCAGTTTAGTTTTTCACGAGCAGAATCCAAAATTTTGATGGTCATTTGTAAATATTGAGCCAATTAGGTTTAAGGTAGCTTGTTGCTCATTATGGGATCTCAAGAAGGGGCAGTAACGAGTCAGATGACTGAATTGGCTAAGAGAATGACAATTTGACAGGAAGAATATGCTGTTAACTGGTAGTGATGAAAGATGGTAGAAAGGGAAAATAAGAGTGAGGAGAAAGTAGAAACTGGGATGATTAACTGGTAATCAGTAAGTACTGTTCGATAGCTGCTTTTGTATTGGGACACTGCTTTGAGTCTCATTACCTGAATGAGTCTTCTCATCTGTTCTCCGATCTTCGCAACTTCCGCTCGCGTATTGGCCGGGTCCGTTTGCCTTAGATCGAATCCATTTAAATTGGCGGGTGACCAACATCTGAAGAGGAAAAACTCTCGCCTAAGATCAAGACAAGAGTCCCCACTTGGTATTCTGTCCTCCCATTGAAGTTATGACAACGTCGCCGTTTTCTCGCAACCACTTGCGCAGCCAAGCCAGGTCGGAGTCGCAGCGCCAAGGATTATCTAGTCAATTGAAATTATGGCCGCTTAGTCCGCGACTTTCTTACTTTGCAAAAGGAGTGACCTCTGATGGTTCGGACCCTTTGGTAGCAGCGATTCGTAGAGCGAATTGGTCGGGAGCGATTCGAGACGATTACTGCTCAAGTCAAGACTGTTCAGATTGGCCAGTTGCGAAAAACTGAAGTCTGCTATGTGAGTGATCTGAAATTGGTCCCTCTTTTTTGGGAACGATCTTTTTGAACTCACTGAATTACCGCTGAGGTCAATGTTGGCAACATTGGGCAGATTCGAGAAGACATCATTTGGCACGCTACAATGGAATCATCTTCAAATTAAATATTCACGAAACGTACTGGGTAATGTGGTTCCGGGCCAGACTGATAACCTGTAGCTTGCCAGCTTTCCTAAATGCTCCTGCTTCGACGGAAGCAATCGAACAGTCGCTAAGTTCTATGCGCACCAACTGTGGCAGATTTTGAAGCGCTAAAACGATATTTCGAACCATTTTTTGTCACTGTACAGTTTGCGGAAATGCTCGTGATGTCTTTGTTGCTGCCCATAGAGAGCACTTTCAGATTGTTCACATAGAAAAACGTCGCGGCGTCAAGGGAAGTGAGTAGATTGTTACCCAAGTAGAGGTATGTGAGACTTGGGGTAGTTTGAAGGGCATCGGCAGGGATTGAACGAATCTGAATTGGATTTCAATGAAAAAAAAAACGACAACAATTTGGAAGATGATTAAATACCTCCGTTCATTACCTGCGGCAACAAATTTGAGATGTCAGTTGGGCATTGAAGCACAAAGGTACTCATATTTTAGCATCATTGGAACTCTGTCCATTTCTTCCCATGGTTTTAAGAGAAATATATAATCTTAGGGTAACCTCGTATGTGTTCATTTCGTATGCACTGCTATTCCATCTTCTCATAATGAAACCGGACAATTAATTAAAATACCCACCTGATTAACTTCCAAGCTGAGAGATTTGAGATTCGGTAAAAGCAGAGACTCTGGAGGGACAGAAGAGAGGAGGTTCACTCCCATGCTCAGGTCTTCTAGAGTAGGCACGTTAGCCAAGGCTTCAGTAGGAATGGTTTGGAACAAGTTCTAAATCCAATAGTTTTGAAAAAAAGCATACTCAGTTACCTTGTCCAGTGAAAGCTGTGTTAAGCTCTCCAAGCCCAAAAGACCAGTAGGATGAATGGCAGTCATGTTGTTCGAACTCAGGTCGAGCCTTTGAATGGACTGCCGCGAATAAAAGGATAGGAACGATGTGTCGGGGACGTACTCGATCATGTTATCTGTAAACAAAATGTTATATGTTTAATGAACTGTCCTTACCGCTCAAAGACAGAGCTTTTAGACTTTTGAGCTTCGTTATTCCCTCTTGGGGAATGGTGTCGAGATAATTTCCTCTGATCTCTAGTTCTTCCAGCATATCCTCCAAATTTCCTTTAAATGCATCCTCATGAATGGCTCTCAAGCCATTATTTCGCAAAGCGAGCTTCTTAATATTGAAGCCCTGGAATGCATATGGCGGAATCTGAACTGGTTTTCTCCATGTACGGACGCGTACGAACTGTGTCAATAGGTGTGCTGCTGATGACCAGACTGTCGATGCTGACGCCGGAACTTCCAATAGCCAAAAGTGCCGAAGCCATTGAGTCACCCTTGTCACAGACGATACTCACTACCTCGTATCTTGTTGAGGAACATGAGCATGGTGCCTAAACGTTACATGTTTTCACAAGACGGGGCTCTGCAGATTAATCACACCTCAGTGCTAGCGCAACAGATTAGGAAGTACATACTGGAGGGATGCGTCAATACAAACCTGGATGTAGGGTGGACATTGGGCGAAGACAGCTGGCAACAATAATAGTAACGGTATCATGAGTCTCCTCATCCTGAACGATTTTATCAGAATGTGGCTAAAGGGCAAATCTCAAGCGATGGGCGTATGTACACAATGTTCACATCAAGTGTTTTCTACAACCGGAATCAGCCTTTCATAGAGGCCGAAATTAAACTATTAAGAGAGGGCAGAGATAAGGATAGGGACTCGGAAGCAGGGAACTGAGCAGACTGGAGTATGCGCGAGAGAAGGCTCTGGCGCGTGTCGTGGACCCTTGAAATGGCTATCAGTGAGTGTGTTTAAACATGATTTCACGTTCATTGACAAGAGTGTTAAGCTTCACCATTTGCGTGAAGTGCCTCGTCGCACAAAAATTTGTTTCGAAAACATCTCTCCTTTTTTTCTTTACTAAAGCGCAGTGGTGTCTGTCCGTCCGTCATGGTGGCCGCACTATTGCCTGTCAAAACTAATTTACTTCAAAATTTTTGCGCTCCTCGCCGGCTTGGTTATTGCTAAGGGGCGCCGTCGCCGCTAGTATGCGCGCCACATGCATCTCGGGTTCAATGCCGCGCCGAAGCAAATTGTCCCGTTTGATCAGTATGAGGTCAGTGAAATGTCATTTTGTAGAGTTCGATGAGCTGAGTAAAAATACCAAATAATAAAAGCGAAAAATTACGATTAGCAAAAGGGTTCAAAAGGGAGGAAGTGGGTTGGAGCAATTGGGTTCAAAAGGTAGAATGTTGGTTCAAAGATTGGAGGGTAGGAGAGTAGATTCAAAGCTTAAAAGGGACGTGGGTATGAAGAATGAGGGTTGAAAGGATGGAAAGGCGTTTCAAATAGTGAAAGGGAAGTGGGATAGAAAGATTTTCGAGGGTTGGGAAGCTGGTTCTAAGAGTAGTAAGTGTGGGAAATAACGGGTGGAAAGTGAGTTTAAATGTTTAAAAAGTGATTTCAAAGGATCGGAATTGAATGGAAAATTGTTTCGAAGAATGGGTTCGAGGGATAGGAATTGGGTCCAAAGCATGAATGGGTTCAAAAGATGGGAAGAGGTTTTTAAGAGTGCAAGGGGAGTGGGTTCTGAGGACGGAAAGTGGGTTTAACTGTTTAGCTGTGGCCAGACTGACAGCTTAGGAGTAGAAAAGTATCTAAACTTCCATCGGGTTGAGAATGTCACTTTGTTGGCCGCGTTTTGAGTCAGTGTCAGCGCAAAACTCGATGTGCTGCTCAGTATGACTATTGTCTTTAGCAATTGTTTTACTGGGAAATGGACAAGTTTGGCACGCACCGAAGAGGCGTACAGGTCATTTCATGATAAGAGACAGGGGGACAGTTCAACTGTGGGGGCATTACTAGGAAAGCGGCCTATCAATTTTAAGCCAAGAATAAAAGACTGCGAAGCCGCCGTCGGCAGCTGCTCCTAAGTAAAAGCTGAATATAGTGTCTGCCAAATCGGATAGATTATAGAAAGTAACAGGAGAGAGTAACTGGTACGTTTTAGAAGGTATTATAGCAGAATATGAATCCGATCCCACTGACATTTTGTGAAAAAGTTACATTCCAAAAAGCTGAAGCACGTTGAAAGAGTACACATTGACATGAACAAACTACAGAAAACGTTTCCAAGACAAAACGTTCAAAGTTGTCTTGTTGAGACCGTATGTTTTTTTAAGTGCTTTAGGCCTACTTTGAATATTACCCAAATGATTTTCCTCACAGTTTTGAGAGGACTAAAATTGAACCCGGTTAGGCAATCAACTTCCGAAGTAAAATGTGGATGTATAAACGGCTATAGAAAGAAAAGGCGGATGCCAAAAAATGACATTCTGGACCCTGAAACAGAGTGTCGATGCGGAGGTGAAAACTCGTGTTAAGCTGCTTTGCACGAGCGCGCAAGACGAGAATAGGACTTCTTCATGGGTGTGCTGGAGGAGAAGCAGTCTTTTTATTGTTGTTGTCAACAACTTTGACAATAGACATTGAGTAAAATTGACCCAGCTTGGACCAAAGAAACAGACTATGGATTTTTGATAAGACTGATAGAATTACACCTGGAGAGCAATTGTCGTCAAGACATAACGGGAAGTATTAAAGAGTAATTGGAGACGGCTTTGAAACAGAAAGAGCATCCTGTTATGTGCTCGGCGCGCCAGATATGAACGCACAAACATTTTACCGGCCACTCGATAGCCGGTTATACAAACAGCACTCCCTCTGCGGCACTGGGCCCAACCGATTTGTAAAGAAAAAAAGGAGTGAAACACTCAGACATGGGGTGCTCAGTCGGTGCTCGCGAGGCTCGTGGTGGCAAACTTGAGCTTGTATCGCTTCATGTTTGCCTTCTTTCAGAGACGAATGGAAATACACGAAGCAATACTCCTCGAAGAGTTGCCTCTGTTGGCCGCTTGGTGCCGGAGCCCATTAAGGTAGCAAGCGCTGTCGAAATCTTCCCTGAGTTCCCGCCAGCTCCTACAGAATACGGTACTTCGGTTATTTCCAAATTCGAACAATGTTCAGATGCTAATGCCTATTTGGACGAGACCATGTCAATTGCAGCCTCTATTGAAGACGAATCTACAATCGACTTTGAAATCGCGGTTGAAGATGATTTATATCCAACAGCAGGTGAGTAAACAGTCAATTTGTTCAGCTCTTCGGTCACTGTTTGACCACTCCCCAGTGCCAAGTGTTATTCGGGCATTTTGCAGATCTTGCCGAAGAAGCCGCTGGCATCGATGACGAGATTATCAACGACCGAATGTACAAAGCTCTAATGGCCAAAAATGTTAGTTGCTCATCCAATACATCATCCTCGTCTATTTAGGGCAACACTCTGAATGCAGAGATCACCAATATTGTGGCTGCCGTTAATGTCTTTAACAACAATGCACGTGTGCTGGGAAAGGCTGACATGTGAGTAGAATGCGAATCTGAAAAATGACAAATTTAGAATTGGCTTGTCATACCAACTGAACGTTTTGCGACAGGTTATTTACGAGAACATGAAGATCAAGCAGAATATGGATCCGATCCCACCGGCTGTCAATCCCCAAGTGACATTTGAAGTCAATGCTCCAGCCGACTCCCTGACATCTTTTGTCAACGTGACCTTGGTCTTCAAACTTCCACAATGCTATTTTTCAGCTGAGCGTGAACCAACTAACAGCCAGGCTTGATGACGAAATTGTTTCCCATCTGGCAGCTTTTGTTCTAGACGAGCAGGTGGTCGAGAATAAAGTTCGTCTTTTCATTGCTGTGAAAAATTCGGACATTGAAATCAAGGTAAGAAAGTGATAGAACATGTGTAATATTTATTTTTAGGACCGGAAGAAAAAGAAGCCAATGCGCATAAAGATTCGTGACATTGTAATTGAGCAGGACGAGGATGCTCGTACCGATTCCGAGGATTAGAAAATTGTCTGAGGATCCATTTCTTGCCCCATCAACATATCTCCAAATTTATATAACCGCTTACCTTTTGTGATAGCTAGAGAGCATGTAGATGCCGAGAACCTGTAAAATAGTCACAATACTGTCATTCCTTCCTCTATTCTACTTTCCTCAGTCTCCACGACCCAAATTGCCCATTAAGAAACGTGTAGATTAATGCTTACCCATAAGAAACTTATCCCCATTGTGATTACAGAGATTTGTATTAAACTTTTTGTCACATTTGCGTCTGTACGCTTCGAGCATGAATTCTGAGTCAACTGAGTTAATTTGAGGTCAACATTTCCAGTGTTCAACTGGAGCACAGCTGCTGAAGTTTCAGTAGATTAATTAAAAATTCATGAAATTGCGAAAATAGAATGTGCTTACCATAATATGGTGCTCCAAAAGTTCGAACCTTTTAACTGTTCTCTGTTTCTGAAAAACTGCAAACCTCCGCGACACTCTGGGACCCTGGGAAACAAAAAGAGCTGATGAATATTCACCATTTCAAAAACCAGATCGTAAATATTTCCTGCGGGAAAACACCTACGCGGAAGCGTTGATTTCTCATGGACGTTTCTGAAGGAAGGCCGATTGAACATATTTTCCGTTCACAGACAAACTCTTGATTTATTACGATAACGGTAAACGCTTTAGATTAGCCGAAAACAGCTGCAAAAGATGCGTGTTTGCAAAAACACGAATCGTTGTGTATGTTGCGCGCTCTGATACACAAGCCACAATCTCCAGATTACATTCCCCAAATGACAGAAATAGGCCTACCAATCTATTGAAACTCTAGGAGTTTTCTTCTCAGACGTAAGCAATTTAGGACTTCCGAAACTTGATCTGCTAGCAGAGAAGTCTCTCTTTTTTAAATTTGGCTGCTCAGCCTGCAGGCGACAACTTTCTCCGTGTCATTAACAACTACTCGAAATCACTCTTAAGCTGTCCCAGTAAAACTTATACGTTGGAAAACGCTGTCTAATCTTGGTGATGAATAAGCGGGCCGTTTTTATACAGAGCTCATCTTGCATTTCCCCGCCTGGGAAAAGCCTCTCGAACGGTTTAATACCAGCTAAAGAATCTGCAGTCCATATAAGGCAGAGTGTCCTGCCATCACTCCACAATGTTTCAGATTTATCATTTTCAATTTCTCCAAAATTGCTGTTATTCATAGCTGACAGGATTCAACGAATGACCTCCTCCAGCCTGTCATTTATTGTCTAGACTCTAAATTACCTTCAATTTAGATGCCACCCATTGAAGGTATCAGCTGAGATCATGAGCTTAGGACAGAATATACTGGATACGTGCAAAATTGTTCCAACTTGAGCCGGAAATTTGCGGAAGTGACCTTCGTGTTCAGACGATCAGGAAATATTATGTTATCTTATGACTCTTGAGCTGTAGCATCATCATCGTGTCTTCAATCGGCTCAGAATTGAGCTGCTCTCAGTCTCGACTCAAAAACCTGTGCTAATCCTGTCATATACAAGTCACACACAGGGTTTCTGGCGTTTTCATAAGATCAGCATTAATCTCGCTGTTTTATGCTTCTGCGAAGTATAAAAGTATTGGGAGTTAGTCGAGTCACGCAGCCCTGCCCCTGGGCCAATATATCGTACTATCCGGTTTATCTGGGTATCCAGGAACATTTTAAAACGGAATTTCTGCCCATTTCCTCTAAGACCGATGGCTTAGTCTCTAGGCGAAGGTCTGGCCTCTGGCCGCAGGACCTCCAGAGGAGAAAAAGAGTTCGCGCTCTCACACCATTTCTGCAGCTTTGACGCATTCGCGAGTAAGCTCCCGAATTTGACTCATGAACTTTGAAGATTTTTGCGACTGCCCACGGAGTTTCCTGCCCATGGTTCGTTGCTCCTGTTCTTAGGAGAAAGTCTGGGAGGATCTATGAGCAGGCAAGAGAGAGTGAGAGAGAGAGAGTGAACGCAGCACCTTAGAGAGTCCCGCTTCCGCTTTTTATTTTTATTGTCTTGCTTGCGTATTTAAAAGAGCCTACAGTAGGTGTCTCTTAAGCAGCTTTAATGACTAGTTTCTGATGCATTCTCTGACACACACATATAGAGATCTTCATCAAAGCTTTATAGAACTACCAATCCGGGGTAGATGAAATGGGAGCATTAAGCATCTTTAGTGAATGTGAGAAGGCTAGAAAAGCCGTGCTTCCCACACATCATGCAGTCACTTCTCTCCACCACTCAGCCCACCATGCTCTCTCTAATTGAGTTTACATAAAACAAGGTGTTCCAGTAGAGCCTCCCATGATGCGCAAGGTCAATTTGACGTTAGTCAGTCCTTCTGACATCAGCCTTTTCTAGTAAGCTATTATCTTCTATCTCTCTGTGAGACATTTTGATTCTGAAATTAATGTTCAAAGTCCCCGTCAATTTTCGAGCACATAGCATTTATAAAGCTGAACAGTTTTCAAGACCTCTATGTCATCAGCCCCCACAAGTTCTCAGTCTCTCGATCGTAGCTGGTGCTTACGAGTTGCTGGCTTTCAGAATGCTCCACCGTGTCATCATTGCTTGCTCCATTCTTGTGTCGGGTCTGGACTGTAAGTCCTACAGTCACTACAGGAAGCCAGGTAGCTTTGTTTTTGTTTTTTTCTCAGGAACGGGTTTCAGAGTGTGGCGAGGAAATTATCTCAAGCAGTGGGATGCAGCTTCCGAGTAATGAAGTGTGCGAGTTGAAGGTTAAGAACAAGCCCGGACTCAGTACCGCTCTCGATATCTTCTGGAACGCTGAGAATGTTGATCGTGAAGAGATATGCTATGGATTGGAGGTGAGACTTGATTTACACGTGGAGCAGAAATCAAAAGGTTACATGGTCCTTTGACCTCTGCCTTCCGTTTATAGACCACTTCCGGTATGTTTCCGGTGCATACTGTAGTCTTTCACGTGAACTTAATTTCTGTACTGTAGTTTGGAGCCAAAGAGAGAGGGAAGTCGAAGTTTTTCAGGATACTGTAGATCTCTAGTTTCGAGCTTTGGTAGTTTGTGCATTGTTTAAAGACAACCCCTACTTTTTGCTGCCTCATTGTTATTCGTGGGCTGAAGCTTAGGCGGAAGTAAACCTTCTCCCACTCGTGTGACTCATAGACTACGGGGCCAAACTTCATTTACCTAATTTTGTAACATTTAGCGCAATAGACTGCTTTAAAAGTAGTCTGACCCCCGGAAACATTCCCAGTAATCCGTTTCAATGTCAGGAAAAAAGTACGATCATTGTCCCAGGTTATTTCCGCCTAAAGCATATCAGTAGCGATACGTTGTTTGGGCTCATTATGATTGGGAGGAATCATGCTCATTCGTAACAGCTCAAGCAAATAATTACTTTTCCTATTAGAGGATGTGGCAAAAGATGTCACAAAAAGGGTACTCTGGCCTGTTGAAACGTACATCACCGCGTGAACGAGAAGCGACCGATGATCTAATTTTCAGATTTTCAACGAGGCCACCAAGAGATACTATGACATTTGCGAAGGTGCTACGGATTCGTCCTTTTTCGTCACCGGAAGAGGACCATTCGTGCTCAAGTTAAACGAGCTGCCTGCTGGAGTGGTTGTCCATGTCTCCTATGTTACCCCGAAGTACAGTACGTGCTTCGGCGGGAACCCAGAACAAGAACACTTTCAGCTTGTGGCGAGAAGCTTAACTACGAGCTGTTCGGAATTCCCGTCGAGTTTCACAACAACGGAGAGAAGGACTGCTTCATGAGCATCCCTACTGGATCTCTTGTCCGTGTCGAAAACCCCGCTGGAAACTGGAAAGGAGAGGTTGGATACAATTTTTCGTACCTGGAACTGATCAAAGTCGAGCTCTTAGCAAAATATATTTTTAAGCGAACTTGCGTCAATGCGTGTGAATCAGAGAGAAAGCTCGGTTAACAGGGCAATAAAATTGTTTCAAAGAAGATAATCGCGGCCTAGGCGCTTTTAGACTTGATGACTCTCGAGAACGGGAGAAATGGACCCGGAAGTAATTATCTTTGCTTTCAGTGTGATGTTCAGCTGCAAGTTGCTCAAGGACCATCTGTTCAGCAGGCTACTACCGCAAGCCATGTTCACTGTCTTGGTATGGAAAGACAGAGCCGGAAAAATGTATTGTTTTTCAGAGAACGAGCCCCTCGACTTCCCCGTCTTCTGCCAAGCTGCCATTCTGTACATGACTTCCGCTATCAAGACCTTCGTCAAGGTTATCGTCATGTCTCCAACTTGGTCCGAGGCCCATCGTCTGTTCAACTACTCGCGTCATTGCGCCCACGCCCAAGAGCTCCTCTACGATGAGCACCAGCTGTAGATACGAAAGCAGTTAATCTTGTTGACAAAACGACTTGCAACTCCTTCTTTGGGCATCTTTTTGCCCCGCGCAAATATACAAATCGAGTGTTTTACGCTAATTCAATTAGGCTACGGTACATCGTCAGCTCTATCTAGAATTGGCATGCATAATTAACAATTGCTTCATCGCCACAGTCACAAGGGGATACATGAGGGAGACAAACACTGTAACTGCTTGATTCGGCTATCCTGTCCCGAACTTAGAAGTGTTCCGGAGCATGGTCTTCTTTGATATTCTCGACTTCACGAGCTGAAAAAGGATATTTAGATACCGGAGAGAGAGGCCGGTTACCCAGATCATGGATCTCGTCTTTGAGATGGTCACCAATTCTCTTCAGCTCGCGGACAACCTTGGTCTGCTGGTGCTCGTACTGCAAGATAGAACAATTACTTTCAATTTTATCTGATACCAGTTTGTGGAACATGCAGAAATTGAGTAGCTCGTCGTCACCGTTCGGGCAGTCTTTGATTCCGTTGCAGAGATCCTCGTATCTGAACGTAATGTATATGGGACACAGCGTAACTCTTCTTTACCGAACACATGTGTAAGTACTCATATCTTGGCTGCTGGATGGACAGGCGTACATGGCAACATCAGGACCCATGTTCGAGCGTGTAGGACACTGCCGACGAAGAACAGAGGGACGGACGTATGCCAGAGGCATCATGGCTTCCTCGTCGCTGAGAGTTACCGCATTTTCCTGAAAAACTTGACTTTGGGAACCGTCTATTTAAGCTGTATGCATGTACTAATTACTGTACAATCTTGATCGGGCAGGACAGTAAAATAATAAAGTTGGATGCCTTAACATTCAGAATGAAACTGCTTTCGACCTCAATTCCACAGCTCAGTTTACGCTGAGCTGTGGAAATGCTTATTCTTCCAGCATATGCCGACAGCCTTGATATATTTCGAAGCAGACGGTACTCAAAACGATAAGTTTGACAGTTCCAGTATAGTCTATGTCTTTGACAATAGGCTGTGCTGACCGTAAACATATACATATTCGGCCGAGCCTACACTCCTCTTATATGCAGCTCTTTTGTAACACTACCTCCCCTAGGACCTCTTTAGGGTTGTTTTCCATAGATCTATATGACTTGCCTTTTTCTACCACATCTTGTTCCGCACTATCTCATATTAATTAGGTCTCGAACGTGTCTATATCGAGCCTCTTCCAGTTATTCAAGGCTGATGAGCTCCTAGATATAGTCGCCGCTGTATTAAATTAGTGAAAAACGTGTGTAACGCTTGATAGTTCCACCAACCTTGACCCTGAGGGCGGAAGTAAGGCAGACGGACCCGAAGACGAGAAGAACAGTTCCGGTAACGGCGGTAGACATGGTTAGGAAGGAGGACGGCTGAACTGTTATTTATGAGAATGGGTACTCGAAATAGCTGGAGTCGGAGAGAGAGAGAGACGCTAATTATGAATAGCCCGAAAATTGACAGTATAGTAGACGGGAGGAGGGTAAGACATCATGTCGTGTCGGAATTTCTAATTTGTCAAAAGGCATCGAGAGATAAGGAAGACGGAAAACTAGAAAAGAAAGTGACAGGCTCGTGTTGCCTTTTATACCGTAGGCTTTCAAAAGGGGCGTGGTATTTATCCTTCATTTGGCATCCTAATGAAGAACTGTGTGGGTTAAGCAGGTACGGGTCCGTATATATAGGACAGTCCGACGTCAAGAGCCACGCCTCTGTTGCCAATTTCCGCACTGCGAACAAGGCCGACAGGAAAAAGAGTGCATGGCCGCACAACGATTTTGCGCGTTTTTCCGACCATCACATGCACACTGAGCATGGGCCTAGGTCAAATGGTCACAATGGAACAAGTCAGAACTTGCAAAAAAACCAAAAAGTCTAGAAACTAAAAACTAAGGCAGTAATGGAAGACACTGCGGTACGGTAGGGATGGATTAAAATAGCAGGCTATAGTGCTGTCTTTGGAGAGTATCGTAAAATAAATCCAAGGTTGGTGAGGTGTTGGTTATTGGAGGTCACACTTTTAGCAGTCTACTATTTTGAGCCAACTTTCGACTCAGCTTCAACAAATTAAGTTGGGTATTTGACCTACCAAATATTTTTCGTTATTAAGCGCAAGCTTGAGATGTTGTTACAACTGATCTACAGGCGTCTTCAACTCATTTTAGGTTTGAAACCTTGAGCTAATTTTCACTGCTGTAAGGTTCAGAGAATTGAACATTTCAACTCACTAACAGATCTAACTCCGCGACGCACAAAAGGACAAATACATTACTCTGAGAGTCATACGATAAACTTTCCATGTTCAGTCGCAACAGTGTTTAAGATGTTCCACAGCTATTAATATAAGTCGTTCTCAGTAACTATACGATCTCTTTGGTACTGCAAACTTCCGCCGTGCAAAAATTTGTACTCGCGCGAACTTGTACTCGCTGTTCACCATTTGACACATTTCCGCATCGAAAGAAACCAGAAAAAAGTTGCTATAATGATGCTGACTGTGTGGGTGTAGCAGGTAAGAAAAGGAAGCAAACATCCAATGTAACCCTGTTCTTTTTGCTTTCATACGTTTTTATCAAACGGAATCAGGAAGCCTTTCAGCAAAATAGCAACAAAATTGCAGTAGTTAATCCCAATTTAAGATCAGTTCAGAAGACCTGCAGGAATTGAAAATATGGCCAAATTAGTGAGGTAGCCGTTACGCCATTGAAACCGTCAAGGATCCTCAATTTGTCTGGAAGCCTGTACTTTTCTAAAATTAGGGATAAGAAGCCACTTTGCTACGAAATTTCGTTTAAGGACAACGTCAATTTCTTTAAAGAAGTGGGCTACTGATTGCGTCGTCGGTTGGGATATTCCGCCTCAAATTTTGCAGCCCAGTCTCGGAAAAACTATGGAAGCATGTAGTTATAATTTGACTAAAGATCTGACATCCTACGGTAGTCGGTTCGAAAGGGCAACTAACATTTGAAAAGAAAGTCATACGCGGATAATTAATTCGAAAACAGGATTAACCTTGGCATAACTAATTTATATTGGATAATACGTGAGGGGGGTGCACAAAAAGGCTAATAAGGTTATGGTCATGAGACTGGATAGATTGCTACCAGACTCTGCACAGTAATAAGTTCAAGCGGATTAACTGAAACTCTTATGTTTTGTGCTAGAAAATTTGGTGTATTGAAGAAGCTGTAGTGAGCGTGTATTAAAAATGAGTCATCCCAAATCGGAACAGAGTACAGAAATGATATCGAAGCAGTTTACGCCTTTGTTCGTTTGATGAAAACATCATTGTCAGCTTTTCCGAGTCTATTTTCACCTCTCTGACCTCATTTTTGCGTTAAAGGTCCTGCATGAGCTCCATGCCCTATGATGACAAGCGGAAATTGATCCGAACACAAGGATGTTGCCATTCCGAGAAAAAGGTC
The DNA here is from genome assembly GCA_037178855.1 of Oscheius sp. JU75. NCBI lineage: Eukaryota > Metazoa > Nematoda > Chromadorea > Rhabditida > Rhabditidae > Oscheius > Oscheius sp. JU75. The sequence continues at coordinate 8,011,986 of JASJZC010000007.1, forward strand.
TTTTTGATGTGACCATGCATGAATGCGAGGTAAAAACGGCTCTTTTGATTCATGATCAAAAGGCAAAGGCTAAGAAATGATGCTTTCATGTTTATTCATTTTTTGAACTGATCAAATGGCCACTAAACAAGAAACTTCACTCTTTGGAAAGATGGTTGCTGTACGCAACAGCTATTCAGGCGTATTTTCATAAACGCAAACGCACTCAACTCCAGTAAAATTGCATTTGGGGATGCAGCTAGTGAAAGTACCTTACAACAAACTTCACCAGCTTGACTAGACATGCTCTGAACCGTCTGTCCGACAGTTGTTCAGTTAATGTTCACTCGTCTGCTCGCCTAAAAAAAATTGCTTACTGAAGGTTTAGTCCAATTCGAAATAGAGGCTCGTAAATATTTACTTTGAGGCTTACGCAATCTTTTTCGAAAAGGTTGCAATGTCCGTTTCCATCGTCCAGTGATGCGTTGGAACTGTTAGTCCGACAGAGGTTCTAAAGAGTACCAGCATGTTTATTGAAACTATATCAGAATGCTTAAACACATGCTGGAGAACAACATTGTTTGCTTCGGACACTGGTAGCTTAGTTGGTTCGGTCGTTTCAAAACCTACAGCCATTGGACGTTCAATTGACGTTCATCTTTGCTTTAAGCCTTCTGCAAGCCTTTTGGATGGGAAGCCACACAGCGAGTCTACCAGCGTACTTTGCTCTTGCTTTTCTTTGGATCATTCTATTCTTGTTTCATGGAAATGTTTTGTTGAGAAACTTGTCATTGAACAGTCATGGCCTTGTTATCCCATTTTTCATTAGAGATGGCCGTTTTCTCCAAAAAACAATCCCATCAAAACAGCTGAGTAAGATTTACTTAGATTTCCTGTTCTCTTTGAACGGATTGGTGGTCAACTGTTTGTGCTAGCAAGGCGATCGTCGCATTCCCGCATAATCAGCTGCATCTGTCAGCTGATCACCGGGGACTCTAAACCGTGTGTTTTCAACTATTTGATAAGGGATAGGAGCCGAATACGTGAGCGCCTTGTCAGCAAATGTCATTTTCAACGTGCCATTTTATCTCCCACTAGGTTTTTACACCAATCTCGTTTGAAATTAAAGAAAAGCGTGAAATGCTTCCCATAATGACCTACTGCCATAAAATGTCTACGAGAAAGAAAAGAATATCGATTTTGGGACTGAAGAACGCGTAAACAAGTCCTTAAAAAGTTTTACAGGTGCTTTTCACGTTCACCTTTTTGTTATTATTGTGATATAATTGCTTGGTGGAACGTTTTTGAAACCATTTTCTCTCAAACGCGCAATAAGCACCAGCTGATGATGCTGATCTTTTGGTTTCCCGCGTTCCAATTGTTCTCTCTTCTCTGGAAAACCGTATTTCTTGATCATACACTTTTGATTCCCCCTCTGACAATATTTCTTGTTTACTTGGTCAAATAAAAAACAAGTTAGCTTTTCCCCCAATGAAATTGCCGCGCAATTGGATCTCCATTTGGTCTGTACTGTTTTCGCCTTTTTGGCAGGATTATGAGTCATGGAATGTTAGTAGCATCGTATCATACAGGCGTCATGGAGGAGGTGGGTAACATTCGTACGCCGGGAGAAGACGAACGCGCCGGTCCCAGTGCAGACCCGCTCGACGACGGATTCATGCATTCTGATGACGTGGAGTTGGTTGAAATTCCCAAAGAGGATGGGGTAAGTTAGTGTCTAACAAGAAAACCACAAAATGGTGTAATAGATTAACTCAACCAGCGCGTACTAGCCGGTTTGCTGATCTACACTGATCTCCGAGAGGTATTTTCCCAGGAAATTGAGTGCTACGAAAAATATCGATGTAACTGAACTGACCTTATTAATTTAGAAATACCAAAACATTAGTATAACAAAGTTCAAGTTTCCGATTCTTGCAGCAAAGCACAAATAGAGGCACTCGGATGGGGTTTGCCTGGACAACAATAAAAGCGCATATCTTATATCGTACATCAGAACGCCAGTAGCTTCGTCTTTTGTGAGCAGAAAAGTGTTTTTGTACTGGTGAGCATTGCTGAGCTTAGGCAAATAAAACTACACCACCCCGACAGATGGGCTACTACATAGTACAAACTGCTGGTCTACTTTGAAAACTGTCAATAGTGGCGGGATGAGTTCGATTCTGGTCAAAAGTTTAGTAACCCTTGGTTAAACGACCGCTTCAGAGCAGATCTTCCTTTTAACCACCAATGTCTTTTTTCAGAAGTACTTCTCATTCAAAAAGCTATGGGCCTTCACTGGACCCGGATTTTTAATGAGCATCGCTTACTTGGATCCAGGAAACATCGAGAGTGACTTACAATCCGGAGCAAAAGCACAATACAAGGTACCTGATAACCACTTACAGCTTTATCTTTCTTTTGAAGCTGCTATGGGTTTTACTCTCCGCTCACATCATGGGAATGCTACTTCAAAGAATGTCTGCAAGACTAGGAGTTGTCAGTGGAAAACACATGGCTGAGGTCAGGGAGTTACTATATTCTTCACATTTTAAGTTTAGGTGGCCTACTCGTTCTATCCAAAAGTTCCAAGACTTATACTGTGGGTCATGATAGAGATTGCGATCATTTGCAGTGATATGCAAGAAGTAATTGGGACGGCGATTGCTATCTACCTATTAAGTAGAGGAGCGTGAGTGAAATTTGAATCGGATATAATTTGTGATAATCCCTTTTTTAGAATCCCATTATATGTTGGAGTGTTGATTACCATTCTGGATACATTCACCTTCCTATTCATAGACAAATACGGAGTCAGAAAACTGGAGTTCATCTTTGGTCTGCTGATCAGTACCATGGCTATTTCTTTCGGGTATGAGGTGAGTCAATGTTATTATCCCCCTCATCATGTTTTCCGGCTTATTTTAGTACTTTACTGTGGCTCCGTCGTTTACCAAAGTTCTTGCCGGCGTCTTTATTCCCTGGTGTGAGGGATGCGGAAAGGAGGAATTCTTGCAAGGAATTTCGGTCGTTGGTGCAGTGATCATGCCACATAACTTGTATCTTCACTCCGCTCTTGTCAAGGTGACTTTGTGACCCGCATACGAAACACACTCTTTCAGAGCAGGAAAATTGACAGGAAGGAAAAGAAACGCGTCAGTGAGGCCAACTTCTATTACACAATCGAGTCCGCTGTTGCCCTGACCGTCAGCTTTTTTATCAACCTGTTTGTTGTTGCCGTGTTTGCTCACGGCCTTTATCAGAAGACGAACGAACAAGTGGTGAGACATTACTTCTACTAGTTTGACCTTAAACACTAAGTAATGGGGGTTACATTATAATTTAAGATAAGCTGGAAGACTCAAAGTTCGGAAAACATCTTTTTTTTCATTTTTGAATCTTCCTTTTCTACCTTTTCTTAAACACTCAGTTGTGTTTATTTGGAGAAACATACCAACAAAGGAGTACATTCTCTAAGTAGAAGCCCTGTCTTGGACAAATCATCTTTTTACGGATGGCTTAAACGGTAGCAACATTTTATGAAGAATAATTGGAACCAACCTGATATAAAACGTTTCAAACTTTTTAATCCCTCATCCTAAGAAACTGTAAAGTTGTAAAACTTATAAACAAAACAGAAATTTGGTTTTTTATTCTGTACTAATCATCCGCTTCCGCGCAAAGAAAAATGCTAAAGAATGCAAAGTGAGTCAACAGAACACTTCTGCAGAGACACAAAGATATTTTGCAGAGAGATAGCTGTGATGCTAGACATGGAATTCCGGATCCAAATGCTTTCCCAAGGAACAACGAAACAGTCGAAGCGGATATCTACAAGGTATGGAAAAACATATAGTCAAAAAGTATGTTTTAGGCAGGCATGTTCTTGGGATGTGAATTTGGACTGGCAGCCCTGTACGTTTGGGCTATCGGAATACTGGCAGCCGGGCAAAGTTCGACCATGACTGGCACCTATGCAGGACAATTTGTGATGGAGGTGAGTGCTATTTCAGGACAATCTAAACAAAATTACTTGCTCTTCGGGGAAACAGCGCGAGCAAATGGAAACATTTGCAGCGTCGTCAGGAGGAAGTTGCAAAGTTAAGCAGCTCCTTAACCCGTTAAGTCTGTAAAACGTGTTAAATGGTTCAAATTTAAGGGCTTTATCCAACTGACATGGCCGAAATGGAAAAGAGTCCTTTTCACTCGAGCTATCGCAATTGCTCCAACTTTAGCCGTAACCTTTTTGGCCAAAGGAGTCTACAACCTGACGGGTCAGTTTCTTATTTTATCCGGTCCAATAAAAACATGTTTCAGGCATGAACGATCTACTGAACTGCGTCCAAATGATTCAGCTACCCTTTGCACTTATTCCCATTATTACTTTCACGTCGAGCCGCAAAATAATGCACGACTTCCGCAGTTCAAGGTAGATTAGAATAGCCCAGCTTCCTATCTAAAGATATTCAGGGCTTTTCAAGTATTTGCACTTAGTGCATCCGCAGTCATCCTGTCCATCAACGTGTACTTTATACTCGACTACGTAACCGAGCAACTCGGAACGGCTTGGTATGTGTTTTTAGGATTAGCAGTTCCTACTGTAGCATATGTGCTCTTTATTATCTACTTGGTAAGCGGATCAAATGGAAAGTAATTACCGGGACTCTTTTAGACAATCTATTGCCTGGTCGCATGCGGACTGATTAACGAGGACTTGCGAATCTACGGCTTCAACTTCAAAAAGACATATGAGAATGACGCTCCTTGGCTGCTTATAAAAGAACGGGATAATGAAGGCTTCGACGACTCTACGGAAAGAAACGACTCACTTTAAATAATTACGGTTTCGCTACATGTACATATGTAAATGTAACTAATGAATGCCTTGTTGACTATAGAGAAGTGTTTATGGCCACTGTCTGTAGTCAGACTTGTATGTCTTCTATTTCATTTCATTTGGTCTGGACGGCTAAAATACGGATAGGTCAGACTCTAGGAACGTGAAAATCTTTACAAACTGATTCGGTATCATCATTCACAAGTTTCTTTCCTCCGCACATTTCCGGGAAACAGGAGGCGACACGGCGTCACAGTATGCGACCATACCTACTCAAGAAAATCACCAGTGTTCTTGTTGAGGATGTAACCATGCTGCACAGCAACAAATTTCACACGATCTCCACAGGTAAAAACGTCCAGCTATGCTAGAATATCTTTGAGGGGTTAATGCTGTGATCCCGTATCTAGTATCCCAAAGAAATTATTTGACTTTTCTTTCCCTGTGTCATCTGCACTATTAGCTAGACACTCCAGACCAAAAAAGAAACAGCGCATTGCCATTTCGCGAAAACGAGTCAATCAGCAATATGATGCTGTGCACAAACAAAGAAAGGGCATTTTACAGACAAAACACTATTTCGTGTTCAATAATTTAATAAGCTATGGCAATTATTTAAGACGAAAAATTGGTAATCAACATGACTCATCGGTAGAAAACTTAGGCTTCGGCAAGCCTCTGAAGCTCAACATCGGTAGCAGCATCTCCAGGAGCGGCGTTTTTCATCAGAGCACGACGCTCTTCCCATCCACGCAACCTTCGGAGAGGGAAGCACATGGCTCCACTGATAGCCATCACGGTTCCGAGGATGTAGAAGGACATATCGAAGCTACCAGTCATGTCCTTCACAGAGGCTGAAAATGATCATGCAAGCCTTTTTCTGTCGTTTCTTACCAGCAATGGGAACACCAGCCACGGCTCCAACACCCATGAAAGTCATGAGAATTCCGAAGGCGTTAGAAAGCTTCTCGAGGCCGAAGAGCTCAACGCAAATGATTGAACGTAGTGCAGCAAAGCAGGCTAAAACATCTTTGTTGAGGCTAATTTGCTACATCAATTACCCAATCCAGCGGCAAAAGGAACACAGAATATGATGTACATCCAGAATTGTGTGTATAAGGGGATCGTAAAGGTGGCGATTCCAGCGATGGTGATGCAGAGATTGGAGACAAAGAGGGCATCAACAGACGGTTGGTCTGCGATCCATCTGGGCTTTCATATAAAAAGATAAGCGTAGATCCTACCCGCAAAAAATCCTTGCAGCAATGTTCAAGACTCCGATGACAGCAATGGGAAGAGCTTTCTGTCCGTCAGTGATACCCTCGATCTTTTCCATCATGTTGCTCAAGTAGTTGAAAGGAACGTAGAAGCAGATCATGGTCAAGAAACCGCTGATAGCCAAGATGATGAAGGAAGGAGAACCGAGAAGACTGGGATCCAGGAGAGCTTTGAGGGTCTGAAAGCAGCTTTTAACAGGAAAGTATGAGAAAATTTACTTCATTGAGATCGCTTCTCCAAGTTCTTGGTTGAGAGGAAGTTTCACCTTCTTGAGGGAGACCAACTTGACTGAGGTAGACTTGAGACTGGTGTTTTTCGGAGGTAGAGTCGGAGCGAGAGCGGTGACTAACTGAAATACAAAGATTATTAAGGAAAGAAATATTTTAAAGATCATGCGGTTTCATGCAGAGAGCAAACAAATGGAAAGCACTCAAAAATTTTACCAGTTGAGTTTGTACGGGTGCGGGGTTCTCCACCTAAACATGATTTAAATACCTGTATGACGAAACGACTACTAACAAGTACAGAGAATCGAAAAACCACCTACCAGAGCGAGTCCTCTCCCTGTGAGCCAAGTTGGAGAGAGATCCAGAGTAAAAGGCGTCAGCTTTAGAGAGAGGCCTGTTAAGATCACGAACAGTATCGCGAGCGACAGCTTCAGCTAGCTCGTGCTGGGAGCCGGATCTGACCTGTATCTCAAAATAAGCCAATACTCAAAAGACGTACCGCAGCATTCTGGGCGTGATGTTCGACAGTAGCCTTAGCAAGACTCAGTGAGTCAAGACGAGGTCTTGGCTCGACATGTCCAGTCAGCTTACCACCAACAGCAGCGGAATCCTTCCTCGAAGCGACCTCTTTCTCGGCGATTTCGGTAGCCTACAACACAAACATTGTCTAGAAACAATGAAATGGTACCTTGTTCATCTGGTCCTTCGTTGGCTGAACCTTCTTGTAGGCGAGTGCAGAGATGATAGGAAAGAGAGATAGGAAGGCGAGGTAGATCAAGAATGTTTTCCAGTTGCTGTTGAGGAAATCTCGAACGTAGGGGTTGATCTAAATTTTGTTTGTTAAAGAATGAGTGATTTCTTACTGTAGCGAAGAGAGTTGTACCAATTCCAGAACCACAGACAGCCAATCCAGTGGCGAGAGATCGTTTTTCAGAGAAATATTGGGAGATGACGACAATTGCAGGTAGGTAGATCAGACCGAATCCGACTCCTGGAGGAAAAGTTTCAAAGCGAAGTTAGAAAGGGTACCTCCAATGAGGCCGAAAGTGATGTAAAGAATGTAGACTTGAGGAGCCACAGTGGATGCGATGAATCCGAAGAAGGACATCACACTTCCAATAATGACTACAGTTCGACAGCCGTAGAGATTACACAGGGCGGAAGCAACCGGGCCTAGAACAATCTTAAAATCCGAAAAGAATCAAATTTACCAGCCAGAAGATAGCTTCCACTGAGAATGGACATGGTCAAGGAGACGGCAGTCTCACTGGTACCGAAGGATGCCTGCCACAGAGGGAGAAGAATGGCTCCTGCGGTGAAGATGACACCATCGACGATGACATTGGCCAAGAAGGAAGCCAAAACGACAACCCACCCATAGCCACCTGGAACATATTTCCAATTAGAACGCTTTGCTCCTTGGGCTACTCGACAGCATCACACATTTACGACACATGACGCCCTTCCCGACAGCCTGCTGGACCTCACATTAATCAGGGAGCGTTTTTGTTGGACGACGCACCGGAAAGGCCGAAAAACAAGAAGGAAGAATGACTCACCGTCGAGAGGCTTGGCAATGAAGGCATCCTCACACCGTCGCTCCTCGTCTTCGAGTTTCTTTTCAGAGTCACCCATCTATAATTTGGAGCGTTAGACAAGCGAGAGCTCAAAAGGCAGACTAATAATGAACTAATAACGAATCTGTATGGCCAAAAATGAAATAAACATGAGAGATGTCTATTGAGAAAATCACGCATTTCCCCTTTTGATAGACGTAAACATGTGTAGAAAATCGATCAACAGTCAACACAGTGCTGCTTTTCGAAGCAGAGCCGCCAGCTGGGACAAAAGAGCGAGACCGGGGACAGTTTTACAAGTAGCGAGTTAGTTTTTTCTCGACTTGGAGCGGTGCAAACCTCCTCAGGGAGCAGATAAGCGGCCTACGGGCAACAAGAAGAGAGGCAATCTTGATAAGCTCTGTCTGCCCTTACCTGAGTGACAAAATATGGGGCCTATTCCTAGAATCGGACTTTACACTTACCGTCCTAGTACAGACTAATTCTACCCAATTTTTGTAGGCAGGCTTGAAATACCGCAGCATCATTTTTTCGATGAAGTGACTGCGTGGTAAATGTTTAAGGAGCTCAGCGAAAAATATACGTCATTAATGACAAAACATAGCAAATCAACGGATTGTGAGAGTATGTAAATGAGGCTCTCAAGACAATACAGTTGGTCTCGCGTGTGTGAAGCACGTTTCAACCTAATCTGCAAACATTGTGTCTTCCCGTTGCGCGGTGATAATATGGGGGTCAAAGCGTGGGCTTCCAGTCAGATTGGCACTGTGGTCAATGGAATGAAAACGTTATTGGGAGAGACGAAATTGTACACCGGGTGCGGTGCGATAGAGAGCCAATGGCACTTTTGTTGCAAACACGTGCGGTGGGGCGAGCAGAGAAAAGGGTGGATCACCTTTTTTCTCTTCTAATAGATTGTCGATCGAGGATAAGAGAAAAAGGGAGGATGGGTATGTGTTATACTTCGGAATTTGCAAAGAGAGAGTGCGATGAACGGCTGCATCAATAAATGACATGTTCTGACCGGGGGCAGACGTAGTGGGTGGTCAGCTGTTCCGATACCTCCACATGTGAAAGGAGTAAACAAAAGCGTAGACAACAGTTTTGAAATTGAACCTCAGACAGTCATAAATTTTCACACATCTGGTGCCGGCGGCTTGGAGACAGGATACCCTCACCTTCCTCTCTCAAAATATAGCACTTGATAAGCGGAGACCCACTCAAAATGAGCCAGCCATTAATACGGCGAGTAATATTACAAACCCGACCTTTTTCTTTCACATTTAAAAATAATTTTCTGAAAACAGTCTTTGAAAAATTATGGCTTTACCGGCCAAAATCTTGCTCATTGCTTGGCTTGAATTCTGGCTTAGGAACCGGCTTCCCGCGTATCAATTCAGATCGGACAACAGAGCGTAAAATTCCACCCTTCATAATATTGATCCTGTCTGCAATATTTTTTACAATTCTTTGCTGATTCATTCTGCGTAATAAAATTGAAACACTTGTGAAACTAATGAGCATGTAGAAGAAATGGGTGTACTTTCTGAAAAAAGTCTAACAAGGTCTGGTGTGGACTGATTCATGCATCTGTTGACTGAAGAATAATGGGTACAGAAAAGAGAGAAAAGAGAGAGACTCATGTTTTAATAAAATCGTGTATAAAAGAGTCCGATTCATAGGCATCAAGAAGATTGAACAGTTCCGTGTACTCTCGCATCATACTCACACTTTGCTGAAAGCTGAACTTTTACAAGGCCTATATCCAGAAGTGTCTTACAAAGGTCGCACAGTGAATCGTGTGAAGCTCTCCAAGCCTGACGGCATATCTAACCAGACCTTTTTCTCTGAAATATATTGCTTTGCAGATCAAACTAGGTCATACTCATAGTGAAACTCCAAAGCTTTATGTAGTTTTTCTCTCATCTGTTGACTGAGTTCATCGATTTTGGGACTGCTTTTTTCGTGATCTATAAGAGGCAGCTGCTCAAACAACCATTTAAAACAAACCAGGACCCCAAAGAATCAGACCGAGCAGGAAGGCGTACTCTTCATCGTCCAGGTCCATTTCTAAAAGAGGCTTGGTGATTGCGAAGCGTTGAGGTATGAAAATCTTTGGGAGTAGTCTAAACTGCTATTTTCCAGTAGAAATGAAAGTTGTTACTTGGCCATTTCCTGTTGAGAATGTTCTTTCATCGAGTCGGCAAAGAAATCTTTCATCCCGTTAGGAGTAATGTCAACATAACATGTCTCAGTGATTACGCATCTGACAGACACTTTCTGTTGTTTTTCAGAAGCCTTACATATTATCGTGTAGCTCTTTTGGCACCAATTTGGCCGTTCTGTAGTTATTGTCAAGTCCCCAGCAATGACAGACGAAGGATTTGAAGACGCGCCACTAAAAATAATCCTTCGAGCTTTTCGTTTTTCTCTTCAAAGTACTTTTTTCTCTTCTTTCCGCTACCCACGCACCCGTCGGCTAGACCGTCAAATAATTCTGGAACAAAAGCTTCTCACGAGAACAAAGTTGTGGCATTTTGTAGTGATGCCATCCGATATTGAATCATTTTTGAACGAGCTTCTGGGATACCAAAGAAAGCTGGTGCATGAACATTACAGAAAAAGTTTAGGATTAGTGAAGCTTCTACTATAAAAATCTTTAGAAGCAATGCCAAAATTATCGAGAAAACGGGCAATACAGATTGTCAATGTGTACACTGTAAGTGATAAAAACCGAATATTGTCTTCTTTTCAAAGAAGTCTTCTTCTTTCACTGGTTTTACCTGTCTATGTGATTAGAAGAAGACAGCAATGAACATTTGACTGAAAATGCAACACTCACCTTTTCATCTGCGTCCAGTTCGTTAAACTCAGGAAAAGAGTTTAAGATAAAGTCTCCCATGGCTGGTATATGAGCTCGGAGATATAGAGAAACTTTGGCGAATGTGCCCATTGTGAAGCCCTTGACATTGAGAATCTCAGATTGCAACTTTTCCGAAAGTTACCTGAACAAGCGAGTGACTATTGCTAAAAATTGCACGGAAAGCATCTCCACTCATTGCAAGTTCAGTGGCTCTTCGAACCGAACAAAGCTTTCTAAAGGCTTACTATTACTGTAATATAAACTGTTTACGTGTATTCTTTGTGGATATGAGCTAACAAACTAGAGTCGACATCGGTTGGCACAGACTTTAACGGATTCACCTTCTTGAAAGCATTCTGTATCTTGCTGGTAGATGGCAAAAATGGATCCGGCTTTGGTGGAATAGGATCCCGAACATCTAAGGCTCTGCTTAACGCATTTGAAATAGCCTACTTTCAGGCTTCATTCCAGATCTGAGGCATTTGGTCAATCGGCAACGTCTACATATAGACTTGATAGCTAAAGTTCCGGTCAAGTTGTCAGCCCTGGTCATAACTCACACTTGCTCACCTCACAGCTGCCTCTTCCTTGTCTGCAGTGATAGTTTTTTGCCCCGGTGACTGAGCGTCTACTAAACAAGAATCATCATTCTTGTCTTCCAAAGGCACTCACAAGAAAGCAGCACATGCTCTGCAAGAATCGACACCAAAATGACTACCATCACTCTGATCAGAACAAATCAGACATTTTTTCCTCATAGAGCTGTAAAACAGTTTGATAGTGATAGAAAGGAGTCAAACCCGATTGTTGAAGTTTCAGCGACCTCCAGGGAGACTTGCAACTCCATTTTGAACTGAAGTTCCAAGAAATGAGTTTGATAAAGAGCGAGAAAGACAGTGTTTGTGCGCGACTGTGACGGAACAAGCAGGTTTAGTCGATAGGACACGATAAGAAGTGGAGTGAGGTTTGTAGTGGTAAGTTGTGGTATGTGTTTACTATGTATTTTTGAATTGGAGGTTATAAATAATGGCTTGAGGAGGAGAGGAGGAGGGATTGGGAAGGTAAGATATAAAAAAAAACTTAGCATATGGAGATTATTGTCTGTGATTTTTGAGTGAGGTGGAAGAGATGTCCGACTGGAGCGCCACTTTCTTACGGAATAAGCTAGGGGAACTTCCTTGAGAGCAAGAGTCTAAAAGTTTGAGCGAACTGATCTTTTCTTATCTTATCTCCAGCAGGAAGCTGAGCAGACTGCTCAGAGGTGGTCGCGTTTACCATGTATGTAGTAGGGCGGACATTCGACTGAAAATGAAAGATTTCAAAACGAAAAGTTTTCTTACGGATTGAACAGCAGTTAGGACATCAGAGTTAGGAGCTGACTCATCAATGGTACCTGAAGCAGGGCGATCTACCGTGCTTGAAGGAAATGAGTATGAAGGAAAAGCCTAGGCAGTGGCTTAGAATCGGTTTGAATCAAATGAAATACCTTCAACTGTCGCTTCTGCTGTACTACAGACTTTGAAATCTTCTTTCTGGGAGCCAGCGGCTCTTCGAGGATCTCAACATCGGTCCAGATCGATCTTCTGATTCATCGGCTTCAGAAGGAGTCTGGAAGCATCCTGGGAAGTCATCCCTACCATGCAAAGCTGCATATATTGCAGAATTGTTTCTGTCTGCCGGCGAAGCTGGCTGCTCTCGTGATGTCTGTGTTTGCTTGATCTACGTCTGCATTCGCGATGGCGACTGTAGCTTCGTGAGCGCGATCGAGAATGGCGATCGCCCGAAACGGATCGGTCAAGTCGTCTACTTCGAGAACAGGAACAGCGTTTTCCACCACGAGAACTTTCGTGGTAACGAGACTCAATTGACTCCTTGGGCTTGCCTGATCGGGACTCCGTATCCTTATTCTCCACATCCCCCTCCTGTGATGGGACTGGCTCCCTCTGTTCTGGGGTTAGCTCCACAAATCCCTGACCGTTGTCCTCAGATGCTTTCTGGTCACTCTGCTGTTCGGCTCTCTTCAGGAAGGGCATCGACAATCTCGTCCTCGGTCTAAGAGTAGATGCTGAAAAGATGCCATTAAAAGGAAGTCAGAAAAAACAGAAACTCACATAGCAGAAATTCTTCTGTATGGATGGGCTACTTAGCCGATTCGAGACCGTTGCATCCATGCTCGCTGTGAATCCACAAAGAAGAAGGCTGCTGCAACCACATGTTATGCCCCCTCTGCAAGACACACTTCTGCTATGCTTGCTACCGCCCTGTAAACTTTGAACAGTGGAAAGACATAATTTTAGAGCTCATCCGAGCAGGAGATTCATTCCCATGTTCACAGCGAGCATGGATGCAACGGTCTCGAGTCGGCGGTAAGTCAAATGTATTTGTCTCTCTCATATGGAAGAGAAGCATGGAAGCAAAGACCTCGTACCGGCGGCAATTTAATTTTCTTTGTCTTCAAGGTACATTTTACCTATCATCCTCGACTATCAACTAATTTCTGTTTTCAGCAGGGATTCTGCCTAGAATCAGTCCCGGCTTTGAAATTTAAACTGGAGCATGTCGTATCATTGTTTTGCTGGTAGTATGTATTGTTTAGTTAAACGAATGCAATGCAAGCGGCAGAGGTCAAGTGATAGAAATGGTAAAAATCTCTTGAAGAACATCAGCACAACTTAATTTTATCTAGATTAAGCTTTCCGTATACATCAGCTGACCAGTCATTGTCAGCTTTTCCTATGAAAGCAACACCTCTCAAGGAGATCCGGCTCCAGTTTCCATTCAATTAGTAGGAGGAGAGGATGCGTTCATTTCTTCTCCGTCTTCCATGGCAGCCAGCTATCTGAGTCAACAAAAATTTCAGAAGCCGGAGCCAATATGGCGGCACAGAATCATTCAGGAGGCGACGGCAGAGAGTAAGTCACGGAAATAAGGCAATGACCCCCCCCCCCCCCATGTCAAAGCAGTCATGTTTTACAAGTACATTTGGGGAGACAAACCAAATTAGTTCGGGACTTGGACGCGAAATCCATTCCCGAGGCTACACATGAGCACTTTATTTGGTTCCATTAGTTCACACTCGTCCCCCCTTTTGCTAGTCGTTTTGAGCATATGTTACAAGCTTTTTTAGTGTCAAATAATTGCTTTTTTTTCTAAAACCCAAATACGGTGCACGAGAGCTTTGCCCAGACTTTAAAACTTTGAATGACAGGACAATAGATCCTCTCTCGTAGCCTCTTTCATGTTCTGACCCAAAAGATTTTTGAGTAATCGACCGTTTTGGGTTTCTGAAAATCCATTTTGTTTTTGCGATAGTTCTGCTAAAACAAATAAGTACCTTGTACTCTCAAGCAATTACTTTCTAACTGCCAATACAGCACTGTTTCGTTTTTTATTCGTGTTCTTAGTATCTCAGTAGCAAGACTACTTCATTATTTTTTGGTCACGACAACCAGATGTCGCCTTTCCTGTATGGTATCAGTTAAGCCGATTTGGATAGACATCTCTTTTTTTAACTTTTCCTTCTTTTATATGCTTAGAATGAAGTATTACGAAGAACTTGTTTGTACTCTACTTTTAACTACTTTTTACTATTTCATAAAGCTAAACATACGCAAAACCGATTGTTTAGATCGTTTTGGATTGAACCTAATTTGTGAGAATAACCTCTAACTCGGAGAACAACTCAAGCTGACTTCCTTTTGCGTCATGGCAGAAGTTTTCCAGAATGGCTTGTCATTTAAACAACACCTTTTGACGAACATGCATACTTGAAGACGGGGTTCCCCAAAGCACTGATTTTCAACTTTGAACGCTGAAACAAAGACGTCTATTTCTTCATTTGAGTGTAATGTTCGCATGGTTCTCATAAGGAAATCTCATCTAGGGGACATTTCCTTCAGACATCGATGTTCTCGAACCTCTTTCGAGAAGTTTATTCAAGTTCGTCAATGCAGAGTCATTTACGTTCTTAGCATTCAAACTTATTTTAGTGTCCACCAAAAGCAGCGAGACTGGGGCTCCCACGCAGAGGCGCAGCTTACAATATTTCGTGTGAAATATAGACTTATCCAAACATTGGCCCAGTGTCCATTTATTGTGCCTTAAGCGACCATGCATCAACAATTACTTGTTATTATTAAGAAGAAAACATGTGAGTTGAAAATCTTACAACTTTTTGTAAAGACCAATAACCTCGACTCTGGTTGTTTCATTCACCGAATGGCATTTATCCTGTAGAAGCTAGTGGGGGCCGATGAAGCGTAAGACAGGAATTTACACCTCGTTGACTTCCTTCTTACACCCAATAGGTCTTGAAGCTTGTTCAATAAATAAGAGCCAGACAAACACTAATATTTCATTTGTAGGGGGCTCCTTCCGTGTTCCGCAATCCTTGCTTTAGGCTGTCCACTGACAAATGGCTCCCATCTACGTGAACTAAAACCACGTTGACGCTACTCACCCCCGTTTTTTTAATATTACGCCCTTCTTACTCGGGAACGTAGTCAAAGTACTGCTAACAATAAGATCTTCCACTTCTTTTTAACCGCCCGAACATATCATTAACATTTTTCCTTTGTAACACCTACTGGATGCGTTAATTTGAGTCTAGAACAAGCCTACACCTCTCAGAACCAATGAACCTACTGCTAAGCAGATTTTTGCTGACACAAATAATCGTCCGATTTTAGTGTCAAGGCTATATATGAAATTGAAAAGCATAATCAACATCGCATTCTGGCACATTGCTCTCTACTGTTTTGTCATAGTTTATGTTATTGCCGGTGGCTATGCCTTCCATCACTGGGAAGGCCGCTTCGAGGACCATCTGCATCAGCACCAGAGGTACTGTTCTAAAACTTTGTCACTTGCATGTTTCAGGGCTGCAATAATAAATATTCGAGAGAATGTGCTCAATAGGTTGATGGATTGCACCAAACGAGAAGAAATCGACCGCGAACTGGTCTACTTCTTGAAAAACATATCAGTTCTGAATGTGACTTTAGAAAATTACTTTATCTACAACGACCCCTTACAGGTAAGAACCTAAACGGTTTTAACCCCAGTTCCAGAATGTCCCAAAGCGGTGGACGATAGAAAGTAGCATTCTCTTTTCCTTCACTATTCTTACAACTATCGGGTATGGAAATGTCGTGCCTATGACAGAAAACTGCAAGATATTCACTATGGCATACGGGGCTCTAGGAATTCCTCTCTTCCTTATTACTATTGCTGATCTGGGAAAGTTTACCAAAACTGGTAGGCTTTTTACGTGGTGTTATAACTGTTTTAGCAATCATGTGGTGCATCACTCAAATCTGTCCAAAAGCTTTGAAGAAACAAGGTGATCGGAGCATTATCAGAGAAATGGGAGAGGTAAGACGACAAACTTTCTTTGAAATGGAGCATTCAGGTTCTGCTCGTCACAGGCCTTTTGCTCATATTCATTGTCATTGGCTCCGCACTTCTACCAATGTGGGAAACACAGCTATCGTACTTTGACAGTGTGTATTTCTCCTATATGTAAGTCTGCTTTCCACGTATTTTTGAGGACAGCGAACATGATAAAGATGAAACATTTTTGATTACAGTAATAAGGAAGAAAAAACATTGATCTGAAGCAACCATGTAAAAAAACTGTCGTTTCTTTTTTTCTAAAAGGGACACCTGAGACAAACTGGCCCAATGTAATTCATGAAGCGGCTCAAGAAGTCCCACATTGTTTCAAAAACTTGAAAAGGAACAAGTCAAAGTGGCCCATGACCAAGCGTGTCTTGTAAGCAGAAAACAAATTCTACCCTACGCAAGTTTTTTTTCTCCTATTTACATGCAGATACTGGACATTTTGGTCTATTTACACATGCCAAAGATTATGGTTGTGAGTTGACAGAGTTTCAAAAAAAACTTTTGGTGGTAACAATGGTAAATTATGGGGAAAACGTAACAAACAAGTAATAGAAAACCATTGGCATTATGATGTTCTTGTAACGGCTGAAGATAAGTTTTGAAGGTTCAAAATGTCAAAAATCGTAACCATTTGTCATCTTTTATCGAACACATGTTCCGGACCGTTTCCGGTCGGTAGAATACCGCAGCCTCCCTATATAACCCCTTGAGGATCGTGACGGGATGGTACGGCGGCGAGCGCAATATCTCTCTGCTGGAATTGGAGGCAGCAAATGAATTTGGTGCTGCGCGCAAATGGTCGGCCGGCATTATAGCCCTGCTATTCACTATAAAAGCGAACAGTATGCTCTCTTTACAATCAACTGCCTTCCAGGAGTCTGACGACTATTGGCCTCGGCGACATCGTGCCCAGGTATTATCTTCAACTGTAATAATAACAGCCTTTTTAGACGAATGGACTTTCTTCTCCCGACCCTTATTTACATCACTGTTGGTCTTTGGCTAACCACAGCACTCGTCGAGCAGCTAGTGGACGTATTCAGAATAGTTCACTATGCTGGGAGAAAAATCACTCAATACAAAGATGCAAGTTCTCGCTTTTTATTGCATTCAACACAACTTTCAGTTGACAGTCTGGTTGGGAAATCAGAAATTGACAGTTGGTGGGCTGATCACTACTGTTTGTCGACGTGTAGGCATGTCTGACGCCATGATCAGTATGTTTTCATTTTGAATGGATAATGTTTTTGTAGATACTGTCAACTGGGACAGAGTCGTGATGCAGGCCATGTCCGGCAAGGCTCCAACAGCAATTCCCGTATTTCCTTGGCATTTATCCGAGTTCTACGACCATGATCCTCCATTAATTGACCTCAGTATCGATCTGGATCAGCAGGAAGTATAATCTTTTGAGGTGTAATTAAGCGCTGATTTTTTATAGGCCCAGGGATCCTTCTATTGTTCACGGCCGCCTCGGCGAAGGGATAGTCAGCTGAGTGCACCGACAATCAATTGGAAGCGACGGTTGGAAGAAGATCTCCTGGAAGACATCTAAACTTTTCGCTTATGCCCTTCTTATCACTTTAGTCAAAATGAATTTTGCCACACGTAGCTTGAAAGCAAAAAGGAAGCAGTTAAGCGTTTGGCCCTCTGATGGTATAGGAAACCAAGTCAATTTAGCGCACAAATGTGAGAGCCTAAGACTATCCACATTTGCTAAAACTTGGCCTCTAGCTACAACTCTATTAGTGATATCATGTCCAGGTAATGCTTAGAAGGATAGTCTCTCTCGAGATGTAATGAAGAGCTGCCACAATAGAAAGAACCCTTAAAAGCTAAGGGTTCCTTCTATTGTGCTCGGCCACCTCAGCGAAGGGATGATCAGCTGGGTGCACAGACAATCAATTGGAAACGACGGTTAGAAGAAAACCTTCTGGAAGGCATCTAAACGTTTCTCTTATATTCTTATCACTTCAGTCAAGTTAATTCTGCCCCATTCTCACATTTTCCCGCCATTTTCGGGAGTGAGACCGGCTGATGAGTGTTTTCAGATAAGAGAGTCTATTATTCGGTGCGTTCTACATCTGCAGACAGCGTTCCATCTGTTGGGGCTATTTGCGCGCCATCGCAGCGCATTTAAACAAGGGGGATGCTACCTGGGCTCCTGCCCTTGTGGCGCTTGTTTTTGCGTTCGTCATCCGGCCCTCCTCCTCTATGATGACAGACATCCATGCCATCTGCGGTCACACAAAAGCGGCATGCACCCTTTTTTGCCCTCTTGCTACAATCCTCTCTCCCACAGAATAATTTAAATTGATTCTTTGCAACTCATTAACTTTTTTAGAGGGCGGGACCTAATAAATTGGGATGGTAATTTCCGCTGCTCATCTCTTTTCTTTTTCCTGCACCTCACTACCTTTGCAGATGCGCTTTGTAGACGACACAGAACTAACGGTCTTCTTATGGAGACACGTATCTCCCACCCTAGATATGAGAAAACTGGTCCTGGAAGCCAACGACATTTCGACAACTCGACTCGAGGAGGTTTTTTTCAGTGGTTTCACCTGTTTGAACCAAGTTTCAGCTAGTACTTGAGGCAAATACATGGCGTTTTTCTGAGACTGACCTTGCCGCTGCCTTCGAAAAGCTGTCCAAAAACGTGGAAAGCTTGCAAAATATTGACATATTCTCATTTTAGGAGGATCTATTGGAAAAGTTGAAGAAGGTGAACTTTGTTGTGGAAAATGAACGAGAGCGAGAGTTCGTTGACGAGTATTTTGAACTGAATGTAACCGTAGATAGTGGTAAAACACTGGCTGACAATTTGGTAAGTGTTTTTAAGATGCCCGTTATGATAAATTCAGATACAGCCAATGTGTCTCCTAGCTTCAATTGTATCAATAGCCATCTATCCCAAGGACATTTTCTCCACATCGTTTCTGCTATCTGCTCTCTGTCCCGCTGTGTTGCCGGCTTTGAAGCGGATATCCGCCTCAAAAAAACTCAACCTTGCTCAAGTAAGCACAATTAGGTTTGTTTTTAGAATCTATACTTTAGGCCTTGGTTTCTTATGTTCAAAAAGCCGTGATAGACAACAACGCTGGAGAAGATCCTGTCATGAAAGACAACATCTACTTTTTGAAGAATCTGCTCAAAACAATCGAGGACATCCATGACAAGTTTGATGAGACCAAAAATACCAGAATGGCATTACGAGCAGCTTTTGAAGTTGCCAAGAAGTTTTTGATTCTGTGCGAGACTGGAGGAAACGTAAGTGCAATCCTGTTCTTTTTTCAAAATCATGCTTTAGCTGAGTCCTGCCCTACAGGAAGTCTACCAAATTATTGACATCGTCGTTGAAAATTATGCGGAAATTCAAGCAGTTGCTCCAAATCTACAGCAGGGCAAGCCCTCTTTCTTCAATGAAATCGAAAGAGTCTGTCAATCGGTTGTAGATAGACTTACAATCGTAGCTCCGTTCACAAATCTAACGTCGTTTTCACCAAATCTCAGGTAAAAGTCCCGAATGGCCCACTAAACTATGTTTTAGAACACCTGTAGCGAAAATACAGACTCCCAGCCGAACATTTGGAGTACCCGTTATTGGCACGACTCCGACCATCAAAACGCCCAGTACAAGGGTCTGTACTTTCATAAAGTAAGCTCATTTTGCAAAGTTTACCTCCTAATAACAGAACTAGTTGTTACGGGCGAGAACTTGTCTGGCTAGCGAGACGATACGGCAAAGAGAGAATAAAGTTGATATGTCAACCGCTCAACCACCACAGCTTTTGATCCTTGGCTCTTTGAAGGACTTATAATTGAATTGATGTTTTTAGTAACAACACCCCGACACCCATCCGGAAACCAGTCCCAGCATTACAAGATTTGTTGGATGCTGATAAGGAGAACATCGACCCGAATGCTGGTGTTTTTATTATGGGAAATGAAACAGAAAAAGACTCTGCAACACCAGCCCGTCCGAAGAAAGAAAAAGGACTTCGCGTGCGGAAGAGCCTGCCCAACTCCAGTCAAGCAAAACGTGCCCCAACTCAACGGAGCATTATAGCCTTCTTCAAGCAGTAATCTCTGGACAAACTTTGTAAATTTTCTGGGTTCAACCTGTTGCATTTCCTTCCAAGTAAACAGAAAACAAGTTGTCCGAGTTCAAATTTGACCTTGTTATTCAAACGACACAAGCGAATTAGATCCTATCGGAATTTTCATGTGGAGTATGAGTGCCAGGGTAGAAATTTATTCAAAGTTGACAGTTGTAACAATAGGGTGGACTTTCTATCAAATTCTCTGTTACACGTAGTTTGGGAAGAGGCACTTTTACTACACTTCACCTAGACATCACATTTTATTTGGAATCCTTAAAGTAACCAAAATGCATTCGCAGTTGTTCGAAGAAGATGAAAGTGAGAACTGTGTGTGGAGCAAGACGAACCCAGGCCGGCATAAATCCTTTGAAGAAACTCGTAGGTCCCGTCTTTGCCGTATAGACAAAGCAGTCCATAATGCTCTTGAACTGACCAGTTGGAGCGTTCATCATTCGAGTCTTCATTACGTCCATGGGCTGGGTCATCACAGTCGCGATACTTGCCTGGAAATTATGGCTTATTGACACTATATATTATTGCTTAACTACGCTGCTGTCATTTCCTCTCAATCTATATTACCACAATACTATCCAACACAGTATCAAGCTCCGTTTTCAGTAAACAATCCTCTACCCTTTGCTACATTCAAACACTTGCAAATTCTAGAATTTGACCCTCGCTTTGAAACAAATGTGTGAGAGAGAACGTGTTTTTCTTTTTTTTCAGACTCAAAGAAATCCGTCCGTAAGAATAATAATCAAGTGTTGTCATTGCCTAGCCTGAGAAGTGAACGAATGACAGTGGCTGACTGTCTCTCTCCCAAAACATAATGCGCAACGTACTCTCTATAGTCTTGCTAGTAAATTATCAAAAAGGCTACATACCATCAAACTATAAGAAAACAAAGTTTTGAAAGACTCACTGCCATGAAACTGGCGCTAAAGTGTGTGGCCAAGTTATCCTTTGCTATTCCGCTCTCAATCATCATCTGCTTGA
Organism: Oscheius sp. JU75; assembly: GCA_037178855.1. NCBI lineage: Eukaryota > Metazoa > Nematoda > Chromadorea > Rhabditida > Rhabditidae > Oscheius > Oscheius sp. JU75. Next base: position 8,033,249 of record JASJZC010000007.1, read on the forward strand.
TCTGATCATAGAAGGAGAGTTGACCGATGGTCATCAAAACAGCACGACATGTTGCCATAGTAGCACCTAAAAGATAAATTTCAAAACAGAAGACAGTGAAAGCGTACCATTGAAAAGTCTTGCAGTTCCCTCCTCTTTCATGATTCGGAGCACTCCATCCAGAGCATGTTTGTAGTTTCTTCTCTCGCTCGGAGGCAACTTAAGAAAAGTTGAGAAACAACTCAAAAAAAGATCACCTTGACGTCATTTTGCATTCTTACATTGACAAGATCTCCCGGCGTTCCGACGAGACCTCCTAGAGCTCCTGAGAATCCTGCCAAGAAGGCTTTCTGGTAGAAAGGTAGGGGTTGATCCGAGGGAAATTGTTTCTTCAACGTTTCATAAACTCCAAACCGGGTTGTGGAATAAGTTAACTGTCGTAGAAGAGAGGCGGAAATTCCTGAAACCCTATTATTATCTCAAAAACACTAAAGATTTACCATTATAGAAGGCTAAGACTCCATCGGACTTGTATAACCTCACAGCCATTTGTCCCAGTCCAATTTTGCCCGCTTGCTGTGTTTGAAGATGCACCTAAAATGAGAAGAAAAATATAAATTTTTAGGATAATAGGCCTACTTTCAATAGATCGAGTGGATGAGTGCACATGGCTGCTCCAGCAGAGGCCAGTCCTCCAAAATACCATCTTCCTATTCTCTTCTCCTGCTCTGTGCTCATTCTATCTAAAAGAAAATCATGGCAAAAGTTGTGAATGGGCCGAATTATTGATTCTTGACGTGAAGAGGAGGACATTATAAATTTGCAGGACAAACAAGTGCAGCCAAAAACGAAACGTTCGAGGAATGAAACGGTGAGAGAATGAGGGAAAGCGCTGCGCTGAGAGCCAATTCAACGCTTTCAGAAAAATAACGATCTTTCTCCGGTCTCTTATCAAAACATGGGCAGAGAACTGTGTGCTGTGGCCGGCAAACACAAAACAAGGGGTATAAGGACGGAAGAACGTTTGTAACAGACAGCAGGCGCCTCGTTGGACAGACACCGCACAACATATATAATAATGATAATGAAAGATTATATATGAAAACGTGGTTCCTCAGTCCAGATGTCACACGATACTCTCGACATGTTTGTATCGATTTTGTGGGAAAGTGGCACCTGTTTGTGATCAACTGTGTGAAGGTGAGGTGACCTAGCGAATGGGGAGAGATGGCCAGGGTCGTCACCCAAAGAACGAGTGCCATCAGGACGATAACGTAATATAGAGAAAGCAGCAGCAGCAGCTGTATAGAAACGGGTGTAAACATGGCTACTAGAAGAGGGGAATCCCTGATGAACCGAGAGAGAAAGAGAAGAAGAGCAAATCTCGGGACGGCTTGATGACGCCTCTTTATGTTTGACGGCGGAAACGTGCAAAGTACGAGAAGTTCCAAGGACAACCACACAAGCAAACAGTTTTCGATTGAGATTGAAGAGTTTTAGGACTGCTCGAGGTAGGTGACAGCTGGTGCCCCTTTGACCTCGGTCTAGACGTGTCAAAAAGCCTATCAATAACTCGTTGTTATGTGAAAGGTTTCATCGTAGGAAATCCACTTTTTAGCACCCATTAATTTCAGCGCCTCTTTCCCACTCCCTTTCCTGCTCTGTGGCTACACTGCGGAGCAGTTGTGAGCATTAATTCACGTCCACAAACGCCGCACCAATAATTTACACTCTTGTCCGTTTTTTCTCATATTTACTATATACTACTGCACTGACCCCGAAAATATTGATCTCGGCGTCCAATTGAGCCTCTCCGCCACCTGCTGCGTCTATTTTTGTCCGTTCGCACAATCTTCTCGGTATAATTATAGCTTCTAATTCCCTCCTTTTTCAGCGGAGAGATGAAAAGGCTCACTGTTCATGACAGGAAAAAGCTGCATATACAGAGAGATTACTCAAAGGGCACGCATATATGCTTCAAGACAGACTACCCACGTGATATTGGTCATCTAGTTAGAGAGATTTGGATAAAAACTTCTAATTCAAATTTGCAGATTGATGAAGATTCTTGGACGTCATTTATTACCGAATTGAACTATTTGTATGAAGATGCTGAGAAGATAACAAGTCGCGCTATCTGTGAGACCATGGCCGGATTGTTTACCTGTTATTTGGCCAGGTTTGAAAGAAGATTGGGAGGTTTTAAACATTTAAAGATTAGAATGTGCTATACACCGATTGGATACCAGAAAATGGACAAAATTGACGAGTTCTTGATGGAGAAGAACAAGAAAGTGATGGCTCCGAAGGGCCTCTACGTGATGAATCCCATCGAAAAGGGCTTCCGAGCGGTGAGTTACTTCCCACCACATTATTTTTATTTTTGCTCTCATTTCCAGCTGGAAATTACGCTGCTGCACGAGAAGTTGGATATCAAACAACAGCCAGAAATATATCAGAATCTGCCGAAGAGTCCGCTGATTCCGCGATAAGGCTCACCCATACACGCCAAAGCTAAAGATCTCCTGTTAATGCTTTCTGTACGTTCCTGCCTTCCTCGTCATGTCATATTATACACATAATTCCGAGAAAAAAAGTTTTATCGTCAAAAGAGAATTAGATCAAAGATTGAACGGACTAAGGAACGTATGCAATTTGTCAGAAACCCGTAAAGAAACGGAAACGAGACTAAAATACCAAGGACATAGAAAAAATACAAAAATACAGGGGATATATAGAGGGTTAGTTACAAAAAGCTCGAAAATATCTAGCCTAATAAATGACACGTTCGCTCACCCAGTGTACAATACTTGGGCGTGTTCCTTCTCAACAGTTGACAATTCTAGTACTGAGGGCCCTGATATTGATTCTGATGGCCATATTGTGGCTGCTGCTGTTGTGGGTGCATCATCCTGAAAACAATGTATTGCCTTCAAAATTTATAGATGTACCTTTGCTCGTTCATATACTGCGGATGTTGATTGTATTGAGACTGCATCTGTGGTGGCATTCCCTGGTTTGGAGGCATTCCCGGTCCTGGACCCATTTGCCCGGCCATCTGAGACTGCATCGGTCCTCCCATATTGGTCATCATCTGTCCTTGACTTGGCATTCGTTGCATTCCAGGACCAGGTTGTTGCATTCCGCCGGAAGGGTAGCCTTGTTGGCTCATCGATGGACCTGAAATTGAGGGTCAACCCAAAAACTTGAAGGTACAGGTTTGCTATCAGCTATAGAGCATCATTGCTTTCAATTTTTCTTCAATTTCAGCTCTACCTCTCTGTCTTTTTTAACATCCCACGTGTCTAAACCAGCTTGTTCATAGTTTCAAGTATTGTTGTGTGCAACTGGTCAGTCTAACAACTTTTTGCAGTTACACTTCTTTTATCAGTTTTTTCTTTCCAAAGATAGCCCATTTTGCCTACTACATCTGGAATGAGCTCCACGAGCTACTAAAATCACGAATAAATGCTTTGTTCGGTCTGCATCACAAAAATAATGAAGATAGCTTACCATAGTTTCCAGATTGTGGTCCCATTTGCCCAGACTGATAACCCTGAGAAGAGTATCCTCCACTCATCTGGGACGGATAGGATCCAGACATAGGTCCACTCATCTGCTGAGGACCACCCCCCATCTGATTTGGTGCACCCTGCATCTGAGAATGACCTCCCATCTGTTGCATCGGCGGTTGAGCAGGCAGTCCTCTGTTTGGCATGTTTTGAGGCATCGAACCTAGAGCAGAATTTGAACAAGAAACTGAAGTTACTACCTTGCGACATGCCATGCTGGGGAGCCATTCCCGTGCCCATGTAGGTTGGAGTTGTTTCTTGGGGTCTCTGAGCCATCGACCTGAGAATATTGTTTCTAAACAAACTTTGTAAAAGCTTACATGTGAGATTGCATTGGTTGTTGGTTTGGCATTCCCATTTGATGTTGTGATTGAGATATTGACGTTCCCATGTTTCCTTGACCAGTCATTACCATGTGTCCCTGCTGACCGGCCATTCCTCCACGCATCTCTGCCATACCACCTTGTTGAGACATGCCCTGGCCGATCATATGTCCGGATCCCGAACCCATTTGTTCCATCCTCATCTGTTGCATTTGCGCTTGTGTCATATTTGGCCGACCCTGCTGTTGCATCTGCCCCTGGTGTTGGGGTTGCTGTCCTCCCATGGTGTAGCCTGGAGGAGGATTTCCTCCGTGCTGCATTCCACCATGAGACATTCCAGCATGAGCAGGAGCTGCCATCCCATGTGCTGGTAGTCTCTCCGGTATTCCTTGACCGGGCATTTCATGGGCCTGGCTGCCACCCATTCCGTGGGTCATCTGGCTCTGAGGAGGTGGACCACGTTGCGGTGGCATCTGCTGTCCGGGACCCATGTTGCCCATGCCTCCTTGATGTTGCATGCTCATGACGCGAGGCATATCTTGCACACCACCAGGACCTCCTTGGTGACCACCCTAGAATCAAAGTTATAGAAAAGCATATTCTTACCATGTTTTGTTGCATTCCGGGTCTTGTCATTTGCTGACTTGGTGGTTCTCCCATGCCAGATTGAGGCATATTATGCTCGCTCATTTCGGGAGCTCTCTGTCCTGGTCCAGCCATTCCAGATTGCCCCATGTTCTGAGGCGGAATCCTCTGTTGTCCGATACCTGGTCCCATCTCTCTTCCAACTATTCCTCCTGGTCCCATGTTCGATCCCTGAGGCATTCCAGAAGATGGCATATTCTGCCCGGGTATTCCGTGGGGCTGTCCTTGCCCATAGCCAGGCTGCTGTTGTCCTGGTGGCACTCCCGGTCCAGATATTCCAGGTTTCTGATCCTGCATACGCGGTGCCATCATCGACGGCTGCATAGGAGCTGGCTGGTTAGCATATCCACCCCCAGGTTGCAGTTGACCTGCTGCAAGCATTTGTTTCGTGTCCATGCTCGACACTCTGGGCATCGGATTAGCTCCTCCGGGCATCTGTTGTGGTTGCTGCCTCTGCTGTTGAGCCATCATAGACGAACGATCCTGTTGAGACAGCATTGCTCCTCGATCTGAAACTCGTACTTTAGTAATGTGTACAAATGAAAAAATTACCCATGGTAGTTCCTGGATGCTGAGATGGACCACGATAGGGCATATTTTGCATGTTGCCCGGTTGCATCATCTGCTGGCCTTGATTAGGATTAGCAGTTTGCTGAGACGGCATGTGCTGATGAGGATTTTGCTGCTGCTGCTGCTGAATCGACTGGCCCTGCTGCAATGACATCGAAGACAAAGAATGTTGCGACATTGAGCTATGTTGTGACTGTTGCTGCTGCTGTGCTGCCACAGACTGATGCTGTCCCTGCAAAGGATGATGCTGTTGCGTCATTCCACGATGTACTCCCGGATTAGGTTGAGGTATTTGAGGCTGAGTCGGAAGTTGAGAACTCATATGCTGATTTGATTGCATCTGTGACTGTTGAGCTGGATGCTGTTGCTGACTTGGGTGTTGTTGCGTGGGATGCGTCGTCATTGAGGGATGAGCTTGCGGAGGAGGTAATTGACTCGGCTGAGACGCGCTCATTCCAGGATTCATAGAAGACTGCAGATGTGACGGCATATGATGTTGCTGTTGCTGCTGCTGTTGCTGAGATGGATGCATCTGCTGTTCCCGTTGCATCTGAGCATGATGTTGGGCTTGCTGATGCGAAGGAGGCTGAGCAGTTGGCATTTGAGGGAGTTGCGGCATTTGTGATTGAGTAGGTGGACCTAAACACGGATTTAGTTTGGTATCTTCTATCTATTACCTTGAGAAGGAATAGAAGGTCGAGATTGCATTGAAGGCTGCTGTACTTGAGGATGAGGTTGGGCAGGACCACTAGCATAGCTTGAAGCAGACGAAGGTATTATAGGAGATTCTAAAAACTGTGACTACATCTATAAAATGGCCGAACGTACCCTGAATCGGTGGCTTAAACTCTTTGTGCTCATGAATCGGTGGCTTGTAATCCTGTTGAGGTGCAGTCGTAGACATAGGTTGTGGCTGTCCTGTTGGAATTCCTGAATGGTTAGAGATGAAACGCAGAATCCAAGTCCAAGACAAGACTTTTAGACATATAAATCTCATGCCGACAAAGACACAAAAAGAAAGTAAGCATGGCATGCATCACAATGTCCAAAAGTGGCACAAGACGATCACAACACTGACTTGTTCGATTCATACCCGGAGTACCTTCATGGTTCTCAAGTTGTTGTCGTTTCAAAATGCCATCACGCAAACGCTCTCTTGTTTTTTCATGGGCATCTGCAGTCGCTCTCGTGTTGCTCAGACTCGATGCATTCGAAGAAGCAAGCTGTGATTAGAATTCTTATCTGCACAATCTACAACTTACGGATCCTGGCTGTGAATTCAAAGCAGGAGGAGGTTGAGTACTGTGCCCAGGATTCTGAGGGAACGTGGCGACAGGAGTTGGATTCTGAGGTCCTGGCCAAGAGGGAGTATACTGAGGAGGTGGAGGAGGCTGAATAGGCGGTTGCACAGGAGGAGTTTCCGTCTTGGCAACACTTCCCTGAATCAGATTGTGCTTGGAAAGCAGATAATTCTTACTCGTCTTCCGCGTTTCTCTTGCGGTCCCTTCGAATCTCGACTGACTCTCTTCTTTCTTCGTCCGGCCATCGGAGATGGCTCATCGGAGCCATTAGCACTGCTCGCTGAAATTGGGTGAAGCAGAGAGTCAGGGAGACAGAAACTATTAATTACAACTTACGTCTTCCTCCAGTCGGAGTCAAGGTCTCTGTCGCAATTTGTCCGACGGCTGCTGGCGTAGGAGTGGTTGAATCAGCTCGCTCAATAACCTCCTTCTTCGGAGTGAACAACTTCTCCACTACTGGCGATGTCAACGGAGATTCCTTGTCATCCGGTCTAAGAGGACTCTTTAAGAGTTTGGGTGAGTCTGTTGTGGAAGTCACTGAAGTTTCCGCTGTGGTTGTGGTTGTTGTAGTGGTCGTTGTCGTGGTGGTCGTTGTCGAGCCTGATGCTGTAACCGCAGGAGTTTCAGTCACTTCGATAGCTGGCGGCGCCAAAAATATGTCAACTTGGCCATTCACAATGTTCGTTCCGTTCTCAAGCCACATCATTGGTGGTCGAGCGAAATCATGAGGATGAGTATGGAGCACCACTTTGGCAAGCCAGTGTTGAACTGGAACAGGATTGTCTTCCGCTCTTACTGCCTGAAAGAGTGAGGTTAAAACTTTATCATATCTGGTTTACCTGGAACATGTTGAATTTCCAAGACTGCCTCTGTGCTTCATTGTTCGGAATAAAGCCAGAGACAAAATCGTTGACAGTCACTTTCCACTTGGCAGGATCGTATCCGACCGGCTGAAGAGCAGCACATGCACTCTTAGTTCCTCCAACTGGCACATTAGCAATCGCTTGCATTTTCAGCGGCTGAAAGGGTTATTGAAAATAAACTGTTAACTGCCTACCTTTGACGATTTTGGTGTATCAACATGCATTCCTTGTCGCTCCATCAGTACAATCTCCTTGAATGGCTTAGGAATGGGCAAGAACTTGAAGACATTCCGTGTCTCTCCAGATATCCGGAGGTCGTTGATTTCTCTCTGGAAAGCAAACTTTTCTGCTTTTCTGGCTTTTCTGGTACTCTGATTTTCTTGATAGCCCCAGCAAAGACTACCCATTTGTAGTATTTCTCTCCGTACTCTCCCTCTCCAAGATTCTTGCTCTCAACTTCAGTGATTCCCCACATCATCAGGGTAGAAAGCATGTCGTAGACGGTCTCGAACAATTTTCTAAAGTTTTACTTTAATTGAAGCTAACAACCTCTACCTTTCACTCTCGAAGGAAACCACTCCATAGATCATCAGCTGGAAGAGGAGGAGAGACCATTGCTCGCAGTTGGTCTTGACACAGAGCTGCTCAAAAAGTCTTCCGATCAGATTTAACCGAAGTAGAATTCCTTCTCGTTCACTCGCGTAACCAACGTTCAAAAATATTTTTCTCCTTGGCAACTAAATTGGATTCACAAAACAAAATCAGGAAACTACCTTATGCTTCCACTGCCTGACATACGCTGACAGATTCCTGTATTGGGAGCTGATCAGCTTGTTCCTTGCATCATTGTCACTTGGCTGCGAGCTCTTCATACAGATTGAAATCATATTCACGTAGGCTTGTTGTCGGAGTAGCCAACTGAAATGTCCATGTTGATAAAAACCTCTTCGTCCTACTTTGTTCGAATCCTCTCTGGACTTGAATCCAAGTTGGTATCCAAAATTTTTGATGCTTCCAGGAGAACCCGGCCGCAGACGGAAGATGACGTCTTTTGTGATTTTGGATTGTACGAAGGCTTCGGACACATTTGCACCAGAGGAGCCACGAGCCAGTACTTGGTGATGTGGCGGAGACGGAACTTTTCGTCTGACTAAAGATAGAGTGAAATAGAGATTGTAAGTGAGAACTTACAACAGCCTGTGGTAGGTGTGTCTCAGCAGTGTAGGCAAAATTGAAAAGATCTCTGCAACTCTTGCCAATTTCGCTGAATAGCGGATCAGTGTGACTGGAATGCGATTTTCCGCTGGTCTAAAAATGTACTGTTAGAGAAGACAAAAAATTGTCTACCTCTTTGATCATGAGCATGAGATCGAAGAGAGTAGCTCGGAAATTCCAGAGATTCAGATTTGCCAACAGCTTGTCAATAAGATTCTTTTTTGTTCCAATCTGTGTCGTGAGTTCGACAAGAACTTTTCGTTCTGTCTTTCTGCGAAGACCCATTCGGAGAAGTTGCTGGCCCTAGAGTGAATATATTTGAAAAAATTATGAAGCCTTACCAGCCCATTAAGCTTCAGCCTGTCCTGTAAAAAGTAAGCCATGTCCTTTGTCGTAACAAGTTCGTGCATCCTCATTGTAACCCAGTCTTGCTCGCAGATGATCGTCATTGCCGATGACAGAATCACAGGGAAGTACTGTGCTGTGAAACCGTGGTTCACCAAGACTTCGGGCAAGTAAATGTTTGTAGTCAGGCCTCGAGAGGAACGACACAGAATGTCTTGGAGCACGGACATGTTGAAAAGTAGGTCGAAGAGCACCCGTTTCATGTCAGTCCAATGGAACAATCGAAGAACTTTTTCGTCGGCTGTCTCCGGAAGGAGCTTGGTTCTGACTTTGTTGCCAGTGTAGTGGGGAGACACTAAAGTAAGCCGTAAATTTGTAACTTAGTAACTCACTGATATAAGGTTCATCCGATGCACAACAGACAGCAGACAAGATTTGAAGTGCTAGAGCACAACTGGCTTCAGCCGCATTCGATTGCCGTGCCTCGTTCCAATAGTTCCCCTTTGCCAAGTTTTGAATAGAATAGGTCATGAGCTCCTGTACCATTCTGTTAATCGGGAAAGCCATCTTTCCGGCTAACAGCATGATGAAAGTTACCAGAGGATAGTGGTGCTCACAGTTTGTGACCTAAATCCAAAATATTGAAGCCGGAAATTGCAGAGTCTCACATCGACCTCGTCCAAAAGCTCATGGTAGTTGAGCTGAGCGTGGGTTTGTCCCTTGGTGCAAAGAGCCTTGATTGCCGCGAGCCATTCGTCAGCCATTGATGGGACTTGAGCTGAGATGTTTCCACAGAAGACTGACAAATCAGCTAGACGATCGTAATCCCTCTCGCATTTCTGTAATTTAATATATCGTCAGGAATTTTGAAAATTCTAATAAGATGAAGAACAAAGCTCACTATTGCAGCGAAGAGAGCATTGGTCACAAAAGAGTAGCGGTTCGCAGGTATTCTGAACGACGGAAGTCTCTTCTTGTACTTGTGATACGAGTAGTAACGCCTAAATTGAGTTTGTAAGTATCACTCAAATCAGTTACAATTCTTGAGAGGTGGCATCAAAGACATCCATACAGAACAATGCGTTGTAACCGCTGTATCCCATGACATAACCGGCTCGCTGATTTAAGAATGCCTCGAAGTCGCTGCTGTCACCGTAAATCCGGCATCCGTCCGTCAAACCAGCAGCCAGGAGGTACTTCTTGGAGTAGTTGACAAATGCAGCGATGGTTTTGCCCCAACAAGTCCTTGGGAAGTCTTGAGCTCGGAGCATTCTCTCCACAAGGGCATAGAACCTATAACAAGTCATATTTGAACGGTTGGTCAAGTCGTCTCTTTAACTTGCTTAAAGAAGTAGAGACATACAAGTTAGTAATATGAGGTCCTCTTCCAGAATGCAAGTAGAACTGCCAGTGTTTACTGAGATAGGAAACCAGGACATATCCCATCTGACAGGACATCGTTCCCGGAATCAGGTCAGCAGCTAGAGAACGAACCACCTTTTCCACCATGGGTAGCATTGGCAGGAGCTAAAACCAGGTTGGAACTTGGACCAAAAAGATCTTACAGTCTCGCAAAGCTCGAAGATACCAAAGATGTAACGAGAGTCTTCTAACATGCTGCAAAGAATGTCCAGTCCGTCGGCTGTAGGAATTTGAAGGGATTCACCAGTTATGAAGTCTTGGACCATATCGACAAAGGATTCGATGCACCAGCCGCAGATTATTACTTGATCATAGTAGGTCTGGGTCCTAAACACCAAATAAAAGCAAAAAATTAGAGGCTTACTTGTAGAAAGACAAGGTTTCTTGAACCTTCTGAGCAGTATACCGTTTTGGGCACCAGAACTGTTCCATTTCGCTGATAAATTTCAAGTAGATCTTCCTCTCCCAGATGCTATTGACTTGGAAGGCAATCTTTTTGAGTTCTTCTCGGTGCTTCATAGCTGCGTCACCAGGTCCATGAATGATCATGTCTCTCTGGTTCACCTCATCGCGATACATTTCATTTTGAGGCAAAGGAACCTTAGCAAATGTTTTGTAAAACTTTTAAGCAGATCTTACCTGTAGAAGAATCAAATGCTTGTATGGAATATTCGGTTTGTCGATTAGGGCATGTTTGTCTTTCTTCTTCTTGTGACGTATGGCCAGATGCTTGTCTTTTCGGATGTTTGGCAAGGTGTTGTGATTCCTCTTGTTAGCCCATCGCTGAAAGTGGTTTGTTATTCTACAAATCTTCTCAACAAAAATGTGTAAATGCCGTACGAGTCTTTCAAGAAACCTTCCGCTTGTTTACTAAAGTGTATTCTTCCCGAGCAATGTCCTGCGTACACGCATCTTGCAAAATTGTAGCTCTTGAAAATTGTAGCTACGATTTTTAAAAGTATGTAAAGTCGGAAATGGTAACTTTTTATCCAAAACATGGGGGAAATATTACAGAAGGAAACGGGAAGATATACCCCGTCTAGATAAGATCTCTTTAGTGTCTTAGAAAGATTTTTTGAGAGGTAAAACTTACATCTGGGTTAGCTAAGCATTTATCCAGTTCATAAGCTGGCTTCTTCATTTTCTTGAACCAAGAATAGACGGGAAAGTTGAAGTCATGTTCACTTTGCTTGATCATATTCTTCACAAAGGCATCATGATTAAAGAGACCAATCCGAATAAATTCCGAGTACAGACTAATGATATTTCCGAACTCCACACTTAATTTTGCCTTTTTCATCTAAAAACATACATTGACAGAATGGGAGGAAAACACACCGAAGGACCTTCAGTCCAGAAGAAGTCGTAAAGAATTTCCTGGATGTGGAAGCTTGCAATAAAGTAGGGAGTTCCTCTTTTTAAGGCAGCATATTGGAACAGTTTGGCAATGATACACTGTCTCCAGCTTCCTTCTCTCTCCTCGGTGATTGCCCAAGACAGAATCAATCTCATTCTGTAAAAGCATTGGTAAAAAAGAAGGAAAATCTCCTACCTCAAGCAAAAGTCGATGATGGCAGTGTCCGGACTGAAATTGAATAAGGCATCATGCAGCTTTGGGATAAGATCAGGATCGAAAACTCTTGCAGCGTCCAGTATTCCAATCACATCCAGACATTTTCGAATTTTCTTAGCTATAAACACTGCATTTCTAAGCTTTTTTCCTCGTCCTTACAGTAAAGATCCAGCTTTTTATGACCGACTGCCCATTTGTTCTCAACAGCTTCACTTCTTCTGACAATCTCGTCGTGCTTCATTCGGACAAAACGCATCCAGCGATCGTTTTCTGAAAAAAAAGCGCTGTTAAAAGGCTAAATATGACAAATTGCCGGGTCCTGGCGGAAGGGGTAGCTCGAAGACTGGACAAGGAAGAAGATCTAGAGGTGAGCCACAGAACTGGGTAATCATGTACGGGATGCTCTTCTTTCTCTCCGGCTGAAAGTTTTTGGTTTATCCGAATAAGAGGTAGTAGTTACCATGAAGCCGTTCCAGATCAATGAGCCGGGATTTTCAACAACAATATATTGTAGCATTGCAGACAAAATATGGATGTTCTTTTTCAAAGCACGACACTCAGCCAGTTTGTGGAAAATGTTGATGTAAACATCTTGAGGAGGGAGCTGTACTTGCTTTACAGGCTCCTTCTTCTTCTCTTCCTCTTCGTCAGCCTCCTCTTTAGTTTCACCCTCTTTTCCCTCATCCGGCTCCTCTTTTTTGATCAGCTCCGGTGGAGGCGGAGACGGAGTTGGTGGTGGAGGTAGAGGCGGAGGAGTTGGTACTCTCTGAGGCTTTAGGAACTCTTCCTCGTCGTAAAATGACTTGAACTCGAGTTGCATCCTTCTCAACTTCATTGCCAGCATCTGGGCACATCTTCTGGCCATCAAGTTATTATAGCAGACATACTTCAGGAACTGGGCGAAGAACAGGAGGAAGATTCTGAAAGGGTACGTAAGTCTCGTCAGACCTTCTTAGAAAGTGCCTCACCCTACTTTTTTTCAGTCTCTCGCTTGACTGTCATCGAAATGATGATGTTCAATACGTTTCACATAGTCTGCTTAGGATTTAAAATGAAAAAAAAAAACTTTGAATTTTCAACACTCCTACCTGCGAACGTTATTTGCGGACCACGGTACCCGAAATTCTAAACAGTCCGGTTTCACCTAAATGGCAAGAGCCTAGAAAGTGTGTCCCTTCAATGGTTTTATCTTTTTTTTCCACATATTCGTCTAGTTGGTTTTCTCGCCATTTTACACTAACTTTGAGGTGATGTTTCAAACGAAAACAGCTTTTTTTCAAAGTGTATTGCCCGCAGGGGAAGAAAACAAATTATATTCCTACCTGAGATGAGACGGCTTTTCCGGTAGATTCATCAGATCTCTGTATTTTGCCTTGTCATGCGGATGACGATGTTTTTTCTGCAGGTAAAATTTACAAAACAGATCGATCAGCTCGTTTATAAACTCTTGCTTGTCCACAATACTGTCCTATAAGCCGTTTTCATTAAAAAAATGTTTCAAATTCCCTACATCAAAGGCTCGTCGTGCCAGCTGAGTCACATATTGCCACTTTTCCTTGTAGATCGTGGAAGCGGTCAGGTCTTCCAGTGCCCACATTTTCCGCAGTAAATCCTGGATCGCGTAGTGAAAAGCATATCGGAAGACTGAAAAAGGTCAAACTTTAAAGTAAACTCATTTTCCAACCTTTCACGGTAGTTGAATTGTAGAGCCCGTATTGTTGCAACAGCCATATCGCTCGATGTGGCGGGACTCTGTAAATGCCGACATGGGATGCTAATCATGAGAATGAGACTTACTTAAAGTCCGTCAGGTATTCGATTACCTCTTCCTTCGAGCGGAATTGTGTATACGGAATCCGTTTGGTGAGTTGCGGAAACGGTTTTCCTCTGGCCAGATCGGAGAAGAAGGCACATTTGTCTTTGATCTTGTTCCCCGATGACTGAAAACAGGTGGACTTATCAATTGTATGCAGAAATTGTGAGACTGTAGTGGTAAAATTTTGATGTTAAATAGATCTGTAGGAATTATACAAAGATCAAGTTCTACAACGCTTTTCAAAAGGACATTCCGTAGATTACTTTTGAACGAGTCCTCAAGAAATAAACAGTGTAAGGGGGAGACTTACCGGCTGTGCTGGAGTATTCATAAGTTCCTTCAAGGCCTTCTTTTTCTCCTTGTCTAGCGTAGCATTGATGTCAAGTTTGCGGTTGAGAGACTAAAATAAGCATTATAATAAACTTAGTCTCATAAAGTGTACCCATTGTATCAAGTTGGCTGCTTTCTTGCGAACATCATCCAATTTTCCGAGCTTTGCCTCCCTTCCATGAAAAACTAGAGAGTCATGTTCGAACCCTGTTGTAGGAAACTAAAAGCAATTCTTTAGTTCAACTAACAGAGAAAACGCTACCAAATAACCACGGACAATCCGCTGTGTCGAGAGATTGTCCTCCTCATTTCGAACATCTTGGGGGTAGACATCCGCTGGACCAAGTCCTGCAAAATATCAAAGTTTCTTTGAAAATATATTAAAAACTCACTGTGTGGCTTGTTCCTCCGGACCGACTTTTTGTCTACAGTGGTCTGGAACCATGTAATAACGCTTGACTTGGTAGTGGTCATGTCATCAGGGCATCTGAAAGTGTTTGGTTGAATGCATAATGAGGGAAAGTTTTTAAAAGGTGAGAAACTCAATCCTATGAGTACTATACGGTTAATAAGGATCTAAACAGACACCGACACCTGTCATCTTGTGAAAAAAAATGATGCGTGGGAGATTCTCACGAGAGTGCGCGAAGTAACTAAACGTATTGCTGTATTCTCTTTTTTTCTTGCACCTTCTGCTATTGTAAAACGGTAAAAATAAAGGAAACTATTGAAAGATAGTCTCGAAGCTCGTGAAGAAACCAACTCGTTAAAGGTTGCCATGCTGTGTTTTCTGGGAAAACGATATTTCCGTGGGAACTTTTTTCTGCTATCTAAAAAGTTATAGTAAAGAAAGGCAAGAACGCAGCTTGATGAGTTAAATGCAAACTTTTAAACCAGTGACATCCTTTGAAATGCTTTGCAGCCTTGAAAAGTCAATTTTTACACGTGGCTATAAAACGAAACTATCCCAAACTTTGGATGGAAGTGGTTTTGCTATATTTTTTGTGGCAAAAACCTTGGAAAAAGATAACAAAATCACTCTATCCAAGAGTCTGACTCTTGGCGTCTTCTTTGCAGTCCTAAGTCTCAAACTAAGCCCAAAACGAGTAGAAAACAGTTGAAAATCAAGCCTTCCAGAAAAAGAGAAGAAACGTGCCGACGTACTTCCTAACGCATTAAGCGTGGGAATCCCCCTAAACGAAATTCGCGCTCCGGGATGAATCAATAGCCAGGAGTTTGACTGCGGGTCTTTCACTCAAGAAACTGGGTCAACCAGTCCTCAAAGTTACTCCAAATTACGGGATGAGCAAAAAGTTTCAACTCCTTTTGGGGGTAAAACGTCTAGCCGAAGCTCTGTTGTTCAGCGGATGTGTGCCTGATGCATCACTCGCGCGACCGGCGGCACATAAGGAAAGGTCAGACTCACCCAGGAATATCTCGAGTCGGCTGCTGGGCCATGTGTCCACGAGCCGTATGCATACTGTTCACATTCAGTTTTGTAGAGGTCGGAAATCAGTTGGTGGCGGGTGCAATGTCACAACTGATAAAGATTATGTTCGAAAAATATGTTCGGGGAGAAAGTGGAACACAGGAGAAGATCGAGAGCGAGGCACGAAAAGCGATAGAATGAGGCTCGAGCACTAACATTGTCTTGGTAACATCAGTATTTTTTCGGAGCGAGCAGATTAGCGCAGGGAATAGCACAAACAGCCAATATTTTTTCAATGTTTCTCGTTTCTGGCACTCCATTGATTGCTGTCCTGCTTACTTATAGCTAGTGTCTACTCAAAAAGTACAGCTTTTCCGAAAAACATCTGACTTTCTTAGGCAATACCGAGTAGTTCAACCTTAAAGTTTTCTTAGAGTAGAAAGTTTTATGGAAAATTAGTTAAAAAGCAAAGGATGAATCTAAACTCTGCATAGCTCGCAGAAAATAATTCTGTAAATGGAGCAGCTGCCTAGTTCTGCTCATAAACGCCGACAAAGAAGTTCAGTTATTGAATTGGCGGTCACTTGAAAGACATTTTTTTTTTTTGAAATTAGCCCTAAAATCGATACTTTGATCCAGGAAAACCGGCGAGAAGCGGAGGATCGACCTATCTCTCAGAGTAATTAGGCGTGGTTTTTTTCATGCCCTCGACGGGAAAAGGAAGACGGCCTTCTATTGAATTCCACGTAGAGGGAAGCTCAATTATTAATATTTTCAACAGGGTACATTGAACGCATTTGCTCCCCTCAGGCTCGCTCAATTAGATCAGCAGGTGATAATGCTTTCATTGCAACAAATAGAATACCCATATCAGTGTCAAATGGGGGTGTGAACATTTTGTCAAAGAGGGAAAACGAATTTTTTTTAGGTAAGAAACAGCGGTTTGTCAACACGCCCGGCGAAGAGTGATGAGGGTGCAGAAATGCGATTCGCGAGGTCTCTTTTGGCTGAAAATCAGAGTGACAATAGAAAATGGTTAATGGATCATACGTCGTGTGAGAGTGCCGCTCGGCGAGACGTTGTCATAGCGGCTAATTTCCAAATGCGTACTGTCCCGACTATCGCTCGACCATTCTTCAACTGGCGAAGATCGCTCATATAATGGCCTCGAATTGAACATGTCGTCAGTGTCCTCGTCCATAATACCTAAAAACTTGTCATTTCTATAATGGAGTTGAACGATTACTGCATTCCTCCTGCTTGAACATAACCCTCTTCTCCTTGCCTTCAAAGGTAATCTTCGGGTTATCACTAGCAGTCGACTTTTCAGTGGCGCTCTCACGTCTGAAAAGCAGTTGAATATCGTCTTTTTTGTTAATTAGCCACCTTATTATCTGTGGCGTCAAGAAAGCTCTGCCCGGCGCGACATCCTCACTATAATGAGACGTGGTCGAGACAGTTATTGAGTCGTGCATCCACTGAAAATGGCCTAATTTAGTTTAAACGAGACGGTCTCCGTAAGACGGTTCTATTTTGTCAACAAATGCGAATCACTAGTCTTAGCCTGTCACAACATTAACCGTATCCGTTTCAACTGTCCCTGTCAATTCTATTCATGTCAAAAAATGTTTTTGCCGTGTTCGTTTCGCTGTCGGTCTCTCCTCTGTTATCCGGTCGTTGTCACCCTGACTCTGGTAAACTGCTCCCCTTCTCTTGCTTCCAGTCTGTCTCCTCGTATATCTTCCAATCCTCCCAAGTTATGAATATTCAGATCACCTGCTCATTTTTGCTCTCTTCCCGTTTTCTCGACGATGGTGAGGGTGGTGCCTGTGAATAATGACGGTTACGAGAACTGGGAGACGGAGGTGGCCTGGATGTCGGACGAAGACTTCTGGCTCGCTCTCGAAGATTCCTCACTCCTCCTCTGAGCTCCTCCATTCCTCTTGACATGAATGAAATAATGGAAGGAGTCCTTGAGCTGTGCAGAGATGCATCGGTCGAGTGAGATCTTCTCCATTTGACCTGATCCTGTGAGATCGATGAAGTCATTCCTCCATTCACCGTGGAACGTCTGCCAAACTTCCAGAAACCCTCAACGGAACGTCCACGCAAGAACCTTGGCCATTTGGTATCTGCGTCAGACCTGAACACAACGTGAACTTGTCACTGATCTCGGTTTACCTCATGTCCGACACAGTTGCCGATTTTGTGATCATGGGATTTATCGATTCCCAGGAGAATTCTTTGCTCCTGCCCACAAGGGCAATGGCTCCATCTGAAACACCGAATCAGAGAACAGAATTTTGAAAAAAAGAGTGGGTTTCACGACATCGGTAGAGCCTTTGCATCCTTTTACACCTTGATGAATGCGCCATATGTATTGATCACTTAACGACTATTGAAGCGTTCTTTCCGGACCCACATCTCAACTACACCTCAATTCCATGGTTAATCAAAAGGCTAGACGAAACTACGTTGTTGTTTCCATTGTTTTAGGGCGTGTCAGTGAAAGGTTATGTAAGGGTCGCTATCACGCAAATCTACACTTCAAGCTTACCGTGAATGATGAAGGAACTCCTCTGAGCGAGAGACTCGTCAAACAGATCCTCAGCATTTGATATGAAATGGTTGCAAAGTGCCGTATGAATGTTCAACCCGCTAAGTAGATGAGACTCAGCTGCTCCATTAATTGTTGGGGGAGCCCTAAAAACTATTAATGCGTTCGTTTTGGACAAAATACTAACCTAAATAGGTTTGGTGCCCAAACAATTGCAAGATTTTTTGCTGTCATATCCGTCAAATTGGTGTGTTCACATAGTCGATGCAGATGATTAAGCAAGTAACTGGCAGTACTGAAACTTTCATGCCAAGTATTAATGAAAAGTGCACCTGTAATGATGTGGTGGCAACGACAACAGAACTTCCTTCAACTTTTCATCTTTCTGACCCTCCGGAAGTTCATAGGCAGCCTGGAATTTGGCACATGGTATTGACGGTTCGCGTGTTGCTATGCACCCTGACAAGTGACCCGGAGGGAAATCACTTACCACAATGTCAGAATAGGCCTCGTAAGTGAAGAGAGGATTGGGAAGTTGGCGGAAATATTGCTTTAACAAAGAAGAAACCGAGTAAATATCTCGTTGACCGAAATCGAACAAGTCTGGGTCATTTCCGTTGTCAAATTTGGCTCTGAAATGGAAGTTCACACACAAAATAATACTAGATAACCTGAGTCTTTGGATATTGGACTGGATCCCACATTGGCGATAGATACCAGTGACGATGCCAAGCTTTTCAATAGCCTCGCAGCACCGTTCCAAAATGAGCGGAACTGGAACAACCAGTGTAAAAGTGAGATTGCCCGTACCATTGCGTTTACACTTATCCAAGTGTTCTGATAGATCCATTCCAAAGATTGGTTCTCTTCTTCGAACCCTGTTTCGTATTATATCCGTCATTCTCTTGGTGCTATACTAAATTGAAAACCTACACAAAATAATAGGAACCACCAACTTTTCGATGGGGTGTAAGGGGTGAAGGAAGTCGTTTGTCATCAATCAGCCTGACGCAGTCACTTGGGAAATAGCCAACCTAAATCCCGCTTAGGTGAATTAGTGTTGCAAATGACTGTTAATGGGAGCGATGAAGCGCGAACTCTATACATGCGATGAGGTGCGCGCGCGTGAGAGAGACTATAACATTTTGAATTTTATGGCGTTCGAGAGAGAAAGAGGATATCTACTATTCACTAAGACCACGAAAACAAACCTCCACTCCTCGCGCGTCCAGATCTCGGCTGCCGCGTTTGTTGGCAGCAATCGTCAACTTGGCCTTCCAATAAGTTGTAGCGTTGTGGGGGGTCACGGGTTGCATCTCGATGATTGATAGGATATCTCCGACCTAAAAGATGTTTGTTTTTCTACTTTTTTTGTCTGGGAATACCCGCAATCTCAGCTGTGACAGATCCTGGGGTTCGAAATTCTTGGTGACAACAGCAGCGGCCACTGCCGGCACATTGACCGCAGTTTCTTCGGCTGGCTCAAAACGATTTCCACGGCAGTCAAGCTATAGTTTGGTATTTTATGAGAGAACAAAGCCTTACCTCCAAAAACTTGAGAACAGGGTAGCATGTAATGAGACTGCCGGTCAGCTGTGATAGCCTCGCGGTATAACGTTGAAGAATGTCCTAAAACAGAAGGTGGATATAGGATTTCCCTGAGCAAACACTCGCTTTCAACACAAAGATATAGAAAAACAAACAACGCAGCTAGCGTTAAGAACTACATGCTGCATGTGGTTACTGAGTCACTTCTCTCGCAAAGCTGTTAATTACCATCAATATTGATCTTGGCCTACCCAAAACCTAGGCGTAGAAAACATAATCCACTTACTTCCACTGCGCTAATGTCTGCCTCATTTGTCAGTTCAATCTCTTCCAATTTCGAATACCGACGTTCAAAGATGCATCGATGAAGCTGACTATCGAAATTTTTGATTTCTTCCAAGTCTCTGACAATTGACCTGGAAATCCATTGTAAACGTTTAGAACTTTGAGCAGTATTGCTGATAAAAAATCGACATTGACATTAAACAATAAAGTAGGTTGAATTCGAACTGTGCGCGTTGAAAATGATCTCGGGTTTACAGTTTTGGCATACAAAACTTTGCATTTTCAGACTTTTCACCGCTATAAATCTTGTGATATCGCTCAGCAAACCATTACTCAATATCGAAAAAAAAATGAGAGCTCAACGGGAACCAACTGCAGAGCCAGACTGGCGTTGCCGAGAGCGAGTTACAAGATTTTTATCATTTACTTACACCCAAGTTTGTTTGTTAGACACCACTGACTCACACTCACCATGTTACCGCGTTGCTGGTAACAGCCATTTCTATTCGAGTAACATTGTCAATGGGAGCTTTTCGGACTGCGGTCAATCTAAAAGATCCATGTAGTCTTCAACATTTCACTCAAATCTTACATGATCAGCACTGGTCCAATTTCCACAAAAGGATAATGAAAATGTTCACATTCATTGAGTCTTTGTATCCTGAAAATTTTTCTTTACAATTTCACGAACACGTCATTCACAAAGATTTGGTTTGCCTCGAAAAAACTGCACGCGGAGTTGGACGCCGCTCTGCCGTTATTAATGGACGGCTGCTATGTTAAACTTCGCGACAGAGCATCCAGACCGAGTGACCACACATGAGCACGCCGTGACCGTTACACGACAGAGAACAGGTGCGCTTACCTCCGTTGAACTCTCCAAGGTAGAGGACTTCGGTGAGCTGCGACTTCCAACTCTTGAGGCTCCATCACATGTCGAGGTTATAATAGCCAAAAAACTGAAAGTCGTCAGTTAAAACAGCAGATCTTATGTGTTTCCCGCGAAGAAAAGGAAGGAACTGTTGACAGAAACAGTTCGAAATTGATCAAAAAGTTATCAAGGATGATGTGAAACTATTTGGAAAACAAATCATTGCGATCTGTGTCCTGGATAACTAACTGGGTAGAAAAGATACCAACTCACTGAAGGCAATAAGTTTTTCTGGTTATGCTTCTTGGTCCGAGGGAAAAAAACAAACTGGCTACAAGGCTCTGTGAAGTGTGGTTTATTTGATACTCCTATCGGAAGGGCTAGAAAATGCTGAATGTCCTTAAGGAGATTCGATTTACAGGAAGCTTTACTGCAGTTATCACTTCAGTACTTAGTAAAAACAGATACGTGATAGAGTCATCCCTCTCATCGTGAAATGACGAATATGTGACAGAGACGGTAGCCGGGAAGGCAACAAAATAAGGAAAGAGGAAATGAAGTTGAAAAGACTGCGCTAGTTGATGAACATCCTCCTCTCTCCCCCAAAACGCCGTTATTTTCGCTCTTGAGCCTGCCTCTTTAAATGATCTCGGTACGGATATTAGCAGAAAATGGTAGGCGTTACTATTTTCAAAGTAAAAAGTGACCAAACAGAAACGGCTTATTATTGAGGCAAAAACGGCAGTGAAACGTGCGGGCGTAGGGGCCACCGTCGGTCGAACACCTGACACGACATGTTAAACTGCAATCTGGCGGATCAGGCAATTGGACCATCCAAGTGCAAGTCGTGTTATTAGAACACAGCAATAGGCTATGCAAAATGATCCGGGAGTGGAGAAAGAGAGCAGACAACAAGACGAAAGAACGGAAACAGTGTCTATAGACGAGGCGGCTGACCAACAAACATGTGTTCTTGTTTGAAATCCACTCAAGGCTGTACTCTCCTGTCCCCCTGACTCATAGCACTAGGCTGTTGAACGAGATTAAAATGTCAGCACAGACAAAGGTTTGAGAAAGGTTGAATTAGTACAAGTAGAACCCTAGAAACGTATGAAGAACATGTAGCAAGTGTGCCCGGAGTTTTGTTAAGAATGACAGCTGTTTCTTTCAAATACCATTCTTTCATTCTTCCGATGCAAGAGACTTGAGTCACAGCGAATAATTCACGCTTCCGGAGGAATTTCCTAGCACACAACTGGAATACGTTGGTATCACTGGGGAAGGGGAAACAAGTGGTCAAAAGGAACGATAGAATTAGCAAACAAGAACTGACAAATGAATAAACGCAAATAGTGCAAAATAAAAAGGAACAAAACAAGTAGATAAGACATGTCCAGTCTAACAATCAGACCTCACTGAAAAAGTTTTGAAAATGTCACTCCCTAACTAAAAGGTAAAGTTAAGAGGTAAAATTTCTATCCGAATCAACGGCAGAAATCCTTGGTCAAGCTCTTGCGGGGTCTTGCGACGACTTCGGGCCTGTGCTGACACTTTAAGCTCGGCTTCACTGAATCTGCCTGGTGCAGTCGGAGTCACTTCTCCACCAGTTTCTTTTGAACAACCAGCTAGCTTCGATTACGTTTTCGAACGATTCAACCTCCCGGACCCCTATGCTCCCCAACTGTCACGACCCTGTCTACGGATCGCACCAATTCTCTGAGTTCTTCACGTATCGTAAATACCGCTACCACGGATATCTCCACTGCTCCCGGTTCACGATCACCCTGCCGGTCCAGCCTACTGAATCTGTTTCTACTATGTGCAACGCCTTAGTTTGTGCCGGTCTCGTCAGTTCACTTCTGCCAACTGCATCTGAGGCGGGATCGACCACCGCCACTCCCGGCGCTCCTACCGTGCCCTGGAACGCGGCTACATCTTCTCTAGTTTCGGCTACTAGTCTTTGTGCGACTCCGGCTACGGGTCTCGGTAATGTTACGAACACGATTGCCTCCTCCGGCTTCCGTAAGATGTTGCTGTCCACGATCTGCAGGAATTAAAGGGTCGAGAGCCGTAGAAAGTCTGCTCCATATCGACTAGGCTCCAAATTGCACTCGGGAGCTTTCCGTTTGTCTTAATTTAAATAAAGACTGTTGCAGCACGTGCACTCAAAATATTCCCGCCGGTGTGAGTCAGCTCGGAGTCTGCATTTGGAGCCTAATTAATACATGATAGATAAAAATGTCTTTGGAAATGTATACTGATCCCCACAAAGCTGTGATTAAAGGATAGTTTGCAATTCTCCTTTCCTCAAAGCTGTGTTTAGAAGGCATGAGTCATACCGAAAAAACGCGTTGCTGTTTTCATCCTCTCACATTGCTCTCACTTTATTTCTTACTCAATTTTTTGTTATAGACCAATGAACAAAAAGAATACCTTTCCAAAAGATGACTTTCCTTTATGAAGTCGCTCACTAGTCTCTCACGCAGTTTTGTCGCATGCGTTGGCAAGAATCAATAGGATACGGTAGGTCTGGAGGCAAGGTGGCCCATAGCGCAGTGCGTTTGAGAAATTATCTCATCGGTCTGCCCTACCCTTCCCGCCCAAAGGGGGCACCCTCTCTAGAATACAGTCTCTCGTTTTACCGTTCCATTCTTTCAGTCGGCTTTAATCTTTCATTTATTTGTTAGCATCTGGATGTTAATGAAGAGTCAAGCGCTCGAATCTTGTCTAAATGAACGCCTCCACAACCCAAAATAGTATCATCAGCTAATGAGATACTCTAAAAGATCTTTGATACGGAATATAGCGCTGAGAATGGTAGAGGGGCGTACTATTTAGAAAATCATAGTCTCTCAATTGAAAAATGTTTGTGCGAACCACCCAAGACGTAAATGAGTTCAAACCGACCTGTGTTGGTAGACCAAACGTCCGATCAGACATCTCGTCAGATGGTGGGAAAGAAAGCTCTCGTCAGGACCCGCTCAGTTTTTGATAGAATGGTCTCTTCCGCGCACATTGGCTGCCTGAAGTTGTTGTGTGAGAGCATGTCGATTGAACGCTTGCATTGCAGGATCAGTTGCGCGAATTGTGGTCTTAAATACTCTACCAGCCCTGTAGGCATATCACGAGCAGGGTTTGCAAAGAGTTTTTTGAGGACGGCCTCTGTGCACTTGCATCCTCAAATCACTCTATTTTCCGATTCAAATCGTTCAACCTACGCGAGGCATTTTGTCATACAGCCAGTAGTTGTTGTCGAGGCCCCGACAAGGGGAGATGTTGCAAGGGACTGGTGAACATAGGTGTGGGACTAACGTGAGATAGACCACCTAGGTGACAGCTTGTGCCAGGAACCGACTGTGACTCAGTGGAATCTGTTATCTTACCGTACCGGAAAAATCACATGTTTTCTACTAACTCATGTTCATGGTATTAGAAGGTTGAGTGCTTCTAGCCCCATTTATTAGTGTTCCTCCATTTTCTTTGATAGATCTATTTTGCACCATGACACCTTTTTTTGCAACAAAAAATGGATGTAATTGCCACGAGTCTCTTTGTCAGCTCATTGATTTCTTTAGCAAATGTCCCAGATTAAATGTTCCCCTTAACTGCACTTTCGTTTCTCGGGTCCATTCTCACGCACCGTAGAGCCAAGACAGCCGTCTATGACATACCAGATAGAGTGGAAGAGAGCGAAAGAGAGACCGAGAGACAGAAAGACAAAAACAGGTAGACAAAAAAAAGAGAGAAAGATAGACAAATAGACCGAGTGACCGAGAGGTTAAGAGACCTAGGAACAGAGAGGCAGAGCGACAGAGAAACTGGGAGACAGAGAGAAAAATAGTGACAATTGATCTTGGAGAACTTCCTCTCACCGTTCATTTTTTCAATTCCCTCTTGAGAATTTCGACGAAGCGGTCGGCTTGTCCGTTACTCTGAGGGTGGGGGCGGATTTCAGGTTCCTAATGCCATGATTCGAGCACCAACGTGAACTGCGTTCCGTTGTCGCTAACAATCAATTTTGGAAATCCCTAAGTAGAAAACAATTTTTCCATGACTTTGACAGTTTTTCTGGCTGTAATCTATTTTAGAATCTCAATTTCCGGCCATTTGGACCACGCATCGACGATTACAAAGTAGAAGATACCATCACTAGGACCGGCGAAATCGACGTGAATTCGCTTCCAAGCGTTTTCGGCAGCTGGCCAAGGACTCAACGGAACTTTTGTTGGAGTTTTCAGATTGATTGGCAATTTTTACACGATAAGACAAACTTTTCAATACCTGAGTCAATTTTAAGCGAATACACGAAACCTCGGACTAGCTGTCTCATCCAAACAATGCCAGGCCCACATGTAAGTTTCTAAGCACTTTCAACCAAAGTTTTTCGAAAATGAAGACTTTTTCTCCTACCATCAGGAAATTTCTGATAATTACTAGCTGGGAACGTCGCTCGAAGAAAGGAAGGAGATTTGCAGAACTTTCAGGCCTCGAGACAGCGTCTCTCCGTGGTACCTACATCCAGGGCAAAAACGAGAGCCGGTAATTTTTAAATACTATAAACGAGAACAACGATATTTTTAGGAAGTCAAGGATGACCAGAAGCACCTTCGAAAGGTATTCAGTGTTTGTATATTCAACTTAACGTAAAAGTCTCTTCAGAGTGTGTACCGCCAGTGCAAAAGAAGATACCCCTGCTAAATGTTTCCCGGTTAACATTGGTTTTTTCGACAATAGTCTTATGTATTGTTAAATACTAAGTCATTTCCATTTATCTCTGCGCGACAGCTGATATTTTTTAAGCCGTACCGGTATTGATTTGCGACCTCCATAACATGGGCAGATCAGGGGTGCGCGGCCACGAGGGGTGTTCGCAATACAGCCATTTTGGGACAGAGTTGTGAATCTTTACAAGTCTCATATCGTCCGGATTCCTGACAGTAAGTACTCAGTTAGAAGAATACGACATGTCAAGTTTGACTCTCGCTAGGACTACCTGCCTCCGTTTATCTTTCCCAGTTCGCTTTCTTCTCGAAGTCCGTCTCCTGTGTTCTTGACAAAAGATTTTGCGAAGTTTCAGGCGCAAAGAACACATCATCGTGGCATGGCAATGATGAACAGAGATTGACTTGACAACTCATGGTATGTTCGATTAGCTGTTTTTGTCTGATATACTAACCGATAACTTGCAGTAGTTACTACTATAACATTTCCTTTCAGAAGTTCTCAGATCCGATAAATTTTGCCGCTTCATTAGACGTGGGAAACCCGCCCTGTCAAAGACGTCAGCGTCAATCTTATGGGTTCTCTTAACTTTGTTTTGCTGGAATACGTTCTCTTACAAAAGTGCCAGATTTAGTTAGGCCTACCCGAAGGTGCTTCCCCCCCCCCTCCAATCCGTTGAGCCTGCTGCTTTTCATTCCATACACAATTATATCCAGATTTAGAGAGGAGAACGGATGACTTCCGCCAATCTCTGTAGCTGTAGGCGCTGTCGATCAGAGCAATCGCACTGAGAACCTGTCCAATTCATCTTTCTAATTTCCTCTCGAAGTGTTATCGGCGAGACCTGGTAGATTTGTAGTTGGATTTCTAATACTTTCTCTTGTTTGCTGTAATTATAACTTTTTGTAAGGGTTCAGGCAGCTTTATTTACAACAAAAGTGAATCTAGTAAACCACGTTCAACGAGGAGTGTTAAAAGCTTGTTTATCACAACGTTCACTGGATTTAAAGCAAGGATAAGTGCATTGTGGGCTGATACATTTGGCTAGTGAAGGCACTCGAATGAGTAACTTAGACTAATGTTTGTAGACTAGAGAAGCAGCAGAATGCAAAGTGAATAGATACATCATAATTGGGGTTCAAGCCGATGGAAGAGCATGACCAGTTTCCATTAGAGGAGTTCCAGGCTGAGATGTTTGCGTCTGCATTTCACGAGTACGGCCATTGTTGAAAGAAATGACGCGGTCAGTGCTCTTGCCGATCTTAACAGGGCGCTAAATGATTGGAAACACGGTTATTCTACCTTTTTGAGCAGCGTGCACAGCTTATCGATGTAGGGACGTTGTTTGTGAGTGTACTCGATACAGTCCCACATCATGGCAGCGATGACATGGTCGTCCTTGGCAGCCAGACTGATTTCCTTGTGCAGAGGAGCTGAGAGGCGGAAGAATGGCTTCCTAATGGCGTTGCACCAGGAGCGGGATCGGTCTACTGGAGCTCCTTCAGTTGCTGTCACCTAAAAAGTCCACTAAAAAAGTTTTGGTAACAAATACCTGATCAACAAGAATCAAACTGAGGTTGACCACCGAGAAGACACTACTCAGGGGCTTGTTCAGCTCAACGTGGAGCGGGTCCAACGGTGAGAGAGGAATTTGACCGGTTCCTAGAGAAAGCATACATCCGACTTCGACGTTATCTTCCTCTCGTTGCTGAACAAAAACAATATTGGGTCAAAAACACATGTATTTTTACCAGATAGGCGTTAGTTCCATTGTACAGCTCCACTTCGGCCAGAAGATCCAGTGCCGGATTATTTGCGATAATGCCTCCATCGATGTACTTATTGTCAACGGGCGAGAAGAACATCGGAGCGGCAGAGGTTCTCCGAAGAGCTTTCCAGGTCGGCATAACTGAAAATATTGAAATCAGCTTTTTGATTGGTTTCTTGGAGGTTTTATCGCAGCAAATGGGAAACAAAGATATTGCAATCAGCTACGAAGATAGTACGGTTAGGTAGTTTATGATTGAAATCGATTTACTAGGAAGACGTTCTAACAGCAAGACTTCAGAAAATTGGATGATTTGTACGCAGACATTGTACAGACTAGCTTACCTGCAGGATCGAAGAACCCCAGATCATCGTTCTCCTTGTCCGTCAGGGGAAGCCGGTAGTTTCTCATGAACTCGAGCTTGACCGGGAAGTAGTCTGCCTTGACAGTGGAGATCATCAACCTCGGACTCTTAATCTCGCTCAGGCTCTCATGTCCCATCTGAGCCTTCATGAATGTCTCCAGCACAGCCGAATTGAAAGGCCGAGTCCAACCGTCAAAGATGAGATCCTTGAACCGGAGATAGATGTGTTGACATTCTCGCAGACTCTTGCCTTAGAAAACGAAGGTAAAGCAAAAACAACTGGAACTACCTTGAGCCAAGGCTGTAGCGACGAGTGCTCCTGTAGAGGTACCAGCTACCCAGTCGAAGTAGGGATAGACAGACTCTCCCATAACTTCCTCAATTGCCATCAGCATCTGAATGATGACCAGACCACGGATTCCTCCTCCATCCATCGACAAGAGGTTGACAAAGTTCTTTGGCTTTTCTCCTCTTTCAGCAATCTCTTCCATGCGACGAATCAGTGTCTCATAGTAAATTTTCTGAGTGAAATCCCGAATCGGCTGGTTGACCTCTTCGTCAGGATCTACTGGATACTTGTCAGCGTTGATGGCAGCGCTGCTGGATCTCGGGCTCTCGCACTCGATGAAAGATCCGCTCTGGAACGAAAAATGTAAAAAAAAAGAATTGAATAGAAACCTTGAGAAGCCCCAACATCGACTCGTTCACACATCCGGATACACAGCCCAATCGCTTTGCAACACATCTCTTGGCACCACAGAGAATGAGCGATTTCAATAGAGTCATTCTGAGCAGAATTAGAAACGAAACAAGCTCTCCTACTCTCTCAGCCGAGCAGCCAAATGTCGAGGAGTATCTCCGTGATGGTTGATAAGATTCGGGTCAGCTCCAAGACACAGAAGAAGTCGAGTGGCTTCCAGGTTCTTCTGGGAGACGGCAATGTGCAAAGCTGTGTTTCCATCATTGTCTTGAGCATTGATGTCACAACAGTATGAGGAGAGAGTGATGATCAGGCCAATGTCTCCCTGAAAAGGATCAGTTTAAAAGACTCGTATCGCTGGGTCTAATTGTATCCTTCTCGATAGACTCCTATGCCTGTATAGAGACTTGTGACAGTTCTTAGGACTTAAATTTATCCTTGACAATCTAGCGGAGTACTTCAAGCTGAGCTCATGCGGTGCCCACTTTCAGTATTGGCATCAAATCAAAACTCTTTTTGAGATAACTAGAAACTTGCATGACTTGATGAAGTTTAGTCTATTCAAAGTCGTTATGTCCTCTCTCGCTCTCTCTCTCTTTCCCATCAAACTATTTCTCTCACCTTATGCGTGAAAATGTGGAGTGGCGTCTGTCCGGCCTTGTTCTTCGCATTGAGGTCCATATCGGAACTCTTGAGAAGCAACAGCCCCATCAGAGGTGTCTTGTGCTGAGCCACATGGAGAGCAGTATTACCGGAACTGTCCAGCTCTTGAAGAAGTTCCGGAGATGCATCCAAAATAGCTTTAATGATACTGAAAGAACAAGCTAAAAAGCAAAGGAAAGTCTCTCACTCAGTGTTCTTTCCCTTGTTCTGAACTGCCTCGAAGAGAGCGTTCCTTCCCTGAACTCGAATGTTCATTTCTCCGCCGAGACCAATGAGCATAGCTAAGCAGCGAGGATTTGCGGCCCGAATAGCCAGCATAACCGGAGTATAACCCTCATTGTTTGCTGCATTGATGAGAACATGACAGGCTTCAAAGTCCCAGACAATCTAAACACAAAATTAAAAATGAACAGGGACTTAGGTACCTCAAGAAGCTGAACACTAGCCAGAGCCGCATAGTGGATGATGGTATTTCCGTGAAAGTCGCGAATCGTCGGATCTGCTCCGAGCTCCAGCATCCTTCTAACCATTTTGTTCCTATGCATCTCGATAGCCATCTGTAGAGGGTACTTTCCCTCCGGATGGGCAACAATTTTCATCAAACTAAAGAAATTTCTTAAAAACTTCAAATGCGACCAGTTACGAGAGGAAAGGGACGGCATTCTTGTTCATAAAGTCCACATTCTCGTCAGTGAAGAGATCTTGTCGATTGCAAGCAATTGCAACATGAATCATCTTGTAAAGCGGGTGTACTTGTAGTTTGGACAGTATTTCCTGGATGGGACGTCGGATATCTTGCTGTGCATCGAAATAAAACAGTTTTTCGAAATCTGGTTATACTCACTAAGTGTGGTGAAGAGCATTTTGCAGTCCAAGCACTTCCTGCAGAGATCTTCCGCTTCTTCCAGCTCATGGGATCGGAAAATACTATAGGAGGGGGAATTATGAGTATCTGAATCACTTTACAAGAATATAATTTTTTTCTCACCTCCTAGTGTAAAAACTACATGGTGTAGCGGATCCGCTGGTCGGTTCTTTAAAGAACCTTGAACAACCCGAAGAACCGAATCGTTGTCGTCATTGGGGAAGACCACCTTGAAAACAAATTACAATTAGGACGAAGAGAACAACAGAACAAACCACATGGGCTCTAAGGAGTTCAGTTGGGAAGAATACAATTTCATTAGGATCGGTGGGAATCCAGTAATCCTCGCCAAAGATGCTCTCCTTTGCCGAAGACCAAAGAGCGCCTAGTTTTGTGCCGACTTGAGCCAAGGAGAAGAAACTGCAACGGAAATTAAGACTGAATAGATCGGGAAAACTCACTTTGGCTTGGATTTAATGCCCCCGGTCGGGGAAGGGGGTGGTGTCTGAACAATTTCCATATCTCCTTCAACATCAGCGTCCTGACCTTCTGTCACCTCCATGGCTTCCTCTTAGAAACAGAAATGTTTGTAAATCGATGAGAAAAGTGACGTACCGACAGGATCCGGCGTGTCTAGTCGCAACTTCTCCAGGATGAACTGTCCAGTGATTTCCTCATCTGCCGTCTCTTGATTTTTTATCAAATTGTGAATGGATAAGAGCTGCCGCTCGTCCATTTCTGCAAAGGAAGAGAAGGCGCTGAAAAATGCTGTTAAGATAAAGAAAACGGCAGGAGGAAGAGATGCGTAGGTGCGATGATGTCGTGGCTTTCGCAATCATATAACTTGGCGCCGAAAACGGGAGGTAGGATAGACTGGCTGATCATAACAATGACTCATCTCCAAAATATACAAATAACCGATAATCGGTTTTCCAGGAAAAGGAGTTTGTGCAGGAACAAAGTTCGCCCAAATATCAGGAGGGAAACGGTGGCCGATTTTGTTTACCGAGTTGTCTGATGATCAAGTAGCATGAGGCAGAGGAACAGGCGAAATAAATGGGACTGAGGCGAAGGGCAGCCTCGCGCTTTTCCTCTATTAGGAAGTGAACGAAAGCGTTTAGTTTAATGGCAGATTGCGATCATGAGACCGGGATTTTGATTTAAACTGCCCTCTCCCGGGGCGTGAGAGACATGTTTCGAGTAGGGGGAAGCCCTTGTCACGAGGCTTGTGTTTTAAAAAGGCGCGAGAGAGACGGACTAAGGAATCGTGGGAAAGGTTGGAGGAGAAATAATTGAAAAAGAGACGAACAGGAATGCGATTGGGATGATGAAAGGAAGCAGCGGTTCGTCAATTCGTCAAGCCGACCAGAAATGGCCTGTTGCATCTATAAAGCTGGGTAGAAATTTGTAAACAAAGCAAATATGACGCGATAGATACCCCAAACTAGAAAGATGTCTGATGCGAACCGCGAATGCTTTTAAGTTCATCATTGTGTCACTTCTCGTATTCCAGAATTGTCAAAATATGCAGAAGATTGCAAAAAATCAAGGGTTCTAACTCACCAGGTAATCTAGGCTCGTTCGAAAGTGCGGCATAAAATGCGGAAACGATGCGGTCAGCTGACCTTCACATGACCGAGGGGCTCTGAGGTCTGGGCTGTGCCACCGCAACCGCAATTGGATGTGTCAACATTGCAGAGGCTATCATTTCTCAACAATGAGAATCTGACGTCTTAATTACCGAAAAAATCTAAAGGGGAAACGTCTTGCAGGATCAAGGACGGGGGAGCAGGATACTGAGTCAGCGGTGAGTAAATTCAAACGGCTTTTGGGAAAACGCAGTCGTCTCGAGATCAGTTTCAAAGATTTTGAAGACATCGATAACTATTGTATGTGCATAAATTCTATGAAAATAGCACAGGGTAAGCGCGCAAAAAGGTAAAGTTATAGATAATGCATTAACTATGTCTAACTGCCGCTCTCGACTTGGCACTTCCTATGCAAAAAAAGTGGGTTGATCCTATTTTTAGGGTTAACATGGTCTCCAAATGCAAAAAAGCAGATAAGAAAATCTAAAAAGGAGAGTTTCGTAAACATTAAAACGTTGTGAAAGAATAACAAAGCAATGGGCGTCGCTGGAAATTGCTGGTGCGATTGCGTACATTAAATATTTGCCGGGCAGCTAGCACTGTGAGTTGTACTTTGAACAAAGCGTTTTGAGAATCAAAAAGAAACATTTTGAAGATTGGACCATGGTTGACCACCTCGGTCGAGAAAGGATAATGGTTACTGGGATCGATAGAAAATATTTGCAGCCATAAGGGTATGTTTTTCATTACTTGTTGCGCTTCAGACGGAACACTTGCATTTGTTTATTGTCTCGTGAGATATTTTTGAAGTACATTAGTGTACAAGTTCGGAATCTTTATTGCACTATCATATTTGAAACGTTTGTTCTCTGATCAGGCAGCCAAATCTTTTTCTCCACGGGCTTAATCTTGTGCTAAACTGACAGATTGGTGTGGTTTGCACCGATTGCTTACCAAACCGACGAAATTGA
Source organism: Oscheius sp. JU75 (assembly GCA_037178855.1). Classification (NCBI taxonomy): domain Eukaryota; kingdom Metazoa; phylum Nematoda; class Chromadorea; order Rhabditida; family Rhabditidae; genus Oscheius; species Oscheius sp. JU75. The sequence continues at coordinate 8,065,535 of JASJZC010000007.1, forward strand.
TTATAACTAGTCTGTGTGGTGTGTAAGGTGCGATATAGCGCAAACAGAAACAGGCCCAAGCCACAAAGAATTATCATGTTCAAGAGATCTGAAAGTGCTTGTTGTACAGAAGAAAAGTGAGGACAAGACCTGTGCGATAGGAACCAGTCATTATAAGAAATATGATTTAAGGAACGAGAATCCCGCATCCGATGAACACGACAGTTACCTAAAGTTGTTTTGTGTACTAGTTACAAACCATGCAAAAGGTCTGTTCTTCATCCTAAATCCATCAAAATCAAAAAATGGCGGACTTACCTGGCGCGCTGTTTGCAGACCTGCACTGTGTTTACAAAAAAGATCTTCAGGCACAGCTTTTACTAAATTCTAATGTGCACTTGGAGTTCGAACCTTCGTTGTGAGGCTGGTAGTCAATGATGTTATCAGCTCTTTCACTTACATTTGTGATAGTGTTACATGAAAACCGAAAATGTTAAAAGCTTTGGTTGGCTCTGCGGCTGGTGATTTTGGATAACTCACTGAAGCGGCCCGTCTGTGACGGCCGCGTCGGAATCGAACCCTGGCTATGACCGTAAGATAGGTAATTAGCTGACTTATAAGCCATGCCCGCTCCGAGAACCCTCATTTTGGGTAGGATTCAGAATCAAACGCAGGTCACTTCGGGGTGCCGCAAGGCCAAATGGATCAAAACAGGGTCAAATCGGGACGAGAATACAAGCAAATCGGCTATGCTGAATCCGATACTGGCACTAATAGGCTTCATATCGTTATCTACCGAGATGGTATGGATGTCCCAAAACTGTTTATCAACAATATCCTATTTGGAAACAGGACGAAAATCATTATTTTTGAAATAAGTTTTCTAAAAAAAAATTCGAATTGTTAGAACATATAAATTCCAAATCTAGCCCTGTTTCCGAATAGGATACTGTTGACAGCCCTATTACTTGCCAACCCGACTTACCAATGAAATTAACGGCATTCCTCTGCAGTTCCGTTCTGACATGATTTTCGCTTTCGTATTTACAGTGTAGAGATTCATTATAGTGAAAAGAATAACGGCTCCAAGGCATATTAGGCAACCTCCGACAATACCCAGAAAAATGAGTATGACGATGGGACTATCTAGCCCGCAGTTTTTCGAATCTCGGATAGTAGACATGAATCTGCGCATATAGTTGGTGTTTGAGTGTCGCCTGATTCATTGCAAAGTAAGCTCCGAGAATAAAAGGCACAGGTACAATTTGACAAAAGCCATAGACAAATCCATAAATTGAATATTGGATAAGATTCTTGTCCAGAAAGTGCCCTTTTGGAAGGATGCTGTCCAATCTGTGGTAGAACAGAGGACACGTACCCGTAACGGCGGCTGAACCGAATATTTTGGAGAACGTTTGCTTACCAACTACCACATTAATGACAACAGCAAACTGATAAACTGGTGGTACTTTTAAAGTTGAGAGAATATTTTCAAAGGCCACTGCGATATAAGGCAAATATCCTACCGGCATTGCAAAAATTGTGATGTACATAAACATTATAAGGGCTCTGAAAAGCGGTTAAACATCAGTTTTAATGAAGAACAGCTACAGAACAGGAAATTGTACAAGGAATAACAGCTTAAATTGCTTTACTCGAACGGTAATGGAGCAGTTTGTGCAATTTTTGAACAAAGGTAAAGTAAAGTTTCGAATCAACGGCAGAGGTTCTTGGAGAGATCTGTGAATCAAGCTCCTGTGGGGTCTTGCGACGCCCACCGTTGCGGAGGCTTCCCGTGGGGCCAGGTCGGGGAGACCGCCCAAACTTTTTCGCCTTCATAGCGAGCTACTACCAGCTTATCGACCTCGGGAGCATGAAGGCCTTGGTTGAACCACGGCGAGGATCGAACTTGTGATGCTTTTGTTAGCGCTGGCGCCACCTGCCACTGCGCCGACCTGCCTAGGGGGAGCAGCAACTATTATGAACTCGGCTCCCAATTAAGAGCTTTTAAAAAATTGAGTTTGAACAGAATAGTCCACCCGTCTTCAGTATCAAAACAAGCTGCAGAAAAACCTAATTGATGCTAAGAGAACGTGTCTATAGGCTGATTTGATTCCAGTATCTGGGAAAAATCGCTGGCTAATGACAGTGTAGTCTCCGCTCGTATCTTCCCTTGAACTCAAAGGAGGAAGACCAACGTGTCTATGATAGCTAGATTCATTTTAAAGCGCTTGATAGAGTAATTACTAGCATGATCGCAGTAAAACGCAGGAAATCAAGCCTGCGGCATCTCTTTCCAGTTTTCAACAGCATCACGTCTTATTGCTAACTAGAACTGCGGAGAGGCACATCTTCTGGGTTTACCGTTCAATTCGGGATTCCCTGTGTGTATTACAGTTTAAAACGACTGTCTTTACTCGAACCATTTTCAAAGATTTGATGCCAAAGAAGCTCTTGTCTATCAATCTCTTTGAGCTTCGTCTGACCCACGCAATTAATCGGCAGACACGGTGTGTAGTTCATCCGAGGAGCCTTACAGCAAACTTCAAAACTGCCCGCGAATTGAATAACTACCCGTATCATTTTCTAACAAAAGACAACTATTATGCTCTAAACATGAACCTTTGAGATAAACTGAAACTTACACAGTAAAATGATATCCTATCAAAATCCTGAAGTTCTTGCTCTTATGTCGTGGAGACCGGTTTATGAGAAGATATAGGCATAGAGCAGTTACGCAAAACATGATCACAAACAATATTTGTATATTCTCGGTTAAAAACTTGGTGTTTATCTTACCTTCAATCCTATTTAGTAATATAGTGGTTCGGGATCAAAATGAGGGTTTAAGAGACCGCCACTGTCCATGTAGAGCGGCAAGAAACTGAAGACTTACTTCAACCGTGCCGGGCAATTACGACAAAAGTTGGAAAACAGCTGTATTTTTACTTACCAAAGAGGCCAGCTACTCCAAATGTTTGCCAACTGCATAATAAGCAACTAATACAGACGATAATTGAACTCGTTGCAATTTCCTATTCTTTTTCCGTTTGTCTAATATGACAATCCGTTCATGCTCATTGATGTTCTTGGCCCAGCTTGATTATTTTTAGATTTACTTTTTATTATATACTTTTAAAATCATGACTTAATTGACATGATCGTTGATTCCATGTTCCAATTAAAATGCACAAGATAGTTCTTGTCAAACTGAAGACATCCGCAGAATTGCTGTAATCTTTTTATAACCCAATTTCAGAATTTCTAAATCCGTATTTTCCTCGCTTACTAGTATACTCGACGACTGACTTCTCTCTGGCAAAGAATTGCGATCAGCAAAATCACAGAGTTTCATGATCAGCAGATCTGAAAAGGATGCTGGAACGATTCGATCTAGTAGTAAAAAAAATAAATTAAAGCATACTTGGAAGGTCTTAGATCTCTGTGTGATGAGCTTTGACTATTTGCATAATCCAGTTCACTTGTACATCACGTTCAATGTTAGCTTCATTTCTTTTGATAACTAAAATATATTAGTACCAGCAACCGAAGACAGCTTATTAACATCCACCTATTGGGTTCTAAGTGGTATAATGTTGTAGAGCTCGATGCGTACAATAACGAGTTGAATAAAGATCCAATTAAAAAAAGCAGCTTATCCCTATCCGCCTATGCCTATCGCTAATTTTGACTAAAAACAGACGAGGGCGGCTGCTACCCAGTTATCCTGCTGTACTGAAATTCTGTACTTCGGCAGCCGCCCTCGCTGCTTGTTTGAGACAAAATTAGCGATAGGCGTAGGTGGATGTAGAGATAGGTACATAGGGATAGGCTGCTGTACTGAAATTGGGGATTTCGGATGTTCCAAGGCGGCTGAACCATACGCGCTCTGGCTTGCTGCCTTTGGCAGCCGCCCTCGCTTTTCTTCGTCTTTTTCTTTTTATTCTTATTAATTTCTTTGTAACAAGTTAGTTTCTAAACTGGCCGTAAGATGCTTTATGTAAAACGTCGCTTTGGTAAGCAAAAATGGTGAAAAAACTATAGATTGTGGTGTATTTGAACCTAACTCTCATACAAAAGCCGTATTTTGCAAATTTTGACTATTTTGGCTGTTTTTGGAGTAATATAATATCTCTGGCTCTCATTCTTTGGTAATCAAGACTGAAAATAACTTTGGGTCAAGTATAGTAGTTGAAAATAAAAAAAAAAGTTGAAAATCGCTAGTTTTGTTGTAGTAAAGGTTTTCTCTATAGTTTTCTAATGATTCTCGTCTTATTCAATACCTTTCTTTTGTATTTGTTATGTTGTGTTGCAAAATAACATCGGAGAACAAAGAAGAGAGTAAGCAATTCCTTTTTTCTCAAGATAAATGTCTAATTTTCAGGAGAACCCGTTCCCCACACGGGAACAACATTTGGAATGCCCGCTCGCCCCCCAAGCGGAGAATAACAGTTTCGGGATGAGAAGATATGTGAGGGAGGCCATTCGTGCCGTCTATGGGGAAGGACGGGGCCAGGACAAAAAGCGATTACATCAAGTAGTTTTTTTTTTCTGTCTGATGCCTGCTTTTGACTGTTTCTTTTTCGCACGAAAAAGTCAAAATTCAGCAAATCAACCAATCTTTTGCCAAACAAAAACACTCAGAAATTTCTGTAATTTCAACTTAAATTTCCAAAAGATCAGATTTTGTTGTAGATTTATGCCAATAAAAACTAAACTTAATCAGTAACCGCATTTCTATGAACAGCATAAATGGTTGTTAGGTTTTTCCGAGTTGGCAAAATAGACCTTGATGTCTTCGGCTTTTCGAACTCTACTGAGTGCAACATATAACTGGCCGTAGGCAAAAAAAAGCTATAAAAGGCTTATTTTGTAATGATAATTCTAGTTGAGATCTTCAAAAAAGATCGAAAAGCGTACTGCCAGCGTACGAATGCTAACTCTCGTGACGGAGTGCTCGTAGACATTCGCATTCAGTGTAGGATGATGGGATCATGTTTTTTGTGAGAAACCGAATCGTTTGTCACTGGATTGGCGAGAATAATCTTGAAAACGATATTTTAGTTCATAAAATCTTTAAAAAACTACTGATTACCAAAGAATGATTAGTCTAGTTCCGTTTACAATCCTTGCAGACATTAAAGTTAACTAAACGAATGTCCACAGCTCCAGCTTTTATGCAAAGGCATTCCGGAGGGGGTAATTGTATTGTAGATGTCTGAAAGTACGTTAAAAAAAACAAATTCTTGCTTGTCGCAACAACGAAAATGTCATTGACGCGCTTTTGCGTGCTTTTTCAAATTTTGGCGGGAAATTCAAACGAAAAAGTTACAATTTCATTTCACAAATCCTGTAACCCGGCAACGAAAAATTAATTTTCAGATCTTTGTTGAACTCGTTATTGTACTCGTCGAGCTCTACAAAAAATTATACCACTTAGAACACGAAATTCGACAAAAAAGCACCCCGATTTTTGGGAAGTTTTACCCGTCGCGCCCCTAGTGAGTATTTTCGGGTATTATTGGTATGTATCGATAACACTCGTTGAGTACTACCTACATATACCATCCATAAGGTTTGGGTCGGAAAAAAGTACACATGCACATTGGCATTTCTACCTATATAATTATATAACAGTTAGTATGTATCCGTGTTTTAATATGAATTGTTTTAGTCTAGGTGGAAAATTAAAACACTTAGAAAGCTCGGCGATAGTTTGAAATGTTGTAATTTCACATCTCTTTTCTGATTGTCTAATATGACGCTCATTGATGCTTATTTTATGACCCCCGAATGGCTCGGTACACCTGCTGATATTAGCTATGATCGGCTCCCCAAATAATTGCACAATAGAGCTATTAGGTGGAGTGATCCTAGAGGAAGAGCATGCAGAACATCAAGGTGGGTCGTGATAAAGTAGTTTTCCTAAACTGCGAGGAAAGTTCTCTAAAGTGACGACAGTTTTGAACGTTTCTAGATACTATGGAGGAGAAGTATTTCGTAACTACTCTAGTAGACATCTGATTTCTTTGTAAACTGGAGGCTGCAATAACATGAGAATGGCAGTGAAATGTTCCTGATTCGTCTTCTGTTTGTTTGCCAATAGGAGAAAATATCGACTGCCTACATGTTACCGTGTTCCTCAGTGCAGACAGCTTCACAACGATAGACGACTCTCCGCTTTCCAGGCGACCCAGCCGCTTCTAAATTCTGTTGCAGTTGACATTGTACTCTTATCTACTCGTTTAGTTACCACTTTGTTTCTACAGTCCCTCATTTCACAGCTTGGTTACTAAATCTGTACGTTGTCTTCCGGACTGAACTTGAAAATCTTCCAACGTGATTCCTAATTTGACTGGTACGAATCATACAGCTTTTGAGGACTTTCAAGGTCAACTTTTGCAAACTCTTTGACAGCGGTTTGGGTAGGAGCAGGAGCTATCCAAAAGCTTGCAAATGTCTCCCTGTGGTTCTTTTGACCAACAACTACGAAAGTCTTTTGGCAAGCTCATTATGCCGACTCTCTCTGTTACACCTTAAGGCGGCACCCTAATTGTAAATCACGAGAGTCTATTGTGGGCTCCATAAAAATATCAATCGCCCAGGTTGACCTTTGTTATGGACACCTCTCGCGCGACAAAACATATGGCGCCGTCGAGATTCATAATATTGTCACCAAGACTCAACTAATTTATTTAAGACTACGGATAGTGAAACACAAAAGTCCCGCCGAAAAGGAGGTTATGATGGGCATCAGCGTTTAATTACAGTGAGACCAGCTAAATGGCGACTTTTTGCTAAAGCAGTGGCCACCGCGAAGGGGAGGGAATCCTAAACAAGTGTATAAAACGGAAAAGGGGCACAAATGGGGATGGAGATGATAGGTAACCCTGAGACGGAAGCGATAGACAGTAGGAAATAGCTACAAGGAACACGACACGTATAAAGCAACAACAGCGGGAGTTGACGGATATGATAAAAGTGGGTACATAGTGAAGGAACAAGTATTTAGTTTAGGGAGTCTATATGGCTCTATGAAATGACACATTGAATCGAATTCAACACTGTTTTGAAGGGGCTACCATTGTGGATAGCCAAAGCCGAGAAAAGACTTGTTCGGATCCGTTTGAGCCACTACAGCTGCAGCCGCGATTGCACTAGCTTGAGCGAACTTGACCTTTTCCACCTCGGCCTCCTGTAGTCGTTTCGATTTCGCCCTTCGGTTCTGAAAACTCATAATGTAGACAGCAGTTTAAAGTGTGTCTTGTTGAAGAATTTCACCTTCAACATTAGCAGCAGGGGGTCCCTTTCGCCATTTATCACCTGATTAGCTGATGCCAATGTACACTTCTACCCTGTTTTTGATTACGTAGTCATATTAATGCGGAGAGAGTTTTGAGCGACCAAGCTGATGATGGTGCTTAGGCGCCATAGTAAATCAGCGTGCTTGCAGATGTGAACGAGGAGACTATGTGACAATGAGGGATGACCAGATTATTAGACGGGGATGATGATAGTCTCGTAAAAACGATTAGCACGTTGTCTCTATACAAAAGACCATTGACCATATCATTTGCTCGTCCCTGATGACAGAACAATAGGAAGAGTTGAGGGCATTTTCCATCTGGCGACGCTCACCACCTACCTCGAGACCGGAACCAGTACCCAGGCTGGTTGAGCGGCGATCTTTACGTAATTATTGTTTGAAGGTCAATTATGTGAGGAATCGCTATCATCTGCCACTGGCGGGCGCGAAATTCGAGACAAAGCTATCTCCTTGAGGAATACTGTAGCACCTGGCCCGGGTTCTCGCAAATGAAATCACGCAATGTGGAGGCATTCCAACGCACATGTCGAGTCTCTTTGTTCGATTGGGAGAATCATTATCTTCCGGTCGTTGAAACTTTTAATTGATCAAAAAGATCTAGTCGCTTATAATAGTAGTCTTATAAAGATCGTAAATGTGTTGCGCGTGGCTATGAGCGCGTGTGCCGAGATTCTTGTCTCTCGACACGCTCTATTATAATTACAGTCTACGCGAAGTTATGATCTTCACACATCCCGACAGGATCAAGGACATACCTGGAACCATATCTTGACTTGGGTCTCTGTCAGTTGAAGGGAGTTGCTGAACTCGGCTCGTTCAGCTATGCTCAAGTACTGCTTCAGTTGGAACTTTTTCTCCAAGGACAAAAGTTGTTGGGTACTGAACGGTGTCCTCGGTTTTCTGTTGTTTTTGTGTTTCCGGAGCATACACTTGTTCAGGCCCATTTGGAGCTTGGCTTCTTCTGACGCTACAAAAGAAGTATGTCAGACAATGAAAATGACTTACTGGGTGTGTCGCAATGGGAGCCAGGTGTTGCATTTATCCAGCTGATCTGGGAAGGGATGGACTGTGGAGAGGAGCCAGAGGACTCGGGAGAACTTTCAGGGACGGGAACTGATAGCCTACAAATTTGGTTTGGTTGGAAACAAGAAAAGCTACCGTGACTGTCCGAAGAACAGGAGGGAAGGGTCAAAAGGACTTCCAAATTTTAAAGGATACGGCGCAATTGGCATCAACCTTGTTTCTGGAGGTGTCATAGGTGAGATTGGCGTCGGTTTCGCCACTTCTAGCCTCGGCTCCAGGATTCTGTCCACACTGAACAGTGAGGGCCGTTTCTGTGTTTCCATTGAAACCATCTGGAAAAGAAGATTGGTGAGACTCTCGAGAGAAAGAGAAGAAAAACTGTAATTTGAGAGTCTGTCGGCGTCAGGATAGAGGTGTAAGTAATCTCGGCAGAGGCGCCAGCAATCATGCAATTTGAGAAATCAACGGCGCCCCATGCCTAAATTGTCTTAGCAAACAATCTCTACCGTAATAACGAGCCAGCTGCCAATCCGCACAGGGAATATATGAATCGGGGTGCTAATTTTACAGAAATCGTATGGATGGGCTCCCCATTAAACGAATAGAAAAGACTCGAAACTGATTACTATCCAGCCCTTTATCAAACAAGATCAAACAAACAACCTTTGGTATCCTTTATGTTAAAGCTTTGAACTTAAGTTAGTCTACGTCGAAAGTAAGCAACCGGGGGGAACGTCTGGCCTATGAGCAAAAGTCGTAATTTCTTCTACGGCAATTATTGCAAATTAAGAGTCTCGCTCCCAGAAGAGTCATAACTGCTCAAACTACTTAGTTGGAAAATTGCCCTAAGCAGGAAGACGCATGTCTTAACAAGGGTGATAAACTTCTCGTGGTCCATGAGCCTAGCGCTAGATCAAAAGGAAATTGACCGTGGGATAATGGTCAGATCATATGCGGAATGTTCTGGCGTACAAGGTCGAGAAAAACATAGAAGGAGATGAAGTAACAATAAGGTGTGAATCAGTTTGGAAATTTTGCGTTAAGAGATTGCGATGAGTGGAGAATGAGGTGGCATGGCGTGCGCTTTCCCCAGGCCCCGCCTCTTCCACAACACTCTCTCCCTAGGCAAATACGGTAGGATTCTGCCGGACCGGCTGACCCAAAATTACGACATAATTAGCAGTGATTGATAGTATCGTATCACCTGCTTCTTGGCCATTTCATAGCTTTCAATTAGGGAACAGTTATGATGATCCTGGAACAAGATGCTTCAATGTTTTTCCTTATTATTCCTCTGGAGAGCTAAAAAAGATCTGAACGATTGTTATTCGCAATTGTCGTAAAGATATGAGTACAGTTCCGTTTCCTTGCCTCCCAAGAACTACAGTAAGCCCCTGGAAGTTGAATCGCGTTAATTGGCCAACAATTTCTCCATTAAGGGCTCCCAAGTAATTATGTTCTGTTTACGTTTAGAAGACTTTTGATTAAAGTCATCTCCACCAATCTGCCTACTCAATTTGGCAAAGGAACCACAAACTGGGTGATTTCCCAACGAGATTGTTCTATTGTCGCTCAAAGGCGGAAAGAGATTATTAGGTTAGACACTGTATGAGTAGCGTTTCCCAAAGGCGTGCCCCTTTCTTTGACGAGATATGAGCCCTCCGCCTCGGTGTCGAGACCCAGCTGATTGACAAGCGCTAATTTTGACGAATCAGCCAGCGCTGAAAGTTGGTGTTGGCGAAATACAGTTGGTCTGATAGGACCTCCGCGTAGCTTAATTTATATGGCGCCGCCCAGGAGTCGTTAGAGGACCATTTGAACGACTAGATTGTTGCTAATAGAGACTAGGAGCAACTGATATGTTTGCATCTTTTCTGACGCCCCAATTTCCGGCTTTCAACAGGAAATGGACGTTTTATCTTTGAAAACAAAGCGACCGCAGTATGTGTGTGTGAAATAGATGAGCCCATTAACATATCCAATCTCAGCAATTCCGGTAGCCAGAGAGGGAGCCGCTTAGCGACATTAGCATATTACCCAATTAGGCTCTTTTTGGGGGAACAGTTCGGGGGGATTAGGTCTGTAGTGATACATGGAAAAGGACCACCCAATGTATCTTGTTCTTTTACGATGTAACTACGACCTGAAGCTGGGCCAATAGACCACGACAGTTGCGCACTTTAAGAGGAGCCTGGAATGAATTATGGCGAATTAAGTGCGCCTCGTTAGGAGACAAGATCAATTGTCTTCAGGAAATGAAGAAAGTCCCTATTAGCTGCTTTGATTGAACGAAGAACTTCCTGTGGGCAGTGTAACGAGTAAACCAAAACACTTTAGATGACATCATATAGGTCAAGACTTGAGCCTAGACACTCAGGCCTACAGTATCCGGCCCGAGTTCTGATTTTTACAGCTGGAGCATTTCCTATGCTCATTTGCCCATCAAACGAATTTCGCAGCGAATTAATCGCTGAGTGATGCTGTAGATGTGACACCCGCCAGCATTAAACAAACTTTAAACTGAATCTGATCAATTGGCTCGTTGTCTGTACATCGCAAAACAATTTGCGATCAAGATACATTTGTCATGAGAGTGCCCCCGAGGCCGTGGACAATTGAAATCTAAGAAAAATAAGATAACAGCTGGTTATCTAACATGCCCACGGGTCGGGAGGGGCTCCCATGAGCAAGAAGGATCCATCGGCTACCTGCCCTGCTTATCTGATGGCCAGAAGACAGAGTTTGTGTCACCAGAATGATGATAGGCGAGCTGCTAATTAGCCAACAGCATGAGAAGCGGAACAATTATATCATAATGAGTCAGTTGACCATGGATACTGGACCTAAGAAGTGGCAGAAGAAGATAGCAAACACGTCTTCTTTTGACTTAGAATGCCTGATGTTCTATTCTGAAATTAATATTTTCTGGAAAGAGGATGAAAACGATCGAACTTTTTTGAATCTAATGATGATCCAAACACCAAGATCTTGTGGAAAACAATTTGTAGTGAATGTCAAAGTCTTTTTCTATTGAAATAACACAAGTTCACTGAACGTTTTACCTGTATCGTTTCCACGGCACTTAACAGTCTCAGTTGAGCAAGCAACTTCTTAGAGAGTGAGAACAATAGAAAGTTCAGCAGAAGAAACATCTTCTTTAGGTCTCGTCAAGTTTTTTCTTTGCACTAGCGGAGCAACTAGGTTCTCCCAATTTCTTTTGTAATTGATAACTATACTATCAGTTGCTCTAAGTGGTCGATGGGCTCTCAGAGAGTTCCTAACTTGTTTCTGTATACTGCATTAAACTCTACATTGCGCACACTTTTGTAGAAACTAATTCAGTTCGAAAGGTTTAAAGCTCTCTTCCTTTAGATCTATAAAGAAAGCACTGCACCTCATCTCTAAAAGATGCTCTCGGTCGTTCTTGAAGTTCAAAGTGTTGAAATAGTGATCTTTCCTACACATGTCACCTGTTTTCAGATCTTCGCAACTGCCGACCGCCAATAAATCAGCCCCACAAATGATTCTATTTGTTTAGACTAGACTCTTGTATTTTCTTCATGTCACAAGACTTGTTCACTTCTTGTTTCTTTCGGCCGGAAACGCACTCAACCTGCCCCTTCCCCAGCCAATGAACAATTAATAAATGAGCCAGCCGCTGGTGTCAGTTGTGATATTTCTTCGGGTCTAATGGTGAGCGCTAATTGCTCGCCGCTAAACTAACACAAGTGAACAACTGTCGTGCTGATAACAACCCGACAATGTATCATAGGTTCGCCGGGCAGCCGGGAGACGAGGGATGAAGGGTGAATTCGACAGAATATTCTTTTTATTGAGAACCATCTTGATATAGAAATGTGATAAAAGAAGCCACCCATTGTAAGCAGTATAAGCCGAGGGCTAGACCAATATAGAGGGAACAGTTCCGTAGAGGATAAGATCACTTGAAGTGTATTTTAGAGAAACGCAACATCTTCGTCGTCGCTGGTGTCGACGTCAGTCGGATGCTGTTTTGGCAGTAGAACTTCACGGTCGCAGAGATCTTCGATATCACTTTCAGAGTCGGCAGAGGAAGTAGTGCTGAAACCAAAAAGTTTTCCAAAGCCTCTAAATGGCTGTGATACTGGACATCCGTGAGCATAGACCAAATTTGGCGTACGACGAAGTTAATTACATGATTTCGTTTTTCCAATCATGTTTTCTCATTGTTCAACTGAGTCCAACAATACGTCAAGTCGGACAACCATGTCTATGCAAAGATTGTGAGGTCTATCGAAGTGCTCTCTAGCTCTTTCACCTGTATCTGTATCTATCTTTTCCAAAAACGAGATTCCCGCATCCATCACCCTAAAGTCTGAAGCTCTGTTTTGTTGTCATATTATGGTCCTGTCTATTCTTTTTATTACTTTCAATGCTACTGCCAGAACGACGCGTCTCGCTTGATGTTAGGCCGTACATCGTGGAATTGTCAAAACATGGAACCTACTCGGATCTGATGAACGAAGTAGACGATTGAACCAGTTGATAAGCAACATTGAGCAAAGGATTTGATTCTAGGGCAGTCATTGAGCAGTATCGTCGCTTCATCGAATCGTTGACTCTTTCCATCCCGATGACCTGCATAGTACTGGAAGTAATCATTCCACTGAAAATAGAATGATATTTGTCAGCTCTGAAGTCTAGGTACATTTGTCCCTCTTCAGAAGTGATTCTGTTCCTTGAAAGCGACAAAGAGTTGTTGATATTGAGACTGGTGCGGCTAACGAACTGCAATGACTAAACTTGTTAGAGTACATGCTACATTTCTCTGTTCACCTTAACTAGATGATTCATGAAGGCTGATCTTTCCCTCACTGGCATCTTATTCACAGAACATTCTTCTTCAGCCACACTGGTAGATAGGAATGTATCTGCAAACATGTGATCTCGCCTTCGACAATACAAAAGTTAAACATTGTTTTTCGCGAATAGCAAAGGAAATGAACATACCGGCCTCGTCGGCAATAGTATTGAGCATTGGTCGAATCTCGAGAGACTCGACACCCGTTGAAATCGTACGCGTAACTTCCTCCCGATTGTGTAGGACAGTGGAAGATGATCTGAGACGAAATACATTGGAATATTAAAATGCTTGCGCTCTCTAAAGGGAAGGTCTCATAGGTCTAATGAGTTGCTCATCTGGTTCGCTATCTCCCGTTTGGTATTTTTGTTCGTTCTGGCCTACAATCCTGCAAAATATAGACAATCAGAAAAACTAGACTCTCTGTCCAAATCCTGTTGTCCATTATGTTGCTACACATTCAAAATGTTAACTACTGCAAACAGTTGTTGTCTGTCGGTTCAAAACCTTTGCTCGAATATGTTCATTTTGTCAAGCAGATACGGAATACATGAAGTACAAATAGAACTCACTTGATATAGGCAGTAGAAAACAAAGGAGATGTCTCACTGTATGAGACACTGATCTTCTGAGTATCATCTCTGAAATAACTTGTTTCCCAGGAATGTATTCAACGTTTCTCACGTTCTCTTTTTCACACTGGTAACCGTCCTCGAGTCCATTCTCATAATAGGCCTAGGTTTACACGTGATCCTGGCATAGACTTCCTCTATGGCCATTCTAAACTACGTGTAAAGACGCTTTTTCCCAAACTAACTTTAGCTGTGCCCGCATTTCTTTGTTGAATGTGAAGTAGATAATGGGATTGATCATTTGGGTGAAAGAGTAGCAAAAACTATTGAAGATGATGGCGGCTGTTGAGCTGAAGTACCGCGTGTAGTAGGAAACGTAGTAAACTGTCATGTAGGCGTAGAAGATTAACGCGACAGCAGTAATCTAGTAGTTTTGTTGGAAGTATTCGAAAAACAGTGTTACTTGAAGAAGGATTCTCTGCTGCTGTCTGTTGGCTCGTCTGGCAGCCATCTCCCTGACATCGGTCGAGATCTGTTTCGTTCCCATTTTCATGGACATTTCCAAAAGCATTGTACTTGCCCTAAAAAGGCGGATCTTGTATCGAAAGCGATCCATCACATGCTACTCTTAAGCGCTAGGTTAGAGTGAACTGAAAATGGACAATCCGTGGATTTTCTGAGAATCTTTTTTGTCTTTTCAAATGTCAACGGACTGTGTTAAATAAAGAATTGACATGCACATGCGAAAAACTAAAAAGAGCAGTAGCCCAGAAAAAATAAAGTATGACATCTACATGCAACTAATCAAAACTCATGGCTAACACTATTCTAGACGGTGAGGAGATCGTGGAGTGAAACCTAAAAGCTCTTTACGATATCACAGGCCGCATTTCTGTTTTGGCAGCCAGATCTATAGATTAAGGAAGAGCCCGTGCTTTGTTAGGTGAAAGTTTCGCGATAGACTGCCAAAACCCGTGAGATCAGTAGTCGCTTTCCGAAATCAAAAAGCCATGCACATTTTCCGGCTCTCATTGTTCACCTTTTTGCCTGCTGCAGTATCCGGAAGGACTGTATCAGCCGGCTACAAGAAATCCAGCTAAAAACCCCAAAAGGAAAAAGTAGAAAAGAGGAATTCGTATATCTTTTAAACATGCCAAAATGCAAAAAGGCTGATTGAAAAGTGTGTGTGAATTATAAATATTGTGAGAAGGAAAAAGTAAACAGACCTCTGCCATTGGGATCGTGGCATCTTGATGATGGAACTGCTTGTCTCCGAGCCATTCTTGCCGCTCTTCTGCGACCCATGTCTAAAAACAAAGCACTGCACTCCGTGCACAAAAAGACACACAAAATGTTTGGTTTTATTCGATAACGTGCTCCTCTTCAACTTCTTGGATACAACATCTAAAACTTACTGTCTCAAGGCCACCTTCCGCTTGTGTCTCTTGTACAGCTGGTATAGGGTGATCGGATTGCTGATTGTCAATACGACAATGGTGATGATCTCGACCGGAGTATAAACCAGCACGTAGTAATTAAATGTGCTCGCGTCTAAATAAGCCCCTCTTCAAATTAGTCCAATTTGCAGGCATGCGTAGTCTCTCTTCCTGTGTGCAAAGAAACCCAACCTGTTTCCTTATAGCCGAAGCTGTAGTAGCCGTGGCTCTCGAGAGGACGAATCATACAGCAGACTTTGCTGTAGAAGAAGGCTACATTTGTAGACAGAAAGATCATCCAACAGGCTAGCCTAATTCAGCATTTTTGTCACAGAAGTAATGCTTTCTAACGTGTATTTCCGAATCCTCGGAATCGTCACAATTGTGTTGTATTTTCCATAGAGCCCGATTGCTATCAATCGATCTATACAAATCGCAGCCATGTGCCTAAAAACCTCTTCGTGTAGTATAGGAGAACCACTCTTACGTCAGAGTGATAGCCCATGCTGTCCAGTCGATGATGTTGAAGATTCTGATACCCAGCTCAGGAATGTGTAACCTTCTTAAGATTATGGGAGGATAAAAGTAGCAGGTTGTTACTATCCCATGCAAGACGTCGGCTATAGCCAGGCTGAGCATTAGAATGAAACTGGAATAGAATGTGTTTCGCTTTAATGTCCTTTTTACCTCGCCCGATGTAAATATTTGTTCCTAAGTAGGACCACAATGATGCAAAGGTTGCCGAGAATGGCAAAAACGCCGAGGGATTGGAGTGGGATGAACACCAATATGTCCTGGAGAGATGGACTAGGTGGTTCTGGATCATCTGTACCCGTTGATACTGTGGATGTCTCCATCTAAACTCAAGAGATGGTATTGTAAAATTGTCTAAGAAAGAACAAGAAGGTGGAATAGCTGAGAAAATACAGTGACTGGACATTTTTGTGCCAAACTTTGCGTTCTGACTGAAAGGAAAGAAAAATGCTGTTTAAATAGAAAGCCGTTGTTCTTCCGGATACAAATTTCAATTAGAAAAAGAGAATTGGATTCTAAAGCCGGATATTATAGTAATTGCCGGTTTCTTCCAAGAAAAAATTCTCTTGAATAAAGATTCTCCAAGTGTTGCGATATCACTTTTTTGCAGCATTAACTGAGAGATGGCAGTGCACCGGAACTGAATTATCCTCACGGCAAATGAAGTTTAATACGACACACGGGAATCTCATCTCTTCTTTTTTGCCTACTCTACCTCCGAAACGTCTTCTTCTGCCCCTAACGGAATTTCCAGCTTGCGGCGAGCGCGGTCCCAAAAATGGAGTATGAGATGCGTTGGACTTTTTGGAATATGTAATGGGAATTCAACGACTGGAGAAAGAGAGTTACTCATGTCGCGCAAGGGGTGCAGAATGTGTGGGCAGGTAACTACAAAGATGAAGAAGGGGCGGAGAGAAAAGAGAGAGGGAGTGAAGAAGAAAAAAAAAGTTAGGAACAAGTAGAGTCAACGAAGTGTTGATTGTTGCAAAAAGTTGTGAGTTGAATTCGGAGGCGAAACGAAGAAAAGGGCCGAGTGAGAGCGGTCAGTCTAATGAGGAAATGCCGGAAGATTGGCTCTCGAGAACAAACTGACCTCAAAACTAATTTCAATTCTAATATGCAACAAATATGACAACTTTTCCGCTAAACAATTTGTCAAAACGAGTGAGCAAGCGATTGTTTCCGAAAATATGAAGGTAATTAGCAGGTCTGGGAAACTGACCTGCAGACCAACTACAATTTTCAAACTAGATGACTAAGAACAATTAAAAAGAGCTGTCAACTTTGGAACCACGGGACAGCCGGAGCTTCATGCGGCTCCTCACACAAATTGCAGCCTTCGCAAACAGATTCTGGCGCTAATTGAGTTGCTATTAAATTGTAAGATGAATGTCTCCTCTAGACAAAAAGAAAGAGACGAATGAGGCGAGTGCCTCTATCAAATTGGTGAGACACGGGCTCAGATTGGCAGGTTACGGCCAGGGCCCGCAACAAGGCATTTTATGAATATCTAATAGCCGCAGAAGGCCTCTGTCTATCCTGGATCGGTTTCCGCACGTCACCTCTACCGAAAAGTTTGGGGTTAATGATAGAAGGACAAACACAAACTCGTGACCATTTATCCCCGTGGAAAAGTTATATATATATATATATATATATATGTGGCTGCAGCAGTCTTTTGACTACTTTGTTCAAATTGGATGTGCGAAGGAGGGACGAGCCAGGTGTTGGCTGTTCCCGAATGTCTTTGAACTTTTTTTTTACTGTTCCAAATGGATTTCCGCTTCAATTTCATTACGAACTGGAACAAAGAAGGACAGAGAGCCGATAATGGAATAAAGAAAGAATTGAGTTGAAATCAAGGAAAATTGTTCTTTAGGCCGGCCTGCCTCTCTCCGACTCCCTCCAATCCTATGTATCAAAGAGCTAATAGATGAACGGCCGAAAACCTCGATCTCTCGTTGTTGTCGTCAGAGAGCCGGGAGAACAAAACGGAGAAAATGATGCGCAATTTGGTTTTGCGGTCTTCAAATCAGTTTAGAACGGGCACCAACATAAGATAGGCGCCATCTAACCCAATCATGCAATGTAGACTCATTTTTCGGGAGAAGGCTATAGTCACCTCCATAATGCATCCTTTTTGGTCTAATAGTAACATCAGTAGAGGCAAGGCTGTTGTTGTGTCGACATTCCGATTTCTGGGCACTAGACACGATCACTTAGTGAATTTTTAACTGCTAAACAGCTGCAAGTCTTTTAAAGTTCAAAAGAGGCACGAGGGGCAGGAGAGAAAAGCAAAGAACTGAAGTCAATTGAACGGCTAGGAGAACCATGTTAACGTAACTAGGCTCTCCCTGCCACTACGGGCGACTGGGACTGGCTACTGATGTGAACCTGACATTGTCAATTTTAGGGTGCTTCCGAAGACGGATATAATTGAAAACTGATAGTTAAACTTCAAAAAAGTTAGTCAAAAATGGATCTAAAAATGAAACCACCGATGTTTCTTGGGTCAGTCAAATGACACGAGCTTCTATTTTTGTGTTGTACCACAATTCGCTTCCAATCAAGCTTAAGACTTTTTAGCTGAGCGAACGCTCCATGTAAGTTTACTGTTAGTTAAGTTTTTAATTATAAGTTTGTGTTTTAGGCGCCAACAACCAACTGTTGTTTATATCCACATTTCTTCACTTGGAACAGGTGCAGGTTTTAAACAACCCAACTCTCAAGTGACATAGATAGTGAAACGTTCTTAAAGTTTAGAAAAATGCAAAAGACACCCATCCCACTTAGTACTCAAACAGCGTTAAGCTCTGCACAGAGAAGGTTCCTTGTATGATGACAAAACGAACAAACAAGCTCTCTCTGAAAATGGCAAAAGTTTTAGAATGTTCATCTCGCTTCACTACGCATTAAAGACGTAGCGAAGCATCGAAACGAAGCCATAATTAACCGTACTTTTTCTCACTCTGAAAGTCAGCTCAAGTGCGAAAAGAAGTGACTCTTCGTGGCTGGGAGATTAGAAACTGAGAGGAGTCAGAGGCGTGATATTACGAGCAAAAGACAGAATGTGGTAGTAAAAGCGGAACGCCTTGTTGTTTTCTTTCGCGTATCTTTCGCACTAGGGGCGACTTGTCGAAAACTCAGCCAGGAAGGAAATGATTTTCTAGATGAATGCTGACAAGAAAAACAATGTGCTTTAATTTGCGGCGCATGTCTTTCTTCCAGACTGGGATATAGCAACAAAAATGCAGTTTGCCAAAAAGTCTAAAATGCAAAGAGACTTGGGGATGGGGGTCACGTGCTGTTTGAAGTTCTCTTCACTGCTATTCTACATACCTAGTGATTGCAAACACATGGGCACAAAGCAGAGGCCCCCGGATTTTGAGGTCATCCGAAGTGGTTCCTGCGCTGCTGCCTTTTCCATTTTTCTTTTTTCCCCCCTCTAAGCTAGCTCAGCGATTTTAAATGAGCGGCTCACGCTAAATGAACTGTGCGCGGCGATAAGCCGCCTCCCAAAAAGTTCCTTTTGGCAGAATCTGTTCAAAATGAAGATTTTAAAGGGGCCACCAATTGACGACAATTAACGGAAAATTAACGGCCGAAGGTCGTCGAGATACACCCGTTTAAATGCTGCTTCTGAGAAATATGATAGCTGAAGCACCCATTCGCTTCGAAAGGATGCCCATTTCCGGTTGCCAATTGGGAAAGGCAAGGGTCGGACTGTTGTTTACTCAAAAATGCGAACAACCTACAACTGTGATCATGCTGCGAGAAGACGATCTCTCTAAACCAACAGGGGGCGCGTGCTGTTTTGAGAAACGATCTCGCAAAATGAAACATAGATTCTACCCACTGCCATGGGCACGTCGAAATTGTAGCTAATTTGCCAAAAGGGACGAAAAATGACCATCTGAGCACAAGAAAGTAGGCCCTGTCTCTTTATAGCGAAAAGAAAAGAGGGCATAAGCGAATTTTTTCAAGATCACTGAGTCTTTGTCTGAGTAGAGAGGAACCATAAGAAGCTGAGAGAGCTGGCTGTTGTGATTTCCTTCCGCTTCTCTCTCTAATGACACAAATCATATAGGCAGGAAAGCAGTAATTTGTGAAGAAATCCTATCTCGAGCCAGTCCTTATCCTGCTCCTAACACCTATATTTACTTAAACGAGAACAGAATTTTTTTGTGGTGTGGATGTCTGAAGCCGTGTGGGACTGCCTCTGGAAAACAATCTGAGCCTTGTATTTCACGCCAGGCGTTGAAGCTTTGGGAAGAAATCAGACAAGCGGAATAATCACCTTATGAAGAGAGAGAGAGAGAGGGAGAGAGAAAGAGATTGAAGACTGAGCGTCCTCTCTATTTTTTGAGCTCCAAAGAAGTCGTTCCTTTGTCTTGACGAGAAAAAAAGTGGACACAAAGTCGTTTTGTGAGCTGGGTGTGTGCACTTAATGGCGTTGGTCACCGCTGGGGGAAGGGTAATTTGCTCAAGAAGATGCAACGAGAGACTCGGAGTCTGAAACCACGACGGACTCCATTTTCGGGTTGGGCCTCCTTTATCCATATAGCCGTCCCTGGGGAAGGCCGTCTTTCAACCCAGAACTCCAAACAAAAGCGAGCGGGCACAGAGCGGCAACATTTTTGGCTCAGAGCTCCATAAGAAAAACAGCGATAACAGAATGGGCTTGCCGAGGCGAGGATGTATGAAATTCTTGGCATGTCAGAACGCCCAAGGCCCCAAACATCGGTTTATTCCTCACTTTCGAACATTGAGCAAGAATTTCCAAGAGAAGAGTCTAGAAGGGGAAGCTAGAGGAAGATACATCAGAAGAGAAATGACAGGAGGAAAGTTAGTCAAAGACGAGGTTCAGAGACTGCTGGTTCTGTCCTTCGGAATTCTTTACAACACACTTGTACTTGGCCTCATCCTCCTTCTGCGGGCCGGTGATCTCCAACAAGAACTGGAAGCCGTCCTTGTCCTTGTCGTCCTTCTTCACGACGGCCTTCACACGGTCAGTGTACTTTACCGGCTTGTCATCCTGAAAACAAGTATGGATAGACAGACTATACAAATGGCCAAATTTGATTTGCACTCAGTGATCGTTCTTCTACCCGTAATATGAGGTGAATCGTTTCTCTCTCGTAAACGAATTCCAACCACAGCTTTTTGGAGGGAAGATAGACTCACTTTGAACCACTCTGCCTTCATTTCCAAGTGAGATTTGGCTCGAACTTTGATTACAATAATATTTCCATTGTCTCTCTGTACAATATGGGGCTTATCGTGGAAGTCAGGAGCATCTGAAACTTCCTTTTTTAAGCAAGAGTTCGAACAAAACCCACTTCCAGCGGTTACAGTGAAGGAGGCACTGTTCTCTCCGTCAGCATTGGAAAAAATAACTTTGTAGTCTCCGGCGAGCTCCTTCTCAAAGTCCTGCAAGAGTACAGCGTAGTTATGAGCAGTCTTTTTTGATGATGGAAAGCCTGTGAAGCCGGCAGCGTTTGTGCACTACCACCTGACGCGACCCTGTTGTTCAGATTTATTTTGAAGTTCTAAACAGGCTGCCATGCCATTTTGTTTATCATGGCCTAAGTTTTTTTTTTCAGAGCTACCACATAAGAAATATTTTAAAAACTACCTTGATCTCGCAGGTGAGCTGGGTTCTGTTGCCTCCGACGTCAGAGTGAGAAAACGCGACATTCTCAGACTGCTCCATTTCCTTTTCTCCAAACATCCATCGGCTCTTGGTGACATCAATACCAGTAACAGTGACCTCGAGGTAGACGTTTCCATTTTCAGTGGAACGGATTTTGGGCTCTCCGTAGATTGCTGGAGGGGCCATGCTGCAAAGTGATAAATTAATGAGGGAGACCTCCGAGGAGGGAGCAAAGTGAGAAGTGAAAAGGATCCCTTTCTCGAGAAGAGTTTTTTTTAGAGGGTAGCGAGAGCGAGAATGTGCAACAGAAAGCTCGGGCTGTAAAGCCATCATCAGCTTCCTGAGAAAAATAGGTAGCCTTCAGAAATTTACACCACTCTAATTGCGAAGCTAATGGGGCATTCTAGAATGTCTCGAGTATGAGACTAGTGACACCCGTGTGGACATTGTTAGGGCTTTTGACGCACAAAATCACCTTGTGGTTGTTTGTTCCACAGAGATACATGGCTCCGTAAAGACGGGGATGTTGGCCCCAAGAGCCAACAAATGTTAGGTCGGTGAGAGTCTCGTAAGACTTTAGCTGAAAGGTAAGGACAGAGAACATGCTCAAAGTGTTGCGGCTGTTGTAGACAGTGAAGAAGTGGAGAGCGTACAAAATATCAATATTTATAGGAAGACCTAATCGAACAGTCAAGTCTTCCTAAGTCGCGCGTTTTCATTTCATAAGTATGTCGCTGGAAATTACCGAAAGTCTGCGGTGAGGAGGGTGGTCAAAATATCTACAGGACGAAATGTTAGCTGAGGGTAATCTAGTAGGGATCCAGGTGGCAGTTGTGTAAATCCGTGGGCGCTAAGTGGGAGGAGAGAGACTGGCCGACACAAGCGGACACAGTGGGCGAACGTCTAGAAAACACAAGGCCCTCTTGTAAGAAGCAGGGGCAATAGACTTCATCATTTGAATAATTGTAAACAAGCACATTTGAAATATGGTTTCGGCAGAAAGCCGCTCTTTTTGAGCGATCTCTGGGAAAAACGAGCTGGCGAACAAACTGCGCAGTAACTTACTAGTGGGCTTTGACGCAGTATGCTCGAGAAAGAAAATGCGTTTGTGCAAGTTACGCGCTCAGGTTTCTTTTGGCATCTCAGGAGCTCCTCCGCTCACTTTAAACTACATCAGTCCTCATGAGGTCCCATTAAACAATTTGATGAGTCTGATCACGAGAGCCCGAATGGGTCGTCGGAATGGTGCACGGAAGAGGTCCTTTGTGGCTTTACTGCAACCTGGAGCCTGAGAAAGAGTCAAGAGGAGCTGTTGTTTGAAACACCTGATAATCAATCTGTTGTGGCTTGTCCATTGTCATTCATCATCTCCGAGCCAGCGACATATCTCATTTTCAAAATGCGGAGGAGGCCAGATTGGTTGACACAGCGCGACGACTGCGGATATGAATTCGGTTTTGTTGACAGTAAAGAAAGCAGATGACATTGTGTTCAGTCAGAATAAAAAAAAAATTCGTAAACTTCTTTCTGGAATTAAAACATTATAGTTTAAATAAATGCTCTATTTGTCTAAACTAGATTCGTGAAACCGACCGGTTCTGCTCTCAATTTCTCGATTGTTCATCTCAAAAGGGGTTTAATGAATTTAAATGTTAGCTGC
This sequence comes from Oscheius sp. JU75, assembly GCA_037178855.1. Taxonomy (NCBI): domain Eukaryota; kingdom Metazoa; phylum Nematoda; class Chromadorea; order Rhabditida; family Rhabditidae; genus Oscheius; species Oscheius sp. JU75. The sequence goes on from JASJZC010000007.1 coordinate 8,088,559, forward strand.
TGTATGGCAAGTTCTTGATTTCAACTTGCTGTATCATCGGCAGTTTTTCGATCACAGAAATGCTGGTTCTAGGTTCATTATTCACTAAACTTATTTGGTCTGTCCTACAATTATGAAGGTGCCCTACAGTGTGTACCACGTTTATAGAGGTATCCCAGTTTTTTTGTATGTCTTTGGCTAAAAGTGCACTGCAAGTGGCACGGTCAAGTGATCTTCTTCCATAGGACTGCTTTTGGGACAGTTGCCAAGTCACCTCCCAAGTTGTATCTTGAACCTACTCTGAGGTTGAATATGACCGCATTGCTAAAAAACAGTTTACCACGAGTTCCAGGAAACGAGCCAGTGCAAATTGGAAAAAACGGAATAAGCGCCGAGCGTTTTGAATCCCACGATGAACATTTCCACGAATCATTGCCAATCTCAAAATATCGGTATTAGTCATGTTTTGTTATTTGAACAGCTGATAACTCTCAAAATTCTGTTGGTTTGGTTAGCGTGCTCATAGCTTTTAGTATGAAGCGTTCGTTTCATGTTTTGAGCAGAAAGTTTCTCTCCGCCTTACGCAAGAAACCAGGTGCAGCTGGTGCGGACAAACGATGCAAAAAATTTGAGGCCTGGCTTACAGACATTGGTTAATCTTTGGTTTCTCACGTGGGATTTGGGTTTGACTTCTTGAATGATTGGTTACATGAGGACAGCTTAGGATCTCGAAAAACCGAGAAGATACTACTGTCAATTTTCCATGTCCGCAAAGCAATGTAGTCGTTTATCTTTCATTTATTCAGGCAACTCACACAAATCTGAAGATATGTCACGCTTTTGGAGTCGAATTGAATCTCCTAGCTACCCAAATCGTGTAGAATCATCAGAGTCGACTTTTTAACTGTAGCATATTGTTTTAGCTTGAGAGCTCCAAAATATTTCAAATGACAGTAAGCAAAAGTTTCTAAATTTTTTGCACCTAAACGACCGCAGGCCTATACCTCCAACACTGCGATCCAGGAGCCGTCTGCGCACGCGTTCCTTAGCCCAAAGATAAAGTGAGGGCGTCATTGTCACAGCAACTCCCCCGAGAACAATGAAAACCATAGACATTTTGGCTATGTCTTCCCCTCAAAAAAGTTTGTCTCGGCCAAAAACATTTCCTGTTGATAGGAATGCTGCAAATTCCCATACAATCGAGCCGGAAGGACAACACTGATGATTGCATCGCTGTCTATCCTTCTTATTTACACTTCGACGCCCTCTTACGGCTCTCGTTTTAAGGTCTGCCTATTTGCATTTCTGCAGATATGTGTCTGAGTGTCGGCTCACAAAATTTAATATCGCATTCCGCGCGGTAGCGCGTGGTGATTTGGCTTTGTATTCCACTACCGCAAAGCGCTTTTAACTACTTTTCGCGCGTCAGAAACATTTTGAGGGTTTGTGACCTATTTTTTCGGATTCTGCGTAAAAAGTTACCTACTATGCATCACTTTCACGTAGATGCGCCAATTAAAAGTTAGGTGAAAAAGTCGTTTTACAAAACTCCGGCGTCTGGCGTCCTATGTTTGCGATTTGAGAGTGCACCTTTTAGGCTAGAGGTCTAAAACTTTGTACACTGGTGCAACTTTATTACCTTTCAGGCAGGCATCTTTCCGATTTTTGATATTCGACCCGAGTAATGTAAATACCATGCTTTGTGTGCCATGTTATGAAAATCTTTTCTTGTCCCCTTACCGTCTCGGTGAAACTGGCATTTTGGCGAGGATAGAAACTTACGCTTGATGTGTTGCTAAGAGTTCGAACCAGACAACTTTTTGCAACAAAAAGTGAATCATTTGGATTTATGGAAAAGTGGTATCTTTAAAGAAAGGCGATTTGTCTTTGCACTTGTGTTTCAAAGAACTTGAAACTCAACAAGATGAGAGCAATATTATGTCGAGATCGAACTGAATCAAACTAACTAAAATAGACAAAAAGGGGAAAATACAAAAGGAAAAGCTAAAGACACAGCTGCTTTAGGGTAAATTTCTGACGTCGAATCAATTAACATTTAGAAAAAGAGAAAATGTATGTAGAGCACCGAATGAAGAAAGAAACTAAAATCCAATATTTTTAAATTCCCGCTTAAGATTCAATTTAAATTTTGCTTTTCTGATCTCAATGTTCCAACATTCACACCTGTTTTTTATATTCACATCCATGGAGACAAAGGACAGTCGTAAAAGCTAGTCAGCGCTGACACTTTTGTTTTGGGACCGATGACTGGAGAGAAGACACCCACCGGCGGAGACGAGTTATTATTCTCCGAAACACCTCACTTTTATCTGGCTCGAGTTCTGATTCCAGAACGTCATGATTTAGTGCTCTTTAAGCTAGACAGCCTTATCTCGGGTATTGATAGACATCTCTTTTGTTGCATCTGCTTCCGAATTTCTTCGAATTCACTGTACATGTTAACCGTGTGCCTGACACACACAATTTGGATCATAAATACGCTGTGACCGAACGGCACACAAAAAGAGAACATTGCGGCTAGACCACAGTTGTTTTCACAAGCTAGTATTGGTCTACTTTTGCATATTTTTAGCACTAACACGTGTAACTTTTTGAAAAAAAAACTCCGTCTTCTCACCTTTCTGATGTCGCGCAATCTTTATCCTGTCTGAGAGCACTATTTGTGTTGGAGGAGGTGTTAGAGCCGACGATTCCTCGCCAGCTATTATCCTGCATCGGCTACTCCCGATGTGAGCGTGACCGCGCTGTGTGCCGACGAGCTCATCCTATCAACCCACCTCCTACTCCTAATAGCAGAACCCCGATTTAATCCATATCAAACAGTGGCCAGTCCAGCTCCGAGGAGTTGCTTCAGCTGCTTTTTTGTCAGTTTTACCCACGAGGTCATGTTTTCTAACCTTATCGTCTTTTTGTTTGCCGCAATCTTCCTAATAAGGTGCTTCTGACCGATAACCATCTGTGTTTTCCCGTTTGTATGAACCCATTTAACTTTCTTCTTTTGAATGTTCGTCCAACGATCAAAAATGTTTGAATGCGTGAGCGTTCCTTGAATCACCGGCCTTTTCTCAAAGGTTTGAACCCCACAGCCTGTCTGTAGATCGTAACGACTTTAATTAACGTTACGGTTGGCAACACTTAGCCCACTTTTCGTCTTTCTTCATTTCGATTGAAACATGTGTTTCTTTGTGTGTGAGTGCGAGTCCGAAACTGCCCCAGCCTCCGCAGTTTTTTGGCTGGTCCTATCTAAAGCCATCTCCATGGCTCACTGGTTCACACTTTCCTTACGCCTTTCGAACAAGACCTTTCCTCTTATGGTCACCTTGACTGAGAGGGACGGTCCCGCGGCCTTTTCAAACATCTGCTGGCGATTCTTTCGTCAGTTTTGGGGACAGCATTGTTTCTCTCTTTCTACTGTTGCCCCAGCTGCAATGTCCAGCTGTCCACAACTCTGATTTCATTTGCAACAGGCTACACGCGATACGCAGATGCGTCTGTCTAGGCGGATCCTACTTGTCTAATCGTTCAAAGATCCTATACAACTTTCGGTGATGTTTATCTGACAGCTGTTGTTGGTGACTGAAACATGAGACCTCATCGTTAACCTCGCCTCTCGTTATGGGTCATTGTCGCATTTTCGAGTAAGAACGAACATCAATCTTCCAACTTTTGTCTCGAGGTAGTAAACAAGAGGGGGAAGACCTTCGTGCAAAGCTTTCCCACGACCGATATTTCATGTTTTCCTCTCGGAAAGGACCCACGATACTTTTTACGGGAAGGCCACAAACGCTGTGAGACAACCTCATAAATGTTTCCGAGGGCGCCATCTCCTCAGTGCTAAAAGATTGTACTTTAAATTTTCATGACCAAAAATATCTGAGACAAGGCTCCATGACGACGTAGCGGGGAGAGATGTAATTGATTCTACTCCCCTTTCCGCCACAACAATAATCATATCCGATTAGTTGCAACGAGACATTGAAACTCTCATTTTTCTGCTCTTCGTTTCCTGTATTGCATCCGCTCTCGCCTCTTTGGGTCAAGCGGGAGGCTATCACGTAATAGCGCGCCTGCTATTCCTGTGGCATTTGTGCACCTCTCGCGTCCTTACTAACATGCTGCCCTCATAGACCTATTGTTTTATGCTTAGTTATCTTATCGCCGGCGGATCGCAGTTTCCGCATCAGAACCACTTTTTTCCTCGGCTTGCGAATAAGTCTATAAGTCAAAAAATCAACTCCGTCAGCCATGTAATTGGCGCCAAATGCTCAGAGAGGTGTGATAGAGCATGGCTTTATCTGCTTTTGGTTTCGTTCAAAATCCTTGGCAGGTGCAAAGCTCTAATTTGTCTAATCGCCCTCTCTCTCAGAGCTTTCTCTTGTTTGGCTGTCTTCTTGATTACGCACTTCATTAAATGAGTGCCGCCCGTTTTTTTTTACGCCGGGGCAAAGCCTAGACCTCCACAATAATACCCCAAAGATTAGACGACTAGACAAGAGATGTTTTTTCTAGGGGGGTCACTTCATCAAGTATCCATCCCTCCTCTTGTTGACATTGCATGTGTGGACGGAAGTCGATGGAGTTTCTTTGCCTCGATGTGTTCGTTCTCTCGCCTAAAGTGTGTTCCGTTATGCTGGGCTGAAAAGTGCTCCCGGCCTGCCACTTGTTTTCAAATATGGCTTGATAAACAGCCTCATCCTCTCTTTTCCATTTTATTGGCATCCTCAAATTTATCACTTTTTTTTCAAGAAAAGCGGAAGAATCTTCAGCATTTGCATATCGATTTTCATACTAAGCCGCACAGGATTTTTATATGTACAGAATGCTGATCAATAATTAATTCCGTTATACACACCCCTGGCAGTCTGCTGAAAGGCCACATTTATATTCATTTCCCATTTACAATTTGTCTTACTTCCATCGGAATTCTTAGAATTAAATATAACCCATATTTCTGGTGAAATCACTCACGTCATTTCTTGAAAGAGCAGTGACGGAACATATCCAAGAATAACGTGGGTCCCATAATGCTCACTTGTTTTCTGTCCCTTGTTTTCGCCTCAAATATCTCACCCAACTCTTCAGAATGAATCACCTTGTTTGCGTCTAAGAAAATGACAGGAAATTGACTGTGGAATCTCAAAACAATCGTAAACAGTTGTGACGAGCTGTTACCGCCTTCTCCTCACAATTGAGCTTATTGTTTCTTTCCAGAATTCCGACTGAATCTATTTTTGTAGCTATCCTATGATTGCCGTTTCAGCTATCCGGTCACACTTTATTACACTTGGCTCGAACTCCAGCCCTATGAATGGAATCATAGAAGATGCGTTTTGTCAAAACAAACTGTCCTTTTCGGGATTGTAGCAACTCAGCCCAAAATCTTCTCTCCTGTGTCTCCATCTTATTCTGACTTGTCTGCCATTCGGACGTATCTCCTTTATTTCGGTCGCTGTAATCCTGCAAGTTTTTCCACGCTATTGTGAGGTCTCCTAGTCCTTCATAAGGATCTTGTTTTTCATAATCATCGTCGAGTCGTCCCTCTTCTTTCTTGTTGATATTCCTGAGGTTTATCTGTTAAATTTTCTGGGTTGATTTCGAGCAATCTTTCCCACTGTCATCCTGCCACTCTGTGTACCTTCCGAACCTTATGGGTAATCATCGTCGAGTTGGCTCACTAAGCTGTTTGGAATGAGAATCTTCTACGTATATCTTTTCTATCCTTTTCCAAGGCGTATCCTATTCGTTCCTCGAAAATCTCAAGATAATTTTTCACGAATCTCGTGTGCAATATCAAAACAGCTGAGCTGTTTCTTAGTTTTTCGAAACCCTTCGCATCCGTTACATCCTTTTTGTTATTAAAGTTAGGCAGCTTACTTTGATCGACACTATGTTTTGATCTTGTATCCCGAAAACGGTATGGTAGTAAGCTTAGGGGGAGGGGCAACTCGCTCTTTCCTGAACCAGTGTCTACCCACAGCTGCATCAGCATAACATACCGCCTCCGTCCATTTGACGTAAATGTTGCTAGTTTTATTTTTTTTCATGCTCTAATTTCTGTCTACAAATCGATTTGCAGGGATGGGGTACCGAAACCTTGTGATATTAGCAGCATCCTGGTTTGGCTGGGCCGCCGCCGGTGAGTGAGCATGGATACCAATTTGAAGAAATTTCTAGAAATGGCCCAGGAAATTGAATTAGACAGGAACGTGACGGAGCAAAAAGTCAATGCACAAGGATTCTTCAAGTTCAATCTCGAGAAAACCCTCAAACACACTGGTCAGCCGCTCATCATCGTCACCACCATCCTTGGAATAGCTCTTGTCAAACCACGTAGGTTCCCAATTTGTACTAATAACAAAATGTGCAGATTGATGCAAAATCGTAGGGCCAGCTGGGACGGCGTAGCGCAAAAACCCAGACAAAACCGTTCACGCGATGGGTCGCGAACAACAGTCTTCTGCAGAACTGCAGAGCTTTACGAGTATCGTAAACTTTTGGAAGAAGTGTATCCAGACAACAGCACTTGAATCTTGGTACATATAGGCTAGGAAATCAAAATTGTGGACTAATAACCAAGCTTGTCGTTTTGCTTGAGCCTGGAAGTACTGGCGAAAATCTCTTGACCTTCAGAGTTTATCAGTTACAGATCTTTATCTTGAGTATTAAAGTGTACCAATACCCCGCTTTTTAGTGATTCTCAAAATCAAGATGGCTCCACCTTCCATCGTCCTGCTCTGCTTCGGTGTCCTGTTCTCAGTGATAGTCCAGGGCTTGCCTGAAAATGTTATGGTATTACCACCAGCTTACCGTAACAACAAACTTCTCTAGCCGGAGATGTTCCATTTCCATGAAGAGATATTTTTCGTGGTCTACCTGCCCTTTATCATTGCCGATGCTGGCTGGTTTCTGCCCATGAAGGAGTTCTTCCACAACATCGGACAGATCAGTCTCTACGCAGTTGTGGGCACCTTGTGCAACTCCTTACTCACAGGTAGAATGACATGTTTGATTCTATAATTACATCTTTCAGTCGGATTCCTTTACCTCTGCCAAGGAGCCTTCTCAACTTCTGGCATTTCGGTAATGTCTCTGACCGTGTTCAGTGTCATTATCAGTGCTGTGGATCCCGTCGCTGTAATTTCAGTCTTCGAAGACGTCCAGGTTAACGAGAGACTCAACATTTTGGTCTTCGGAGAGAGTTTGCTTAATGACGGAGTTGTAATTGTGAGTTTCTATTGGTTTCTTTGGTCAATAGCAAGTTAAGGTGCTGTACACATCATTGACATCAATGTTGACAGCGTCTTATGGAGAAGAGGGGGCCATAGGAATCGGATCCTACTTCCTCGTCATTGGTTCTTTCTGCTCCGTCGTCGGCTTTGGTATTCTCTTTGGGGCAGTATTCGGAATAGTCGGAGTGCTCCTTCAAAGGCTCTGTGTAGCCCACCAGGCCCTGATGCCTACCATTTCTCTCGGCTTCCCCTACTTATCATACTTGGCCGCTGATACATTTGGATTTTCCGGTCTTGTAGCGATTCTCACCTGCTGCATCGTCATGAAAAACTTTGTCAGTGGGAATGTCTGTCTGGAAATGCAATACACCACTGAATTTGTCTTCAAGAACCTTGGATCCTAGTGGGTGAAACTTATAACCTGAGGATATCTTTACTTTAGTTCTGAAGCCTTCATTTTTATCCTCCTTGGTGTTGCTTCAGGACGACTCATTCGCCTCCCTTTGGACATCCCCTTCATTATACTGACACTGGTCGGAATCATTCTCATTCGCTTCTTCGGTATGATATGGTATTCATCGAAAAACTGGACTTTCAGTGATATTCGGTCTGACAGGAATCACCAACTCGTTTAAGCACTTTAAAGAGGACAAGATTGCCTACCGTGACCAGTTCATCATGGCTTACGGAGGCCTTCGAGGAGCTGTTTGCTACGGTCTCATCGCCTCGCTTGATCACAATTTGGTGAAAGAGAAGGATCTGTATACTAGTGCAATCATCGCTTCAGTCGCCTTCACCACCGTAAATAGGACTTTTGGCCAGTAGGCAATACTTTTCAGATTGTCCAAGGTTGCACAATCCGTTGTTTTGTTCAATACCTCAGCGTTAAGACCAAGGAAGAGAAGACAAACAAAAAAAGTTCTCTCCAGCATGCCATGTTGATGTCAGCCAAGCATTTGACACATTTTGTGGAGGATCTCACACAGAACCACGAAGAGAATGCCGTAGTTCCATGTCCATGCCAATATAGCTCCTGTTTTAGGTTTTCCGATGGGTCCGCACGTTCGACATCAAGATGCGTCGCTTCATCTGTTATTATCAGAAACCGAAAGGAATTGCCCTCTTGGAAGATCAGGCCGAAGAGGAGACTTTCTATCGCAAAGGAACATCTTTTGCCGGTCTACCCACTGATCATTCCTTGGCCAGCATGCATCTTCCGACATCCAAGAGTGAGCTTTTTGCTATGGGCTACCATGAGAGTGCACTGATGCCTCCCAAGGGTCCGAAGCCGTCTGTGCCTCGGCTTGTGCTGCCTCCGTCGTCTCCGATTCCTCGCAACGAATCAGTCTCCAACATTTTGCCAGCTATATATGAGAACGAGTACATGGACAGGGAGTCGCTAAAGACCAAAAGAAAGTCGATTTACAATCGTCATGTCCTTGGATACGGTGCCCCGGCTGACCCGACCACGTCGACTGACCGTCCGGAGGAGGAAGAAGAGGATGATACTGCCTGCCAGATGACCTTCCCATACGCTAAGAACTTGAACCAGAAGCTCTTGGCTCAACAGGCTAGGAATATCAGCAAGTCGGTCAAAGACAAAAGCCGTCTTCGATTCGTATCTCCTCATCGAGCCGGAACAACAAAGGAGGCTGAACATCACTACAAAACCTATCATGGTATGGATAAATATTATGGTATGTAGTCACAATTTTAGCCTCTACCGCAAACAGCAAGCCGAGACTAACTATCGCCCCTCCTCGCTTTACCATCACGGACGAGGAGAGTCCGAGCCCGCCGAATCAGAGCAGGGCGGGCAGAGGTGAGACTGATCGTCCCGAATGTCCCGATTTTGATTGATACTTGACCCTGGTATGGTAACATGAAAGGCTGCCTAGACAAGATTCAACTCCTAGATATACACACAAACTCTCTCCTTTTCGGAAAACGCACCCCACAGAAGTCAGCCAAATATTGGTAAAAAAATGTTGTGAAAAGCTTTTTGTTTCTATCCAGTAACCTATCACTATCAACCGAATTTCGCTCTGTACTCGCGGAGTCTTCTTCGCATGGTGGCTGCGTAATAGCTAATCTTGCCAAATGCTGTGTGATTGACCTTTCCGCTTTAACACATTGCAAACACGTCTTTCTAACTAGAGTATGGGTGAAAGTCGCTTTCTTTCAGCCAGAAATGAGCGTAAGATTCACACCAGTACGAAGACGTTCGTGGTGGGCGGAGAGGACATTGATCTGCTTCCGATCCACGAGGACGAAGATTCGCACTAAACACGCCGTGCTTCCAACCACCCCTTCTCTGCTTTCTTTTCCGCCCACTCTTTCTTCATTACTTCTTTAATATCAGCCCCGTGTCATTTGTCCCACTGTGTTCTGACCGAGGATTCCAGATTTCTGTATATTCCCTTCATTGGTAATCCTCATCTAGCCTTACCAATACGAGGTCTTTTCACGTTGTATTATATGTTCGGTTTGCATCGAACCGTTCTCTACAAATATTCAGCATAATCAAAGCAACAAAAGTTCACTTATAATAAAGCAACTATCATGTTTATTCAGATCTCTGTTTCTCTGGGGATCGCATGTCGCGGATAGTGTTTCTTGCGATGAACCCTGAATGTTTTCTTCCAGATCTCAGCAAAACAGGCACTGCTGTGGAATCTGAATATCAACAACTGGTTGTTACTGCTGTCTAAGGGGGTCAAACCTGAAGAAAATGGTTAAAGGAGAGCAGCCACGGATCAAGACAGCCCAGTAGTAATTTCCATACATTCGAACAATCTCCTCGTCTACTCCTGCTTTTTGTGCTTCGAAGACGTTCATCAAGAACTGGGCGCAGTTCATCATAAGGAGGAGAGTAATAATTTGTTTTCCTGGTTTGAACCTCAACATCTTAGCGTTCTCCTCGTCCAGAATCAGTTTCGAGCTAACTAAAATTAGTCCCGATTGGAGAGTAACTTGGACCTGTAAAAATATTTTGTGACACTCGAGAGGAAAACATACTAATCGGAGGATGTTGGTGAGAAACATGACAATTGAAAGCTTGCTGACAAAAGATGTGTTGATGAAGGACAGAATGCCACCTAAAGCACGACATTTGTGACAAAAAGGGATCTGAGAGCAACGCCTGTCTGTTTTGTACGTGATCATTTCTAACTTGTCCCGACTCGTTACTTGACAGTTTTCCCCTCGCATAGTCCCAGCAAGAGGGCAATTTCTCACCTGTGCAATAAGTGCAATCTAGTTAGTCCCGCAAATGCTAAACCGTTGCGTATTGGTTTTTATGACTTAGTCAGCCCGAGGGTGTAGCACGTAACTCTTACCTACGCTGAAGATCAGTTCTCCCATCAGTCCCAAAACGAGGAGAATTCTGTCCAGCAGCTCTGCATTCTCTTCCTCTTCTTCCTTCTCTTCACCAAACTTCAGAACCCGCATTCTCCAGAAAGCGTAGCAAACCATGAACGTCGAAGCAGCGAAGAAGAACAGGTTTGTACAGGAGAAAATCTGCCTCTTATTTTTGGAACACATTTTTACTGACCCATTGAGCCATTTCCTTTTTGTCCGAATACGCATTGAAGACCATGATAGCCAGGATAGTAGCAATAATAAAGGCGAACCCAGCAAAGAGACCTTCAGAAGTTCTGGAGCAGTCGATGGTCAAGAGACTTCTTTTGAGTTTGTGACGGATCTAAGATAATTTTATTGCTCCAGAAAGTCCGAAAATCTCACGGATTCTGGTTTCTTTGATTCAAGACTGCACCAGAAGACGAAGGCAACGCCAGCACAGATGAGCGAGTATTCAACGACACAGGTGTACCTGAACAAGGTTGTCATTTTGGTTCAAACTTTGTAGATTACATAAACTCATTATAGCCGCTGAACAGACACAATACTCCTGTACATTCTTCATTCTCTTTGTGGTGATCTGAAGCTGAACTTTTTGCCAACTACTTATATCCTTACCTGGATAAGGCTCCCAAGACGGAGCCACACTCAATGCCCTGTGATCGTGGTGTGGCATCACATACGGAGCTGGAGTATAATTTTGGGCCCTCTTGATCTCAGCAATTGTTTCAACTTCTTCGTAGATAATGTATCGCAGCCACATCCATAGATTTGTACCAGTCAAATGCATAAGACCTATCCTGGCAATGTTACCCTTTCCAGTAAAAATGATCTGAATTATTAGGCTCTCCTACCCTTGAATAACTAACTTTTCCATTGCAGTAGACAAACCAAATCTGGATAAAGATGAATAACATTGCTAGCAAGTTGAGGATATCGGAAACTGGCGTGCATTCTCCACTGCCGGTTTCTTCTTTCGTGTTCCAGCCAAAGATGCAGATTGTAAAGATCAGGCCGTAGTAAACAACTCCGATCAGGCCGAAGACTGAATTCAGGTGGTTATTGTTCACAAGAGGTCTTACTTATACATCCGATTCTCAGATACAAACTGCCTGTAGAGTTGTTGGAGAGCACCTGAAGACAGGATTGGTTTTACACTAAAAACTTTGGCAATGATTGTGAAAGGACTGCGGAACTAAAAGTGTGGGAAACACAACGTTTCTAAAAGCCGGAGGCTGGAAAATCGTCGTACTTCTTTTTTTTTTATTTAGGAACAATTCGTACATGCTTATTTGCAAGAGATGAAAGTGTGAACTTGGTTTGGATAGGTTGTGTTCAAACGTGCTTGAGGTCATTTACGACTTTCAGACCTTCAAATGGGGATGTTCTGTCTCGGGATACAAAGTCATCACACTGAATAGTCTCTTCTTTTCCTGCAATGCTAGTGTATTTGTCACAACCAAAACTGTTAAGACAACTCACGGCCGGAATCTCTTCCAGTCCCTGTTCAATCAGACTCCTTCTTTGATCTGCCACTCGTTTCTGGTGCTGCCAGACAAGGAACATGCAATATGCGATAAAAGCTATGGAGCCTCCAAAGAGCCAGACTCCCAAAACCTGTAAAGAAACTTAATCAAGAGGCTAAACCCCTACCAAATCTTGTACTGAAGCCACATTCGAGTTAGCTTTTTCGCTCGAGATCAAGTTGGATAATTCAATAACAATTCCTCCTATGACTATTAACAACATATAGAAGCAGGTAAATAATTTGAAAACATATGCTCTGAAAACCATTTTCTCGTAAAAAGAGGGCAATTACCTGGATTCGTGATTGTCCGTCCAAAATTGTGTTTTTTTTCCGGGTCGCAAAGACACTTCCGCAGGAGCAGAAGCCGTACTTTCAGCCGACTCCGAGTCGGAAGAGCCATCCATGTCTGCCATTACTATGTTTTCGGCCATTTCTGCAACAGATTATTTTGAAGGAAAAAGAACGCAAATAAAAGCAAAGTACAGCACCAAAGTTGTGCCTATAAAAGGCGGGATAAGTCATATGAATAACCGCTTATCGTGACACTACAAATCGATTCAGTGTGCCGTGGGAGATATGCAAACAGTGCTGTTTCACCTCAAGGCTCTATGAGTCAATTTCGACTAAGCAAACATTAGTTTTTCCCAGAAAAAGCGGATATTTTCTAGACAAATTGACTCGCGCGTTTGAAAATGTTGCGCAGGAGTGCGCAAAACAGCTGTGTTTGATGCCGCCACCCCAGGTTAGTGAACTTTGCTGCGCGAGGTTGGACAACAAACAATAAATATAACTTTATTTCAAATCACAGTTTTGAGTAATACGGGCGTTGGGGAAGGACGGAAAGAGTTCATCAGGTAGTAAATCATATAGAGGAGGTGGGAAACAAGGTAGCGGAACACTTTGACAAGAATGACACGGAATTGAACGAAACAAAAAGAACGCACACAACTAACTGAGGATCATTGGAAGCAGTGAAAATAATAGCTTTTTCTTAAGAAGTTGATGACTAGACTTGATGCTCCTGACGAGAGACCGAGGTGTTCGTCTCACGCGCATTGTATCCTCTCTGAAAGCAAAGATCTGCATGACTAATCCCGAGTACTCACATCGTTAGTTCGTTCCGGCATAATTGGTCGCCGAGGTGCAGCCCATTCGTCGTCCAACAGCGGCTGATGCGACGATTTGCCATTGGCATAGCTATCCTGCACAGGGGCCTTGTAGGCCGTCGATGTGGTCTCGTCGCGATGGGTGCGATTTCTGAACCTGTAACAACTACAAAGATTATAAAATGCCAGAGAGAACTCACATAATAAAAGAGATGATGAGACAAAGGATGACGAGCACTGCTAGACCCAAAAGACAACCGAGGACGATGGTCCAGGTACGGAAAGCGTGGGAGACACCGTCATGGCGCTCGTTGTAAACGACAGCACAGGTTCCGTTAGCGCCCACCATGTTGCATACCACGCAGTCGGTAACCTGAATAAGACCGTTTCCAAAAAACCTCTGGATTGGAACATGACAAATGACTCTAATAGAACAGCTGTGGGACCAGGACCGATATTCTTCTGATGCAAATCCAGAGAATACCGAGACATTTCGGAAGAGAACTATTGAGATTTTTCGGGAAACATTCTCTATGGTTACTGAGCTATTGCGGAAGAGACTTTCTTTTGCTACCCAAATGATACGAAAGCAACCTTCTGTCTCCAAGACAGTACGGGATAGACTTTCCAATCACTGATACTGATTTCGAAAATGTGTGAGATAAACATACCGAGGTCTTGTAAGTGTTCCATCTGCAACTGCTGTTTGCTCCATAGCTGTCAGTACAGATGACATTGTCAAATTGGTTGTTGGTAGTGGAATCGCATCTCAGATCACAGTCGGTTCCCATCATTCCGTTGATGCACTGAACACTGAGAGCCATTTGGAGCCTAAAAATACAGGTCAGCTGGGCTCAGGTATCTGTCTCACGATGTTTTCTGCACAAGTCCGGTCAGGGTATACTGTCGAGAGTTTTGGTTTTGGGTAGGAAGATAGGCGGTCATGTCCACAACAAACGAGTCGACCAGGGTCAGATGATTAAAGTACTCAAGTTGACCAGACAGCTTGTTGATAACGACACCGAGATGCTGGACGAAGATGTCTACAGCCACCTAAAATAACGTTTTAGGAAAGTCTGATTTTAACGGCTTACCGGTTTGGTTGGCATCACAAAGGACATAGCCATGGTCCAGTTTCCAGTGTTGATGGACCCCGAGAAGGGATAGAAGTCGGATTGGATGAACTGTACAGATTGGCTGTAAAGGAACTGTATACATTCTGTATTCCATGATATTGAAAACACATCTTAGTCATCTCGTCCCCCGTGAAAGCAAATATCCTGTTTCTTCTATTCATATTATCTACGGAGCGGCCCATGTGTCATCCGAGCCCAGTCTTGAACAAACAATTTTGAATTTGGTAAGAACTCGTACTGTTATCTTGAAACAATTTCTCCCTTCCCTTTACGTCGATTTGAATCGAGAGAAGGGTAGCCGGGGTTTGTTGATAGGTCCCCTACGCCAGCCGATAAGGGCTTACGACTCTTCCCTCCCCAACTTGTCCACAATGATAACTGGATCAATAAAGAAAAACCCACTCCTTGGCAGAAATAACAGTAGTGAAGCTGAATTGACAGGAATTCTGTTTATCTGCTGACAGATAGTCGCAATATCTGCCATTCGGACAGCTACAAGTTGTCTTGTTGGATAGAGACAAATCAGTATTAGAGTACGAGTTCAGCTTTATGTCGACCTGTGCTCCGTAGGTCAAAGAAGTCGTATCCAGATTCCCCGAACTGCTCATCTGAAAAAAATCCCTCGTAAACAATTGCTTTGTTTTGCGCCTCGACAACAGATCTAGAGCAATCCTTCGGTTATCTGCTAGTCAAACAAACAGCGCCTGAAGACGCCAATATTGCACCGGTATTGCTCGTTGTTAATCGATAAGAGATATGAAAAAGTTTCGGACGTACCAGTCTGGTAGGAGTGTTAACGACCTCGGACCGGCTACTTTGCTGCTGGTTCGGGTTCATCTGACCGTTCATGCCCTGCTGGTTCTGGCCGTACTGCTGCTGTTGGTTGTACTGACCGCTCTGCTGTTGGTATCCTTGCTGCGGATACTGCTGCTGCGGATATCTGGCACTGAAACATCGATATCTTAACCAAAATGTGTAAATTCCTACTTTTGCTGGTTCTGCTGTGGCCGATTCTGCATCTGCTGATTCTGCTGATTCTGACTGTACTGCTGTTGTTGCTGGTTATTGTACTGTTGATTGGCTCCATACTGTTGCTGTTGCGGATTTTGGAACTGTTGAGGGTTGTATCTGAAGTAGGCAATCAATCAGACCATATTTGTTAACCCTCATTAGCTCTCGGCCGCGACACCTCAATCTTTCGGCGGCATCGCTTTGACTCTTGTTCGGCAATAGGTTATGTCATCTTGTTCACAAGTAAGAGAACGCCAGCCGCCATGAATGACAATGTCATGCGCTGGAGGCAAATTGCAAAGCACTACGATTGTGATTGCAAATACTTACAATAAAACTGTTATGTTAGGTCTCAAATAAAATTTAAAGCAAAACTCAACTGCCGCATCAGCGAAAACTTTGAATGGTTGATGCTACGCCAGGACTATCATAGTGTCTGATGTAGAAGCATAATTCTACTACGCTAACGTAATGACTATCCAATATCAGTGTAGGGTCGATATATCAAAATTTCATTATTAACGTCCCGTGAAGACTACTGGCTTCACAATTTGCTCGACCCTTATTGTTTTCAACAATCGTTTGCCAGCAGTGAACCCAAAGGATAGTCATGTGGTACAGTAGTGTAAACAAAATACTAGAGCTAACCTGTACCCCATTTTCGAATGCGGGCTATCATAGCAGTAGAAAAACGTAAGATGTGAACATTAGTTTTTTCCTTTTTCTATTTATGCAAAACTGTCACAGTATCTTGCGAGTCATGGCTTACAACAAAAACGTGGCAGTACGTATGACTAAGGAAGATGCGGAGGGTGAAGGTCAATGAGTCCTCTTACGAATAGGAAAGACAAAAAGCTGACCTTTGTTGTTGTTGGTATTGGCAAAGTGCCAAGGGCAAGAAGAACAGCCAGGCGAGACGACGCATCGTACAGTCCGGGCAATACCTTATCGAGCAAACACGGCGCTATCTGGGTCCAGCTAGCATGAGACACCAACGCGGACCACACTGATTCACACCGGATGGCCGCACAGCAACGCCGACGCGTTCAACGACTTCTGCAGGCGACGAGAGAGCCGGTCTGAATCACAGCTTTGATCAATAATAATCGTGGTGGGAAAGAAAGAGAAGGCTGTTGTGGAAGGTAGTTTCGTCCTCGATGCTGACATGAATCGATTCTATGATAACAATAACCCTGTGAAAATGGCCCACAACGGCTGGGAAAAACGCAATCTCGAAACGTCTTGTACAGATGGTGAGAAGAAATTGTTGGATGTGAACAAGGTAACATTTGTTGTTTCCAGAGGCAAGCAGGAAGACAAACAGCCTTGGAAGTAACGAGAAAACTCGGAGAAGTTTGACAGGTTATAAAGGAATCTGTGTTATCGTATTGTAGCAATCACTTTAAAAGTGGAAAAAACGATAGCTGTCTTTATCTTCCGTCGTTGGAGAAGCATACTGCAAAACTGAGCATACTCATTTGAGATATTTCAAATACGATCGGCTTGTAAAGCAGTCAGAGCTGGCATCTCTGCGGTAGTTCCCTGTCGGTTGACATGCTTTTCATCCCTAATCCTCTCAAAATTAAATCCTTACCAAGCTTGACAACTCTAGCAGCTACGATCTTAAAATGCAGAAAGGGTGGGGATTTTTTTTCCATGAGGCATTCACACTAATAAAAACTAAATGAGCTCATAACGTTTGTATCTTCAGAATTGACGGCTAGGATTTGTAGCTAACAGTGCTAGAAAGAAAAGATCGTTCACTAACAGAAACTTCAATTTTTGGAAGGGTGGCGACTTGCGGTCGATACCTTACATATGGGACATATCTTGGGAAACAGAAAAGCATAAAAATGTCCACCATTTCTGTGTTTTTACGAAAACTTGTAAAGGGATAGGGCAAAAAGTGCAAAACGGGTACGAGCGAGGATCCTTGGTACTAGCTGGCGATACCTATGAAACTCGAGGTTGGGAATATCGGAGCCTGCCCATGTTTGCTGACATGTTGCGCACGGCGCATGGATAGTGCCAAATATTTTTCCGACATGACAACCCATATCGTTTTATTGCCGTCTTAACAAAGATAACACAATTGAGCGAGAAGATTGAGGTGCAAGTGTTTAGAAGAGAGAAGATGTGAGGTCAAAACAAGCAGCTTGTGTGCAAAGAGAAAGAGTAAAGGGAGACAGTATTTACTAAGACGCGAAATCCGCTCCTTTTCTTGGTCTCGGCAATCGTTAAACAACCACGTCTTTCGGCTCTTGTGGTGGCGAGCTGTGAAGGCGCAGATCATCTCTCTGCAACTGTTGAAAATCACTAGTACTTTGAGGGTTTATTGTAATGAAAGATGCTCGTATCACACCTTGGCTACTCTTCTCGGCATTGGTTCAACCCAGTCATTCCGTAAAGAATCCTGAAATTTGCATGAAAACGAAACCTTTCAACGGTATACGTCGTCTAGATCATATTCCAGCTGGTAAGATCCCCTCGGCTCCTCTCTATATGTCCTCCTTGACGACTCGCGTATCGGATAGGGAGGTGCTTCCCTGTCCCGTCTCGGCCGTTCGGACACCCTCCTAGACTCGATTATTTCTGGACGTGCCGACTGCACATAAACCGGAGCAACGGTTTGTCTGGAAAGAAGAGGTGTTGATCACACAAATATTGATCGCCTTGGTTGACAAACAAGAGGCCGGCAACATATCAAAGCATGCTAATCCCTGGCAATACAAACAGAAACTGCGCACGGCTGGCCCAAATGCGTTAAGATGCACACATAAGAGGTGCGATTAATTTTAGGGTCAAAACGGCTCAAGTACTCACTTTTGGTTCTGGCGCATACATAGCAAGATCAGAAGGATAAGAAGCAGGAGGATCAGAACTCCGCTCAGTATCACAAAGCCAATCATCAGCCAGAAGTATAGATTCTCTTTTCTCTGAAAAGTTGTACTTATGTTTAGTATTCTAGTTAAACCTTGTCAACGAGTGGCTCTGGACAAGGAGCAGAAGTTGTGGAGTTGAACACACAAGTCGAGTTCAGCCAGGCACAAGTGTCTGAAATAAGGTATAGAAAAGTCAGCCGAAGCACAAAGTGTTCTTTCCGATTCGGCAATAGATTTTTAAGGTCCGGTTAAGGACAATGTACAAACTTTTGCCAAGAAATCGGATAAGTTACCAAACTTGCGGTCAATTCAATAACTACACGGGGAAATACCGTGGTCATGTTTCACTACAGAAGTCTACAGAAGTCAAATCTAGTATAGAGACCCGCCATCGGTTTTCTCGCATTTTAGAGTCGTGACGGCGTAATTGTCTCGAGTCAGCGTATGAGGTAGATTCTATTGCTTAAAATCCGACAAGCCAATGCGACTCGAGAAAGCTGCCAGGTGTTGTTTTAATTTTTTTCACATTCAAAAACTTGAAAGAACGGCATAAGTTTCTACCTGGATTGAGATACTGTGAATAATCACTGCAGCATTCAAGCTGAGGCTGATTATCTCTCGACATAACACAGCTGTAGCAGTACTGGTTGTCGTTCCTACTTCCATCACAGATCTGATCACAATTGAATCCAAAGTATTTGCCGAAATTGTCGCATCTTCTCTGGTAGGATGTAGACAACGTTCTTAAGCTTCGAATATAAACTGAGATGAATCGCTTACAATGAGGGATTGTTTCTGCCTTGGCTACTCAAAAACGAGGTAGAAGTGCTGTTGTATGTGTCTGCCGACTCTGCTAACAGTAAAAACGCATCAGTTATTGTATTTCCCCGACAAGTTATGAGCGCCGTCACTCCAATAATATTGTAGTTCTGAAAACAATAGATTTTACACAGAAGATGCCTACACTTTGGTGAACTGAGAAAGTGAATGGCGGAACACTTCTTGAAACATTGCTTCCTCCAACTTGTGCGTAATATTGAATATCCTTCTGGTCGATAAAATAGCTGAAACCGTGCTAAGTGACTCAAAGGTGCCTACTTTGAAGATTCTACATGGAAATAGAGCTGAAAATTGGCGTCAGAGTTGGCATCACAATCTGAGGCTGCTGGAAAAAGTGTGTAGATGGCCTGAGTGGCGTTCATGTAAATATCTCCTAGTTGGTAGATAACATCTGCGCGAGTCTGTTGCGAATAATGAGATAATAAATGTTCCAAGTCACCTGTAGAGCTGAGAAAACAACAGATACAAGAGTACAAAGCCGCATGGAACGTACGGAGTCGCTATTCATATGCTGATAACACGTATTTGCCAACAGCCTGGTGACTGAATTGCATCTTCAGTTAGTGTTAGATTTATTGCGTATTCGAAACAGTGCGGAACTGTGTTATGAAAATATTAAGGCTGGAAGACGAAAAAGCACCGGTGTTTAATGGAGAAATTGAGTATTAGTTTAGAAATAAATCGGCATCGCTCGAATCACTTCCAGAAGTCAGTTATTGAGGGACGTGGAGATAGATGAAAACAGATTGGTGATGAATCCGGATCACGTGTGAGATGGAGAAGCTTACGCAGGCTATTGACACAGTATTGGTAGAACTCTGCATCGAGCGGATCATATCTAGAATTTGTTGCTCAGAAGTAAACAAATAAGTTTTACTCGGCGGGATGCACGTATTTGACGACGGAATCAACGATGTATCTCGCAATGATGTCGCGGCTTCCATGCATTGCCTTGTCGTCATTCTCTATCCCATATCCCCTGTATAGCACTTGAAATTTTTTGCTCTTACTCTCACCCGTGCCCTTTTGGCATGCAGATGTTCTTGTGTCCACATGTTCACAGCGAATAACTCTGATCAAATGGTGGATTTGCTCTAGCGACTTGTTAAACGACCAGAATCTCCTATGTTGTCCAGCATATTGCTATCGCAAATTAGTCTTGTTAGCTGACGAACCGGCGTTCTGCTTCCTTGTGAGCAGTATATTATGGAGCTTCAGTTATTCCGAGTTGCCGCGGACGATCTTCTCACGTATTGTCGGAATCGAAATCGCGACGTTGGGAACCTTGTTTTCGGGCTCCTTCGGAATTGGCACGATCACATCATCAGCGCGAACGATGTTCTCCGGCACCTTCGAAATTGTCGTCTTCAGCTGAGCGTTTTCTAATTTTAGCGTGTTCCAAAAAGCAGCATGTGATATTTAATGAGGACAGGAAGAGATGGCCGATAAAGTGGAAATGTAAACAAAACTGTAAATTTTTCTAATATTTCAAGGTGATTTGGCTGCCTATGATTCAAAAATTTTGGTAAGAATTTTTAAAAATATTAGTTGAAGAGAAAATGTAAGCGTAAATAGATGTTCTCATGATATTAAAGCCGAAAAAAATGAACGAGGGAAATCACATTCAAAAAATGGCTTAAGGCATGGGCCCCGCCGCAATTGCCTACCCACGATAATTGCCCAGTTGCGGGAGAAATGCGAGAAAATCAGCAGTAGAACTGAGAAAACATCAGATAAAAGAGTACAAACCGCATTGAGCGTACGCAATCGCTGTTCAAATGCTGATAACTCGTATTACAGCCTGGTGACTGAATTGCATCTTCAGTTGGGGTTAGATTTACTGCGTATTCAAATAAATGTGGAACTATATATATTATGAAGAAATCGAGAATGGAAGACGAAAATGCACCGGTGATGAATGGGAAAACTGAGATTTAGTTGGGGATGACGGCCTCTGGATGGCGAGTGATTCGGAGAAGATGACGGAAAGCACTGAGGCAGCTTTCATAGAACTCAACATCTATCGGATCATCACTAGAATTCAGGTATTGAGGTATATCAAAGATTCCTACTCGACGAGTTGCATGTACTTGACGATCGATTCAACACAGTAGCCTTCCATGTCGTCGCGAGTGCCAGAGATTTCCAGACGGGGATGCTCTCCAAATCTGAAACAAAAATGAAAGTGAGTGCAGCAAACGTCAAAAAAGGCTATATGAGCTTTGCTCTGTATCGTCTCGATAGCAATGACAACTCTTGCTCCTAGTTCTTTCAGAAAAACTTTGGTCTTGATCTTTTCGCTAGTCTAAATTTTCTATTGATCTTCTCAGCGTACGGCTTTGACGAAAAGTCGACCTATCTGTATTCTCATGTTAACAGCTACAAGCTCGCTTCCGTATCATCTCCATCATGACCCTTCGTATGCAAGTAGAGCATCGGAACAAATTCCAAAGGTGGTAAACAAACAAAATAAACAGTATGAAAGCCTACTGATAGCGACGAGTCCTGAAGCGCGGGGCGTAGATTGAAGTTCCGTCCGTGAAGCTCTTGACGACACGGCGAGACAGCTCCTTGTGAAAATTGAGACTACTGATCTTCTCGCGCACCTTTGTCTTCTTCGGCTTAGTTGCCTTCTTCTTCGAACGAGTCATGATCCACTTCCTCAAACTTGAGAGCTTTCTGAAAAATAGCATGTGAGAAGGAATCAGAAAAAAGAGATTGTTGATAAAGCGAAAACATGAATAAAACTGTAAACAATCTCGGCTTTTGATTCTTTTCGAGTGTTTCAAGACAGTTTTGATGTCTGTAACCCAAAAAAATGGCTAATGAGGTGTGAAAAAAATCAGCTTGGGGAGAAGGGGAAAGAGTAACTGTTTGTTTACATGATATACTCCCGAGGAGAAGTATGAACGCGGGCTTTGAATGCCATTCAAAAAAGGGTTCCAGACGCGGGTCACGTCGCGATTGCCTTCCTACGATAATTGCCCAGTTGCGGGAGAAATGTGCTCAAAAATCAATTTCTAGGCAAAAATCCTAATTGCGAGTCACATCGCTTTTCTCCCCTCGCTCAAAACATAAGAGAAAGTTCACATGACCGCTAGAAATACACAAAACCAGGCAATCAACTTCCTGTGGATCGTCTAGAGCATTCTCCACGCTCTTTTTTAAATTCATTTCGTTTACTTACTTTCCCCATCACTCTTCTCAACATTCACGAAGTCGTATCATTTTCAGAATGCGTTAGAATGCAACAATCAACAATACGGGACCTAGTGACCCCGAAGAACAGCAACTTCGAGGCAACAACGAGCTCGTGTAGTTTTTTCAAATTTGTTTTCTCACTGAATTTATAGTAACGGGTCCATTTGGGGAAGTCGACAAAAGTAAAAAATGTAACTGTGTTGGAGAACTGCTTAAGAGGATTATAGCCCTTCGTCGCTTAGCTACAGCTCAAGGTTTGAAACATATTTTCGCTTGTAAAGTGTGCTCAGATGATGACTTTGCCATCGTTAACAACAACGAAGTCAAGTGGGCTCGTCTTTTTATGGAGTTCATCCTAGGAACGGCATATTGTAAGGCGCCGAAATGTCAAGGTATGACGCTCCTTATATTTCTATACAGAAATCTTTCAGCTCATTCAGATGACATGATCTGGTATGTCCATCACACCAAAATCAACAGCTCCTTCTACGTAGGACAGAATGTAAGAGCTTTACTCTTTCCCAAATCACCATCTCATTAAGCAAGCCAATTTGCTGCAAGTGTTCCGTCGTCAGAGCAAGAACCAGCCAGCTCCTGCTGATCCTGTTTACAATTGGGAGGAAACCGTATCTCTTAATGTCATTCTGCAACAGGTTCGATTCGAAAGTTTCTGTCACGAGGAGAACGTTTTTCAGCTAGACTTCTTTGTTACGTGTGCCATATGCACCAAAACTTCCCCCCAGAATCTTCAAATTATCAAGAAAAATTGTCAACGGGTAAGATATACGGACATTCATTTTTTTTTTTCCATGAGCCGCTTCTCATTATCGAGTTCCAGGTCTATCCATCTCCCAGTCGTCGCCGAATGGACAGCAAGGGCGAAGCTGAAGAAATTACATATCCAAAGCTATATTTCGCCATTGATGGGTTCGAGGAGGTCTTCAACGATGTCATAGTAAGAGACGGCGAGTGTGTATGTGTAGAGCTGGTCGCGAGAGACCGATCTCGAACTCGGGAAGCAGTCATCTTCTTAGGATCGATTCGTTACGAAGTCTTGAAACGCGTCTATGACTCCAAGGTAGTTTTGCCTGTTTTCAAAGCAGGGACTTCTTTACAGGCTTCTTCTACGTGGACTTGGGCTCAGAAACTGATGAAGCCTGGCGGTCGACGACAGGAGTTTGTTCGAATGAGAGGTCCTCAAGGAAAGGGATACGCTGAAATGGCTATTGCTCGTGTACCCAACTGCGGCTACGAGACTCCGCTGACGGAAAATCCGATAGACTTCTCGGAGTTTGCCGAGATGGACAATACTTTGCGGTCGAGGAGAATGTCCGAGACAAACCTTGCAGGTCCTCAGATGTACACGAGGCCTTCTGTCACCACTCCTGGTCCACCAAACGTCAGTTCATAGCCTTATCTCTCTGAAATGACAGCTTTAGAGTGCCCGTGGTCGTCGTTGGCAGAGTGAGGCAGACACTGTCAATCAGTATCCTGAAGTAGAGGGCAACAATATCGATGACGGTAAGTATTTTATCTTGTTTTACGTTGAAAATGCCTCTAAAACTGAAACAGTCTCTCTGATAAAGCTACCCGTATGTTGCCGGCCAGTATACTTCTATCTAGCTCTTAAGCTCCTGTCCCAATCTAACTAAGTTCTGTTTGCCACCTTTTATTTCTACCCTGTCCACTGAAAGACAAATTATTTTGACACTTGCTTCTTGTCTTGTCTAGCAAAGTCTGACTCCAGCTCAACCAAATCAGTTTCGATTCATTTCTGGCAGAAATAGTTGATAGGATTGCGTTCTTTTGTCTGGTTACCTTATACTTTGTATAGCATGCACAGACAGCTATCGAGTAGCATGTCCACTTTGTTCCAATCCTGTTTCCTTTTTCTATTATGTCAATTTCAGAGTTCGATGAAGGCGTTCTCTCTCGTCTATGGGGTGTTCGTGGCTTTGGACAAGCTTGGCATTGGCTGAGAGAGAAGAAACGAGCGGAATGTACTCCTTTGAACGCCTATCTGACCTACGTGACTCTTCCATGGACCAGTATCTTGAATGGTACGATATTTTCTTCATATCAGCTTCAAAAAATGCTTCAGATTTGCTCAGAGATGATCCCCGTGCTCCGATCCTCACTTTTGAGTTTGATTCGGAACCGCAGATGCGACAATAAACCACCTTGTATTTACGTCCCCCGTTCAGCTGCGAATTCGTTCTTGTTCTGTTTATGTACAGCTTCTTCTCTCAGTATGATCTCCGTCCCGGCAATTTTTCCCGCAATTCTTTCCAAAGAAATAAAACTTTTATCTTGTGCAACTGGTCGCTTATTGATCAGGGGGAAGCAGGCCACCCGCAGACATCCCAAGCGGAGGGTCATCAGGACAGTGGCCGGATGGTCTAGGGGTATGATTCTCGCTTCGGGTGCGAGAGGTCCCGGGTTCGACTCCCGGTTCGGCCCAAACCATTTTGCTTTTTGAGATAGTGAGAGGGATCCAAGACATTGGGAACCTCCTTCGTTGCAGTGAACTCACGAAACTGTTTCAGTAGTTGGAAAATAAACACTTAAGCTTTTCAAGTAATTCAGAGCATTTAGGGATGCTTTAAATACTACCACAACGGTGTTCCCGATTTTTGCGCTGCACAAAACGCGTCTGCAACTGTTAAATAACAATAGAAACAGTTTTGCGAGTCCGGTAGAATAGTATCGTCCGTTCAAAATACAAAGTAACACATCAGAAGATAAAAGAACACAAGATCATTAGCGTTAATCAGTGATGGGCATACACTGGAACGAGATATGAAAATAACAGGCGTGGGTGTAAGTTACAGGAATTTACATTTTTACAGTCGAAAAAACGAGCTTTATTGCTTGTTTTTCCACGATGATGATCTGCGATAAAATTGGCACATTAATAGTAGGTCCATTGACAAAAACGCTCTTCTAGAAGGCGAGAGAGACAATCACTTTAATCAGCGACACCTTTTCTTCACACGCTTTACAATGCCCTACCACCAAAATAGCGACCAGAGGTAGACCACAGTTCCCATACTTTTGCTTGTTCTCTCTTGTCCTGAGATCCGATTGCGATATTTTTTGACTGGTGCCCTTGAAAAATAGATAGGCTTCAACAGTTGAAACAGTCTGTTTTCGGCCAAGGTCAGCTGTGGCTGTGAACTGAGTTTTGTCTTTGATGTTCTGATACCCCCTCGTGGTCATATTTTGTTTTGTTCCGGAATATATTTCAATGGTTTCACACCTCGTGACAGCTATCCTCAGCTCTGTGCAAGGTCACTCACACATACCCTATTTTTCAGATCTCAAAAGATGGTACCTCAAATTATTCTCTTTGCGTTACTGCAATGCCTACTGGTAAGTTCTTGTTGTTTTGCTTATTTTGGCGGAACGCCGTGTGGACGCAGCGATACTATCTATCTTCAGGTTCACGGAGACTACTCTGATCTGAATGCACCTCCACCGAGGTTTCCTCCTGCAATGGCACCTCCTGAGGTATGTTAAAAGAAAATAAAACCTTGTAAGAGGAGGTAAAGATAAAGGTAAAAGGTAAAGTTTTTATCCGAATTAACGGCAGAGTTTCTTGGAGAGCGCCACTTGCCACTGCGCTATCTTCTTTTAACAAATTCCCCAAAGTTCTGAGTTTGATAAGCTCAGGAGCCTAAAATGGTTAAACTCGAGAGGTTTGTGACCTTTTTCCGCATTCCATATTCCCTCAAAGACGCCCCTAACTTCCTCTTACAGAAAGATTACAATGAGGTACATACTACAAGCTCACCTCAGAATGCTGATAGTTACCTTGTTCGACCACCTGTGCAAGATTCGGAGCATCTAGTGGAAGAAAGTTCTGGAAATAGTTCTGGGCATGAGATAGAGGAAGGAGCAGCTGAAGGCTCTGCTGAACCTGAGAGCTCCGGAATGAAGGTACCAATTCATTGATTGCAAAATAGAGTAGATTACAGCTTGGTTATCACTAGGTTTCAATATTGTCATTACAGGAAGAGGAGATGGACAGCATCATGGCCGACATGACCAGCGTTGCCCAGAAAGCCGGAATCAGTATTTTGTCCTTTCAATGTGTACAAAATTCAAATTTAGCCTGTCCGGCTGACATTCTCTTTGTGATTGACTCTACCTCATCTGTAAAAGGAATCTTTGAACAATACAAGAATTACGTGGCAAAGGTTGCAACTTCCCACTTCCTGATAACCATCTTTGTAGGTAATTGAAGGACTCTCCATTTCAAAGGACCTGGACAGGGTTGGAGTCGTTCTCTTTGCCGGACCCAAGATTCAGAGGGAGAAAATCAAGCTTGGTGCGATTGACGAATCTGGAAAGCTTGTCTCAGCAATCAAAGGTTGGACAACTCTCAAACTCTTAAATTTCGAACTTTCAAGGTCTACCCTTCTTATCTGGAATCACTGCGACAGGTGCCGCTCTGAATTTTGCGAAAAGTGCACTGGTCAAGCGAAGAAAACACGTACCCACGGTCGTGGTTGTTATCACCGATGGATTCAGGTTAACTTGACCCATTTCCTGACATTTTTCGCGCAATTTCAGTTACGATCTTACAGCTCATGCTGCGAAAGAACTCAGGACCCTGGATAATGTTCAAATCTACACAGTGTCCTTTGGAAGTGCTTTTGTTGAGTGAGGAAAGGAACGATAAAGTAGTAAACAATGTTTGCAGAAAAGAGCTGGTTGATATTGCCGGAGACAAACAACGCTTCTTGAAAGGAGAGAATTCTTATGCCAAGTTAGTCAACATCATCAAAAACTGTCCAACAAAGAACAAGGAGAAAATGGTAGGCTTTGAAAGTAACCAGCACTATTTTACAAGCATATTCACTCGAGCAATACTACCTGGCTTAGAGTTTGTTAGGTATCCGAGGCATGTACCTCCTTTCTCTTACCATCTCAACAGATACATTTTCATCAATACCTGCTTGTCGAGACAGTACGGGCGACAACATAGCTATTATCTAACACAATACGGGTAATAAGTTGTCGCCTGACGAGACAATAAGGACGAGGACAGAGCAACCCCGCCAAGGATGCATCTACTTTCAAGATACTACGAGCGACGATCCGTCTGGCCCAATTCCAGCCAGAAATGTAGTTACAATGCTCGCGGTCAAGTGTAGAACAACATGATTCACCTTCACGGAAAAGCATTGATTTCAGAAAGTGGAAACGGCTACAGTGCGTCACATTGAGACGGCCACAGACAGCCACGGCAGACATTTGATCCCGAACCCGGTTCTGACCAACAAAGGATACAAGCACTTCGATGATAGAAAAGATGCCGGTTTGCATTTGCAAGTACTATCGCTGATGATAATTTTCAGCTGTGATTGAATCTAACTCTAAGACTCAAAACAACACGTTTGGTTAGTCCCTCCAGAATTCCCAAAAATATCTTTTAGGAGAAGACCGCCGCGACGACATCCCTGGTTGATTAGCATTTTCAGATTGATGTATGACTTGACAATTTTTCAGCCCCGTCGTGTCAGAACGACATTGTAATTGTCTTCGACGCCTCCGGCTCTACAAAACGCAATTTTGATGTGCAACTGGAATTAGCCAATGAGATTGTGGATAAATTTGTCGTGGGACCAAAAGACACACAGTTTGCTGCTATTAAGTTTGCCGGAAAGACTCATTGTAGAGTGCTTTTCAACTTTACGTTTGCAACAGATACTAGTCGAAAAACTGAAAATTTTAGGCAGTACAGTAACAGAGATCGCCTCGAACAGAAGATCAATGAGACATCATTCATCAGTGGAATTACAGCTACTAACGAAGCTCTGATGAAAGCTAGAGACCTGTTTAACGGTCCTGGAGCTCGGAGAGATCTCGCCAAGCCCGTTCTGATCATTTTCACAGATGGATTCAGTACTGAAAGTCCAATTCAAGGTATTTTTTGTGCTATGCCCATGTTCGAATACCGTTCAGGCGCCACATACCTTCACAAACTGGGAGTTACAGTGTTTGTTGTCGGAATTGGTCAGAAAGAAGAACAGGTTTACATGGAGGAACTCAAAGTAAGTGTTGTATTCACTTGTGAACACGAAGATTACGTTAAGTTTGGTCATACCCAATAGTGGTCGTTATTTCTTATCATTGTTTGTAAACGTGCTTCCATCCCAATGCGAGAAACTTACTGAGCGGAATCGGTCTCAATCTCCGGCTGTATCATTTCAAACGAAAACAATCACTATTAGCTCCCATATTAGGGGTTCAAGCTTTGTCAAAGCTTTTTTTATCATGCAAATTTAAGTATAGCATAAAGCATACAATTTGTTTCAGATGATCGCCTCTGACAGTGCCCACGTGTATCTCCTCTCAAACTTTGAGAAGTTCCTTGTTGATCTTGAAATCCTGGGAAAGAACTGTATTCATCATTAAACTACCTCCACCACAATGATCTGCTTCTGATCTTACATCTTCCGTGTGTAAACCTTTACCTTAATAAACATGCCGTACCTTGTCCTGCACTCGGATCATCCTCGCGGAACAGAGTTTACCGACTCAATTAAAAGAGCATAGGTGGCGTAACCAGCAATGGATTGACTGGATTACGACGGTTTTACCGAAGTTCGGATATATATTGGCCAAAGTGTGTGGGCTGTCTTCTCGTTTGAGAGCAATGAGGTACTGTATCCTCTTGCTCATCTTCGCCTCCTTGATTCATGCCACCTACCGAGATAACTTCTGTACAGCGACTTCCAAGTATGTAGTTTTCTGGAACCCTGCCAGTATTGGAAGTGTGAGTCTTATTCCCACACAACTTTTCAAGTAATCGTAGATTGGTGACAGTATAATGAACGACATCGCCGATCTGAAGAGTCTCGAAGACATTAAATCATGTTTGTTTTCTGTCTTTCCACACCCCTAAAAGTTTAGCCTCCATGGGCTACTTCGTTAAAGGTACTCCTCTCCCCTCAATGTTCTCTCTGCTATCCATCAAGTCCAAATTCGACTCTTGTCTGGCCAAAACACCCGCCAAGACTGAGGCTATGGGATTGTTAGGAAGACTAGCGCCGTGTCTGGGGAATAGACTTAGACCTGTATATCAACTGGTACAGAAACACAAGACAAAATAGCAGAAACGTTCAGCTCTATGATCAAATGAAGGGGTCCACAGCTGCTAAAGCGGCGAAAGTTAATACATGTTACTACTATGCCTGGCTCTCTGTCACTCCTCACCTTATTCAGAATCTGATTTGGGCAGCTCAAAGGGTAGGTCTCACGTTCACCACAATATGTATTTTTGTGAATATAAAGTAGCCTAATTGTTTAGAACGTCACCAAGGAAGAATGGGCCTGCTGTGTCACCAATCTGCCAGCTATTTTGAGTCTCGCCGGTTCCAACCTGACCTACCGCTATCCTCGCCGTACTTCTCTTCCAATGGGTATCGACTGTTGGTAATCCAAATAAACACAATGCATCTGTTATTCCAGTGTCTGTCTTTTTTTGCGAGTTGCCTAAGAGAAACAAGTTCATAGCTATAACTGTTGGCATGATGATGTGGTAATACGAAAGTCACATAATTTTAAGTTATATTATTTTTTGGGATAATTGTTGGCAAAAAGGGGCAATGTTACGGATAATGGAGATGGAAACAGATTAAAATAGAGAGATCCTACAACCTCATTGAGACATGTGTACCTTTTATGAAACAGTGAATTAGAGAAATGTCTCGTTTATCTCATCCCCGCCATTTTCTTGACTTCCCCATCGGCTGGCAGCATCCACAAAGAGGCATTGCAGAAAGGGCTAAGTAGATGCATGAAATGTTACAAACCTCATCAACGGATTCCTGCAGACTATTAAGGAGCTCTATCATGGTCTCGAATCTATTCTCCTTGAAGTTGGCCATGTGCTTCTCGTCATCACTAAGCGGTTGATATTGAAATAGATATTTTTCACTGTTTTGTTGTAAAGGAAAGTTGCGTACTCACACCCATTGACGCAAATTAAAGGCTAATGACAAAGGATTTCACCTTTTCCTCATCGCGTTGAAGTTTCTTCAACTGCTCCGTAAGGTGGAACAAGTGGAGAGCCTGTCTTTCTACCAGAATCTTGGCCAAGTGGATTGGGAGATACTGTAGCATCGTCTCCATTCGGAGCTTCGGAGCATCCTGAACAAATGTAAAGAGAGAAACTATTATCGCTTACATCATGCCAGTTGTCCATAGGAAGAATGTCCGTGTTGGTCTGGTAAGGTTCCTGGAGACAGTACCTGTGCTTTCTGATGACGATACGAATGATAGCATCGAGCTGTTGCCCATCGGTCTGAAAACGTTAAAATGTAGGAAACTCCGGTCTCTGTGGATCGTGCTCGCTGTAACACAGGCTGTAGCTTAGTAATTGACCCAAATGCTGTTAAGGCTATCAAATTGTGTCATGTTGTAGAAACTAAGTCTACTTGATTCTGATCAGAGGTTCTCAGCCAGAAAAGTTACCAGAGATGGATCCAACGGAGAAGCAAGCCGCCCAATCTCCATCGCTAAAGGCGGTCTTGAATCCAAACTCACGGTATCTGGCATTCTGTTGTCGCCGAATTCGGCAGTGTGGCTTATTGCGTCGTTGGCGGCTTCTAAATCCAGCTCTTCCTCTTAAAATAGTAGTAGTCAAGAGGACACAAATGTGAAATGGATTAGCCACATACTAGAGAATCAATGGGATAGACAGAGCAAAAAGTTTCGAACAGATCGATTCCACCCATTTGAGATACGAAAAATTGTGGTGTCATAAAGACAAAATGTACCTCAATTGAGGTGTCAGAAGGAGTAGGAGTGGCCTGGCGTGCAAAATTGTCGTCTCAGACACCAAAAAAGGATAACCACGGTGATTGGAATGCCGGGAAAAAAAAGAGAAGAAGAAGAATCCAGAGTAGGATAGGTTTCTGAAAGAGATCGTACAGACAGGACAGATATTCTTGTGCAAGAATGCCGCAAGCGGAGAAATGTTCTTTTGAGCAGAGATTTTGTGTGGGAACCACAGAAATAGTATCTCTCTGGTTCCACAGTTTGAGGCGTACCCGCAACGAAAGCTCATAAAAGCTGAATTCCAGTTTGCCTGGTGGACAGCCCCAATTTTTTAAACAGGCTCACAAGAAGAAGCCGATCAGCATAAAACATAGAGTAGCAAAGACATGTTGACAACATCGAATAAACTCTGACTTCGACAATACTGTTTTTGGAGAATAAATTCCAAAAGGAGGTGATAGACTGGGACATTTTGGAGTAATGCTGTGGTGAATTTGACTACTAGCTCTATGCAGTCTCAAAAATGTTGGCAAGGGTAGATGTTCCCCAGCATCTCGTTTATCTCACCGTAACCTTTGCTGTGTGATCTGTTTTCGCAACTTTTTGCAAAGCACAATAGTCTCTTCTGCAACAAGACAAAGAACTTGTCGTGAACAATACATAAACGTCAAAATGTTACTTACAGCTAGACTAATGCCTTCATTGAATCCAAACAGCTCAAGTTCAGTTCGCGGAGCCTTCTTCACCAGAACCGTTGCTGGAGGCTGTGGATGGAATCAAAACAAAGGGGACCGTAGAGTTCGATTCCGGAGAAGATGAGTAGCGGCTGGAAATTATGGCTTTCAGTTTCAGAAGATGGATAGTCATTACATCTTCAGAGATGTCGTCAGCGAAGAACAGCTCGTCATCAGCAGCATCCTAAAAGTGGTCTTATTTTGAGATTAGGTGCGATACCTTTTCCTTCAGGAAGTTGTCCTCATAGTTGTTCAATGTGGCATCGTAGTATAACTGTAAAGTAATAGTTAGAAGTGGAACATAGTCTGCGCCCCCATAGTTCACAGACTGTTCATTGCATAGAGCCGGAGTAATGCAGTCGGTTTCTGAGCATGGGAACAGACATTCTTCTTTCTTCATGAGCAGTCTATCATTGAAAAACTGAAAGATTGGATTGACATTAAGTTAAAAGAGTGTGGACAAACACGGGAGAGAGATCTACTGGTATGGAAAAGATACTGTGACAGGGAGAGGGCAAATAGACAGGACAGACATAGTTGTGACGAATGGGAGCAATTACTTGCTGGAAATCGCTCTGTCCCGAAGAACATCGAA
This sequence comes from Oscheius sp. JU75, assembly GCA_037178855.1. NCBI lineage: Eukaryota > Metazoa > Nematoda > Chromadorea > Rhabditida > Rhabditidae > Oscheius > Oscheius sp. JU75. Next base: position 8,120,971 of record JASJZC010000007.1, read on the forward strand.
ATATTGTTGCACCGGTTCCATATCGTTCCTCAAGTGGTCGGTAGCAGCTTGAAGGAAGACAGTGTTGATGTAGCCGCTAAGAAGTTTAGGTCTGTTTCAAAGCTGAGCAAAACAGAGGAAAGAGAACCTACCCCGCCTCTGTTTTCTTCGTCTGGGATCTGTATTGCATGTGGTGAAGGCTATAGTAGGGAATCGTGATGATTGCAAAGATTACAAGCAAACCAATGATCATCGTAAACCAGCTCATGGTCTGAAACAGGTGATAAAGAGATAATAATGTGGAAATGAACGAAATAAAGCATCGAATATTAACATAGTGGCTATCGAATATGCGCCGACCCGCCTCTCAAAACTCTTAGTTGAAGACAATAGCAACCTACAGTTAGATAAAGGTTTTGCAAATAAAAATTTTGAAACAACAAGACAGGGAGACAGAAACAGAAAGATAGAGACGGAAAGACGGATTAAAAAATTCAGTTGGATATCTATAGTCCTTCCCTCTATAGATATCCAACTAGAACCTTTGGGGGGAGTGATACCATAGTCTGTACACGCAAGTTCTTAATCCTTAAAAAAACACGCAGCTAGGGACCCTTCATAGCTAGCTACGCCTGATTCACCAGAAGGTTCCTCGGACCACGAAAGGGACAGATGGTCCGAAACAAATACTCTCGCGCAAGAGAGATGCAATGCAACAATCGCTGTGTCAAAAGATCGGCACGATATTCATCAAACAACGTGAAAAATTGCTGTTTTCGGCAGAATTTTTGAAGTAACTTTGGCAGCGCTATACGTGCGAGAAGAGAGATAAAGGTGGCTGGGGGCACGATGAGTAACATTTCAGCAGACTGCATGCTTCAACTGACTTTTCGTTTTCACCAAAAATAGTTTATTCGCTGCTAGAAACAACAAGGTGGAAAGAACCGTCTCGTTTACACATCGATTTACTCGTAGACGTCCTTTCTCTATTCACTGAGAGACTCCCTCTGAAACGTTTTTGTCGTTTTCAGGAATCGCGTTGACTAGAAATTATCTCAGGTGTGTCAGGCGGAAGTGACTCAGGAGCTGGGGCGCGAGATCGGGTCTGTCGAATGGTTTCAACCCAGATAGAGACCCTGTCTCTGAAACTTCTTGTTGTATTTACAGAAGCACATCAATGTCATGTCAATCAGACCGTCCACTCTCAGTTATTATATTGCGAAGCTAGGTCTTTGTTTTGTAACAGCAGATACGGATACGTTTTGTGGTGAGTCAGCATGTTTATGGAAAACTACCCGTAGTTTTTCAGGTCTAAAGGCTACATACATATGGTGCCGCGGAATGACAGCTCGAAGAAAAGAAAGATTCTCACTTGCTTTTCATATAATATTGCACGAGGCAGTAGGCAGTCAAACAGGAGAAGAAAACCATGGCGACACCACTCACAGCAAATACAAGATTCATCTGAGCAGAACTCCAGTCCATCTGAAACGTAATAATTAGAAGAAAACATTAGAGATAAAGCCTCGGATAGGTATCAAGCACTGGAACAAAACAACCTTGTTTTCACCTTCGCAAAAGATGTTTTGTACAAACGGAACGTTGTTTCTTAGCAGACCGGATAATAAGTTTGAGCGCGGGGTATGGAGCAATCGAAGATTATCATGAATGCTCCTCCCCTTGGCACAAGACGTTCCTCGGACAGGTTGAAGCAAACAGGCAAGAAAGTTCAGGTACATGTGCTAACAACGAGCTATTACTGTATATGTGCTGTCTAGGTGTGCAAAATGTGAGAGCGTGGGTGGTACTTGAGTCATTTGCAATCAAATAGCATTGAGCTAAGAAGATCTATCTTTTACAACTTTTGAAGTACTGTCGTCGTCGTCCCAGTCCACCTGCCAATGCACTACCATTTCAACATATTTTAGCTATCGTGTTATCTCAACCACCATATTACTCTGCTAATTAGAATTTGTGTTATTGATCTTGTCCCTCCGTGGCACTATCTGTTTCCTTGGTACAAGATGCACATAAGAGAAGTGTAGAAACGAATACGTTTTATTTCACAAGAACAAAGTCACCATTGTCTAGCTTAAGCAAATCTTGGACAAAATCTCCAAGTGGGACAATATTGAAGACGTTCATCATGTACAATGACTCTAGCAAGTCATAGACGTGTTCCTGAACAAAGCTTTTCATAAAGTTAAAAGTGGAAACTTACAAAAACTGCATTGATGTAAAGTATCAACTCTCCTGTCCGAATAACGCCACTTCCTTCTTCTTTATCTTCTGCTAACTTAAACAGTGCTCGGATGATCAAGTTTCTCTGTTGGGTACAGATTCCTTGATCTTCTGGCAGAAACTTGTAGTAACCTGAGTTTTACTTGCGAACCTCTAGCTGATAATACTTACAAATATGCCATGAGACCAATGCCTTCAGCAGGGCAAATTCGGCAAACGATGGCTGCAACTGTTCCAACGGCAGAACCATACATGTCCACTGGTTTTTCATCGGTAAAACAATGGCTCTCAAAAGCGATAACGTTTTGATCATCTTTAGTGGCTGTCCCAATCCGGCTTCTATTCTCATAAAATGGCAATGCCTTTCTACGTCTATCTTGAACCGAACCGTTCCTACAAGGAACTTTTCTGTTTGGAAAAGTTGTAATCTTCATCGAACACTTTTTCTCACATTTTCAGCAAATCTGATCTACTTGTTAACTTCACAAGCTGGAGCGTCATGGTTTCCCCCTACTCTTGACGACAAAAGACTGTTTGGGTAGTCCAGAGGAGGCTCAAAATGCCAGGAATCTTGCAATTTCAGGAATCTAATATAGGTCAAGGATTGTTAGCACTAAGAAAAACAAACTGAACCCACTTGTAACGTTGATACTCGTCTTCAGAGGCAAAGAATCCTTCCGCTTTTTTTATTTCTCCGTTCGGAGGCAATGGGTCCATCGGATAGTAGGCCGCATCCGACATGACCAACACCTTATTTTCCACTCCTATTCTTAGAGAGTAGTAAGCCATGCTGATCAAGGAGTCAACGGCTAGTGTGAACCGAAACAGCATGTCCTGTCGGATAGAGTGCAGCCAAAATAAAGAACGGTTACCTGATCTTGTGGTACAAGTTCTTCGTACCGGCTGAAAGTCCTGACATAATCGAAAACTATGGCAAACTCGCACTTTGAGTAGCCATCGTACGTCTTGTAGTCAAACTTTCTTAGATCACTCAATTCATACGGCTACAAAGTGAATAAAAGGTAACAACAGGTACAGAACTTACACAATCCCTTTTCAAGTGGATAATATCTTTAATCAGAGCATTGCTGAACGTGATCCGTCGTCGATCAATCAGCGAAGACTCAATTCTGAGATAATGAGCGATAATTTCTTCTACACTATCAGCTGAAAACGAAATAAAGGTAGAAACAATACGATACTTACATTTGCTACATGAAGGTAGCTCTAGAGAGTCGAGAGGTGTTATTGGTTCGGCTATTTTCCGTTCGGACAATTTTCCTTTTGACTCGACTACTGAAAAGAGTTTGATTTTTGTAAAGATACTGTTTCATACAATCACAACTGCGTACACCTGCATTAACTTTGAATTCAAAGTCAGCATGGTTTTTGAGAGCTAATGGATAGGGCCGAGCAGTAAGTCAAATTGATATCGTCATACACGAACAAAATGTCTGTGGAACTGTTTCTCTTGAAAATTTGCACGAACAGGCAACGGTTCTGCCTTGGATGTACACAAAGATAAGTACTCACATTCTTCCAGCATTCCAACACGAATACACTTGCTGAGACGGCAGCGCTTACACATATACCGCTTTTCTGAAAATTGCTTTAATAAGAGAATAAATGCAAAAAGATTACCATGTGATATGCTACATGTTTCTTCCTTCTTGCACTGATATTTGATCTTTAGAGCCACAGTTCGTCGAAAAAACGCTGCACATGCCTGTAATTTATCGATTTTTCAATCAGCTAGGTCGCTCACCTTACATGATTTCACTCCAAAATGGTAGGATCGAGCAGTTGGAGCCTCACAAATACAACAGGGACTTATTTGACCAGCTCTCATAGAAATAACTGAAAGAAATGAAATTTTTAATGAAACTGAGAGGGAAAGAGAAAGTGCGTGTGGCCAGCAAATGTGCGCTGCCCCAGAGTACAGCAAGTAGATTTGGTCGCCGACCGCTCGACACAGTGTCAGACAAGACTCTCGATGATTTTTGATTATATTTGAGAATCAATAAGAGTGGGGCAGCTTAGAACAGATAAGATTGTTTGTTTTAGGTACTCGTCAGCTAGTCGTTTCAAGTTTTGTACTTTGAACTGGTTTTAGATGAGACGTATCAAGAAAAGGTCGTTCAAAACCTCATCTCCTCTGACTGATAACAAAAGACCGTGGAATGGATCCAATATTGTCGAAAATGGTCACAACTCCAGCGTAGTTTCAAACTTTCAGGCGTTGTTTTCCACACAGATGCGCATCTAAGGTATAGTATGCACTTCTATTGCTGGGAAATGCGACGCAACAGTAACATGTATGTTAAGAAGTGCAAACAGTTTTCCCCGAGTAGGTGCGATAGCATTTTATAGGTACATTTAGAACCTTTGTGTTTTGCCAACCAAGATAAGTTTTCAGATATTAACAAAAACAGCACTCTTGAACAGTATTTCTATGTGTTTAGGTAATTTTCATCGCGATTTTCTTTCCCGATTGAAGCTTTATTAGAAATCTTTGTTCACCAACTTTTCACTCTTGCTTCTCGGTGTCAGGTTGGGTGCAAAAGCTGATAGTGATTCTCTGATTAGTTTTGGCTTCACGGGCCTGAAAACAGACTATTACTCATTACCTCCCGTCTTACTTTGCTGCCGATTTCTTGGGGATATCTGATGCCATCAGCACAGTCCTTGTCTCCACACCAGATGGTTTCTCCCTTAATAGGCTCGATGGCCACGGGAATGTCGAATCCGTTGATGAGGTTGATAGCATAACGGGTGTTTCCATTGGGAAGACCTATTTCGAAGTCTACTTGGGTTACACCGTTCCACCCAGGTCTGAAGCTCATGGAACCATCATAGAATCCGTACAATCTCCTCTGTTGGGTTGGTACATTGACCAGAATCTTGGGAGCCTCGTAGTTAGAGGTCATGATAATCTGAAACCAGAGCTTTCCGAGACAATACCGGCACTTACGTCCATGTCTTGATTGCACCAGTTTCTGAAAAAGAGAGCTGCAACGGCATCGGCGGTAGAAAATCCAAGAAGTAAAAGGACTAGGACCTTCATGTTCCAAGTGGAGTAAGTGTACCCAACGCCGTTGATTTATACGACTTTCTAATCTTGTCGTGCCGGTTCGAAGGTTTCTGGTCGAATATGAGTGACAGCATAGTAGTGTCCCTAAGAAACAAGTGACAATCAGTTAGATAACAGTAACACGAAGCCTTATTGCAAAGATTTTCTTGAAGAAGACACGTATTAGGTACTTTCTTTCCAAGTCGTTGTCAAAGGTTCTGGGGGAACTTAAGGTTTGCAACCTTAGCCATGGCTTGATTCGATCGGTTTGACTTGAGCTGGAATCTACAAACTAGTTATGTTTGTGATTTGATCTGTCTTAATCTCCAGGTATGCCTCCTTCCACTTTACTCTGCCACGAATAATGGGACGCATATTCTTGTACCCGAATATTCTCTCAATCCTTAAACTCTGTCGAAAATACAGTTCAATATACAGCATTGTAGGCTTAAAAGTGCTCAAAAAGGCTTTATTGATACTTCTGTCACTCTCATTGCTTCTATCGTTTAGCAGTTGCCAGTAACTGAAACAGATAATCGTTTGGTAGCCAGCCCAACTCACTTGGTAGATTCATGGCAGGGTTGAAAGCATAGGATCTCAGCATTCCATATCCATATACAGTCACCCTAAAAGTGATAAGATAAATGTCCGAGGCGTTCATAGATTTACGCAAAAGTAGCTCCAGGAGTGTTAGCTTGCACGCGGTGGTTCTTATCGTCTCCAATCTTCAACGGGAAGTCGAAGAAGTAGTAGTTACTTGCTCCCATTCTTAACTTTGCGTCTTATACATAAGTTTTAGAGCTACCTTGTGTAGAGAAGACCGTTAGCGACGTAACCATCGACTGCGATTGAACCAATGTTATCGAGAGTGGTCACAACTCGGGCGAAGTGAACCATGTTCTGGGCCTCATCTGCAGATAGGGCAGTACTGAAAGCCATACAGTGCCTTGTTATAAAAGGAACCTACGCAAAGAGAACGGGTCCGCCCGTGAACATGCTAGGACCTGGAACATGGGCGAAAAACGGAGCTCCCTGATCTTTTGAGTTTATGGTTCCGGACTAAATATACTCATTCAAAGTTGCTTGCGATTTTTTTACTCCAACAACATAGATAGGATAGTTGGCTGTGAGATAAATTCCTCGCATTATCTTCATAATGAGAAAGTATCCAGAGTTGAGAGTGTAGAACGGGTATCCATCAGCGGAAATAATCGTATTGTTTGTCTGTAATGGTTTGCTTTGGTCACAAGAGTCGTTCAGCAAGAGATTAGTTTACTCTATCTCTTCTTTTGCATTTCACACGTTTTGTATCGGTTTGACGCTGGTCATGCGCGCTGTTACAACAGCTATCCCCACCATCAACCAATCCATGACAAATCAGCTGCCAGACAAAGTCTGTATCAAATCAGATTTGAGCCAGGGCTCTCTCCCGTACCGTCTTAGCGAGGGAAATGAATCTATCTCTTTCCGTGTTATATCTAAAGAAAGTGCAGGTGCAGCATTGACAGGAACAATTTTCTCATCATCGAAATTTTGAAACAAACAAATGACTACTTCAAACTTACTGTTCCGTAAATCATAATCTCTCCGGCATCTTCAGGCAGAAATTTGTAGTAGGGGTAAGCAACGTCGAAGGCAGAAGATGGGTAGAGCATAAGTGCCTGAAAAACCCCGATGATCAGCCTTGTTGTTTCTACCTCATGACTGCAAGAAATCTGCGGAACATTGTAGTAGCCGTAACCGCAGACAGCTCCTGAAATCACGGCCACCGGTTTGTTGGATGTAATGCCGACTGAGGATGCTGGTCGAATTGTGACAATGTTGTATGACTCTCCCTTATTGAGGTTAGCGGAACCTAGCAGGAGACCAGCGTATGTCACCTGTGTTAATGTTTCTTGCATTACTAAACGTTTAATTTACCGTTGTATTGTCCTGGGTAGCAATGATGCTGATAATGTTTGTTGACTGTGGGGAGTCTGTGATGCGAGCAGACTCATCGACCACAGCCATATATTTTGTTCCCAACTGACACACCTAAAATCATTATTGAGTTTTGATCCGACACATTACCCTACCGGCAGGACGGCAAACTTGTCTTCTCCACTGCCATCAGTTAGCTGATTGGTGGCTACGAGCTTGATAGGGTTATCAGACGACACCCAGATCGCTTTGTTTTCTTAACCAAGACTTGAAAAAGACGAATTTGTATACCTTTCTTGTAACCTTGTGTTCCCAAAAGTCCAGTACTCTGGGTGTCCATGTAGTCAACTTGGATCGAGGCAGGTGTGATGTTGAACTGTAAATGTAGACTAAGAAACCAGTGAGCTGATAGAGTATATCTCTGCTCCCATTGTCATTCAACGGTCAGGTCCTTGACGGTAAGGAGAATGCAGTGAATAACGACTTCCAAACTCAACTATATTATGTAAGCGTTTTTAATACAGCTTTTTTTTGAAGCGCTTTTGACTTTCTTAATGTTGGTCTGTGTGCCTACCGGAAGGAAAGAGACTTCTTTACGATCGTAGATAGGCCCTTAAGGGCTGGACGGCAGTTCTGACTAACCCTCACGACTTCCTACTCAAAACCTTTCATTCAGTTCAAGAGGTTCAATCATGGCTTCAAACATTGTTACAGAGTGATGCGTGAAACATAAAATGTCGCTGTCGTTGTTTTTCGGTAAGATTCAAGAAAGGGTTGGGTTTTCTGTACATTCTCTCCACACTTACATAATGTGACGTGTTTGGTGGGACAGTAACAGTCTGATTGTTGAATCCGGGGAAGAGTGAGTAGATGGTGGCGGTCGCAACTCCAGCACCGGGATTAGTGATGGTCACTAGAAGATTCTCAGTGTAGGACTGGTCGTTGGCACTCAGATGACTGTTGAGGAACGAAAACACGAAGAGAGTTCCGACAGCCATTCCAGAAGCGTCGCTTGAAATGGGAACTGACGGCTTTGACATTACAGCCTTCTTCAATAGACCGTGCGGGTTCCGGGCGTCGTTGAAATGAACAGCCTCATATTCGAAATTCTTCTCTGCGAATACACCTGCGATGAAAAGAAGTAGGAATAAGGGAGCCATTGTCCTGAATCCAAGGTGTGGCGCTAGTAGCACTCCTTATCCATTCGTCTTTTAAAGTCGTAAACTTGATAAAATGCTCGTTAAACAGGCAGTAACAATGCTGCTCTATGTTGCACATTTATTGCATTTCGGTTTTTTGTCAGCAATACATTTGGACTGAGAGAATGAATTGTGACATTTCCGTTGCTCTTAGCAATTCTCAGAGAGAGCAACCTTGTCTGCATGATGCAATAACTAAATTCAGCAGAACCTGTTAATATAAAAAAGTGCTAAATATTGCAGATATGAATACCAAAAAAATGGATTAGAAGGCAGACGATCTTTACTCCTAGAAAGAACGTTTAAAGCTTCTCAGTTCAAAACCCAATATCGGGATCGCATTAAACTTAAGTACCAGAAGTTGGCAAAAATCATCTTTTCGGAGCGCTCCCCGCTCAGCGATAAAGAAGCTGTGAAAAATCGGACCTCGACTGAGAATACAGTTTATCAAGGGCTACAAAACGGCGCTTACGGTTTTTCAGAAATCTGCCGGAATGCGCGCTTTCCGAGAGTTAAACAGCGTTTTTGCTTTTTAAATTTCACCTTTTTGACAGATCCTCAAAATTTTTGGCTTTTGACCTCCCTTAATCTCTATACATAGTTGAATACAGCTAATTTTGGCTACCAGCTCGCCTTTAGGTGGCTGGTAGCGTGGCGTCCTTTTCGAAATTTTTTGAAAATCTCTAACTTATTTTCCCCCTCCATTTTGTTTTCTCCATTTTCACAAGCTCTGACTATTACTCAACACTTACACGGAAAACATATGTTTTCAGGGGGCTTGCATGCCTTTTTTTTAATTATCTCTGGTAGAAGAACAAAGGAGGCGACGACATGTTCAATTTTCAGAAGGATTGTTTAAATATCCTGACAAGTACATCTACAAATGGGCTCATAAGGAGTACGTTCAACTAAAAGGTGAGTCCTCGCTACATTTGTGTCATCATTTTATTTTCAGGTATTATGTCGCCATATACCTAATTCATTTTTCTTTGATAAAGGAAGAGATGGGTGAAGATAAAGACAAACTTACTCAAACTCTGGTTCGGACTACCTGAAAAAAAAACGTCACTTCTGCCATTACACCGCAATTTTTCATAATTTTCGAAACTTTTGATGTCCGGCACGCTGCAGTGGCAAGTTAAAGGAACACTAGCATTGCGGTTGAACGAGCGAGCCGTCCAGGCGTTCTGAAAATTTGCTGGAAACATAACTTTCCTGTATTCTATGCTCATTTTGCATGTTCCGCTAAGTTAATCCTATGGTTTCGGGCTCTACATGTGTATATTCGACTCAGTGTTAAAAAAGATGCGTCTAGTTTGGCGGCAGGAATAAGGAGAATTAAAGTTGCTGTAAAAGAGACAAAGCACTAACTCCCTCATTTTGTTCATTTTTGTCGATATTTGTCGTGTCGACCTAATAGAGGTATATTTGGACGTCTCCTGTTTTATTTGCTCATTTCCATGTCTTTTTCGTCAGAGTTACGGATTAAACTCATAATTTTCAGGGGCTTTGCATGCCCTTTTCATTCCTCTGGACATTTTGGATGAAGTTTGAGGGATCTGTCTGTCTTCAACATCTGATTTCTAGCAGGTTTAGCTCGACCGTCATGTCCTAATTCCGTTTTCAAGTAGGTATCAAAGTATGCTCAAAGTATTCATAACAAATTTCAGATCTTTCACGATGACATGAATTAGCTTTAGGATTAAAGGCCTTTACATCATGTCCTAAAACTAGTGGAATATGTAAGGATTTTACTGTTTATGAGTTCGACAGCCGACATCAAGACTTAGAATTGTTTAAATTGCTATCACACTCCATTATTGTTAAATCTATTATTGCGATCAAGTTGTCTAAACACATTGTTTCAGCTCGGCAACACGTTTTGATCGAGAAATGCTATTTCTTCATTGATCTGTTGATAGAAATGATCTTTTCGGCGTAATCCCATAACTGAAAAACGCGATAGGGCAGGAAAAGTCAACGTTAGCTGGCCAACCCAGATCAGCATTGTATGCATACGAGCAGTAATGACAATATTCATAGATGGCGACGTGTAACGATTAAAAACATGTAAAAAGGGTGTGAACTACAAGAGTTTCACCCCAAATTATTTGAAGAAACAGTGAATTTTCCTCTTGGGACTGAACGTCACCAAAGTAGTCAGTACTGACACCTCGTTTGAAAATCAAGACGATAGGCATTGTAACACTTTTCGTTTGACGATGAAAACACACTAACTGCGATTTTTTCATGATGGACTGAGCACTATAGTCTCGTTGATGAGTTTTTCATTAATTCATTTCCTGTCGCAATATCTGCATCAATACCTCATACCTCAATAGTATAGGTTGAGCCGGATAGCCGGTGCAAAAAGTGTATTGGCAAGATCTTCTTCCTGTTTAGGCTGTTTTAGACCGGACTCGGTGCAAACAAAAAACAGTTCAGCAGGTCATTTCGGCCAAGTTTTCGTTACCTTAGTATACCAAGAAAGTTTCTATTTGCTACTCTGGTTGCGCCAACCCCTAGTTTTTTCCGCTTATGCAACAGTTCATCAATAAGAAAAGCCTTTTCCTCAGTATTCCTCCCCTCTTAGTTTCTTACAAAGGTTTATAACTTTAGATTATCTGTTTCGCATAGTGTCCTTTACACCACCAAAGTTTTCTTTGAGTGCTTTCTTACATTTGCCTATGTCTGCAACAATAAACACCATTTATTTCAGGGGTTATACATAACCTTTCTATTTTTGACAGCTTTGGAAGAAGAGGTCTTCAAAACGTAGCTCTGCTCATCACAGCATTTTGGCTAAACATGCAAGGGCTTTGGCAAGATGATTAATTTGGTGCGTGTGCACAACAGCTTTTTTGCCCAACAGCTTGAAGCTAAACACGTTGAGGTGTAATGGGACCACATTTCATCCGATGAAAAGAATAAGGCAGCTTTAAGGTAAAATTTTTTGTTTCTGCTCTTGATAATTTGTATTCAGCTCCATGAAATACACGAAGAGTATTTTTTAAGGGCTCGTTGCAGCAAGACATGGAGAACAGATTGCTAGAGGAGACGAGCCGTGGTTTTTTCGTAGAAAATTGCTAACTATGGTCATCTCTCTCAATTTTTGTTATACCAAAATTAAAGTGAAAAAATACAACTTCTCTGTTTATTCCACTCAAAATGACACTGTAGATCTTTCAGCATATTCCCGTAACTGAAAAGACGATTAAGGGCTGGTAAAGCTAAACTTACCTGGCAAATCGAGACCAGCATTATAAGCATAAGAGCGGTATTGGCCATATCCATAGACGGTAACACTGAGAACATGGAATGAATACAAAATCGTATGACTTACGAGAACTTAGCACTTGAAAGGGCCGAGGAGACGGTGTATTGTCCTCTTGGAACTTGAACATCAACAAAGTAATAAGTACTGACTCCCATTCTGAAAACCAGATCCGAGGGTTATAAATTTCTACATTGTGCTTGGTAAATCCTGACGTCTGAGAATCTGGAAACCTGCCACCACATTTGGCCCTCCCGGGAGTTTAAACCTTCGTTGTGAAACTGGTGTCAATAATGCTAGCCACTCCGCTACGCAGGCTGTATACAACCTTGCACAAAACCAAAAAGACTAGAGGCTTTGCTTTTCTTTTGCTGGCCGTCTAGTACGGACAAATCACAAGAGCTGATCGTTAACCTTGGTCGCGTCGGAACTAAATCGTGGACAGTGGATTGATACTCAACTATCTATAGTCCATTTTCAACGAAGAGCGGCAGTTTAGAAACTGTGGCTCTTCCCGCCAAAGGCTCCTGTCACGAATTTTAAAAAATCAGCGCAATATGTTCGAGGTTTCGCTATTTCAGCCTATTTGTTACCGCTTTTTCTATTCTGACCTTAAAATCGAATTCGGTTATCAAGAAAACCTTCTTGCGATTTCAGCCAATTTAGCAAAAAAACTACGTAAAATACGTCACAAAAGCGTGAAACTTAAAACCGAGGGCTCAGCTTCCCTTTTTTGGCCAATTTGCACGTTTTTCTTCTATTTTTCTCCAAATTTGTTATCAGGTAGGTTAACGCATGCCTAGAAAATCGATTACATGATCAGAATCCCGGAAAAGTGAAAAATGGTGAAAATTTGGAAATTCCTCTTTCGCGCGCAAACACTGGGCGGCAAGCATTCAAATTTAGGTGCCACTCTTCGTTGAAAACAGACTATACACTAATCGGCCATGAAGAAATAACGGATAACCACAAAGAAGATCTCTCGTGCTTGTATAGTTGATGTTTTCGACATACAATTACTATTTCAATAGACAGTAAAATGCGCACAAAAGTTATACCTTCGGTAAAGCAGTCCATTCGGCTGAACAGTTGTTCCTTTGGCAAAGTTTTGGACAATAAGAGAACCGATGTTGTTCAGGTCAGTAACCACACGGACATAATGAACCATGTTATCAGTTTCATCTTGAGTATAACCAGTCCTGAAATTGCAGTAGCGTTTACGAAAGAAGGAAAAGCCAACGCAAAAGTGACTGGTCCCGAAGTGAAAAGGTTTGGTGGAGTGACGTGAGCCAAAAATGGGGCTCCTTGATCTTGAGCATTGACATTTCCGAACTGAAATTAGCTAAACTTTTCAAATAATTCGAACCTGAGCAGTATAGATAGGCTTGTCAGTAGAGATGAAAACTCCGGGATCGACGGTAACGACTAAGTACACCTCAGGATCGAACAGTCCAACAACTTCCTGGTCTCCTTTCAATGTAGTTTTGTTTTGCTGAAAGAGTCCCATACTTTATGTCAAAGTCTACTTTTCTGTCTCTCTATCATGTTTCTTTAGGTCAAAAACTGTTCAAGTAGGAACAGGAGTGGTTTTATATGGTAGTGGACTGATCATGAAAAAGGCTTACTGTAAAGAAGATGATGATGTCTCCTCTGCTTTCCGGCACATACTTGAATACTGGGTATTCGGTTCCGAAATCAACTAAAGGATACAGCATAAGAGCCTGAAAAGATAGCTTTATATGTTTCTTTTTGTAAACTGGCCTCGTGACTGCAATGGATCGGATTGTCCTCAAAACCATAACCACAAACAGCTCCAGAGATTACGGCAACTGGCTTGTTCGCCTGGATGTACAAGGAATTGATCAGAGCCTTGACTGCAACTGACACCTGCTCACCAGCATTGATAGTGACCACCTGCGCAACCAAAGGTGACATATCAACCTAAAACAAAGTGTTTGTTAGTGTTAGTCTCGTACAGCGGTGTTGTCTTGAGTAGCAATGACAGTGATGATGTTAGTTGCCTGATCCGTAGAGCTACCGGCAGATTCATCAACCACAGCGATGTAACTTGTTCCAAGCTGGCAAATCTAAAGCAAATTTTGGATCTTTCAACGAGGGGCACTCACAGGAAGGACGGCAAATGCATCTTCACTGCTGGAATCTGACAGTTGGTTTGTGGCAACGAGTTTGATCGGCAGGTTTGAAGTGACATAGATGGACTTGGTATCTCAAATAGAAGCTTACGGATTTGTCTTTTGTGGCGATGATAGGCATTTCTTCAGAAAGAAACTAATGTTTTGCCTAAAGCAAATATTGAACAGTCAGCGAGAAGGAATGCGATCAATCAATAAGCTCACTTCCGTTACTTTAGTCTATCCGCAAACGATAACGTTCCAAAACAGCTATGGCGTTGAATGAGTGACAAAAAAGCACTGTGTTAGTTATCAAACAGTTTGTAACAAGTCCAATTGGGTCCTATAAGAGCAGAAGCTTCTTGCTACTTCTTTGGCGTCTTTTCTGTTCTGGGAAGCACCAACTTCACATATTGGCTTATGAAATGCGAAAAAGGTGTGTCTCATCTTCTTTCACTCACCCTTGAATGCATAGCCCACGTTCTTATCCATGTAGTCTACTTGAATGCTAGCAGGGAAGATTTGAATCTCAAGCAATATATAGGGCATCATACTTTAGTTAACATACAACTTGTGATGTCTTTGGAGGAACCGTAACATTCGTAGTGTTGAATCCTTCGTATTTGGAAGTGATAGAGACTTGGGCAACGCTTGCAGAGGGATTCGTGATAGTGACAAAAAGATTCTCAGTAAAGGAAGAGTCATTGGGAAACAAATGAGAGTTCAGGAAGGAGAAGACAAAGTTTGTCCCTGCAGCCATATCGGAATTCTGAGGAGGTGTGATGAACTTTCTTGCCGTTCGAGAGTTCACTGAACTTTATAGTCATAAACAAAATAAAGTAATACCTTGTCTGATATTGACAGCAGCAAGGCCCGTAGCAACCAAGGTGAGGAGTAGAATTACCCTCATTCTAAAAAAAAACAATATTGGGAGTTTCCCGAGACAGAATAAAGAGTGACGATAAGTTAATCTCCGCAAATAATGGCGCGTTAACAGTCTGTTCGATAAGGCGGCTTTTCAAAGTGTTGAACGCCCTTCGAATAAGCTTTGTGAATTGATTGCAAAAGACGTCTCTTCTGCTAAAAATGTCATCTTTAAGGTGTGGCTGGACTCATGAAATCATATCAACGACTAAACCCAGATAAGTTCATGAAGAACACGGTTGTATAAACTTGTGGAACTTCTTTAGGGTTTCGTATTGAACACTTGAAACTGTACTTGAGCAAAAAGTTTTATAGAATATGTTGATTAGGGACAATTGTTCATAGCCTCAAATTTGGTGCGTTCACCGTTTGGTTAAAAAAACAATAAAAGAGTCACAAAAACGAATCTGCTACGATCTTTTCGGTTTCAACCAATTTTGTCTTTTTGTGTTTTTGTTTCAATCTGCATGCTCTTACTGCGTTTAAAGCCAATTAGAAAGCCCGAGACAATGGAGCATCACATGATGCGACTGATAAGACGACCAAGGACGGATCCCATAGCTGCAGCTATTACTAAAAGTGAGCTTCATTTTTCTGTCATTTTCTGCTATTTCCAGGGAAAGAAAGTGATCTTCCCGTGCAGAAAACTTTAAAATAAGCGTGACAATCCAATTTATCGTCAAAGCTGCCCACAATGATCTTTTCCTGGCACAAAGCTTTTTTCCTTGTCGTAATACCTTATCTTATCTTAAAAACCAATAAATCGTATTTGTATTAATGTTCATCTTTACCGGGGTTTCTTAGGGGATGTGCAGCTCTCTCTTTGCCAACTGCCTACAATTGTCTTTTAGCTCCTGCTTGCGACGATCTTTATCATTTGCAAGAAAATTGCTAAAAAAAAAACGGCCAGAAACTGATTAGAAACATGCGGTAAAAACGATTTGTACGTGATTGCGTACAAAATTTGGTCGAAACCAAACATTTCGAAATCGATTCGTTCAAAATCGACTTACCGCGAAACCGATTGCGGCGAATTCAAACGCGGGGGGATCGGTTTGTTCAGAACCGTCACAGACCCCCAGAAACAAAACAAAACAGTGGTGCAAACAAACGTAAACTTGAACTAATAGAGGTCTAAAAGTTAGCTCAAACCGCAGCCAAGGCCCCATTCACACTAATTGTTGGCAAGTCAAGTCAGTTCGAGAGATACCTTCTTTGGGAGAACGTTGCTTCTGTCATGGTAGCTCGACTGGCGCGAAAAATGCGAACAGGGCGAAGTGAAAGAGAAGGACCAGTACAGGCTGACAGAAGGGAATAGAAACCGGGCAAAATTCAAAGGTATCAGAGGATATAACTGTCATTGTGCTCCCCAGGGGCGATAGCATTACTTGGACAGGGTTGAGAAATCGGAATAATGGGTTCAAAGAGTGAAAGGGAAGTGGGGTCAAAGAGTGAGAAGTGGGTTTCACTGATTAGAAATGGTCATTAGCAATCGTTTTTGCTGGGGAAAGGACAAGGTAGATATGCCTCAAGGGGGAAAGACAGGTCAAACGCATTAAAAAAAAAATGCAGAAAACGCTGTATTCATTCGGTACGCAATTTTGCGTCAAGTCGAACCGTGGTGTTCTTTATTACTACCAGTTCTTTTGAAAGTAAAAAAGTAAAAACTGCGCAAAATAAAGTTTATCGTTTTTGCTGGGGAAAGGACAAGGTAGATATGCCTCAAGGTGCGCAACAAGTTAGGCTACCGCCCCGAAGGGGCGGCGGCCTAACTTGTCTAGTTTAAAATGTCCTCGCGTCTCTGTCTGTCTGAAGCCAATATTGCCAATTAGTGAGCACTATTTTGTGCGCATACTAACTGTTGGCAAGTCAATTCTCACAGTGAAAATTTCATGCGTGTTTGAGCATCTACCAAGAATTTCGCGCTCTTCTTGAGCATGTCGAAGAAGGCTGTAAAAACCTCGCCCATGTAATTGTTTTGCCGCAAAGCTTGCATTGGAGTAGCGTCGTCTTCGAACAAGTCCGTCTTTTAAATTGTCCTCGCGTTTCTTTCACTCTCTCTCTCTCTCTCTCTCTCTTTTCCTGTGTGTGTGAAGTTCGAATGGATAAGGTTATAATTGAAAAAAATGGGAATTGGGTTCGAGTGAAAGGAAAGTGGTTTTGAGGAACGGGAAGCGGGTTCGAAGAGTGGGAAGCGGGTTTAAATGATTAGTAGTGATCTTAAGCAATAGTTTTACTGGAGAAAAGACGAGGTAGGTACGCCCGGGTCGCAACAAGTTAAGCGGCGTACCTTGTGTTTGTGAAAGTCTCCGGAGTCAAGAAGCCGAAATATTTGTGGAACAAGGTGGCATCAGTAGGTAAAGTAGAGATAAAGCATTTCGTACGTTTAAGAAGACACAGAATAAGATCAACAACCTTTTTTTATCTGTGGTACGCCAGAAGGATCGTCTGGATTGTACAATTTCACGCCTATAGAGACATTTATCCGTGTTTGGTTACATTCGCTTTTTACATGACTAGAATGTTGGTCTACTTCTTTTCATATATTCCCACTCATTTGGATGTTTTTTTTGTTAAAAAGCTTTGGATGGAAGCGTCCTTATTATCACTACAAATATTCCACAATCTATTTTAAGATGTTCTCGCGTCTCTGTCTGAGTGTGTGTCTGCCTGAAACCAATATTGCCAATTAGTGTGCACTACTTTGTGCGCACACTACATGCTTGCAAGTCAAACCTGAGTCAGTTCGTAGCTTCGTTGGGAGAACGTTGCTCCTGTTACGGCACTTCGATTGGATGGAATGCGGATAGATTGAAGTGGGCATGACAGTTGGACAAAAGAAAGTAGAAATCGAGCAGTTTTGGAAAAATCGGATTATTCCTGGCGAGCCCCAAGAGGCGATAGCATTACTTGTTACCAAAACTTTGCAAGTTTCTTGCAAACTTGAAAAGCGCCTTCGCTTCAGAAGTCGTTGTGCTCAGTGCTTCCTTCAAAAATAGCCCACTCTCCTACATCAAAGTAAGTATATTTTCTGTCCCCATATGGCTAAATTGTTTTTAGAATGAGTGATCAGGCTAGTCTGCCCTCCTGCATGCGCTCGACCGAGGTCTCATCGGATCGCCAGCCCAGGTTTCTTCCGCCTTCGCCTCGATTCCAGCCTACCGTGGCCAAAAAGACCCCTGCGTCTAGCCGCAGCTTCGTCAGGAAGACTTTTAGCCTTCGCAAAGCCCGGTCATTCCCATTCCTGCCCCGGAAAGATCTGACACTCCCACTGGATTGCCGACGAATGGCATGCCGATTCCTATTGCCACTTCCACACCCGGTCATGATGGGCTCCTATGAGGACGGATGGTTAGTTCCTTCTATTTCGATGTATTAATATTGCTTAATTTTATAGTCACTTTCGTGGTCGATGAGCAGGGTTCCGCCGTCCTCCACGAACTTCCCGCTCCATTCCTGGTTTGCCGTATGTGATATACATACATCCCCATATCAGTTCTAAATTTCTATCTATCTGCTGTTTTTCATTGATACCAATGGTCTCCACACCCATTACTCGACGGAAAACAATGAAATAAGTTGTTTCCGCACTGGATCTACGAACCTATCCTGATGGCTGTTTTGACTACTCATTAGGTTTTTGTTTGAAAAAGGCATCAAAAACGGTATAGGGACAGTTCAGGATTCCACAGGGAGGTTTCGTCTGTTAGGACCATTATTGAGCAAAAAAGTTGTATGTATCCTGTACACATGATACAGAGAAACATAGTCAAGCTAACTTCCTGTGGATTGCGTTCATGTTATATCTGAGAACGGATATATAGGGCAGGAAACCAGAAGAAGTTTAACACTCTTTAGCCTGTTTGATGACGATGATTTTGAACTTCCAACGCGAAACCTCGCAATCGCCTGGTAACTGCGCCACGTTGCCAAAAAATTTCAGTTCGTTCAGTGATCCCAATCAGTGTTTCCTGCTTCTCCTTCAGCCTAGGCGAATAGAAGGCTCGCTACAGACCGGTTTTATTCGATTTTGCGCAGGCCGCGATTTCTTGCGCTTTCTGTGACACATCCACAAGTCGCATTCTCTCCCCATTCAAGACAAAACTGTCATTCTCGGACCTTTTTCTCTACTATGACACCTTCAAATTGCTAGCTTTTCAATCCCTTCGATTTTCGTTTTCTAAGCTAGATCATTTGTCTTTCTGCAACACTGGTTTTCAGTCCGAGAACCGGTTGTTTGTTTCTTTTCTCCCCACAACAGGTCCAACCAACCTTTTCATCTTACTACTTGGCCAAAACAACATGTAATAAGTGGTTTCGCTCGCTTGCACTTCCTATACTCCCTGTTTGAAGACGGACTCGTTCTGACCAACAACAAGCCGTGTGTAACCTTGAAACAATAGCCATAAACGTTTTGCCGAGGCTGTAAGCCTCCCCAATTTTTTAAGGTTCTGCAGATTTTCCTCTTTCCTATGTAGAGTAATGTTATCTTTCTTGTTTTCCAACTGGTACATCTGGCGCAAGCCGGTTCGCACCTTCTTATCGGTTCATCTCTGCGGTGTATACGTTTACTTTTCTTGATTAGTGTCATTCATCTGTGAAGCTTAATTTACAGATGCTTCTGTTAATCCTTGCATTGGTCGGCGTCTGTATTGCACAGGATCATAACACTCTGGATTTCGACAATCCGACGGTCGGTTTTTTTTTCAAACTTTTGCAATAGCCACCCAGCAGGGTGCGGCTTAAACTATTCTACAAACATCGATTTTGTAGATTTTTGACGGCTACAGAGAACAAATAATTGGAAAGAATCTGAAAAGGTAGTCAAAATTGTAGTTTATGTAAAACAACAGTGCTGAGCTTGAAATCTATTTCCGCTTAGGCACAGAGACTCCCTTCTCTCTTATAGGATCGATCAACTCGTCTCTTGATCCGGGTGGCGAATTTGGTGGCGCGTCCCTCACCCACTAAGGTTTATCACTTATACTATGTTGTTACTATTGCAACACACTTTATGACCTTTTGTTTCAAGCTTTGCAACAAAGCCCACGTCGAAGATCGTGAAATAAAAAGTTAGAAGTGACCTCCCACTAGTCTCGAGTTGTACTTGCAGTCTACCCCATGCACAGCGCGTACACACTCTCTCAGTCAACAACAAAACTTTCAGAATTGTGGAACAGAGAACACGAAATGGAAGCCATGCATCGAGAGGAAAGTTGCTGACCAGGTAGGGATCTCATTTTTCCTTTACTTTTCTTCCTTTTTAGGTATTTGGCTCCTGCTGTGAGCGATTTGTGCCTCCCGAGTGTCGTGGCATGTGCATTTACGAGACTAATGCCATCGAGTCGCGTGTAATCGTAAGAACTCAATCATCGGCTCCGAGTAGACAGGTGTTAATTTTAGCTGATGCACACAATTCAACCATCGCGCTGTCGTCTGTACAAATATCTGCCGTCCATCGTTCACTGTGCTGCCCAGACACACGACAACACCGACTGCTGTCGGTCAAACGGAATCGCTCAACTTGGAGAACAATGCTTGGAAATGTGCAAGCCGCAGGTCCTTTACATATCTTTCCTCAAAGCAAAAAATTTTTTCTAGTCAAACCCACGCCGATTCTGGGGAGTCAAATCCCTGAGGAAGGATCTCGTTGTCTGTCTGGCCAAATGGGACCAAATCATGCAGTGCCATCAGTCTGGTCTCCGTGCCAGGAAAGTTCCTCGTCCGACGGTCTAGAAATGTCATATCAAGTGTTAAGGATTAAAGAATATCTATCTATTTCGGTCATTTGGTGTGTTCGCCCTTTCCCTATACGCATATTTCTGGCCACAATCCGATTGACTGCACGCTTCAGCGCGATCACACAAATGTCTGTGTAATTTTCAAAAGCAAAATGTACATTGATTTTCAGCCCCCAGGCCAGGGCTCTCTTTATGGACCGGGGAAACACCCTGTTTACAGCTCTTAACATGTGTCTCCGCATATCCGAGCTCAAAATAGTATTAGCACATTTTCACACTTTCACCGACCGCAGTCTGCAGAGACTATTAACTCCTGTTCAATACTACACGGGACCTTTTTATGGCTTCGGAGAGTAGCGACGAAAAAGCTTTGACTTCTTCCCCCACTTCTAGACAGCATCGCCCAATTGAGTTCTAAGCGAACAACTTTGTCTCCTAACTTCTTTTCCTCGACTTTGATGAGTTTCTTTAGCTATTCATAGATCTCGAAACTGAAAGGTCCCAATTGACTAGTTTTTTTTTTTTTGAAGTAACCGAACCTTCTTCCAGAGAAAGAGAGAGGCTCATAAATCGAGTAATCGAGATGGCCAGTTGTGCTCATCGTTTCCTCGTCGCCCTCGCGAAGCATGAGCCGATTATGTCGTGAGACCAGACGAGCGCTCTCCCCCGTATTTACTAGTTCTAACACTAAATTCCCTCTATGCCCTGTCATTACTCTTAGACAGGCATCGAGCATAATAGATTCCTCTAGCTATAAATCTCTCTGTACATCGGAACGGTAATTATAGGAGGATTTCTTGTCTGAGTTTTCTATTTATTCGCTTTTTTGCACGGGACCTCCCAATCTCTTGCGTACACCATGTCATTGTTTTCAGTCTGCTCCCTCGCAGACCAAAACTGCAATCGTTTCTCGTTGCTAAGTGCAAACGGCCACATCGCATTGTCGTCTAGAAGAATTTTTTTAAAGGCTTCTGCTATGCCACGCGTCAATGGAAAAAAAACTTGTTGCGCCTCAAAACCTCTTGTTGACATAACAGCATATTTCAAAACTATTCTTGCAGTTGTTTCTATAATCTCTTCCTGAAAATCGTATTGTAGTAGCCTTAGGGAAAAACATGTGTAACTCATTCAAATGATAGCAGTCGCTCATTTGAAGTACACCCGCCTTTTTCCCAACTTCCTGGGTTTTGTTTCCACCCCGGAATGATGAACGTGATATGGATGCTGCGGCAAGACCTGACAAAGTACAATTAATATCGAGTTCACGTCGCCTCTTTCCCCCAAGCTTCGTGTTTCAATTCACCCAGGCGGTTCAGTCGTCACACCGCTCCTCATATTCCCAAACTTTGTTCACACCTGAAAAGAGTTTGACGTAGGGCGGCACAGGCTTTATGTGTCAAGTAGGAGAGACAGACGAAGCTCACTTTTTGGCTCAGTCTCTCTATTTGAACAATGGCACAGCCGCGTCACGGGCCCTTGGTAATACGAGCTCTCTTCTAAATTCTTGCGTTGAAGTTTCAGTTGAATTGCCCAACGAATTTCCTCCGCGAAATACCTTTCCGCGCGCTAAGGTAATTGCTCTGAGACCATTATCTATCCAATAGGCACCTATTTTTTTTAGCAGTTTAAAGCTGAATAATGGCTTTCTATGGAAAAGGAAACTAATAGGAAAGGTTTGCGACTCCTGAATTGCCGGGGCAACAAACTATGACTCAAGCGGGGACAACATGCCAACAAGCCTGTTTTTCGCGACATTAATACAATATTTGGCATAAACTTCTATATTTTGGAACGTCCCAGTCGGTCATATATCAAAATGGGAAACAAAGTATGTGCGAAGCAACTTTTAGGGGCTCCGACTCGTAAATGCTAGACTGCCAGATGTTCCGCCTCAGCTGTTGTGTGTGCTTTCGTCATTGCGACCTTTATTGATCATCGCCTCCAGACTTTACGCGAAATTTCGTAGCGCAATCCTGTCCTCGTCCATACTCATCATTTTGAAGCCATTTTAGGGGAATATTGTCTAAAAAAAGACCGAGAAACTTTTCTAAATGTGTGTACTCATTGGAGAAACTGACACATTTGCCGATTTAATTTCGTCTGGATCCATTTTCCCCTTTACTGACCAGTTTTGCTTCCCAAAAATCAATTTTCGAAGAACTAAGCTTGTTATTTACAGCTTTCTCGAATTGAAAGCTGTAAATCCTACTTAAAGTTTTGCTTTCCGCGCTTTCCTAAGCTTCTCATGCCTTTCTAGTTTCCTATGCCCACATTTTCAATATACCCTCGTTTTCTCTGTTACAAAATTGATGTCAATCTATACAAATAATTTGGAACTATTCGCGTTGTTTGTTCCCTGTTATGAAATTTTGCGAAAAACGCTTGTTGACAACATACTCAACACAGTAAGCTGTTTGAATCTTCTACGATTCTGGCATTCTCACCAAATCTTCGATCATCATTAGTTGAAAGCCATTTTCTTTAACGTGTATTTCTGTCACCTCTGTTATAGAGCCATCGGGTAGAAAGCAACGATTTTTTTCCATTTGGCGTACTACTTAGTAAAGCCCAAATTCACGGAACGTGTTCAAAACCTTATTCCGTTCATAAATCCTTTTTGTTTACCTTATCCTGAAGATATAAAGGCGCATAATGCTTTCTACTAATACATAGGTTTTCTACTGTAGACAACTATAGCCTCAACTTTTTCAACGCTGTTTCTTATTAAAAGTAGATTCCTCTGTAAATGTTCACATACTTGTGTATTTATCGTTGAGAATGTTTTGCTGCATCGGAAAACATAGAAACTGCAATTTTCTATCCAACCGTTATTGAAAGTGCTGAGTGTCAATGACCTCTAGTTGCTAAGATTCTCAAAGCTATATCAGCATAAACTACGATAACGTGAATTATTCCCATGTTGACCGCAGAACTGAGGAGGTTTGTACACGAACTGACCCACTCCTCTAGTAATCACAGCCACGGGTTCCCGCACGGGCCTGCATACATAAGCCTGACCAAATTTGCTTCCTCGTAGCTAATTCCTTCACTTCCCTGGCTGAAAGATGATTATGTTAGCATGTTGTTGGAGGGGACCTTCGACCTTTACCAGAGCACACGGCTGTCTTTCCGCCTCTCTCAAACCAAGCCGAACTGCAGGATTTTTGCCAGCACACGTGACAGCAGTCGTGGGTACTGAATACTTTAAAGACTTCCTCAATACCTAACAGCTCTTTCCCATATTCTTTCTCCTCAGATTGCTTCCATTAACCACGAAAATTTCAGATTAGAATAGATAGCGCACACTGCCTAAGATTGTTATGGTGAGCCGGTCGTGCTTAAACTCTTTCCACAGTTGGATGAAGGAAGACGGTGAGTATTTCATTTCAAGTATCGTGAACAACTGTTTTGTATCCTGTAACAGTACGATTGACGCGTATGAAGCCTTTCTTTCTCTTTATCGTTTTATTTTCAACCGCCGGGGAAGTGGTCGTGAGAAAGCTACAGTTCACTAAAAAATCGCCGCAAAACTAGTGTTCAATGTCAAAAGAGAAATCGGTTGTGATGTCATGACATGCCTATTGTTCCGGTCATTTACCTTTCATCCAATTTGACTCTTTCGATACGAAGTGGCGTCATTTCAATATTACTATCACAGCCAACCTCCTTGTAAACTATTTTTCTTCTTTCAAATAAGCAGCCCTGAGTCACCAGAGTCCGTTTATACAGCATCATATCTGCCCATATTGAGAGAAAAGATGACTGTTTCTGAACAACCCCCATAAATGAAGTTCAAACGCTTTCTTCTCTCTGATGTTGCTCGCAGTCGTTCGGCCAGGTTTTATCAGATATAGTCTCTCTTTCTGTTTAACAAATTCTAAACAAGCATGCTTGACTGAGTGAAAAACCAAGAACCCTCATTAAAAATGCTGGCGACTGTTCGTGAACATCTCCAATGATGTTCGAACAGTTTCTTTTTTACTTAACCCCTTAACCGTTCCCTCAGTTTAGCCGCATATTGCGTTTGAAACGTTGAAATAGGCAGTTCCTGTGAGATGCTGCAGCTTATACCCAAAAATCAAGGCTAGTACTCTTAGCGTGTCCAAGACGCTATCGAAAATTTGTGTTTGTCATCAGTTGAAAACCTGAAGCTGGTTAGTTACTCGTAATATTTGGATCAGTACCACCGCTCTGCCTACTGGTGTGCGATGCCGAGAATTTACCACGTTTTGAGACGAAATCATCTCGGTATTTAAAAAAAATACCGAGATGATTCGCGTGAGAAAACTGCAGTTCGAACTAGGGAGTATTAAAAGGTGGATCTGCTAGTAGTGTCTAAGGAGACACTACTAGCAGATCCACCGCTTTCTTCTTTGATTTTATTCCCTTTGTACAGTCGTTCAGTTTTGTCAGAGTTTTCCTATTTTTCCTTTTTTTTGTTTAGGGGAGGGGGTTGCCCATTATTTTCTGTGAAACCAAGTTCTGGAGTCATATAGACCCACGACAAGAACCCTCCAGAACAAGGATTTTGATCCTATTCTGTTTCTAAAGCGTCGCGTTGTAGCCATTTCGCTTCATGCAACATCAGTCATTAGATTCGTGTCATTGTCTAGTTTGATCTTTCAGAGTCAAAAACTAGGTCTACATTCTGTGTGAGCAATGAAAAAGAAGAGCAAACGCCAGACTCGACGCTTGTCGGTGAAAGAGCAAAAACGCACTGCTAAGGATGTGTCGAATTGGGTTGACACTACTCAGGTAGACCCACTTTTTCCCAGTAGTATACATGTTGACAGCCTTCCCGCAAGAAGGAGGACGAGGTCAGGCTCAGGGAGAGAAAGGAAGACACTTATGTCTCTCAAGGAACGGTGTTTTCGGACAAGTCCGAGGATCTTGTGGAGGAGCCGAAGCGTTTGGACGGGGGGTAAGTCATTTACTGAACATCATCAATTATCGTCATTTCTAGATACGCCTGGGCCATCGTCTGCTTCTCCTTTCTGCTACATTTCATTGCTGATGGACTCACCTTCAGTTTCGGGCAGATGTTCCACTCCATTGTGAAGAAGTTTGATGTCAACCGAATGTTTGGTGCCACGATTGCCGGATTGTTCTTGTCTCTTCCTCTGATGTCATCTCCCTTCGCCTCTGTTATCGGCGAGCATCTTGGATGCAGGTACCGAAAAATGTGTTGCCGTATACAGTAAAGTTACAGGCTTCAGCTGATTGGCGGCTTGATTGTCAGCATATTCGGAATCCTAATGGCACTTCTGGGACTGTCTATCGAGAGTATTGTCATCTTCATGATCGGATTCTCGGTATTCCTGGCTCTCGGTCTTGCTCTCGTCTATAACGGCGCCATCGTCATCCTGAATCTATTCTTCGATAAAAGACTGGGACTCGCCACCGCTCTCGCTGTTTCGGGAACAGGAATTGGTACTATCGTCTTCCCTCAAGTCATCGGACAGGTACTTTTTATATTGTGCTCCAACTGTCTTTTCAGTTCGAGAACTACTTTCCGGGCGAATCGGCCACTTGCACCTGCATTCTCGTATTGGTCCTGTGCATCATCGCTCTCGTCATCTGCGTGTTCTTCATTCGAGACGTCGAGTGGACATCGGACTCGGTTGAGTACAAGCGACGAATGTTCGAGAAGCGAGTTCGCAAACTCGATCGAGAGCGTGGGGACGAGGAAGACTGCTATGAGCCGGAAGAAGAGAACTACTACGCCCGAAAGAGTACATCTCTGCCATGTGTCTTTAATCTCAAGGAAGCCAGAGGAAGTCTCATCGAGCTTGGAACCAGCATGCAGGTATGATTCCTACAGTTTTAAGACCTTTAAATCATACAGTCGATCCGCGATAGCGTCTCCATCATTAAGCAAGTCCAGCCTCCCGTCCCGAGAAGTCGATCTGTAGGAACCTTCTTGCGCAACAAGAACCTGCCTAATGTTCCGGAGTACAGTATGCTACATGCGGAAGATTTTAATCATTTGGACCATCTCGATCTCCATGTAAACTTAACTGTTTTTCAGCAATTCTATCCTTTCAGCTTGGTCACTCTCCTGCCAATACCGTTCATTCAAAGCAGCCATCTCGTGTTCGAATGCTGAGCAAAACCTCAATGAGTGTGGACGCAATCAATGACATGAACGATGACGCCATTTCCAAGGCCAAGTCGTGCCTCAGTGATTCGGAAGACGACGGGGACACTGAGACTGAATCCGACACTGCGCGATCCAACGACGGTGTGTCTTCCGATTCAGAGCTCTCGGACAAGGTTCTTAAGAAGGTATCAATGTTCTTGGCAAACTTTTAGTTTTGTTTAAGAATGGCATACTCAAGAACGGAACCACTCTTACCAACGGAATTATCTTAAACGTACCTCCTCATAAGCTGGACACATCTCGGCAGACAAGACCTTCACTTGGGGTCAGTCATCAAGCTCCTGGACGTATTTTGGTCGGTCGCACTGGATACAGGTATGAGTGAAGGCTTTGGAATTCAATGTGGCGGTTTTTAGAGTGAGAATCAACACCAATCTGCTCGGAAGTCAACTGAAGATGCCCTCTGCTCCTCTGATCTTCCACAGGAAGCCAAAGTGGCACGAGAAGCACGAGCATCTTGGTCATCTTTGGAAGGCTCTCTGCTCTCTGCCTCGACAGTTCCCACTCTATCTTGATATGTTAAAGAATGATCTAACCTGCTGTGTGTGAGTGCAAATCTTCAAACAAACACATCATCATGGTCTTGTCAATCAACTATGTAGTGCGCTGGCAACTTGGAGGCCAGATCTATTAGCTTGCTATAGAGTCAATTGACAAAACTCGTGACTTATGACAGTCATGGACAGAATCCATAACAAACTGACCGAATTGACTACACCCGATCATAACACTGGCTTCTTTCAGCTTCGCCCTCTCCGTCTCTTGCCTCTATATGGTCTTAGATGTGCCCTACGTCTTTTACTACGATCACGCTGTCGAGAACCTCAACTTCACCCAGAGTGAAGGTTCCGATCTGACCACTGCTCTCGGCCTTTCCAATCTCGTCTTCACCTGGACAATTGGATTCCTCGCCGACCGCTTCCAAAAGAAGCTCTTCGCGTTCAACGGAATTTCAATGCTCTTTCTTGGTTTAACTGTCATCTACGTCAGTTTCTGCACGCGGTACATGCACATGATGGGCAGTTCTGTCGTGTTCGGTGCCTTCGTCAGTTCGAACTATGTCCTGCAGTCCGTCCTTCTCACTCAGCTGTTCCCAGATCCGAACAAGTTCGCCATCTCCTACGCCATGATCAGTATGTTGGAAGGAGCAGCTACGTTTATCGTGCCTCCCATCATTGGTTATATTCGAGATTTTCAATGACAAATCCGAAATTTTAGGCAAGATCCGTGACTATTCCGGCAACTACCACTCCGTCTTCATTGTCTCCGGAGTCATTTTGCTAGTCTCTGCCATTCTTTCCTTCTACACCGAGTATCTGGTCCACCACGAGAAGCGAAACAGTCGTTCACCTTCCCGAAACTCCAAAGACGTCCCCCTTCTGATTGAGCAAGTCTAGAACCGGTATCCCCATCCGTTACTTCTCCCCCTGTACAGCATGTAGACGTGTTTACAAAACGCCTTCTCATTGTGAGACGAGGTCCTTTTTCCGGTATCATAGTCGTCCCAATAGCTCTATGTATTATTCTAGGGTATACATATTCGAGTTATGGATGCAATAGAGTTGTGAAAGATTTTTTTCCCTTGGTTAAACATTTCATAAATGGTTTCTGTCAATTGTTTTGCCGTTCGCTGAAGTCGAAGAACTGGGGGAGTTCGGAAGGTTGTTTGACATAACGATGGTCGGTCTCTTGTCTTCTAAAGCCCCAATTTTTGCAGAAATGCATAATTCCTCACCTCCACTTAGTTCTCCTATTCTGAAACCACGTCTTTACCTGGTTGTCGGTCATGCTCAGTTGTTCAGCTAGCTGACATCTCTCAATCTGGGTAATGTATTTTTGGGTCTTAAACCGCTCTTCGAGCACCGCCACCTTAAACAATAGGTTGAAACAAAAGACCAAGATACCTGAGCACGAGAAAAACATGTCCTGGTCTTCTTTGTCTCACCATCTCGCTGAAACGGAGGCGACACTCTGCCGTTCGGCTGGACCAGCTGATAGGCCTGAGAAACATGCTCAAAACTGCTGAAGAAACTCACAGGAAGCTCGATAAGACTGGAAATGTTGAACGGAGTCCATCCTTTCTGCATCACGGACAGACAAGTGAGAGAGCGAACAGAAGCGCTTCGCACTGCAATTAGACGAAGGCACAAAATTGCTCGTCATTTGGCAGACAAATACCCTTTATGATTGTCATCTCCCTCAACAATCATCTGTTACAGAGACACATGCAGCTATCGAATGTCAACTGTTAAATTCTTCTTTGTAGAAGGAAGAATAGCAATGTTGCTCTTTTCGACCGTGGGGCTCGGAGGTGTAAAGTTCAAAACATGTCCTATTTGGTTGTAGGGTTTCTGGTAGGAATCAGCTGCAGAATGGTTATAGAGTACTTGTTTTTTAATGCCTATGTTTTGTGCAAAAAGCTGTCCAAAAGGTACTGTGGGAAGTTGACTTCATTATGCAGCTTCCGCCAGTTTCGGCTTCTGACCGGCTCTTATGCAAATAGAATAGCAGGCTGAAACAAGCGCATAGCCAATGAATCAACATTATCGTGTGGCTAGCTTTAAAATTTCTTGATGTTCCACTGTATCCCATGCTTTAAGAATGTACAGTTAGAAGGTTCGGTTTTCCATTCAAGCCTCTTTTTTATTTAGAAGGGCCCTGGTTTTACCTGATCTTGATTCTCGTTCAATTTCATCGCTCAGACAAATAAATGACAGCCGGAAGTATATAAGCTTTACAGGGCATCACATTAACGGGCTCCATTCCCAAACCGAAGTGCTTTCGCAGCTTTTTGTGCCCGCTGCGCGCGTTTTCGAGTGCCTGACAAGGGGGCGCATCAGTGTTTGTCCGTCTCTTTTGTGACATCGCCATTCTAACTAGCCGGATCCTCTTCTTGCTTACATTACTCACCTACGGACAGCAGTTGCTGTTTTCTTACACTCTGGTCCAAAAATTTTCTTTACTGCTAAAAAGAAACAGATGTTGGCTTCTTCGCAACAAGTCTTGAGCTCAATGTCATTTTATAGCATTGTCTTCTTGGGAAGTTACCGACTCTTTGAGGGAGCTGCAGCTCCTAAAGAGACCCCGACCTCTTCCAAGATTCAAAGACGAAGAAAAATGCATTTATGCTCAGTGGAACATCAAGGTAGAGCCTTCTTAACCCAAAATATGTTATGATTTAAGGGCTTCTACTGCAGGAAAAGCGGTCTGCCTAAGCTGGCAGTCAAAGGCGTTGCTCGAGTGCAGTACTCGACGCTACACATTAATGGCGGGTTTCCAAAGTTTCACATCAGAATTCCTTTGGTAAGTGGCTGGTTATTCAATAGAAAGAAACTTTTAGGTCTCAATAGGATATATTGAATCCAGCAACGACGTGATGGACATACGAGGTTGCGACTACAAAATACTTCTCTTTGGTGTGGACAATATACAGGTGTGGTTTGAACTTTATCATCAAAATGCTCACTTTTGCTCTTTGCAACGGTCCGAAACATCCCTCAGACTGTGAACAAATGCCAAACGTTCAAAAACCGATTGCATTCACATTAACTCTCAGTTCTTGTATGCATCTAGCCGTTCTAAACAGTTGTTGTTTTGGGTTTTGAGTTGCAGTTTTGTATTTTAGGTGTTTACGTATACAAGGAGTAAGCTAACTTTTACTCTTTTCAAATCAAAAACATGACTCATTTGCTCTCATAGTCAAGTACGTAGATTTCCCTCCTCGGAGCTCTAAAGTTCGCGATGTCTTTTTCACAAAAAGTCGGCGAACTTTTGAAAAAGTAGCTTGGCTCTAGTGTTTTTAACCAACGATTAGGATAGACATACTAGATCAGAAATGATGAACAGATCAGCAAGGTCACCACAGCAAGAGTGAAGCGAAGTCTGAAGATTGCTTTGAATTTTCAATTATTTCCAGACTATCCGAGACTGGTTGCGTTTTCTGGTGATCCGTCAGCGAGTGCCACATTCATTAGTCGGAAAGCAGTTTGAATGGCAGGTACTTTCAAACGAAAAAATAGTGGACATGTGATTAATGAGCTCCTTTTCAGGTCCGCCCCGTGAAAAATGACCGCCAGCTAAAGATCTCCCCCTTCTCTCCACTCAACTGTTTCCGTTTCGTATGAAAATAAATATATTTATTTTCTCTTTGCACAGATGGGGGAACAGCGAGTATGGCAAGGCATGTCATTCTGTATAAGGCACACAACTCACTTTACCCTTTGGAGTTTACATGGTTACGAAACAGAGCCCAGAAAAAGATTTACACACAGAACACGGAGCTCTTAACCCTATCATGGAGAGATATTGCTAGTTTTTGGTAGAGAGAGCGGAAGAAGAATACAAGAAAATCACCAGATTTGCTTTTTTGGGGTCGGGGAAGAAATCGTTTGTACATATTAGAGAATCATAGAAAACGGTGTGTGGGATAGGCAGCGGGGGGCTTTGGTTGTACTCGGAATAATTAACACCTAGAGCCTAGACAGAAGCCTCCTCGGGTTCCAGTTTAAAGTCGGCGCCCAGTTTGAACTCGGATTTGAAGTCCGGTAACAGCGAGCCGGGAGCCAGAGTTGAGATCAGGCCACAAATAGCCTCTGGAAGACCATTCTGACGCAGAGCCGAGTCGTCGGCTGTTCCATTCTGCATGTGCGTCTTCTTGTGCCGCAGCAGATTGTCTTTTCTGTTGAACCTGCAACATTTTTCTCATTTTTTCTATTTTTCTCCGATACCTTTTGTTGCAGTAGGGACAGGTATGTGGCCGGAGACCCGTATGAATAAATTGATGCTTCTTGAGCAGGAATTTGTTGGCGAACCTCTTCTGGCAATTAGAATGCTCGCAGATGAAAGGCTTGTCTGAAGTTCACTCTTCACAACGGAACCTCCTCCTTGTCTCTCTATCTCTGTCAAAATTTATTGCGCGCTGGACGACCTCAGACAGTCAAGGGCGGTGAATCGTATCACTTCGCAGCGCGAACCTGAACGATAATCATGTCAGACAACTCAAATTAGGCCGCAATTAATGAGCAAGGGATATTTCGAATAGAGAGGGGAAAACAGTGAAAATGTCACGTAAAGATCGTAGTTATGCAAATCTACGGTAGCTTCAAAACTGACATAAGAGTTTGTCAATAGTGCTTGCAATATTTTAGAACAAGTTGGAACCTGTCAGAGGAAACTTCTCAGAACTGAACTCTGGGATTCTCAAGTATCCTGAGCATTGCGGTCATGCGAGATTTGGAATGCGTTACTGAAGTGTCTTACTATATCAAGCAGAATACTCTACCAGTGGCCTGAAACAGAACTATCAATTTTCCTAATGACAGACTATTGTTTTGAGCAAAGATTTGCTATAGATACATCATCCTTAAAAACCTTTGTTGGATTGTTCAGTATCTTTTGGATTAAGTGTTTTGATACCCAGTTAGCGCATTACGGATTGTTTGGAAGCTATGCGCCCTCTTCTAACAAAAATGATTTCAGAGAAAACCAATTGTATATCTGTGTACATCGTGATGTCTTCGGAAGGTGAGTGGGAACTCTTGCCATCCTATGATCTACTAACTTTAAGTTGCGTCCCTTGCGGTTTTTGCCTTCCCACTCCATTTTCCGCCCGCTTAATTACCCCAGTACCAATTCAGATTTTTCTCGATGGGAATCTCTTTCTCTCTGCGAGTGCGTGATAACTATCTAACTCCTCCCGTCGATGTTATCGAGGCGAGTTGAGGGCGCAGGAGGTGACTTAAGGTCGCGCATAAATCTTGTTACATATTGGAGTTGAACGACCGACCTGAATCATTGTCGACACTCATCTCGAGAAGTGGGAAATCGTCCTTGATGTCTTCGGAAGGTGAAGGGGAACTCTCGCCATCTTCGATGTTCTCGTCCTGTCCATCCATCGAGTCCTGATGTTGCATGAAGGAATGCCCACTTAGCCTCTGTCTGAAAGAATTTCCTTGTTTCAAATCTCTTCGACTGCTTTTTCTAACTCAGTCTGCGCACCGAACGTCCGCACGATATCACTAACAGCCTGATTAGCGGACAGACAATGCAATAAACCATTTAGGAAAAAGTTTAATAGCTCTGGCCGGAAGACTGACCCCTTGATTTCAAAGCTTTTACAAAAAGTCCTCGGAAACTGGGTTGAAACTTTTTTTTAATAAGAAATTTCAACCGCTGCCATTCATCTCTCTATCTCCCTCAACGGCTTTCAAACAAGAAAAAGCGATCCTCGCCGGCGATCTATCGCAACGCGATCTGGCTCCTCAAGTCTTGTCCTTCTCCTTTTTCTCCGTATCGGTCAAGCGGGTTCTTCTTCAGCAATGCCGCTTCCCCCGAGGTTCCGAGAGTCATTAGGCAAACCGTTATCAATCAACCGCACCAGGCCACACTGCCCATGACAACGAGCTGCTACGGATACAGTGGGAGAGAGAACGAGGCGAGAGAATGAATCCAAGGCATGTCTAATGGACGACTGTGTCATATATATCGAAGCACTTCAGTACTTTTTCAAACGTTCTAAGTTTGTGGCTAATAGTTGGAGTGCGCATTCAATTATGTCTCCCGACAGGATAAAGGCTTAAAGTTGATACCGAATATACAATCTATGTTTATTAGGATTTTGTCTGTTCTATCTGAAATTTCACGAAAATGTTTCATTCAAAGCTTTTTCTGGCAAGTATTCAATCATACATCTCTTCAAAAATAGTCAAACAGTTCCGATGATGGTTCATTTGAAACTTTCGAGACAATGCCAAGACAAACACACAAGTGCAAGGTTTTGAATCAAACACTGCAATATAGTTGGATAAACAACAGTCTGCTACTTGATTGATATCAGAACTACGAACACATTCCCTTGTTGCTCGATTTCCTTCAGCATTGGAGAAATCTTGCAAAGCTAGCTCAAATTTATCGCGTTTTTTGTACTTTCAGTCATGTCATCTTTCCAAAAGTATATTGCACTATTGGACTATGTGAATCTAATTGGATCTAAAAGAGAGAGGGAGAGTTCTGAATACAATAAAGGATTGATCTTTTATACTTAAAGTCACAGAAGTTCGACAGTTAGTTCTCATTCGAACCTTGCTTTCAATGTTTCAAAAGTAGTTCCCTTCTCTGACAGTTTTGCCTCTCTCGCTGTTCCTCAGGACAAAGAGAAGCGATCAAAAGGACTCCCTTTCCCTGATAAAACACTAGAGTTCCATCGCCATATAACAACTGTTCTTGCCCCTTGTTTGCCTAGCGATAAACTGATCGCAACTTTTTATCATTAACTGATAAGAGGCGACAGTTGCAGAGTAGGTTTCAAACCTTCGGTAATCGGATTCCGAGACCTACTGATTGGCTCAATGCATGCCGCTCAAGCAGAATCCTAAGAACGCTCGCGGCTGTAAATGACTCCTTTTGCGGTAAGCGGCCTTTTCGGAATAGGGTAGAGGAGTGACAGCCGCCGGGGTCATTGACGGCACTCCTCGGTAATATCTGACAGTAGCCAAGGAACTATCCTCAAGCGGAATGCGGTTGTCTCGAAAGATAACGGCGATCGAGGTCGGCCTTCGACAGCGACCGCCGACCGCCGACTTTACAACCAATGAACTCGCTCCTCCGAGTTACCGTAACGGAAAGAAAACAAGCAAAGGAAAGAGAGAGAGAGGGAGCCTATGCCTACTGTAAACAGGTTCCGCCGACAATCGTCGCCCATATCATTGAATGAGGAAGAAGGCGAGAAGAGCAGATACTATTTGTTGTGTTTCCGGTGAGGAATGATTTTGTTTACAAGTTCGCAGTTCACTCGGTCTCCCCGTTAACGATATCCCATTAGGTTTTCTACCAAAAGCAATGTCCAAAGACTGACCGCTGACAGTTTCTTAGGACAAGCGCTTCATCATCAGCACTTAACTGCCAATAAAACAATGATTGATGAGCCAACATTGACACAACAGCGCAACTCCAAAATTAAGAGGGACTCACATTTGACCCATCATGGTACCAAAAAGAGATCCTGTATTGGCAGGGTTTTGCATCATCCTGATCATGTTCAAGTAGGCTTGGGGATCCACGCTCGACGTCCATCCAGGAATCATCACTTGCGGTTGCCCTTCGTCTTTCTAAGAGAAATCATAGCAAACAATCTCTTTGAATAAAAACCTCGGGCTGAAACTTCTTGCAGAGCTGCTTGACCGTGTCATCTAGACTCCGAGTTGCCTTCCGTTTGACCGAAGTCTAAAAATTACTAGTGTTCCGGAGATCAGAAACAGCTGGCAGGTTAGGCAAAATTACGTCACGTCAGTGACCCGATAGCCGCTTTGCGGGGAAACGAACCTGTGACAGATTCATCGACAGGGGGACATCCTCGGACGGTGTCGAGGCTTTCGGACTCTCCTCACCAGCAGAGGTAGGGGAGGCATCCTAAAAAAAACTGAGATTCTGCAGAATGAGAATATGGAAATACCTGGCTCAATGGTGTCGGGAATTCGGGAGAGGAGGCAGAAGAATTCAATTTACATCGAACCGTCGGTGTGATTGTCTCTCTTAAAAGCGTTTAATGAAGGCAGTCCATTTTTTCCAGACCTGTCCTGTCCATCATCAGCTTTGCCCTCCAAGGTTTTGGAAATATACGAACGCAGCGAATGAATCTCTTTCAGCACCTCGAGGCAGTCACTGCTAGGATTGAGGGTCAACGGAAGTTGGCTGAGATCAGTAGCGGCAAAGATGAGGTTCTCTCGAGCATTGAACACATCATAGAGATCAACGACATCTTGAGGTAGATGGACGGCTTCCTAAAGTTGTTTTTGTCCAAAAGCATTTTAAAGAACCTACCAGAGGAGAAGTTCTGCGGAGGAGGACGTCTCGAGCATCAGCGATGAGGTCTGCTGCGAAGGAACGTTGGACCAAAAGCCGCAAGTTGGACAGGGAACGGAAATTGTGAATGAAGCAGAGCACCGAGTTTACAACTATCGGCCGTTCCATGCCCCGCCTAGAAAATGGTTTGTGGACAAGAAGAAGGGAAGAGGCGTGAAGTGTTCGACTGGCTATTATGAATATGTATGAATGTAAGGGGGACTACAGTGCCTACCCTCCCCCAAAAATATCAATAGATGTCATTGAGACGAGACAAAAGGGGAGGTTGTGGTTACTGTCTTAGGACACAAGTAAGAGGAGGAGGTACATTGCAGTCAACCGGCTGTTGAGTGTAATGTGGCATGAGGCAGGTAGGGGTATTCTCTCACTCTCTCGCACCTTATCGGGTGGCCTGAACCAGAAGTTATCAGCGCTGGTTATCAGAGGGCGCGCACGAGGCCAATGCCTGCCTCGATTCTCGATTCTATCGCGCGCCTCGCTCCGCCCATTTCTGACGCGCCTCAGGGCTACTATCCGGCACTCAGCGCCGACCCGTCCCCCAAAACTACTGTAATAAGGGCGGAGGAGCGAGCTCTCTCTCAACTGGTAGTCTTCCAGGACACATACTTTCGCCAACCAGTCCGTCTCTCTCCCAACAAATGATATCCGATTGTGTGATAGGACATACACACAATCAGCTTCGCTTACAGTCGACAGTGTTCGTGGCTCGCGATAAGAGAGGTATGCAACTACTGCATACAATTTTAACATTTTATCAGTACAAGAGTGAGAAATGGACTGATTTCAATTGTACTTGCACACACAAACACTGCCGAGCAGAGCAAAAACATGGACTTGGGGTCTCAATCTCAGATTCGGTAAAAGTACAATCACTATCTTTTCGTCCTCAAGTTCGAGAGCTGGCTCAAAAGTAAGCAGAGATTACTAGATTTTTGACAGAACTTTGAATAAAGTGTAACTCAAAATAGGAAGCCTCTTCTATTTCATGGAAGAGATGCGAGCCGAAGTATGGAGGGGTTTCCGATAGCACCGAAACAAAATGACTGTTCAAACTTAGACTAAAACTATTTAGTGATTTGTAAACTATTTACATGTACAGCAATCAAGTAAATCCCCAAGTTAAATGAGTCAAAAAGAAGCCACAGATGGCTGGTGTAATGGAAACTGTGAAGCAGTTGCTGTCTGGGAAGACTCCCGAGAGAGTGATTCTCTCAATCGAAATTCCTGAACTGTTAATCAGAGATTCTAATGAACTCGTGCCATGTAATAAAGTGCAACAAGCCTCCCATAAGTGTCGAAGAGTTGTTTTTCTAGAGGACTGGGGAGATAAGCTACAGTAAATTCGAAAAAAGACCCGCCAAAATTATCAGAGGTTACTGATAAATGTATAGCAAATCGACTTACGAAGCTCCCTGTACCTTCCACGAACTTTCTATCACTCTCATGTATCGAGTTACCGTATAAAATGTGTCAGGGCGCCGAGTCTAAGCGCGAGCCCTCACGATAGAGGTTGATGCATAAACAGACATTTGAATCATGGGCAAAACAAATAGCTCAGAGTGCGATATTAACTGATCGGGGAGGGACGGAGAGAGAGAGAGAGAGAGACATTTATGCACTCTCAGATAAGGTCATACGTGGCAAAGGAGAGGGAGAAGCAAGAAACGGAGAGGGCCGGAGGGCCGACTGCCAGCTCTTATCGCCTCCTTCGCAACTTTTTGATAAATCAATTTTCGTTGGGTGAAGGAAAAAGCTTTTAAGAGGATGTGTACAGGTACAATATAACATCACTCTCTGTCTCGCACACGCAGCTGAACAATGGGTTTCTCGACAACTCATCCTGAGGACACCTGAGAAGATAAAAGAACCCTGGCTACGGTAGTGAATTCACTCGCACCTGCTGAAGCTGACGCAACCCAGTGTCTGGCCTGAGGAACACGAACCCACTACAGTAGTTCAAAATGTGTTCCGCCTTTCTCTTTCTGACATATAAGGTCGCCCTTTGCTTCCCTAAAAGCCGCGCCGCCAAACCTCAAATGTTACAGTTATATTGATATTGTTCCAGCGCGGCACATCATTGTTGAAGAGGGGCCGGGCCCCGGCGTTTCAATGAGCTTCTAAAAGTTGTAAATTATCGCGTCTATCTAGTCCGAGAGAAGTGCAAGGGTCGTAGCCGTTTTTGTCTTCGGTTCCACTTGAACATTCTTGGACACTACGCTGACTTAAGTAACTGTACCGTTGAGGGCCGAGAGGACGAGAGTCATAAGGGTCATGAGATAAAGTCTGCGAAGGTGGCAGCCGGCCTTGGGACAGAACTAATAGTATAACTTTCTCTCTCTCAAGCGCAGGGAATGGGTCAGTTTCTGTGGACACAGTTGGCAGTGTACTCCTTATATTAAAGTAACTGAAACCTTCTAATGTTACAATTAGCATCTACCAGTGTTAGGAAATCACCTAAATAGTGAAGAACAAAACATCTTTTGAGCTCTGATCAAATCGTAACCTGTGAAAGGAAAACTAGGCAACTGATATCGCTAGACTGAAGAGAACGTGGGATAGCTCTATACTCCGCGAAGAAACCGGAAAGGAAAGAATTGGGCTCATACAGTCCAAAATGAACAATGCGTTCAAATGCGGATGTGAAGCAGGTGTGATTTTCCCGAGCTAATCCTCACCTGTCTCCTTCCTGTTACAAGCGCCTCATGGGAAATCTCTTGAGTTCTGTACGATAAGCTCCAGTAAGTCCCAAGCCACGCATGCCAATGAAATCTTTTGAGCGGCTACTGAAACTATCATTCTCATGTTTCACATTTTGGGCGAGCCTGAAAGTCTGCAAAATAAAGTTTTTGCTTTTTAGTGACATTGGAGTTAGCTTTGACAGAAGTCAGGTAACTGGTCAAAGATTTTAACAGATGGATCAGCACAATTGCTAGCATCCTACCATCAGAAAGAGTTTAAAAACAACAGTGACAAACAAGAAGTCACTAGAAAAAGGACCGATTTGATAGTTGTGTGAGTCCACAAAAGAGTGGCAACTGATTTATTTGGACGGAAGCGCGGCTGGCATTAATAAGTCTGACTCAATGAGGGAACAAAGCAATATATGTCGATGAGACGAGCTAACATTATTTGAATGGAGGTGAGAGAGGCAAAGGAGGACAGTGCTTCTCATGGCGTGAGAAGATACTGTTGAGACGAAAACGACCATTGCCTGAGGGAGGGAGAGAGTCATAAAGAAGAGGATTCGCCCCATTGTCATACTGCTTTGTTAATAGGGAGTCGGCAATGAGGGAGGGATAGCGCGGTATGGAACAGGCAGTCCAGCTGATCCAATATCAGCAGTTCCTCAATAGCTGTCGCTTTCAAATCATTCGATTGTGAATCGTGGCCTCGGTCGAGAACTGTTAAGAATTCTGCAGTATTGTTAGAGGGTCCCGGTACTGTACTATGATACAGATCCTCCTCCGGCGTAACCTGATTCATCTAAATTTTGGGGGTGAAGACTGTAGGACCTTTTGACTCCGGCCAAAAAGCCTGTCGCTGACGCGGCGATGACTCCACAACGCCAGCGACTCACAATGCGGAGCGAATTCCGTCTTCTCTAAAAAGAGAGAGGGAAGAGCTATTCCCTCATGATAGAAATAGTAGAAACTATCAAACTTTTGGATTCTTGCAGAACCCAAAATCCCTAGTTCAGCGTTAGCAACTTGGAAGGCTTTGTTTTTGTTTTATCAGCCTCTAGGACGCGGAGAAATGATGGAAAATACACACTAGAAGAATGAAAAACAGGAGATTTTGCCCCCATATGGAAAGAGCCCCCGCAGGCTACAATTGAAAGTGGGGTCCCAAGGCCACAGCTGTACCACAGAGCTATCAGAACACTGAGATCAGCAGACTGCGATGCACATGGGGAGAAGCTCAGCGGCTATCAGAACAACAGTAGCTATGTACCATCATGCTCCGGTAGCTTAGTGGTCAAAGTGGGGCCTTGGATTCTAGTTCCCACTTCTCCCAGCAGACGGGTGTTCAAAACCCCTCGCGGCAAAACGCTTTGTTTAGACTCTTTCGATGTTTCCAGCTCTTGTGTTCAAGGTAGAATTGAATGCAAAACATGTTTGACATGTTTTGCATTCAATTCTATAGCTACCATCTCACACGTTTGTATTTGACTACATTTCGAAACTCTGCCCATGGTGTTTCTTCCACCCCGTCTTGTAATAAACAGGCAAACGCTTTAATCTTTAATGGGTACCGAATACTTGGTCTTCCCCCAGTAAAAGATCGATCAAGGCTCAGTGTTCTTCCAGGTATGTAATATGGTAACTGACTCACCCTGTAGAGATGAAGTTGAAAGAAAACCAACTTTATAGATGAAGTCGTGCTAGGAGGAACTAGTTCTGAGGCGATTATCTGGTCAGTGTCACTGTATCCCTCCAGCATAACTCACTATTTGCTCCATAGTGATTCAGCTGAGCAGACCAAATATCCTCACGACCCCTTGCTTTCTTGCCCTCCCCGGATAGATACACCACCCAGCAAAAGACACACTTTATTTTTTTCGACCTCGTCCAAATGAGTGAACAATACTCAGGAGTTGAAGATCAATTGCGGAAGGAACAAAATGAATATTATGAAGTTGTGGGAGCAACTAAGTGACACCATTTCAGGCGGCAAATCACGTATCTTGACAATTTTGCATATGAACTAAAGTCTTTCAGCCGGGGAATGGTGTCGAAATCTGTGGGGGATATGTGAGGAGATGCAGAGAATTCTAGTTGAACTCAGAAGGGACAATAGAAATCTATGGATCTAGACGAGATGTTTAGTGTTTAGGGAGCTAACCGTACAAAAATTAAAGTCAAAATGGAGAATTGGGAGGAAGAAAGAGTTATTGCTGGACCTTGAGAGTGAAGCCGCAGGTGGACGAGTCCAGCGGACGGACGTAGTCTCCACGACGAACATATCCCTCGGGGACAGTGTACTCGTTTCTGTAGTAGCTCCCACGCGCGTATTCGCGGTTGTTGTGAGCCTTGTAATAGCCGGTCTTCTGGTCAATTGAAGTCCCTGAAATTTACTTAAAGAATGAGACAGTGGTGTCCAGACACTCCTGAGACAGTGTGGGAGATATTTTTTCTAGCTACTGAAAAATTGTACGAGAGAATTGCTCTGTTTACAAAGACGGTATTGGAAAGTACCCGAGATAAGGTATGGCAAAGAGTCTCTCTCGCTTCCGAGAGAGACTCTATGGCACAGAACGGGTGCGAACCACCGGCAGCCGCATATAATCACGACCATGCCATTGTCTTACCGCTGCCACGCGGGAAAAACTCGTTTTGAAATATTGAATGACATCATCACCTTGATAGTTCTTGTTGTAGCGCGGAGCACGAGTTTCGTTTTCGTCATTATAGGCCTTTCTCGGAGCACGAGTTCCGTTCTCAGCGAAGTAGGCCTGTTTGTGGCCAGTTCCGTTCTCACGATTCTCACGAGGCCCATCGGTGCGACGCTGTCCGTTGTTATATTTGCCACCGCGAGGAGCTCCCTTCGAACGAGGGGCAGCTAAAAGACTGCGATTTGTGAGACAACTGTGAATACCAACCCGAAATCTTTTCGCCATCCTTATCAAGCTTAGGAGGACGTTCGGTCTTCGGCTTCGGCACGGCAACTGTTCCATTCTCAAAAGCAGGATCAACTCCCTCAGAGGTCTTCGACTTGCGCTGGGAACGAGGACGACGCGGGGGACGCTTTCTCTGAATTGGACTATTATCAAAACAAAACTGCGATAATACCTCAATCTTCTCCCCAGCCTCCGGCTTCTCTCCATCAGCAACTACAGGCTTTTCAGCATTGGTATCGGCGGCTCTCTGCGTAACCAAAGGAGCAGAAGGAGGAGTGGACTGGCGGCTGGAATCCGAGAAGTAGCCGAAGGTGATTTTGCCGTCTCCGTTCTTTAGAGGCTTCGGACCGTCTGGGGCATAAACCAGCTCCACGGGAGTGTTGGAAGGAGCAGGAGCCTTGAAGTCAGGCTCGGCGGGAGAAGACGAGACGAGAGTTTCGGCTTCATCGTTGATGTTGTTGGATCCAAGACGGTCAACTTTCTGACCAGAGACTCGTTCCTCTTCGAGGTTCTCCAAGACCTTAGCGAGCTTCTCCAGAAGACGATAGGCATCATTTCCGTTAAAATCATCCCAAAGATAGTAGTTCGTCTTTCGACTCAAAATCGTGTCGATTTCAGTCTTGTGCTTTTCGATGAAGGCCGAGAACCTGGTAACAGGCGAAGAAGGGAACTTTTCCGGAAGGAAGAAACGAGCCACCGACTTCAGGTTGACCCTGTCATCCGTGTTGAACTAAAATGTAACAAAATGCAGAAGAAGGGACTGAAAACTTACAGATTTGAGCAGTTGACTCTCTTCACCAGCTCCCAAATATTGTCCCAAGAGGTATCGAGCAGTCAAAGCTTCGATAGCGACTTTACCACAAATTTGATCGTTCTCCTGCTTGGCGGCATAGTTGCGCTGTTTGGTCTTCTTGTTGAACTCTCGCTGCTTCTCCATGACCTTCTTTTGGATGGTCTGAAAAATTTTAAAGTTAAAATTTCGAACACTGTATCGGTCTCTGCCTCTCTCCCTGACTCTATCAGCACCCACGTCAATGAATCCAATCTGATTCTTGACGTCTGGCAGACAGAGACGGGCCTTTTCCTTGTCCTCGGTGAGTTTCTTTCCGTACTTGGCATCCTCATCGAACTTGCGGAGCTTTTCCTAAACAGATTGTCTCTTCAACGTAAAAATTCTCAGCTTACGGCACGAGCCACCAAATACTTTTTCTTGTTGTCAAGGGCAGCGATGACGGAGAAGAAGGGAGCGACGAGAACGTCAGGTTCTACCGGGGATGTGGATTCGGCCTTTTCCATCAAGGGAGCAGCAGAAGTGGCAACAGGAGCCTTCATGACTACTGAAAATGAGAGAGTAGAGATGTTGATCACGAGAGACGATGAGAAAGGACAAATTAGTCGGAAGATTCCCAGGTGACGTGGTGCTTTAGCCAAAACAGGAGGTATCAGATTTCAGTCAAGATGAATCAAACTTCAAGCTGAAGATAGTCGATAACAGCTTTTTGTTGATTTATCGAAAAAGCAAAACCATATCTTCGCGTTTCTTGTAGTCCAGAGTATCGATTTATGCCATTTTTAGAAAAGCAACAAGTTTTGCAATAGTTTTAAACGGAAGAATATTTTCGAAAACCGCGAGCCGCGCATCGAGTGACCATTATGACTGTGCGAGTAGAACATTCTCCGCGATTTTTCATATGGCATTTCGCGGCGAGACCACGTCCATCGTCAATACTGTTCTCGTTGGAAGATATCAAAGAATAGAGGAGAAAAGGAATTTGCTTAAATAAAAGTACGAGAGGGTAATTTAAGTCCGTGAATTTACTTCTATTAAGCGCAGAAAAGCCTAGGGAATCAAATTATGCGGTTTTTAGTCGTCAGAAAATTGAAAATGAAAGTAACCATAAGATTATTCCTTATCATGGCAATGTTGCGCCTTATGAAGGACTCTTCGCGCCTTTTCTGTCCAGTAGTGCACAGCATGAACCGGCAAGTTTCATTGATGTTGTAAAGCTAAACAGTAGATGTCTGGGTCAGAACGTACAGGTCAAAGCTACGAGTCACAAGAGCAAATACTGAGGCGGAAAAGAGTAGTTTGTGTAGAAAATAGTTCGAAGTTGTTTGAGCCCGTTCGGTCAGCATTCATTTGCTCAGCCGTCGCTGTCCCTTAGTGCGTGGTCTCTCTATCAAATCTCGACATTACAAAGACCTTCGATGGTGTTTGATCATTTTTGTATATCTCAGCACGCGAAATCTTTACAACGTAGGCGAGGAAAAGGCGAAAACACGGATGTATAGACTCCTCTGGCACTTAGTCACTTCTCCTAAAAAGACATGGGAGAAAGAGCAATGTGTAATGAGATTGTGATTGTTTTTCCCGGATACGCTCATAATTCATTCGCTGCTCCTCATATTCTTAGCCCGTTTGCATTCTACTATATGTCGACGTTGCCATGTGAGACCTAGCCTTTTGAAATCGCCCCATGCGGCTCTCATTGTCCCCCCAGCTGCTCAAAATATGTGACGCTATATAGTTCAATACTAGTAGTTCCTCTTCCCCTTTCAGCTCGGTGATTCCTCCCTCGCAATTTTTGGGATTGGGAAGAATTGGAGCGTATCCGCAAACAATCCGAGGTCGTGGAATCAGAGCCCCGATGCCGCTTCATCAGACTGTCTCCGATTAGCAATATGGGCAGGAGCGTCCGTGCTCCCACACTTCCCTTCAGGCCTACAATTATGCGGCTCTTTTGCCCTGACTAACCTGCCGCAGGCCATTTTCATAAAACCCTCCTTAAAGGAACACTGATTTTTTTGGCGGGCTGTTAATCAATTTGCTCATAGTCAAAGCCCTCTTAATATTGGGGTCATTAGCAAAGGGACCACACCATTTAGGGCCGAATCGATAGGCGAGTGGGAGGTTCGCTGTCGTTCTCCCTCACGTCAATCCTGACGTCATCAACTTCTGATTATTCAGGCTGACTTTCAACCCCTTCTAAGCGTGTCGTACATCTCTTTGTTCTGATCCAAGAAAACGTATATCCGACCACAGACGAGGAACTAGGGATTCTCTCTCAAGCAATAACTTCGTTTTCCGAAGTCGTTTCGTTGAAACTTAGCACAAGTCTACGAAATTTTAATACTGTATGTTTAGCTTCAATGTAACCCGTAACTCTCACGTTGTCTGCCGGTTTCAAACCACTTAAACGCCGGACTTTATTTGTCTCTGTGAACATTTCAGAATACCGTTTTGGTCTCTGTCAACCTGGTTAGCTCATATTTCTAGAACTTGCCAATCTGGGGTTATCGGCGATTACAGACAATTAAGCAAACAATAGCTTTGAGCCTAAGAACCGAGAGAGGGGAAACTTTGAAAATAGTTTTGAACTATATTACTTCCCCGAAAAAGAACACGATAGTTGTGAGAGCTTCAATGTCTTTTTATGCAAACAAACACGTCACCACTTTGTGCTCAGGCTCCTTCTCTCTATTCAGTGTCTCCCTCTCCATAAACTGCCTTCAGGCCAAAATGATGACAGAGGCTGCAGAGGGAGACTGCTTCGCCGACTTGGTGAGACAGAGCAGAGCTGAATATGAAGATGGTAAGTTCAGCCCGCCTTATTTCTCGGATTATGCCTCTCAATATTCCAGACAACGACACAACGTCGGACACCGAATGGCGATCTGCGAGATTATCATCCAGCGACTCCACTTCTATGAGGTTTTTGGCT
Organism: Oscheius sp. JU75; assembly: GCA_037178855.1. Taxonomy (NCBI): domain Eukaryota; kingdom Metazoa; phylum Nematoda; class Chromadorea; order Rhabditida; family Rhabditidae; genus Oscheius; species Oscheius sp. JU75. The sequence continues at coordinate 8,165,809 of JASJZC010000007.1, forward strand.
GTTTTTCTTTTGTTTATGATATACATTATAAGCTTAAATGACGCGATAAGGGTTCAACAACTTGAGGAAGAACAGGAGAGACTCAATAACTCCCTATTCTCCCTCAGCTCTCATTTTGCACAAGTTCAATTTCGATTGAAACAGATTGCAGAGGCTGATGGAGATACTAAGGAGGTAACTTTCTTTGTAAATTCCACAAAAACAAAGTTTAGTCCCTGCTCAAAGATCTGCAAGATTTCGCCTTCAAAGGCGTTGCCGACATGGAGGAGCTTCAGAGATTACGGAGGGAAAGCACAGACGGCGAGATCTTGGAAAAACAGAAAGAGAGGTACATTTTCTATTTTCCTTTTTAAAGATGACTTCCAGGCAAACAGAGCTTTTGAAGAGGTTGAGAGAACAACTGGAAGATCTAGAAAAGATAGCATACGAGAAAGGAGAGGGTGATTTACCAAGTACAGTGATTCTTCAGAAACAGGTTAGAAAACAATCTTGTTAGTCAGTCTCGGCTAGTGAAAGCTTTTTTAAGAGTAAACATTTCAGAAAGCCGTTCTGGATAAGTTACACGAGAAAATACAATTGAATCTCGATATCGACAATATGTCACAACAGGATCTGAACAAAGAAGTCGAAGATGCTATCCAACAGGTAACTTCGACTTTTTCCTTTCGGTTTTTACCCTCGGTGACGGTAACTTTAACCTTGCACGTTTTGCAGTTGGTTAACCCCTTCAAAGAGAAACAGCAGCTTGTGGAACAACTACAAACACAAATTGTGGACTTGGAACGGTTCGTGAGCTATCTTCAAGCGGAAAATAGTGGATTTTCTTCGGAAGGATCAACTCCAGTCAAGGCAATACTAGCTTTTCACTAATCTAACCTTCTTTTGGCATATTTTGTTCAGTTTATTCTTTCAGGCTCTCAGTTCTACCCACATCAACAATCCTAAGTCAAAGAACGGGTCCATTTTTGGTCTGGTCGGCATGACTTCGACAAAATTTCAAAAGAATCAGTTGAAACAGACGACGAAAGGGAATCACTATGGGTATGTTCTTTCAACTTGGATTCAGTTTTCGGGTTTAGTGACGAGAGGGCGCATTTACAACTCGCTGTAGATGCAACTCTCCAAGTGCTGGAAAAATACACGCTACTGAATATCGAAGAGCAGAACGAGGAGGATGACGATGATAAGGAGGTGGAGGTTATGAATGATGTATGTTCTTTTAAATTTTCTTTTCACTTTTGCAAAACGTTGATCCGGCTGTGGACACAGCCAAATTCTTCGAGTGATTTCGGCATCTTTGTATCTTATTAGACGTTAGCATTGCTGTCAAAATCAAGCAGTCATGTTTTTTATAGCAAAGTTGATCTGCAATAATATTGTTGCCAATTGGGAGGTTTTTTGAAAACAGAAATACGATCGAAGGAAGATGACTGTTTTTAGAATGATCCCAATGTATAGTAATGTGGTTACTGCCAAACATTTTGACCTATCTCTCCAGACAGGAAACCTAAATCTGAAGTGGCAAATCTTCAAAAAAAAAAAGTAGTATAGTACATCGGGATATTGAAAATATTGTCAATGAGAGAAGTAGTGTGTAATGTAAGAGCATTTTAGGAAGTCTTCGACCGTTCAGAGGAAGAAGTGGTCTCCATCGTCCGAAAACAACTCTGTCCTGCATTGAAAGCTCTTCTGGAACACGGAATGATGTCCGAGACTGCCGTTCCGATCTCTATACCAGGGCTAGGGTGTTTCATGAGAAAACCAACACATCCAGGTATGACTCATACTTCTTTTACATTCAATTTCAGCCAACAAACCAAAACGTCTAGAACACATTTGGGACGTTGTTCTCTACTTCTACGAGACTAAACAAGGGAAAGAATTGAGCGAGGCTCCCGTCCGACGACTCAGCCAGTCTTTCAAGCTAGAAAACGTTGCTGGTAGATCAGTGACCTCTATACAGGCAACATACACGCGTTTTTCGTCCATATTTGCTTAGGTACTTCTAACGACGATAGAGAACATAGTCTCCAGTCACTGTCGCCTTCGACGATCCAAAGATGCTCAGTGGAAGGCTTTCGTCTCTGCTGCTTTAAATGAGAAGAAACTGCCAGCCTGGACAAGGATTATCTTCCGAACCCGTCACGTTGTCGAATCGTGTTATAATAGCTGGAGTTACGTGGCCAGAACAGGTAGAATCGATATTTTCGTTCAAAAACGGTGCTTTTCAGGCTGTGAAGAACTTTACGAGCTCTTGGAAGGCCTTCACAAGTACAACGTCGAAATGCCTGTTGATCTGGCTCTCCGGCCCTTTCAACAAATGAAGGACGCCTTTTAGTCTTTGTAGATCTCTATTTTCTTGTTCTTCTTCAGTTCTCTAGTTCGTAATTTTAGTCATGCAAATCAGGTATCTAGTCATTTTCTCCTTCCGAATGGGTATCTCTCTGGTCCTTCTCATTACATATATATGCCAACGGCTGTGCGTGGCTTCTGGGATTTTCTGTTGTGATTGCGACAAAAATCAAAATGAAATAAATCATTTACCTCAGTATGAGCATTACTTCCTGCAATATGTGGTCACTGTCCGACGTTTACGCAGTATTATTAATCAACACCGGTTCAAAAACAATAATAATGCTTAACCTTTTTTGCTTACTCTATCTATTTATACATTTTAGGCTTGGCTTGATGATTTTTCCTACCAGTTCTTGAGCTTAACACATGAAGGACGCCGTTTACTCTTCATAGACTGGAGATATGGACATTGTAAGTTTTCAAGACTTTGTGCTAGCAATGTGCATTTCAGAATCGCTGCCGCTTTCAAGACTTTGAAGTCGCTGGTAAACACATTGTGCTCTTTCCGGATGTCATAAAAAGAGTGGGCAAAGCATTGGGTGAGGAGCACAGATATGGACACATGCTAACCAGTAGGAAATTATCTATGAGTGAATTGCGATCTTTAAAAAGGTACTTTATTATCTTGTTTTCACTTTTTCGCTTTTAGAGGTCGACAAGTTAAGCTAGAAATCATGTCAGACACTACCAGGTCCTTTGCCGAGCCATTGACTCCACAGAACACAAGACGTACTCGCTCGGGGTCAAGATCCAATCTGAGACCACGGAAGGTTGCCAAGAAAGAAGAAACAACTTCTGGATCGGATCTCGAGAGAAGAACGCCTCGTCCCCAGTCTGTCACTTCTAGAGGCCGATCAGATCCGTCACCGTCTCCTCTTCGTTTCACCGAGAAACTGGAAGCAGATTCTGTTGGTGACGCTGAAGCTCTGTCCAGTTCTCCTCTACCTGCTGCCGAGATGGATACGTCTGGAACTGGAACGATTGGCAAGACTCAGTCGAACTCACAAGTGACATTTGAAAATGGTGAATTTTCAACAACCCAGTCGGCCGCACTTTTGTCTAATGGAATGTCTGGAGCAGCAGTGAATGCCTACAGTGAACGGCAGCCGGGTTCTAATGCTGCTTTGACCAATGGCTCTACATCAACACCGCAGTTGTCTGCACATTTGTTAAATGGACCCACTCTTCCTGGTACTCGTGGAAATGGCTACAGGGAACGTCGGTCGAGTTCCCATGCTACCTCAACAATGGTCAATCCATCACCAGTGCAGTTTTCTCCGGTTCCGTCGACTGTATCTACAGCACCTGGAGCTGTTTCATATGAACACGGAGAGCCTCCGTCAAGCCAGCCTACTGCTGTGCCTAACAAATATGCGCACTTCCCTCGGCTCTCTCCTAAAGGAGCAGTCTTCAGTTGGCTACAGGCAGTTACAGGACCAAGAAACAAGCCGTCTGCTCCTGGTGTCAATATATTTCCAGTTACTGGAGTAGCAGATAAAGGACCCAATGAAGCTCGGTCAAGTTCTAGTGCTGCTTCAGTAAATGGATATCCATTAACACCGCAGTCGTCTAGATATCATCCCAATCGAACTCCAGCAGGTGAGCCGAACGGTTCTTCGACGACTCGAGCGAGTACAAAAACGGCACAGAATTCCACAGAAAGATCACAGTCGTCTACACATCGTTCATCTGGAACAATCTATACCGCAACCCAGTCACTGGGTCGTCCATTGACTCGACCAAGCTACAGCCTTATGCCGAAAGATATGGAGGAGCATAGATCGGATCAAAGAGCAAAGTTGTCTTCTGCACTTTCTGGGTTGAGTTCAATAGCTGCTACAGCTAGAAAATATTCTCCGGCAATGTCGTCTTTTCATCGTTCGGACGAGACTGTTCGTGCCGAGATGATCATCGTTGCTCCTACTGCTGAGAACATTCCAATCATTTCTGAAGCAGATGCGAGAGAATCCAGAGAAATAGTGGTTCATGAGGACAACTTAAAATGGATGGCAAACCTCTATACCCGCCCGAAAAATTTGTCACTTTTGAGGGCTTTTAAGGCACTTGCCCGACAAGATGCTCTGGTAGCTTCTGCTGCTGCGGCAGCTCCAGGAGATGATGATGTTATAACTATTTCTGATGATGAGAACGAACCTGTAGCAGCCGTTGCACTCACCTCCGTAGCTGATGAAATCCCCGAGAGCAAAATAGCTGCTTCCATCAGTTCTATGAATGAGAACGACAAGATTCGTGAATTCGAAGAGAGTGCGAAGGAGGATACAGTTTATTTCAATAGCATCGGGGAGAAGGCTAAAGTTCAAGTGAGAACACGATCACCGACACCTGTGACGAGAGTGGTCACTCCAACTTCTACAGTGATCGTGACGGATGACCACCAATCAATTAGTAGCCAGAGCATTTTCAAGGGGAAAGAAGAGATGGAGATGCCGGCTGCGAGTGTACAAGCTCCTTCCCAAAAACAGTCGAATGCCACGAAAACTAAGAAAAGGACGAAGAAGAGGAAGCGAGAGACGTCTCCCGACTACACTAAGGTTGCGGTTTCCACCATCCAATCCACTGTTCCCGTCAGAAGCTTCCGAACTCGATACCAAGAAAGAAAGGAAAAGGCAGATGCAGAACGAATGCAGAAAGAATGTGAGCTCAAATCCTTTATTCTAAATTTTGAGCACATTCACGAATCTAAAACTAGACTTTTGTTTTTCGTTTGCGTAATTTATAAGCAAAAGCAAGTACGCCAAAATATTTTCCCTGTATTCAAACTGACGCCGATTTTCAGTCATCAATGACAAATGTCTGGAGCGGCAAATTGTTATGAGGGAAATCATGGCAAGTTTGTACGGAATTGACGACAAGGTGATCAAATTCATCAACTTCTCCAAGTGGAACAAGTCTTCTCCTACAGTAAGATACACTTTTTTATTCAAGAATGACAATTTAGAGAAGGATCTGTCCGAAATGCCAAGGAAGATGGTTCAAAGTCGTCAAGTACTGGGAACCAAACGAGACCGAGAAGGATTGGGCGCCGGCCTTGGTCTGCTACGGCTTCCCGTGCAATGGATTAGTTTGGAAGAATACCAATGTCGCTCCAGTTGGAGCACAGTTTGGAGCTCCGACCAAGCGCGTGAGTGTTTATGCGTTTGAAACATTGCTCAACAAGAACTTTCAGGCCCTCGAATTCGGAATCGATGACTTCTGGAACTATACGGCCGAACACGATATCACCAATTGGACCTATCAAATTTTTGCCCGCAGCTAGTAAGTCCCTTTTTGATTCTGTTTATAATTGAAACATTCAGCTGTAAGGATCTGAACGAGTGGCGTCTGGGACCTTTTTATAATATGATCCTGGCAACCCATGGCATGTCGCCTGTTGTTGGACAAGAGAAACTTACTTATGCGGTTGCTCCATCCCTACCTGTTGACTACTGGAAGAAGCCAAAGATGTACAAGGGTCCCAAAGACCACGGCAGCAACAGAAACATTACCGATGACGATCTGAGAAGGATGACGATTTTCGAACGTCGTGAGCTTGTTCAGCCTCCTGATGACTGGGCAGAATGGGTCATCCCTGGTTTCGATATCTCCAATGGAACGACCAAGAAAACGAAGAGCATGTTCTTCAATACTGCTCTTCCAAAACAGCCCCCCGTTGAACAGCTACGTCCAGACCCAATGCCCGCCTGTTCATCTAAGACCCCATGGAAGTAGCCAGCCAATCATTGCCTAACTGAAATAGTACAATGTTTCCCTTAAAGCTCCCAGTTTTTTTCTTTCAGCTTAACTTTATATATTTTACTTTAACGTCATGAACCATCGAAACTGTTAACCGGTCTATATCCTAAAGAAATACCGGGCCGTAGCCACCTGTGTTTTGAAATAGAACTTGAAAATAAATGATAAGATTACTTTTGCTTAATGTAAGGCAGAATCAGTAGGACATACCGTGTTTTTCGAGGAGTAGTTTTAATCCTGTAAGAGCTAACCAAGTCAAAAATTGTCTTATATGCGAGTTTCATCAAGTTTTGTATGGTTTGGTTCAGAAGAACCGAGAATTGTTAGATATTAATGAAGGAAAAAAGGAAAGACGGAAGATGAACGAAGACGTAATGAGCAAAAAAGCTTCTCGATGTTTTTGACAGTTAGACGATTGTGCCCGCGGGAATACTAATACATTTGTCGCCACGTTATGGAAACGATCCGTCTGCGGGCTCCAAGAGAGCTAACAGATCATGTGAGCTCTTTTACGGCAACATTGACAGAAAGACACAAAGACAGGCGGCGCTGTAAATGACCGGGATACAATTAGATGTCCAACTCAGTTCACTGTAAAGAAAACCAAGGTTAACAAAATTCACTGTTTCGTATGCAGACTTTATTGCAGCTGGTGTATTCATTAGACGATCAGATGCCGAAGAGATCCGTAAGAACATTTCTGATATAATTGATGGGGTTGGCAGGTCGGCATTTTGACCAATCCGCATAGTGAATGTTGCTGTTTCTAAAACGGCCATTTTCTATTAAAACAGTTTCTTTACCCAGTGGCATCGCTGGTGAAGCTCTCCTTGTCCAACTCTTCTTCCAGTTTGTCTTTGTACTGAGCATAGAAAGTGCGGATGTCACGGACCAGCCCAATGATAGGGAATCGAGCCCAATTGGACAGGATGACATATTCATACTGCCCACTAGAATGTTTGGGTCCGACAATGACTACCTGGTCTAAAAACAAAGCTCGATAAATGTAGAAAATCTCACATGGACAAGGATCATCTTGCATGTAGACATAGGTATGGTCCTTGTGGAAAATTCCGTATCCGAATGCAACCTAAATCGCTGACTGATGTCTATTTTAACAGCCTCATCCAGTCCTTTAGCTGTTTTTCAACCAGGTGGAGAAATGAGAGTCTTGGTCTTAGGAATCAAAAACTCAACCTTCTCGCCACCTTCTTCACCGCCAGTTCGGAACTTTTCTTGAATACTGAAGCCGGAAGAGTTACCAGCCTGTGCGGCTTCTCTAACTGAAAAAAAGGACTATAGTAGCTAATAGTCATACCTTCTGTAGTTGCACAGAATCTGTCGTGAACTGAAGGGGTGTCCAAAGCCTATAGATTCAGTATGATCGGCTAGAATCGACCGTTACCCAATAGTACTTGCCAAAAAGGGCGGCTATTTCGATTTTCGGAGTGGGAATGAGACTGGAGAGATAATCCTGGACACCGGGAATGAATCTTACAAAGTTCTGCAGCATGCTTGGTGATCTAAAGCAGTGATTCCTATGAAAGTGGCAAGAATTACTTGTCTCTCACGAGAGGTGAGCCTCTGGGAAGACAGGCCCCGGCTCCTGGAAGACTACCGGTCACTCCGGGCAGTACTGGTAGTCCTTCAATAAAGTTCACCGATGGCAGTGGCTGACTTAGTCTGCAAAAATCGAGTTTCGCTCTCGTTTTGCGCTTTCCTTCCTGACCCGTATTATTGATGGATTTCACCTAATCATTGCGCGAGAAACAGATGATAAAACTGATATCCATGACGAGAATGATACTTACTTTTTAGCGAGCTGATTGTCCGGATTCTTTTGGGCATGCTGGATATAGTTGATAAGGCCGACAGATTGGCTGAAAGTTTGTGCTAAAAACTGGGAATAGATTACCTGGCCATGTCGTGAAAAGGCGTACGCCCCTGTCTTGTTCCAGCTTCACCAGTCGACAATCCAAAAATTTCCAAAAGCTGGGCAAAAACGCCGGGCAACAAGAGCGTCGCAACAACGAGGTGGAGACGCATCTTATTTGGAACAGACGAGCGCGGGATCCCGGCACACACACACGCTTGGTGGATCCGAGAACCAGCGCCTGGCCGAAAAGACTTGCCTTCTAAGCTTCTCGCTTACGCAAGCCCACGGAAGAGGCCACCTGTTTGAAACGATGACATCATCATTCGAGACAAAACTGTCTGGAAGGTCATCTGCTTTTCAGGAGAACCAGCATGTGTTTTGATTAGAAGCTGGGTTCATCTAGCTACGTTCTTTAGTCTCTACAGTAGAGTCGCGCTATAACGTACCCTCCTCGTTCAGGTCCAGGGATACGTTATAGCGAGGTGTATCGTGACGTACGTTATACCGAGGCTTTTTGACCCAAAAACAATATGGTGAATTCTACTATATCGAGAGTTGACTGTATATCAAAAATAGCAGACATCTGTAAACAATACGTTTTATGAAAATTATGTTGAAGCAACACTTGATACATGAATAACGGCATAGTACCTTCAGTTGAGGTTTTGTAGAAATGAAACGCAAGAAGTTGGTTTACTATCTGTAAACTGAATGCTTTCGTATCAAACGGGCAAGTTACTGAAGCTGAGATGAAACTTATGGTATTGTGAGGATTACAAGAGATTAACACCGTTTTCTCAGTCGTCTACAAATTGAACAACAGCTCCAGAAACCTATAAACCGTCCGGGGTCAAACACATCTAATACAGGCAGTTTTAAATAGGGGATCCATCTAACATATGAAACTATGACTCATGTTGTTCTAGAGCGTCCTTTTGAATCAAAAGGAAAAACTTCTAAGCTCGAGGATTAGGTAGGAAAGCGAACATGATTCACAATGTAGCTACGTTCCCTTTCAGTGTGTCCGTCATCATACAATGAAGTTCTCCCAATCCGTTCGTGGCATAGTTGTTGGAAAGTACATATAAGCCCAATTCATATGCACGCTTGCGGTTTTACATCTTTGACGCGGCTGTTAATCTGCTTTTGTAGGCGCAAAACTCTTCCCGACTCTTGTCGAACCGCAGATAGTGGCTTTTTAGATTTTTGTTGTCTAGTCCCTGTCTCCCTCTGTTCCATTTACATAGTTTGTGTATCGATATATGCAATCAATGCATTTATTGGCGCCAGTAGCAGGCCCACGCCACAAAAGAGTTATTGCTCCCTGTTTCACCCTCAAGCATCATTCACACTTTTACCAGACCCACTGTGTTTCCGGAAAAAGGAGACAGAATGAAAGATCCCAAAGAAATAGTTACAGACCAGCTGCCGGCGGCAGCTTCGCAGCCCTTTGGCCTTTGCTTAGAATTGACCACAGGCGGCTGCGCCGCTTCCGTAGTAGCAGTTTCTTTTACAGCTGGCTTGTCCCCTTGTCTCTTGACATGAAATGACTTGTCAGCTTTTTGGGTAGTAGTCTTGACATGCAATTGTGCGGACACCATTGCGCTTTATTAATAAAGACGTCTCCGACGGCTTTGCCGTTCTTTTGCCATCACTTTACATTGGCGGCTGCGCTGCTTCGTAATTACATAAATCTCCCAGTGGCTTCACCCTGAGAAAAGCCAAGTTCTATAGCGCACCCAAAGTTGACTTGTCAACCAATTTAGGCAATAACTGTTTTTGAACAACAAAACTTCTGGACAACTAATTGGCTCGCTTCTGTTTCGTGGTCACGGACAAACAAACAAACAAACAGACAGAGTCCTCCACAGAAACCATCGCACTTTAGATAGTAGAGATAACGGCGAACAGCCGCGATAGTTTTTAAAATATGAGTGACATTCCTGATGGGGCTCAAAAAGGTTAATTGCTAGGAGCGCATAATGGTGCGATAAATCGAAACGTTTGTAACTATTACAATCTTCTTTGCTGCGCCAATAGTTTCCTGACCTTTGTGCCAGAAAAGGTCTACCTCTTGTTTGTATTGAGGCTAGCTATGTCAACAGCTTTTTGCATTCTCGCTCATTTTTCTCACGCATGAACTGCTCTATACGGTAAGTCACTCCCTCAAACGTGTGAAGTCATTAAATGGAATACTAGAGAAGTTTTGCAGATTCGACTCGGTACGGCCGAGGGTAGAGCGAGTCAAGATTTCGGATCCTCTCTGTACACTGTTCGTAACTTTCTGCGATATGGACTATCCGGTCAGTTTTAATCTCGTTTCATCTAGTGCAGCACCTACGGTCTGAAGATTCGAATTAACTTGGCACATCTATGAAAAATCTCCAACCTAACCTTTTTGAGTAACAAAGAGTCCTAAGCTCATATCGAGTAAATTGCCTGCAACTGAACTGAGAAAGTTTGAATTAAGCTCCAGAGAGCACTTGTTTATGGGGATAATGTATTAATTGTATCCATCGGAGTCTCAAATTTGAAACAAACCCGCCTAAGCTTTTGGTAGAACGATTAGCTGTGTAGGCTTCCATTTCACAGCAAGAAGGAATTGTTGTTTATTGGAAGCTTAGGCAGTTGTTTATACTGTCCCCGTCTTCCTTTTCTTCAGCAATACATGCCAAATTATAATGTTACTGCGACTAACTGTCGCATCGAGTTCATAACCGGCGTTCCATCTGGCCGCTCGCGCTCACCGGCCCATTACTTTCACGCACTATTCATGCCATACCAACATATTCATAACATATCTCTGATCTAGGCGTTTTGCAGGTTAACCAGGTTTTTTGCAGAAAAAACGCCTTGAAACAGGGAGTACCATGTAAATTAATGTAAAATTGACAGGTTATTTGCTGGCAAAAGTTGGCACCATCGTCGCCACTTGAGAGCCAAGTAGCTTAGGCAAATACATTGACGCCGTGCCGGCCGTTGTGAGAGTTTCAATGGTTTCAACTGCTCTTCTTTGGTACAGCATCGGTTTCTCGCTACTCTTGACCTCTTCTCGCGTAAAAAGCTCCTAACATCTTTCCCCTTCCCGCTATCCCCACCTCCCCGATTGGATAAGTGCCACACCAAAAAGGGTCGCAAACTCCTTCTACTGAACAACTGACTGACTGTTGACTGCCTACCTCTTCTCTTCAAAAAAAAAGCAGAGATAAGAATCTTTACGGCTCCCGGGGTTACTTGCCTACAACTAACAAAACGAACTTTCCGGATTGATGCCTCCCAATGGCTACTACGTAAGTTGTATTTTTCATAAAGGCCGGTTCCTTTCTAGGGTAGCAAAACTTTCTAAGGTCTTTGTCAACAGTCTTGAATCATAACAAGAAATTCCCCCGCCTGTTGCTATTTTTCTTAGGAAAAAAGGTAGTCGCACGGTTCCCCTTTTCCTTCCCCATTTAGTTTTGTTAAACTGCCAAAATTCCTGTTTACATCCCTATGCTGGAAACCTGTAAGTTTAAGCCCATAGGGTTTAGAAATATGAAATAAGATTTTGTATAGGGTGACCTCCGTTCTGGCACTTGAATTCTTTTCTCCCTTCCGCCCCACTAGAGTCTCTTTTTGTATTGTGAACGTTCCCGATTACAAACAATGCAAGATTCGCAAACAGATTTCTGAAACACGGGCAAAAGAAGCGAGATTGTCTCAACTTTATTCCACAATATACATTTTCTCATGAAGACAGATTCAATTTCAGCAGAAGGAGATCACGACCAAACACGTCTTCACGACCAAGAAGCAGCGACAATATCCGCAGACACGCAAGGTCATTCTGACCCCCTCGAGGGGAAAGAGTAAGTTTTTTTTCTTCTTTTTATTGACTTGTTGTGGGGGTATCATTGAAGACGCTAGAGTTTTATTTATTGACACTGTTCTTTGAGTCAGCTGGGGGGCGATCAGTCCGTGTGCTCTCTCTCTTCTTCAGTTTTTCGACTCTTTAACCCCGTCTCTCTCAGAAAACATGACCTTGTACCTAGACACTGGAGGTCTGCCATACGGTTTGCTATTCTCTATATTTTCGGGAAAACTGGAAAGTTTTGGAAATAAGCGGCTGGGGGATTTGCGAGACTCGTTCTGCCCTCGCAAAGAGTCATCTGTGTGACCCTAATCATGCAGGGCCCATTTGACAGTCGCTCGCCTCGAAATCGCCCAGCCGATTCACTAATTGCATACTATTAAGCGGTCTAGCTATGAAGTTTTCAGGGTAGGAGCTAAAACCTGAAAATTGAAACAATAGGCTTCATATATTTCAGAAAAGTATCTGATGTCGTCTCCCGGGGCGTACGTCGACCAGAGTGAAGACGAGCTGGAGCAGTACAATCGCGCTCGTCTGGGCAGTACTGCCCAGACCTTCTCGGTGAGAGCTATAGATGTTTCTTTTTGCATTTTCTATTTTTCAGTCAAGCTCTGTCCACTCGACTCCTGGTCATTATTCCAACCAGATTATCCAGGAAGTCTCTCTGAGCTACTCCGCTCCAAGAAGCGTGGCTCCGAGGGATGCTCCTCTGTCCGTTAACATCGCGCAAGAAGAACGTATTGATGACTATGGACTTGCCAACTCAGGTGAGCCAATGCCATTCTTGAAAACTTGTCAGAATGACCTGCAAGACAAAAATGATTGTAAACTTTGGGTCAAATTGCTTCAGTAGTCTGATAGATCCTCTTTTCATCCCGATCATATATTGTAACGATTTGCGGTTCCTAAATTTTCCTCATTTTTTGAACGAGATCCCTTTTTCTTTCCAGCACATGGTCTGTCTAAAAACAGATTGAAGTTTACCTAAGAGCATGCAAGTCCCCACGTTCCAAGTTAGGCAAACAGAGAGCAGTTTGCGCTAGAAGATGCTCTTTTAACTTTGAATAAACTAGAAATCGAATCCAATGACATATACTTTTACGGTACGGAACCAAAGTCTTTCAGCATGTGTATAATACATAGTTTGTTTCCAAATCGACTTCTCTCAAAATTTTGCGCGCGCGAGACAGACTACGAGTAAATAGTGAGTGAGTAAGACGTAGAAGGGAGTAGGTGGTGTGCATAAATTCCGGAATTGGAGGGCAGACACTTAACACACGTCCTAACCACGCTGACAAAAATCAGTCTCCTAGCTGTGGCCTTGACCTAATCCTTCTTGCTATTGAATATCATTGAAAGTGTTTTAGCCCTTTGTGGTACAGGATACTGTTCTTTGTGGTATAATCCTGACTCAAAAACTGTTGCTGTCAAAAATATTTCATAGTTTAGGAAGCTCTCTTCAAGACTACCTCTCACATTACGAGGCTCGCGTTGCAAAGCCCCGTCACGTCGAATCAGTTGAGAGAGTTTCCACAACTGGTCGTCACGAGACCGAGTTCCCAGGTACGATCAAGATTTGAGTGTTTAGAGGGGTTTATTGACTTAATACAAGCAAGGTTCAGTGCGTGTTGCCTATATTGGTGGTGATTCTGTGACCTCTCCAGTACATTCTGTCCCTATCGTCTCTGTCGGTCATCCGTACAGAGTCTACGATAATTCGAGAGCCTCTACCCCTAGACTTGCTAGTGCATTGACCGACGTCATTATTTCTGAAACTACTACCATCGAAGAAATGACCACAATTACTACTACAAAGTGAGTTTTTGGAACAACTTGTTGCGCGGCTTATCTAGTAGTAAAATCGGGAAGGATTTGACCCGAATCTTGTTGTTTCTCAGTCAGTTCCATGAACACGCTTTTCAAGCCCTGGAAACCTAAAAAGTCTAAGTTTTTATGTTCCATAGCATTTGCAAAACGCTTTTTTTCAGCCAACGCCGCGGAGGTGGACAATCGGAGATGGCCATGAGTCCCAACAGTGTCAATGCTCTCAAGCAACAGTTTGAGCAGACCGCTCGTCGAGAATATGACGAGGCTCAAAGGACACAGAAGAAATCTGCTCCTCGTTCGCCTCAAACCAATCGTGTGGTCGTGGTCAGCAAGCCAACTGCTGGTAATTTTGGTGATTTTTCTTAAAAGAATCTTGTTCAGACTACCATCAATCATCTGAAGAACGAGTCCGTCGCGTTGATCGCCACGCTTACTCACCTACAGGACAGCGTGAACGTGTCAGCACCACCATCGTTGACATCGACCCTACTTACCGTCCGTCTTCGCGCTCATCTTCACAACCTCGCTACGTTGAAGAAACTTATCAGGTAACCAGTTTCCAATGGTAATGCTTGGTATGCATTGATTATAAAAAAAACAGCTTGTCGTGCTTTCCGTTTCATGTTCTATCTTTACTATTATTACTATTGGAAGGGGGCTAGTTTGGATTTCACCACATTTTCATGTCTAAAACTTGATTTTCAGGTCCAGGAAGAGTTCCGCACCATCAAGACCTATGGAGGTGGAAAGTCTCGCGAGAGAATCATTGTGTCTCCAGAGCCGGCCCGGAACGAATATGTCAAGGAAACAATCCGTGAGCATGTCTCCATTTCGCGTTCCTCGTCTCCCGCTCGCGAGAAGGAGCCTGAAGCTTCGCGTGGTGCAACCCCTGTTCGTTCTGTAGTCGAACAGTACGAGGAAAAGATCGAAAGTAAGTGTCCTCATATTTCTACGCCGACTCACATTTAGGCCCCGGTTTTATTTTATTATCAGTGCCACGCAATCATGATAAAACAGGGCCTGACGCTTAGCTGAAGAGCTTACTACGCCCACGGGGGAGATCAGAGTGCGAACAATAGAAATTGTCTTTCAGATGAGTCGCGTCGTGGTGTCGGACAGTTTGGACGAACTGAAAGTATTGACGAGTACTCCGTTGTGAAGAAGGAACAGAAGCCGAAGGTATCTGAACTTTTGGAATGTGTCTGAGCTTAACATTTTAGCCACAACCTCCCAAGGAGGTCTTCATCCCTCGTGGCGATTACATCCCTTCCCGTCAACCCTTGAGTATTAGTCCTTCACCAACCCCTGAACCTCGTCCTATCACCCCTAAGGAGAAGCCACGGACTCCATCTCCTCGTCCACCTACTCCCAAGGAACTGGTGGTTCCAAAGCCGACGGCTCCACCTCCTCCGACCCCCAAGGAAGTGGTCATCCCTCTCAGCAAGCCCTCAGAGGATGAGAGGAACTACAGTCGTACTGACAGAAACGTCAAGGTGGACACCTGGGAAGAAATTACCACTTCTCGTAGAAGGGATCAGTCTGTGCCTAAGGTTTGTATGAGCGTTAACTTGTGCTCAATTCTTATCTCTCTAACGCTCTTGTGCGTGGTTCTAGTCTTTCCAAGAGAAAAAAAGGTGCTAAAGATAACGATGCTTAATGGAATTCATGAAGCAAAAAGCGGTTTGCAAATGGGTAAAAGTAAAATTGACAAACAGCTATCAAGCCCTCGCGAACGATATGCAAATATCGACAAAGCGAGTGCACGCTTATATAGATAGATGCTCGTCTTCTTGCCGTCCGCTTCCACCATGATCAATCGAACGAAAATTCCTAAAACTAAGAAGAATGTACAGATAGTGCGCGATAAATTAGAGAATAGTACCACTGTAAGTGTTCTGTAAGTGAAAAACCCTTTAATTCCAATTTTAGGAGGAAATCCCACTACCAGAGCCGAAGAAGGAGCTGTCCAAAGTAGAGCCAACTCCCAAGGTACTAATTTTCGCGTTTCAACATCGCCAAAGACGCGTCGATGTTATGATTTCGAACCATTTGTGCGTCATTTCCATAGATTGTATGGGAGCACAAAAGCCCGAACATATAAGGGCTTCCGATTCAAAACCGCGTATTCAATGCGACACAAAGTGCATCACTATTACATTTGTCGTTTCACCCGGGTTGGCTAGCCGAAAATATTCGACATTTTCCAGCCCGTATCGGATAGCAGCATGTACACGAGCTACGAGACAAACTTGAGAGCCACCAGCCGAGGGGAAGACACGACTCGGTGAGTTCACAAACCGTCTCGTCACATATAAATGCAATTCCAGCAGCTATGTTCCACCGGCTCCGACATCGACCATTTCCAACAGAACGTAAGTGGATTAGGGTCTTTATGTGGAACCGGCCGTGTCCATTTCCATAAGCGACCGGTGGTATGAGACAGTCGAGCAGCTTACAGTAATCCTGCCCTCTTTTGCAGTAGTCATCTTCTGCTGACTTCATTCCCGGTCTCTCGATTCCTTATTAGTCACTTTTTGTCAAAGGAGAAGAAAGTTGAGGGCTGTTTGCCTGTTTGCCAAGCTTCCTCTCGCTATCAGAGACAGCTCGAGCTGTTATCTCTGCCGACTCGGAATCATGGCTGTATTTCATTGTTTGGCAGTGCTTCACTCGGTGCTGGCTGCTCGTTCCAGACCGAGAGTCTCTTTCCCCATATCTGTCCTATTTATACACATTGACTAGTTACGTCCCTCTGCCGTTGGCCAACGTTTTGATCCGACCAATGGCTATCCCAAAACAGGCTACGCGTAGTCACCCAGTTTGTTGTACTCTCTCCCTCTTCCCCCGGCTAGGTCGATGTCATGATTAAAAGACACACTCGGTACCATTTACTACTCTTTACAGAGAAAGTTTCTTTGTTTCAGCATGACTGACTACAACGTCGGAAGTGGAGTCAGCGGTGGCTACACCCGTACCGTCTTTCAATCTGGATATTCTGTTGGAAGTGGAGCAGGAACCGGTGAATAACAAAGCTTTTTTGACTGAGATATATGCTCCTACATCTCACGCAATGTTTGATAGCACTCAAGAATGAGTTCAGCAGCGGTGTCGACAAATATAAAATGAAGACTTTGTTTTTGCAGGTCGTTTCCGTATCCCGGCCGATTTGACGACTGGCTCCCTTTCCGGACTCTCGCCTTTCGGTCAAAATGCCGCCTCGGCTATACGTGATGCCCGTGAGCGCGAGAAGAAGGAGATGTCCGATCTTAACGATCGTCTGGCGAGCTACATCGAGAAGGTCCGCTTCCTTGAGGCCCAAAACCGCAAGCTCGCCAGCGATCTCGATCTTCTGACCAGCAGATGGGGATCGGACAGTTCCTCCGTCCGTGTCATGTACGAGACTGAGTTGAAGGTTGATAGTGGGAAGAATGAATAGAAAGTTTGTATTTTAGACTGCCAAGATTGTCATCGATGAGTCCAATCGTCAGCGTGAGGCCCTCGAGAGCGACATCCGTCGTCTCTCTGCCGAGCTTGCCGACTATCGCAAGAAGTACGAGGATGCCCTTGCTTCTCGCGAGACTGCCCGTCACGAGGCTGACGAACTTCTCAGCAAGCTAGCCAAGATCGAGGCTGAGATCAACCTCATCAAGCGCAAGATCACCTACCTTGAAGAGGAGGTTGCTCGCATCAAGAGAGAGAACCAGCGTCTGATCAGTGAACTAACCCGTACTCGCAGCATCATCGAGCAGGAGTCTCTCAGCCGTATCGACTTCCAGAACCAGGTCCAGACTCTGCTGGAGGAGTGCCAATACGTCAACCGCATTCACAGTAATGAGCTTGGTGACCTTGTTGTCCTCGCTCACCGTGACACCACTCCGGAGAACCGCGAGTACTTCAAGAATGAGCTGGCTGCTGCAATCCGTGACATCCGTGCCGAGTACGACCAGATCACCCATGTTAACAGAACCGACATGGAGTCATGGTACAAGCTCCGCGTTCAAGAGATCCACACCCAGTCTAACCGCAATGTCAAGGAGCAGAGCTACGCCAAGGAGGAGGTCAAGAAGCTCCGTATCACTCTCACCGAAATGCGCTCCAAGCTCGCCGATCTCGAGAGTCGCAATACTCTTCTCGAGAAGCAGATCCAAGACCTCAACTACCAGATCGAAGACGACCAGCGCACCTACGAGGCCGCCCTTAACGAACGCGATGGCAACATCCGCCAGATGCGCGACGAATGCCAAGCCCTCATGGTCGAGTTGCAGATGCTCCTTGACACCAAACAGACCCTCGACGCCGAAATTGCCATTTACCGCAAGATGTTGGAGGGTGAGGAAAACCGTGCCGGACTTCGCCAGCTCGTGGAACAGGTCGTGAAGACATCCTCCTACGGACAGCAACATTCTACCGGTAGGTTTCTGATCCGAACATCGGTGTTCGCCACGCCCGGACCACGCCCTTCTAAATTGTGTTTTCCTGCGCGAGTTCCAATACTTTACAATATGGAGCGAAGCAAAAACCTGTCCGAGAAGTATATATTTGGGGGGAAGCAGTAGCGTGTGACCATCATGTTGCTTAACCGTTTTGAGAAGTTTGAATGCGACGCCGGCCCGGGTTTTTATCTGTCCGGCGAGAGACTATCTCGTGGTCCTGGTTAACATTTTTTCAAATCTCACAACAAAATGATGCTTCAGAAAGCGTTCGCGTGGTCACCAGCGAGAGTTCCTCTCGCAGCAACTACCAACGTTCCGCTAAGGGAAATGTCTCTATTCATGTAAGTTGGCCTCTAAAGCACCTTTGTCTCTCACCTTACATTGCATGATTCTGTTCTAATACTGGCTTCTGTTCAGAGCTCTTCTTCATTTCCTCCAGTATCGGAAAGAAGGTGAAGCAGAGAAGAGAGAGAGCACTCGTCGACTGCACCTATCACTAACACAGTGTCTGTTCTAGACACACTGATATAGCCGTCCGCTCACATAAATCTATTGCTTGATACTCTAACATGAAGCTTGTCATATCATAACACTTGATGTTTTTCTTGCTTGCAGCACGTTTCTTTCTGTTTTGAATAGTTTGTAAGGAAACGTTCACCAGACATCGCCTCACCCGTGATGGTTATAACAAAAGTTTGAATGGTCATGCACGCAGCAGACTTGCTTGTGGTTCTTGTGTATTGGTACAAGAAAGCGCTTCAGGAGACATCCCCTGACGGTCGTTACATCGTCATCGAGAATACTCACCGCTCGAAGGATGAGACCATCGGAGAGTGGAAGTTGAAGAGACGTGTCGACGGAAAGAAGGAGTACATCTACACCTTCCCCCGAGACTTCGTTCTGCGACCGATGAAGAGCGTAAAGGTAGTTTCAATATCACCGTTTTCTTCAATTCGAAACTTGTTAGGTATTTGCACGTGGACAAGGCGTCCACTCGCCACCTGACTCGCTTGTCTTCGACGGAGAGGACAACTGGGGTACTGGAAACAGTGTCCAGACCTTCCTTTACAACAAGGAAGGCGAGGTGATTCGTGTTTTTGATCCCAAAAAGTTTATTTTCAGGAGAGAGCCACTCTAATCCAGCGTCAATCTTACAACTAAAAGCTTTCCGATGACTAATCGTCCCTGTGACATCTTACTTGTACTGTATATTCTACTTGCTTCACTTCTCGCATGAAATCTTGCTTATCCACAGTTCTATAGCTTTCTCTTTATCGAGCACACATAAAGCACTTTTCCGAGTATTCTATTTTTAGTTGGGACAATGGCTGCCGGACACATCCTCCTTGATGGAGGATACAAGTCTCAAGCGGCTCCTGAACACACACTTTGCATGGCTCACGTTGCACAAAGTACTGCCATTACGTATCCTGCCCAAATAAATGTATTACATAACACATTACCGAGAAAACTTCGTTAGACCCGTATGGATCGAATGGACCTTTTTGGCTTTTTTAGTAGTTATCTTTCTTCAATTGAAGTTTTCCACAACGCTTACTATGAACTTAACAGTTTTTAGTAAAATTTTTAGTCATTTTGACCGCACGCTAAGGTCTTTGCATTTCTTTTTTTGAGGATTTAGCAACGTTCCATTAGGCAATCCATCAGCTTACAAACACTTTTGTGCAGAACCTTAGGTTTACGGTATAAAAGCTTGGCAGCGGTAAATTCAGTCTAACACTATAAGCTAACGCCATTTTAGTGAGTATCTCGCTATCAAAAGGCTTGTTTAAAATAAAAAAGTCGTAGTAGCTTGTGTTCTTCGCCACAAACTTACTCAGATGCTTCAAGGAGTCAATAAAATCGAAACATCGGCCTCATTTTATATACAAGAACACCCGATGGAATACGAAAGATGGGCCCACTAGACTCTTGAATGTTTCAATTTAGAGAGACAATGAAAACAGATGGACGCCACCCTAAACCCATCACACGATGACTAATCTTAGACCGTGAGACCGAAGAATGCGGCAATAAAAGTAAAAATTCATTGCATTTCACCCATTCTGAACTCTATGTACATGATGGCAACGGGATAAAGTGTAACAGCTTCGAACTGAAGTGACGTCAATAAAAGTGAGATGAGTATGATTAAAGCAAAAACACTGAGTAACTTGTTAAGTGGAATTAGTAGGCCGAAATCTTGCGAGGAGACTTTTGCTGCTCTTCGAGAATGTTTGTTAAAGGGGTAAGGTCGGCAAAGGAATGATTGCTAGGATGTTCGGCCTTGAACGCCTGGATTTGTTGCTTAATATCCTCTTCCTCTTTCACTAGGCGCGAGACATCACTGGAAAAAGACATTTTTAAAAAAGCAAGGTAAAATCCCACCTCTTGGTCTTGTCGATAGCTTCCTTCGTAGCTTCGATTTGAGCCTTAAGCTTTTGCGACTTCTTGAGCTCAATCTGGTACTGCTGCGTCCAATTGGCTTCTTTCAAGGGCTGAAGAATGATATAGAGATTCTCCTGCTGTCTCTTCAGTTGCAAAAGCTCTCTCTCCTCATCAGTTCGAAGACCCATCTCCTTGTTCGACAAATTCTCCTTTTGTTTATCCAAGATGAGTCTAAACACACGTTGAAAATATGTAATCTGGGAAAACACCCACCTTTGTTTTTCAATCAAGGCTAGGAGATCATTGTGACTGAGTTTCATGTTCGCGATGGTGTTTTCCCCAACCATCTCGGAAGGAAGGATAGGCCGAGCCTGGGGTCCACGACTCAGAGAGGCAAACTTCTGTTCCATCACCGTCTTGTAGTCTAAAAAATAGTCGAGTAGACTGAGAACACGAGAACCGGGTCCACACAATATAGGACGCTGGTTATATAGACAAGAACACGTGAATGAGTAGGAAAAACAGTACGTGAAACTGCCAGCAAGTTTCTGCTATCGCTTTGCACTTCGGCAAACAGGAAATAATAGGTCTAGCCAATTAAAACAATAAAACGTCTAACTCGATACTCTACACGCAACAAATTTGGGATTCAAAAGTTCGGAGAATCAAAATGACGTTGATTTTGAACTGCACCGATGGTTTTTGCCTTTTACAAACCATTTGCCCGTTAGTTTACTGGTGATTCACAAAAATTTTAGCAATTATCATGCACTAAAGTAAGCACAACTTCCACTAACTCGATAGTTTTCACTTTATCGGTTTATGAAAAGAACCGCTATTATTTTCAAGAAAAATCAATTAGCTTAACTATAGAAAGTGTCGTGGAACAAAACGTAGTAGCGACAGTGGCAGCTGTGTGTTGTGGGTACAAGTTTCGGCGTAGTTTACGCATGAACATGGTGTCAAATTTCAGTCAGCTATACCTCCGCGACCGGTTCTTTTGTTGTTTTCTTAGGAGAAAAAGAGTTTATCGAACTCACCAGGTGGCGGAGGTCGATTACGACGCTGAATCTGAGCGTAGGTTGCAGATGTGTTAGGGAGAGACGACGAACTCCAATGAATAGAAGAAAGACCTTGTGCTGGGGCTGAAAAAAATATGTAACATTTTAAGAGATTTACCTGTCATGACAGAGCTGATGCTAGACGTAGATGCCTGTCGTAATGCGGGGAGAGTTGGATGGTTTACTGGCGACGCGAAGGGTCGAGCCATTGCACCTGCAATACCACGGTTTAGGATGCCTAGTAAGGGTTGCGAACAGGATCTGCCAATCGATAATAGCTGGCGCTTGCATGCAAATTACCAGACAATATGCCGGGGCCGAGACACGAAAATTACCATAGGGACTGTTCTCCTCCTCGTCCGTGATTCTTCTCAAGACAAAAGCAACCTCCGACGCATGGTCTGTCCATTTCTGCAGGATCTCGAGCGGGTGATCTTTGGGATTCAGCCTTCTTTCCTGACTCATTTTTTATAAAACTGCAAATATAAACCACGTACAACGTTTCTGAACTTCTCAATCATCTCATACTTCCCATCTTGAGCACTGGCCTTGGCGATGGCCAGAATAACTGCTTCACATGTGGTTGACTCGTTGACTCCGGAGACTGTTCTCTCCTCTCCGTCCACAAGGACGCGCAGTTCCATCACCTGAGACAAGCCTTTTTGTGAAAAGTAGCCTAGGGAAGAAAAAGGGGAGGTCACCCTTTAAACTGCTCAATGGGGCTGAAGCAAATTGGCGTGTTTTCACGAAGATGCGACAAGGACAGCTGCGCCAGGCAATGTTTATGCAAATGCTCAGTTTTGTTAGAGTCAATAAAGTATCAAGTGATAGTGGTTAGGTCGATAATTTGGCATTTGAATCGACTGCCATTCGTTTTTCATAGACGGATTGGTAAAAAATCTTTGTTGCAAACAAATTTTTTTATGAAAAGATTGTTTACAAAGAAACAGAAAGTGGTATCGTCATGTCTAGAAATTTGAACTCAGCCATAGCGCGCGAAAACGTACGAAATCAAATGCAAATGGCGACTAGAAAAGTGACGTTTTTTACTCGAAGTGCAGTGGTTAGAACTAAAAAAATAACAGCTAGACAGGAATAACTTGGGAAATGGGAACACTCAAGATGTGTCTAGGGGGTTGTTGAGGATTGTCGTACGCGGTGACTGTGTCGGCAAAGGGTTGATTGTACAAGCGATTAGCG
Source organism: Oscheius sp. JU75 (assembly GCA_037178855.1). NCBI lineage: Eukaryota > Metazoa > Nematoda > Chromadorea > Rhabditida > Rhabditidae > Oscheius > Oscheius sp. JU75. Next base: position 8,188,546 of record JASJZC010000007.1, read on the forward strand.
GCCCGCAGCAACCTTGACTTGGAGGTAATCAGACAACCCTGGTGTCTTCACACACTTCTTCTATCTACAGATTTCTGGCGAAAATATGAAACAGGCAAGTCTATAAGAAAGGTAGAGAGGGTGATTCATAATGGGAACATTTAGAGAAAGCAGTGATTGAAGAGAGAGTGGACCAATAAATCTTTTTGCGGCGAAAAAGCAACAACATTAACGTCAAAACGTGTGAGCTCCGAAGGCATTTAGGCTGTAAAGTGATGCACATCGGTTGTGTGACACGGAAACAACAAAAAAGAGAAAAGTAGGAAGCCGTCCGCTTCTTTTTGCCTTGAAGAAATGAAGATGGGAGGACTTCCGCGCGCCTGCAATTGAAACAGACAATGGCCACTCGAAACGGGGAGGCAAAAACGAGTGAATCTGTGGGCAAGAACAATTGAAAAGGAAGGTAGGGAGTATCAGGAAGCAAGACCTCTTTTTATAAGCTGCAGCTGTGCGTGTGAGCAGCAGCCAGACCAGCTCTTTTGCGCTAAAACTCTTCAAGCAAATATTTACTGATAATTACAGAAGATCCCGTCGATTACCGGAAACAAAGAGGGTCAGACAAGAGATAAGACCGCTGGCGGAAATGAATACACGGCTGGCTCTATGCCAGATGGGTGGGATCTATCGTGTATCAATCACACGAGGATCGAAGACAAGGCGCGTAGAATGGGACAAATTCATCACGAGATACGCGTGTGTCCAGTCCAACATCAAGACATATCGCCACCCCCAAGAAACAATGGGAAGCGACGACTAATTTAAACGAGATGGAACAATGGCCGGCGCCTCGAGGGCAAGGCATGGGAATGAACACCTTTTTGTACAAAAAGACTATGCGACACAAGGGGAAAGACCGTAAAAGAAGGTTAATGGTAGAAGAAAGACATGGGGAGGTCGCAACGAAATTTGGGACAGCATATGTATGTACATTTTCGGGTAAGCGAGGAGGTCTCACAGCATCTCGCCAAGCAGTTGGCACAGGTCGTCGGGTACTTAGAGAGCTCACAGGTTGCGATCGATACTAATATCAACAAGATGACTGGAGAGGAGGTGTCGGCCGCAGAGGGAGAACGCTATCAAGGACAACACAGCATGGTGCCAGTGGGGCTGAAAGAAGTCTGTCATTGTTTTTGCGTGTGAGACAGCCGTGAGCGCACAACAGCAGACAGCATGAAGAGGAGGAAAACGATTGAAAAGACAACATGGTGTCTTGTCAAGGGGTAAAGAAGTAGCGCTTTTTTCTGATATCTTATCTGGAGAAAGTGGCAGGCAGTCGTTTCATAAGTACCCAGCTAAAGTATGTCGGAGAGACAGAAAGACAGAGACATCGGCCTGTTTTCTGTTAGATACGTTCAGCAGCGGGGAGCGGTGAACAATAGTTAGCACAATTGTTTCTTTTTTTTTTGTTTCGTCATTCTCGCACTACATTATCCAATATCATTGGTGTTGAAGTGGATTCGTTCACAAAAACAAAGTTTTTCCTGTTGAAGTTGTTCAAACTAACTTGATTTCCAAAAAAGGCAATGCAGACATCTATTTAATGCCTTTTCAGGCCAAAGGGCGTCCAGCACCAGTTTCATAGTCACATAGTCAAAGTCAAAACTTCATAGTCAAAGCACATATTCACAGATAAAAGACGGAAAAAAGTTAAAAAAAAAATTCGTGCGGAACCGAAAGTAATTGCATCCCATCCCACCGCACTCACCACCATACTACGCTGCCATGATTTTGTCTGACTTCGAAGTCTATCACGGCGGGTCCTACGGCTTAGGCGTCGAGAAGATACGGGGGCGCCATTTTTAAAAACGTCATATCTCGGATCAGGGAGGGATTAAGCGAATTTGGCAATACACCCCGTTATACCCATGTTTAGAGCTATCGAATGGCTTCCCTTGTAAGAATGCACGGTTGATGGTCACCCACGACACGTGGCTGTCGCTTCAAATGCATCCAATTACCCGTAGACATCGTTTTATGCAATATTGTAGTTTTTGTAGTTCTTCACGAGTAGTAATGAAGGAGACCGTTCTCGTTCAATTTGTTCAGGAAAAGTGTGTCCGATAAGGAGAAACCACTTTCATGATTGTTGATCACTGTTGAGTCGATCTGCATTGTAAAGTAAAGTTTTGAATAAGGGAACATCTTACCTCAGCTGAAGAATTGGCCATATTTTGGGCTTGTTGTAATAAGGTGGCTAACAGTTCATCCTGGGGAACCACTGAAACGCCGTGATTATGAAAGGTAAGTGAAGTGGTAATGTAGCTGGTCTGGTCGCCATGGACGCGTGCGATACTCAGGCAAAAAACCAGAGGTTGCTAGTTAAAAACCTCGAAGCGAGATTGAGACCAGTGGCAAGCAATCTGCCCTACAGAAGTAGCAAAGCTATTTAACGCTGTCGACGGCAAGAAGCACTAGAGCACAGAAATGGAAATGATACTAGCGAAAAGGTAGGTTTAATTGACTGTTCTATCCACAAAAGGTCATAGAGACGGGGAATGGTTTAAAACCGTGGGCTGTTTACATGACAAGGAAACTCGTGTCTACCGCATCGGAGCAAGCCATTCGTTGCTACATTTTTAGATTACAATTAACGGAAAAGAAAAAAGCAAAGAAGAAGAAAAGAAAGCTGAAAAAAACCTGTCGAAAGCAGAATGCTACTGCTGTTGCACCGTAAGTTCTATCTGTCACCTCTGTACTCAGCTTGACTTATTGCAATAATTTTTAGATCGATCACTTCCTCAAGAACAGAACTCTTCCACAGACAAGGAAAACTCTGATTCTGTCTCATTCGAATATGATTTGCCCTACTAGATTTATGTATTCCGATTAAGGGAGAAGAGGAACGCTAAGAAGAACATGAAAAGCTGAAGGAGGCCCAGAGAAGGCAGGAAGCTGCTGATATTGCACTGTAGGCACTAATTATCACTTATGCGTTCTACACACCTTATCAACCGCATAGAATCTTTCACAGCGATCTCTTCCTCCAAACCAAAATCTGATGTTGATTAGTGTCCTGCCCCTACGAAAAAAACTGGTCTCTGCCGACAGGAAATTGTAATTAAAATGACAATGAGTAATTAAACGATACTGTTCTCATTAGAATTCAGGTTCAATGTCTTTCCTGGAGAAAATCCATAACTTGAGCGTTTTTGACGCACAAACGGTGTCTTTTCGACCACTACGAGCTTATGCCGGAGGATGCCGAGAAAGACAAGGGAGACGAAAGAGGGAAGAAGTTGCCCAAGTACGACTTGAAAAATGAACTATGCCTAACGAACTCCTAAGAACAACAACTTGCCTCGTCGACATTAATGAATGCTGGTGGTGTGAACATGTTCAACTCACAGCAAGAGGTGAAACTTTCATGTCTGGCAATTTTAGTAAAAGTAACTTTCAGTCCTCAAAAGAATGCCCAATCTGTTTTTGACGCGGTGGAATCGAAAGAAGTGAAAGAGTTTCCCACTTATCGTGAGATTTTCATGAGAAGATGAAAACTAGATACCATGAAGAAAGTACCGACTGGCACAACATCATAAAATCGTCTCCTACGTGCACCGTCTACTTCTGCAAGTTTCGACTGTCCTGCTCTAGAACGACTACTCGAATATTTAGAACTTTTACCCGTGTTCCAACCCTTCTCACATCAGTAACATGTTCTCCGGTACTGGTAATTGATTTAAAAATTCAAAGTTGTTCCCTTGGTGACATACCATTTGGTTGTATTGCAAGTTGTGGCTCTACAGAAGGCTAGATGAAGTTTTTTTTTTTTATAATCACCCTTCCGTCCAAGTTGTTTTAACTAAGTCTCTGTCAACTGAAATTTTTTTTTGTAAACCTCCGATAGTAATTTCTAAGAAAACTTTTATTATTCTCAATAACCAAAGTATATTAACAGGGCTGTTTAAGAGAACAAAACATTAGGAGCTCATATAGAAGAGAACAGTGAAAGCAGCCAGTGTAGTAAATATTGAGAAATGGCTGGAAGAGTTGCATAGATCGTAGTTACTACAGGTGTAACATCTGGGTGTTCCGCCTCGAGCAGCACAGGTGGTCTGAAAGATTTGTTTATCGGTTTAATAGCGAGCTAACTGATAGTGAAGCACAGGAGAATGAAGGATTTGCCGGGTCATTACAGCCTTTTACGATTGGCTGGTCTGAATTATTGTATGTTTTCATGAATATAATCCTACCTCCGACTGTGCATGTGAACTTCATACACTGAAAGACATTGGCAGGGCAGGCTTGGGGGATAAACTGATTAATGGTTTGAACATTGCATTGAAGAGCAGCTAAAGGTGTCATATACTGTTGTAAAGGAAAATTGTACCGCCGAGCTCTATCAAAGCAAAGAGAGCAACAAGCTGTCGTCCGAACATAGGTATGAATAGCTGAAGACCCGGGGACACTGGGAGGGACAGCCATTGCTAAACAGTGATTCACGCCTCTTTTGACCCTTTGAGGTTTGTACTATTTCCACCGAGGGAGGTGGATCTAGGAGTAGAAAAAAGTCAAAACTAGAGCAGTACGTAGTTAATAGAAGACAATTTGTATTGAAAGATCTTTTTACTCATGGAAGCTGTCAATATAGACCAAACTAGTTAAGAGAGAATTTTCTCGTTCTTTCGAAGAAAGTTCTTGTCTGTTCAGTGTTCATATGTGCGTGAGACATGGACACCCTGTTCTGTCAGAAACCTTTCCCGAGTTGTTTTCCTACATTTTTGGTACGAACTCAGACCAGACCAACGACAGTGCAGGCAGTAAGATAGATGTGGATTCTCTACTACTAAAAACCTCGATGTGAAAGCTTTGCACATGACGTCAACAACTCAGTTTCTTCTCAAATCGCGTCTTTTTGAGAGCTTGGAGCATGAGGTCCTGCTCATGGCAAGCTGAACAAATTCAGAGTAAACGCTTTTTTGTGTCTTCTTTATTTGGACTAAAAAGTGCTTTTCTCTTTGAATTTCCCACGCACCATCTTATCTTTTTCAAACATTTTCTGCATTTTCAGGTGTTTGACTACTTTTCATTTTAAAAGTATTTTTAATCAATTCAGCACCAAAATCTATCCCTACAATGACTATTTGAATGGAGAAAATGAAGCACAGATGCATGAAAGGCAATACAAAAAATAAGAGGCACTTATCTTTCAGGAATCAACTTTTTCTTTTACCGATACTTGTTCTAGTGTAGTTTTTGACGCTGAATCGGTTAAACACAATTTGAAAATGAAAAATGGCTGAAAACTCCAGGGAAATGCGAAAAATGAGTGAAAAAAAAGTGATGTTTGAGGCTCGCTTTATGATTTAGAAGAATCAGTGTGACAAATCGAAGGGTCTGTGTTTTCCAACACGGTCTCGAATTTAGTTTGTTTCTAACGAAGATTTCTGGTGCGGTTCCGTACCATCTTTGTATCCATAGTCACAGAAAGCTCTCTGCCCACAAACACATACGTTTGGAATTAGATTACTCTTCATTAAACATTTTATCATGCTTGGTCTTTCCGTGAAAACATTTTTGCTTATTCTGTTTGTGTCGAAATTGTCATGGCGTTGCTAACCGTGTGCCACTCCGCCATGCCATAATTGACGAGGTTGAGAACGAAAGAACTGCTCTTTAAGACGAAAAGAGTTCTCGTATAGATCAACGATTTATTTGTACACATTGGAAAGAAAAACAAGGCTTTGATTAGATTGTAGTCTCCGTAACACAAAAACGGTTTGAGATCTATTTAAGGCGGCAGTCAGTTCTTTGGGAAAAACAGGTTTTCCCTCAACACAGCTGGGCAGAAAAAGAGAGACATCGTAGCGAACCGGAAGAGAGTATGTGGGAAAGAAGCAGTGTGTCTGTTTTCAGTTTTTCAAAAAGTGCAAGCAAGTGCCTCGCACGGCCCAGCAGAATTGGTTCCAATCCGACTTGCGCCATGTTTCGACGGCAATTTCCTCATCGCCGACTTTTTGCGCCACGCGAATGTCAGCTCCCATGTCCGAAAATGCAACAGATCGACCCTAAAAGGAAAAACGGTTAGGAACGGTGCGGGAGATTACCGCGCGCTGGTTGCTAGAGAAGCAGTACTCAGCTCGGCTTCTCGAGTTGAAAGAAAAGGCCAAATCGGCATCGGATGCAATCTAGAAATGCATCGTTTTAATAAAAAAAGTTGTATCAAAACCTGTAGCAGCGCTGTGATTCCTTCACTCAGGTTAAAATCCGAAGGATTGGAAATGAGACCGCTGGCTGAGGAAGACGAGCCATCTTCTTCTTTCGGGTGAAGGAGACCGTTCTCGTTCAATTTGTTCAGGAAAAGCGTGTCCGATAAGGAGAAACCACTTTCATGATCGTTGATCACTGTTGAGTCGATCTGCATTGTAAAGTAAAGTTTTGAATAAAGGAACATCTTACCTCAGCTGAAGAATTGGCCATATTTTGGGCTTGTTGTAATAAGGTGGCTAACAGTTCATCCTGGGGAACCACTGAAACGTCGTGATTATGAAAGGTAAGTGAAGTGGTAATGTAGCTGGTCTGGTTGCCATGGACGCGTGCGATACTCAGGCAAAAACCAGAGGTCGGTAGTTAAAAGCCTCAAAGTGAGAGTGAGACCAGTGGCAAGCAACCTGCCCTACAGAAGTAGCAAACAGCACACTAAACAAGTTCACTCTCGCTCTCGCCGCTTTAACTTTTAGCTACAGGTTTCGATCTATATGATAAGGCAGGAGTACAATGAGACATTATTCCAGTTTTTGTAGACATACAGGCGAACCTGTAAAGAAATGGTACACGCAGTCAGTGTATAGTGCTACAAGTATCTTCAGAGGCTGTTCCGGTACTAATTTAAAAAATCTCCACATTAAGCTGTTCAAAGTTCCTAAACCGTTTTGGAACTTGGCAAATAGACTTGGGTTTTGGGAGATAAATTTTTAGCAGTAATTACTTGATTTAATTTTTCGTATGGTCAAAGAGGAGAAAAACTACCAAACGAAATGACTGAAATGGAAAGTATGTAAAGATCGGGCAAGCTATAATGGTTGAAAGAAACATAGTGTATATCGTGCTTTCAAATGCTAAAAGCTTCAAAACCGAGACCAGGAGGCTGCTAGACCATATAAATGGAAATAACCTTCAGGCTTGGCTGGCACTGCTCATGGCATATGGCTGGCATTAGCTCGAGATTTGCACCATAAAACGCGAACGCTCGGGGAATCATTAGGAACATCTGCACTTTGATGATCACAGAAACACAGAAGTTAACTATAATGATAATTACGCAGCCGTTTCCACTTTCACACCACCCAAATATTAGGCTATAAACTGGTGTTCAATAAAGTTAAGCAGGAATTGCAATAGTTCAACGTAAAGGTAGCAAGAAACACTCGAAAAACTCACTAGATAATTTTGAATCCCCCATTGCAGCAAATGGATTAAAGGGATTCAAGGGTCGTGGTTGTGTCAACGCTTTCAAAAGAGCGTCGTTGCCTGTCATTATTTCCTGCAAAAGCTCCTGTTTTGACTACTTTTTAACGGCCTACCTTTTTGACCCGTGGTGCGTAGTTTGCTGGCGCCTGTGCATTAATCTTCTCTTCACATATTGCCCATAACCCGCCGACGCCTGGGAGATAAGTCGATTAATATGTCGAATTGGGGAAAATACCTGTATCGTGTTTTCGTTTCAAATGGAACTTCATTGTGGTTGGGCTTCTGTCATTTGTGACCCAGTGGCAAAACCGACATCGTACTCCTGCTAAGCCATAGCCTCGCAGATCTGTGAAGAATTCCCATACCTGAAGTTAATTCTTGTAACATGCCTCTCCAAATATTTTCTTGGCGTTTTCACGTCAGCCTCTTCTTGTCGTTTTCTAGATCTAGTCAGGAGCAAAAGAACGTAGTTGCGGACATGCTATCTAACTTGTTGACAAGGGTCTTAGCAAAATACTTCGACAGACACGACACCTATCAGTCACCCTGTCTTTTTAATCCTTCCAACCTTTCGGGCTATCTTAACAGACATCCGGTCAATCTGACCCTCTCTATTATAGTCCTACACGTCATTGCACTTGTATCTGTCGGTATGTCTCTTTTAAAAGTAGAGGCACAAAGTTACAAAAAGTCATGCCACCAAAAATTTTGCAGTCTTCACCAACCTCTTCGTTTTGAGGACACGGACTGATATGGTTTAGCTTGTCCAATAACCTATTATAGTCTCTGTGAACGGGAATCCTGGCTAAGAAGTCAGTTCGGAATTCGTTCGGTCTGGTTTGAACAAGTTTTGTCTACCTTCTCGCACAATGGCCTCTCTCTGCATATCCGACACTGCCTCAGACAGTTTTGCAGATATATAATTCAGTTAAAATGATGACCCGTACTCACTGGATTGCTTTTTTTCCTGCCGGCATTACGTGGGTTAGGGACATTAGGAGCTGGTTGTAACCCGTTCTTCACGAACATCTGCAAAGCCTGAGTCACTTTTCTTGCTAGAAGCACTCACCTGACACTCAGTCATCGCGGGAAAGACTGCCGGAAGCTCAATTTTGAACACCGGTATCTGAAAACTTTCTGGTTGAACAGAGCAGGAAAAACAGTTTTCAAAAGTGGAACGGGGACCTAAAATCGGCCGCCAATTGACTGCCCGTTTCTGGGTCAAACATATTCAGTTCAAAACTACATTGCGCGATGGTCGCTAGTCGAGGTCACCGAAATATCGAAACCCTTTTCAGGAATTGTGCCCCTCCTCCTCCTCTGTCCTCCTCAAAGAGTTGTATTCAAAATTGTAAAGGAAGTGGAAACTGAGTGAAATTGCGGGAGTTCTGTCGAGAAAAAGAACGAGGATTCGAAAAAAGCGGTCGACTGTTTTTTGTATCGCAGATGTTCAGTTCAATGGGGGAAAAACGGGTTCGTTCGGTTCGGGCACCTGCCTGGAAACCCTCAGCATGTTCCAAGTTTTCGCGTGTCTACAGAAGCCGGAACTTGGGTGCTTATCCGCCCCGTGGCGCAATCAGAGCTGACTTATTTTCTCTCTCATTCTGGGAGCCACCATGCTCGAAAAATCAAAAATAGTACAGTCAAGGTTCAAATTGGAGCAGACTGGTTTTGCCGAAAACTGAAAGGGGTGTACTACGGTATCTCCGAGTAGACACTTCGCACTTTTCCAAATTTTCAGTCGAGAGACAAAGACCGTACTGTGCGGGAAGGGAGCTGCAAAAGATAGTGACAAATTGTGCCCGAGGGTTCTTGTTGCACAGGAACTTTGAAAGGGGCTATTGGCGATCGATGCTGGGATTTCTAGGCCGACTAGAATTGGATCGCGCGGGATGACTGGTGCCGCACTCTCCAAAAACAGCATTCCACAAAACAAACTGGATTCGCCTCCACGCAAAAGCCGGCTGCTATGAAATCTATTACAAGACTTTTCGGACAGAAAGAGATACACGCGGCTTTTCACTTTGGCCCGGGCGCGTGTGTGCAGATTAAGATGTGTTCTTTTACAGTTGGCGCGGATTCGAAGCAACAGATAACAACGGTGCATTACTTGAGGGCACGAGAGAGCCAAACTCCCACCATAACTGCAAATTTTATCTATCCTCGTCGTGCGTCTTAAGTGATTTTGAAAGACTAAGAAGGAGGAAAATTTGAAGCAAGAATTGCTTACAAAGTGACAGCTGCATGGAGATACAAAAAGACAATAAGTGGGAATGGAATGAACGAAAGTGAAAACGGGAGCTCAGCTGAGATGTTCTCCGCCTAGATGCAACGATCCACCGCTAGCCGGGATCGCTTAGAACCGGTTCCTGCTTACTCAGACTTGGAAATCCTAATCAAGCAACAAAAAACAAACGAGATTTTTCAGGGTCAAAATCAATTAGTCTGCAAATCCAGTTCGGATACAGTTCACGCAATCAAATTTTTAGAGACAGATGTTTTGACGCAAGATTGCAGAAGTCATGGAAAACGAACCATCACTATTGTAGCTACGTAGTACAGAAAGAAGATGCTCGAAATCAGATTGCTCAATATCACTCTAGTTTGTTTATTCGAGCTCATAATGAGGTCAATAGGTGTCAGTATTGCTGAAAACTTTGATTGATTGATGATCTTAATTTGTCAATAGCGGAAACCTTAAAAGTAGCTGCACTCGCATGTAACATTTCTTCTTAAAGAAGTTTTAAGGAGAGATCCTCTACCCCATGGCAAGAATATACGACTGAGGATTGACCCTGAGTTGACAACACTAAGTACACTATTGAACGTTACACGGATTCAAATCTTCTTCCGGAGCCTCCCAAGTTTTTCATTCATATTTAAAAACGATATAGATTCTTCGTCTCCTCCACGGTCTCCATTCTGTTAGGTATTTCTTCCATCTTTAATTTTTCATATTTGCTATGTTCATGGCCCAGTCGCACTTCCTTTGTACCCATTTTTGTGATATCTTGTAGTTTTTTTGAAAGATCCTTCTATCCATTTATTAGTTTGTCTGTCGAGGAGAGTTACTCCAACCATTCTTCGCATCATCTTCTTGTCCTGTCTTCAACTTTGTAAGATTCTTTTCTCGGTGTTTCTAGGTTTCTGATGCGTACAGTAGGCAGGGTTCTAAGAAGGTCTTCTACAGTTTTCTCTTCTGTTTCAATTGAATTCTCCAATTGGTGAAGATTTCGTAAAGTTTATTAAACGCAAACCAACTTCTTGACAAGCGACGACGTTGACGGCGCGACCCTCAAGGTTTTTCATGCTTTGGGTAAAACCAGGATCAGTGAAAAACAGCCACTGGGAGAGGCGGGGTAGAAGAAAATTCAGTTTTTGGGTTTGTACATTAAAAACTTCAGTTACCTAAGGAAGTCCAATAGTCTGTTTCTGCCTCCAAGACCCAGTTTTTTTGTTGTTGTTTTAACACAATGCAGCTACCATTCAGATTCAAGTTAACTTCGCTGACGAATGTAGGCACATAGAGTTCTTTGCGGCAGCCATAGTTGTCCTCAGTTATTGCAAACTCAACTGTGTATGACATTGACCGTTTGCTCGCTCAACTTCAGCCTTTTTCTTGAACAAAATTTGAAACATCTGCCCCCCTATGGGTAGCCGAAAATTATCGAATTTCAGGGACTAGCATTCAACGACCTCTGCAGTTTACTCGAAAAGACATTATCCATCGTTCTGGCTTCGTTTCTATCTTTTCTTTCTATCAACTCAGTTCTTCTCTTCAAGTTTCAAGTCTTCTCTTCTGTTTTTTGCTCTGACAATGTTCTATCAGTGCTGTTTCTGCAAGGAGGGAAAAGAGAAATGCTAGAGCGTAACTACAATCTGTTATAGAAACAGTAAGATAAATTTGGATAAAAGTTATCTACCTATGAATTTATATATCAGTTTGTTTAATCAATGCGATCAGTTTCTAATCTCTAACTGGAGACCGTTAACTGGAGACCGTTATTGGGTCGTGTGTTGACTGTCCTCTTCTTTTCGCCTTATTCCCCGTCAATGCCTTCCAAAAACAAGAACTCTTTCCTATATGTTCTCCCCATTGAAGAAACTGGTACTGGAAAAACTACACTCATAAACAGCTTCGCTAACTATCCACAGTATGACACTTTGGATGTGGCCATAGAGAAAGGCCTAGTGATTCTGGCTGATCATGGTTTCACATACAGCGCGGCCGTAAGTTGGTAAAAGACGTACAGAAGTTTGGGTAAGAGGTAGAGAGACAAAGTGCAGAAAAACAGCTAACTTCAGAGATATTCACGTCGCAGCCGTATTCGTTCGATTGGAAGCTTTGCCTTCCGACATTAGGCAGCACGTTGGACAGTCTTCATGCTCTAATACCTGCCTTTTTGGACGAAATTCTTATCTGCACCTACGACGTAGACTCAATTTTTCGTTCTCAAAAGCAACTGGAAATGAGCTATTATAGTTTTGGGTGCGGTTTAGTATAAGATTCAATTTCTTTTTCCAGCAGCCACGTCTTTGTTTACGCCACAAGCTCTACACTCACATCTGCTCAGTGGGATGAGAAAGCGACAACTACACAAAAGTGATAAATGTTTGGTGTCCATCCTGAAATTTTTCACGTTCCTTTCTTATCTGACAGCTATAAAATCTATCAAACAATCTATGGAATCTCAATGCCAAGCCTCTCTATGTCTACAAGACTTTCTTAAGAAGATTCCAAATGAGAAACAACATACGGTGAAGTTCTTATGCGACGGGAACTCCTTGCCGGTGCGGGACAGATAGCATAAAATGTATCTACAGTAAGACGCACGGTTTTAAACGAAGGTACAATGACAGCTGCTAGTTGTTATGTTTGCGCATAATAGGTGCTGTCTTTCTCCACGTATCGTCTTGGAAAAAAAGCATTTTTCAGAACTCTAAACCGGAAAACGCTTTGCATCAAGCTGACAGCAAACCCAAAGTTTTTGCTCCGTCAGTTCAGTTTCAGTTTTTACTAACATTTTAGGGAGCTTCATGATCCTAAAAAGAGATCAGTGTTTCAAAAACCTGACTTGAAACGGCAAATACAACATTGGCTATCTATTGGCGATCAGGATATCGGCCAGGCGGAGAAAAATACAACAAGAATTGAGAACGTGGGCCAAGAACGAGTACCGAAAACAGCAATCACGTCACAATCACCTCTTGAAACTAGGTCAGTTCCCGAAAATAAGCTCTTCAAAGGATTGCAAAGCCGAAACCATGGAAGATAACGCCCGTGAACTGAATATCCTAGAAAGAACAATGAAATTGAGCAAAAGGGTAGAGCAGATACGGATGGACTGAGATAAATGTTTGCATAAGGTTAGTGACGGTGAGCCAGGCAAAACAATAAATGTTTTCGCTATCGGAAAGAGGAAGCCCTGACAAGTTGCACTGCATGTCCCGTAATGGATTCAAGCAGAATCAGGTTCTGCATTCACTGTAGTAGAAACATTTATTTATCTAGAGCGACTGGAACATGGGGTCTTATAGGGAGGAAAGAGACTTACTTTTAAGGGCATTGAACGACGTGGATTCTGATGTGGGTTTGAACAGACAGACGTCGACTCTTTAAGTACCACCAAAATTGCTCCAAGACCTTCGGGACTGTGTTCGGTAATTTGGTCTTCAAAGGAGTCTCCGTCAATAATGACCAACTACGTAGCAACCACGCATTTTATATGGCGAAGAAGACCTACAATGACTTGACAAAGTTTGTAGATTAATGGATTGCGATGAGGATTGTTAAAAACGGATCAGAGCACCATATCTTGAATACTAAGCACGTATTGTACTCGCTAAAAACTGGTTTTCGAAACCAAGAGACCGAGAAAGTATGTAGTAGTGATGAATAACGACAGACAAACTTCCGAGCTCCTAAGCTGTTGTTTCAGATAGAACGTCTTCTCGATACTGCGGAACAGTAAGTTGGATGTTTTTTTTAGGTAACATAACAATGGCAGGTCTATCGAGGTGTATGCTCAGAAGGTTAGCGTCTTACTTCGACAGTGACCAAAAAAGAGTAAGCACGAAATTTTTGTATAGCTGTAAATATTTTATCTATGTAAATAAAGCTGTTTTTTGGCCTCTTCAATATTTATTGGGAGTTCACTTCAAAGAAAGAAGACATATTACTAACGGAATGTAATTTTAAGAATCCTGAAGTCGTTTTCAATAGTTTCTTTAAGACTTACATTATCTCCAGAGTCCCATAATGAAGTCTGTGACTACCACAAAAAACTTACTAACTGGACTACGAAAGTCAATAATGTGTTCAAACAGTCAGATTTCTTTCGCGATGTTCTTTCTAATTTCTCACTTTCTGCAAAACTTCTCGGCGCCCCTCTTATCAGTTGGCCTGTTCGGTTTACTTCGCCTTCTCCCCTTTTCTCTGCTGGCTAAGATGGATATCAACAGCACCTTCAACATTCTTCTTCTGGGAGAGACCGGTGTCGGAAAAACTACTTTTGTCAACAGTTGTGCCAATTACATCAGACACGGGTCTTTTGAAGAAGCTTTCGAGGATCCGCTTATTCTGATCGACGTCTCATTCAGTATAACTTCACCTGTAAAACAAACTACCAGAAAAGTGAAATCTAAATTTCAGGGCAAGTATGAATCCAGAAAAGTCATTCTACCGGCATCCAGTCCGGATGACAGCCGAAATGAACAGCGCCACACGGTTGGAGAGTCAACAACACAGGTAACAGGGCTCTTCCGATATAGACTGTCATTTTAAGGATCCGGTCATCCATACCATTGATGTTGCGCAGGATGGTGCTCGAAAAAGAATACAGTTCATAGATACACCTGGAGTTAATGATACTCGTGGATGGGAACAGGATGAGAGGAATTTCGAAAAGATTTTGGAGGTTATCAGAAGTGTTGGGTAAGTCTTGTCCACTGTTTACTGCTACCTGTCTACACTCCACGGTCATTCTTCATACTTCAGAGTGCTCCACGCAATTTGTATCCTCCTGAAACCAAATGAATCGACTCTGACACTAGGTTTCCGCAATGCTCTTGACCACCTTCTGGTCAAGTTGCATACGAGTTCTACAAAGAACATTGTTTTCTGTTTCACCAACACCCGGTCAACATTATACAGACCGGGTGAGACTCTGCCCGTCTTGGAGAAGTATCTTGAGGGTGTAAAAAGTTTTTCTGACGTGCGGATAATTCCTGACACGTGAGATTTTCACCAATTAGTTTTGGAAATTTGTTTAGGTTCAATGTTTTCTGCTTTGACAATGACTGCTTCCGCTACTTATGTACTCTACTTTCTAACGAAGAGAAAAATGAGAGGCTTCATGGGATGTTCAAGTCTGGATGGGAGAAGAATGTGATCGAATTAAAAAGGTTTGTGAACAGTAGACAGAAGTTAGGAAGGTTCAGGCTTCTGAACCGAGTCCAATGCCTGGTTCCTCATCTTGTTCAAGACACTCTTGCAATCAACACTGTCCAGAACACTTTCAAACAGAACGCGAAAACTTTAGCCGAACAAGCTGTTTCCTTTCTTATTGAGAAGAAAACGATTGATGCGAAAGTCGACCAGTTGAATATTTTTTGTGCACAAAAGCTGAAAAATATAGAAACTACAACAGTCAGTTAATGCATCTGGTCTAACAAAGAAATGAGTTGCAGACGCTATACACCATACAAGAAGTCAGGTGCTCGAGATTGGTCTGTCATTCTGAGACATGTACAAGTTTTGTTCAACTGAAAGATGGAAGGCGAGTTAGAATGCCAAAGATTTGTCACGATAACTGTCAAGTGAGGAAGGAGGTTCGTTAAATAGAGCGTAGTAGTGACATAAACCACTTTCAGCCATCTTGTTCTGACATCTTTTATAACGCCGTTTTCGGACCCACAGTGACTTTTAATTTGTCCTCGTCCTAAACTTCTTCTTAGGAATCTGACATGAAACATCTCCAGCAATGTGTGGTATTCACACCAAACCAAAACATTGAAACCGCGAAGCATTTTAACAGAAATGTAATTTCGAATTGTCAAGGTTGTGGTTGCTCCTGGAAGAAACATAAGCAAGTCCGCACTGAGTTCGTACCTGTCGGGACGGAGGTATGACTTATTTTCATTTTTTTCTGTCAGCAAAAGAATCATTTTAGACTTATGTATCCAGTGGAGATGCTCATCAGACAAAAAAAGAGTTGCAAGAAAGCAAAGCAATGATCAAAAGATTGCAGATTGAGGTATGCGACAGAAAGACATAGAGGCCGAGAGAATAAAAACAAAAAAGCACATGTTTTTAGCTGATAAAAGTACAAGACCGCATACAAGCTATGGAAACAGCTGTCACTGAGCTCTCTGCCTATCTTTCTGTTCACAGTGTGAAGAAAGGAACTGATCCCTTCCTATACCACTTGGATAGACTCTTTGACATTGAGGTAACACTTTATACCTTAGTGTTTATTATACAGCATGTTAGAAGAACAAAGAAACGGATGAAAATCCAAAGCTGGACGTGATCCGAGCGGTACGAGAGCGTTACTTGGAAAGGGTGAGAGTCGACGCCTGATAACTGTACAAAGCTAATTACAGGCCTCTTCAATAGCTTATTCAATCGAAAGAAGAGAAAGAGCGACAATGACTGCGGAGCAGTTACTAAGAATGGTGAAAGATATTTCCAACTTTAAATAAAGCTGCAAATTTTTTTTTCGATGACTTGATGAAAGACAGCTCGTGCAACGAGCTGAAGATGAGATTGCGAGGATGGGTGATTCAGAGATGAATGAAACTTATAATAGCGGAATACCTAATAGATGCACTAATTTTATCCGATGACAGGTACAAAATGCGTGTCTTTTTGGATTATGAAAAGTTGCTAACCTCACGGGTGCAAAGCCGTTTTCAGATACCCACCAGAAGGTCCTTTCGAATAATTTTTGCAGCTTCAGCCACTTACGAATTAAAGAAGAAAAAAAAACTTGGTGCGGACTCAAATCCGCAAATTGTTCTTGCGGCGCGTGCTGTCATTTTTTTATGAACGTAAGCTAAGCTGATTTTTATGGGAAAGACGGTCCGAATGATTTACTATAATTCCTTTTTTTGATCGTCTCAATTGCTCATCTAGAAAAACTTTGGCATCTATAGTGCAAACACTTTAGTTGCGACCTGTAAAATCACGTTGTTGTGTTAAAATGGCGAAACAGCGAAAAATGGTCAAATCGACTGAAATATTTATACTTCTCAATACACAAACGACATGCATAGTTGTACAGAAAATTTACAACAGGCTATATGGACCTCACAACATACTTATGACCCAAATCATAACAGATTATTACTCGAACCAATCCTTCATGAAAATCAAGGATGAATTGTTGTACAGAATGCTTCAGGTGGCAAGTAGGTATTGAGCCTTGGCGTCCAGAACGGGGGAAATTAAGATGTTTTGAATGATTGGGAAATGCAACGGATGGGAAACATTTATGCTGGTGTGATCGTTCCTGAGATTGGATTTGATATTTTCGTTATTGACAAATGAACTGCAAGTAAGTGCTAACTGGTTTGCAGCTTCCCAAATAATACCAATGAGACGCTTACGCATGGAATTAGAGACTCCGTTGGAGATTTTCATGTCCTGAAAACTAATAATGTCAGTCCCCCATATAAAGCTCTTTTTTGTGTCTGCTCATCCTCTTTCCAAAGCAAGCAATCAGAAATTGATTGAAAGATAAGGGTCTTTGTTTACAGCCAACATGCAGGAAAACACCAACCTCCTCTCTGATAAGGAAGTCCACATACTCCAAGTAGACGTCATTGTAAGGAAGAAGGGAGTTGAAATGTATGAAGGCGGCAAACTCGGAGCAGTACTCGCAGAGCATTTTGGATAGGACTTCTAGGTCTCCTCCAACAAGTTTTCGACTTCTTTGATCTTATTTTCTAGATTAATACGATTGATCTCCGTATTTCTGAATATCTCGGCCATAGGATGAGACAGAGCAAAGACGATGGAACGAACGTTGTTGACACTCAAAGTCTTCTGGACTTGATGAGGCTGCAGCTCTTTGATTCCGTGCAATAGACGGAACGTTTCCTCAACAGAAATGCTTCAGCTCTCAGCGAAATCGGCAATCTCAGACTCCGAAAAACGAATGCCTTTGCCCCAGGCACAGAGAAAACGGAAACTCTCACTGTCAAAACAGAAGACGTTTTTGCTGTTTCTTCAACATCTCGGGGGAGGGGAGGCCTTCTCCATTGTATGATATGTCACTTTTTCATAATGACCAGTAAACCTGTATCTCAAAGTGTTCTTAGAGCCCGTTCTACCTGTCAGTTTTATTGTAGTCCTCTTCTTTCAACAGAAGTGGTTCAGTGACATCTTCCAAAGGATAGGCTTGCAGTTCAAAATCTTCTAAAGAGTCTGATTTGGACTCAGATTTCAACTCAAAGTTCAATCTGGTAGACGCAGAAGGCTCGTTGTCGGAATTAGAACTATCGAAAAGATCTGCTTCGCATGATTTCTTATACAGTGTGGGAGGTAAAGTCTTGACATGTCTGACCAATCTAAAAGTCTTTGAGTCACGACGGTCCTTCTGTTACAAAAATTACAACGCGCTTACTTTTTGTCCTTGTCTAGCTGCCCAAATGAATGTGATCCAAAACCAGAACTGTCATAAAAGAACAGGTCCTCTGACAATCCATTATCGGAGCTAATAGTGTAAACTGAGCAACCCTGTAATTGTATGGTGGGGCAAAGATGTTTATCAGAGCAGTCTTTCCAGAGCCAGTTTCTCCAATAGGAAGTAGGTAGAGATCACTGGGTTGCAGAAGCGTGACAGATGCCATGAGCCTACGGGTATATCAGTTGAACATGGATAATTTCTAAGAAAAGTTTTCAAAGTCAATAAAATGGGAATTGGACTTTTGGAATTGGAAACATGAGAAGGGCTCCGAAATGATTTGAGAACATTGCCAGCAAAAAAGTGCGACAGAGAAATGTAAAGATACAAAGAGCTTGTATTCTCACGGGTACGCAAAAAGAACAAATGATCTAACGTCTTCATTGATAGCAGTGTCTTACTTAAAACCAAGGTAACTCTTAGCTGCTCCAAAGAAACCCTTTGTCTGTTTCTTGTTCTCAGGCTTGTTGTAAGGTTCTGGACAATCGTACTTTCTGTCCATCCAACCGCCGCTCAATGGAATTCTATGGGCATTATCCTCAATCTGCTTTTTGATATTGATCCACTCGAGGGTTTGGATATCTTCCAAAATGGTACCGGTCGACTTTTTTAAATCCTGCACCATTTTCCTGATTTCTTCAGTAGTTCTAACCCTGTGTGTCACTCGTCCTTGTCCCTCTAGCAGCCTGATCTTAAGAATCGTATTGGAAACATAAACCATAAGCTTTACATGTTCGTTGTACTTTTCCTGATGAGATCGAAGTTGTTTGAGCAGGTCTTCGGAACCTCCCTGAGACACAGCTGCTTGCTGTAAGATTTTAATTGAACTGCGCGAAAAACGGTGCCAGCGACTATGAAAGTGACCGAGACAAATTTACTCACAGTTTCGGTGATAAGGTAGTCCACATATTCAGTGTAGGAGTCATTGTACCTCATCAGGGAGTTGGCTTTCAAAAAAGCTCCAAACTCGGCACAGTAGCTCTGAATCATGTCCCTCTGCTGTCCCAGTTTTGCTTTCTGAACTCTTAGGATGGAGTCAAAATGGCCCCGACTCACCTCTTCCTCTGCTTTCGCAATGAAAATTCTGGCCTTTTCCACCTCGCTTAAGTTACTGCTCTGAGCACTAGTGTCCAAAATCCTTGTGACCTTCTTCTTCAGGTTGTAAGTAATGTGGAGATGTGAGTCCCATGGACATTTGCAGACCTTGCAGCATGTTTCGTCCTCCTGGAAAGCCCAGCAGTGCTTGAGAGCTTCGTTGGGATAAAGTGATGTCTAAATGAGAACAGTTGTCTGCAAGATGACGATGTACCTTAACACCATCCAAGCAACAGTCATCGTGACAGATAGTCGTGTAAACGGTTTGAAAAGGAGAACTACTATTTCCTTCGACCACAGGAATGTGCTCCACACATTTGGCACATACTGTTCGCGGCTTTTCAAGAGTTTCTACCTCAAGCGAAACCTGAAACGGGAAACTCATTTGTCTCTCTGTCTATCTCCGTCCCTTACCTGATCCACATGCAACTTTTCTCCTAGACTCTTTCCCATCTTCATCAAGAACTCCACCTCTTCGATCCTTTTCTGAATTAGTCTGGCATTCTCAGCACTGATCCTCGCCATTTCGGTCATCGGCCTGGCCATGGCAAAGACTATCTGCCTGAGATTGTTCACTCCTAAAGTCTCCTCGGTCTTGTGAGGCGACAGTTTGGCGATCTGTTCGAAAAGTCTATAATCGTATGTGGCAACATGTAAAGAACATGCTACCGGAAGCTCTCGTTAACACTGTGCCGCCAGCTCATGTCAAAATCCTCCACCTGATCTTCGTTGAATGTCACTCCTTCTTTCCAAGCACAGACGAAGCGGAATGTCTCATTGTCCACGTAGTATAAAGTTTTCTCATTGAGGGGAATCTCGTTTCGGGTCTGCTGAAGATGAGCTTCTAGAAGAGCTTGGGTGTCTCCTGCTTCGTAAAAGGTCTGCCTAGCATGAGTGAAGCAAAAGATAACATTTTGTCTGGCAGAGACATGAAGATGCGTAAAGAGCTCATTCAGACAGAACCGGATGGGAATTGTCAGTCTCTGTTCGTTCACTTTCAAGAGGATCAGAATCGCGTGGATTTCGCTGAAACGATGTTGACCCTGTGACAGTTGACTTACGGATAATTGGACAGGTATGCCAAAATCTTGCGGAAGTTTTCTTGGTCTTTTGCGATACCGTCACTGTCTCCAATCCCGGGAGTGTCGATGATACGAATTGTCTTCTGGTCTGCGCCTTGCCCGACCGTAAACTTGTAGGCTTTGGGCTCCTGAATTGTGTGAATGTGCAGAGACAGAACGGCTGGGAGAATTGCACTAATTGTTTCGGAAACCGACCTGTGTCGAAGACTTGGCCGCATTTATTCTTTCATTAGATCGTTCCTCGTCCGTCTGTTTGATAGTTGGTTTGCAGACAATCCTTCGAGATTTTAGCTGAAAATAGCAAGTTACAAAGATATCTCTGTTTCCGCTTTCCAACCTCTTGGTCCATTATCGTAAAATGAGCTTCTATCATGACACTACAGTTCTCCTTGGCCTCATGAATATTCGGAAACGTCAGATAGTTGGCTAATCCATTTATGAAGGATGATTTCCCTACTCCTGTCTCTCCAAGAACAAGAATGTTCATCTCTGGTGGGAACCTGAAACCTCAACTGATTTTTTTTAAAGAAGACTCACTTTTCAAAGAAGTCGTGTCTAAAAGTAGGTGACCACTCATTGGGAGCGATGTTAGTATCTATTACTTTCGGCTCTATGTTATAGTTCCCTTCTCCTGGCCGAGGAAGCGCAAAATACTCGTCGTCTTCTTCTGGATATATTGTCTGAAAAGCTTACATTCTCTGTCTTTCTTTTATTTACCGGCGGCTGACTCTTCCAGCGAACAAACGCCATTTGAGTTTCTGATGATTCCAGACCGATGAGAGCGTCGCAGCTTTTCCATTGTCGTGTTTTGATCATAAGACAAAGGAGAACTCTCTTCTGGTCAGATGACATCAGATGCAGGACTTCTCGAAGGGCTGTCCGACTCCTGAAAAAAAACTACTCTCTCTATAATGATGTTTCTACTCTGTTTGTAATTTCACTAACCCGCTTTCAGCAGCTCTCAACTCTTCCACAATTGATCTGACCATCGTCTCATCCTAAATTCTCACCGTTGTTTTGGCCATTACTGACTCACAAAGTCTTCTTGTTGTTTGAACCAGTTTAAAAACCTCTTTTTTGTCTCATTAGTCTCCTGCAGAAGAACACTGACTAGTGGATCATAGAGCCTGGTCTGTAGAAGAAATTCAGCAAGATTACGTCTCGCCGGCGTTGAAAATCCATCTAGAATGATCTCTATGCCAGTGGGTGTGCTGGTTTCTGCCTGCTGATTAGTTTCGGCCTGTTCTTGTGCCTCGATGAGGCCTACAATTCCCGCATCTACCCCCTGAAACTTACAAAAATGCTAAATGACAGGGAAGAATAAGCAGATAGTAGATAAAAAACGGGTTTTCTGCTCACTTACAATATCCCCCCCTTCTATCAAAAATGCTTTCGCCTTCTGCAGCGTGGTTCTGTCCAGACAACATGCTTCCAGCAAGCTAAACTTCTGTTCTGTCGATATATTTCTCGTAATAACGCTCCCGACGTAGATTCTTTGCTTTTTGGTCAGATCATTGAGAAATTGCATCCTATCTGAAAGTCCAGCATGAGAAAACCCGAACATTAACACCAAAAAAGCGTTTTTGCCCGATGCCTTATCACTAGCTCGAGGAGAAGAAATTAGGGAATTTTTATGCCCATGCTACATGCTTTAAATGAAGTACTGATAAGAAAGGATGCTGCAAAAGAAGAAAAATAGGAAAATCTAGAGACCGATTGACAAGGCAAGACAGAAAAAATATGTCCCTCAAAGCTGTGTTCTTCAAACACCTAGTTAGTTCTGCTTTGCGGTCTATTTTCTTCTGTGTAATACATAAATCAGTATGACTCTTACTGGTCGTCTATTTGTCTGCTTACACGACAGTCCAATTGGAAAAAAGAATTAAAAAAGTTGATAGCTGATATATAAGTGCAGTAAGCTTTGGATTATAGTTCGAGGAACAATCTAAAGAGCGTGGTAAAGGATAAATTTTAAAGTAGTGAGAAATTTAATGAACTAACCTGTTAGTTCTGTAAGGTCTTGTGAAGACATCGCCTGACAGCTTTGGAGAAACGGCCGGTGTTAATTTTGACCCCCTTCTCGAAGCCACGCCTCGGTGAGAAAAGAGAAAAGGCGGCTGATAAAACCCAACTTCTCACCCTCTCCCTTTAGTCATTATCCAGTGGTTCTCCAAACCTGGTTCTCTTCTTTAAATCGCTTTTTTCAGAGAGTCATGGACTTTCTCGAAGACGTGCCGGAACGGATCAGGAATACTGTTCTTTTCTTTCTCCAGGATGAGAGCCTAGATGCTGTGACAAAACTTTGCATGCTCAGAGGAATGGGTTTGGAGGAGAGCGTTATCCAGAAGGCTTCTGACTACTTGGATGCGAGGCCGGAAGAGGCTGCAGAGGAGGAAGGGGAGGTTGGTTTTTTGGATCCTAGCTCGGTTGTTATTTATATTTCCTATCAGTACTAGGGTCTTCGAGCCAAGAATCGGGGCATAGGGATAAGTAGCAAACCTAGACCAGCCGTTTACGACAGCTTCGCCGTCTCTTAGTCTAACTGCAGGCGTTTCGCAGCTTCTCCAATAGCCCAAGTTCCCAGGTTTGCCCTAAAGCTGTCTTATCAACTATTCTCTTAACATGCCTTGCCATCTTTTTGCTCCTAGTGACGCACGGACGGACACCATTGAGCTTTAGAAATAGAGAGATAACATCACAAAACTAGAAAATGAAGTCATGTACCGATAATGAGGCGTACCACTATTTTACGTTGTAATCCTGCGACGGGTCCTTCCAGACGAGCTGTAAGAGACTTTTTGATGGTTTTCTATGCTTTAAACTGTTGTAGAGGGAAAATTAGTAGAACTTATTCTGAAGGCAGTTCTTTTATTAGAAAAAGTTGATGAGAAATTAACTGCGGTGAGATGCTAAGATATTTGCGGCAAGATTTTTAAAAGCGCCGTAGCGGTTTGATCACAATTCTAACTTTACTCCGTCCCCGTCATCACTAAACCATTATTTTAGAAATCAGACAACGATATCGAGTTCGTCGACTTCCGGGACTTTCTCTCTGACAATCGACGAACGGTAGCCAACCTATTGGTTGAGCAGAAAAAATGGCCCGAGCTGGCGAAGTACATCGCTGTTGAGTCGGATGAAGCTCAAGAAGCATTTGAGGCATTTATGAGAAGAGTTGAGAAGGTTTTTTCGGTTTTTTTTGAACGGAAATTATGGACAGTTTTAGGAAAATGGTCAAGATCATCAGGAGCCACCAGCAAGGACATCGGAACATGATGAAATTTCTAATGAAACTGTTTCAGCTGCTGGCCACTCTGCTTCAGAAGGAATGAAACAGAAAGAGGAAGAGGATTTTCAGAAGTGAGAACAGTGTTTGCCTTTCTATTTCCTTGTCTTCTTATGTCAATCACCCTCTAACAAAATACGACCTGTTTTAGAACAAACATCACTTACGAGACACCCTCAGTTGATCAAACTCCTCCGCCATCTTTCAATCTTCACCCGGGATCTTTGGACAGCCAAAAAAAGAATGACAGTATCGAGAATACAAAGACAAATGATTCTAACAATGCCGAGTCCATACAGTTGATGGAGAAGCAGATGCGAGCTGAAATGATGGCAGAAATGGAGAGACAGAAGATAGAAGAAGTTGAGAGACTTGTTGCACAAAGGCTGGCTGAAGAAAGGCTGGCTGAGATGGAAGCCAAGCAGCAACAGATGGAGACCGAGGAGTTGGAGAGACAGAAAAAGATGGAGGAGGTAGAGAGACTCGTCGCACAGAAGTTCGAGGAAGAGAAACGCCAGAAGGATTTATCTGAAATGGAAGCCAAGCAGCGACAGATGGAGGCCGATGAGTTGAAGAGACGGAAAGAGATGGAGGAGGTAGAGAGACTCGTCGCACAGAAGTTCGAGGAACAAAAACGCCAGAAGGAATTATCTGAAATGGAAGCCAAGAAGCAGCAGATGGAGACCGAGGAGTTGGAGAGACAGAAAAAGATGGAGGAGGTAGAGAGACTCGTCGCACAGAAATTCGAGGAAGAGAAACGTCAGAAGGAATTATCTGAAATGGATGCCAAGCAGGAGCAGATGGAGGCCGATGAGTTGAAGAGACAGAAAGAGATGGAGGAGGTAGAGAGACTTGTCGCACAGAAGTTCGAGGAAGAGAAACGCCAGAAGGAATTATCTGAAATGGAAGCCAAGAAGCAGCAGATGGAGACCGAGGAGTTGGAGAGACAGAAAAAGATGGAGGAGGTAGAGAGACTCGTCGCACAGAAATTCGAGGAAGAGAAACGCCAGAAGGAATTATCTGAAATGGAAGCCAAGAAGCAGCAGATGGAGACCGAGGAGTTGGAGAGACAGAAAAAGATGGAGGAGGTAGAGAGACTCGTCGCACAGAAATTCGAGGAAGAGAAACGCCAGAAGGAATTATCTGAAATGGAAGCCAAGCAGCAGATGGAGACCGAGGAGTTGGAGAGACAGAAAAAGATGGAGGAGGTAGAGAGACTCGTCGCACAGAGGTTCGAGAAAGAGAAACGCCAGAAGGAATTATCTGAAATGGAAGCCAAGAAGCAGCAGATGGAGACCGAGGAGTTGGAGAGACAGAAAAAGATGGAGGAGGTAGAGAGACTCGTCGCACAGAGGTTCGAGGAAGAGAAACGCCAGAAGGAATTATCTGAAATGGAAGCCAAGCAGCAGCAGATGAAGACCGAGGAGTTGGAGAGACAGAAAAAGATGGAGGAAGCAGAAAGACTCGTCGCACAGAGGCTCGAGGAAGAGAAACGTCAGCAGGAGGAGGCAGAGAATGTTGATTTCTACAGGGATGAAGATGAGCCTGAACTGGTTAAAAAACGAGAAGAGGTGAAGCCAGAAATTGACGAGTTGACCAAGCTTCTCAACTCCAAGATCAATGCTCAGTTCACTAAAGAGTACGTATATCGATAATCTAAACCCCAATCATAACGTTCTAGCTTCCCCAAAGTGATGAACGTTCTCGTTCTTGGAGAGACGGGTGTTGGAAAGTCAACTTGGATAAATGCATTCCTCAACTATATCAAGTACGGCACAATGAATCAAGGTAGAGCAAACGGGGTCGAAGTTCTCATTCCAACCAAATTCACCCAATTGGACAAGGATGTAAGTTAGAAATTTGGCAAAGACCAAGTTGTTTTTCAGTTGAGAAAGACAGTTGTCGAATATAGTCCAACTATTTCGTCTCCAGATGACCAGAACGTCAACGAAGACTGGAGGACCGGAGAATCTTCCACGCAGGTTAGACCTCGAATAGGGAAACAGATAAACAGGGAGACAAAAAGCCTTAGATACAGAAAAATAAGCAACCCGTCTTTTTTCAGCAACCAAAGGCTTACGCTTTCAAGTGGGGATCTGAGGATGACCAAAAAATTATCCGTATTATCGACACTCCGGGTATCGGGGACAGACGCGGAATTGAGCACGATAAGTTGAACTTCGAGAACATTCTTAGATTTATCGCTGACTACCCGTAAGTTTTCCTCTTTGACAGTAGAAATGCTGTTTTAGGGAAATCCATGCAATCTTGATTCTGCTCAAGCCAAACAATGCGATTCTCAATGTCGTCTTCCGATTTTGTATCTTTGAGCTCTTGACCCATCTTCATGTCTCCGCTAGAAAGAACATCATGTTCTGCTTCACCAACGCCAGACAGACCCTCTACTCTCCAGGGGAGTCTTTGCCAGCTCTGGAACAGCTGATGACGGACTTGCAAGCAAAAAGAGGATTCAGGATTCCATTGGAGCAGTGAGTGACAGTGACTGTGGCAGTGGCAATGCTCTTTCAGCAAAAACGTCTTCTGTTTTGACAGTGAGAGTTTCCGTTTTCTCTGTGCCTGGGGCAAAGGCATTCGTTTTTCGGAGTCTGAGATTGCCGATTTCGCTGAGAGCTGGAGCATTTCTGTTGAGGAAACGTTCCGTCTATTGCACGGAATCAAAGAGCTGCAGCCTCATCAAGTCCAGAAGACTTTGAGTGTCAACAACGTTCGTTCCATCGTCTTTGCTCTGTCTCGTCCTATCGCCGAGATATTCAGAAATACGGAGATCAATCGTATTAATCTAGAAAATAAGATCAAAGAAGTCGAAGGCTTGCTGAAGGAGAAGGGTGATCTCGCTCAATTGGATCTTTACGTCGATCAGGTTAGCATCCATGCCAAGGAGCTGGATTACCCTATGACTGTTTGTGCTGGTGTCAACTGCACGGAGAAGAGAAAGTTCACCCATCGCGATGAGTTTGAGCGTATCGTCTACAAAAAGCAGTGTCACACTCGCTGCTACCTGAAAGGAATCAAAAAAGGCCTCTTCCCGAACCCGTTGATCAAAAATTGCTGGTGCTTCGGTGGTGGAGTTCATTCTGAGCGCTGTTCTACTTGTACCTGTGGCTGGGAGACACATCTTCACATCTCCTACGAGCTGGTCTTCATAAGTGAAAAAGTACGTTCATGCCTCTTTCTAGAATATTGCATGTTTAGGTAATGGATCCGCTTGTCAAGGAGAGTCTGGAGAACAACGAGAACAAGCAGAAGGCTGCCGAGATGTTTGTCTTGACCGAGAGAAAGAAGCTTCGCAACCTAGAAGTCCTATCCAAAATGCTCTGCGAGTACTGCTCCGAGTTTGCCGCCTTCATACATTTCAACTCCCTTCTTCCTTACAATGACGTCTACTTGGAGTATGTGGACTTCCTTATCAGAGAGGAGGTTGGTGTTTTTCTGCAAGCCGGCTGTAAACAAAGACTCTTATCTTTCAATCAATTTCTGATTGCTTGCTTTGGAAAGAGGATGAGCAGACACAAAAAAGAGCTTTATTTGGGGGACTGACATTATTAGTTTTCAGGACATGAAAATCTCCAACGGAGCCTCTAATTCCATGCGTAAGCGTCTCATTGATCATCGCCAAACCTATGAGCAAACGGTAAGCTTGTTTTTCATCTTCATTACAACATTTCTGTAGGTCGGCCATCTCCTCAGGGCGGCCAGTCCCAATCAGCGTTCTTGCAAGACCACAGCTGAAATAATGTCCATGCTCGAGGAGCTCAAAGACCTTCCGGAAGGAGGAGAGTTCCTTAGAGAGGTCGAGGTAAGGCCGTTTTTGAGTTCTGCGAAAGATCAACTTTCAGCGTTTGGAAATGCTCAGTGTCCGCCAGGAACAAGTTAACTCTGTCACCAACATCAACTTGAGGAGTCCTCTTTTCAGCAACATGATGTAGTCTGTACCGCACACTTGTTTCTATCTTTATTCACTAGTCTCCATTCCCGGTAATTTCACATGTTGCTTGCGTTTTCTGACTTTTTCTTTGACTTATTCCCTTACATCCACTAACCTCTCGCCAATAATTACAGTGCCTTCTGTGTCTTACAGCTTTTGCACTTATATTTACGCCTAATGCTCAATGAATTGTTCTGTGTAACCGTGCATAATTGCAAATCGGTTTGTACCGTTTCTTTTATCACAAAATGTTCAAGATCTATTCTGTGAGAGACTTCAGATGCTTCCAATAAGATTCCTGTCCCATCTTTCTCCAGATATCCAACAAGTAATCACGTTTTTTTTGAAAGATGAAAGATCACCTGAGCAAAATATGGCTGTTATCCAAAGAGTATGCCCAGATGTTGCACGGAACTGTGAGGTTTACATCTCATATTCGGTGAGTTTGTTTGCCATAGGAAGGTAAACTTTAGTACAGAGGTCTTTGGCTGCTTTAAGCCTCCCTGAGAAAGACATGGATCTGATTCGTACAATTATCGAGGCTAAAGAAATCCCTTCCGTATCCAAGATCCTGTGTATCGAGAAAGTATTCGAGCACGGAGACATTGAGGCACTCACGGAGTTTCGAGCGCAGACTTCGCTGTTTTTGAGCCACTGTGTGAGTTTACGAACAGATGGGGTGCTGTGGGCCAGTGAACAGTGCAGTCTGTTTCAGATGCCATTCGATGCACCACCACTTCCAATATTTCCCAATTATCCACGTATTCCTGTTCATCCAGATATACCCGTTGAAGAATCCTTCCCAATCTTGGACAAAATTGACAGCTCTTTCCGCATTAGTGTCAAAAATGTTCTTTCGACAAATTCTCTGCAAATACCCCAGAAGTTTGCTGCTATTAAGCAGATAGTCACCAAACAGGAGGAGCTGACCCTTTTAAAGCGGTACTTGAAGGACAAGGTAAAAGCCCTTCATGCCATGAACAAAGATTTTGCAGGATGTAGAAGCACAGTTTTTGAGGCACTTTTCTGAAGATGTTAGAGGAGAGCTTGCAGCTGTATTCCGCGAAGAATCTCTCAGCTACCACACTAAAATGGATCTTCTGAAGCACATTCTCCCGAAACCTGAAGACAGATCATTGTGCGGGAATTATTTAAGAGCTCAGGTTAGATCCAATGTGTCTTTGGAAGAACTTCGATTCTAGAAGCAGAATGAGAAACAGCAAAAGGAAGCTATCAGATTCCTCAACTCATATAAAGAGGACGAAGAAAAAATAAACATTCTGGTTCTGGGAGAGAGTGGTGTTGGAAAGTCGACATTCGTCAACGGTCTGGCCAATTACCTCAAGTTCTTGAATCTGCACGATGCCAAAGCTAAAGGACCGGAAATTCTGATCAGTACGAGGTTCACACAGTGGGCTGAGGTAGGTTCTCAATGGCTCATATTCATGACCCCAATTAACAGAAGAAGAAAGCGTCTTTCAGGGGAAAAAGTTTACGATTAACTATCCTGCTGGCGACGGTCAGAGAAACGAAAATCTGGAAGCTGGACAGTCTTCCACTCAGGTATCACTTAACCGTTGCTAGACAAAACTTTTCTACTCAGGACCCGAAGTTCTACAAATTTTATGGCGAAAGCCTTCTAGGGAAGTACCGTGAGATTAATGTTCTGGACACACCAGGAATTGGTGACGTGAAGGGGATGGAAAAGGATGGAGAGAACTTTGAGAAAATCTTCTCCTGTTTGGCTGACTGGGGGTAGGTTTATCTGTCTCTGTGTCTCTATGTCTCGATGCCAGCAACTATTGCTATTTGTTGCAGAGAACTCCACGCGATTCTGATCCTCCTCAAACCAAATCAGTCACGCCTGACAGAATGCATGACCTATTGTCTTGGTGAGCTTTTCGGCCGCTTGAACAAGAATTGCGCTGCCAATATCATCTTCTGCTGTACCAATACTCGATCCCATCAGTATAGGCCTGGGGACACCTATGGAACACTGGAAGTTTTGCTGAATGAGATCAAGGTGAAATGGGGAGTTGAAATACCGTGCCACAGGTGAAACGCAGGAATGTGATACAGAATGTTTATGAGTTTTCAGACAGCAAGTCTTCAGCTTCGACAACGAAAGCTTCCGCTTCCTCTGTGCCAGCAAACAAATTCAGTTTGATGAACAGAAAACAAACAATTATAACCTAAGCTGGATGAATTCTGTCTCAGAAGTGTTCCGGTACCGTCTGATTATTAACAAAGGACTTGAAAGTTCCAGACTCTTCACAAGGATCAACAACCTGACACCTTGTATAACAAGCCACACACTGAAGGTCTTTAACGTTAGGACAGCCATCAACACTCTTTTGAGTCCTTTGAATGAAGTCCAAAAGCAAATTCAAGCTCTGGAGAGTGTTATCGATGACAATGAGGCCACCGTAAGGAAATAATTCATTGTCTGTCCACTGTCACCCAGTTAGTTAACTACCAGACGTTTTTCCAGAAAGTCCGTCTCCACTCCGAGCAGGTTGATCTACTTCCCAAACATTTCATTACCCGCATCAACCCTATCCGACGACCGATGCAGAGCAATCGAATTGATATGGTGTGCTGCACATGTGGCGCATTCGATGCGCACAACCCTACCGAGAAGCACTATAAGGTCTGTCACCAGGACTGTAAGTGCCCGGAGACTTCCACTGCAAGACTGAATACGAATACGGAAGTTCTGGTACAGAAATGCCAATGCTTTGATCAGGATACGTTCAACTGCAAAGAGTGTGGCTGTCCATATCAGTCTCACATGAAAACTGAGACGGAACTTGTTCATGAGAAAGTCAAAGTAAGTCAGGGAGTTTCAGAGCTTATTCAGTTTTAGGAAAAAAATAAGACTGTGGATCAACAAATCAAATCAAACGTTAAAGAGCTGCAACAGGTTGATAATGTTCTTGCACAAAAACTAGGAGAGGTGGGGAACAGTTAAATAGTTCTATATGTTCTTTTGCGGAAAAAAAAATTGGAAGCCAACGTTCGTCTCTTGGAAAACGCCATTAATCAGCTTGGAGTCCACTTGAAGAATAGTTGTCTGTTGCCATACAACGATTATGTTGATGGTTATGCCCTAAAAGAGATTGAGAATTTGAGGGTGAGGGTTTCAATATTACCTGACAGACTGAAAAATTCAGATGCAAGGTTCTGACAATGCTGCCGCCAGAGATAAGAAAGCCAAGCTGCAAAAACTTCAAGCCGAGTATAAACAGCTCGTGCGCATTCTTGACCAGATAGGAACAGAAGAGTCGACAGAAACAGTCGATAATATCATCTCCAAGATTCGACCAGGAGCTAGCAAATCGCTTCGGGAGAATCTAACTGTAAGATTACGGAGTTTTTGGTAAGTAGTTGTGGTTTCAGAACATGGCATCTTTTAACGTCCGTTTGGGCATGTTCAACAGAATAACTTCTGTAGATATCGGACAGGGATGGATGGGAAAACTTAGAGCCGATTTGTATTGATTCGTATTCCATGTTTTGAATGAACCTTTTGTGCAGCAAACATTGTTCTTGAAAAAAATGTTTCATTTTCATTAGGACACTGATTCGCTCAGAATCTTATGATGGATCATATAGTTCGAAGAGAGTAAGAAAACATTGTAAACTAAATTTGAAATCAAAGGTTGCAAGAAGAAGTCTCGGAACTAGCAGTAGATAAGAATTTAAAACGACCGAATAAGCAACGATGCCTAATGCTCAAGAGACAATTCTAGGTTCCAATTTCATGTTTTCAAAACAAAAGAAAGAAAGCCATGAGGGTTAATTTATTCAATCAATCAGTCATTCAAAAGATCAGTTTCTTCAATACACTATTCACATTTTCACAAGAATGGGTACTTCCGTTTTGAGCGGAGCGCTTTCTGATGTGGTCGACAATTTCTTGAATCAGACTGCCGGAAGTCATCAGACCACACAAGGAGACGATCATAGTTTGAATCTGAACAGAATTTGGTGTGGCAACTCAAAAAAGAAGCACCTGCGATTGAGTCAACTTAGCATGTCGACCATCTTTCACCTCGCGTATAATGCGTTGAACGTCGTGATTGTGCTGTTTCAGAAGCCCTTCCAGTTCGCGGCTCAGACTGTTTCCACTGGGCTTGTTTTTCTGAATTGTACATTATTTCGAGAAAATAGATTAGAGACCTCATTCTTGATCAATATGTCGAAATAAACACTGAAAGGGTCGGCGCCAATCTTTACCGCACTATACTGTAGGTAGGCAGAAAGATCTACACATGTTTTTGTGATATCGTTTTTCTCTTGGTCCAACTGATGAAGCTGAAACTTGGGCGCTAGACATGACTCCAGCAGGACAACGACTCTCTCTCTTGCTAAGGACTAACCTTTTTATTCAAGTTCTCCAGATCAAGCTGTTTTTTTTGTGTTGCTGAAGCGCAAACAACGATTTTCTGAGATATTACAGGATCAATAACCTATAATAGAAATAAGTGGACTGAGACTATATAGATCTGAAACTAACATCTTCTGTGACGCCATAGAGCAGATAACTGATATTTAGGTGATGATTCGGGTGACAACCACATTTCGAGCAATGACGAAGAAAATCTCGTGATAAAAGTTTGGAACAATATTTTCCATTTTTCTCAAATGTGGCATTTTATGCAGAGTAATGTATCACCTTCGGATGATCGAAGCAGGGATCATGACACGGATTTATCGGCTCATACGCCAAAGAACCGTTTTCCAGTACTGGTGAGCAAACCGTACAAATAGTCCGCGGCCCCTCTGTGGGAAGCTGTCTAATCACAGTCTGAAACATTTTGGATTTACCAGCAAGTGCGCTTCTCTCAAGTTAACAGGCATTTATAGATTTCTAGAAAGACTGATTGTCAATATGTTCCTTTTTCCATTGCTTAGACTTACCCTCTTTTTCTTCTTTAGTTTTTCGAATTCTTCTGCATCAAGCTTTAATCTATTGATCTCCTCTTTCAGTTCAGAAATTCGCATCTTGCTTTGCACAAGATTCTGCACTGTTTTGATTAAAGGCCTGGCTAGTTCCGATAGGAGTTCATCAACTGTCTGCATGTTCGTGGTTTCTTCGGTAGCATGAGGTCTCAGATGTTGGATCCGCCGAAGAAACCTGAAGAGCCGTGACAGTGCAATGCACAACTTGACTCACTTCTTAACTTCTGGAACATTATGTGTCCAACTTGCGGCAATCTGCTTGTGTTTCTTAAGCTCCCGAGTTTGGTCTTCCAGTAAGAGACACATGTACCGAAAGCAGTCGTTCTCGAAGCAGAACACATTCGACCTAACTTTAATCACTTTGAACAAAATGAAAGAAATCTCACAGATTCAGGGTAATTTCAACTCCATTAGCTTTCTTCAATTCCACAAAATAGGTCTCTAGAAGAGTGTAAGTGTCTCCAGGTCTGTAAAGAGTTGAGCGGGTATTGGTGAAGCAGAACAGGATGTTCTGGAGAGCACTAGAATGTAGTTTTGCTAGGAAATAGTCCAGACTACGCCGGAAGCCGACAGACATGATCGATTCGTTCGGCTTAAGGAGAATACAAATTGCGTGAAGGTTACTGTAAATGCAGGTCTGGAAAAACACGTCTGCTACTAACCCGATTCTCTGTATAAGGTGAAGAATGCTTTTGAAGTTGATCGTATCCCGATCCTGTCCACGGGTGTCATTTACGCCAGGGGTGTCAATAATTTGAAGAAGTTTTCTTGTCCCATCTTCTGTTGTCCAGACTATTTTGTGGATCAGGGGCTCCTGAAACAAGCCTCTCTGTCTCTTTGTTCCTATTCTCACCTGGGTTCTAGACTTGCCAACTTCTTCAGTGTGCTCGTTGGTACTGTTCCTAGCTCCTGTTTCTCCCGTCGTAGCCTGCACGGTGATCTGCACAGTTTTGGCTCCCTATGGATATTGCTTCGCTTCAAGTGGCAATATTACCTGAACAGCTGTGAAAGTCGTATCTATCAAGATTTCCGGTGCTCCATTGAGAGCTTCTTCCATGGAATCGTATTTGACGTAGTTGGCACAACTGTTGATGAAAGTAGTTTTTCCAACTCCTGTTTCCCCAAGAAGAAGCACACTATAAACATCTTCTTGAGGGAAGTTGTCCATGTCAAAGTCCGTTTTAATATGAGTGTCTTCTCCATTTGCCTTCCCTTGCCTGGAGTTATCGGCTAATACGCCGAGAGGTTGGTTTACAAACTGAGGCTCACTATCCTTAGAATTGTATCTGCAAATGACAGGATTTTTTAGGCGAAAAAGTTGAGAACACTGAAAGCCTCGAAAAAAGTTGACTTACTCGTCTTTCACTTGTTTCCGCACATTGGAATCGGAATCTATTACGCTGATACTTTCCATTCCAGACGAAGGATTACAGTCCTTATGGACTACCTTGCGATCGGAAAAACAAACCAACTCTCTGAAAATTTCTTAACTAACATTTAGAAAGGAGTAACTTACTGCCTCAAGTTTTCGAAGATGTCATTCCAGAGCGAAGTATCGTCTTTTATCTATAAACACAAATTGTTCAGAGAAAGTGGTAGCTCACGTAGTTGAGCCAGTGCGTCATCAGATCTTTCGAGTTTACATATGTCCCTACGTCCCGCTCCCCAGATGTTCCAGTGAAGTCCACTTGAGCTTGAGTTCTGGCATCGAACTTGCTATCTCCACGGAGGATATCGGAGTCTTGAGGCTTCTTGACATCGTACGTCATCAGATCTTTCGAGTTTGACATACTTCCCTTTAATGCTGCATGTCATCTGCTAATACTAATGT
Organism: Oscheius sp. JU75; assembly: GCA_037178855.1. Lineage (NCBI taxonomy): Eukaryota > Metazoa > Nematoda > Chromadorea > Rhabditida > Rhabditidae > Oscheius > Oscheius sp. JU75. The sequence goes on from JASJZC010000007.1 coordinate 8,222,885, forward strand.
CCTCCTGTCTGTCTATCATTGACAACTATAACGGTGGCCGATAAGTATTGGCGCGGTTAAAAACGCGTCCATTTTTCGAGAACATGCATTTTTTTTCATTTTTATTGAAGCAACTAAGCATAAACACGGCCTAATTAATGATCTATAAGAACTGCTCGAAGTGTTCTCCTTCAGCCTTGACACAGACCTTCGGGGGCGGGCCGACGTATTCGACGAAGCGGCGCGCGCTCCATATTATCCCAGATCTTGAAGAGTACACGTTGATGATTTAATTTGTTTTTTTTTCAATTCTCCAGCTACACTTCCATGTATTCCCCTACAGAAAAGTCGAGGGGTCGGGGCTGTTAGAAGGGCATTGCTCCTTGGTGAGGAAATTGGAACAATATTGCCGCAACTGGAATTGAACAGTAGATCGTGTGATATTGAAGTCATCGTCGTCTTGACGCCATGAGCCCAATTTCATCTTGTTGAAAAATCATCTCAAAAATTCTTGTTTTCCTTTTCCCAGGACATAACAGTAGTCTTCAGGACCTTTTCTTGATAGACGTGAGCGTTGATTTCGACGTTTCGCTCAATGAATAAGAGTCGAGTCTTGCCAGTCGCCACGGTTCCCCCCTCCCAAGACCAAAACACCTTTAGGAAAAGGCTTTTCATGGCAAAATTCTGCGCTGTCGGGTGTTCTTCAGCGGCTCATCAATTGGCGATCATTTTGAGAGTTATGAGCCTTTTCCACAGTGAAAATTTTCTCATCAGTCCAGAATATGTCATGGATGCGCCGCTCTTTCAATGTTTTGAACATCTCCTTGATTTTTGTGAGCCTCCTCCATTCGACGCGAGATGAAGAAGCCTTTTTTCCGTTTTGGGCGAGACGAGCGATGGCTTCTCGGTGATGGAACGGCTTTGTGTGTTATGAAAATCAGTAGAATGACACATTATAGGAAACAGGTTAAAAAAAACACAAAATAACAGACGTGGAAGATTTGCTGCAACTGACAGAAAACACCGCGCCAAAAGACGCGCCTATATTTATCGGCCATCTTGTACCTTATTCTTCCAGACGTTTGTCTTCTGGATGTAAATGTCGTGGAATTGTTTCTTCTCCATCGCGAGAAAGAGAATTCCTATCTTTCTCTCTAAAGAAAGGTCGGATAGAATAGTGTTGTGAGCAATCTGTATGATTTGTTCCGACGCATTGTTCAAAAACTTGAACGGGGTCTGAAATTTTAAATTGATATATTGCTCAGTCATTTGCCTGCGTCATTGGTTTCTGTTCCTTGCTGCAGCAAAAATTTCTGGAAACACGAAATGAAAAAGTGAAGAATTGTCTCTGTGAGTAGTGCTGTCGAGCAGCTGATAAGAGAAGGAAAGTGTTACGGGCAGAGATAGATGAGAAATTAGAGTATTGACCAGCTAGGGCGAAATGGGAACGATGATTTCTTCACTGAGAATTTAGGCTTAAAACAGCTGTTCTTGATCAGGAAAACGAGAAAATGACATCATTGGACAAAGAAATGTTACAGAACCTGACAGAAAAACAGAGGGACTCTTAGTTTATAACCCACAGTGCACTCAACGTCTGACATGCTCCCGAAATCGTTCAGTAATCTCTGTCTCTAGTCAAAAATGTCATTGAATTTCTCTCTCGCACTCGTGACCATAAAGCTAACTCAGCACCGCCTTATCTCACTTGTTTGCCACGACGTAATCGTTCAATCAGATATTAGGGGAACGTCGTAAACAGACTCAAAACACGCATTAGACTGGCTTGAAAAACTGGTGGTCCATTTTTCATATGAATTGTCGTCAACCATCCAAACATGATGACAGCATTGTAGAATCATCAGCCAGTCAACCTGTAGACGGTCAAGATATTGTAGGCATAACCCACAAAAATGAACTTTTGCTAGGAATAGGCCACATGAAACAGCGATTAGCTTGTAGACTTGCATCTTTGACTCTTTCAACAACTTCAAGTAACTATGCGAGAGGTTGAAATATCCAAGGTTCCCGCCACGATTAATGGCGCACGCCACTAAGACTATGCGGCAGTTAGTAAACTACACTTATAAAACCTCTCTAACCATATATTTTGCTTTACATGTTCCTTTTCACACAAATTCACACCGAATTTACTACTTTCAGGTTTTGACTTACCGCTTGAACTTCCAACAGCCCGAGAGAAACAGCAAGGCCATCATGAGATCGATTGGATAGTTTCAATGACATACGTAGTCTAATCGGACCCTTTATCTCTTAAGCTATGACAGGGATCTGCTGTCAAAGTGATAACCAGTTTCTTCATTTTCATTTACGTTTAGAACTCTATTGAATGTGGAAAGTGCTGTTAGTTGACTACCACAATCGTCACTGCCGTAAATTGGAACTTTTGACGCTGAAAGGGTAAACTTGTCAGTCTAGAAAACAACAAGAAGTTTCAGACACTTGACTTACATGCTACTAAACAAGAAACAGCTATGAGAAACTTCAATAACCAGAGAAACACTGCGATTTGCAACGTTTGCACAATCGAGCCTCACAAAATGGAACGCTACTCACTTAAGAATCAAAGGAAAGCAAGCCGAGATCATCTTAGAGGATACACACCATCCCAAAAATATCTTAGTGGTTCTTATTCTCATAGTATTACTTCAGCGAGGTCTTCTTTGTGATGAGCAAGACACCCGCTACTGGATCTTTTTGAAGTTTGCTTCCGGCATACATCTCCGATTTTTTAATCCAAACTCACATTTCCCACAATTGTGACGCTCTATTGTTACCCTATTGATATATTTAGTTGAAAGTTTTCTACATAACCATAACCGTTGAAAGAGTATCTGTAAACGTTCCAGTTTTAAATACCCTATTTAGTAGTATTAAAACATTATACTTTGTTTTTAACCTGTTTTTGCCTACTCAGGTTCGTGATCCCTTATATATACCGTCATTTTACATCACATTGCGAAATACGCGGGCAAGCCTTCTTTTATTTCACAACCTTGCACAGCACTCTGACACCTATTAGGACGGACCTGGGTCATATTGCACATACCCTTTCTTCGGATCGTGTTCTCGACGATAAGTTTCTGAGAATGAGTACAACTGTTTTTGACCTGCTCATGTAATAGTTTATTCCGTTACGATGACCAATGTATTCCCAAACTATCTACACATCATTCCATATAAGTCTTTGGAAAACGAGGATTTTTTGCTCCAATCATCGCTCCATTTTGAAAACAATAAATTTCATACCTTAGCTAACAAAATGTGCGGCAAAGATATATACATAGCTAGAAATTCGCTAATTTTTCCCTAAAACGATCATGACACTATTGGGATTTTAGCAAAGTGATCCTTTTAGAAACCTCAGATATCAGATGACTAAACTTTAAAACATTTTTCGCCTCCATCCGTTCGGCTTAATAGCAAGAACTTTGTGAAACATGTCTTCAATATATGTACCACGGTTATCTTAAATTTCTCTTTTTCAAATAGTCAAACTTTGTCTTTTCAGTCCAATTTCTCTCCATGCTTCTGCGTAATTTCACCACATTTCTTCCCATTGCTTTGAGGTCTCTATTGGTCGAAAATTTCCTCTCATAACGTTATTTGCCTCTTTTTGATCGAATAACCAAGAGTCGAAGTTCGCGCCTGGTTTTCTTACTCGTTTTTCTCTGCCGTTCGGGTTGCTTTTGGCCGATAACACAAGTGTAGGGCCGCGTCCTGTGCCATTGTGTCGCTGCCTAGCAGAGCGACGTTTCCGCGCTCTGATTTCTTGATGGCGCCTTTGTGGTTTAGAATCAGGGCCTTTATTTTCTTTTCTTCCTCTTATAAACATTTTTCCGTGTGTATTTTTGGTTTTTTCAGTCTAGCTCATGGTGATACAACGGTTTCTCTGACAACTTCGTGCCATTTAACCACTTCAACTGTTCTACCGGTAGCCAAATACAGCATAAACATGGATTTCATGATATCTCAGTTTTGTGAGGAGAACAACCACCAGATTTTCAACACCAACAGGTATATTTCGTTATTTTCTCATTATAAGCTACATTTAAGGGTTCAACACACACAAGCTTTGCTATCTGGCGGCGATGACCCCGAGAATGAGAACCGTCTCCCCCCTGAAATGGAATTGGGCAATATCGAGTATAAAGCGAGTTTATTCAACTCTTCTGCCAACTGCGTTCACTTTTTCATGACAAACAAACACTTTTTCATGACAAACAAACACTTTTTCCAGGCACGATTGGTAAACATGAGCGACGCCCGACTGGAGCATCTGGTAACGCAGATGAAATGGCGTCTCAGGGAGGGACAGGGCGAGGCGATATACGAGGTTTTGAACCTTTTGTAGTGTTCAAAGCAAGTTTTCAGCTGGGAGTAGAAGATGCTGGTCATATGAGCGGCTTGAATGACCATGAGCTGGACGAGTCGCTCTCTACTCTCCAGAAGATGGCTAACACCTTAGATGCCACCATGGTCGTGGTTAGCAACATCTATTGTTCCGAAATACTAATTTTCAGCTTACAAGGAGGGATGTGACTCCTCGCGGATCGATAGCTCGACGAACAGCTGTAGAGGTCCTCATTAGAAAGATCCCGGAGTCGCAGCAGTTCATAGAACTTAGGTAAGGATACAAACCTCATGACCCGGAACACAAAAAGAGTAACTTTTTCCAACCAGCTGTTTCCCACCTGCTACAACATTTGACGTCGGCAGTAAGAGAGTGTAAACAGTGTCTTTGACCTGATCCACTCAATATTCGGGAGTTTAAAATCAAACAAGGTGGTTGATTCAGCGTCGGCTTAGTTGAAAATAAAAAATGCTATTTCTCAGCCCCCGTATATTCTCCAACTTTTTTTTCCATAGTTTCTACCATCTAGAATAACCTTTAAAAAACTTGGATAGGTGGCTCTGCTCCGATGAGGTTTTTGAACTTTAGGACCGATTTTACGATAATTTCAAAATTTTCAAGTTTTGTTTTGTGGTCAATTGTGGTTGCAAATGAATAGAATATGGTAAAGTAGAGTGTGTTGAGCTTTCACACACGTCAAAACGTGCAACTGAACTCATGAGACTCATAGGAAAGTCCACGCAATGAATAGGAACGTTGCGCGCCAGCACGGTAGATAGAAGCGCTCCTACAGTATGAAAGCTAGTTGTAAAGCTTCTTTTTGCTTCTAGTAAACGTTGACCAATAAATATTCTTTGAGTTTTTGTAGAGTCCAAACCACCCTTCTTTTCGCGGATTGGTTTCCCTGTATTCACCAAAGTGAGTGACAGGATAACGTGGTCAAATTGGCGCTTTGATAAGTGTTAAGTCAGTCAAACTTTAGAGATTCTAGAGTGGAGAAGTCCAAGGAATTGTGGCCAAAAATGAATATGCTTGCATGTTTCTGATTGGACATCAGTAATTCAAGTTTCGACAATGCTTTGAGCCATTGTTTGTCTACTTTTTGATTGCTTATTGTTTAAGAAATTGTTTAAACTCGGAGAAATAGGCGTAACACTTTTCAACAATTCCAAAAAATAAACCGAAATGTGTCTTTAAAAAAGTGCAAAATGCCATCCTTTCAGGCTTGCCATACTCGGAGGCTTGGACGTAGGCAAGTCCACTCTCTGCGGAGTCATGACTCAGGGGATCCTGGACGACGGCCACGGAAAAACTCGCCTCAATCTCTTCAGGTAGCCTCAAAATTTTCATTCAATAGAAAAATTCCTCCAGATACCCGCACGAAGTACGAACGGGTAAAACCAGTTCCGTGTGTCTCGATGTTATTGGGTTTGACTCGCGTGGAAAGGTAGTCCACTAACAAACAGTTTTAACAGTCTAGACCGATTCAGCTGGTCAACTACTCAAAGAACAACTTGGAAGAGATTGTTGATAAGTCCGCGAAGCTGGTCAATCTAATTGATCTGGCTGGAGATGCAAAGTACCTGAAGACGACCATTCAAGGACTTTCCGGATACCAACCTCATTTCGCGTGCCTCCTGATTTCTGCCGAGACCGGACCAACTGCGGTTACCCGTGACCATCTGGGACTGGCAGTGGCTCTGAATGTTCCCGTCTTCATTGTGATCACAAAGAAGGATCTCGTCGACAAGCAGCAGCTTGAGGAGTGAGTCATTTACCGTTGGTTGTGACCTACAATGATTTACAGAGTGATCAGGGCTGTGAAAATTTTGATGACTCGCGTCGGGATGACTTGTGCTGCAAAAAGAGTCAAGACCAAACGTGATGCTGTCAAGGCAGCGGCCGAACTTGGCACCACCGGCGTCGTACCAATCCTCTCTATTTCCTCCGTGACAGGAGAAGGTTTCCACCCATTCCGCTGCTTTCTTCACGTTCTTTCTCCCGCCGGTATTGATTCGGCTTTTGTACTAATCTTATCTTTCTTTTCTAGTAAACACCGCTAATCGAATACAGCTGTCAAAGGAGGACCCGCTCTTCACCGTCGAGGAACTCTTTTGCGTCCCACATGTCAGTCAATTTTGTTGTTTTTATCATTCGATTGATTTACAGGTAGGAACGGTAGTTGGTGGCATGCTTGTGAAAGGTCGGTTCAATGAGGGCGATGCGGCTTACATCGGTCCATTCAGAGATGGCACCTACGAGAAGGTAAGTTTTATGTCAAAGTACATACACTTAACCACGATACTCTCTCATCTCAACGGCTATACAACAATAGAAAGTATAAAATACAGTGACTAACTGTGTGACAAACCTGAGAATTGACTAAAATAATCTGGAACATAATCGACCTTGTCAACCTCTCCAGCTTTGTCTACCTCTCTTCATCTTTTCAATGCCTACCTGATAGCTGGTGTGAATTATAGATATAAGGTTCGGTACTGTAAAATTACATTTGCTACCGAATAGTTTAGTAAACCGTATAACAAGTTTAGGTTCGAGAACGAGTCACAGTGCTAGGAATTGAACTTGTACTATGCATTTTGAGCTAGAAAAAGCTCATCTCAAAAGCAAACCTGAAAAAACTATTGTCAGAATTGTTTAGTTATTTAAACAATAACGACGCAATTCACACGCTTTGGTCATTCTTGTGTCCGATCGGCAATCGATCCTGTCCTTGACGACAAAAAACAAATAAAGTGGCCCTTATCTACTGTTTACGATCTCTCTAGCAATAGCAAGAAAAACATCTCTTCCTGCCTTCCCAGATTATTGTTCCATTTCCAGGTTCAAATCGGCTCGATTCGACGATGTAACCAGCCGGTAAGAGCCGTCAAGCCGGGCGAGGCTGCCAGTATTGCTGTCAACTTTGTCAGTCCGGTACCTCATCCTATCCGAAGGGTAAGTCAATTTATATTCATTTTTTGAACTTTGATTGTTTAAGGGAATGGCTCTCATTGCGATCGATTCAAAGCCTGAGGCTTGCTTCCGATTCGCCGCCAACCTGTTCCTCTTGGCGCACCGCGGACCGAACATAAAACCAGGCTACCAGGGGACAGGTGACAAGACGGTCGCCATCAATCAGAACAGCCGTTTTTTAGTGTACGTGGGGTCTGTACGTCAGACGGTTTCAATCATCGATGTCGACTGTGCCTCGGTCAGTCAGGGAACTTGGGCCACCGTCACCATGGAGTTCTTGTACGTTCCGGAGTTTGTGAGGAACGGATCACCGCTGATCTTCCGTCAAGGAAAAACCAGAGGCATGGGAGAAGTCACTGAAATCATACCCTTTCCCTAAACTTACCCTACCTACCCACTTTTTAGCTTGTTTTCTTTATTAACTGGTCCACTATGGGTCCTTCTTTTCGGTGTGCAATTAGGGTCAAGTATGGAAACCAGAAAAAATTGTGGGGGTCCCAAGGCTCCGATAAGACCATCCTTTTCGAAAGACGGAACGTATCGAGTGCCTTGAGACCACCGGCTTTTAGCTTTGTTCGAGAATCTCATCACACTGTGCACAATGTATATTCATTTTCCTGTAAATAGTGATTAGCATGTAAATAGCAACCAAAACCATCTCAATCCCGATTTAGTACTCTCGTAGTCATCGTCGTCTTACTTTACCACCAACCTCATACTATTTTGTCATCTTTTGCATTTAGAACTGTTTCAATTCTAGGGTATCTCAATTTAAGTAGTAGCTGTTTATTTCACTTAATAAAGTTTTCAGCATGGAAAGATGTTGTTGTTGTGAGTAATACGAGAAAACGGGTAATTCAAAACTTTGGTAGGCATGGAGTCCGCAAAGACAAACACTATCGTCTGTAAAATGATAGCGACAGAACTTAGGGCATAAAAGATTAAAGACCGTCTCACGAGTATTTATAAGACAGCTGAGACCTAATACTATGAGAAGTCAAAAGAGAAGTAATACGTAACATTCTGCTCTATGGTACGATTTAGAAGATTGCAAAACTCTACAGGGTCCAAATGAGCTTCAGAATCGCTATGTCGTTTTCTTTGCTACGGGTAGAAAGGAAGAGTAGTTAACAGGATAGTTTTCTCCTGTGAAGTTACTTTGATAGGAAACAAGGTCGTTAATTGTTCGTATATTTAAAAAGCCGTTACGTTATAGCTGTATCTTGGTAAATTACCAGGTAGCTATTGTTTTGTTAGGGACAATACTTATGGTTGCACGTAAACCTCTGGGAGTAGTTCCTGAATAAACTTGTGTTGAAGAAAAACACTCGGATAATGCTAGTTAATTCAGGTTTATACAGTACTTTAGGCTTCATGTCTCGGTAGCTTGAAGAAACACATTTTCACTTCTGAGGAAGGTTTACTAGAACATTGTGATATTTCACTTACTTCAATGACAGCTACTATGTCGTCAGTTGGTATTGTTGGCCATCTAAACTCCTTGAAATGGCCAAACTTTTATGGAGGATAATTCTTCCGCAATATCCAAAGCATCCGGTAGACTAACTGGCAACGAGTCATACTCGATCGGCTTCTGAACAAAAACGTTTGATTGTCCAATAAAACTATGACTCAAGAGACAGTCCCGGGTGTCAATCAGGAAAAATATCAAAAATATTAGCCGTGACCGCCAGAAGCTCTGAGAAATGTTTTAGAATGTTATAAAATTCTACGGGATTCAAGGGCCTTCAAGATCGCTAGAATAGGTGGAGTAATCGATACATCGAATACAAATCGACAAATCGACGGTAAAAGGTGTAGTCATCTTGGCAGAGAATAAAATCTGGTGTTGATATATTAAAAATAGCAGCAATGCCTCCGCAGCCATTTTTTCGCGTCTGAAAAAAGCTTAGTTGAATCACGTGCTATTCCTGTTACCATGATGATGATAAGTAGATCGTCAGAATGGTATCTCAAATTAAGTTTACCATTTATAATTCTAACGCTGAACTTGCTGGCGTTGTCTGTCAAAAAGGAATTGACATCCTTACAGAGTCTGTGGAATCGAGCAAAAGCGGAGTGCATCTAAAGTTTTATGTTAAGCATAAAAAGTTTGCAGACCTTTGCAAAAACAACCATCCAATCCTTACAAACAAAGCGTCGGCAATCAGGATGTTTTGGGAGCAACAACGACGTTTTCTTACGTTTGTTTAGATGAGCAATGAGCTGTTCCTTCAAATCCAGAGCAACTTCTGTTTCGCGTTTGAGGTTTTCCGGTTGTGGGCCTTCATTTGTCTTTGCTCGCATCGCAGCAGGCTTGGGACGGTCCAACCAGGTCTCCTGCTCAATATATCCCTCAAAATAGAATTCTTTGTCCCTGCAACATAATCTTTTGGAAAAGCATACAGACCTTTGCGACGTGGATATCACTGTCGGTAAGAAATTGTTGTGGATACAGATCCATCTCAGAAATCTTCGGACAGCTGGATGCTTGCGCATAGGTTGGACAGCAAAAACAGTGCTTTTAAAAAACCAATATGAATGAGCTGCTTCCGGAAGCTTTTGCTGATACAATTCTGTTAGGTCTCCACTCCTAATCCTGTAAATACACCGTACAATATTCTACTTAATCGGTCAATTGTTACACTTTTGTCTGCCGTGTCACACCTGAGTTACCGCTTTTAGTCAAAGGCAATTCTACAAACAGAAAAAGAGCCACAGACACCAAGAAACTTCAATAATTTGGACCAACTGGTAACTAGTGAGTGTACGTCAGAAACTAGTAGAAATCGATTTTCCATGTTTAACATACCAAGAAACCACGTTGCCTGTTATTTCACAAGCCATTTTTTCTATTTTGGCCCATTTTGGCTTAAAGTAATTTTTCCCATTGTTAAGTGAAACTATGGTCACAGCCAATAAAATAAGGTTTTATTGGTTATGATAGAAACTATCGTCAAATTAATTTTAACGAGAACCGTGAGAAAATAGAGACCCCATTAAAAAAAACACGTTAAGAAATAGATAATAATTATGCAATATCTTTGACGGGTTCGTAAGAATAACAGTTCATGTTAGTTTGGCGAAGTAGTTTTCGTGCAAAGTACCGTGGTTTTTGGAACAGGACAGGCTTATGAGCAGCATGGAAACTCACGAGGCAGAAGTGTGACAGTATTAACCCGTTGTTTACAGATGTGCGAAAAACAAAAACTGATACGACGAGGCTAGATGAATGGAGAAGGTGTGTGTCGAATATGGTTGCGAGAGGCAGCTCTTTTATGGCCCCGCGTGAGAATACAGACGGCCACAATGAGTTCATTAAAAAGGCACTCGTCTTGATAATCCGGCGAAAAGCTTCTCGATATCCCCATTTTCAACTTTTTGTTGTTTATTTCTCGGCGATCCCGAGAGCAATGATCATGTCCGGAGCATTCCGCCGCCAAAGAGGTTTCTGGCCCTCGGTGTGTGCAACTGACGCCGAACTACACGGCGATCGAGGGAGATGCAGATCGTGACAATCGGTTGATTAATGGCCGCCTGCTCCGGCTGCGTGGGTAGAAGTCGTAGCATACGCTGAAAGAATTGCACAAGCACATCAGAGGTTAAGTCATGAGACCTCCTGCCATCTGCTGCAGATTTAATTTAAACTTTTCTCAGTATTATTGTGTCAAAGACACATTACATTCACTGTGTCTGCTCTTCACCATGTACCTTATTCGTTCCACTGTTATTACAAACAAAACGGCGTAGAGTTTCGACAGTGTCGGCATGTTTTCTACCCGTAGCAAAGAATACGATATAACATTTCAAAGTTGTACGTCCTCTAAAGTATTTAGAAGTCCATTATTCGATGGTCTTCTTCATTGCGGAACGCTCATTGAAAGTTTCCCTTCGCTTTAAATCTTACGACAGATGAGATGCCAAAGCTTAACTACTATCGTAATTTGCCGTTAACAGCCAGCTTTTTGTTTCGGTTTTTCTCCGATCGCACTTGGCATTTGGAGGGTGCAAAAGTCGGAAAAAAAAGTGGTTCACCAAGATGTGTACGTGCACGACTAGCCGAAGCTGATTGGTGGCACAATATAAAAACTGATGCATTGCTCAGATGTCTAGCAGAGTGACTTTCAAAGAATGCCCAAAGTCTCAAGCTTCACCGTTTCATCGTCGGTCTGTTCATGTCACGATGTCATTGCCTCTTTGTGCCTGTTATGGGTCTGTTTTGATCTGACAAAACATTCATATCTATTTTGACAGAACACCCCTAGATAATTGCTTAGCGCAGTGCTAGCACCTTGACTCTCCTCATTGACCTCACTAGCAACAAACAATGTCTGATTTCCATAGTTGTTGCTAGAAAAAAAACCGTCCAGATCGTCTCTTTTAATTTTTGGCACAATCAACTTGCAATCCTTGATAAAGGGCCGCGTACGCAGTGTCGCGCACCAGCCATCTGGAAGCAGTTCACACTTCTTTTCCCTCAGTCGTATATTTTTCATCGACTCCCATTTGTGCATCAAAATACGTGCACTCCAGGTGTTGCTGTGGATTCTATTTGTGTCCGCTTGGCGCGTCCTTGCAACTGGCGTTGACCTGCCACCCCCTCAGGCAGCAGCTGACTTGATTGTTCTATCGGCTGGTCAGACCGAGCTTTTCGTATATGCCACACGCTGTCAGGGCTTCAGCTCATTCCTTTTTCATGTTCTGTTCTGACTCGAGGCTCTACGACATATTTTCCTTGTTCGAGCTAGGTGTAGTAAAATGGTAGCTTTTAGTGCCACCCTCGTCTGCCACGCCTCCGCTATTGAATCACAACCCTCTAGTCAGTGTCACGGCTCACCTAGAGTGAGCTCTTCTTTCCCTATTTGCACCTTATGTTACAACATTCTTGCTTTGCACTGTTTTCCTTTTCTGGAAGAGCTTCTCTTTGTTTTTTTTCCAAGCTTCGAAATGTTGATAATATTTCAGATGGCGGAATTTGGCCCATTCGAGAAAGATCCTGGATTTCCCTTTTTGGGAATCTCTCGCGAGGCTCGTGCTGAGTCTGCTGCCAGACCCTTCGACTCCAAGAAGAACTGCTGGGTGCCTGATCCCGAAGATGGTTGGTTTTGCTCAAGATTGCAAACCAAAATTTGTTGATAAATTGTAGTACGACAGAAGTCTCTAACCACATAAGCACAATAATCAACCTTTCTTAACTGTAGTTTGTTTTGCCTACAAGTCTACGTTCATCTGGAGGCAAACTTTGATACCAGTTACCTCCTCTACTTCGAATAGGTGCGATTAAAAACTTGTTCATTTGTCAGAAATACTAGTTAGCAGCTATGTTTTTTCAACCCAGCCTCATTCCTCATAGACAAGTAAATAGCTGCACACTTTTAGAATGAGTAACAAGATTTAGTCACAGGGAAACTCCTATTCTGGAAATAGCAATCACTCATGTTACGTCATTTTAAAGACATACTATTTTGGATATCTGTGAAACCCTTTTTTGGATGATTCTCGAAATATCCAAAGAGATCGTTAGAAACCACGGAAACATCCGCATTAAGAAAGATTTTTGAAAGCAACAGTTTCGAACAAGTGTCCCGGTCAAATTCTACTCGAGTAATTTCTATCAAATGTTTTTGTAAATTAATTAGCGAGCGGCGCTTCTCTATGATCAACATATGTTGCTAAGTGTGGAGCTGTCTTCGAGCCATCCATCGCATTATAAAATTGGTTTACACTCAACCCCACCCAACCTACGCCCATTGTAATCGTCGAGCACATAGTAAAGCGCCACCACGTCTGCCTCGATACGAATCGTCGATCGCTGATCGGCAGAAGATTAGAAGAGAAAGAGGGCTTTGCAAAAAGATAAACGATAATATTGAATATATGATTAGCTTCTGACTGACTGCCACTGGTGACAATGTTTCAGGATTTGTCGCTGCGGAGATCCAGTCCGTCGCCGGAGACCAGGTAACCTGCGTTACTGCCAAGGGAAACCAGGTGAGGAAATTTGACGAAAAGTGGTTTGTTTTGATACCAACTCAGTTTTTGACCTTTCGTTCTCTCGGCAATCCCACAAATGTACGCGTTAACAGCTGTGGATAGCCGATCAGAGGCACATGATCGTTGCACAATTTTTCTTGGAAAGAATGTGTCCAGTTGTTTACGTGGTCCCTGACAAGATTTAGTGTAAAAAGAGGCACTGGCAGCACACAGATTGCGACCAAAAACAAGAGTATAGAGTTACCGGAGTAATTGTACAAGCACTAGTTTGGTTCTTTTCAGGTTACCGTCAAGAAGGATGAAGCCCAAGAGATGAATCCTCCCAAGTACGATAAAACCGAGGATATGGCCAACTTGACTTTCTTGAATGAGGCCTCCGTCCTGGCCAATTTGAAAGACCGTTACAAGGACATGATGATCTACGTAATTTGTCCCAAAATGCCATCTACATCATTCGAATTCAGACCTACTCCGGACTTTTCTGTGTCGTCATCAACCCCTACAAGCGTCTCCCCATCTACAGTGAATCTGTCATCAAGCACTATATGGGCAAGAGAAGAAACGAGATGCCGCCCCATCTGTTCGCCACGTCTGACGAGGCCTACAGAAATATGGTTCAGGACAAGGAGAACCAGTCCATGCTCATTACCGGAGAATCCGGAGCCGGAAAGACCGAGAACACCAAAAAGGTCATTTCCTATTTTGCCATCGTTGGAGCCACCCAGGCTGCTGCCGGAAAGGACGCCGGAGCCAAGAAGGGAGTGAGTGATTTTTACTGTTTTTCACTAAGGCTTTGATTCAGGGTACCCTCGAAGAACAGATTGTCCAGACCAACCCTGTACTCGAGGCCTTCGGTAACGCTAAGACCGTCCGTAACAACAACTCTTCCCGTTTTGGAAAATTCATCCGTACCCACTTCTCCGCTTCCGGAAAGCTGGCCGGAGGAGACATCGAGCACTGTAGGTGACTCGATTTGCCAAATAGTTGTGTTTTAAGACCTCTTGGAGAAGTCTCGTGTCGTGCGACAAGCTGCCGGAGAGCGTTGCTACCACATCTTCTACCAGATCATGTCCGGATTCGACCCCAGTCTTCGCCAGAAGTTGGGCCTCACGAACGAGATCACCTACTATCACTTCTGCTCTCAGGCAGAATTGACCATTGAGGGAATGGACGACAAGGAAGAGATGGGTCTAACTGCAGAAGCCTTCAACATCATGGGCTTCGAGGACTACGAAGTCATGGACCTGTACCGTGCCTGTGCCGGTATCATGCACATGGGAGAGATGAAGTTCAAGCAGAGACCTCGCGAGGAGCAGGCTGAGGCTGATGGCGAAGAAGGTTAGAAACAGCACTTTTTCAAACTGTGAGCCCTTTTAGATGCCGCCAACGCCGCTGCCCAACTTGGAATCAACCACGAGGAGTTCCTCAAGGCCCTGACCAAGCCCCGTGTCCGTGTCGGAACCGAATGGGTCAACAAGGGACAGAACCTGGAACAGGTCAACTGGGCCGTTTCCGGTCTCGCCAAGGCTATCTATGCCCGCATGTTTAAGTGGCTCATCTCCAGATGTAACAAGACTCTTGACGCCAAGGAGATCGAGCGTCGATTCTTCATCGGAGTCTTGGATATCGCTGGTTTCGAGATTTTCGACGTATTTTGTTGTTTGTACCACAATAGTATGATATTTAGTTCAACTCCTTCGAGCAGCTGTGGATTAACTTTGTCAACGAGCGTCTCCAGCAGTTCTTCAACCACCACATGTTCGTTCTCGAACAGGAGGAGTACAAGCGCGAGGGCATCGCCTGGACCTTCATTGACTTCGGTCTCGATCTCCAGGCCTGTATCGAGCTCATTGAGAAGGTAATGAACTCTCGTTTCTTAAAACAATATTTTTCAGCCCTTGGGTATCATCTCCATGCTGGATGAGGAATGCATTGTTCCCAAGGCTTCGGATATGACCTACGTGCAGAAGCTGCTCGACCAGCATCTTGGCAAGCACCCCAACTTCCAGAAGCCCAAGCCTCCCAAGGGAAAGCAGGCCGAGGCTCACTTTGCCATCGTGCACTACGCTGGAACTGTCCGCTACAATGCCACCAACTTCCTCGAGAAAAACAAGGACCCTTTGAACGATACTGCTGTCGCTCTCCTCAAGCATGCAAACGACATGCATCTGATGCTGGACATCTGGAACGACTACCAGACCCAGGAGGAGGCCGCCGAAGCTGCCAAGTCTGGAGCTACTGGTGGAAAAAAGAAGGGAAAGTCTTCTTCTTTCATGACTGTATCCATGATCTACCGCGAGTCTCTCAACAATCTGATGACTATGCTCTACCAGACCCATCCCCACTTCATCCGTTGTATCATCCCCAACGAGAAGAAGCAGTCTGGAATGATCGATTCTGCTCTGGTCCTCAACCAGCTGACCTGCAACGGAGTATTGGAAGGAATTCGTATTTGCAGAAAGGGATTCCCCAACAGAATGCTCTACGACGACTTCAAGCACCGGTATGTTACGTGACTGAGCAGAAAAATGAGACAACTTTCAGTTACGCCATCCTGGCCGCCTCGGAAGCCAAGTCCAGCGATGACGTGAAGGCTGCTTCCGTTGCCATCACTGACAAGTTGGTCAAGGAGAGCAACCTGACCGATGACGAGTTCAAGATCGGAAACACCAAGATCTTCTTCCGTGCCGGTATCCTAGCCCGTCTTGAGGACATCCGTGACGAGATCCTCGCCAAGATCATGATCATGTTCCAAAGTCGCATTCGCTACTACCTCGGACAGGCTGAGGTCCGCAGACGCATGGAACAGCAGAGCGGTCTACTCGTTGTCCAGCGCAACGTCCGCTCCTGGTGCACTCTGCGCACGTGGGAGTGGTTCAAGCTGTACGGAAAAGTGGGTTTTGCCTAAAATAGGCTATGCTTGTAGAGGTGTCTCGCCCTAATATGAATCATTTTCATCTCATCGCTCTTTTTTCAGGTCAAACCCATGCTCAAGGCTGGAAAGGAACAGGAGGCAATGGGAGAGCTCGCTGAGAAGATCAAGAACCTCGAATTGGCTGTCGAAAGAGGAGAGATTTGCCGTCGCGAGCTGGAGTCTCAGGTTGCTGGACTCGTTGAGGAAAAGAACCAACTCTTCCTCAACCTCGAGAAGGAGAAGGCTGCCCTTCAAGATGCTGAAGAGCAGAATCAGAAACTCCAGGCCATCAAGGCTGACCTCGACCGTCAGTTGAACGATGTCTCTGACCGTCTTGCTGACATGGAGGAGAGAAACACCGACCTTCAGCGCCAGAAGAAGAAGGCCGACCAGGAGATTGCTGAGACCAAGAAGCACGTCCAGGACCTTGAGCTCAACCTCAAGAAGGCTGAAGCTGAGAAGCAGGTATGTTTTATAATTAGACAAGATCTAATGCTTACTCATTTAGTCTCGCGACCATAACATCCGCTCGCTCCAAGATGAGATGGGTAACCTCGACGAGAATGTTGCCAAGCTTAACAAGGAGAAGAAACACCAGGAGGAGGTCAATCGCAAGCTCTTGGAGGATCTCCAAGCCGAGGAGGACAAGGTCAACCATATGGAGAAGGTCCGACAAAAGCTCGAGCAGCAGCTCGATGACATCGAGGACTCCATGGACAGAGAGAAGCGCTCTCGTCAGGACCTCGAGAAGGGCAAGAGAAAGGTCGAAGGAGAGTTGAAAGTCGCTCAAGAGAACATCGATGAGATCACCAAGCAGAAGCACGATGTTGAGCAGAACCTCAAGAAGTGGGTTGTTGAGTGAACTTTAGATCAAAAGGGCTTCTTAGGAAGGAGGCTGAGCTCCACGCCATCTCCACTAAACTCGAGGAGGAGCAGTCTCTGGTTGCCAAGCTCCAGAGACAGATCAAGGAACTCCAGTCCCGCATCTCTGAACTCGAGGACGAGCTTGAGAACGAACGCCAGAGCCGTTCCAAGTCCGATCGCTCTCGCAACGAGCTCCAGCGCGAGCTGGAAGAACTCAGCGAGCGGCTTGAGCACGCTGGAGGAGCCACTGCTGCCCAGATCGAGGCCAATAAGAAGCGTGAGGCTGAACTCGCTCGTCTCCGCCGTGACGCTGAGGAGAACCTCCTCAACCACGAGACTCAGCTCGCTGCTCTTCGCAAGAAGCAGACCGATTCTGTTGCCGAACTGACCGATCAACTCGAGACCATCCAAAAGCTGAAGGCCAAGGGAGACAAGGACCGTGCTCAGCTTCAGCGTGACCTTGAGAACGCTACTGCTAGCGCTGACAGCGAGGTAGTTCGATGTTATTTCGAGAAAGCATAATGCTTTTAGGTTCGCTCCCGCCAGGACATCGAAAAGGCTTACAAGACCCTCGAAGTCCAGTTCTCTGAGATTCAGACCAAGTGCGATGAGCAGGCTCGCCAGCTCAACGACTTCACTGCTCTCAAGAACCGTCTAAACAACGAGAATGGCGACCTCGGAAGACAGCTCGAGGACATGGAAAACCAGATCAACAGTCTCCACCGTCTGAAGGCACAGTTCTCCAGCCAGCTTGATGAGACTCGTCGCAACCTTGACGAGGAGACTCGGTAACAACTGTTGTATAACCCACTAACTCAGAACATTTAGTGAGCGCCAGGCTCTCGCCGCTCAGGTCAAGAACTTTGAGCACGAGAACGACAGCCTTCGCGAGCAGCTCGATGAGGAACAGGAAGGCAAGCAGGAGCTTCTCCGTCAGATCAGCAAGCAGAACGCTGAGATCCAGCAATGGAAGGCCCGCTTCGAAAGCGAGGGTCTTGCCAAGCTTGACGAGATCGAGGAAGCCAAGAAGAAGCTTCAACAGAAGGTCCAGGAGCTCACCGATGCTAATGAAACCGCCTTCGGAAAGATTGCCTCTCTGGAGAAGGTTCGCCATAAGCTCATGCAGGATCTGGACGATGCTCAGGTACATTTCTTCGAAGAAATCGAATAGTTAACAAGTTCAGATCGATGTTGAGCGCTCCGCCGCCTACGCTGCCGCTCTTGAGAAAAAGCAGAAGGGCTTCGACCGTATCATCGACGAGTGGAGAAAGAAATACGATGACCTGGCTGCCGAGCTCGATGCCGCTCAGCGTGACAACCGCAACTTGGCCACCGATCTTTTCAAGGCCAAGACTGCCCAGGATGAGCTTGCTGAGCACCTCGAGAGTGTCCGTCGTGAGAACAAGCAACTCGCCCAGGAGGTCAAGGACCTGACTGACCAGCTTGGAGAGGGAGGACGCTCCGTCCACGAGCTCCAAAAAATTGTCCGTCGTCTGGAAGTCGAGAAGGAGGAGCTTCAGAAGGCTCTGGACGAGGCCGAGTCTGCCCTCGAGGCTGAAGAGGCTAAGGTTCTCCGCGCCCAGGTTGAGGTCTCCCAGATCCGTGCCGAGATCGAGAAACGCATACAGGAGAAGGAGGAAGAGTTCGAAAACACTCGCAAGAACCACCAGAGAGCCCTGGAGAGCATGCAGGCCACCTTGGAGACTGAGATGAGACACAAGGAGGAGGCTCTTCGCATCAAGAAGAAACTCGAACAGGACATCAACGATCTCGAGATTGCCCTCGACCATGCCAACCGTGCTAATGCTGATGCCCAGAAGACCATTAAGAAGTATATGGAGACCGTTCGCGAGCTCCAGATGCAGGTCGAAGACGAGCAGCGCCAGAAGGATGAAATCCGTGAGCAGTTCCTGTCTTCCGAGAAGCGCAACGCTCTTCTGCAAGCCGAAAAGGATGAACTCGCCAACCAGGCCGAAGCCGCCGAGCGTGCTCGTCGCAATGCTGAGATTGAAGCTATCGAACTCCGTGAGCAGCTCAACGACGCCTCTGCTCAACTGAACGCTGTCCAGGGTATCAAGAGAAAGCTCGAGGGAGAGCTCCAGGCCATTCATGCCGAGCTTGATGAAGCTCTCGCCGAACTCAAAAATCTCGACGAGATGGCCAAGAAGGCTTCAGCCGATGCTGCCCGTCTTGCTGAGGAACTCCGACAAGAACAGGAGCACAGCATGCATGTCGAGAGACTTCGTCGCGGACTCGAGGTCCAGATCAAGGAAATGCAGGTCAGACTTGATGAGGCTGAAGCTGCTGCTCTCAAGGGAGGAAAGAAGATCATTGCTTCTCTGGAGGCCAGAATTCGATCACTCGAGCAAGATCTGGATGGAGAGCAGAGGTATGATTTGAACTAGAGACCAAAGTTTAATGCTTACTTTTAGACGTCACCAGGAGACTGAGAAGGGAGCCAGAAAGGCCGAGCGTCGTGTTAAGGAATGCGAATTCCAGCTTGACGAGGACAAGAGGAATGCCGAGAAATTCACTGAGCTGATTGATAAACTCCAAGCCAAATTGAAGGTCTTCAAGAGACAAGCTGACGAAGCTGTAAGTTTAAGACCCCAGTGTCACAAGTCTCTCTTTTTAGGAAGAGGTCGCCGCCACGAACCTCGGAAAGTACCGTCAACTGCAGGCCGCTTTGGACGATGCTGAGGAGCGTGCTGACATCGCCGAAAACGCCCTTTCCAAGATGCGCAACAAGATCCGCGCCTCCGCCAGTGTTGCCCCAATGGGAGGTCTTGCCCACTCTGCCTCCAGTATGATTACTCGCAGCACATCGCGTCATGACTTCTAAATTCCTCAACCCCCTAATAATCAAAACACTTAATCATGTGTCTTAACTGACATATATGCTGAACTTCTAGTCAGGTGTACAGCTATCAACTTCCCAAAAATGAACATTCTTAATACTCTGATCTTTATTCGAGTTAGACATTGCGGTAGGGCTTGTTGTTTCCACCTCCGACGCCAGCATCGGCACGACGGTCGGGGCAAGAGCAGTACTCGGCGTCCTTTCCAGGGCGCCCCTCGAGTCCTTCATCTCCAGCAGGTCCTTCGGGTCCGGGAGGCCCCTGTCTGCCAGGACCTCCGGGAGGTCCCTGAGGTCCAGGCTCTCCGGGAGGTCCATTGAGACCATTCTGGCCAGGAGGTCCCTGAAATCCTTGCTCTCCCTTGGGTCCCTTGGGTCCAGGACGACCAATTGGATGCTCTGCGTCGCGTCCCTTCTCTCCAGGAGGTCCAGGCTCTCCGATTTTTCCGAGGGGTCCAGGTCCGCCTTGCTCTCCAGGGTGCCCGGGCTGTCCATCACGTCCAGGATTTCCATCGTGTCCCTTAGGTCCATTGAGACCACGAGGTCCAGGGCGTCCGAGAGCTCCAGGAGGTCCGGGAGGTCCAACGGGGCAGTAGAAGCAACCAGAAGAGTCACGGCTGGGAGCAGTGTCTTCAGCATCAACTCCGGGCTTTCCGTCTTGTCCGGGGTGTCCCTCAGGTCCAGGGTTTCCAGGGGCTCCCTTAGGTCCGGGTGGTCCAACTGGGCACTTATTGTCAGCGGCGCAGTTGCAGCTAGGACCTGCTCCGCTGGCTCCATTGGGTCCGGGATTCTGGTTGAATACGGGAGGAACCGAAGGAGGGGCTCCAGAAGGAGTGGCGGGAGATCCGTCATTGACAGGATGGCTAGTGGGATGAGATTCATCATACTGACGACGAACACGCTTGGCCTTAGTACCGAGAACCATGATATCGCGCCACATATCGTCAGTGGAAGCCTAAACTCATTAATAAGGGGGTGCTAACTAAGCTACTCACTCTGAAACCTCCCATTTCGGATTCCAGCTCAACCCAAAAACCATGAACATCGTTGTAGATGGTGGACATAGCCACAAGGCAGGCGATCAAAGTTACGGCCGAGACCGAGGTAGCCACCAAAGTGGCAGTTTGGACTTTCATGTCTACAAAACGACTGTCAAAGGGAAAAAGTTTAAACTAACCCTTGGGAGGGTCGAACAGAGTCGATGACGATCAGCTCCCATCTGCCGCTTTTATAGGAACATTTGGGTCAGTCCGGGAAGAGAATATGAGTCCAACGGCGCGCGCGAGAGACAATGCTTTCAAAAGAGCGCGCAGCATGCGCTTACGAAGTACTTTTCAAGAGGGCGGAAAAGCCCGTTCTTGCCTAACATTCCGAGGAGGGGGAAATACTTTTACTTTCTTGTGCATCTGATCTGAGAAGGCATTTAATAAGAAAACGGTCTCTTTTCTGCGGATCACATTTTTATCCATTTGCCTTCGCAATCACATGTAGCACAGCTGTCTCTTTTTCCACACAGCAGTACTTATTAGGCGGGTTGCTGGACGAATCCTAGAAGATCTTTTTGCCCGTAGCGCTACGCGGTGGTTTGGTTTAGCGTTGGCTTAGTGCGCGTGAATAACTTAGAAAAAAAATTGGCGTCGATATGTTAGAAAATAAAAATTGAAAGAAAAACATTTTTCCAAAAAAAGGCAGATTACTCTTGATCTCCGTTACCCAGGCTGGATTTCAAAATCTACCTATCCGATTGATCTCAAACTTTGGCTATAGGTTCATAATCCGCCCTATCCGCAAACTTTCAGAGCGATTAGATAACCCTGAATCAGTCTGCTCACATGGGGTTTTTGGATGTGGCCTATTTCTCGCAACTTCAAAACTGCCCCATCCAAACCACCAAGGTATTAATTTCTCAACATTCCGAGAAAAAATAAATTTACTTTCTCAAATATGTACAGTAACTGAAAGTTCCAAATATTATTTAGAACGGCGTGGAGCAGACGGTGCTGTTTGTATAGTGGGCAATGCTTCCCAGATCACATGTTGGTTCAGGCTTGGGAAGAGCAAGCTTCAAAAATGAGCCTCCGAATGAGTAGTTGAAGGCTACCCACTAAAGTTGAGTATTAGACAAATCATAAGGAGACTTGCAGTTTGTGGAGGCATCATGCAGCTGATAGCGGCTACCAAAACGAAAAAGAGAACAGTACGGATCCTAAAACAGTAGGAACTGAGAAAGTACAAAAGGACACGTACATCTTTCGACTTGGAAGAGAAGTGTATCTGGCGAGCACAGGCGGCAAGGAAGCGGTCAAACAGCAGGAACCGGACTAGAGCTGACGTGACCGGAGGCAAGCCGGTATCGAGCAAACGTCCGTGTCTGAAAAAATGAATTGCACTATATCCGTTTGACAGCATGACAAAGAAGAGGGCTATTTTGGTTCGGTAAATCTAAAGACTATAGAAACTTTTCGGAGAAATGAGAATGAGAAAACGAAGACATCATACAACTTTTTGTTTTATGTTTCTGTGGTTAACCGCTGGGGAAGAAATACAAAAGAAAGAAATGCTGTAGAAACGCCTTCGTCATAACTTCCTAGTTTAAAAGACCCTGTTAGAGCATCAACAACAGTTCTGAAAATACGCTTCTTTTTCCTGATGCTCTTTGTCTTCTTTTCGACAACTGTTGATCATGCAGCTAGAAAATTTTTAGGAGCCAATCCAACGTCCGCCTAATGAGTTCTGCCATGTTGGAAGAGGTGGTGACTGCTTCAGATGTGATTGCAATGAAAAACTACAATGTAGAAAGGGCACATGTAGATAATATGTATTCCGAATACAGTGAAATGTTAAAAGGTTGTATCTGTCAGTTACTTGGATTTAGAACAAGGATGAGTTGGTGGACCGATCAAAACGAACTCAAACCCGTGAAATACACTAATCTTTGAGGATGTTTGGCTTAGAAAACGCTGCTTGCAACTTTTCTTGCCTTAAGCTTCTGGGGTTAGTTCCGATTGTAACTAAGGTTCACGACAGAGGCAGAATCTGGTATTTTGTCTGCCAACTATCATTATTGTGCCACAGACATTATTGGCTTGCGGGATGAAAACTGATTTAAAAACCGAAATGTGATAACCATCTTCTTGGTGGCAAAAGGTGGTTGAAGTGCACTATTACTCTAAGAAAGAAAAAAAGGTTACTATGAAAGAATGTAAAAGAGAAATGAGGGAAAACAGCCGTTTTTGTGCTCGCAAAACACATAGAGACTTAGGAAAACTCGAACAGCTGATAGTTCATAACACTTTGAATACCATTTTATACAAATACTTGTCCTCGTAAAATGGTAATTCCCATAAGGGCTCACAATATTTATGATCCGCTAGACGTGTGAATAACACAAGTCAATGCTGGAACTGTCTGATCAGTGTTTTGAATGTTCCAGTTTGCATACGACTTTCGAAATTGCTGTTTACTCGAATCTACCAAATAGCATTCTTGGGCACAATGTAGTTTGTTTAACAACTGTCTAGTCGTCACGTTTAATCGCAACCTATTCTCCCTCCCGAGTCAGTTTAGCGCCTTTTCCAACTCCCGACCTATTATGTTTATCCAGCCTGTTTGCCATTCCGTTCACCATAGTTTTAGCTGTTCTCGTGCCAGCCTCCATCTATTTGCATGGCTACTGATTCTCCCTGAGAGAGATGAACTGTCCCTCATTGTGGATCATTTCCCCCTCGGTTTTCCACCTCCCTCTCACTGACTCATCCCGCTTAAAACCGGTTCCAGCCAGATGCAGACATTGTTATTTCATAGTCTTTCATCTTTTGCGTCTCTTGCTGGTGGATTTCCGGTGAAAATTTCCCCTTCTCCTGGTTTTTAATGGCTCAACGTCATGTTTAACTAGATAACTGGCTCTCTGATAACTCGGAGAGGCACCTTTTTGTTCTGATAACGCCCACTTAAATTCAGGCAGTTTTCGAATCTGTTCCCTTTTCCAGACACATTAATGATCTCTGTCTATTGTGTGGGATAGATAAACATTTCTTTTGGTTATAACATCTTTTTCGTATTTAAGGCTTCGCTTCAGAATCATCGTTCTATTTCAGATGCGATTCTTCAGTTTGCTTTTCACTGTCTTCTTCATCATTTTGGCTACGGTCTCCTCAGTGGTAAGTTCCCGTTCATTATGTATAGGAACAGTGGTTCAGAGCTCTTTCAATGTCCCTCCGACCGGCATGTGCTTCACTGACCGTGGAGGCGACTGCTACCGCTGTGACTGCGCCAAGCCTCTAACGTGCAAAAAGGGCTCCTGTGTATAAAGAGACGATTCGAATAGAATTAACTGTATGCAAGTGTTTTTATCTTCCAGCTATTGCAGCGGCTGCAGCTGTTGGCATTTATGAAACACAGGTTAGGATGCTTAGTTAACCGAGAGTAAGTATGTTTTTGCAGTGGGGTAGTAGAACAGTGACATTGGGAAAGAGACGATCATTAGCTAAAGACTGAACTTAAAATTTTCGAGGTCCATGATGGGACCCAGATTTTCGTTTTCGAAAAACCTTTAAAAAATTGGCTCACTGCCGCTATTCGTTGGAAATGGGCTATACCGGAGCATAATGGCACAGACATTGGGCGTTGGTGACTAGACAGATTCTGGCTGAAGGCGCCCATGACTTTCCCAAGCGCATCGCCATCTTCTAATCTTCGTGCTCCTATAGATTAGTGGTAGATCGACGACCTTCGGACCTCATTTCCTCTTGGTGTAGGCGCGGGCTCGAATTCTCCCGGGGATAAGTTTTTGTTTTGATTCTTTTAGTGTTTTCAGATATTACATAGCGTTTCTGTTCATCCTGGAAGCTGGTGAGTTCAGCAGAAACTAATGGTCTAGAAATTAAATGTTTTTTGCTTACAACACTGTTTGCCTGGTTTCTTAGTTCAGACGCTGGTTATTCGAGACGAAAAGTTATATAGGTTTCGACAGTACATCCCATAAAATAACCTTATCAAAATGACCACAATCTACATCAGCTTCACCAAATACTAGTAACGGTTTAGTCCACATCTGATGGGCCACCTCCGATCAATGCGTTTTTAATTTCCCGTATTACTTCGACCTGACATCTGGTTCTCGGCACTTAATGCCTCTGACTCGGTTCGAGAAGCCCATCGGCATTTGATCTGCTCCGTGACCTGCTTTCCAGTCAGCTATTAGTAGTTCTCTCTGCCTAGCTAGCCATCCATCATGACAGATGGAGAGATAGTTGTGCCAACTCATTTCCAAGATTCCTGCAAGTCTCTTAAAAGCTCAGTCCTCTTTTTTTATTTACCTATCTTGTTGCGGACAGGTGTTCTCCCATGAGAACCCTGATCAGCTGCGGTTCCTAATGATGGATCAGTCTTAATCTCACTTGAAAAGAATCAGTTGTTCTCTCGAGGTGTTTATTGCTCAATTTCCGCCTCATTTTCATTTTACTAAACGTTTGCAGACATGTATTTTGAAGACTCACTAGTTTTATCGAATGGCTTGGAAAAAAGCTTAATAGGAGCAACATATTGTGTCTTGGGTATGTACAACACAAGTTCTGGAGGTCACCTTTTTCAGCACTCCTCGGCACCAGTTTAAACCTTGCCACCCTGACAATGCTTCCGGAATGCGAGACCGCACTTACCAGGCCTCTTTTTGTTTTTTCGTCAGTCCAACTCTTAGTGAACATTGTAGGGTTGTTCTCTGTTCTCGTACCTGTACCATACATGATAGGTGAGAATTCTTTAATAACTATTTATCCGTTTCAGCAATCAACAAACCATATTTCCTCAACCCTATACTGGTCAGTGGACCAGGAGTTGTGTTGACAATGTGTATTGTGATATCCTTCGTGATACAGTTCTACATCTGTTTCTATAGGAACATCCAAGTTGTTTTCGCAAGCTACGCGTAGTCTTGTTTTGTACTAGGTAAATTTCAATTTTCAGAGCCAAAATGTTTCCCGACTATGTCATTCATATACTAAACTTCGGTGCTTTCCTGTTTTCACTTATCAAGATGACGGATATTACAAATGTGGCTCAGTAAGTTTGGGGAAAACACCGAGCTAGTTTTTCACCATCCTAAAAGTACAGAACAGCTGGGAACACTTACAGAATCAAAACAAAAAGTTTTGTTCCGGGGAAGAGTCGAATTCCTGTCTATTTCAAGGGGGAACTTTCGGAATACGGAAAAACAAAAGATTGCGAGGAAGCGCTGACCGCTTTTAACCAGAATCTATCTACCCGTACTGACCGTATAATCAAATTCTAGGCACGCATAAACCTACTTGAATGAGAAATAGAAACTGTTTTTGTATATTCGCTATGTTTCAGTGCTCGTCGGTTTTCAATATCTACCTTGAGCTGGCATCAGACTCCCGAAGAACAGTTGAGTATTCTCTCAATGGTCGTCTATGCTTCAATGCTGGGTCTGATGTTTTACGGCCTCGCAATGTTCGATCTCATTTATCAGTGGGTTTCCTCGATGTCAGCCAAAAACCTTTTCAGATTGATTTATGTCAAGCGGGATAAAGACGACATCAGTCCAACACCTCTGCGAAGAATTATGTCACACATTGCCTACCTCAGTTGCGATATCATCTACTGTTTGCTGATGATAGTCCCTTCTATCAACGGATCGTTTCGCATCTTACATTCACTGATCACCGTCTATGGAACATGCATCTGGCCAACCATCTCACTCTTCATCTACTCGCAACATGTAAGAAGGGTTTGTTCACGCTTATTTATCATCGCAACTCTTCTTCAGCAATTGTCCTTTCGCATTTTTCTCATGATAAGGATCTCGCAGTTGAGTGGGCCTGACGGAAGGAACGTCAGGGCCGAGTCGAGAATGAGGTTCCCGTAACTGCTGTTGTGATACGGATAAACAGATCTTTTATGAAAGACGAATGAAGAAATAAAGTGTGCGGCGTTTCTTGTTCTATCCTCCTTCAAAATAAGAAGTTGAGGACATGGCAAGTCTCTGTCGAAATTTTATCAGACCTCAAGATTACAAAAAAATAATGTAGCCCTTAAAAACTAATGCTTCTAGCCTAGTAAAACAACTCGTTTTGAGAACCACATTTGTCACGTAAACTATTGACAATGTGTGTTCACTATATGAGCTTGAAGCACTTCGTTTAACGAGACTTGGGAAAAGATCGGTTTTTGAGACATGATGCTTCAAAGAGCTTCAACGTCGCCTGTGTTTTACAAGAAGCTGACTGAAATCAGAAGCTAAGATTGTGTTGCATACTTCGAAAACATGACTGGAATAACGCACGCATCTTGCTGGCAAAATGTGTTACCTAACTCAACTCAACAAAGTGTCTCTATCCATACTTGCCTTCTCATTAAATTTGAGGACAGCTAATTTGCTGAGTGACCAACCGGTTAGCTCTGACGAGCCCATCAATTCTCGACTCGCCCATCGTGCTGAAGGTCATAGCAACTCACGGTTATCACTGACAACGATCCCCCTGCGCAGTTTGCGGCAGCCGGCTGTGTCTTCATTCTACGTGGGAGGAGTGGCCTCCCAATTAGAGTGTCATTCATCATTAGACTGTACACCGTCCCCTCTCTCTCCGACTCACTTTACACCCCCTGTAAGACAGTCCGCTCTCGCACAGGAGGACGTCCTCGGGAACATCCGTGGTGTCCTCACGTGTCCACTTTACTCATCATCTTAACACTTTTATCAGTCTCTTTTTCTTAACAAGGTCTTCATTACATTATGTTTGTCTAGCAGCTGACTTTTTGTCAGACGGTCCTGTTAGGATTATCACTTAATGACCTTAATGATCTCATTAACGAACTCTCTGTTGGTGTTACATTCTTTAAGAACTCAAAAAGACACAAATTGTTGTGATCTCCGCGCAAGTGTCAAAACGTTCGTTTTTGTTTTGTTGATAACTTTATCAGTAATCAAAATTTCTCAAAGGGACTATATATTTGCGCCTTTTATGGCTCGCTCCCCTTCTCCGGAAGACCTCATAAATTATACCCGCATTATCTGTAATGGTCATCAGGTGAACGTTGTTTTAAGATGGCGCGCCGCGCAGATTAAATGATCTCATTACCACGCTAACTATTCACCCCATAACTCAAGACATTTAAGGGAAGCTAGCTTTAGAAAGGGATACGGTCGGTGGCTACGATTCGTCGCCAACCTCATTAGAGAGGAGCGACGGTGGGTTACGGTCTCTCTCCTTGTCTGTCTGAAAGACGGCGCAATTTGTCTCTCCCCGTCCGCATCCGCTCCTCCCGATCGATCATTCGGATCTCGTTCCAAATCGACGTTTGATAACGCTAACAGACCAGTTCCTCCTCGTACCACACTCTCCGCTTCCGTGATATGATGCCTGTAGCTTGGGAGAGTTCGTGGAACAGTTTAGAATGTAACTGTTGAAAAAGAAGGGTGAAAGTACATGAAGAAGGCCCGAAGGGCTTGCTGGAGAAACAGACAAATACATAAAACGACAGTTCGTAATCAAGATATTACCCAAATAACTTTTCAGTTACCAGCTAGTTCTCTTATCTATTGCCTGAAAGAGCTCTGTCCTTTTTATTTTATTACCCGAATTCTACTCGGATGCCGAAGTCTTGTTTCAGTGAAGCATGGCAAACACCTAACAATCCTGGCTACTAACATGGTCTCTTAACTCTTCCTTCAAGGGAAGAACCAAAAAACATTAATACTGAAATCCATATTTTTAGGTATGAACAACATCTTGGATCTATTTTGTCTCCCCGTAGAGGATGCAACCGACGAGCCGACTACTTCTTCTTCCTCGGACGGTTCGGAATGTCCTTCAGATGGTGCTACTCCGAACTCGGAGAACTTCGACTTTCTTGCCCAGCTTTTATCCAATAGTCCCAGATTGCCTGTGAAGAGAAAAGGGAGGACACTGGCTGAAACTGTCGAAATCTTGAAGAAACAAAAAGAGGCTAAAGTGGAACAGCCGTCTCCGACTGAATCCCCTGTAGAATCTCCTTCTCCATGCCCGACGCCTACTCCTTCTCTGGTAGCCTTTAATCTGCCTGTATTTGGTCCGAATGGTCATGCGGCGGCAGAACGTCTAGCTTCGATGGTAGTTAAAGAAAAAGAGCAACAGTTGGCTGCAGTGATAAGCTACGAGAAGGAGAAGGAGGTGAAGAACCAGATCAAGCAGATGACCAACCAAATCACTGCCGAGTTTGTACTCTCACTCGTGTTTGTAAAAACAAGGTTTCAGAGTAGCACCGAATTCTCCCGACGACGACAAACGCTTTGCCTGTCAGATTTGCAACAAGAAATTTGCCAACAAGTTCCTTCTCAACAAACACATATTCATTCATACAGGATTGAGACCTCATCAGTGTCCTGATTGTCATAAGGTGAACCCCTTTTGCTTCCGATAACTAACAATTTTTAGAGTTTCAACAGAAAAGACAATCTTCTTCGACATAGGAAAACACATACAGTACCACTGAAGGAGGACCGCAGCTCTCTAAGTAAGCGATCCAATAAATATCCGACTGTAATCTGATTTTCAGTCAATCCCATGTTGTTGGCGGCTGTAGCGCCTGGTAGGACAGAATTATCCGGATCAAGTGAGTAGACTTCCATAAATCAAAAGTGACAGTGTTCAGCAACTCCCGAATCTCTTCTTATGACATTATTTGCGGCTCATCAGCAGCAACAAGTTTAAATATGGTGCCATTCTTCTGCTAAATGGGTGTTTCTTCACGGGCTTCTCACGTTGGTTGCTCAATTATCTGTGATATTTTAGAGCAATAAATTGTTGTGCCAATATAGTATATGGTTTCGATGTTATTTCAGATGCGTTTACCAAATGTTGAAACGATGTCTTTCTGCACATCAGCTATTTGGTTTAACTTTAAAATGAAACCAACTCTGGACTGCATAACGCCATTGACAGAATTTTGATTGAAAGATTTTCGCTCAAACTGCCCATCAGTATTACTGACTCAGTAGAATTGATAGCACTTAAAGATTTATTCACGGATCCGCAATGTACAAATTTTGTCACCTCATACCAAGTTGCGTACGGCTTGTTCCACTTTGTCGAAGAACTTCATCGCAGCAGTCTTTTGGTTTGTTGGCAGCGAGTTCTCCCATTCTTGGATTTTGGATTTGCGCTGCTCGGGATTGGTGGCGGACTGAAATACTATGCTCTTTAAAAGATTAGTCCTACTTTGAGTCCCTCATTGAGTTTTGCCAGACTGTCTTCATCAACTCCCTCTATCTTAATGTCCATGACGATTGGAGGAACGCTGGCATCTGAAACACACTATGCATAGTTTCTAAAAAGTTACCAACCGTCGTGGTCAGCTAGCACGAAAGTAACTGCAAAAAGAGCGAAAAGGCCGAGCAGCTTGAACATGTTTCAAACCGAGCGCTGATCCAGCCAGTGATCTGGTCAGAGTCATGCTCGGTATTTATACTGACTCTAAGTACAGCTCTGTTTACGTAAACAAGTCGAGCGACTGAATTGAGAAAGTGGAGACAGACCGGATAATTTGCCTCAATGTAGGCGCTGATTTTCCGCTGAGGCGAAAGACTATTCAGGGGGGTATCCCCAAAACTATTGAGAGATTAATTAGATGATCAGTGATTAGATCTTTTGCTCCTGCATTCGACAAAATAACAATTCCGGCACGTGCCGACAGGTATTAGGTTACTTGTTGATGTGCAAAAGTTGATGACTTGAGGAGTTGACATTTGAAAATCTATTGCTGCATAAGAACAACTGAGATCGCTATATACATACACAAAAGCAGATGCGCGAAACAGAAAACCTGTACATAAAGTGACAGTTAAAGTAGAGAAGTTCGTCGCGTTTCCAAGAAGCAGAAACTTTGGTATAAGTGGAGACATTTTGAGCTGAGAGCCGTGTGCATTTTCCGGTATCGTTGAATAGCGGGGGAGCGAGAGAGTAGAGGTCTTCATAACTGTCCACGTGAGCGATTCATTGAAGGAAACTGAAAAACGTTGTACTTTCAGTATGATTTGTCGGTCACTACTTGGACAGAAGCGGTCGGGAGCGGCGGACGAGCCAGATAGTTGTTGGTATCAAGGTGGCGCAAAAGATCACTGCTGGTACAGTGCATGGGTTGCGCAGCTTTTTGAGGAGAAGATGGCTAGAAATGAGAAGTTTTTAACGTTAGGTGTCAGGTTAGTATGTGAGTGCATAGTTTGGGTGACATAGTAAGACCCTTGCCAACTGTTCTGATCAATACAGTAACTATTGCCACTTCTAAAAACACAGCGAGCAAAGCAAAAGATGCTGTAAGGGCCCAAGGTCTACCACCGAGCTATCAGAGTAGTGACAGCAGACGATTGCATTCGCAAGGAAAGGTGCTTGTCACCGCCAACCAGAACAACGCTATCAGCGTTTATTGTCTGTGCCAACGATGCCGGTATAGTCCATTTCCAGCGAAGAGCGACATGTCGAAGGACTAACTGCTTTCGCGCCAATCTATTCGAATACAATTGGCGCGAAGAACAAAAATGTGTTTTTGCTTTTTGCAATTTTAGTCGGTTTCAGGAGTTTTTTTTCTCTTGTTTTGATATTGTTTAAAATTCTACTATCAAAAAGACCTACTAGACAACAAATTGACGGAAAAATTGGGCAAAAACATTGGGCAAACAAAAGCTGAAAACTTGAAAAATGAAGCTCAGCAAACGTTTTTTTTTCAATTTCAGCGATTTATTCCAGTTTTTTTCCAATTTTGTTGTCAAGTAGGTTTTCAAGGACCCTGAATTCGAAGGCGAGCTCAAAACTTAGAAAAACGCCTCAATAATGGCTGAAATGGCGAAATATAGATTTTTTGGGGAAGTTCGTGACAGGACCCACTGCCGCTCTTCGTTGGAAATAGGCTATGGCTTAGTGGTTAAAGCGGCGCCTTGGGACCTTAAGGCCCCGGGAGCAGACAGGGGTACGATTCTCCTGTGAGGTAGAAGTTTTTGTTTCTATTCTTTTGCTGTTTCCGACTAGTTTGAATATCTTAGAAGATAGAAACTCGATCCGTTGTGGTTATTCAATGTATTAGGGTAGGAGCCTCTTTAAGTAAACGCTGTAGTCGAAATTGCCAGAACATTGCTCCTACCCTAATAGCTTTGCGGTTATTTTTTGAAAACAAGCTGACAAATTTATCCATACTTTGGCGGTTTTACATGTTAGAAATGGTATCAAAATGATGAAGATTGGCACTGAGAATTTGACTTACCAAAGACTCCGAGTAGCGAGGATTCCCAAGCATATCACGAGATTCGCTGATTTCACGAGCAATGCGGTCCATGAAATCATCCAGGTCACTGGAACAGAATCCTAGTTTGGCTATTGGAACGTGACTTACGGTGTAGCAGCCTGGACCGACTCCTGGACCTGAAGATCGTCCAGCTGACGAATGCAGGAGGCCTGACAGAGAGGACCCGAATCATCCCCGGCGACGACGATCACAGCATGAACAAAGCGCGGTCGTTCCAAAATAAGCTCGGCAGATTCTTCGGCTATTTCGTCCACAAAGGATTCCAGCACTAGCTTGAGCATAGAAGAGTCGAAACCCATAATTTCAGTGAAGTCGCTGGAAAGACAACGATGAGAAAAGTGTCATGAATTTCAATTAATTATGCCAAAAAGAGCAAAAGATTGAGTGTATAAACACACGGTTGCTTCTGCTATCGAACAGTCAATCAACTATTTTCTCCAACCAATAGCTAGGGCACATCACACCAGCCTGACAAAATATGCATACAAACTCGAAGCTAGACAATGACAAAAATGCAGCTAAGAAGTAGAAAGACAGAATTTAGGATGATAAACAACAAGATGGACTGCTGCCAGTTAACAGTGAAACTGTTTTCGCGCTGAGACCACCGTGAGAATGGACGCTGCCATCCGATTCCACTGACGCAATCTTTAGACGTATCTTAGCCTGAAGTGGGGGTCAAATTGTAAACAACGAAAAGCCTACGCAAATGCTAGTATGTGTTCGTTTCCTATTCCAGAGAGGAGGAACGGGCTACTGAATCAGAAAGAAAATGACCGACGTGTCCAAAACAGCAATCATCGGGCCAGGCCTTTTTTCTCCTATATACAGCCCCGGGGAGAGTGCGAGAAAATGAGGCGTACATGTCAAATTCACGAGCTGACTATTGTGTGGCTTTCTGGCGAAAAAGCTGGGAAAGATATTGTTGGCAGATATGCTATCGTTCGCGCGCGCGAACGGCAGTTCCAGTGAGGAAACCGGTATCTCGTGAAGACCAGCAGTTTTCTGACCCAGGGGAAACACACCTGCCTGGAAAGAGTTTGCGAAAGTGCACTGATAAGGAGAGTATCCGAAAAGAGAGATGGAGTGATATAAACAAAGCCTCCTCAACAATAACCCGATCGATGCACATGTGGAATAGGGACACAAAGCTGCGCGGAAAAGGATGGTGTGCGTGAAACAAGCAGTATTTGCAGAGACGAACTCGCAGGGAAACACACCTGCTCTATTGTCTGCATCCGTGCGCCTTGTTCTTCACACTGCATAAACCGATGCTCATATAAATAGACAAGAAGTCGCCGAACGAACCAATTACAACAAGCTATTGAATAAGATCAAGAGGTGAAGGTGTTTGCGCACGGAAGGAGAGGCCATATTTGATAAGGTATCGCTTTCGAGAGTGACGGTGCAACCGACTTCGGTTGGAAACGTTCCTATTTTGCCGAAATTCCCGAATTGGACTGAAATTCATGATAAGCAACCGTAAAAATGGGTTCGAGGAGGAGACTTTGAGCGAACATTGGCATTCAGGCGGCGGGTGGACTGGGTCCAAATATCTAACTGAAATGAGCCGTCTGTGACGCAAAAGGAGTCATCTTTCTCCATTAACGCCTAAGATTTCCGTTTTAAGTCGGGAAGAAAAGGAAAGAAGAGGAGGTTTGGCGTGCGTGTGTGGCCATCCCAGGTCGTCCCGACATTTGCGTAACGATGCCCATTTACGTCCTCCCCCACATAGATTCTCCGAAGAAAATGTGGGTGGCTGTAAACATGGGGGTCAAAAGAATGTGCAAGGAATACAGATGATGTGCCCACGGGGGATAGGGTGACATACTCGTTCCGCCAAAAAAAGAACAGAAAAGGAAGAGTCATTAATCTTGAGAGGCGAACGGAAGTACGTGCCAGCTCGTCTGTTCAACCATGAAATTAGTTGCTGTTTGGTTTCAGAGCTGATAATCAGAGAAGGCCTGACTCTCGAATTAATGATCAGATCGATTCACCCCCGCCCTGATTGGATATCAAAGGCCGACATGTGTCCTTGCATCAAATTATAATAACAATATACTCTCATTTCATTTTTGCCCCGTGTCTCCTACACTCAATCATTTTTTCAACTAATAAAAATGATCAACTCAGTCAACTAATAAAAGTATAGTCTCACCTCTTCGGCTCAACGTCTTTGCCATGCTGGAAGCACATGTTGTCAGCTGCTGGGCGAACCTAAAACAGTGTAGATCAAGATAGGGAATCGGAAGATGGAGGATACGGAAAAAGTTACTGTTTGATCAAAGGGTAAAGAGAAAGAAACGCATGGAAAGACAGAGAAGAGGACAAGAATAGAAAGTAGACAAGCACCTGCATTGTAGCGCTACACGGTTCGTCGTAATCCGTTTACCGAAGGAGATGCTCCCTGACCCTGTGTGTGGTCTCTACGCGGTAAATAATGAGGAGGAGTAAGAAGATTAAGAGGTAAGTACTAGCGGCGCCTAGGTTAGAGACTGTAGGACCATACACCGGGATCATCTTCGTCGTCAGCTTCATAAAAGGCTATTGTTTACGGTCATCGCCACAATCCGATTAGCTCTTTTTTGTGTGCAGATCATGACAGAGGAGAAAGGAGGTCATCCTCCAGAGTGGACTGAAAAAAGACGCTCTGTTTTAGCACCTCATTCATATTAAGACTGGTCCATACGGACGTTAATTGGTACTAGAACCGGGAACGGCAAAGCTTATGGTAGAATCAAAGGCCTCTTTCGGAAATGACGACGAAAGGAAAGAATTGGAAAGTACAAAGATTAAAAGAGATACTAAATAAGTAAGGTCCATGGCAGCTATACACCGCATGGTTTGACAAGGCATCTTTTCAGTTTAAAAACACGTTTTGGAATATGCTAATACTTCTGTGGAGGTAACCGAACCTTGTATTCACCAAAGTTGTACAATGTTATAGGCAACTACTCCGAAAAGTATTGGTAGTGAGGGGTGGGTTTTGTCATCTATCTTGCGATTTTTGACTTGGTCGGAAACAGTACAAAAGGTTCGTATCATAGCATTCATATGGTGATGAAGTTTAGCAGAAAACATAGGTACAAGCTCAAACGTAAGAAACTGGTTGCATCCTACTTCCGCAAGCGGAAAAAGCTGATCGAACTAAAATAGGGCAAGCAGCCTTTGGCATTGCGGTTATGTGAGGGTGCTCGAATGGAATTATCCCTCGTATGAGTCAGAAACGACCGCGACCTGTTTTGAGACAGCCGACTGGTCCAACTTTTGTCCACTTGGCTGAATAAAACAATGACCTACAGTCTGCAGAGCTCTGCTCGGAAGTGTGACCCAACTTAAGCTGTTAAGGGTTCGTCGAGCAGTAAACATACGTGATAAGCTTTTGGGGTGATCTTTCGAAGAAAAATAATAACCTGAGACAACAGTGGCCTCTGCGTGTGTGAATTTTGGTGCAGAGCGCTGAACGAGGAAATTGAACGTGTTTGTGGCGAAATGCTTTTCGCGCATTTTATTGCGACAACTGCGCATTTTGCAGACAGTCATCCGGCAATTACCGTAAATTCTATGACTGTAAAAGTATAGTAAAGAGAGTGGAAAGGAACGCCGAGAATTCTCGACAACTGGCCTGACGATAGCCAAGGTGAAGACTCGAGGGCAGAAAGGGACAATCTGCTAATGTGACAAGTTTAACAAGCGGAACATAAAATGTTCGCAGCTTTAAATTGGCCATGGATTGACGTGTTCAAGAGAGTGAGAGAGTCTCGCTCTCCGTATTCACGTAAATTGAATATAAATGGAACATCGTGAGCTCCTTTTCTCGGCTCAGAACAACAATTTGTTGACCAAGTGGCATGCAAATGAGCCAAAGAGAGACAGGGGGAGAGAGAGGTCTCGAGGAAATGATCTTGTTCTGAGACTCACTAACCACTCAGCTTGGCAATTTGGCCCCCTCAGCACTCTGGCCAGATTGGACAGAGAAAAACGCATAGGACCTACCTGAACATCAACGTCGACAAAACACCCGGAACGTTTAGGAAAAGCATTATTATGGTTGTTTTGTTTACTGGAAGTTGTCAAGCGTGAGAGAGAAAGAGAGAGAGAGCCGTCTAGGGTGTGAGAGAGGGAAAGTACAAAAGACGAGATCAAATGGGGGAGACAGAACAACAGAACACTTCACATCTTGACATTAGCACAACTAATCCGATGAACATGGGGTCTTGACACGGGCAGTTTGATCTGCTCTCGTTTTCTCGGTCTGTTCGGGGCAGCTTCCACGCTCGCTGGCAAACAAAAGTGTGAACCGTCAAGACGACTTAGTCTACCTATGTAACCAGTGTGTGCCTCTTTAAAACAGTCAACATACAGTTTAAGCGATGTCTGAGGCCAGCGTTCAGAAGGACAGAGGTAAGGAAAAAGAACGCAAACAGGCCCACCCGTCTTTTATGTCATATTACTATGGAAATTGGGTAGCCTCCTCTCCCGGTGATGGGCTTTTGTCTCGCCCCGTTCATAAATCATGCTCAATCCACGTATAAGAAACTAGCTCAGACGCACGAACGCAAGAGGCATTGTCAAAGGGCATTGGCACTTTCTGCTCAAAAATTCAGGAACACACGAGACCAACTTCATTTCCCAAAAAGGTTCAAAAATGAGTTCAGTATATGTCCCTATTCTGTTTGTCACGAAGGAAATTGACCGAAAATTTCCGAATCAATGTATAATCCGCCTTTTGAGCAAGTTCATTCATTTTTGGAAACTGTAGTGATGAGCACATTCTGCGACTGCGCAACACGAGCGATTTCGCTTGAATTGTGGAAAATCCCAGAGTTAGAGACCTATGTAGTATGTTGATAGAGAGAGGTGCATGATAAATGGGCAATGCCAACTTCCGGAACAAATTGTTTTTAGATCTTGAATTTACATTTTCGCAGAAAACTTAAACCACTACGCACGCAGTATGTTTCTCACTGTTTCTTTCGTGTTCATAGCTTTATCATATTTCTCTTAAACAACTTTGTATCGTGGCAGTAAGTTGGAAAGTTTCGTGCAAATCACTTCTCAAAGTAGCATTGCTCGTCATCCGAAATGTAGTCACCGAACTCGAAGTGATACACGTCGAAGAGCGCCGCTTCCCATCGCTTAGCCATTCGTGTTTTCTCTTCTATTGTTGTATTACCCGAGAGGGTGTTGAGGACCGACTCCACACTGAAAACAGACCAAAAGTTACCAGAATGAGAAACTCTTACCTCGAGAGGACAACCTTCTTCATGTTCCTTCTGTACAGACTTTTGAGGTTGGTAAGGTTGAACTTCAGAGGTCGTACCTCAATGAGAGCATAGTAATAAGCCCGAAATATCTGAATTATGGTCTTAAACCATAAAGCAACCCCATACCTTCATGAAATGATTTCTCCTGGTCCCAATATCAGCCGACGTGAGAATCAGACTGGTAAGATCTTCGGTCGGGTCTCCGAAATGGACGCTCTGATACAAAAACTAGAAAAATAACTTGGAAACTATAACCTCCCAATCAGTTATCTCCACCAGATCACGCTTCAACTCTCCGAAGACACAGTTGTGTGCGGTCAGGTTTCCATGGCAGATGACCTCGCTATAAGGAATCTCCTCATGCTCTCTTCCTTCATTATTCGACAGAGTGTCGAGCTGAAACCCATTTGCGTAATTTTAAAAAACTTAGTATCTGTGTTCGATCAATGACGATATCATTTTGTCGTGATAGTCGGACTCATCTCACTTTTACCGTTTAGAAAACCAGACAAACCTCACCCGACTGGGTTTATTTAGACTGACACCATTCTCATAAAAAAAAATGAAAAATCGCATATAGTACTCTTACCATCTCGGCAACATCGTGTGGCCTGGAAAAGTACTGGGCCAGCTCTCCCGTCACACTCTGCTTCAAAATGCTTGTCACTTCTTGAGAGACTTGCTTTTCGTAGAGTTGTACATTCGTGTAGTTGGCCTTGATAGTACCGTAGAACTGAAATAACCAACTTGATAACAAAACAAATGAGCACCTACCTCTTTTCCCAAAGTTTCCGCAGTCTTCCCATGCAACTTTGCGATATTCTCGGCCACAACAGTCAGTTCCTTCAGCGAAAGTTCATGCTTCAGCTGCTGTCCTTTGGGAACCTGCAATCGTTTCTTGCAGCAGGCGTTAAGCAAACACTTTTACCTGGAGCACAAACACCGAGTGGTTCTGTGTTCCGTCTTCAATTTGAAAGTTAATTTGCAGCTCTCCCACGGGATAGTCAATCTTGTTCGTGCGAACATACTGCAGAACAAAGCGGGAATTGTAGTAGGCACACTGAAACGATATCTTACAAAAATATCAGTTTATACTCACCAGCTTAGCACATTCCTCCAAACTGTTTGTCACCTCTTCGTTGGAATCCTTGACCAGATAGAGACGATAGTGCTTGTCGCTGTCGCTCTAAAATTCGTGATTAATCTCTTCATACTATGGGCATTAACAGGCTCTTATCAAAAAGCAATAGTGGCGAGGAATGTGCTTGGGTTGGACTCAAAATAAGCATTTAAAATTGTAGTAATTGGCGCGCTATTACCTATACAGGACAGTGCGTCGGTCCAGAATAATTTACAAGATGATTTATATTATTTTTATCAAAAATTCTCTCTAATCTGATCGTAGAGTACATGTAAAGATTATAATCAGTATATTCTTTCTTCTTGGAGCCATTAATTTCTGCAACATTATAGTCTTTTCATGCATCAAAGATTTCTCTAAATTAATTTTTAAGCAACCAAAAAAAAATTTCACAATCTGCTACAAACCTATGTAATAAGGATATTTTAAGCTGTTTTGAGAAGCAACCTCGTTCAAAAGCCCTGAACCCTATTGAAGTTTCTAGTAAGATAGTCCTGTAACCATTTTCACTTGCTGGTATCCAGTTTAACTGATGTTTCATTACAAGAAATTCTCTTCCTACCTCAATTTCGACACTGGTCACTCCGAGCATACTCACATGAGGAGGGTACTCCTTGAACTCGGTCAAGCCAAGCTCTTGAGCCACGACCTCTGTCACTCGACTACCCATAGTTCTGAAAGTATTTCGTTCAAAAACGGCTCAAAAAGATCAAATGGCCTGAAGGCAAACGCCTGAATGCATAGTGAAGCGACATCAAGTCGTTTCAGACGTGGGCAAACAGTCGATTCCTTATCACCAGACCTTGTAAAATGTCATGTAAGAATGAGTTGCAAGAAAAATCGATATCAACTGCTCCAGATCCCTCTTTTCCATCCACCAAAAAACTAGATCTTGTTTTTCAGAGAAATCAACAGAATGCGGCACTTGGAAAATGTCTCCTTCACTCACGAATTCACTTCAAGATACATGACTCCGATGCGACTATACTTTCAAAAAGTGTGAGTGTTCTATTTCGAGGCCATAAAATTTCGTTTAGGATGGAATGAGTCGAGAGTTTGACATGGTGGCGAAACATGGCAGTGTCGCCACACTTCTTTATCACAAGGAGTTCAACAAGTTTTTAGTGGTGCGGCAATTTCGTCCAGGTAGGAGGGTCCCGACTTTTTATGTAAGTGAATTTTACAGCTGTTTTCGTCGGCAGAATCACAAAGTTACCCGAAAATCTCGGCAAACAGGTTGAGGAAATCGAGTGGTCTAAGTATGATGCTGAAATCGGATACACCATTGAGCTTTGTGCTGGACTAGTGGATAAGGTTGGTCAAAGTCAAGCTTTTTTTTCCATTTTGCATAGGACCTGCCTGTTGCGGAGATTGCAAAAGAGGAGATCGAAGAAGAATGCGGTTACTTCTTGCCAACAGAGAATCTTCACTTCTTGGCAACTTACACGTAAGCTAACGCTCATTTTGTTTTCTATGATCAGGGGATGTGACGGAGGCAGATAGACACAGTAGATACAACATACGCCCTCACTTTCCTCGCCCCCAGAAGATGTACAGACAGAACACGTTGGGGAAGCAATGACTGCAACCTATTGCTAATTCGCATTTGTGATTCAGGCTTACAAATCTAATGTACTGTGCGGATTTTCCCGAAAAAAACATTTACTGGAAAGTAAGAATAAGTTGGGATAGGACAACCAGCAGCAGATAAAATAGTTCAGTCTGGAAATAGGAGAGAATACAGGAGTCCGATAGGGAATGTGGCTGTCGAGAGACGCCGTTACAGTATGGAACACGCTTAGCTGAGGGAACTTCGCAAATGGAGGCAAAAACAGCTGTCTGGGAAAGTATTTGCGAGAAACGTACGACAAAGAGGCAGAGGGGCAGAGAGCTCAAATTGAGGAGTTTGACGAGAAGACGTTTGAGGGTTACAGATAAAGTGGCGTGAGTGCTAAGGAAGATGAGAAGTATAATGATTTCACATCGACTGTAGACATAAAGATGAGGGAAGATACAGTGATTCATACTGAAAAGACAAGAGACAACAGAGAATCAGAAAACAGAAAGAAACAGGAGCAAAAAAGCATCAGTGCGTTTTCAGAGTAGACGCTGAAGAGTCGGACTCCCAGCAGTTTCTCTTCTACGCCGAGATCGAAGAGAAGTACAAGAAGACCGAAGGAGGAGGCAACATTGCAGAAGGAGAGCAGATCACCAAAATCTTTCTTGGTGTCGATGAAGCCAGGAAGTACATGTTTGAAGAAGAGAGTCATGGACCTCCCGGAGCCTGTTTTGCCTTCCAATGGTGGTTCAAAACCAAGCCAGAGGATCGCTTCAAGCCATTTGTAAGAATGTTGATTATTTCCTGACTGTTTTTTGAGGTGTTCAGGCAGAGCCTCAGTACATCTGGGATCCGGAGATTGAAACAAGGATGACCCACTTTCATGTGGAGAACAATATGAAGTCCAGTCGACTGCATCCCTTTAGAATGTTTTACACTCTGGTAAGAAAAGCACCTATCCATTTGAACGTCTTTCAGCCTCCAATAACCAGGAGTTGGGATCTAGCTCCATCTTCAGACACTGTTGTACTTTTTGTTTACAAAAAGGACACAGATGAAATTCTTCTCACACAGCGATTCCGACCAGGTTTGGTCGCTTTTTACAGGTCTATTGTGTTTTTACAGCAAAGTTCATCTTGAACACCATAAAGATGGTAAAGAATGACTACAAGGCAGTTGACTGGGACTCCATCGAGCAGACAAGAGCCTACACACTGGAAATGTGCAGTACGCACACCGATACGATAGCTGGAGCAGAAGAGAGAGTAATACCTCATAGTTTTCGACTTTTGACATTTAATTTTAGGTTAAGACGTGTTTAGAAGTGAAGCTAGGATACAAAGCTCCCTTTGTTAGATTTATCACTTCTTTCATGTAAGTTTTTATCATATTTTCCAAATAAAGTTCAGTACCGGGATTTCGATGAGCGGCGATCGTCAACGAGTCTATTACACAGAGGTCGATGAATCTTG
Source organism: Oscheius sp. JU75 (assembly GCA_037178855.1). NCBI lineage: Eukaryota > Metazoa > Nematoda > Chromadorea > Rhabditida > Rhabditidae > Oscheius > Oscheius sp. JU75. Next base: position 8,264,576 of record JASJZC010000007.1, read on the forward strand.
CCGCATACTTGGATTCAAAACGATTCCAGAAATTATTCCAGTAGGTTTTTTCTTTCATTTTGTTTCATGCTCCAACCTTTAGATCTCAATTCCTTTGGAAAACTTACCTTGTCTATTGAGACAGCCTCGCCCGTTCTGTCCTCCAGCAGTTCTTTACATGATCTACCGGTTCATGAACCACACGATGTGAAATAGAAACAAACATGTAGAAATAAAAACGAAAGAGGCTCTGGCTTTTCGTTCAATTTGGTAAAATGCTCAGCCGCTAGAGAGGATGACAAGATCCAACGGGATAGTGTAACTATGAAACCCGACAATGGTAGATTACGAGACCGCATGTATTGCTCTGGACAGTGTGTACAATTTGGAAACGTTGCGCAACTACTTAAACAAGAAAGGTGGTTATCGTAACTTAGAGGGAACTTTAAAAAATCACTTCGGAAATTGACCCACTCTTAAAGATTGGCACAGAAATCGGCTGATTTCCGACACGTTGCTTTTGTAGCCGCAAAGAAACGCTTCAGTGTTATGGCATTCCAATGGCAGAATCTCAAATGTGACCTCCATCGTCAAAGCTACAACCGTAGCCTCATAAGCTCCTTTTCCAAAAATAATCCATTCAGTCTAATATGAAAGTGTAATATTGGAACGATAACCACTTACCGTGTGCTTCACTGACTTTCCAGTAGAATAATCCACCATTGAAGTCAACGAGTCTAAATTGTAGGTAACACGTCGTCCATCGTAGGAATGTTTGACATCAGAATAAATCATTTGTTCCTCTGCTTTCAGTATTGTCCGATAAGTTGAAACAGCATTTTGGGCGAGCAAAATGAATAGTAGTGGCAACATACTGCTGTCGAAAAGCGAATCGCATCTGGTAAGAGAAACGATAATAGCAGTTAGCTGAGTGTGCTTTTTCTTTGAAACTGACTCAATCGTTCAGATAATTCATTCACACGATCACACTCTTTTCTGGCCGAGAATGACTATACCTGTCAGCAAGTTTGTCTTGCACCCTGTAATTTCGCTGCATTATTTTAGTACAGGATGATGAAAGATTTTTTAACGGAATGGACATTCCGAGTCAATAGCTGCAGTAATCCAATGCTCCTAAACGTTTACAGACCAGTCTTGTTCCAAACGAGACTTTCATTAGGTTCCTTTACAAGTCAATCCCCTGATACAGGAGTGAAAATCAACTGAAAGGTGAAACACTGCTCGATGCAGACTGCATTTATATCTGTCAGAATTTGTCAAGTGCTTTTCCACATGTCAAGAACTCGAAAAATGTCTCCAAAAACATCAAGGCCTGCCTGTCTTGACAAATACGTCAAAAAGGTGGGCTATAATATGGAAACAAACATAGAACCATGGCAGAACATTTCTGTGAGTCTGACATCAGCGGGTGCCACGGCAGCTGCCAACTCTCGTGCTGCGACGGCGTCTAGCAGGAGGAAGAGGATAGAGACTGAACTCCTCCAGGAGCTCGCATCTCAGCTATATGACCTCGAGAAAAGCGATGGTTGGTGCGAAAAAAAGGCCAAATATTTATAGATAACAATATACTGAGACAGAAAACAACTTTTCTCCTTAACTAGAGTACTCAAGAATCAGAGTTCTAAACGTTAGTTTGATCTAGCATATTAGTTGCTGCCTTGTAGATTAGATTGCGCTTATGAGTAGGAGACAACCAGATTTTTGTATCGATAGTCTCTAGGATCTTAAAATCTCACATGAGAAGTACGTAGTACTAAATCCTAGAAAGTGAGGGTGAAAGCTCTTAACGAAACCCTAACCCTGGCAACAGAGGAGAAAATGATAAGCTAGAAGAAGGATGCAAAATGAGCGGTTCAACCAAAGTGGAGACGCGTTGGCTTCAAGAATCGATATTATTTACAATAGAAACTGCAAAGCAATGGTCGATGGTTCGCAATTACTGTGGAGTATATCACAAACAGAAAGGAGTAACAGCGAGAAATATTGCTATTCCTGGTATCAACCAAAAAGTCTCAGAGCTAGTGTGGGAAGCTCTAACGCCAAAACATTAGTTACCTCTGTCTACGGGCTGCAAATTTTAGTCAGATATACATGACTTTGGACAATGAGACTCAATCTGTAAAAGCAAATGCTTCTCACAGCTGCAAACTAAAAACTCGTGATTACAAAACTAGTTTATTAGTTTATCCCGCAATTTGTTGAAACTTGGTCAGTTCGCCATGTTGAGCAGTGTTGAACTGCTGAAGAGCTAGTAGCGACTCCTTTAAAATTGTCATGTATTCCTCGGGTGTCTTCTTGCCAAGCCGCTCGATTTCAGCGAGATGCTCGCTTATGACCTGCATATGTGGATGGAGACGTCCCATGTAGAGTCTCATTTCCACAAGCTGCTGCTTAGAAATATCTCCCCGATTGAGAATGTTGTTGATCCTAGCCAGTAAACGGTTGTTATTTCTAAGGTTTTGTTGCGCAGTGGCCAGTTTGAATCGGAACTGTCCATGCTGTTGAATTGTGGCACTTTTCTGGGCTAAAATACTAGACAATAAAGAACTTTAGGACAAATGGTACTTGCAACTCGATTGCGAGTGTTCGCCACAGAGTTTCGTAGGTTTCGACGCTTTGGAACCTCCTTTTTCAGATGCTCGACTAGGCGAATTATCCAATTTACAGGAGCTAAATACTGTTTTCTCGATGTATGCTCAACAACTTACGAAACCATCTCCATCTTCGCCGCCTTCTCTTCCTCTTGGCTTCGGCCTCCTGCAGTTTTCGCGTAGCTTCAGCCAAATCTCGGTCAGCCTGAAACTTTGACACTCCAACTCGTTAAAATAAAATCACCTGGCCGAGATCTCGATCAAGTCGAGCTAGATAATCAGTCACAGATTTAACGTCGCCTGACAGTTTGTTGACTTGAACTTCCAACAATTGAACTTTTTTTACTTCTTCTCCCTTCTTTTCAGTCGTTTGCTGGTAAAGATTCTTGATCTGGTCAGCAAGCCCAGCCAGGTTGCTGATTTCACTTGTGATTTCCGTCTCCGCTGCTTGTAGTTTCACGTACTTCTTCTTAAAGTCTTCTGCGGCAGCCGGATCAAAGGTAGTGGCAGCAACTGCCGCTGATTCCGTTGAAATCTAAACACTATTGTAGATTTGCACTGTAAATGTCTACCTCAATAACTTGCTGTGCTCTGGGAGGAATCTTAGCGAAGGCTTGTTCCATTCCAACCAGAGGATCTGCAGCTGAGGCAAGTAGAAAGATGCCACATAAGAGTGGCCAAAGAACCACCCGTATCATGTTTTACTGAAATCAGTAGAACGGAGGCAATGTCTGACACGCAGGCCACCCTTATATACACTAATAGCCGCCTGTCACCGCAAACAAAGCTGTAGAAAACATCCGCACAGTGTTAAAACGGTCATGAGTATTTGCTTTCAATATACAAAGTCAAAGTTGACCTCATTAGGGAAGGCGTCAGAGATGATACAGCCGGAGATGGCCTGCAAAACAGTACTTCCCAGTTGATCAAACAGTCACAAGCAGTTTAAAAGGACCCCTGGATGGGGCTTCCACAGACAGTATGCTATTGAGAATCACTCTTGCTTTACTGTGTCTTCAGCAGGTTCTCAGCTTTGAGGTAAGATGATTGCTCAGTATTTTCTGTAACAAACTCTTTTCTAGAATGTGCTGCGTTTCCGACGATCAGTAGAATCGTGTCCTTTAATTCCGAGAAATGTAAGTTCCTGACTCTTCTGTCAATGGCTTAACAGTTTGCGTACGCTTGTTCACTTAGGTTATCTTCATGTATGTGTCACTGTCACCAGTTCTACCTTTCCATGACTTCTCTTAGCTAACTTGATTCGTTCCTATCTTTATACATTACTGTCATCATGTACCTTTTGGTTATCTTATGTTTTTACTCTATACTGATGACAGTTCTCAGAAACTGAACAGAACCAGGATTACAATAAAGTATCTGTTTAGAAACGCTAACTTTCAGAACTTCACTGACGATGAGCTGATGAAAGGACTGGAAGGGATCAAGGACCCTTTTCAGGTTTGAGCATTGATATCACTATATAACACATGCGTAGGTCGAAATTGTCAGCAGTCTAAAAGAATCTTCGGATCTCATAGATCAAATTGACAGCATCCAATCATCTCAACAGGTGAGCATAGTTTAAAAAAATCATAAAATCGTCTTCTTTCCAGGCGGTTCTGATAGCTGAAAATCTTTGTCAAGTCGCCGCGTTGACCCCAGAAGTCTCTCTGGTTTCAGATCTTATGCCTTTCGAACAGTTCAAACTGCTAAAAACTCCCAAGTATGTTTTTGGCCTCTTCAATACTTGGTTTTTATAGAAGTTTTCGAGGGTCTCTGATCCAAATGGTCGACAACATGTGCGATTCCTTCATAACAGCCGATTCGGCCATGACCAGAGTCAAAATGAACCTTGTCTCCCTACCAACGGTTCTTGGTTCGACTGTTAGACTTCTCTCATCGGTATCTCTTTTTTAAAACATTTTATGCTAACTTTTAGAACGACACCGCGCAAAAAGCCTTCCTTCTAAAGCTCAACTTGAAGAAAATCAAAAGTGCTTCAGCTGTTTGTGCTTCAGAAACGGATAAAGTCGCCAACAAGTTCCAGGGAACTATTGATGTAAGTGAATTTCATTGCATAACACGTTGTTCAGCTTGTGGGGGAACTAGTATTGGGATGTACCACATGTGAATCTAACAGCAAGATGGAAAAGACCAAGAAAGAACAGCTGAAAATTCAGCTGGAAGGAGAAGCAGCCGTGGTGAAGGAGTTTGGAGAGAAAGTCAAGCGGGACGAGGAGGAGATGAGAAAGAATGTGAAAGACACCTTGTCAAAATACGATGTATATTTTTATTCTATCCTTGACCGACTCTAGTTTAGAAACAAGTGAAAAGAATGGGCAGTCTCGGCTATCTTTTTGGAGCTGCTATGATTGATCTGGTGTCGGGATTTGGGAAAGCAATCACAGGAGTCATCACCAAGTTTGGAGGAGGAGGACAACGAGGCGGAGCTGAATCTATAAATGAGGTGAGCTTCATTGCACAGGTGAAGCGCTTAGAATACAGAGACCTCGGGGATGCGTTTTTTGGAATTCATCAAAGTTGCTACTTGGAGTGCTCGTAAATTCCGAATAGTAACAGGTACTGATTGAAACTTTTTGAGCGTAACATAGTTTTCTTGACAGTATGAGCCTGTAATGCCAGGTCACAATGCTATTTTCTTACACTCTTACTGACGCCGCTAAACAGCCATTTCGGTGAAAGCGAAAACCGTTTTCTAATGTTTCTGTACATCCTGGGAACTGGTGAATTTCATCAGGCGCGTAATTGGCGAGAAATGGACTTGAATTGAACTCCCGATTTTGAGGTTGTGAACTAGCGAAAACTTTTTCGCTTCCAGCAGCATGTCCGGAGTGTTCCATTTCCATATGAATGCTTTTAGGTTTCTCAATCAAACCAGGCTTCTCGTTTCTGGACTAAGATGATCGACATTTACACTACCATGGGTGGCAAGAGCACAAAGAAAGAGGCCACAACTTTTTGGAAGACGTGCATTGACTCGGCAAGTGGAAAAGCTCTTCCTGGTGTTGTGGCTAAGGTAGCTTCTGTTTTGACCACTTGGTTACCATATCCTCAGGCACGACAACTGGTGGCTGCATTAGAAGCAGAAAACGATTCTGAGCCAGGTTGGGAGGATAAGGTCAAAGCTCAAGTCGACGGCTTGAAGAGCGCTGTGCCTCCACCCCAAGAGTCTTCTGGAAGTGGTGGCTCGTCTGGAGGAGGAGGTAGAAGCACCAAAGAATCTCTCGAGGCAAGATACTTGGAATAACCTAGCACAACCTTTTCCAGAAGTCTGTGGAGGAACTTCGCATGAGATATGAGTTCCAAACCAAACAGGTTGATGTCCTAAGAGAGAAGGTTTTAGAAACCAATCTAAGAATCAATGAACTGACGAGTGCTTTGGCCAAAATTAACTGGGAGACAGCAAACTTGGCTGAAATTATTGAATACCTGCAAAAAGGACTCGCCCTCTTGAACGATGCCAAAGATGTCTGGTCAAGCATGGCTCGTTTCTTCAGAACCTTCAATGTAAGTTGTGTGCTGGTGGCACTGTAATCTTGAGTGTTTGTTTTGTGAACTCAAAACATAAGCGCATCGTCGAATGTTGTGAACTGACGCAATTCACAGGGAGAGGCTGATACTGTTGCAAGAATGAGTAGACCGGTTGACAGAAGAGGCAAGCAGAGCGACAGAATAGGGCTTGTTGAACGATTCAACCGCCCGTTACACTTTACTTGAAACATTTTACATGTTTTCAGAATATGGCCTTTGATATTCTTTCCCGAAACATCGAGAGATTCACGGAGGTTGCGGATCAGGTGAGCAAACTATTTGTATCGATTGACCGAATCATTTTCAGCAAGCTGAAGCGGGGTCCAAACTTTTAGAAGACGAACTTCTTAGTACGGCTGTTGGTCTAACTGCCACATGTACAGCGATGCATTTCTCAGCTGAGACCTATGCTGAAACGTCGAGAAAGTATATCATGCCGACTATTACGGCTGTAGGAAAGAATCTTCAGCTGAGCAAGGAGGAGGCTCAGGTTTGTTCTAGGCATCCTTCAAACACTTTTTCTCTTCAGACAAGGCTGAAGCAAACAGCGCTACGAACCAGTGGGCAACTGTGTGAAGTGACCAAGTACCTGGCGAATCGTGTTGAGACGATCGTCGACTTTTCGAAGAAACGAGCAATTGATTTTATTAAGAAATACGGGAACTAAACGCTGGCTGTCAATAAATAATATTTTCCGGCGCTAACTTTCAGTATATTTTGCTACGCCTTCGGTAAGATTTGGTAACAACGTTAACACAAATTAAAAACAGCAGGCGCACAGTCGGGTTTTGTGATAATCAATCTTCCATACAAAAAGACTGCAGGACGTCCATATATCGAAGCGATGAAACTCTTCTTGTTGTTTTGCCTTTTCGCCAAACTTAATGTAAACAAAGGTGAGCAATAACTCAATTCATCAAAGTCTGTTCAGCTTCAAACGAACAAGAGGCTTAACAAGAGAACATTTTATTTGTAAAAAGAACTTTTTAGGCATCGCCGATCAGGTCAAAAAAGGTGTCCAGGAGCTTGAGATGGCCTTTCTGACTCTATTTCAACAGCTGAACGATCTTGAAACGATGGTAAATAACCGCTTCAATGAGATAGAGATTTTCATTAGCCGAAAACAATTCAAAACAGTGTATCGGGAAACTATGTCCAGGAACACTTTCAGCACATCACGGACCCATCAACTATTGTTTTGAGTCAAAACACTGGCTTTTCTCAATGCGAACACAGCTTCGAATCGAACTTATTATGGACGGAATGTTACCAGCAGACGTCGTGGCAGATAGCTACGGTTTGTATTTTATAAAAGCAAAAAATGTCAATGTCTGCTATGAAAAACACAAGTCGGGTATTGTACCATACTTGCCCGATGTACAGAATGTTTCAGATGGCAAGTAGGTATTGAGAACAGATAATAGAGTTTTATAGATGTCAGCCATGTCTTGGCGTCCACAACGGGGGAGATTGGTAATTGCGTCCTTAGATCTTACTTTCAACATTCCAGGGAAAACTTTTTTTTTTTTTTTGCAATACAGCCACTGTATATTCCTGATATACGCTATAAGTATGGGTTCAAGATTAAGAACACTGTTAAAAGCAGAAGCCTGGAAATCTCTCCGACAACACAGCCATCGTTTGACAATGTTCAATTTAGACACTGTTGGCCCTATCTCAAGCGACAGATTCCATATATGCTTTCTGGTCATACAATTTGGGAGAGCATTTCGTCAGTAGATTTGTCGTGCTGGATGCTTCGTCTGCGAGACTGAATCACACTGGTTGCTGTCCTGATATTCATTCTCCGCGACACTCCTTCAGTCACAGTCTGTGCAATTGACGATCATATTGACTTCCTCCGTCTAGCCGTTTTCATTCTTGCTTCTTTTCTTTCGCTTCACGAAGGAAAGTCCAGAAAGTGGCATTTCTCACAGCTCCAGATTTTGTCCCAATCTGTTGTCACCGTTTTCATTGTAATAGCTAGAGGGCTGGACTCTTTGATAAATGAGCGAGGCCGACGTACTCCGCATGACTGGAAAAAAGCATACACTGGAGGTGACAGCGGAAATCATAGCCTCTTTATTGTAAACACTTGGATCCCACACACATGACAATCAACTTCAGTGTTCTATCGCCCTAACATTAGAATTCCCTGGATTTCCTGTCTGGTCCCGGTCCTGGTCAAATTACAGCCATGACAAAATTTGTCTGCCGGGAGTATGATTCAGGTACTTAAAAATGTCATTCGGCTACAGTAGCACATAGAACGTGTCTTCCGTGACATTTCTCGGTCCTGATCGAGTGGCGAAATTACCAAAAGACGCATATTTTTTTCTCGAGTTTTGTGAACGACGGAAGAAGCTGTGCCACGCTCACAACTGTCGCGCAACGTGACGAATGGACTGCCGCGAGGACACTCGGTCACCTCACATGCACTCGTTCTCTTGTCTCTTTACCTTTATTTTCATATCTCATGTTGTATAAGCTCGCTTTCAGGGCAGGCACCGAGTTATGGAGAGAGGACCTGAGAGAGTGAGCATCTTGTACTTTACAAGGTAGTCAGTCTTTAGACATGGTCAGCCCCGCCATCCTGCTACAATCCCGAAGAGCCCTCAACTTCCGTCTCTCGTTCATCTACTCCGGCATCTTGTGATGACTCCCTCCTACGAATTCCGCCCGAAAAGGAGCGGGTGGTTTTCGTGGCCATGTCCATTCTGGAAGAAAATCATGTGAGTGTTCCTGACACACAAACTCATCAGATTGTAGGCTGTTCCAATTAGGATCAAAATATTATTGGACAAGGCCCTCTCCCTGCTCTCCGAAGAAGAAATAGTCGATGTCCTGAGAGCCAGCAATTGGACGTGGTTGGATTACTGTAGAGGCTACAAACTTGAGGTTAGTTTCTAGAATTACCCCTCTCTTGAGGGTTTGGGACTTGTTGACAGCAGGTTGAAGTGTCAACGAGTCAGGATAAGATGTTTCTCTCCTTGTTCCTCCAGGGATTCCCTGATCATAATCAAGGTTTTCTTTTGTCTTGAACTAAAAGGCCTGCGTGCCAGCTCAAAAGCACACTCCAGGAAAAAGGCCCCTACTGAAGATTATGACAAGTCCTTGAACAAGGTGTTCCCGCGAGATCGGGGCTCGTTTTCGAGGATGCCAAAGCGCCTTCTGCTCCCGAGAGACCGAGGTGGTGACATGTCGAGGCAGAGGGACACGATTAATGTGAGCCTGACGGCTGGACAAGTGGGATTTGAACACTGTCATGACCCCGAAAATCAAGAGCTTACTTTCTACACACTTTCATTCTATGCAGCCTTGGAATAATTACCAGAAGCCTGAGCGGAAATTACCACGATTTATATCTATCCGGGGGAGGTAGTTGACATAAGAGACAAAACGTCTTCCTGTCCTGAAGGAAGGAAAGTACAGCAAAATATCCTAATAGGACCCGAACGACAAGTATTCCTCTCTTTTGTCCATATTACACGTTGGGGTTCGGCGCGGGGGGACCGTCATCTCGGCCTTTTGTCTTATGAGAAATGGAAACCGCCCCAGAATTCTGACAGAATTGAACCAAACCGGCTACTGTATTCATTCTTTCTATTCTATTTGGGTTTCTATTGCTTTTCTAAATGTCTCGCGAGTTGGCTCGAGTCTTGTATTGTTGCTCCAGTCTCAAAAACTGGCAAAGTGCCTTTTTGTCGCAAGTCCGAGTCGCCCATAATTCGCGCCGTATCGCTGATGAGACGCACATGTTGATCACAATTAGCGGGACAAGCGTGTCCGAAAAATCAGCTCGTTAACTGGAAGTCCCTCTTTTTGACAGTTCCTCCTTGACGACCAGCTGTGTGACTCAGTCTCTCGTCCTTGTATTCGCCTCAGAGAACGAATTTTGCCCTTTTGGATCCCACGACTTTATGCCCCGACAGTATTATTTGTTACCTCTGCGTAGAGACATGCGGGATGGGCGGGCATTCCTGAAGAGACGAGCCCGCGCTGAATCTCCGAGTTTTTCTGTCTGAGTACTTTTCTCAACCTTGAAGTCATTTCGAAGCTGCTTAGTCTCAGGAGTAACAGTTCCGCGCTTCATTGCCTTTCAACCACACACCTTGGGCTGTCATTGACGCGTCTCCAGCTCGCCTAGCATCGTTCCATCACATGTTTGGGGCCTATTGTTTATTGAAATCGGTGACAGGGTGACCATCTCATCCTATTTCACCCCACAACCTCTATTTCAGTTTCTGTCATCTGTTGTAACATATTGGCTCTTGTCCTTTAAAGTTTAAACACTTTTCTTTTCCTACGCAAAATCATCTTGTTACTGTTAAAATACTAGATTACGATCTTGCCAGCCTCAGAATCCTATGATTTACTGCCGATCTGATCCGACTCAATCAAACTGAACTTGTTTTGAAAAAAATTTGATGGTGTTGCACTTCAATATTAGCATATGGAGGTTTCAACACAACCTTTGCTAGTAATCGGGACGTTTCGGACCCAGAACCTTGCGTTTCGCGCATTCAGCTTGAACTGAATAATTAGGCAGCCTTAACAGATCTATATGATTGAAAGTTTGCCCCTGAACCTCAATTCATGAAAGGGCCTTTTTTTGACACTTTGACCCTGATCACTGTTCTCGAGCTTCCACCGTAGGTGCCTGCCAAATGCCAAAGCGGTCCTGTGGGGATAGTGTTAGTTGTCGTCGGTCGCCGCTATTGACAGCCATCTTCTAGCACAAATGGGGTGACGAGAGGAACATCCGTCATTGTGCCAAATCCCGGCCGCCCTGGGAGGTGCCAAGTTTTCGTGTTTTCTCTGTGTCTTTTGCCTAGTCAACATTGTTATTGTCTCGCTTTCCAGGATCCACCCGGTGTAGCAGTTTCTGATTGGCATATGGTGGACGAGTTTAAAACTATGGATCGCTTCACGTCCTTTCAGCTTTGCTCTCCTCTCCTACAGGTAATAGGATCAAGTTTTAGCTTTCAATCATCATATTTTAGAGTTTTCGGGCCGGCTTCCTGACTCCGTGGGTTTCTTTGATGCCACCGGCTGGCCGACCGATAAATGGTAGCGTAACTTCTTACCGAATGAATCATTTCGGCACAGGTTTAATGGCTTCTTCATACCATCAGGAAGCCCGCATTGAAAATACATGCACAATTACCGAAGAACGGGTCAATGTGACCGACTCACCGTCTCCGTCGCCAGCTGCTACTGTCGGTGACGATGGTTCGCCGACGGAATCAACAGACAGCCACACTGAGGTAAAAGAAATTTTTTATGCTTCTTCCATTGGTTTGCAAAAACGTGCAATTATACAGTAGCCGGTCAGGTCAAAAAATAGGCCAACACGCTTAGATTATTGTTCTGGTAGGTACAGGAACATTAGCTGCAACTTTGCGACAGACGTAGAAACTATGATGAAAGGGAAATGAAATGAGACCGTTAGAAATGATCAAGCCCAGGAAAACAACGATGCCCTGAAGCTAAAGAAGCGAGTTACCTGTGACATCTGCAACAAGTCCTTCTGTGACAAAGGAGCTTTGAAGATCCATACGAGTGCAGTCCACTTAAAGGAGATGCACAAATGTACAGTTCCCGGATGCGAGAAGGAGTTCAGTAGTCGGAGAAGCAGGAACCGACATTCATCGAACACGAATCCTAAGCTGCACATGCCTGAAGGGAGCCAGCCTTCCACCTTCAGAGAACAGATGGCCATGTCTATGTCAATGGTATACTCCTGTAATGACCGTAGAAAATCAGGTTTACAGTTGCAAAGTGGGTTGGCTGGAAATTCAATAGTCGCTTCACCACTACCAGGGAGATGTTCGTCTGACAGTCCTAACAGTACCTCGCCGAGCAGTCCACAACTTCCAGTGTCGAGAAAACGAAAGGCTGATGACGGTAAAGAGGATCTTCGACCCGTGGATCATACTTGGAGGAAGCCGTAAGAGCACAAAACTATTGTCCATAGTCAAAAATTTCAGTGGACTCCTTCCCGCCAAGCTGCCGTATCTTCCGGCAGACCAGATGTTCTTAGCTTTACAACTTTTTCAGGCTCAGGTATTCCAACTTTGTGGAAAAACTAAAGAATTTTCAGAATGTTGTCAACGTCGCTGCTCTATCAGGTTTCCTGAACAACAACGCTTAAATTCTTTTATTTATACCGGGTACGAGTACAACAACCCTGTGCACAAACCCACGCACAAACCCTGTTCTCACTCATTCACACCCCGTAATCCAGCTGTAATCTTTGTTCTTCCCATTTCGATTAAGCTTTCTGCTGTTTCTGATGATGTTCGACTATTGCTCCTAGTTGCTCAGAAATAAACTGTATGTTTCGGACTGATCATCTTTGACAGATAGGAACGCACTCTTTGCATGTGTCGTACGTGTTCCGAAATCGCCCAAAGTTTGAAGGCTCACGTTTTGTTGCCAACTGAAAAATCTCTCCTTCCTAAAAAAAATCTTTTTTCCGGCTCGGGTTCACATTTTCTAAGAAGGTGTCTCGAGGACACCCTCCAGCTCCTTAAGCGTGGGAAAAGGCGCCGGTGGGAGGACACCTCCACTTTTCCAAATCTTTTAAAGTCATAAGCAAAAAAACTTTTTTGCAACTTTAAACTGTGTCACGGATCTCTGCATAGTCCCTGACCCCTGATCTGGTCCTTCAAATAGCCACTTTCACACTAGACGGTCTCGTCTCGAGTGCACGGGGAGCACAGTTGCGTAATGTTTGACGTAATGACCAGGTTCCGAAAAGTTGTCGCTTTTCAAAAACGTCTGTCGAAATTAAACGCTTATTTTCCTTTTCTCTTATCTTTTTTGGGCTAAATTGAGAAACGAGTGGGACCGCGCTGAGTCTGAACATTTTCGAGTCCATGTGTCATGAGTTCTCCTCTCGAAGAGCTACCACTCTTCACGGCTTATCCCCCAATGTCCTCACGTTCTCAAGGTCGGTCCTTAAACTGTAACTCTAAGTTTTTCTCTGATCCTTCGGTCCCTCTCTTTCTCGTTCCTGCCTGCTTTAAATTCACAAAGTCTGCAACCGGAGCCATCGCAAATCAGAGATGCTAAAAGGTTATTGGCGCGTGCCAAACGCCATGGGTATTCATGCCTTGCTGTTCCTTCTCCCGATCAGACTATCTTGCAACTTTCGGGTAGTAAACACCCAAAACGTGTAAAACTGACCTGAGCCCCGCGATAACCCGTCACTTGTACACCCACCTGCAAGAGAAAAGAGAAATAGAGAGGGGAGATCACTTTTCACAACAGATGCCTACTTTCTCTTGACATGTTTCAATAAATTCTTGTATTAGAGATCACATGGCCCTTAGTGGGTAGTAAATTACGGCCAATCAGGCTTTGTATCAGAGCCAATAGTGAGGAGACCATTGTTTAAGGAGTCCTCTTCCCCTTTTTGTGTTCAATACCTTTGAAAAATCACGCGACTTCACTACTGTGGGTAGATAGAGCACCAGGAATCGGAAGACAAGACCCCTTTTAATTGGTGTAACTCATGCTTATCAGTTTTATTCAATCCTCAAACGAACTGCTCTTCAGGAGGTCCCCTGATAAAACGTTTAACTCTCACTAAGACGTAACTCTTTGTCCTTACTGATAGGTGCCCACACCTGGTCATTAAAAACTACTCACGCTGTTATGACTAGTTTCAAAACTTAATTGTTGAGGAGAACGAGGAATTCTTTGCTCTTCATCTCCAGGGAATTAGTGTCGTATGATTGCTTTTTCATATCAAACCTTGGATTTCCGCCGCTTTGTCATAGCGGACAATGGAGGTGGCGGAGCCCTCATTTTTCTTTATATGCGGTTGACGTTTCCTAATTTCCTAGTCTGTTGAGGTCAGCTGATGCAGCAGGTGTACTCTGCAAGACGACACAAAATAGGGTAGGATGTTGAGACTTTCTTGACGCCGGGGTCTTTTGACACGTCCATTCAACCTTGATACATTCGAGTTCCTCACTAAATAGGAACATTGTTTGAGAGCTTTATTTATGCTTTGTGGAAATAGCCTGATGAATCGTTGCTTCATTTGGACCATTTTGCCGATCAGCTTTTTTACCTCTTCTTCTTATCATCTAAAGCTCTTTATGAAAAGAGTCTCGAAAATCGTCAATGATAAGCTTGTATATAACTTGGCAAATAATGTGTACAGTCCAGCAGTTTGAGCCTATTCGAAGCATTAACCTTGCGGATACGTTCTCTTACCAGATAGTTCCCAGATACTTTTATTGCAAAGATAGCAACAGACGACTACCTCAAACATCATATTTCAGCCTTTTTTTGTAGAAGTGAGCGGTTACTTTAAAATGTGTTATGGAAGGAAAACGCTTCAGAAAATCAGAGTGAGACCTTTCCTAGTTTTGTCAACTGCGTAGTATTCGAATAGAAGCTGTTTTCGATCCTTCCTGATTTCTTTCACTCAACGGTCCGAAAGCAGCTCGTTTGTTCCCAAGTACCGACTAAAAAATAGCAAGTTTTCCCATCAAACTTTGGCTATGTAGTGATTTCCAGTGCCAGTTTTTATAGCTCGTTTTGCAGCTACTGCTCCAGAATCAGTCTCTTCCCGTCAAACAATCAAAAGACTTTTTTTTGACCTCGTAACTGAGCTTTCCATCACGTGACAGTGATATCTTACACGTTCTCATTTTTCACGCAGAGCGCAATCTTTCACGGCTCATTCATTGAGAAAGAAACTCGACCCACCTAGTGGCCCTCTGGTCTGAAATCCAATGAGGCGGCGAATTACGGGGAGACCCCGCATTCCGGACCGAGATGACCCGCCCCTTCTGAGTAATTTTTCGCTTTCTGGCTCAGGCTCTGATTTTTGAGAGTCCCCCAGCAGGGGATAGTAGTCATGTTTCTACCATGGCATCGCAAGCTCGACCATCCAGGCAAGTTGCACATTCAGTTTTCATGTGACTGTGTAGAAACAGATGCAAAAGAAACTTTGCAACATGGTCTTGATAACTCTTGAGAAAAATCTCACGTACGTGAGTATTGAGGACATACTCAGACTTGCACATCCATTATCTGGCTCTCTCTCGAATCTGTTCATTCCGTCGTGGATATATTGGGATAAAGAGCTGTAGGCTAACAAAAATCTATTTCGAGGCGCACATCTAAATTTTTCTCATTTTTGGCTTCCCACGCGGTGTTTGAGACTCCAAAGCAAGTTTCACACCAGCATTCCACTGTTTACTGGAAGCCTCACTCTTTGCTATTAAAATCCCAGTATTTTTCAAAACTTATTTAGAAAATACGTCTGAGACAGTGTCTAAAGATAACTCAGGCTCATTTTCAGCCATGCTCGAGCCCGAGTGGTACCATCGACGACTAGACTTCGAGGATATACTCGCCGGAGGATCGCTAATCTTGATAGGCACCATTTCAATTACCATTAGTCTTTTGGTCTCGAGCGTAATGTGGAAGCAGGACAAGGTATGTTTGTGTGTTTTTAAGGTTGAAATTGGATGCAAACAGCTTTAGCTTCGTTCAAAAAAGATTCAATATCAATAGAGATTTGGACGTATCAGTTCATGTTTCTAGGAGAGTTGCTACTGACATGGTAGCTTTTGACAGAAACAGTCTAACTTATACAGGTTAACATAAGAAGGGGCAATTTAATAAGGAAAAGTGACAGGTTTTGATATAAAGCTCCAGACTGATCTTAGCAATAGACAGCCTTTTTGGTTTTCTAAGATTTGAACTTCACCCGCGAGGGGCATCTAATTGGATGCCCAGAACTTATATAAAAATAAGGACGCGTGCTTACTCAAACTCTTGCAAGCCATTTCCGCTTAAGTGAGTCTGGTCCTGTGAATATTCTTTGCGTGTGGAACCGTAGAGCGGCAGAGCCAATGAAATTCCAAGCAGGTCAAAGAATTTCGTTGCAGATGGTCGTTGGCTACCGGTTCCTCTGTTCAGCATCCGTCTCGGACATTATGCTTTTGTTCAACTATGGCATATGGCCAGGACTGACAATCCTATTCAAGTCCGAGATTATTTGTCCTTCTCTGCGTCACTGGGTTCAGGTTGGTGTGGCTGCAGGGCCGTTGAACGTGCCAAAAACCAAAATACATTGCATGCCTAATGTTCGGAAATATGAGAAGATGATATAAAAAAGCGAGGCCAAAGTCTGGTTTCAGCTCTATTTGGACTGGGCCTGGTTCTCAATGGTATGGCATTTCTCTTTGGTCGGTTGGTCAAGATGGTCAGCTATTAGACGGCCGCTGAGCTTCCGAAATCAGAAGAGGAGATTCTCATACGCGTTGTGTCTTGGCTGCTACGTGCTTTCTTTAATACAGGTATGCAACAAAGTCATTACTATAGGAGCTTTTGATTAACAAAAAGAGTCCGTTAAGCAGAGGCCGCAGCTCACGAAAATATATTGTCAGTAAGTGGTTTCTAAGAAATTGCAAGACAAACTGCTTTTGCGAATTGGCGAAGTCGTAGTAGACGCTCCCTTGGCTCGGTTACTGTCAGAATGGCCGAGCTTCTTTTCCTGGGCAGGCAACTGACTCTATCTTTCTCTCAGGTCCTCAGTACACATTTCCAACCATGGTACGTAACGTTCTACTACGAGCCTTCTTCCTTCGGCATGCTTGCTGAAAATTTTCCCCTCTACATGTCGGGAGGGCAGTCAGCAATGTTCTTGGCCTTCCATGTTGCGGCAATAGTTCCTCCCATCATTTTCTACACGTAGCCCTATTTTTTGACAGTCTATAGCATCTTTCAGATGGGCAGTTCTGTATCTCCTCTATAGAAAAAAATCTTCCATCATCACCTCAGTTCACAATAGTCAAAATTTGAACAATATTGAAAGGAGGTAAATATTTTTTCTACCAAGTAACGTGGTTGATTTCAGACTGATGCTTCCCTGTATTATCAACTTAGTTGTTTTTGTAGTAGGCCAACTTGTCATCACTTACGGGACAGGAGAGACCAAATGGGCCGGTTGGACAATAATGTTTCTGTTTTGTTGCAACTCGGCCGTAAATCCACTCCTCTTGGTCTTTTGTTCTAGGAGCATACGGTAGGATCTCACTAATAAAGCATGGAAGGACATTTTAGGACGCAACTGCTGAATATGCTAGGAGTTCGGCCTTCCTCGTGTGAAAAGGTTCTAGGAGAGACCGTCCTCTACCAGTTCGTTGTTTTCTCAAACAAATTATAGTCGGAATTAGATTACCGGCAAAACATAGCGTTACAACCATATAGTTCCACTATACCATATCAACACTTTTCCACATTCTCTGGTTTAACAGAAAAACGCCGAGAACTGAAGTCAGCAAAGATCAAATGTTGATGATTTGTTACCTTCTCACTTTCAGAAATCATGTGAGCCAGCAAGAAGGAATCAAAGGACCGCTCGTCACGGAGACCATCATGCAAATGGCGGACAGTAGTGAATCTGTGGTCTACGTTTAACCTTATTTATATGCCGATCTCTTTTATTGGGCCTCTATCCTTTGATCATCGGGTATTAACAGTGGGTATTGTGTAGACTCCCTCTTTAGGACCTGGTGATATACAAATAAGTGATTGTCTTGATCTCACTTATGTAATAAAGATGTTGAGTAACAGTTTGGCAAAAAGATACGAAGCAATTTCGCAAACGAGCAGTCCTGGTCAGACCATCGGCTTTTCTTCATTACACAAATCAGAAATACGCACTCTACCGTCTACCTGCACGACAGTTCATTATCGTTGTTAAAATCGGCCGATCAATCTCAAGTTACATACGAGTGCCAACCAAAGGTGTGGAATGCCTCAATTGTTATAGAAAATTTGTGAGCTTTACGATTTAACAGATAAAACAATAGGGCAGAAATTGTTGACCGGCAATGATGCTTAAAATATCACGAACACAACAGGCACTTCCAGTGTCCTGAACCTCGTAGCTGTGAACAAGCTAAGTAATTAGATGAGGACCAAAGATGACAAATATATGGCAATGGTTTTTCTGAAAGACAGGATTGATTTTGGTTCAAACACCACAGAAGCGCGCATTTGAACATAAAAATGCAAAAACTTTTGATAAGATGCACTTTAGGGCTTTTTCCAGAGCATGTGAATTGCACGCAAGATAAGGATTCACCTTTTGTTGTAGACTCAACAAGCAGGAGTAAAGAAGAGCTTGAGACGGAACGCGTCATTGCCGTTCAAGTAATATCTTAAGAGTTTTTTATTTTCAAAGTTATCAAGTTGACCCCACCGGATGAGACGCTTGTCACGAATGAATCCCAGCTTAGCGTACAGTCCTTGTGCTGTCGTATTGCTGACCTAAACAGATTTTTGTAAAAGAAACAAACTATGCATACCTCAGTCTCTAGATAAACCTCGTCGCAACCATTCTTCCTCATGTTCTCAATGGCTCGTCTGACCAATTTTGTGCCTGAAACATGGGGTTTTTGTGCAAAACGCTTCACTCATGGCAGTCTAAGAAGTACTACTATTCTGCTAGTCAGCGAAGATAGCTTTCTAATACCTTCTTGTTTTCCACAGTAATTATGTTCTGAATTGTCTGGAAAAAGAGAAGCTTGCGCCATTAGTCAGTAGCATGCTACTTCCGTTCTAAAGTCTCAGAAATCAGAAAATGTTCTCCTATACTATCTCAGGAACCAAAGGAATTCGTACCCGTACAGAGTCGGCAAGAAAACTTGATTTTAGAATACTCTCGTTACTCTTAAACGGAAACAAAAGTTAATGCTCACCTAGCCCCATTCTTCTACAACTCTCGTCCACTGCGAGCATGGCAACGTATCCTTTTCTGCGACCGTCTCCTTGTTGTTCCAACTTGCCAACAACAGCTCCCACGCATTCATCAGAAAGGTTATCAAAAGCCTGTAAACTTGAGTGAAGTTAAGTAGTTTCACTTACCAAGATGCAGAGTTCGGGCCAGTTATGTACAAAGAAGCGGTAGGTGTAGATTGAATATGGTTCCGAGAGATCTTTTGTCATTAGTCTCATCACATCCGATATCTGGTTCTCGTCCTAAAGTTCAGAATAAGCTAAGCTTCTACAAACGACTTGCTTTATACTGTACAAATCGAATTCTGTCAGTCATGGAGTGATTTCCGTCGTCGTTGCTAATGTTGTGTTGATCGTGGGGCCATTGTGTTCCGTCGGGCATGAGTCCATCCACTTTCTAGTGATTGAAAATAAAGAAAATTTTAAAAGATTGATCACCTCGATTATAGTTTGCACATTTTCTTTGTCGGCATCGGACGAACTTGGTGCAGCCAGGTAGAGACAGTCCTTCAGAGTAGAGATAATGCAGTTCAAGCGGTCGGGAGCAGTGTCAGTACCGGGTACTCCAGCTGCCATGCTGAAATTTCATAGATTAGTACGTAAACTCTTAGAAAATGACAAGAAGTTTGGAAAATGATACAGTTAAAGTAAGCTACTAAATTTTAGTGTAGAACTACGTTAAGAAAAAGGGGTATACAGTTAAAGTAAGCTACTAAATTTTAGTGTAGAACTACGTTAAGAAAAAGGGGTATATAAGCATTTAGGAGCAAAATATACGAAAAAACTTTCTATCAACTTAAAAACTATGAAAGTAATTTGAAAAACAGGATTAACCGCACTGGCGTTTAACCCTTTCAAATGCTTGGTGCAGCTTTGAACGGGTACGCAACTGCGTACATGTGAGAAAACAGTAGCAGCATTCACTTTCAAAAAGGCTCCGAAGACAAACTTGAAGAGAAATCATGGAAAAAAGAGTTCACAGAGTGCACATTGGACCCGAAGGTCTAATGGCAGAAGGGGGAAGAAAAAGCTGACCATTCTGTCTGCTATCTAATCTGCTGCGGCTGCGGCAGACTTTTGCTATCCAGTGTTATTCACGGGCCCCCGATAGGGGACCTTCTTGGTTGGTGGACAACCTTGAAAGTACGCCAGTTTTATATGGGAACCCCGCCCTGAAAATCACGTGAAGTTTAGGAAGGGGAGCAACTGTTGACCTCCTCCTGGTGGGCTGGACTATAGCAGACGTTTTTGCCAAACGCCTCTCGCTCTCTCTCGAATTGCTATCAGAAACTGGGAAATGGTTCGATGGTGGTATAACTTAAGAAAAAGTGTCGAATGGCAAGAGACAATCACTTCGAAGGCTTGACAAAGGGAAAAAGGAAAATATACTGTGCCGATACCTGATGATGATAAATCGATCACATGGCCCCCGACTCTTGGGCTTCCAGTCCAAAAGTCTATTTCAAGGTTTGCCCCCGAACAATCGCCATGATGACAAAATGGAATCACAACATAAACCGAGCAGAGATTTTGGTAGACCGAGATTGAGGGCAGAGACAGTGTTGTCAGCATGGATCAGTGGGTATCGGGTGATTGCAAATTGAACTGGCGGACTTCACAAGAACAAGCAGACGCGACTGATTTAATTAGGCAAATTTGGATCAGGAATCGATAGCCGGCGAGGTGAAAGTTCGATACTGTCGACCAGCATTACAACTGGTCAAGAAAACTGATGGGCGCGGAAACGAGTGTACTTTTGATTTTTTGCTAGAGAGGATGTGTTGCAGCTTGGAGGATGGATGACAGGATTTTGTCTCCGTTTCCAGGTAACAAGAAGTGCTGATAATCCTTCAGATTTGTTCAAAATCAGCGGCAGACGTCCTCTTTTACTACCTCCACCTCACTATCTGTCTTTCAGTCTACTTCCGGTCTATCCGACATCCATCTTTTTCTGTCAACGGGTCAGTCTGTCACTGTCACCAAGGCAGGAGGTGAATCCATTCTGCATCAACATTCAAAACTGGCTTGTAGTTCGAATCCTTTAACAATGTTTGTAGTATGTCAGCTATGTTTTGAAACTACTGGCCAATTAAAAACAGAAGTACTTAAACACTAGTAGAGTTAGCAAACGTACTTTAAAGCTAAATGACTCTAATTTCAGCTTTTTACTTAGGAAGTACACATATGTGCACAACCCTCTAATTCGATTAACCCCGAAAGCCAACGTGTTCGCTCTGTCCAAAAAACGTGTCAACGCCAGTGTCATGACCTTTACTGCAGGCTGGCGAACGCCGAAGACCGATGGCAAACGGCGTCTTTACTGACAGGGATTCCTCCTGCCAGTCCGTGGCTGGTGCAAATTTTACGATTTGACTCTTATCTCATTCCGGGGGAATCCCTTGATTCCCCATCTCCCGGTCACGGGGTATTAGCCAAGGGCTAGCTGATAAAAATGGCAACTGAACGGAGAAGTGATAACGAATATCCCCATATGCTCGAACCATGAACTTTGTACAGTTTTCGTTGAGAATTGTAATTTTATTCAATATATCTTCATCACATTTGACGCAAAAGGCGGAAAACGCACGGTAGCGCGTACGTGGGGACGAGAACTGAAAACTGAGAGAGAGAAGGGTTTCAGGTCTTGAAGAGTGACCGTCTTTGGATGACACGAAAATAGTGGGGGTGACTAGTATAGTATTTTGTAGAGCAGGAGAAGGGGGTCGGGGGTAGTTATGAAAATAAAATAAAAGGGGGCACACAACGTGTCTTTAAAAATCTACTAGGATATAAATCTCTCTTGATATAGGCACCTTTGGTAGAATGAACAACACACTAACAAGAAAGTCGTATGAATGCAGTATTGTGCGCGCAAAGTAACTCGTAGAAAAGACCTAAACGACGTAAAAACCTATCTCGGATATCAAGAAGATGTGAAACAACATAAGACACATTGGAAGAAGAAGGGGGATAAGCGAAATGATGTGGAAGAAGAATAGGAGGGGTGGTGAACCATTTTTGTGTTAGGGGAGAGACCGGGACTCTGATTTTGAAGAGAGTCTGTGAGTCTGGCTGACTTAGAATCCACCGATGACGCAGTAGGCCTCGAGGGCAGATAGACCCAAGTACAACAGCCAGAGGGAGACAAAGAAAGCCGAAGTGGCAATCTAA
This sequence comes from Oscheius sp. JU75, assembly GCA_037178855.1. Taxonomy (NCBI): domain Eukaryota; kingdom Metazoa; phylum Nematoda; class Chromadorea; order Rhabditida; family Rhabditidae; genus Oscheius; species Oscheius sp. JU75. The sequence continues at coordinate 8,286,664 of JASJZC010000007.1, forward strand.
ATAATGTGTTTACTGAGCCAAGCACTAGAATACTTACCCTGAATGGGAAAGGCCCTCCGAGTTCTCCACCAATTTTTCTTCTGAGCACGATGACGGTGATGCAGGCGACGGCTTCAAGACAGAAGACCATCACGGAGAATCCGAGGTTTCCAGGGTCGACGAGGAACCTAAGCTTCGTGTTTTTCTAGTCAGTTATTCTTACTTGGTTCCATTGAAGAAGTGATAGAAGGCGGCCATGGACCATGCAATACCGATTCCAAGGAAGACGTTGACAGCGTTGGATCCAGTTACGTTTCCGATGGAGTTATCAGCGTACTTGTCCTGAACAGCAGACACCTTGGAGGCAAAAGTATCGGGGACAGAGGTTCCTAGGGCGACGAAAGAGATAGCAGTGACGGCATCCTTGAGTCCAACCCAACAACCGAACTGGGAGGCCAAATCTCCGATCAAGGCTGTGAGGACTCCAATCATGAAGATGGAGACCACGAAGCAGGCCCATCCACCCCAGTAGTCGGTGGGTGGGATGGAGGCGAAGAGCAGCTTCCATGGAACGGTCAAGATGTGCATGAAGTAGTCGAAGCAGCTTGGAGGCTCAGCCTCTCCAGCCTCGCTTCCAGCCTCTCCTTCCTCTCCCTCATCATCGTCGTCATCTCCTGCGGAGACGGTCAAGGCCTCCATAAACTGTTCCCTCCAGGATGAGGTTCCCAGCATCAGCTTGGTATTGGCGTTCTTGATCATGCGGTCGACGATTCCCTAGAGGTTACTTTTGCTATTTTTTTATTTTTCAAACCTGGAACTCCTTGGATTCAGCAATGGTGATCTGGCACTTGGTGTGGTCTCCAAGACGAGGCTTACCGAGCTCGGCAATCTCGAGTTGGTCCTGGGTAAGTCCACGAAGAGCAGGCTCATCCTCTCCTAAATAAAACAAAATCAGTTCTGCCCTGGACACGAACAATGCGACACCCTTTACGGATATTTTCTAACCGGTTATCTAAGCGTTATGATCTCCAAAAGGTTGACTGATATTTCATTGCAGGCTCTAAAAGTATCAACCCTTAGGAGTAGCGTGAAATGGTGTCACATTGCTCGATAAGAAAACGTGAAACATGAACTTAATACTGAATCGTCATGACCTGTTAAAACGTATTATAAAAGTTAAAAGAAAAAGTTTGTAGATTTTGGTGGTGAGCGAACTGAGGAGAGGCATACGACATGAGTACAACAAGGCCAGAGCGAGAGACAAGTGCATGCTGGGGAACCTTTCATGCCGGCGATCCATGATCCAAGCCTGTTGCGGAAACGCTTGTTGAGGTTCGGGGAGGCGGAAACCGCTCGTCCGGAAGGATCAGCCGATAGGAGACTCGGTCCTCCAGGACTACGGGATCGGGTAGTGCGTATTGCTAAAAAGGTACAGCGTGCTAAGGGTGTGTGTGGATACAAAGGTGCACAAAGGAACTTTGGCTTCACGGGAAACATTTCTCTGCGTATCAGAAAATAAATAAAAAACATGCAATCGTAGTAACCTGCGTCAGTGCTATCTTTTGAGTCAGAGGCGACGGAGGCGGCTCTCTTCTGCTCCATTCTTCGTTGGAAGCGCTCCTGTACCTTCGTCAGATCTGACAAACACGACACGATTAAAAGCCATTACGGCAGAAAGAGGAAATTGGAAACGTTATGATACTGTGATAAAAAGATGATAGGATAGAGTAGTCACCCACCCTACTCTGCTTTTTCGAATGATAAGTGTGTGTTTGCGCCTGTTTTTAAGTGATGATGCTTTTAAATAGTGTGTGTATACTTTCCCAAGTGAGTTTTAGTCTAGCGCCTCTTTTTCCGGTGCCCTCTCCCTTACCATTCATCTTCTTCGCCCAGATGGGAGCATCCATCTCGATGAAGAAGTAGTCAGAGCGCTCGTATTGCTCAGTATCGATAATTCCGAGCTCGATGAAGGCTCTGAATATAATTTCTTTTTTTAAACTTTGGTTCTAACTCTGTCTGATTGTCATCGAAGACGATCTCTCCCTCTTTAGCCTCGAAGTGCTTGTCTCCCTGGGCAGTTCCCTCAATGGTTCTAAAAGCATCTGATACTTGAACATGAATTCTTTTACCTGAAAGGAATGATGACCTTTCCTCTGCATCCGGAATGACGCTGGACACGGAGCTGGAGATGTCCACAGCTTTCGATGACCTTGAAGTGATCGTGTTCGAAGGAGAAGACTCCAGCATGGTCATCGTCGAGAATCATGATCGTGGCAGTGGCGGGCATTTCGAGCTGGGCGACAGGGAGTCCTCCGATGCGAGAGGGATCGAGAATGAGACCGTCCTTGGTGCGGACACGAAGGTTCTTCAGGTGGAGATAGAAGTGTTCGTCCTCTTCGAAGACGTCATCGTCAACGATCTCGATGCTGATCTTCTGAAATGCGTTTCGATTAAAATTTCAGTCAACAAATTTCAGTAACCTGGTGTCGATCCTCAGGGTAGAAAGTAAGAGTTCCCTTGACAGGGATGTAGTCAGATCCAGAATTGGCAGTACCGTCCTCGGTATAGTAGTCAACCATGACGGTGAGTCCGTCGGGTCCTCCATCTCTGGAATAACTACAGTAAGCCAGAAAGAATATCGCACCACCTTCCAACGACGACGTCGAAAGTTCCAACATTCTCCAAAACGGTGTAGTGAGCGGGGTCGAAGAAGATCTTGCAAGTGTTCTCGCGGGCTTGCTTCTCCTGGGCCTGCAGCAGCTGAAAAAGTTAGCTTGGCGTCCACGTCGTGTGTTAGTTCACAGCACAAGGCTTTGTCATTTCTCGTGTTTTTGCGTCACATGCTCCTCTACAAGTGTGCTGATTAACCCTTGAAAACGTTATAAAAGCCTGAGAAGACATCAGAATTGCTGCACACACACTTTTCGAGAGGAGCAGAACTCACGGTGTCAACGGTCTTGTTATGCTCCTTGTCGATTCTCTTCTTGACGATGTCTCCTCCTCCAATCAGTCTTCTGGTTGCCTGGACACGGTAGAAGGCACGAGACTTGGGTCCTCTACAAAATTTTGATGGTTCTTATCTATAGATCGATCTTAGCGACTTCTGCACTTGCGACGACGAGCCAATATTTGTTTGTTATCATTAAACTTGACGCTTTGCGGCTCTGCTTTTTTTGCAAGTCGAGAGGAAAATTTCGACCTTTGAAAGAAGGCTTACCTATTGATCATTTCGTACTCAGCCTGCTTCTGCAGATCGATGGGACTGATGTGGGGGTTCTTCTTGCGGATCTCTCTCATCAGTTCAATGAACTCCTGACGATGTTCCTCGAAAGCCTTGACGGCCGGGTCGATGCTGTCCTAAAATTCTCGACTAGATACGTATAACAACACAATTCAAGCATTGTAGTGCGAAGCATGTTCTTAAAGCTCATATCTCTCACAAAACGTAGTGTTATGAGAACCACACACTTTTTCAATACATAAAAGCATGTATGACCTGTGCTGGAGAGAAGGTTTTTACGATCTATAAACGAATCGGTATTTTGAAGAAAAGGCATAATATTGAAAGTTTTGTTCTGACCGTCACCGCGGCAGAATGGTGCTGTTATAGAGTGGAAGTACAGATATGTGTGCTTCGAAAATAGTACATGCTAAAGAGAGCCTTCCGACAGTGTAAAAAGGCAGAGGCAGCACCATTCTACCTTGGTGAAATCATTATATGCCTGAGGTAGTCCGTTGCTCTCCAGCATCTTGAGCTCCTCTCCTTCGGTGGCGATCATTCCGTGGGATCCGCGGCGATAGCGGCGAGGTAGGAAGCGAGTCTGAATATTTGTTTTATTTAGTTAAAAAAGGCTCCAAACCTGGATGATCTTGATATCAGCGATCCAGGCTGTGATGACGGTCAGAGGGAAGAAGAGGAAGGTCAAAACTCCTTCCCAAATCTCAATCTCTCCAGGGGAGAAGATGGCCAGAATAGCGTAGAGCCAGATGTAGGCGAAGATGGACCTATTGCTTACAATTTGGAAGAAAGATTCAAACCATACCACGAAGCAGTGACGAAGAAGACATCCAAGTGCTTCTGACGGCGGACCTCACCGGCGGGGATGACCATGACGCAGATGGCGATAATCATGAAGAGATTGAAGGCAGCAGATCCGACGATGGTATTCGGTCCGAGATCTCCGGCCTCGAATCCCTTGGCGCATACTTCAATGATGGAGAGGAGAATTTCAGGAGCGGATGAGCCCAGAGCCATGAGAGTCAGATTGGAGACGGTGTCATTCCATATCCTGACTTGAACCTCTACTGGGTCTAATCCTGGTCTTTTCACAACAATGGTACGTTCCTGACTGAAGTTTGGGGGTCAGACAAGTCATTTTACAGTTTTACCTGGTAATGACTTCAATACTGCTCATGAAACGATCGGCAACGATCGAAACACCCAAGAAACAGTAGGCAATGACGAAGAAGTAGATGATACCGCGAACGAGGCGGTCATGGGAAGTCAGGTCAAGAAACGGTCGCCTGAAATACGCACATATGGAACAGCTCAGCTCTTTTTCTAGTGTCTAGCTTGCGAGAGAGAATCCCTGTGTGCGTCATCTCTGTTCTATTTACTCGAAATGTAGCAATATCGCAGTGGAACCCACTTGGCATCCGGATCGGAACACCCCATGGTAACTTGACACCACGATGGGTAAAACGTACCAGATCGGAACTATGAGACCATCGACACAGTTCTTGGTGGCATCGGCTGCAGAACAATTCGAGCCTGCAGACACGACATCGAGGGCCACTAGGGCGACCGCGGCCACCAGCCACGGACCAAGTCGAGTCATCCGCCTGCTTAAACAGCTGGTTTAAGACGAAATCAACAAAAAAAGAGAAGAGGAATGACCATGGGACTAAAAATAAAGCTGTTGGCAACAGTCCAGGTGCAGTGTGTTAGAGAATAAGTGCCTGTTCAAATAGCGGATTGTCGCCGCGCGGTTGGTTTTCAGACTCAAAGGGAAACTCGCTGCCGATATAATACGGCACTAATAAGGGTCATTTGTAAAAAGTTGTTTGTTCAAAGAAAAAAAATCAGAAAACGGTAGTGAACAGAAAAAGAAAAGTTCTTGGAGTACAGTGTACAAGAGTTAAGATGTCGGGGAACAAATCGTACTCTTCTTCGGCGCTTTACGTGAAGTGGCAGCTCTAGCTGGCAAGGGATGAGTAGGTGGACAATGGGGTCGGCAAACAAGACTGCCGTCGGTCTTTTCGTTGTCGTCTGTCTCGAAACTTCCAACGCCCTAATTGTCACCTTCTTCTCGATTCATCGTCACGGAGACTTCTGTGACAAAAAGAGGCATGGAAAGGAATACTTTTTGAATTTCTGATGGTTTGTGGACTCAGGAGCACACCTGAGACTGAGAAAGTTTGCATTCTCTCACGCCTTCAGAAAACTTTCTGAGCCGAAAGGTTGGATCAAGTTGTGACATTTTATTTCTCGTTTCCGGTAAGAAGACAAGGAAATTTAACATCGAAACATCCAAAAAATGGCACGAAAGAGGTGAAAAAGACTTCCTGATATATATTGATTGATTCCCTCGAAGAAACTTTCTCGGATAGCAGGGAATGTGGGCAAAGGATGTGAGTGGATGAGCTTGGTGGCGCCAGGAGTGCGCGGCTTACAGAGAACAAACACACATCCCGCCGAGGTCTCATCTCGAGATGGCACATTCAGATGAGTACCGAAAATACCTTCTCGCCCTTCACAGACTATGCATTAGGCTCCGTCCATTTTCTTTTCCATTAATTTCAACGTGGGCACCTCTAAATTACACGCTAAAATGCGGAAGTCTCGGTCTGAAATGGCTCGCCAAAATGAGGATGGCTTTTGCTTGACGACGAAAGATAGTTAGAAACTGGCAGATATGACGAGACTTCAAATGTTTTATGTCAAGTGACAGAAAGCTGTTAAAGTGTTCGGCCTAGTATCCTAAAAAGGAAGTAGAGGTTAATTTTTCACTTCCCGGGAATAATCAGAATTTCAATGTGTTTCGTGATAGAACCTCTTCTTCTAGAATATGCCAGCTCTAGCTTATGAATAAGTTGCTAAAAGTGATGTCAAGACAAAAAAGGTTCTTTATCCTAAAACTGAAACGTGAATGCTGCTTCAGTAGGCATCTGACAACTGTAGTAGAACCTAAGTTAGAGGGCGTCGCCGTCGACAGCAGCACGGCAAGTGGCGGAGCTGTGGCGCAACGGCGGACGGCATTTGACACTCGACTGGAGGGCCACTGACGACACGGCGAACAAGTAGACCAAACACAAGAAGCACTGTAGCGCTCGGCGGCGAACATCGATCTCAAAACTACTTCACATTTGTGGTAGTTACAGTGGTCATCGAGCAGAAGGAGTATTCGCGCGCCCCTCTCTTTGCAGAGAGTGAGTCGAATAAAAAGTCATTGTCCTCGCATGTACCAGCTGTGGTTTTATAGTGTCGGGAGGATATATCGAAATGTGTCAGCTTGAGCAAATGTTACCCTTCTTTTCAAAAGTTCACCCATCGGCTGCTGGGAGAAAGAAAACAATAGTACAACACTTGGAAAGAAGTATGTTTTGGTGGCAAGAGGTTGTCCAGACGGGTCGCAGAATAGGGTACAAAAATCCGGCTCTCACCAATATTTTGGATCCTTTCGTGATATATCTTCAAAAAATGTCATTTACAACTGCCGTAAACGTAGAAGATGTAAACGGTCAAATAATAATGTTTCAAGTTAGGGACACTGCTTTCAACTGGTAGTCAGCAGCTTCTGAAAGATTTGTCGTATAGACCGCAGATATGTGCTGGAATTCGGGAGGGGAGGCGCCAGGAATATTTCACTGCGCACATATAGGCTCCGTATCAACGGAAATTTCGATACGCAGTCCATTCGAGCCTATGTGATACAACAGTTGGTGCGCAGTGACTTGCGCCTCCCACGGTTTGAACTCCGGCACATCTCTGATAGATCGGGCGAAGAGGTTTACGACGATCTGCTATCTATACAGAGTAGTATATTACTCCTTTGCAGAACATTTCAAGACTGGAAAGTCTAATATTATGTCTCAAGCCTGATCTTTTAATTGCTAACTTCAGTTAAGTCTCAAACTTCGACAAGCTTTTTATCTTGAAGTCTTGTTCAGATCGCTTAATAATCTTCGGCAAACCTGTAAACATTGATCTGCTCTACAAGACTGTAAAACATCGCCTGATCGAAAGTGTTTTCTTATACCAAAAATCACTTAAGCAGCGGATCATAAGTTCAACGCACAAATTGTTTGTAATTTGGAACCCCCAGGCCATCCATGGATAGAAACGAATTTTTAATGCTTTTTATGCTTAATGCATACTTGGCATAAAATTCCGATTGTTTGAGCCATTTAAACAGAACCACACGCCACTAACGGTCACGTACTGCTATAAGAAGCGTCAGTTGCACAGATGCCGGCCGGAAATATTTGTGACAATCGCAAGTGATAGGGACATTTTCTGACTGTATATCGCGAAAGATCCAAAATATTGATGAGAGCCATAAATTCGGTCCGAAAACAATGAGAGGAGAGAAGGAAGAGAGGATTTGGCTGTGAACATCTGGCAAGAATATAAACATGGCCAGGAAGACCACAGGTGACTTTAGCCAAATTATGCTCGTTCGAAAAACACACCGAACTATACTTTCCATCAAAATATATCAGTATTTTAGAGACTCTAAAAGTTGGTATAACTTTTTATGGTGAAACGGCGGCTCTGACTAGAAGAAAATGTTCTAAAGTTTTTTCCTTCTCCCAGTAAAGGGTTCCGTCACGATATCCGTTTGTAACTTTCTGCCCTTTTCCACATCTTCCTGTTGAATTGATATCAAAATATTTGCGATGAACATGGTAAGGAATTGGCAGGTAAAAAGGTTATGGTTTGGTACAGCTGGGTTTTCAGAGGTAACATTGAAAAAAGTAGATAGAGCTCACAAAAAAGATCCTGACCAATCTATAAAGATCGTGCTGTTTTTGAAATATGCGCACGATTATCGTCATCAAAAAACCGGAACTGGAACCATACTTTCAAAGTGCACTATTTTTCGCATGTAAACTCCTCTTTCGCCACCGAACACTCTCATTAGTACTTTTGTCAGTGGAACGAAAGTATATGTAGGGAGGTGAAAAGGTGTTGTAAGGCTCGAGAACGAGGACGTGAGTACCGAAAAAAAGTGGATAATCGAGAGGAAGAGCTGCCGCTGTTAATCACCTAAAAGAAACAGCCGCGCTTAGATTCGGGAGAGAGCAGATCCACAACTTTTATTGCACTGAAACACCTGAGGGTAGAACGACAGACTCTTCGGAAGGGCACAAGAGATGCTTAATTGCCATGAGAAATGACCAGAATTCATCACGATTGGATGTTTATACGGGGGAATCCTGCAGTCTCTCTCTCTCTCTCTGTTCACATGTGGACCAGCCATTAGGAGGATAATAATGTGATTCACGACAAGCGACCCTCCCCATGAAATCGGAGCACATATTTTTTCAAACAGATAGGCCAATATGTCAAAAGTGACATTCGGAAGAAGAAGACGCGGCATTTCTACGTCGATTTCCGTGGAAACCCAATCGGTTCGGCCCGCTCTAATGGCCCGTTTCGGCCACATATGAAGAGAGCAGCTAAAAACAAATCGCCATAGAGCGAAAGTCAAGCCAAATTCGGTCCCTCTCCTCAACTTATTACAATGTTTCTTTGTTGGCTCCGTGTCGCTCTCGGCAGAGCATGGCGCAGATAATCATTGTTGTGGATCTTCGTGCAAAATGATCGTCGCTGTAAAGCGGAAGGGTCCCATGTCCCGATATCAATAAAGAAATAACGAGAGGGGAGACCCCATTCTTAGTGTTTAGAGCCTGAGCAACTAAATTAAGCAATTCTGAGAATGAGGAGGCCTGTAGGCGCAAGAGTACCCGAAGAATTCGCGCAGCACTCTACTCTTAAGTGTCAGCGGCAAATGTTACAGGTCGCTCTGGTGGAGCTTTCGGTTCAACCTCTTCGATGGCACACGAGGGACAGACAAAAACGGCCAACTGCTTTGTAAAAAGAGACAACCCGGGTATCAGAGATTTCCAGGGTTTCAGAGCTCTGTTCTCCTCACAATTGTGTGTAAGTCAAGACTTCTGAGGAGGAACGTGGACTGGCACAAAAAGTAAAGGTTTTGTCAAAAATGCTACACCAAATGACTGCCAGTTAGCCAAAGTACGGTTTAAATAAGACAGGTGACAGAGAGTCATGGAAATAGAAATTGTCATTCTAGAGGTGTTCGTATTTAGTTGCGCGTGTAATGTGTGACGGGTAGCTGGCGGCTCCGTGTGTAAAAGCAACGGAGCCACGAAACAGATGCACTCCCCGGAGAGGACACCGGACAGCCGTGTCCTGGACCAACGAAACCGAGGACAGCAGCACATGCATCTCCAGCTTCCTCCTCGTTCCCACCCCATTCTTGAGCTGAGCAACAATCGCGACTATTTCAGTTATTTCGGGTGACGCCAGCTACAGTGTGGGGTTCGTTTGCGGAGGAAGTAATGAGCCGCTTTACGGGTTTAGTTTCGGGTCGCTGAGAAAGCAAAGCGGGTCGGTCTCAATTATTTGCGGGTCGACTGTTTGCGTGAGACGTGTGGGTTTCAAAAAAGTGAGGAAAGTTTCTCAAGGATATGGGGGATCTCTGCCTTTCTCGCTGCAAAAAAGCAAATCTTGCACTCTTTTGAGCAAATTTAGATTCAGTTAGTGGTCACGAAATGGTCGGAAACTTGGGTATCTCATATCATAGGTAAATTGATATTTTGGAAGACTTTATAAAAGGACGGGATCAGTAAAATGCAAAGTTGCAAGACCAACTTTTATTAACTTTAAACTCTCCCGCAAAGATTTCCTTCTTTTTCGTAATGTTTGAACCCGTTTAACATAAGAACAGTTAGGGCTACACAGTTATACATAGTGCTAAAGCAAACGGAGGAACTGACAATTCAATTGCTGGTTTGAATGGAGACACCCATAGATCACAGAGCACACATCGAGGACTTCGTCTTTTAAAGGCACAAGTTGCCCAGCATGGCGTGGAGTTGCAAATGAAGCTCTTTCCCTTTTTCTAAATTTGGAAGCGACACCGAATCCTAATTGACTCTCTAACCTGGTAAGTGAGTGGCCCTAATCGTTCTAATGCCGTCGCACTCGCATGTTTTCTCTGTAGCAAGACACTCAAGTGTCGTTGCGCACTGTGGCGCTTGGCTACGCGCTGCGCAAACACTCTCCGAGGGAAGAGTTGAGGCCCCCCTACCAGAAGCATGGGATTTCTGGGAACTTGTCTACAAGCACAGGGAGAGGACGGAAGCTAATCAACAAAGCAGAGAGTGTGGTGTGAATGTGGAAGTGTCAACTCCCATGGGGATGTGGTGCATATGAGATTAGATGGCACTTCTTGATGTTTTAAGAAGTGAATGAAGTCACCATCGTTTTGTCGATTGTTGTGGGCCGCTTTGGACCCCCAAATTCCCAGAGGTCTCCAATTGCGAAAAGATCGCATTAGTAACAACAACGTGTGCTCCTGGCCTGCACCACTAATGGCCACGTCTAATCAGCGCACTTTCAAGAGGCTTCAGATCTCTATTGGGTGCAGAGAGAGTCTCTCTGCCATTTTGGGCAAACTATGCAAATAAGATGTCATACCAATATGTCCCTCAGGATAATTTGCCAACATAATTTGTCTCCCATAACTCATAGGAAGGTAGGTCTGAATCTTCGAGCATGCTAATAGGCGACAAAGGATCGAGGCACCCTGCAGAAAATTTCAAGCAGTCACGACATAGAAGAAACAATCGATAAAAGTCAGATATTTCGGAAAACAGATGCACGATATTCCTCAATATTTGTGCTTCCTTAATGGGGTGCTTCACAACAGCTGGTCAACAAATGTCTTGTGTTTATTTTGGATTTTCTTGAGAAAAGCAAAAAATAAAGTAACATCGTGAGTTAATTTTCCAGCTGCGTAATAATTGTGTTTGAAGCGCACGAGTGACTTTTGGGAGTCCAGCACGAACACTTTTAAAGATCTGACATCTGTCCGACAAGATATGATACTTGGAACACGGGAGAGAGCGAGAGGATAATTGATGCCCTCGGACACAATCTCCTATCTGAACCTGTGGGCGGATATGAACAGAGACAGATGGCTGTGTATTCGCATGAATTTCTGTGAAGGCTTCCCAGGAGACATTTTGATGGATTCATTCTGGTTTGTCAGTTGCAAAAGAAAGACAAAGAGCCCGCATTTTATCTCCGGGACATGCTGATGACAGTTTTTGTCTTCGAACCTACTCGAAAACTTTCGAAAACTAGAGATTGCTTTTAAGTTGTGTGTGCGGTGAAACGGACAGCTGTAGGATCGCGTTTCAATGTGGTACGAGACACGCAAAACCAGTGACGACCACACACATTTTGACAGATGTGAAGGCTTACGCGAGTTCTTGCAAAGTAAGCATGATTTTTGCCCTAAGAGGACCCAGTTTCGAAAACTTAGAGAGGTTAGTGGAGCATTTAATCCGGAAGAGAGCCAAGTGAGGCGGATCGGAATGGCTCTACCCAAAAAAAACAGCAAAATGTGGAAGTGTGTTAAATACCAGGAAGTTCAAAGAACACCTGTAAGCGGAAAATTCGGACCGAAACTTTTCTACGAAACTTAACTCGAAAAAGGCCTCCGTAATCGGGGAAAGAGAAATGACATGCCCTGTGATGTTGTCCGACAGCTGATTGCCGCCACGAACACCCTGCTTAAAGTTTTGAACATTTCAAAAACGTGGCAGAAAAAAACAAAAGCTCAATATTAAAATAAGTGTAGAACAAGCTACTCCCTTATAGATCGTTTAGAATGGGTAATTCAACATTGCTCGGTATCAAATCGGTAGTGTTCGGAAGTGCCGAAAAAAGTCATCGTTCAGCAAAAACATTGCATGTTAAAGACTTCAGATATCATACGTCTAGAAACTACAAAGAATACAGTGTCTTCCGAAAATCTAGAAGTTTTCGACGCACCACCAATCTAAGATGATTCGATGTTTTCGGGAAGTGGGATCGGAAGTCTGAGCTTTTGATATACGAAGAAATCTTAAATCATCTTGGTGCAGCTCAAATGAAGAGACTTGATCGAAGCCAATAAATGCAATAAAGTTGACTAAGTCTCGGAAAAAATAGTGATCTATGTAGCGAGGTGAGGAAATGAAGCCACACTTACATGAAACAAACAACAGGGGAGTGAGTGAGAGGGCCGGCCAGATTATGGTAATCCTAGTTGACAACGCTGATATTCAGAGATTATTGTTCATTTTCTCTTGCCCCTTTTTGGAAGGAAAGGTGGAGAAAATCATTACTTGACGACAAAGTGTGACAAATGGCAGTGATATTAGGAAATAGTCAAAAAAGAGAGGAGGATTCGGGAATTTGGGAGACGTAGTGTCATACGTCGAGTCAACCGGGTCGCAAGTAATTGGATATACACATGCACCAATAAAGCTACTACGCGCATGCAAACACATCCTAAACAACGTTAAGTAGAACGCGAAGCGCTGATTTTTTGCTCTGAACAAAAATATAATTCAACCCTGTTTTTGCTTTCGAATCGCAGAAAAAGCCTCCTTGACGCACGTCGAGGAGCTTCAATATTGCAACTAATATTGTTGGGCTTGAGGACATGAAATGAACAAGGCAGGCAAAGGGGGGAGAACAGACAAGAACTCTTAAGAGGTGTGAAAGCTGCTTAGCAAAATATATATATGACTTTGATAATCTTTCACTTCGTTGCTATGACATCAACAGCTGAGCTTCCCGCCGAGATGGACCTCCGGCTACTTAGTTAGCGCTGATTCCGCTAATGGAATCCACGTTCACCTGCGGTTCATTTTTTATTACATAATATGAGAGGCAAATCGAGAGAATCAGGATGGAGCTTAAAACTATCTTTTACTTTCTAATGCCAGCAGAGAAAGATTACATGACTTTCCATTACTGAAACAATTTAAAAGTGTTAACGGCGTAGAACTTTAGGATTGGCAGGCTTGCAAATGTTTTGTGCCTAGTTCTAATAAATGTTTAGTCTGAAACGTTGTAGACACTTGATCAGAGTTTTACCAAAACTGATGCATTTTCCAAGCCGTGAACACTTGTACTTGTAATTTTTGGTGCCGAATCGAAAGCTGCGCAAGTGATACCATCTTTAGTCGGGGTGAAATCAACTTTTTCTTTGCATAACACACATCAGAAGAGGAACTGGCAGAGTCAGAGCGCTACCCTACATTCAAATCTGGCTACTTCGAATGTCCTATTAAACAAAACATTCCAAATATCGCATTAGACAAAACTATAAACAGACTTTCCGGATACTGAAATAGAAAGTTTGGATTAAGGATCAACGCGAACAGATCGTTTTCGAGCAAAGCACGAAAGTTTCTGGAAGGATCAAGAGAACGACACTTTCGTCATTTGAAGAAAGCTTATCATTCTCTGATCTGTTTTATTTTTGGAACTGTTTTGTCCAGATTTGATCTGTAAAATTGCGATGGATCTTAAGACATTCAAAAAACTGACAAACGAAAGTTCCTTGCACCCTTGTTTAAAGTTCATCAGGCCAATAAATCAGCTGTTTATCTCAGACCAAGAAACTTAACAAAGGGTGAAAGTGATCTAATCCAGGTTTGAGGCATCGACATCAGCAAAGTAGCAGTCTTTCTCAATGCCCATGTTGTAGTCATTTCCAGTTCCGTTCATGTACTTCGATGTGACGACTCTGTACCATCCACGCTCTCCCCATCCCTCTCCCCAACTGTTCCTGACGATCCAGTACTCGACACCCTGCTCATCAACACCCCATCCAGTCAAGGAAACGATGTGATTGGGCTCGGCTGTAGAGTTAGTCTTCTCGGCGTAGACTCCTCCCATGTAGGTGTAGTCGAACTTGGGAGTGGCGGAGATGGAGCAAGGAATGGGACCCCCCTTCTTGATCTCGGCCATGATGTTCTCACGTCCAGACACCTAAAAACCCACTATTTGCTGCTCCAAAGCAGCTGTTTCAATCGGGGATAGCGATGGAAACTGAAGCAACACAAACCTGTCCATAGTCCTTGATGAAGTAGCGAGTGTAGTTGCTCACATGGAAGCAGCTGTCGGGCCAGCAAGTTCCGCAACGGTGGAAGGGGGTACACTCTATTTTTTGGTTGAGGGGCTTTCTCGCTATTCTCACCTCCGTTGACAGCACGATACACGTTACATCCTTCTTCGACGAGTCCCTGGGTCTTGGCGTATTCCAGCACATTTCCGACTTCTCCCCCCCTGGCAGTTACCCTTTCCGTTGCAGTCGATGATTTCTTGAGGGGAGACCATGGTCATGGGCCACTTATTCTTTCTGGCAATGTTAAAGCGATCATTAAGAGCCCCTGAAAATAAGAACTCAATGTAAGAAGGGACAGGATAATGGGGGGGGAGGGGACAGGAGGCTAACAATCAAATTACAGGAACAGAATAAGACAGACTCAGGTTGACAGAATAAAGAAGATCCGGGTCATAGCGTTGCCAACACTCAGCTGGTACATCAGAGAAAAATTACCGGTAGTTCCGAAAACCCAGCAGGATCCACAGTACACAGGAATATGCTGATTTCTGGTTGGGGAGCAGTAGTTGACGCCGTCCACATTTCTCCAGTCCCAAGAGGTAGGAATGTCATTAGGAGCAAAGTCGACTGTCTCCCACTCACGAGGAGCTGTCCTGTAAAGTATTCTGAAAAACGAAACTATTGAAAAGCTACTTGTGTTCGAATTTCTTCCCGCTCTTCTTCAGACCCAAGTACTTCAGTCGCGGACTATCTCCTCTCTCAACCCAAGCGTTTCCAATGTCTTCGGTGGAGGCACCGTCTTCTTCAGTTTTCTCCTGCACTTCTCTGACACCAGCTTCAATAGGAGTCATGTTGCTGATCTTCTGCTCTTCTCCATTGACTTCCTGAACCACCATGTCATCACGCTAAACATGAAACAGCAAACTTCAGCCTCGAAGCTGTCCTCCTCCTCGTTCTCGATAACAGCGACGTTTCTTTCTTCATGCTCGTCAGTCAGCATACTGCTCTGAAACGGTCACAACATTTTCAGACATCGTAAAATTCTGATCATTTTGCTATCAATTTAGATACTTTAGAGTACGGCTTAATGAGGCCGTCTACTTTTCCAGCTAGTGTACTAGTTAGCTAGGTTGTTGTAATCCTATCCTTGTCATGTCTGTTACATATATTCTGTCGCTTCACGCTGTTCCTGTTAAAGCGGGTGCACATTGCTACCCCATTTGAATTTGACTTGACGCTCAAAATTTCAACAGAACAGAAATGCTGTAGCAGTGAGCTAACCACATGTTTATGAATTTTTTGAGGACACGAGTTCAACTCCCACTTGATACCATGTTTTTGTTTTTACTCTAGCTACCATTTTCGAAACTTGCCCGACGTTTTGAGTCGATGCGCCAGAGCATTTTCGAGCTTTTCGATGTTCTGCAAACTTGTGGAAAAGATCAAGAGCTCCACATTTAAAAAAAACCAGGTTAAGCGATTAGAGCAAGTTTTCCAGGTCGGAAACTTGGCTGAAAGTTTAGTCAAGTAGGTGATTTTGTGCATCAACTTTGAGGCTCAAGAGTGTACTTTCCAGTGTTGCGGCGTTCTGTAAAATTTTAGCTCTAGGGCAGTTTATGCCTAATAACATGGAGTTAGTGCCCAAGCGCTTTTAAACTACCATTATATTCCTTACTGTTCTTGAGATCTACATCATGCCAAACTGACAACTCAATAGCGTCTATCTACTATCATCTCCTAACAGTCTTCAAGTTTCAGACAGAGAATCGAAAGCTTGTTTATGAGAGGCTCAGCAATATTTTTCTTTCCAAAAGATAGGACTTACCATTGGTGCTTGTGCATCAACTTCCATGGCATTGACCTTTTCGACGCTCTTGCTTTTGAGTTGCGTGATAGACGGTTGTTCTTTTTGTTCCCAAGGACTGGGAAGCTTGACAAACTCCATTTCGTCACTGTCTTCCTGAAATATTGTGTGGTCTGAAAAACAGCAAACCCTTACCTCAGAATAGTCCTCCTCCGGGACAAAAGCCTTCTGTTTGCCTAGTTTAGCATTGGCGGCCATTTCGGCCTGAGGGGCTGGAAGCTCGTCGAATCCGGCCGCCTGTCTGGATTTGCTCAAAGCCAAGGAGGGCAAATTAAGCCATGTTCCCTGAAAATGTTCCATCGAGGTTATCAACCAAACGAGCTACCTGGGAAAGGCCTAAAAGTAGAAAAAAGACCAGCGCCGATGGGGACATCTTCGGTGTAGTGGCTTATCTTTTTTCTGATTAGAACCGATAGAACTGGTCTTCATGGACAGAAGTAACCCCAATGTTTAGCAATTCTAAGATAACACTTTAACAAATACTCGAACATTCTATATCGCCTTTGTCTGCAACTCCCTTGGGCTTTTCGCATGTTCTTGCAGAAGACGATGATGACAGAACTAGGAAGTTTCGAGTTGAAGGACAGAGTATGGTTTAATAGCTTAATAAGTTTTGGCATTAAAAGAGGAACTTAGAGAATTTACTGGATACGTCTGTTGAAAAACTTACCTGCCATACGGTGTTTTCAACATTGCATAAAACATCTGACTAGACAAGATAAAATGGAAAACAATCAATGAATTGAAACGGTATGCTAAGGTGTAATACTTAATTTTTCGACCCTGCGGTGAAACTGCTGAGCTAACAAGTAGAAAAGAACTATGACTAAAGGAATTACAATTTTAAACCAGGATTGAGGACTAGCTAGACATAATCTGGACACTGGAAGGTTTAGACTGTAATTCCAAACGTTCAATTTTTGTAGGTTCGAACTTCGTCCTGTAAACTGCTTCGGTTGCAGAATCAGAAATATGTTTGCTGAAAATTGCACACTACTCAGTAGCACCTTTTTGAATTCTACCGGCTATATTTGACAGAAACGTTTGATTGTAGCCTTCATTTGCGGCTTATATCCAACTGTCCTTTTACCATTTTCACAGCATTTCTTTTTACAGAACGGCGTTCCACTGTAACAACCTTTAGTCTAATGCACCGCAGTTCGCATGTATGGCCAAACTTATGTTTCTTACATTTTCGCAATGGAAAATTGTAGCATTTCAAATAAGGAAAACGTATCCGAAATCTCGGTGCGCATTACAGGTCTCGTATCATTGTGTCCGTCTGTCAGCTGCAAAACATTTTCAAGCAGATGGTTTCCATTTCAGCAGCTGTCCTAGGCTGAAACGTGTCCCCGGTCTTAAATCTTGTTCATTATCAGTGAAGAGTGTCGATGTTATGCTTGAATGACAGACGAGCCGACAGGCGGAACATCTTGTTTCCGCATATCTGGCTTTCTCTCCGTGTATCAGGTACATTCTCACTTAGGACCAGCCTCTCCCTGTCAAGCTTGTTTTATCTGGCCGGTTATGCGCGAGAAGCAGCCAGTACTCGCTACATTTACATATTGCCACACCGATCTAGTTTAACCTGGAATTGCAGCATCATAAATTTTTGTTCTAGAAGATTTGATTTGACTTTTAATAGTATTTCACTTCTCACTTTGTATTTTTTGCTTCAAAAGAGTAACACTCAGTTCTTTTTAGACTTCCATTCTAGTTTCACCAAACTTTGCTGTTTTCAATCTATTTGGCATCTATAGTTTATATAAAAACAGTTCGCTTAACACTCGTCAAAACATCGTTAAGATTCCAACTCAAATTCCATGGAGATTTCGCCTATAGTTCTCAGAGAAAAAATTCCCCTTACAATAAATACTAAAAGTTTGAAGTTTTTGTCAAGCCCTTTCTCTAGACTATTTATTTGCAGTTGTCTGATTCACAAAACTGAGTTTCAATGGAAGAGAGAAACTTTCCGAGATTTATATTCCTTATCTTCGATGTTAGCAAAAACAAAAAATCTGAGAACAGTACTCTGACCATTTTTTATCCAATTTGACCGTTTGGATGATTCAATGACACTTCCGATTAAAAGCAGGTTCGGCACCAGTTTCCCGAAGTTACTCCCACTTTTTCGCTTTTTAATCTGTTACTGTTCTTGACAAACGCAACGAGCGACCCCTTTTGTGTGTTGCAGAAGCGGGGTAGAAGGTTCAGTCTTTTTCTGTCAAATACCTTCCTTCGTAACAGTACTGTCCGGTTTCTCCTGTGTTTCTTCTCTTCCCACCACGAGCGGAGAGTTGCCACAGCCGTTTCCAAAGTCAGTCAAAGACAGTTTCGAGACCATGTGATAAGATTATCAACTCGACGGCGGGTGCCGAGAGTATCTCCTTTTGGGTCACCCAGGCCGCATTTGTCACTTTCTCGACAAAAAGGACCCCCGCGTCGGTCTACTGGCGTGTGGCCAGCAGATGACCTCGCAACTGCGCCAGATTTTCGGGCACAACTCTCTGCCTCCAAGGTGATCCGGCCAATACCGGTAAACAGGTGGACAAACTGACCCTTGTACCAAATTTTTATCCTTTTTGGCAGCTGAACCCTCAAAAAAGCTCTACTCTCATTGAGCCGTGTCGGGCTGGTGTTAACCCTTGCCTAATGCTCCCCTATGTAAATGCAGAACTAGCCGTATCAGCGATTACATAACACGGCCCCGAAAAACCGGACCGATTTACTGCCAACCCCGTGTCACACAGTAACAAATAGAGACAACTCCCCATTTCCACTTTTGATCCGGCTTTAGTTAAACTACTTTGGCTCAAACAGTTTGCCAATTTTTTCACCTTCACACGAGGTCGGTACTTCTAAAATTGATTCGTTTGTGCAGGACGCGATTAACATGTTCGTACAGGAAGTTGAACACTTCGATCATATCAGGTCAAAATTTAATTACAAATTTTAACTTACAAATTTAACTGTTTTCTAGAAGTAAGGGCATAGCTTGAACATTGTCTTTGAAATTATGTAAGTAATTTTCAGAGTATCAATCTGTCAACCATGTCTTGATGTTCTGTCCTCTTCCCCGTCTCTCTATCTCACTGTTACCGTTTTCCAGTTTCTGATATTGTTCAAAAACATTGAGAAAACCAACTTTAGTCAGTTTTCTCTTTTGTTGCCCTTGACAATAGGGCAGGTTCTGGTTGTACTCCAATATCAACATCTCAGTCCAGATCCTGAGCCAACACCTCCTTTCCCATTTTTTAGGGTCAATTTTGTATTTTTAGACACATCTCTGACCTCCAACACGCTTGTTATGATGTCTTTCGCTATTTGTTTGTGTTTGAGAGGGTTTACGTAACATCCAAATACCGAATACTTTTTTTTTTCAGAGTTTGCCATTCTCTGTCTCCTTTCTTACTGCCTTGGGTTGCGCAACCGGCCCTTTCAACAACAGGTTTTTATGGTCTTGGGGTCAGTCGCGTCTGCCGCTGAGAAATTAGCACGCGGGACACTGATGGTGGTAGGAAGAGAGGGCTTCTTCATGCTGACGGACATTGCAACATGGTCGTGTGATTCACGGGAGTGGCAGTAGACGTTCTAATCAAAAGATTACATAACCTTTTAAAAGCAGCCAAGTCTTTTGCTATGTGTTTGTTGTTATTACTATGAAAACATAGTTACTTGACCCGTTTTGCAAAACAAAGTGGACACACAATGAAGTTGTTCTTCACTCGCTTCTTTTTGTTCATCGCAAGCTTATCAATGCCTATCCACGCGCGGAACTCTGCAAAAAAGTGGCCACCCTGACTGTTAAAAGGTCAGCTATCAGTGGAACAAAATTTGGCTGAGGTTGCGAATGTGGAAGTCCTTGAGAGAAGTCTACTTTGTAACAGGCGTCAGCGCTTCAACTCGTTCTCTCTCCCCGTTAACAATAGCGCCCATTTTCAAGGAGAACCGGGCTCGACCAAGGTGATACTTTCAAATAACCTCCCCGCCAAAACCGATTGACCTGGCTTTTACCCCCTAAAGGTTAGCCACGCTTTGTCGTCAGTGGCCAGTCAGTACACGTCGACACCCAAGATTCGCATTTGTAGCTGTATCTCTGGAGGTTTCCAAAGGGATAGACTACAAACAGCAGGGGTTAAAAACGAGTTGTGGAACCCAGATAGGTCAAGAAAACATTCTTATAGCGTCGCGGTTACAGTAGGGTTTTCACTTTTTTAAATCGCCGACCTCACGTTCGAGGGCTTGACCAGTACCTAATCCGAAAAAGTGGGGTAGCGGAAGGTCTCGCGCTGCAACAAGAACACAATATGGTCTTATTCTTCATAGGCTCGTAATCTCAAAATTTTACAGCCCAGTTCTTATATTGTTTCTTTTGGACTCGTACATCTTCAGCTTAGCAGTGCTCAACTAGCTTTCAAAACAGATTAAGGGGTACAATTTAAAAAAAAAACCTGGCATATCTAAAAAAATAGCTGAACTCTACAGGCTACACATGGATTTCAAAGATAGGAAGAGACCACATAGGGGACTCTTTCTACCAAGGTCCTGAACGCAAAAGGCTCTACTTATATTCTATGCACGGTAGATTGTTTTACATCCAGTTACGGTCCCAG
This sequence comes from Oscheius sp. JU75, assembly GCA_037178855.1. NCBI lineage: Eukaryota > Metazoa > Nematoda > Chromadorea > Rhabditida > Rhabditidae > Oscheius > Oscheius sp. JU75. The sequence goes on from JASJZC010000007.1 coordinate 8,307,276, forward strand.
ATTAAGGATTTTCTCGTACAGTTAGCGGCTAGTTGCGAGAGTTCAATCTCATCTTCCGCATCGGAACCTCTTCATTCGGTGCGTTGCCTCCCTCGCACCAGCCTGCACCAGCCAAATCCGGTCCGGCTACCAAGGACGCATCCACTATTACATTTGACCTTTGTCATAATACCGCGTTGGCCCCTACCGGCCAGTTCACATTAGCATACCCACCCGGCACCTTCAAGTGACAGATACTGAGAGGTCGTTCTGTCTTATCATCAGACACGCTTTATTTCGGGCCTAGAAGGCGCTCACACTTTCTCTCTCTATGAGTTGTTTAGTTGTTTTCTTTCTTAATACGGGAGTGCTTTGTACCGGACAGGCCCTGCCCTGGTCACACCAATTCACTTTGCCTAGTAAGACCCGGTTCTCAACCAGTATTCTTTCTCTTTTCCTCTTTTTCCTTCTGACAACCAGACGTCGGGGAAGCTGCCCAACTATCCGGCTCTCAATTCACACGTTTTTAGGACCGTGTCGATGACTTCTTTCTCTAGGCTGTTAGCCATCAGTCTCGTTTTCCAAAAGGGAGGTCCGAGCGTGGAAGGCCTTTCTCGAAAAGAATACGCGCCATATTCCTAGCTGTTTTATCTGCTCACTCTTTTCTTCGCTGGTCAAGCAGTCGAACACGTCGAACATTGTGTTTTTGCCCCCAATAGTAAACTCCGACCGAGGTTTAACACTGCGGCACGACGACGATGAGACAAGGCTTCACTTTTCTATTTGTTGCGTCCCCCCAGAACCAGCGTCGTGCCAGCCGTCTGTTTGCGTTGCCGAACTTCGACCTCCCCCGACCAGTCTGCCATCAGCCCTCTCTTTCTGTCGCAATCCTCACCGCGCACGCCGAGTACTCTCTCAGGTATAACTGTTAGCTTACTCCAGTAAGCCTTTCAACTTTTCACGTCTTCCTTTCGTTTAATTCGTCAAAAAGAACTTCAATAAGGACTTCCGTATTGCGGTGTTCTTGTTGCTCGCGTCTGTTTGGTCATCGCCCCGGCGGACACAGTGGCCATATTGACCGTTGCCTCTGCGTTGATCTTAGCCGCTCGCGTACAAACCGACACGTCAAACGCACTTCACCTCTTCCCGTCTCCTTATGATTTTCCTGAATCTGTTTTGGTCCTCATTAGTCTCAGGGAGGTTTCCTATTTAAAGTCACGCACAACCAGAGCCTTTCTGTGTATTAACCACTACAAAACTTCGGCGTCACGTCAATCCACTCGGCTCTCCCTGCACATGGAGTCATGCCATTCCATTTTTCTGCGTTATCGCATATTGCTGCTCTCTCGTTGCGTGTAGCGCCGTTTGCAGTTGCGATAACGGATAACTCTTACACCTTTTCCGATCCTGCACACTTCTCATCCGCGGCGGGCCCCTGAAGAATTATTTATCATATTTTGGGGCGAATATCATTTGAATCCGATTGTTTCCATCAGGTCATTTTAAATTGAAAAACAGTCCTTTACAATCGGCAGCCGAGAGACCTACGAGACTCATATTACTCTTATCATCTTGCCTATATTTGAGGACATTTTGAGCACGTGATATTACCTGGTCGGGCTCTTCCTATTCTTGTCGCACCTCCGCATGCCTGTAGAGAAAAGGTTCTATGACACATTCGTCGGCATCTAACTCAGGCACTGATTCAGCTCTTCCATCTACACATACATGGATGACAGTGCGGTTATGACTGTGGCCGCATACGTCGCGAAGCCGGCGCTTCTATTATTACTGTTGCTGCTTAGATTACTTTCGAAAGTTGCATTAACAGAAACTACGACCCTTTGACTAAGTTTGTCGAGCGATAAGACTGAGAGCAAAGTACTGGACAGCTGATATCAGTACGTCGCTCAGAGCTTACCCTCATGTGACAAAGATTCCTTCTATTGTGGAGAGAATTTCCTTTTTCACGTCATTTTCATGCACACTTTCATCGTAGCGTAGCCGTTACGCAAAGCGACCCGATGTGGACGTTGTTGTTTATTTGTAGTGGACGGTGTGGACAGGCGCTAAGAGAGGGAGACAGAGAGACCGAAGCCGGTTTTGAATATCTCAGCGCATCGGAAGACATTCTCGCGTAACCCCCACGCGACCCCCACAACCCGGTTCTTATATCTGACCGCGAAAATTCGGACAGCCACTGGCACCTACTGTCTCTCTGTCTCTCTCTCACACAAGTTTTAGGCTAGTTTGCCCCCAAGCTTCCTGTGTTTCCACCCCAAAAAGTGTGTGTGATGCTTTTGGGTTTCGTCGAAAAAATGTGGGCCTCATTTTTTGTCGCCTTCAAGATCTCCATCTCTGGCTCTTGAGCCAACTTTGTATTCAAGCCTGCTTTGAATTTTTTGAAGGCGATGCAAATTTTATGCAGATCAGCTCCTATGGTCGACTTGACTGCGTCTTGCATAATAATCCCCTCAAAGTTGAAAGTACTCCTTGTACTCTTCGGGGGAACACTACTGATAAGACGCTTCTCCTTTTTGCCTTTTTTTGCCGCTTAAACATGTCTGAATCTAAGAATGTAGACAGATTAATCACGTGTCTTTTGCACGAATCAACTGTTTTCTCGACAACTTTTTGACACTGTTTGACAAAATGTTTTCCTTCTAGACACTTCTGTAGTTTCTATTCTTTTGCCTTATCAGAGCCTGATGTTGCGTTCGCTGATAATTTTCCGTCTTTTTCAGTGAATGCTGGCCGCCGTGAGCAACGGCCCTGCCGCACTGGGCTCCAAAGCTGCCCAACGCCAGCATTGCTACCTTTGCGATCTTCCCCGATGGCCGTGGGCGATGTGTACCGACTACAACGAGCCTGTCTGCAGAGGCTGTGTGAATTATGAAGGCGCCGATAGGTCAGTCTGTCTGCTTTCCCGCTCTCTGGGTCATAACTTGAAACGGCTGAAAAAGAACTAAGTTTCTCCTGAGGAAGAAAGGAGACAAGGCTTTTTCGTAGTCTTTCGGAGATAAGCAGGGCTGATAGAGGTTCTTCAGCCTCCTCTCACCAGACAATGTTTCAGAATCGAGAATGTCATCGAGAATGCTCGTCAGATGAAAAGGCTTCACGGCTTCCCCTCTACAGATTCCTCAACACAAGCTTCGACAACAACACTTCCTGCGGCACGTGTTGTGGTATGAGACGCAGAAATATTTTTTAAACTATGCTGCTTAAGCCAAAGGTTGAAAATGGCACCGTCACCACCACAGCCACGATGCCCGGAAGGATATCGCCTCCGAGGTTAGCCCTCCCGACACCCCAGCTAGGGAATCTTGCCCAAATAGGACAGTTATCAGAAGTAGGCTTGGTACAGAGCATTATAGGACATAACCTTAGGTTTTTGCCCAACAGCAAAGGTTGCTTGCCTTGGCTACCCAGCAGAGACAACCTGGCCAGTTAACGATGGAAGATTTGGCCATAATCCAGCAACAGATGAGAAATGTTCAGCTTCCGAACCAGCTCCTCCATCCTGGAGGTAGTAGAATATTTTGTCTGATCTGAAGCCCAAATTTTAGCCATGTCCATTCCCGGCCTGATGAATCTTGTTCCCGGTCTAACCAACATGTCGGCCATGGCTAGAAAACGAGAGCATGAGGAAGATGTCAAGACCGAGGTGTACACCAAAGTCCAGCGCGGTGAGTGTCTCACTACCATTGTCTTCTAGTTGGAAAAGCGCAGTTGTTCTATTTTGGAAAGTATTATGTTGCGCAACGCGTGCACTACGCGGAAACGGGAAAACAGGTTCCCGAAACCGGTCCTCTACCCTCTGTGCATCTACACGCTGAACGCTATTTCGCGCACTGCAGCACGCGCGCGACCTCAGACACTGGGGTCGCGACAGATCCTCGTGCCAACTTCGACCCGGTACGGTCCACAGTCGCCAGTTTTTTCCCGAGGTTTGTGAACCTCAAAAGGGAATGAGGAAAAAATTCCTAAGAACTAGACCTTCGGCTAGAACGTTGTCTGTCTGACTTTTAACTGTAGCTTTAAATCTTTTGCATGTTTTTTGTTTACTGAACTATGATCGGCCTGCGTACATTCTCTCACAAATCCGGACGAGAAACCTAATTGGCTGTGAAAACGAGTTGTTGCGCGACTGTGTGTGTTGTGCTGTGCCCCCATGGCTGACCCCATTTCTCTAGGTTGCCGATCTGCCCATAATGACAGCAGGGGCCAATCTCTCTCTTTTGACTAGTTTTTCAGCCGAGGGCTCGACCCACATTACCAAAAACCGTTGCGCAACCCTCTCTCTGTATAGGGACTGGTTTTTAGACGCCGGGTCACCAATCCTAGCTAGGGGACTGCTTACGAGCGAGAGAGACGATCAGTGGTTGGAAACACCACAAAACTTTGAGGAAACCTGAAAAAGTGGCAATTTTTGGCAGAAAGAAGATTTTTTGTTTCTATGAGGGTTGACAATGGTGCATAGAGTGCAAGGTCGTTCCGACCCGACGCCAAACTGGAAAGAATTGCTTAGACAGTTTTTTGCACCCTTGACCGACTTTCACGTGTCTTTTGGAGAGGAATTTTTCAATCTGACTGATCTGCAAACCAGTAAACCGCCCCCGCCATATTTCTTTCGCAGTAAAAAGTGTATAGGCTAGGAAGTTGCGCTATTTGCCCTTTGTCAGACCGGTTCTTCGTGGGGTCAAACGGTAACTCGGTCCCCCCGAGCGTATGTGTATTGACTTTGCCGGGAAAAATGCTTTATCTCATCTCTCTTTCGCTTTCTCGGCACGGCTGTACTACAAAACCGGTACCTTAACTTTGTCAAACAGTCCTTGTTTCACGAGCCGAGTTTATCGAGCGACCGAGTAAAGCAACCAAGGGAGAGTGCAAAAAAATGGTAGAAGGTTTCAGGCGATGCTCAGACAACGTCCGTTTCTCCTACTTCCACACACAGCCCCGACCATCCCAATGGCCAGCTGACAAGAAGGTTTCCCGGAGCTGTCAATGAACGGATTCTCCGCTGCACAATTTGCCAAGAAAGACTAGAAGACACTCACTTTGTGCAGTGTCCCTCGGTCAATGGACACAAATTCTGCTTCCCCTGCTCGAGGGAGTCCATTAAGAAGCAGTGCACAGGACCTGAGCTTTACTGTCCATCTGGAGACAAATGTCCGCTTGTCGGGGCTGCTATGCCATGGGCTTTCATGCAGACAGAGATTGCCACCATTCTTGGCGACGAGTACGAGGAGTTCAGGCGGCAACGAGAAGCTGCGGGACTAGGTGTTCCTGGCGCCTCGATGGCTCAGGCTGCTCAGAATGCTGCTCAAGTAGTTACTTTCTCAAAAGCTTATAAAGAAATTGTTTTCAGACGACTGCCGCCCAGCAATCATCCCCAGCCTCAACGACGACCTCCAACACCTCCTCTTCGTCGGTGGCGACAACTCCTAATATGGTGGCGAATTAATACCCGCAAAACTCTTTCTTCTTCTCTCATGTGCTTGTCATTATGATCATTTCTGTTACTGTGTTACTCGATCTCCTTCCCGATTGTGCATGTGGACTCCTCCGCCTCTTAATGGTTTTGGTATGACACCAAAATTCAGTTTTTAGTTCAAACCAGTCTCATTTTTGTAGTCATCTTTTGTTATTTACGTAGTACTTGGATTCTTTGTGCTTTAGTCTCGCACAATCATTTGCAGAATTCCTCCTCGGTTCCTAGTTAGCCCAAAAAGTTTCCTCCTTCTGAAAATAGTCGTCGGTGAGTGTGAAATGCACACATTAGCCGCTCGGGATTACGGTTTATTTGTCATCGGACTTCAATGTGTTTTAAATAACAGTAATAAATCTTCTTTGTGCGTATTCAGAGCTGCATAAATTACGACTGCAAGACAGAGACAGAACATGTACCTTACCCATAAGAAACCGAAAATATATGTCACTTCCAAAACTCTGAGCACAGAGACTATATCACAGCAGGGCGCGAAGCAAGAAGGCTCGTAATACCGGTATTATGTAAAAGCAGAGGAGATCTGACTAGGCTAGTGGATCAGCATCATGGACAGTCCGGGCAATATGGCTCCACTGATAATCCAAAAGAGTTCAGTCGAGGTGAACGATGGACCTGCAAAAGGGCTACGTGTTAAAACGGTGATAAGAAACATCAATAACAGACTTATCCGAATGAAAAAACTTGCACTTCCTCCGAATAGGAAAGATTCTAGTTTTGTTCTTAGAACTATTGGTATGTTCATAATTTCATCCCTACAATATTGGAAGCCGTTTGAGATCTACGACTATGATGATCGAAATGCCAACAAGGGGTGGTAATATCAAAATAAACCAAATGAGATTACACGTTTAAGTCTTCCAAGCATTGTTAGCAAGAACTTTGTCAGAGAAGAGGTGAGATTGTAATTGAACTGTTGCTTTCTACTTTCTATACCCTTATGCATTGGTTAAGACTGATTGCCTAGTGGATAAATGTAAGACTGACCGGATAGTTAGAGATTGGAAACTAAAGTAAGAAACCAAGATTTGGACAGAACGAAAGTAGAAGTGAAAAGTTACCTGAATGTGAATGTCCTCCAGCAGCTAATGATATCTGTTGGACATCTACGATCATAGCTTCCCTATCAGTATCGGCTCTGCCTTCGTCTTCGTTAGCTTGATTATTCATCTAGAAACAGCTTGAAACAAAATAATAGGTTCTCACCAATTCAGGGAAGACGTGAATTGTGGCCACGTAGAGGAAGGTACCCGCTGAGAAGAGCATCAGACATGCTATGGCTACTTGTGACGAAAGCCAGTATAACCAGTTCTGGAAACTGTAAAAGACTGCAAGAGAAAAAGCTTACCACAAGGAAATATGTGGCAAGGGCTCCCACTGGTGCAGAAAAGGAGAAAACAGTAAGATGTTTGAATACTTTCTTTTCTGGGAGATTTGCAGAGATGAGCGCTGTTGTGAGTCCGAAGGCGGCGGGCATCTGAAAGTTCAAATAGAAAACTTTGCGAATCTCATACCTTGTGGAGGATGATTGCCAGGAAGACAATGAATTTAAGCGACTGATCCTCGGCAAAAGAGGCACTCCCCATAGCGATTCCGTCGGCGGCACCTATACACACCTTACACTTTATAAGGCGATTAGATACCGTGAACAGCTAGGCCAATGGTGACAGAAAGACCTCGTCTACCTCTTGCTGCTCGTTCACCTGAAAAGTTCCAAAATAAAGCAAAATCTGTCCTTAAATACCTCTAGCTTTAAAATAGGCACTGATCTGATCGACCCACATCATGAACATGAAGCCGGCTACAAGAGAGAATCCCATTTTAGCATTGATGTTTGGTGTACGTCCTTCTTCACAAGAATCATGGCCGTGACTGTGACCGCCTGAAATTGTATCGTTTGTCAGACAGTGTTAAGCCTGTACAACTTTTGGTATCGCATTTACAAAAGCATTCTGCATTTGACTCCTTCCTATACGCCTAGACTGTGCCCTACCCGAACACTATTCCGGTTTATGATAGCTGTCCAGGTCTATAATAATGTTCCACTTGAACTGGCTCAAACTATTATGTTTTCTTCACAGATGTACCAGTTAAATTATCGCATCGCAACATTAATTTTAACCACAGAACATCTGACTATGACTCCGTTGCTTCGATTACTCGACCCTAGTCATAAGACGCTACATGGACTCGCTAATATTGACTTGGTAGAAAATAAAAAGTTGCAAAAAGTTTTTTACCTGGTACATGTCGCTTTTTCCTAGCCGGAGATTTTACTTTGACAGCATTGCCAGAAGACCTTTTTTCTTTACTCTCAGTATCACTGAATGCTCCTTTTTAGTGGTCTGCTCACATACTCACGGATGGTCATGGTCGTGATCGTGGTCATTATGCTCTTTTCCTTCTGGAATTGGCACAACTTGTTGATCAACATTACCAATAGGCTGTTTTCTTGCAATTAGAACATCAGATTCTGTATTAAATTATATCAACATAATCGGAAACCTTACCTTCGTGGTAGCTGTACAGCGTTTCAATTCCTTCAGGTATGATGACCGAAAATGCAGTTCCTAGTAATAATCCGGCTCCGAAGATTGTACAAAGACGCATTTTTCTCTGAAAAATACATTTTTAAATAAAGCAATCTTTATACGTACCTCAGAAATGGGTAATTTGAGCGGAATCAGGCCGGATAACATGCTACCGGCAAACATGGCCGCTGACATGCCACACAACAAGAAGAAGGTGTCCATTTTGAGAGAGCTAAAAACGTTATTTGATCCAACTTCCATTCTAGGAAGACGATAAAAGATCAGAGGGAAAAGCACAAAATATGGAAGTGGGAGTATTCAAAGAAAGGAAGAATTCGGGCCGATTCGCATACGTGATGCTCGGTTATCGTCCACGCAAGCAACATTTTTAATTAGACGGGAAGCTAAACATAGGAGTCATGGCAGAAAGGCATAAAATATACATTTAAGTAGTAAAATATAGACTATAGAGAATGAATCGCATCAAAATATCATAATTCATTCCATAACAGTTTTTGAAAAAGAGCATAAACTTTGGTTAAGCTCAGGGGGGCCAAAACACCCTCTAACTTTTCGAAAAATAGAAGTAAGGCCTCTTTTAGCACCTGAGTTTCATGAATCAAGATACTTAAAAGACTTCTTTTAATTGAAACTTAGGGCTTAAAGGATTTCATTTGACATACTAACATGGAGCCCGGTTACCGCAAGACACCTGTACAGGAACCAGGAATCGAGAAAACTCTTTCGAATTCTGCCCTCTTGATAGATGTAAGACGTTTAAAAAATGACACCGTTTTTGCAAATACTATAATTGTTACTAGCAGTCTGCTGCTGCTTCGCTGTGATTTAGTATTCAGGTTAGCTTTCTAGACAAGAATCAATAAATTGAGCGATCCCTATGCTGCTTTCCGCTCATAACTGAATTGTCACCTAATTACCAATAACTCGACTTGCCATCCTTGCTTTGTGGCATCGAACAAACAAACAAGCACACAGAGTCAACCACTTTCACCATCGCGCGCGTTTGCATATCCTGGATACCTGGACAAGCTACGAGAACAATGTCCTTGATTTCATGCAAGTTGATTATGCGAGATATAGAGAGAGCAGATGGTATTACGCACAGCAAGAACGACGTTGAACCGGGAGATATTAAAAATTTTGGTGGGTCCCAAAACTGTTAAGTCGTGTGGGGACCTACAACGAAAGGGCGGGAATTCAAATCAAAACTAACTACTCGCGTGGGGATTAGCATAGTTGATGGCAATAATGAAAAGAATAAATGCAGAGTAAAGTTGCCTATCTTCTACGTCTGTTTTATCATTTTTGTTATAGCCAACTTTCCAACTTTTCCACGTATTACAGTTTTCTATACAGCCTGGAAAAGATCTCTATCTTGAGGTCGCTGAAACGTCATATGAATCGACCTCCATCCTAGGAAGAAGATTAAGGTTCTGAGTGAAAAGCGCCAAAAATGAACGTGGGAATATTCGAAGGAAGGAAGGATTTCGGCCCGATTCAGATTCTGATCTAATAATTTTAAAATGCCATGTGTAAAAAGCCTTTGGGCATACTTACTTGAAATTCTGACATGAATTTGTCGTATTCTATGTACAGATGTCGCACGGTTACCGCGCGACATCTGTACATATAATACGACAAATTGAATAAACACTTACAAATTCTGACCACGAAAGCAATTGGAAAGAAAACTAGTCGTTCAGAGATTGTCCACCCGCTAATTGAACTATTTTTGCCCGCTTATACCAAATCCTCCGAGGAAATTGACTTAGAACACGAGCTTCCACACGCCATTGACCTCCCCACTCGACGCCTTGGAAGATAATCAGTTGCAGAATTGAGGTCTTTCAAATTCTTCTGCAATTCCAATTTCCGCTCGTTTCTTTTGTGCATTACATCATTCTTAGAGCGGAGAAACGGAAGCAGATGCTGCGAATGCTGCTCGGAGCTCCCACTGTGGGCGTTCATATCCGAATCTCGAGAACCTGGTCTGCAGCTCCAAAACACTGTTGGCTGCGTCACGAGGATGGATTCCTTGCATAAGTCGAAAAGTTCCCTCCTTTCTCCTAAGAGGGTGGTTCAGTCATCACAGCTGTTCGTTTTTAGTCTCCCTATCCAGACTTTTCCGCATTTGCTGTTTGCAACAATCCAGCGAAAAGCCTACTCATTTCATTTTATTGGGTTACCAGGAGTCGTTTATTTTAAGAGCAAGAAGTTTTTTGCTCGAAACCTTGTCTTATTGTTGTTTCCCCTTTTCATTTTTTGCTACTTGGTATGAATTCATCGCTTGCCAGAGCAGCAAAAGCTGTCTCTTATAAAAGTCTGTCGCAGGTCGAGACGTTTTCCATACTCTCCCAAGACAGCTTACAAAACTGATTGTTTACAAGATCCAACTCCACCAATTTCTTCACTGCTTTGAGTAGCTATAGTTCTTTAACAGGTTGGATTCCAACTTTGATAATTTAATGGCTTATGCCTTGTCAATGTCAAGGTTGTCAATTACACAGTTCAAAAGTGAAGTCTTCGTCATAGTACTTATCATGTTTACTTACTTGTTACAAAATTTTTAACAAAATTGACAGATTAAACGTGTTCATGTGCCAGTTTCATTATTATTTAATGCAATAGATAGGCACAAATGACATCAAATACTTGAACTTTTAATGAGAAGTTCGGGAATCACCCAAAATCTTCCAGACTCGCTTAAGGTTCCCACGCACGAATCTTCTTCCGTTTTATGAGCCCTCTCCTCTCCTTTTTGCTTCCAAAATCCCAAATCTGCATAGCAATGTGAAAGATGTGCTCCTAAAATGGAAAGGATTTACACCTACGCAGCAGTTGTGGAGACAGCAGCCTTTCAGTTTTGTGTCTATCTTTCACTATCCCGAATAATTCATCAAAGTGACATAAAGAAAAGTCTGCTAGGGGCTTTCACCACATTAGCAGATGATTCTATTCTGTTCCAGCCATTTGCATAATGAACATTTGTCTCCAAATGTGGAGCTTCCACTCGAAATGGCGGTTGTCTGTTGGGCTAAACTTAGCCTTTCTAGTTTCCACGCTTGTTTTCCTGGACGCCTACGGGAAAAATTTCATACTGTACTTGCTTGTTTTGCTGATTACAGCAGAGCTTATGACTCGTGTCCCAGTCCAATTATCGCCCACCTAGGAATCATCTGGAAATTTCCTGTAGCAAAATCGTATTAAAATGAGAGGGAGGGGGCAGTCCGCCTACTCTTTCCGAGCACGCACTCTCTTCTGCGTTTTCGACAATCCCATCCTTGCATTCGTGAGCACTTCCTTATACCACTTCGCAACTGTCTATTCGCAGAATCCGACGTTGTATTTTTATTCTCAGTCTGTCTCCGTGTCACTACAAAACTACTTTTAAGGTAATCATGCAGAAGCTGATCCTGTTGCTTGTGGCTGTCTCCGCTCTTCTCAGCTGCATTCATGCCTTCAGGTTCCCCATCGAGCAGCAGAACCAAGATGATTTGTACCAGCAGTACGAAATGCCACTAGTCAAACGCAACCGACTCTGTCTACTCAATGCCGGCCTCTCACAAGGATGCGATTTATCTGACATTATTATGGCTAAACAACAGGTGGCGCACTGCGTAATCAGTAAATACAAATGCTATTTCAGGCGAGCAAATTCATGAGCTTCGCCGGTCCAGGAAGGAAGTGAGCCCGTGTATAAAATGGAAGACTTCTTCTCTTCTTAGTTGACCATATACGTATCCTGTGTGTTGCAAAATAAATTGTGTGTTAGAGACCTTTTTTAGATCAGTGCAGAGCACTTGCGGACACTCCATGTCTCAAAACCTGTATCATCGAATGAAGAAGACAATTGCTCGAGAGCATATGAATTCCAGATACCTCTTAAAAAAGTACTTCATTTGAATTTGAACCCTTTGGTATACATTGACAGTCAAATAGAGAGTTCCAAGTTTTGTGATCGGGCTATGTACAAATCTTAGTATGAACTTGTTTTTAGTGGAACATGTACTTCTCGGTACAAATCAGACACATTTGAGTACATGACACAGCAAAGTCACCAACTCTTATCTTCTTTCCAGCACTAAAAGTCAAACGATGAAGCAATAAAGACGCCAGTGGCTGCCACAGTCACCACCCATGCTACGTCTTCTGGTCATCGCCTCCACACTCGTCCTAATTGTTGATTCAAGATGGTGCTATAACGATAGTTTGATTGTAAGTGCTCGCGTTCCCAAGGAATTAAGTTCAGCTAAACACGCTAGCTGATAACACTTTTAGCGAACAACCAAACTATATTCAGGAAGTGGAATGTCTAGCGATTGAGGCTTGGTGCTACAAATATACTAACGCTACTGATGTTTACCGGGGTTGTACGGATATTAACGGCATTTGTAGCAAGGAGGATCGAGGGTAGTCAACTTTTTTTGTTTTGTAGAGACCCATTCTAGATGCTACCCACAATCGGCGACAGGAAAGGACCAATCTTGGTGTTGCTGTGACAAGGACAATTGTAACTCCTCTCGTAATATGTTCTTCTTTGTAACTTTTATTATTTTCTTAATTATTGCTAGTCAAAGAGCATAATACTTAAATCTCATCGATCCTGTAGACTTTCTGTGATGGGGCGAGCCAACCCTCGTAGATGACAGTTTCTGGGGTGGTGTCGTAGTGATAGTGACCTAATCAATGGATTTAACCGTGAAAAGTGACTACATACCGGCATCACCATGCTCTGAGAAACAATGGGTATGTTCCAGTCGAAGTTTTTGACCAGGATCATGAGAATGGAAGACAGTAGCACATACCAGTGGACCTTTCATAACGAAGTATTGAAGCCATTTGTCAATCTTCAAAAAACAGGTATCAACTTTTGGAAGTACCCACCTCCGCAGTTTCTTTCCATGGACATCCGGGAAAGTCGGGCATAACGTGAAGCTTAGCCTCTCCCTCGTGCATAATGAATATGCCGGCCAGGGTCACTACCCTAAAAGCTTTTTCATTCATGGGAAGATGGTGAGATTCACTTGTCTCCATACTGTGCTGACAAAGAACGCCGAATGGTTTCTGGGAGATTTGTTGGTCCTTTGCGATGACTTACTTTGAAGTGAACTAAGAAAACATGTAAAGAGATCAGAACGTGAAACTTACCGACGTCGGAAGGTTGGTCGGACTCAAAGACGGCAAGATTAGCCATTAGACTGAACTTGGGAGAGTCAATCTCCTCCATCTTATAACCCTTCTCATTCTCTTCGATTTTGGCGATTTTGGTTTTGAACTGAAAATTACTGTAATACATGAACATGTTCAGGTGAAGTTGGTTTAGAGTTGATCTAGTATCTCATACAGGAGATTTTCGTACGTAGCCCAGAAGCCCGTCAAGTTCTTAACGGATAACAGTAGTACCATCGAAATTTTTATCCGGCTGTCGCGACGGCTACGTACGGACCCATTTTTTTTGAGAACGAAAGTTAAGAAAATTTGAACAACCTTATTTGTGGCCAAGTTAGCATCAACCACCATTTCGCAGTTTACTCCAACGACAGGCCATGGCCCGGCTCCAGGTCCGAAAGCTCCAGCCAGTGGAAGCTCACATGTGGAGCAAATGTCCTGGAAGCAAGTTTCGCAAAATAAGCCGTAATTATCACCTTGAGGTCAAACTCCTTGTCTTTCTCAACCTTAGGGAACAAGTTCCCAGGTCCTCCAACTTCAGCGACACGCAGATTCTTTCCAAATCCTTTGTTTTGAAAGTTGAAGGGGGATTTTGAAATGTCTGAAACAGAAAAACTAATGTTAAAAATCAAACAAAGTACCTGGACATTTGACAACATCGACCACTGCAGTGAGAAAGTTCTCTTTGAGAGATTTTTCAATAACAATCTTCAAATCATCAAGAGAAGGTACATGATTTTCGATGACCTTTGACAAATTTGAGGAACAATTGACCATTTCTGTGAAATAGTGTTCTGTATTAGTTTTTGTCCAAAGCGAGTGAGGGGATTGGAAATCGATAGCGACTGACCGCAGCAGAACAGCACACACATAAACCGTGACCCTTTCTTGTTATCAAAGATAGTCGCAACATCTGTATGACAAGAGGGAGGCTCATATTAAAGCAATAAGAAAGTATCTAAGTAATTATTTGTACTAACTATGGTCGACAGTCGTGTTATAGGAGCAAGCCATGTATCCTATTGGGCAAAGGGGCGGAACAATTTGTTTGGACAAGCAGAACTAAATTCAATCCAATGATTCCCTGGTCCATCGTCAGTATCGACGCCAGTGATGTTGCAGTATGCAGCATCCAGAGCCTCACCTTCTGCGAATCCTAGCTTATCGTCGTTTTTTGGGTCATCTTCCATCAAGATGGCAGTGTATCTGAACATCTTCCCCGGGCAGACCAGCTTGAACTAGACATAAACTTCGGTCTCATTCCGTATTTCGAAAAAATGCCGTTCTCCTGTCGCACTTCCATTGACTCGAAGAAAGAAGCAGATCACCTGTAAAGACATTATTTTGGAAGCTTTTTGCCGAAACATACCAAGCATAAAGTAAAAGCTGTGATCTCAGAAGAGAACGAGGGCCGTAGAGAGGATAAAAGGCCATCGCCGATCTGCTGGCCTGCTGGCGAGAGGACTGAGCTTATCTCTTTCTGGCGCTTTTTCTGGGATCCATCTAGAACGACGCTTCGGTTAGCTTCTCTTGAGGGACTTAGGAGTATAACAGACCAGCAGATCCACAATGTCGTCTTTGGCATGAAGAGCCGCCAGCGTTGCGATGATCTGGAAGTGTGGAATACGGGGGAAATTGAGAACAGGGAACATCATACTTTTGAAGAAGACCCTGTTTCGAGAATGAAAAGACTTACCAACGTGAACCAGATCATCATTCAAATGATCGGGTCTGCTAGGAGGTGTGAGATTTCTCGATCACAGGGGGTAAGCTTCTGTCTGGACAAACAGATCTGATGAGAATTTCACAGAAACGGTTTTGAGATCATCAGACCACGCCGAATCTACTCTAAACGAGCAATAGCGGAAACTAACTTGTATATGAAGGTATAATTGCCTAATCTAAAACGCTTACAAGCGGTAACTAACCCTGTATCTTCGGACCTGGAAAACTACAGAAATACTCGTTTTTGACAACCGTTTGTTGGTGTATCACTTCACATTGCTCGGCATCTTTCCGATAGTCTAAAAAACTTCTCATAAATGATCAGTTTTCTTAGAATAGAAATAATACTTGTGATATTGTTCTTAATAACTTTGCCGCTATTACTTAAATCATAATGAGGCATTCATAATTGACCTAATCAAAAAATTTTGAAAGAGTTAATGTCTACATGAGGACATGGATAGACGGCTTCTGACAGACAGAGGCGCGGGAACGCTTTATTATCGGTCAGTAGCCTAGATCAAATTCCGTAATTACAGCAAAATGGTCCGAAGGATAATCATTTTCCCATTGATCAGGAATAGGAGTCAGAGGCTCAGATCCACAATAGGTGTACGATGCTGTTGGTCGGGTGTTTCCTGAAAACTTCTTTAGAAATGGCCGAAATACTGAGCGTAACCTTGATATAGAATGAAGTCGATGCGGTCTTGTGGCTCTGGAATGGTGTACTCCCATTCAGAATTGAACTTATTGACCGTGGACCAGGTGTGGCCTGCAAGAGCCACCTATTCTATTAAAGAGCTGTTGTGTCCGTCTGAAGTAGCCTCGCTCACAGGGGGCTCAGACCTCTCTCCCCTGCCAAAACACAGCGGCTGCTGACAGCAGTTGATGGGCTGATAGAAGTGGACATAAGCTGACAGGAGCTGACATTTTAGCGCTAGCAACAGGCGGCGCAGCCGCCGTAGATGGCTGTTTATACTGAAAGGGAGAGTTACCCAGACCGGGCCAGTATGATCCGATACCCGACTCATATTTGTTAAGACAGAGACAGAAACAGTCCTTGAAAGAAGCATACCGGGATTTTTCACCGGATCTGGATTGAGTTCCCTGAAGGAGTCTCTGAAACCGAGATCTTCCAAGATTTTGGTAGCTGGCCATTCAAACGTCCATCCACCGTGAAGATCTCTATACACAGAACTGTTGGGGCTACAGCGTGTTTTACCTTGTAGCATCTGTCCAGTCCAGATGCGACGGACAATTGAAGTCTCCAGCAAAGATGACAGGAACAATGTCTGACTTGTTGATCCAATGCTGCATCTTTTCGTTGTTTTGTACTTCAATAGCATTTTGATATCTCCCTGAAATAAACTCATACGTTTTCCGTAAGCTACTAACCGTCTCTCTTCTGGGGATGTTCTCCAGCCATGATCTGCTCAGATTTAGTTACCATCTTATTATTTGCAGCATAGGGACCATATGCTTTGTAGTCGAGATGAGCTGCCCAGAAGTTGAAGACTTCCCCCGAGATCAAGCTGATTTTCACCCCGATCGTCCAATTTGTTCGGGCCATGGAATGCAGATGCATCTGGTTTAAACATCAGTTATCGGCTGGTTAACAACTTACAGCATGTCTAGTGAGAATGGCGACATCTGGATAGGACATATTAAAGTCGCATAAACCAGTCCATTCCGGTCCTAACATAAGGGTGAGATTCCCGAGATGCTCTTTTGACTTGACCTCCTGCAATTACTTATAATTTCCTAGTGTTCAAACCAACCTGTAACGCTACGACATCTGGATTGACAAGAAGAATATGTTTGGCTATTTTAAGTAGACCGTTCTCTACCTAAATAATTCAATTTTAGGTGTAAAAGAGATAACTACCTCCTCTCCTGATAACCATATATTGAAGGTCATGACTCGTAATGAGATTGAGCTAGCCAAAACCGGCAAAAGAAGAAACAGTAGCATACTAAAATTTCATGATTTTCAACAGACGGAGTACATTTCTTTATAGAGACCCTCATTGCGAGGGGATGAGGGGACAGCGAAACCATTTTTGTAGATGGGTCCCACCACCAACTTCGCACAAAAGGATTTTTTGATATTTCTGGTTCTTTATACTTCTTTCCTCAATTTTTAAGTATATTAAATCGACTCAGCGCCAAAAACTGCCCCAGAAAGATCAAATTCGACGTCAAAATGCCGTGAATAATGAAGAAAATTTAGGAAACGTTGCTCTTATTCCTTTTCTTCTTTTCAAAATTTTCCTCTGCATTTTTGATGTCGAATTAGACGTTTTTGTGGTAGTTTTTGGCGCTGAGTTGATTGAATACACTTAGAAACCGAGAAAAAAAGCACCGAAAAATGCAAAAAATACATTTTGAGCGGAGTTCGTCGTGGGACCCTATTTGAAAAAGTGTTCGGTACATATCTTTCTTTACTAAAGCGCAGTGGTATCCGTCCGTCTGTCATGGTGTCAGCACAATTGCATGTCAACACTAATACCTAAAAACTCTGACAAGTCATTTCAAGATGAGGAGTCAACTGTGGGGAGAACTTTTGTTACTAGGGAAGAGGCGAAGCCGCCTGTTATCACTTCTAAACCAAAACTAAACGGGCTGCAAGGCTGCCGTCGGCAGCTGGTATAAGAACAAAACAATGCTGAAAGACGCTTTAAAAGAAGACTGTGCAGTGAGTTATTGATATTTTTGAATGAATTACTCATTATTTAATTGTTAGCCGTGAAGTGCGAACGCTGGTCAAAATACAGAGGTCGATAAGTATTGGCGCGTAAAAAATGCGTTTTTCTTCGAAATCAGCAAACTTTTTGCACATTAGGTGGCTAGATATGATGGAAAACCTCTCGCAAATTTATATTTTTTCACAGTCAGATCGAGAGATTTACTTTTAAATTTGCACAGTGGTGGAAACTGCGACCGTGAAACAGCTTGTGCGGCGCAAGTGACATGTCAAAAAACGAATTACGTATAAAATTTATATGGTGTATTTCGAATGGGCTTGAACCTAAATCTCTATATTTTTAGATCAACTATGATGCCTTCGGTATTAAAATAACGAAAAGATCTTTCTTTGGTGGATTGTTTGGGTCTCTTATTAGATTCATTATGCCAAGGGGGTGAAAGCGGTGAAATTTATTGTTTTCTAGACAAACCGAAAAATCTATAACATGAGAATATGTTGGTCGAGTAGAACATAAAAAAATAAATACTAGTGTTAAATCAGCCTAATTACAGGCCTTTAAGATGAACTGCGGGAGATAAGGACTCCATATGAGTAAGCGCGCCAATACTTATCGGCTACCCTGTAATAGGCCAATCGTACAGGGAAGCATAAGATGGTTTTCATTATCGGAATCCGTCAAATGCAGAACTAGATAGCATCATTGCTGAAACAGCACATGCTCGAATTAAAGCCAACTACGATTATATCTCATCGCGAAGTTGAATTTGCTATACTAACTGTTGCCTACACTATCCTTTTTCAGAACATGGAAACAGAGAGTTGAGGCTTTCTGTTGAATACTATGACCAAGCTGCCAAAAACGGTCAACCTATCGTTGTAGTGGAACGTTGTTTTTTAGCAAATTCCTCTGATGAATCGCTGACGCATTTGTGTGAACGTGAACCAAAATAGTACCGAACCAAATTCGAAACTTTATTATACAATCAGGAGCCGGTCATATGGCTCACTGTGTTCAACTAGTTCAGGCTAAAACTTAATAACTTTCGAGCACCTGAGAAGAGAACAGCTCAGCAGTATCATCAGTACAGCGAAATAGTTTTTCTTAAAGACTTCTTAAGTGAAACAATGTGGCCTAAGTCGCAACTCAAATATGATAGTTGGAACAACACGCTAAGGACTGTAAATAGGACGAAACTAGTTCTCGGGTTTGTGAGACTACTACTGACAGGACAAAGAGACTCAGTGAGCAGCTGACTCGTATTTTTACTGTTCCATTGTCTCTCATGAGATCTGAGATAAAAGAACACATCAGAGGGCTACTATAGAATTTGGGAAGGAAAACATGTGTTAGCACTAACATTAACCGTTTAATGGCGCTGAGACAGCAGGGCAGTTGTCGAGGCCGAAGTTTCATAGTAAAAATATTGAAGATACCCATCTAGAGACCAGTCTTTTTGCATCTTTTCCTTCGTTTTCTACTTCCGTCCACTTGTACGAGGAGGCGTAGTTGGGTGCTGAAGAAGGCAATCAGACACTTACGAGTTTAGGTGCTGTTGACGACTACCGTAAGGCTCCCGTTATTCTAATTTTGCCCATTAGGAAACAGACATTCAGACTTGTCTCTGACCCTGTTTGTCTCCAGATACCAATAACGACGTTTCTTCTTCTGATACTCATTTTGCGGCTCTCTTGTGCTTCACTTCAGCACCCGAGACTGCCACACACGTACGTATCAACATGCCTCTTACGATTTTTGCCCCCTCGGCAACGCCGAATACTGCCTATTTAAACTACTCGCACTTGCTACCAAGAGGCCCGCAATCACATTCGAAATGCATAGCAACTTGGACTGATTGTTACAACCTTTAAATGGCTCCACTTTTTCTAGACGTATAAAGTACACAATAGTCTCATTAGTGCCCGTGTTGTGCCTGTCACCAGCAGATTTGTCTCGAAATCCTCAAAATATCTCACGCTCGCTGTTTTTCAGGAATGCATGATGGTTTTGATTTATCTCGCTGTTGGCCCGACTGCCTCACAGCATTTTGACAAGTTTTACGAGCCGTCGTCGGCGCGCGCTTTGTGCTTCCAAATTAAAGCCGAAAAGAGGCACGCTAACCTGTCGGTCAAGAAATGCCCGATTATGTTAGCTCTGATTTGCATATCCTGTGCATCAGTGCGCTACAAATTGGGTTTCTCGCGAGTATGCTTGTGTTGTGCATGTGTGCTCGAGACCAGTGAGCACACCTCTAGAGCCAGAAGATGAAGATTTATGAATTTCACACTTAGACTTCCTCCCAGACCTCCTGCAACAATATTTCTACGTCTCATGGGTGAACATGCTTCCTGCCCTTCCCTCCCCTCTGGTTAATGCTCAACTCTTCGCTTTATGGGAGCTGCTGCTGCTCGAATTCACATCTGTTGGTCTCTCTTTCGGTTCCATCATCCACGGTCAATAACAAACGACTTTGTGCCCTCTTTGATCAGCAGTCATTGCCACCTGGTGCTCTAATCGATGATTACACGTTTCCGGGGGCCCACGGAACGTGGATATGAGATCGTGGCATGATCCCCCTCACTCATGTTAATTCGTTGCCTTTTTTATGTAAACATATTTTGAGGGTGTAGGTGTTCTCTTGTCACTTTCCATTAGCTCACTTTCACTTATCCCGCAACCAAAAAACATCCCCTCGCTTATTTTGATCCTATTCTTTCAAGAGAGTCGCGTCAACTAATCTCGGATCGAAAAAAAAGTCGCATTATCTATTAATGGGATTAATTGCTGTTCCCGATTTTGTCGGAAAATAGCGAAACTACAAAAGGAATTCACTGCCTCCCGCGTCAAGTGTGTCTCCTTGATTTTGAAGGTTCAAGTGGTCTTGTCCAGCCTCCTGCACTGCATCAACTTGCAAATCTTTCTTCTTACGAAAATGCTGCCTTTCTCTTCGGGATATCACATCCGCCATTTTCTCCTTCACGCTCACACAAGGAAACGAACCTAATCGGAGGTTTGCAGTTCATTTAATGTGATAATTAGAAAGATTGGCCGCACGGGCACACTCCTCTGCCGTAAATCTCCTCTTCTTCCTGACGTCATCCCCTTTTCCTTACTTTTGCGTCTGTTTCGAGCAGCATGTTCTTACGAAGAAAAGAAAGAGAAGCCTTGCCTATTCAGCACGCTGACAAACAATCTGATGGCCCTCAAGATTGTCTTGAAGGACTTCCATCGGATGAGCCTTGGTTGAACTTGCCCCCCCCCCCAACACTTTTACCCGATTGCACATGTCTCCTTTTTTGTTGCCAGGAAATGCTCGCTTGGTGTATCACATAAAGAACAACAAGACCCCCACTTGACGTTTTGCCCCCTTTTCCGGAACAAATTATGCCACCAAAATTAGCTGGACACTCTTGCACCGAGCACTCTCTTTTGCAACCAATGTCCAGTTTTTTTTGTCTATTTCAGTCAAGTTTTGTACAGCAAAAGCATAATTCCCTAACCAAGCCTAACTGAAAAATTCTCAAAATTGGGCCTTCTCTTTTTGCCCTCGCTCCTCTTTTCTGCATATTTTTGCGTGGGAGCCGAACTCTCAGCTGGTTCTCAACTATGGCGAGAGAGATGTTTAGAGTCTTGTATTCGGAGTGGGTATTATGAGCCACACGAACTCATCCGGAATGCACCGCCTATCAGGCATTCTGTAGAGACTGAGGCAGCGCTTCGTCGCCTCCATTGTTCCCTAGTACGTACTGATATACCTGATTAATAGGGGCGACTACACTAAAATAGGGGACGGACGCATTTAGAATGAACGCTTTTCACGAACGGCTTCTTCTTCCATCTTTTCGCAATAAATGCATTATAGGGGGAAGAGACAAAACGTGTTGAACGAGCACTTTTCCCTCCATAATCCATATATACGCGGAAAATGTTACTAGACAGCCATCATCATCCTTGTTTTCTCGCGTTCAGCACATTGCAATCCGATACCACCTTTTTCTAATCTCGTCCTCTACAAATGCTTTGGTCTGAAGCAGTCCGCCTTTGCGTGTCTTGGACCACTTCTTGAATTTCATGTTCTTTTCCGGTGTACAAGGAGGATTCCCAATCCCTCACTCTATCTTCGTGTATTTTTCATGGCCAATTTTCAGAGGTCAGCTCCGTCCCTCTCCTTACATGGAGGGGGCGTGGCTAATTTTTCTGTCGGTACTGTTGTTATTGGCTGCCCTTCTTGCCGCTCTCTGTGTCTTCCTCACCTTGAAGCTATGTCGACTGGATGGAAGATACAAGTATTCAGGTTCGTCTATTTTTCACTGCCGATCTTCGTGGGTAGTCATTTTGTCGCATTTTGCTGCTGAGAATTGCATTAAAAATGAGATCAAATTTGGCGGCTGCCAGCCCAGTTTTGGTAGGATATGCTCTGTCGTCAACTTCGTCTTCTCCCACAAAATCATGAAAGACTGAATGGTCTAAATTTTGGCCACGCCGGCGTTCGCTTCCACGCTTAATTGCTGCTGAATTCGCGCTAATAGCTGTATCTCTGCCTTAACGCTACTAGGCCGAGAGTGAGAATCACTTGGCCACCATGCCGACGCGGAGAAAAGACTCGATCTTTAGGCGCTTCACCATTCCAAAAGGTAAGTTTTCACACCGCTTTTTTAATGAAGTTTGCTGCTGATCTCTCTACATGGAAAAAGTATATGTCGCGAAGCCGTACTTTTTTGGCTTCTTTAAGGAAGTAGAACGGCTTATGATATGAATCAGATCTTTTTCCACGAGTCTTTTGTCAGTCTGGGAGAGAGAAACACAGTCATATTAAAAGATTAGTCGACTCGAGAATCATTCTTTTTTTTTGTTCTGCGCCCCACCCGAAATTGGCATTGGCCATGTAGCAATCAGCTAGATTGCTAGTCACTCACCTCTATCGCCATTCTATAAACTGATCTCGCGCAATGCCTTTTCCGGCCCAGAAAGGTACTCTCTCCTGTTCGCTCTCTCTCATGTCACGTAACAGTTAGGATGGCTTATCCGTCAGGGCGGATTATCTCTAGCTGTTTGCCATCTAGTCCTCTTGGCCGTCTTCATCCAAATCCACTTGTATATACGGGCAGTCAGTGTTACCTTATTTTACCTTATTTATATTTAATTCCTTCTTTAGAGGTGCCGACAACTCTTCCCCAAATCAAGATCACCGTGGCCCCGAGCACTTCCGTCATGAGCATACCGAGTAAGTCTAATTTCTTGTCCGTATTTTATGGCATGCCAAAATTCAAATTTGTCCCCGTATGAATGCCCCCTGGGGAGCTATCTAATGCGATCTCCTGCTGCCATTCTTTGCAGCATTTCCGCTTTCTTTTCCGTCTTCCAATAAGCTGATTAATATTGAGAAGATGAAAACAGTTCAGAGCAATACGCATGGTGTGAGCCTGTCACCAATCTGTTTGTTCTATCGCATTTCAAAATCAATGCAAAGCCCGTCTGTCTCCTGGCCACATGGTTTTACCTCCATTTTTGACCCACCCAAACACATAAGCTACTCTCCTTAAAGTAGTTGGTCCACTTCCAAACCGCTTCTAATTGGCCACAAATCCAAGTTTACGAGACAGGCAGAGTCGAAGATTGCTCCTTCTCGCGACTGACTCACATTAGCTCAACCGGAAAAGTAAACGAGCCATTTTGGTGTACGGTAGACGGATTCTTGAGCACCACCTATCGCGTCAAAACTTTTATGCGCATGTCTGTCTCTATGTCTTGCGTCTGTTCAGTCTTTGTTTACACAGACATTCAGGCGTAGAACAACCTCATTATTACATCTGTAGTTTGTCCGAAGGGGCCCTCTAACTCTTCTCTTCTTTCTTTCCGATGTTTCTTTTCTAGTTTACGAGAACACAATCATATGATATTCATGAAATGTCCTAATGATGGGGCGCGCCTGCCTGCCAATCTCTATAAACACAGAAACTTGATGTTCTGATCCAGATTCTGCTGCGGATCACCCGCCACCAGTGGTCAAAAAATTAGTGAAGCGTCTATTGCCTCTCTGTGCCTGCTCCACTCTCTAATTGGGCTATTTGTGTCAGCGACGGCAAGGCGACGTCCTCTGGCGCGGAAACCTTACTCATCCGTGTTGACGACGTCTACAGGATTTGGGCTGATAGCTACAATTACAGCACTTAAGTTTGCACGTTCAGGAGCGCGCGAAAAACCGGCGTAAGAAATATGATATCAAAAACCTGTTTTTGAACTGACTCTCTCTCTTGCCGCGAACAGATCAGCTGATATTCCGGGAATCGTCCTGTATATCAAATTTCAGAAAAAGGGGTCATAATTATTTTTCTATAGCCTTGAAGCACTCTGCCAGAAGAGGCCTAATCCTGGTCCGGATGTGATCCGATATGCGCTCTCTCCTCTTTCTCTCTGCACCTATTGATCCTGTTTTTTTTTACTTTCACTACAATATTCGCGACTCCTCCCAGCTTTACCTTCAAAGTAGGCCAATTTATTGGGAGAACGGGAAGACGGAACCCCGTCCTCTTAATCATTAACACTTTGTGAGGTCGCTTCAATAATCCGACGCCTTCATCTATTCACACTCTGGTTTTAGTCGTAATTGCTCTTCCTACACAATGAAATCATTCTCTTCTTCCATCAGACTCGGAAATCCAGAGAGAGAGAGCCTTTTTAGAGATGAACGGCTCTTACAAAGCGCGGGTAATGTGGCGGGACGGCTGCAGCCCACCGTGGATGGAGCGCTCAGGTCGCCATTCAAACAGAAGCAGCCTCTGTACCTCGCCGGCAGTTGCCAGCACGTGAGTATCTTTTACTTCCCTCTCACAGACCCTAAATCTCAAATTTCGTTTCAAATGCTTCACGTTTCCAGGTCGGAAAGTTGCGATCTGCTGAACGACGATCGTCGTAGCTCCACGCGCAACAGTCTCTTCCTCTTCAATCTGGATTGTCCTGAAGACGGTCAAGTAAGTTGAAAAAGGTGGACTCCTAAAAAGGATAGATAATTAGGAAAACGTCGTAAACGTGTGTATCCGACGAACCGGAAGCAAGAAAAAGGCATTCTTTAGTGGCTCCATGTCCTCCATTGAAGAGATCCACCTGGGCTTTTGTGAAACTCTGCGCGCGAGAAAAAATTTGTTCATTGTGAGAAGTATCACATTTCGCGGGAACAACCATATCGTCTTTTGATCAACAAGCTTCTTTGAAGAGCTTCCTGGGAGAAATGCTGCTCATCCCACACATAAAGTCCGCTTCTTTAGTGTCAGATTGAGCAGAGAACATATGAACATTGCAGCAGATGTAGAAAATTTGAGCAGTTCTTTGCTATGTTGTTGATATTTGATCTCCTTATCTGCTAGAATCAAAGGTCCGTTTCCAACTTTCAAAACATTTTTGAGGTCAACGCCTTCGAAACAATCACTTTCTGAGTGGATAAATATATTTGGAAACCATTCTTTTGTGTTTACTGGATTTACGGAATAACTAGACAATCTGGAAATCTTGAAAATCCCAAAATTCTTTACTCTACCCCTGTAGTGCATCGAAAGACAAATGTATTATGCACTACTACGTGAGAATGGTAATATTCAAGCAGGGGGCTCGAACGAAATCTGATACCCACTCTCGAAATATCCTCATACTTTGACAAAAGCACTATTCAAGTTTGAAAAAATGACCCAGTAGGCTTCATACATCCTCTAATTTGGTTTACGCCGCCTTTGCCATAAACGCTGCTAACGTTTTAAACTTTGTGCGGGGAGGGGGATGGATGGACGAGATTGTTGCTTTCTTGGGAGTGAGAGCCCGAGCCAAGACAGCCCTGATTACCATGGCCCCCATGTCTCCCTCTCTCTCTCTCTGCTCACATTCATGACTCGTCTTCTCTCATACTCCTTTTCCTTTTCCAATCCTCTATAGATCCCAATGACGTTCAGAGTCTGGCTCTCCGACCATTGTCTCACTTCTGAACCGAATTTCTCTTTCTTCTTGTTTATAGCCTAATTTACCGCGTTTTGCATTTTACGCAGTCTGTGCTAAATAATGCAGTGCTATCTCTCCCTTCGCTCTATACTGTGCAAATGACTCCAAGAGATAATTTGCAATTATAAACTCATTATGATCCGTTTTTACAGTTGGAAGAGATGGATGAGCGCTCGGTGCTTCATTACGAGCTCGGCTTTTACGAGAAGAGCGGTAATGACTGCTTCAGGTGAATCTATTCATTCAGCTCCAATCATTCTGTTCATTTTTCCAGAGGAACGCTCACTTTCGCATTGCGATACGACTTTATTCATCGGGTACTTATGCTTCACGTCCTCAGGGCAAACAATCTTCCGGTTGAGGTAATCTTAACAATGATGCGAGAATCCCTCTTTCCATTTTCAGGAAAAAGGGAGAACCGTTGATCCGTACGTAAAGATGTATTTATTGCCTGAAAGGCGCAATCATTGTAAAACGAGAATCTGTAAGAAGACACTCGCTCCGGAGTTTAATGAGATGTTCTCGTTCGACGTACCGTTCAACGGTCTACAGAATAGAATGCTTCAGGTAGATGCGTTTATAACATTTATAAAATCTATCTAGTTCACTGTCTACGATTTTGATCGCTTCACCCGTCACGGTCTCATAGGAAATGTCATCATGAGGGATCTCTTTGACAAGAGCGATCTTTACAACTGGACCGAATATACTATGCAAATTGTCGGCAGCCAGGTAAACAGACCCAGTTTTTTTTTTCTGAACGATGTCTTTCTAGGAAAAAAATGATTTCGGTGATCTCCTTCTCTATTTACAATATTCGAACACGGAACAAAAACTGTTGGTCACGGTGGCGAAGGCCTACAATCTTCGGCCTATGGACATCACGGGAGCCTCTGGTACGGTTCAAACACAGAAAAACAGAAACAAAGAGCGAGAGACAGGAGGAGATGGAGGGGATCATACAAAGCAAAGTATTTTTCAGATCCCTACGTCAAGGTGGAACAAATCTATCGAGGAAAACGCGTGAAGTTACGGAAAACTTCAATAAAGCGTGCAAATCTCAATCCTGTCTATCACGAATCTTTAGAGTATGAATTACCCATCAGTCAGGTAAACATCTTTATTTCAATCAAAAATACAGATTCTAGGTACCGGAGACCAACTTCTTGATACAGGTTATGGACTGGGATCGGATAGGAAAAGATGACCTACTTGGCTGCTGTGTTCTAGGCAAAGACTCTCCAACTCCTGAAGGCAAAAACCAGTGGGAAAACTGTTTTTTAGCCAATGTTCAGCTGGAACCTGGACAGGTAGGAATTATTAATTTACAAAGTTGAAAAGTACATTCAGAAGCCCAAGCCTGTTGGACAGTGGCACAGCATCCTCTCTGAGGTCCCCGAAAACTTCCGTGACATCCCGAAATCAAAGAAGTAGCTGTCATCAAAGTTCACTTGTGTTCTTTTGTGATTCTCATAGTCATTCCATGGCCTTATGTTGACCCCAGAATAATTCTCACAAGTTTGGTTACGATCTCCCATTAATAAGCTATGTCCCTTCTCCTCCTATGAGTGTGTTTCTGCTTTTGTGTTTCTTAAGCACTGCAATACAGGTCGTCCTTGACGGGAAACAATAAATATTTATGGTTTTACAGGCTAACCAATGTCATTTCCACTTCTCCGCCGAATCCCTCTTCTTCAGAACTTGGCTTTGTCACCAGGACATTTGTCTCATTTACAGACTCGGATAAGGTTACATGTCCGGTTGCCTCAGAGTTTATCTGAGCTTCTTCAGAATTCTCGTCCTCGGAAGTCTCAAAGGTTGGGTTGTCGATTTGAACCAGATCTTCAGAACTGCCTCTTCTCCATAACACCCTCATGTTAAAGTTGGAGGGATCGTATGAGGCTTGTGCTGCTATAGCTCTGAAACGTTGTCTTTCTTCCGCATACCGAAAGTTTTTACCTCATTCTTTGGCCAAGCGGAGTGTCTTTGTCGACCACATAGAAGATGATACCACCCAGAACGAAAATGAAGAGTATCTTTCCGAGAGTTTGTGTAGCTAAAAGTATAGTGATATTGTTGCAAGACTCTATTCGGTATGGTAGAGAAAAAGTAGGAAGACTGATTGTACTGTCGCATATAATGAACTATAATCTGGAGGCAGTAAAAACTGACTTAGTATCAGTGCTGATTATCGTTTAAAGGGGTTCACAATGTGAGCACCTTCCTCTCTGTGTTTTCCCGGATTGATCCGCACGGTCTGGCGCCTCTCGTTCTGATCAGTCTTTCAGCATATGCCTAACGCGAGTTTAATCATAACTGTCCATCGATTGCGAGGGCGCAAGTTGTACGCAGCTGCCCTGCCTTGAGTTAATCGCTTGGGCCATTTTACATTGCTTTTCATATCTCTCTGGGAATCATTAAACGCGTTTTATTAATTCTCCGTGTACCGACCGCCCCTACCATACAAAACCTACCCGTGTCTGCCAGAACAACCCCTGCTTTCGAAGCTAATTTAATACTGAGCATGCAAGTTTCCAGCAGCCAGTTTCACAGCAATGCTATGAAAGAAGTATAAAAGCCTACTTTGGCTGGGACTTCTATCTGTTTTGCTCACAACAGAAGAATGATGTAACATGGTAGCAGCTACTCCATCTTAAAAGACTTGACAAAATGAAGATTTTTTTCATACCTATGTGTCTGTCCAATGTCGAAATAATGACATCAACAGCCTCGTTGAACTTTTCCTCATGAAACCGAGCCACGTTATCGTCGGACCGGTTCTTTGGAAACAGTGAGATCTGATATTCTATGGGAGCAGAATCTGGATCCATTCTTTCTATGTAAATATCCATGTAATCTTGAAGTTTTGCGTTGAGAAAGTGCTAAGCAGGTATTTTTTTGACATGAAAAATTTACCTCGCGGACTTTTCCATAGATACTATGGCTATTTTCATCCAAAATTGAGAAGTTCACAAGGGCTCCTAAAAATTATCGTTTTGTTAGAGAGTGTCATTTACCACAAATGTCACAGCAGTGCCCGAAAGGTCTTACGGGCTCCCGGCAAATTGCTACAGTTGAATCACATTTGACATACTGACAAATTTTGTCCATTGTCTAAATTGGAAATACGATTCAGTTAGCTGTAGGTCAAACACTGGGCTCGCTGTTCGAATTGACCATTCCCGACTGCCCATCCCATTCATCCACTTCTATCTTCTCTATTCGCATTGGTTGTCCTTTTCTGGGAATGTTGAACTCGATATTCCCGAGAACTGCCTTTTGCCCGATTTCGTGATTTAGAGCCACCTGAACAAGGATACTGTAGCTGAAAGTATTTCATCTTTACCTTGAATTGTCCCTCGGCTGTGTAGAGCAAGTCCTCGAACTTTGTCGACGTCCATGACTGCAAACAATATATTTTGACACTTTCTATTCTCGTATTCGGATCCCAGGGAGAACGAGATCACGTGGAAAGGCAAAAGTGTTGGCTGGCTTGGTTTTAGAGTGGAAACTCTTCTCGACAAGCTCAAACAGCGCTGACAAGCACTGCAATGAGGATCGAAGGTTATCCCCTTTGTCCATTGGTCTGACTCTTGTTTCCAAAGCGCCTCTGTCTTTCTTTTGCATGAAAACATTAAGCAGTGCTTTAACATTAACCATATCTTTAGCTAGTACTTCAGATATTCTCCTGTACACAATTGTGATTAATAGTTGCAACATGACCATTAACTGAGCAGGGACGCCCTAGTGTCCAAATATAGAAAGAACTAGTTGGAAATTAGATATTCGAGCTTAGGCTTAAAACAACAAAAATCTACTCGCCTGAAGATAGAATGTCCATGTGATTTTAAAAGCATAGCTGACGCATAACTAGCACCAGACCTAGACTGGTAAAAACAGAAGTTTTCGATCGGACTTTATCCTATAGTAAAACTTTATATTTTAGAGTGCCAAGAATAAGATCACTTTTAGTCAGTGTCTTGCGGGAAGAAAGGCAGGCTTCTTCCCATTTCTACCGTTGCTTAATCATTTCTCGTGGGCAATCCGACCAGACAAAGAAACAGAACTTTTGTGGCCACCCCTTTCCCTAACCAGTTATCACGTTTCACCCTATGCATCCAAACAACGATCTACGAGGGTAGACTAGTAATCATCTCCTGGAATGCCTCTTCTATGAAATTGAACAGCATTTTTTGGCCGACTTGAACGCCGCCCTCCCCTACGCAATAATATTCTTAAAATTTAAGTCGACAAACACGAATTGCGTTAGCACTCAAAAATACGGGGCAGAGCACAACAAGCTTGGCATGGCTTTAAGATCGGCGACCCGAGAAATTTTTGTTGACGAGTCAAATTTGTTCTTTGTCTTTCGATTTAAGACGACTATTAAAGCTCTGGGTGATCATCTGATACAAAGATACATACTGTTTGCCTAACTGTTTGTTTGTTTTTCATGACGGTGTGCCTAATGTGATCTCTTTTTTGATTATTGTTGCATATTTAGGCATATCACTGTATCACCCTTTTTTATGCCACTTAAGTGAAGGTACGAAAGCATTCACGCGCTTGTACTTCCAAGAATCATCCTTTTCCGCAATAATACACGCCAAGATACAAGTTCTCGACTTTTAATGACGCATCGGAAAGACGCCAAAGCTTCCTAGAATTCATCTCTTCCTTGCACATCAGCTAACAATCTAAGCATTTCCTATGAGGAACTTTTGAACATAACATTTTTTCCGTTTCCTTGATAGTGATCATATCATAAGCCTGGAATTCTAGGAAAAACCACAAGGTTGAAGGGTCTCCTAAAGTGACACATTTCTGCAATGCGCCAGATGGGCTCACCTGTTGGGAGACCAAACAGCCTCTTTTGACAAGGCCGAAGTAACTCGTGTCCCTGCCGATGTATCTTTTTGATCTATGTTGCTCTGAAAGACTCAAGAAACAGTGGAGAGGAGGGGGTTTTTCTGATCTCGTTCTTGCGCTCTTACTTACTTTACTCGAATAAGGACTCCCCGAGCAGAAACAATGTGATCTCGGAAACTGCTACTGCGTGTTCTTGAATTAGTCGCAGCAGCCCTCTCTCTCTCTCTGTCCAAATGGATTTCAAATCCGAGGCTTTAAAAGAAAGTGCATTCGCAACATTTCTACCCGCTCTCCCCACCAAACTTGTTCATTGAACATCCTGAGCTACTACTTTAACAGTAATCGCAAATTATCATTGTTGCTCTTTCGGGGATTACACTCTGAGCATCTTCTCGCTTTGAGAGAAGAGGACAGGTGGCGCAAGCGCGACGAAATCCGAGGCGGTTGCCTTTCTTAGCAAAAAAAGCTTTTCGTGGTCTTATCCGAAGAATATCCGTCATCATTTTAGTTTCATTGAAACTTTTTTACGTAAAGTTCTGGGAGTAAACTTGAAGCTATGATTGCGTGAAACAATATTCTGCCAATAGGTTTCTCTTTTATTCTGTAATTGCCTCTACCCTCTCCACCACCACATACTCCTGACATGCCGCTTTCGGTTACGGAAAGAAACTTCAATTTAGCAGAACCAAGCATGTATGGACTCCAAGGAACATAATCATTGCCATCTGCAAGTGTTTTCAAAAGATCACTTTGGTAACAATGAGCAATAACTGACACCAATGACACCAATAGGTGCCATCAACACATTGCATTCTGGGTGTTCGGATACTATACATAGCATTGTTCCACTTGAAAGTTGCATGATAGATGTTCCGATATTGGAATCTCTTCGAAATTTATTCCGAACCAAAAGTTGCTACGTCCTCAATATAATTTTAGTCTTTGCTTCTCCCCAATTATCACTGCTCTCTCTCTCTCTCTCTCTTATTTTAGTCCTTTGATTTCACCCTCTGACTCTTGAGCATTTGCCAAGTTTCAGGTTTGCAGGAACTTGTGTGTAACTGCGAATATTCAGCCTTTCCTCATTACAACTACCCCGTGCTTTTGTCTCTCTCTCCGCACCCTATGATAATTACGTTTTTTCTGTAGTTGACATATCCATAGTGGCTATCAAGTACATCTCCTCTTCTCCCGCCTCATGCGTTTTAAAGAGAGTTTATCCGGTTCAATCATCAATAAAGTTAGTGGCCCTAAGCCTATTTTCTGTGCAGCTATCCAGCCTCTCTTTTTCTCTCTGCAACGTCTAGATTTGTTTTTCCAATTGTGTGGTGCGTGTGGCAATGTGGACGAGATTCGCAACATTAATTCATTTTTGGCTCTGGAGCCTTTTTATTGTGCAATTTTGAGGCGCGTCACCGTCAGTCACGCTGCTTAGTTTGTGTACAAGACCTTTTAGATGAGGTGGGCCCCCTAAAACAATTTTAGGATGCCCTATGGTGGCTTCATCACTCGTGTCCTCGACAAGTGATGATCGAGCCATTCCTCTCTCTCACTTTATCTCATAACCTACATCCTGTCATACGTCACGAGAGTGCCTCGTATATAAAAAGTTGTGTCCTTTTAGGAAGTAGACTATTTTTAAACCCAACATCCTGGAGCACAAAATTTCAATGGCTTAACAATCGGCGGAAGTTGAGTATGTGTCTGTGGGACCTTTAGTCTCGCGAAAGGTACTTTGACCCATAGTTCGAAAGATAGGGAAAATGCGGGTTCGGTTACAAGATGTGTAGACTGATTCACGGTTTGGAAGTAATTCAATACATGTGCTAACACTCGTAGGTAATTGGTTTGTGCAGGAACACCAAGAACTTTTTGGTTTGCGTTCCCCCTCGTTTGTGGATTTACTAAGAGACACATCCTCCCTCATCCTGTTTTCCACAATCCTTTCGTCTATTCTAGTGTGACGCCTTAAGATAGCAGACTAAATTGCTTTTCTGTCACTTTTTCACCTCCTCCACACAAGCTTCTGGGGTGCGAGGTGAGCGGCCAAAGTCCCGACGATGAAGGCGGCCAATTCGAAGCCGACCGGAAATCATCAAACCTTGCAAAAGTTGCCCTCGTCCCTCTAAATCAAATTCAGACACTCAAATGGCGCTCCTGGCAGTCTCGAAGAAAGAGACGTCTCGTAGACATGTGTCGACACCTTCGCCTGTCTAATCTAAAACGCAGCCCTCTGGGCAAAAGATCAGAGATGTATTTTCGCAATTGAGCCCCTGGAGGTGTCACCTTTCCCCGAATAATATACGATCCTCCCTCACGTCCGATCATTTCCGTCTCCTGAAGCTCTATTCTCGCTCACTTTTCAATTATCATGTTTTGAGCACCTGTTTATTTGACTCTTTCTGCTTGTGCTAAAATGTCGAAAAGACTTTACCGTAGAGTCCGGCAGATAACCGCGAGAGATCAAACACATCTGGCTGTCGTGCTGTTTGACTAAGCCGCTAGACGCAGTGTTCTTCCCTCTCAGAAACAGAGCAGTACTCTCCACAATATGTCAGCGACGAGTGTCAAAGTGCGAACAGTTCAATAGCTCGATAGCATTATATCCTTGTAGGGATGGTTTAAGTTCTTCTACAAGCCGAAAGTGTCATGTCAAATGTGTTTTTTCTTACTTCACGAAATTGGGTAATTTTTACGTAGGGGAAAAGTCGCTGGTATCTGTACCTTCTGTTTACCCTAAACTTGAAAATATGTCCGGCGTTTTTCACAGTTTTCTGTACGGTATACAAACAGGACCGTTTCAGAAAACTTACACAGCTGATGGCGAAAAGTACTTGAGGCTGACGGAAGGAAGAGACCTACAGTACGGTCTATGTTCTTTTCAAGTGCGCGCAGGTGTCTCTCCTCTGCCCCCCGGATCACACAGCAACTCAACTCTCTTACGTTCAATATTTGATATACTTCTTGCTACAGATCTCTTGAACTGTTTTTTGCTCTTTGCTTCGGAGCGGACTTTTTTTCGATGAAAATTGGCTTATTCCTCTCCGCTGTTCCGGGTAAAGGGGACCCTCTACGGCTCAAGTTACCTCCTTGGTTCCCAGCACAAAACTTTGAACACTTAGTCTTCTAACGACAATAACACCTTTTATCCACTCGTGCCCCCGACATTCCGGTCTCTTCTATTGTGCTACTCTGCTCAATAATTTCTTAGTCTCCGTCTTCATTACCGAAATTGGCGCCGGGAGGGTTTCCGTCCAACCGTTCTTGGAGCAGCTTTAGGTATTCATTGGACCTTGCTGATGGGCAGAGTCCTTCCGTCTATCAACATCTAACTAAATCTACCCCTCACTCCCATACTCATCTCTTGTTTACAGCCTTTTCCTTCCTTCGTTATTCAAAATAGCCGAGAAGTTAGCTAAATGTTAGCGCTTCCTCCTTTTTTCAACGATAAAATATAGTGATCTTTGCCTGAAGAGGCTTAGACTTTCAACTTCTAATAAGCCTTAGCCCACTCGCGTCTCTATGGCCGCAGGCCAATTTGACTCGAATCCTTCGGTCTTGCACCAAAAATTAAAAAAGAGGAATGAAAAAATAAACTACTATGTGACGTAGCGTCCATATTAGAGTAGGTCGGATTACATGCCTCCCCAAACCAAACTTCTACATTACACACACATTAAAATAGAATTCTTTGTTTACTTTCAAGTCTGAGATACTTTTCTAGAAGCCTTTTGCAGAGCTCTACATGACCCAACGCTAGCCACATCCTTCTTAACGCGATAAAATGGAGAACAGCTCTTCTGAGCTGCGCGAATGTTACGTCTTCGCACCACAGCCACATCCCTACGCGTTGGTTTTTGTCTCAAACCTATGAGAAAGTATGCTTTAGGGTCTATTCACAGATCATCAATGGCTGGTTGACATCCTTCTGTGTGCTTTTGGGAACCATAGGAAATCTGCATGGCATCAAGAGTGTGCAGATGACCAATCTTGAAAAGGTTTGAAGAGAGTGTAACACCTAACAACCCCTATTTTTAGAACAGAGGTGTGGTGCTGGCCGTCTCGATGATGGCTCTGGCCATCTGGGACACGATCCTGCTCTGGTGTGCTTTTTTCTATTACGGCATCAAGCAGATGCCAATCGGAATGAACCAAGACATCATCAATCGGGCCACACCGTGGTTCCACGCCTTTTCGCAAATTGCAAATACGGCTTCTGTAGGTTTCCTCTTCCTCTTTGCTAGAGTACAAAATTGAATTTACGTGCATATGCAATAGACATGGTTTTATATATGAACGGGAAATTCAAAGTCCTCCGGGACCAAAGTTTAAGCAGGAGCGGCCCGATTCAATAAGGAAGACCATTTTAGATATGGTGTGTTGTGGCTATAACGACTCAGCGCTTTCTCGCCACGAGGGATCCGTTCCGATCATCGAGGTATGAGGCTTATAGATCGAGGGAAACCCTGAATTCTAGGTCAGCCGTGGTGATGCAGTCTTTTCGGAGCGAAAGAAGGATTTCATTCATCTATTGTTCTTCATACAGGAAACTGTTCAGGTTGCACAGGGTCATAAACTGGATTAAGCAAATTTTTAGAATGCCATTCTTCTTGTCGTGCTTGGCCATCCTGTTAAATTCCACTTCCTTCTTTGAGATTGTGGCAATCCCCTGTTTTAGGGCAAGCACTGGCCAACTCTCCATCCAGGTAAACTATGGAAGAAACTAATAGAAACTGTATTTCAGCTGATAGCAACAGATTTTCGAAGAAATGGCACATATCAGTTCTACCGTATGCTTTCAAGAATGGTCCTAGTCTCTATTGGACCCAATATTTACATCTTTTGTAAGTCAGGGGTCTCTTCAAACAACAAGTTCCCTTCCAGGCATGACCCTCATTATGCTCTACTTCCTGAGGAGATCAAGTGGTTCTAGAAGACAGCTCTTCCAACTGGCTGACACAGTTCTGGAAAGGCATGCATCGCGAGAAACCACCCAAACTTGGATCTCAATGTGCATTGTGGCCAAGTTTTTGCTGTTCCGAAGCCTGACGTTCTTTGTAAGTTAATCAGACTTCAGCTTTCATCGAAAGCTTAGCTCGATATAATGGAAGTGACAACTGGACTTGACAACTTCTACCTCGTCGATATTAGCAACTTTTTTGTCATCGTCAATAGCGCGACCAACTGCTTTATATTCCTAAAGGTAGGGTTTCATAAGATCAGAAGAGAGGGATATGGAATGTCTAATGCCTGCTGGATGATCAATTATTACTGGTGTATTCAGGCCTCTCAATGGCTGAGCAACCGCTATGTCGAAAGAAAGACTATGAAGAGAAAGAGGACCGTCTGTGATATTCGTCAAATGTTGGGAGATGCCCGACTGAAGCTATTGGAATCCTCATGGAAGAATGCTTTGAACATGACCAACGGCCAGCTAGGATTGAGAGTACTCTATTCTATGCTGAGAAAACATCCTCAGCTATTCAGCGCGTTCAGACCTCAGCAACAGGTACAATCTATAGAGAATGGGATCGAATGACAGCTATTACAGTGCCCCCAAGTTGAGTCAGAGCTGGTGGCTTTGTTGACAAATGGGAACAGAAGGAGCTTCGACATCATAACCAACACCAAGTAAGTTATGGTTATGAAATACAAGCGACGAGATGTTCACTAGCTTCAAATAGTACACCATTCAATGAACTCCACCGAAAGTTTAAGGTGTACTGGTTGAAGTAGACGAGAATATATTTGAAAGCACAGCAGGAGTGTTAGTATCCAGCGCAGGTTGAAAGGACAGGGTCCCTAAGAAAATGGGGTGATAATAAAGTCAAAAACCTACTGTTATCGTCTCGTAAAAAGTAAGTGTGCATTGAATCTACTGCAAAAACTCGGATTTTTCGCTGACATCCTCAACTTTCGATTTTGCCACCGAATGTCTCAAAAATGGTTCTGATAGTTCCAGTAGGATTGCAAAAGTATTTCACTTTATCGAGTGTTCTTCCGGACCCCCGCTATGCACTACTTTCAGTGACCAAATAATGAATCTTATTTAGGTACCAGGAAGTGGCGGACAGGATCACCTCCTTCATCTCGGAGCTCATTGAAATGATGACCAATGGTCTCCCGGAACAGTACATTGTGATGCGCATCCGACGCGTTGGAGCAGTGCACGCCAACCGTGGTCTACAGTTCAACTCCAGTGTCTTCAAGGAGTTCAAAGCCAGCACAATACAAATCGTCTCCGACGCAGAATTTCCCACACCTACGGTACTTTTTGATAGAAGATTGTGATAAAATTAGACATTTTAGGACCGCGATGCTGTTGTCGACGTGTGGAATGTATTTATCTCTTTCATCATCCGTGAAATGAAAATGGGTACATGGGCAATGGATGAAAACCAGCTACCCTGAAAAGATCTGTCCATCTTAAGCACCACCGCCCGCTCTATCTCTGCTCACTATTGAACTTGTCAACACAGTTCCATAGCCAAGGATCTCAGTCAACGCTGATTTTACTTGTTCCCCTACATACTTTTCCTTACTCAACAGGTATTTGTGTCATCTGGTGCCATTATTTGTGTGTATATAATTTGATCACAGAAGAAATAAACCTACTCGACCTGAATACCACAGACTTCTGACTTTCGGAGCTTTTTCCAAGTACATTTGGAGAGAGTGGTTTAGGAACTCGACATCATCCTATAAACAACTTTTGAGTTGGTGGACAAATGTTTTGTTTACCGCAGCACTTGGTACTTGGTTTATGTGGAGTACCGGGTCATGGTCGTGAACCCAGTTCTTGGGATCAAACCAACATCCGAATGCAACTTCGGCATCAAAGAATGATTCTGTAAACAAGATCAGTTAAAATGAATATTTTGTTGGGGATAGATAGACATTAAGAGCTAAGTAAGCAAAAGAATGGGAAAAAGATTGAGAATGCTTATTACAGCCTAATTCAATACTACTATGTCCGTTGGGGTGAAAAAGTCTCACGCATACACACTACTCGTCCGTATTATCTCAGTAACTAAAAGAGTTTTCTTTTGAGTCTTTTGAGACATCCTGCTAACACGGGTTTTGATGCTTATGCACCAGCTTAGGTAAGACAGGTTTTGGAAATGGATTTGATTGGAAAATGTGTTCCCAGCCTTGTGCTTGTTCCCAAAATTTACCTTCTGGACTCTTCCGTTTCGAGCACTGCAGACCTCCAGGTCTTCCAAGCGCCACATTGTCATCAAAGTACAGGACACCATCAATCGGAAGCGTGACCTGGCTGACCTGATCAAGGGGGATGTGATATAAACAGCATAACCTACTAGAAGATCAGCGTCAAAATACGCGACAGTGTTCTCGGATTCCTCGAAAACTATGTGGTCATCTAAAATAGTGATTTGAAGATCTATAAATGATGTTACCAATGCAAATCTTATCCTTAGGAGTCCAATTGTCTCTGTGGGAGATTTTGTTGGTGGGAGCAAAATAGAAGACATGGCTATGAACTGCTGGGATGGAAAGAAACAACGCTGTAAGCCACATTGCTCGGATCAATGTGGCTGATAGTTTGTTGATACCCCGGGTAATAGAATACTGCCGCGTCACTACTTCCATCAAAACAAACTGTTCCAGATTTTTCGGTTTCAGAAATTCTACTTTTTGTCTTCTTTTCTGTTCTGTAGAGCCCCGAATTGGGGTAAACCAATGATGCTTTTGTTGCTACAGGGAAAGGCTTCTTACTACAATTCTACGCTACAATTAACGTTTATTTTTTAAAAGTTACTGTAGATGAACACTATTTAACTTTTTTTTTAGATTTTTAAAACCTTCTCTACTGTTTTTATTTCATATTTCTGTTTTTGAACTACCGTAGTGCTCGCCGCCGTTTGAGCAAAAGTATTACGTACGTAGGTTGCAGCCAGTAGAATTCCGTACAATTACATTGAATCTCACCACTATAGAGTGTTTACATCGAGAATAATGCTTTCAAACAGAAGAAACAAAGGACAATCGATTGTAAAATGAAGATTAGAATGCAAAGAGTCCAGAAGGTAGACTTAAATTGAACGTTCTATCTACTGCTAAAAGCTAATGTTGTTACAATCATAAAATCAGTTGATGGGAACCTTCACTTTCTATGCAAACCCAAAATATTTTTCCAAATTCTTTTCTGTTATAGTTACTTTTTGTTTCAAGTCTTGCTTTCTACTTTCAGCAACAGAGAAGCATCAATCGAAGAGAACTTGGTGGACATCCGCTCTTAGTTCGACCGACTGCATTTTTTTCACAATCGATCACACTTTGGGCAGTAAAAAAGATTTGAAGTTCAGTCACAAACAGCTGTGATCAAGAGGTCACATAAATTTGTACAGGCATGCTGACCAAGCACAGTCATTGCACAGGAACAGTACGAAAGCTATATTTATGTTTTGCTGCGGGGTGACATCCACCTCGGATGTGATTATAAAAACTGAGACCGAAATGATCCTTCAACAAATCGCGCTCATTCAAACCACCATGAAGTTTTCCCTCGGCGTTCTGCTTCTTACAGTTTCCATCACGTCTGCTGCCTTCAGCTGTGGAACAAACCGTTTCCAAAATTTTATCACGAGACTGTTTGTGAAACTCGATTGCAGGAGTCGATCTGGTAAGTTGAACAGTCTTCAACATACAAAAATCTCTTAAGGCATGTTCGATAGCTGCTGTCGTACCCATGACAGCTGCTATGACAGAAAAGGTGGAAAAGCAGCCTGCGATTCAGCATTCTGTAGTTGTTTGGATCGAGCTGCTGGTAACACTATGTGCAAGGTATGTTGAACGCAAATCTTCTCCAATGCTATTTCTTTTGAGACCGATGCAAACGCTTTCTGTTGGGCCGTAAAGAAGTTCGGAGATAGAGCTTACAAGGGATAATAACTTTAAAGGAGTGATAAATGTGGTTGTACATTCTGGTGGCTTCACAGTGAATGAAGTTTTTTGCTTCGCCGCGGTCTACAATTAGAGATAAAGTCAAGGGAAGCAAAGAAAGGATACTCAAGATATCAAACCCACAAGCGATCTTGAAATAATTGCTTTATCTGCATCTTGGTCAACTGGTCAATATCATAGGGTATGATCATGTCATCCTGTTAGCTTGTACGGCCACTCATCAGTATCCACTTTGTTTCATTCAGTTTCTTAGAAACTAAAGTGCCTGCTGTTTACACCATACACTGCGGCACGATTGTCACCTGCCATATTTTGAAGCACAGCGCATTAGGCATGATCCCATCTCTCCCCTCTGCTAATTTCTCTTCTGTTGATGCTCCAGTTCTACTCAAAGTAAGCTTTTTCTGCTGGTACAGGAAATATGAATGTTTAGATTTCGAAACTAGTGCTCAAACAGTTTCCTTGCTCTGCTGATAAGCTGAAGGAGTACAGCTTCGCAATTTCTGGACAAGACGGCGATGAAGAAGCTGCCTTGGTGAGAATTCTCTGTGTTTTAAGTTAATTAGTCTTTTAGCACAGAGAACTGCACCTGCTATGGTCATTTCTCATCTATTTTCAGCCGAAGGAAGCCGAATTTCGCGAGAATTTGAGCCAGGTAATAACACTCTTTGAATATTTGACCCAAATTATCTTCTAGGTCCGAATACCAGGGGAACTACACGACAAATTCGTTCAAATTTGGCTGGAAGAAGGAAGTAAAGCTGTTGAGAGAGGGATGAAAGTTACGTCCACAGGAATGCCTCGAGTGACGGAAGTACATTGCTCCACGCAACTTTCTATATCCAAGTAAGGAAATTCAGTATGTTTTGATGCTGTTCCTTCCAGTAATTCAAGTGAGAAATGCCGAAATGCCGAAATTGTGACACATATCAAGACAGACCAAGGATTAAGAAAAATGATTCTTCCACGGGAGAAAGCAATACTATTGTACAGTGAGCTTAACAAGGTTCAGCAGAAACTAGACGATCTTGTGGAATGAAAAGGTTATAACTTTTTTGTTTTGCGAAGTTGGCATGGATTGAGTCAGCTGGAACTACTATGTAAAATTTGGAGAAGCTGTGCTAGCAACTGCAATAGTAGTGTGCTGGTAACGATCACACTATAGACAAAAAAAAATCTAAACGATCATGTTTATAATTTTCTTGTACGGCATATCTTTTTGGCATGTTCTTTTAAGTAGTAGGAAGGTTGTCCAAGGCAATAAATAATCTGAAAACCACATCTCTACTATCTAAAGCGCGATGGTTTCTTACCCCTTATTCAAGTACTCGGAGAAATTCAGCGCGGCCTCTGCTCCCATGACTCAGTCGGCTAGCGCTCTGACTACAAAACAAAAAGGCGTCGGGTTCGATTCCCGGGCTTTTAAAACTTGTTTATCTAGCCATGAATCATCGGGAAGCACCGTCAGTAGGTCCTCGGTATTATTATTCGGTCCAAAATTATCGCTTTGCCACGAACCAAGGCAGTTAGCATAGCACGCACTTTGACCAAACTGCTAAACTGGTAATCTAAAATTTCTTCAGTACAAAAAACCATCCTAGCAAATGATTTCCTAAAATCTCTGAACCTGAAACTCGTCATTGCTTTAACCAAGTGGTTTTTGTTTTCTATCTTGTTGTTCGGTCTCGGATAAGAAGCTTTTCTATACCTCCTATATATTTCTGTCTATTGCTCCTTTCGAAATACTTTCGGACACCACGAGACTTTGTCGTCACAGGCGGTTTACCAGCTTCTGGTAAGCTGCTATCAAATCTAGCCGACGTCAGCACTCTTTAAAAGCGTAACTTCCACCGCTGCCTTAGACATGAAGCTGTTCATTTCCTTCGCTATTACATCCATTGTCCTTCTGCTTTTTATTGTCACCGGCATATATCTGCTTGCATTAGCAATTTGTCGTCGCTTTTTGGTCGTTCCCGTTGGACAAAGGAGGGCTGGGCCTCTGCAGGAAAAGATTCGTCCTGAGGATACCAGATTTGACGATTGCAGTAAGACCAATCATTTTCCTGTAATCGGGCTTCAGTTTACACAACACAATGTCCGCCTTCGATTATTCTGCATATCGATGAAGAACCTCCAGGTTAGTGTATGGAAAAGGAAAAATCGACGCGATCAATTACCGGTATTATCCTAGCTCCCAATCATTGTGCTACATCTAAGTTTAAGTGAGCGGCAAAAGGTTGCAAAAGTTTAGATAAAGTGACTAGCGCTCTATTACATTGCCTAGTTTCAGAATATTACGACATCGAAGCGAATCGTGCATCTCCCCTTCCAAGTTACGATTCCGTCATCTACAACGACAATCTTCAACGCTCCTTTCAGTCATTCATCGGAAAGACACTATGAACATTTATTCGTGTTTAAAATGACACAACCTTTTAAAAAGTC
The DNA here is from genome assembly GCA_037178855.1 of Oscheius sp. JU75. Lineage (NCBI taxonomy): Eukaryota > Metazoa > Nematoda > Chromadorea > Rhabditida > Rhabditidae > Oscheius > Oscheius sp. JU75. The sequence continues at coordinate 8,349,137 of JASJZC010000007.1, forward strand.
TAAAGCAATATGTTTGTTTCTTGAAGAAATCTAGAAAACCGGACTTTGCACCGGGGGCGTGGAAAAGAGAGAGTGGGCTGAGTATAGGTACTGTGGGAATGTCTGACAAGATATGAGAAGTCACAACCTGACGGTATTACTTACAGGAGAGGGAATAGAGAGAGGAAAACCAGTTGTAGGGAGAGGATGGGGTTAGACTGGAATTGATTTAAGGCTGGCAAAAAGAATTAAATAGGAGAGAATAGCCACTTAATCGTCGTTAAAAGGCATCAGCGTGTGCCATTGAGCGACTGACCGACGCGGCGTAGCCAACATGTCATTCCATTGCTTTAAGCCATATCCGGTCGCATTGGCCCCGATTATTACCTATTTAAGGACTTGTTCTTTGGACTAGAGCAAAAGTACCTGACCAATGCGCTCATTGGAACCGACCCTGTCGTAATCCGAAACCGTCACATGTAGATGGACTCTCTGCAAAAAAGGTGTCTATGTGTGAATAGGATTCCCCACTACCTGCATTTTTTCCGGAGTCACATCAAAACTGAACGATTCGTTGTAGTACGGATTAAGGGTCTTCATCTTGATTGTTGTTTTCTTCTTCTCCAGGCGTTTGTTCTGCATCATTAAGTAGATTTTCACGTAGGGATCTAAAGATGTACTTTGTCTCTTTCCAGATCAAAAGCTACCCGAAAGTCCGAGGACGTCCATTTTCTTCAAGTTTTTGCACTCCATGACGACAACAGATAGTTTATTTTTGTTTGGCACGTAACGTAAGGCGAGGCAGACTTCTCCGAGGCGATTTTCCTGGAAATAAAGATGTAAACTTGGCATTAGACTCCCACCAACAGTTTTTTTTTTCGTCTAACTTTGGGCGAAGTTATGACTTATGTGCCTATCTGGTTCTTTGCCCAAGCTATTCTGTGACACTATAGATGACAATAGGATTTGAGAGATTGAGAGTGTTAGATTGATAGCAGCTTCAAGCGGTACAAGTCTTGAACTTCCAGAATACACGGCAGATCATTGCTGATGTAAATGTTTATGTTTGTAAATTTAATTATGGCAAGACGCTATAAAGCAGATATATTCAAGTAATTACAAAGGAACTATTTTCGGAGTCGACTCTTAGTTAAGTTTGCTAGGGTTGCTCTTAGCCTGAGCTGCAAAACGCTTTTATAACTGTGTCATGCTATAGAGGACTCTGTTTACTTGTATGTTTTTGTCCGAGGCCACGAAACAGAAACGATTCAATTATATTGTACAGAAGTTTTGTTGTACAGAAACAGTTATTGCCTAAATTGGGTGCTAAACTATATCCACCATTTCTCGATTACCATTTTCTCTATGCCGCAAGAGCACGTTCAGATCTTCTCCTCTTCTATATCTCTGTCTCTCTGTTTCTCTGTCTCTCAATGTCTCTATTACTCTCTCTATCTCTTTCTGTGTATTGTATTTCTGTCTCTATGTCTTTTACACCTGAAAATAGAAGGACAAAAAGCAATTGCCCACAGGGGTCGAAACCGGGTCGCCTAGTTTGAGTAGCGTCTCTTAGCAGTACTTTAGCACACCAACTTTAGCGCTGTAACTGAATGTCCGATCAAAACGCGGCTTATGCCCATTTTACTGCAAGTTTATGCTGAGATTACTGCATATTCTTGCTCAACTCATCGAACTCTACAAAAAGACACTAATACTTTTGTATACTCACCGGTGGACTCTCGATCAAGTCGATCCTCTCCAACGTGGTGGCCAAGTCGATTTTGCCTAGTTGCACAGAAATCTGTCCTATTTGGTCGTGTTTGCCGAATCGGTCAAAGTCGAAGACGTTCATGACCAGTGTTTGCGAGGAGATCTCGTTGAAAGGAACCTAGAAAACCTACTAAGTGAGCCTTCTCCCCCTAATTCGATTTCACCTTGAACGTGAAGCTTTCATTGAACACGGGATTGAGACTTTTTCGTTGAACCTTGGTTTGGAATTTTTTCTTCTTATCCGGCAAGAGAAAAAGTTTCACATAGGGATCGGATGTGCCTCCTAGATCCATTGCCGGGAGTTCTTCTGCTTGAATAATGACAACAGTCAACTGAAAAAGAGCTAATACATTGGTATATTCTGCAATTTTTAGGAGCTCACTTGTCCACCCGAGGACGCTCATCAAGCCTCTATTGAGACGACAAGTCGCACTGATTTCACTATTTTCGGTCAAGAGGGCAGCAAAAAATGAACTACGTTAACAACTTACAGCATTTTTCTCAAAGTCATAGTCGAGTTTGTACTGAAGACGGCCAAGGAATTTTTTCTCCTTTTCATCCTCCTTTTTCTTCGTTATAGACATCTGAGCAGAGGGGCGATGTCGACTCAAACAAGTTAATGAGAGAAGCACAAATCAAAGTTGTTTTTGCTCGGGAGCCGAGCGAGAATGGAAACAGAACGATGGGAAAAGCGTAGTCACGGAGGAAAAAGAGAACCAGGCTCTGAATCTGTCGACGCGGCAGCACAACTAATGAGGGCCGGCAGTGGTTGCTCTTTAATCACGAAACGAGAAATTCGAAGTCGGAGCTAGACTAGTTTTTGGCATGTTGCCTCTTCCCCGGATCGAATTGAATCGGAATTGAGGCTCCGGCAACTAACAAGCTATTGGAAATCTGATGTTGGCTGTCCATTAATCAGGAAACGGGATGAATAAAGGAAAGTCGTATGTTTAGGAGAGGAAGAGGAAGCTGATTAGTGATTTGGCTCAGAAACAAGGGATGCTATATCTCGTGTAAGAAAGGTGACCGAGATGATAGAAAAATTGGGCTGAAATGTCGACACGCAGACACGAATACATCCATGTGTGGGGACACACAAATGTCACCGACAGGATGAATGTGCTCTGCCCCATTTACGGAATCACCAATTCCTTCTCGATTTCAATATGCCAATGAGAAGGAACGGCTTTGCCTAATGCCAACAGTGGGAGAAGAACTGAGGCTGACCTGACTCCAAACTTTGAGTTGTTCCAAGATTTGATGAGTAAACGATCTCGAAGTACAGCCTATCGAAAAGGTAAAAGAATAAGTACATGATGTGTGTTTTCATATGAAGAACATAGGGGATTATCCGTTGCTTGAGAGAAGATTCTTTCAGGAGATGAAAACATAGTCATAGGAGGTTGAATGTGGAGAAAGACAGTTCAAAGTTTCAAAGCAAGGATGCCGCTGAAAGTTTCTTAGGCTATATGGCTTCAGCTTAACCTTGATTTGCTTTTGTCTGGGAAGTTGCTGGGGCTGATCTCTTTTTGTGATCACAATGAGACTGACTAATTGTGCTTCCTTTCTACTATCTGCAAAGGGCACGAACAAGAAACTCTTGTTCAAAAAGTTATCGCTATATTTCGTCTGGTCTCTGTTTGAGGTTTAAAGTTTCAATGAAATCCCCCAGTTTTGTAGCTGACTAGGTCAGGTTGGCAAGTACAGGGTAAAAGGATATTCTGAAGCTTGCAACAGGTACACGGAAAGTACGGAAGAGAACTCTTTACTAGCACAAAAGCCCATTTTTGATCAGCTGTCAAACTATTTTTCCACTAACCCTTCACAAAAGTTTCATAAGTACATAATGAAATAGAAAAGATTCCGTATTGATTAGACTGAAAAAGAAGACTAATATAATTTCCTGGTTGCACGCATGGAAGACTGCTTTAAGTACTACGAGATTCTTGGAGGCTGCAAAAGAAAGACCCTAGCTTATAAGGAAATATGGTGGAACTGAACTTCTGGACCAAAATATCCGGGCATCAAAGAACTGGAGCAGATTGGCTCACTCTGCATTTGGGAAAGACCCCTCACTGCCTCTTTGATCTTCTGCTCAATGAATAGAAATAAGGAGATGAATAATTGAATGGGAGAAAGCAGAGAAGAATTCCGGGTCTGGCAGGTTGATTCTCTTCCCTCTTTGACTCTAATTGGAAAGATGAGCCCCTCTTGAACGGGGAAGTGAGTGTGTAGGATAGCAATCACAGCTGCGTCGGCTCTCTTTTCAAATAGAATGAATGTTGAAACAAGTGAGACAAGCGAGGCCAAAAAAAGGCTTAATTCGGCTGTCCTAGTAGTATTTGTGAGGGTTTGTAGACGTGTGTTTGGCAATTGAATAAGCGAGAGAGAAGAAGGAGTGTCAGATGCGTGTCGCGACACTATTCCACGCAAAAGGAGGTGAAAGAGTAACCCCTCTAGCATCGATCTAGCATGACCAATTTTTGCATGCATAATTGGACGATTTCAATGGCTCTCTTTTGGCTTAGATATTCTTGTCTCGCGGTTCAGTGATGCTCAACAAAGACGAACTAATGTTTAGAACGGGAACTGAAACCTGGATATCAACCGATTTTAAGGATCCTGGACATGTTGGACACAGTATAGAGCTGAGAAGTGGCTTAATAAATTCAAATCGGGTAGTCAAAAATAGCAGTCCAGTTAACAGGTTCTCATTTCATGACCAAGATCGAGAACTTCTTGGAACAAATAAGACAGAGGACTGAACAAGTCGAAATTTGTTGTTCTGCAGTCTCTTGGCTGCAAGCGGACAACAAACCCTTGACAAGGCAAAATACTCTCTTCTCGGTCACTCGGGACTTCAAACTTCTGAAGAAGGAAGAGATCTCGGACCGACTGCCCAAAATTTCTGAAGCGGACTCTTCAACCGCGATCATCTTTTCATCCCAAACCACTTTTCCTCTTAAGATCGCGAGACCAACTTCAGCTTCCCTATTGTTTGCAAACAGAATAATAGGAGAAAGGACGACGATTGAAGCTGTTCAGAAGCTAGAGCACTTTCGAAAGTACAGATACTTTGTGATTCCAAGACCATATTATCAAGCCGGTATTAGACTCTATTATGTACTGAGCCGCGCCCTTTCTGTCTCTCTCTCTCGAAAACAGATGATATAAAGAAGCATGGAGCGGCGATCGATGGCTGCCCGCCAGGCAACGCAATAAAAAGAAGTTTACCCACAACCTCGGAAATTTCAGGACGTATATTTCATTCGATATAGGTGGATAGACAGAGAAAGACCCGTGTGTCACGTGCTTCCGCGGTGCCAATCCACTGGGAGCAGGAAAAAGGGCTATCAACGTCGCGCATACGCTGTGGATAATGGAGCAATGGAGCAAAGCAAGCAATTAAAAAATATAATTTAGCTTAAGCTCTCTCGTTTCATGTCGGGGGAACGAGATTACTTTAGGCGGTACGGGCGAGTCATTAGGATAATAACAGAACAGCTGGAGGCTGAATTTTATAGGTAAACATCAAGAGAAGGGACCTCCGTAATTGAACTAAAAAGGGTAAACAGTGAATTCTGGGGGTAAGATTATCTACCTCGCTATAGAATACTCGTGAGAGAGATGCCTTAAAGCATGCTATACTCTAGCGCGCGTAAGGCATATTGTGTCGGCGAGGGTCACGCGACAGATGAACCTCATAAAGTAGGACATGCCATGATGAAAGTTTCGGGATTGCCGCAATGAGGTGAGCTCTCTGTTCTGCTCCACGGCGCGCATCAACAGAGAAGAAACTACGTGTTCATTTGGGCAGATACGCCTCTACTATGCATGACAGAGTCAAGAGAAAAAATCGTAAATCAATCCACAAAAACACGGACTCTGGTTTGACGGGTGGAGATTCGGACTTAGGCACACCTAATGACATAATCCCGGAGGGATCAGATTCTAATGGACAGAGGTCGACGGGCGTCCCTGATGCTGAATGGAAGATAATTGTTGTAGTGGCTTCAAAAACAAGGAGAGAGAGCTGGCTGTGACTCTGCGCGGACCCGCGACCCTTCATGCATTCTTGCAGTATTGAAAAAGAACAAAGCAGTAAGGTGTTCGCTGTTAGGATTAAGCTAATCAAAAATCTTGTGCGGATTATGTAGGGACTGCGTACTCGGAACTGAAAGGTGGGAAGACCTGAGTGGGAAGGTGCATAGTGAGGAACGGAGAGGAGCAGGCACCAAAAGGTTACCATGACTACTTTTCTGAGCATTGTCGTGAAGGGCCTGTAGTGGGAGTAATTAGGGGCCAAACAAGGAAAAAGTAGTTAATATGTGCCTTGGGAAACGAAACTTTGGAATAACAAGGAATCGATCCCGAGTTCAGTGCACGGATAGGTTATTTACAAGCTCCTTTATAGGATCTGTTAGTTATGCTCTCTTAACAACGTTTATCAAAGCTGATGCCATTCAGATTTTTGTGCTTCAAGAAAAAAAACGGCACCTGTGGGAAAAGGTTACGGGACAATCCGCACAACCTAAAGAATAAACGAGTAATTAGTCTTTTCGGCAAACCTCGGCGGCTTCTCTTTGTTGGTCTGTGAGTAATGATCTGCGCCAGTATGCGTGTGACCTGTCTGTCTTTTGTATCGTCCTCCTCCTGACAACATGCGCTCCGCATCTGCCACGCCATGTCCTTCTCCCTGTTGCACCATACAAAGCCCCCGAAAACCTGTCGTATTAGGCAATCCCATTTTCTCACAGAAAGAAACTTGCCATCTAAGGATAGTTGCTTCTCTTCCCCGATCATTCATCACCAATCCCACAGGTGAACAGTAAGTAATGGTAAAGTGACTCTAAATGCTGACAGGTGGTCGTCGCGCGCGACAGTCTGCCAGATGTGCGTAGGGCGCTGAGCGAGCCATCAGTCTGCCGGTTGGCTCGCTCGCTGTTCTCGATTATTGTTTGCTTGTCGCTCTTCTCACTTCTAATAGCAGAGCTCTTGTTGACATTCGTACCGAACATGATACCTTTATCGCTATGGCTTGTTTCTGTAGGTTGGTGTCAGTCAGGCCCGTTTTTTGCAGTACTAGACTCCATTTGACCATCTGAGTCAATTTACCGCTCTACTGTTTTATGAACACTTTGGGACAGTCTTTACAGCCTCTCCGTCCCAAACCACAAATATCATACTTCCAGTCAATTGGCTTGACAGCGTACGAACCGTTCTTTTTTTTCCAAACGGTTCAGTTCTATTTTTAGACAGAGTGATTCATCTTAAACACATCTTATAAACACTTTACCATTGGCACTGTTTTCGTGGCAGTGTTCCGGCCGATCATTTTCTTATCTGCTGGTCAACTTCGTGTCTTCAAAAAGCCAATCTCAGCGGAGAATCTCCCAGATAGTTCATAGGCAATAATTCTGCATAACTATTGTCAAATTTTCTGACCGGGCAAATTGCGAATCTAGCTCTAGCATTTTAGACATACCTATCCCATTTACATCTATAAGCTGTGTAATCAAAAGCTTTATATTAAGAAAGGTCTTGCAGACGGGGTTCGTTTGTTTATGTTTTCTTCATCGATTTTGTCTGTCATTTTTTATCAATATGTCATGGCGCAATGGCGCTCTACTAGCCATTGCATGGTTAAAGCAGTTGATTAAACAGTCTATTTATGTTTTCCTGCTACGAGAAGCGCGCTACTTCCACGTACAGATATCAGTTACAACGTACTATGCGAGCGAAACATTGTCCCGACGAGGACCCCCTTCGAGTGAACCGTAATGTTTGGAATGCTCACAGAGTGCGAATTGATTCCCCTCTCCCCCGACGGTCCGTCAATAGCTGTTAATTATTGCACAGTCTTTCCTTTTCCGTCGGTTTTGGTCCAAATTTTTGTGTTTTCAGGATGCTGTGGGTCTTAATCATTCTTCCTTCAGTTTTTGGAGGCTTTATGTGCTACCAATGCGCTACAGACTCGGCAGTTTTGGTGAGAATTCTTTCAATGGATTATAATGATGATTTTTCAGCACTGGTCAAGGTTCCGACTCCCGATGCAACAAGGAGACTCAATGATCGGCGACGATCTCTGCTATTCTGAGGACAAGGTTCAATCACATGTGCCCTGCAGCGGAGTGTGCTTAACAGTCAACGTGACAACAGAATCGGGTCACACTGCCGGTAAGCAATCTTACTATGAACTTTCACTCCGTTTGTTCTTCGGATCAGTCTGTTATGCTTTTGGGTGCGCTTAGCCTATCCGATCGGAAACACTATGTTGGCTGCCAATTGCAGCTAATCCCAACCGATCTAAGCAACTGCGACCTCAAATATTATTGCAGCTGTTGTTCGCGACTGCCAGTATCTTTCACCCAAAAAGCAAGAAGAGCTAGCTGAGACGGAAGACAACTGCATCACTAAAGAGGTCGAGATCAGACGAAGACGGTAAAAGGCTTTCTAACCTACCATATTGTTCATTTAAGAATGTTCGTGCGATACTGTTACTGTCAAGGCGATTTCTGCAATGGTCGACAGCCTCTGAGACGGAACTATAGACGCCCAGCTCCTGATGCTGCCAACGTATATGGACTTTCGTTATCAACATTCACAACATTGCTACTATTCGTAGTGTAGGACAGCGAGGATCTTAAGTACGACATTAATGCTTTACCTTTTCCCGATGTGCGTTTACGGGTGTCATCGTGTACCAAAGTCGCTTGCGTAATAAACTATTTTCCATATTGTTTTGGATTAGGGATAGAGGGATGTAGGGATAGGCGGTTGTTCGAAAAATTAGAGAGTTCATGATGTTTTTAGGTGGTAGAACCATCCATCCGCTCTCGCTGTCTGTTTGCGTCAAAATTTGTGAACGATACTAAAAAAATTGGTCGTCGCATCGAAAATGTCATTGACGCACTTTTGCTTATATATTCAAATTTCGGCGTGGAATTCAAACGTTCAAAATCGAAACTTCAATTTTCAAAGCGTTGTAGATTGGCAATGAATTATTTTTTTCTGGATTTTTAATGAACTCGTTATTGTACTCGTCGAGCTCTACCCCACTTTGAACACAATATTCGACAAAAAAGCGCCTCGATTTTTAGGGGAGCCTGCTCCTTATTTCTTCGTATCTTTAAAAGACGTCAACATACTGCGGAGTGCTTTTCGTGGCTTCGTTCTAAGTCAAGTGCCTGCTAGGTTACCTCCATGGCTCATTTCCGACGCTAATTCGTTTAACGTCTTGCAGGCTTCTCTGCTAGTTAAAATGAGGTAAGCCGACAGTCGGTAAGACCGCGTTCCGCATCTTGCTAAGCGTCTAGACGATGTCCTATTAAGCCACATTTCTATTTCCTGTCATCTACTTGAGCTGTCACTGACAGCTGCCTTCGTTCTATGCATGAAATTGAGAAAAAAGAATACTCCAATCTCTCCATACATCCATCATGCATTCCATCACGGTCAATTATAATTCCAGATCAATGTCTATTTCATACAATACCTACTACTCGACGCTGGAGAACGAGAGAGGAGGTAGGAGACTTTCTTATTCGATATAGGTAGGGGAACGGGAGAAAAAGTACAACACTGAAATATGAAGACGAGGACATTGCGTGTACGTTACTATGTTTGCCACTGGGAGGACTTGTACATGTACTCCCTCTCTTTCTATATCAAAAGAACACGGCCCCCGGCGGGGTTCTTGTTGCAGAAAATGTGACACATCTTGTCAAAAAGTTTAAGACGTCAGATTTCGACTCACACACCTCCTACGCTAGCTCCTAAAGAGGCCTCTCTTTTACGGGTTCAATCTAATTTACTACTGAGTTCACACAGCCCTTGCCCTCGCTCTCTCTCTCTCTCTCTCTCTTTCGATGAACACCGGCATCTTCCGCCCTTCTTTTGTGCGCCCCCTCCTAGCTGATTACTGGCAGTGCGGCTTCCAATATAATATTCAACGAGATCGCCCCCGAAAACCGCATTGTTGTGAGCTAAGATTTATTTGAGAGCTAGTCTATTACATTTAGCTTATATCAGCCCACTTAGTGAGAGAAACTCTCTCCCGTCTCTCACAGTTCAGCAGAATGGTCAGATAGCCCCCAACCCCAAACTGCTTTATGATATGAGGTTTCTTTCAGAGTAGCTGTTTTCATAAGAATATAGCTCTTATCTGTCTATTTCTTAGAGAAACTCTCTCCCGTACCATCTGCCTATAAACTGGTTTAATTTGATGTAGCCTCGTTCTTGTATAGTCTATTCCCTATTCTTACATGTTTGATGTCTTTCACCATATCAGTTGTCCACCTCTCCCACGATAGGGTGTCTTTTGAAGACGCGGTGTCGGACTTCAACAAGTTTCTCAGCCTTTTTAGCCCCCGTCTTCTTATTGCTTCATCAAAGAGCGCAAAGAACGCATTTATAGAGAGGGGTCAGCATGTTTGCAGGCAAAAATGTCTTCACAAATGTGGGCACGGAGAAGATCAAACGTCGTCCGAGTCAGGCAAGTTCTTTGATTTTTTGGCCCCCTAGATGACTTCCGGGAAGGTCCCATCTCCCTTGAGGATGAGAGCAAAAATGGCTAATCATCTTGGCCATTCATGGTCTCGGGAGGAAATTGGAAGCGTGCAGAGTGTTGTCATTAGTGCGCATTGAGAGTATCATATGTCCTCAGTTTGCAACAGACCCTCCTCACTCGAAACCCGCCACTCTAAAAACTTCAGTTTTTAAAGGTTGACCGAGCGGTTCATCGGCTGTATACGGAACCGCGGCAGGTCTTCTCGAATCGCTTAGCGGATCAATTCTTCAAGAGAGCCTATTGGTTTTTCCGAGGCATACAGTTTAGAATTTTCTACAAGAACGAAGGTTTCCTTTTCCTTAGGCCACTGACTCGCCAGGTCTTTCAGAGCTGGACACCGAGGAAGTGCTGGAAAATTGGGAGCTCGGGGTCAAGCCGCCTCCTCTAGAAGATCTTGCCAAAAATTCTAATTTTGACACACGATGGCTCAAATATATGTATGCAAGATTTAAGAATGTAGGTTCCGCGATGATTTATGCAGTGTCGTTTTTCAGGAATGTCCATCAGGCAGAATGAAAGAGTCCGAATTCAAGACTTTATTAGAGACGATATTACCTAACAACAAGGGAACGGACCAATACATTTCTCGACTCTTCAGGGCATTTTCGGACGAAGATCATAAAAGTATCACATTCCAGGTATAAAGACTTGAAAAGACTGATGAAAAATTTTTTGTAGAATCTGATAGACTGTCTCTCCCTTCTTCACCCCGAAACAGCTGAATCCAGAGCAAAATGGACTGTCCGGCTCATTACCGGAGGAACAGCCACTCATTTCACTTATCCTGTGAGTTGTGTCCATTTTTATAACGCACTTCAATTTTAGGAGTTTCTGGCTTTCACGAAATCTGTTTTTGCCTTGAATGGTCTCAAAGATGACACGCATCTTTCACTAAACCATCGTGAAACTGCCACACAGCGAGCTGATACGATTTTCAAAGAATTAGATCAGAATGGGGATGGTCTAGTCACGGAAGAGGACATGGTTCGATTCTATACGGTCTGTTCATTTTGCCCAAATGTTATATAGACGCAGTTTTTAGGAAGAAATGCGAAAATTGGATGAAGCTTCAACCTGCAGCTCCTGTTATCGTACACCGGTGAGGGCATTGCCTGATATTTAAATATTTATTAAATATAATGATCTGACTATGACGATGTATCACATTAGTTTGAGCAAGGAGTGACCGCCTTGAACACATGAGCAATATTGACCAGTGGAAACATGAGAGCTGAGCCGATAAAGGATCCAATCTGAAAAAAAAAAGTTTGGTGCGCTAGATAATCACCAAACCTGAATAAAGGCACCACACCAGAAGACGTGGCTCTCGCTCTGATGACTTCTTCGAAGGCACGAAGCTATCTCGACCCTCAGGTAAGAGTGCAGGCCAGCAGCTACCAGAGCAGCTCCGATCTAAAATCTACTCACTATATTCATTCTATTTAGTAGATCTCGCATTGTCTGCTTACGACCTTTCCTGTACAGTTTCTTAAGCTACATAACTCTCCTACCCTCTTACAGACGCGATTGCTTACCAGCCAAACCAGCCCTCATTGTACATGTTTCTTAGTCGAGATGTGTCTCTCTTTGATTTCACCCGTACTGTGTCATCATGTCCCGTTTAGACATCATTCCTGTACGACTTTCGACACAAGTCTTTGTTTTATAGACATACCGACATGATACTTCCGGCAGTAACCGAGTTGAATATCAGGTTCGGACTGAGACTAGCCAAATAGACGATGAAAGCCGTAATAATCGAGGAGCAAACAGCCATAAATCCTATGAGGTAGTAGGATCTGAACACTTTTTCGAGACATTTAGTTTAAAGCAAACTTTATGGTGATGAAGAATGATAGAAACGATGACAGCGGCGAGACAACGTTTGACAGAGCGATTCCATAGTGGTAGGTTGCCTAAACTCCAAGATTGTTAAATTTGCTGTATATCAACCTGAGAATACGGAAGTGCCGCATAACTCTGAACACTTGGAATGACGCCGTTCATTTGTGCATTGATGACAGCCGTCGTGATGAGTAAAAACCATACAGCCTTGGTCCCAATGTTGTCGCTATTCGGTTCCTAGAAAATTGCATTTCCTTGATGAACATATCGAATAACCTCGATTTCTCCCATCACATCTTCAAGACTTCCGGCTTGCAGGTTCTCTGGATTCTCATTGATGTGTCTCTTCAACGGCGTACCTTCATCCGCTTTCTTGGGCTCATCACTGAAAGAACCATCAGCCCGGTTACGAAGGGCATACTGTTGTCGAAGAAGGGTGTGCGTTCCGCGCCGGTACAGTATTAGGAACGAGAAAAGGGCAAGACAAGTCCAGAGAAAGATGATGACAAAAAAGATAGAGACTGCAAATCTTGGAGGGAGGTAGAGAGGGACACGTTTATCATTATCTTCGACGCACTGATAGTTTGATGAGCCTGAAAAGAATCCTACTTTGATACATATTTATTCAAATCTTGATAGTAACCCTGTGTTCAATATAATAGTTGGTAGGTAAAGAAAACTATTGAACGCAAACTATTGGTCGCAAATCTATTACGCTAATACGTAGTGGTATGGTCGGTATCGAAGAGCCACTTGGCTAAGAGAAAGCGTTAATGCAGGTGTCATTCTCTCACACCGTTCATAGCGATTTTTTAGCTGCTGATGGACAACTAAGAGATTTTCAAGTTAGCCCTAGTCACTGTGACACCCATGCCAAATCTTTTGACCCTTTGACCGATCGGTGACCCACCTTGAATTAGCGACAATAGACTAGGAATAAGTGAGCTGAAGCCCATGCCGACAAAGTAAGCATTGAGATAGTGAGGATGAAACTTGGCCATGAAAGGCATAAATAGCACATTGGAGATGGAATTCACGACGGCTAGTCCAAAGAGAAGAAGATACAGACAGAGTGAGTACTGTCCATTGCCAATGTCAACTGTGACAGACCACAAGAAGGCCAGTCCTGAATTCAGTCGTTTTGGGTGTCAAGTTTGTTCGGCTCACCTAGCTGACACACGCAGGCTATCGACAGAAATGTTGTAATCAGAGCGGCTGGTTGTATGTTCACTCCAGGAAAGCCTTTATGGATGATGCCATAAATAAGCGGAGCTACGCAAGCAATCTGAAAAAACTGAGCTTTCAGAGTTTTCCAGAACAAACCTGAACAACGGTGGCCAGATAACTGGGCAGACTCCATCCTTCCGGCAGTTTAGCCGTAATCAAAGGAAGTTGCATCCATACTGTGTTGGTCCCAATCCAAGCCGAAGATCCAAAAACTACTGCTAACAATAAATTAGACTTTGATATGGTCATGGAGATCTGAAATGCAGGTTACGAATGCTTTTCGAGTCGAAAATACTGATAAAGGGGATGGAAAGCCTCCCAGACCGCTGTAGGCAAACAATATTTAGGTCAAAGGAGGGGGCACCTGCTGAATTGATAACGAGCAAAAACAATAGATAAGAAAAACAGGTACATTCGCACGAAATGGCCTATTTTCTTTGAAAAGTGGCAGAACTAACTTCGAATACTGTTGACACAAATTTAGTCTATTGCAGATAAAAAATACCGCGAAATGAGGCCGTAGGATGAGTAAATGGCTATGATGAAGTTTGTTTGCGGCTATTGCTCGGGAGTTGGAGCGCGAATACGGGCAGGGGAACAGCTGGGCACCTCACTCGCAAAGAAAATTAAACGCATTCATTCCTAAAAGTTTTTAATTTGGATAATTGGATAATACGGCTTTTTACCTCCTTCGTAGTTCTCCAATTCATGTCATAAACTACTTTGGTAATACTTCGGCATGCATCAGCCTCCATTCAAATTCTGGCGCAACCTTCCCGATTCATGCCGAATCAAGTTTTATGGTATCTTAGAGCCATCATTTCTGTTTCTACCTATATTTTTTGATCTCGGCGTGTAAAATATGTCCCGGGAAAGAGGAACTGCTCGAAACATAGCTGATTCTTTTGCTTCAAAATGAAAATTTATTATGCTTGCAAAAAATGTCTTATAAATTACATAATTAGCCTTTGGAATTCACAGCGGTCAGTGTAGTTGCAACAGAGAGCTTGATTTCCTCCGGTTTGGTGTGTTTTAGAAAGTACTGGTCCAACATCTCGACGATGCCCTGAAATAGACCGTGATTCAGAGTTTGAGAGACAAAGGATGAGTGGGTGGGGTAAGAGTGCATGCAAACAATATGAAATTTAGACCTATTTTATGTCGAAACTTAAAGAACTCAGAGCTGTTACTGTGAACTGAAAACAATGCATTAAGGATAGAAGATATGTTTTACCTGTATGATAGTTATAGCCAATGTGATGATAGGAGCTACTTGTTCTTCGTGGTAAGCGACCGAAATGGCTGCTGAGATGAAAAGAGCCAGCTTGATAAAAAGCTAAAATTGTCTATATATCGAAACTTGAGCGATTCTCACTTGCAAAAAGTTGATGACATCTCTCAGCCACCATCTTCTCTCCGTCTTCTTGTCAATAAACATGATAGTTCTTTCAAGCGTGTCGCAACATCTTGTGATTCTCTCTTTCAAGGAGTGCTGAAAGCTTTTAACCCCCGTAAAGTAAGAGCAAAAGAAGGACGTGTATCAAGCGCGAAAAAAAAGCGAAAGAACCGGAACGACCAAAAATTTCAAGGCAGTGTGGTGTTTTTGACTGGCTAAATGACATACTGACAATGACAGAACGTCGATCAATATATCAGAGCCTTGTTATAAAGTAAACAGTATCAAAGTAAAATTTTCACAGGGTCGGCAAAGCACATTAAAAGGGGCAAAGAGACAGACGGACGAATGGGCGGATATAAGAGAATTTGGCAGTAGTGATACACGTGGTATTCAGAACGCTTACCTCATCAACAGCAGGTGTTCCACTATCAAAAAATCTGAGTTCTGGTGCAGAATCCTGCTTTACTGGAAGATCATGACGCTCTCTGACAGAAGTTGACGTTCCGACGTAGTTGATATGCTCTTCAGCGAGCCTAGCAGAGTTTGATCGACTTCTGGGTACTTCTGGAGCCGTAGCTGCCACCTAAAATGATGTAGTTTGCTATTATGTTGATCTCACCTCTTCGACGACTCTTTGAAGTACACTCACTTCGTAAGAAACATGCCTAAGCATTTCTGCCTCTTGTGGTGGGATGTTAAGGTTCACATTCACTGTAAGTTATTGATTTTGCCAAGTTTTCACAACTAACTCGAAATCTTGTTGATTTCATGAACAGTTTTTTTGGCTGATTCTGCTGCCTGATGTGAAGACTTCCTTGTTTTGATGCCTCTTTCCAGTTCCATTTGAAACGTTCTCAGAATTTGTTGGGTCTAAAAGCTGTGAAATTGGTAGAAATACTGAAAACATGCTCTGATGAGATGGTTTCGCAACGGTCGAAGCGCTACGATGAAATTGCCTTGTCTGTTTCCAAGAACGTCGCACATCGTGTTCCATGAACAACATCGTTGATCAAGGGTTTGTGTTTCATCTCTAAAAATGTAACTTGTTTCAGTTTACAAGTATTTTTGCTTAAATCATGAGGGATTTTCACCAAACGTTACGAAATCATTACTTGCTTCACAAGTTTTTCGTTTGATTCTGTTCTAGCTCAAAAAACTTTTGCACCTACTCCATGAGAATCCTCACGTCCGTCTGTTTCGGTTCAGTGATCGTTGCAGTGTCTTCATGGGTAGTAAAAGTAGGATTATCAGCAGCCATACTACTTAAAAATGACGTTCAGAACACTGGAGACTCCCGGGGAAAACTAGCAAAGAAGAGTAGTGTTGAGCGGCAATCCTATTGCTGCTTCATCGTAGGACCGATTTGATAAGGGTACGCAATCGAGAGTCTGTTCTCACCACCGGAAATTTTACTATTTGCCAAGTGTAGTAAAAATTCGAAATCTGTTGGAAATGATTCATTCACTATGTGATTATGGTTAGGGCAAGGGAGAGAGAAAATCGTGGAGATCAGATTTGTACCGTGAACAGATAAGAACATATGAATTGACTGACTAGAGCTTAATATAATACATTTACATGAGGATAATCTAAGAACAACGTACAAATGTACAAACAAGGATTTTGGTTGTCTAGCAGTGAGTTAGCTTCCTGATCCGTTCTTCGAGCTCCTTCTTCTCGTGCTTTGTTTTCTTCATAGAACGTCTGTAAAAGCATCTTTACAGAACAGCAAGGAATTACAAATCTGATTTGCGCCATGAATATACGGGTGGAAATTAAAGACTGTCGAAGCGATATGGATGCGATCTTCTCTAACTATCAAACGGCTCGGGCTAGGTTTGTCTTCTTACTGAGACATGGCTCTCTAGATTTTATCCAATGCCCAGGATAGTACGAAGGGTGGGGGGAATCGTATCCGTCCTTTGGGAACAGTTTAGAAACGAACTGACCAGACAATCGTGAGCACTTTCCACGAAGACAAAGGCAGACAAGACCAGAAATAGAAAAAAAAATAATGGACTCACTTGAACTCATTTCTTTCATGCTCCAAACGTTCTGTCAAGAGCTTACTTTCCTCCCGGAGGGCAGAAATCAGATGACTCTGGTCGGCCAGCAACTTTTGCATCTCTGAAATAGAAGTTCATAAGGGAAACAGACAAAACGTACGATCTTCAGTAACACCACCGTGGAACGGATCATTAATAGATCTTTTCACAGCCTTCAACCGGAGGGAGGCATTTTCTTCTGTCAGAGTAGCTAGTCGACTGCTCATTGTGGCACGCTCTGCTCTCAGTGTGCTCACTTCCTGAAAAATATGGATATCACGACTAAAATCAAAAGTTTACCTTGGTCACTTGGGCAAGAATCGTGTTCAGTTGTGCTTCTCTGGCTTGAACAATTTCTAGGTCTCCAGCTAATCGAAGTGAAGAATGCTCGCGGTCACCTTGCAACTCTGTAAATTGTTATTGGTGGGCAAATCCTTATAAATTACCATCTAGTCTAAACTTCGTCTCAACAGATTCCTTCGTCAACTTATCAATTTTTGCTTGAAGAGAAAGTATGATATTTTCCTTCGCTTTGAGCCCAGAATCTACGTTGTGTTGCAACTGAAAAAGAAAAAAGGTCAGTAGTTAAGGCTATCTACCGCTTTATTTTTCAGATCCGCCTCTTCAAGCTGTCTGCGAAGTCCTTCGTTTGTTGCCTCTTCTCGTTCTACAGCTATCTCGATTTCTTTGATCTTCGATCGAAGTTGGCTCACGCATGCAATTGGGCGGTCATCTTCTAGCTTCTGACGCAGATGCCTCAACTCTGCTTCAAGGTTGGCATTGTGGGCCTGAAACAGTAAAATAAGCTACAGAACTTTGGCAATTATTTGCATACCAAAATCTCTGATTTTCTGTTATCCATCCACCCTGTTTGTAATTCTTATCGTATCTAAGCAGGAAGAGAACCTGGACGACCCGGCCAGCGCGGCCAGGTTTGTGCTCTTCCTGACCGGCTTGAGTCCTGCTACGACCACACTAATTTTCCGAAGCTGGCCGTTTGTATTTGCACTTCTCCCAGGTTGCGGTGTTTGATCAGAGTTACAGTTCGAATACCCGGAGTTTTTGCACTTTGTTTCCAATTTCATTAGGGGACCTACGATCTTGCCAAAACTTTGCAGTTTTGAGCTTTTTGAGCCACACATAGAACCTCCCCAGTTTGCTTGTGTTCATTTCATATAGATTTTCCAATCTGTTTATAAACTACAAACTCTTCACACCGTTTGTAAACTGAATCGTACCTGTAATGCCTCAACAGCAGCCAAGGCTGTGTTGACCTTCTTTTCGGCCTCGACGATTAACGCAGATGACGCATCGTCTGACTCATTCTAAAAACGAGGAACTGTTCAGTCTTTGACGATCCTTACTCTTTCCCTTTCTCCTCGTCTGAAAACATCCAATTGTTGCCTACAAATATCAAGTTCCTCCTGGAGAGAGTCCATGATATGGTCTTGATGTTCAAGCAGCTCCACGAGCTCCGATGTCGACGGACCTGAATTGTTTTGGTCCCTACTGCGACATCCCTCGACTACCATTTTGAAGGGAGTCAGGCAGTACCATGCTGGTTGTTTGTGAAGGGAGCGAAGTCGAATCGTTCAGATTTGATTAGGGTTGCCTCATCTAAACAAGAGTCGAATTACATGAGACAGGCATTGACAGCCGGAAAGATACTATGCTATAGAGGCAACTGGAAGCCGTAGCGTAAACAGTTCACAATGACAGTAGATTTATTCCCGACAGGAATCACCATACATTCTGTATCACATGAGAGTAACTAGCAAAATGGCCGTGGGTAAACTAAAATAGAAAACGGGAAAAGGGCACAACTTTTTCACTATAAAATTATGCACAATATCGGTCCAGTTTATATCGGAAATTGCGGGAGACGATATTGCCGTTGATAAATTATATGGTACAGAGAAAGGGTTGGAATAAATAGACAGAGGAGGAGTACAGAAAGTGAAAGTTTGCGTGTGAGAACGAGTAGAAAGGTCTTTCTACCTGAAAATGCGTCTTTGTAACAAGTACAACAGTAATGCTCACTTTGATTGCTGCTCCTTCAGATGCAGAAGAAGCGACTTCATCCGACTCACATCTTTTCCGCCCTTTTGAGCCTTTGCCTCACAGAGCTTGGCGATCTCGTTCCACTGAGCATTCTCACCCTGCTCTTTGTTGAAAGCAGCCAGGTGGTCCTCCTCCGCCTTGCGGTTAGACTCCTTGACAGCCTTCAAGGTGGCATCTCTCTGCTTGTACCACTCGTCGAGCTCCTTACTCGCGGCATTCTTCATGTCGTTAATCTTCTTCTTTTCTTCTTCGTCTTAATATGAACAGTATGAAAACCAAGAGAATAGACTTATACCTTTCTTCTCAAGCTTGACAGCTTGCTCCTCCTTCCATCTACGAATGTTTTCGGCCTCTATTTTGGGAAGAACCGGAATGGGAGATGACGTCTCCGAATGACCATTCATACCATTCAAGTCTGAGTTTTGAACATTAAAGAGAATTTCAGAGGCTTACTATTGAAGGAGAGGTTGTGTTCCATGTTGCTTCCCAAATCAGATACGATGTCGTCGACTGGAGGAGGAACGGCCACCGGTGCTGAAACTTGATTTTTACAAAAAGAAAAAAGTGCCAACTTACGGCTAGGATCTTCGATGATGTCGTCAAAAGCGGGAGGAAGGCTAGGAGGAGCATTCTCGTTCTGTGGTGGAGGTGGCGGAGCTTCTCCTTCAATCTCAGCAAGGAAATCTTGTTCCCGAGCAAGAAAGTCAGCGACGGGATCAGACATCTGGAAGAAATGAGAATGGAATTCTGTAAAGGAAGGAAAAATTTGCATAATGGAAATAAGTTATCGATTTTCTCTGGTTCAGAAGCAGGAGCTGATGATAAACACGTCATCAAATCAACAGTCAGTTGTGAAAACGCCGTTTTTTTCGCCCTTAATGAACCATGTGCAGCTCTTGGAAATTCGAATATTGCGCCAAAACACGGTAATATACACATCGTAGCTGACCAAAACGCTTTGTAAATGATGACTGGGCGCTGAATTGGCCACTGGACAGCAGCCAAGGGATCTGGATGCGACGCGGACGCGCTGCAGTCAATTGGAGCGAACAAACCGACGAGAACATGGGAAAAATAATGTATAATTGAGGTCCTAGCATGAACAAATACGATTTTGTTGCGAGAAATGCTATTTTAAGTTTGAAAAGTATTAAGAGTTCAATTAAATAAACCATTTGAAATACAAGATTTAACGTCTTGTCGTGCGAATATTTTGGACTTTAGTCCAAGCAGACTGTCCTGCTATTTTTGCATAATTGCAAAAGCATAAGATTTGATATTTATTGCATTAATTACATTCAACCCGTGTGTACAGTAATGGCCGAGAACACGAATTCTCGACTGCTTTCAAAGGATACTGGAATGACATTGTGTGGATACATGAAGGAATGTTTGAGGCTATCAATACGTGTTCTGATAAAATTGCAAAACATCTTCTCTTATGAGCTTTCAGCCAGATTGAAGACAATTTTCATTGGATGAACGTTGTTTGGGGACGGGTAACCGCAGACCTGAAAAAGAGGAGTTTGTTTGTTTAAGACTCGTGGGACTACCTCGTATCTCTTGGACCGAAAATCGTCACTGATCTTGATTTGGACACCAGAAATTCTGCTGAGTTTCAGCATCTCGATGGCGGTCTCATTGGATTGGAGGATTGTTCCCAAATCCCAGTCAATGGTCGAGGTTTTGAGCTCCTAAAGTATAGTTTTAAGACATTCAAGGACAATATGAACCTGGATGACTTCGGAGATTCCCTGAAGAGTGAATCCTGTCGTGATTCGTCCCAAGTTTACGGTACTGGGTGGATTGCTGATCCACGCCTTGAGAGTCTTATCGGTAAGCGAGTAGAACATGAGTGGTGCCCTCACTTGCACTCGGAGACTTTGCAACTTGGGCATAGCTGCGACGACCTGAAAAAAAACAGCTTGACATGTGTCAAAATGAGTCACATTTTGTCTCTCTCTTTCAGTCCCCACTCTTTACCCCGCGCCGTTCAGATGACAGTTCTGTCATTACATCCTGACATCTCGGCACAACTGACAACCATGATGTGAGACAAGCTGCCAGCGCTGTCATTTCGGTAGCCGCGCGTCTGTCATGGGTCGAAAAAGAGCGAGAGACGTGTGTCCGGAAAACTGTCGTGTGGAGCGGCATGTTTTGCTCTACTGCCACTGCGAAATTACCTTGTCTGTTAAAGTGTCAGTCTCATGATGACAGAAGTCGAGGGTCAGACTGTTGACGCAGGTTTTCGAGAGAATCTGCACCATCTGCTCCTCGGAGAGACGCAGCTTTGCCATCATAAAGGACAGCATCCTGACTTCACTGAAAAAAAATTTCTATATCCTCAACATGTTTTTCAGCTCTCATTACTGTCAAAAACTGTCACGTGGTCACAATGACGACACTGCTATCTTGGGAATTCTCAAAGGCGCCAATCTGTTTTCCCTCTAAAAGTCAGCTGATCCGCGATTGTTTGACAGCTGTACAGTGCAAAAGCTTGCCTCACCTCATGTCATTCCATTTTGACGTCAACATCTTGTAAAAAGTGCTCTCTGCAACGACGCCATCGAACGAGAGTCGCTCACTGAGCTTGATCTAGAAGATCTTGTTACTCCATTTCTCTTCAAAACCCTTACAGATCTCATAGCCTCGCCGATCTTTGAGGTATCCATCTTGCTCGGACCCTCTTCGCACTCCTCCACGATAGCATTGGTTCTGTTGTTCTTCTTTACAGTAACCACAAGACGCTTCTTTATCTTTTGGGTCTTTTTGAACTGGATTCGTCCCAATGGAACCGAGCGGTCTTCATAGTGACGGAGCTCCACGCTAAAAACAGATTGTTCTCGATTACTGATTGTTGTACCTGAACTCGTCGACCGCGGGTCGCCAAAGGTAATTGTAGTTGACCAGCCTGTTCAGTCTCTTGGACACGATCCTGGTACTGGCTACAGTATTCGGACTGCAGCAGGTGAGTATCTTGACAAGCAGTTCGTCCGGAAGCATCGGCTGAGACATTCTGAAAGAAGACCAATTACTGTATGCTCTGTAATAAGAGAGGCGGGATCAAGTGACAGCAATTAGCGGGTACTGATCCTCTTCAAAGATTGAGATGCATGGTAGCCGTGTCATCAATTACGGTCTTAACATTTATATGGCTGAGGTGAAAGTGTCAGAGTACATGATTGCAACGAGAGATTAGGTGATAAAGAGCCCTTCAGGGTGGTGTCCTTTGTTTTCTGCAGACTCTTTTTATATACGATTTAAGGCGGTCTTGTAGTCCGGGATTTTACAGCGGAATGTCAATCTTCACTTTGTCAATCAAATCTATTTGCCTGAAGATAAAAGGTGCAGAGGCTGCGGGTGTCAATTCAAGCCTGAGGCATGACGGGCTAAAGTGCCTGTATTATAAACAACTGTCAGTCTGAGCCGTACGGGATTGGCGTGTCCTGACGCAACGGTTCTGGATGACAGTGATCTTAACAAGGAAGTCTGGTAAATAATGTGCCTGTCAGTCTGGGCTTGACAATGAGTCGAAAAGACAGATTAGATCAAAGTAGAACAGAAACTTTCGCACCGAAACCAGCTATCGTATAGCATTGAATACCAGCTTTTCTAGAGGAGGTGGATATCGGGGGACAGGGAGGAGAACTTTAAGCCGTAACAAGAGGTCAGAAGCTTAGCGGTCGTCGCCCTGAGTGACACATCATTTGCCTGAGAGGGCTGTCTGTCATTTACACGTATGTATCTAAGATCTCTTTAGTCAATCAGCTGTCATGAGCCGCCTGACGAGACCGCCTGAAGCACTGACGGGTCTGAATAGGAAAAGCTGCAGAAAGTCACTGAGAGTAGTAAATAAGTCGTGTGCCGTCGGGGCATGGTGTATGTCGAAAAGATTGTGCCCGCCGGTCACGGCACCTCAAGGGATGTCACGTCCCCGGGATACAATAGCCGACGACAGGAAGAGAAGATGAGGGCTTTTTTTAGATTTTATTATGCAAATGCGATTAGGGCAAACTGGACAAGGACATGCCTTCTCTACTAAAGAGTGCTGTGAGGCCATCGCGGTTAGTTTTGAAGAGCAGGTCACGTTGGCTGTGGGAGTGTCAGCTCTGCTGAGCGCCTTCATCCGTCTTGTGTCACTGCCTATAATATGACACACTGTCCGCGCCAATCACCCTCTCGGCGCCGGCGGCCCTGTCACACACAATTCCCTACACGCTGCGCGCCTACGTTGTTTGCACTGAATTCAGTTTACCGCTTCTAACAAAAGATTTAGCAAGGGAGCCGATCCGTCATTAGGTCGAGTGCTGACCACCCGCTGTCTCGATGGAGACCGTAGGGCGCCTAATAAGTGACAAGAGACTACTCGAGATGACGAACGCGAAGTGGCAGTTTTACACTTGGATGAACACGCGAACTGTACACGCTCAGACCAGATAGAAGACGCGATTAAGCGCTGTCAATGTGGGTGCAGCACCTCGTAAGAGACGTTCGTCTCTTTTGTCGAGCGAGAACCAGGGAGAGTGGGTAATAAATGAAAGTTCGTCAGATGGCTACCGTGCTCGATGTGTATTAATCAAGAACAGGGCGCTGCCGACTGTGTTGATCCATCAGGGAATATGGATGGAGAAGCCATCGAGACATCAATCTTATGCCGTCGCCCACCCGCGGAAGACGGCAATAAATGTTGTTGCATATTTGTCACTTGTTGCAACTTGGTAATTAATATGAACAGACAAGAAGACGATACTAATGGACTTCAGCCTGCCAAATATTCGCGCCAGGGCTCCGCAGCCCCAGAAATAAATTCCTACGCACTACCATTTTAAGAATGCTGAGTGATAAAGTGAGATGAAATGAATACGGGCAGAAGTGTTCGTGTAGGCGAGCATCGCATCAATCAGGTGTGCGGAATGCATAGCTTCGCCGTGAGTGACAATTTGTCTCATACGAACCATCAACACATCATTGTAAGCAGCGAGCGTGCTGGAGCTAACTTGTCCAAGGAATCTATTGACACTTGAAGAGGTGCTGGCGTATATATGATTAAAGGGTGGAAAATGGACACACTCTCATTGGCAAAAAGTGCGACGCAATGACTACCGGGGTCAAAGGAGCCGCCGAATTGCGCGAAATATACAGAGATAGAGTGCTAACGGTTGCGCAGGTAATGAATTACATCCGACTTTTGTGTGGGAAGAAGGAGGCTTGGTCGCCAGAGGTCTTTGGCAAGAAAAGATATGTGGCTGTAGCAACCGGGAGAGCAAGGGCCAGAGAAGACACACGCTGGGAAGAGTTGCGCAAACAGTGGACAGGTGCGAGCAATGCTAATTTGTGATGGACATATGAGGATAAAGATCTCTACAAGAGGGCGGCCCCTCTGGCGGGCAGGTGTTTCAGGTACTGGTAAACACTTGAGGACCTCGGGATGGCTAGTCTCAACCAGGTACTACTGAAGAGTACTAACTGGGGTTGTCGCCTTTCGGCATGGGGAGAGATGACAGACCCCGCCCCCTGACAGACGGCTGTCTACAGGGGACACCTTGGCAAAGAGAGAAGGGAGAGTAACCATCAAAACATGTCAAACAGATTAGAAAAGCCGGAGCTGCTAGAAAGTCTCGAAACTTTAGCGAACAGATGCAATCAAGACAAAGTCAAAACGAATTATGTACAGTCGAACAGGCCTGTGCACGTAACATCAGATTAATGTCCTCTCTGCGGGAGGAAACACACCAAATCAAGATTGAAAACCGCCGTTCAACTATTGTTCGAAGACTATTGGGTGAGCGGATGTTTTGACCATTTCCGGAAACAGTACATCTTGAACTTTGCTAAAAGAGTAAGCTCACAACATTTTGACGTTGTGACATGACTCTAGTTTTCGTTTTTGAGTACTATCACACCTCGTGTCCACTTCTTTTTCTACATAACAGGGAAGCGTCATCCCGACGCCGAGCATAATTCTACTGATTAGCCTGTTTGTGAGTCTTTCTTGTGTGCAGGCGCTTGCCCTATTGAGTGACGGTCCCAGCTCGTGCCTGGATCAACTCCAAAATCAGTCCTCTGATAAGGAGGCTGTCAAGAAGTGCTGTACTTGCAAATGGGCAGAAAGTTTCCGGTTCGACCTTGGGCAAAGAGCAGAGGCAAAAAAGGGTTTGTATTTGAGTAAAAGTCTCCGCCATAGTGCGCATTTCAATTTAGCGGACACACAAAAAGTGACAGGTGCTGACAAAAAGGATATGTTCCTGTAATGGAAGTCGGAGTAGGCAATCAAAGCGAATGTGCTTGCGCGAAGGACGCAACCAGCAGCCAACTGTGGAGAGTCATCACGGCACCAAGTAGTGATGGCGCAACTGGGTCTAATTAGAGTGAGCCCCCACACCTGTCAAAGAGCATTCTGCTCAGGCAGGGATTGAAGAAGTCATTAGTGTCATACGGTAATGATTCTTGAGACGAATTTAATCCAACGTCTCGGCTAACGACCCATAACAAGACTCGTAAAAGGCATCTGTGATGAGTCTCATTCAATGCAGCACGACAGAATTACGAGAGTGCAGGAGGAGCTTTCGAGAATGCAAGAGGTAACTTTTGGCTGTGTAGACAGTGTTCGAACTTTTGAATTCCTAGTTTCTCATGTGCCTGTTGACAGTTCGTCATTCAAATAATTAAAGCACGACACCCTCCTGACACAATGAGCCGGGATCCGCCGAAAAACACACTGCACATCGGAAAAGAAAAGTATTTTGGAGAGAATAATTTGAGACATCAGAGAGTCGCCAACTGCTTCTTTCAATAGTGGTAGAAATCCAAAACCTCGGAGCGGCTACCCTTTTCAACTCATCGGACCATCTGCTTCCTTTACAACATCTAAGTGCGCGAAATGTCAGGACATTCAGTTGGCAAAAACCACGATACGAGGCCCCTCCTTGGTGTAAATTAATCTCTTTCAGATTTTCCTCCACATTGGTTTTTTTTTGCCTAGGAGAGGTGGGAGGATGGACCGTAATCTGATGACTAGCTGACATGGATTCAAGCGATGAGCATGCTTTTAATGTGATTGAGAGAGGGATCACGTATAAAAGTCTTTCTTGCCTCTTGCCACTTGTAGCTATGTATACACTTTTCGAAATTTATTGCTACGTTATCAATGGACTAGCCATTTTTTGGAACACCATCCTGCTAATCCTTTCAGCTCATAATAGCATTGAAGCAATACAGGTATCATGCTCCCAAGCTCAAACAATGTATCGATATAGGAGCTACGGTACTTCTTGTCAAACATTTCAGTGTCGGGAATTCTTCTTTCTGTATGTGTTCTGCTCCTGCAACCTCAAATGATCACTCGAGGAGGGATGGCCATAAGGGTTCCACTGGGACCGGCAGGCTATTTTGGAGATTACTATTGTGTAAGTCCGAAATCGTATTACTTTGCATGAGTTTGACAAGATTTTGTCTGCTTAGCTAAAGTTCTAATGTAGACTACTATCTGTAAATGATCCAAATGGAAGAAAAGTCAAGCAGAATCAGGCCATATAAGTATTAAGTAGTCTTAGACTCTTTTTGTTGGTTTGCCTGGTCCACACTATTAGGATCAGAAGAAGACCGAGCAGGGCAGGATAAAGTGCAGAAACGAGCTGTTTTCGATAAAGATAGAATCACAGAAAAAAGGCAGTCAGGCTGACAGACACGAGAAGCCAAGAGTAGGACAGTCTTGTTCTCAGAAACTGCTCGCGTCCATGGCTATCACTTTCTACATGTATGGAATGCTATCTTTCCCTCTGTTCTTCGTGTATCGCACCATGATTCTGATCAACAGCAACACATGGGGACAGTACTTCAGCAAGAAGAATCTTCTAGCCACTTTTTTCATAATGTTCATCTTCGCATGTGTTCAAGGATCTTTCTTTTACTACTCGAACATCCCGTATAACGTAAGACACCTACCAAAGACAGGTATAACGTTTTAGGACCTTTTTGACCGCTTGAACAAGACAACAAACGTGACAAGAATACTAGAAAAACCGAAGCATCTTGCTGCACCGACAACTTATCACATTGGGATCACAACTCCCCCATTGTTTGTCAATGTATCTGGAGGGGCATACAATGAAGACTCTGCCAAGGTGAGTAACAGGCTATCTATTAATGGCTATCTATTAATTAAACTTGGACGTTTGCAAGGTTCAGGAAGGCACCAATTGTTTTTAATAGGTTTGCAACCATTCAACAATAATCGGTGGACATCTTTGTGCACTTTCCAAAACGCTTGACCTAAGTACAGAATTTTAAGGGATTTGGTATGTATAAGTTCACATTTTTAGCTGACCCTGGCTCTATTTGGTGATGACTATGTCCGGAATCCTCTGATCCTCTACTTTCAAGGGATGTGCGCTGTGTCACATGGGATCGCCTATCTCATAATCCTCATCTCTGCTCATTTCATGCTTAAGACTCTAAAGGAAAAACAGGTATTTCTGTTCTCATTTCCAGTAAAATAGTTTTTAGGGAGCATTGTCTCGTGATACCGTTCTAGCCAACGAGGTTCTGGTCCATGCGGTCTTTGCTGAGGCCTTTCTTCCTCTTCTCGTGGCCGCACCAGTAGCAGCCAATGCTGCTTTGTGCTTCATCTACGAGAATAGCTTGTAACAGTACTTATCAATTTTCTTAAGCAGAACTTCAGGCAATGGCAAGAGTTCCTACTAGGCTATTGCATATCCATGGTACCACTTCTCTCTCCACTAACATCCATAGCCTTCATCAAGCCGTACCGAGAGACCATGAAAGGTGTCCTGACTCTCGGATTTTTGCGGAAACAGGAGGCCAATGCTAACGATAAAGCCGACGAAGAATGATATGAATCTTATCTTAGAACAAATTCCAACACAGCCATTATCACCCGTAGTAATAAAAAAGCGAAAGGATCATGATTCTACCGATATGTCGTGGTGACATCCAAAGATACTCCTGGAACGAGATGGAAGATTGTTGGCAGCATTGTCCGGAGCTGAAAGTTTCAAATCATGAAACAAAAAAATAACTTACACTGTGGTAAATGGAAGCAGACAATCCGCTAGGAACCACAAAATGAATGTTGTAATGCGGAGTTTCGTTCGGTGACCCTCCACAGAAAGCTCCACAAACTTCCATCAGATAACCTTTCACGCACTTGTAGACCATTTCTGCTCGACGAATACACCATGCATTGGTGGTGGACTGAAAATAAATCTTTTACAATTTCGACTGCTAGATAATGAGGTAGTTTCTACGTATAAATTTTCTTTCAGGATATTACGTTAATCAATTCACCGTTGTCACCACCCTTGATTTTAAAAACTTGCAATAATCCTACCTCGGTCGGATTTTCAATGAGCAGAAGTGGAATATACAGATGTGTCAAAGAGATACGATCAGCCGTCTTGATGACATTCCGGATCCCATTCAGGACAGGATGCCGACTGGAAATGTCCGAAGTCGCGAGCTGATCGTCTCCGACAACATGAAATATCACCTAAAACTGAAAAAATATATAAGAAGGATTTTACCTGTTGAGAGAGATTAGAATGTTTTGTGCTATACACATCTCCAATGCTCAAACAATCCGTACTGCTGGAACAGGTTGATTGGATTTCTGCCACACCGTAAGCGTCTTCGCTCTTTGCGTTGTTCTCTCTCCAAGTGTTCGCTTCAAAGGCCTACAAAACCTACTTTAAACCTTACAAAACGATACCAACCATTTTACGAACTTTTTCGAGCTGAGTCGACAATGTGTCAAAATGTAATTCCGTCGTTTGCTCGCAGAGATTAGCGAATTCTAAACATTTCTGCTAGGATTTTGCAAAATTACCTGTTCGATTCATAACATGATAGGTGGGATGCTTTCTGACAAGCATGATCAGACCGCTCAGTGTTCTTCCGTAAATTGACATCGCCGTTTGAAGTTTTGAGTCTGGTTGAGGACGACAAAGTTGGTGAAGACCGTCACAACTGATTAGACGAACATTGTGCATGGATTTCAGCTGTGCTCCAATGTAAACCGTGAAACTTTCGTCAATGTCCGGCAACTTTTCCTCAACACAGTCGTGATGGTTCACAAAGTGGTAATCCGTGTTCAGTTCGGGTGGTGTGGCTAGGCCACCATCTTTAGAGAAGAAATACAATGAAACCGAAAATATAAAAATCATACTTTTGTAGAGTTTGTCCACAAACAGACGGTAATCACTACGCTGGTTGTCTATCAAAGCAGCTATTTGACAGGCATACGAGCTGTGAACTTGCTGAAAATGGGATATTGAAAAATAATTTCATTGTAACCTTCAACTTGTCGTTAATCTGTGTAAGTTGGTATGGATGCATGTCAGAGTTTTTGGTCTGAGCCAAGACGTTGTCACATTCTCTCGCCAACGATTCCACTTCCCAGGTTCTCGTTCTAGTGAGTTGAGCCATCTGGATATCCACGTTCACATAATAGTCATGTTTGTCACCTCCTTAGCCATGTTATTTTCTGTCTGCATGAGCATTTTAAGACAGTGACCGGATGAGGAATGCATCAGGTGAGCAAACTTGTTCGCAAACTTAGCTAAAGGTTTCTCCTTGTTCTAAATTTAATATTCTGAAATTTAAGAACAGGTAAAATCTAACCTGAGCTGGAGAAACATGATGAAACTTGACTGACCCAGATTTGAGAGTGTTTTTCACAGCCTCATCGTCAATGGCGTCATCGACCCGTCTTGTTTCGGACAAAATCATGTCTCGCATGTTAGTTCTCACTTCTTAAATAACTAAATTTAATAAAACTGCATGAAAATCACCATCGAGGAGGGATATGTCGACTTTTGTAGTGCTGTAGAGCTGAGCGACATACTCATCAGATTCAATATCTTCTGGCAGCGGGATAGGGACTTCAACCTCTTCATCTTTGACTTTAAACTTTGAAAATTTTACTACATCGTCCGTAGCTGCAAGCCAAATAATGAAAATCCTGGCTGAAGCGAACCTGGCTGCATGATTGATCACAATGACTGATCCATAAACACAGCGGGAGTATCGAGTGTCGTGTGGGGCCCCAGAATGGTGCAAAACTTTTTTCCTGGAGTGATAACAAGCTTGACTCATGTTTTTCCTGTTGAAATTAACTGCACGAGGTATACTAAGATTAAAACCTGCTTCAAAACAAACTACATAAAGCGAATGACAAGAAAGGCGTTCATTTAAGTAGAAACACCGAAAGATCTTAAGAAACCGAATAACAAAGGGACTGGCAAATTAAATGCACATATTGAGGCATCAGTATTTAAGAAGTAAAGCGATTGACCCGAAAACAAATGAGTCAAGACGTTTGGGGCTGGAGAACTAGGTTCTGTCTGCATGGCGGTGGCATCTTCACGGCAGCTTTCCAATCGCGTTTCGGACGACAGCAGCATTGTATCTAGAGGCATGCTGGCTGCAACGTTCATTGTACGTGTTGCTGAAAAATATTATCTGATCGATGCGCTACTGTTTTGAAACATATAAACGATATATTACTCTAATTTCTGTATGCCAGATTTTGCTAGGAATTTGAAAGAAAATGGGAGCTTCAATAGATTATGCCTAGAGATTTCAGCCTGCATGCCTTAAATGTCAAAAGAGCGCCCTCTTTTTCCGGTTAATAAATCAAAATTTGTCAAACATTCACAGGTCCTCCATATAAAGTTGAGAATGGACAGACACACTGTGCCTATGAATAGGCGTGTGAAATGAAAAGTACACTACCATTTGTGAAAATGTTCGGATGAAAGATGGATGGCTGAAATTTGCATTTGAGTGGGGTAGTCATCTCGGAAAAGCAAACAGAGCTTAAAAAAAGAGTGTTGAACCAATGCGGAAAAGTCATACCGCGAACAGCCCTCCAGTCCATGGCGTGCCCTCATTTCCAGGAATGGCACATTACCAGCTGAAAAGGTTAAGTGTTCCGTCGTTGTTCTTCACTGTCTTGGCAATTAATCCAAGAGGGTGGTCTATTCAGCAAGATTTTCTATCCTCGGCTAATCGGCCATCGCCATCTGAAAATCGTTCGAAACGAAGATTGGGGAAGCACTCAGGCCGTATGATGCAATCGAAAAAGCTCAGCAATGAGCCAGGGTTTTCTGAATGGATACCTGGATAAAGCAAGGCGAGTTGACGAGCTTCAGCTTCAGAAATTTCAGCTTTAACGGAGCAGACGAGTTGGAAGGCAAACGGCTAGAGGCGACGACGTAGTTCGAAAACTTGTTGGGTCGAAGGAACGGAATAGGAGATACATTAGTTTATTCTTAAACGTCCTGTTTAATTAATAAGAAAAAAAATGTCTGTGGTTTTGAAGAACGGAACTATTTTAGATGCATGAAAAACTGATTACGTTTTCATAATAGTTGAAAGGTTGAAAATGGTTGAATGAACTGGCTATTGGAATGTTTTCAATAAAAACTGCGGTCAGTGCCGAGTGGCCGCTGCAACTGCTAAATACAGTGCAGAAACAATAGCCGTGGAGAATACGCAAACAACCTTCATTTGGTGAAAAACACAAAGCTACCATGCGTTAGGTTTGCAGATAAGCTGTGATCTTCCGTAAAAATATCGCCTGCTATGGCATTTGTAGATCGAAAATTGGATTCAGAAAGTGTTCATCGGATAGCCTCTTATCTTCGATTCAAAAACGAACAATATTGCCTAGAAACGAGACAAGAAGAAATTCAGAATGAATCGGGAGACAGCGTCAGTATCAAATGGGATAAAATGCCTGGAAAGTGATATATCGTCATCATATATATATGCCATTCAAATCAGCGTTTCAAGGTAGCATTTCGCGTCTCTTTCAGGCTCGGAATCGAACCCGGGTTTCTCGGATACATGCAAAAAGCAACGTTCAGACAGACAGACGGAGACAGCTCGAATATATAATAATAATGATGTCTGCCGAACCTCGTTACCAGGTTCTGACTGTCAGGCAGCTTTCACTGAGCACAGTGAATTCACCAACCACTGCTTCAAAAAGCACTGATTTGAAGACAGGAGGATCTCACGATCAGGAGGCAGAGTACGGTTGGCAAGTGATAAATCCAATAAGAGCAGAGAAGAGTCGATTCTGGATTGCTGGCTTCGGTAGAGTTTTCATGTTTACATTTTTTCACTTCAGAGAAGACGCCACTGATGCCAAAGACTCTTCCGAACATTGTTCGAAACAACCACGTTCTGAGAGGCCAGCATCCAAAACTGCTACTGTCCAGGAAGATAGATCTCTCAGCCAGCTCACACAATAATCACAATAACCATTTGTTCAGTGGAACGACAAAAAGAATGCATTTTAGGTATTTTCAAAGCTGTTTAATTTTGTGTTTAGTTGCTGATGAGACTACGGAACACAGAGAAACTGATGGTCGGGGTGGTATTGGAGAGATTGAAAACTCACATATTGATGGTGAGTTACTTTGGTAAACCAACATCCAACTATACCAATTTTTCTGCAGATATTGATCCGAAAAAAAGTGTCACTCCCACAATGTCTCGATCTGCTATCCAACCTGTATATGCCCTAAGAAGGTGTGGTCGTCCCACTTAATCGACTAATGGTAAAGCTTGTAATGAGCACTATGGTGGCAAGCCATGCAAATAAGGAACATCTCAAGATTGCTACGCTCAAGTGTCAAATATGCCATGAGGAGTATAACGGTTTGGACACCGGCGCCCCTTTTGCACATGTGAAGGTAGGAAACTCACCATATTATGTAATATACTGCTTATTAGAATAAACATAAAGTAGGGAAAAAGCACATGTCGGACCTTCGGTACGAGAACAAACAGCACCGAGATCACATGGCCAGTAATTGCTATAATTAGAAGTAATGAAAAAATGGAAATCGCTTATTGCCCAAGTTTAGAAACCTCTGATGATCATGCAATTAGAAGCAACAGTCTTCATGGATCTCATCTCTGTATCAGTTTCATTACAACACGTTTCAGTTTGAACAATTTTTCTGTTTCGAGCCCTCTATGACTGTCTTTCACATTTGATCGTTTCCACCTTTAGTTCTTGTTTTGTTGTTTTCCCAATGTTATCTTCCAGTGTTCAAATGCTGCATTGCCAAGATCTGTTTGGTCAATGTTACAAAAGCCTTGATAACAGTTTGCTCTTTCTATGTTTCCTAAATGAATTACAACTCATCGTTTTTGCAAAGGCTCATTAAGTTGTCCATGCGAGGGGAAGACAAAGTTTCATGCCCTTTCGCGATGAGTCATAACGACCAAAACATCTTTCGTCAAAGAGCTCACTCGTTCTCTGCACTGTCCAGCGGGTACAAATAAGAGACAAAGAAGACCGCCGTTTTGCACGTTATCGATTGACAGCCAGCTGGTGATAGTCTGGCCGAACTTTTCGAACCGCATGTTTCCTTTTCTAGTCATTTTCATTACAACACATACCATATTCGATTTTTCACTATTTAATCGTTCAGGACGTCAATATGCCCATGGATCCAGACTCTCTCCTTGTCTATGTGAAGGTTGGTTCCATTTTAGTACAGCTGAAGCTCAAAAACCGTAGATTCTTTTGGATTTTTTTTGTTGCGAGCCCGCACACATCTTAAACATTGAAGCAAAGACTCACTATCGATAACCAAAGTGCGTGAAGCAAACTATTCAATGTAGCTAACCAGTAGGTCCCACAAGGAAAAATATTTGACTGAAAAGCTTATAAAAAAACAGAAAAGGAAACATGCGATTTCTTTCTTTCAGAATCACATAGGAATTGCGATGCCCATCTTTGTCAGCAGGAATGATCGTGTTGATGTGATTTGGGATGAAGTAGCCACATCCAGGAAGCTTAACCAGGGTGTTATACGCGGAAAAGCTCTAGTTCATAACGGTAAACCCGTAACTAGGCTAACTAACTGATAATTTTCAGGAAAACGGCTCCTGGTGACGGATTTGATTGGAGATGCGGGTATCCAACCATACGATTACATCTATTTGGAGAATGTTGCGCCTCTCGATCTCCATCAGTTGAGCATTCCACTGGCTGAAGAACAGCGGGACGGTCTTCATCGCAGTCCTTCGGGTTTCAATGAGTGTCCCTGATCTGCTTTTCTCCGTTTGCTGGAGTATTCTGTTTTCTTTTCTGGTTATGCAATATGTCAGCCCCGTGATTCCTTCCCTGTTTTCTTTGCCTCACCATTAATTAATTTGCCTTCTCATTTTTACCCTCAAGATAATTGCTTCTCTTCCACTCATTCCACGTCCCCCACTTCACTTTATCCTCCGAAGCATATGAAAATTTATGAGAAGGTCACGGAATGATAATCTCATCACCAAGGCCATCGTCGCGCTGACAATAGTATTCGAGGCGCCATCTTTGACTCCACTTTTCGCCGTCCACTCCCTCGTAGCGGATGAACAGTGTCGGCTTTGTGGTTTTGAACTCGACTTCCTTTTCGATTGTGTTGAAGCTGAGATTGAGAACAATTTTTGACTCATGTGTGCTTTGTCACCTGGCCAGCTGTAAATCTCTTTCGTCGTTTTCTGAAAAACGCAGCCAGTCGTTTGGCGCCAGTACACATTCTGAGAGGCAATATTATGTCTGCCTTCAAGGAAACAACAAACCGTGCAGGGTAACGATAACGTGATTTTCCGGAGGACAATTGATAAGGTGTCGTTGCACAGAGAACCGTTCAATTGGACCCGGGTATTGTGAACTCCTGATCTCTTCTTCCTTTTGGTCATGGATGACAATTGGAGGATCAGGGAGTCTGAACTTTGGCATTTGAAAAGCTATGATAATTTTTACCTAGCCCTCCAGTGAGCATGAAAGCCGGGAGCAGTGACATCCTCATCTGTTCGGAAAATAATGGCCACGCGATTTGAGCGGGAAATAATAGCACGGTCATAAATCTGGCCCGTCAGCCTGGTGAAATTTACTGAGAGAAAAATAGGTTGACTCACCTGGCTAGCGAGACTGGTGGATGTTCAGCCAGATCCATGATTTCGACAAAGTCACGCCAGAATTCGACATCGAGATGAGTGAATGTCAGTTCAACTCGTGTTCCAGGCTCTGTCTGTAATTTTAGAACAGTAAGGCAACTTCATCTTCCTACCTCAATAATATGATGCCAGTAGAGATCGTTCGAGTATCCCGACGGGAATCCCGGGCTGTAGAATCTGCCATTCGTTCCCTGCTGCAATAAGGGCTGTTCTCTGAGCTCGTTAATGTTGCACTCTTTTTCAAATCTATTCATACCCTTCTGCGGTTTTTTTGCACATAAAGAATTGCGAATAGTTGCAGGCTATCGGCCGCCAGCCATTCTGTTCCGTGTTAATTTGCCACGCGACGCAAGGTCCTTCCAAGAGATCACTGTTGCCTTAAAATCAAAATTGAAAGTAGTGGGTTTCGGTTAATTTTCGGTTGCACAAGTAATTAAAAAATTGACAAAAACACTTATATGTTCAATTTTTCAAGAGTCGCCTCTCGCGCTAGAGGGCAGGCCACCATAAACAAGTGAAAGCAGATTGGTTGAAAAAGAACATCGCTGACAGGCAGAGCATTATGAACTGAAATGCTGACAACAAGAAGATTCATGCTGCCCTGACAAGAAGTGAAAAAACGGTTACTGATGGTACAGGCTTACAGAGTCAGACAGCTAAAGATCGACAGGATCTTCGTAAGGAACCGATACAGGAAACGTACGTAATACATGGTATCCATAGAGACCACACTAGCAAAGAACATGGTCATCAATGTTCGAGCAACAGATACAGGAAGTCAACGTTTCTCACCGTACAAGAACTGTGTGAAATTGATCGGATTGCCATCCACCCACAAGCCTTCAGGTTCGAGCGACAGACCGATCCACGTCAGGAACTCATCAACCATCCCTAAAAAGTCGACTTGATGTCAAGCGAGGACGACTTTACAACCCACAGTTCACTGCTTCCTTCTCTTCCGAACTCAAGATTGTGGCCAAATGTGCATGCTGCCCGTACTGTTCGCAATAACTCTCGGCCTCATCCCACGGTAATGGTTGAGTTGGTCGCAGATAGCAAGAATGCGTCTGGTGCACGTACTCCCATCCCAGAGGACATAGCTCTGTCGTTTGCAGTGTGAAAACTAAAGCCGAAATGAACTTGAACGCGTGAAAGAGCCACCTGTGTGTAAAAGCAATAAAAGAATGGCTGTCCACATTGCAGAGGGTGCTGATTAACGAGTGCAACTCGGGGAGGTAGCTCCGCGGAGACGACAGCTGTGCATTAACCCTCCTCACTTCACAGGCCGCATGATCAAACGGTTCATGGAAAAAAAGCTGACAACTAAGTGACTCTTCCAGAAATTCTCGCAACCTATAGGCTCCCTCTCGAAGATTGCGGAGCGACGCACATCCGAAAACCAAATTGTCGCCTATTGAACCCGGGCAAAGAGAAAAGACGATGACGAACAGCCAACACATAAATATTTATTTAATTAACAGGTACATGTTATCTGTTTTTGTAAATATACAAGGAAGTCATGTTACAAAGCTAGTTGACGGGCTTGAGAGGAGAACTGGATAACGATACTAGGAGTCTACACAATGTGTGAGCTGAGAGAGAACAAACGCATATGGGGGAAGAGCACTAGTGTGGGCTTAAAGGGAGTCGACGAAAATTGGGGGTACAAGCCGAGAGAAAGAGGGGTGACACGGAGAGAAGAGTTTCACACACAGTTTCGATTTAGCTACCTATGCTTTGTTTTAATGATTTGCTTGCTCGGGGGACGCTTTTGCTGACACTACGAATTCATACCGGACTTCAGTCATACAAAAAAAACAGGGAGATGAAAAAGTTAGTTAAAAGTGTGATTCATGAGCTGAACGGATCACAAAAACCGAATCAAATATGTCGCAAAAATGTGTTATAGGGTCGGGAATTGAATGGCTGCTAGCCACTCTTATTCGTACTAGGAGAGAGATACTGTCTTACTTCTTGGCCGAAGGGCTGGTGCCACCGGCAGAACCCGAGGATTTCTTCGAAGCGGCAGGAGACTTTTCACCACCGACAGCCGCCGTGGTCGTCACAGCCGGCACGCGGGGCTTCAACATTATCGATTAATACAAAGTCGGATTATGGCCAAAGTACCTGTTGAGTAATGAAAGAGCTCAGCGGCACATTAGGGAAGATTTTGGGCGGGTTGGACGGATCCGGAGGATTGATTTCCAGCTGATCCAGTTTTTTCCATAGATCTTCGCGGTCCTTTTCGCGCTTGCGTTCCCTAAGAAGTCTTCTTAGAAGAATATATAGACGAAAAACATACTTTTGCCTCTCAATTTTGTACGTTCCCGTGAGCTCGTCGAATAGCCTGCTATTCATCTCCATGAACGTTTTCAAGACGTTGTAGACTAAGGCAACAATCGTCTGGTTCCAGTGCTCTTTGGAAATTCTGTAGAGCGCCGGGAACATGATCGGCATCACCTGAAACGATTTCGGTGGACTAATGAACGTTTCGGCAAAATCTTGTTACACCTAGCCAATGCATGAAAAAATTCATTTTTAAGAACCTTTTAATGCTTTTATGAATGCTACTTGTACTTTTAGGTTAATGTATATTGTGCTTCACTCCCAGCGTTTAGACATAAAATTTACCCATACCATTGCCGGTGAAGTTGCCTATAGCTACCAGCGTTTTGTCAACTATAAGGCCATACAACTTCCCGTTTAAGGAACTACTCCGGACAACATTCCGTTGAACGTTTTTATTTTCGGCTCCGTTTTACTATTTCGACTATCGTGACATTTAACAATGGAAAACATTCTGCGAATTCTAGAATAAAAAGTTTTTTATGACACTAGATTTTAAGTTATAACGGAAATACAAACCTGTGCACTGGTGTCCTCGATCAACGACAATATGTACTCGTTGTTCCAGAAGTACAGAGCTCTCTCAGCGACCTAAAGGCAAACTGTATGTTTGAATAGGAAAACTCTACCTGGAAGTGAGGACTGCTGACACACTTTGCTAGTTGCCTGAAGAGCGGATCGATGATCTTCTTGAACTGTTCGGGCTCGATGATGTCCAAGATTTCCTCGACTTCTCCAAGAAACATGACCTCTTTGCTGCTGCAGGTTCTGGGCCAGAACTTCAACAAACTTTCGAAAACTTGAGGGGTGAGGGAAGAATCTTTTTCGATGAACTGAACGACACAATAGGCGAGCTAAAATTACTGATTGATGGGAAACCTCAGAGCAGTTACCTGAGCATGGTAGAGTGAAAGACATTTGGGCTTGTGCAGAGGAAGGAGCACCTTGACCAAGAAGACCTTGTGTTCCTGTTTCAGGGGTAGAGCGAACCCGTTGATGATGCTGCCCAGAATCTCCAGCAGTTCACCGACACCGTTGAACGACTCTGTCTCATATACAAATCTGAATGTTTCATAAGCAAAGGCGACATATTGCGACTCACGACAGGAACATGTTGTTTATTTGTTTCCGAATGAAAGCTCGTAGCCCTAAGAATTTTCCGTAAATCCTATGTAGTACCGTTTTCAAGAAGTCCCGTTCTCGTGGATCTTCAGAATCGAAAAGATCCAAAAGCTAAAGCAATGTTTCAGTGGGCGCTACATAAGAGACTCACATTCAAGACAAATCGCTGATCGATGTACTTCTTTCCAATAGAAGCCTGAAAGTCTGGCGACTCCAAAAAGCGTAAGAAAAGCTCGTAGACCAGCTGAAGAAGATAGTGAGCAAAAGTGATATAAAAATTACCTGTAAATGTGGCCAAGAAACTTCCAAGGTTGGTTCATCCTCTTCCGGATCGAATTCCGAGTTATCCGAAGGGGGTAAGACTCGAAAGATGTTGACGCTGACCATCTTGATCACTTCCGGATAGATGCTTTCAACAATCGCCGACTTTGTCGTCGTTATATGGTCGATGAGTTCGTTTAGAGCAGCTCTTTTGATCTGGATTCAATAATATTGCCAAACCACTTAAAAGGCTTACTTCTTTGCTTTTCAGCTGAGCTACAGGATCATAAAAGTCAAAGATCTTCTGGCACTGCAGCAGTTTTTGGACGACAAGAGCTGGCTGATCATTGGCAGGAGTGTCTAAAATTATCGCTAGACAAAAGGTGACACGAAATTACCTTTGATGAGAGGAAGTTGTACAAGTTCCGGTTCATTGTCCGTATGATATCGGCTACTGTTCACAATCCGCCTGTAATTTTCAGTTAATTTCCGGTTTGTCATGATCAATACCTTCTCCGGCTAGTGCCCCTCTTACTGAAAGGATCGATCTTGTCAACAAACTGATTCGCAGTAGCTGAAAGCTGCTGGCCACCAGTAGCAGCACCCTAAAAATTAGTGTTTTACCATTTTTATATGTTAAAAACCTGAGTTCTTGGTGGTGGAACTTGATGAGGAGCGCCGCCGGTAAGGCTGTGGTGACCAGACATGATTGCAAAAAGAGTCCCGACGGCCTCCGGGAAAGCTTAATCTGAAAATTGGGAATATTTTAATGATCAAAAAAGAGTTCAATAAAGTTTCAGTACAAAGGTCGAAGTGAAAATCGTATTGACGGGCGAAGTAAACAAAGCATTGGGAGATGTGAAAGGCTTTAAAACTGTCGACATCGGGTCGAAAATCGATAAAAGACGCAATCGAGGACGTCAGAGCAGGAAGCGTTTGCAAAAAAAACGGCAAAGAATATCACATGTTTATCAGTTCTATTTTTAGACTTTACGAGGATTCGTGAGTTGCATTAAGACGGCCGAGACAGAAATCATTACCTGGCGTTCAACGTCCGAAACAAACTTTACACCAAATAGAATGAAATGCGAATTTTTCTATGCAATGGAAGGGCTCAAAGTTTTGATAATCAGAAGTGATTGACCAATGAAAATCTTATGGCAGG
The DNA here is from genome assembly GCA_037178855.1 of Oscheius sp. JU75. Classification (NCBI taxonomy): domain Eukaryota; kingdom Metazoa; phylum Nematoda; class Chromadorea; order Rhabditida; family Rhabditidae; genus Oscheius; species Oscheius sp. JU75. Next base: position 8,388,916 of record JASJZC010000007.1, read on the forward strand.
CTATCTGCCCAGTCGCTAAATGGTGCGCTGCGTCTCTGCTCGCCCCCGGTGTCTAATTCTCGTCGTTACATGTGCTCCTTACTCATTCTCTCGCACGTGCCCTGCTCTTTTTTGTCGAAAGCGGCGTGCGACGCGGTTCAAATTGATATTAGAGCAAGAGTCCGTAATCAAGGTATCTCCAACTACCTTAGCTGGTGATAACTGCTGTAAACAGGGGAAAGTACTTGAGACAACTATTATCTGCAGTGAAACATACTAGTAAGGACAGAAAACACAATTTTTGAAAGGAGGAAAATGTTGGGGAAGTATAATGATCCATTCCTTAACATCACGGATACCTACTGTGATCATATAAAGTCATCCTAAACTTAGAAAACAATGGGATCACTTTTTGGTACCCATCGATTATGCAAATGGAATGTGCAAATGAGAAAAGGATTCGGGAAAAGGTGGTGAAAAGAAAGGGGCATTGATTTCTGGTTTCGATGTTGTCGACGAGTATTTTTCGAGATAGAGAACGAGTCAGGTGAACGCACTGGTCAAGGGAGACGCACAGGTCACCGTATACTACCCACCTAAGTAAGCGTGGACCATTTACCAGGTATTGTCACGGCATTGTAAATAAAAAAAACACTCTAAGCGTCCTGCCTCGATGGTAGTTTAGCTTTGGTAGTCATTTTGGACAACCTTCAAAAACTACTACATCATAAAGTTACCAAAACTTTTGCAAGTTTGTAAAACGTAGGCTTTTACTGTTTAGAAACCAACAAAAAGAAAGAAGGATAACTTCTGAAGTGTATAGCCACTCTTCAATACCTTTTGTGCACTTAATATTGAGGAAATAGTATCAATCCATCTTTCTGTTAATTTGATAGTAATCTAAACCTGTCTGAAGCTTATCAGCACCCAAAATACTGTTTTTCCTCCGCTTACGAATTTTTTTTTTCGGCCCAGCTATTTTCAAAGCCAACGCTATAGTTAAGCTTGCGTTAGCGTGGACCGATCTGATGGACAGTCCTTTAATCCAACTCATTGTATAAATATACACACACCCTCAATTCACACTTTCCACGCACTTTGCACGGCTTTTTGGCTCGCCCAATGCCTACAAATATCCGTTTCAGGATGTCTGGGAGCTCTTCCAAGAAGGCAGTCGTCTTTTTAGTCACTTTCATTAGGTATGCACTATTTTTGTACTTTTAATGACAAGTTTATCAGTTATGGACTGTATCATTCGACCAGGAAAACTCTAAGTGGAGTCAAGGCTTCGGTGAAGACAGATTGGATGGACAATACCACTCATCCAGTTACTTTTTCTCACAAGTTTGTTCATTTTCTGTTTCAGCCATTCTTCACAGATGAAACTGATGCCAAAAATTTTCTGGGACTACTGGATGCTGTGTTCATGGCCTTCTATGCAGTTGTAAGTGTCCACATTTTTTCTTTTCATGCTTTTCCAGGCTTTGTTCTTCTGGGGATGGCTCGGAGATCGTCTGAACCCAAAATATGTTGTTGCCGCAGGAATGGTTGGATCAGCTATCACCGTGAGTCATCCCCATAGCTTCGTAATCATCCAATTTAGTTGACAGCCTTTGGATCAGTACCCAAATGGATTGGCTACTACTCATCGTTCTACTACATCTTCACTTACGTCCTCTTCGGATTGGTTCAGGCTTGTGGATGGCCGAGTGAAGTCGCTATCATGGTAACAGCTCTTATGAGACGATGCCAAAAGTACTGTTTCAGGCCAACTGGTTTGGAAAAGGGAACAGAGGCTTCATCATGGGTGTCTGGGCAGCCTGTCAGCCTGTAGGAAACATTTTCGGATCAATCTTCACTGCCATCATACTGCCGCTAGGTTACGAGGTATGATTCAGCTTATTTGGTAAGTAAACCAAACTTCATCTTCATATTGTTTCGAGAAACTCCAAAGTTGCTACAAAAGCCATGAAAGGGTGGTATATATAAGTAAAATTTTTATAAAGTATAATTTACCAATTTACCGACCTCTGAGAGGATGGAAACCTTGGTTGAGCCGAAACAGGGTTTAGACATGGGACCCTTCAATTAACGCTGGTGCTTCCTGCCTACTTGCTTTGTGCTTGGTCACAGACTCTACTTTGGTATACGAACTACAAATATTGAAGTACAATTTGGAATACTAACAGATGTTATCAGTGATCTCTAAACAACTGCTTTTTTAATTTTGTAGGGCGATTAAAGTGATTACGACAATTTCAAAGACATTTTCGAGAGCCAGAACACTAGTCGACGTAGCAGTATCTTAGGATGCCAATACAGATACTGTCGACCGTGGAATTAAAGACGATAGAGCAACTACTCACTGCTGTAAAACATGACTGAAAAAATAGGGAAAGAAGAGTTGTGTGACCAACAGTGTGTGACTTGGCTATGTTTGTCATGATTCAACAAATTGTCAACAATACGTACACGGTTTCATTTAAAATAGATTAATTGAGAAATAATCAAGAAATATCAAGACTACTAAGATAAATAGGATCACTCTAACAAGTTTTCAGTACGTGTTTGCCTTGAATTCCGCTCTTATCCTGATCGGAGCCATTTTTGTCGTCACATCCATTGACAGTCGTCCCAAAGAGCACTATGAGGATTTGGACAGAAGCAGCAGAAGGTAAGAACTTGGCTATCGGTGTTAATTTGAACAGAATGGTTCATAGAGGCAGTAATGCTAGTCTCAATGAAGGAGAGCCCATCAGCATGCTGAAGGCTGTTCTCCTACCTGGAGTCTTTGCTGTAATTATTCACTTTCTTTCACTTCAACTATCATTTTAGTACTGTATGTGCAATGCCTGCCTGAAACTTGTCAACTACGCTTTCTTCTTCTGGCTACCTCTCTATCTGACCGATGCCTATCACTGGAGCGAAGCTCAGGCCGATCAGCTCAGTATCTGGTACGATGTTGGAGGAATCATTGGAAGTGTCGTTGGAGGATACGTGACTGACAGGATGGGATGCAGAACGCCGATGATTGTAGCCATGTTGGCCTGCTCTATTGGATCTCTGATTCTTTACGCTGATATTGGTGAGTATTCCTTATTTGAAGTACTTTTCAATAAAAATATATTAAAAGAACTCGCCAGATTACAATGGTTAGCTATACTTTTGATAATTAAAACAGTCTCCTTGGCTTTAAGAGTGTTTGTTCGGTCGGTATCACAAATGAACCGTCAGGGAAAAGGGCTTTGCTATTGAGTAAAGATGAAGGAAGGTGCGGCGCATCCAGGCCGTTCAAATTACTACAAAAACAAAACTGTATGTGTGTGTGTGTGTCAAGATAGGCCATCTTCTACTTGGGCAGTCATTCAATCGGCTTGGTATTTAGTTCCAAGTCCGGTACTTTCACTTCTAACAGCCATCTCTGATCCTTGACGGTTTTTGTGGTCACTACTAAACATTGTGTATGGTTTGCTTAAACAACATCTATTGCAGGTGACCACATGTTCTGGAACGCTCTCGTCATGACCACCGTCGGCGTTACCATCTCTGGACCCTATAACCTCATTGTTGGATCAATCTCCATTGATCTGGGTTCCCAGCCAGCATTGGCCGGCAATAATCAGGCAATGTCAACCGTTTCTGGCCTTCTGGATGGAACAGGTTCAGCTGGAAGTGCCATCGGACAGCTCATCATTCCATTCGTACAGGACGAGTTTGGATGGAAGACTGTCTTCTACTTCTTTATTATATTGGTAAGAGCCATACATTTTCTGTTTATATGACAACTTTAGAACATTATGGCGATTGTCTGCATCATGAAGCGAGCAGTGTCGGATATTAAGGCTTTCACTCGCCGTAGACAAGAGCAGACCCCTCTTCTCGAAGATGACGAAGAGCATGAAGACTAAGCCCTGCATATCAAAAGAATCCACAAATCTGATGTCATTGCCATATTCCTTTTCCTTTGGGGCCAAACTCCCATTTGTGTCTTGCTTTCTTCATAAGGGTACAACACCGGTAGTCACATCTAGCTTTGTCCGCGTGTGTCACAAGACATTCCACAAGATTTTATCGGTTGGTTATTTGGCTTTATTTAAGTTGCAATAAATCATTTGACTGGCAGTGACTGGATACTGGGGAAAGCTATGCGGGGTATATCTGTACATACACTAGCGAGGGTATACGGATGCAAAGTTCTTCTTAAGCCTTGTAGTATCTGGTCAAATCGTGCCAGAAACACGATTTCATACTCTCGAAGCGATCGAAACAGGGCACGAAGGACATGTCGAGGCGACTCTCACGACCTGAAAGATAGTGTTGGCTCTGCTCCAATGTCAATAGTAAACGCGCCCGTCTGAGAATTTGTACTACGGTAATTAAGAGCGTTGCACAGACTATTATGCTAAAAAGTTGAATAGTTTGACCACCACTTTTTCTATCCCAAACTAGAGTTTACCCATATGTTAAAAACAACAGAGGTTTTCGTTTAAAGCTAACTTTGTAAACTTTCATATGGTCCCGCCCGAGATAAATTGATGTAACACCAGACGTTTAAACGCTGACTATTGGATCACGATCATCTTGTCCTTCCATTAGCACCCAAGTTTCATGTCTGACTCACCGACTCTTTGATCGCAGAACATTAAGCATTTCGATCCAGCGAGAGTTGTTGTGACGCCATTCCGGGCGCAGCATTCCGTATGATCTCTGAACACGAATCATTGTTGCTACCTTTTTGATGACCTAGCACAGACAAACAATATCAGGAGGAAGGACACAAAATTCTCGTACCTGCCCTGTGCAGCACAGAATTGCATCTCCTTCATGGCCTCCAGAGGACAGGCGTCCTGTTTGAAGTACATGGCCGTCAGCTGAAATTGGAAATTATAAAAACTTTTGCAAAGGTCGTACCGATTGTTTGTTGTAGGTACCAAAGTTGCACTTGGAGAGACAAGCGTCAGGAAGTTGACGATCGACGCAGCACTCGTAGAAAGCTCTGTTGGGGTCCTGGAAAGAAGCATATAACCGGAAATACCATAGTTCATACGACAGAAGCACGCATCCTTCTAGCCTCAGCGATACTGGGAGCAAGCATGGCAACTTGTTCAGTGTTAGAGAGCGGGAGTCCCTTGCGAGCCTTCTCTTTAATCAGTCTGAAAAGGTGTCTCTAGATCAAGAATCTTAGAGAGTAAAACACAATAAACTAAAATAAAACTGAAACAGGCGACAACTTAGATACATCTCACTCATCACTGTCGACACCGATTTCAACAATACTGGAAGGTTAAGAAATCAATCACAAGATAGAAACTCACCTCTCCCTCAGAACTGAGCGGTCTGTTTCGATAGAACTTTGGCTGCTGTCATGGGCACGAGCACGACTGCGAACGGGTTTGTAAATCTTGGAACCGCGAACACGAGCTCTGAAGTTTGTTCGTCACTAATATTTCGAGCGATCTTATGGGACACACATCCTTCGACTTGTAGGAACATTATTTCTCGATAGAACGTCCTTTGTCTGATGACAGTTCTAGGGGTACAAGTCAAAAAAACGAATTATCTACTAAGCGGACCAGCGTAGCCAAACTTTGACATGCTTAGACATGGCCATGAAAGTAGGCAGAAGTGAAAATTTCAGAATGTTCGGTGCAGCCATTTCATGGGAATGGCCCTAGAGTATCTCTAGGTCTCATGTACAAACTTTTGCTAGATTACCCGTCTGCAAGCTATACCTTGTTCCTTACTACTGTAACTATAGCACGTGTTTGGAAAGTCTGTGGTTTGTGTTTATTCGTTCAACTTATGTTGTTTCGAAATATTGTTTGTTAGCAGTGCAAAACTAGGAAAGAAGCCATAAACCAATCACAAAAAATCAGTCGGTTTCACCTGTAACATCCATAAGAGCCGCAGGAGTATCCTCTAGCGGCGCATCCACAACCACTCACAGGTGGTTGATAAGCTGGGCAACCGTAGCCACACAGTCCATTTGTGGCACACTAAAGTCTAGTGTTACTCATCTTCTATATCTCACCTCAAAAGTAGGCGCAGGGAGTACTGTTAAGATGGTCAGGAACAACGCCGCATACACAATAGCCATCTCTGCAAAAAGTGCAAATTATGAGCTTTCTAGAGCCGCTAATGATGAAAGTTTTGAGTAAAAATGATGACGATGAAGGTGTGGTCGAAGAAAAACGAAACCGGCGGTGTGTAATGGCAAGGTCGTGCCGTCTCCAGTTATGGTTTAAATGTGCGCTAAACTCAACTAACAAACAATGCCGCAGTGAAAAGATATTTGAGCGAGAGGGTAATTGAATTAGGAAATGGAACAAAAACTGCTTAACATGTACTCTGCCTGTGACTGTGAAGCAGCCTGGTCTCTGCACAATAGCAATTCTGTGAGAAACTGTGACTGGTTTCGAGGAACAAAATAAAAGCATGTGATGAATTGCTGCCGATGTTTTCCAGCCGAACCGGCTCTCAACGCTACTTTTGATATATTTATCATGTGAACGTGACAGAAAATTTTTTAGCATGACACAATCATATCCACATCATCCGGGCTCAAGTCAGGCAGCGCGTCATATCGAGGCTCGTGTCGTTTCATGTGAAGCTGAAAACTTATTTCTACTTTCCCTAAAATATGTTTTTACCTGCAGGTGATCGCTTCTAGCAAAGCTACGGTTACACGCTGGACAGCGGAAAGGTTTCGCTCCAGTATGCTTCCTGTAGTGACGGGTAAGCTCATCAGATCGGGCGAAGGTCCAGCGACACGAGGGCCATTCACACATGTACGGCTTCTCTCCTGTACAATAAAAAGTTTTTAGGGAAAGTCTCTGGCAGTTTTCGGTATGATAAAAAGGTGTCTGCTCTGTCCTCTGCCATAGAGTCTGCATACTACGGTTTCGACTTGAACTCGTTTGATCGAAATCAAACACGCCAATTAAGCTGAAGGAAGATGTGGTGAATTCTCAAAATAAGTCTGTTCTGGAGTAAGTAGTCTTCCACTACTACTTGGGTTAATTGCGCCAGCCGAACAGTATCGTAACTGTTCGCCGCCAAAGCGCCTCGTCCTTTCCTCTAATCCAATATCCGACTCATAAAACCTGGTGCGGTAGTCTCGGGTCATCTCGAAAAGACACCGCCCTAGTGCTACTGTTTACTGTGAAAGCTGCGCAAGTTTCCGGATTATGGTATAGCTGAGAGGGGTATCTGGTTACAGACCGTGGCGGCAAAAGCGCCAAACGGTACTCAAGAGCTACAAGATTGATTATTGTTGACTGACGGCGGACAATGCAAAGAGGACACTTGGAAAAAACGGCTCTGTTACCGTAACTAAAGACACACCTGTATGGATTCGCTGGTGTGCCTTGAGATGGGAACTTTTTGTGTAGACTTTGTCACAGCCCGGGTAGTCACATCGATGAGTCCTCCTCATGTCCAGTAGAACGCGGTCTCGTTTGGTCGTTTTCCAGGCGATTCGTGGGTTTAAAGATGATGGAGGGTAAAACACCTTAAGACTTGTTAGTAAGTAAATATCTGTGCTATTAAACAAAAGGATGGTAGCATGCTGTCTTTCTCATCTCTACAGGCATTTTAATTCTAACGCATTGCATTTTGCTAACTGTACAATCTGCTTGTGTTCGTCATCATTACCGAAGCAGGACAAGTTGTATCTCATTGAGAGACTCAAATATTTTTAGAGTCCACAAAGTAGCGCTAGGGCAATGGATACTGCTTTAGACAGCTGGTTTTACTCTTAAGATAAATAGTGGATGTTTGGCTACAGTCGGTACAAAGCGATTAAAACGTTTCAAGTATCAGGTAGTCAATGAAACCTACCTTGGTTTCAATATGAGGTGGGAGCCGAGTATGGTTATCGTGTTCATCATCAGATGAAGACTTGGAAGAACCAGAAGATGAGCAAGAAGGCGGTGGTGAAGGAAACGATGAAGGATACGATTGCGGTGGATAGTTAGCAGGAAATGATAGGCATTGTGGTGGCTAAAACAAAATATTGGCGACGATGAGGAACATGTTACCGGAACGTAACCATCATTTTGCATGATGTCTGTCGGTGGGGTCATGAAAGCTTGTGGTTCTGAAATTAATACTATTTGAAATAAAGAGGACATCATACGGTAGTCACTAATACCATAGTCCATAGGTGGTTGATAAGGAGGGTAATGGTCAAGATGGTACGTCTAATATATATCTTATGGCGTAAGGAACCTGACCTACCTTTGACTCGATATCAGAAAAGCAGCAGTTGTTGGAATACATTCTGAAAACAAAAACTTTGGTCAGCCGTCTGCGCACGGTGTGCCAACGGACACTGACAGTTGATTTTTGTCAGCCGTATGCAGTGACACCGTATTTGATCTTCGGATCAGCTGGAGACTGGAGCTGACTGACCAAAATAGGCACACTATGCATGCAAAGAGTCATATCAGCTTTGCATCGAGCCAACTGACCAGTGGGGACCACTTCAAACATAGAGAAAAGGCTTCGAAATCAACAAATAGACAGGATGCAAGCATGCGTTTTCCATTTTGGTCGCGCCATGTACAAAATCTTGCTTAGCGACGGGAATTGAAGCAGCAGCTTATGGTTATAGTTAGAAAACTGTAGAAAAAAAAACCTTCTCGAAAACTGATACAGTAGCAAAAACTCCTTTGCGCACGGAGGCACCGCCCAGTCAACAATTACGGTATCCTTGACGAGGACACACCTGCGGCAGATATCAAAGACACCTGATGGTCAATAAACAGAGAGACTGTCTACTGCAACAGGAAGCAGTTCAGTATAATTCCAGAGAACAGGCTTAGAGATGCAGTCTGAGTTCTTGCTTCAGACAAGACTACAAAACTTAACGGGAATAGTATTCGTGATTGTTTGCGGAAGGTTTGGCTGCCGAGATAGTATGGAAGAGACCTTTGGGTTGTTCTTATGTATTTCAGCAGACAAACCCAAAATGATGTTCCTCTATAAAAAAAAGAAGATGGATTTGCTTTATGAGATCACCTGCTGAACCTGAGGCACATCATCTATGAAGAACTGGAACCACTTTAGTCCCTTTTTCAACGGTGCCTGAACACTAAACGGATAAGGGTCTCAAAACAAACGTCTAAAAGGGGTTTCGTCAAGTCGTTCTAGTGTCAAAATGCTGATAATTTTACGATTTGTACGATGGAAACAAAATAAAAACGAAAAACATCCTCAAATGTGGTAAAAACGCTTTAAAAATAAGAAGAAAGGAAATAAAAACACTTTGAACTAGTTCAAAACAGTTTGAACTGCCGTAAAACACTTCGAACTGAAATAGAACAGTTTGAACTAGTTCAAAGTGTTGAAACAGTTTGAACTAGTTCAGAACAGTTTGAACTGAAAAACACTTTGAACTGCAACATATATATATATTTGGGGTCATTTATTAAAAAGAAATTCAATGTTTCCAGCACCTATACAATTGACATAGTAGTTTTGTTTTGTCGCTATTTAGAACAAGCTGGTCTCAGGAATGGAACAGACAGGTAACCAAAAAGAACACCATTGAGACCATAACACTTTAACAGTTTGAGGCCCTTATCCGTTTTGATCTGGTTCTCATTGGGTTTCAATAAATTGCCAAAAAACTTCATTCCGTGTTAATGTTCCCCGTCAAAAGTTTCCCTTCAACGAGCAGATTTCCAATAGTGGGCCTCGAGGCCTGCAACAATGCTTTTCGGGGGCATTGTCGAGTAGACGACTCACATATTGTTGTCGTCTGTTATTAGTCCTACTAACACATGCAAACATTCAATCTTTCAGCTACTGGTCCTATGTGTTGTCATTCTCTTTTCCTCGTTCCGAAAAGTCAATCGGCTGCAGGTGATTTATCTAATATCGATTATTGCCGCCAATCGGGTCGCTTCATAATATGCCTCGGCACGGTTTCGACACTTTCTCCCCCGGGCCATCGCTCTCGCCCTTCCGACTTTCACTCCTTTTCTTTCCTCAGGGTCCAAGCCTTTAATAAATCAAATTTGATGTCAAAAAGATCGCCTCCCTAGAGGCAGGGTCAAGTTTTTCCAAGCCCGCGTTTTTTATGTACTAATATATCGGCTGCCATTCTCCTTGGGAAAAATTTCTTTTCTTCTCTAAAACGACACCCACCATTTCGTTTTGAGGCAAAGTCAGCTAATGCACTGTTGTTTCTTGACGCCAAGCTAGTAATTTGGCCAGTTATCTAGCCTTCGCCTTTCATTTAGTAGCCTTCGTGGCGTCCTGTTTTCAAGACACCGACACAATAACACTTTCTTTCGACATGAGTCAAGTGTCTTTAGGCCCTAGAAGAAGTTCATAACCGGGCATGTTTAATCAGCAATAGTGGCTCCTGCTCACGCAAACACACCTCTCACTATAGACAGCTCTCGCCTTCGCATAATGTCTTCCTCCCCTGTGAGCGCAATATTAACTAGCAGTTCCTTGGAGACCTATACAGAACGGCAAAAAGTCAGGTCAAATCAGAAGATTTCTTCATCCAAATCAACTTAGACTTGCTTCCTTCTTCTCGAATTTGTTTTGCTCCAGTTTGGAAGGCATTTTCGGGACACGACTCCTTTCTTTCTGTAGATCTTTTCACTTTACGCTTCTAATCAAGATTTTTACTCTTCTGTACGTTCCAATGGTGAAATATATGATGTGTCCCCAAATTTCAAATTTTGTTAGTTTTAAGTGTGTTTCCGACTACTCAGAGTGGAATAGGTATGTTTGGTCAATTCAATACCTTAGTCACAAAAGCCTGTTCCAAATAGATGCACTGACGTCCTAAACTTTACTTTCCCATATACTGTGGCTAAATAAACTCACGGACAGTTATTTTCAAACATTACAAAGAATCCCCTCGTTTTCGTTTGCTCTAAGTGGGTCGGTTGCACTTAATCTCACTGATCTACTCAAAAATTCAGTGAAAAATTTGGAGGTGTCTTTCCTTCTCAAGAGAGTGTGCATGTGTGTGGTTTGCGTAGCACTTCCGGCGAGGACCCCCTGCTTAGTGGTTCTATCCAACTTCATGTGCGCTACACATTCGATTACGCGCCTCAATCGCTCGAATGCTCCATTGGCGTCGCTGACCCCGTACTTCTTCTTTCGTCAAACTTTTTGAACCCATTTTTTGATATTTTTCCACTTTCAGAGATGTGAGAATGATAGCTCCAAAGGAAGCCTGTAAATATCTCATCAACTATCCCTTTTCGCCACTCTCGATCGCCAAAGCACATAATATTGTGAGTCTTATGTTTTAGTATTCACCCATTTTAGTATAGAAAACATAGAAAATAACAACTATTGACATTTTAGCTCCAGTATATAGCCTCCCTAGTCTGTTGGAGAATCCAATTGCCTTCTGGAGGTTTCTTTCCATTCCTGCTACCCTTATCGGATATTCTTGGTCTTGCCATCGCCGTCGTCTCATTATGGTTTATGGTTCAGAAGTTTTACTGGAAAAAATTGGTTAGTCCCACTTCATAATTAACTCAATTGACCGCGCCAATTTCAGGAAATGGGTATGAACACGGTTGCAGTCGCTATGACCACCTTTGCATTGTTCACCATTATTTTCCATTCCAGCTTGGGTTTTGCCTTTTTTGTAAGTTTCTCCTTCTTTCTTTCTTTGTTTTGAAGTTATTATTTCAGTTTATTCACTTATTCGTGCTTTCCGCATGGTCATTCTGTCTGTGGTGGAGCTGGAAAATGACAAAAAACACCGTCTCGAATCTGTTCATTTCCAACTGGGGAGAAGCCACGACAGAGATCGAAATCGAAGCTTTAGAGGAGCATTTTTAATTAACGAATAATGTGACTGTCCTACGTGTTGTTTTTCTTATTTCGGGTTGCTTGTTTTTTGGCGTTCAATAAATTCACAATTGAGGAATATGTAGAGGACATGTTAGGGAGTGCATACACCAGAAAAGAGATGTTTAATCATTCGTTTTCTGTAAAAAGACGAAAAAGGATTTTTTAAATTCGCACTCGCTAGGAAATATTCGTCAAAAACCAGCGTGAGCAATGGATTTATATTTGGTACAGAAACAAAAGGCCCATTGAACTTCAGTGTGCAAAGAAAAATTGATTCTTTTCAGAATGGGTTCTCTCTGAGTAGCGTTTTTATGTCATTGCTGTTCAGGAATTGAATGTGGCAGGATGATAATGGTAGAAAGGTGCCAAGGACGATAGAGTCCTACTTGGGAAAAGAAAGTATCGCTAACACAAAGGGATCTAACAAGGCATTGGAAATTTTCCTGGCGAGAGGTCGTTAAATCAAACAGACAAAGTCAGAAACCTATCAATTTTCCGTAAACTTGTAATAGAGTGCTGCAAAAGTTCTGCTGAGAACCTGGCAAACTATATCAGACGGTTTTTTGGAATACGCTAAGCACGTCGGGATAAAAGTATGTGGCCAGTTTGATGCAGATGTCTTCAAGTAGGTGCTAAAAGAAATATTTTTTGCTCTAGTGACCGGATGGAGCAAACATGCGTGAGCTATCGTTTTCCGGATGGTCTCGGTTACATTCCGCCACGCGCGGAGAGCAAAAAGAGCAAAGAAAAGCTCGATGGTCCAACTAGATACAACTGCAATCTGAGGGTTTACTGAAGACGCAATTTGACAGAAGACCTCTGAAAATAAAAACAAAACTGACGACTGTTGGAAACTGGATGAGTTCGACATACCTTGATATCTGGCAGAAACTTCAGAGATTCTATTGTTCAAAACCTACATTAACGATTTGGCTCTTCATACATGATTTTTGTGCTTTACTCTCATTAAACTTCCCAAAAAGTCTTCCACTGACCGCCAGGTTGCCGTTTCGCACCTTCTATTTGCCAGGCATCCGGTCAGCCGCAACGGGAGGACAAAAACACAGCCGAAACGCAATCCCTGCCACCGTTTCAAAGGAAAGAAAGCCCTTCCGGCACTATAAAATGGTTCGTGTTCGGCTCTAAGAGCACTGAGCGCCTGCCCGCCTTCCAACAATGTACAAGCTGTGAGTTCTCACAACTTTCCCCTCAATCTTGCTCTTTTTTTTTTACAGTACCCTCATCTCTGCTCTTTTCTGCTGTGCTTCAGCTCAGCTCGCTGCCTGGCCAGGAAGTAGCTTCTGTAAGTACTGATTATTTCTAGGGTATGGTCCCCGTTCAGCTCCTTACTACCAAGCCATACTTGGTCCCGCTCGTACACCAGTTAACAGTGTACCCGTCATCGGTCAGGGAGTCGCCCCAGGGGCTATCCCAGCTCCTCCAGCTGTAACTGCCCCCGTCTTTGCTGCTCCCGCTTTCCCTCTTGCTGCTCCCGTTCCCGGTAAGACACAAGTATGGATAAGATACAGTAGCTGTTCAGCTTTCGCCCCTCTTGCTGCTCCTGCTCCCGTCTTTGCCGCTCCTCTTCCAGTTGCTGCCCCAGGTAAGACAGTCATTGTCCCACAGTAACTCAAACACAGTCGCCGTCCCAGCTGCTTCAGTTCTCCGCGGACCTGCTTACGCTTATGCTCCTTCCCCGGTTCTGGCACCAGTTCGCCCTGCCTTTGCTGCTCCAGCTCCTCTCCTGGCTCCTGCTCCGGTCTTCGCAGCCCCAGCTCTCCCAGTCGTTCCTCGTTTCGTCCCGGCTTACTCTCCGTTTGCCACTAGCGCTGTCTTTATCGGATCCAACAAGGGTAGCAAGTGAGTTTCATGCGCATAGCCGTAATAAGCATAACTTGCAGAACCGCTTAATTATTGAGAAGAGACTCGATGTTGTAAATATTGTGATTCAATGACAATAAATTTTGTATTATTATAATTTGTTGATAGAAATCGAAGACGTAATCGAGATATAGTAGAAATATCTTTTGTCTTTATTTCTTGTGTTCCTGGTCTGTTTTCAGCTCCGAATGTTTCCAAGTTGAAGCCTAGACGTGATACCTAGGCTTTCGAAGTCGTGATTCTTTGGGAGCTTGTGGTTAGCCAAAAACAGGAACTTGAACAGCTGTGTTTTCCGGTGGTCGCTTCAACTTCAGACACTAGCATACCTTTCAACCATGAAGATGTTCATTCTCTTTGTTTTACTGTCAACTGTTGCATAAGTTCAATTAAAATGCTTGGATACTCTTAATTTAGATCTACATTTGTAAACCATTCATACTCTGACAATGTAGCCGGCACTGCTCACAAAAGCATAAAGGAGCATGAAAGAGTAGCATTCACGCCTTTTGGTTCTAGGAGGTTACATATCAATATGCTATACAATAAAAATTCCTAGTGTGAAGTTCTTATGTGCAGTTAAATTACCTTGCCATCTTCCAGTTTTTTTTTTCTAGAGGGTTTCTTTTCTATACGTTCGCGACATCTATCACTCTTGGAAAGGAACAGCTGTGGAAATATTGAGTATGACAGTGAGTCAGCTTTTTTGGTAACTGAAAAGTGTAAACAGTGGCGAATGGGACAATTCTTTCATTCTAAGTTTACAGTTGAACACTTTTACATCGACATGAAGATCTTGATCAATTATCTTTACTTTTCACAATCCGTGCGCTTGCTTTCCAAGTCGCTCTGCCAGCGAATCTACCTTTTTGTGGAAAGGAAGAGGGGTTCCGGTCCCAGCACTGCCACACAGAGGAACCGTCATGTCACCACCTGTGATTCGAGGCCTGCTCAACATCTGCCACCTCAACTGCCAATCCATCCTCTCGAAGAGGCGTCTACTCGAACTTGAAGAAGCGCTATTGAAGATCTCCTTCGATGTCATGGGCCTGAGCGAGATCTGGAAGTCCGGAAACGGTCATGAGCAGCTGAGGAAGTCTGGCTGCCATCTTCTCTACAGTGAAGGCCAGCAAAACCGACGCGGCGTCGGCTTCATTGTGGCACCGCATCTCGTCTCCAACATCCATCGCTTCAGCTGATAGACGACACATGCTGCACATTGAAGCTGAGAGGGCCGAATTGAAGTCTCCTTCTCGTCATGGGATACGACCCTACAGGAGACGCCGATGATGACCGCTACGACCGCTTCCTGAGCAAGATCCAGAGAGCTGCGTACAACCCAAAAGGTGGATCCTTATGGAAACAGGGACTGCCAATGGTGCGAGTAAGGGTCAGAGCGCTGGAATCATGAGCCAGTCGAGCTTTCCCAGAAAACATCAGAGGTCTACAATAGTGCTCGGAGACTGGAATGCCTAGTAACGCGTCTTTATCCACTGGAAACGTCGATCGGAGCTTACGGCTACGGCAAGACGTAGACAACAGGCAACGCAGAAAAAGATGAATTGGCCTCTCTTGATGGCATCCAGGAGAGGAGAGAAGAGAGGCAATGGAGGATCCCGATTCAACAATCCAGTATCGTGACATTCGCGAAGATAAAGCCCGTGCTGTGGCTACGGAAAGGATCCCACGCGCAGAAAGGCTCTCAGCCAACACAAGGAACCTTGAGCCTTGAAAATGGGAAGCTCTTACAAAACTGGAGAAGGGAGTCTCTCCACCTCCTCCCTACTCTCCGGGGGTTAGATATCGTACATATTGAAACAATAAATATATTGTTTTGTTGGAGAGCGACTGAGAGTGAAAAGTTTATTTCGAGAAGGTTACATGCCACAAAACGTAGCCTTCCCAACGTAGTAGGCATACCCCATCATGGCCCCGTGCTTGTGACAGCAGTCTTGGGCATTCTTCATACTGTCAGGTCTCCCAAACTGGCAGTTACTGTCACAGGCTCTGATCGGGAGTGTTGCCGAAGGGTCTAAAAAGAAACTTGTCCAGGAGAGAAAGCATTGCATAGGAGACTTAATTTATATATGGGGTCAGAAACACTGACAGATAGACATTCAAGTTATATAAGTGTTCAGAAACACTAAGAAAAGAGAACCTGTATCAACAAAACGCCCGGCCAGAGCTCTTTTTCTCCAAAATCTTCATTTTTCGTTGACCATTTCGTTAGACTTAGGCCCTTCTACAACGATCATGATCTGCGAATAACGCAGGCCACTGTTACTGCAACTGGCGATTTGGCTAAACAACTTTTGAAGTGGTCTCGTTTGAAATAAACTTTGTATTAAATTGGATTTGGAATTCGTCATACAGTTGAGCAGACAAATACAGGACAAAATCCCTCTGTGACTCATTCTCCCCGGGCGACCGACTGCTTTTCCTTCAAAACAGTCTACCACCCGAGTCTTACTTTCAGTCATTCTAAGGTCATTCCGATGGCTTTTGATTTGAGGGTGGAGAGGGTGGTGTCTTGATTCCCCCTTGATAGGTTTGTACTAGAACTCTGAGGGAGTAGGTACTGAGAGACAGAACTATATTCCGCTTCAACCAGGCCAAAATCAATCGACAATTTCTTCTCATTAAAATTGCATCTCGGTGTCAGTTCCTTACATCTCGAGTCGTACAGCTCATCTCTCTTGTCTGTGTGCTCTTCGCAGCAATGGTGAATGAAATGGGCAGACGTGGTACATCATAATACTGATTACAACGAATGAAAAAGTTATTTGGAAGTCAATACATTTTTGCATTTGAAAAAGCGAAAAGACTTGTTTTCCAACTCAATAATTCTGTAAAAAGAACATTATTAAAGTCCCGGAGCTGAAATGTGGTAGTAGATTGCAAAACATGTTAAAGCAAATTGCAGAGAAGATTTAAACTATGAAAGCGCAATATTGTCTGTGGCTGACTCTGTGTGTTTGATTGTCTGTTTGTTTGTCCGAGGCCACGAAGCAAAGATGGCAGGTCAAGAATTATTGGCATGTAGGTGACAAGTCAGTTGTAAGCAGAAAGCTGTATAGGAATCTCGCTCAATTTGTGGTGCTCGACTAGGAAGCTGACTGAATCCCAAACGACTAACAAGAGAAGCAGCCGTAGGCTGCTGGTTACTGGTTAAAGTGTCTCACGAAAACGTTGCATCAGAGTTTTCTTTTCCGCGGTCGAGTAGCAAATAATGTTTAAAGTAATTATTTCCATGTCTATTATGCTAATATCTTTTTAGTTAAATTTTGACTCAAAAATTCAGCAAAACTAAACCGAGCTCTACATCTCCGTTGTCAATAATACGAGCAGCTAGAATAGATATGTGATTGAAAAGTAGACAGCTTATCATTAATTGCATGTGCATCATTTAATCCGTAATTTTCCAAATCCAACAAAAATACTAAGTATTGTTCGGGTGTTATCAATAATGAAAAGATAGTGGTGCCCAGACAACACTGAAACTGTAATTCGCGCTGATAAAGCTGAGACATAAAAAACATAATATAAAAACTGCTCCCATTCTTAGAAGACCATCTTCCCAGCTATGCGAACTAGCATTCAAGAGATCGTGCCTTCCTTGGCCCTTCACTATTAACAAAAAATTCAAGGCTTGCGTGTGCTGGATTATCCTGTCTTTGTTCCCTGTTCAGTGACCCAGAGAATATGCCTGGTGCTTGAGAAAAATAAACACATTTCCAATTTTTTATTATATATATTGACAAATTTTAGCAACCAGGAACGTGTAAACAATAGCAGCAGTATTATTCACAGCTTCGTTTCTTGCAATATCAGTTTAAACTAGGGTTATCGTAATAAAAGCCCTCCCGGATCCTACATAGAAAGTGTTAAGGTTTCCGTGGAACTGCTTAGGTAGCCTCTTGGGATTAATGTTGATCCAAGATGAATTGGATTTTATCGGTCCATCAGCATCATATGAAAAAGGGGCGGTGTTGTCATCTAGAGGAGCCAATTGACGGAGGTCGAAAGTTGAGCCTTGTTTGTCTCCAATGATGGTCATGGCTCCAGCACGAGTATCGTCACCTATGAGGACACTCGCCAGGGTATGGTCTTCCCTTCCAATGGGAACATAATCAACATAGTGGTCATTTATGTTTGCCAGATCTAAAAAAACAATTTATCTTTACGTCTCTCTGCCTTTTTGTTCTTTTTAACTCTTTGACACTCACTGGAAGAATCCGTAGCAAGTACTGCTCCTTTAGTAATTTCGACAATAGATTTGGCCACATACAGCTGCAAAACTTTGGTGATTGAAGGAAGAGTAAAGTCGTTTCCATCTGAATACAGGCTAAAAGTATATTATTAATCTGTGCGAGTTAAAAACAGACGTTCCAATTAGTGTACCGCTATCATAGACGAATACGTTGTTCAGTGCAAAATAGTTGGTCGAACTGCCTACAGCTCTCTTCAGGTTGACAAGATTGCGGGCGGATATGATGTTATAGGTCTGCCCTTCCAGAAGATCTTCAGCGTAGAAAAGAGCTGATGGTCCATCCGTGTCTACGGTGGTGGAGGACTTGACATTTTGTCCGAGCATGTCTGAAAACATAGTGTGGTTTACACTGACATGGAATCTTTGCTATCCTGCAATGAAAGACTCACTTTTCTGTATCGTGATGTCTATCTGGTATTTCATTTGCGTGTTCCTTCCTGGTTGGACTTGGAATATAAAGCTTTGAGGCCAAGCCGCCGTATTGTTCCATACTGGCATCTTATTCCTAAAAAGGGTTAACTGTTTTACTTGCAGACTTACGAGCCGAGAAACATACTAATGAGGTTATTTGCATCGGTGATCGCAATCATGTCATCAAGGCTGATATTGTAAACGACAATATGGGCATATGCAAACTGTCCTGGCGGCACAATAAACTGAAACTTGCACATAACTGCAGTTAAATAGAGATGGTTTGTTCGAGCCAATGAGACAAGGAGATAGACAGATTTACAGATAGACAGAGCGACCGAAAGACAGAAAGACAGAAAGAAAGCCGAAAACTAACCCTGTACGAACTGTACGAGCAGCCAGAAGAATTCAGCGGGGAAGTAAGAGGCATAGAGTATGGGCCATTCAGATTGATCGTTTGCTTCTGGCAGTTTCCAGCCAATTGAGCTGGTGCGGCCAGACAAGCACCGGCAAGAAATAAGATAGCAGGCAGCATTTCTGTCTTGAGTTTTTGTGCACCGACCATCAAAGGAACCCCTTTTATTTATCTAGACCGTCTAATCATTCGATCTTACGTGATTTTTTAAATGGCCTTGATAAAACGTCATGATAAACTGTTTGAGCTTGCCTCTAGGTGACTACAAGACCTTCGTCAGTTTATCAGCTACATTGACTAGAAATTAGACCGTTTATAATTGTACCACACGATTCCAGTGATTGCCATTTTCAGTTTGATACCAGTATATCTGAGGTGAAAAAATCCATTACATAGCATACAAGTTAGTTTTTTCTACAAAATTTTATACTCACAAGTCAAGAGTCATCATGTATTTACAATTTTCGCTCCCTCTAATGCTGAATCTGGGAGAAAGAGTCACAGTGGGATTTTGATCTGTGTTTGTCTATTCAACTGCACAAAGATTTCCAAATCCCATTAAATACATAATTTATTTCTAACGAGACTACTTCAAAAGTTGTTTAGCCAGATCACCAGCTTACAGTTTCAATATTGCAGTAACAATGTTAGAAACTGTAAGCCCAAAGGGTATGCGAGGCATCCAGGCCATTCCATCAAAACTTTTCACTTCATCCGAGCATCGACGGTTGTCGCCTAGTTCTTTGTAACCGCCAGCAACAAATAGCAAATTTCTCCAAGTAAAGACGGCAGCAGAATCACGCCAAGACTTTGGTCGTGGCAGTGTCTTCAAAGACGTTATTTCAGCAAAGTTTGACGCGTAGAAACCACGATTGTCGAAGAAAAGCAGTCACGGCGTGTTATTCGCGTCGCCACTTTTTCGAACCGGGCGCAAATGCCGCTCGTTTTCTTAAGTACAGTATCCTACTGAAATCCTAGTTTAAACAGGTTTTGGCACAGAATACTGTATACCCTACATTAATTTAAAAAGCGGCTAGAGAAATAATGTATAGTTTGTTGTTAAAGACAGTAATCCCTTTAATATTCAGTTTCTTTGATGGGTTTGCAACGGTTGTTCGTAGGCAGACGGCTGTTTTAAGAAGATAGTCTATTGTGAATAGAGAGTCTGTATGCGTCTATCCTACGATATATTACCGTTCACTAATGGTTCGAATACTAGTTTATTGGTTGGGGTATAGAGAGATATAGAAGGTGGTACATAATTACAGCGAGGAAGCCACACACTTACATACGAACACACGAACACACGAGTCAAAGGGTCCTCCTCTTGGAGGCGGGGAATCTGGTCAAAAGGTCGGGAGCGACATTGATGATTACTGTGCTTCTGGGCGTTGTGAGCTTTATAGGCCTGGAAAACATTGTTAGTTCGCACCTTTTATTGTAATCAGAAGGAAAGAGGCGAATATACATCCGCACTAGAGCGTTTCAGGATGAGAACCGACTCTTTGGATGCACCCATTGTTACTGAACCCAGCAAACAAAGGAAGAAGATGATTAAGACTCAGAGATATATCAATGAGGAAAAATGGTTTGAGCCGCTAGAAGTCATAATTTTGTATGGGAACAGCCGGGATACAGACAGTCATAATAAGTTCGCGGAGACAGTTGTATGGCAAGACATAATGACACATACTTTTCCTAAAGGATGATAGGAGACCATTGGCATAGCCTATATATGAACTTTGATTTTGATATATATTGAGCAGTTCTGATTTTCTCCTACCAAAATTGAGCTCCGTACTTTTTTGAAACGTTTTCTAGTGCACTTAGTGCACCATTTTCCTTAGAGTACCCGAGAACTGCGTGATGGCGCTCGCTGGAACTGTCCGGTCAGCTCTCTCTGTGTCTGTTGTTTGCTGTTGACAAACAACATGGTGGCAACTGCACTTCCGGTCGGCGTGAGAAAAACTTTGGATAGTAACCGTGAAGAACAAACACGCATAAGGAACCGGCATCCTTTGAATAGTATTCAAGTGACCAAATGGCATCGACTGATGACTCAGCACAAACTTTGAATATCGTGCTATATATGCAAATGCAAAACTTTTGCAAATGCTCTGAAGTTTTCAGTGAACCTGGTACAATTCTTCATTTTCTGTTTCAATAGCCCCCAAAATGATCTCGTCGAAACCGAGAGACTATTTTTAAGCACTTAAACTGAAAATAGCTCTGTGCGCACTAAAGACGTTGCATAAAAAAGCTATGCAGAATGTCTTTGTGCTTGCAACGCTGAAACTATACGACAGTTCAAATAGTTTAATGGATTCGTGAGATTGATGAGTGGGAAGGATGAATCTTCAAATGTGTCAACGCAGTAATAATGTTATTCTACTTGAAAACAACTGTTGCAGACCCAGACAGTAGCTGACCAGGAATCTCCAGGTTCCCGCTCTCTTCTTTTCGAGAGCTCTTTCACACCGCGAGCTCTTACGTGAGCGCCTGGGGCGTGTCCGGAAAATGTCCGCGAGAGGGAACCAGTTTCTCCGGAAGGCTATATAACGGGGCTCCTCGGTATGGAGTGCATCATTCGATCACTCTTCCTCACAATGTCCTCTCAATTTATCGGGTACAGAAGCATTCTTTCTTAGACTTTCTCCTTTTCAGTATTCTTTGCTCAGTCTTGGCTCTTTCTCAGGCACAGGTTGCTATCAACGGGCCCTTCCTCGGCAGATACTATGTTCCGGCTAAGCCACTTCTGACCCCTGGAGTTGCTCCGGTCGCCGCTCCGGTCTTTGCTCCTGCTCCTGTACCAGTTGCTGCTCCCCTTCCTCTTGCTGCTCCTGCTCTTCCTCTGGCCGCCCCCGTTCCAGGTAAAATTTTGTGGTTTAGAAAAAAGGATACTTTTATAGCCTTCGCCCCTCCTCCGGTCTTCGCTGCTCCGGCCCCCGCACCCGTCTTTGCCGCTCCCGCTCCAGCTCTGGCTGCTCCTGCTCTCCCTGCCTTTGCTCCTGCTCCTCTCATGGCTCCTGCCGTCCCCGCCTTCCGTCCAGCTCTCGCTGCCCCAATGATGGCTGCTCCTGCTCCCGTCTTCGCTGCTCCCCCAGCTCCCGTCTTCGCCGCTCCGCCAGCCCCAGTCCTTGCCGCTCCCCCAGCCCCCGTTTTCGCTGCTCCCCCTGCTCCAGTCTTCGCCCCGGCTCCTCTTGCCGCACCCATCGCCCCTGCTTTCGCCCCAGCTCCTTTCGCAGCTCCTCTTTCTGCTCCTGCCCTGCCTTTCGCCGCTGCTCCAGCCGTCGTTCCCGCCTACGCTGGACCGTTCGTCCGATCCGCCTACTTCATTGGAAGTAACAAGGCCAAGAATGCTTAGAGCCTATTCCGAGAGTGATTTGTTGTGTCTGTACAAACTGTTGCCAATTCGAACCATGATCATATAAATATTAGTTGTCAACTTGTTTCATTTGCGGGTCAGTTTTATAAACAGGAGCGCTGTATACATTTAAGTGGTCACTATGTGGAAGAAGATGTAGTTTTGTCTCCTTCTCTGCGATAGTCTTCTTTTCGAATTTTGAAGGAAAAAAAGCAGGGCAGACGAGAGGTTGTTCTGGGCTTCGAACTGTTTTAGGCATTTTCCAGGAGGTTCCTCCACATCGATAATGATATTCTCTACGTTTGGCTTGGATTCAGATTTGGATTCAGATTGCACCTGAAACATTTTCCGAGTAACTGGAGATGTCACTTTTAATTCCTGCAAAGTGTTGTTGTTCTTCTTTCTTTCAAAACTGTTGTTTCTGCGAGAAATTCAATTGAAATAGCGTTAAAGCCTGCTCTATTAGTTGAAACGCATAAGAAGCGCCTATTTTGGATTTATGCCTCATTCAAACGATAGGAACCTAGTTGGTCATTCGAATTCCTCTTTATTCTAGACGAATCTAGCATATTCGACAGAGTTCTCGAGTCATCTATCCCATTCCAGTGCCAGCTGAGTGACCCGCCACAGCGCGTCGAGAGAGTATAGGCGGGTGAGAGACGCAGACGAGAGCATTCTAGAAGCTACGAGAAACGTCCCCGTTAAGGGTATATAACCCCGAGCTTTCGAATGGAGGGCACCAGTTCTTCTGAACTAAACCTTTTTCTCACTCTCTACACTACAATTCACTATGTCTACGTGTAAAACTATCGGAATCGACCTCGGTACGACCTACTCCTGCGTTGCAGTCTACCAGAATGGAAAGGTGGGTCTTTAGATTCAGTAAAATTTTGTAGCCATGCCTGATTTCCAAAAACTTTTCGTATACAGCGTGTGTAAATAGTACTATTCTGGAAACATTCACCAAAAGGTAGTTCTCGTTTGCGAAATCCATTTCAGTTTTTTTTTTAAACTTCACAAGTTTCTTTTGCGCATGCTACTATTTTGGAAATATTCTAACCCACTTGAGCTGAAAATCGCTTTATATGCTTCAAAGAGACAATCTTATTTACATTTTTTTCAGGTTGAGATCATTGCCAATGATCAAGGAAACAAGACAACGCCGTCCTATGTCGCCTTCTCTGACACCGAGAGGCTAGTAGGGGATGGAGCCAAGGATCAAGCTGCCCGAAATCCCCAGAACACTGTCTTCGATGCAAAACGACTGATTGGAAGACGCTTCGATGATCCACAGCTCCAGTCCGACCTCCGTCTCTTCCCCTTTGCTGTCAAGAACAATGGAAGCAAGCCAGTCATCGAGGTCGAGTACAAGGCCGAAAGGAAACAGTTCAGTCCTGAGGAAATCTCCGCCATGATTCTTGGAAAGATGAAAGAGACAGCTGAAACGTACCTTGGACACCCTGTGAAGGATGCCGTCATCACTGTGCCGGCCTACTTTAACGACAGTCAACGTCAGGCTACCAAGGATGCTGCCACCATTGCTGGACTCAATGCCATTCGAATCATCAATGAGCCGACAGCCGCTGCTCTGGCCTACGGACTGGACAAGAAGGATGGTGACCGACATGTTCTAATCTTCGACCTTGGTGGAGGTACATTCGACGTTTCGATCCTGTCCATCAGCGAGGGAAGTCTCTTTGAAGTCGTGGCCACTGCTGGAGATACTCATCTCGGTGGAGAGGACTTCGACCACAGGATGCAAGAACACTTCGTCAACGAGTTCAAGAGGAAGACGGGACGTAACCTCACTTCTAACCCAAGAGCTCTTCGACGTCTCCGTACCGCCTGTGAACGAGCCAAGAGAACTCTGAGTAGCTCCGCTGAAGCCGTCCTGGAACTTGACTCGCTCTTTGAAGGAATCGACTTCCAATCCAAGATCACTCGTGCTCGATTTGAAGAACTTTGCAACGACCTTTTCCGGAAGACCCTGGAACCCGTCGAAAAAGCTTTGAACGACGCCAAGCTGGACAAGTCCAAGATCGATGACATCGTCCTGGTTGGAGGATCCACAAGAATCCCGAAGGTACAGAAACTGCTCAAGGACTTCTTCCATGGCCGTGAACTCAACTGCAGTATTAACCCCGACGAAGCTGTTGCCTTCGGAGCTGCCGTTCAAGCCGCTGTCCTCTCTGGAGTCCAGGATCAGGCTATCAAGGACGTCCTTCTGGTCGATGTTGCTCCACTCAGTCTTGGAATCGAAACCGCTGGAGGAGTGATGACCACACTGGTTGAGAGAAACTCTCGAATCCCGACCAAGGCCAGTAAAATCTTCAGTACATATGCCGACAATCAGCCCGGAGTCAGCATCCAGGTCTTTGAAGGAGAACGAGCCATGACCAAGGACAACCACCGTCTCGGTACCTTCGAGCTGACTGGAATTCTACCAGCTCCACGTGGTGTTCCCCAAATCGAAGTCCAATTCCAAATCGACGCCAATGGAATCCTGAGTGTCTCGGCAGAAGACAAGTCAACTGGGAAGAAGAATCAGATCACCATCAAGAACGAGAAGGGACGACTCAGCGACGCCGAGATTCAAAGAATGCTGGATGATGCCAAGAAGTTTGAGGCCGAAGATAAGCAGATGAGAGACAAGGTCACTGCCCGTTGCAAGCTGGAGGGATATGCTTTCCAAGTCAAATCTGCTCTCGACGAACATGGTGCCAAGCTGGAGAAGGTTGACCGGGACAAGGCTCGATCTGCCTGTGATGAGACACTTTCTTGGATCGAAAAGAACCAGACTGCCGAGTTGGAGGAGATCCAGGCCAGAGAGAAGGAGCTCGAGAGCGTTTGCCGAAGTGTCATGTCGAAACTGCACAATGGAGGAGCCTCCTGTGGACAAGAACCCAACGCCGGTGGGTTCAGCCAGAGCAACTTCCCTCAAGGCCCAACTGTCGAGGAGGTCGATTAATCTGATCTCTGTGTAACCCATTCTATGTGAATATTTGTTCTCAGCTTTAACTTAATAAATTGTAATTTAATATACAACTGTCTTATTTTTTCGATCAGGGTATCAGTTTACGCTCTTCTCGCCTGCCAACTGGCTGCCGGGTGGTCTGGCTGATAAAAAATGAAAGTGCACACTGACCATTTGCTTGCACAGATGGAAAACAGTGCTAGCGAAAACAAGCCCTCTTGGGTACACAATCAAGTTCTTTCGCACCTAGGTTCAAATTACCCCATGAAGGTGTTTCAGACGTCCAGTTATGGGCTTAAAGGTTCCAAAAAACTTTTTCAGAATGACAGACGAGTTATCTCGACGTTTCTCCTCCTTGTATGGCTTTTCGATGGGTCCAGTCGTCTGCCTGAAACAACCAGAAGTCTTTTTAACAATGGCCTCGAGTGACTCACGTCCGGTTGGCTACATTTCGAACCTCTCCAACCCCGAGGCAATGCCTTTCACACCGCAGGCTCTTACGTGATGCTGGGGCGTGCCCGGAAAACTGTCCGTCGCGGACCGGTCTCTCCGGAAGACTATATAACCGTCCGCACTCCGAATGGAGAGCATCATCCGATACCTTCTCTTCAATCATGAACTCCCAACTCATCGGGTTTGCTACATCAACCATCGCGTTCAACTGTTTTCACTTTTAGCGTCTTCTGCACAGTTCTTGCTCTTTCCCAAGCTCAGGTAGCAGTGAACGGGCCGTTCTTTGGCAGATACTACGTCCAAGCTAAGCCGCTTCTGACGCCTGGCGTTGCTCCAGTTGCTGCCCCAGTGATGGCTGCTCCTCTTCCAGTACCTGTTGCTGCCCCAGCTCTCCCAGTCCGAGCTCCTCTTCCAGTTACTGCTCCCGCCTATGCTTCTGGTAAGAAAACATCTGGAATCCGAGTACCTTTCCACTTTTAGCCTTCGCTCCTGGCCCAGTCATGCCAGCTTCTGCCTACGCTGCTCCTGCTCCAGTTATGCCAGCTCCATTCCGTGCTCCTTATGCCGCTCCCTACCTAGCTGCTCCTCCAGCACCATACATGGCTCCTGCCCCTGCTCCTTACCTTGCCGTCCCACCAAGACCTGTTGTTGCCGCTGCTCCCGCTCCTTACCTTGCCGCTCCTCCAGCTCCCGTTTACGGTCCTGGCCCCGCTCCCCTTGCCGCTCCAGCTGCCTTCGCTCCCCGCATGGCTCCCTACGCTGCTGCCCCTGAATACCCAACTCCCCTGGCCGCACCTGGTCTTCCTCTCCCAGCTCCAGCTGTTGTTCCCGCATACGCCGGACCCTTTGTCCGCTCCGCATTTGCTATCGGAGGCAACAAGGTCAAGACTGCCTAAACAACCCCAATTCACTGTGTCTGTACAAACTGGTGTCATATGTAAGCCATAAAGTGTTTCACTTCATTCGTATTTATGCACATTTCTGAACCAGTTTTTTAGTGTTTGGACGATGAGCTCATCGACAGAGCGTCGGCAATGAAAGAGCTTCAATATGGAGGGTATTCCAAAGAACTCGCTGATGAACATCATAGGCTTCTCTGATTGTGGAGAAGAAATCGGACATGCTTACGTCTTGCATCAAGGACATGAACTCCATCTCTGGAAAGGTACACTTAAGATAGAAGCAAAGAAAGAACGGGAAAGACTTTGTAGAACAATGAGTTGCTGTAAACAGAGCTGGTCGTTCATCTTTTATACAAGTGGTTATCAGGGAATTTTTGATTGAAGAATAAACAGGGTCAGAGACTAGGTGGGGCGATTTCAGATTACTTGGCGGGGTGGTGCCACCGAAGTTACGCTGCTGTTCTCCACGTGCAAGCAAGAGGAAGAGACGCTTTGTGCCACAACTATCAGCTGAGAGACGATGTAACTTTTAAAGAGGAAGAGTGGCGCCATTCTCCTACACGTGGCCTTGATGTTGCGAGTTGTAATGGCTGGATGATCATTTCCGATCAGGCCATCCAGCTGATTCAGTTCCTCTAGTCTAAATACAGCTCTCTTATCTCCTTGTTTCTATTTTATTGTTATCAACCAGGGGTATCGGCCCAGAATCATTCTCCCTTTTGCAGAAATTTTCTTGTAGTTCCAATAGTGTTGAGAGTTAATTATTTAAAAACTTTCTCCCTGGTTCCTGTCTTTCCTTCTATTGTGAATCTTTTGTATAACAAAACTACGTCATCATAATCTCTTAAAACGTTGAACTATTTGAGTTCGGGTTCAAAAGCGTTGAATTTGACCTCGAGAGCACCTTACCAAAATTTCAAACAGTCAGTTTTCGCTGAAAATCTAACTTTCTAAATATCATGTAACTGTCTCTGCAAGGAGCCAGACAGTATTCATATCCTGTCTATATTTTTCGATTGAGCGTTTTTTTACGCCAGATTCCAGTCTACCAATGAGCAAACTTCATTCGTCTTCATTGCACTGATCCGCCGTAACCACAGACACATAAAATCTGGTCCCTTTATACAAACATCTGCGTGGTCGAGGATTTCTGTGGCAGGGGGAACTGTGCCAAACTGCGGTATCGACATTGGATGCCGAGATAGAGAGTGCAGAGAACACCTAGGCACATCAAAGCCTCAACTCCAAATAGCACCTAAACATCACTGTTTTGAAGCAAGCGATCGGATCTCACTGAGCAGTACATAAGTTTCCAGTAGTACCAGGTAGATGCGAGACGGAACTGTTCCGGCGTGGCATGATAAACATAGCGCTCGATGCCGTTTGCGGCCAGTGTTGACAAGTAGGAACAATAGGCGCAGAAGATGCTGCCAGTCGAGAGAAGGACACCGTGCTGGAGAAAACACATAGGGCAAATATGGACACAGGACTTACTCCGAGAGAGAAAGAGATCGGGTAGCGGAGACAGAGCTGCTGTAAAGAGGATGGCAGAAGCTCACAGGTCACAGCTGTGATTGAGAGGGTAAAGGTGAGAGCGATGCCAGTTATGAACCACCAGAAGAGATCGGGGTCGAGTAGGACACGCTAAATGAGTTTCTGAGAAAGTAAAAAGTGAGGCACACGCTCAATGTTTGTCATTCAGGTTTCGAAAATCAGTCAGATGATAAAGCATTCAACCTATTTTTTACCCAAACAGCCTCAGGACTTGTTATTGTATAGGACGGCAGGTTTGTACGGTTTTGGCCTTTAAAAAACTGAGGGTTTTCCCTATTTGATCATTAAACTCGGTAAATGAATTCGACTGGTCTGTACATAAGGTTACTAAACGGCACGTCAACGTAGCTTTTAATAAATCTGTTAAAATGCTGAACAGTTTAAATTGTGATACTTTTCTTAAGCGTCGGACAAAATCTTGTCCTGCTTTAATCCACCAGGTACTATGTGAACCTTGAATTGTCTATTTCCACCTCTTTTATAAGAGTTCTACTCGCAAAATCAAAACGTTCTTATTCCCCGAGTAAACGTCTAATTGCTCCCTGTCTGTGTAGCTGATGTCTGCTCTACGCACCAGGCAGTCACAAGCTTTCCTAATGAACTTGCCTGGTCAGGTATAGTGAAGTACATCCTGTGTGTTACGATGAAGTCGAAGATTTGAAAGGTCAAACAGAGTAGAGGAACTGCTGTTATCTGGAAGTCAAACAGATTTTTAGCTTTATAGTCAGCGTACGATGGACGTGATGTTCAGAAAGTGGACCACGGTGGTTGACCTCATTATGATCCTGAAATTCATATTTCAGGAGTGTTTTGAATGACTGTCTTCGCCAGACACGCAATATGCATCGATTTGAAAAATGAAAGTTAGTCAGCTGAAATGAATAGATACGTAATAGTTAGAATTAGAAAAAGCACTTTCTGCTTGAAAACATGAAAGAAATTGGTCGGTGGTAGACACAAATTTTCACAATTGCTTGCTTGTTCAGGCGGCTTCCATGGAAATGGGTCTCAGACAAACAGGGAGATTTATGATTTGTTGCAAGGTAAAAATGACCGCGGTGACATCGTAAAAACATGCGAGAGGTAGTCCCAATGATCATATGTAACTAGTGGAGAGAGGGAACAAAACAATGTTTTCCATACAAATCCACCTGGCTGTTTACGCCCCTTCCATCAGCAATAATAAAACTGTTGGAGCGCAAAAATAGCCGGGATATAATCCCTGAGCAGGCGGACCGCGTATCCAAGATAAACTTGTATGGGAAGGGGTGGTGCTGATCAGTGAAGCCGGAATACTGAATGCCGCGCAAGGAAATTGCACACATACACCTATAATAGACCATATTGGGACAGAGACATATGGGGATTGAATGCCTGAATGGAGAGCGGCTAAATGGAACTCACGGCGACTCCTAGCGTACAGGAAGTGACCGTTGCTATGCAAATAGGGCCACCGTTTGGAAAGGGGGACCTGTACGAGTGACAAACAAGAGGCTCCATAAGAGGACACGCTGTTGGCAGCCGTTGACCTCGGAGGTGGGGTCAATTACAGAAAAAAGAGCAACTTATTTCATGGAAACTGTAGAAACGTAAATACTTGGTTAAGCAGAAGTCTAACAAAAGTGTAAACGTAAAAAACACCAAACCTTTTCATCTAAACAAACAGATAACAGTCATAACGACCGTAAGGGTTGACAGCGCATTTAGAGTACGGGCTACATTTGCTTGTCTCCTAGTACCACAGACTTGGAAAGAGGTAACGGTATAGGAATGCTTAACCTGTGAGCCTGTTAAAACCAGAATGAGAAACAGAAGCAGACTCGTGAAGCCAGTAAAACAAGGATCGATTCTGAGGATTTGGAATAAAAAAATTATGCTCAGGGATATTGCAATTTTAGCTAGCGTCAAATAGACATAACCCAAATAGGATTAGAATGGTAAGATGACACCCAGATAAGCTATATTTTAGATAAGCAAAATGCCTGCACTAATTGAACTGTAAACGTTCATGGCAAATTGAATCCTCTTTTTTTAACTTATAAATACAACACTTTTCTAAATGCTGACTCGAATGTCTTCAGAAAGTTGGTTTTTTAATCAGAAAAAGCAAATAAATGGTTCAACTAAAGAAACATGACAATGTGAATACGGTTGGTATGAACAACTGACGCAACAAAAATATAGTAGTTAAGAATATGTAAGTATACATATTTCAAATCCCTAATAATAAATGGCGAAGCAGCACAACGAGTGCTTCGAGAGAATTTTTTCAATTTCATAAACAAAACACCTTAGGCATTAAAAACTGACTGTTTATTTGTTTTCCCTATCTAAATTGAATGTTCACTAGCTCCGCAGCTCCAAAAGTATACACCGATCAGTCATGGAACGGCGTCTTCAAACTCTTCTGACTTCTTCCATTGGTCAACAGCGTGGCATGCATAATTCGACACTTGTCGGATATTAATGGTCCCGCGCCGGCCATCGTTCTCCCGACAGGACCTTCATTCCCAGCGTTTCCGCTTTTCGTAGTCCCAGGGTGGTCTTTACCATTCTTCCATGAGTTTATCTTTAGTCTTTAAATGTCACAAAAAGCTTGGATCCTTCCTTGATTTGGTGGTTGCATAACCGGCATGCAAATCATGTCAATTCCCAGCAGTCCAAGAAAAAACTGCACTTTTGCAACGAGATCACTTCAATCAGAAGCGTGGATTCTTGGACACTTGTTGCACTGCTCCTCGTTATGCCTACACCCCGCTCAACAGAATTTCCGCCATTGATGCAAAACCTTTGCTTTGAAGGGTCATTCCAGGACAACGACGCCCCGACACTTTTTTGTCTTCCTGTCTCCTTTTCAAGAAGTTGCCATCCCTCCAACTTCTGTTAGAGTCTACAAAGCTCTCAAACTTTAAGAAAAAGGTTTGTTATGGAGGCTCATTTCCAACTCACCTATTCACCTACACAATGAATTATTAAGCTGCCACCTAGTGGACACATAAACACAGCACAACATCAGTCCAGTTTTGACAGCTTACCTGTCAACAGAGTAATTTGACATCTTGAACCCTTGTTTTTGAGTAATCCACTTCTTCGACCATGACTGATTTATCGTTTTCACTTATTTCCGTGTTTTGGTAAAAAAACGTAGTCTGTGTCTTTCCTTTTTTCCGCTAGGCGAAGAAACGAAAATATTACATATACCAGTAGCAAGATAAGTCGGGCCATCAAGATCAGAATTGAGCAATCCGGCTTAAGATATCTTGGCCAGGCTTGAAGTACAATTTTTTTCGATATGAAACTTAAGATGTCATCTGTACCACAGAAGAATTTGAGATAGTTTCAGTGTAGCAACTTGTTAAACAGAAAATACTACTTTTCAAAAGTCAATAAAAAGAGACTTCCGAGCTATATGTTGAGGTTCAGCAGAAAAATTAGTTCACAGAAAGACCCACGGTGTGTTTCATAAGAAGAGCAAGTTTTGTTCTCATGAGGAACCATGAAATAAGCTCAGCTGTTTGATGAAGTGATTCAAAGTAAACTCTCATTACTCACCGAGCACTTTGCTCATGGTCTCGATGAACAATTGGGCTGGGAAGTGGGTATAACACCTGTTCTTCGCTAAAATTAGAATCGTCTTTTTCCGGTCAAAGTTCTTCATTAACATGGTTTAGAAACCGTCTATTATGTTTCCGCAAGATATTTTTAGTGCAGACGCGCATACTTGACTGAGGGTAACAGTGCGCAAAAACTGTTAAGTGGATCACACTAAACTGTTAAGTGGATCACCCGCAAGCACGTGTAAATGGCGACAAGCCTCGACAGTTCAATAGTCTATTTGCACCAGAAGAGGTGTTGCAGGCTCTGGCTACTGTGTTGTCGAACACCTCTCTGAGCTGTTGGAGCCGACAGGCGCTGACTCGAGCGTCTCTGTCGTCTCAGCAGCATCCCCACTGCCTCTCAGCCCGTGTACACTGCCGTGTGCCGACTGCTTGTTCCCCAACTATTCCATCTGATCTCTCTTCCCTCGCTCTTCTCTCCACAACCTTGAAACACCCAAGACGCCATTGAAATCACATCTGAGCTCCATATGTCTTTGAGTCAAAGCACCCAGCGACCCTTGAGAACATCCTTCACCCTGCCTCCTTACCCCGTGAAACCGCGGACAAAGTTTAGACTGCTCTCGGAGATCTTGTCGCCGCTTTTACACTGTTACTGTTCAACTAAGTCTTTTTTCGCTTTCGGCTCTTCCCGGGAGAGAAGTGAAGATATTTTTTGTTTGCTCTAGGAGCTTCCTAGAGGTCAAAAAGCTTTTCTGTCTACTGGAGCTTGCAAGAAAACTTTCCAAACACCTCGAACTTGTGAAAACTTGGGGATGGTGTGTTGTTACTGCCGGTTACTCACAATTTCTGGCAGTTCTGATGAGCATAATAGTGTTTCCGGGGAGCTTTCTCTCTTGGGGATAAAGGCAGCTGACTGCTCCGAAGTACCGCTGACCCGTATTGGTTTACAGCAGCAGATTCCCTAGCAGACACAATACATATGTGTTGCGCGCCTTCCGGGCAAATTATCTTCTACCTGCGATTTCAAGAAGAGAGAGGCGATCTGCGGCTACTATGTTCTGTTATTTTCCCGATCTTTCAGCTTTGAACACGCGTTTCTTTCCTCTACTAATCCCCAGTTTAAACCAAGACAACACGGAAATCATCAGGACAGGTGTGTGTCGTCTTGATCCTCACCTGCTTGTACTTAATCAGCGTAATCCGGCTGCGGCAATTGAGAGAGACGGCACAACTATCAGTCGGAAGGAAGTGCGCGCTAATTGGGCGCAGCCAGATCTCCCATAGAGACGACGAGGAGGCATTGTTTCTGATCCCTGTCGTGGCGCCTATGGCGTCTCCCTATCGTTTGACGTGAGCACATCGATTGTTGGCTACGAGAGTCGGCCAGTTGCACCCATTATTCGCACTGGACACTGGCCGGATCCACAACCCCTGCCGGATGGCTGCCTTCTGCGCTAATTTTGGCAGTCGGGTCTAGTAGCTTCTCAAAGTTGACTCATTTTCTTCAAAACGATGACGCTTTTTTTTTCGCTTTTTCGCTCGCCTAATCCGTGGTTGATGCAGAAAGCATCAAGCCAAATACCACTTCTCCAGTGTTTGTTTTTCTCTCGTCCACGTAATTTGATGAACTCATTCGTTGCGCTAATACGTGATGTTCAGCAAAATCCAAACCTTAACATTTGTAGACTCTTTACCCAGTAGATCGTTGCAAAACTTGCGCGAGTTTTTTTTTCATAAAAGGGGGAACTCCCGCCGCTCTTGTCAAGACTTGTCTTATTGTGGACATCCACTTATTTTTTCCCATCACTGCTTGTCAGAAAAGTTTTTATCTCGGTTAACAACATCCCAGATGACTGCAGAACTTCCAAAGTCTTCTCAGATTTCTTATCGCCAGCCAAAAATGCTTTTTGCAATGTTTTGTTATTGTTATGTTAGGCCACCCCGCGTAGCTGATTGAGAAATAGAGCGGGACCAAAGAGTGCAAAACGCTGAGATTTAAGATATCGCGTTCCGAGAGAGCTCCCGGGCGGTGATCGGTGCCAGTGAGTCCGCCACCCAATCCCCCCTGGGGGCGGAATCGCCTGCCCAACCTCCAGTACAAAGCCTTGACGTGAAATCATTCTTTGCTAAGTACACGTAGAGGGGGCTTCTGTTCCTAACTTTTCCATTAGCCTCCAACTCTTTTGCAAATTCTCAATTCTTTTGCAAATCCCCGACTTGGAGAGGGTCAGATTAAATTTCCTATTACGGTGTGTGCTTCGTGTGTAAATTTAGTTATTTTGGTTTACTCATCCCGAATTTCGCAGAAAAAATAGCTTAGACTGGTCGAATAAACTCTTTTTTGATGGACAACTGCTTGCAGTCTCTTAGGAAATATTTTTGAACTTCCTGACACCCTGTTGCCTCATTTTACTTCTAATCGTGTTCCCGTCCATCAGTTCCTTCTCACCTAATTAGTCGCTACCCTCTTCCTGCTATATCTGTCTCCAAATTGCCCAAAATTCCAGGTATGTCTCGTTGAGATGACGTCATCAAGTGAAGGGGAGATTCTGCAGGTATCGCAGATCATCCGCGAGCGGTGGAAGATTGTAAGTTCTTCACATTTTCTGAGAATATATTGAATGTGGTTAGCATTGATTGTGGCTCAGTCAACAATCACAGTGGCCACCATTCATCAATCCAATCCCTCTCCCCGGAGACGAAACATCTAAGCTTAGCGAAATGTATATCGATGTGATAAAACTCGACACGTTAAAACTTTTTCCCACTCAAGAAATCTAGACTTTCGTCTTCGAAGAGGTCATTGTGTTATCTGAACCCTCGTGGTGGCAGTAAATAATGTAGGAACACGTGTGCAACGTTCAGTCAGAACCAGCGGAGGAAAAGGAAACATTCTAGTGGCACGCATGCAAAAACAAGTCGCATTGTGTATAAATCGCATTGAAGAGGGATTTTATTGTTCCGCCGATGACGAAATGGAATCACTTTATCTCATTTTCAGAAGTCAAAGATTGGCGGAGGAGGTTTCGGTGAAATTTATGAAGCAATAGACGTACAAAACCACAATGAACGGGTCGCTATCAAGGTGGAGTCGAGTAAGGCGACAAAACAGGTGCTCAAAATGGAAGTTGCTGTGCTGAGGAGGCTGCAAGGTAAGTTTTATCCTTTTAGTAGGTACCTTAATTTCTGTGACAAAATGACACAAATAGTTTTTGTCAATCTGCCAAGTGTCTATTCTGACACTATCAATGTGTCCATCCCCTACCGGGTCCATGTGAGCCTTTTTTGTGCTAAACTTTTTATGTAAACATGACAATCGCTTATTCCACCGCTTGACCAAACCATGTTTTTGATCATTTCAACTCGTATTTTTATTCTTGTAAGCAAAATATTATTATGTCTGCCATGCTGTTGGTCTTGTTAGCCGTGTCACAGATAAAAATAACGAAAGCACCTCAATAGTATAAATTTCAGGTAAACAACATGCGTGTAAATTCTACGGGTGTGGACGAAACGACAAGTTCAATTACTTGGTCATGAGTCTCCAGGGCAAGAACCTTGCTGATCTTCGGCGAGAGGTAGCATATCTTTTTTGGTTGCCCAATGTAGAATTCTAGGCTCCAAAACAATGCTTTTCTCTAAGCACGGCCGTTCGGATAGGAACCCAAATTCTCAACGCTATCCGAGAAATCCATTCTATTGGCTTCCTTCACAGAGACATCAAGCCGGTTTGTTGCATCTGCTCAGGTGTCAATAGATGTTTGCTCTTACAGTCGAACTTCGCAATGGGTAGAACGACACAAACCATGAGACGGGTGTACATGCTGGATTTCGGTCTAGCCAGACAGTATCTAAATGCGAAGGGAGACATCCGGAGTCCACGTTCCGCTGCGGGGTTCCGTGGTACTGTCCGCTATGCGGCTGTCAGTGCTCACAAGAACAAGGAAATGGGAAGGCAGGACGATTTATGGTCGCTGTTCTACATGTTGACCGAGTTCCTGCAAGGTCAGCTGCCATGGAGAAAAATCAAGGACAAGGATGAGGTGCTTGGAAAGCTGATATTGAGTATGTGTCTTTTGATTCAGGTCGGTAGAATGAAAGACGACGTCGATCTTAATGTACTATTGGAAGGATGCCCAGTAGAACTTCATCATTTTGCCGCTCATTTGAAGTGCTTGGGATATCCAGATCAGCCCGACTATGATCTTTTAGAAGGTCTTCTCACTCAGGTAACGTAACCTTACCCTCGTATCTCTGTCTCTCTGTTACGTTGTCGCTTTGTCTTTCCATGGCAAACACATATTTTGCAGATTATGAACCGTAACACGCTCTGCTGGGATGATCCCTATGACTGGGAGCTCGGCTATGAAAACCTGTCTGGAAAGCCAAGAACAAACGGCAACAACTCATCCAGACTCAAGTCCCACACCACAGCCGTCATTCGTGACCAGAGAAATGAGGAGAAAAACAGGGCGCTCGATACACAGGTGAGATTAACTGTTTACCTTCAGATAATGATTCTTTAGGCTCCTATCACAATGGGTGAAGATGAGGACGAACAAACGAACGGCCAGTGTCCTCAAATTGGATTTGGTGAATCTGGACATGAGAAAGTTGACAAGCCAAAGTACAAGAGACACGAATTTATGAAGTGAGCTCCTTTGTTAATTTCTCAAAGAACAAGTTTCAGACCAAAGTATGGAACTATCAATCTCGATGTCATAGACGCCGTCAATGCTCGTCTTGCTGCAGTGGATGCGGAGGACGCGAATGAGAATCATGACGTCGAAGCAAACTTCAATCTTCCATGCTCTGCTCTGCGTCCCCAGACCACAGTCGAATCCAGCATTTCGCTTCGAAAACCCAAATCAGGGACGGATAAGACTAGAAGCAACAAGTCTGTGACGGTTTCCATCAACCGCGGTCCGAAGAAGAAACTTACTTCGATGAACACTGTGGATACGTATGCGCTTGCTGACGATGTTTCAGCCACAAATCCAAGAACAGCTTATACGATGCACAGCAAATGGGCTGGAGGTGAGAATCCCTACCACGCAAGCATCAAAGTACCAATGTGCACAACAAAACAGGAATGTTATAGATTTGAAAAGTAAGGAAAATGTTTAGTCGGGCAAGGAGAATTCAGGACTACTTAAACGGAACGGGCGACGATTTAGAAACTGAATAGTTGGTGAGAGGGTACGGGTAAGATTCTATGACAGCTAACTTAGTACGGATAAGATAGTATGGGGTGAAAACTTAACCATCTCGTGAGCCGTTACGGATGAGAATGTTTCAGGCTATCAAGAGGGTTGAGGATGTCTAAGAGCACGCTAATCGCGTATAGTAATAATCAAGGATATTATAGATACTGATTAAATTTTAATAGACAGCGTTTGTGACCTATCAAAAACTGTTTCTTTGTAGCAAATGCTCTGGAGACTACCTCTCCTGGACAATCCCGAGAACCATGGTATGATTTGCTTAGCTTTATCACTCACAAAAAGTGTCTAAGAGCACGCTAATAGCGTATAGTAATGCCTTTAATTGCTACTTCAGCGAGGCATACTTGGCGAAACAGAATTTGATCAAAAACTATTTTTCAGGTTCCTTCGAGTTCTCCGGCGACGACTTTGTGGATAATGGCATGGAGGACCTGCCTGATCGTTACGAGCAGCAGCGACGTTCGGACAATCAGCATCTCACTCCTTTCTGTAAGTCTGCCATGCTTGACCTCTTCTATCTTTCTGTTTTGTAGCTTCTACTGGTAGAACTTCTTTGCTATCTCCTCCAAGATCTGATAATACCTCTCCGGCTTTAACTTCCTCCTCTCCTGTCGCTGCATTGATGTCTCCTTTAGTAAATAGACGATTATCTCGACAGGACAAGGAACGACCTCTCATGCAGAGGACTCACTCCTGCGGTGCTCAACAGAGCAATTCACTCATCAGTCATTTCAAGGGTCTTATCAATGTTGGTTTTTATGACCTGCTCTGTTACCTAACCCATTTTAGTCTTTCAATAACCTCGGGTGCGGCGGACGTCTTTCACGCGGGATTTCAATGGACGAATCTTCACGTCAGCCAGACAGAGACAATAGTTTCGGCGGAGCCTCTATGCCCATCGGAACGGGAATGAGAAGCAGTTCCTCGGCAGCTAGGATCTCGCCAGCTGTGACTACGAAAGTCGTTGCCAGGGTCAGTGTTCCTCCTGATGCCGATCAAGAGAAAGAACAGCGCCGACAGAGACGGCTCAGACGGCGCAGCATAGAATCTCATGTAATCCTAGAAGCTTTCTGCCTAACGCAACTGCTTTCTTTCAGCTGCCCATGTCGCCGGCACAAGATGCACCTCTTTCTCCGAGAGTTGTCCAGCGTTCTGTAATTCATTCGCCGGCAGATGTCGTCAAACTACGAGATAATGGACTCGATGAAGAGCTGCGCATCCCTTTAGAAGATAACAACAAACCACTGTTGTTCTACAAGTATTTCCGATGATCTTTCGCTTGAACTAAGTCGTTTTTTTTTTAGAAGAAAACGATATCAATTTCTCAATTTCCCGAGGGCGTCCTCCAAGTCTTGATGGTTCTTCATACTCTACTCCAGAGGCCAATGTTTCACGTGTACTGCCCAATTGCTCCAAATTTTATCAGTTTTTCATGCTCATTGCCGTAGAGAAAATAAAGCTCAGGTGTCATTGAAATCAGTGTATCCTTTGAAAATCCACCAACACGTGGGCTTACTTACTTACTAGAAACTCGACATTCATTTGGGAAGAAGCTAGAACCTACCTACACCACTGGCCTCTCCATGGTTTTACTCTTCAGTCGTATATTTCCTGAAAAAGTGTAATGGTCGGGTTAACGCAAAACACAATCAAGATATAAGAACACTATTCATATTGTCCAACTTTTTAATCTGTTTTGTGTTTTATCAGGACTCTACAAAGAGTTCACCATTGTCAGCTTTCGACGCGGCCTAGCTTGTTTTTGTAAATGAGAATAAAAACAGTAAAGAAACATTCATTGCAAAAGTCTCGGCAATACTGACAATTCACTTTTACCTTACAAGAAAACATACCCAGCAAGAAAAAAAGTTGCTAGAAAGGAGGAGAGGACAACCTTCATCAGCGGGTCTCTTTTTTTTTACATCCTGATGTACAAACAGAGTTAGATAGAATAGATGAAATGTTACACGGGGGAGGGGGAGAGGCTGGGTTCTTTTCGATTATTTACTGTAATACACGCGATAGTAGAGCGTCTTTGAGCGCCAGAGAGAGTAGGAGTTGTCGAATTTGAGAAGATAAACACCGCGGCCCGGATAGACGTGGCTACCGGCATATACCTGAAAAACAGTGCAGCTACACGATCAGAGATGAGTCAACAAACCTCCTCATGACAGTCGCGGCGGTACGTGGGAATGATCTCATCCATCCGCGGCTTGCTAGGATCACGGGCTCGTCGTTGAGGAGTACCGGACTCGACATCGTTGCCGTTGATCGGAGTAGGAACTCCTTCCTCTTGTCCTTCTTCGTACTCGTCCTCCTCGTCGGATTCACTCACATGAATAGACACCTGCAATTGTTTGTTTTACAATAATTTAACTTTTAGTGCACTTCCCACTAAACTTTAAGCTAGTTTTGTTGATACTGTTGCCGAAGATAGTAAACTTAATTATACTATTCTGCTTGGCGAAAGTTTGAAGACATAGGACGATCGTTAACAGGCATTGTGCTCAAAATTAGCAAATGAAGAAAGTGGTAAGTGTTCGGACGTTAAATAACTTAGTGTAAATCACTAACCACTTGTTCACATTACTGATATTCCTCGTGTTTCGTGCTTTTTGGAAGTTAAAACGTATCATACTTTTACCTGATTACTGTCAGCGATAGTCCACTCGAAGTATACACCAAATCCGATGTCATAGTGATCCGTGGCAAACTCCCAGAAGAGACAAGTACCGTCCTCATGAGTAGGAACTCGAATCTAAACGTCAGAATGATTAAAAAAAACTTATAAAACTACCGTTACAGTCTCTCCATGCCCCACTTTAATTTGACCTTCGTTTCCTTCCTTCTTGATCGTGTTCTTGAACTCTTGAATATCCTTTCTATTCCACAGCGATGCTGGTGCAATAGCCGGGTTGGCTGAAACAATGACTTTCTGTGATGTCAAAGATGTTGCTCATGCCGCTTTTCGACAATTCGGAAACATTTTATCGATCCCTCCAGAAATGAAGGAAAGCTTCTCCCTCGTGATATTTCAATACATAAGCATCAGTTGCTCTCAATTGTTTTGCTTGCCAAGATAGCCTTTACACAATATCCACCATGCTAGCCGAGAAAAAGACATGCTTGGGTGGCCAAGAGAGAATTACACAAGCGGAGACTCGTTCAATATCATATAGTAAAAAAGCTTTTCTCGAGCATGAAAATGTCAGCCCAGTAGTTGCCATATGAAGAGTTGTGGCAAAATTGGTACGAAACACGCAAAAACCCACAGTGACAGAAGAGTCCCATCTGGGCGTGAATTGAAGACACTTAAAAGTTTTAGTTTCCCAAATGCGTACGGCAAAACGGTGGCTGTCAGAGACAGACTTACAGGGCAAATCATCGCCAGGCTCTTCGTCCGAAACGTCACTGTCGTCGTCCTGTTGACGACGCTCATCGGCTGTTAGTTCCTTCCTCTCGCTGTCCGGAGCGGCAGCTTCAGCTTGCTGGGCGTAGACTTGAGCCATGTATTGTTGATAATGTTGCTCCTGTAGCTGACGAATCAAGGCTTCTTGCTGAAAAGTTAAATGAACTGTGATTCTAAGCAAACGTGTGGCTTTCATAACCTCAGGCTCACACTATGTATATGTTTGTCCCCGTCAACCAATTTACCTCTGTCAACCTCTCAGATCTTTTTCCCCTCACAGCCTACTGGATCTCCCGAAGCAGTAACATTTCGAAGTTTGATCATCGCAAAATTCATTCATTCTATGTTTCCCTTTCGAGAAGTGACACATCAGCAACGCCATAAAGTTCTTCTCGCATGTCTCGGACGGTTTCATTTTCATAGCATCCATTACATTAATCCTATCGATATGGTTAAGCATCCCACCAACCGTATTGTTTGGATATTCTCAGGATTACTGGAGGTCAAAACAACTAGATCTTTTGTCACGAGCGGTCAGCAGGCAATCAGCTGTTTGGAAGGGACACTTTGGATCACAGTTAGCTCACGAGCCACCACACTTTACAGCAACCAAACTCTCGCGCAAGAGCCTTCCCGCATCCGCTTTCAACTCTCGAGCAATCAATTCAACCGAACTATTTCAAACCGTTGAGTCCGGTTCCTTATAAGCATGATGGACATAGCCAAATATTTTGCTCCAAGAGCTCAGAGAAGCTGGATTTGTATACAGAGCCACAGCCTATGCTATTTCAAGTCCTTGTTTACTACCGTTTTCAAGACTGTCAGAATTCCTCGATCATTCTAACAATTGTCTAACATACTTCTTGATATGCACCATAATTTCAGAGACACTCATGCGATGACAACCGTCGAGTCGCTGAACGCTGACGTTCTCTCCCAAATCTTTCTCAACCTTGACTTCCTGGAGAGGGTGAAGATCGAGGAAGTGTGCAGGACATGGTATCATGTTCTACAGGTATTTTTCACCGAATATTGCGAAACTTTTGCATTTCAGCAACAGTCCTGTTTCAAGGACATGGTTGCCCTCAATGTGGCGGACTTCCTTTGCAGCTCCAGCACTGAATACTACCAGCAGGCTTGTTTCTTTCAAAGTTGTAGAACGAGATGGTACAGGAGTCACTTAGTTTTGGGCCGACAGTTCTTGGTGTGGTGGAGAGGTGTGGAGTTTATGTAAAGGACATGACGTTTGGTCAACGGTGGCTGAAGATTTCTCAGCAGATCATGGATTGTATTGCTGTGTAAGTTAATAGAAGTTGCTTTGAAAGCAGATGTAGAAACTGTCATCGTCTCCGGGCAATCGATCTCGGCGCCGTTATTCTCAACGCTGACATTTCTCCGCTCCTTGAGAAGGTCGCTCCAATTCTCGAGGAATTTTCGCTAGAAGACACTAGCTGGGTTGAGAATGAACACGCTGAGAAGGTAAAAAATGACCCCAGCAAAAATGAGTTTTTAGGTCCAACACTATTTCAAGAAGATGACCAATCTGAAAAGATTGAACCTGCACTCGGCCATGTTTGAACTGACGCATCTCGATGAGCTGCTCGGAAATTTGAAGTAATATCCGCCCCCGTCTAAGACAATATTAGTTGATTAAGGTTTGTGGATATTGGCGGGGCGCGTCCGTTCTCAAGCGACGTCTTTGTCCGTTTTTTGACCAATCAAAGAAGCCTCGAGGAGTTGTTGTTGGCCCCGCTCCCTGTTGTGAATACGGATATCTTGACAGCTATGGGCCAGCTGTCTCAGCTGAAGAAGCTGAGCATCGGATACAGTGACCAAACTCAACATGACTATACAGCCCTGATGGGCTTGACAACTTTGACTTCACTCCACATGCAGGTACTGTAAGAGTACAAGGCATACTAATTGCAAAATCAGAACTTGCTCGGAATTAATGAGCTTACCTTGCGGCTCCTACTTGCGAGCATGACTAAGCTGGAAACGCTCTCAATTAAAAACTGCAAGAACATCCATGACTACAGTTCTCTGGGATCGTGTAGCACTCTTACCTCTCTCGAAATTACGGATACTATGCAATTTGCCGACGAAGACTATCTTGTTCTCTGTACCTACGGCAAGTTGAAGAAACTTGCATTGGTCAACTGCTTTAACCTATCCACCCGAGGCGTCAACATCGCATCTACCAGGTGTCAGCTGAGAGAGGTACGCGCCTGCCTAATGATCAACAAATATCTAGAACTACAGCTGGTAGTAAACAGATGTGCTCATGTGAACGATGAAATGATGTACATGTTGGCTTCGACACAGCGAGAATTGGAGAGTATCTCTCTTCAGGGCTGCTCAGGCGTCACGAGGTAATAATACCCACATCCTACACATGTTCATGTTATAGCAAAGGAGTTTCCGCTCTGGCGTGGCTGAGAAATGTGCTCCTACTGAGAGAGATCGACGTCTCCAAGAACAGAAATGTTGACGATACCGTAGTCTTGAGCCTGCATAATGCCCTCACAATGGCCTATCGTCGCGACAACACGAAGAAGTACGGCTTTGAGGACGACGACGTCTGCTGTGAGAAAGTGGAGCCGAGAGTGAAAAAAACCTATTTTTCGAATGATCGAAAGTTTCAGAAGCTTCTGATGTACATAACACACACGAGTATTACTCCCCGGGTAGAAGACCAAGTGAGCGATTTGATTACACTTTGCTAACTTATTTACAAATTAATAAATTATTCTATTTTGATTGAAAAAGTACCCACCTGCTCAGGTTCTTGAGGGAACTGTTGCTGGGCGTAGGCGCTGAATTGATGATACGTCTGAGCGTTCAAAGCAGCCTGGATCTGTTTCCTTTGTGCCTCGAAAACTTCCCAGTTCGGTTGCTGAACTTGTGTTCGACTCGAGAGCTCCTTCAACTCAGCACTTTCGGGCTGAGAGGCACTGAAAAATGCGTTTTTCTTACAGAAATGTCTGAGCTTATTAAAATTATACAAAGTGTGAGCAGGAGTCTCATTCGCACAGGAGCACGAATCAACTATGAGGATCGATGCGACGCAGCGAGGCTGTTTTGGCTAGAAGAGTGAGGAGGGGAACATTACTCTACGTCCGTTGCCTGCCAGGAAGCTAGACGTTCGCTTGCCTACAGTAACCTTGAGCAGATAACCGGAAAGGCGGATCAGCAGGAATAATGATTAGCTTGGTAACTTGACATTCAGCTCTCTTTTCAGAGTCATCATGTAGTACTAAGAAAATGTGCTGAGTACTACAGCGCGACGTGTGAATATGACATAATTTATGCGCAAGAATTTAAAAAAGACATGCGTTGTTATCCATTTCAGGCGTTTGGAAACTATATTTGTTTTGACAAACGCTTAACAAGAAGTTTGACTTTGCTCTCTTGTCCGATTGAAAAAAAGTGCTTATAAACATGGATAGTAAAACAAAACTTTCTATGTTCAAGGTATCTATCAGTCAGCTAGTGTTCCGCTTTCTCATGTAACAATATTTTTGGCGCCAAAATGCCAGAAGATGAGTGATCTACCATAGACCAAACGTTCTTTCATTGAATGAGGAGATCATCCTGCAACATTAAATAAAACACACTCACCCAACTGGCTCGACAGCATCTGCAATGAAGTTTTTGAATGGAGGACAGACACGGTCGATCATGAAGACAAAAGAAGCCATGGCTTCGTCCTTTGACAGTGCTCCCAAATTTTGCCAAGATTTTCTGAAAAAGGCGTTTTTGCTGCGAGTCAGTTTA
Organism: Oscheius sp. JU75; assembly: GCA_037178855.1. Classification (NCBI taxonomy): domain Eukaryota; kingdom Metazoa; phylum Nematoda; class Chromadorea; order Rhabditida; family Rhabditidae; genus Oscheius; species Oscheius sp. JU75. Next base: position 8,432,922 of record JASJZC010000007.1, read on the forward strand.
GCTCAATGGTTCGAAGACCTAATTGCGCAGCCTAACGAGACCCTCGGGTGGGCTCTGATTAAAACAACAGAGTTTTGAGAAGAAAACTTGGAACAAGAAAAGAAGGAGATTCCAGTGTGAAGGCGTTTGAAATTGAATGAAGTCTGTTAGTTTAGTTGTTGAGCGAAGCCATGATGAGAGGAGCAAATTCAATCAGCGCGCCACAATTCTCTCTCCTTATGTGGTCCATACTATTCGGACCAACTTCTTTGAATTCATCAGGAAAGGTGCGAAATAGGCGAACATTTACATACTGGGCTCGTGCGTAACGGAGGAATTCGAAAAAGTCGCGTATGTTGGCTGCATAACGGGAACGGGATAGTCAGAGCTGAGAAACCAGAAAAGCGTTCTACATGGTCTCTCAGAGTGGGCTACACAACCTAATTTTCTCAACAAAGTCCTCCTGCTAATGGCTTCTGCCAACAAGGGACGTCTTCACACAATCTCATTTCTTTTCGTGGAGATGAAGAAGGCGGATGGGGTGACAGAAAAATTGGGCGCGAGAGAGTGTTTCGATAAAACTCAAAACCAAGATGGAACGGATGCGATTTATCAAGTTATCCACCGGGAATTCCTCACATCACACGTTGACGCCTCTCTTCATATTGAGAGAGAGAGAGATGAGAGGCAAATGAATCGATCCGGATGAGAACACATCAGTGAGCTTATCATGTCGTCTGGTATAACAAAAATTTTCTATCAAGCAGAAACAAGTGCACTCTCCCTCTAGAAGCTGACAAGATTTGGAGCCAGAGGCCAAATGCGGAAGACATGGTCGGTAACGAAAAGAGGATCTTGAAAGACAGTAATATGATCAGTAGTTTAAACCTTCTTTTCAGACCACGCTATTTTAAGCTTCTAGGCTAAAATGAGAAATAGCGAACATGTCTGTTTAGAAGTTTGGGAATCCATACGAATTACCTGTCTTTTGTTCTACCATACAACCAGAGCGTAACTGTCTCTTATGACATTGTTTGTTTTGATTCTATTGCAAGCCGTATTACCTAACTTCGAAATGTGTCATGCAAAAGGTCTTCTAATTTGCCGAAAACAAGTGTCAAAACGCAACTGACATTGATTTGAAGCTTTTCGGATGGGCTGGAGACTTTGGGAGGTAAGAAGAAAGAGAAGAGTGACAGAGACAAAGTGAAGAAGAGATAATGCGGGAAGAGGCTCTAAGAAGAAGTCAAGAGACGCCGCCGGGACCACTCAGCTTATTAAGAGCATTGTGTCAAAACGGATAATCTGGCCAGGGAAGCCTTTTCAGCCTAAGGAACCTACGCCGTGATAATCTTCTATGAGTCTTCAAGCACGTTTTTTCCCCTCTCTCTCTCTCTCTTCAAGAAGGAATGAATTGGCGTTCCGAAAATAATCCCTGTGGACTAGCTCCACGAGAAATAATGACATATGCGAACATGGAATACTAATCCAACAGACGCCAGGAGCCGTGGGATGATGGCTAGAAGGATCAAAATTAGGTAGAGTCATTTTGGACGACGACCGCGTTGAATAGACATGACATTCTATGGGAAGAGAGAGAGAGAGAGAGAGCGGGAGGAGAAGGGGCCGCTATTCCGACAAAATATGACCAATATCTACTCGACAAAAGACAATAGTGATGGCTATTAGACTGCCAGTTATCGACATATGCGTGCAAGTGAGCTTATGGTGTTCGTCTGTGATCAAACAATTGCAAAATTAATGAGCCTGAGTTGCTCTCGAGCTCGTAATTCAGTTTGCAATAATGAACCGACCATTGGTTGAGACAAACTACTGTTCTGGTCGATTCTGAGAATACTGTTTTCCGAGAAAAGCCTTGTGCAGAGCACGTGTGGTGCAACCTTGCCAAATAGTAACATCTCGCGGTATTTTAGACTTTGTAGTTAGTAAAATGTATAAGACGATAAGTGTGCCATTCTACTTTTTGTTTCAGCGAACAAAACCGACATGTCAAGATCTGTCAGACGACAAATTGGTGACAGTGTTACAGAGACTGCAAGAAACTGGCTCGTGATACGAATGATTTGACAGGGATCGACTGGATCAGGATAGCATAAAATAGAGTCACAGGCAATATGACAAAGATGAAATACTAAGTCTTTCAATTGTCAATAGTACAATAACTGTTAAACAAAAATTATTCTTTGAAAGCTCAGCTTAAGAAGGCTTTTCTTATGTTGATATTGGAACGAAACGGTTTTGGCAGGATGCTTTTTTTTATTCCAAGCGTCCATGCACAATGTGGAGCAGGAAATTGTAAGTATTTTCGTTCTATGCTTCTTGGAAATTTTGCTAAAGTGCTCGTAAACATGTTTCGAATCTTAGTCAATGACTTGTAGAACTTAAGAGGTGTTAAATTAACCTTTTCTCGTTTGCTATCGCAGAAGTCATCTAAAAATGACAAAACTTTCCTTTGATAGCAAAACTTTATGCAACACTTGGTCAGAAGACCTTATTGCCTGGGGTTTTGTGTGATAAAGTGAGACAAAACATTGCATAACAGAAGCTATAAACGCAGCGTGCGGTTTTTGGAGCCGCCGTCTACTGCTTTTCCCTCTTATGTCACCCAAAGCTCATCCTTCTCAGATCAAAATAAGAAGAAAAGACACAAGAAATTACTTACGTGATGTCGGATCCCATAAAGTCGAACCATCCCGCCGATTCGGAGCTCTCTCCATAGGCACCCTGCTTGACCTAGGGTATCGATAGTATCTCCGTTTGAGCAACAATCTACCTGTTTGGCCAGAGCCATCAGTTTGACACGGTCGTCGTATGAAATGGTCATGTCTCCCGCTCTTTCGGTATCTAAAGTTCCATAAAATCCAAGGAAAACGAGGAAAAGTTACCTTTGTAGAACTTGACGGCCTTTTTGTAGCAGGCGTCCAGCGGAAGACCAAATTCACTCTCTACAAGTTGAAGTTCTGTCAGCTTGACATGGTTGTTGTTGGCAAACTCGTCTGCCGACATCTCTGGAAACTCGAAAAAAAATAGATCTATTGCCCTATTTTTGCAAAGTCTAAATTACCCTTGTTTTCGCGGCTCACTTTGTTAATAATAATTGTCCCCTTTTTGTCAAATATTAAAAGAATATTTATTGATCAAAGCTTATTAGTAGCAAAAAATGCTTAACAACTATTTTTCATAGTGTAGTAGTGCCAATACGTACCACAGTTTCGTGCTGACGTGCAAAGTTCCCACTCTTTGCTTGGACTTTCTTATGGGTTTCATGAGCTCAGATGCACGTTTTGACATGTCTGAGAGCTCAAAACATTATTTTAACATATTCTATCCATTTGCAATCAGAAGTGACCCCAAAACAAAATTTGTAAATTCTAGCCAAAGTATGGGGTCAATCTGATAGGTAGATGTGAGAAGCCAGCCTGGGTCACAACTATCGGGAGACATCGACTCGATTTTGAAGTATGATTTATTTTCAAATATTTTATTTCCTGACCTATTAATCCCAAACTTTTTTTCTAGCATATTCTAGGCGGTTAAAACTTTGGGACAAAGTTTGAGAACAATTGGATAGACCGGAGCCGAGAAAAAACGATTTTCAATTTTCAAGCGCGCGCACCAAACCAACGCAAAATCAAACCACCGCGTAGCGCTACGTGCAAATTTATAGGAAGTTATAAGCAGATGAGACAGAAACTGCGGAAATCGAAAAATAACAAAATAAATTCTTCCGGATAGGATTAAAATTCATAATTCAAATAAGGCCGTTTATGCTACGTCAAATTAAAGGAAAGGTTCTTGGTGACACGGCGGGCATTACCGTATGGACTGTCCACAGCCGGGCACGAATACCGCCGCCACGCTTCGAAGTATGTTGCGATGGGAAACTGCTAAGAAAAGGTCGAACTCTTGGTGGAAAATGTTTATGCATTAAGCACAAAGCTTCAATATTACAAGAATGCAGAAAGTTATAGGACACTCGGAAAAACTAAAATTAGAAGCATCTACAGTACGCATTACATAGATATTCACAGGGTGGTAGCAGCTCTTATACGTTATACATATTACACAGAGAGTCACAGGACAGTATTCAGTTTTTCTGCAAATGGGGAGCAGTAGGTGGATTGTTGATCAGCACCCGAATGTGCTGGTCAATGTACGGAGCAAGATGCTGGGCAACTTGGTCGACTGTAATCAATGCTGTCTGGGCAGATGTGCCGGGTTGTTGAGCCTGAAAAAGACAATTCCAAATCTGTATTGATATACATACCCTGACTTTCAGACAAGCCTCACCCGTACTACCTCGACATAGATTGAAGTCCTCTGTACCCGGTATTTCTACCCCCTGTATCTCTATCTGTTTATCCAGATAAATTCGCAACAAGGCTCGCCTCATACCGTATTTCAACGGCTTATATATTATGAAACGTAGTTGGAAAATAAAACTTACATGATTCTCTGCATTTAGATCCAAGGCTTCCTCGATTTCGTTCTTTGCAGCCTCCAATTGCTCCCTAGAAACTGTTTTTTTATTATCATGCACAAAACTTGCAAAGACATGTTGTTCTGAACTTTCTGAGCCAGATTTACTACTTCTGGATGGAACTGGGAATTCTGTCTGGCTGGAAGTCCTGCTTTTACCGTATATGCTAAGGGCTCACCAATTTTCCGTTTGTGAACCTTTGCCAACATTTTCCTGAGCACCATGCTCCTGGCCCGTTTCTTCTTCGGACTTTCAATGGTGGCTAGAGCAGCATTCCTATTTTCTGGGTTGGGACGACTATTCACCATCTTAGCACAATTTTAATAAAATCTCAATAGTTACTTACAGATAAGAACTGCATCTGGGCCATTCCAGCGGCTCTTCGCAATTTATCGCTCATGTCTGAAAACTATTCGACATTAACAATCGCAAAATGTCCGTGTAACAAAGGTAAAAACCTCATTATAAGTAATAGAAATCCAGAAAAAGCAACAACTTTTATTACGCTGGAAACCGTTGATAACCGGTAGAATACCGACGACAAGAAAAAGCAACAAGTACACGCTATACTACACGTCGACTCGACATGGAACTTTCAGTTCCGAATTTCATCGGCACAGGTCGGAACTTCAGCGTCGGCGGCGGCGGCCTTCTTGGCGGCTTCGGCGGCCAGGCGCTCATCGCGTTCCTTCTCCAGCTGTTCGCGCGTCTTCTGACCCCGCATCTTCTCGGCACACCAGGCCAGAATCTCTTCTTTGCCCCATACATTGGGAGTTGTGGCCTTGTAGACCTCCCAGACCCTGTTGCTGAAGTACACGATGAGGTCGTTGCACTGAAAATGGTCTATTTTCGATAGCGGAAAAACTCAAACATCTTCCTCAGTGTGGCACTTCCTGTGGTTACTGATGGGTTCGGTCAAGTACTTTTCCTCCTTCTCGATGTAGTCCCTGAAAGTCGTAGTGAAACAGCTTAAATCACAGTCATACTTTGGAAGCTCTCCACGAGAAACCTTCTCTTTAAGCTCACGAAGACGAAGGTAGCGGAGATGAATCAAGTCCTCCTCGATTCCTCGATGCATAGCGAGAAGTTCAGCCTGTCTCTTCTTAGCCTTCTTCCTGTTGGCCTTTTTCTTGGCATTCTTGATTTGCTGAAAAAAATAACTTTGTAACTAAACAAGAGCTGTGGTGTCTGCGCCTCTCTATGTCTCTCTCCATTCTGTTCACGTGTGACTAGTGTCAGTGACGGTGTTCTCTGAACACTGTTCAGACACAGGTAGGATACGAAGTGATAGAGGCAACATAGTAGTGTTCTGCCAGATTATATTTTTTGTTGGTCCCTTAAAAAGTGTCGAAAGCTCCAAACCTTGGCAGTTCTACCGACGGTGGGAGCATCAGAATCCACCGTAACAATATCAATTTCGTCACTGTCTGTAGACGATTCGAGCTCTCTAGCTGTGGGATGCTCGTTGCTCTAAAATAGCAATGAAACATAAACTTTGGGAATCTCACGATTGCATCGATCAGGCCGCTGGCGAGCCCCTGGGCAAAGTCGGGGCAATGGTCGATAACTACCATGATGAATTCTGCCTGAACTTGGAAGGGAAGCATCTTGTTGAACTGATTGAAGGCACTCTTCAAGTCCACAATAAAAGCTTCTTTGTCAGCAAATTCCCTTTCGATCTCCGGAATCCTACGGTGCTCGATCTAAAAATCAACATGAGAAAAGAGTTGCTGTCATATTCTTACAAAAGCAATCATAGCCAGCATGTGGACCATGCTCTCGTAGGTGGGAGAGATTTCTCTTCGGTGGAAGCGCATGAAAAGGTGTTCCTTGGCCAGCTCAAACTTTTCAGCAATGTTCGAGCACAGCTCTTTTTCCAAAGCCTCCTTCACAGCAGGAACAGCTTCCCATTTGTAGCGTCTGCGTTTCTAAAATCCCGTATGTTTAAAGATTGGCCATTATAAACCGGCGGCTTGTAGAGAGGACTGCCGTACGAAGTCGTCGTCTGAACACACTTGTCAACCGTCTCGACTTTTGGCTTCTTCTTTTTTCCTTGGGCTCGCTTCCTCAAGTCTCGAATACAGGCATCGCAAGTCTGAGTCTCGCTGGTTTTCATCTCCACCGGCGGTCCCGCAACAATTTCAACGACCTCTTCAGCGGCTTCCTCTCCCTCAGAACTTTCGGAAGCAGTGATAGACTCCTCAGCGGACGAGAGCCCGGCGGGATTATTATCTTCCTCCTGACTGCAACTTTCCTTCTCCTCCCCTTCCGCCTCTTCTTCCTCCTCTTCATACTCTTCCTCCTCCTCATATTCATCCTCCTCCTCATACTCTTCCTCCTCTTCATACTCTTCCTCGTCTTCTTCAGAAACAGATTCCGGTTTTGGCGGGCTTCTCACGAGCACTACCTCCTCAGGTTCATCAGAATCCGAGGCTTCTGCTTCAGCTTTGGCTTCAGCTTCCTGACGCTCCTTTCGGGCTCTCATCGTCTCGGCAAAGGACTTTCCAGGTAGACCAGTTCTGCGAGCAAACATCAATTTTCTCTTCGGATCCGAAGTCTGAGCCATCGCCTTGATCAGTTCCTCACGACGTTCCTTCTCGATTCTCTCGCTCTCCTTCCGGAACTTGCTCGGCTGAGTGGCAAGTCTGACAGCTTCCTTGGCTCTGAAAAATGTACTTTTAAACAAAATGGAGTTTCTTACTTGACTTTGTCGACCTTGTGGCCAACATGGGCACTGAATCCTTTATGAACCTGATCGACCATGATGATGTAAGCTGCCATGGATTCCTCTCTTCTGATCTTATCTTGCTTTTTCGCTTCTTCTCTGACCAGGTTTTGTTACAAGCAATGCAATGATATGGCCTACAGATTGAGATTGCTGTCCTGCTGTCGTCTGCTTGAGTTCTTGCTGTCAGGAAACTGACTACGAAGTGCCTGTTGAACGAGCTGCATCATCCTTTCCTTTTCGGCTCGTGTCATCGTTCGCTCGGCAACTTTTCGACGGTCTGAGTAGTAGCATTTAGAAAGCATCATAGGCAGAAAACTAACCGGCGTGATAGACTCGCGCCAATTCGAAAGTTTTCTCGATGGGCAGCTGTCCCAGCATTCCGCCGAGTCGCACGACTGCGGTCATGTTGCCCCAAGTTGTGCTGCTGCCGAACCCTGCAAAACGGTCAGTTTATTGGCAAAACAATGTGATAACTATAAACAATTGGAACGGTGTGAGAGCAGGAGGAGGCATATCGATTGCGCGGCCAGAAGGCGCCAATTAATTAGGCACAAAAAAGACTTGGACCAGGAGCCCGGTATCGCCGAGAGTTTTATGATAAGTGATTTTCCGAGCGGCAGAAATCACAGAAAGTGATGTATCGGACGGAAACGATGATGGTACTTTTTCTGTTTCGTGGAGCAAAGGTTAACGACGACAACTGTTAACTATTTCTGAGCGTCTTCTTTATGCAAATTCCCTGAAAATCACTTTTTTCAACTTCTGGAAGAATAAAAAACAAGTTCAGAACGGAGATACAAAGCAGATAAGTTGACGAGGATTTTAGGAGAGGTGTGGCATTCAAATGAGAGACCGCTCGCAAGGTCACTTGCGCCTGCGTATGGCGCAACGCATTATTGCGACCACCCTATTTCATTCACGACGCAAACTTTCCAGCTGCATAAACTGATAGGCTGATAAGAAATAGAACAGCACAATACAAAGTAGTATTTTTGAACTATGGAGAAACGTTGTGATGGTATCTGTTCAGATATTTGTATATTTGTTGAAAGACATTTGAAAACGGTGGTTTTTCAACCGATGGACGTACAGAAACAGAAAAATATCAGCGTTTCAATCACTTTGCAACTGAAACATCAAATTTGAACAGGATAGATGAGGCTTTTGCGTCTGAATCTGAACTTTCAGTACGAATTAATTGTTCAGAGCTGCAAAAATTATCAAAAAAAAAGTGATAACAAGAAGTCGATGCAAAGACTGAGTTGTTGTGAGAACTGCTTAAAACTTAAACACAAAAGCAGATCTTGGGAAAGAATGAAATCTAACTTTACTATTAGCAGAGCTGGAAGGTTCTGACAATCGAAGCGAACTCTTCTGTTGTCCCTTCCGGATTACAGGCAATTAGGAGAGCGAGTTCGAAACTTTAGTCACACAAGGGATGCTAACGCCCCTTGGGGCTCAAAATAAAGCCTCATTCCTTCCAAAACTGCTCGATTTCTACTACCTTCTATCCAACTGTCGGGACCCTTTCCTCACACTTCAACCTGTCCGCATTCCCTTCAATCGAGGTACCGTGACAGGAACAACGTTTCCCCAACGAAGCTACTTCCCGAACTGACTCGATTTGGCTTGACTTGCCAACAATTAGTGTGCGCACAAAATAGTGCTCACTAATTGGCAATATTGGCTTCAGACAGACAGACAGAGACGCGAGGACATTTTAAACTAGACAAGCTAGGCTGCCGCCCCTTCGGGGCGGTAGCCTAACTTGTTGGGCCCCTTGAGGCATATCTACCTTGTCCTTTCCCCAGCAAAAACGATTGCTGATGTCATTTCTAATAAGTGAAACTCACTGTCCACTCTTTGACCCCACTTTGTATCCCTCAAACCCACTTCCCTTTCACTCTTTGAACCCATTTCCCATTCCTCAACCAAGCTCCCTGTCCAAGTAATGCTAACGCCCCTTGGGGCTCAAAATAAAGCTTCATTCCTTCCAAAACTGCTAAAATTCTACTTCCTTCTGTCCAATTGTCGTGACCCTTTCCTCACACTTCAATCTGTCCGCATTCCCTCCAATCGAGGTACCGTGACAGGAGCAACGTCCTCTCAACGAAGCTATCTCCCAAACTGACTCGATTTGGCTTGACTTGCAAACAATTAGTGTGCGCACAAAATAGTGCACACTAATTGTCAATTAGGGCTTCAGACAGACAGACAGACAGACAGAGACGCGAGGACAATTTAAAATAGATAACCTTTGTCTAGGTACCCTACTCATTCAAGATTTTTCAATGGTTAGTAACAATGACCTAAAACACATTGTATTCTTGTATTTTCACACGAACTCATTCTTACTGCTTGACTTTCATAAGCTGGCCAAGCAGAGGTTCCGAAAGGCCTCGACGCAATGGTGTCAGTTGCGCGAGCACATCTAACATCTGATTGCTGTACCATGGGTTCATCACTATGCCTATCAACCACTACGAGGTTCGATTGAGTAATCGTCACTTTTCTAATTCGCTCAATGAATACTGTAAAGTTTACATTTTAATACGCTTTGAGTTTTCATTGTTGGAAACATGTCAAGCTTGCTAATTAAAAAGCGATTTATGACTGGTACTAATACCAACACCCGTTGCATATGTTGCGTCCTTACTTATTAGAAGTGTATTGTTACGGAAGTACCACTGAGCAAAAAGCGTGTGAAATTTCAAGAGAGAAATCTCTTGCGTATTTCTATAACAAGACCAATAATGGGTATTGCTCCCCAAACTTTGCAGATGTCAATTGTTTTCCTCGCGCTTCACACCCAATTGAGAGTGTTCGTCCATAAAGAGTAAGTGTTCCCTCGAGTACTGGAGAGGGTTAGAGGCGGGGCAGAGGCTCTCTCACGTTAAGGCTCGCTCACCCAATCATGTCTGCCACTCAACCGCTGACATCCAGTGATAGACCATGCTATTCTTTCAATACACAACCACTTAGCTGGTCCCATTATCACTTCTTTGAACTTTCGGTTTCAGGTAAATGGTAAATGCTCAGGGTTCAACTGGTAACAGTATGCCTGCTCTCTTTTGTTCCTTCAGCAGGAGGGAAAGAAATTCAGTACGCTGTAGAAGAAGAAAATCGTCAAAACAAGCCACGTCTTCATCCATTGCGAAAACCAGGTGAGTCAGTCATGAGATGTGGGAAGACAATCTCATTAATGACTCATTCCACACAAACTTATCTAGGTAAAGTGGTTTCGCCATACAAGTCAGCTGCCTCGATAACAACTCATTCAAAGTCGGACAGATACGAGTCATTCTCGTTGAACTGTCCGCATGTTACCGCAGCTTCGAGCAAAGATGTAAAGCTGGAAGTCGCGTGGACGATGAACGACACGGTTTGGCTGAAAATAGAGAACGGACAGCATACAGTGGTAAACAAGTTGTCGACCTTTACAAAGAAGACAGTCAGCGGTGAGTTAAAATCTAATGCGGAGTTCATTGGAAAATTTTTGGTAGTTTAAGCATGGGTAACCTACTTCTACCAGTTTTACGCCCTAGGATATGGGTATAACCTATAAAAACTACCAACGTTCCGGTATTCCAGTCTATCCTAGCCCCAGATTAGGGACAACAGTTATACGCTCAGCACCGAAACTGTTTTGTCTTCTGTTTTGTGATAGGATCTGTTTAGGATGTACTTCTGTGACACATAGGATGTGCCACAGAAACCGAGAATTCAAAGTTACTTTCCTATTTCTAGTTTTAAACAAAATTTTGCAGGTAAATCAGTGCTACGGGTAATGCTGAACAACGGTCGCTATTTCTTCGACTACGACGAGCTCACTGGAGAGTTCTCGATGGAAATTCATCCAGTCTTCGTAAGTCTGCTGTTTTTGCTTTAAAGAGAACTAAATAAGATTTCGGAAGATGCCGGTGTTTGGCAATGTCATGTCACAGTCTATCAGCAAGACAACACTTATACTTTGACAAGTAGAAGTCGGGTAAAAGTTGCTCGAGTGGTGAGTTCTTTCCAGGAATAAGCTATTTGTCTCTGCGACTCCAAGAATCCTTCTCAAGCAGGCTTAAACGAGACCTCTCAGCTGCGATATGATTTCCGGACTGACTCTTCCCTGTTTCAGTCGCTTAATGAGACTGCAATTAGAATCAGCCACGCTCTTCTTTTAGGATGTCTACGTTTCTGTTACGATTATTGAATAAGCGATAGGTGAGGCGATGTGCTCTCACTCGCGAGAACTCAATCAACGCAACAACAATAGCCATCGTGGCGAGCTATGCCGAAAATTTAGCATCGACATGAAGAGGACAGAAAGACACCCGCACTTCCGACGGCCCAGAGTGAAATCGTCATGATGGATCGGAGCCGAAACGATGTGCGATCGGCTCGTGGCAAGACCAGCTCCTTTTCGAGGGGTGACGACACCTTCGTGCACATTAATAGGTAACTTGGTTGACTAATTCCACCAGCTGTTTTTCCAGAGACGACAGCATAAAGTATAACCAAGTGATTTTCAATCGACAATCACCACTCGGACCTCCCAAGATTGTAAAAAATATGCCCGACTATGAAGGTAGGGTTGACTTTTGAGGAGATTGTAGATTGCTTTTAGAAGAATCGGATGGCGACTATCCTAGATCAAGAGTTCGCAGTCTACCAAGAAACTCTATTCACTTCTGCACAGCTTTGCATATTTTGTATGTACAGGTTTTGTTTTATATTGCTTAGCTGTAAAATGAATTTACCCCATATTGGTTGCTGTAACATATTTTCTAAGAATTGGAGGCACAATCGCATAAAAAGAAAAAAAAGACAAAAGTCAAAAGCTAATGACAAGAAGAAAATATGTCGGAGAGCTGCTAGTGCATATTGCAGTTAGCGCTTAAATTTGTTGTGGATAGATCAATTATAATAGTGTCACTGTCATGGTTAGACAGAAAAAAAAATTATCATTGAGGTTTTCTGACCTGAATTTCCATAGTGTGTTAGCGCTTCCAGGGTAAGTTACCGCCTGTTAGAGATTGTGATTGTTGTTTATTGCTTAATCACGTTTTAAACGAGAGCAGATATGTGAGTGTGCCATTCTCGCGATGTCTTACTATCATCTGTTGCACTTCGTCCGTTCCTCGCAGTCTTTGCCTGCCTCTTTGCGGTACAGTTGAACGTAGCAATCATGGCAGACTTCATATTGAATGGGCGGGGTACGTCTGTTTTGACCGGGTATTCTTCAGACAGGTCCTTTGCTTTCTTCTTCCAGTAGCGGTTGGTGAGTGGACCAGCGGCTCAGTGTTTCACAGTGTAGGCTGCTAATGACTTGGCTGTCGCCTCTTGTCTCCTGGTAGCTCGCTTCTGTCCTGGTAGAGCGCGATCAACAACCTTCTACTAGTCGAAGAAAAACGAAAAGTCTGTGATTAGGCGATTACGCTTTCAAATACTTTTTAGAATAGATTTGACGGATATCCCAATACCGGCATGTTCGAGACCACCATGTTATTCATTCTCCGTACTATGTCGTATGCACTGCCCCTTGCCGACTTTTAGGAAAAGCAGTGCGCGTGCCTCTGTGTTTGGCCAGCGCTTCAGGTCGTTTCGCCCGAATCAGCAGAAACAAGGGCTCCACTATTCTTGTCCGGCGCCACTTTGTGTCTTTTAAGAAGCTTCCATTTTTGCCTTGATTCCTTCCTGTCTCCTTACTACCTAATGTTTCTTGTAATATAAAAACACTTTTTGGTACTCTAAGCATTCAATATTTGTGAAGGCATTGACCGACAGACGACCAGTGGCTCGTGTGGGAAATCTGGGCGGTTATTGCGTGAACAGTTGCGATGGGTAAACATTCCCGTTACGGCTGTCAGTCTATCGCTTCCTTCCTATTTTTTCTGCTCTCACGAAATCACTTTTCAGCTTTCAAATCTACAAGCCTACATTTTCTTGGAATTTGTTTCATTCTACAGCTAGGTCTTTTTGAGACCTCCACTACTGGTAAGTCCGCTTTTTTAACTCAAATTATGGTAGGAACGTTACTGAAATTGTTCAAGCATAGTCGCTCTCAGGCGTCATAACACGATTGACTGATGGTACTTAGGAATGTTGTGTTTTTGCGCATTCACAGGCAAAGTTTGTTCCGGACGGAGGATTATGCCGTGCCGCTGGAGAAGGCGTGGCACTCGCGCCGGAACCGGCTGCCGCACTCTCAACGCCTTTCCGCCGTCTTCGTCCCTCTTTCTTGCATTATCACTTTTATTCTAAACTGTGTCACCTATCTAGGATGACAGATTTGAAATCATTCAGAGTATTCCATTTGCTGGAAACACAATATCGTCAAACTTCTTCGCTGACACTTAATAACCGCGGAAGCATTGTGAAGAGAATTTGTTAGTATAACGTGTATCTACTAATATTCGTAATTCCTAATAGGTTGCCTCTAGAATGTAAGCTTCAATACAAACCATAAGATCAGTATTTATCGAATGCTATGTTAGAGGAGTGTCTAAACGTTTTTATTTTGTAGAGTTTGAACTGAATGTTTCCGTACGTATTCTCATTGCTCTAGAAGCGTTCTAACAGATAAAAACACTTTTGTTTTTGTGTTCTACTCCGTGGAAGGAAGACTTTAGAATATCAAAACTTAGCGTGCTACAATTTTCTTGCATGTAGAGGTTTGGCAAACAGTATTGTAGAAATTGGTGTGGTTACTGACACATAACCAGACTGTCATCTTCCAATTTACAGATCTTCATGAGCCGTTGGGAAACCCTTCCGAGCAATACTCGGACGAATCCGACCTTCTATCCGTGAGCCACAGTTTTTTCCCCTTTTCTCTCTGAACTTGCCGGTATATTCCTCTTTCTTTGGGTGCTGAGGATTTGGAGACGGCTGCTGAGAGCAAACACGCCTCAGTCGACTATACGTGACAAGCTCTCTTAGTTCCAAATGCTTCTTTCACACTTTTTGAGCTCTTACCAAACGGAACAGGTATTTACAGACAGAACTCTCCGGTTGTTGCTTCTGACATGGCTGTCCGTGTCACGGGTAACATCGCGGCTCAACAGCAGGCCGGCTACGTGAGTACAGATTCCCAATGAGCACGAGAATCAGTGTTTAGGTGGCAGGTACTGGTCCGGATGAGGTGAACCAGCATGGATCCATCGGAAGATTTTTGAGCAAAGAGCTGGAAGGTGAGAATCTTTTACGCGATTCATTTTTTGCGACATCGGATGTCTCGCTACTAATTCACATCCCCGCAAAGTCCGACTCATCGTTATTTACACTGTCCCACCCGTGCCGAGCTTTTTGATCCCACTTTGACCTCAAGTCATCGAGTCATTAGCTAGCAAGTAGTTGAGAAAGTATGATGCTCAAAAACAATGCCAAAGAAGCACACGAATGAGGCCAACGTTCCGGTCGCGTGACGCACGCGGATCCGGTTAGTTTCCGGTCCATCCGCGCCCGACCTCTTAAAGAAACACGGAATTTGTTTTAGGCTCTCTTAAGGTTGCAACTGTGAGTGTGTGTTTGGGTTCCAACTTGTATATTTTGCAGGAGGATACTCGAGCTTCATCCGCTGCATCTACCAGGCGAAACGAACAAATAATCAGACCGTCACTCTAGTGTAAGACATTTTGCTAATTGATTTTGAACAAATCTTTCAGCTGCGAACGTCAACAAGATTGTTGTGAAAATGGTTGCTGTCCTAAAGATCCTCAATGGTATTTTAGTCTCCTAACCTCTCGAGATCATTGATTTTCAGGATGGCAGCCGTCTACGTCCTTCTTGCTTTTGTTCTTTTGGTTTTTGTAGTCGGAACCGTCCTAATGATTCTTTGCTACATCCGCTCCAAGAGAAAAATGAGAAAAGAAGAGTCGGAATTTGCGGCTGCGACTGCTGACTACAATGGCTACGCCTCTTCCCAGGTACCCACTTTTTCTTTCAATTGGTAAAGCTGTTTCAGATCGGCGTCCCGAATGCTTACGGTAACTACGGTGGTCCCTACTAGTGCCAATGAAGACTTCGTACCATTTTGTTGTACATAGCTGTGGCCGTTTAATTATTGCTCAAGCCCGATCAAAAACAGAGTAATGTGCATTTGTTGTCGTTTGTGCCTCAGCTTTGAGGCGCGGATGCTTTGCTTTCACAATTGAAAATAAAAGTTACTACGCGATGACGAATCTACAAAGGTATTACTGTTTCTGCATAAGTCAACAGGGCCTGCTATAGTTTCGTTGCAATGGCCCTCTCAGGTAGGTAAATTTTGCTTTATAGGTGTCCAGCTCACGATACCTCCTCACATTGTTCTTATTTAGTGAAGCATGCTGTTCAAGAGTTAACGCTCCATTATCTCCCCAGAGAAATGTCTCTGACTCTATTGACTTTTGTGTTTTTCTGGTCTCCCGGTTAGCATTACAGTTGTAACTTCCGATGCTTGAGATTGGGCGGGCTTATAGATCAGGTCAAACTTTGTAACTTCGGATACGGAAGCAGATGTTTGTGTTCACAGATTTGGCGAAAACTTCAAAGTACCCATGACAGAGTACCGCAAAACCCAAAAAGCTGTAAGTTGGATCATATATCGTCCAGGTACAATTTGAGACCCACATTATTGGCGAAAATTTTCATTTGTCACTTGTAAAACGTTTTCCTATTATTGAGAAATCAAAAGATTGGAGAACAGTTTCCCAAAAATTTATGAATAGGAACGTTTTGATCATGTGAAAAATACGCAACGCGCACTGGAGAAAGCATGAACTGCGGAAACAGCCTCTGCTTATGGCTGAATCAGCCGCCTTCCCGCGTTAGTCATTCCCCTTATCAGGAGGGGGCCCCTCGACGATCCATGCCATCCTGTCACTATGCTTATTCTCGACGCGTGTGTGGACGCCCACTCACTCGCTGCTTTGTCTCGTACTCTGCTACGAATCACTATCACTCCTACTATCCATTTCAACTTTCTCGCTGAATGCAAATCGCCTCAACCGATTTTGGTCTCTCATGTTACGTGATCATTCTTTGTACGTATTTGGTCGCTCAGACTGTTCTGCAAAACTATCTTTTGTTTCACTGCGATTAGCTTCCTGCTTACACCTTTTTCAAGATCAAGCCTTATCAATAAAAAAACGGCTCTAAACAGTCGCCATTCTGGTACGAACGCTCAACATATTGACTTTCCTCCTTGCCTTGAAAACGCGTTCCCGTATTTGGAGAGATGACGGTGCCATTGATGTTTACTACTTCACAGACCTCCTTTTGTAGTAAACTAGCACAAATATGTCGAAATTACGAATGTACAGTTCTCAAGCGTGATTACAAATCGGTCACATTAACTCGATGTGCTCTTTCGAAATGTTCGTCTATTGCTACTCGGAGTAGACTAAGCGAAGATTTCTATTCTTTTGTTTCTCATGACCACATGAGTCATTCTGCGCTGCAGGCAGGGACATCGCTCACATGTAACTGTGTAGAAATGTCGTTTGTCTCTTTGATCTTACATTGAAAACAGTTCATCGGTGCTAGTCTTTTATACACTCTGTCTCTTTGTCTTTGCTCTTATTTCTGCTTTAACATCTTTGTAGCGTTGAAAAAAACGATTGCTTACGTTTCGCTTTGAATTCCCTCAAAGTTTGACTATGTTCGTTTTCAGAATGGAACCATTCCCTCTTCGGGATTGTCTTTCAGTGACGGGTGTTAATGGATACGGTCGTTCGATGGCTGTCGGTAATCAAGGACAGCTTGTTTTTAAGTAAGAACCTTTCATTCTTATCAATATTTTGTAGGAAATCTGCAACGGAGCTTATTTATTACGATGTACATGAAATATCTGTAAACACATTGAAGCTGTCGAAGAAAGATCCCCTTTTCGATGATTGCTTTGTAAGTTTTCCATTGATTTTGCATGTTTACTTTGTTTTCTAGTTCTATGACTTTTCGTTCGTGCGAGGAGGAACGCTTGCTGTTTGTCTGCAACGTCCAACAACTGGAGAGCTATTCATATGCGAAGGAACAATAGATCCACAAGAGAGAATTGTCGATGTCAGCGGCACGGTACATCCGACAAAGATTTTCACAGGGTACTAGGAAAACACTTCTCAATGTACTCTTTTCAGGAAGGGGAGAAATGTCAATCTTATCATGGATGAAGCCGGGGTCGTCCTCATTTCTTATCCTATCAAATGGACCGGAAAGGATTTCATAGAGCTTTTCCACGTTTCCAACTATCTCTCCGCTGGAGCTGGTGACAAATATCTGATTTCGCTGACTTCTAAAGACTGTGTTGATGGTAAATTCGACAAAATTCAGTCAAACTAACTAATTTTAGCAACCTTCGGGAACATTTTCATCTCGAGAAACCATCTCTACATGTTCTACGGTCATGACTACTCAAAGTTCTTGTTGGTTTCTCTTGCCGGTAGTTTAAGAAGTCTCCGAAAAAATTGCGAATCTTCAGGAGCCAGTTGTGGAAAGTGTGAAATCAGAGCCTCGCACGGTTTGCCCCCTTCTGAAGCCTATATCAGTAAGACAAGCCTTGTTTTCGAAGATTTCGCTCTGATCTACGCCTATATGAACATCCGTTCTACGGTCAAACCAAACCTGTATATGCTTAATCTGACGTACGTTATCCACCGCTAATCTCTCGCTCAAATGTAGCCTTGTATACAGGAATTTAAAGTGGATTCCGCTTAATCTCTCACTCTCCCATCATTTTCCCAACGGCAAGGTGACATTGCAGAAGGTAGTTCGTGTTTTTGTGCACACTTTACTGTATGATTCAGCTCGGAGAGGAACTCATCTACATGCATGGTGACTGTAATGTCATCGGATGCACCGAGAAGGCTCATCTTTATCAAATTAACGTCGAACCCATCATGGTAACCTTGCCTTTTAAGAGAAGCATAAGTTTTCAGGGATTAATAAACTCCCGATCCAGGAGTCAATCAGCCGGCTTTGCTTTTGGATGTTTACAGTACCCTTCGGTATCGAATCTGACCAAGATCGCTGACAGGAGGAGTTCATCAGTTTCTACGGTCATGGGAAGACAGTCACATTCTTCGGAAACTCCTCCGACCACCCCGGTCGACAATGCCCCGGTCATTTTCAAGTCGGATGCCCCGATAGTACAGCGATATAAGAAAAAGCAGAGCAAGGACGAACAGGTAAATCTCTCTGTCATTTATGAACTAGTACCCATTTTAAGACTCGTCGTCGCTTTTCGACACTCGCTGTTGGCAAAGTGTCATCAAGTTCGGTAGATAGCAACGAGTGCATTAAGCGCAGTGAGTTCCCCGCCGTTTTGCCGTTCCCCTCGCCCTGTGTACCTGACAAATCGGCTTGTCAACGACGGCTTTGCATACTATCCCCACTGTTTCATAAATGCCGTAGTCACAAAATCAATTGTGTCACTAGTTTTTTAGTTTGCAAGGTCGCGTCTGACTCTCTTTGAAAGCTGCACTTTTTCAGGTCCCTCGTGTTCCTCGTTGCATTGGGGCGCCGACATGGCAGAGCGGAGTGGAAGATCCCTCCAGGTAACATTATTTCAACAAAAAATTTAAAACTTTCTTCAGTATTTCTACGCGTACTGTTTCGGTAGTCAAAAACTTTTATCCAGTTCTGTCTCCACAATCAAGCGCGATGCACATCCTGTCTTGTCACCCAAATGAATGCACGGACCCTCTCAGCGCTCAAAAAAACTCATTTTGCACTGTCTTGACAAGAAAATAGACCTTTGAAAATGAAATCGTTGTTTGTGCTTATTACAGAAATTTCTAGGACCAAATCAAGCTAGCCCACGAAATGGGCTATCGCGAGGAGGATGTAATAGCAGCTCTTAACATCATGCAAGGGCAGTCAGATCAAGTAAGTGAAAGTCATTTTTCATCCGTGTCGACATATTCATTCGTGTTTGTATCCAGTTCCGGACCTTCTTAACGATAAGATATGCTATTTCAGAACTACAACGCTTTCGAAAGCACCAACTCCATGCTCGACTATCTTAACCAGGCCGCCGCAAGACAGGAGCCAAAACTCAAATTGTCAGTCTATCAAGGGAATCCTGCTCCAGAGAAAGAACGGTGAGGATTGGATACGTTGTATCAAAGATCATTTTGAGGCCATCGCGAGCTCATTCCGTCTCCCGTTCTTCCTCGTTTCATATCGGGAGTCCGCGGCCCAACAGAACCGAAAATGATGACCTGTTCCGTCTGATTCGTACTTTGGAAAAAGAGAAGGAAAGGGACAAGCGAGAAGTCGAGCAGCAATTCATCCGTCTTAAAGTATACAATCACATTGCCAGCCCATTTTAATATTTAGACCCGCATTCACGAACTGGAGCATGAGTGTGAGCTGCAGAAACGGGACATCGAGAGACTACAAGCTGAAAATACCGATCATTCATCTGAGCTTCGGGAAAGAAACATCCGTTTGGACAAGTTAATGGATGAAATCAATGCGATTAGAGACAACTACGACAAAGAGGTTAGCAATATGAATAGTTTCTGACAAACAATCTTTATAGTTTGGAATAAGGCAGTTTTGTAGAGTGATATTGAATAGAAAAAGTTGAACATTGCAGACTGTCAAAACTACGAAAACGTCAGTTTTAACAAGAAGGGTAAATCTGTAGCTTTGAGCCTGAGAAGACAGGATTGTAGAACTTGTAATCTATCTATTGACAGAAATATTATTTAGACGATCAAAAACTCTCGACTGTCCAAAGACCTACATGAAAAGAATGAGCTGATAGATCACAGGAGAAAGAAGCATGAAGAGGAACAATGCTCTTGGGATAAGGTAGTACTCTTTTTGTAATTAGTAAATTCAACTCTTAGAAAAACATTTCTCTCCAAGAAGAACTCGAAAAGTTGTCCCTCGAGCTCCAGAGGAAATGCGCTCTTCTGGACGAGCAAACCACAATTTCACGTAACCTTGAGCAAAGGAACACATCTTTGGTGAGTTGGACTGACACCTTGTTACTACTTGGTTCTTAAAAGAGTTCATCCGAGCTTGCTCTCACTACGTTCAGTTCACTAACCAGTCCATTCTGTTGGAAACGTTTCCCATTGCAGCAAACTGGAGCTCTACTAGAGCGCATAGACGAAAAAATGGAAGCTCGTCTCCAAATGGACAAGGAGATAGTTGAGGAGAATGCCATGCTGCGCGAGTTGTTCATGAACATTGTGAGTGTGTGATCCACAGAAGAAAGTGATGCTCGGGTGAACTCTCCTTCCTTGTTCGGGGCTCGACTTACAAACAAGTTTTCAGAGAACAAAGATGCCGGAGCTTGAGGCGGCAAAGCAACGAGCGGAAGCGGCCCTTGAAACATGCGAACGTAGGCGCCAAGAAGAGAATGACGCTCTCCGACGTGAAATTAATGGTTTGCTTGAGAAAACTACTTCTGAATGCTGCATTTGCCTAAGTATCAAGGTAGGAAGATCTCATTTCAGTATTCAGTACCGGTTTCAGCCAAATGTCGTCTTCATGCCCTGCAAACACTTGGCTATCTGCAATGGCTGTGAAGAAGAATCTCCTTCGTTGGCCGAATGTCCGACATGCCGAGCCAAAATCGAGTCAACTCTGCAGATCTACACATAGTATCTTTCACGGACACGCTCTGTTCCCCCTTAGTCTTTCGATGACTAAGTCACAAATTTCATAATGAAACTGCCACACGAGTATGAACGTTTGTTAAGTAGTTCTTGTCCTTGAAATAGAGACATATGCACCCACATACATAGCAGACTAAATACTGCTCCACTCGGAATTAAAAATAGGAATGAGTCACATAGTTCCGACGGAAGATCTTCCACCAGGACAAAGAGGGACACACTCTTCTTGCGCAAAGTACAAGTAGTGACCAAGAAAGCTAAGATAAGAAAATCGCTGCTTGTTCGAAAAGAGCAGACACTTGCAACAAATACATTTCGAAAGCATTTGCTTGACCACTTGTTGGAGTTTGACACACCTATTCTAACTGAAAGGGGCAAAGAGTTGAGTCTCGTGACGTAAACGATTTCGAACTCATGTAGATCCTCGCTTTGAACATAATTAAAAGCTTCTTTGAACTCACTCATACTGCTTTGATACAGCGGTTAGCCATAGATCGGTTGCTGTTAAACGAGGAAGAAAGGATCAGAAAGCAACGTATCCGATTTACTCGAACAATAATCAAAATCTTCAACGAGAGATTCAGTCTTTTTGATGTTCACAACAAGTGGGAGTGTGGTCTTGTTACAGATGTAGGTACAATTTATTATCTTCTTTCATCAGCGCCTTCCAAAGCCACGTGCACTCAAAATCGCCAATCGTTTTAGGCTGAAAAAGGTCTTATTCGTCATGTTCAGAGAACTAGTTACCTTGTCCGTTTAGCATCAGTGTTTTCCAGAAGATCCCAAGGAGTTCGCTTTTCTCGTTCCTAAAGAGTCATTTTCTTTAGCTTAAAGTAAAATAGGCTCACTTCTTTCCCAGCTTGCTGATAATCGTACGGTTGAGAGTCTACGGACTGGAGCATGGCCCAATTCATGTAGGGGAACCGTTTCAATACAAAATCTGTTACATTCTATATCCGATGCGGATAAAAGGAAACGCACAATGATGGTCTTGTTGAGCTGTGGAAGACTGCAGAAGGAAGAAGAAGGAAAGAATTGACGACAACACCGCCAGGAACATCATGTTATACCTTAAATGCCCTTTTGAGGCTGTGCTAAGAGAGGTGTTCCAAAGGTATTGGGAGGAAATTTACGTCAAAATCATATTAGTGTGGAAGTCCACACATGGAACACGTGTTATGACCACATCCTGTCCAGTCTACCACATATAAATAGCATTGTTTTGGGCTGTAGACCTAGTAAGACAGAGAGGGGGTCTTCGCAACAATGCCTTAATTGGCGGCAGGAGATTCTGATAAACGGTCAATGAATATGCTAGCGTGTTGTTCCAGGACGAGACACGAGGTGAGTAAAGCGAGGTTTCTTACGGTAACGGAAAAAGAGGAGGAAGCAACAGGATGGAAATGAGAGGGGTGGAAGCGAGTGACATGCAAAAACATTAAGAATTTTGGACAGGATAACGTCAGCTCGGCTACAATTCGTATCCGACGTATAATCGACATAAGAGCCATTGAGGACTATTGAAATGCAAGACCGCAATGACGAGTTCTTACGCCGAGGCATAGTTTGTTGGTCTGGGTTCATCCCCAACAAACGAGCCGTCCAGAGATATTCCGGAGTGCGAATCAGTGCCTAATGGCCATGTCTCAAAGTCATCCACACATAAACCGCGTCATGCACATGTTCTTTTTGAAACTGAGGTTAAAAATAGTGTCTCGCTTCTGGAGCATTGGGAAAAAGGAAGAGGGCTTAATTTGGGGAAAGATTCTTATTGTCATCACACCGGCTTCCAAAGACGCGTCTATTGGTCTTCGTGACGTTCATTAGCTGTTAAGGCTGAATAGAGGAGCAGAGGTGGAATTCTTGCAAGCGGCTGTAGAAAATAGGTTGGGGTGTCGGAATAATTAAAGAAAACAATTGTCCCTGACGTGGCTGGCTGTTCTGTTCCCACGAACACGTCGTCACTTTTGTGGACTGGTAAAAGAAAATAGGATAGTCATCGTTCCGGCACAGAGTAAAAGTGTGAACACACGGTCTTAGTCATTAGCGAGCACTTCTTGGCATGCACAGACTATGGGCAAGAAATTGTTCTCGGCAGTTTCAGCAATACAAGAGCGTGGAGACACGAAATAGTACAATTGATGCTAGGTGTGGGACGATACATTGCCTAATGGGGCGGTATAAACTGTCCGTCAATGACTCCTATGACGCAGTCTTCGTACCTATTCTCGGAATAAAAAACATCTGGCGGGTGAGGGTGGACAGAATAAGTTTCCTGAATCTCTGAGTGCAAGCTCCGCTTTCTGATCTCGTGTGCCATGTGGCAAGAAACGTGGGTAGGACGAACTAGCCAAGATTTCTGAATGATGTGAAAATGAAACTTGTTATCCCCACAGGAACTTAGACAAAAAATTGTACCAAGGCTCCAGACTAGATAGACGAAACACGAAAGGATGTGTCGTCGAGTAACGAAAAAAATTCCTATACATTTTCTACACATCCTACACATTCATTTCTTGCTGAAAATGTACTAGGATTGAGCCCTTTTAAGTTGGAAGAAGCTTATTGCTGAATCATGTGGAAAATTTTGGGCTATTTTAACCGCTAAAGTGTCATAAATATGCACAGTAGGCAAAACTACTTCTTGCAACAATGTGAAAAATCTGGTTTGGACGGTAATGTTTTTGATAAAATCCATTGTCAGAAACAGATAGATAGGTGAAGAAAGACAAACTTGGAAAGATACAAAACTTAATATGTACTAAGTGTAGAAGTATATCGTAAATTTAGAGGGGCAAAAGCATTTTTCACAAAATCGTTATATGAAAAGGTAAACCATTTAAAAGAAGCCATCTGCAAAAGCAAATCCTCAAACAGAGTAAAGTGTTGTTGTTGCTGTTGCTAATCTTACCTTTCAACTGAAATACCTTGTTTGCATGTTCATGCACCCATAAAATACTCATCTTTTTTCTTCACATTTTCAATGAAGATGATTTGTTTTCGTTTGAAAGCTGTTATCCACTTACGTGAACGATTCTCAAGGCAGCGAGATTAATGTTCAGATGAAACATTAGGCGCACAAACACAAACGCGAGTTTTTCCGGCCACAATGTTGTGTGTCGGAGCGTGAGAGGAACAATATCGTCTAATCTGTCAAGGAACTTCTGATGACTGGTCTTTTCACAAAGTACAAGTGGGCCAGCCGGTCGTGAGCAAAAAATATGGACTTGGGACCAAAAAGAGTTGGAGTATTTATGACACCACTGACGCTATTTCTAGGCGTCTGGACGAGAGTCTAAATTTTCAGCACGGGTGAGAGCTTTTGAGAAACCCGGAACCGATTTTTGTTGTAGACACTAAATAACTTAAGCACGTGCTATCAGCGTTAGTTCCAGACAAAGCGAATATTATTTTTGAACGTAAAGGCTCTAAAGAAGCAAAAGGGTATCCACAATTCACAACGACATCGTTTATTGCAAGGAATGACTAAATGATAGAAGATCAAATCAGAAGAGATACTGCCAATCTTTCTCTTCATTTAAGATGGTTCCTTGTTTGAAATACAGCCTGCATCGCTGGAAGATGCAGGCCACGGTTGTCTTGAAACGACAGTACTGAGTTGTGTCAATTTCTCTATCTGTGCTCTCATTTTCAACAAAACATAATTATTTCGAATCTCCATATAGTTTCTTGACGTTATCTGTTTTTTTTTATGTAGAACGTCGAGAGATTGCTACAAGACACCGATCCTTTACCGCGAACAATAAGAATTTCTTTTCTTGCACAGGAAAGTTTATATGTGCTGTCTCTCGTGACTACAGTGTTCCGAGGGCGCTATCTGACCACAAGGTTTTCACTTTTTGAAGTGCCCTCTCAAAGCCATATGGCTCTGATCATGAGTCCAGTCTTCTTCAAACCAGCCGATCTCCTTCTTGCAATACATCCTCCTCCTTTCCGTATGTTCCATTTCCAGAATTGAATCCATAGCAGTGCCCGGAAAAAGGTGCACCCCCTACTTGAGCAATTTGCTCATAGTAGGTCTCTGTTTTAGGCGCAGCTCTTTCTTGGATAGGCTAAGGAGGATCGAGTGACTCCTCGTTCATTTCCTGTCAATTAAAGAGCTGTTTGGTTAGTAAGCCGAACCAGATGTCACATCTCTTTGGTCCAGCGAAATCGAGATGCGGACAGCTCACCAAACAAATTAAAATATAGAAAAAGTCTCTCTCGAGTATTTTTGTTTGTGTAAGTACGTGTGATTGCTGCTCCTAGAAAATTCAAGTACTACTTAGCGCTGATTTATACGAAATGACGCTGCTGCTCGGCGAGGCACGATGTCAAAACCTCAAATGTCAGTCGACACTTTTTCTGCGCTGCCTTCCTTGGAGAACTTTTGCATATTCCTTCGTAGTGTGAACGCAGCATGGAACAGAGTTCAAACGCATCGATTCTGTCGTCTATTTTGAATGCTAAACTTGGCCGAATGCCATCGTGCTTCCAGTTAAAGTTCTACTTTGTGTCTTTTGCTTAAAAAGTTTAGAAAAGGAGTTGTGGTCTGCAAAAAGTCGGCGTAGCAAATGAATTTCCTGCTTCCTTACACCCTCGCCCGATGTATTGAAAGCAGCTGCCGATCCGTAGTTCCTTTAGGGTTCCTGATCTTTCTTCTGTTGCGTAAGCGGGATCTTTAATGTCAGGGGAACAGCCAAACTTTACGATCTCAATTAGTTAAGAGCCTTTTTTTGCTCATATTCCATAAAGCTGGAAAAAAGTAAGTATACTCCAGAGAATCTTGGCACGGCTGTCGGAGTGAATTATCGTATCAATTTGTTCAACTTTTTGGAGGCATAGTTAGGCTATCTAGATGGCGACAGGTGCTGTAGCCTTATGGCCAGAAGAGATGTGAGAAGTTGTCGCGTCAAAACATTCTCCGCTACCTTGATTTTAATTCTTTCTCAAAGTAGCCAAGAAGATGTCTTCTTTTTTGAACAAATAGCCGTCCGTTCGTTTTCTTTCTTCTTTTGCTCCTGTTCAGATCCAAATTTTGTACTCAGGTAATCCTCGTTAGTACGTTAAACCTAAGACATCATATTCGAAACTATCTTTCCTGAAAGATTTTGCAGATTGTTTAGGAGTAAACAATAGGTTACTCGAGACGCGGGATCTGTGGGACAGGAAAGGTGGTCAAGAGATGTCACTGCATATGACCAAAACACGGGACAGGTTCGGATGCCGAACACGACAAATTTTTTTTTTTCACAAACTTTGACATTCTTTGAGAGTCGAAAGAACGTGATTCTTTTTTCGACATCTCTTTTCCAATCCGCTTGTTTCTGCTTTCATGCGGCGATTCAAAACATCAGAACAGCATATTGCTATTGAGAGTTTTCGTCCCTTATGATCTTGAGACAATTGAGTGGTAGAAGAATAGTGACGTCTAATTACCATCTATATCAGCGAACTTCCTCCTTCAAAAGTTCTCTAACAATGCTTTCTGCCCTGAATAATCTTTATCTCAGATTCCTAACATCTAGTTCGTTTGCAAGCTCCCGAGGTGTCTTATACGTTGCACAAATTGCCCTAGTGCGGAGAAGGGGCTGTCCGCCATCTTCTCACCTCTCCTAACCGTTTGTTTTGGTTGAGTACTTCCGACTCCAACACTATTCTGTCTTAAAGGGTACCAATTTTGATGGATGATAGTCATGCAGCTCACTGTCAGGACTCATGCTCGCTCTGTCTAAGCACGACTTTAAAGGAATTTATTGCACCGATTCTCATTAGCATGCAGAAGGGGGCGCCGCAACAGAAGTCAGCAATTTGCATAGGTTCGTTGGTGTGATTCGGCCACAGCAGTGAACTAATGGTAGTAGACTAGATGAATAGGAAATCTGAGGTTTGAAATCAGAAAAAACACCTGTGACGCCCTATGAGAAATGATTCTGATCTTCTGGAAATCCTAGGCGGATTATGGGCTTTTTGCTATTGAACTGGTGTTCCGGGGATTCTAATGTATACTTCTTTTTCCCAACGCAAAAATTTCAAAGTGCTCTCATTTGACGGGTGCAGAATGCAATATTACACAGGTACCTCATAACATGCTGACATCTCAACAATATCCCCTCGTTAGCTTTGATCTCTTCTGCTCGAAATAAGTTCTAGTATGCATGGTGCCTGTTGCTCGACTCACACACACAGACACACCCATAAGCCTCGGGGGCTGTCTCTCTCTCGCCCCTTTTCTGTCCGTCTCCATCTCGCGTCAGACTCATCGGTCGCCCTTCAATTCCACCGTTAACGAGTTTCGCCTGACACTTGCGCCCTCGTAAGCCCTCAGTGCCAACTCTTAAGTCTTGACGGAGAGTCAGTAGCCGTTCAACGGCATCTCTCTCACACCAATCCACTCTAATCTAATAGAGCACATGTCCGAATAATTCCATATCGAGAAGAGAGGAGCTCCCTATAATGACCAGTGATTGTGGCTCTCCCCTCTTATACCGACACATTTATCTCATCCCGTCGGGGACTGGTAGATGATGGAGTGGCGACAAGTAACTCTTTTTTCGGGGGACGGCGCCAATAAAATATAGATCCTTCTTCCTCTCCAAGTAGGGTGTGTTCCAAACGGCCACACTGCCATCCATAGAGAATCAGGGCCACCTTGTCCTTTTCTCCGCTTGCTCTAATAGTTCCGTTTAAGACGAAAAGCTAATTTCTGTTAACTACTGTCAATGCAACGCCTAATTGAGTAGGTATGGGGCGTATGTTCTCACAAGCCCCTCTCTTGGATTACCCCCATATTTAAGGCCATCTCAACATTTATGGCCTATCCTTCTGGTCGAAAGATCTCTCCAGGTTTGTCTCGGCGCAGTTTGTTTTCTTCCCCAGCATCCTAAACACCCAATTTATCAAAAAGGCAAGGAGTCCTCTCCGATTTCTTGGCCATTTTCTCCCGTCCCTTCACTGACTAATAACAGTTCGTGTCATAAATTAGTGGCTGTAAATAGCCCACGGCGACTCATTCTGTCTCTCTCTGGGGGCTACGCACCTCTGCTTGTCGGGTACCTCGATGTCGCCTCCTCGGAGTCGGAACAGCCCCCCAGGGAGAGATCCTTCCCAGCTCATGGAATCTGCGCGCAGCAGGCTCCCACACTTCTCTGTTTCACGCCGACGACATCATACCCCCTTTGTCAACAGACTCACTGTTATTAATGATTTTCTTTTTTTTAAAAAACACTCTATGCTCTTGCATTAATATTCAAGTTCAGTTTCTAGACTACGGAGTTCCTCCTCCTTAGAAGCCCCCAATGAGGTCATGTTTCTGATGCTTATTCTTCTTCTACCACCGGTCATAGGCTTTCTCTTTCATTCTGATGCTCAGCAGGATCAATGCTATGAGTTGGATCTGGAGAATTGCTTCAGGGAAGCCTTTCTGGTAGGTTTCGAAACGTATTGGGTTTCAAGTTGTTTAATGATAGGCTGCCATGCATCCGCCATTCAGACGAAGGAAAGAGCTAGGTGTGGACGCTGCCCTTGACAAGCGAAAAGGTGAGTGAGAAGAAGTGAGAAAAGAGTATTTTCCAACGTTCAAATGCTGGCAGTCCTAAACGCGTCTCTTATACCCCAATTTGGTTTTTATAGTCCCCTTGGAAAGGCTGGAAAAAATACCTTTTGACATCCTTGAGATTACTGCAGGAAGTAGACTAGAACAGTCCACTATCAATCGGTCACTAATTTTTTATAGTTTACTCTCATACACCTTTACCAAATCAAACATAATTATTCATATATCTTTACTATCTAAAGCGCGATGGTTTCTGTGGAGGACTTTGTCTGTCTGTTTGTTTGTTTGTTCGTGACCACGAAACAGAAGCGAGCCAATTAGTTGTCCAAAAGTTTTGTTGTTCAAAAACAGTTATTGCCTAAATTGGTTGACAAGTCAACTTTGGGTGCCTTATAGAACTTTGTTTTTCTCCCAAAGAAGCCACTGGGCGTCTTTTGTTACTGCGAAGCGACGCAGTCACCAATGCAAACTGTAGACAAAAGGATGGTAAAGCCGTTGGAGACGTCTTTATTACTAAAGCGCAATGATGTTCGTCTGTCTATCATGATGTCCGCACAATTCCATATCAACACTGATACCCAAAAAAGCTGATAAGTCATTTCATGTCACGAAACAAGGGGACAAGCCAGCTGTGAAGGAAACTGCAACTAAGCGGCGCAGCCGCCTGTAATCGATTCTAGCCACGGTCAAAGGGCTGTAAAGCTGCCGCCGGTAGCTGATTCTAAAACTAAACCTAAAATTTTTTGAAATCTCGATGTTGAATCGAGGGCTCTGTCTTAGCTGGCCATCCAACTACTTGAACAAGATCCTTTCTTATCAAGACTTTAACTTGAGTTGGATTTCTTGAATATGATTGTGAAAGCTGTGTTTCCGACGAAATAAGCCTCGGAATGTAAAAACTTTGAATATACTCTTCTATGGTTCGCAAAGCCGCTAACGACCATCCATGAATCCGTCATACATCCTTGTAACATCTTATTGCAGCTCGTCAAGACTTCTTCTTATGTCATGATGTCCGACGTCTCTCTGCCTGTTTTATGTATCCAGGCTGTACAGAGCCCATGGCCGCATCTGTAAGTTCACTTAGTACTGCTCTTTACTCTTATTATATGTGGCCTCCGTCCAATATCATATGGTTTACGGGAAAAAACTGCCACTCCAAGTGTTCTTAGCTTACAGAGGATTAGGAAAACAGGTAGTTTTTGGTTTAATAACCCGTGCTTAAAACCCGGATGCAGATGTGTGACCAGGCTTGCTCAAGGGATTCAGTGTTTATTTGCCGACGGGACATGTCGCCTGAAGAGCAGGAAGACGAACAGGTTCGAAACCATCGCTTTTTTTTCGCATGAACAATTCTAGGCACATCTGAGAGAAATGGCAGGATTGGCTGTGCGAATAGCTGCGGATGTCGACAATACGGAGACGTGTGACAAGATCAAAAAGACCCTGATCAAGGTGAGAGACAACTGTTTCCATTTTTCTACTTGACTGATTTCACCTTGATACCTCCCTCGTATTCAGGTTCTGTCGGTTCGAGTCAAAAACTGCGGGGATGCGGCGCGCTGTACCTGTGAAGATTCGCTCAGCGAGGCCGCCTCCCTCTCATGCGGAATCAACTGTGAACAGTTGGTCAACCAGGAGCAGCGGAATCAGCAGAATTCTGCCTGTCCTCTTCTGACAGTATCCATTATCTCCTTTTTCATGTCTTTGCTATAAGCCTTCTCCCCTCGAAACTCAGGGACTCTCCGGTGTGACTGCAAGTCATCTTCCAAAACCATTTATCGATACGGGTTACATTAAGAAAATACACTATTCTTTCAATTTTTCTTCGGCAAATGAATAATTCTCATGGAGAATACTCTCTTGACACTTAGAGGGGCTAGGGATTGTAGCGCAGCTTCCGTGTGCCGGGGCCTTTGGAACATAGAGGCATTTGATGTGCGTAAAGGTTATCATTGCAGTATCCACAAGTATGACGACAAACACGAACAGCAAACTCGGCATTCGAACAGCTGCAAGATATTACATTCATGATAATTTTTCTTCCTACCTAAATTTGCCCATTCCGGATAGTTTGAAGCGGCGACAGAAAGTCAGGGAGTGTTTATCCTTACAAAACTGTGGGGCTTTTGTCAAAGCTCGGGTGTTCTCAGCACTGATGTGGTCTGAAACCATTGTTCTTTTTTGGAACACACTTAAACTTCATGAAATACATCTCCGAGACTCATAGCTTGGCTAGCTTTATAAGATTTTCAACTTTTAGACAAAGGCAGCTATTTTTAATCCGGAAAACATCACTTAGAAAATCGAGAATTTAACTTGGAAGCATAGAACTTACGCTGTTTCTACTTCGGAGCTCGTGTCAGGTCAGCTTTGCAATTTTTCATGCAAATTTTCTTCGTTTTTGCATACCGTTTCAATTATGTAACAAAAAATCTATATGCGTATCTTTTGTGCAAAAACTGACTTAAGCAACCAACATTTTACGGACAAACACTACCGTTTTCTCTGCAACAGTCTGTCAATGATGTTGATTTGAGACTTTGCAAATATTGCTTTGAGAGTTTTGTGTTGGATCTTAAAATGTATGCTTGTAAAGTCTGCCCTTACGTTGCATAATGTAGTTTCTGCACTCGGCACAGCAATCCAGAGTATTGAAATCGTGGTCGGAAAGACATCGACGCTCAAATATTTCCGGCTGCGAACGGCTCAAAGACTGACAGGCCTGCTCTCCAAATCTATCGCGACAACAGGGAAGAGTCGGAGCGTCTGGAAAAATGTTAGTATAGTATCACACAGGGGGCCAGAGACAATAAAAAGTCAGAGACGTAATGAGAGACTGTTGCTAATTAGGACACAGCAGCGCGGTTCGCCTTCCAAACCGCCGGGTGTCCCCCATCATATCCCTCTCTCTTATCACGCACGCAGCTTCGGCATCTCATCCATCCAAAACCTCTTGAACACACTCACTTTCTCTCTCACACTCGAGAAAAGTGTGCTCATCATCTCATTAATTCGTTCTAATTCGTCCCTCCTCAGTTTTGGCAAGTTTCCCGTTTCCCGAACGAATTAAACGCGTCAAAAAAGCTGTTCGTAGGAAGTTTCTTAAAAGATTTACTGCCCAAGTCAGCGCTTAACGATGTGTGATATCTTGGCATGATTTTTTGCACCAAATCACTGTTTTTCCATCTTTCTCCCTTTTGTTTAACCACTCAAAAGCTGGCTGATGACCGCGAACACCACACTCTCGTCTTTCACTTAAATTTTTCAAGATTTTCTCACGTTTCGGGACGATCATGTTGCTCGGGACGCACAGCTGTAGTTGACAAAAAAGAGCGTGTTGTTCAGAGAGGAACATTACAATCACGTGGCCAATGGATATAAGAGCATACTCGTCTTTATACCTCGAATCGAACCAGTTTTGTGTGACTGCCCTGTTACGGATGTCTTTCTCTCTTATCATAACAGTGCCAGCCTCTGCGTGTGGAATCCCCCATCCTTCTTCGTGACCTTGCGTCCTTGTCACAACACAGCCACGCATCCGTCAACTTCTCGCCAGTTCATGACAAAAAATTTGGCGCGCCCCGGAGAAGAAATGAAATAGACAGCTTTTGTTTTGTAGCGGAATGGGGAATGAATTCTTCTGCTCGCTTCGGGATGACAACAGCGGGTGTCGCGCGCCCTCCCGTAGGTGAATTCTTTCTCAAACAGGCCTTAGGACCGGGATTAATGGCGGCCTCTTCATGCCACATTCACAATCCATGATGCCACTGCACATAAGATCCAGTAGTGCTATTTACTGCCTCGGCCGCTTCCTTCATTCTCTGTGTGACCCACTTGCATCTTGGGCGGAAATTGTTCGAGCATATGGTGTCATGGATTAAAGGCCTCCTCCGTTCTCATTTCGCTCTTCAACCCTTTTCGTGTAGCCTCAAGCCAAATAGCATTTCTGCAGCTCTTTCCTTTGTTAAGACGCCTTATCTACCAAAAATTGTTGATATTTGACTTGAATGCAACCGTTTACCATACCTAATTGTACCTATACCTGCCCTTGTTCACAGCATCACCAACTTTTGAAATTGTTTAGTTTCAGAGCCCTTGTACTACATGTCGCTGAGAAGTAGTGTTTACAGAAAAACACAACAACAAGTGTCTTTTTATTGACAGCGAATTAAGCATTAACACTTTCGCATACCATTATCGCACGCTCTCTTAAAATGGTTAAATTAGGACATGGTACTCTCCATTCGGTCAGTTTCTGGTCGTAAGCGATAAAAACCCACGTAGCTTCTGTTGATCGAAGCAATTTAGGTTATGTGACAGCTTGTTTGAGAAGTCATTAGCATGACGATTAGGAAATGGTTAATCAGTCCACTGTATTTTGCTTGTCCCTATCGTTAAAGGATGTAACAACACTTTCATCAGTTGCAAGCAGAGCTATGTAAGCTAGCACTACTCCTAAATTCATCCAGAGGCCTAAGTTTCCCCCTCCTAGTCAACATTTTATTCTTCCTGTGATTCATTTCCGTCCTCCCAATGCTCTATTATCTACTATCTCTACATCGTCTCTTCCTATTCCCGAAGCTCAGAGTCGCATCGACAACCTTCTCACAACATTGTCTATGGGCGACGACGTCCGCACACTCAAGTGTGTGCTGGTTGGTGAGGAGGCCGTTGGCAAGACGTCGCTCATTGTCTCATACACGACAAACGGCTTCTCGGACAAGTACACACCGACGGCTTTTGACAACTACTCCGGTAAGCGGGGTTCTTTAAGAGATGCGTACTCGCGTGTTTGTCCTCCTATTTGTCTCGCTACTTTTGTTTGCAAACCGTTGGCAATGTTCCTAGGGGAGTGAACATCCTTGCCACTCTCGGTGAGAGAAGGCATATAACGCATTATAAATCAGTGAGACAAAGGATTTCGCGGGCTGTTTATCATGAAGAATGCGCTGCGTGAACAGACCAAGACCGGGCCCTGAAATCAGCTGTCAGCGACAGTCTTGACATGAAAGGGAAAAAGTTTTGAAATCTCCCGAGGGTTTCACTCGATGTCATGAACCGAATTCGCGCATTAAAAAGCCAAACCGAATTGTGTTCTCCCCCGAGGGGCTGTCCAATAAACTCTCATTCCAGTAAAGAACGTCAATTTTTCAGTGGTCGTTCGCGTCGACAAGAAGCCAATTCGAGTACAGCTGTGCGACACCGCCGGACAGGTGGGTAATTTCTCACTTTACGTTGCGACTGACTTCTTTAATTATCAAAATCTGGTTAACGACGTGTTTTATAGTCATTCAGCTAAGCTAGGACGAAAGTAATGAACTCACATTGAGCATTGTTCCCGCGAGCCAAGGGTCCTCCTCTTGAAGGAGCGGAATTGACGGTTGTAGGGAAAGGAAGCGATTGGATGAACGTGGCATTAGTTACCGGATTTCTTTGTACGAAAAATCGCTGATGGTAAGACGAAGATCTGAAACTTTTCTCAAAGATCCCAAAACTAATCGAATCTATTTTCACCTATGCATCTGCTTCATTTTTTTTATTCATTTGAATATTAGATGATGATTCTATGATTGCAAAACATTAAAACATACGTGTCAACAACCTGAGACCATGATCCTTGAAAAAGGATCAGGAGCAGGAGACAGGCTGGCATGAAGGATAGACTGGGGGATGATTGACTTCTGTCTCTCCACCTTGCCCCGATTTGACAGTCACACAAAGGTGTTTATTTTATCGTTCTTCGACGAGACGTTTGGATGCAACCCTGGGCGACAAATATTCCAGAAATAGATTATGATTATTCGATTTTTCAGTCTAATCTCGACTCTCTACGTACCTTAACTTATCCCGATTGCGACGTTTTCCTCGTCGTCTACAATGTCCTGAATCCGGAAACATTCAAGAAGGTGGTGGACCGTTGGATACCAGAAATCAACAAATCTAATCGCCACACACCTAGTGAGAAACTGGTATTGGTTTCTTATAGTGGTCCTTTCAGTCGTGCTAGTTGGTACTCAGACCGACCGTCGCTGGTCGGCCCTTGACAGCCAGACCGTCTCGACTGCAAAAGGAAAGTCTTTAGCTGCCCAGATCAAGGCTGTCGACTTCTTCGAGGTGTCATCACTCACCAAAGGAAACGTGAAAATGGTCGGTTTCTGCCTAATGGGCCGTGGATAATAACCATGCTCCAGATGTTCGATGCGGCTATCGTGGCGGGTCTAGAGGGACGTCGGGTCATCCCCAAGAAGTCGCGTCTTCGACAGGGCTTTCAACGATTTGTCAGCATCACCAAGAAGGTGTTTTGAAACCCGTGACAATGCTTTAAGGCTCACCACATATGTTTGCACATACTTTTGTTTATAATAAACCATGACACTCCTCGACATGAACTCTTTCAACTTTCAAGCTTATATAGATCCCAATGCTAATCAAGTTCGTTATCGTTTTCCAATCATCCAGACATGAGAAAATGATACACGTGCAGAGTTTAGCTAATCATATGTACCATAGTGGCCTTCGACCACAGATGGAAAAACATAAGTATTGGTTGACTGAGTGGAAATTATCGGGTAAGGATCAAAAGAAGAAATAAACATAAGAAGAAGCTGAGGATCATTTTAACTTTTTGCTACTGACACTGTAGAAAGTTAATGTCTCTTGGTCATCCAAATCCGGCCTCCTATCATACGTCAAAAACCGCCACTAAATGATGAAGGCTCAGGACATGGCTTGGAATTCGAAGCTGACCACTCATTTGTCCCATCGACCATATTTGACTCTGTGAGACACCAAACTATCAGAATTTCTTTTGTTTAATTCCTTCGTCTCACAAATTGTTTTGAACAGCATCACCAAAACTGATGTACATTTTCCAAGCCCTATTAAACGAATCCCGGAAATATATGAAGAAAAACGAACTCAGTTCAAGCTGACCAGCATAAAACCTATAATCGCTTGTCAAGAAATTTATCCCTTGATCTTCTCCTCCTTGAAAATGAAAATCTTTTCATACAGACGTCTGTACTCTGCTCACAGATCAGACTGATTACGCGCGCAGAAGATCATTTCCTTGTTCAGGAAAAAGGGTGGGTGGGCAGTTAGCGGTAAGAATGCACTCCTGTTAATTAGAGCAGAAAAACGAGATCGAGTTTATTTTCTTGGTTATATCAAATAATCATTAAATACGAGAGAGACAATCTTGCTAACGTTTCACCTTATACACAAAACGAGCGCGAGATCTCTTTCTAGAGCCACAAAGAACCGGTATCTGGGGTCAAAACATGCCATATAATATGGGAGATAAAAGTGAAAAGGGTACAGTTTCTCTTCTAATAGAGACCGCAGCCCTGAAGATTGGCTTGGATAATCATGTCGATGACAGAGTCGAGAATAATTTGCACCTAAAAACATCTGTTAACGATTTCAAAACATCAGGTTTTACCTGGTTTGTGTCAGTGGCACACGTTTGATGCATATAGATGGTTTTCTCCGGATTAGCATTGAGACCCTCGAATTTCTCCTCTATGAATTTTGTCGCCTGGTCATAGTCCATTTCACCTGAAGAATAAAAGTTGAGCCCCTGTGAGAATCAAAGCTCGTCATAGTGCACACCTTCCCAAGAATCAGGCTTTCAAAGTTTGTGGCCTGATTAACCCCGATGGGAAAGAAGAAAACTTCCTCCGGACTGAACACGTTTGCTGAAAACAAACCTTTGTAGTCTGGGAACGCCTTGGTTATGTTCGTCGTCTTAATCTTCTCAGCAAAGAGATCCTTCTTGTTCAAGAAGAGAATCATAGACGTGTTGATAAACCAGCGACTGTTACAGATCGACTCGAATAGTCTCATCGACTCGATCATACGATTCTAAAACCATTCTATCAGGCACAAAAACTTGCATACCGTGCTCTCGTCCTCGAATAAAACCTGATCATATTCGGATATGGCAGCGATAAAAATAATGGCGTTTACGTCCTCGAAACAGTGGATCCACTTTTTACGCTCGGAACGCTGGCCTCCGACGTCGAAGACACTGAAAACGTCAGTATACAAAATTCACCTCTTTAGATTTTTAAAAAGCATAGCAAAAGTCGTCCATTGCATGCAAATGCTGACATACGCTGCGTAGCATGGGAACCATGCAAAAAAGGGCGATATTTGCGATAAATCAAAAAATGTTTTTACTCACCGGAAATCGACATTTTTCATCTGGAATTTTACTTCGACAATTCCAGTTGTTTTTATCCTAGACAGAAGAATATCCTGCTCTGTGGGCTTGTAATCAGGGGAGCTAATTCTCTCTACAGACTCGAGGAAACTGAATGTACCATTCAATATCAACAGATTGGCAACTTACTATGCCGTACTCTCGGGCAACTGATATTCTGCTCCTCTGTTTATGGCTACGATTGAGACACCTCTATCGGCCCATAGTGACTTCATGGCTCTGGCTAGCTCCGGAGTCATAGGCTCGGATTCCTTCCCCTCTTTCACCCTGTCCAGGACTATTCTCGAATCGGCCTGAAAAAGTTAATCAGGTTGGCGGAACAGCAGCAGCAGTAGCTTACCTCACGATCTGGGTTGTCGAATGGGATTCCGAGTGTGGACATTGCACGTAGAATAACAACCATGCCCATTATTGTGTTATTGTAGACTACACTCTTCTGCTGTTCGCTTTCCTCTTTTGAGAACCCGTGATCGTGTAATATTCTGGGACATGGTGAGTACTCTGTTAATATGATAACAAACCTCATCTGCTTTAAAACTGTACTTTTACCGCACTCTCCAGCACCTAACAACAAAAGTTTGACGACTTTCTGCTGAGCCAAGTGGCCTTGCATCATCTCCTTGTCGATGGCTTTACTTTTGTTGAGCTGCTCCTTGTCCTCCTGAGATTGACAGACTCCCATGGCTTCTTTCTATTGTTACTACAGGCTCATCGACTGAAAAAATGACATTTGTAGGGAAGAATTGACATTGAGAAGTCAAGGAAAGGGTGGGGGATCATGATGAGGAGCATATGCAAACATCCTGCCAGAATAGGAGCCTTTTAATTGCGCATTTGGATCAAATTTGAGAATCAAGGAGAAAGAGAGAGAGAGAGTGAGAAGGGCAGTAGAGATGAAAACGTTGGAGCAGATGTTAATTTTTATAGATCAGACTCTGGCGCAGGTGAAAATGTGAAAAGCATCAACGACGACAATTCAAGTTTTGAGCCAAAGCAAGTTATCACGATTTATACCAAAAATTGGCAGACATCACGAAATGAGACGGGAACAGATGGAACAGGAGACACAGAATCAAATTCCATGTCATTTTTTTTGTTCGATTTGAAGTGCATTGAGGAGGATAGCCGATTACTCTTTGAAAGTAATCCCTCTTCTCAATTTCCACCTGAGTCACTCGCACGTTTTTACAGAGCCAATTAGTCTTGGCTTGAGAAAGAGAGAGAAAAGAGCTTCCGTGTGTTTCGCAGGTTTTGATTTTTATCCAGCTCATTTCCTAACAATCCTTAGCAAGTTTAATTATTGAATGGCTTATAAACAGAGTGTACGGACAGTGGCAGTGACAAGAAACAGATAGTGAGATCTCACGACACGGTACACTTCAACTACTAATTGCTTATTGAGAGTTGCACCTGAGGAACACGGCGAAATTGCGATTAGCTGACGAGTGAAAGACACATGGACGGATCAATGGCTGTCAGAGCGGAAATTAACCTAATGATAACTGCCCCCTGACAATAAAGACTGAAACTTTCGAGAGAAGAAATGATAGCGCCCCAACCCCCCTCTTGTTAACATCCTACTGTTTCCTGTTGGACTTTTGTGTGCAGCTGGAGGCGTTAATGTCTACAATTATCTCTTAACATGGAGAATAATAACAAGGCATCAGAAAAACAACATCAGAGGTTGAGAAGGTGATTGGGATTTCATAACAGGGAAGATAGAAGATAGTAGCTTGACAGTTCGAAACTAAAATCAATGTAAGCCCTTGATCCGGCCAAAATTTTGTTGTTTCGACGGAATCGCGTTCCCAGTCTCTCTGAAAGTCTCGAGGCAAGGGAAATAACGAACTGCACAATATTCTCACCATGGACTGTGTCACGAGAAGAAGACTTAATTGCCGGAATCTGGATGGAGATCGAAAGGTGGAAATTGATAGCCGTCACAGAATGGAGGCTGTTCCTGTCAGGATGCTAGCCAGATTGAACAGAGTATAGCAAAAACTTCAACAAATGCACGAGCCGGCCTCGTACAAATACTAAAAGACTCTCATTAAAAAAACTTCACCTTCCATGGTGGTAACGGTTTTGCTCAAAACTAAAGACTACAACGATGGAAATGGACAGATTTGTACCGCTACCGAAGCGGTACGGGAGAGTGCATTTGTACAGGAGTACGGTTCGGGAGAGAACAAGTCATGTTACCAAGATAATGCGCGTGAGAATTAATCGACATATCAAGACACTTTGTCCGGCTCACATCTTTATAGGCTGACACAACTAGATTTAAATTACTTAATGATTCCTGGGTATCAAGCCATCGGAGACAAAATACATATGCTGTAGAGGCAAAAATTATTATTTTCCATAAGATAGGAAGAGCACGTCTCCAATGAACGATGCTAGAAATGATTCTCAAATATCTGTAGACGCGATAAACGGCAAGTCATTTGTGGATAACGAGCAGTGTTAAACTGCTACGGTAGGATTACTGACTTCAAATAGGTTTCAGATATAGAATACCCCTACTGCTTGCCCTCTCACCTACTACTGTGATTTCGTTATCCAACAACTACAAGTTTTTTTTTAACAGTCTTGCTGAAAAAATTGGCTCCTCTGACTTTTGTGCTAGCCAACGCTATGAAAGGGACAAGTTATTTTTTTAGACGGGGATTAGATCTTATTGGGGTACCATAAGGTTGTCTGACTCTCAATGGAAAAGTAGGAAGCAAAAGCTAAAGACACGCTAGAACAGCTCCAAAGACAAAACCTGAGACTAATTTTAAAATCATCTAAAAATGTGTTGTTTTGACCATGCCTATAAAATATATATCTATATTTATAGATTTTCATCAATAATGAATCTGGGAACAAAAATACGACCACCGGTGTGGAAATTTGTACGTCAAAGCGGGCCGTATTGTTAATTTAGTCAGTGACGCGAGTTATCTACAATAAGACAGACGTTTTTGAGAGGAGCTCTGGCTGAAAACAATTGATATTAGTTGAGCTATGAGCCGCTAAAAGGTGCGAGAAACACGCAAACTGTGGGTAACAGTGGGAAAAAACTGGAGTTCGGAAAAGCAGATCCAATGGGGATCTGCAATTTTGGTAAGATGATTTGATTTCATTTTCAAAAAATTCGGCTATAGTAAATGACTGATGGACAATGGTGGGGTAGGAGATTTACGTCAGTATCTAATTATTATCGAACTGTTTCATATAATTTCAGCATTAACAAGCCAGTTTAAGCTTTTCAAAAATGGGAAAAACTGTATTGTGCCGTCTGAGAATAGGTTTGCCAGCCTATTACGTTTTGTGATTGTCCTGCCCACTTAATTATACGTCAAGGGCTGTCTTCAGACCTTAAAAACCGTGACACGCATCCGAAGAGAAAAAACGCAAGCCGGAAAATGGATGTACGCACTACCTCTCTCTTAAACGACTTGTGTTTTTTAATTGTCAGTGTCACAATCTTTCTCTTTTCAATGAAAAGTGAAGGTTGCTAGGAAACTGCGTACATATCATTCGTAACAAATTACGTTTTCCAGCTGGTCTGATCGACACAAACAGTCTCTAGGATGCATTTCTTTAGAAGAGGCGAATGCACACATACTGTGTCAAAGAACAGGAGACGAGACGGTACTGCAGACAGATAGGCCTTGTACCCATTAACAGGATTAGCGAAGGGGGTGGTGGCAAATATGAAAAGGATACGGTATTTCCACGAAAAGGAAACAAATCGAAACAGTGAGAGAGTCAGGTGTATCGGAAATAAACGACATGTCTCTCTCGCGATATTGGTTTTATGGTTATGCAATCATGTCTCCTAGTTAAGTAAATTGGAGACGTGACGAGGCTGTACAAGACACTTTTTTGGTCTCGTCTAGCAAACAGGGACGTCCGGAATGCTTCGCCTAATTTGACCTATTTCATATAAAAACCCTTGATTAGGAGTTTCAAGCAGAGTTCATACATCGACAATATTCCGACAGGTAGGCGGACTCAATGATCCAAATGACCCACGGGAGTTTTCCTCTATTTTCCAGACTCCCCTTTCTTGCTGCTGATCAAGAAAACAAAGTTTAGAGACTGATTGCCTATTATCTACAATCGAGACATAATCAGGGGGATGCCCCAGCTTGCAAGATTGTACCAACCCCGTGCTCAAATTTGGAGCCTGAGCGACAGTGTGACGGCAATTTCCCACCTGCCCCGGAATGACGTTTGAAGCTTAAATAGGAACTGAAGAGGAAATGATCTCATTTTTGAATACAGGTAAGCAGGCAGGCATGTGAGACATCGGCCCTCAACTGTGATCATCAGAGAATTGCAGCAAATTGGCGTTTCTTGCGTACGTGAAAAAGCAAAGAGAAGAGGAGTTCTAACTGAGCCACTAAGAGAGAGAATATGATAAAAACGCTTCTTCATGCTCTTCTGACTAAGAAAACTGGGTGATCTCTCGCTCGGAAGCACGTAAAAGGGTTTAATCTAATTAATGAAAGAGTGCAAAAAGCCGCAAGACGAAAACTTTTAGAATGTCTAGGTTTATTCTAAGAGGTTTTCACCTGGCTCAGAAGAAACAGTCG
Source organism: Oscheius sp. JU75 (assembly GCA_037178855.1). Lineage (NCBI taxonomy): Eukaryota > Metazoa > Nematoda > Chromadorea > Rhabditida > Rhabditidae > Oscheius > Oscheius sp. JU75. The sequence continues at coordinate 8,474,096 of JASJZC010000007.1, forward strand.
GCTTGGTGAAGCTCGTAAAAAGAAACGTTCGAGGCTCAACCCAGGTGCAACTGGTGACGCCTAGCCTTTGCCCCCACTTTCAGTTAATTAAATAGAAACAAAACATGAGTGTTGTTGGGTCAAGATGACGACAACAAACCATATCAAAAAGTCGCTTCAAAAGTGAAGAGCCCTGATATAACAGCAACAATCATGCGGAGACTATGCCTTTTATGAAGCTGGGCGGGTTAACATTATCGCGGGAAATTTGATGAGCCAGCAGTTAGAGAGAAGTTATAGAAGTGTCCCTCCGAGATTATAAAATCTGAAAAGTTGAAGTAAAGATTGGCTCTGCAAATTACCAGTTCCAGACGGGTGGTATAACATTCTCTACGCTGTGAAACTGGAAGTCTGCTACTTCCAACTATCTTTTCGGGTACTACCAAGCTTATACAGGGTGGCCGATAAGTATTGGCGCGTAAAAAATGCGTTTTTCTTCGAAATCAGAAAACTTTTTGCACATTAGGTGGCTAGATATGATGAAAAACATCTCGTAAACTTATTTTTTCACACTCAGAACGAGAGATTTACTTTTAAATTTGCACAGTGGTGGAAACTGCGACTTGTGCGGCGCAAGTGACATGGCAAAAAATGAATTACGTATAAATCCTATATGGTGCGTTTCGAATAGCTTGAACCTAAGTTTCTACATTGTTAGATCAATTATGATGCCTTCGGTATTCGAAGAACGGGAAGATTATTCTCTGGCGGATTGTTTGGGATTGCTCTTTTTTAGATTGATTTTGCCAAGGGGATGAAAGTGGTATCCGTTGTTTTCTAGACAAACCGAAAAACTCTATAACATGAGACTATGTTGGTCGGATAGAGCATAAAATTAAGTGTTATCAGCCTATATACAAGCCTTTAAGATGAACTGTGGGAAACAATGACTCTATATGAGTAAGCGCGCCAATACTTATCGGCTACCCTGTATTACTTTCGCGATGGTTATTAAAGTTATAGAGCAGACCAGATTTTACAACTTCTTAAAGTCTCCTTAACCTGGAAATTGCAATCCTTTGTCTGTAGATGTCTTGGCTTATTCTCATCATACATGCTTATTCTCCGGGTTCACACCTTGAATACTTGCTTCAATTGTTAAACTATTTTTACGAAGTTGTAGTTCTAATCTGCTCTACAACTTTGCAGAGCACTGCAAAGCGCACATGCGCTATAATCTACTCAAAAAGTTTGTCAGAAATTGCAAATTCCAGTTTCACAGCTTAGAGTGCTTGCGACTCGAAACATTGTCTTTTACGTTAATATCTAAAGGATAGCGTATACATTGTGGTAGAAATGTGTTCCATATTTTAAGCATTCGTTGCTTCACTCGGAAAACCCGATTTCGTTAATAACGATTGAAATATCTGAAATAGCTAGTTGAAAGTATTGCTTACAACTCTATTTCCATACTTCGCCTTCGAAGAAAGGCCAAACAATTCCTGACGTTAGCATATTTTCAGAGTGCGTAACCGTGCCCTATTTGAAAAGCTTCAGTTTCAGCTAAATTTATCACTAACCCACATTTATCATTTACACATTTTTTCCTTAACCCACCGATAAAAAAATAAGGATTTCTCTAACGCTAATTTTTGCAGACATTTAACTTTTAACAGCATTAGATTTAAAGGACTGGTTACCGTAGTGCAAGGAGGGATTCCCTTTCGCTTCAGAGCAGAGTAGTCTGCAGAAAGCTAGCTGCAAAGGATAAAAGTTGCAAAGCTAATTTATGAACAGCAAGAATCTAGTAAATTTCTATTGTAGAAGGCATAAAAAATAGCATTTCAAACGATTAATGACTTCTCGGGTTATCATGTTCTGGTAATGTACTATCTGAAGCTGAGCTTTTGACATTAATTTTTTTTTCCGCGACAGAAGGAATGTTTCCGTTTTGATTTGACCTCAAAGTTTCAACATTTTATAATAGCAGAAGAGAGCAATCCGTCTAAGAGTCGACCAGCTGTCGACCTCCGGTTGTCCTTATCAGATAGTTCCTTCCGTCAGTTCCGAGCCACACATGAAGGATCGTCTGCCGTCTCTCCACGAAAAGGAAGGCAAGGATGAACAGGTTGGGTCTTCTTCCTGAATAGCGTTCCCGTTTTAACAAATGGCCGACACACGTGGACGCGCGTGTTGCTAGGGTCATTCTTTTGGTGTGTTCTACCCCCGTTTTGGTATTCGTACACTAAGGCGATTATTCATTTCTGGCTACTCAAATTCGCTGCTTATTCCTAAAACCCTTTTTAGAGTCCCATGATTGGTCCGGAGACGCCGCACAGGACCTCGTCCAATGGAGCCATCGAGCTAGGAGGTAAGTGTTAAAGACTAAAAAAGGAAAAAAACTGATCAGAGATTCATAACTGTGAAAGAGGGGCCCAACCAAAATGTGTGAGAGTATTTTCCTCTTTATTGGTCCGTTTATATTGCTTTTAGATGCCTCTCAAAACTTTTTAAATATTCCTCTCTCTGGAAAAACACCATAATGCGCTGTGTCCCAATACCTCCCAGTACAGGTGACCTATACTGTTATCCAAAAACGACAGACACCATCTCTGATCCTATTTACTCTCCTCTCAGACCCCCTGTTTCGCATCGTTTAACTCACTTCCGTTGTCATTTTCTCACGCTATTCTTGATATTGATATGACGTTTTTCCTTTTCTGCGTCAAAAGACGTTTTTGAAATTAAGGGGGTGAAACAGTAAAGCTCTGCACACCTAGTCCCTGAACAAAAACGACCAAATATTTGATAATGTGACCAAGTGTTTAGGTGATCTTCCTCCGCGCCGCTCCTGGTTCAGCAGCAAATTCAATCACGTATACGGACTGCTTTGTCTTCTCGCCGTCGTAATGATCGCCATTCTCGTCACATGTATTGTTATAGCTTTTCGTCTCTCATCCGTATGCATTTCTGTATTTTTCACAAGTCGTAGTTTTAGGTAGAATCTCGAGCACAGGCCACCGCTGAGCAGATTCCAAAAAGTATTAACAAAGCTGTAGAGGTGAGATTTTGCGGGAGACTACATCATTTCAAGCTTATACAGGGGTTCAAATCCCAGTTTCCCGCAGGTCTATTCCCACTTCCGCCACCCACGATACCCAAATTCGAGCCACCTTCGGGAGTGGAACCGATCGTGCCATCTTTACATGGTCCTGCGGAAAGAAGGACCCAGCCAACCTTTTCATCCTGGCCGGACAATTGCAACAAAAAGTGTCAGAGAGCAGAGTAAGTTCAAGTCTTTAATACTAAGAGGTTCCTTTTTCAGTTTCTCCAAACCCCCATTGGTAATTCTGAGTTTTGACGGTTTCACCAGAGAGTATTTGGATCGTGGGATCGTCTCAGCGTTTGAGAAAGTGGCGAGCTGCGGAGCAACTGCAGAGGTCAGTCGAAGGCAATGTGATAACAGTCATATGCAGAGAGTCATACCCTCCTACCCGTCCAGGACGTTCCCTAATCACTACACAATAGTGACGGGACTGTACCCGGAATCTCATGGTGTCGTAGACAACTATGTCTTCGATCCGACAGTCTCTCCAAACTTGGAGAATATGAAAACGACCAAATTTCATAGGCTCTGGCAAGGAGATCCAATTTGGAGTATTTACAAGAGACAGACGGGTGGAAAAGCAGCCTGTCTATTTTATCCTGGCTGTACCTATAACGCTTCCGGTAGATTCTACACTAGAAAAGAGTGACTGTCTGAAATTTAAGGATATCCTCCAGACGTAGCGCCCCCATACAACAAAGATCTGCCGTTTAGGAACCGATTTGAGCAGGTGTGCTAAGTTTCGCTCGAGTAAAAAATATTGTTCAGGTCAGGCACTGGCTCAGACAGCCATCCGATCAGAGACCGGGCTTGATTACTGCCTACTTTGACCAGCCAGACACTATTGGGCATTATCAGATTGATGATGATGATATAAATCAACAGCTCGTTGAACTCGATCGTTTGCTTGATCAGTTCTTGAACAGTTTGAGTGAGGACGGTCTACTTAACTGCATCAATCTGTTGCTGATCTCCGACCACGGTAAATAAAATCCAGTCTGAGAGTCAAGGTGCTTTAGGTATGCAGAAACTCACAAAAACTGTTGTATTGCGTCAAGAAATGGATATTACGGGTCTGATTGGAACGCCTGGAGTGGTGGGAAGAATCTACATTAATGACACTCGTAATTGCTGTCTTTGCGACAAAATACAAATTTTCAGGTCGCCAAGTTAACGAGGTTTCTCGACCCTTTCAATGCAAGAAAGGCGAAGAGATGCGCATATTTACTAGGGAGAACATGCCCACAAGGAAGCACTACAGTAAGACACCAAAAGTAGGCGATTTGGTGCTGCAAGGAGAAGCTGGAACAACATTCATTCCGTATATGAGACCTATACAAAAGTACAAGAAAGGTTTAGCACCGAAGCGGACGATTACCATCTTACAGCTGACCATGGCTATGACTACCATCTAACAAATATGCACACGATTTTCTTTGGATTGGGACCAAACATCAAGCCGAAATCTGTTCTGCCAGCTTTTCAGAACATTGAATACCTAAATCTTTTCATGGGTAAGAAACACACATTGCTGGAAACCAAAAAGTTGCAGATCTTTTGGAACTGGAACATGTACCAAACAATGGAACCAGAGGATTAATGAATGACGTGCTGGTCGAGCCAGTAGCTGAAGAAACACCGAAATCTGAAGTGATACCGTAGGTTCGAATCGATAATCAGTGGATTTTAAATTTCAGTGAATGCCCTCTGAGCTTGCAGTTCCCTGGCCTCAAAGCTTGCAACAATTGTCCCCAAGACGAGCAAAACAGAATGAATCAGGCACTTTGGTCCTGTTCAACAGATCTCGGATTCTTTAATCGTCAGATTCCACAATTCGGATCCAACAGAGCCGTTTGCTTCCAAAACTTTTGCAACAAGACCCTAATCACAGGAATAGGGAAAGGTTGGTGCTCGAACTACTGGGATGGTTACGGCTACAATTCACGAGAGATTAGGGCTGCTACGCAGTGTTCCGAATACTCATACTTATAGAATATTTATGAAACTAAGATAATTAAAACCTTCATCAGGTTGCCACTTGACATACAAGTGCATTTTTTTGCTAATACATAATGAACTAAGTGGTTGCTTGAAACTTCCCGTAGTAAAACAGCAGCACAATGTAAATTTTACAGACAAAACATCCGTCGTCATTGAGAATCTTTCTTCTGAAGACAATCTTGCCACTAATGATTGCGAAGTAACAAACCAAAAGTATGCCGCAGACAAGTGCAGAGCCGTGAATGGAACCTCATCCTCTAGACGGTATCTATCAGCTAATCTTCATTCGGGTATCACTTGCCTTTCAGTGTAAACAAAAAATAACTTCAGAGTTCGCCAAAATATCTGGCTCTGAATTCAACTTTGGAGAAGGATTTTCCTCTAGTAAGTTCACAAGGAAGAAGCTTACCGTTTTTACAGCATATATTGATGTCTTGAACGACCTAACAATGGATTACGTTTCAAGATTCAAAAAACTGATTGTGATAAGTGGTGTGGCTTATGATTTCAACAAGGATGGACTTGCAGACGTCCCGCAAACGTAACTTTTAGTATTTATTTATTGCTAGTTGAAAAGTTCCAGCACCCCTCCTACACACCTCTTCCGAATTCTCATATCATGCTCAGGCCCAGAGGGTACCAATGGTTATTGCCAGGACTACAATGACATGTCTATACTGTCTTTCATCTTTCCCATTGTACAAAACGATATTAACTGTTTGGTAAGAAGAAAACTCTCAACCACTCAGGTATCTATTCAGCCGGCAGACAAGCTTCTGCTAGAGTACACTGCCAGGATCAAAGACGTCGAGCTTCTTACTGGTCTAGACTTCTTCCCGAGAGACGTCCCGTATCCAGCTTTACTTCGCCTACGAACACATATCAACATGCAGCTTTGGTAGAGCTTATTGGTCTGAAATGACGGGTCAAGATATTTCGAGTACAGGTCAATAAACGATTGTTACTTAGCAAACTTATCTCACCAGCATTTTGCTTTACGCCAAAAATGCATGCAAATTGTGCAACCTACCGGACCAGCAATTTAGTTTTAGTTTTAAGAAGTTTTTCGAAAGCTACTTGCTGATAAGTTAGCGGGGGCAAGAATTTGTACGGCTCGTGGGAGAGTCGACTGGTTTGTCAAACAGAGACGACCATGTTACTAGAGCATACAGTGCTCTTGCAAACCTTTTATGTTCGAACACCATTCTTGATAACAGGCAGGATTTTATTGATTTTTTTTGTTGACTGCAATATTCATTGTTAGGTCATCAACAGGAACTAGACGATCACAGTCGTTGTGGAAAGGACGTGTCATCGCAAATCGCGTGAAAAACAAAAGGGACCATTTGGAGTGGGAGACGGGGTCTCTCAAAAACTTCTCATCGTATTTATCCACTTGGGTTCTGTGGGAAAAGGCATTCTCTATAGCTACAAGAGAAACAATTGATGAAATGGAAGATGAGTCTGTCCACCACATAAAAGCGTCAGTCAGGTTTCCGAGAAATTCTTTTGATTGCCCTCAGTTATGACATTTCGACACTCCTAACTTTATCTAGAGCGGCGCCGCAGACGGCTCGTAAGAATAACTAATATCTGTCCGTATGTTTTTTGCACAGTTTTAGTAAAAAACTTCATTCAAGTTTTTCAGCTTGAAGACTTGCTCCAATCGCCAAATGATATTCTGTAAAGTTTTTTGATCTACGAGGGGAGCAATATTAACGACAATGCACCAAAAACCTTTTATAATCAAATGGTTTATCCGTAGGACTAGGTTTTTTTCAAGCTTCAGAGCTTCGAATTTTGACACAAGCGAAGTTCTGGAGTACAATCGCTTAAAGGAACCTTTTCGAGTCAGTCAAAATACTGACTTTGTTCAGTTTGGACAAACATTTGAGTCTGGTCCATTCAGTATGGCGTACCAATGTTTCTTATCTAATCTTTCGAGCCATATCATCCTGTCAAACACCTGAATATGGCGTCTACCAAATTTATCGTTTTCTTGTTACTTTTACTAGTGACGATCATTTTCAATATCATTTTCTGGGGATCCTATTTCCTTATCAACTTTGTCGACGTTCAAAAGATCGATGAAGATTACTATTCTGAGGAACGCGATGTTCCATATGGGATAGAGGTGAGACAACTGGCAGCAAATGTATCCATCTTGAGACTGAAGTAATTATTGAGCCTCCAGAGAACTTTTGTAAAACACTAAGTTTCATTGTGGCTGTACATGTACGAGCAACTGATTTTGAAACAAGACAGACATGGAGAGGATTGTATTCCCAATTCAAGGAAAAGGTAAGTCATTCTTTGTTTTACAGTTCTTTTGCAAAGTCATACCCAACTTGTATCTGTCCTTATCCACTTGTTCTTGTTTAGTTTGTAGTCAAATATTTCTGCCAAACTGTCGACCCCAATTTTAACTCTCTCAATTCAGACTTGTCTTATCTTGTTCAAACTGTGTCCGTTTGTACAGACAGCCTGTCTCTTCTATGTCAATCTGGCATTTTCTTCCCCAGTCGCTATCATTTCGTCGTTCACAGTTAAACAGCCATATTTCAAAATGAATTCAACCATTGACTGTTTTCTCAAGTGATTCGAGTCTTCACAATTGGCATTAAAGAATGGATTGCAAATAGACAGAGGGACAGGAAACTAACTCGTTTAAAACATAATACGCTTATTGTCCTTTTAGTACAACTTCGAAATAATGTTCGCAATTGGTCACCCTGGTTTAGCCAAAAACCAGGATCTCCTTGTAAAGGAAGCTGAGATGTACGGTGACATGTTACAAGGAAATTTTTTGGACACTTACCACAATATCACATATAAGGTATGTCTTTGTTTTTATCCATTTAGACAATTTTTTTCTAGCATTTAACTCACATTTACTACATTAATCGGAAGTGCGATGCACCTTTTGTTGTCAAGATGGATGACGATGTGGCTTTCAAGCCCGACACCTTTGCAAAACTGCTCAAGAAAGGAGGAAATACATATTTCACCTCAAAACGGGTTCTGTCCGGAAATCAAATGTGGTGTGTTGTCTGGAGAAACGCTCCGGTTCGACATTACGGAAAATGGTATGTTCTACCTGTATGTTTTCCAAATTATAATTAAGGAACATTTCGACTTCTGAAATTACCGAGAAAATATATCCACCTTACTGCTCCGGTTTTGCTTACTTCACTACAAAGCAAGCAATTTCTGCCATCGCCAAGGCTTCTCATGAAGTCAACTTTTTCTGGGTCGACGACATTTTTGTTACTGGCTTTGTGGCTAGGAAAGCACTGACAAAGAGAGTGAATGCTGGATATCTGTTTCGATACGACTACGAAGGCTTCAAAAACGAAAACACCATCTTCAGTTTGACCAAAAAGGAGAACTTAGCATTATGGATTAATGAGCTTTACAAAACCGATGATAATATTATTAACTTGTTGAACAGTAGTTGAGATCTCTATAAAGATTATAAACGGTTTTATTAGGAGCTACACGCTTGAATTTGTCTATGCCAAGTAAAATTACCCGTGAAGATCGTTTGCAGAACAACTGGTTCAATTTAAAACCGGTTGTCTTCTTCAGAACTTTCCGAGCTCCCAGTATCTTTCTTCTCACAGGTGACACCTTTCAAGCCTTCAGGGCAACTTGAACATTGAACCAGCCCGTCGTCGTTGATAAAGCAAGCTCCCCCATCACTAAAAAATGTCTTTAACTGTAATAGGTAAACCTTACGGGCATGGACAGATACTACAATCATCAGCGCCTCCTTTGGTTGAATCTCCGTAGAATCCAACAGCACAGAATTCACAGTTGTCTCCACTTGTGTTGTGTTGGCATTGCTGAAAACCGACAGCATGCTAACTATATGATAGCTGCCTAAGACTGTTTTGCTGTTGCAACGTTCTCTTTAAGTTGGTTACCATCCAATAACATGCCAGTCTAATTTTACAGCATTTCTTGTCAATTTGTCAGTTAGTTAAGTTCTCAGTTCTGCATATCTATCATCTTTCTCGTCCTTCCTGTTCTTGTCAGTTGTATTCATGTTACTTTTACTTTATCCTATCAACTTCGACTGACAATCTAGTCTTGCAGGCTGTCAACAATCGTGCCCTTGTGAATCTAATGTATGCGCCTTCAACTGCATAGACACTTAAAACTATTGCGGTCGATTTTGGATTAAGGTTACCATGAAACAGAAATATGGAACCAAGCCTACCAGACATTTTCCGACATCATCACAGTGGCTACTATGGCTGTTGCATTCACAGGATTGTTCAGCTTCTGACGCTGCTTCCTCCACTTCGCTGACAGTACATCCTCCGGTTAATGGATTACCAGAGAAACCTTCCACGCATTGCTCACATTGCACACCAAATGTGAAGTCCGAGCAGTTTTGACAGGTATGGTACAGCTTGTCACATGTGGTAGCATGTCCGTTGCAGTCACAGGAGCCATTGTAGTTCAGGTAGATTCGTGTACACATTGGAAGAGAATGTTCAGCACGTCTTCTGTCTCTCTCATTGCTGATTTCCTTGGTGTGCTTAGCCAGTCGGGCAGCAAGTTGTTGTGTGGATACGTTGCCTTGAAGCTTCATGTCCTCGAGTTCCTGGAAAGCAGTATAAAAGAAATAAAGGAGCGTTTACCTCAGCCGTATCGTCTCCCAGCATGTGAGCTATGAAATGCCGACATCCAGTGTCGATGGTATCTGTGGCTTCTTCTTTCTGTTCACCTGAAGCAGCTTCGAAGAACTCGTAGACCTTTTCGTAGACCTGTTGATCTCCAATATCCGGATCACTGATCATGTCACCGAGTTCCATTTTCTGTCTGCTGTTGAGCCAAGTGGTCAAGTCAGTAGGCTCAAAATGTACCAGGCGAAAGATTTTGCGACAGAATGATCCGTACTTGTCTGTAGATTGCGTTAAGCCTTAATATGTTCACATACCGGCCAAGACTCTGCTCTTTTCACTTCTTAGGTCGCCGACCATTTCATGAAACCTGGTTTCGATCTGGTCAACGGGATCGTTGTCGAGGAACATGTTCTCCAAGGCGGCAAAGTTTTCGTTTCCCAGAACTTCCTTCAGGTTGTTGCTGCAGTACTCCTGGAAGTTTCTGAAAAGGAAGGATTACTCGAAATCTAGAAAGTATAGCGTTGAGCATGTATTAAACGTCTTGCTTTCACCCCTTATATAGATAGGGTAACCCGTGCCCTGTATTTTTTTGTTTTCTGTTTTGCCATTATCAAACACTTCCTGGTGGACGGCTTCATGTATTATCCCATTTGATCTACCGTGACAAAAGCAAAGTCATAGTGCTCTTAATATAATATTACTAACTCTGATAAGCCTTTCTGATGTCAGAAAGTAAAGTGCCAGGGAGCACGTGTAAGTGGATATCATTATACAGTGCTAGCCTACCTGTCAAACTTCCTCCTGATGTCCTTTCTCTGGTGATAGTATTGATCGGCAATAGTGGTCATGACTTCCCATTTGTCACTTCCAGTTGACTTCATTCTCTCCACAAGGTTCTTTTGTCTGTGGTTCATCCAAGCCAGCCAATCGGGCTTGACGTCCTCTGGATCCTCAGCAGCCACGTTACTCTCCTCTCCAGAAGACACTTCAACTACATGTCTCGGTCTACGACGCAGATCTGTCTTGTAGGCAAAAAACTCTTCGATCAAGGCCTGTTTCTTCTCGATTGGCATTCCCTCAAAGTAGCGAAGAAGCTGCAAGATTGGGTTTTTTGATCGCATGAGCTTTCTGCTTCTGGTTGTTTGAGCTGACCGGTCAGCCTTATCAGCGGGAAGAAAGATTGTCAACTCCAATTATAGGAAACGAAAGATAAAACCCACAGCTCTGACAATCTCATCCTTTCGCTGCATTTTAACATAAATGGCATGGAGTTCACTGATTTGACGTGGGGAGAGGAATTCCTCGATGTGGGAAGCAACATCGGTGTTTGTGACTCTAAACAGAGAATTTTAGTGAAAAATGGGGACGAGGTGCCTTCTAGATCTCTCCTTCATCCTGTTATACTTTTTGATCAAATGACCGACACTTTTCAAACAATCCTCATCCTTAGGAGACACCTCTCTAGCAATTAACAGAGCCAGTTCTCTGAAAAATGTGGTAACTTGATAATGAGCGCTCTCACCTGAACTTTTCAAAACTGGCTCTTATCAAAAGATTATGCAGTTGATTCTTCCTCTCATCCGACAAGCCATCTCTCCATAATGTGCAGCGATCGAGTCGACTCAGCAGAGTTTTCCGGATATGCAAGAGTTTCTGATGAATGTCTTCCCGATGACTGACAGACTGGTTATCATCAGAATATTCGCTACTGGGTATACTCTGTAAAAGTTGATTATTAGTGTTACAAAAAAGTTACTGATTGTATCAAGCAACGGTCAAATTTGAAAAGTTATCTGCTTCTTAAAAATTCAAGGTTCTAATACGCTAAAAAAAACTTTTAAAAAAGTGATACGCTGTTTCAATAGTATGCAACTGAGAAAAATAATGTAATTCAAATGAACTACGAACGTACAGGGAAACATTAAAGTGCTAAACTTTACAAACATCCAGCAGTAGGACAGTTAATAATACTCACCTGAATATGTGCTCCTGCGAAAGCAAGGAATCCAAAAATTAAAACCACAAGCAGCATTAGAACCTCCCCGAGTTGAGCGTTAGGACTGGCTAGCTATCTGGAAACGGTCTCATGACATCTAAGAAAAAGAGACATGCTATCTTCTGGAGCCTAGGGGGAAGAAACCAAAGCACCCTGGAGACAAAAGAATTAAAAATGAGATTTTTTTCCGCCATTCCGACAACATTCTATTGAGAGGAAGGAATGTGACACGAAAGATAAGAATGAGGCGAAAACAATGGCATCAGAAGTCAAAGCATCACAAAAAGTTTGTTTGCCACCGGTACCTGCTGCTTTTAGGCATTACCGGGCTCAATGGACTAGTAAGAGGAACCAAACTTGAGGCAGCGACACCGTCAGGGGCTGCTGCATCGATCGCCGACAATACGATCGTACCGATTGATAGCGTTAGACGAGTGCCAGCTGATCAACTCTCCCGAAACGGACAGCCGTAGAACGCATGTCTTTCAGAGAATGAAAGGGAGAAAATGTGCTCAAAGAGAAAACCGTGGAGTGTAAATACGAATGTAGATTTTTGATGGAATAGATCTCAATTGTCTAACGACTTATGATGGAACGATAAAAGTACACACCTATCGGTACTCGCCTCTTCGATTGCTTTCATTAAATAGCAAAACTTTGCTCCTCGGTTACAAGCATGTGTTTACGACTTGTTTATCATACGTGCAAACGGTTTTATCTGTGTTAAAACCGCTTTTCAGGAAACAAATCCATTCATGTGAGATGGACAGCCAAATTAAACATGGCGAGAAAAAATGAATTTTATTATACACACGGCTATTCAATCGGTCAATTTAAAAGAGATCATACTCCTCTCTCATTCGACGCATGCGAGAAGGAGCAGCTGCAGCGTAGATCTTTCCACATCCCTCAACCAGCTTGGTAGCCTTGGCCTTCTTGGCTTCGTCAGTAATTTCTCCAACAAGTTCCTGAACCTTCTTCTTCATGTCCTCGACAGAGGCTCCAGTCTCCTTCAGCACTTTCATGGTTTCGAACTTTTCGTCTCCGAAAAAATCCTTGGCGTAACTCTTGCAAGCTCCTTTCAGCTCCTCAATGGCGGTATTTTTGGTGTCACCAGTGGTAGCATCGAAGAACTCAAGGATCTTAGGGTAGATCTCATCTTTCTTGCCCTCATCTTTCAGATTCTTTAACTCGTTCTTTTGGTCTTCGGTCAGCCATGTCAGGTACTTGGACAGAGCCTCTTCCAGACTAGTGTGGTGATGATCACGACGTTTGCGGGAAGTAGCAGCCGCATAGATTTTTCCGCATCCCTTAGTCAGTTTTGCGGCCTTTGTTTTCTTGGCCTCGTCGGTGATCTCATCAACCAGTTCCTTGACCTTCTTTTGGATTTCCTCGATAGAAGCCCCAGACTCCTTCAGCGTTTTCATGGTCTCGAACTTTTCGTCTCCGAACAGATCCTTGGCGTAACTCTTGCAAGCTCCTTTCAGCTCCTCAATGGCGGTACTCTTGGTGTCACCAGTGGTAGCATCAAAGAACTCAAGGATCTTAGTGTAGATCTCTTCCGTCTTGCCAGCTTCTTTCAGTGACTTAAGCTCGTTCTTTTGATCTTCGGTCAGCCATGTCAGATACTTGGTTAAAGCGTCTTCCAATGTGGTATGGTGGTGGTCACGTCTTTTGCGAGATGCAGCAGCTGCAGCGTAGATTTTTCCGCATCCCTCAGCCAGCTTGGTAGCCTTGGCTTTCTTATCCTCATCGGTGATTTCTGAGACCAGCTCGAGGACCTTCTTCTTCATGTCTTCTACCGAGGCTCCAGAATCCTTCAGCGTCTTTATGGTTTCGAACTTCGCCTCTCCGAAAAGGTCCTTGGCATAGCTTTTACAGGCTCCCTTCAATTCTTCAATTGCAGTCTTTTTGGTGTCTCCAGATGTAGCATCAAAGAATTCAAGAATCTTGGTGTAGACCTCTTCCTTTTTGCCAGCTTCCTTCAGAGTCTTGAGTTCGTTCTTTTGGTCTTCGGTCAGCCAGGTCAAATATTTGGGAAGAGCTTCTTCGAGAGATGTATGGTGGTGATCCCGACGTTGGCGTCTCTTCTCGGATGTGTAGACAGCAGCGCAGACTGTGGCAAGTCTAAAGGATTTGTCCTGACGCTCTCCTTCACCCATGCCGCTAATGATTTCATTGATCTTCATCTTGAACTCGCGAGGAGTCGCGCCAGATCTCTTCATCTCTTCCATATCAGAGTAGTGAGCTTCTCCAAACAGATCCTGAGCATAGTGATTGCAACCGGCCTTCAGTTCGACAAGAGCTTCTCGACGAGTCTCTCCAGTGGTCTCTCGGAAGTAGTCCACAATCTTGACGTAAATCTCCATGTTCAGTTCGGCCTGTCTTAAAGACTTGAGCTCATCTCTCTGGTCTTCAGTCAGCCAACCCAGGAACTTGGTCAGACTGTCTTCAAAGCTGTGATGGTAGTGATGAGCACGACGTCTACGGCTAGCCAACGAGGCAGTATACACTTTACCACATGCAGCAGTTAGCTTCGTAGCCCTGGCTTTCTTGGACTCATCAGTGATCTCGTCGACCAGTTCATTGACCTTCTTCCGGATTTCTTCCACAGAAGCTCCGGATTCTTTGAGCGTCGTCATTGTTTTGAACTTCTCCTCTCCAAAAAGGTCCTTGGCGTAGCTTTTACAGGCTCCCTTCAATTCTTCGATTGCAGTCTTTTTGGTGTCTCCAGATGTAGCATCAAAGAATTCGAGAATCTTGGTGTAGATACCCTCCTTCTCGCCAGCTTCCTTCAGAGCCTTCAGCTCATTCTTCTGGTCTTCAGTCAACCAGGTGAGATACTTGGGTAGAGCCTCCTCCAGAGTCGTGTGGTGGTGATCACGACGTTTGCGGGAAGTAGCCGCAACAGAAAAGACCTTTCCACATCCCTCGGCAAGCTTAGTAGCCTTGGCCTTCTTGACTTCATCCGTAACTTCTCCAACGAACTCCAGAACCTTTTTGTGAATATCCTCCACAGATGCTCCAGACTCCTTAAGAGTTTTCAGGGTGCCAACTTTCTCTTCTCCGAACAGATCGGTGGCAATACTCTTGCAGGCTCCCTTCAACTCTTCAATAGCAGTCTTTCTGGTGTCACCGGATGTAGCCTCAAAGTAGGTCATGACTTTGCTGTAAATCTCTTCCTTCTTGCCATCTGCTTTCAGAGCCTTCAACACGTCCTTCTGATCTTCCGACAGCCATGTCAGATACTTGGTTAAAGCGTCTTCCAATGTGGTATGGTGGTGGTCACGTCTTTTGCGAGATGCAGCAGCTGCAGCGTAGATTTTTCCGCATCCCTCAGCCAGCTTGGTAGCCTTGGCTTTCTTATCCTCATCGGTGATTTCTGAGACCAGCTCGAGGACCTTCTTCTTCATGTCTTCTACCGAGGCTCCAGAATCCTTCAGCGTCTTTATGGTTTCGAACTTCGCCTCTCCGAAAAGGTCCTTGGCATAGCTTTTACAGGCTCCCTTCAATTCTTCAATTGCAGTCTTTTTGGTGTCTCCAGATGTAGCATCAAAGAATTCAAGAATCTTGGTGTAGACCTCTTCCTTTTTGCCAGCTTCCTTCAGAGTCTTGAGTTCGTTCTTTTGGTCTTCGGTCAGCCAGGTCAAATATTTGGGAAGAGCTTCTTCGAGAGATGTATGGTGGTGATCCCGACGTTTGCGGGAAGTAGCCGCAACAGAAAAGACCTTTCCACATCCCTCGGCAAGCTTAGTAGCCTTGGCCTTCTTGACTTCATCCGTAACTTCTCCAACAAACTCCAGAACCTTCTTGTGAATATCCTCCACAGATGCTCCAGACTCCTTTAGAGTTTTCAGGGTGCCAACTTTCTCTTCTCCGAACATATCTTCAGCGTAGTGCTTGCAAGCTCCCTTCAGCTCCTCAACGGCCTTCTTGCGCGTTTCTCCAGCAGTAGCCTCGAAGTAAGTCATGATCTTGCCGTAGATCTCATCTTTCTTGCCCTCATCTTTCAGATTCTTTAACTCGATCTTCTGCTCGTCGGTAATCCATGTCAGGTACTTTCCGAGAGCATCCTCCAGAGTGTGTTCATGGTCACGGCGCTTGCGACTAGCGACTCCATAGATTTTCTGGCATCCTTTGACCAGCATGTTGGCCTTCTCCTTCTTCTTCTCGTCCGTCAGCTCTCCAATCAGTTCCATGACCTTTGCTTTGAGCTCGTCAGGAGTAGCTCCAGACTCCTTGAGCTGAGTAATGGTAGCAACTTTGTCAGCACCGAAAAGGTCAATTGAGAAGTGCTTGCAGGCAGACTTCAGCTTTTCCGTTGCTTCTGTTCTGGTCTCCCCGGTTGTGGTCTCGTAAAAATCCATCATCTTCTTGTACAGCTCTTCCTTATTTTCCTCCAAAGCCTTCAAAGCAGCTCTCTGCTCCTCCGTTGTCCAGGACAGGTAAGAGGTGAAAGCATCGTCAAGCTTGTGCTCATGGTGGTCACGACGCTTTCGGCTCGCTGCAGCGTAGACTTTCTCGCATCCTTCGACAAGTTTTGAGGCTTTTCCTTTCTTTACCTTATCGGTGATCTCGTCGACGAGGGTCAAGATCTTTTTCTTCAGTTCTTCATTCGAAGCTCCGCTCTCCTTCAGTTGCTTCAGAGAGGCAACCTTCTCCTCACCGAATAGATCGATTCCATAGTGTTTGCAGGCTCCTTTCAGCTCCTCGGCAGCAGTTTTGCGAGTGTCTCCACTCGTAGCATCAAAGTACTCCAGGACCTTCTTGTAGATCTCAGCCTTGTTTCCATCAGCTTCCAGAGCCTTCAGAGCTTCCTTCTGCTCATCAGTTGTCCAGGTCAGGTACTTTCCAAAGGCGTCAGACAGAGAGTGTTGTTCACGTCGTCTGCGAGTGGCAGCAGCGGTGTAGACTCGCTTGCAGCCTTCGACCAGTCCAATGGCCTGCTTCTGCTTGACATCATCGTCCAAAGCGTTGGCAAACTCTGTCAACTTGGATCCAATTTCCTCGTGGGTACTTCCAGACTCTTTCATCTTAAACAAATGCTTAAAGTTTGACGATGCGGGTAACAAACCTTTGTGATGATGGCCAGTTTCTCATCTCCGAAGATGTCATGTGCAAAGTGCTTGCAAGCAGATTTGAGCTCTTCAATAGCCTTGGTACGGGTCTCTCCTGTCGTCTCGCCGAAGAGTTCCATGACCTTCTTGTAGAAAGCTTGACGATCTCCTCCTTCCTTGATCTGCTTCAGGTCGACCTTCTGGGACTCACTGGTCCAGCTCAGGTACTTCTCGAAGGCATCGTCATGAGAATGTTCACGTCTCTTGCGAATCGAGATTTCCCATTCTTTACTGTTAGTTGGGATTTCCCACAACTTCAAGCAAATATCGCGAACGTGTTCAACAGTGTGTTTTTTTCTCTCGTCTAAGCGGGATTCGAGCTTGATTAGCAGGATGGAAACCTTGAAAAGGCTTATTTTTCAATGTTACAGTTAGCAAACCTGATCGAAATTCTTGGCCTCTTTATAATCTTTAAGTTGAGCAAGCTCTTCAGGGGTGGCAACTTCCTTGACCCAGGAAATGCACTCCTCCTTGAACTGGGTCTTGATTTCCTGCTTCTTCTCATCACTTTGTTCCATGAAAAATTCGTGGACTTTAGCCAGGACGACATTGAAATCGGCTCCGAGATATTCTAGTTCCTGAAAGTATAACAAGAAGATGACAGATTAACAGTGACAATGTAAGAACAACACGCCTACACAATAGAAAAGAACAGTTTGTCTCGCTTAGATACGATTCTTGGATGTCGTACGGCATAAAACTGTCGGGTTGACAAGGCTCAAACTTGGTTGACATGGCACGAAGGGAACAAAATATAAGGGCCTACCTCAACTTCTGCCAACTGTTCAAGGGTAAGCCACTTAATGAACTTGTCGATGGCATATACATGTCGACGCTTGCGGTGATGGTGAGCATGGTGAGCATGGGCATCATGGTCTCCGTACCAGACCTTCTCACAAAAAGGCAGATTCTTCTCAACTTCGGCCTGCATAGCCAAATGTATACTGCTGTGCCAAAAACTTACTCTAGTCTGAACATCCAGTCTCTTGATGTACTCTCGCACCTTGGTCTTGCAGGCTCCATGGTTAGTTTCGTGAAGTTTGTGCAGCTCGTCTCTCTCAGCTTGACTGGCAGCAGTTTCGAGCCACTTGTAGCATTCTTTCCTCAGCTCTTCCTTGGCATCAGTCTTGGCAGATCCCTCTAGATTAGACAGCCAGGAGAGAACAGTAGACTTGATTTCTTCCTTCGACTTTCCAGCAGCATACATCTCGCGGACGGCCTGCTTCTGCTCGTCACTGAGCCAGCTCAGATGCTTATCAATCTTCTGATTGATGTCTCTTCTGAACTTCCTGGCTGCGGCGTAGACGTCAGTGCAGACGGACTGCATTTTTGTGGCTACAGTCTTGATATCATCCGGCTGACGGTCAACAATGGCAGCAACTTTTGACGCAATCTAAATTACTGACTTTCCAGTAATGATAGCCGATACCTCTCCCTTGCTTCCAGAGTCATAGAGAGCCTTGATTTCGGTCATTTCAGCATCTGTAGCGATTGTGTTAAAGTAGGACTTGCATTTTCCTTTGTACTCTTCTCTTAGACTAGCCTGTCGATCAGCTGGGAGGGCTTCGAAAAACTCGATGCTCTTGGCACGAATGTCAGTGAGGGACTTGCCGCTGTTCTTTAGGTTTTCTGAAAAGCTTTGCGGTAAAAGTTTGATATTAATCATACCAAGTTCCTTCTTCTGGTCGTCGGTCATCCACTTTGTGAAGTCGGCAAAATTATTGTCCAAATCACGACGATGGCGTTCTCGAGTGGTGGTGGTCAGCAGAACTTTGCAATCGTTCTGACAAATATGGTATGAATTATCATGATTGTCCTTGCCTTCCAGACATTGACCTTCTCACGATGGTCTTCCGGAAGCTTCTGTGCCAATTCGTCCCATTTCTTGGAAGCAGCTTCAGTATCCAAACGAAATTGTGTTCCCAAGTCTGCCTTGGCTTCAACGTCATCAATCCATTCAAGACATTGCCGTGCGTATGTCTCGTCCCACTTCTGCTGAGTCAGATAAGGAAGTTGCTTGTAGAACTTCATGACCTTTTCGCGGAAGACTTTTGCGTCTTTTACGTACTGAAAAGATTTCTATTTTTCAGCTGTGTACCATCAAAGTACCGGTTTCAGTTCCTCCTTCTGTTCTTCGGTAAGCCAGTCATCGAACTCTTTCTCTTGCACAGATCTGAAAACATGACAGCCGTCCTAGACACCACTTCCCAGCTCTATCACAAACTTTGTTCTATAGTTCCCTATCATCAACAAGTCACAACTGATCCCCCTCTAGCGCTGTGCTCTATGTGCTTATCATTATGTGCGGACTATTCGAGAACTGCTTCGCTTGGTCGCAAACACTGTTATCGCAGATTTGATGTGGTGAAAAGGCGTAAACAAGTGGAACTAGCGTAGGAGATGTATAGCTCGTACCTGATTCCTCGAATCATTTGACGATCCTGGTTGTCCCAGGACTCCACATGGCGATCGCGTAGGATTACATTACTTTGGACCTGGAAAAAGGTTTTCTGATGACATAGGTAATATTTTGACTGGGTATGACATAACTTTCATGACATATTTTGAAAATGCAAATTCTGTAATTGTTCGCCTCGCAAATCTATCGTACAAGTCTAATGGGAAATGCTTTACCACAAAATGCTGTGCAAAAACACAAAAAACTGCAAAAAGTTTGATTACTCGGCTGATATGAAACAGAAAATCAGACTTGTACGATAGATTTGCGAGACGCCAAGACCGTGTTTCAAATAATTAGTGTACACCATTGTAGCTACATAATTTTTTAAAGACAGTTTATGTTTAAAAAAATGATCGACGAATAATGAAAAAACTTGCTTACCACAACGAAGGTGGTCAGTGCCAGCCACAGCAGGGAGGTCATGACGATGCACTGCCTTATCGCCAGCCGAGGCTTCCTCGCTCTTAAAGCCAAGAACACGCAAAAACAAATACAATTCATTGATTAGCATTTAAGAATCATATCACTTCGGGGGTCCAAAGTCAGATCCTTGACAAAAAGCGCGCTAATATGTCGTTATCACCGGTTCTGAAAAGTGGAGGATGAAAACGGAAAGAAGGTAGGAATTCACTTAAACCTGCCATGTTGACCAGTGTTTGTGACAGTAGCCTGAGTCGTCCCTTTTATTGATTCACTAAAATATGAATGTATGATGAAGAAGAAACTGGCAATGCCTCATGACCCCATCCTGGTTGCCAAATCTAGAGTATCCTTGAATAACAAGGACCAAAACAAGGAGCAGGACAATTAACCGCATCGCTCTATCTGAAGTCATCTGTTTGCCTTAGTGGGTCAAAGCTTACCATTCCCACGACATATTACTCAGAACAGCAAAAAATGAATGACTTCAAAGACCTGAAAAATGTGAAATGAAGATCGTGAGAGCCAAGAACAAATAACAAGTTTTTTAGGAACTCAGAGTCGTTTACAGCACGGAACTCCAATAGAGCCTGGTTTACGTGATAGAAGGCCCAAGAAGGATGACTAGTTGAAGACATATTTAGGGATAGTTGAAAACAAGAACTGATAGAGCTTTAACCAAAAAAAGAAATATTTCGATTGATTTTGGTATAGAAGGTGAAAATTCAACAGTTAAAACCTACAAAAAAACGTACGTGTTATTGACAACGACAAGCCTAAAAAGTCATTTTCCCCTTGTTCTAACAGACATACACAATATTTAGTGTTTGTTGCTTTGTAATTGCCAATATTTTTAGCTGCTTTGACTTTATGAATTTGCTTTATTCCTTTTTTGAAAGATCAGCTAAAGTTTATGAGCTTCTTGACGCCTCAACCAAAGTCAAAGTTTATTCGTTTCAGTGGCTCAAACGAAATTGCCTAACAAGGCGTTCAGGCACGAAGAGACTTCTAAAGTGGTGTATTTTGGTTCCAATTATTGCGGTCTGTTGACCCCATAGATGACAAAAAGAGATGTCGAGGAAATTAACTTCATCACAGGGGTGGTACTCAAAAGATAGGCCGATTCGGTGTAAAGACATCTCCCACACAAACGACTTGATTACGACGCTAGCGTCTCTTTAGGGAGCAAGAAAACACGACTTTTACCAAGAGCTGCTGTTTGAGACGGCCCTGGAAGGAGAGACCCCCCAATGATTTTGGTAATTGCATCCAGAGGAGACGGCTATAAACACGAAATTGAAACTGAGCAGAAGCAGAATGATCGATGCCGGCTAACTAAGAATCTTGGAGTGAGTCGTCAGTGGCTTTTCACACGTCGTCAGCTAATCAGCCAGGAAGCATCATTGAGGGTCTGCTTCATTACATTAGTAAGAAGAGCACGTGACGCAGGCACTAGACCAGAAGAGGAGCTGTCTCTTAGTAAGTCTTTGGGTGGGAACGCCTCAAGGCTATGCCGAGCGGAAAATGCATAAAAAGAAATTTGATCTCCGACCGCGCAGCATATGTTTTAAGCACAAATCACAAAAGAATAAGCGAAAGAAGTCATTTGATAGCAGGGCATAGCTATCTTATCACCAAGTATAGCTAGCCTATTTTCCATTCTTTCCGACTCGGTAATAGTTGGTTACCTCAAAACCATTTTCCATTAATTTCCAAGAAAAGTAGTTGTTACCTTATCAGCGTTGTCACTGCTCGCGCAAAACACGTAGAGCACAGAAAAAAACGGCCACAGCGGAACGGATACAAACTGGCAAAGATTTGTCTTCAGTTTAGAGAAGTTTCGATTCACTATAATGTGAGACTAACGATGCTCTCAAAACTTATGATCTTTGTTCTTATCGTGGTATCATCCTATTCACATGTATTCGAAGAGCATGTTCTTTGTGGACGGAGATATCTATTTGTTTTTCACTTGCCCTAAGTACCATGTCTTCCTGTCCACCTCACCCCAGAACCAGGAACCAGTCTAGCTGGTCAACGCTTACTTAAATTGATTAAGTGCGACTTTAACACTATGATTGAGCTATAATATAGGCGATTTCAATTAAAGTAAAACTATGAATAGCATATCGTAAAATCTAAGAGAATGACAAAGTAGACAAGGAGAGAGTCACTTTTATTACTTTGCCCTAATACATGTCTACGTAGTTGCAAAGTCTATTATCTACGTAGTAGTCCGAATCTTAATAAAGAAGCCCCTTCAACGTTCTTAGCCACTTTTTCCTGATAATTCGTTTTCAGAGTCACTTGATGTGGGCATCAACTGATATTAAAACGAGTGTGGTAAACCTAAGTCTGCCACTGCTTCTCTACAAGCTCAGGTTCTGAAGTGTCATTTCTACACATTCCATAAAGTTTCAGATGGATTGGGTACTTGATTTTGACGTGGTATGGAATGGCTTGTTTCACTGCCGTCATGCTGGTTTTCTACATTTTAAGGAAGGCGAGACGACGGGCCAAAAATAAGTGTCTAATTTAGGCAATATATTCGTGGGGCTCAATGTGAATTGATAAAGAGACTAGACGGAAAGAGCGTACTGGTCACAGGAGCTAGTGGGGGAATTGGTCAGGCTTCGAATTATTATAATTAAGCTTTTTCAGGCTTTGCTCTGTGCAAATTATTGTGTGAACGAGGAGCAAAGGTTCACATGTTGTGCCGAAACAAATTAAGGGGTGAAGAGGCAGTCAATAAACTGAAAAAGGGACAGTATGATAAATTTTGTCTATGTATTTCTTTCAGTTAGGCTACGACAATGTTCAACTGCACTTGGCCAATCTAGCAGATTTAGCTAAAGTGAGAAGGTTTGCGGGGGAGTTTGTAGCCAGTTTGTTACGTTTCATGGTATGAAACATGATGTTTTAGATGTCGAATCTCTTGATATGCTGGTATGTAATGCTGGTCTTCTGGGGCCAACTTTATTCACGAAAACTGTGGATGGTCATGAATTGGTGTATCAAACCAACTATCTAGGTATGTATATCATAAATAGATGTTTTGATGGAACTCGAACGTATGAATGTGTGACAACATAAATGCATTGCGTTAGTACTGTAGTGTACTAGTAAGTATGAACTGCCCTCTAAAGGAACCCTTTTCAATCTGGCAATTGTGAAAACTGAAGTTAGAAAGTGTTTCTACTTGGGCTACTAGTGTTTGACACTTTCAGCAAGTTTACCCCACTGGCACAATGTACGTTTTCAGCCCACTTCCTCTTGACCGAGAAGCTTCTTCCAATCCTTTCTAGCACTGGGAAAGTTGTAAACATAAGTTCCATTATGCACAAGTTCGGTGATACTGTAGAGTATACCAAACTGAACGAGGAGGAAAGTTACGAACTCAATGGACTACAAGCTTACAACAGGAGCAAGCTAGCTCAGGTAACTCTTCTGTTATTGCACATTAAAATATCAGATGATGGCTTCCAAGCAACTCTCCCTGGAGCAAGGTACAACGATTGTTTCCTGTCATCCGGGCAATGTTCATTCAAACATCCTGCAAACAGGCCCTTTGGCTTTTCTTGAAAACACGTGGGTTAGGTGAGTGTCTCTTCTTTTAAATCGTCGCAAAATATTTGCTTCCTCTGTGTGTGCCGACTTTGTTGATTTTCGAGTTACAAAGATCTCCACGATTCAGGTATCTCATCGCGTTTGTTCTCAAAACCGAGGTCGATGGTGCCCAGACGCCATTATTCGTCTGTCTGGCGGACAACCTAGTTTCGGGTGCTTACTACAGGTTGGAAATGCTGCTGTGACTGTTTTGTGAGCATTACAGGGAGTGCCGCCTGGATAAGAACGTAAATCCATTGGTCAACAATGTGACTGAAAGATGTGCTCTCCTTCAACAAACCAGAAAGGTATTGCAGTCGTTTTTGTAGCATCGTGACAGTAAAATTTTAAATTCAGTCGGTCTTCTTTACCCTCACAGCTAAGTAAATGCTATGAGCCCCGAGTTTGATGGGTAAACAATCTGAGCTTTGCTACCTTTCGCCATGAAGGAAGTGCAGAAGAGCACCTTTACTCCTCTTCTCAACTTATTGACAGACGGTCCTTGTTTGTACTGCTCGACCACTCTTCACGCCTCTCGCGTCGTCCACTTCCCTCAGCGACTACGGCAAACAGCCACCGAAAGACGGCTGAGATTAGCTTAATAAGTGCTTGCTGTTTCTGCCGAATATCCTAAAGCACCTCGCAACTTCCTTCAATCTTCCGCCTCTAAAAGTGGCTCAGTTTTTGCTCACTTCCGTAAGTGACAGTTTCACTTCCGCGCGTCAGCCTAGAATACGCTCCGTCCAGTGCTCATATTGTATGCCTAGGGAGCTGTATTGTAGATATTGCCTACAATTTTTCAACCCAAATCTCAACAAGAGTATTTGTTTTCTCCTTTTCTTACTTTATGACAACCTATCGCAATCAAGATTTGTAACTTTACCTAGTAATGTATTGCTTGTGGTCTCGAAACAGTTGTGGTTCATTGCCACCTTATTTAGCCGGCTTACCCACCTTTTCTCGTCTTAGGTTTCAGCCAACAAACTCTTTTACATAATTGGCAAGAAAGTATACACGACACAATGTGGAAGAGAATAAAAGTAATCTTTTGCTTCTGAGACCTGCTTTCTTATCCTCTGTTTAGGATTGACTGTTGAAAGCTTTGGTCTGCCGCTGGCTCATTGTCCAAGCGATCTTCACTCTATTCAAAACCGAACTTCAGTGCAAACGGGTCGTCGGCGCATCTTGTTTGTATTTTTCGAGCTGTTCCATTACAATGGACACAATGCTGACCGTGCCCCTCTCTCTGGACTCGATCCTCCTCCCGTTTCCGTTACCCACTTTTCAATTCGCAGAATACTAGCAAGACTTTTCGTCGGTGGGATTTTGATTCGCTAATTTCGACGCCTTTAGCATTTCCGCATTAGGGTGGACGATTCTTCGGTCTTTAATCGCGTCTAACGTAGAATATTACACTCTGCTGAGATGAGCCGCTGCCCTGAGGCGGTGATCCGGTCTTCTCATCAAAAGCAAAGCAAACAGTTCCGCTTGCACATTAGCTGCCCAGGCTCCTCGATTTCATCTACTGTAGGATGATCTCTTGAACATGCTGTCAACCTCACTTTTTCTGTAATTGTCGAGTAAACTACCAGTCGTCTCGCGAGGGGAGGGTGGGGAAGAGAGAATGAACACAATGACCGGTAACCCGGTCAGCATAGCCTCGGGGCCTCCTCATCCCTCACATATATACACACAAGTGCCATCGGTTTTATTCGCTCTCGCCGCCGACGATTGACCTCTTTTTTGAATAGACACACCCAGAAGTGCAAAGTCAAACTGTAGATTTAAGCTCCTAGTGTTGCGCGCGACCGTCCTAACCTCCAGTTTTTGTTGTTTGACTTGAAGCGGAATGTGCGAACAGTGTGTGGCAAGTCTTGCCCTGCCGTACAGACTCCATTCATTCTCTGTTGGGAAGATCCACACAAAAACGTTTGTTTTTTCTCAATTCTCCCGGCTTGACATTAAGTTTAACATTTCGGGCTTGTGAGTAAGCGTCTTCACGGTTCCCAATTATAGTCTCAATTTTATAGACGGGTCCCAGATGTTCTGTTTCCCGGAAATGTATGACCAATTAGGTTCTCTCTAAGCATTTCAATTGAAATAATGTTTCTTCGATGTAATCTTTTATGTTTCCTGAGCCTTTCATGTCAACAAAACCGTTGCTTGCGTTCTATTTATGATTTGCATAATATAGATAATGAATCTTCCTCGCTCAAAAATAGATCCATCTGCATAATATTTGGCATTTCGTGTGAAAGCTGTTCTTAAGTTAGAGAGGAATATTGAAAATGTTCAAAAGTATTCTTGTACTGTTGGTGGGCTTTTGATAACAATACTATGTTGATCAAAATTCTGTAGAAGGCTAGTGTTTTCCCTGAAATAACATTGTTTTTCCTAGTTTTGTGCTTAAATTAACTTGTAACAAGTGAGCTAAACACTTTGTTATCCTTCCTTCCAAATTTGACTGGTTTGTAAGTGATTGTTGTTAAACATGACAAAGAAAATAGAAATAGCTGTCTTCGTCATTTTCCTATACCTTGTTCAAACTAAACTAAATTTTTGCGTATTCTTGTTCGACACCTTGTCGATCAAAAAATCTACGCATGGAGCAAGTTTCCTAGAGAGCTCATGGTCTCTGTTTACCGTGCTTTCTACTCAGGCACAGACCTCGATCAGTAGAGAGAGAGTGAGTGTGTCGATGGCAGGTTTCAAGCACAACCAGTTCTCCCAATATTCGCAATTTCTTCTGTTTGCATTGGAATCTATAGGTTCCTTAAAGTTTTTACACCCTACTCCATTTCATTGTCTTTTAATGTCGTCTTCACTCTCTGTAAACCTGTCTCGACATCAAGGTGCCCTAAGACCTTTCATCCCTTCGCCTCTCTTACTCTTTTAGTTGAAACAAAAACAGAGGGTAGATAGAAAGTAAAACAACACTTTTTGAGGGTAGTGCAATTATCGCGCGAACTTTCACTATCAACAAAAAAGATTAGCTTTCTCTTTCGCCCGAGGTCCCTAGTGGACTGACCGTGTTTTGCTACTTTCCTCTATTCCTCTCCTTTCATTTCCGTTCTATGGGAAAACTGTTCATATTAACTAAAACTTATTACACCGCTTGTTGTTACTACATATGACGCTTCTGACCAAAACGGTTTTTTGTCCGGTTAGAGATGATCTAGTTCTTTTATCTGTATTCCTGACCACATCATGTAAGAGTCTGCTATAGGATCTGGTATATAGATTACACTGTCTCACTATCTCTCTATCCCTCTCTTTTATAATTTGCGGCCCCAAATGAATGATTTCCTGCGATTCGTCAGCGATGTTTCGGTATTGGTCATCTGTCAAAATCATTTCCGTCTTCTGGGTGAAACTTCAATACACCTAACTCTCGTCATTCCAATTCTCTTTGTATGGCAGCGTTGTTCTATGTCTCTGGCGACCATTTATTTTAGTTGTATTCAAAACTGCCTACGGAAATCCGTCACAGATGTCGTGCAATCAAGAACACAATACAATATCGCTTTCTCCCGTGCAATACATTTTCTCTCCTCCCGTTCTCACTGCCTATACAGCCCTCACAACAAATCAACATCTTTGACCACATTGTTCTCTCGATCGCTATCTTGACGTTTTGCTTTCAAGCCTTACGATTCAGTGTGAATGTGGCTGCTGGTCTTATTAATGCCAATTGTGGTCACTGCAAGATTTCCAAGTCCGCCTGTCTTCACCTCAACACAACATTATCCTCCAATTTGCTATCTACCTCCAGGTTTGTTTTCTTTCCTGTATGCCGAATCGTGCGTGGAATAATGCGATGTTTGTTTTGGGCAGAGAAACATGATCATTTTTAGATTCGGGCCTGTGTTCCACTTCTTCAGACAACAATGTAGACCTGTTCACCCGATATTATTTTGACGCCACCACACAAGAATGCTATCCTTTCGGAGTACAGGGCTGTGGAGGCAATGAGAACAGGTACCTGAATTTAAAAAGAGTCTAACGTTAAAATATAGGTTCAAATCAAAAACGGAATGCGAAACCTATTGCCGAATGGACATCAAATAGACATCTCCTTTCCATATATTGAATACCTGCTATCATCCATTCCACTTTCTTTTCACTGAGGGGCATCTACGGGTTGTTTATACAAATAAATAGTTTTATTAAGAAGAAGACCATAATGTTAAAGTAGTAACAACCCATAAAACAACAGTGTATAAATAGTCATCACAGGACGGGCAGTTGAGAGAGACCAGCTTAGACGTAAATGCCAACCCAGAGGAGAAGGAAGAGGGTTCCCCAGCCGAGAAGAATTGCGGCGATGGTGGCGATGGTGAGCTCCTTGAAGATGTTGCGCGAGTACTTAGTGGCAGTGACCTGGACGTGACATTTATTGAAAGTTGAGCCTTGACTGTTAATCATTGCTCCCTGACAGATTGTTCTGCAAAGTCAAGAGCACAATTTCCATCCCTCCAGAGCATTCTCGATCCCCTCAGGCGACTAGAAAACAGGTACCTCGTAAAGGATAAACCAGGCCATGAAGAAGAGACCAAATCCACAGAAGGAGAGAGTGACCTGTGGGAGGGCGGTAGGGTTGATGGGTCCGACGAAGCGCTGCATCTTGTCAGCCATGCTCTTAGAGTTGCACTACCTAAAATTTAGTATTACATAAAATAACTGGAAACAATTAAGATATTTAGCTGTTGAAACAGCGAGAGACAGTTAGAAATCAATAAATAGCCGCTTTTGTTGAAAGTACACAGCTCGTTGTAGCACACATAAAAGGAAGATCACTGTTGAGTAGAGCCGGAAATGACTAGAGAGAGGGTATGTACAGATCGCGAAATGTACAGAAAACAGACAAAGTGTACAGAGAGCAGAGTTAAAAGTCACGATCAGGGAATAGAGCCGGTGCGATTAGCGTCCAGGCGTAGAGACCGATACAGAGCCAGCTCGAGATGATTTTCACCCAGACGGAAGCCATATTGCTGTTCAGATGAGAGAGATTGTTGTCCGGTCTGTAACAGGCAGAAATGAACGTCCAAATTGGGGGAATTCACCTGTACCAGCTCGTCAGTGTCATCATGACGTAGAGAGAGGCAAGTCCAAACATGAAGTGGAAGAAGGAGTAGGAATAGGCGACTCCTTCCGACTCGTTGTCCCAGACACGACGACCAGCTTCGGGATCACCTGAAATGTCTATATTGAACACGAGAAAGAGACAATAAAGAAGAGATCATCATGCAACATGCGACATAGAAGTGATATTTCGTAGTTCTTCAGAATTGTTCGTTTTTGGAGTTATCGGTATAAAAATTACGTAGCAGCATTGAATTCTCTGCCAAGATGTCTGACTTTTATTTTTTTGTTGTCATTTCAATTTCAAACCTATTGCCTACGTATCCAACTTTGCCACCGATCTCAAGCACCCCACAGCGAACAATTCAGAGAACTGTTAATTCTTCGACAGATACTAGAAGACAGTCGCATGATGATCCGTTTTAACTTAAGCGACATCTCACCATCCACAACAGTATCACGGAACCCACTGAGTTGCTGATTCTCGTCCCCTCCAGTGATTTTTCCAAGAGATGTGTTCGATGAGTTCCGAATCGATGCGTAAAGAACGCAGAGGAACCATAGAATCAGCGACACGATTGAGTGGGCCGGCATGGGGGTCCCGAAAGTTTTATCCTCTTTGTCTCCCGGCTTCGTGGTATTCGTAAAGATGGTGATTAGTGAAGGATTACATTCTTGGTCTAAAACAGATGTTTTATGGAAAAAGTATGGGCGGGCACCTGGATTGTTGGCGAGAGCAGACCATGTGAGGTACATCACGTACATGGAGATACAAGCAGATTGAAGGAGTCCAGATCTGGGCATCTTTTCTTGCACGAAAGGTGTGATGGAAAGCACACTGACACAGGCACAAAGGATCACATTGAATCCGATGATGAACTTGGGTAGAGCGCAGAAGGACACGTCCTGTAAGCGTCGTTCCGTGAACATGAGTTAAGGCTGGTTACCGAGCTGTAAATAATAAGCATGGCCACAACGGCAGCAATGGAGAGAACGAATCCGCCGAAGGAGAAGGAGAGAAGGCCGGCGAAACAGCAGCGAGAATCGTTTTCTTCGTATCTGAAAATAGCTGTTTAGCGAACGGAAACAGAAGAAGGTCTAGAAAGTACGGAAGAGGAACTAGAAAAAACTACTGGGATCGGACCATCCACCTCTGACCACTATGAGCGCTTAGCACAAGAGAAAATAGTCCTATCCCAGCTAAGTAAAAAGCAACTCACGAGTCAACCCAGCTTTCAGCCAATCCGTGAGCAAAGTCGACTATCAGGATGAGTTGGATGAGAATGAACATGAACCCGCCGAGCATACCGATCCACATTAGAGCTGAAACTTCAAATAGCTGCAAATTATGTGACTCTAACGTGTAGAGATATTTTCACTCCGAATGAAGAAAAATCCAGCAATGAGCCCGGCCAACAGAAGGTACTTGAAAAACCAGAATCCGTTCTGAATAGCAGAGCGAGGATCCTTTGACGACGAGACTCCTATCATCAAAAACATCATTAGAAGGAAAAATGACGCCATTCCTGCGCACAATCTAAGAAGTAAAATTGAAACAGAAACTTGAAAAGCGGTACCGATACACAGCTTGGAATCCAACCGCTCGTTCACAGCTGACCCCGGCGTATTCACTCAGTCCGATACAAAACCATTGATCCTGAAAAAATTTTTGTGTAAACAACCAGGAAAGTCTTACCCTTGCGAGTTTTTCTTGTATACCTGAAGTCAGCATGATGCAGGCGACGACAGTACCAACCAGCAGCATGATCGCGTACATTATCCTTGTCGTAGTCGAATTTCGAGTAGTTGGACAGGCTGCACAGCAGAGAGAGCATGCTGCACTTCCGAAACAGCAAGCTGTCTGAGCTTAAAACTTCGACATGAACTAATAATGGTATTACCGAAGCTGCACAGACTGGAGCAGCCAACAAGGCTCCCATTTTAAAGAAGGAGACTGCTGCCCCTAAAAAAAAGTTTTCAAAAATGTTACAAGATTTTTGGACCAGTGAAGCTAGAAGAAGTTGAATCTAAAGGAACTTTGAGCCGACTTATCGATTTGGAACACGTGTCAATAGTTACTATTGGTTACAAAGTAATAAATCAAGCGTCGTGGCACAATTGGATTGATCGAAGCTACCATATCTACTTTCGCGGCGGGACCCCTGCTCGCAACCGCTTGGCACATAAACCCTTCATAGGCCGCATGTCATTTTCACAACCACAGGGGCACGTGAGCGCAGCGCCGGCGGCCTCCGCCAAACAGCTGATACGACTCCCTTTATCTTTCTCGATGGACACTAGAGTGGTGACCTTCTGTCAGCCTCTCCTGTATATCTTCCTCGTTGTACTAATGCACTAGTCCTTCCAATTTTCAGGATCTCAAGACTTTGGTAACGCGCTCAGAATGGAGAAGAACATCAACAATGAAATACGTCACTATTCCATCAAATGCACAGTTGGGGATCAGATCCGTCGATTCCGCATTGAGGTAAGGCTCTAGTAATACTGACTACAACGGTTCCACTTATCAAATCTCAGCCAACATCTGTTCAAAAGCGGGAAGCTAGATTGATCTTGTTTAAGTGACCTTCACTTAAAATGTGTGCTACCGATTGAACGAATTGGGAAACCGTCCTTAAGCTTTTAGCAATGTGCAGTAGTTTCTAGAAACATCTGGACGCCCATTGGGAACATCTCGTTGTTATCATTACTTTCGCAATTGAAAATGATGTGGCGTTCGATTTCACAACTAGCTTTGGTTGCTGGAAATCGGTTGACTGACATTAAGGTTATGCTAAGAACGGTTTAGAAACCGAGTATCTTTCGTCATTAGGACTTCTAGACGGATCCTGACCTGTGCATAAACAGCCATGTTTCTTACTATAATTTTACGTCGTCGGAAAATCGACCGCCGTGGGAAGAGCATCGTAATTTGGAAAAATAATAGGTCTTTCTTCTCCGCTGAGAGCTTACCGTAAGAAAGACGGGACGAACTAATTAATCTTCTGGCCGAATCCAAATTTAGCAGAAACCACCATGTTTGTCTCTCAAATTTCACAATTCTATCAGAGTCACACAAAGGCTATCGATAGTGTCAGTTGATGCGACAAACAGAGAGGGGGCCCAAAATAAATTGAGGATTGTCGTCGATACTTGACACCGATATTTACAGGGCACCAATAAACAGGAGCTGTACGAGGCTCTCTGTGAGGAAGTCAAGACCAACGACGGTGTCCAGATCTACTGGACGGACGACGAGGATGACCAGTGTGTTCTTAACAGTGCCGCCGACCTGGATGAGGCCGTACAACAGGCCCAGAACAACATCGTCCGGATGTACGTGAAGGAAACTAAGTCAACTCAGGGAGCTGCTGCTCCTGTCACCATCACCCCTGTACAAACTGACGCCGTCTCTGGAATCAACCCGATGGGACAGCGCCCTCTCGATGCTCATCATCGCGATGTTGTATGCCACAAACATGATCCTAACTACAAAATTCGTTTTAGGGAGCTGTTCATAACGCCACCTGTGATCTCTGTGACTGCTGCATCATCGGTCACCGCTTCATTTGCCTGGAATGCGACGACTACGATCTCTGTGCCAGCTGCGAGAGCACCAGTGCGCACTATGAACATGTCATGATGCGCATCGTCGACCCGAACACTACAAAAATTCCTTGGGGAACCAAGGTCTTCCAGAGTGAGAGAGCTTTGATCACATTTATTCATAAGCTCATTTAAGATGTTCACCGTATCCATCGGAGCCTCGAAAAAAAGACCGCCGACGAGAAGCTGAAGGATCTGGCCAAGAACAGTGTTCAGGCAATTAGCGAAGTTGGATCTTTCATCGCCGCCGCTCTGAACGACTTCGGAATCGAAACCACCTATGAGGTCCGAAACGGCGGACAGAGATGCGGGACACGCAAAGAGACTTCCGCTCCAGCTACTCCGGTGACGCCGGCCGCTCCAGTGTCCGCCACTGTTCCTGTGGTTTCTCAGGAAACTCCGGTCCTGGTTGAGGTCAAGGTTGAAGAAAAGAAGGAGGCCCCGGCTGTCCAGAAGGCTGAGAAGAAGGAACTCACTCAGGAGGACAAGACTACCGTGGCTACTGTGATGGAAAATCTGCTCAACGATGTCCAGAAGAAAGGAAGGGAATTCAGAGCTGCTGTTGAACAGAAGAAACAAGAAGGGGTCAAGGAGAAGCAAGCTCGCAAAGCTGAGGTGATAAAGATCCTAGACGAGAAGAAAAAAGCGGCGAAGCAGACCACCGAGGAGAGCCCCTTCGCTCAGGTAAAGAGTGATGGTCCTCCTGGATTCGCCACTAGGGAAAAGTAATTTGCGTCGGGATTCAGAAAAAAACATATTTTTAGGCCTTTCCGCTACCGCGATAATGAATCCGATCTTGGAGCCAATTCTTTCGGATCTGGAAATGGTTCGGCAAGACGATTCGGAAGACCTACTGCCCGCGGAGGGTTCGGTGCCGCTTCAGGAGTCTCGAGTAGCAGAGGATATTCTCGAGGATTTGTTAATGAGCCGAGAAACACCTTCGAACGACCCGGGTTCAGCCAAAGTGGCTTTCAGAACAAGGAGGAAGCATTCGGATATCAGAGCAACTTTGGAGATAACAGAAACAGCTTTGGAGGATGTGACTTTGGCGGCGGCTCGAGATTCGGCAGCGGACGAGGATTCGAGAGCAGCCGTGGTGGATTCGGCAACGACGGATTCGCCAACGGTGGAGGAAGCAACAAGAACAGTTTCGAACAACCCGGATTCGGCCAAAGTGGCTTCCCGAACAGAGAAGAAGAAAAGCAGCAGACCGGTATTGGAGGTAACAGCAGCTTCGGGGGAAGTGGATTCGGCAGCGGACAAGAATTTGAGATCAGCCCCCAAGCTGTATTCGGCGCCAATTCTGACAGTTTCGGGAACAGCCGTGGTGGATTTGGAAGCAAGCCAACTGGATTCGGATCAGTAGCTCCTGAATGCGGATTTGGCAGCGGTAGCTTTGAGAACAAGTCAAGTGGATTCGAAGGTTTTGAAAACAAGCCAGGTGCATTCGGAAGCGGATCTAGATTCGGAAAGCCCCGTCACCCCTACAGCGAGAGAACAAGGGCAGACTTTGGTACCCGTCCGAGATACTCCTTCGAATACGGACCCGAGTTCGAGGACTCTGACGATGACGGCTGGGGCTTAGGAAGCGGCCATTCTGATCACCATGGCTTTGGAGCACCTTCGTTCGAAAGCCTCAAGAAGCCCTCTTTCGGAGGAGACAGCTCTTTTAGCTTCGGTGCTGTTAAAGGCGAGAAGAGCACCTCTGTTTTTGAGCAACCGAGACCTGTGAAATATTCCGCCGATGATAAGAAGGCTCCCGAGGAGTTCGCTCCTCCGCCTCCCACCCAGCTCAAAAAGGAGAAGACACCCGAGGAGGAGAAGATAGACGAGATCAAGAAAGAAGAAATCAAGAAGAATGCCTCTCGCACCAACAAAGAGTTCTACAAGATGGTTCAGCAGAAAGTGAAGCAGGATGTCGCCCCCGAAGCTCAAGAAGCTGAAGATGACAAGCTTGTGGTCATCGATCCGGATCAGGAGTCCATCGGCTCCGATATTGTCACTTTTCCCGAGGATTGCGACAGGTACATTCGGTGTGAACATACTAGAAAACTTGTATTCAGTGACGGATGGGTCGATGCCGCCGAGAAGGCTGCTTCTGAACGTGTCAAGGAAGTCTCTGCCGCCCCGGCTTACCCGAAGTTGGATGAGACTGTCGTCGAATTGATGCCAGAAACCAACCAGGCCAACAATATTGAAGTCGATAAGACTGTAAGACATTGCCATACTCTTTCACACAGTGTTTTCAGCTTGCCGCTCTCATCAGTTTTGGCTACTCCGATACCCAGGCCCGTCGAGCCATCTCTCACTGTGGATGCGACATCGAGAACTGCCTCGACTACATCACACTCCAGGAGTAAGCCACGAATGTAAATAATGATCTTCGCTGTATATAGATACATGTATATAGAACATGTTTCTGATTTTTCTTTTTCCCTATTGAAGCTAGCTGTCATCTTTCTGTTTCTGGTCAATAAAATTTCGGGAAAACCATTCTGGTCTGTTTGCAGGTAGAGTAAAGTTGCACCGATAGCTTGACAAGATATAGCGAAGAGATTTATTTCTCTCGGATACGGATTGCATTATATAGCGTGTGATCAGTTAGATAGCTCAGATAACGCGGTTAGTGCGCTCGGGTCTTGTACAAACTTCAAGATACAATTCGAATCTTCCATTCCTTCATTCATTTTACTTCACCGCTTCCCGATTGATCTAAATTGCCAATTAGGTTTTCAATATGGCTCTGTCTCTGTTCGCCCCTGTGCAGATATCCGGTCAATCCCCCTTGTTGAAGACGAATGTACATTTGTGGAAACAGAAGAGCGATGGAGAGTCTCTTGCCGATCTGTGCAGGCAGATGAAAAAAAGGCTTTTCATAAAGCTGAGAATGAGATTTGAGGTGGATGATGTTTTATGGATGAAGGACCCATTGTGAGTGCAATTATTTAATGGAGAGGTGGATTGGAAGTAGTGTGCTTTTAATGACAATAACAATAGATATCCGGATAATTACTTTTTGGGTCTTTTGTCCGTATGGTTTTGTTGACTGATGCAATACCAAATAGAGGGAACTCTTAAATTCTATTTTAGAAATGGCGCTCAAGAGATCTTTAAAACTACGAAAAGACTCTTGGCTTGTTCGAGCTTTGAAGCTGGCTTTCAGCAAGTAAACAAGGATGCTGTTCACTTTTAATGCATTCCACTTACACCGTTGTTGGGAGGAAAACAGACTATCATCCTAAAAATAGGAAAGCGAACGAGAGTTCTCGTGATACGGTAGCAATCGTGGTGGGACCTACGAGCTGCGTGGCTGGACCCAGAATTGGGTGCGAATTCAAACTGAGCTAGAAGCAACAACCCCTTCCATCTCTCGTTTTCCGCTGGTCGATAAATTGGTAGTAGCTTACTACGAAGATGAAGGCGTTCCTAGAAAAGGTTGGGCAGCTTTGGAACGACCCGCAGGAGCTTGACTCACCGAGCTCTCCAAGGATCTCTATCGTTGATACGGATAGAAACTTTACCTTTTACCGCCCTCTGACATAAACTTCTCTCGGAATAAATGAACTTTTGTTCAATCTTTTGGTAGTAAATACCCACGTGAGCTTGTCACTTTAATTCTTCATTTTGCAAGATTATGAGGACCAAAAGTATAGTTACAAGAGGCACTTTCGACTTTACATTTTCCATGTAGTTTCTTTTGCTTTCCTGTCAGCCAATTTGGATCATTGTTTTAGCAATTCGTACGGAACTTCAGGTACAAAAGCGGTAGTTTCATTGTAAGGACGGATTAAAGAACAGGTTGAGTCGGTGAGATAGGGATAACCTGTCTGAAAGAAAGCTGAAAGCTTTACTCTAAGTCGACTAGGAGAGTTTGTTCTTCCAAAACTAGCTCAGAAACCCCTATAACATTTCAAATCTTGGGCTGCGAGTGCTCGTTGACTTATTTTTTTTTGAGCCATTCCCAGAAGGATCCTAGCTATTGAAGAATTCAGGGATGGGTGTGCCGAATCCCCTACGGGTAGAGCCAGTCTACTAGGAGACAAAGAGGTCAGAGGCAAAAATAAAACATGCAGGAGGTACCGATACTTTCTTTGGTAAAAATTTAAGGGAAGACCATCAGAAGGGTGAAAGGCAATTATAGTTGGACCGATAACAGGGTCCTTTTATACTGTTATGTCCAATCAGGGCTAAGAAGGACGAGACAGAGAGAAGGGCAAGAGAATGCGAAGCCAACGCTCGAGCCCAGCGGAGGAGCAAACGAGGCGCAGCGAAAGAGTAAGAGCTCAAGAGCACTGGATTCTCCTTTATTTAGGGTGCGTAGTTACAGTAATCCAGTATGGGCGCCCCTTTATTAATGACATGCGTTGCTAGCGTTGAGAAGAAGTTGGCGGAAGACACTGCCCAAAAGAAGTATAAAGAGAAAACAAGGAGAAGAAGCTTAGATAACAACGAAACTGGTAGTTTTGAATCTGCTCGACTTGGGATGAAAGTTTATTATTAGTTAGTTAAAAGTAAAGCTTTTGTGCTTTTATGGGCTTGGTAAACTATTTCGGAAGACATAACCCGGATTTTGCCTAGACTTCTTCTTTTTCTCCCTCGATTTATCTGAAATTTTCGGGCGCTAATGGATCAAATGAGAAGCCGACCCAACTGTCAGAAGGTCCGCATCGAATACAAGGTTCTCGACATGTTGGGTTCATGGGCTGTGAGTCGAGCTATTAGGAATGAGCCAATATTTTTTTGAGTCCTGGTATTTTGAATTTGAAGACGGGATCACCAAATTTACATTTACATTTTATTTAACGGTATCAAAGGGGTTTCCTAGATTGGGTCCCTTGCCGCTCCCATGGCTCGAACCCACTCTTCGTCGTCCAATCTTGCTGCTCGCATGATGTTCCTGGATATAAAACTTGTATACTATGGATTCAACGCTCGAAACGCATGAGTGCCACTGACTCCTTGAGGTTATGGTCGACGCTAGACAAAATGGTTTGTTTGGATACACAAAATGCAATTATAGCCATTCTGGACATATCAAATGTTTTACTTTAGTTTTTTTTCTGTAGAGTAGTTCATCTCAACGGCGCTCTTCCATGTAAAAAGCAAAATGTTCCCGATAGAGTCAATCTCTTCCTCCTATCTGTACACTTTTTTCTCGATCACTTCATTTCACAGGTTTTTGTTATCGAAACAATTAAACTTCTAAGGTGTCTGTATTTCTGTCGCTTCGATTGTCTGTCCGAGGGCACGAAACAAAACGAAGGTGTTGCGTTTTGTTCTTCTAAAAGTTATGCAATTAGGTTCGATTTGAAAACAACCAGTCAGCTTCTCTTTAAGCCATTTTCAAAATGTAAAAGCCTATTACTTGACTTCGCCCCTGAGGGCTCCGACCGCATAACCCATTTAGATACGGATTGTAACTCTGGTCTTATTATGCTTTATGAAATGCAGATTCTTTATAATTGTACAACAAGCATTGTGGCAAAAATATTATAAAAACAAACTCAATTCTTCACTACTTTCTAGCAACAAGCACACATCCTCCAGTCAGATCAATTCCTTCTGGAGGCAGGACATAGTCAGTGTCAGGCCGATCAGGCCCAGAGCTATGAAGTTGACCATTACTCTTCTTTAACTGGTCATAGTTCCATAGAGCCATGAATCTGAACTGACAATCTTTTAGCTTTTTAACGTTCCTACTTTGACTTTCCGTGCTGAACAAGGACGTGCACTGGTCTCTCCAAGTCTTTCGAAGAAAGGGAACCAGTGATTGGTTCGACGTCTTCACAGACGAAGCTGGTAATCAGGAAACCAACCTGAAAAATAAATCTAAAAATCGGCCGTAGTGACTTACAATTATGCACCAATGAGCCTTGTGACCGTTGAGAAAAGCCGGCTCGTGATTCCTGTCGCAGTCATAGGGGACAAGCCAAAGATTTCCGGACAAAAGTTGAGACGTTAGCTCTTCAACAGATGGGAAGTCGCACTTTTTGACCTTCAGATCGGGGAACATGTCTTGTCCGAGTTCAGCTAGCCATTTGTCTACAAAAAATCATGAATACAATCGTTTAAGAAAGGTCCTACTCGAAAACATTTCTCCACTCCTCGTAATTTTCCGTCGTTTTGCTTCAGTGTCAATTTCTTCAATGGACATTGAGGTTCCTAGAGTTGTTACAGCCATGTGAAGAGCAACCAGACCACATCTATAGCCGACTTTTACAGCAAAATTACACAGGATACTCACTGTGGTCCATTCTGCAGAACATTTTCCACCTTTGTAGCGTAAATCTTCACTCCTGGAAGTTCGTACTCCTCACTGGCTCCAATGGCGCAATCCTGATTCCTAAGCATTTCTATCCTATTGCAGATGTTTCTGGGTATGAAACTGAGATCCATTTCGACCCTAAAAATGATAAAAATTGTCTGATAAGAATCGAAAGAGCGAGATTAGACATTTTTACACAACTTTTCCCCGTTCGGTTGCAAGCAGTACGCAAATATGATGCTTCCTGTCAAACGTCTAATCCCTCTCCTAAATTTGTTTTATCTTGTAAAAACAGAAGATTATTTCCATTCTAATACACTTTTCTATAAAAATTATTTTCAGATCATGAAGGGTACGGGCCTGATCCGAATTTTGCTGATGTCCAAGACCAATATCCGTTTCTCAAGCAATGGCGGCTATTTCGTCTCACAGTTGCCACATACAAATGTCAGGAGCCCTTTTGCTGACCCTTCGAGGATTGCGGTATGTGTTCAATATATTTTCCCGTTTCTAATTTTCGTTAACTGAAGCTTTCCGATTTTCAATAATGTCACGTAGTTTCAGTCGTCATCCCAACTGGAGCACCGGGCAGCTATCGAGATTCCTGCGCCGCCAATTCCGCCAAAAGAGTCGCTACCAGTTCGAGAACATGACCCGGAGCATATTTTAAACGAAATCAAGGTGACTTTGGTAAAAGAGGAGCCGACCGTTGACCCGTCCACTTCCAAGGTTTCGCTTCCTTAGTTTCGTTCAAGTTTCTGTTGCAGAAAGTACAGGAAAAGCCCCTTTCCGCCCTTGATGAGCTCACCCAGCTGGGTGAGTCCATCAAAAAGATGGAGAAAGTCAGTTCAGACGGCTCGGATGGGTCGTCTAAGTCTGATGAGGTATGGTTCCAACTGTATTTTGCTAGATATTTAATTGAACTTACTATCCACTTATTGATTGTCGATAGAAGCAATTTGGTTTTTTCGGCTGTTTTCTAAAAACAAGGCTCACTTGAGATAAAGGAAGCTGTTCTGCTTTTCGGTTTGCCTCTCCCCTGGGGCAAATCGTTTTCATTCTTTTGGTGTATATAACTATTTGACGAGGTTGCTATGTCTCCTGGAGGTGCGTGAGCTATTCAAAAGCAGAAAAAAACATAGAATCTGAAACTGAAACAGGAAGCTATGGACATTTACAAGTTATTTCCAGGGTTTTGACCGTGAAGCTGAAGCTGAAAAGAGACGAATTCGAATGGAGAAAAACACTCGAATCGGAGGGCTGTTTCTGCTAGGAAGTGCAATCGCCGGATCCATAGCTTTTGCTCTCTATTATGGTTTGTTCTCACTACCAATTAACTGAACAAATTTTCCAGGCCGTGCTAAGAGAGACGATGCTGGTAATGTCATTCCTGATGAGCATACTGGTTCTCTATTGGCTCCCATCTACAGAATTTACGACAGCATTTGGGCGTGGAGAGACGTATGTTTTTTCTAACTACCTTCTTGACCAGTTTTCCAGTTTGTGGTCGAGCCAGCCAGAGAAGTCCTTCTGCCCGATCCTCTTCCAGCTCCGTATCTTCAGCCCAAGTACACCGTGGTTATTGAAATGAAAAACGTCATGGTTAACCCACAATGGACGTACAAAACTGGTTACCGATTTGCAAAACGACCTGCTCTCGACTACTTCCTGGACATTGTAGGCTATCCCAACTTTGAGGTGAGTGTCGTATTGTATTATTTTACAATACTAAATTGACCTCGTTAGCACGATTCCACTGACGATATTCGGCCGAGGCTTGAACCTACCAATTGGGTCGGCTTCTAGAGCCGAGCCGAGTTAGATCGCAACAGAATCCCTGCATATCTGTTTCACCATGTCTGCAAAGTGCATAGCGTAAACAGCCCTATTCGACCCTTCACGCGAGCCATAAACATGTCTTAATTCATACTACTTGCAGCTACAGTCATACATATGCTGTGAAAACTGAGTATCTTCAGGTTGTTATCTACACGAGTGAATCGGCAATGACTGCCATGCCGGTAGTTGATTCGATCGACCCCAAACAACGAATTATGTTCCGTCTCTTCCGTGACTGCACTAAATACGCTAATGGGCATCATATGAAGGTACTTTTACTGGGTATTCTCCTGATTTTCGGTTCAGGACCTGTCGAAATTGAACAGAGATCTGAGCAAGGTCATTTACATCGACTATGATGCCAAGGCCGGAAGTCTCAACCCCGAAAACATGCTTCGTGTGCCGGAATGGAAAGGAAACGCTGATGATACTTCTCTTGTTGATCTCGCCGAACTGCTCAAAAGTGAGTTCACGATATTTTGAAGTAAAAGTGGCTTTAGCTATTCATTTGTCTGATGTTGATGATGTTCGCCCTACTCTCCAATACTACTCACAATTCGATGATCCTGCCAAGGAATTCAGAAAACGTGCCATCTACTTAGCTGAACAGGTAATCTTTTGGTTCAGTTTTTTGTTTCTCTAGGACAAATATCAGATAGATACTTCTCTGGAGAACGCTAGCGTCGTACTTTTTGACCGTCTCTGAGTAAACGGCAACATTGTATTGTTTTGCGCGACAAGTGTAACCAGGGAATGACCAGAAACCTAGGTTTTTTGTTTAGATCCTAGCTTTCTTCTACCAGGAAATGAAAACTAAACCAAAACAGACACTAAGTAAAATCAAAAGCTGAATGATCGGAAGTTTTCTACCTGATTCACTAACACAGCAAATAGTTTTTTAGTTTCTCTAGACTGAACTATCATTGAATAGAAATGTTGAGCTTGTTTTCCATCGTACAGGAGTTCTGGGAACATCAAAAGAATCGGTCCCAAGGCGCCACTAAGCTACCGAAGCGTCATGACACGAACTGAAGACGCTGACGACCATGCAAAGTGTTGTTCTGGTTAAAGGCACTCAGCATCTTCCAATGCGTTTCGCACTCTGCTGATATACCACTCCGATATCTCAGGGGTAGAACGGCGGCCTTGGGACCTCTTTAAACAGTGTTAAATTTTCTAAAATATAGTTTATTTTTCAGGAAGCTCAACGTGAACACGCCCCCGTCGAGCACGACTCTTATGTGAAACGATTCTCAGGAAAATTGTTCGGATTCCGTCGTCATCAAACCACTTAGACGCCTTACCCCCTTAAAGTTACCTCAAAAATTTATCTTCAACCCTCGTTCTTCAGTTCTTTTCGGCTACCAGATCACTTGTGCGGGTTTCTCTGCAATTGACTGCCAAAAGAACATTATTTCTAGGCAATCCCCCCTCTCCTAATTGATAAATAGACCGTATAGTTTAGATTGTCTTCTAGCATGTCTCCCTTTTGTTGATCCTCAACTCGTTGATTTGTTATCGGTGTTCTTCATTCTTTCGTAGCAATGTACTTGAAACTTTTTTGCTTCGTTTTTAAAGATGCATGTACACGTCATCGATATCTTTCACACAATTGATTGTGGTCGGGCGGGACTGTCTCTTGGCCGTACTATTCATTTCTCCAAGATGTTAAGGCTGTGGCGATTTGTGTCTAACTCCTTAGGGCGATAACTGATGCCTGGAACATCTAGAAATCAATCTAGTTGGGGCTAGGATCATGAGAATAGTTATAACGCCAAGGTAGGACCATAACTTACATTTAGATTTTTAACAGACGGTTTACAGCATGGTCTTTATGAAATTTTGTGAAAACTTTAGTCTGAGGAGCCGCAACATTCACAAACTCACAGATTCAGTCATCAGTTGGTTCAGACAAGCACTAAGAATGTCTGTAATGGTTAGTACTTACAAAGATACCATGCCAAGAAGAATACGACTGACGACTGTAAGAAAGCTCCGGAAACTTTGAAATTCTGTAAGTAGATATAGATTTACACCTTAGGGCGCCAGGTGCTACAGTACTCGTTGAACATTCTCGAAAAGACCTTGTTTTAGGCTTAGAAGAGGGCGAAACTTAACTTTTGAAGACTAAACCTTGTGTCTGGTCAGTTTATTGCATTTCTTTGGTACATTTTACGATTCATGGGGTGAGACGCCGTAGTTTTTCAAAGATGAACTGTTGCGAGACGCGTGTGTAAGTTTACACTCGCCTTGACCACTTCCTCCGAAGGAAATGAAAGAAAGTTAGAGTCAATATGGAACCATACTATTTTTGCCATTCCCAACTTTCGCCTATCATGCTTATGCGTGAATGACCTCTCGTTACAGGTAACGGTTCGCAGTAGTCGGAGAGGACTGTTTGAACAGCGACAACAGTGCCCACCTCTGTATAATCGATCGACTTCATCCGCTCCATGCGAACAAATAGGACATCATGACATCGGTAGGTTGTCAAAGCCTAACAAGGCACCTTGACCAGCTACCCATTCCACCTCCTGTTTGCACGTACGGCCTTTGTCGTTTATTTCACGATCTTCCAGGCTGGTTCCCTCGCCTCCCTTTCTGAGCCTGGGCCAAATTGTTCTTCTGTCATTAAAATTGTCAATGTCTCTAGCCGCACTTGCACTAAAAGTGTGTCAGTCGTGTCGTTATTCCTTTCACTGTTTCAATCGGCTTCTCCTTTCGTTCCGAATCACGATGGGCACCTTAACTTTGGCCCGCCGTGTGGACGAACTGTTGCGGGCGCGCGTAGCAAACTCTTGCCATTGTTACTGCATGGCTAGCAACAACAGTCCGACAAAAAACCAATCTCCTATTCTACCAATTATCTTTTCTTTACATGCTCCGGGCGGCTGTTTCAACAGTTATTTGTTTGTCATAGAGAAGCGTTTTCCCCCATCCATTTTTTCCAAGCCCACGCACTGGAATTCACGTGGCACGCCTGTTATGGGTACATATTCCACCTCGGTGGCCATATATCTCCTTTTTCTGCTTTTTTTTCTCTCGGGCCAAAGCACAAAGAGATCCAATGAATAATTGATGCAATTTGCTTCCAGTCCGAGGAAGAGATATTAGGCTCTCGGGCTTCGGCGCTAGTGACGTTTTCTTCTTCTGGTGCTGACCAATATAGTGTGTGTGTGTGGATGGACAGGTCTCTCTCTAAATTGACACCAGGCAGCATTCATTCTGTAAACAACGCACCACTCTCGCGCCTACTTTCCCTATCTCTACAAGTTTTGAATTTTGCAGATACTTGAGCCGATGAGGTTGGCTTTAGTTGTAGGATGCTTGGCTCTGATGACCATGGCCTGGGGCCAGTGGAGAACAAATCAGGTTCGGTTCTCATTTGTTTGTTCACATGGTCTATTTTTAGCGATCGCACCAACTTTCACTCCTGCCGAGAAACTCCACCCTGCGATTATGTCGCGATTTCACGGATAGGAATAGGTTTAGAGGGATTCTGAGACCGATCATGGTGCCCCGAATCGTCGACACGACTCAACATCAGCAAGTAGGAAATGTGGGTGGCTAGAACTTTGGTTTTTTGATCCCGCTCTTCCAGTATATCCAGCAATTTTACTCGAACCTCGGCTGGACTACGGAATGGGACGAGTTCCAGGAAAACACCCCATATGGAAGGAAAAATTTCCGGAACTTGATTGTTACCTACGACGAAAAAGCTCCCAGGAGACTTGTTCTGGCCTGCCATTATGACTCGAAGATTATCCCTGGGTAAAGCTACTAGTTTGCCGGAAATTAGGTCCTTTTTAGACAGACCATGATTGCAGCCACGGACTCTGCCGTTCCATGCGCCATGATGATGGACATTGCTCAAACACTGACACCATATATGTATAAACGCGTTGCGCAGAATATCGGTCTCCAGATGATCTTCTTCGACGGAGAGGAGGCGTTCGTCAATTGGTCCGATAGCGATTCCCTCTACGGATCCCGTCATCTTGCCGCGAAGTGGGAAGCCAAATGGTATCCGACTGCTAGTGGGAATCAATTCGAGCTCAGCCGAGAAATCGACAGAATCGTATGCTTTTCTACTTATTTCCATATCCAAAAGGGCTTCCCAATTTTGATGAGGCAATCTGGAAAAAGTGCTTCTGGCATTTTGCAATGCTCGTACATCTTGTGCGAAACTAAGTGCTTTTCAAGGATGATAGCTTATTTATAGGCAGAATGCATTTGCACGATCAAGTGATGATCTCCGGAGATCAGGAAATTGTTACTTCAGTGATTGTATGTACTAAAAGTTGCACGATCTGTCAAACACGCCTATCAACCATGCCCCAAAACATAAAGCTTAATCCGCAGATCCATAAACATTTGTCGGCTGACGAGAATGATGACTGGTTTCCAGCATACTGCAATGCCAACTCATTGTTTTCAGGATGTCATGATGCTTCTCGACCTCCTCGGAGCGGCCAATGCACAAATCTCTAACACTATTGGCCTCGGTGCAAATCAACTCTTTAGTCAGCTATCCGTCATTGGTGGGTGTTGAGATCAAAAGCTCTAAGCGAAAAACACATTTCAGAGAACGACTTGAAGAGAATGGGATGTCTGGGCTCGGTACGAAACGTCTTCAATCCAAATCTGACACCCAACGCTGTCGAGGACGATCATGTGCCGTTCATGAAGCGCAATGTTCCAATTCTACATCTGATTACGGTCCCCTTTCCACGGGTATGGCATACGGCTGCGGACAACGAAGGATCCCTCGACTATAACACCATTGACCATCTGACGGCAGTTGTTCGAGTCT
The DNA here is from genome assembly GCA_037178855.1 of Oscheius sp. JU75. Lineage (NCBI taxonomy): Eukaryota > Metazoa > Nematoda > Chromadorea > Rhabditida > Rhabditidae > Oscheius > Oscheius sp. JU75. The sequence goes on from JASJZC010000007.1 coordinate 8,519,021, forward strand.
TCGTTGCCAAGTATTTGGGTATAGCACCGGCTTAAAGCAGTTCTTGTTAAGATATTTTCCTATCTGTCATTCGGGTTTTTTTCATTTCCAAAATCTGGTTGTAATGAAGTTTTCATTGAGATCGAATAAATTCACATGTATCTATTGACGAATTCACACTCATAAGGCCTCGATAGATGGAAGTCTAACCTGTAGTGTCTCATAGATTTGGCAGCTCGGCAGCCAGTATTGTCTTGGCAGCAGGACTTCTCTTCCTCTCGACGTCTCGAGAAGGTGTTTCGTAGTGTTGTCGCCAGATGGCCCCTGATCCAGTTCTCACCCGTTCCGTCTTGACCGCTATGAACACTCTTTCTGTTTTGCCTTGCCAGCAGAACCACTCCTCATGTATGCCTCGAAAACTATACAAAAACACCATGACTGTTCGGGAAACCAGACAAATCCGGTTCTATATAGCCTCGACGATCAGAAAATTTTTCTCCCGTACAAGCTCAACAGGACGGCTTTGTTTATGTGATTCTTGTAGTTGTTTATTTGTTCGCGAAAAAAGCTTGAATCTCGTAATAGGACACGTGTAGATGAGATCGGCTAGTCGGCAAGGCTTAGATAGATGTTGCGGCCATGTGGGCGGTAACCTAAATATACCATCTGATTGATATACAAATTTCCTCTACTTCAGTATCAAGAAGAGCAGCGTCCTTTGAAAGGTTTCTACGGCTGTTGGAGCGTTCGCCAAAGGTGCGACTGTTCTGCCGAGTACTTCCAGTGCTCTGTTGACGATAACTGTATCGCGACATCTGTTCAGTGAGCATGACCTAAACAGATGACACGTTTTTCCGTCGCCATGTTTTTCGAACCTTTGATTTGAGGTGTTCAGAGTAATCTGAGCATAGAATGCGTTTCCAGGCAATGACAGCCGTTTTTCGGAAGTTGGCACTGAAATAATATCCTGTGTTTGGGGGTTGATATTTACTCGGACAGATCATTTAGTGAACTTCCTCCCCAACCCACCTCGAGAAGGCATAAACCAGCACATCAATGGCCGAATTCAGGTAATAGAGATAATGAGCTGTGTTATAAACAATCTAAATGGCTCCATCAAGCAAGTCACGGAAAGCTGAACCAACCACGAAGAGCGGAGAGCGGTCCAGCATGTCTGCATCCTTCTCGTACATAACTTGAGAGATGACCTAAACTCGTAAAAGGTTACCATTTCTCTGTTTTTTCCCACCTCAACCATCATTATAACATAGAAAGGTGTGTTAAGAACCACAAAAACGAGAGGCATGACCCAAAGTATCCGTGTCCAGGCTCCGGATTGCATGTTATTTCCTAAAAGATGAGAGGGTCTAGATGTCTTTGCGTGTCGACTCACCTCCTTGACGACGGGAAGTGGTACTAATCTTTGAGTTGAATTCCATACTACCGAAGCTGGCAGAACGGCGCAGTTTGAAGGCTACGAGTATGTTGAGAACAACGATGACACTGCATGGAATGACGTAGCAGAGAAGAGTATCAAGGGCTTGAGCGAGGATCTAGAACAGTTTGAGTTTTAAGATACTTCGTAACATATTTGCAATGATACTTTTACTCCATCCTATTTGACGACAAGCAACAACATGGCCTCATTTTAATGAAACCAGCTAACAATTTCAGCTTCAGCTGGGATAGTATTGTCCTTTATCTCTGTCATATGTTCATTCTGACAATCTGCTACTCTGTATTTGTCTCTGTGTCTCTCTGTTATTCTGTATTTTCAAGCAATCGCTCAACTGTGAGCCCCTGTCAACTTGTCCCTCCCAACATCTCTCCGAGCTTTTCCTTGTGACTGCAGATGTGAACTGAACGAAATGTTATCGTTTTGACTTTCTATATACTACTGCCCTAACCACTTGAGAATTCTCGACATATAACTTTTGGTCCCAGTTTTGCAAGAAATTAGTAGTCATTGCTTCCTGCTTCTTTAGTTCTGCTTTGTCCGTTCCATGCTTTACCTGATAGTTAGCCTCCTTCAGTCGACAAGCCCTCATGTCCCGTTCATTATTGGGAACGAGGCTGATGAATTGGAACAGCTGTAATACAAATGGGATGGGAAGCCAGTAAAGCACTGTCCGGGCTCGATCCACATGTCCATACTACAAAGTTGTTTGTTGACAACCGGTTATTAAATCCTCTACAAACCCGCACGTGACGCAGTGGATGGGCAATGGCCATGTACCGTTCGATAGTGAGGAACGCGGTGGCCCAACTGCTCACGTAGGAGGCTGTCATCAGAACATATTCCAGACTGACGCAGTAAATGTAACTAATCCAATCGACCTGAAAATGGCATTGTTTATCTGCTTGCGACCTTCGCACCTTCAGACAAACGAGCATCAAACCAACGAGGAAAACACTGTCGGCGGTGGTGAGAACTATCAAGTACACGTTGGCATTGACCTGTAGATATTAAAATATATGTTAGGACAGAAAATCCTACATGACGGAGCCTAGAGTGGAAAATGGTCACGAGGGAGATGATGTTGCCAGACAGACCGAAGAACACAATTAGAGGCAGGATATATTTGTACTCATCTACGCTTTCCTCGTACGGAGCGAGCTGTAATAGGACTGACTTTTCCCGCTAATAGTGGTTGACAAACCTCTGTACATTCCAGGAGCTTTGTTGAGTTGTTCATCGGCGCCACGAATCTGTAAAAAGGCAGAAATGTTATTGGGCAATGCTATCGACTGGAAGGATTGTCTTTTTGGTGGAGAGAGAATCGATGACAATACAGGGAGGGCGGAAAAAATAACTTGATTGAATCTGATGGGAAATGATTTAGAACCACCAGGCTAGAGATTCATGCATATTTCAATGTGTTTTCGTGTGGGGGAGGTAAGCGCGTATCAAATATGGAGAGTAAAAGAAAAAGGAGGAGCACGTTGGATAATGAGATAGTTTTCCAAGGAAAGGGAGACAGTTGTTTTCCTGGCCCCACGATGACGCCACTTAGAGTATAACGGATACCCAAAACAAAGCCTCCTTAGAGGTTGAAAGGCCATTAGGCGAGATTTCTCTTCGAAACATAATGAGAAGGCGGATTTCTATTTGGTTGCTTCGGAAATGCAGTATATTGACGGCGCTGACACTAATATCCCCACTTTAATGGGCTCTACGAGCCAAGTTTAAAGGTTTTCCGATCTATTGCAAATGATGGGGACTAAATGGAAGTGAATGGATGGGCAGGTGTGATATGAGAGGATCACCAACGGATTTCTACTGAAGAGGTGTGCAGAGGGGGGTTTACTGGACATCACGCTGTCCGTTCATGAAAAGTGACTACTAAGCCGGTGACAGAGACAGACCGACAGGTAAAAACTGACAGAATGATGATGCACTAAAGGCGACTCAAAAGCCTGGAGGGTTATTAGGTAAAAGAGAAACAAGGGAGGTCACAAAATGAAATTTGAGCCCAAGTCAGCTCCTGTTGCCGAGTGCAGAAAGTGTCATTAGGCACAGATCAACAAGATCCCTGACTTCTCCAAGCTAAGTGATGTGCCTGTTTACAGACACATTTCACGCCCATTCTAGCTTTAAAAGAGTGCAGACAAACATTGGATTAGAAAACTAAACTAGGCGATCAGTTCATTGGAACCACAAAAAAAAATGCGCGACATGAAGGACTTCCGAACAGCTAGAGTGCTTTCACTTCCAGTCACATTAAGGGCTCAAGAGTGTGAGATTCTGGCTGAGATCTTCGGAATATCCGGAGCCGGTTAGACATGTGCGACTGCGATGATCGAGAAACTGACTTTTGCATCTCTTCCTGGTTAAGCTGGCGTCAAGTGAAAAACCAGATGTATCATTACTCGTATGAAAGATGACAACAGCAGCAGTTCTTTTCTCAATAGCTGATCGATGGTGTGAATTTATCTTGTCAAGTCTGGTAGTGCATGAAATGTGAGTTTTGTGGAATGAACGTTCACGGAGCCGAACCGCGAATTGTAAAATTTAGCGAGGGAGATTCGAGGAGAGCAATTGGTGAGAGCCAAATTGTTCCGGGAAGGTTCTCAAACAAGACAAAATACAAATTAGCTATAATTTTTGGCATATTACTCCGCACGTGCAGACACTAAAGTTTGGGATCAGGCGTCCTCTTGAGTCCTGAGGCAACACTGAGGAGCGGAAGGAAATGGAGATGTCTGGACGGAATCAAGACTTTTTTGCTGCGAATTTTCCGTTTTCAAATGTCTTCAGGACTATCAAATGACGTCTGAGAAGGCGCTCAAATAAGGTGGAAGACAAAAGTTTGATGCCAATTTCAGAGAACGGATGACATCCGTTGCTGTTTGCTTTCCCTCGTAGGGTTTCTCGTAATTAAGAATAACAAAGGGAGATTGAAAGTAGTATATAGTCATTTTATCAGGACGCAACACAAAATTAGAGTGATCAGCGGTATATTTAAAAAGTACTAGTAGCTGTCCTCGAAGCCAACAAGATTTATGATGATTAAAACTGGAAAAAATTTATCTAAACTTCATGAGGGATCAAATCCACTTTGACTCGGCAAGGGAAGCATACACAGGAGTACAGACAGTGGGAACTGAACCCCAAGGGAAAATTCTTCCTTTCTAATCTCAGAAATGCTTGAGCGCTCTAGAAGACAAGAGTACGAATAAATATCACGGTTACTTCCTCTTGGAATGTATTGGCTGAGGTTTCTGTTCGGAACATATGTTCTTGTTCAACGAGGGGCACGAAACAGACTTCTTCTGCAACTGACAGAATGTCCTGTTTGATAGCAAATCCTCTCTCGTTGTGCTCATCTTCCTTCAATCTTTCAAAATCTCTCATAAGTCCTGAGGAGAGTGCAAACTTTTTGCGACAGATCAGGATCGCAGACTACAGTAGTACGGGGACTCCCCAGAGGGTACTCACTAAAGAAAACTTCTCATTAGGGTAAATGCGCCCTTCCAACAGGAATTTCACTTAATTAACGGAAAATTGCCTGGGATGAACTAACTGACTAAACTTGGGCTCTCTGCCGCTGGAAGAGACTGGCTGGCTATAAACAAAAATAGCTTCTGGTCTGGTCAGGGCTTAGTCGAAATTAGGAGGGAAAGCCGCCCTGGAGCCGAACACTCGATCTTAGATCCCAATGGAGTATGATGCTCAATTACTACTAGGTAAACACTGGCAAGGGGCCCTATATCGGCAAAGATAATCTGAAATGGCTCGCTCTGATCGCTAGAAACCGTTTTCAGCAATCCCCATCACTTTTTCCCATCTCACTAAGTGACTTAGAATGCACATCAACGAACACTTGCAACCTAAATTTAAGGTCCAACAGGTTGAAAGTAATGAAGTAGGAACAGAGCTAAACTATTCAATCCGACAAGTTGCAGACAACTAAAAATTTATCGCTGTAACTTTTAGATTGGGTAGGGTTTTTTTGATAGTGGTCGCCGATCCAGTGTCCTCCGGCTCATTTCGAGACCATAAATGCAAGCTGTAGTCTCACTCCCCTCTCAATCCAGTTAAACAAAGATTGCAAAAAGAGAGATGAAGCCAAATTGTTAAAGGGGGCGGAAGTATCATTAGTGGAAAATACAGTGGAGTTATTAATGTGTTTAGGCCTGAAAACTGGCCAAATTTTGACAACCTGAGGCGATGGTTGCCTCTCGCGATCGCCATTAATTGTGCCGGGAGGGCAGGAGGGGTGCCCCCGAGAAGCTTGTGAAAAATGAAATGCCTACCAAATAGGCTCAATTGTACATGACAAAATTTGCCTATAGACAACGAGCCTATTCGGTGGGTGGAATGCCTCTTGGAAATGGATAGCAGACAAACCTGATGGGTGGAGCCGCCGGCCTCGGGGAGCCGGCGATCATCATATCCACAGGCTAGAATTTGTTCATTAGGCGATCATAAAATGCGCATCTTTTGATCTTTCTCCATCGAAAATTGTGAAAACCTTCACGCCACAACGGCTTCCATAATTTAATGATGTGAGTTAGACCATGAAATGTTCTTCTCAAAACTTCCACAAATATACTGAAGAGAGAGTGCGAATGAAAGCCAGTCACCCATCCATATGATTTCACAGGAAGGAAGAGCCTGGAGTTCTTCTTTGAGAGAGCCGGCTTTGGTCAGCAATAGGCTCCAAAGAGTGTAAAGTATCACCTCGAGGTCAGGTTGATCATTGGTTAGCTACTATTAAATTCATAGAGGGCCAGTCTTGCAGAAATCAAGAGTAATAGCGGACAGACTGTGTTCTATTTGGGGGTAGCTACCTTTTTCTTGTCAACATGTCCAGGAGAGAAACGGGACAAAACCGACCATACGGGGGTCCATTTTTGATTCATTTCAGTCTGATACTTGTACAGAAAGTTATTAAGATTCTGAGCCAAAACAGGCATGTCAAGTGGCTGTCTTCGATCCTGCTTGTGGTCAAGAGGGGTCATGTGAACAGGTTGACATTGAACTAAAGAGAAACTAATAGGTAGATGTTGACGGTAAGAACATGTCACGCCGACAGCGATAGAATAGAACACTTTGTAAGAGACTGACAGGGTGACAGTGAGAAATGAACATTGCAAGACAACGAAACCTGTCATCCAGCTTCACTCTGTACCCCCGGTAATGAACTAGAATGAATTACATGCTGAAGACTGAAAATGCGTTGAGCCATATCCATTCACTGGGAAATAGTTTTTCACCATTCGTACAACGGCTCGAACCTTTCATGAAACCTTTTTTCCATACCCAAATGCTGTCTACTTTGCATCCCTACATCGTACAGGGAAGCATACTTGAGAGGAGTAGTAACCAGTGCTTACGTAACCTTCAAACCCATCAATTTAGACTGCTCTCGAACAGCCGGATGTTTGGATGATGTTCGGCAAGATTCAAGAAACATGGTCAGTCATTATCGCCATATCCGCCCAACATAATCTGACTCACTTTGTTTAGCAGAAAGAGAGAGCTCTAAGTACCAGGTACTAGAGCTCTTTAATGGGGCCGAGAATACGATTAGGAAGAGATGATGTTGGATTCGTTAGCCATGTTTAGAGGCATTTTTCTGGAGCTCCTCAAGCTGGGCTTTGTTCCACTACAGACATGGCGAATACATGGGAGAAGATGTAATTAGCGAGGATCCACAAAGAGCAGTTAGGCCAGTCCTTTCTCTCTATAATTATTCTCAGCCGTTTTAGCAGTCTTTCCGCCTAATGAAGAGCTGAAGGCTTCAGGAAGTTTAGACGGGGGGCAGGCAAACAAAGGCTAAAAAAATTGCGAGAGCTCATATCATAAGAGCTTCATCGAAGCTGTGTGCAAAAACGACTTTGTTCAAACATTTCAAAAAATTAATTACGTGGGCACTTTCAGAGGACCGAGTCTTCGGCAATCATATCAACGGCTTCTACAAAAGAATTGACGCAGTTCCTTCTTTCCTCTGGTAGCTTTCCCTCATCACCTGAAAAAAAAAATTGTCAACGGAACAGGTGCCCACTTAGAATGTTCTTTATTGCGGCTGCTCTCCTAAAGCCCACTTATCTTTTTCTCTGAGTGTTAGCAAGTGAACATTTGTTACATGAGCACAAATTGCTCTAGTGCTTTGGGAGCTCTGAACGCATGTTCACTCTGGATGACACATCTTGCAACTGCAGCTTCAGCGAAAAAGCGGAAGCAATCTCACAGTTGTCAAGTCCAGAAACATCGCGCCACACACATTTTTCATTGTTAGCGGGGAGGGTGCAAAGAAGACACCCAAAAGAAACTAACCTTCACGATACTTGCCCGTCTTAACCAGAATTCCCTTCATTCCGCTGGACATCGCTCCGAGCACATCATCGTGGACGTCGTCGCCTTAAAAAAGATGGTCGTAATAATTTTATGCTGTATAAATGTCTGAACGACTATCATTGAACGGATAGGTGACGCTTTGGCTCAAGTATTAGGAGCCTCTATTGGAAGTCTGTTTTGTACTACCAACATCTTTCGGGTGGCCTGTTCAAACACACGATTCCCATTTAGCTAAAGACATTTCCACTCAGCAGACGATCGGCAGGTCGAGACTTTGTATACCCGGCTGAGCTATTGCTTCACATGGCCAGAACGGTTCACTGTCTACTACTAGCCGGTTTTGGGATAGCATTGGAAAAGGCAGTCTGTGTTTGGCAAAACAGTTACCAAATGTAAGAAAATACCTGAATTGCTGTGGGCGTTTGGACCAACTTGTCAGATTGATCCCGGTCAGGTCCAGATCAATCAGACTGAGATTGGCACGCTCCGGTCTCAATTCAAAATATTTAGAGACCGGTCCGGTCCTGACCCGGTCTCGTCCCGATCCTCTGTCGTTTTTGGACTTGGCCGGACCAAACTTGGAACAAGACCGGGCCGGTCCAACGTTAAAGAAAGAAATCGGCTTCGGACTGGCTGGTCGTTCTATACGCACAGGTATGGTCAAAGTGGCTAAATCAAGTGTCTATAGCAGAAATCGGAATGCGAACGGTTTGTAAGAAGCAAGAACTAGGGCATCAAATCAGCAAGGTACAGATAGACCAAGACGGCCAAGACTCTCAATCGCTATTGGAAAATGGACCTTATGCTTCTCGGTATAAATTTTAAAAGTTTTATAGAAAAGAACGCTACCTATCATGACCGTCTCCTCAGCACGAATATCTGCTCCCAGTGCGGCTAGGCCGAGCTTGAAGAACGTCTCCGACGGCTTTCCAACAACCAGAGCCTGAAACCCCTCTCGTTCGATGTTTTCAACAATTGGCACCTTCTTGTTAGTGGCGAATTCCAGTCCGGCCACAAAACTTCCTGGCCCGAGGCTGAGTCCATCCTTCGTCTTGTAGTATTTGGCCTTGTTGATGGCAATGAGCTCAGCACCTAGATTTGGCCAATCAAAAAGTATCACGGGCTAGCACATACCATTCAGAAGCAGACGAAAGGCGGCGTTCATGTTCTGATACTGGAACTTCGAGGGAGCCAGACCGACCACGACGGCATCTTGATCCTGATGATCGACCAATCCGTCGAAATCTTCAAGTGCAGCATCGTCTACCATCAGATACGGTCGGAGACGACGCTCTTCAATAATTCTAGACTCTCAAAAAAAAGTTAACAAGAAAAGTTACGTTCTGACAGCGTTGAGTGATGTGAAAATTTCATTCTTTTCAATATTGAAGCCGAGAGTCTGAAGCCGATTGTGAAGGAGATTTTGAGACTCCTAAAGCCGGGTAACGACCAAGACGGAAAAAAATAGTCTACCTTGGTCGTATTGGTAAGAAATTTAACCACTAGTCCAAGAGACCTCAGCTTTTCCAAGGCTGCAACAGCTCCGGGAATGACCAAGTCCTCGATATGTAAAGTCCCGGACAAATCGACCAGCACCCCACGAATCATCGGAAAATTGAATATTGAGACAGAAACTTTCATAAAGTTTAGAAATAAGCATGATGCAAGTCCAAAACAGTTAGTAAAACAACAAAAAACAGCTGCGACGTTTCAGCCAAAATGTGCTTAGCTATCGTAGTGTAAATCGCGTAACCTTGCTCTGCTACAATTTCTGAACCATGTTCTTATTAAAATGTCAATTATTTTCACATTTACAATTTCAAGCCTCTTTGGTACCTCTTAAAAATTTGAAGGAACGCTTTAAAAATACTTAAACAAGCAACAAGCAAACACATGTTTTTTTCTACTGGTTCTTGGAAGGATTCCTCCGAAAACAGACAAATTCATAAGTTTCGTGCGGTCAGCTCGCTTTCTCTCCTTGTATACAAATATTATTTTGCTATGCCAGGGTATCACCTTCCTTCTCCTGTCAACATTAACATCACTGCAAGAATCGTCTAGTTTTACTCGATCTGGTGTGACAAGCTCGAAATCCGCTTTTATCGAGTTTTGAGATAGCGAGTGTCCGGACCCTTTTCTAGTTCGCAAAAGTTAAAGTTCAGGTAATTTGCAAGGTTGAGCCTTTTTGAGTCAGAAATGAGACGTATCATTAGTTTCGAAGTACCATATCAAGGTGAAACTGTTCCACGAGACAACCTCATTTCATAAGAGCATCTTTTGAAAATATTTTGGGTGCAAAACTCTAGTCTATTAAGTGCAAATTGTGGGAGAAATTACTGAACGCCCTAAACCAGGGTAGATTCGTTTTTGAAGCAATTGGGATGCATTCAACTTCTATTCCGAATAGTTGTCTAGAAATAAAGAAGCAACATGCTACCAGAAGCAACAACTTCGACTTATTATTCTTTTTTCTGAAACTAACCTTGACTTGCCAAAAAGCGCGTGGCTTGTCGAGACAAGGCTGACAAGTACTGCCGAGAAAGCTTCTCGGCAAATGGTAACGTTTGCTCTGGAGTAGCAACTTTGCGGCCTTCTATGTTGGTGATCCTCGATGATAAAACAAAAAAGAGGTACACCTCCGTAATCAGCGCGTTTTTCTCTACAAGACCTCAGAACACACAGTCGAAAAAAAAGTCCGGACACACGCTTTTAGAACAGTTGATTCTCCCCTCTGAATGTTCACAGGTGGACCAACTCAATCTTTGTCGCGTCGTTGGGGTAGTGAGACGTTCTACACGCGAGGGAACGTAGAACGTCTCGCTTTTTCTGCTTTTAAGGCATTGCTTTTATGGATTTTGTGGGCTCCTATTGTCCTTGAAGACATCTGTATGAGAACAAGGATGAGAAAATTAGAAGTTTTGGACAAACAAAACATTTTATTTTCAAATGCCACTTTTGACATGGTAATAAGAACAGGCTGGAAAACTATGTGATTGCTACGTTTACCCTAGTACAGACGAGGAATACGACGAGTTTCTGGCAACTCTCGATGTCATGCTGACCCGTACACCTATTCAATCCTGCTGGGAGATTTCAACGCAAAGGTTAGTCAAGACGAATCAAATCGAGATGTAGTTGGAACGGCTACGCTTCATGACGGTAACGACAGAGGGGAAGCACTCGTGGAACTATGCCGAGCTCACAATCTACGTCTTTGGAGCACTTTTCTCAAGCAACGACTTTGGACCTGAAGGAGTCCGAATGAATGGAGTACATCGCTGGCAGAAGACACCTAGCCGTGAAGGACGTCTCTGTTCTGAACAACTTCGTGTACAACTCTGACCATTGCATGATTAGAATGCAAGTCTGGAGGAACAATCTGAAACCAGGCCCTAAATACTTTATAAGTCATCCTCCTTTGGATTCAAGCGCGCCCTTTTGTCTCTACCGTCCGATTTGGCGACTTCGGTTTAACTGCGGCAGTACAGGAGCTCAAGCTTGAGAATATACTGTTTTTTAAGCTTCATAGCTCGGAGAGGGAAAATCTCTAGGAAATCGGGCCACGGCTGGTGAAGTTACTCATCAAGTGCAACAAAACAGCGCTGGCAGTTGTTCAAAAAGCTTTCCCTAAATCTCGATTTTCCGGGAGCTCATTGACCCAATAGTTTTAGTTCTGGATGTAAGGAGAGTGGCCGAGGAGACAGAAGAAGTATGACCAATAGAAGTAATTAACTTCTTAGTGATATACCGCTGTGGTGGCAATACCAGTAACAAGCTTCAAACTATTGGGTCAATGTACTCCCGGAGATTCAAAGTCTTTTGTGTGGCTCCCGCTTATCTGACCAAATAGTTTCAGTGTTCACCCTAGTAAGCCTAAGCTTTTGAACTTAGATCAATCAATTCTATGTTCTGTTACTCTTTCCAAGCTTTCCTTTAACATACCGTTTTCAAATAGAGAACGTTGCCCAAAACCACAAATCAATAGAGCCTGAGGAATGTCAAATTTGCAGCATGCCGTCAGTTTGTTAATTTTTCTATAGCGTTCAAGGTTTTAGAAACGAGAACCCGGCAAGCTTGTGCGGTCATTTGCTTTGTACCCTGTATGCAAAAATGGCTGATAGAAAGCAAGACATGCTCTAGTTGTAGAAAAGGACCAAAGGAGTTCATTATCGTCAATAAAAGCCGTGAAAACACGTACCTTTTCCATTATCATTGTTTTGCAGCCTTGTTTTAGCATTGTTTTAGCATTCCAATGGCGGAAATTGTCGAAGAAAGGAGCGAAGAAGTCTCGAAGCTGATCAACTTGGACCATTGAAGCAGGAGCGTCTCATCATCCGCAAAGCCAAAAGCGAGCTCTAGACCAGAATCGAAATCAACGAGTCGGTTTCTGGACGTGACCTGTATAAAAAATTTTCAGGGAGATACAGAAGCGGAGACAACGACGCTCCAAATGAAGAATACGAACAGTTGGTAAAGAGTCAGACTACTCTCAATCTGCTGCTGTCTGAGACTGACAGATGTGAAGTTTTCGTTTTTCATATGAAGACTTTGCAGGGTCGTTTCAAACAGTCATTTCAGGCGTCTCGTCTACTCTCAGAACCTCGATTAGTCCTCAACCGATCCAACTCGGCTAATCTACAGAGCTGAGGATATAAAAACGACACTGCAGAAAAAAAAACTTTTGAACTCGTTTTTAAAAAAAACTGAAGATTATGACGACTACTACTATTTTTCATGATTGTGTTTCAGGAGCTACTTTCTTCTACGGAAGAGGAACACTGCGTCAATAATACTCATGACATCCTGAAAGGAAAAACAATTTACAGTAACTCCTTTGCCGTCTTATTGAAGGGTTTTGGGCTCAGGGGAAAATATGTCGAGAAGCCCCAATGGGAATTCTTTTTTTCTGCTGCAGTCGACTCCCGATGGAAAATCATTTTGCGGTTTCCCAATATAGGTGAATGTTTTTGTTGGAACAAGCGCATCGTATGTCTTGTGATATACTCACAGTAACTATGTATGTTTGTGTAATTGCTTGCGCTTTGGAAAGCATGACATCTTTTGGATAGTGTGCCTCTGAATAAAATTGGTACCTTTGGCTCGTCTACCCTATTCTCGTCCCACTACAATGGCTCCTACCAAAGTTGCAACAGTTTTGTAACTCGATACTAACAATACATCTGCTGGAACCCAAGAGTAGTCAATGTCGCGGGCCCGAGCTGTAGCGCTCTATCAGTGCATCGAAACGGTATGGCTAAGCAGCAGAGACCGTCGCACAGCCAAGTTCTCCGAGATACATTCATGACCGTCTCCGTGGGAGCCGAAAGAGACAGCGAAGCCCTCTTCCAAGTTTCATGGTATTTGCATAATTGTTTGCTTTCTAAGAAATATATTGTAGGCGCCTAGGAGAAGAGACGACATTGTGACCAGCGCTCAAGCTGATCTGACAAAACAGCGTGATCATCCGCTCTGCCACCTTCTGGGCCGTGGTCTGAAACTATGACGAGCAACAACGATCGCAGTACCAACCAGAATCGACCATCCGGAAACAAACGGTCTGATACCGCCAGCGAAGGCGGCTACTCAAATAAAGTGGCTGAAAAGAACAGAACCGGACACCAGGAGCAGACCCGACGGAGGAAGAATCCGGAGGAGTACCGCAGGTGCCATGTTTTCCTTTCAGAACAAAAAATAGTTAGCGTGATTGCATGGTTCGGCAAAAAAGCAAACAGTATGCGAGCTCGATGGAGCGCTTTGAAGGCCAGTACATAATTAATTATCTCGTAGTGAGTTAGAACCAAACCGCCAAAGAGCTTTAAGATATTCAATATACGTCTTTGTTCAGCCAACATGAAAGAGTAGGTTGGTAAGAAATCTAGGTTCAAAGTTGGACCCCACTTAGTGGTAGCCAATTCGTTGGCATCTCTCTGGTCTCTGGCCGCAATGACAGACTTTGCTGTGTTACGACCACATTTTCAAAGTTAAAAAATATCGTCAATTTCAGAATTTATTATTATAGAAAAAATCATTTTCCTAGAGGAAGTCGATCAAGTTGAGCTTGACTTCTTATATATGAGCTAGGTGCCAAGAACCCGAGATCAAATCCAAGATTACGAAGCTGGGACATGAAGTTGTACTCGTCTGAAACGATAGAGTATGATTTGAATCCTCTAACCCCGGTAGAAGTTGGACTGAATTTCTGGCTGTCCCTTGAAAATGTAAAAATCCAGATTGTTGCCGACCGTAGGCCAAGTCATGTTGTTCGGTCTCGGCACCCTGAGAAGTTGATAAATCTGACAAAAGGGACCTTACCCCGTTTTAGTAAAGGTTGAAATTGCTGAAGTCAACTGGGAATGGACGGAGCCGTCATCCCCAACCATGTCGTATTTGCCCATATTGAAGAGATCAAACATATATGCGTACTCGTTAGTGTGGACAGACCCTGAATTCACCTGCTATTTTCACTGAGTAAAAACTACCGTAAGCCTGTGGAAAAGTCATTCCTCTGCTCTGCCAGATGACAGGATTGTACTGATCAAATCTGTAAGCGTAGATCTGCCATCCTTGGTCTCTTCTGGAGATGATTCCATCAACTGCGGGAGCGAAGAAGTAGATCATGTTGGCCCACTGAAAACATACAGAGTCTAACTGAACGTTTGAGACCCAGAAAGAGTAAATGACACTATCCGAAACCCCAACTCACACTGTTATACTGATCCAAATAGTAAGCAGTACTCTGACCCTCTGGAGCATACTTCTGAATTGTCAACTGAACAGCTTGTTCAGTGTTACTTCCAAAATACTGTGGCTCTACTAGTTTCTGAAGACAAGAAGTTTGTCCAAACCGAAAACAAACAAACTCGAATGATCGCGATGAACTTGTCGCGGGTGAAGCTTGCTTGCTCAGCGATTGGAATCGACAAATTCTGGATGTAAGGAGAGTAGCCGAGGAGACTGAAGTAGCCAGCATCTTTGTTACTGACTCCAACAATGATCGGCTTCGGTTTTCCTTGTTTGGAAAGCACGAAGGGAGAGGCTGGGAGGAAATCTCCGTCCAAAGTTGGGCCCCACTTGATTGTAGCCAGGTCATTGGTAGTATAGCCGACTCTGTCTACAGCATCATAGATTTGGTCGACTGTCTTGCTTTTCAGACAGTCCTTCATCTGGTTTCCGAGACATCCGAGTTCAGTGATGAGTCTCCAAGAGTTTTCAGTAACAGTTGTTCCTGTTCCCCAGTATGAGAAGGCACTTCCGGACATTTCGATAGCTCCGGCGACCATATCTAAACAAACTACACTTTTTGTCCTATGACCTGTTACCTCTGGTGTACGGGCTCAAAACAAGATGAGCGGCAGAGCATCCGCCAGCAGATAGTCCCCAGACCGTCACCTTGTTCTTATCTCCTCCAAAATACCCAATGTACTTGTTGATAAATCTGGAGAAAAACAAACAATGACGACAAAAATGGCGTCATCGTAAACTTTTCTGTACTTTCTCAATAGCAGAACAAAGTCTTTCGGATTGGATTTTCGCCCTCACCGCTTGGGCACTTTGGAAGCTCCACGATCTCAAGCGTATAACAGTCTGGTGAGACAGTATGAGAGAGACTATTGCGTACGTTGCTTCTCTGTAGATACAAATTTCACCAACTCACTCAATGGCCTTTGCTTGGTCAAATGCTCCAAAGTTTCCATTCATTTCAGGAATTCCAACTGAGAGGAAGCCATGGACTCCCAGTCTGTATTAGAAGGTGACCACGATGATATCCTGAGGAATGTAGTTGTCGGCGTAGCCAGTGTAGCCAAAGACAGAAGCTGACCCAATCTCATAGCCTCCTCCATGTACCCAAACCAAAACTGGGAGATTACCCTCGATCTGATAGGCCCAACTGATAGGTTTCGGAAGGTCACTCACTCGGTTTTTTGGCCTGATTATGTTCATAGTTAGACAATCTTCACTAGCAGTGTAGTTGGCAGGAATTGCTCTTCTCGTGTGTGGTATACAGATGTTACCGAATTTTGTGGCATTCAGATGACCAAACGGGACTGGATCTTGAGGTTTCTGAGCAGAAGTTATCTTTTTACAAAATGTGAGCCTTACTTCAAATCGGAGAGATCCTGTAGGTGGTCGGGCGAACGGTATACCCAAGAAGATTTCTGCAGGAACGTTCGTAATTGTGTTATAGTCGAGGCCAGTGACAGTTCCTAATGGAAGAGACACTGATGGCGCAGAATAAATGCATTGTACTAGAACTAAGAATATAGCGATCGTGAACATCTGAAAACAGTGCTCTTTAGAGGATAGTAGTCGCTTAAGTAGACAGGAGACAGACTCCGTAAGAGAGATAGGGAAAATGACACAAACAGTGTCATCCCTATTGACAAGTTGTTCTCCCCTGAAGTAAGTAAACATCTACTGTATAGAGCTCGTTGGTACAAGATCTACTAGTACTTATAATGGTGACATTGTTTGACCTCGCTTGAGTGAAAAAGCAAGACAACCGGCTCTCTCGGAGGTAAGTTCGCAAAAAACACACGGCTTCTGCTTGTTTTAACGCGTGAAGTGTAGTTTTCCGTGTTCACAAGCAGTCTGACACTCTATGACATGTCTGAGGGTCTTTCCAGGTTATTGTTTATCATGGGTAGTTTCAGAGGTATGGATTAGAGCCGGTCGGTATCAGGTACAATGACCGATCCTGAGAGGCTCGAGAGTGGTGAAAGTCAAAAACTACCGCTAGATACCTCAGAATACAAACAGAGATGATGAGATCACAGATCACTATCCAGCAAATCTTCATAATAATCAGATACTCAGGTTGTTCTTCTTATTGAGTTTGTAATGCTACTCTAAAGCATCGTAGTAGTTGAACATTCGATCACGCTAACTAGATCATGAGCTTTTAGTATGTACGTTATCAGCTCTTTGCAACATTTGCAAGTGAATCTACTCGCCATTTGCAACCTTACTAGCCTTCTCCCTGTATTTCGCTGTCCAACTCTTATTTAAACAATCGGATGAGCAGATAGTTATCTTGATATCCTTGCTAATGTACGTTCCTCCATACTTCTCTACAGTTGTCTTCTCCCAGTTTCTGCTAACCTATCCTATCAGCAAAACATATCCTAAATTGGAAGTAAACACTAGTTTGTTACCCTCTCTATCTACAGGACCTTACTTGTCATCATGTTTGCTTAAAGGAGACGGAAAAATATGCATTCAATCGCTATCACTTGAAGGTTCAGGTAGTATGCACCAGCAAAATAGGAACCGTCAAGAACAGAAAGTCTTTAACAAACTGGTCCGTCAATTGACTCCACAAGGGTTTGTGTTTTAATTGTTTACCTTTGAATCAGAGCTAAGGATATATTCCTGGCGAGTACGCAAAGCCTCTTGTTTCACCTCGGACAAGTTCAAAAGTGCATGCGCCGAACCTCTTGTAACATCAGATCCCGCTCTATGTACTCAGTTTTTGGGGTGTGGGTGTATTCTCAGCAGACTATAAAGAAGCAGACCATCAGCTGACGCACTAAAAGTTCTTCTTCATGAATAAAGAAGCCGACAGTCATAAAACATTTGAGAGCAAGTCATAAAAGTTGAGACATTTGCCCTACTCAATGTTTTCAACAAATCGCTGTGTTCCAAGAGGTTTCCCCAGAGGGAGCATTCCTGCTCACAAAATGAGGCCATTCAAAATTGTACTCTTGGATTAAACTGTGTTTCATTGTTGTACACGTGTCTTCCGAAATTCTCACGCGATCATCTA
Source organism: Oscheius sp. JU75 (assembly GCA_037178855.1). Taxonomy (NCBI): domain Eukaryota; kingdom Metazoa; phylum Nematoda; class Chromadorea; order Rhabditida; family Rhabditidae; genus Oscheius; species Oscheius sp. JU75. The sequence goes on from JASJZC010000007.1 coordinate 8,536,567, forward strand.
TTTTATACGTGCATCCTGCAAAGACAGATTCTAGTGAAGATGACATTTTGACCACACCTGCACCTTCCGAATAGATTTCTGCCACCTCTGACTTTGTCACGTGTGATATTACTAAAAAGGAGTCTGCTATTTCTTTCGTTCGCTTCGTCAAAAACATGCTGACTATTCTTTTTTCAGGTCATTCAACTCACCATGGTCTTTTTTAATTGACGCGATTATGTCATTAAGAATTCTCAGGCTGCAACATCTAGTAGTTAAGCTGACCTCCGTTCCATAGGCAAAGATGCTTCGTGATGCGAGTTTCTATAGAAAGCTTTTACAGAACGTTTCCCTATCATACTGTCTAAGTCGCACCTTCTCCCTCCGATAGGTGAAGGCATTCAAATGCTCACTTAAGTACTGAATCAAACAAGAGACATTTTTGACAGAATTGCATTTCCTCCGCGATGTTCGAGACAGGAATCATTGCCACAAAATTGAATAAGACGGAAGGATTTGTCTAACAATTCGCGAGAGATAATTTTTTTTGTTTATCGTCTCACACCCTAAGAATGTCTCACAGAACATTAACTTAGAACACTAGCTGACGGAATAGCCCTTCGGAAAATCACTGACAGGTCCTTCCGCGCGTACAACCAATACACCAGCTGCACAAATTACATGTATATCGCAAGTGTTTGCCACTTTTTATAGAGAAGTCATCAGCGGCGGAGACCTTTTTTCTGCAAATCTCTCTGTCTACTCCATCCATATTTTAGCATACCACGCACAGAGGGAACGTTGACCATGTTTTCCATACATTTTCTCGATTATAAACAATTTTCTGGTATGAGGTAATGCAATTTCTCTAAGAGGCTACTCCCGACTCGTACAAACAGAATCAAGCATGATCTTTTGATAGTATCACGGCCGATTGTTAACATCTCGTTGGCACGCAGTCACTATTTATAGAGTAGGCAGAATTGTATATATAAATTAGTCACACCCGGCACACCCCTGATATAGTATGAACTTTTTCCCAATTAGGGCTGCGGAATCTGACATCCGCCTACAAGAAAGCGCTACAAGTGCCATGCCCAGGAAGTCATCATTTCAAGGACAGACGAGCTTCCGCGCGGATGCATCCAAAATGTCATCGAGATTGGTTCGCAGCTGGGGAGCCATTAAATCCTGTCGTCCACAGAGAGAGAAGAGTCTACTTTCCTTCTTTTCCCAGTCATGAAAAGTACTAGCAGTGATCTCTATCTCCCTCCCTCTTGGTTCAAGAGCGTTCATTTTGTGCTCAATGCTCTCTCTCCGGTCTATTCAACTTCCTAGGGACAATAACGCCAGCTCCCCGAGTGGATCATATTGCTCTGCCTGTCTTGTTTGACAGCTGATTCCAGCACAACACGCTTTTTGCGCTTAATCTTTGTGCCAGCCTGTTGCATTTCCTCTAGGCTATTGCTTGCCGGCTGCATTAAACTGTACACTTCCTGTACCCTATGCATATCCATAAGCATATTTTCTCGAATACACAGCTCTTTATATCTCTGTCTTTGTACCCAAGTTTGCTTGTGCAAACATTCATTGAATAGTCTTTCACTCTAAACATTGAACTTATTGGCTTTAATTACAAATCTATGAGTATAAAAGGCTTTCAGCGTTCGGTCACCCCACGTTTTTTGGGCTCCATTAGCTTTATGACCAACTACAGTCACATCCTATCTAATTCCTTATAGTGAACACTTCCCCCCCAGAGCGTTTGCTTGACCATGCTCAACTGCTAATCCTGAAACGGCTATGCATATCATGCTCAATCTATGTGCATGGTAACTCTCAATAAGTGGTGACTGGAAATGTGTCATGTGAACTAGTTTTCCGAGTTATACCTCTTGCTGCTAACCTAACGAAGGTTGATGCACGCAGGTTTTCGATGGTATGAGAGAAACTCAAAAACTTAGAACTTGAACTTTCGTTCTGGCAGCAAAATACCTAACATCTTGTCTGTCTTCAGGGATTGGAAAAAAAAAGTTTAAGGCACAAGTCAAATGGTTACGTAAAGCCAGAAAACAGGTTGACAAAGACAAAGTGACGTCATGGTTATTGTGAAAACCCGTGTACTGCAATTTGTAAAAAAAAAAATTTCTGAGCTATTCTGCAGATATGTGTATTGAAAAACACGGGGTCATTCTTTGCAAGCGATCCTCTTAGGGGTCCACTCATCGAAAGAGAGGGTGTCTTCGATCATTCATTTCCAAGGAACAAGATTTTTGAGTTGTCAAGAACATCCAATAGACAAGACAAACACTATCTCATAATCATATTCCACCTTCTTCCTCTTGTCCTTGTTTTTTTCACGTTTCCCATTTCTCGTCTGTCAGCACTCTCTCTATTTCGAGTAGCCAAGACTTCTCCGAAACTTCCGGCACTTTTCACCTTTATCCATTCAGAGCCGATTGTTTACATAGGGTGGGGCATTAATTGGACCCCCAAAAGTCAGACACCACTAATTTTAGGGGGCCTTCCCAGCCCCTTTTTATGACTTTGCGTCTCTCGTATAAAATTAGATTTTTTCCGTAGATACATCACAACCCGAAATGTTTTATTAATTAGGGAGAATGTGTTCATGCACTTCCCTGCTCACCTTTCATGATCTCGTTCACGATCATGTTTCTATATACTTATGAAGTAGAGGTAATGGTAAAAATACGAATAGACGCCATTCAACTTGAGTGGGGTAGCTGTTAATTGAAGTTCAAGAAAGGAATCAGTAACTAGGATACCGACTTTGTAAGACAATACCGACTTACAGTAGCGGCATTCTTTTGAAACCCGCACATTTTCATTTAAGAGAAAGTGGTTAGCTATTTTTCTTCGGGTCTGTCTGACTAAAAACCTTTTTTTTTGGAACATCCTTTTATTATAGCCGTTCCATTTTTGCCGGAGCCCTTGGAAATAACTCGTTCCACTTTGAACTAGAACAAAACGAATTCTCAGGGCAAGACATAGCTTGACCTAATCTCTGCGCTGTCAAAATTCGGATGAGCCAATTCTAATGAGGTTCTTGTTTTAGAACCCCGTATCTGCTCAAAAATCTCTCCTGCCCTTTCTCTTTACTCTCTTTTGTTTCAAATTAAATTCCAACCCATTTGTCGTTAGCACACAGACATGTGTCGTCCCGATTCTATCAGTATTTTTGCCGTTCTCTTGTTTATCTCGGCCACTCAATGAGAGTTATTCAAGCCGTGAATAGCACACAAATACTTTAGAGAGATAAGAAAACAATATTCTATATAAAAGTCACCCGATCGTCTTTCCCCATTCATAGCTGAGAAAAATCGGAAGCATTCGGGGTGCTCTTCCACTTCAGGAGAGGGCGGGGCGAGAAGTCTTTTCTAGTCTTGCCTCCGAAGGAGATACTTACCTAGCTGTAGTTATCCCCCGTTTGATTGCCTGTTCAGATGTAGCAAAGATCCACTATACGCCGACCAAAATCCATTGCGTGTTAAAAGTCACCTCTTGGCTTCTTTATGATGTTTTCGAATTTCAGGGATTAGCACAATCCTTATAAGACGAGAACAACTTTACTACTTTTGTTTGTCGAGAGATCATGTTTCCACTTTCTCTACGCATGTCTACTTCCTAGAACATAGTTTCCTCTTGCAGTGTTCGGTTCCTATGATTAGTTTTAATAGTCTGATGTCCTTTGTGAATAGGACGAGGAACTTCTTTCCATTCCGAGACGCGTGAGATTCGATCAAAAAACCCTCTTCTTTGCTAATTCATTCGACCCTCACTGGAGATCTCCTTATTCATCTCGGAATCCCATAATCGCTTCTTTTTCAGGAGCATGCATGAGCAGCAGGAAAGGTTGGTTTTTCCACCACCGCCACAGGACTCTGAACAGTTCTTGAAGACTGCTCTACCATACTCTTTTCTCTTCGTCTGTGGTACATTAGGAAACACAGCCGTGCTCAGCTACGTTTTCTTCATTACCAGGTAGTGTCTTGATCCTATTCAGTTCCGATGTAAAACATTTATAAACGCAATCAGTGCAGCTATCTCTGTACACACTTTGGAGAAGTCAGATATCAGAAAACGAAAGATTTAAAGCTTGATGGCTTGAGTTAGAAGCGGTCAGTCTCTCAGTCTCTCTGTCTTTCCAGTCCTTCCAAAGAACTGAATGAAGGGAACAGATGCTTACCACTGGATCCCATTGACATGCACCAGATGACTTCCAAATGAGTCATCTCTATTACTCAAAATGATCTCCGAATCCTTCGCTTCCAGAAAAATAAGCCTAATTGGAGGTCTGATGGACGCCTTTCTTTTGTTTGATTGACTGCTAGGACATTCCTTTCCGGCAGGAAGCTTTTCTCACTTGAGTGATATCTGTCAGTGAGATGAAGACAAGCCACATATGATCCTTAGAGAGACAGACGTTCGTTTTTCTATCCGGACAACCTTTACCCAGAAAATGTGCTCGTCCAAAAATACATTTGGTTCGAGCCTAATGGAGGTCCTAGTTTGGAAGAACAAAAGCATTCGGAGGGTGAAAAGAAACGTCATTTAAAGAGGGAGAAGTCAACGAACAATTTGGCAGTTTTTAGATCGTTGAAGTCTTCTGTAACGGCTCTGGGCAACACATTCGTTTATGTCGTTGCTCTTTCGGCCGTCGACCTCCTAGTGACGGTCTCGATTCCCTTTTCACTTTCTGCTTCCCTGCTCAACAATTGGGTCTTTGGTGAGATTGGATGCAAGATTCATTGGGCTGTTGAGCTATCAAACAAGGTATACTGGTTGTTGTTTTGCTTTCTCTTCTCGTACCAATCGTAGCCATCAAGCAGGGCTTCTCCAATTACACCAATTTCCAGATGTGCTCTACGTTTCTGTTGACCGCGCTGGCGTTTGACCGCTACATGGCCATCTGCCATCCGGAGAATAAGAGGGTTAGTAGTACAATTTCTTTGCTAACGGAGAGAGAGCGCGTCAAAGCAATAGCCGTGGGAATTGGCGAGACTGTGAAAAGAATCCGGGATGAGAATCACGCGCACTGGAGAGAAACGAATTGGGCAGGAAATGACGTTACGCACAGAGTGACTTCAATGGCAGGGAGACTAGGGGATTCAGACAGGAGATGACACCGCAGAACGAGGCATTTTCAGATCCACCACATGCGACAGACAGTTCTGATCACATCGTCTCTTGCTCTTCTGAGTATCTGTCTCATTCTACCGATCGTCTTCTCTGCTACTGTTCGCCAGAAAAGCGAGAACAACAAGTACATTTACAGCGAGGTAAGATTGCAGGAAATAGCTTGCCTGGTAGAAAATAACGATTCCACAAAACTCAATAGGATCTGACGACGGTGTAAGACTTGTTTGATCCTGCCTAGATAGTACGGGGGAGATCCGAAACGGTGCAAACATGATGAGACGGTACGGATCCCTCTTTGGCCTAGTGTAGTTGTGCTTCACTAGATGGTCTATTCTAACTTATCATATCAGCTTATACTGCAAAAATCAGAAGTACAAGCTGCAAAGCCAAAAAATATTGTACGAGAAAGTTCACCTGCTATTTTTGAAGCAAAGACTAACAAGCATAACAGCAAAAAACCAAATAAACAGATTACATTTCCGTACTTTTTTATTCATTCCTTAGCTGATTTCCCCCGAGATACAGTAATATTAATCTGGGACTACTAATATGGAAAGGTCACTAGATCACGTTTTTCACTCTCACGGGACTTTTGATTATGTAGAAGGAACTTTTCGTCGCACCAATGATCGTGAGATAGGGTTTCATTCCAAGTCGTCAACCTAGCCATTATAGATCATAGAGAGAAAATACGCAAACCTGGTGACTATATTAATCTTTTCAGAAAGAATATGACGTTGTTCGGCACATGTGTGTCGATGGGATGAAGAACGATGCGAGGGTAGGCCATTACCTTGAAACGCTGGTCTACGAAAGGTTTCAGCTCTTAGTGTCAATTTTCTTGGTCATCTTTGCTTTTCTTCTACCGTGTACTCTTCTGACGTTCTTCTATGCTCGGATTGTGCTTCGAATACGAAAGCAGCAGAGGTAGCCTACCGTAACCTGATTATACATGCTAACTATTCAGATCCATGCTACAGTGCAGAATCCCTGTTCGACGCATAACCATCTACACGATGGGAGCCACCTTCTTCTATCTTTGCTGTCAGATCCCATTCTGGCTTCCCCAGATCTATTCCATCAGCCGAATGGTCTTCCACATCCCCTCCAACAAGCATTACATTAAGTTTATGGTGTGTTCGATATAAATCAGGGAGGAAACAAGCAATTTTCAGTACTACTCCCATCTGTTCCCCTTTGTCTCCGCCGCCTTCAACTGGATTTTCTATGCGCGTCTTAACAGCCAATTCAAGAAGGGACTTGTTCTAGTTACGGAGCGAATGATTCGGAAGCGAACAAGGTAACAAACAAGGAAATGAGCCGTCCACCCCCAATCTTATAGATCTCTGCAGAGGGGAGCTAGCTTTAAGGAGAGAGATGGAGTAACGGAGCTAGAAGTGTTCCAAACTGTTGAAGATGTTGTTACACAGTGTCCTAACTGTGAGGTGTGAAGATACCAATACGAGATGATTTAAACGCTTACAGGCAGAACTGACCCTTCGACAAAAGAAGTCCATTCACGAGAGAGGGTAGAGTACTGCGGGTACAGTCAACGTTCTACGTTCCGTGATAGTCTTGCCCCGTTTTTCGAGCTGTTTTCCCGAATAAAGTGATTTACTGAACTTTGATACAACAAAATCAGTTCCTAGGTGGTAAGCAAACACTAAACTGTTGAAATTGCTAGGTAATTTGGGTCTTCCCGGGAAGATTGAATGAAGTTCCTTCCCATATGAAGATCTTCCATCACTATCACGGTCACTTTCACCCAGAGACGACCTTCTAAAATGACAAACAGTGTCTAGGACATCCTATCTCTTCTTGGTAGATGTCTTCAGTAACATGTATAGCGCTTCGTGCCGCAGAAATATTGTCGTTTTCGCTAGCAAATCATTGCACCGTTCCAATCAATCACAGTTACCAATTCATCAGACCCTAATAAAACGTCGCGGGCCAGCCATTCCCTCACACTTTCTCCCTCGAGGAGAGACGCTCTGCCCTCTGGATTGAGCCGATGGCTTTCTCTAAAGAAACATTGTCAATACAACCCTTTCTTTTAATCATGTTTGCAAACAGGACCGCAGGACATGCGTTGCGGACCGCAGGCATATTGAGATACGGTGCATAGAATTTCACCTGTGCGCCCACTCCATTGTTTGAATCAATGCATAGTGCGCATCTGTCTGCCTTTGTTCACACTTTGCTGCTATCTCCACAGGTTCCTGGTGATCCTTCTGTCGTTTCATCATCAACATGGTCACCTGCTCCAGCGTTGTTAAAAACTTTGCGAAAGCCAATAAGTAAAGTTCGAACTGCAAAAAAGTCCAAGATGAAGGAACTTGGGCCGTAAAAGAATAGTTGGACGACGAACAGAGACTCCGAGAAGAGGGGAGAATAGATGGTATCGAATAGCTGGGTACCAAGAAGATGAGTGATCCCGTTATGATGATTGATTCCACTGTTTAGATTGAGAGATTTCAATGACTGCGATTACTTTTAGACTCGCATGGGTATTTTGGGTGATTAGATTACCAATACCAAGATTCCAGTCGTTTTGGCTTCCACATCAGTTCTAATTGATGATATTCCCGCACTTAACAAATCTTCTAACAAAACGGCGCGGGCTAGCCATTTCTTCACATATTATTTCTCGAGGAGAACCATTTTGCCTTTTTTGACATCTTGGCCACAATTATGCATTCTCCTAACACCCAGTTTGTTTGTTTTTATCTCATTCACTGTCTTTATGAATCTTTCTGACAGATAATCAACACAAACTCCAGAAGGACAAAGAGAGTCAGAGAGACAGAGAAACAGAAAGAAAGAGAGACACAATTTGTGAAGGGTTTATTACAAATCATTGTCAGGATTTCCCAAGTTTACTTCTTTCCGGTAGCCATCTGTCCCTGTCCGTATGGGTACTGCATTCCAGTCTGAACTCCAGCTCCGCCGTCCTGGTTTGGGATGTATCCAGTCTGGGTTCCGACTCCGGCAGGACCAGCTGTATGCTTATCATTTACAGTTTACTACGGGAAAACTGACATCCTAGGCTGACTCCAAGCTGTGCAAAGGATCCGGCGATGAGACAGAAGACAGCAGCGATGAAGAAGAAGAGTTTCATTTTCTGCCAGCAGATGACTTCAGTCAGTTGGAGGGGACTTTTATACTTGAAGGTTACATCACTACTATCTTTAGATAAGTCAAAAAGTGGCGTTTTTCAAGACAACAACAACAGCAACGAAACAAGTTGCCCGCACTTTCAGTTTTCTTTACCAGTACTAATCACGAATGTTTTAATAAATGATAAGATTACGCAAAAATCGACAACTATTAACCAGTGCTTGGCATCGGAGTGACTTGACTGAACTTTTTGTAGCCGCTGAGACCCATTCTTCTTCGAATTTCCTTGCTGCACATGATCAGTACCCATGGTGATCCGAGCTGGGTCAAATCCGAAGTATATGCCTTGATTGCCGCGTTATTGGCATCCATCCACGGATTTGGAAAGTAGTGTCGGATGAACTGAAATGACCTCGTCCAACCTCGAAAAATAGTGCCTCTGTACCGTATTGAGACAAATCAGAAGCATGGCTGTTGATGTAAACAGCGAGTGCAAAAACAACCGAATTTCGGTCTTCCGATTCTTGAAACTTTGTTTCCTCTTGAAGAGGTAACAGACATAGAAGCTGATCAGTAGAATGAGAACGGAACCGCTTATGTTGGTTGCCAAAATCTTGTTGCTTCTCATCAGTGTGTCCTAAGAGTTTCGTACTGTGAATGTGGAGAAGAGATACCTCTTTAGTGTCAACTATGAACAAATCTGACGCTGACTTGTACAAAATATAGTTCTCATTTATTAGAGTTGGGATGGCTAGAATAGATGGAATGAGAAGTGTGAAACAGACAACGGGAATCAGAATCTTGTTCCAGATCTGAAACAATGAGTACAGTCCTCGTTAACTTACCCTGTCATAGGACGTGCTCCATCGAACTGCTGTCAGACGATTGACAGCCATAGCTACTTCAAGAAATGTTTGTTGATGTACACTCAGTATGTAAAGGAAGCGGAGAACATCCGTCCCCGCGAAATAACCCTGTTGATAGAAGGACGAGAAGGTACAATCCCAGCAGACTACGTTCGGAAGACGCTGGATTGGCCAGCTAGAGAGGTAGAAGAACACGTTCTAAAACTGTTTCGTTTAATAGTAAAATGAACTTACCAAAAAGGCTGAGCAGAGGAAGAGTTTATAGTAGGATCTGTTGAAGAACTTCCAATTTCTCAGGATGACCACGACGACTATCGCATAGACCGAGAGAGACAGAATTCCCAAGGCTGCCGAAATTAGAAAGACCGGACTAGTTTTTAAACCGAACATAAGATGTGTGATTGAGGGAAAGACTGAAATGTACGCTTTAATTAAATGAATCAAGCTGACGATAAAGTTAAGAAGTCGCACACACCTGGGACGAGGAAAAAGACAATTTGTGTCGATTCTTCCTCGTCCGCAGATAATTCTAGCCTATATGTTGTTGTTCAACTGCAGCGTATACAGGTAAATTACAGTGTTTAATGAGATCTATTTCTTCAAATGATGTATCGAGGTCGAGACGCCTTCTTCATGCTCTCCAGAACTTCCAGGTCCGCTTCGGCTGTACTCCCAACCTCGGCATCGAATCGTGTTCTGGTGTCAACTGAATCATAACTTCGCTACATTTTTCAATCCGATAACCATAAGTGTATTTGAAGATTAGATCCGTAGTCGCATTTCTCGAGGTGACAATTAGTGGGACCACGTCCGACTTGGACAAGAGACGACGCTGAGTGGCTAGACTACAGCAGAAGCTAAAAACGAGTTGTGATACTGAACCACTGATCTTCTACCTGTATCCCAGAGGTCTGTAGTCAGAGAGCATTTTGAACTCGGCTCCGTCTACCCAACAACCTTCCACGCAACGTCCCTGGATCCTGAGCATGTTGATCAGGATTTTCTTTCCTGGTAGTGCCTATAGGTTGTATCAAAAAATAGAAAGAACTCTACAGTTAGTTGGTAGTTACACTGCTTCTCTCTGGAATCCGGTCCCGTCTGTCTGATCGTGATCTCAAAGCGACGAACAGCTTCTTCTATCTGGACCGTCCCGCCACAACCTGGAATCTTTGAAAGATGTAAAACTATGTCTTACCTCTACTTAAAGAAGGAGCGGCTGTCTCACAGTATGTTCCACCAAAAGCCACATCCAAAAAAGATGGTCCTTTAAAATCTGTCCCATCGTCTGTTGGAGGTTTGGATCGACCGTGGACAGGGCGGGTACTCCAGGGTAGATCGGTCGACGACATTTGCATACCAGCTGACATAAGCTTCTCTGTCATAACGGAACTGTTTGTGGAGGACTCCAAGAGCATGAGCCAACTCGTGTGATGTCACTCCAAACTGAACATTTCCTACGCAAAAATAAGGAGAGTACATGTTCACAGCCAATTCCGATGGAGACGTATAAAGAAAAAGGAATTTAACCAATTTGTCGCAAGAACTATTGCTACAAACTGACGCTCCAGTCATGAATTCTTACCTAACATCCTTTTTGTTTAGTTTTCCACTCTGACGTATCTACAACGCTAACGTCCTATTTTTCAAGGATTTTGTGAAAGGAGATCGAGGCAAGCTGATGCGATTGTGGATTACTTCCTATTCTTATCCTAAGTATGGTGTCGAAGTGGGCGAAATGCTGTCCAATGGATTGACCTTGTTCTACAGCGGACACATTGACCTCTATGCTCAGCCGAAGAAGGGAGATAAGATGCTGGTGGTGTCAAATGTGGGCCCCGCGAGAAGCGGTTCTGTAAATCAGAAGTCGTCAGTGATGACCCTAAGATGTTCACTGGCTGAGCGGCTTGAAAAGTACAATTTACTCTTGTCCCCGAATACGATGACTGCATTTTATATTGAAAACGAAAGCTTCAAGGAGGAACTTATTCAAAAGCTGAATTCACTACCGCTGAAGGAATACCAAGATTCCATCGATAAGTACATCACAGAGCAGGAGGAACTGGAAAAAGCCGCAAGGGAAGAGTTGAAAGAACTGAAACGCAAAGAACAGGAGAGAATAGAAGAAGATGAATCCCATTAAGGTGAAATTCTGTTTCATTATGATTTCACTGTTTAGCTAGATAAAGAAATTCGGATAAATGTCGTTGGTTTATTATACACTACTGGTAGGGTTTCGGGTGAATAGTCCCTACCAGCCGTCTCCGATGAATCCCATTGAGCTGCGCTGCTTGAATGACTCAAACTTCACCGTTGCGCTAAGACAAGAAAGAGACCTGCCGTCTGCGACGTCGCTCTGGATAAAGTTAGAAGTGTTGAAGCGTCAAAACTGGAGGCAATCGAAAGAATTTGTCAGAAATTTTCCCATTTTCTCACCTCTACGAAGAGTTCTCGCTTACTAATCCAATTGAATTGATTCAACTACAACTTGTAGCGTTATTCTTTCTTCGCTAGCGGTGGCTGTTGATCGAGTTGCGCTACCCTCTCTGCCGGTACCTGCTATGGTAAAAATCAGCTGAATCTCTGCAACCTGTTGTAGAACCCTGCGAGTGACTCGCTTTGAAACACCACGATGCAATTTTGCGAAAAGTAATCCGAGAAATGTACGAAAGAGAAGAGATAAAAACAATAAAACAATGAAAACGATTTTTGAGACGCAATTTGGCATACTGTAGCATCACTTTGCGACGGTGCACCTTGTGCACCATTTTCTCGAGTTTTTTCTAGGTTTCCCATTTTTCATGTGACCTTGCAGCAAAATACCCTTGCTCTTTCGTTTGCAAACGTCAACAACCCCAAAAAGTCACGATAAGACGGTGGAAATCGACGAACTTTGAAAATTTGGGCACTGCGTACGCATTTTCGTGCAAATGCAAATGACTTCGGACAAATGAGCAGAGGCGACAGCTCCTTATATTTTAAAGATCGCTGCGCCCAAAGTGATCGTAGTTTTACCATGTAGTTTTACCTAAAAAAATAAAAAACTTGTTTTACGAGGCTATTGACAAACTTTCTGGATCCAAAAGACATAGTGTTCTTCTGCTTTTGACTAATGGGATGCTTTGAAAAATTTAAAAGCATTATAGAGCTTTTCGAATTTTTTCTAGTTTGCTTTCAAAATCACTTGCATCTTCAGAGAAGGCGAAGATGTAAACTGTTTTTGAAATAGGGTCAAACCAAAGCGGTGAATAACTGCCTCGTTCAGACAGGGCATCAAATGTTTTTACTTAGTTTTTGAACTACAAAATGTCCAAGTTTTTCCAGTTTCCATTTTTGGGCTACGGTAGTCGGCATATGTCGCACCTCTAGTAGAACGCGCTAGTGGTGGCTGTTAAAAAGTGCTCGTTGGCAATATCAATCATTTCGTTCACATCTTTTCTCTTTTATCGACATCTAACCGAGGCCACGTGTTCTGCTTCTGGTTTACATGTAAACTCACTTGTTTTGGCTGATTACATACAAAACTATTGTGTTTCTGCAATCCGGCATCTGTCTTGTCGCAACAAAACCTCGCCTTCTCTCTGATTTTAATCATGATATGTTTGCTTTTTCAGAAGGCAATGTACATATGGTAGTCCGTCATAATGTCTAGGCTCTCTACGCATAATAGCATAGAAACCCGGTCTTTGGGTTTCCCCAGGTACGCTTCATGTTTGTTTAGCCGACTTCAGTACCATTGTAAAGAGGAAGGTTTCAAGTTTTCAGAGAATGTGAATACTGCTTTCCGAGGTTGGAATTCTACGACGCGTCCGAGCTCTGTCGGCACCTTCGAACAATTCATTCTTCGAAAGAGGGTGGATCTTTTGTTTGCAGGTTCTTATTTACCTGAAATTTGTTTGAGTTTTGCTTTAGGTACGGAGAAAACAACGTCTGCCAGACCTTGCCACCTGAAGGAGTCTCAGATGTGGACTATGAAGCTCATATTCGCAGGGTTCATGCTCTTGGTAAGAGGATTTTCGTTTCCTTTTTTTCCTTTTTTTTCAGTTTTGGCTAGGTGTAAGATTTGACAAAAGCTCATTGAAAGGGTGTACATTTGAAATGGCAAGAATTTCTATGGTAAATCGCTCTCAATGTCGAACTACTGGTGTTTTTTGATCTCAACCCCCCACTTTTGCTGTACCGTCTAATCTTTTCAATTATCTCGGCCTTACCTCGAAAAATACGAGAAGTTTGCCTTATAGAGTTTGGTACAAGTGTCCCTAACATTTGCTATGAGTTACAAAAGGATTCTCAGATAATTTTTTTGACCAATTATGGCAAAAAATTTTGCCTCGCTATTTGAACAGTCACCGTAGACAATGTGCATTTGAAAAAAAATCTAACACCTCGGATAAACTGGTTAGGGTTTCTAACTAAACTTCCGTTGGACGCATTTTCTCAAGTTTTGATAATGCAACAGTTCATATTCATTGAATATAGCAATGAGTCAAGCTTTGAAGCTTGAAGCATTTGTTAACCAGTATATTTCCAGGAATTCCCTCCGATACTATGTCTCCCAATCAGGCGGACGACGAAAAGAAGTTTTCAATCAACAGGTTAGTTTTTATTTTCATTTATACTTTGTAAGTGAATTGAGGCATCGAACAACCGGGTGTACACGTGAGATTTTGATAAGTTTGTAGGCTGGTAGGCTCTAGGTTGTACCTAATCGACTTGGATCTTGGTCGGGACGGGGTTGGGATTGTAGTTGGCTCCCGTGTTCTGCATCTGAATCATCTGAGTCGTCAATAAGTCACAAGAGAGGCTGTGAAGCTGTTAGTCAAGTTCTATGGAAATGCACTGCAGGCGGTGTTAGTGCTTTAGTAGGCATGCTTACCCTGATATCCTTATCGGATCTAATCGACCTGGGTGAGTCGAGTCCGCCGAAGGGACTTTCAAACGGATTGGCAGCCATGGAAATCTTTCGACTTGCGATACTCACGTCGTTTGAGTGATCGGAAGCCTGAATAGGTGCCGGATAGGATAGGGTGAATGGAAATCAGAGCAAATTATTAGTGAAGTTTCGAGTTTCACACCACGGATAACTTTCAAAACACTCCAAACTTAAGACTACGTGCTGCTGATAGATTAAAAACCTACTCTGCTCTCCTTTCTGGCTTCACTTCTCTTCTTGAGAATCCTCTTCTTGATGACGTTCTTACCCAAGTAAGAGTAAAGGTACGTGGCTCCCTAGAAGGTATGTCAATACGTTATGTCAGTCTGTCAACCTGGATCAAAGAAAGAATAGAGAGTCCAAGCCACATTCCGATAGATCCTCCGAGAGCGGCGATGAATCCAGGGATGGTGTACTTCCATTCCTGCTCCATAGTCAAGTACTCGAAACTTCCCCAATCCAAGTTGACGAGAGTCAAATCAGGACGGACCATTCTTCCTTGGAGCTCGTGTTTGAGCTCGAATCTAATCTGACGACAATCGCGATAGCATTTTTTGGAACATTGATCGTCCGAGTAGTTTCCTTTTTGAACACTGAAAGGATCATTCCGACGCACGCGACTTGCTAACTTACTCGACTTCACACTTTGTGTAATCACAGGGAGGGTACTTGTCAAGGTCGCCCTTCGCCAAATAGCTAAGTGAATGAGCGGTACAGTTGCACATTCCCTAAAGTTAGTTTATCGTGTTTATTTTGGTGACTCACTCTGATCATCTCCATTCGGCATCTGGAACGGCAATCGAATTCGGTGTCTTCTCCGTCCTCGACGTTACGACAAGCTGTTCCTTCATCGTCGTTTTCAAGCATAGAATACAGGGCACGGACCTCGACGGTAGTTTCGTGTCGTTGACCCGCACAGAGCTGAAGTTAAATGTGTTACGAGTCTGGAACATTCCCTTACCTCGAAAGTGAAACCGTCCCTGGCTCTTCCCTTTCCTTCCATGAATCTGTTCAAGGAGGACGGTCTTCCGTGCATGTCGACACTCATACATTCCAGACCCTCTCCGTTAAGGTTTTCAGTGTTGTGAGATAAGAGCATGGTGAAGAAGTTACCCTAATAGGAGAGATATTTCCGTGTCTAATCTCTGTTACCTGATCATTGATAGGATAGAAGTTATCGGTATCGAACCAGGGCTGGAAGCAGATCTGCATCTGGGAGATCCATGAGATTCTGAGCTTCGTCTTGACGACTAGGTCCTCGTCAAAGGTGGTTCTTTGGAAACGCTGCATCGATCTTCTCAACACTTCCATTCCTGCTTTTTGGGTGAACTCGTTGAACGAGACATTTCTCGAAGTAAGTATATCGTGCCACTTCTAGAGAAACAATTGTAATGCCGTTAACTTTTTCCCTGTCAACCTTGAATGTCTTTCTTTTTCCTGCCAATCGCGGTGAAAGGCGGAAGAGATTGATAGTACGCGCGGATCCGTGTGCTGTCGTCTCGCGCTCCAGACTGTTGTAAGTAGCGATCATGTCATAAGCTTCCATAACGAGACGGAAGTCCCAAGGCTTGGACATGAAGTCATCATGAGTGGTCATGTTTGAGAGGGATTCCTACAACGTGCGACTGTAATAGTGTCCCCAGATGACCTCTTACATCAACGATCATGTCCCACTCATCGGCTGGCGCACTCTCGTTGATCTTAAAATGTGACCATGCTTGCTTCTTCGACATGCAGAAAGTGACATTGGGCATGGTCATCGAGTCATTAAAAACAATGTTCATGTTGGACACTTTCGGAGCTTCACTGTACTCGATGAACTGGAATTGATCAGGAAGTGTTTACGATAAGAGAGCGAACTCACCAAGTCGGTAACATCCTTTATTGTGAGAACCGCCAGGAAGGCAACAATGAAGATGAAGGCCCATTTCCGAGCGCGTCGTCCAAAAAGAGCTTCTTTGCAGGTGGAAGGTCGCTCACTCCTTGTGCTTACGGCTTGACTGATCGTCGTGTCCTGTCGACCGACATCGCCGATTCTGGCTCGACCCATGCTGAACATTTTGAGGTGTGAAAGAGTTAGGAGGGAAGGGTAGAGGTCAAGTAAGGGGAGGGAACTGTAGACGTCAACTTTTCAAGTGTCAAACTCAAGTGTCCGACGTCAAGACTCTAAAAGTCATAATGACCATTGGCAGACGCGGTGGCACACTTCGCCGCCGTGGTCAGAGCGGAGCAATGGGCCGTCGTCGGAAGGGGGTGGGGGAGTTCACGGTCACCTACAGACATTCGAAGAAATGTGGCATTCACGGACCGCAATGGGCATCGAGACCGAAAACCTGTTTGAGAAGGCAAACACTTTACAAATCTCTGTTTTTATCATTGCGACCACAATTGGTCGAAGTCAAGTAACAGTATCAATTAGTTGAAATGTTCGCAAGCGTACTGTTCAAGCTCCGGGAACCTTTTTTCCCTGATATACGAGCCTATCGTTAAGTTCCATTGATTACCAAAAAGTTCCCGGGTAGGCAGCCAACTGATGACTTCTTAACCTTGACGTTTGCCCGATTGTGGTCAAGGCGCGAGAGGAGGTTTTAAAGTAATTGAGGGCATTTATGGAATTACGACATTGAAAGACGGTTTTCAGCTTCACACAGAGCCTCTCTGCCGTGCTCTCGGGACCTGCAACCAAAAAGAGCGAAGTGAACACCTTTTTCACAAGACACTGGGGAGACACCTTCGTTCAACCGCTCCATGTTCCACCCGATACGAATCTGGCAAAAGCTGACGAGAAATATGTGCAGAACTATGTCAAAAGTACAGCCAAGGTAAAAAATGGTCTCTTCAAATGACTTTGACTGATGTCCAATGACATTCTGAGAAGCTAAAAATCCGGGTCCAATAAAAAAATGATTGCTTTCAGGAGTACCGTAAGTACAAGGCTTCAAAAAAGATCACCACGAGGCTCCACAATGCTGGTATAACGGAAACCAAGTCTGATGCTAACGATTTACCAACGGTATGTTCCTTAGCGATCGGACTGTGATAATCTAGCAGGCTGTAAAAAGACAGATCATACCGTGTGGGTCAGTAAAACACTATTTTGGAAGCAATTCGCTGGATTTGACGTAGTTTCCAGTTTTTCCATAGGGAAGTAAACAGTTACTTACGTAGGTTGGGACCTAAACGTGTAGTCCTTACCTGTAGTCGTCGTCGTCCCATAATAGCTGTAGCAGGGGAAACGCGTTCATTTTAGCCTAAGTTGCACACAGAGACTACTGCTCGAAAAGCCAGGCGTCTGTTGTTGTGATAGTTTGTCTGGTGAGGGAGGGGAGGTAGATGTTCAAAGAGCCCCTATGCCGTCCATCACAAAAAGCAATAGCACCAGCTGAGCTACAAGACCACAAGCATGAGAAAATACGTTGGTCATTCTGACAAATTGGAGGAACAGTTGGCTCAACTTTTCTTCCCTCGCTGTCTCTCCTTAAAACGTTCTGTAGGGAGGGTCACTAATTGGATATTGGCTATTTTACTGTTCCACCCTGGGGTCGACTGTAATGATGTGGTCTTTGCGGGGTCGCTAATTAAATTACTGTCAGAACAAGTTAGAATTCTGTTGAGATTCATGGGGGATCGTGAGCACACAACTTTTTTTCTGTTTCAGGTATTCGTCGACTCGAGTTTTCTCCTGTCTCATGGACCTACGTTCAAGGCCATCTTCACTGTGCCGGTAGAAGGAGAGTCGGATCCGCTGAGACTGAAAGACGACAAGAATCCCTTCTTTGGAGACAATGCACCGCCGATTGCTGGAGAGAATATGCCGGGAGGTTCCATTCGTGACTATGAGGAGCTTCATCAACATTTGGAGTCACTTCATGATATTGTCGACAATCGGCTGGCTGCCAAACTCGTCCACAAGTCCGATCACTTTTGGAGAATCGTACATAGTTATAGCGGGCTCGGAGAGGACCTCACAGCTGCCATGGGTGAAGTTAAAAGCGTCAGGTAACATGAGGTGTGAAGTCTTGAGAGGTGTAACTGTTGTTTAGGAGTAATCTCGCCAAAGTGTCAGAGTTAATAGTTCATCGAACGAACAATATCGTAAAGATGTACGAAATGCGAGAGAGGAAGAGGAAATTGATGGAGAAGCTAAAGACTATGAAGTGCTTGAAGGAGGCTCAGTCTACGGTTCAGATGCTTCTTAATCAGAACGACTATCCCAAAGTCATTGACTGCATTGACACCAGTCAAGAGGTTTTGGAAGCAGAGCTTGCAGGAGTCAGTAGTTTCAAGTGAGTTGCTTGGATTTTTACCACACCTTATCCGCATTTCTGTACACTGTGGTCTAGCGTATTCGTAAGCAGGAGGCAACTTTTGCTTCTAAAGTTGAAATTAACAAGGATACTCTATGCCAATCCGCTACTCTTTGTGACACAGATGTTTCGATGTCTTATTACTCGATTTTTTCACCTTGTGTCTATCATTTTCTGCCATTCAACTGTTCAATCATATTCCTGTTGCCCTGCCAGTATCAGCCTTTTCGGACAAACAGAATAGTAGGCCTCACCAAGCTTACGTAGTTAAAGATCACTCAGAAGGAACAACAGATAGACAATTTTAATGTTAAAACGAATTCGCTCAGTTTATATATTTTAGACATCTCGGAATGCAGCTGAGTGAGTTGTACGGCGTCGTAGGAAAAATGATGCACGAAGAGTTTGCACAGTTGATACAACGCGAATTTGTCAAGACAGAAAATCCTGAAACTATTCACTACGAGGTAGTTGCACTCATTCCTTCTCGATAACTTTTATTTTAGGGTGAGCTTTCTTCGATCCTCCTTGGCGTGATGAAAATGAAGAAGTTCACCTTTATGCATGTTATCCGGACCGAGATCAGTGAGGGCATCAAAGGAATCCTGCGACAGGTAGTCAAGAATAGGATTATCGAGAGTGGCACGGATTTGACCAAGTTTGATCCGAGTCTGAACAATCTTGGTGAGCCGTTGCGTGCGATGAGCACGAAAAACTGGCTGAAGACTCTGACAGCCGTGTCGACTTCGTTCTTGAACTTCTGTGTCAAGCTACAAGTATACTGTACTTTTTTTCTTCTGTTTATGTCCTTTTTCAGACGTTTCAAAACCTCTTAGCCGACTGGGCTGATCACATTGCTTCGAGCTATTGCAGTGAGGCAGCTGCCATGGGTAGGGAGGCGGCTTCCATTTGTCAGCCAACTAAGATCATCCTGTCCAGTGACTCTGAACAGAGTGATAATGAGATTGTATGAACACATTTAATGGATGAAGGCATTCTTTTTCCAGGAAGCGTCCACCTCCAGCTTCAGTCAGCAACTGGCTCCATCTTCGGATCCATCAGCTCTGATTGCCGTCGAAGTCAGGTCCCAATTTCATTTGATAAGGTTAGATTCTGCTATGAAATTCTTTATTTAAGATTTCAGAGTCGTTGCTGTGATAGCTGAATACGGTCACTTCGTTGCACAACAACGTCTCTGCCGTCTCCTAGTAGCCAGGTCGAAAGAACCATCTACTGATTCTGCTTCTTCCGATGAGATTGTGGAATGCAGGACAATACTGAAGCAATATTTGGACAAAGGGGCTGAAAATGGTTGGAACAAGAACATGGCGAGTCAAGTGTTAGCATTTGACTTCTCTTTTTAGCCCGTATCCGCATCGCCTCTGTTCACCTGTATGCAGAAAGTGTCTGTTGACTTCCTCAACCGATTCCATCAGGCAAGAAGGTCGAAAATGGGAGAAGCACTAGATGTGGAACTCTGGAAGGCAGCTCAGATTTCGCCGACAATGCAGGCAACCGCGATTGACTGCATGATGACTGTAGGTTTCATTCATTCATTTTGATGGAAGTTTTGCTATCGCCCCCTAGCTAAAGTTATAAGTTCAACCATCTAATGTCCTTCTGATCATAAATCGGTATCGGCAAAAACTTGTGTAACTCGATCAGGCTGTTTCATTCATTCTTCGGGCATAATCGTTAAATTGGTCCGATAGACTTCATTTTACCCACTCTGTAATAAGACCCATAGCCAGATCTCTGAGAACATTTCGTAATGTATTACGTTTTAGGGAAAACTGAGAAAAGTGGCAGATCCCAAGACAGGAAAAGACACATCTTGTCTGAAAATTAGCGATGAAGAGTACGTGGTTGTTGGATCATCTCTTGTATTCCTTCAAATTCTTGCCGAGTACTGTGCCTGTCTTGAAGTGCTGCCCTCATTTACTGCCGACCTTCTTTCGAGAATCATCGAGCTGCTGAAAGCTTTCAACAGGTACTCTCTCTATCTTGTTCTGCTCAACACCAGCTTTCAGTCGTTGCTGTCAGTTGATTCTCGGAGCTGGTGCTCTTCAACTTGTAGGCCTCAAGACCATTTCGGTCAAGAATCTGGCTCTTGCTTCGAGATCATTGCAAATGATCGTCCGATTTGTTCCTTTCATCAGTGCTGAAGTAGAGGAGTATCTCAAAGAGGATCAGAAACATCTGATGAGGCATTTCAAGCAGGTAACATTGTATGAGAACCCCTTTCATCAAAATTGTAGGTGCTCTCCGATTACTCAGACCACATAAATGAGATTTCTGCGAAACTCATAGCTGTTATCGACCATCACAATGTTACCTGCCTCGCTGCGGTAAGAAACTGATTGTTTTTTCTCAAGTACAAATTCCAGTGGGAGCCCAAAGGAACCGCCCCCTCTTCGGCCTTTCAGCAGATTTGTCGACAGCTACAGAAATTCCAAAATGGCCTTATCGGAATCTTCCCCTCTCCTCAAATCAAAGCCATCTACGAGACGGTTCATACCAATTTCAAGGTTCATTTGAAGCAACAGCTAGCCAAGATTGGAATAACACCTCATGATTCGGTGAAATATGGGTAAGTGACTCTTTTTAATTAAATTAAGAAGGGTTTCCAGGATGGTATGTCAAGATTACGCCTTTTATGTACAAACACTGCAAAATATGGACGGCTGCCAGGAGCTCGTCTTGGAAACATTGAACGAGATCATGTACGGTCAGTAGTCAAAAGCTATTCGGGTTTTAATTCTCTTGTACACATTGCCTAGTCTCCTTCCCCAGGGTTTCGTCATTCTATATTGCCTATGACTATGTAACCTTTATTGTTTTCACCTAGTCGTGCCTGTGATTCTTTTTGGTTGTGATCTTTGTGATTACAGGTGACACGAGTCCGTTATTTCTTTCCCACTTTCACTTTGTTTCCCAAGAGGATTAAACAATACTTTTATTAGCATTGAACTATACTCTATGCTTCAACTATGCTCTGCTTCCTTGATAGCAGATTCTTCTCCTTCTTGTCCGGTATTCTATTAATGAGATTCGTCCCTTTAGTTTCGGGAAACACGGTCTGAAAAACGATCCAGTCGATAATGGCGGCGACGCCCATGACGATGTAGGGAAGCGTCGGTGTAATATCAGCCTGAACACGCGGAATTGCGGTGGTCACTGCCCTTTGTTTCTTACCAAATAGAAAAGTTGGGGAGAGAAAATGGTGGCGCATCGACTGCAGACGGAAAGGATGGAAACGATCATGTTTCGAACTGAGGTGGGAAACAGCTCTGTTGTGATGATGAACTTGGCCAAGTAGAGCTGGAACATATGTATTGTACAGATTATGATGTACCGAAGGAACACAAGGAGTAAGAGGGATTGCTTACCTGACTGGTCATTGCTGTCACTCCAATGGTGAGGTACCTGGATAGCCAACCATATTCAGCGTGTACGCTGGGACCTTAAAAGGTATGTTTAAAAATGATGACATTTAAGTACAAGCTGTCCATTTCGGAACTAGTAGGAGCAGGAGCACTGTTTGGTTTGCCGTGTCTACCTGTCTTCCCATTATGTTCGCCTTTCTATGACGACTACCATGAGTCTAGAACTTATTTTTCAAGCTGCTACTCCTGACCCTCTTTGTATGCACTAAGAAACTCTTTCTTTGTTGCTCGCTTTTAAGTCAACTGAGATATACTGGTTTTGATTGATTGCATGGGATCGACGGTCATTTGCAGAAGTTTCGTGTAACGATAGCCATAGAGGCGCAATATTGTGAAATAACTAGGAATGCTGCTATTGTGCAAGAAAGATTAAACCTGGGTTTCTTGATAGCGTTCTCAAAAGACGATGTATGATTGCGTCCTTTGGTACATAATTCAATAAGCCAAAGACTAAAGCACTGCTTACCTCCATTGAAAATAGCGATGATAGCTCCCAAAGCCGGGATGATATAAATCATAGCAGTGGAGTTAATCATCTTCCTTCCGAACCAGTCAAAAAAGTAGTCGCAGAGTCCTGCACTGATGTTAATAATCCAACGAAGAATGCCGAAAATAACATTGTTCCAGTACAGGGAGCCAGAAAGTTTCTCCATATTGAAGAGGAGACCGTAGTTGAGGAGGGAAGCTACTACGCTGAAACAGAAAGACTGATGATAAAATATGAGAATTTACATTCCAAAGCAGACTGCTGTCGTCCACAGGAGATACTTTTTGGACTTGATGAGGCGTACAAGTTGATGAGAGCCGGCTTCTTTTTGTCTAACCTCGTGCATCTGAACATATTGTTTTGAGAAAACAACTCCCTACCTCTTTCTCGTTTGCCAACATCCTCTCCAGGTGCTCTCTTTCTTCTGGATCATTGACTCCGTCAATCTTGTTAATCCTATGGAGACTCTTTCTCGCGCCGGCTATATCTCCATGGCTGACAGTCCATCTTGGACTCTCTTCTAGGATACTGGAACACGTGAAGTTTGAAATAAATAGCTTACAAAAGAGAAAGAGCAGTTGCGAATGAGACTCCAGCGACGAAATAAGACAAAATCCTCCAATCTCCGCACATATAGGCAATCCATGGGAAGATGATGAAGTTCGGTGACCAGGTAATGACAGTGTTGATCCAGAGCCGATGCTTCTTTGGGATGTTTTCAATGAGGAAGACTCCTTGAACGCTTGAAAGATGTTTATAGGTTAGAAGGCGCAGACTTACGAAGTGAGACCTCCAGTGAAGAATCCACCACAAGCACGAGCTACAGTGAACATGAACAGGCTGGAGACGTTCGCTACCCAAAGAGAGAACAATGCTATTCCGATCAGAGAGACGATGAGGGGCTGAAAAGTTTCTAATATAGATATAAACATCACTGTTTGAAAACTTTGAGTTTGAATGCACTCTTTTTGCTCTATTTCTCGTTACAGGACCCATTTACAGCCATTAAAAACCAAGCTTGAACGTCTGTGAAGCTATAATACTCTGTCAATGCTCTGTCGATACTCTGTCGCGATATTTTTGACTCTCTAAAGCGCTTTACCTTGTATTTATTTAGTAAGCACTAAAGCAAGTGAATTTAAAAGATTTGCCCAAGGGGATAATTGCTCTAAGGCTTGCAAAACTTTCTTTTTTCATTCTTTTCCGATTTCCAATTATTTCCCAAAGTTTTTTGTGTATCGTAACTGCAAAAAGTGGCAATTGAACTTACCATCTTCCTACCATACTTGTCACTGACATATCCTGCAAACATGGCACCAACTAGAACTCCAGACATCTGATAGGAGATGCTAGTTTTGACCTGATGTGCATCGTAGCAGAATAAGCCAAACTAAAGCAATTTTCCAAAGAAAAGGCACGAAGACTAACTTCAACGTTAACAGACCCAAACTGGGACTCGTACTTGGTCTCTAGTCCCGGAAAATTTTTTTTCAAGACCTCATAACTGTGACATCCTTGTTTCCCTGGCACCAGCGTGTAGTTTCCATAAGCTAGCATTGTTGGTGGATTGCCTAAAAAATAAAAAATGAAAGTTTGAGATTGTCTGACCGGCATATACCATATAAATCATGTTGGCTAGGGAGGTAAGTGTCATCAATTCTGCCGATATCAAGACCAGGCAACAGTATCTGCTGAGTCTGATAAAATCGTCCATGGTCCTGATCTACAACTTTTTTCACAGAAAAAGAGATCAGACTTACTGTGTCGGGATTACCAACCTCTGCTAGACGCCGCCGATCCTCTTCGGTAATCATAATGGTACTGCAAATTTTTTGTAAGTGCGTGGAATTGTTAAGAAAACATTGAAGAACAGGAATACGAGAAGAGAAAACACCGCCTTTGGGGGGGTGTCGCAACAAAATTTATCACTTTCATGACACTGTCTGTCATCGTCTGATCAACATTGCTAATTGATCAATGAGCTAACATTTATTGGTAGTAAGGAACAGTCTTTCACTGGTGGCAGAAGCCACCGTCGACAGTGAATGGCATCCCCGTAGTTAGAGCCGAACCGTCAGAAAGAAGAAACAGGACAGCATTAACCACATCAGTTTCCTCTGAAAACTCGTATCAACAACCTGTCATATATAATTTTTGTCTACTCTCTCACAAAACACAAGGTCACACTACATTAGGAAGAAAAAAATACCTGCAAAGTGCTTGAGTGACATCTTGGCTAGCATTCCTTCAGCCTTCTTCTTGTCTCCCCAAGCCTTCTTGCCCATCTCGGTCATGACCACGGTTGGATTGACACTATTGACTCGGATGCCTCTTGGTCCTAGTTCCAGAGCGAGACATCTAGTAGCCATATCGAGAGCAGCCTTCGTTGAACCTAGAATCTGGTCAATAGAATGCTTTTCGTCTGTATCTATCGCAATTTTTCACGCATCTGGACGAATATTTGAGAGACCGTTAGACTAAAGATCCCAGAGCCAAAGATCCCTGAAACTTACGCCGAAAAATCTAGTCTTGAAAGTGTAAGTTTCTAATTATCTGCCCTAGTTTTCAGACTTCTCTCACTGGAAACGTTTTCAAGGAAAGTCATGGGTGACCTTCTTGAGTTAGATAAGAGACCTAATGCATCTATCCCTATGAGCTGATGTGGCCAATTGTGTTAAAAAGTTTAAATGTCAGAGTTAACGATTCACACCCGAGAAGTTGTATAGGAATGACAAGCTATCTCAGTGCTACTGACTATGTGAACAGGTCTTTTGTATGAACAGGCTGGCAACTTAACAACAAATGCAATCGAATACTCACTGTACAAAATTAAACTTACAGTAAACGGTATGGTCCTCCAGAGGACGGATACCTGCTTGTGAAGAAACGTTCACAATTGCTCCGTTCACATTGTGATCAATCATGGCTTTGGATACAATTTGGGCTAAAAGGAGTGGACCACGGTAATTCACAGCGAAGGTCCTAAAACTGTTTTTTCTCATATACTTTACGCTCTTACTGGTCAATGACATCAGCTGTGATCTCTCCAACAGTCTGCAGACTAGCGATTCCAGCATTGTTAACCAGATAATCGAATGGTTGATACTTCTCAATCAGCTTACTCAGCTCTTCAGCCGATGAGGACATGTCCCCGACGATAGGGGTCACATTGAACTTTTCGGCTGCTAGCTGGGCAAGGGCATTGCCATCCCTTGCCAAACCATAAACATGAGCTCCTGCATCGGACAAAGCTATGCAAATAGCTCGTCCAATTCCTATAAAAGAATTGTGATTGAAAAAAATGAACCCTACCTCTGCTGGCTCCAGTTACGAGTACTTTTTTGCCACCAAAATTGAAGCTAACGGACATTGCGGGGAGAGTCGTCTTATCAGTAGCCGAACGGGTCAATCTGCAAAAACAATGCCGGGGACAGTGTTTATGTACGTACCCGACTATAGGGGGTCAATTGGCTATAATCTGATGACAGAAGAGACACTTGGCACGTTTTTCTCAGATCAATATCTCATAATGACATTTTTAATATTAATGCGCATGCTTGGTCACCTCTTCTTTTGTTCTAATGCCTCTGGTCAGTCGTCCTACCACTGACCGGCCAGATGTTCCCGTTGGCCTATCGATTTTCGGCCTTGCGCACCACCCTTATTTGGACATTCATATCCAAAGTGTCCACTTCTCACCCCGTTCCTTTTCCACTTTCAACAAGTTTTTTCTTAAAACCTTTCTATTTCATAGCTTTGCTAATTGAAAAAATTCGATTATGAGCACGATCCGTGAGCGGAAATATGAGAAAGGCGTAAATAGGATGCGACTGTCAGCAACACGCAACAGTTCCACCCGTTCTTCCCATCTCCTGTTTGTAAAAAAAACTTTATTATACATAAAAATTATACGTTTTCTCTCAGTTTTTGACCATACCTCGTCTAAATTCTGATCAAAAACCCATTTTCTTGCCCGTGTAATATTTGTCAGATGATCAACAGGCTTTTAATGAACCGTAACCGTTGATCGATTTCTTCGTTTCCAAACTCTTACACTACAAACTACATCACTGCCCTTAAAATAGACGCTAATTTATGCACAGCGGACGGGTCGGGGTTGAAACATTATTGGCAATATTTTATCGCCTGCCGCAATCGTGGGGTGCTTCAATTTCACGTCGAGTTGTGCCTACAATCCGAACCTTTTGCTATTTCACAACAAATCTGCCTTGATAGCTTAGCTGTGTGTCCACAGCAAGCAACTGAAAACAGTCACAGGCCCGCAAAATTTTCTGTTTACCTGTCCGCCTACCACGTGCCGAACGCTTCTTGACAAATTGGTGTCTCTACCATACAGATCTTTTTTGCAGATGAGCTGATCGAATGTCGTATTTTCTCCGCGACGTGGTCCCCGATGAAGATACTGTTCCTTTGGTCTACCCGGAGCCAAAGGTCTCTGACACTTATGCCGAAATCATCAGACGCTTCCACACGGTAGCACAAAAAGGTCATCAACTTAAACTACCCAACTCCGACATTCATGAGGAGCCAAATTGTGAGTAATCTTTCAAATAGCAACAGTTTAGGTTTCAGATGCCGCAAGGTTCCCAACCGTGGCAACAAATGTATCTGAAACACTCAAGGTCGTCGGAGCTCCGTCTTCGTTTGCAACAGCAGCAATCGCGAGTAATCTCATAGCAAAGTAAGAGTTTTACTTTGTTTTTTAACCTCACCGAAAGTAGTATCATGTTAAAAAAACACGACCTATACAAAACGTTTTGGATGCAGACTAGTTGCTGAGACGGTACAGCCGGGCCCCTGTCGAGTAGACGAGATAATAGGGGTACTTGTTGTGAAAAGTTAACTTATCGGTTGAAGACAGTACGGCTGCAAAACTGATACTGTCCGGAAATAAATCTGCTTGATTGCCAAGACCGTACAGTTTCTATTAGACGGCGTACCATGACTGCAAATCGGCTAAATTGAATGTGTTCTTGTAGATATGGTCGTCTCTTAAACTATCCCGTAGAGACTGGTATAAGTGATGTGGGTGAACAGACGGAAGAGCATCCAACTGGCAACACTGGGAAGGTAAAACGCTTTATTTTCTTTTACAAATTTTTTTCTCAGATTGAACAGCTAGCAGCAATGGGTGTCACATCCGTTTTTGACATTCTCCGTCACCTCAGCAGACGAGACCCTGACCTCTGCGTACAAGCTCTCAGTTCCCTTCTTGGGATGCTCCAAAGCATGCCTGCCGACAGTTTGAGGAACGAGTCGAAGACGTCGTTGGAAGCAATGATATCGGTTCTGAGACAATTAAGAGAAGAAGGTGGGTGTTTTCACAGCGAATTCTACATTTGACGCTTCTAGGAGGACCATCTGTCAGCAACCGCGCCTCATCCTGCTTAGCAGCTTTAGCAGTAGCTAGTGGACAGCCATGCTACATGATTTCGGCCGTACAGTCTCTTTTGTGTGTTCAAAAGACAGATCCATCGGTAAGATTCTAAAATTTATGTCTTAAAAGATTTGTTTAGAGCACTGATAGCAACTATGACACGATTGAGATGCCTGAGAATCTTCACAAGCTAACTATAAAAATCCAACAGAAGATCTTCCAACATGGAGACACTGGGTAACATTTTGCATTACGTGCTTTATGTTTTTGTTAAGGAGATGTTGGGCAGCTGTTCCTTTGACTGATCACAGAAGACTATGCTCCTTCGATTTGCCAGTGATGCCGAATGACTCTCCAGCGGAGACACCGGATGATGACAGTCGGTTACTCTCTGCAGTGGCCTGTGACGGTTGGTTATTTTCTCTCCATTTTTTAAAACATCGCCTTTAGGAAGTTTTCTCTACATTCTAAACTATCTAGGACTCTATAAATTAGGTACTGGTCACCAAGAAACAATCTTCGGAAAGTTGTACGCGGCTAACAATGGAATCATGGCAACGTATAACAAATCTTTGTTCCTTTCATATCGTTTTTCATAGGAAGAACTGTATGCTGACGTTCTGCAACAGTTCTCTCTACTTGAGGAGGGGATTCTCGTCAAGCGTCTCAGTGCTAGATATCGATTCGCTTCGCGATATTGGAGAGGTCATTTTACCATCCTCGGCCATGCAAACGGCATTGTTCTCTGACGGGAACAGTTTCTATACAGCCTCTATCAGTTCTCTCTCCACTCTTTCTGTAAATCATGATTCCATCCTTTTAGTCGTTTTAAGCTCTGCACTCTGAATGATTCGTTCGTTCCATCTCCGGACAGCAAGAGTCGTCGAAAGTTCCGTTTGACGGACGTGTCCTTTCATGCCCATGGAGCGACGACACCTATTCCGCACGACCTTCCACTCAATCTGCCACCATACCTCCATAGTGAGATTTGAGGGTGCATTGTACACAAGCCGATGTTCAGATCAAGCTGCCGACCTGCATCTCGGCCGGGAAATTGCCTTTCTTCAATCCAAAACGGGAAAAGTCTTCTATGCTGGAAACGGCAGTAGATTTGGACTCAATGTAGGATTTTTTGCATGTTTTTTATTCGGAACTTATAGGAAACGGGTAACACTTGGATGGAGCTGGTTCTCCCCGAGGCCATAGTTCAATTATCGCTCGGAGTCGACCGAGTCATATTCCGATCTGGGAGTGGACAAGCTTGGGTTGCTGGCGGCGAGGAGCGAAGAAAGAACGGAAAACTTAGAAGGCTAGCCACAGTGCACAGGTAGATTTTTATTATACCTTTAGTATATACAGCTTTAGGCGCAAGACAGTTTATGTTTGTTGTTCAGTCGGAGCCTATGCTTATGTGGCTGAAAACGGCAAGGTTTTCATGGGAGGACGGCATGGAATGAGGGTGCATCCTGAAACTGGTTTTGTACTGGGATTAGAAGGAGTGGCGATAGTAGCTGTCTGTTTGGGAAAGACTCATGCTGCTGCAATTTCGAAACAAGGACATCTTTACACGTGGGGAACGAACAATCTTCATCAGTGTGGTAGACAAGATGTAAGATTTTGTAGTAGTTTCTTTTAATTTCCCAATGCAGAACGTTGTTCTTTCCGTTTCACCGAGAAAGGATGGCAGTCAGCACTCGAGCACCTGTGAACCGAATGAACATCTCTGGGTCAAAGATCTACCCTCGATCTGCCTCCAATGTGGTCTGTGTTCTGCTAGAGGTGCTGGTTGCCAAATCGGTGCTCCCAGAGGAAGTACCTGTAACTGTGGACCTGGAGAATCTTCCTGTCTACGATGTGGAATTTGTCGTCCTTGTGGAGAGCTTGACACCGGAGCTGCAGCCAACACACCGCTCAGAAGTGTTCTTCCACCTGCTAGAATCACACTCGGAACTGGAAACCTGGATATGAAAGTAGCTGCGATAAGCTGTGGAAACTTCCATACAGTGCTTCTAACAGCGGATGGAAGAGTCTTCGCTTTTGGATCGAACTGTCATGGACAATTAGGATGTGGAGATGCTAAGAGTCGACATCAGCCTGTGCAAGTCTTTCTTCCAGCGGATATCAAAGTTGCACAAGTTGCTGCAGGAGCCAATCATTCTGTGCTGAGAACAACTGATGGAGCTATATACACTTTTGGAGCTCATAAGCATGGGCAGCTCTCCAGGTAAACAATTTAACCATTTATGGTATCAGTGTTTCTGTCACTTTGAACAGCCTTAGTTGATAACAACAGGCAGAAAATCGTAGCAAACATCTTTGTACTTTGGACAGTTTGACTGGGATATCACTTTAACAACTTTAAAAGTTTCTTCGAAGAAGAGAGGCTCCTTTTCCGGGGTGACTTTTGTGAGGGCAGTCAGCTTTCGGGATGTCTCACCTGCCGCACATTTCTGAAAATAGATGAGTGACACCGCAAAAACTCAAAAAATTCAAAGAATATATAACAAAGAAGGAGGAGTAACTGGTACAAAGTATGCCAAATGTTATAAAATGATCAACAGACTTAGAACGAGAAAGGGGAAAGATCGCAGTGGCAGAAGGTGACTTGAGGTTGACAGGAACAAAAAGAAAGAATATAGTGATAGAAGTAGACCGACAGAATATTGGTCGCATGTTGAAAACTAACAGTAATGCCATTTCAGACCATCTGGAGACGGAATGTGGAACTGTATTGCTGGAAGAGTACCAGGATATGGTCCTGGACAGACAGCTTTTGCTTCCTGGGTTGGCGCCTTCGGCGACTCTACTCTCATCCACAGCCACAAAGGAACTCTTACTAATGACGACATCCTAGATGCCCAGATTGTCGCCAGCAAGGTTTGGTTCTTATCATTGGCATTTTCACATTTGCATTTAGAACGACTTGTTCGTCTTCCCTCGACACATAGGAATAGATTATGTCTGCATCAAAAGAAAACAGGGATCCTTCATGCATCATCAACTAGGACCAGAGAGCTTGTACACTAGGTCAGAGATTCGAGTAATGACAGTATGGATCAGTTTAGTTGGTGCCTTGAACCGAAATACGACGTCTTATGGTCCTACAACGCTGCAGAAATGAGGATACAAGCCCTGACACCGTATGTGATCAATCCAGACGAGGTATTGGCCGCCAACAAGTCTTTTGATAAAAAAAATTTTAGGTTAAAGAATACGACGCCTTGGAAGACCTTACAGTACTGAAATCACCGGAATTGCTTACACCAATTGACGGAAACATTTGCTATTCTTCTGTCCAACTTGGAACCCATCTTCTGAGTTCATTGTTTGCAGTGACCACAATCTGTCGATGTCCATACTGGGTGGACAAGGCAAGTACGGTACATTTTGCTTTTAACAGACCTTTAGACCTATTCCACAAATTCTCTACAATCTGAAAGCGGTTCTTCTGACGGATACTGTGTAGTTAGTCGGTTTGAGGGAACTGGAGGAGGATGGGGATACTCTGCAAATTCGGTCGAAGCAATCCAGTTCATGCCCTCGAGGGACATCAGGCTAATGGGCCTCGGATTGTATGGTGGGAGAGGAGAGTACATTGCCAAGTAGGAAACTCTGCTTCTTATCGTTACTATCTTTTAGGTTGAAACTGTACCGATTGAACGGTATGGATGGCGACGAATCCTCAGTTGAACAACTTACGGAATCTGATGAAACCTTGTTCGACTCTGGACCAAGAGAAACAGCTACTTTGATGTTCGCCCAGCCAATATCCATAAAAGCTAAGACATGGCATATCATCAGCGCCAAAATTAGTGGGCCGTCGTCGGATTGTGGAGCAGCTGGAAAACCGGTCGTTGAGTGCGAGGACATTGTTTTTACGTTCCGAAACTCGATGATTTCTAACAACGGAACGGATGTCAACGTTGGACAAATTCCCGAGCTCTATTACCAGTTGGAGAATCCTCATGACGACATTGAAGTAGGGGAGAGACAAAGCGAAGAAGTTGACGTGGCTCACCTCTTCTCACAGTCCTCTCTGGAAGCCATAACACCGGAATTGTTTCAAAGTCTCTTGGCCATCTTTGAGTGGGTCTTGCAAAGAATCTGGGACTCGAGTGGCTCCAAAGATGAGAGACTCTGGATT
The DNA here is from genome assembly GCA_037178855.1 of Oscheius sp. JU75. NCBI lineage: Eukaryota > Metazoa > Nematoda > Chromadorea > Rhabditida > Rhabditidae > Oscheius > Oscheius sp. JU75. The sequence goes on from JASJZC010000007.1 coordinate 8,568,401, forward strand.
GTAGAGAGAGCTACTCTGATCGGTGTTTTCACGCTCCGTCTCCTTATTCGGTACTGTCTCATTGCCTATCCGGACAATCAAGTCGAAGAGAAGATGCCGGAACTGTCAGGATGCTTGGCGGAGATTCATCAGACTTTAATCAGTCTCTATCAGGTAGCAAACGAGACTCTTGAAGAAGTGGTAAACCAATTTGGAATTGAAATATGTTCAAACTGTAGACCTACATTCATCGTGCGATCCTAGCCGAAGCTGTCCGTTTGTTCCTCAACATGTCTCACGCCTTCTGTCCGTCAAAATCCATTATAATCGCTCATTTGGATCACGTCATCAGGAACAATGTAGGAGATGCTCACACGGCATCGGTACTTGGCTGCTTGGCGAGAAAATACAACGTATTTCCTTATTTTTCTTAAAAAATTTCCCTATTTAGCTCTTGGATCTGTTCCTGCGAGGAAAACACGAAGATTTGTTTCCATGCTTGTCTCTTCAAATATCACGGCAGTTTTCACCACCTAAGCCTGATCAAGAGCAGCTAACATCGTTTCCCAATGTTTTAAGATTCATGTATGACAAAGCCTTTGTCATTTCTGAAGTAGGAACATTCAATTTTGTTCAAGCAACGTTTCAGGACAAAATATTCGGGATTCAGCGGATTTGCGAGGACATTGTTGTTCAAATATCGGAATCTCTAGCTGTGCCAAGTATTTGCAATTCATTGACACCGAATCTCCAACAGACTGTGTCAAGATTCCGCAGACGATCCGCCCATTCAGCTTGGGACATGAGTGACGGCTCTCCCGATGCAATATCTTTTCGAGTGGACTCGTCTGAGATTGTTCTCCACGGAATTGGGGTCTATTTGCCAATCGAGCAGGAACCGAAGAAGAAATGGCACTGTGAGATATTCTCACTAGTATCGGAAGGAGTTGAACAGTGGGAGTCACTATTAACAGTGATTGTGGAGCTACAGTCCCAAGGAACATCGGACACTGCAGTCATTCCTCTCCCAAACCCCATCAGACTGAAAATAAACACTACATACGCTGTGAAAATTTGGGTGCCGGAAAGTGGATTGAAAACCCTGTGTGGAGAAGCTGGAGCAAGCCATGTCAGGTTGAGCAATGGAACCAAACTATACTATGCTTCTTGTGGACTGAGCGAGAATGGGACCACATCACTCCGAGGACAGATTCCTTACATTCTATATGCCGTAGAGAGCAAGAAAGTTGAAGATCCCCAGGATGAAGAACTGGTCCTCAGGTCGTTTCTTCTACTTCTCCGATTGCTGTCCAACACGATTGGCTCAAGTCTGGCCAGTGGAGAGCTACCAAGCTGCACAATGAACATCATTTCGAGGATATCCGGGCATGTGGTGGTTTTCATGGAAAAATATCCAGATAAGACAACTGAGGTAGAAGTTTGTTAATAATTTTCTGGAAATCTTGTTTCAGGTTATGTCAACTCTCGAGCAACTAATCCCAATGGTCTCGAGTCTGAACGGGACGATGAAGGCCAGCACGTTATCGGAATCTTTCGATAGAGACTCCGAAATCTGCGAAGTCAGGGCAGCTCAGATCATTGTCGAGAGCCCTCACCCCTACAAGGCTAACACTGTCCATTCACTGGTAAGCAAAACAACGTTTTTCAAACATTTTGACTTCAGGTTGCCCGGTTCGATTCATCAGTCGAGTTTATGTGTGTCCAATTCTCGAGATCATGTGAAACAGCTCAAGCTGATGACCATCTTTGGCTGTACTTGGGGATTGGAGCTAGTCTATACCATCCAATTGGACGATATTATGGAAACAAGGATTGGCCAAAGCAGTCTCTCCTTCTGCCTGGAAACACTCTTTGGTTTGTACTTGAAACCAATACAGAAGTGGAAGGAATCGGTCCTCAGCAGGTCTCCTTTTCCGTAAAATTTACCAATTACTGTTTCAGATGTACGGCTTTCATTGCACAGTAACTGGCTACCAAGATACAAGAAAAGCTGACGGTTTGAGACTTGAGCAGGAGCTCACATGGTTATCGGCCGTGGCCTGTCGTATCCTAGTCCAGGTAGTGTATCGAGACAGAAAAATCGATATCATTGTCTTTAGCTGCCCTCTGACCCAAGTGAGCTAGCTCATTTATCCACCGCAGAGGATGATACCAGACTTTTATTGGAAAGACATGGGGCACTACTCAAAAAAGGTCTTAGCCTCTCACACAGTCCAACTTTGAACGAACTCATCAGCAAAGGACAGCCTCAACCGGCTCAAACGCAAGGTAGCCCACTTTTAACAGCTTGATTATAGGAAAAACTATAGATGTGATCTTTCTTCGAGAGTTTATAGCCGCTTGTGAGAACACAACATCAGGATTTTTGGCCAAATGGCTGCCCTCGGGCCCTGTAGTAGATCCCACAAAGTGTCAGCTGATCGTTCCACAAGGAGAGATCATTGTTGGAGTTCCGATGATGGTGCGGAGCCTTTCTTTGACTCATCCTTTTCAATTTCAGTTGAGAGTTGTGTCAAAGGATCAAAATGAGAGGGCCGTGCTTTGCCCACAAATGACAGTAGAGGTCACGATGAGCGCTGGAGGGAATCATAGCAGGAAAACGTCGTTCACTTACATGCGGTCAGAGCTGCCGACGCAAGAATGTTTATTACAAGTACTTTTCCCATAATTTTTGCCTAAACATTCCTTTAGAACCCATACCAACCGGTCCTTTTAAACCGAGGACGATACATGTCAATCTGTGCGATGCCTGCCTATTCCGACTGCTCATACGAAGAAATACGTCTGAATTCCTCTGTTGTAAGTATCTTTTGTCTACGTTATAGCCTATTTTCAGGGACAAAACGTGAAAGAGACGGTTTTTCTGAGACACAAGAAGAATTCGACGTTTTTCGGGGACTGGACACCTTTGATGCCCGGAGTATTCCGTGTTGAGTGCAAAGTCGACGGCTTCGATCTCAGTCACACTTACACAGTCACAGTGGTTAGCAAAGGAGTGGAAGGAAGTCGACCGAAGAAGAGAGCAGCTCTTCTTAGCAGGTACAGTCGATCATTATTGGTGTAATTCCAGTTTTAGAGCCCAAATGGCGAACATCCCTCCTCTTGCTGAATTTCAAGGTGTCAGGATGAGAGCTGCTCCATCTCTGACGGCTGCAGCTGCTGGGACCATTCCGAGAGGAGCATCATTGTCTTACATTGAGGAAATTGAGAACGATGATGGCAGATGGCTCCGACTGACAGATGAGACAGCAGTACTTTATGGTCACATCAATACGGGAGAGCAAGTATGGTTGTACATTTTTCCTTTTTACGAACTTTGGCTCAGGCCTGGTGCTTGGCATATCACAATCCCTTGAGAAGAGAACTTATTCCAACCGGAAAAGACAACAGCAAAAAGGAGGTCTTCTCTGCACAGAGACATGAAGAGCTTCCGGCTACCACAAGCAGTACAACACCACAAAACGTGGTCATCGACACTCACGATGTCTACATTGTGGAGACAGGAGATACACTTCCGGTCTATTCAAGACCATCACCGGATTCCTTGATCACCGGAGAGGAAGTGATTGGAAAGCGGGAGGTTCATAGTGATGGCTGGGTTAGCAATACAGACGGAGTGTGGATAAGGATACAGGGAACGCAGAAGTACATCCTGTTGGAGGTGAGTCAGCTAATAACTTTCAATTTGGTTCCAAAAAAGTCGAACGAGGGGTGACGTAAAACGGTCAGTATTGATAGTAGCCACGATGATAGAAATGCTGTAAACTGTTAAAAGTAGATAGTTAAAGTTAGATGAGACATTAACATCCCAAGCTTTCAGGGTTCCTACGGTCCAGCTTCCATCCATTCGCAATCCTTCTCAGCCAACGGAAACGAAGAGGATGAAGCATCACCGTCACCGAGATGTCTAAACAGGTATAATATCATAGGTTCGTATTATAAATTACTTTCAGTGTTTGTCTCACAGCTCTCCGGCCTTCCGTAGCTGACTGTAGCCGGGCAGTTTTTGCTGCCTTCCTCTGGCACGAACATTTGGTCAAGGACGCAATGGCCGCTGCAACCTACCTTAAGTTCCATCAACATATTCACTCTATTTGGGCTTCTGGTGAACATCTGCCAATAGGAGCGGTACCACCAGCGCTGCAACCAATCGTGAGGCTGTGGAAAGGTGGACATTTCTATCTATTTTCATCTTTTCTTTTTTTTAGAAGTCTGTCACGCTGTTCATGCAAGCGTTGAGCAACATTTGATTATGCCACCATCAGTTGGAAAGGCTATGGGGCTGTCACCAAAGAAGGGAGAAGTGCACTCGACAGGATGTGAGCTCTGTGAGGATGCCTTCAAAGTGCCGGTTACTGTCCACATGAGGATGTGCCACATTGGTTGTGGATCCGATTCTCAAGGCTACGGATACAACTCAAATGGTAAATACACAACTGGATGGGCTGGAGATTGCGGTAGTGGTGGAAGATCAGGGTCTACTTGGTATCTACTCTGCCCTGGTTGTCGAAACAGATATCTGAAGAAGACACCCGCTGGACATCGTCAAGAAAGGACAAGAAGATGGAGGGAGTTCCGACTCTCTGCCACAGCTTCGGAGACCAGACCTGAAGTTATCATCAAACAAAATGCTTTGTTCCTTCTCGACCTCAATTGTTCACTGGAGTGTGATTCGAAAGCCTCCTCTACATCATCAGGATGGGCTATTAACCTGTTCCCCACAGCCACACCAAGTCCAATGAACAGAAGCGGAGTTCTTAGAGGAAAGATCGACTCATCTCTTGCCAAATCCTCCTTCATATCCCAATCGTGGAGAGGTGGACACTCGGATCCTGGACCAAAAGGACAAGGATTAGTCTCACCACCGAATGCGGCTCCAGCAACCTCTCTCGGAGGATCTAGACAACCAAACTACGAAGACGGACAAGAAGTTCTGCAGTCACCATCAGCAGCTTTGAGAACACTATTATCTCATTCGGCACCATCTACTAGTGCCATGCTTAAACGACCAGTTCTTGCTTTTGTCGTCGAGCACCACAACTTGAAGAGACTGCGAGCTGCCTGTGAACAATCCATCCGAAGAGCAGCTGCCTTCTCTCATGCCTTCCGGGTATGGAACTGGCTTCTACGCCTAGTCTCCTCCGAAGGAAGCGTCTCCGACATAATCTTTCAGTTCTTGACAGCCCTGAGCTCCTACCATCAATTGACAGAAGATACTCCGAGTCACAGGAGTGGCATTCTACCACATCCATGGCGCCTTTGCTTTTTGGCAGGACCTCTGGCCGGAAAAATGGTTCAACATCTACATGCTTTCTTGTACACAGTTGCTGTCATCCTACAGTCCTCTGGAGTGGATTCAAAACTACGGTCTCTCTGCTTCAAAGCCTGGACGATTCAACTGACTGCACACGAGCAGGAGCTTCTAATTCTCACCTGTAATATTCTGGCAACTGTTGGCGGAGTACTATCGGATGGTTCAGCGTCAGAAACATGGGCAATCGACAGCACAGAACGGCTGAATCCTACCAAAAATGCTGCTATTGATGCTGTTGATGTTAGGGTAGAAACTTTTCCTGTTAAGTAACAAACAACTACTTCAGGAGCTGAAAGACATCACCCAGCAAGTCAAAATTGATGCAAGCAGTCGGCAAGCCATGATAGTCTGTCTGACGGATGGAAGCTCTGAAACATTCTGGGAGAGCGGTGAAGAGGTAAGATTTGTTACGAAGTTGTAGTAATTTTCAACACTTTTACAGGACAAAAACAGATCGCGGAACTTGACAGTCAAGCTTGAGGTAGAGGGCATTTCTCCTGTCCTGCTAGCAATCTTTGTGGACAACGTACGTGATGATGGCTATAAAACAAGCAGTGTCTCCTTCCGAGGAGCTATGGCGGATGGTTCCCGAAAAGAGATTCATAGCCAACAGGTTGAAGCGGTAAGTCATGCACATCTAAAAAAAAGAGTTTTGTATGTTTAGAACTTCTCCGGCTGGCTTAGTTGTTGTATCGCCGGCACAACCCAGATCCAAATACAGCTCAAGGGTCCGAACCATGCTCTCCGAGTCAGACAGCTGCTTGTTCAAGGATTTCCACCGAAGGGAACAACGGACGCTATGCGACCATCAACTTCTCATCAACTGTTCTTCAATCACACTCAGATGGATGCCTTCACATTGTTTCAAGCCATTTCTGCTCAAGTAAGTAATAGAACTCGTCGGTTTGTTGACACTTTTATCTCCTCCAAACATTCGCAAAAAAAGAACAAAGTTTAGGCTTTTGGCAATGAGCTGAGTGACGATCAACAAGGTGCCCTACGAGAACGAGTGGTGGACCTGCTCTGTAGCCGCGTCCAGCTCCAACCTTTGCAAAACTACGTTGGAACACAGGTTGTCAAAGCCCTTGACAGGTAACTACTCAATTAGCTTATTCTTTCTCTTTTTCAGAGAAGTAGAATCGCTGTGTGGACAACAAAAAAGAAACTACTCTTACGCTTGTGGTCTTCTGTCTATGTTGGTTCGGATCAGTACAGGAAGAAAAGGAACAGGGGAGCTGGCCGCTTCAAAGAATTCTATTTTGATATCTACCAGTCAACTAGTCATCTTCGCTCCAGAAGTTGTACAATGTCAAGCTCTGGACGCTCTGGAACACTTCCTCGGAGTCTTTTCACCGGATTCAGTAGACGTTGGACGATTCATGAGAAACATGCTGATCGTGGTCTCTAAAGTGTGTTGGAAGCTTATGTTGTCTATTTTGATATGTTCAGGTGATCTCCCTGCAGGTTCGAGACAAGACTGCTCACTCTGTCACTACTTCTGTTATGAATGACTCCGTCAGGAACGCCCCAGTCTTCTGGAGAACAGACAAAGTAATCACTCCGGAAATTGGACGACTGACTACGCAACTGTTAGCAAAACTCAGGTACGGACTTTATTTCCGAACACATCTTAAGATTTTGTCTGTCTATCAGGTGAAACAGAAAGGATAAATCTTTTCCAAAGCCTCTACAAGAAAACTTCTTAAGATCATTTTTAGTGGCGGAGAATTCACGGCAGAATGGGCTCAATGCGTGAAAAAGGAGCTTGCTTCTGCCCTTCTCAGCATAGTCCAGCTGTCCACTACTCCGGAAAGCTTTGCCTCTCGTGAAAGCTTAAACAGAGAGTCGTCCGCTTCCATCCTATCATCGAAACGATTCTGGTTAGCTGTCGCAGCGCTCGCCCTCGTCAAAGACAAGACATGGCTCGCACTGGCTGATCAATGGAATGCCTTGGAAGCTCAACGGCGTGAAGCTCCTGACACTCTTTGTGAAAATCACGATGATGGTCACACAGCCGCTCAGGTAAACCGTTGCACACTTGACATTTTAACAATGCTTCAGGTCTATTGCACTGTCTGCGACACATCTCTCTGTCGCGAGTGCTTCACCGTAATGCATCTGAACAAAAAGAACAGAAGCCACCATGTTCAGCCTCTAGCTCAACCTACAAGATCGGCTGATATTGATATTCATCAGGGTTGTGCCAGGATGCGGATGCACCAACTTTTGGTATTCGCTCTTAATCTTTCTCAGACTTCAATTGCTTCAGATTCTGTTCCACGGAGATTCTCTAAACGGAATGGTAGAACTCTCTGTCGATCCTTTTGCTGTTAGCGTCCTTGGACAACAAACAACTTCCTCGATATCATTCGCTAGACAATGTCGATTCTGTGGGAACAGTTTGGATGGACCTCAGCAGGTAATTTGTAATTCTGGTTCTAAAATTGCTAAGGATACAAAGCAAAAGTGTCAAGTGTAGAATTTCCATCAACTTCCAAAGATGGAACAGAAATAGATCGGATGGCTGAAAGAGAAACATGGTGTTGCGGAATCAGCCGAAGTGATAGATTTTGATCTCTTCTACAGGTTGCAGTTATCCCACCCCCTACTAGGCACAATTAAGGTCAATAATGCCCAATATCACCTATTAATTTTCACTGAAGACCTTTCGCTTTAGGTTCTCAACGGAGTCTGCCCTCATGAAGACTGTGTTCAGTTCAACCAAGTTGCTTGCGAAAAAATACTGCAATGTGGTCATTATTGTGGCGGCATTCGAGGAGAGGAAAGCTGTCTGCCTTGTTTGACATGCCACGCTGATCGTAAGTAATTCGCAACTTTTTGTATTACCAAATCTTCATAGATAACCAACAAGATGGAGACGATCTCTGTGTTATCTGCTTCACTGATCGTCTTGGAGCAGCTCCAGCTGTTCGACTCGCTTGCGGGCATCTTTTCCATTTCTTATGCTTACGGACAGTCCTGGAGAAGCGATGGAATGGGCCAAGGATCAATTTCCGGTTCATGAGATGTCCACTTTGCAACTTAGAGGTACGGCTAGCTAACTTCAAGACATTCATTGGACGTTCAGCTCTCTCACCCTGGTCTAAACGATCTACTAGAGCCGCTACATGCTCTTGAACAGGATGTACAAAACAAGGCCTTGATGAGACTAGAATACGATGGACTCATGCAATGTCAAGCTGTCACGGAGCCTTCAAGGTGAAAACACTATTTTTTCAGTAATATAAAACATTTAGCGAGTTCTACAACAAGCCTGCAGAATACGCGATGGATCGGTACATGTACGTGCTTTGCAGCAGATGCCAGAAATCGTACTTTGGAGGAGAAAGTCGCTGTCAGCAGGCTTTGAACACATCTCAATACAACCCGGAAGATCTTGTATGCGGAGGCTGTTCTGACACTAGTGGGTCTCAAGTCTGTGGCCGGCACGGAGTGGAATACTTAGAATACAAGTGCCGATTCTGCTGCTCGATCGCCGTTTACTTCTGGTAGGTTAACTAAAATCTTGTTTTTTTTTCTCAAATAGCCTGCCATATGCAATAAACAGCACCGCTACTGAGATAATACAAGTGACAAGGCCCACCCGTACCGTCTCAGTTCTAATATGAAGTCTTGAAAAAATTGCAGTTTAAACCTTGCCGGCAATCATCCCAAACTCGCTGCGCGCAGCGTACATCGGAATACCGCTAACCCACAAACGAAAAAATGTTTGAAGTTTCAGGTTCTTATGTACAGGTTGCTATAGCGGAGACATAATCAGCGAACAGTTCACACATCGCACTGACAGAACTGCTGCCCTGTTCATCCTTTGAGAAATTTTTTTTGGTTTCGGATTTTTATGATAGCGAGTATACCAATCGAACCAAGTACGCTGACGGGTAAAGAAAATTCTAGCCCTTAAATACGACTTACCGACACTTTACGAGTGAGAAAAAACAGTTTTTTGTAACTGAAAAAATACCTAACAAGTCAGTTTCGGTCATTCTGAATTTGTTCTTTTTTTCTAACGTACTCTACGCAGACGGTACGGGCCAGCCAAAACTATATTTTTGAGTATAGTAATACATTTTTAGTAACACCATCTACCAGTTTAATGTTTCCTTTTCAGCTTTGGAACAACACACTTCTGTGCCTCTTGTCATGACGACTTCCAACGGCTGATGTGTCTTCCCAAAAGCCAACTACCTCATTGCCCCGCCGGTCCGAGAGGAATGCAACTGGAAGAGGGACCTTGTCCCCTAAAGATTGACCATCCCCCAACTGGAGAAGAATTTGCCATGGGCTGCGGAATCTGTCGTAATATTAGCACTTTTTAGTCATTGTTTTCCCTCATTTTTAGTATTTATATGCAAAAGTATATCCTAACTCGTACAATTGTACACGTCCTTCTAGTCATAACAGGTTTTGATCACTTTTCTTAGATCTCACACAAAATGTCCGGGTTCTATTTGTTATCATAATAAAGTTTCTATTTTGGTATCGCAGTCTCGTTCTCTATTCGCAACATTCTTTATGGCACCCAAAAAGAGGACCAGGATCGATGGATAGTGCTTTTTCGATGGCCAGTTGCCGCCTAGACCCTCTGTGATCCCTACACTGTCTTAGCTCCAGACCCCTCTCTCATCAGATCAGCTGCGGCCATTGGAGCCATGCGGCTGCTCAAACTTTTTGTGTTTCTGGTAACTTTCTGCGTTTCATTGATACGAATCCTTAGTTTTTCTTGCCTTTGGCATGCTCTCAAACTCTCAAAGATGCTGGAATTTTCGTTCGTCTCAATCAGAAGGCTGTTGACTATGTTGCCGGTAAGATTGATTGTTTTCCATGTTATTGCTTTTAGGACTTGTTAGTGAGGCACTGCCTCCACTCTTGAAGAACTTAAACCCTCCGGATACAAATGCTCCTTCGGTGAAAACCTCCAAGACCCTCATTCACACAGTCACTAAACCGAAGACTAATATCAGTTTCATTGAAGGAAAAGGCATGTACTGTATTTGATTTAGCTCAAAAGTTTGGACTAAGGATTCCGAGCAGATGTCGTCTTCCCATTCATTCGGGTTTCAACCTATCTTGAAGTGTCTATCTTCATTTTCGAGTATGCTGGTAGGAAATCTCTAGAAACTTTTCATTCTGTTTTAGGTAGCTTTGAAGCCGAACTCCACAATCTAACCCTTTCCATGGAACTGCACTACTCTAGGAATGAAACAATACACCGAAACGTCATCGAGGCTCCTCACTGTGCTCTGAACCATTCGGATTTGATTCTCAACTTCCCACCTGATTCTGCTCTTACTTCCATTAGAGGAGAGCTTGAAGACCAGGTAAGTAGGAAACAGGATGACATTCTGGTTCAGATCATCAGCAAACTGCGTTCCGCGTTCTGTGGAATTGCCGTCGAAGCGCTCCGGTTCGTCGACGACCAAAACATGGAAGAAGCCGTAGCTAAAGAGCCTGTGGTAGAATCGGATGGCAATGAATTCAGTCCGGCCGAGTTGGGAGTCAGTCTTTGCAAGGTATTCGTGATTGTTCTGGAAGTATGCTCATTTTAGCCTAAAACTGTCGTCGAAGAAGATGCCACAAGCTTGCCTGTCGAGACAGACCTCAACAGCTCGTCCATCTCCTGGTCCGCCAACTTGTCGATGGCCTTCCCGCCAGTTTTCCGAAAAAAAGACGTAGTTTTTGGAATAAATGGAGGTGTTGTGATGAATGGAGAAGCTGCTCAAGCAGTTAACATGCCGGCCATGGAGTTCAATCGATCCAACATTGACTCTCAGGTAAATTGCTGATAATTTTTTATAGTCTAAGTCCAGATGATCGGTATTGCTGTGAGCGAGTACGTCCCCAACACCCTTCTTTCCCACATTTACGACAATGACCTGGGTCGCTTCTCCGAAACTTTTACTGCTGAACATCTGCCAAAGGCTCTCAAGAAGATCGGGAAGCTGGTCTGCTCAAAATGTTACGTTACTCTGGCTGGAAGCCTTATCGAGTAGGTGACGTTATACTAGTAAATACAAAGTTCCAGCAAACCTGTGGTCCAAATTGACAAGAATCTCGGAGCCAGACTGAGAGTAACCGCCAACTTATCCATCAGTTTCCAAGGTCGTCAAGACATGCATGAAATCATCCAGGCAACGACTACGATGCACATTACAGTAAGTAAGGCCGTGCTGAGGTTTTGTACAATATTTTCAGGTTAAACCTACTATTAGACATTCAAGAATCTATGGAGATGTTTCCTTGTCCAGTGTGGATGTCAATGTCTTTGAGGTAAGGATACGCGTAAATGTATCAACTGAGAGGCCAAATGTCGACAGGAAGCCCATGGCTCTCACCGAGACAATACTGTTAAGCGTTTCTTCTGATGGTGAGACAGTAGGAGAGAGAATGCGTTTGGTAAGCAAAGCAGGATGATTTAGACACTATTTGAAAGCGAGGTTGCGCGAATAAGAGAATTCTTACTGAGGAGACAAGTGACAAAGCGTTACGGCGGTGCCGTGGAAAAGATGAACAACACCATCTTTTTTCAGCTTGCTGTAAGTGGAGCATTCGCAAAGCCGCTGGAGCAAGCAGTCTCTTTCATCGTACCCAAAGTGTTGTGGCCCCAAGTAAAGAGAAGACTTCGATTTGCCTTGAACAGACGCGGTATTGATTACGGTATTGACAACATTCTCATTATTCTCAGGTTTCCAACTCCCCGTCTTCTGCGGACTCGAGTTCGAGCACATGAAACTGTTCTACGTAGACCATGCGGCTGTCCTCACCACCGATTTCCGCTTTGATATCGAGATGTTCGTTGAAAAGTTCAAGAAATATCTACAGTACAAGGCCTCTCTGAACCCAGGCTTGCCAAAGTATCTTGATTAATCTGCGTTTTGTTATGTTCTTTAACTAATTGTAAAGCTTGTTTACCACATTTCTCTGACAATCGATCATAAAACTAATCATTCTACAGTAAGAGCTATCACAGTAGACGTATTTTCTTCAGAATCTTCTGCATCTTTTAGATATCTTTTGTCATTTTTTGCCTGCAAAAGATTTCTTTTTTTCCCGAGATCTTGTAGCGGAATAAAACAAGAACTTCAACTCATTTACATTTATTTGAGAGGATCCGTTCAGAGGAGAAGTTTGAAATCCAATGCCTGTCAAAAGCTAGTTGGATTTTAGCACTAACACTGCTTGTGGATACGGTATCGTGCTGCTGACACGACACTTCCAAGAAGAAATTCTAATCGACGAGAAAAAAATCTGAAGTCTTGCTGCTTGGAAAATGGGCAAAATGTCAAAGCGCATGTTTTCTTAGCCTCTTGATATTGTCGTCGCTTGTCAGAGTCTGTAGTTTGCGTTTTAAAAAAACAAGATATGTATTGTAACATTTATTTAAGGGCCAGTGCCTCCCCACTAACATTGACAGGGCTTATGTCCACGGATCAAATCTGATTATTGTGGTACAACAATGTATAAGGGCTATGGTGTACGCACTTTCCCCGTTTCCGTATTGTCAAAACTTTTTGGCAGCGCTGAGCAGCATCGAAATGATAGCTGCTGGCAGAATCATCCAAAGGACCTTGTTCTTCCAGATCATCACAAATGTTCAAAGCAGCAGTGGCAAAACAAACTCGCCTCTCTGTGGGCCGCCTGCGGCAGGCTTGAAGGAGCGCGGGCGAACGACATCTCTGGAAATATATTGTGTCAAGAAAGTATAGATACCACTGTATTTTGACCCGTTTGAATGGTTCTTTACGTCTTCAAAGTTTGTGAGCATGTCAGTTCGATAGAAGACGACAGAAAACCTCCATAAAGACTTTAACATTAAGCACTTAATTTTTGATGGCGCGATTCCAGGCGAAAGTTCAAAATCCAATGTCAAGAAAGTACAGATACTCTCTCAAAGACCCAAGTATCTTGTTTCGAAAATGGGTAATATTGTAGACAAAAACTCAAAATGGATCCATCAACACAGCGGCATCATAAAAGCGAGTCCTGTACCTCCTAGTTTGTTATTGTATATTTCAACAAACGTTTATAAAGTTCAGTTTCTGAAATTGCGCAAGTCAACTTCTGTTGCTCGACTTGAGGATTTGCTGCCTGAACTGTAGGTGGTAACTATATTTATGTATCGGAACGAAAAGAGATTACATCGGAATAATGAAAAACGTGTGGTTGAATTCGGGTAGGAGCTTTACGAGAATGAGAGGCACTTAGGGCAAGTCACAAATCTAGTAGACAAGAAAAGTTAGGCAACAGGGGAATCTCATAAAATAACAGTCGGAGATGACGATGCGCGAGTGGAAAGCTCACAATATTATTAAGATTTTTCACCAATTTGTCCTCTGATTTACAAAATGGTGCAACGTCTCTTGGGAACGGTTTCCGAACGCGTAGACCTAAGGGTGTCGGTGTTCTTCGAGGACTTGACTTCGGCAACGGGAGAAATCTCCTTCTCTGGCACGGGCTCGCTCACGACGGCAGTAGCAACTCTGTCAGCCGAGTTGTCAACGGCTCTCTGAAAACACTACATTTTTGTTGTAAGTCAAGGAGAGGAACTATTTGAGATGCAAGCGACCCAAAATAAGCACCCAACAGGTCTTAACCACGATAAGGTTGCAGTCAACTCACGGAGGCCTCTACAATGGCAGAAGCTGTAGCTTCGGAAGCTATTGAGTCGGCAAGGGACTGAGAGACAGTGGTTAGATGAACAAAACTGGGAAGCAGTGTGGTTTCTCACCTCGGCGGTATCGGCGGCGTGAGAGATGGAGGCAGCGAATCCGGCAGCAGCCTCAGTGGTCTTCTCATTAGCGTCGTGGGCCTTCTCCTTCACGTAGTCGCGACCCTCAAGGAAAGCCTTCTTGGCTTCAGACATCGTAGAAGCACTGTAATCCTCAGCGGCATGCTCGGCCTCGACAGTCTTCTCGTAGGCCTTATGGGCAGTCTCCTTGGCATCCTCCTTGACAGCCCCGAAGAAACCGGCAGCAGACTCAGCCTGGACCTTTTTAATAATTTTAAACAAAAATAAACTTACAGCTCCATAGACCTTATCCATGGCCTTCTCGGCAAGATCCGAGGCTCCATGACCGACTGACTTGGCAGTCTCAGTGGCAGACTCGGTTAGGTTCTTGGCTCCCTCATCCAGGTCCTTCTTGGCATCTTTGGCGGTCTCAGTCACGGTATCAGCAGCACTGGAAACAGTCTCCTTGGTGGTGTCCCAGGCCGAGGCAGCAGTATCCTTGGCCCAATCACTGACATCATGAGCCTTCTCAGAAACCTTCTCAGCAGCATGAGAAGCATGCTCGTAAGCAGCTTTCGATAGTTCCGAAGCAGTCTGTTTGGAGCTCTCCCAAGCCTCCTCGCTCTTTTCGGCAGTGTCGTATCCAGCTCCGTAAAGCTTGTCAGCGGCGTCATCAGCAGCATTTTCGGTCGACTTGGCAAAGTCGTGAGCAGTTTGCTTGGTAGACTCCCAGGCAGAATCAGCAGCTCCCGAGAGTGTGAGATCAGTAGCGGGAGAGACTTCCTGAATGACATCTTCAGCGTCCTGAGTGGCGTCATTGTACTGTTTGGAGATGGTCTGCTTCACAAACTCGGCCTCTTTCTCGACGTTGTCAGCTGCCTCATCAGCGATATCGTCCTTGGTGGGCTCGGCAGTCTCACGAATCCATTCAGCAGCACCGGAAGCAACCTCAGTGACCTTATCAGCAGCTTCGGCAGCATGCTTCTTGACCGTCTCGGCGGTCTCATGGCCAAAGTCCTGAACCTTTTCCACAGCATCTCCAACAGTGTCCTTGGCAGAATCATAAGCATCAGAAGCCTGCTCCGAAAAGTAGTCGGAAGCCTTCTGGACAGAGTCAGCGGTACCAAGAACGGCCTCATGAATGTGCTGCTCAACTTCCACATCAATATCTGAGTCAAAATGATAAAAACAAAAGATTCGTAATGCACCTTGCTTGGGCTCATGTTCGAGAGTCAACGTAACGGGAACTGGTTCGTCGGCGTGCTGAGTCAGGTCGGTGGCGAGAGAAACATCGCCGAGCTGAGTGGTAATTTCAGCGACAGGAGTGGGTTCCTTGTCTAGAGTGAGATCGACAGCGGGAGAAACGGATTTTTCCTTTTTATCCTCCTCGTCTTCTCCGAAAAGGTCAGAGACCTTCTCCTGAATAAATTTTTCCACAAAATAGAGGGATTTCAATACCTTAGCAGCACCAAAAGCATCCTCAGCAGCCTCCTGAATGTTATCGTAGGTCTCTTTTCCAGCATCAATCTGTAATTATACTGTCAGAGAAATGATCTTTAAACCATTACAGCAGAGCTAGCAAAATCCTGGACTTTCTCGCCAGCTTGTTCGGCAGCTGTCTTGGCAGAGGTGGCGGTCTCCGAAGCAAAGTCGGAAACATCAGAAGCAAACTGACAAATAGATTGGAACAAAAAGACTGATTGATTACTTGGTGAGCAGCATCAAAGGCAGTGTCGGGTACATTACCGGCAGTCTCCTTGGCAGACTCCAAACTGTGCTCAATCTTGTCGCCCATGTCTTCGTGGTCAGAGCTGTTGATTTCCTGAAATAAACCTTATAAAAAGCAGACAGTTGAGAGAAGCTGATGAAAAAATAAAGGTGATAGATAAGGAATATCCACAAATTTCAGAGCAAAAGGAGAGAGGGCAGGCAGCCCTTAATCAATAACAGCCTGTTGTCTTAATATTGTGCATAGAAATTATTTTGCATAGTGTTGGAAGATCGTCTTTTGTCAGAAGAAAGTATCAAATGCCAGTAGACAAAAGGGGCGTTCGAATGTTCGGGAGGAAAGGGCATGACTACGTCTATGACTGGCCCCCAGCACGTACCTTTGCATAATCCTCTCGAAACAGTAGGATGAAAAACAAATCAGTCAGTGGACATGAGAAATTTCCAGAGAAGAAAGAGAAAAAGCAGTGAGAAACATCAGCTGGTAGGACGTAAACACGCCTGTCTAGGTCAGGGTTCGAAGGCCCCACCTCTACGTTTACGCAAAAAAACAGGGAGAGGGGGTAGTAAACAAGGCGCACAGCAACCGCAGAAAAAAAAGAGGGATGGAGTGTTTTCCGTGTTTTGACAGATTTCTGACCAAAAACGACCTCATCTAGATGGGGTATGATGCTCCAATTCTCGCCTAAGTGACTGACAGAATCATGCGGGAATGGACAAAATAACATGGAAAGACGAACAGAAGAAGAATGAATGTTCTCTTGTCATTTGAAGGTTTCTCAAGCTTTCCATATGCTTGGCTCCTTTTCACCAAAAAATGCACAAACCTCGTTTGTCTCAGGAGTGACGATGATTTTATCAGCCAGGTCCTCACTCTCGCTAACTTCAGTGGGTGACGGGGGAGGAGTCACTTGCTTGGCGGCGACCTCCTGAAAACACAGGGCAAATGATAAATGAATCGTAATTGACGTCGGGGGTCTCACCCACTGACAGATCGTGTCAAAATTGTTGTCGCTCAAAATGCGCATTCCATTGAATTTTTGGCTAGACAGGTATCTTTTTTTGAACATATTGTGCCCGCGTTTTGACACCGAGTGGTTTGTTTTCCTGTGTAGCACATCATAAAGACAGAGGGGAGCCTGGAGGAGTGTAACACGCGAGCAGAAAGAGTTTCGAGGAGTAAAAGAGAGTCTCCGGAAGCAATCTAATGTTGCAAACGTAATCTTCTAGAAGAGGGCTTCCTAATTACTTTGAAATGCAGACCTTGGGTTTTTGGAGGGAGAAAGAGAACGAGGCGTGTGCCCCGGGAATAAGTGCTATGAGTCAATGTCAATGCATACGTTGCCAGTCAATAAAATCAGAAATGTATGCGGCCACGGAACAGGGGAGGACACAAGAGAGATGTTTCCAAAACTTTTGTTAGGTTTTTGTCCACCGTTGGGATCTAAACAAACACGCATGTTTTGTGCTCCTCGCTAAGTGATGGATCATGTTTGTCAAAGAACTCTTGGCTAAGATTTTGCAAAAAGTGTTATCTCCTTGAAACTCTTGCAGAAAACTTTCCTTTTCGCTAATTTGTGACTAAGGCGAGTCTACACCTCGACCTATCAGTTTTTCATCATCACGAAACAATATATCTTGATACGCTGTATAGCCTGGTTATATGAAAAGGTCTAATCGGGGGTCACAGTCGTACCAACTCTGTACCTGTCGGGCCTTCTTTCGAATTCAACATCCTTTTAACCTTCAACTACTATCGCTTTCAAGTACCTTTTAAGATGTTTCATATCGTATCAAAGCTCTATCAATCTAAATGATTCCTGTTGAAAAGAATGAAGCCTCAAATGAACAATTATTCGTAGCTCTGTGCATTGAAATTGAAATACTGCCCATCTTCTTCTTCACAGCAGTAAATCAAAGGGCTGCAAGAGTCATTCCACCAACCTTGATCAAATGCTCTTCCTCCAAATCGGCCTGAACAGTCGGGAGGACATCGTCGACGATTTCACGAGAAAGCTCGTCCAGTACATTCGTGTCCATGTCGGGCGATTCCAACTGAAAAATTCACTCTCTTCTCTATATAGAGGAAATGTAGTGAAAACAGATGAAAATGCCCGGGGTCCGTGTACCCTCCTACAATCGTCGACAAAACATATTTGATTGGAGTGCAGTTAAAAGACAATGAATCACCGTGCGTTGGTCGCTTGTTTACAGCGAACTGGTGAAATGTGAAATAGGACTGGGGATGAGTGACCGGAGGATGATGAAACGGAATGGAAGGCAGTTGGTGTTCTCTAAACCAACGCCCTTTCCAAAAATCTATGCAAAACGATGACTAATTCAGTTTTGGTGATGTTCTGGGAACTGGTGGGAAGAAGAGTGACCCCGAACCGTTTATCGACAAGGACACGCTGGGATAAACCACGGATTGAGCCCTCGGATATTGACTGGAGCCACTGTTCAAATAGCAGCCCATTTTTTTTATCTCGTAAAAGGCGTGGAAAAGACTTCAACGACGTACTCAGAAAGAACCGTGTTGGAACAAGAGACTCAGAGAGTGTGCTGGCCTCAATCAAGGGCCCGACTACCCGTTTTGGGCTTCGGCCTGCAGAGCTCTCTCTTGAGCAGTGTTTGTGCAACCGAACGGCGAAATGTCAGAAGAACACGCGAGTGGCGAGAGTGCGGGCCCCTAAGAAAGGAAATCAGCTCACGGACCAGATTACGTTCATTGTAACCGCTAGACGGAGGCAATTGTGCTGCGCCTTACCGGGGCAATTTTTGAGAGTCGCGAAAATTGGCCTCTCTCTTTCTTTGACAATTGAAAAAGAACACTCGGGAACACGACTGACCAACTGTCGTCTTGCGAGAATTGCTCACCTGGAAAGCGGGTGATGAGGGAGTCCTATCAGCCATTGGTATTTCTAGTAAAGCTTCTGAAAAATATTGTTCTCCAAAGGTAACAGTTTCGAAACGGGTAGAGAGGGAGAGAGAAAAAATGACGCCACTATTTTCCCTGAAAACAGAGAGGGCGACAAGAACTGCCACTAGCAAACAGCCGTTGACACTACGCAAGAGTCATTTGAGAGAGGGAGACGCGGGACGGTTTGGCCAGCTGCACTTTGCGAGCCGTGCAAGAGATTTATAAGAAATAGTGTGCAGAGGCAGAGATCGGCCAGCACAAATCAATTCCAAATGTCGTCTACCATTGCGAGTCTGAAAGAGCCCCGTCGACTCAGTATAGCGTAATGAACGGGCTAACGGAGACGATGCATTCGCGCCTATCAAATGGGTAAAGACAACTCGTTCTACATGCTTTCGGAGATGACGGGGAGCAGCAGCGCTGATGGATATGGCAAATCGATTATAAGCGCGAACAGATGCGGGGCCGGATGTAAACTGTGAGGGGGTGAGGATCTCGGACTCTCTCCTGGAAATTTGAGGGACAGAGCGTGTAAGATGATCTCCAACCTGCGGAAACTTACACGTATGCTGGAGAAGAGCCTCACGGGCAGCAAAAAACGGTTTAAACCACTGGCTATTGGACAAAAAGGAAAAGAAACGGTGTGAAACGTTTACAGAGAGTTTGATGGACCCGAACTTAAAGATGTTTCGTAATTGGTAAGCCCAACCCTTGCATCTGTGCCGCTTGAGGAGGTTTTTGGTGACAAAGGCCTTTTTGCAGCGCTTGCAATCATCCGGCTTGGTATTCGTATGAACGGCCGCCGCGTGAAGCGAGAGTTCGGACTGAGAGCACCAGCTTTTGGAACAGCTGGAGCAGACAAACCTATCTAAAATAACAGATTCAGAAGCAAATTTGCGAAACGAAAGTAAGAGGTCTGGTGCCTCCTCCAGCAGTCGGCGATCTTATTATTATCTGCAGGTCTCAGCTTCTTTTCTGTCTTTTTGTCTCTCTGTCTCTCTGTTTCTCTTTCTTTTTGTTCAATACATCGTGTAACATTGAGAGGTTTATTTATTCAACCTATTGTACCATGACACCAAGCGATAATGAAGTCCCCCGTGCCAATTCATTGTCCCTATTCTTATGAAAGTAAGAATAAAAAGGCAAATCTACCATATCATCAGTTTCTGCAGCGAAATGAAGCGGTCTGAAATGCTTTAGTTCTGATTATGCTTTCTAACTTACGTGAAATAGAGAGGAACGTGTTAATTTCCAGCCAGGATTCCTCCTTCAAGACAAAGAATAAGGTACGTAAGACCTGCAAACAAAATAGTTACTGAAAATCAAGAAGTTTGGTCATGGTGTCAGAAAATGCAAGGTATCTTTCCTCGAGAGAAAAAAATAGGAAAGAATGGCTGGCCCGCGACGTTTTATTTGGGTTTCTAAGTGTGAGAATATCGTCGATTGGAACAGTCAGTCTGTCTGTCTCTCAGTGGATTCTATAATTCCGTGAATTCGAATTCGACCGTGAGGTTTGTGTGAGCTTTCGATGAATACGCTAAACTTTGGGCTGACTGTTTCAGACTGAAGAGAAGTGCCCGCTCTCTGTCCAGACAACCACGTTTGTTGATTCTCCTGTTCCATAAATGATCGACAGCCAAAAAGTTCACATATCTGTCAAGAAGGTGGCGTGATCAAAAAGAATACGGCGCCGCGCCGAAGTTTTATGTGGAGCATGAACTCCATCAAATCCTCGATGAAGAAGTCATTGAATAGGTGGACTGACTGAAGATCCGCACAGCTTTTAGAGACCGCTCTTGACGCCCTGAAATTTCAGTATTACTAGATTTCAAAATATTGCCAAACTGATACTTGTCGTTAGCGACCCCCTCCCCCCGTAAAGCGGTAGAATCTACTGCTTAGGCAGTTTTCGCATGTAAAATTGATATTCCCATTACCCTTATCAGAAGAGCCAGTTTTTACTAATAAAAAATTCAACTCGGGTATGCATAGTTCGCCAACAGACCTCAGCATATTTCCTTTTCAATCCAACATACTGATCCAGGTTTCTTGTCTCAAAAGCAAACTGTATCAGAAGTTCTAAATTATTCAGTAGAGATAAAGAACGTACCCCGCTTGCCAATTGCATTCTCCGTTACCATTGTGTGCTATTTGGTAGCCACCCTCCAGTACTTCTGCTTTTTTGTCGCCGTCTCCAGCTCCATCTATTCAGGTAGCACTGCATACGAATAGTAAAAGTACCACATAAACCTTGCCTTGATGCTTTCAGCAAAATTGTTTCTTGCTTTACGCACCTTCAGAAGTGGGATTCCCTGTATTGGTTACCACAGCTCTTCAAGAGAACCTTCTTTTCATTGAAGTGAGGAGAAAAATTGCTCGATCAAGTAAGGAACACCGTTCAAATTCTAATATGAAATTATTTAGTACGAAGAAAGAAAAAGCCAAGACACAGATAACTCTATTTGGATAAAACCACATTTACCACTTTTTCATAAATATATCAATTATGAAGCTCGCAGTTAACACTGTTTCTTAGTAGATTGCACAATTTGAGCTGTTCAAAGAAAGAGAAAATAAAAAGAAAAAAGGGCAAATTAGAGCCACCTAGTTTTACACATGAATCGACGATAATATCTAGGCATAGGAGGCGGATGGCATCACGTGGAAGACAGACGAAGTTGATGGAACTCGACCTTAACTTGCAGATATTTTGAATGAGAACACACCCCACCACTGCAGACGTTGTACCGTAGATGCCGGTTTACAATTGACTTTGTAGAGATCGACTTTTTGCATTTAGAGCAGGAGAACGGTCACCGGCTCTCATGAGTCAGCTTGTAAGCAGCGAGTTCCGAAGTGTCAGAGCACCTTAGCGAGCAGACTAGACACAAGAAGTTATCTGAAATACTTGAATGCAATTCGCAAAAACAGATCTGTGTGAGTGTTGTTGTACCCCTCCAAGCCGTATTCCCTGTTATATCTAAGATAACAATGTTCGCACTCGTACGGGCGGTCCCTGATTCAAAAAATTTAGTAGTGAAGCACGCATCACATTCTTGATATGATCTCTGTTCTTGACGCATCTCTTCACATGCAGGGCGCTCTTGGTGCTAAAGAGGCCGCCGCAATCTGTACTGATGAGATAGAATAAACTTAAGAAAAAATAAAACGGCCTCAACGAAGATTATTAATTGTACGTACGTTGAATAAGTTTGGGCACTAGCTAGCAGAGGCGAGTCAGCGGTCAGGGCCAGAGCTAAACTCAAGGTACTTGTGAACCAACTAACCGGGAGAGCGGGTAACAGACATGTCGGTGGCACGAGCTACCAGTGGAGTGCCCGTGGGCAGATACGCTGTCGGGTCTGAGGCGATGGCCGTGATAACACCTGAAACAAGTTACTTTGTTCTGTTAAAAAGATTGTGCAACCCTTTTGGCCATATCTTGGTTGACGGCAAGTCCCTTCTGTTCCAACGTGACTCCGAGGACAAAAAAAAACAAGTCTGGATTCCAACAAACCGTCATCCCAACTATGAGAAAACTGCTTATTGTTACAGACGAAGAAGGAAAGGATCAAGCAGTCAAATCTTCGGAGGCCTAAACGGTATTATAAGGTTAATTATTCATGATTTATGTCTATATGACGATTTGCAATGTTCAGTATGAAAGAACACAAGCAGAGAACGTTCTAGTAAGATCGCCGGAACAAGCAAGCTGACCAAAAAGGACAATGCTAGAATTGGTTTAGAATTATCTTTCTTTGAGCGCTCTGTCGATGCCTCATGAATGTGTAATCCACTTCGCTTCAATTAATTCTAGACCTCTACATCCAATAAACTATTCAAACGTCTAGGTATCAATACTTTTCTTTAAACATTCGCAAAAAATTGTACTCCACAAATAATCTCCAACATCTTCGTGAAGCGCGCCTTCATCTTCGCTAGTCGATTTGCGTTTGGTGCTATATCCATACATTTGGATATATATTGGATACATAGGCGACAATTCTCTCTCACTGCACGGTCACCTTTGGAGACAACTCGTTAAAAAGCTTTGCGACCATCGATCCTCTTAAAACAACGACTAACCTTTTGTTGTAGCTTTTCAATTTGCAAAATTTTCATTGACGACTAGAAACATTATTAAGGCACATGATGAGTTGAAACCGGTATAATATTGACACATCGTTAGATTATTCTGTGAGACTAGATTCTATACTTGGAGATTCTGCTAATTTCTCCCTCAAAGACTGTAAAACTTTCTCCTTGGCTTCAAAACTACCAAGCTTATTAGGACTAGTCTGTTCAAATATACTACTAGGTACAAACGGGACGGATGGGATTGACAGAGGCTCAATGGACTCCTCAATTTCTGTCTCAGGTTCGAGGTCGCTTCGCTTTTTTCTTCTCCTCACAACTTTCTTCTTCTCGATAGGTGAAGATATTGGCTTGCTGAAACATCAGTTTTGAACGCAGAGTAAGTAAGACTACCTTTCAGGAGCTGAGAAGTTTTCGGGGTCGGTACATTCTCCGTCCTTATGTCTTCTTTGGGATGATTTCACAAAACTGGCCAAGAGATTGACCTGTTGCTCATTCTCCTTCTGGCTCGCGAAAATATCTCTCAGAGATTGCATCATGTGCTGATGAATGCCTAGAAACTAACACGATAACAAACGATATGATGACTCACTTGGCTGATATGTAGTACAGGTGTTAAACATGTGCTCCGATGGAGATTTGCTTTGATTCGAGGTACAAGGCGATAAAATTGGGACGGATAGTGAAGAAGAGCATCTTTGCTGAAAAGTAAAGGTTTGTTACAAAGTTCGAGACATCACAGAGCGCGCTTCTCAAAGGTTTATGCATTCTGTTAAGGTTCGACTCCGGTTGGTGTCTGTTGAATAGATAAAACTGACTCAACCCTTTGCTTTGAGCTTTGCTTCAAAATGGTTGCTGCTAACCTATTTTTTTTAGATACAGTTAAGCTAACCTGCTCGTCTTTCGAAATGTCCACTTCCAAGCAATCGGGCCATGCGTCAAACGATTCTGACATGGAAACACTTTCTGCATCAGAACTACACTCCCAGCGTTGATCACTTAAACCTGTTTTACAAAGAAACTAAACAAATCTTACGGTCGTTTGATAATGGGTGCCAACAACGCAGTATCCGTTCCTCCTGGGCTCCTATCTCGACAAGTGTTTAACAGAAACTTGTTGATGTCCTTCCTCTTCTGCTTGCTATGCTTTAAGCCTTGCACTGTCTTCTCCTTTATCTGGGCTTCTTCCTTCTTTTTCAGGGCTTCCTGATTCGCTCTCCGGTGTTGTTCTTCCTTTTCAATGGCTGCGATGCGGATGGTACTGTCGGGATCGATAGTAGAGATCTGCTGGCAGATACTTTCCATCGGAGCTGGGTCCGGTGGATGAGTTCGCCTAGAACATGTGAATTGAAAGGAAATAACAATGAAGCCACTTTGGATCGATGACAGCGCTCATGTTCTCTATACAAGAGGCATAAGAGGCAAGCTGTTTTGCTCCCACCAGGACTTCTCTCACAGTTGCACGTAGTGTAGTGACTTCTTCTACCTTTTCTCGATAGAGAATTTGCTGCTTGCGAACATTGTCTAACGCTTCTTGCCAAACTTGTTGAAGGTCTGGTTGTATCGTGTCCAGCATGGAAGACACCATTCCCGTCTTAGCTTCGACACTTTGACATCTGCAACATAATATACCTCTGCTCATTTCTCTCTCTGTCTTTCTGACCCGGCTTGTCATCTTCACGTTTCAGTTATAGAGATACTTACTGTTTTGCTAGCGCATGAATGATGTCTGGCTTCACAAGACACCGCCGAATGGTCAGATCTCTCTGGATTTCTTGTACCTTGGCACTAAGTTCCAAAATTTCGTGAAGCACATCGGCTACAGGGGCTGAAATAGAAGCTTTAGAACGTTTGTTTGTTAGCCTACTCTCAATTTTGCCAAAATGTTGTCCAAATGTCCCGCTATTCGAGTGCGAGAGCTTCGAAAACGATAGTGAATTACGTAGAACGTAAGCATCCGATTGGGAGAAGGAGCTAGAGAACCTTCCGACCGACTTGTTAGACTGCGTGCTTCCAGAACCTTCCTTGACGTTGTCTCTAACAGCAGATATGGGACACCAAGCTGCCGAGAGTCCTAAAACAGAGGCATTCGAAATTATGTATGGTTTTAATACCAAGATATGGCTCCAAGGCTTTCGCTAACTCCGAACGTTCTTCTAAGGTAGTTGAATTGAACTGTAGATTTGGCATGGCATCCACTTTTTTGCCAATGAGCTTCTAAACCAGATTTTATTACAAAAGTAATGTAGAATACCTCTACTCTGAGAAAGAAAACCGGTGCAATGTTCAATACATCAATTGGAGAAGTGATGCATGGAAGAATCTGCCCGCCAAGGAGACACAGCTTGATCGGATCCTGCATGACTTTCACAGCGTTTGTGTAGACTTCGCAAGCTGCGTCAGCCTTGACTTTCTCAGTTTCAATCTTCTTCACGATCCTGTCCCTTGTCTTGAAGATGGTCTCGACCAACTCTGTGCAGAGCTTGTGAACCCTGAAATGCAAATGCAAAGCGTTATGGCACAATGTAGTCAGGCACCTATTGCAAAACTGGTAGTAAGAAAGTTCGTGATAAGATTTTCAGCCACAATGCAACCTCACTTCCTTCTACAGAAAATAGCTGCTATTCAGCTATCGTGCTATTTCCAGTTTGCCCGCGTATTTCCAGTTTTTTCCATGTTCGAAAATTCGGTAAAACATACGCAGTAACAGCATCATCCGATTGCTGACTATATCGCCCCATGTTTTCAGCGGCATTCCTCAACTCGGAATTTATTGTTTCTTGAATTATCTTCAACGATTGCATACAACTGCTAAGCTTTTCCAGCGCACTGCATTGAGCGTCCTCTATCGATTTGATGGTCTCTCTGCAATACGAAACTGGAAAGATGTCAAAACAAGGCCAACCTCTGTTCTAGCGGAATCTTATTGAAGCACTTGAAACAAAGCAGCTTTTTTGTTGAAAAGTCGAAGGACATGAATGGTTCGCCGTGTTTCTTGCATTTGTTCTCCGTTCTGACTACTATTCGGTCCTCCGCATTGATTACTTGATGTTTTAGGAACATTTTGGCCTGAAGATGCAATGAAATTACATATGGAATGTAATATGCCGAATGAATCTCCAATTTGCAGGCACTGCATAAGCATTGTTGACATGTCTCGCAGAAGAACATTGGTTGTGAGATCTGAAACTTTCAATTTTCTATACAGCGTGTCATGTCTGTCCATATGAATGTCTATAAACGAGAGTATTGGATTTTGGAATCGCTGTCATAATTCTGAGTAGCTGAACATTGTCCCTGTCGGTTTGTCTTTGCAGTTATAGAAAGGCTCTTCTTCACTTCGTCAGCAATCATTTTAACACTATCCACATTGACCGTCCGATTTGGTCTGCCTATCCAAAGCAAAAGAAAGAACGTACCGTATCGCAGTTAGCGCAACATTCCGTCTTTTCTTGACTAGCATCTATGAGAAACTGGGCTATATCATCTTTTGTAAACTCTGAATTCCTTTAATGAACGAAAGGATGTATACAAACCTCTGTGATCTTTATTTACACATTTATTACATTCCTCGCTACAACTAGGAGCACAATCCGCACACACTGTGTGAAGACAATCTAGAAGCACTGGTGCTATTAATGGCTGAAATTTGGAAAATGAAAGGTAAAGTGTAAATCTCACAGATTTGCAATAGACACAGTCTAAAGGACTGCCTTCTTCCATAAAAAAGCCAACTGAACCGTCGCTATTGTCTAAGTTTAGTTTGGTTTAAGATATTCTTGGATTTAACCAATGGAAACAAAAAGCAGATGATTTACAAATACTTTATCATCCCGGAAATGAATACCACGAAAAGGTCACAAATGTAGTGAGGAAACAAATCGTATTTAACAGTTGTTCAACGCGGTTAATAAATAATAAGTTATGACACTACAAAAACATTATTTAGGAGAAGCTTATTCAAATAATTATTCAGGCAGGCTTGAAATGAGAAAGTGTTAACTAGGGGGCTTCAGTCAATCAATTTCTTAGATTTGAAGTAGTTGCGGAGGAAGATGACCTGCCAGCCGGCGAGGAGAAGCAGACAGAGCATGGAGAATATCGAGAGGTAGAAGACGCGGTTGCTGGTGGACTCGTTAGTGCTCCTCATCTCTTCCTCACGCTGTCTCATAAAGGCGAAGTCCTTCACGACGGCATCGGAGAGATCCTCGAGTCGACGGAGTTCGATCTAGAGAACGTATGCATACACAAGAGGTAGAATCTTACCTCCATGGGCTTTAGCTTCTCGGCCTTTCCGACATCCTCGTAATTCTTGGCCTCAATTCCGTGCTTCATGAGAAGGGAGATTTCACGCTGTCCATTGCTTCCTGAAACAGAGTGTTGTAGTGTTTGTTTTCTTAGTAGAGAACTAGTATTTTAGCGCCTAAACAGGCGCCTCCAATTGCTTAGTCCCTGTTAACATGGCATCCTACCCTATCGGAGCTGCTAACCTGTTTCCCATTTACAGCTATTTAAAGCGGTCTTGTAGTGATCTGTACTGTATGCTGACGTGTCATTTCTAGACAGTGTTACTTAAAATGCATAAGGTGTTACAACTCATCATTACAGTAAAATAGAACATGATACTCTTTCTTATCAGCAGATCGAAGCCTAAGTCAATAAATCATCGACAAGTTTCGTCTACGATTATCAGTCATTCCAAAAGTTCTGATTTTTATCTAGGAAAATGACGTGGACACAAGGTCCCTGGTTGCAGAGCTATGTTTCGTGTCGAACAAGTTGTAATACACCAACTTAAGCTAGGAAAAAACAAAAACAACCGAATGGTCACCTTGAGGAGCGTGGCTGTGGAAACAGATTTCAAAGATGTCGTATTCGTCTGCAGTGAAGGCGAATTTTCCCTTGAGATCGTTGAAGTTCTCTCGCTTGTAGAGAGTGTGTCCACGAGTATCGGTCACCTATACAAGAGTCTTGAAATCTTTAAAACTTAGTACTCACATGCACAGAAGTTGTGTATCCTATAGCCTCACTAAGTTCGTATTCTCCTGTGACTACCACATCCTTGTGAATTTCTTCCTTCATGCATCGTTTCTGGTTGTTGGAAACATGGAATCGGATACCAGAAACCAGAACCGGTAAAAGTAGGACAACAAGCTTGAGGGACATCTGAAAGTGGTTAATAAATCAAATTAATTGAAGGTACAAGAAGCATAATGTTTTAAAGTGATTTTAGGAAAGTAACAAATAAAGGAACTTAGAAACATCTCAAAATATGATAGTAAAACTTTTTGCTCCCGCTGTGACACTTGGCAAAGTGTGCAGAGGGTAAGCGGATTCGCATTGGGGCAGATTTACACTTCCACCTTGGAAGCAACGCTCAAATCTTATCTCAATCCTTTAAGTAGAATTCTACTTTCTTAAAAATTTTCTGCTTGGTAAAATCTGGTTTCTAGCGTCATAAATGTCTACCTCCATCGATTTGGGAAGCGCTCCGCCTCAAGAGTTTCAGTTCTACGACAGCAGCAACTATAACACGAATTACACTAATCACGGCTTCAATGGTAATGTTTTATCATAAAATTTTGTTAAGTTTTCTGGTACAGTAGTCTAAAATTGTTTTCAAGATGCTGGGTATGGAGAAATGATGAGCGGTCCAATGGAAGGAACGTCCGCAGCTAAAAGTTTCCTGGTAAGCTATTGAACTTACTTTTTACCTTTCTGAAGACCTCATAAAATACCGCGAACACAAGAAATTTTCGATAGGTGGAGAAGCTGAAAACTTGTCTTATAACACTAGTAATAACGAGATAAAGTATCGGAGCGTTTAATTTACCCCTCTCTGAAACTAGCTCCGAGTAAGTTGCAGAGCAGGCAGAAGACAAACAAAGAGGATAACAAAAGGGTAAGTGACTGATAAACTTTAAAAAAGAAAAAGGTTAGGATTGACAGGCTGAGGTTGGGACAAGGAAGGCAAATAGACCTGTAGACAAAAGGACAGACAGTCAGAGAGTATAAAGCTGGTAAGCGCGATGGGCGAAGTGGAATGATGTTAAAGCCTGTGAACCAATGGGACACAATAGTAAACCAAGGGGTTGGATATTGAAATCTCCTGTGGCTGTTGTAGAGAAACCGTTATTAGACTCCCGAAAAGTATGATACAATGTAACTTTTGCTTCTTCACATCTAACGGGAAGATATACAACGTTTTCAGAGCAGCAAAGGTCTTGGTTGGCTCATGGAGGTCCACGACGAAGATGACACTCAAGTTCCATTGCTGTAAGTAATCTGCATCCCTTTTTAATGTTTTCAAACTTCCAGAGAGGAACTAGACATTGACATTACCGACATATACTACAAAATAAGATGCATACTTCTTCCACTGCCGTATTTCCGAATGAAGTTGGATCTAGTTCGAGAGTCGCCTGATTTCTGGGGTCCTCTGGTCGTAGTCATTTCTTTTGCTCTTCTTTCATTGTACGGACAATTAAGCGTAGGCTATTACCAAGTTTTTGAACAAATTTATCGATTAGGTGGTTTCTTGGATTCTCACCATGTGGTTCAGCGGCAGTTGTATGATTTGGTTCATCACTAGGGCACTTGGTGGAGATGTCAACTACTCACAGGTAGCAATCTCATATTGAAAAGTAACAATAACTCTTGTTCAGGTTCTCGGCATTGTCGGTTACTGTTTGATCCCACTGGTAGTCACCGGCTTCTTCTCTTCTTTGTTCAGGTAGGGACAGAAGCTTTGTTATTAGCCTACGAAACCTTGCAGCCTAACAATATCCGACTAATAAAAACCTGCACAATGTGGTATTGATCAGGCTTTTGGTATTGTTAAATGCTGCTATTTTTGTATTCAGGAAAGGGCGATAAAATCGATACAGGCGGTAGTTTTAATGTCGGATTCGCATCCTAAAGCATCTAATTTCTCTGCCTGTATAAAATTTTTTCCCAGATCTCCATTCATAAAAAAATAACCTCTATTTAATCTGGACGAAAAATGTGAAAATGAAAATCCCCCGGTCGCAAAGTATCTCTTTGTGTAGCAAGCACCGCCACGCAGCAAATTTTGACCATTTTGCATATATTCCGTAAGCGCTTACCGTTGTTTGTTTGATCTGTGTTTTGTGGCCAGGTGCCCCTAATCCGAAAATGGAAAATATGAGCTGATCGGAAGTGATTCGAACTGGCCAAACACCGCTAGTGGAAAAATGTTTGGATTGCTTTTTGCCCAAATTGAAGCACAGTCTCCCCAAGTGATGACTTTGACTAGTCAGACAGTACAGTCAAAAAGTAAACATGGTCGCCAGTAACATCATTCTTTTGCCAAAACGTGACCCTTGTGCCCTCACTATCTTGGCGAGTAGACAATTGACGCAAGGGGAACCCGAAGTTGTTGACGGTGACGGGCAGTTGAAAAGAAAAGGTTCAACCTAAACTTTGACGCGCATGAAAAACAGGAAATTAGTCTGCAAGTTAAAGGCGGTCCACTCCCTATTTCAGGACCTCCATTCTCTCATCCGTCTTTGGAGTCTTTGGCATTGTTTGGAGCGTGTACAGTGCAGGCACTCTGCTCTGTGCTGAAGATCTCCAAGCGAAGAAGACCTTGGTCTTGTACCCTGTCTTCCTCTTATACGTCTACTTTTATTCCTTGTATTCGGGGGTCTAAAATGGTGTATAGATATGGTGGTTTCTCTTTTCTCTGTTGTGAAAAAATTATATATTTATTGGCATAATCACGTTCACGCTTTGAATGAAAACTTGTACTTCCGGAAGGCAAAGTGTGGTACAAGAGTATAACTAGACGTCCTCGGCTTGCTTGACTCCTAGCCACATGCCGCTTGCGAAGTTTTCTATTCTGTATTGTTTTCAGCATAGTCAACAGCTTGTAAACTTTTCTGAACCCTTTCTCTTCCTGCTACTCTCTTCATTTTATCTAAATCAAGCTGTCAGATTTTGAAACTCTTATCACAGTTCCTCGTGATCTCTAGTTCAAAAAAGTGTTGGATCATAAGATCTCATTCGATACTGATATCCTTCAGCATGTCAAAAGCAGGGTAAGTCCTTCCCCCCTCTGATTTTGCATGCATAGGCAAAATCTAGTCTCTTTCTCTCTCCCTCTTCCAGCCTCATTTTTCTCATCGCGTCTTGGACACTAAATGTCGCAATTTTATGGGAAACAGATGGCACTCCGAACACGATGACTTCAATGGCTCTCTAGCTAGCAACATCCTAACTGCTGCAAATATTTTTGACAACCCTCGAATCGGAACAATAAGCGATTATGAAAACCATATTGTGACAAGATTTTTAAACAGTTAACTGCCACGCGGTTTGTTTCCCTTCAGTTGTTTTCAAGCTGTTTTCGGCATGCCGCCCATTTTGTCAATAACATTTCAGGACTGTTAGGCGGATGCCAAAAAGTTTGGTCATTCTCATCCTGACGTTTTGGCGGAGCGCGCCTCTTTGTTTCATAACAGTGCTCTGGGGTGCGCAACATCTGGCGGCATCTACAAACGCAGATATTGCCATACGCATGTCGTAAACTCTTTCTCCATCTTTAGTACCCCAATCATACTCCCGCTTACCCTTGCACAACTTCACCTTTCTGCAGGGAAAAGTACACGTACTAACAAGAGATCATTTTACACCATAGAATGGATGATTGCAACATTTTCCGAGGGAGAGCAGACCAACTAAACTCTTTTTGTTCGAGGTCCGCCTGCGCTGTGAATGACTGTTACTTTGTGATTTCGTGGAAAGTGCACGTGGAGGATGGCATTTTCACACGTGAATTGCGCTAAAGTGATCCATTGATAACTGATAAAGCTGCTTGCGAAAAGCAGCGAAGAAATAAATAACTCTTAGTCAACGTAGCTTTCGAAATATTTCCTAATCTGTTAGAATTTCTCCTTGTCAGGAGATGAGAGCAGATGTCTCTCATTCTAGAAGAGGCAGATGTCTCTAGAGCTGCTGCATGCCTCGGCAGCAGCCACCTGCCAAAGATGGCACAGGTTGGTCCGATAGTCGCGGATCAATCATCAGTCTTTGCCGCGTGACTAACCTCGCACTTACATACCCAACAACGGTCCTTAGGTGGCCGGTTTAACCCCTCCACTACACTTCGAGAAAGTGTCATTCCAGTTCGTGTCCTTCTTCTTCGTCTTCATTGCCTCTAAATGAGCTTGTCTCTAGACATAATTTCCTTTGTGAACCCATCGAGTTCATTTGGTTTTCTCGTCCCAGCCCACGAAAAGTTATTTTTCTAAGGGGTTTCACATAAAAGGATTAGCCTTTTAGGAATCAGTCCACCTACACTAACATTTACATTTACAGCCGTAAAATGACTGTTCGTAGGAAAATGAAAATAATGCTTCCACGTGAGAGACTTTTTCTCCGCAGATATCAGGGTAGATATCTTTTTTCCGCACTACACTCCCATTGTTTTAGGTCAGTGTGGACTGTACTGCCCCTCTTCTCCTACCAGCCTCCATTGTGAGATGTGTTTGGGGGTGTTGACCTTGCGTTGGGCTAGAGATTAGACTCGCACGCTGTGTCTTCCCGCCCAGCTGGCACCCTTCCAATTCTCCACTCTGACGGTCACTATTGGCCTGGTTTCCCGTGGGGGTCAAGATTGCTACCAGCCATTCTCCCGCATGTGCGCGTCTTGTTTATCACTGTAAGTACCAGCTGTTTTGCTGGGTCACAATGTAAGCATATCGTGTCACCGCGTTCCCTTTCCTTCCTCGCCGAATAACAAGATGACTATATGAGTAGAAGAGGACCGAGGATGTCGAAATGCGAGTACTACGGGATCGATCTCTGGGAGTACGCTTATTATCCCCAGCGGTCCGTCATAATTATAGGCATTGCTGCGCGACGACCATCTTTCCTCTGTTTCCAACTGTTTCTAGGCTGTAGCGGCTTTAGCCAAGAACCTGATATCCAAAGAAACACGTGTTGAACTTTTTGGAAGAGAGTCCAGTTTTAGCGGCGGGGTGCCGAGAACTGCCCACACAGAGAATTTTTGTCAGCCACGTCTTGCCCCGAATGGGTGGTTTGCCTACTATTAACTAGCAATCTCTGCTCAGTAGTACAATTCTTATTTGTTTTCATGCATGCACAGCTGCTAGACACCTCGTCCCGTGTCCTCACTGTCTCAGCAATCTCTAATTGCAATTGGACCCGACTTGACCCGCGGTCAAGGGCATAACAGCCGGGTACTGCTGGCACCAGAGGACATTCTCCAAGGTCCTGTGCTGTCACTTTTCCTTCCTCTTTCTAAAGGTAGTTTGCGCGGGAACAAGTCTTTGTGGCCCTACCGATCAAGGGGGGGGCTGATTCACACTGGTTGGTCGAGGTGGGCGTGGGTGCGTTTCGAAATGTTTCGCCGTCTCTCTCTCGTTCTCGTACCTGTCACCCTTGTTTTCTCTTCTTCTTCGCTACTGGAGGTCATCGCGTACGCGACCTTTCGTAACTCTTTTTCAGGCGTTCCCAGTCGGTACCAGCTTGCACCCACCTGTGCTTTCGCGCCCAAATTTCAGCTCAAGGGAGGGCCCCCCGCGTGATTTCTCTTTTCTAATAGCTCTGCCTTATCATTTTTTTCTGCGACTCTTTTTGGTGGCAAAAGTAAGCACGTCAATTCGAAATTGGCAAAGGTTTCGAAAACCAAACACTTCACATCCGAAATTGCCTCCTATCTTTTCAGTCTTTTTCTCTTTTTACGCGAACATGTTGTTGATGTTTGTCTCTATGACTCAGTCTCGCGCCTCCCGCACACGCCGTAAATATTTCAGGAAATCCCCTGTCTTTCTGTTGTCACACTTTTATTGGGGCATCGTCATTGGATATTCAGCCATACAATCTATTCAAATAGACATTCCAGTTCAGGTCATGATTGTACAGCTTTAATCGGTGTCTGAACGGTTTTTCCCCTTTTTTAAATTATAATGTCTGTTCACATTTGAACCAGGAAGCGGAAATTCTCTCTCATAGCTTTCGTTTGAACAAAAAAAAAGTTGAAAAATAACTCGAGTGTTGGTCACATTCGAATAGCATTCATATTCTCCGTTTCCGTTACGAAAAAATCCGCCTGTTGACATTTCAGCTTTGCCATCCGAGATAACGCCACGTCGTCTAAACTGTGTTCGTTTCCGTTTGTGATTTTTAGTCATACTATTGTTGAAAAAAGTCAAAAAGTTACGATCAGCTGACTCAGCTGTTCCGTGCGAGAAAATGCTCGAATTTACACAACATGTTCATTCCTGTTTCTATGACTCTCGTTTTCCCACGAATGTTCATCTTTTCAAGTGTACGACACGTCTTGAGGTTAAAATGACAACTAGATCAGCATCTATCTGACAGATCAGATCAATTTGTTGATTTTATAAGATGTCTCCTGATATAAACACTTCACGTGCCAGTCGTGAACATTTGTCTATGTTTATGTCGAGTGGGAATGGTCCCGTATGTAAACGCGCCACCCCGAGATAGGCGTCAGATTGCTCACAGTGCAAACAGGCGGTGCCCCCTCTCTCTTTTGGTCGATTTGGGCCAGTCACATGCTCTGCCGTCACTTTCTGGGTGTGCATTGATTGTATTCGAAACCTCCGACCTTATCAGTACAGCCGTCGTTTCCGCCTAAATATTCTTACTCGGGCCGGAAAATGTGCGGGGTCATAGCATCATTTCACTATCCACGTCGGCTCTATGCGGTGTGCTGACCACAGCCAGTTTTCTAGCTGTTACGTAAAAAATTTGTCCGCGCTCCTCTTTTGTCGGCCTCTCTGTGTGAAGTGAAACCTGCTTGGGTCGAGATAGCTTCTCATTATTACTTCCCCCTCATTCCTCGCTCCTACACCATCAACACACAGACAGCTTTTCCGGTTTTCGTTTTTGTTGTTCCTCATTAATTGGTCGGCTCCTTTTCTATTTGTTCATTCAGGCTGCTGTTTTGGTAGGAGGAGGGGGAGGAAGACAGCTTTTTGAATCATACCACCGCGCGCTAGTATACTTTTTTGTGACCAACCTGCTCTAGCAAAAAGTCAGAAAACTTTTCGGGCGTTTCAGTACCTGTCACAAGAGTATGCTTGCTCTCACTTCCCCTTTCTCCTTTCTCAAGATATTGTTTTGTCTTTCTGGTTCGACGACATCTAATTAAATGGCTTTAATTTCATTTGTCTCATTTTCCAAGATCTCGGGGCGGCCTTGATAATCGCTGAGCTACAACAAAGCCGCAGCAAAGTACGAGATCTCTTCTTGTGCTTATTTTTGAACAGGCCAGCTATACCCATGTGACAGTGTTCTTATCTTGTTTGTGAGTGTTTTCCGTGACTGGCACCGGCATCCGGTAACATTTAAAGTTTTCTCACCCCTACGAGTTCTTTGCTCAATCTTTGGAAGCGTGGATTAGCTTCTGAACTGTTTAGCACCCTGATATCTGAAAATTAATGGGATTAAAGTTCGAGTCTGAGCATAATTACGACAGAGAGTGAGATCAAACGCAGAGATCAGCTCTAATCCCCTCCACCCTCATCTCGGCTAGCCAAAGCGCTCGCTGTCTACGGTTCTTTGCACTTTGTTGCAAAAAGAGCGTGATGAACGTGTCTAGGTCCTAACGCACTTTTGAAAAGCCTCCAGTCCTGATAGATGGGTGTTAATGCTGGCCTTTTCTTATCAATGTTCACTCCAGCGACAGACCTCTAGAACCACCTGTTACTGTGATTCACGCCCTCATAAGAAATGTAAAGTTTAAACGTCTTGAGTCACACGCAGTCCAGGCAGCATACAATACCGAACGTTAGTCTAATTGGCTATAAAATATTCCGCACGCCAAGTTGGGGCCTGTTTACCAAGGAAGTCACGAAGACCTTTGGTTTTGTCATTGTTGTGGCTAGGTACCCATAGATACGGAAAGCTGAGCTCGCCCCTTTCATAACCAAGACTACATTACTCCGAGTGATTTTCGAATCTTCGGTCGTGCTTTCCTGTGAATGTTCAGTTCCTAGCCGTCGGCAGGGGCGGAGTCTATCAGCTGAGTCGGTACACGTGCCCTTAGAGGAAGCTGGAGGAAGGGACGATTCCAGGAGACTGGGCGTGGCTTCCTTCTACCAACATATAAGGCTGTTCCTCCTTGGTAGCAGCCAAGAGGCTTAATTTCTCTCTGACACTTTTTCCCTAAGGTCAACTGGCAACACATTGACCTGTCTCGCCTGCTGCCACCAGCTGTGCGAGACACTCTTGATTAATGACACGTCCTTTGTGACTATTACCGACTCGTTTTGCCACTCCCATGCTTGCTCCAGCCTCGTTCATTCTCTGTTCTTGTTTTTGCCTCCTGTCCCCTCCTCAAAAAAGGGGAAATTGGAAACATCTGATGCTGTCGCATATTCTGCAGCAGCCACTTCTGTTTATCTTTTCTTCCTGCTTTTGACACAGTTCTTTTATCGTCGTACCCCCAGCTGATCGGGCAGCAAGGGGTCAGCGTGACCAGTGCGCTTTAGCGCGCGAATCCACATGATTTCTCTGTTCCCCCCAGCTGTCCGCTATGTTTCGTTCGTGGAGAGAGAGGCAAAGAAACCAGTCGGTCATGTACATCCTTGTGCTGGTCCAACTGTCTCTCTTTTTCGAGAATGTTCGTTGTTTTGACATGCGACTGACCTAATTTGCCAAAAACGAAAGAAAGATCTCGTGAGAGCGATATGTGACGTTCCCGGTGGGTAGAGAGAGGTCGGTCCAGTTCGGAAAAAGACCCCGTGACACACCAACATCAACATATTCTCCCTTGCTTTTCCACGTACCAGGCGCTCACTGGCCTCGTTCTTTGAACTTCTAAAAAAAATCCCTAGAGCTCGGTGAGCGCGGAACGCCGTGTTGTGTCTGTCCGCAGGGGGCACGTGCTCCTTGTTTTCGTTTGGGGCTCACTCTCACCCTCTATAGCCCACACATCGTCTTGCTCTAGCTCAAGTTTCGAAACGGTTTTTTTGCCCTATCACATGTCTCGGATCAGTTTCTCCTCCTCTCTCGAGATCCCCTTTTGAAAAGATTGCTTTTGTATAAGCACACCTTCGAAAATAGTGCTTTTCTTTCAAGTCTTTGTAATCCTTCGAAATCCTTTGTTGATCGGGCTTACTTAAATCTTTCAGAGAGATCTCTCAAACCTTTGTGCTTACACATTTGGAGCTGCCTACAGCTCCTTTACAGTCTTCAAAACGGCTCGAGAGAAGCAGCGAAGCGTTACGGCCGAAGAGGCAGCAGCAGCACTAGCTGACGCAGAAAAAGTTATCAAATCGAATACTTCAAGGTAAGACGATTTTCGAAAACCTATGCGCGCCTCAAAGACAGAGCGAAAAAACAGCGCTATCTTGGTTTGGGCGATATCTTCTCTGCCTGTCACACCTATCTTTTCTTCGGGCTGCTGCTGTGTTCGTTGACCGATAAATTTTTTCAGAAACACTCCGCCGCTGAGGAATACCATGTCAGTGCCGAATAGTCGGGCGAACAAGCCCCTGGGCTGGTTTCTTGCTGACGACATCGTCGAGAAAATGGGTAGGTTTTGGTGTCCATAGCTGATTTATTCTTCCTTTTCTT
Organism: Oscheius sp. JU75; assembly: GCA_037178855.1. NCBI lineage: Eukaryota > Metazoa > Nematoda > Chromadorea > Rhabditida > Rhabditidae > Oscheius > Oscheius sp. JU75. The sequence continues at coordinate 8,605,796 of JASJZC010000007.1, forward strand.
GCTGCCGCTGTGCGTTCCGCTTGTAGAATTTTGCCCCCTTCAGGTGCCACAAGCGTTTGTTCAGATGGCTCGTGTCCGCCCGTCCTAAACCAATTCGGAAACTGTAAATTGATCCACCCCCTTGCATATTGGGCATCGATCTGATTCATTCGTCGCTTTTCTACGCCTACCCCCTATGGGCCTGTAGTTATCAGTCTCTCTCTTTTGTCGCTCAAAACTGCCTGTTGATAGTTCTGTTTTGTGTGCTGCGTGACGCGCGCCATTTACTTAGGAGACCCTTACTGGTCACGAAAACAGTTCCCGTTTGCAGGTGCATTGAAGGTGGAGGGAGTCAAGGCTTCGGACGAGAAGAAGAAGCGTCGAACTCGTCGCGGCTCCAAGAACAAGCCTTCTGATCAGATGTCCAATCCCACTCCCAGCGAAGGCAGCGGTAAGCATACTTTTTCGATTCAACACTTTGCTATATTCATAAAATTGGTCGGAACATTAGAATTCATCGTTTTGTTTTCAGTCGCCTCCGACGATATGTTTGAAGACAAGCAGCGTGCCGACATGCCTCGTGACGACTATTGGTACTACGACGTGGCTTCTGATGGCTACTATTATGAGCAGAATGGCGCCAAGGGATGGCGTCGTCGCATGCCAAACTCTGCTCTGCAGAAGATCAAGGAACAGGTTAGGCTTATGTTTGTTGTTGTTGTTGGCCCACCACGTGTTCCTTTTCCTCCCCATGGAATATTTCGCCTCTAGTCTCTGTTTGCCACATGATCTTTCGAGAGAACGAGCCAGTAATCCGCTTTTGATTAAACAACACGGTAATTAGATGACTCCTTTCACATGATTAAATGCCGCTTCCGCATGGTCTTCCGCGTCTAGAACACTGAATTCTTAAATAGTGTAGTTATGTGACTCATTTCAGGAGACTGCTCAGGTAGCTGGAAAGCCAACTGCTCCCGCTTCAGCTCAGAACAATGCTCAACAGATCCAGGCTCAAGCTGCCGCTCAAGCCCAGGCTGCCCTTCTTCAAAGCCAGCTTTTCAACCCACCGAACATGAAGTGAGTTCAAAAGGAGCATCTGTATTAATGTCTGATTCAGCAATAGGTACTACGACCCAAGCTCTGACGGATTCTTCTATGAGATGGCCTCCGTTGATGGATGGAAGCGTCGTCAGCCTACTAGCTTGAGCACAAGCAGCTCTGGAAGCAGCAAAGGAGTCTCGGCCTCGTCGCCCATATCCAGCTATGGCGCTGCTCTTGCTCGTGGACAGCTCCCACGAACGAGCATCATTGATGACAGCAGTGCCAGCTCATCCATCTCGGAAGACACAATTTCCACGGTAATTACCGCGGCGTCTTTCCCTCTTTACATGATTGCTTTCTAGGATCCTTTCGGAGCCGATGCCGGGTTCAGCTTCCCCGAGACAATCCCAGTAAGCAGGCCTGAGCATCTTAACCTCAGCGACGCTCAGCTCTTCACCGGATTTGATGCTCAGACCTTCATCAATAATATGTCCTTCTCTGGACTCGTCCAGAGCAAAGTAAGTATAAGAGTTTGAACTGAACTAATCAGTTTTTTCAGCAGTACATGTCTATGGGATTGAAGACTTGCACTCCCGCTGACACCTGGTCTTCCCGTTGCAACAACTGGAACACCTCTGGAGAGGCTGTCGTTTCTCCGGACGAGGATGCCATGGGCCACCTATACAAGGGACTCGAGAACATCTGGGCTGCCCCGACCCCCGTGAAGAATCAGTAGTTCAGGGTTGTGTCAGTCCTCTTGAGTGGACTCATGTTTGTATATAGGTTCCTTTAGGCAAATTTCGATGTTTCTCCCCTAGTGTTCTGTACTGTTCCGTAGCCAATGCCTCCTCCTCACCATGCCGTCTTATACTTATTCAGCCTATCCCCTATTGCCTGGGCGACTGGTTCGTCCAAATCCACAACACCTTTTTTCTATTATATATAGAGGCCTTTTTCTTAGCATAGCTTTATCATTTACATCCCCTTATAGGTAGATATAATAGTTACATAGTTGTTAGGACCGTCGTCGAGAAGGAGCTTTGTGGAATTGTTGTTTTTTCCTCCTCGGGACTCTCTCTCTCTTGACATGAAACACACATCCTGTAGAATTCCTATCATCTCCGGGTTTTTTCTCTTCCTTTCCCATGTAATTTTTGTTATATATATATGCTGTAGAGGAGGCATATTATTTCAATGTATAATATAGCAGGTGAAGTGACGGATGTTTTCACTTTACGGATCGTGGATGTGTTTGGACATATAGTTTTGCTATAAAATAAAGCTCCTTGCTGAATTTAAGTGTTGTTATGGGGGGCGATGGTAAAGCAAACATTTTGATGATAATGGGTCTGTTTCTTCAGTTGATGTAGATTCATGTCTCGGCTTTGAGAGCATTGGATTGCTCCAGATTGCGCAGCTTCAATCTGTTTAGACGGGACGAAAGCGTGTAAATTTATAATGGCAGGATCCGAAATTACTACGACAAATTTAAAGCCATGCTTTAGAATGCATAGGTCTACCGTATGCAGCTTGCACTTTTGAAGGAAACAGGCTGTACTCATGAATAAAAGAGGAATTTAAATGTTGCTTTTTCTGACGAAAGACATATCGAGAAGAAAGGAATGAGACAAAAGCTTCTAATACTTTTGGAAGCCTGTCTGAAAGAGTATGTGGAACATTTTGATACTTTTCAAAGTCTGGATTTCAGACTATTTTCTACATTGTTTATGTGTTTCGCGGAGTGCTTTTTCCTCGAAATGTTCGACAGTCATTCTCACTCATTGGAAAACACGGATAATCGTGAAATGTACGTGTATCTTCCAGAAAGAAATCTCAAAAACAATATAGTACGATGACTCAAAGATGACAGCGCAAATTGACTTTCGACCGTCAAAACATCGGAGTAAGAGTTGTCTATTTGCAAGACATTTCTTAAGTCGGAACTGATTAATAGTCGATATTTATTTCTGAGAATACTATGTGTTGTACTCTATATACAGACGAGATGGAAGTGGTTAAAGCTGTTCCATGACCACGGGGGGAATGTATAAATGAGCGGGGTAACTTTGTACGAAAATATGACAGATTATGTTTTAGCTGCGCGAGTTCTCTTCGTGACACGGAAGGATGTTCTCAGCCTGCTGAGGTCTTCCTTGAAAATATCGCCGGACTGGAGGGCGCTGATCAGCTGCTCGAAGTCTTTTTCCTTCTCCCGACGACGGCCTGCAACATACTTTTAACGTCGGCATGAACTCTTCTCACTCTTCTTGGCGAAATAGCTTCTAGCTATCGTTTGTTTCTTGACCTTCTCAATATCTTCGTTTTCCTGCCATTGTTGCTGATGACATTCGTCCAGCTGATTCAGGAATCGGGACATGATCGAGAAGACCTCTTCGGGAAGAGAGTGAGGGTTGATGCAGAACATCTTGACACACTCGTTAAACTAAAACATACATATTTTACGACAAAAGTATGATGAAACCTTGGTTTTCATCTCTGCAAACTGCTTTTCAAGAGAACTGTAATCATTGTTGGCCGTTGAGATGAACTGCTTGGCCACAGCAGGAAATCGGTCCTAAACCTCGGGACATTAATCTGTTCCTTCTTCTCCGCACACCTTTTTATCCATTTTAATATCATCAGCACCTATAGTCGCAACAACATGTTCGGTGTTTTTGTATGAGGTCACGAAATGAAGTTCCGTGCGGACAATTCCAATTGCCTGTTCTAAGCTCCGGATTTCATTTTGTGTATCCGCTTGGCTAAAATAAGCAGCTGATGGCCAAAGGTATAAAAATACTTGTATCGAGCAGCTTCGAAGACAGAGAACAGGTCTCTTTTCAGCTTGGTCATGTCCGGATTCTTCTTGTCAATCCACGAGAGCAGGTAGTGAACAAGGTTCCGGTCAGCCCGATTGGTGTATTTGACCTCAGTCAGCCGAGTGAGAGAGTTCAGGTCGAAGCCTTAACAGAAGATCAGATTGTTTGTACCACATTCCTTACCGTAAGCATTTCCATTCCGCTTGCCGTAGTTCAGATAGTTTCCAGTGGCAAGAACCAAAGCAAAGTACTGTTTGAGACGTTTGCAAGTGGTCATGGCAACTGAAGCCTTGTGGACAGCAGAGATTCCAGGTAGGAGAGCATCGACTCTGTCCTTGTAGGTCCTGATGATATGAAGACATCGTAGCCGTTGTTCGAATCTGGGGATTCTGAAACATATGTGAGTATGCAGTGAGTTATAGAAGTTTAATGATTAATGATAGGCTGGGAAGAACTGGTAAGACTAGTTAGGGTAGCTCAGTATGAAGGCTGGGGAAATTTAACTTACTGTGCAACTTCGTACATGTAGCGATCAGCAAGAGCCAAGATTTGTGGTGACTTGTGGCGGCTCACAGCCTCATTAATAGCCACGACTTCTTCTTTCGTGGGAACAAACTTCAGCATCTAAAAATTCTTGTGACTGAAAACGACTTAGAAATTACCTGTTCAATCATATCCTTGGGAAGCTTGCTCTGTTCGTCCATACTTAGCAGAGCCGATCTGATCTCCTTGTGTGTTAACTTCAGTTTAGACAACATGATTGTACAGTTTTGAACGCGTCGAGAGTCGATGACAGAGATCTAAATAAAGTCATCTATTGCGGCTTATCCCTGTCACACACCTGTGTCTCGCGTCTTCTCTGAAGCGTTCCATAGATCGTTTCCGTGTCGTCGTCGCGATGCGATGAGGACGATGCAAACGTGTGCTCGATCTCAGCCAAATCCAGCTGAACACTTGTTGTGTCTATTATATGCTGAATCAACGACCTGTTTGTAAATTTTTTCGTCATCAAGATGTTCCCATACGGTGCCTTTAGTCTTATCCGAAGTGAGCTTGCTCCAGTTTAACGATTTCAACGGCTGAGTAGGCTTCGGAACCTTCTTCTGCGGCTGTAAAGTCTTGTGTTCATGACCATCATACGTATTTGCACAAACTTCCTGTGTCGCCATCTTCATTCCTAGAAGAGGAGGTGGCGGTGGTGGGGCCATTGGAGCACAAACAGGAGGGAGTGCCGGAATTGGAGATGGGCACGGATCGGAGGGAAGAGACGATAGTGACGAGATACTAAATGGTTTTTGTTAAGAATAGAAAGAGATTCTACCCGCTGGACACGCTAGAACGACCGTCGTTAAGGTCAGCGAGGCGATTCTCCAGCTCAATATTCCTCAGCTTTTCCTGTTCTAGTTCCTCTTTGACCTTTTCGAGTTCCCTCTCGACACGCTCGTAGTCGCATTGGGTTTGGATCCTGAAAAATTAACATTACGAAAGTGACAGGTAGAAAAAACTCTATGTCTCTCTGTCTCGTTGTCCTTTTCATACCTGGATAGTACATCAGCCATGTCAATTATCCCAGTAATAGGTTTGCGCACATCCGTGATACCATCCACCGTGGTCTGGAGGGTCAGTTGTTGCAAAATAAGATCAAAGAGCTTCCAGAGAGGAACATGTCTCTCATCACAGGGAACCTAAAACACGGACCTCAATTTGTTCGCACAAAAGCAGTTAACCATGAACAGATGTTGCAGGAGAGAAATGAAGTGAGGCTGGGCTAGACTGGTAGCTAGTTTTTCGTGAAGCGCCTCTGCCATTCCGACCACGCTTTCGAAATCAACAGGTGAGGAAGCACCCGAGTCTTCGGAAGAGCCACTAAGCTTCGGTTATTGAAAGGTGAAATGATGTGTACCTGAGAGTCAGCTCGTCCTCCTTGCGCATCATTTCAAACAGGTCAATATGGTCTTCTAGACGAGAAGAAGCCGATTCTTTTGCCGAGCCCAATGCCTTCTCGATGCCCAACATGAGCAGTTCGAAACGAATGTGGGCACGAAAATGTACAGAATTCTGAAAACATACAAGAATGATTGTAGTTGAGAAGATCGGATATAACTGACGAGTGACCGGAAACCTCGAAACGACTGCGGCTAGATTTACGCAGCCAGTTAATCAAACGGAGATTACGCTCTCGCATCGGGATGGGTCTAATGGCAAATGCTTTTACCAGATGATTCTCGCACGAGTACGGTAAGTCAATGTAACAACGGAGTCAATTTGATGGAACATGTGTGCATGACCCGAGAATCGTTGCTAATCATCTCGGCTGGTGCCAATCGAAATCAGTGGGTTCACTTGGGATCTAGCAAAATACAGGGAACAAAACAGTCAGAGTGACAGCACGTTCAATCTGGAAACCGCTGCCTTGAAACAGAAACTGGCCTTTAATGGGGAGTTGCTGCAAAAAAAATATTGAGCTACAAAAGTCTCTCGAGAAGGTCCGCCCTTTAATATACCCACTGATTCGAGAGATAAACACGAATTTGTACTTTAGGACATACTAGCCTTGTTGGGAAATACCGACTCACCTCAGCTGGTCCGTTTCGCAAGAGAGCGTTGAACAGTCCAAGGATGGCTGTCCGGACACGGTCAGTCTCTCGGTCAGTCGAAAATCTACAAAAATAAATAGATGAGGGCGCACATTGATTTACGAACCGTTTATGGAAGTCGTTGACTAGATGTTGAAAGCGCGTTCGTTCGCAGAGAGCTTCAGTTACCTGGAAGTGACGAAATCATCTGGTTGTTAGGCTGGGGATGAATACCTGAGTGAGAGCGGTCAAAACACGTTGATGTGCCTCGTCGACAAAGCACAGTCCGGAGAGAACTTCAACAGCGGCCACCTGCAAAAGCATGAAATAGGAAAGATCTGTACACAACGTGTGCTTTGAGCACGATGACCGTAAATGACGGGCCCTGAACCCGGAGGCAGTGTTATTCAGCACGGAAATCAGAGCGGCCAGTGTACGATTTCAATAGGAGGCGAGAAGAAGATAGAAGAACTTCACCCAACAAACTCAAAATGGCACGATAAAGAGCTTGTGGAGGTCATAATGAGGTCTCTGAGATGGTTAACATTCCGGCGGCGATTAGCACAGGGAGGGGGAGGTCGGGATGACCGCAGAGGAAAAATTTGAACACCTCCACGTGCTGCTGCTGACAACAAACAAAATGCTGCGAAGTTACTGGTCCTGGGACCGGTACGGGGTACCGGAAATGACCGTGCGTCAATCACAAAAGGCTCATTTTTTCACGCTGCTGCATCGCAAGCACACGCCGGCGAGGAACACGCAAGTGTCAATACCCTAAACAATGAACTTACAAGCCGGAGCACGTTGACGAAAAAGACGAAGAAAGAAACCAAAACACATACCTTACACTTGGCGTCTTCGAAGCCAATGGATCGAGCAATGGCCTCTAGCGACTCGTCGCTACCAAGAACAGCCTGTCTACCGCTCTGAAAACAACGATATATAAAAGCAATCGGGGCTGGATGAAAGAATAACACAGTTAATTGGAGCCACCTACTGCTGCAGGTAACCCAATCCGTGTTGGGGTCTGGCGGGAACTAACTGTTCATGCAAGGTATAAACAAAGCAGAACACCAGATTTGGAAGCTATGGCTAATTGGGCACACGAGCTCTAGCTCAGAAAGGGGAAGAGAGGCCGGTTTGGAACGATTATGGCCGGAATGCTCAGAGTCTTTTTCAACCGCGAAATCGAGCTGAAGCCGAACTTCAAACAAAACAGTCGCGGTCAGTGAATCGAAAGAGAGGCAGCAGTCTAATATGTCTCTGGAATGGGAGCTACCGTAGAAAAAACTGACTTCTGAATTGAGGAGGGCTCTGAAGGCGCAGAGTAGAAGAAAGGCAGCCGAGTTGGATCCAGGCGTGTTCTGACAATTACTTAGTGAAGTGCAGATGAGTTCCAATCCCGACGACTCAAGGAATGAAGCCAGGCAGCTGAAAATTATAATTAAAGTGTACTATCCCTACTGCATAAGGTGACACGAACGAAAAGGGCTCAAGATGAGGATGGCAGCAACAAAGAGACTACGATTGTCTTTCAACTTGCCGCCCTAAGCAAACGACACAATTTGCCTCGTGGCCACGAAAGAACATCATCCTCACGGCCAATTGGGGTTCACGCTTCAGCCCACCTTTCTCGTAGTGTTCGTAAGGCGATAACCAGACGCTGAAGGCTGGTAAGGTCGGGTGAGGGCTGTCTGAGAGTGTCGAGTAGGTGGCCGACGTCCTCCTCAAGTTGGCCCTGGAAGCTTTGTGATCATCATCAATCCAAACACACGATCATGGCGCGCATGAACCAAATAGAACGTGAGAAGCACCCGCCTTCCTTCTCATTAGCGCCGATGCAAATAATACAGGCACGGCAGAATGAGGCTGAGTCAGGTACCTCGTCAGTTCACAGAAAAACAAGGCGAGACGGAACAAATACCTCTACCTGTTGGAATAAGGTAGCATTTATTTCTTGATAAATTTACAGCCAAAAGCATATCGAAATTTTGGAAAGTAAATGATAGTGAGGAACGTTTTTAAACCGTTTGAAAATTAGATCAGTCTATGCCGAGCAAATCTCATTTTTAGCAAGCGTGTTTGTTCTGCAAGTTTTGTGTTTCCTTCAAAGAAATATTTGGCTAAGAACCTTGGCTTGCTGGGTACCAAGACGTACAAATCTACTAGATGTTAGACCAAAATCTTGATACTACTAAGGAATGCACTGTTCTTGCTTGATTTATTGGTTAAAATGGATCGCATTTTGAAATAAAACCTCGCCCGACTTCATCATCCGTTTTACAGTCACTTTGGACAAAATTAATGTTCTGGCATATTTCTGAAGAACTCATGAGTCGATCTACAAGTTTTAAGGTTCTACACTGAACTCAGATATGGAACCAACCGATGGAAAGGATTGAACCACATTTATCGGGTATAGTGTTTTGCTTGAAAAAATTTGGACTATGAAAGGAGAAAAATAAGAGCTCTGGAGCCGTCGCCTATAATCAACTCCTGGAAATGGGTACCATCCTCAAAATGGATGAATCACTTATTGGATTCGAATAAAATATCACATCGTTTTCGTTAATGTAAACTGATCCCGCCCCTGAATTCATGGCTGACTCACATTTTTCGAGACCAGCAGGGCTAGCTTTTTCTCATTTGTGCAACCGATGAGTTCCAGTTTCTTCTCCTCAGTCAGGCCCAGTTCAGCCACAAACTTCTCGAAGGCAGCTTGCAGCTTTCCTGAAACTTACAGCGTATGGGTTTCGTTAAAAAAATTGACCTTCGTCACTGAATTCGGCAATCAAATTGGGAGTTTCGTTATTGTTCGGCTCGCTAGTGGGCTTATCCCGCTCCCGGTAAAAGCACGATAAGGCTCTGTCCACCCAGTCCTCGATGTACTCCATCTGAAAAATTTGAGCATTTTGGTGAAGAGAGAGAGAATCATAAAAAAGGAAAATCGTATATTAAAGTATGAAAGTGCGATTTTGGATGATGGCAAGCGATGATGGATGGGTCAGCAGGCACAGATGGGTATCGAAACCGCCCGCCGATCCCAGGCAGCCAGAATTCTTCTTAGAGAGACCATGTATATTCATAAATTCTCGTAGGCGTCTGCCAAAATTTGACAACTATGTAGTAGTGGATGGACATAGGCGATATTATCGCTGACCGACAAGCTGGTATCGTTTTTTGGCCCTTGCCGGCGGACTACAACTGCCGCCTGGGCGCGTATCTCTTGATGATCCCGCCGACCGCCCCCAGCTGAGGTTTGTTCTCATTATATATCTTTTTTGTCTGGAATAACAAACACAGGACGGGAAAGAAGACAGTCAGAACAATTGTGAAGAACGATTAGGAGAAAGAAAGAGGTCGGTACTCGCGTCAGATGAGATCGTAAACATGAACTTAAGTCCATAATTACCGACCGTAATACTTGTCAAATGGCATGCGACAGTCAAGGTTGCGCCAAAGTCAGACGGACGGAAGTCTAATCCTGGCTATTTTGAGATCCTAACGAAACAAGGAAAACGGTATATGAGGAGACAGGAACGACCTCAAAGTATGTCCCATATTGGTATGGGTTTAGGAGTCGGGAGCCATACAGCCTCTTCCTCTCTATACCGGCAGGTGGCGGCCGTAGCCTAAAAAGCTCTGGCCTTGGAGTCAATCCCCCAGTTGAATAGAAACCACCCCAAAAATGTTGGTGCCATTTTCTACTCTAAGCATTCAAGGACTTGAAAGATAGCTGAAAGGAGAGAGAGTTTTGACGTTGAATGAAGGGAAGATGGTCGTAGAGAACTATTATAACTAGTTCAATCGACTGCATAAGAACGCCTCGGAGAAATGGTACTAATTGTGGTGTTAGCCCGAAAAAACGGCAAGAGGAGAAATAATATAGGTTAGGAGCGACAAATACGGAAGGAGCAGAACTCTCGGCACCGAAGACCGGTAGAGGATCGGGAACAAACAGCCGTTTCCGGGCAAAGAAACTCCACCGCCTAGGGGGTAGAACTTGAATTTTTTGTTGCGTCTATGCTAATGTTTACAAGGTTCCCCTGGCCTTCCAATTTGCATAGAGAGGGCGGCATAAGTAAACGGTAGAGAGAAAGTAAAGGCAATGAAAATCGGCCTTGGCAGGCGGTCGTTTCAACGGTTTTACCGCGTTTTGCCGATGGAGGCTTTCATCTGCAGTTAGGATGAAAAAACCATGTGTACAATTAGTGACCTCAGGTAGAGGTTTTTCAGCCGACCACCCCCGAGAACAAGAGACCGGCAAACAAGGGTGCTCCGCTGCTCACAAAAGGCGTGCCATCAACCATGAGAGGGGATTGTGGGTCGCGCACAAAGCTACACAATAGGATATGTGAAGGGGACCGAGAAAGAGAGATATCCCTTTTTCCAGTTGATTCCTTTTTTCCGGATACGGGCTGCGAGAAAGTGCGGAAGGCGAGAGTGTCAAGGGCCCTCGATCATTCCTATAGAAATCTGCGCCCTCGAGCGCCGTCACGGAGCCATGCACTGCCGTAAAACAAGCGCCAACCTTAGGGTTCTGTAAGACTGAATGGATGGCATGTCTACAGTAACTGGCCATGAACATAAGGCATCATCTGAAGGAAACATTCTTCAACAGATGCGTGAAACTTTCAAGTTTCAGGCTATTTTGGTGAGTCATTTAGAAATACTAAGAGCTAAACGTTATGAAGAAGATGATATTCAGGTTTTACGTTTTCAGAATTGCGGTATCTTTGATGAGCAAGCTGCTATGTGATAAACGCGAGCTTCTGTGGACATATAAATATTCGGAAACACTATTGTCTTTATGCTTTGCACACTACGCACTGTTGCTTACCCAACAGTATCGTTAAACCTTTTACGAAGTTAAGTTAACTCAGAAGTTCAAAACACAAAACATAATGGATATGGTTTAGACGGTCTTCTCTCTGGCAAATTCTACCAGGTTGCTCAATGTTTATACTGGGATCAACAAGTCTCAAGACTGTCTGAAGATATGATGCTCATGTGTCGGACTAATTAGAGCTGGACTATAAAACATTGTTTGATTACCCGATCTGCGTAATGGTAAGTAATGACCCCTGACAACGTATACAGGTATTCTTGTTACATACTACGTTGCTGCAAAGAGGAGAGATTCATTGAGCTTCGCAAAATGCGCTCGGCTTTTACTACTTACAGGTTCCAGTCAAGCTGCAAAGTAGTCGAAAAGCCCTTTGGCGCAATTGAAGAACACGCCTGTCTGGCGCAGCCCCGGGACTATGTATAATAGACTTCACAGTGAAGAAGGTAAAATGTGTGATGAAGAGATAATAATAGTGATTGGACATAGGGATTATTTAGAAAGAAAAAGAGAGAAAAACTAAGGACCGGTACAAATAATCAGACCCGAGAGAGACAACAAGCCGTTTCAGGCTTTGTTTTCACGGTGTGTTAAACTGACCAGCGCCCTGTTTACTTTGAAGAGCATAAACGGTCTATCAACAGAGAAAAAATCTGTAGTACGAGACGCTGTTGTCAAGATGTGGCTATCGAATGACTCTAGACTTGTGCAGGATTTAGAATTCCGGAACCGGTCGGATCCAGCCGCCAGCTTCTAGCGCGCGCCAAAGGCGATCAGTTTGTGAATAGAGTCGGCTCGTAGTCAACAGGCGTTTTTTGACAATGGGCATCCACAGACGGATGGGAACAAGAAGGTTGAGCCGAATGTTCAGCAGAATTCTTGGTCGACCCCAAAGTCGAAGCGACAAATACGAACAGCAGCGCAAACAAGCTTGTCGCCCTGTGGCCAGGTTCCGAAAAAGCTTCTTCGCGTTGCTTTTTTGAGCCCAAGGAATACCTGGACAATGGTCACCGACTGGGCTGCATGGTCTTGTAGAGAAGGGTATCAATCAGGGACGTGGCTAGACAAAACTCCTAGAGTGAGATGGTATGAGCGGAGAACCAAAAGAAGCTTTCCGCAGGTGTTTAGGAAAAATGAGCGGGTGTATATATTCGAAACTGGAGAACAATGACCACATGAGAAGACTACATAATTCAGCGATTTTTTAGTTACATTTCAAAAGTTATTCAGGAAAGTTCTTCTGACTAAAACTATCCGGAACTAAATTATGTCTCTCGTTGTGGTAATAGGCAACAGGTTGACAGAGAAAGCTTTACAGATTTACAGAGGTAGAAATCAATTTGAGGACACAGTGAAAAGAACAAGATAAAAGCAAAAAGTTGACAAAAATGTGCAAAGAAGTGACAGAATAAACTAAAGTGTAAGTTGGTTATCCTAAAAAATAGAAAGTTCTTTTATTGCGAAGTGTTGACCGGATACAATATGCAGAAAATGGAAACTAACACAGTCAGTTCTGCTATCACTTTCGAGGTCAAGGGCTTGCTGAAAATCATAGCCAGGTCACTTGGGAGTATTTCGACGGTCAATTGGTGGTAATATCAAGGCAAACACAGCTAACCAAACAATTCCAGCCGCGAACACTGATAATCGTGAGGAAATTATAAAACTTTGCTAGAGGATAAGCGGAAATATAACTGGAAAGAAAGGGGCGTAGGAGATTTTAGTTGTAAAATGCAGATGAGTGTCGGAATCAGAGCGCCGAAGAGGTGCTTCGCTGACGCTGAATAGCCGCGCTCGGATCACACCTCGACTTCAAATGTAAATCACTCCCTCGGACAGTAGCAGTGGCAAAAGCAGGCTTTACCAAGGAAAAATATCCGGGAAACGGACCACATGATAAAAAGGTGAAGCACTCGAACTACATGGTCAAGCAACACATCTTGTCACTGCTCGTTCCAATTAAGGAAGAGAGTCTTGAGAAGTAACAATACACAATGGACAAACTCCGCCGAAGGAATCAGCTAATCCACCCTGAAATCCGACCCGCGCACACTGAGAAAACAGGGCTGTATAGCAGGAAAACAGAGCAACAAGCAGCAGCAGGCTCGCGTGCTCTTTTCGGAGACCGTCCCAATTGGAATAAGTAATTCAAGAGGGTCCTTCAAAAAGTTACATAGGACGAGCCGCTGCCCGGGATTAATGCTAAGTAGCCCGGATGGCTGAGGATTATTCCAGCTGGAGAAAGAAGAAGAGGGGGAGGGGTAATTATAAGAAAGAGAGTGAGGTAAGGGGACCTGGCTTGCCGAGGAGGAGGCATCCAGTACGCGCGGTCATTTACAGACGGATCAACGAAAGCCGGCTGGTGCCAGTTGCGTGAGCGTGTCTGTTTGTTTAGATACCTACAGGCCACATATCCGCGATTGCACGGGCCTAATGACCGACCTCCGACTGGTCACATCTAACAGTTCTTGTGACCCCTGCGACACGACTGAAGAATCTAATGATACTGGTTAGCTGTCCTCTCAAATTACATTGAGACAAAAAGTTAAAATCACTGGATTAGTGAGGAGAAAGAAGACTCAAAACCAGTAGTTTTCAAAGGTGATACACACACTCTTTATCAGGTTGACCCGTAAGTTTTGCCCTTTCAGCCCATACATAACTTTTGACCCAATTGAGCTGGAGAACTGTTTCAAAAAAGAAAAAAAAGGCAAAATTAGATGTAACTCCCAAAATTAGAGCTGCAATAGATTGGAAACACCTTAGAATTGTCTAATAAGAGCAGAGAGCACAAAATAAATATAAAAAATATGCATAATCGAGAAAGTTTGTTCTGAGAAATCGAGCCCGACTGAGAACACAGCTTATCAAGGACTACAAAACTGCTTACAGAGATCGCCCGGCATATGCGCCTCCCGAGAGTTGAATAGCGTTTTTACGTTTTAAACTCCCCCTTTTTGACTGGTGCTTAAAATCTTTGACTTATGATCTCTGATCTGATCTCTATACACGGCTAAATAGAGCCAGTTTTGCCCGTTCTTTTTTTTGAACAGCTCTCCAGCTCAATTATGTTGAAAGTTATGGGTTAGCCTGATACACAGTCTAAATCTCTGAATAGTAAGGTGAAGTGGAGAAGAAGGAAAGCTTGAAGCACTTATAGTATTTACCGAAGAGACACATATAATGGCCAGCTCAATTACCTTTCACGCTCAGCCTGCTTAGCTTTTACCCACTGACCTTGGCAGTAGAGAAGAATGAGATGTTAATCATTTTTTGAGAGATCATAGAACCGCGCTTCCACGTTTCGCAGAGAAACAGTCAGAATACGAAGAAGTTTATGCAAAACGTGGCTACCATGAGGCGTAAATCATAGTCGGGAAGAATACACTAACTGCCATGATGTCGTAGCTATGATCACTGGAAACAAGAAACTGTTTAATGCTTCAAATGCAAATTCAGCGGAATTGAAAAATAACAAGAGAATAGGCCAAGTTCCCCAGTGAATGCATCCAAAATACCGATAGAGTTAAAAGGCTTATTTTCGTCAGTCCACTGTACAGCACTGTCCGAAAGTTTTTATTGCGTATATTCAGCGCCATTTTCGACCACCACTCAGCGCATCTGTCACATGAATCATACTCACGAGACCTTCAGTAGTACAAACCAGAAAGCCTTATTACTATGAGATTTCTGTGCTGAAGTACTGTTCTTCTCTGATTGAACTGGATAATATAATCTTCACCAGCCGTATTTGACTTAGATTTTTGCCACACTGTCAGTTATGAAGTTAAACTCCCTGGTGAGTATTATCTCTCTGCTGTGTTCATCCTCATTTTGGAATTACTGAAGGGCCTGCAGTCGGAACTCTATATTTTGAAGCTAAACAAGATAAAATAGAGCACCTCACTTTAAAAGCTATACTAAAAGCACCCAGACTAAATTCGTCTTCAGTCAATCATTATATGAGACTAATACGCGAAAAAGTGTTCAATGATTAGTGAACGGCGTGTTGATCTTGTGAAAAGTGATTTGTTATCTGACTTAACCCCCGAGATTCGTGATGTCCATGCGGTTTTAGAATTTTGGCTAGCCAGCATGGCTAAATCAAAATCGTGCTGAACCAGTTTCTGACTCATAGTCACTCAAACTACTACATAGTATAAACCGGGAAGCTCCTTTCACTACGAGACTTCCTTTCTCTGACGTCCAGTTGTCATCTGATCTAATATGCAATACTCGTAGTGTAGTTTTTTAATATTGTCTCATCCCATGAGAGAAAAGTATCTAATATTGGTAATGCAGAGGCTTCAGATCACCAGTTCAGCTGCGATGTTGTCTGGAATCCTCTCGCTGCTCTTTTTGCTCCTGGTAGGACATGCAACTTTATAATCAAACAAGTTTTAAGGTGCACGCTCAAAAACCTTCTGTGATTAACGTAGGCCTCCTGTTTGCTGCTAACGACACAGACAATCTGTTAACAGCTGCTTTTGAGAACAGTGCAGCGGCTGTTCTGATTGCGAGGGACAGAATAGTTAAAGAACAAATTCTTCCTGGTATAACTTTCAAGTATATTTTGCTAGTAACAGTAACAAAAAGTATCATAGTTTTATTTCAAAATACTCCAACTGCGATGAAATGTTAGCTGCCGATTCTGCCCTTGATATAATGAAGGATGGCTCTGCTGATGTTATGATCGGACCCGTATGCAGCAATCGTAACGATTAGTTGTTTTTCTGTAATGAGGCACATTTTTAGCTGCGATGGTAGCAGGAATACTTGGATATTACTACGACTTCCCTGTTATCACATATGGTATGTCAACTGACGCTGCCATGACAGATCTGGAACGATTTCCAACTACGATTGTGATGTCTACTAATACCAAGGGGTGGGTATTTTGCAGTAAAATAATAAGATAGCAGTTTGCCGTAAGGCTACAGGTTAAGCAAAGTTTTAGGAGAAGCTAGACTGAAAAATAAAACGTTGGGACTCATCTTGATTTCACTGGCTTTTACATAATCATACAGTGCCTTCTTAAGCTGTTACAAACAGAATATGCAACATTTTCAGTCTTGGACTGGCTCTAGTTGCTCTATTGAATGAATATCAATGGTATCAATTTGCCTTCATATACTCTACTGCCTATGAAACTGGAAAATGTGACACAATGAGAACAGACCTCCAGGTATTCTCAAGTTTTCCCCCCCTCTGTGCTTCAAACTAACCTTCCCCCAATGTGTAGTCTGTCCTGAAAGACGACCGCACCCCTGTCGAGCTTGTCGGCTCCTGGTCCCTGTCAGCCTCCCCTCATCGACTCCACTGTCAAACGCGCTCTAGAAGACATCAGAATGCTGTCACGAAGTAAGTCTCGGTTTTTTTAGATTGTCGTAGATACGGATCCGTCGCCTGTCACTATGATGTATCAAAAACTAATAACGGATGTATCTGATGAAGGATTTGCGCTGGTTCTTAATGACTTACGGAGTCAGGCGCGTGGTGAGCATAAGTAAAAGCAGCACACTCTACAACCCATGTCTGACACAATTCGTTGCAGTCGTGTTAATTCCGAACCTTAGATACCTTTTCTTGTTGCTAAAACTTGTATAATTCCGATTTTAGTCGTTGTAATATGTCTCTCTGACAATAATGGTCTCAAGCGGAGATTTATGCTGGCTGCAAAAGATGCTGGTTTCGTAACAGACGACTACGTTTTTATCTTCTCCGATATTAAGTCCCAGGGATTCAGTAAGCCGAGTTTCTATCCTCGGTAGATAAAAATTCACAGCTCAGCCAACCAAGACTGGGAACAAGTATGTCTGGAAAGCTGACGGCGAAACTTGGGCTGATGGACGTGACGTAGAAGCTCAACAAGCCTTTCAAAACGCTTTTTCACTGAATGATGTACCAATATAAATAACTAATTATACTAAAAACTGTTTAAGAACATGGGAGTTGGAGCTTCTTCTTCGGAATGGACTTCGTTCTCATCTGAAGTGGTTCGTCGAATGAATGAGACCCCTTTTAATTGTGGAACTGGATGCCGAGATCCGAGCTATACTGGGGGTATGAATAACTTAAGATAGGACTAAGTTGAAGAATAGCAGCTATCTACAGTGGTCAACTGCATGATTCTTTGATGGTGTATGCGTATGCTTTGAACAACACCCTTGACCGGAATGCCAGCTACTACAAAGTTGGAACAGAGATATTGAGGAATGCTGGAATGGATTTTGAAGGTAGGCGACCCACGGTTAATATCGTGCCAATTTCTTTAATGAGAGTGAGAACTTGTAATTTCGCTGACAAGATACGTGAACGAACCCCTAAAATAGCTGTAAATTAACCACCAGAACCTCTATTGCAATTCTCATCCATCTCACTCTCTTTTTGTTCAAATTACTGTACCTGTCCGGTTTCCAATACTGTGTTGGAGAGAATATCAGTTGCACGGCAGTACGGGTGACATCCGGTTCCCGAAAAGATGCTGGAGTGACATCCTGGCTTTCTATACGGTACGGGAGATTCTTTTCACCCAGAAGTATTATCATAGCATAGAAACATGCTTATGACACGAGACTGCAGTTAAATAATACGTGGTTTTCAGGAATCGGTGGAAGGGTCGCTGTTGGAGAAGGAGGTATCCGCATGCCGACGTTCTTCTTCTCTACCCTGAACGAGAGCCTCCTTCCTGAAACGTACGGAAAGATCATGATCAACAACAGTTTTGCGGTAAATTTATTGAGTCATTCAAACAATACGGTTGCAGAATTTTTCGCGTCTCTACACAGACGACGGTGTCCTATTTTCGAACTATGACTGCAAGTGTAAGCCTCCCGACGTCCCAAAATGCGGCTTCACAGGGAACAAGGTTCGCCCAAAGTCTAGACATTAAAAGCACTTTCTATTCTCAGTGTCCTCCTGACTTCATCGCAACATATCTTCTCTGGATTATTGTAGCAGCAGCCGTAATCGTGTTTTTTATTGCTATCGCATTAGTGGGAGCTTATATGACAGTGGCCTCGCGGAGAAGAGCCCTGGCGGAGCAGAACAAATTATGGCAAATCCCTTATAGTTTATTATCTGACACGTCGAAGAAGGTGGCGATTATATGGGGAAGCAATAACAAATGTTCGATTCAGGGCAAATTTGAGCAGAGTATCAGATCCATGAACAGTGATAAAACAAGATCAAGCGTTGCTACAAGAACAACGCACGAGTCCAAAATTGAGACGCGAAGGTTCAAGTTCTACACTCTTTTGGTAAACAGGAATTTGTGATTCCAAATATAGGTTTTAGGGAGACAAAATAGCCTGTTTGAAGCATGCTCAACGCATTCGGCTGGACGATGAGGAGTGTGCCCTGCTTAGAAAGGTTCCTTTTGTCTCCTAAAAGTTTCATAATCGATCTCAAATCGAATCGCAATAGTAATAACTCATCCGTACCGATTCGGTTTTTCTTAAAGCCCTGGAGTGATTTCTTGAAACGCCAAGACTCAGAGAAGTCGACTGAAAAAAAACAGTAAAACTAATGAGACAGCGATAGCTTTTGTATTGAAAACTCATTTTTCAGACTAGAGCCCTGGACAATGATAACATTAACCGCTTTCTCGGACTCTGCTTGGACGGTCCAGAACTTATGTCAGCATGGAAATACTGTGGCAGAGGAAGCCTGCAAGACGTAGTACACAAGAGTGACTCAACCATGGACTACTTTTTCATCTATTGCCTCCTAAAAGATATAATCAGTGTACGTCTTCTTATAGTGAATACATTTGTTTGTTTGTTTTCAAGGGACTACAATTCCTCCACGGATCATTTGTTGGCTTCCATGGCAATCTGACATCGGAGACATGTTTGGTCGATGACCGCTTTCAGGTCAAGCTGGCCTACTTTGGCCTCAAGGAAATCAGACAGTTTGATACGCCAACGAATGAAGGTTAGGGGCATGGTAATCAGTAAAACTTTGATTGCAGAGCTTCTCTGGACCGCTCCCGAAGTTTTGCGGGGTGCCAGAGAGGGGTCCACAGCTGCCGACATATATAGTTTCGCCATCATTTGCTCAGAGCTTGTCACGAAGAAGTCAGCCTGGGATATTAATAACCGGAAGGAACCTGCAGAGAGTAGGAATTCCAATTAGAACAGAGAAGTCGTTCGTATTACAGCAATTATCTACTGGCTGAAAAGATCGAGGAATCCCCCGCCAAGACCAGAACTTCATATACACGATTCATTGGAGATCAATACCGGATTAGTAGGTCACCAGCTCAAAAAGATAAAAATTCACAAATTCAGTTGGAATTGATCAAGGACTGCTGGGATGAAGATGAGAACAGACGACCGACAGTCAGCCAAATCCGTCAACTTTTGAAGGGAATGAACGGGGGAAGGTAAGAACAAAGTTAATCACAAACATCGATGGTGATTCGCACCTTTGGCATGTAAACTTCTTCGATTTCTGTGTTGTCAGGCGACAGCAGCTCAAAATCGCCTCCCAGATCGTCGCGGCTACTATGATAGTCAGCCTCAGAATCTGTTAGCTCTCCTTTAGCTCTTGTACACATGTAGGAGCAGAATAGGATGCTTCCGAAGAAGAGGATCCCTGAAATGATTACTCCTAACCTATTTCAAACTACTCAGGTCTCAATATGTCTGACGTGTTTTTCGGAAATTTGGTCACAGTAGTGATGGTACTGTAAGACAATTTCACGCATTAGACCGATAGTATGTGAACCGACTAATCAGCGTGGTCACAGTATCAAGTTTGTATAAAATATCAGGAAACTGGTTGGCAGAATGGAAGAGACATAAAAAAAGGGAAAAAAGATGCCAGTGAGATGAAACTTCCCTCAGGCTCTAAGTTTTGTATTATTAAACCTTACCAAATCCAAAGCTCCAAAGCCAGGTGTAAACATCTGTGACCGGATCAGTAATTATTGCTGGTGGTGCATCAGAAGTGGTCGTGCAGAACATCCCAGTATAGTTGCTATGGCAGTGACAGAAGATGTCCTGGCTTGTTAGATGGCGAGCACAGACACCGTTCCCGTTGCAGAACGATAGAGACTGACACTCTGCGAGCTCTACTGGCTCAAACAGTGGCATTCCTGTCTTTCTGAAAAGATCGTGTTCACTCAAAATATGAAAATTTTTTAGAACTGATAATCTCATGGACCACGTCTTTAACATTATGGAAACGTATGCAGTCTCTTTGGAAGAAGAGGTAGCTGCCAGAATGCAAGAACTGATCGAAGAGAAGAAGAAGAGTGATGTTTTGCTTTATCGAATGCTACCAAGGTGGATTCTCAATCTTTTAAAGTAAGCCCAGTTTTAGATCAGTTGCTGACAAGCTAAAACTAGGGCAGTCTGTGTCCCCCGAAGCTTTTGACAGTGTCACTGTATTCTTCTCGGACGTAGTATCTTTCACCACCCTCGCGGCTAAATGTAGTCCTCTACAAGTAAGAATAACTTAACATCTTAAGCAACACAGTTCAGGTTGTGAATCTTCTAAACGATCTCTACAGTATTTTCGACGGAATCATCAACGAGCACGACGTCTATAAAGTAGGGGACTGGAATGGAGAGCACTTGTTCGAGTGAAGCTATGTCCTTCTCTCTAATTGAGACCACGTCCCCTTTTGAAAAAAGACAAAACCCTTAATGATATTCTTCCGTTCGGTTTCTCAGAAGACATTTCATGGCAGATACTTAAAATTTGAAAGCTTCAGGTCGAAACAATTGGAGATGGCTATCTTTGTGTGTCTGGACTGCCCAAAAGAAATGGAACGGACCACGCTCGTCAAATCGCCTCAATGTCACTCGCCTTTATGAAATCTCTCATAGATTTCCGTATTCCTCACCTTCCGGCCGAACGCGTCAACATCCGTGTGGGAATGCATACGGGTTCAGTAGTGGCAGGAGTAGTCGGACTAACAATGCCGAGATTCTGTCTCTTTGGTGACACTGTGAACACTGCTTCCCGGATGGAAAGTAACGGGAAACGTAAGGAGACTTACTTTTGGAAAACCGTTTTCTATTTCAGCTGGAATGATCCATTTGTCGACAGAGGCCAACCGAATGCTAACAAAAGTTATTGGAGGATTTGTGACTGAGCCTAGAGGAGAGGTTATAATCAAGGTACCTTGGGAGATTTTGCCCCATTTTTCAGTCTGCCTATGTCTGCATTTTCAGCCTCTTCCTTTGTTGTCATGTCATTTGGCGACCTTGTATAGTCGACCAGCCATGTTAGTATTCTTTCCACCTAGCTCATTCCGCTTTGTACGAGTGATTAGTTTAACCTGTCTCTTTCAGCCTGTTCTCAGGCCACCTGCATTTTCTGTCTACGACCAAACACTTGTCTTCCTGTCAACGTTGCCACGCCTTATCCTGCCTCTGTCACACTATTGTTAGAAGTGACGCAACAAAAACAAAGTTAGCCTAATGATTTGAACTCTCAAAGTTGATAGTCCATTATATCACTTGACTTCGCACATTACAACGTGCAAAAGAGGGAACAATACTTAAAAATGTACATATTTCAGGGCAAGGGAGTGATGGAAACGTTCTGGCTCCTTGGCTGTTCAGACGATTCGAAGCTGGTTATAGAGAAGAAA
The DNA here is from genome assembly GCA_037178855.1 of Oscheius sp. JU75. Taxonomy (NCBI): domain Eukaryota; kingdom Metazoa; phylum Nematoda; class Chromadorea; order Rhabditida; family Rhabditidae; genus Oscheius; species Oscheius sp. JU75. Next base: position 8,627,663 of record JASJZC010000007.1, read on the forward strand.
GACATTCCACAGAGCCCCCCTCCTCAGCCAAGAAGTGTCAGCCCGGCACCGTCCAACGTCTTTTCTGATCGGCAACGTTCTGCTCAAGGGCTCTATGCAGCATTTCGGGGACAATCTTCTCCTTTTTCATCAGCTGGTAGCCGCAGGGAATAAACATGTTTCTCGTCTTTCCCTTTTATGTACCCAAGCTCTGCAATGTCTCTGGGCAGGGCAGTAAACACGCTAATCGGCTGTCAACAGGTCTGTCGCATAATGTGCTCGACTCGCCTCACTCTTTTGCAACCGTGATAGCGCTTCTGGCCCCCCGATTGTGTGTTTTTGCCCCTAGTTGGTCTTTTGTTTATGGCCTCAGTAGTGACCGCGGGACCAGCAATCAAGCTCCAATCTAAGTCGTTTAGAGACTCAGTCTCAGCTCATATTTCTTCTGGCTTGCCGACTGCTGTAAACAGTCGTCGCCTTTTTTAATGCGTCCTGATCATGTTCTAACAATCACAAGGTTCATGAAAATGTTTTCTCTAGTGCCACGTCGAGGGGGCCAAGACACATAAATAGGGGCATTCCTGCTTATCAATCGCACGCGTCTCAACTTTCACGTACCTTTCTACCTTTTTCTATCAGTTAGAAATAGTCGAAATTTGGGGCTAGACCCAAAAGTTGTAATCAGTTTTTTATACCACAGCTCTAAATAGGTCCCGTTCCTTTCCAAACGATCATAATTTGAACTGTTCAGTCACAGATTTGTAATTCAGTGCGCATAATTTGACCGTCGGACCGCAATGTTACCTTTTTGTGGAAGTTTGAACTGTTGAGTTTTGGCTCACAACCTATTTTCAACCACTTTGCTCATGTACAATTCTATGTTGACATTTTTCAAGGCTTATGGAGCACGCACGACTGAACAACGGCGCTCAGTTGCCCCTTCTTGGCCTGGGAACGTGGCAGGTTGGGCAAAACACACACTTATTGGTCTGTTTATCCCTTTTTCTTTAGGTCAAAGATGAGAGTGAATTGGCCGTTTCGCTGAGAACTGCTTTGGATAACGGCTACAGGCTCATTGGTAAATGATGAGAATTACAAATTTGAGACGAAGTGATTCAGATACTGCCTATCTTTACCAAAACGAGGCCTTCATCGGAAATGTCTTGAAAGAGTATTTCGATGCTGGAAAACTGAAGCGGGAGGACCTCTTCATCACCACTAAGGTTTGCTTTGAAATTTATGACAAACGGCATTCTCTGGAAATGTTCTTGGTTGGCACTTACAGCCTGTCCGTTCTTTATCCAATTGACAGTGATTGTCTTCCGCACCCTATCCTAGTCATTCTAAAGCGATCTCTCACTATTCGAGCGAAGTCATCAAGTAAACCGTCCTGCTGTCGCCACTCTACGCTGCAGATAAAGTTGAAATAGAACACTGTTTCAGCTTTCTTTTACTGCCCATGCTCCCGAAGATGTTGCCGCTTCTGTAGAACAACAGCTCAAGGCTCTTCAGTTGGACTACATTGACCTGTACCTGATTCACTGCCCCTTCCCATTCAAAGCAAGTTTTGAAGTTAATTAAATTGAACTGTGCTTTGCAGCACCAAGAAGGAAGCCTTATTCCCCTAATGGAAGACGGACACCCTGTTCCTGCTGACATTTCCCTGGTCGACACTTGGCATGCCTTGGAGAAGCTGCATGAGGCGGGGAAGTTAAAGGTGATATACTGGCAGACATGCAATTTCCGTTGTAGGCTCTCGGATTGTCCAATTTCTCAGCCAAACAGATTAGACAGATCTATGATGCGGCTACTGTAAAGCCGGCAAATCTACAGGTTTGTTCTTAATATTTTTTCTTATGCTCCCACAATTTTAGGTCGAACTGCATGTTTACTTTCCCCAGAAGGAACTGAGAGAGCTGTGCAAAGAGCTGAACATCGTAATCACCGCTTACGCTCCTCTTGGCTCTCCTGGAAGGAAGGCTGCTCGACCTGACGGAGTCTGGCCAGAAGGTGATCCCATGGCCGATTCCCTCGTTCAGGAAATTGCTCACAGACATGGAAAAACCCCTGCCCAGGTTAAAATCAAGTTTTCGCCCAAGAACATAATTATCTAGGTTCTGCTCCGCCACCTGACGCAACATGGCATCTCAGCCATTCCGAAGAGTGTCCATACTGACAGGTGCGTGAACAGAGAGAACAGCTCCTGTGGCAATTAATGACGCGTGAAATTGTCTGCGCGTGCGAGCGTCTGTTAGCTCTAAGACTATAATTAGGAGCTAACTTTCACGTTTCAGAGTCATTGAGAACATCTCAATCTTCGACTTTAAGTTAAGTGTCGGTGAAATGGAGCAGCTTGATAACATCGACACCCGAATCAGACTTTTTGTCTTCGACTTGTAAGCATATCTGAAACTTTCCTAAATATTTGATTTACAGCGCCAGAAACCATCCAAACTACCCCAAGGAAGATATCAGTGCTGAGACTCACGGCTCCGGATTGAAGATTCACTAGATACAAAGTACATCATGTATTTGTGAAGAAAGTAGATATAGACCAAAATAAACATGTTCTATCATAATTTTGGTCTGCCTTAGTTAGATAGTTGTTGAGCCATCTCACTGCTACTAAATTTAGACAGTGTCTGTTCACGGTCTGCCTGCAAGATAGTACCAAGTGGCATGTCCGGAACTAAAATCACTATGTTACTGCTGCAGGAAACAAGCACACTAGGGTTTGCAAGCTATTGATCTTGGTACGAGAGCGTTACTACTGACAGTTTTTCAAACATCAATAATTGTTCTGTGTTTTACAAAACTGATGCACGTAATTCTACAACCCCGACTCATTAGTATAAGAAGTAAAAGTTTCCTGTTATCCTCCATAAATCACCGGCGATTATGCGTCTGTTGCATATACAAAGGCGCCGAAGAGATGTCCAGAACTGATCAGGTTATCGTCCGTACATCCCACAAGGTCTTCATACGGTCTTACGTGACGTGAAAGATGAGGTCTGAACTTTGTTTCTCTTGAAAAATGCCTTCGATCGGGTCCAAGAGTGTGATCATGAGAATTAGCCCAAGGTTGCCATTGTTCTCTATTATTCGGAGGCTTCACAGTGAGCGACAAGCTATTGTTCATTCCAATAGGGCTCGCTCTCTGTTAATCCGTTGGCTATTTGCCGCATATACGGATACGGTATATCTATCTCCCTCTCGCCGAAAGACAATATTTGGATCGAATTGACAGCTGGCTCATTGCGCTGGTCACTTCTGTAAACTCATGGACCCCACACAGCTACTTCCCCTTTCCTGTTTTGAACTGAATGTTACTTCCTCCAGATCTCAAAGACTTTGCCGCCGTTGTCCTTGGCGGTACATAAAATGATAATCTGCTAGGGAGAGGGGCTGCCAGTTACGCAAGTCCGGCAGCCGCTGCACCGTAAGGGAGCACATTGCTAATTGTGACAAAACGTTCTGGAGAGGACTCCAACTCTTCTCAAGGTCCCGACTCGCGTTCTTTTTAGGGTTATTTGATAGCACAATGGTATGGGGTAGAGTGGGTCTGATTCCGTTCCCCGAGATTGATGGATGACCGTCCCCTGAGGAGAGGTCCTCGAATACACGAAGACAAGTCGTTTGTCCGCGAATGCTCTCCCCCTCAAAAAAGAAGGATATGAATTCTTTCTTCTCTTTTCCCATAGAGCAATTATGTCTCCTTTACACAAACTCTTAGAGCAGATACTATCTCAACCATCCCAACTTCTCAGCCATTATGCAGACGTATAATGTTGTGAATGCTATTAGTCGGCTGACTTTGACTTTCAGGTACCGAAAAAACTATTTGGGTAGTGCTAATTACCACGAGTCACCCGAAAAGGGATTTGTTTACTGCTAATAATAAACAGAGGAGAGGAAAATGCCTGGGAAACATGGCCGCAGGTTACGGTCAATTACCGCTCAGGTCCACTCATTCACAAAGTATTCCCATAGCCCAGAAGTTCATATTCGATTAGTTGCATCTCGCGGCTGGTACTGAATGACAACATTGTCACTGTCACTCTGCAAGATGGTTTATGACCTGTCTGCGACATCAACGAGTCTCGATACCGTAGCGCGTGCTCCTCCTCTTCCCTTAGAGATCAGGACATTCTCCCGCGCCGATCTTCCTAATCCTCCCTTGCCAAAAGCACTTTCTCTCCAATACACCCTTGTTGAAAGTTTTCTCTTGATTGGGAGTGGCCACAAAAGCTCCTATTGCAAGTCATTACCCAGTCAGTCTGACTGACATGTCCGACAAAATACTCCGCCTTCCGCATCAAACTTTGTCTCCATAGCTTCCAAAACGTATCTCTCCCGTACCATATAGTTTTTTCCGGATTTCGATCTATATTTCTCTCATTGTCATTTCAAAATTAGCTATTCGTAACAAATGTGATTGCTCGAGCTTAGACTCTGGAAATTTTGAGGAAGCAATCAGTTTAACTCGACCGTCAGTGGTGGCGGCGGTTATGATTGATGCTTCTTCTCTCGTGACGGAGGAGCCTACGGGCTCGCTCGCGCTCGTGTGGCGCAATATTTGCCGCGTTCCGCAATCGGTAATGGATGAGTTATTGTGTTGCCAAATCGGCAGAGTAATTACTGGAAATGATTCCAGTGGCTGCTCACTTACTCCGATTTGGCTTTCCCTTGTCCGCCCGATAGTCCTGTTATATAACGGAAATTGAGGCCATTGCTCAGCCACAGAAATTCATTGCCTAATTCTTTTCCTCTTCTCGTCTACAAGCTTAGATGAGTCTCTTTGCTGCCTTCTGGCCCGAACGAGAGGGGTCACCCTGTGGCGACACATGTCCTGCAACTGTCGTTGATTTACGACCCATCTAACTCTCTCTGTACTGGCCACCGGCCAAATTTATCACTTTTCTTCTGGTCTTTTTCGTGCATGGGGGAGGTCTATGGACTCGAGTTCATGAATTGTGCAAGCAAGTAGGAGGGCGCCTGTGCTCTCCGGAGCAAACAGCGCTACCGTAGCCGGGCCGTCTCCCATGGGGACTAGATAGAATCAGCTCTCTCCCAGATCTGCGGCTCTAATCTCCAGCACGGCTCACTCTCTCTCTTCTTTTCCACTAATTTTGGACTCTTGCGATTCGGGAAAAGTCGCAACATTTTAGCACAGATAAGAGCAGGGTTATTCCATCGTTTTTGCGCGGGTTTTTGTAGAAATGATAAGGGCTGGGATGACCTGGCTTTCGGGTGTTATTAAGGAAGAAGAACATGCACTTTACTCTTTTTGATCAGGCGGTGATCACTTATTGGTGCAGTCGTTTATATAGTAATATGACCTGGCCAGCCGCGCATTGCATAAGGCCAAGACGACCTCTGCTGGCCAACTGTTCTCAATATCCTAGACACAGTGTTTCCTCTTGTCCCCACCAGATTTTAAACTGTTCAAAGCGGTCTGTTCACAGCTGTTGCCATCTTTGGCGCCTCTGTCTTTCTCTATCCCTTGCTGACACCTGCTGGCAGTCATCCCTCTAGGTCAGGCCACCCTGTTCTTGTGCCAGCTGTCTCCTCTTGTTCCATCTTGTTTGGCAACCAGTCAAAGTTTTGACCAGTTAGTGAGTCAGATGGCAAAACCTGGAGACGGAGTTGACGATTAGCTAGTGATGCGCGTCTCCATCTGCCACTCTCTTTGTTTGTGCCGTTATGCTAATTCCGGAGGCGGCGCCTTAAAAGTGACGGTAACTCGATCTGGCAGATAGTTTATATTCGACTCGCGCTTGAGTACCGGTTACGTCGGGGACGCCCTCCTTCCTCGCTCCTCCCTCACACAAAACTCTTGATAACCTATATTATAGTCTCTATTCTTCTCCTGATCCCTACTACCATTATAAAGGGGTTTTATCACCTAGTTGCGTAACTGTCGTTCCGGTTTCCTCTCACTTCCACAGTCCATAAACAAATACTTAACCTCACATCCTTGTCCGCAGCGCCTGGGTCATAAATTCAAGCCCGAACGTCATGCCGTAACAGTTTTGACGATCTAATCGTCAACCTTACACCTACCAGAAGGAAGGGCACAGATAAAAACGCTGGAATTTAGATGGTCACGCACACAATACAAACGTTTTTGCCCCTGGAATGGATTCTTGAACTCTACTTGCAATTCCTTTCCTTCAGTCTATCTTCTCTCAAAGCCAGATATGCTAATTTGTCGGCAGTATCTATCAAAGCGCACCGGGCGCACCTAATCCCTTAATGAGATGATCTGCGTATACGTTTCGCCAACAGTGCGGGAAACCACCTGTTTTCTTGTAACTTTGGATCAAAACACTAAAGTTTTTATCAAAAAGAGCCATTTTTCTCATACACACTACTTTGGATCTATTATTAATGATTCTTCCATTGTATTCCTCAGGAGGATGGTTTCAAACTCTCCCACTTTTCCGAAACTTTCAAGGTTTAGTCAAGCCCACGTTTAAGGCAAAAGCTAAATTTGGAACTTTAAAGCATACTGTTAACCATAAATATATACTTGAAGGCTTACTTTTGCTTTGAATGAACGTACTGTATCAATTTCTAGTTGCCTTTTTTCAAAGCAGTCCAAACATCTAGTCATTTTTCAACGAAATCTGGCTGATTCAGTCTATTCTGATATCTCAGCCCGAGATAGCAGCTTCCAGAACATTACTGTATCCGATTCCAAAGACTTCCGCCACTTAAATTGATACTGTTAATCTCTCTACCCTATTATTGGCCCCCGATAGACCCGACTGGGATCCGGGTAGACGTCAAACATAGCAGGACATAAATCCTTTACATGTAGGTACGTGTCCACCTGCCGATCTGCGCGGTGTAGCTCGTTAATCATTATGAATTCTCTCCCGATTACAAATCGTAGTCGTCGGCCGACTTTGATTCATACCTTTTCCGTAAGCAATTTGCGCTCCCGAATTCGATCGATGTGAGCCCCGCAATGAGAGGGTAGAAAAAGACGGAGAGATAAGTTTTTTCGTAGCCTCTTCAATGTTGCGAACGGGGGTATTATCAGGGGAGAGAAGGGTTAGTTCTGCTGCCGACTACAGCCCAACCAAAAATGGGAGCTCCGTTCTCTTAGCTATTCAATTACTGACCAGTTCTCTCTACACCCAAGCTGACATAATTTATGCTGCGTAAACATATACACACTCTCTCAAGAATACAGTTCTTTCAATTGCTTCTCTCTCTTCATTATTCCTCCCAGACACTAATCCCTGTCTGAACAGTGCACTCGTCCTCTGTCTCTGTCTCTCTTTCGCCCTACCACAGTATCCTTTGTTCAAATGGAGGCTGGCGCGCGATTTGCGCTGCAGATGCCAACCATCATTTTCTCATTGATCTCACGCCTATCATTCGTACAAAAAACGACCTCAAAATTCCTCTCTTTCCCCTATTTTATTCGGAAACAGTAAGATGTTTCAGATGTCGGATCCTAGCATGTGGTCTATGGATACCTGGCAGAACTTTCCGGGCTTTGCTGGAGCTGCAACAGCGGAAGCTCAAGGTCTCGCAGGAGAGGTGAAAGTGGAGAAACAGGAGAATCTAGAGGTAGGTAATGCTCTTATAATTAACACGTGATGCTAAAAAATTCTGTAATGTAACTGAGCAAGATAAGAGATCATTAACTGTAGTAGAGAGGAGATAAACTGAACCGCGACGGTAGGCAAAGAACACTGAGAATAAACCCTTTCCTTTAAATGTTTGCCATAATTCAGCGGAATTGCTGCGCGCATATTAAACAAGAAAGAGTGACCATGAGTGTCAAGTCGACACTCTCCGTGTCGCGATGCCTTATCTTCTTCACCTCATCCGTCCGACAGATCGTTTTATAAATCAAGTGTCTTGACGAGATGGACACACATCCATCCATTAGGTCCAAGTTGTTCTATCCATTCTCGCTTTGTGAGGCAGTGCCGGAGGCGAAATCAATGATGTACAGTAGTGGGGGGCCCTCCTCGGGGTTCGCGGGGCGGAGCGCTCGCAGATTGGCCCGACCTATGAGGGGCGGAGCGTAACTGCTGTTGCGAAGCCGTCGAAACATCGCCTAGCTGTCACGTCCTATTCATCTCCGGCTGATCTACCGCCCAAGTATTCTGATCTAGTGCCCTTCCCCGGCCTACCATGGCCCAAAGGGTCAGCAGTTTTTTCTCTCAAAACGACTTCAACGTCTCTTTTGATGATTGAAGGCCGACGGGGGTTCATTACTTGTCATCCCACTTGACAGCAGTCCAAGCGCCGTAGCATACTTTTCTTTACTCTTTTCCACATTTTTAAAACATCGCTTGACACTTAAAGCAATCCAGTATTTCAAGCTTAATGGCGTTCGCGTTTAGAATCACCCTCATCCAGCTCAAACCGAGGTCTATAATTTCAAACAGCCAAGTTTTATTTAGCAAAATTTTGTTCATATTAGTTGAGAGTTTTTGCATAGAATGATAGAAAACCTAGAGAGTGACAAGAAATTGTCCTGAAGCTGTCTCGTAGATCAAACGGACAGCCTATATATTTGACGGAGCAGTGTCAAACAGCCGCCGAATGGGCCATAACTTGCGGGGTCCGAAGTGTCCATCGCTCGGACCTATTATCCCTTGAACTATCAGCGCTGTAATCCCCACCAGGCTGCTTCGAAAGTGTTGCTAAATCATCCAGGCACGACTTATATAATACCCCCTTGGAAAAAGATGAGAAAAAGAGACGTCTCGACATCTGTAGCTGAGTGGCGTGCCGCGTCGTCATCCATCTAATCGCGAGTTTCGCCTGCCACTGCTGCGAGATTGTTAGGACGATTGTGTGTATCATTGATTTTTGGGCTGTTTTTCAGAAAAAAAGCGATTTACCTGCAGCCACCAAAAAGTGGAAAACAGTTAATGACCGCTTCAAAATCTAGATCTCGTAGTTTTTATGAGCGTTTGGTGTCGAAGTGGTGCGTAAATTGTCGGCGCTTTTCGAGATTGAGATCAAGGCAAGACTCTGTTTCAGTACGGCGACGGCTATGGGCCTCCAGCGGGCGAGTACGACCAATCTGGAGGAGCCCCCTTCTACAACCAGCCCTATCCGATGCCGAACACACATCACATGATGGGTCCGATTCAAGATGAACAAATGAAAAATCAGAAGGATGCAATTTATGCGTATGTTAATAGACTTTTTGTACTCTAAGTATCAATTCTAGACACCCACTCTACCCACTTTTAACGTGTCTATTTGAAAAATGTGAACTAGCCACCTCGACGCCTAGAGAACAGAATAGAGATGGATCAGCGTCAAATGATGTCTGTTCCTCTTCCAGCTTCAAAGAAGATCTCACCGAATTTGCCAAAATGGTTAGTTTTGAAGGTTCCTGTGTCTTAATCAAAAATTTTCAGGTGCAAACAGAAAAGCCGTATTATGTGCCCAATCAAGACCTAGACCAACTAATGATTCAATCCATACAAATGTTGCGGTTTCATTTATTAGAACTTGAAAAGGTTAGTGGATCTGTGTGTGAGGAAGTTAGTGAAAAAAAGAGGGATGTTATGACGGTAAGAGTGATTGGCGGCTTGTTTAACGTAGCCAGTCACTTTTTTGCCTTATCTTGCCTTATCGTTTTTTTCTGGCATCCTGAAAGGGGTGCTCTTGGGTCGGAACGGCGTTCCAGCCGTCCTTTCTCTCTCTCTTCATCGCCTCTCCATTCCATTTTTACGGCCAACATTTTCTTTTGGTCTGTGCATGTCCGCGCAGCAGGGGTCCGGGCTGAAAACCGGCGCCGACAGGAGAGTCGCTCTGCTTCTCTTTTCAGGCTGGGGTGTTCCTTGTGAAAAGTAGAGAGAGATAGGGAGGTTCAGTGTCAGAGGGACTCTCGGGAAGCTTGAGTGCTTCCGTTGGCTAACTACTCCGCCCGGTGTTTATGCAACTGACGGGTCGTAAATCACGAAGTCTCGGTTAAAAAATCTACGGGCTTTCAGGTGCACGAGCTATGCGACAACTTCTGCAATAGGTATGTCACCTGCTTGAAGGGCAAAATGCCGATGGACATCGTCGGCGATGAACGAGCCTCATCATCCCAGCCGCCCATTAGCCCCTCCACAGCACCGTCGGCCAGTCCCAGCATGAATCCAACCCCAATGGGGTATATTTTCACTTGATTCATCCTTCTAATAAATATTCGTTTCAGTTATGCCGCTCCGTATGAACCGCAATCCGTACCACTTCCGGAGAGCCGCAGCACTATGCCACATCCCATGGAGGTGAGCACAAGTTTTTGCAGGAAATTTTCGGGGGGTGCGGAACAAAACTTGAGCCTAGTTTGAAATGCAGTCCTCAATTGATGTATGTCGTTTATTTGGCGCCACAAAATTAAAACATCTGTTTGGTTGCTGGACGCCTGACAAATGGCCGTTGCGCTCTGATTTATATGACATCTCGCGCTCTTCTGCCCCAAAGGCCACTCGCGCGCGAAAAGTTTTGAACTTAATTAGACTGAGCCTGGAAATACGCTGCCAACTTTTGGTGTTCGACTCAATCAATCTCAGCGGCGCCATCACTTGCCAGCCGTGGCCAGTGTTTCGTCGTCATTCCTCTAGGACCAACTGACGGGCCTTCTTTCATCTCATGAGGTGTAATTTTTTGGCGGGTGTCATGGCGGGAAAGTATTGGGACGAGAGAGAGAGAGAGAGAGTACGAGAAAAAAAGATGCTAATCAGGTGAAAGAATGCAAATGACTTGTTTTGGCGGCACATTTTTGGTGGCAACCAGCTGCCACCTTTCTCAAGGGGATCATCCTTTTTGATGGAACTGTCATTGAGGAGCGCCGCGCTCCAAACGATATTCGATACCTTGACATATTGTCGACGGGAACAGAGATGGATTACAAGACAGTGTGGTCTAAACATTGGGTTTCAGGGATCGTCTCTTGGTTATCCAACATCATCCTCAGATCACCCTTTATCCATGGGCGGGCATCCCACGACGGCTGGGGCGCCCCATAGCCTTCCACTAGCCGCCGTCAGCAGTCCTTCTGCCAGGTAAGAGGCGAATTTTGAATTCCAACACCTAAAAACAGTTTCAGTTCAAGCAACGGTGGAGGCATCCGACACGATTCTACGCCTCTCAGTGGTGATACTCCGGGAGCTGAAGGTCTTAGGAATCCCGCCAGTTTGGACAGTGTGTCCGAAGCAGGTATTTAATGGGTCCTTGGTGTAGGAAAGACTCTCCGAGCAGACTTATTTTGTCCGATTCTGTCTACTCTGAGAGTGGGCTTTCCCTCCTGGTGAACTGAAAACCTTAACAGATCAACAACCCGCCTGTACAACCGGCTTGAGTAGAACAACCTCTCTCCTCTTTGCTTCTCCTTTCTCCACTAACCTCTTTTTCGTCCTCCAAACTAACTTGTCCGTAGTCTGACCTGTGGCATGTCGCCCCTTATCCACACCACTGTGTGCTGCCTGCCCTGAAAACTACCACACTGAGAAGTGTGTGCAGATTTCATGCTTGAATAGTTGTGCTAATGAGCTAGGCCCGGCCCGCTTTCAGGACAGCTTTTCGTGTCGCCGCGCGGCGTGCTCGACGAGTGTCTCTATTCTGCCGGTCTTCTAATGGATGACTGTTCAGTATACGGCATGCCACCTCAGTACGAGGAGGCGCCGCATGAATGCTACGGCTCTGCCGACAGTCAGGACTTTGCTCAGCACTCACAGCCACAAGATTTCTATGCCTTGTCACATCCAGCCGACCCACCACAAACTCAGCAGCGTAGTTCGCCTCGTAAAGCTGCCTCGAACAATGCTAAAAAGAGAGGAATCTTCCCGAAACAGGCTACCAACATTCTACGTGCCTGGCTCTTCCAGCACCTAACGGTAGGACACAGTTTAAGTTCACTTTTGTGTTAATCACTGGGTTCAAATACGTGTTGCACGGCTTAGGCACCTCAAAACTGCTTTTCTTTGCTTAGGTTCTAAACTTTGTTCCTTGTCCACTTGTCCCGTTCCTCTTTGTTCATTCTCTTTCTCGAAATCCCATGTTCTACTCAGCCGGTTCTACAGGAAGGAGCATCTAACCCAGAACTCCTTCTATTGGTGAGTTTTAGGCGATGAGCTGCTTTCCCTTTCGGGATCCAATGAAGACGGTCGTGAGTCGGTCATGAGTGACGGACAGAACGGCTCCCTCAATGGAGGAAAACAACGAAAAGTCCCGAAAGTTTTCTCTAAGGAGGCCATTACCAAATTCCGTGCCTGGCTGTTCCAGAATCTGACGGTAAGAGTCTTCCTCCTTTCCACCCTACCTCAAAACCTGTGTTCACTTTCCTCTTTGCTCAATCATACTGTAGTCCTGTGCGCGCGGCCCGTCTGTGCGGGCCCTCCTCGTACTTAGAGTGTAACATTATTTTACAACATTCAGGTCATAGCAGGGCTGCGTACTCGACTGGAGGGAGAGTTTGAGGCACAAAAAACAGTCCGACCTCATTTGTTATACTTCTTCTGGGCGCTCGAGTAGTACACGGGGGCAAAAAAAGACGCGCGTGATGGATGACTGCGCCGCTCGTGCTGTTCCGCCAGGCGTCTAGCGTCAATCCCGGGGATCAGCTTAAGGAAAATATGGGCTTCATCGTGCCCTCAAACAGATTGTTTAGACAATTGTGAGGTTTTATGAACCCTGTCAATTTTCAGCATCCCTATCCGTCGGAGGAGCAGAAGAAGCAACTTGCCAATGATACCGGCCTCACGATCCTGCAAGTCAATAACTGGTGGGTAATTGGATCAAGGCTTATGCCGAAAAGCGCTAGTGTTTGTGCGATTAGCAGCTAATCCGATGCTGTGTGCACTACGGGGGGCTACCTCCAGACTCTTTTCGGCTGCGGCGATCATTACGCAGATTAGTAATAGATATGCCAACAGTGCCGTCTGTCGTCATTCACAGTCCGGTCAGAAAAAGATAGAGATAAAGACATACTGTTGAAATGTGAGGTCAGCCAAATTAGCCGTATGTCGCATAATGGAGGCAGGGTAATCGAGGGGGCTCCATGATCAGATTCGATGCGACCCAGCGCTTTCCCGTTAAGTGCATAATTGCCGTCAGCTCACACTGCTGTTACGCTTCTCAGTTTACATACTGATTTTATATCTCTAAGGGGACGGAGCGAGTGACGATTTGTAGATCCCCATATATGTCAGTCAGACGGGCAGTTAACTGTCTAGATTGTTGGTTTGGCGCACAGAGAGCGCCAGTCATTACGGCTACGTTCAACTACCTTTGTGTCCAGTGGTCGCGCTGAAATCTACTCTTTAAGAATGTCCTCCTCTTCTCTTTATCCGGAAAGAGAGCCAGAGGGGGGATTGAGAGGGACCTTGGAGCAAATAAATTAGAGTCAGAAACACACACAAACTACTTATTACTTATTCTATTAAGTGACGTCATATTTCATGAGACTGCCATGAATTTGGGATGCTTTTCGGGTGTCAACCCTTGGTGCGCGGGCTCCGCTTTGTCGAGTCCCTCGAGGGTATGATTCTTGCTGATAACAATCATCCATCAATGGGAGGCACGCTTCAATTGTTCGAGTGACTGAATACAAGTACCAAGTTAGTCTATGATGCAAGAAGCTAGCTAGTTTTATGAAAAATTGATTTTAGACCTTGAAATTTGATTAGAGAGTAGGTTACGAAGTTAATAGCTTTCGAATATTTTCGATTCGTTTAAAACGTCTCGAATAGATTTTACGATCTCTTAGCATAATAGTCGATTCTCTGTTTAAAATCTGTTCCGCTGTCCCCTGCCAATTACCGTATACCTTCGAACAAGAGAGCGCGGAGGGGGCAGACACACAGCCTTGGCGATGATGGATGGGCGCAGCTGGCGACGCTGACAACACTGAGAATGCCCCAGCCGAAAAGATACCCGGGGACCCATGGCTACTGTATTTCACTATTTCCCCCTAATATACACTAGTATGACCTTATAAGCACAAATTTCGGCTCTAGGTTCATCTTCATCTAAAGCGTGTAGTGACGGACGTCATCAACTCCGCCTCAGACGTCAGTCAGGTTAACCGATGGGGTCTGTTGGCTGTGATAGATGGAGAAAGATAGGCGCCGCGAGAATGATAGCGGGTCCGATCTGATGGAGAACGTGTTATTCGTCGAAGAAGACAGATTTGACGAGTCGGCGACGCCAACCAAGACTAATTCCTGACAGCCGTGAGAATATTGATCACCTGGAAGATGAGAGAGAAGGAACTGTCACATCGTTTGTCAAAGTCTCACTTAATCTGTCAAGACGGACGACACAAGTCGATCTGACACATCTTTCTCACGTCAACAGATGACATTTACTGTCTAGAGAGGGTGTTGCGGTTGACGGCCTCATGGTATTACGGGCTGCTCGTAAATCTGCGCTCAGTTCAACTTAGTAACTCTTTTACGACATTCTGCGTGGCTTCTGGACCGTAAACTGCGATTTATGTGCATTTTATGAAGTGGTTGGGAGCGCAACAGATACCATCGCTCTCACTCTCTCTGGCTGCTACGCCTGATTGCTATCTGCACCAGTGCGAGTTTCCAGTTCCAGCCGGGGGGTCGAGTCAATTAACACATGTTTTGAAAACAGACAAAGACTGATGAGTCTTGAGAATTAGGCTCGCGCAGCTGCAGCAAAAACAAATCTGAAAGTGACAGCAGGAAAATAAATGCTCTACTGTTCTCTTCCAGGTTCATCAACGCCAGACGACGAATTGTCCAGCCGATGATTGATCAGAGTAATCGAGCTGGAAGAGCCCCCACGTGCAATGTGTTCAAGAACAGAAGGAGGAATCCATCCGGGACCAGTCCGGGACCCAGTCCAGATGGTAAGCTTTGAGATCTAATTCGATTTCACTTTGAAAATTCAGAGATTGGCACGTATTCTCCAGGCACAACAGCGGCTCCAACCATGACAATGCCATATCCAGCACCGGCCGACTTGTACAACATGCAGAGAAGCATGTTCCCTGCAGCTCCCTATGCTCCTTTCCCTACACCGTAAAAGCTCATTTTGTTCAAAAGTTTCATGAAATAGTTACAGCGGCATGCCGAATCCGTTCGCGATGGCTCCAATGGTAAGCTTTCCTCCAGCCATGCAGGGACTAAGCTCCTGGATGGATCCCGGTGTACTCTCAGGAAGCCATTCAATGGACTAAAACCCTCATAGTCTTTCGTCCTGCTCAGTTGCATAAGATCTGAGACCCCAAGACAGTTGTCAATGTTATACATGTGCGTTATAGATAGGAGATCGGACCTGGCTCAAAAATTATGGATTCTTTTTGAACCGGGGCCCAACCGACTGAACTTAACGCATATGTATGATGAGTATCACAGGGTCCCCTTTAATTTTTATTCTCCTCTCACCTTTCTCCTAAGTAGATGTACAGTAAAGCCCGGGTACGTGCCCATGTCATACATTATTGTTCCCCTCCGACAATACAGAACATTTTCTCCTGTTCTCCCCATGACTTCCTCTGTGTCATGACTGCCTGCGACTATTATATAAATAAATATATATATGTTCAAAGTTTTGTTTTGTTAGAAGGAAGGGCGCTAGAAAGAAGGGAAGACTAGTCTTAGGCAATATTTGAGACGGACGCATTCATAGCCTATGTCTGCTGTCAATCACGAGTCAGCCGAAATTGAACCCAATTGCAGCTCGATGTCCGGCTCCGACCTTGCCTACAGTAAGGTGGTCGATCGTGTTCTCCTCGTTTGCGCGCGCGGAGGGTGAAACACTCCTCGCTATTTGGAAAAATAGCTCCTTGTTCGGACGATAAATGACTGGAACACGGAGGAAGACATCGACATCAAAGGCCACGTGTCCTATATGCCTCGGTCGGACACAAAGAGGTCTCCAAAGTAGTTCAAAATTGGACATTCTATTTCTGGAAACTGCCAATGGTTCAATGGAAGCAAACAGTAACCAATCTTCCATATATCCTGATAAGATTATTGACTATATTTTGTTGAAACTTAACCTGATTAACCTGTGTTATAAAAAAGTTGCGATACATATAATCAAGACATGACGATGCGGATCTGTAAGCGGACCAATTGTCTCCATCTGAAATGGCTTGTCTATTGATATGCTACGTGGGCTAGCTGGCTCTATAGCTTTGTACAAAAACTTGGACTTGGAACTGACTCGGATGCAAACGCGTGTTCTGTATTGTATGGATACCAATAACTTCACCAATATACGCAGAAGTGTCTAATCCGATGACGCCAGTGGTATCTGTCATTAGCTCATCGGAGCTACTGAACCGACGATTTTGGCAAGTGACCGAACATGATTTTCTAAGAGCAGCCTTTTGAAAGTAATCAAAAACTGAAAAACAGTAAATAACTAACATTGTTAAAATGGGAAGTTTGGCTCACATCAGATTCAAGCAGTAAGTTGTTCAGCTGGTCCCTTCATTATGTTCTTGTTTTCAACTATAGCGCTGAGCAGATGGAAAGAACAAAAAAAACCAAAACAGCTTTGAAATAACCTTCATCCGTTTAGGCGGTTGCACGCAAAGCTGAATTATTCGGCGGGAGCTTTTTCTCCATGGCAACGATGGCGGAGTCCATAGCTATGCTCGTCTCGCTTCTTCGCATATATTGGTAGTCACTTGCCTCATTAGGCTGCTTCATGCATTACGCAACTCCAGTCACGCAAATATACACCCACAGTTTCGTACTATTCTCTTTAAAAATGGGTGTCCATACTCATTTTATGTCATTTTCAGGCTGACGACGATTACCCGGTGCTATGTCGCTTATGCGAGCCTTAGACACTCAAGATCGACAAGAAACTGAGAGAATTCTACGAGACACACCCGTACTACCTCGTTTTCACGTCAAAACTATAAAAGCTTAGACAGAAGTTACTGTAAGAGATGCAGACGGTCGCGTGGCTCTTCACTATGCCGCCGAAACTATGGATACAGAAATTTTTATGGAAATCTACAAACAAGATCCGTCATTAGTTGATTCGCAAGATAATGAAGGGTGAGTTTGGTTTAAACCTCATTTCCTTCCTTTTTAGACTGACACCGGTTGTTATTTCCATTATGAAGGGTCGTTTGGACCTCGTTGAGTTTTTACTGGAGAAAGGAGCTAATATGAATCAGACTGATAGGTATGAAGAACATTTATTGATTTTCTTGCACCAAATAATAGGCGAAGTGATGTTGTAGACAACAATTAAACTTTGCCGCTTACTGCTGAGTACTTTAGAATCAAAAACAAGATGTATAGTTCGAAAATTGTAATAGCATTTCACCGCGAAATATCAAATTTGTAAACCGTATCTGATTAGATGCACAATACCATTCCCTTCTTTTCGTAGCGCCTCCCTGTCCATATGGTCACAAACAACAGCATCTATGCCATTAGTCCATGTCGGTCTGGTAAAATGTATTTTAAGACACTAAAGTTTATTTGCAACCATTTACAGTAGATCTGTTGCAGGTCTTAAGTTAGCAACTTGTCTGGGCCCCAACCAAAACTTATTTTCCACACAATTTTATACTGAACGGCTTCAGTCGAACGCAAAACATAGCCTTTGCTAATACGTCTGCTTTTTTCAGGTTTGGTCACTCCATAGTTCACTGGGCAGTTGTCTGCGGTCAGCTGGATGTTTTGGTGTTCTTGCTTTCCAAGGGTGCAGATCCATCCATTCCTGATCATAACGTGACTCTTGCGTGTCAACACAGGCAAGAAGGGAAAAGTTTTTAGGTTGCATGTCCACTGCATTATGCAACAGCCGGTGAGGATCTACCACATGAGCTGGCACTTTCAATACTTCATACCCTACTGAGAGGAGGTGCCGCAGTAGATTCTAGGGATATGGATGAACGAACACCAATTCTTTGGTCAGCCAGCAATGGTGCCAGTTCCTTCCATCCAAAAAAATTTTAAATTAGGAAATCTCGAGGCAATAATGTCACTGAAACAGGCTGGAGGAGACATTATGGCCGTGGACAGGGACCAACTGGCTGTGATTCATTGTGCAGCAAGTCACGGATATCATGAGGTTTTAAATCTGGCACAGAATACAAAGATTTGTACATCAGATTGTCGAGTATTTCATGGAATGTGTCCCGCGACAAATGATCAACATGAGAGATCGTCATGGTGCCAGTGGCTTGTTTTATGCTGTGACGTTTGGTCACTACGAAGTTGCCAGAAAACTTCTCACTTTTGGATCTCTACCAAACTTACAGGTATGGCTATAATTAACAAACTTGGTCGTCACGTAGTGGGCGTGTATCAGTGTAGGAAGATCAGTCTCTACCTGGTACAAACCATAGAGAGTGTAAACTTTGTATATTTAGTAAATAGTTTTCTGAACCGCCATCCTTTGAAAAACTTTACTATTCTTCGTCTTTTTGCCATTCTGACACCTTCTTGTGCAAACATAATTTTGCGGAATTCATCGCACCCATACTGCCTCTGTCCACTTGGTTGTTTTTATTGAGAGCTGTCCCTGACAGAACTAGAATCCCTAGTGAAGTGGTCATATTCTTGTATACCGAAACCAATTTGCCCTAATATTTTTCATATGCTAACGCATTTCCAGCAACATGATACAATTAGAACTAAACAAAACTTCTTCCAGGACAACAACCTCCGTACTGCAGCACACTGTGGAGCTGCCAAAGGCCAAATGAGAATGCTGAAGCTGTTGCGACAGTACAATGCCTCTTTTGAGATCCAGAACTACCGAGGTGACCTCCCGATTCATGAGGCTGTCCAGGTTGATTGCAAAGGTACATCAGGCCACCCTGCTCACTGATTACTTGACCTATTAGACGTCGTGGAATGGTTATTAGCTCTGCACCCGGACACAATCAACGCTGCCTCGCATGAGGGTCGAACTTGTCTCCATCTGGCAGCTGCCAAGGGAAGTATTGAAATGGTTGTCCTACTCTGTACCAAGGGATGCTTTACAGATCCCTTGATGCTTCACGATGTGCGTTTTCGTTTTTTGACCAGGTCATTTTTTCTTTCAGGACAATTTGTATACTCCCCTGGACCTGGCTGAAAAGAGAAAGCACCAGGTGGTCGTTGATTACTTGAGGTCAAGAAGAGCTCTGCGCTCTTCTGAAGTCGACGAGGGAACAAAGAAAAACAGCCGGACGACGTTTGAAGAAAGAATGGTTGCAGGTGACAAAGGAGTCTTGAAAGCTCTGAAGAACGAATTTCAGCTCAATTGGATAAGGTAGCTCTGAGTGTTTTGAACGAGCCAAACAAGCCTGAAAAGGCACCTAAAGATACTAAGAGCACTGCCGTGAACACATCAGTTCGTATATATCAAACTCCCAAAAAATGCTAAGTTCTAGGCAAGAAGAGATTCCACAGCTTTGGTTAAAACTGGGAAAACCACTTCAACATCCGGCTTGGGCGATGAAAACGAGGCTCCGGGAGTCGACCAGACTCGAAAAACGACTGAAGAACTGCGTGGTGAAAGAGAAAAGTCCGCCACGGAAGATGCTGAACAGATCATGAGAAGAATCATTCGAGAAGAAGTACAACAGGTAGCACATCCATTTTTAGCTCAAATTGTCTGTTTTTCAAGGAAATAAACGGGAAGCCAAATCATCCAACTCAATCGGAAGAGCCTCCTCATGACTCGCACAATCATGCCACATCAGACTTGGATAATCTCGATGAATACTACGTAAGCGTATTTAAGTTTTGAAATTTGTGGTCTTTTAGGAAGATTTGCCTGGAATATCAGATTCGAGTGAAGTTGAGGAGGAAGAACATGACGACGTCTTTGATGAGGCGCAAGAGCTTACGACGGGGATTATTGTGGAGAAGGGGAAAGAAGTCAAGGTATGTAGAGCTTGACCATAACTTTTGTAGCAAGCAAAAAGTTAATTTTAACCTAAAACATTGTCAGTAACAAGCAATTTTGAAGTTGCACGAAGTTGTAGAGTTCTAGAGCGGTTCGAATTTTACAAACTTGCTGAATATTGAAATAGAGCCATTTCTGTATCCTTAAAACCAAAACGTATTGAAAAAAGTCCATAACAAGGGTGTTCAGGTTCAGAATTACTTGACTACAGTATACGCGTAGGAAACTATTGGTGGAAGTATTTTAACAAAATGGAATGGCTCACAATCGACCGCATACATTTGATACTTTTCAGGGAACTGTGAACCCAAACACGAAACGAATGGTCTCTGGCAAGGTCCACAAAAGATCAGAGAAAGGAGCTAAGGCGGTCAGGATATCTTCCAATATTGAAAGTGATGGTGAAGGAGCAGTAGAAACAGCCAATGGAACAAAAAAAAATCCCCGGCAGAAGCGCAAAATTCAAGAAAAGAGCATTTTCCAAGAACTGACACATCTTAAACGGATGCAGATTCAGTACGGCAAAGTAATTTTAAGTCTTCGGATGCAAAAAGATATTGTTTAGGTGCAGGAAAAGGTACTGGTGAAATCTTTAGTGGGAAACTTTTGCAAAATGCACGGTCTGGATCCTGCCAACTACAAATTCAGTACGTTCTACGCTTGGGAAAAGTTCTTATATGGTGAGTTCTTTTTGGTTTTTGTAAACTTTCTTGATGAAGATGAACTTTCAGACCAGTTGAAACTGATCTACCTCGACGAGCGACAGCGACTAGCCCACGTCGCATACCATGAACCCCGGTTGGATAAGTTTGAAACCAGACTACGGGCAGCCAGAGCCGTTCCATTAAACGACAAGGTCACCAAGATGTCAAAAGTATATGGAAGTGGCACCATGACGTCTGGCAAGAGCGCAGCCAAACGGGACAAGACCCCAGGAGGGACAGAGAAGCGATGCAACTGCCTGGGAAAACATCTGCTTATAGAAGGAAAATAGAATATGTGAAAAAATAAAGAAAAAGTTTTCTAATTTATTGCCCCTTTCCACATACTGCCCCAATTTTATGATGTTTTCGAAAACCCTCAGAGAAATCGTCTCCGCTTTCCTTTCAATCGTAATAGCTGTCGCTTATTCATCGAACGGACCGTGAAATGTCTCGCAACTACATGATCTACCGAAGATGTTTCAAATCGGCGTTCTTCTCCTTTTTCTAACTATTGGCACCACGACTGCTCGACAGTTGTGTGAACACAATTGGCAGCACTTCAACGATGACTTTATGGGCTAATATAAGAAGAATCTTAGTTGCGTTGGTAAGTAGCAAAAAAAAATTTATTTTTCATAGTTCTGCAGACAAAATGCCACTATCGCCATTGATGAGTATCATGGTAATTGATGTGCCGAAATAGAGCGTGTTATCAACGAGACCTGGGTGCAGCCAAGACTTCATAACGGCAAAAAGTATTTGGTAATCAGAAGAATGCAAAACGGACGATATTGATTGATAATTATAACTTCACCCAGATTATCAATGATAGAATAGATATGGAAGAAACAGAATTGTCATATTGGAAAACTATACCCAGAAGTTTATCCAGACGAGGGTAGTTTCGTTGTAGATGTTTCCGTATAAACCATTTATGCTTCTCTTCCAGTTTTCAACTTTTCTTAGGAATATATTCTTTTACAATTCGTCTACAACTCCTATGCCACTTACAAAAGACTATACGCATAGAATTCTTGACTGAGTAACTAACAGGCACTCTCATATGCTTTTTTTAGCTCTGCAAACAATGAACATGATGCCGAAGGACTTAACAAATATCCGCTGTTTCAAAGAAAACAAGGATTAGGCCATTATTATTTGACGGAAACAAAAGTAACACAATCAGAAGAATGCAAAACGGTCGGGTTGGTCGGGTTGACAGGATAATAGGAGGTCGCTACCAATATAACACTGCCGAGAGAACTTTGGACTACACGGATCATGCAAATATGCTATCAAACGTTTGCTTTTCTACTTGTGTTCCAAAGCGATGAGCTCCCGATTACTATGTGAAAAATTTGCATTCTTCAAACTTTTTGAACCATAGAACAAACTCGGTGATCTGCAGTCAAAAACCACATTGTTCATCATAGATTGGATTTACAGCATCCGACGGCAGGAGATCAATTGTCGTTTCCGTTTTGTTCTAATGACGGACATATTTTACGCGCTTGTTGACATGTCCGAAACACGAATCACATAAAAACGGGACTGCACGCCTCGCTGTCTAGCTGGACACCTGGGAGCCGAGAAAAGAGCCTTTAATGAGATCCATACAGTAGGAGAATGGTATGATATTAGCAATTTTAACCGGCTAGTTGTTCAGCACTATGAAAGATGCTCTTCACGCCAATTTGCTCCAGAACATCATTCAAGGTCTTCTGGTGTTCGTCTGTCCAAGCTGTCAAGTTGGACTCTTTCACCATGAATGTAAAGTTGCGTTTCTTCATCGTGGCTGGCAAGGGAACACAGTATGGAGCCCTAAAACTCATGTACTTTTATAAAAGTACAAAATTACACTGCACGAGTGGGAAATATGGAAGCAACTGAGGGTGAGGGCACTGCTATGGCGGTCCCTGAAGGAATGGGCGAACGCTCTCCTGAAAGTGCAATATTCTCAAACGGGTTTATAAGTTCTCTTTTTCTAGAGCAAAAAGTCTGCGATTATAGCCACATCTGACACTTCTCTTGCTTTTTTTTCGAGAGTCGTAAAAGATTACACAATTACTCAAATTGCTGTTAGGTAATAAATTTTGAAGGACAAATCTGATTAGCTATTTTGCATAGGCTACCTATTTGAGATTCAAGAAACTTTTCCAAGAGATGGCCAAGTCCTAAAAGTTGTACTCTACTATAAAACGAGACTCATCCGCATTGCAACAAATCCAGGTTTTACCTCCAAACAAAACTGGTTCGAAACTTTGACACCAAATGGAATGCTTCGCAGATAATGAATGCTTTCCCGAATGCTCGAACCTCTTTGAATAACAATTATTCTAGATGCTAACAATGTCTTTAAAGCTCATAACTTTTACTGGTTCAATGGCCAATACACTTTGTATTTTTCTGTTTCTGAATATTCATATGAATGTTCAGCTGCTATTAGTAACTCCAGTTTCTACCCATTCCACCGTCAAACTAATAAGTCAAACTAGAAATTTACAATAGGGTCCTTATCCTATTTCCTACAGCCCTTAGGCATTTGAACAGTTCTCCACTTCCCAAAAAAAGGCCTGAAACGTATCAGATGGTTCCCATAGTCTAATGAAGACGGGAGTGAAAAATGACTGTCACAGGTGGGTGAAGCGCGCGAAGGAGATAAGACTTACTGCATCCTGTGGGCCGGACATCATCAGTCTGCTTAAGTTGGCGTTCCATTTGATCCAGGACACGACGTTTACTATTCAAGGCACACAGATTGCAACTAAAAGACGTGATTGAAACATAAAAAGATTGAAAACTCACTTGCAGGAGCGGTAGAGACACTTCTGTTTGTGACCCTTCTTTGGCTGATTGAAGATTCCGTGATTGGCACAGAGTTGACACATGTACTGTTCTTTTGGCATGGCTGAGAAGAAAATTTAGATGACACACTGTCCTCAGAGAAAGAGATCTGGGGCGGAGTTACGGTGCACCTCCCTGGGAGGTCCTTGGGCGGAGTGAACCAATACGCCTCAACGAGAAACGAGGCACATGATGCTATGATATATGAAATGAATCGTGGTTCGAGACAGATTTATATGGTCAGATAAAGGATTACTGAACAGAGCAATGCGGGAAGTGAAATTTATGGCCGTAGAGAGTGGATGAATGGTGTTTTGAGTAATTTCTTGCATGTCCGAGGGGAGCAAGCTTTGCTTTTCAGAGCCTTGACTTGGAAGGCATTAGCTGTAACGATGAGACTGTAGGAAGAGAGACCTTCTTTAGGAAAAGTTTCAAGTAACTAATAAAGATCAGCTGAAAAGCTCCTATTGTTGTGCAAGCATTGCTTTCAAACTACTATCAGAGATACATGTGAAAGTGCAACGCCGGTCCTCATTAACCTAGTGTCCAAGTTTTATCAAATATACAAATAGACAAAACAGATGTTTTAACAATCTCTGAAGCCCATGTTGGGTCTGCTCTAAAATGAATCTAAAAAGTAGATGCTATGCGTTCGAAAACTTCTAAAACAGAAGATCTAGATCGGTAACTAAGGTACAAAGAATAATGAACTAACTTTGATTTGAGGACATTGGTTTCCACTGGGCTGACTAAAGCGATACAACATGCGGTTAAATCCAAAAAACTACAGTTCCACCTGCTGAGAGTGAGCTTGACCACTTTGAAACATAAGTAAGACAAAGATAAAAATGAGTGTTCTTCAAAGACGAACTTTGAAGATGGATCTCCAATGTTACGGGAGAGATAATAACGTTTTGTTTTCAAGCGCCCGTCTAGTTGCTGCTATTAATTGGCGTGACCGACGGGAACAGACGTCTTTCAAGCCATAAATCCTTTGACAATTTGCAATATTTCTCGCTCGGAACGCCCGTTTTTCCTAACGAACAACTGGCAACTGGCAGATTGGGCCACATGTCGCCTCCTCAGTGGTTTTACTGTCCGTTTTTCGGAGGGGCCGATCACACCTTCAGAGTGAGTGACGGACATGCAATCACATTTGTGACTCATGGCGAGAAATGCCACCCTCAAACTGCAGGTCATTTTCATGCCTCCTAAAAAAGTGCGATTCCAATCGAGGTCTGCGCGTTCCATCACACACATATGATGTGAAATGCGTCCTTTATGACCTTCAAGCCAAAATTGTCTGTTGACGCGAGCTGATTTTCGATTGCAAAGGCATGAAGTGGGATTCTTGCCAAAAAAGTTTTGACAAACCGATGTCGTAGAGTTATCAGGCAGTCTCAGGAAGTGGACCAAAATGGTGTTTGTTCAGTTTAGTATGTTTTGTCCACCACCGGAAGATATAAGAACGTTGTTGTGAACACAGTGCCCAGCAGACCGATTTCAGTTCTGGGAAACCAGTCGCCGCCACAAAGGAGAAGAGTCATTCTGCTACCTGAAACCTTTACTTTTACTTTTTCGTGAATTGTCGAGAAACAAATTCGATGAACTGTTCCTGTTTATCGGAACCCGACTTTTGTGATTTCATTAGTCCACCATGTCTTGTCTCTAATTTGAACGGTTTAAATTCTTTGTTTGTTGTCCATCTTAAAGATTGCCGCTGCCTACATAACTTGCTCTATCTTTAATAAGTTCCCAGAGTCAAGATCGGGGCAAACTCGTGTTTACCATGTCCTCATCTAATTCCTGCTTCTGTTCTTACCTGGTAATCTCTCATTCATTAGTCCATCTTTTGATCTTTCTGTCTAGCTTGTCTTACCAGTCGTTGTACGAGCCAGCATAATTGAGATCCTCAATGCCACATGAGCAAGGTGCATTTGGTTTGAATATGGATCTGCCTCGTGCGAAAGTCTAGACATGTTTGGATGGATGCTATAGACAAGCACCTAGAAGACAGTATATCAAACTGAATATTAGTTTAATAGTTTGCACTAGCAGCAACGTTGTTGCCCACCTCCTTACCCCCGGAAGTCTCGTAAACGGTCGCGTGAGAGGATAGATGACGGGACTGGATTTGAAACATATCTGCCCCGTCAGAACCTTTGAAAACGCTCTAAATCAGGTAAAAAAATTTATCGCCACTCGGGCATCGGTTCGATATTGTTCATCATTGCGGTCTCTGTGATCAGCTAGCAAGTGCAGCATTGTTATCATCACCTACCTTCTCCTCTTTCTCACCATACCACGTGTGGTACGCGTAGCTGCCCGGTAGCTCTCTCTCTTGTTCGTTCCGGTCCGGCTACGTCGAAAATGCGTAGCAGAACATGTAGGCGTGTAACAGTCGAGAGAGACAAGTTTGCAGCTGTTTTGTTAGCCGGAAGACAAAAGAGTTATGTTCAAAGACGAAGAACACAAGAAGCGTGAAGAATTGTGTTGCCCCTTGGGCATTGTAGACAGTGTAACCCTTGGTTAAGAGAAACACTCTATAAGAACAGTTTCAATTCGGCTTGTCTCTATTTGTCAATGGTCGACTTTCATGATACTGTTTGGCTGTTGCCCCCGATAACAATCCTGACAGTCGACCTGTTTTTTCTTCTTCCTTATTTCTAAAAACAAAGGTCGCTTTTAAGAGATGATTCACCAAAAACTTATGACTTACTCGTTACGACTCGTTGAACACAGTATCTATCTCTCTCACGTTTACCTGTTCTCGCCTATGAACTGTCGATCGCTTTCAGGACGAACGGAATTTGACACATACGCCCAATTGCGCCAAATTTATAGTCTCTTTTCCGTCATTCTTTCCCCTAATAACATCTCTCTGTCATTGTTGTTCCTTTGCGACATCACAGGTCAGAATATTTGAGAGAGCTACCTTGAACCTTTGTTTTTCTTCCTTGTTAGAGTACGCGAAATGTTCGTAACAGTTTACCACACAAGCTCAAAATCACATTGGTCGTTCTGTCTTTCGAAACGGAATTATAAGTTGATCAAAGTAAAATATTTTCCAATTTTTGATGCTTCAAACACCAGTTCTGCTTCAGACAGGCTAGAAATGGTATGACAGCAGCATGAGTAAGCCAAGCCAGCTCAAATGACAACCTCTGTTCGCGGAACCATTTTGCCGCGTCACTTTTTGAGAATAAAACAGCCAACT
Organism: Oscheius sp. JU75; assembly: GCA_037178855.1. Lineage (NCBI taxonomy): Eukaryota > Metazoa > Nematoda > Chromadorea > Rhabditida > Rhabditidae > Oscheius > Oscheius sp. JU75. The sequence continues at coordinate 8,654,285 of JASJZC010000007.1, forward strand.
TTCTATTCGAAACCCCCCTGAAAGTTGGCTTTTACTTCTAGGAGACCTGTTATAGTTTGTTTTCTGTGAATTTGTGTACTTTGAAAGACACTGCCTACGTTTTCTTTGCAACTGTTGGCAAACCCTGACCCCGCCTTGTACACTCTCGAGCTAACCTACCATGTAAACAGAAAGATTCTTAGTTCCTGCAGTCTTACGACTATTGTACACAGAAAAAAAGGGATATACTTAAGGGAATCACATGTTTTGACAGACCTTTGCTTCCTGCAGGATACATTTGTATACGTATGCACGCAATAAGCTGGAGGTACACTGGGATAATAGCGCGACACTTCCTTTACTTTCTAGTAGCTCCATAAATCGACCTGAAAAGGTCACCACCCTCATCAATTAAGTGGACAGATTAACCTTTCGACAGTTTGGTTGACATTAACTGTAACACTTTTGCCCCCGGGCACCGTTGACAAACAGAAAATGTTTGTCTGTAGGGGCTATTTGCCTTGGCAATAGTAACATTGGATGTTTGTAGACAATCAAATTATCGGCATCCATCAGATATAAACAGATCGAGGGATGGTAAATCCATAATGCCGTCCCAATCAATCGGTTACCCCCTCTGTCTTTGTCGTCATTTTTTAGGGCTTTAAACATTGGTCGGGCCTTCTTTTGTTCCTATACGCCTCCAAGATTGCGCGACCTTTTGGCAGATGCCTTGTTCTTAGCTGTATCTCTTGTTTGACGTCGCCCCCGACTGTATGCCGTGCTGATTGTTCAAAAATAACTGAAAACTGTGACTCGTATACTCTCGATCTTTGTGTACCTGCTTTGCTCCGCTATATAAACTGTTCAGATGGTGCGAATTGGCGACAGTCCTCCGCGACGAGGATCACCTAGTGAGGCTTTTTCAGAAGACATCAACGATATTCATAGGCGGCGGAAAGACGAAAAGTCGAACGGGTGAGCTTTATGATCTTTTCCTCCGAAATTGTGCAAAATAATGGGCTTCTCCAATTGAAGGATTTCGGCCTTTGGTTTTCTAAGAATCTCCCGCTGGCTTCAAACTCTCCCCACCCACCTAGAATAAGGATTCATGCCTCATTGGTCCTAACACCTCGGCCAGTAGTCTGTACGCATTCTGGATTGTTGCAATTAGCGGAGGTATGCAAGTGTTTAAACTTTATTGCTCTATTAGCTGACATCTAAAATACGCTACCTACTCTGTCCCTATTGTATTAGGTTGATTTCCATAACAGTTATCAACTTGGTAGACAACTTCTTAACGTCCTATTGTAAGGCTATAGTATATTCAGTAGCCAGTCTAGAAAATTCCGAACATCCTATAGCAGTACGCGCAAGCTCTCAGACACCTACGTTTTGTATAATCATCCTAAAGCCGGCTTTGATGGAAGATTTCTTTCTTGGAAGATTTTCTTCTGGCTCTGCCCTTTTTCAAAAACACATTATGGTAATGAGAAAATAGTCAGTCTGATGTTTCTCGTCCAGCAAGCACGCCCGCAACATCCAAAAAAACGATGGTAGGCTAACGTATCCAACTTTCCTTTTTGAAATGGTCTCTTCTGAAACAGTTATTAGGTTGTTTATTCGCGAGTCAACCTTAGCATGCTTTTATGACACTAGATAAACATGGACCAAAGCAAAACATTTGGAAACTAACCAATCTTCAGATCTTTCCGGGAAAGTTCCATGGTAGGGTTCATGCGCGTTGTTTGTGGCTATCGGAGGTGTCAAGCCCTGGGGGAGAGTGCGCGATGCAAACAGGTTTCTCGCCTTTCTCGATAGCCTCCAGCCAAAAATGCGTATCGACATCGATGGACCTTCCTTCGAGTACAATTTTGCCGCGTCCAGACGGCGGAAGCTGAAAACCTTCCTGCTCTGGCTAATAAGGAGCAAAAAGTGGGTATATCATAGTCATTTTCCGGGTTTTTACCTGCAAAGGGCGTAGTCATCCGGAATAATTGGAGGTTCGCACTTCCGTACACAACCCGTTAAACCCCTACTGCTTCCGGAGGGGCTCAGTCTTAAAGTTCGGCGACGACAATCCGGCTCTTATTGTTCTCACCTCCATAAGCATGTGATCTATTCCAAAATGAAGTGGTTTTCTGATCATAGCCCAACTTTCAGGTGCACCAGAACAATGGCAATTCTGTGTACGATTCTCGCTACAGTATTCCTTATTTCAACGATCGTGTTAGCTGTCGTAGTCGCCAAAAACGGGAATGAGTTCCATACACAGCCAGACCCAGCCCTACAGGTATCAAACATTTAAAAATTTTGGTACTGACGGGTCAATTTAAGGCACTGAATACGAATGAGCCTGTCATAAACCAAATAGGCAGTGGTCCCGGAGGCTTAATTTACAATCCAGATGAGCTCAATGTAGGTGTTCCTGACTACTTAACTGATTCTATTTCAGCCCAATCGCATCAATGCACCTCAAGTATCCAATCTTGACTGGCCATCACCATCAGGCAGTATGTATTCCCACTTCAAGAAAGCTTCCATCGCTACGGATCACGGTCTCTGCTCGGAAATCGGAAGAGATGTCCTGATTGAAGGCGGAAATGCTGTAGATGCCCTGATCTCAAGTCTGCTTTGCATAGGAGTCGTTAATCCACAGAGCAGTGGTCTCGGAGGAGGATTTGTGATGACACTGTACAATGCGTAGGTGCTGCCGCAGACGAGGAAATAGTAGACTTTTCAGTTCAACTGGAAGATGTCAATCCATCAATGCTAGGGAATCTGCTCCAGGTTCTGCTTACGCCGAAATGTTCGTCAATAACACTAAGGATAGTGTGACAGGTAAGACTATCATTTTCGTTTGTCTCTACCGTACCGTATCGTTTGCGCATATCCAGCAGAAATCTTGCAAGAGAGCTGTACAATTCTTGAAATTGTCGCCTATTCATCTGCAAAAGCGGGCTGGTGCTGTGAATAAGCGGCACCACTAATCTAAGGGTCCCAAGTTCAAATCCGTTTCTTTCAAACAAAGGGTCCAAACTCTCAAAAGGTCGAAAAAAAACTGAGAGTAACTTGCTATGAAGGTTTAGTTGCTATTTAGTGGAATCCTATTTGTTCTCCTTTTTGTAATCTTTGATTACTGTCTGCAGCCTCAGAATGTTTTTTTGTTGAATTATGAAACCCGAGGCAAATTCCAAGATTATCTGAAGTCCAAATGAACATATTCGATGGCATCTTGCAGGCTACCGTTCAATCGCCACACCCTCTGAGCTGCATGGCTTCTGGACCATCTTCAACCGCTTCGGATCGGGCAAGGTCACCTGGTCGCGACTCTTTCAACCGGCAATTGGACTAGCTCTCAAAGGTTTTCCTGTCTCCTCCAATCTGGCAATGGTGTTGGCGGACAAAGAAAAGGAAATCCTGGCCGAGACCTCAATGAAGTACAATTACACTAAAAAAAGTTAATCTCATTGACGCACTTTAGGGAGATCTTTGTGGACCCGGCTACACACAGAGTCTACGAGGAAGGAGACATCATGAGGCGCAAGACGCTCGGATTTACACTTCAACTCTTGGCCAACTCGTCTGATCCCGTTGATCTTTTCTACAAGGGCGGAATGGCTCAGACCATTGGAGCAGAGATCACTGACAATGGTGGACATGTCGATGTCGGAGATCTGTCCAGATATGAGACCCTTATTGAAGACAGCCCTCTGATTGCTCGTAAGCTGTCAGCAACACTTGCATTAGAATCCCTTTTTTGCAGCATTGCTGGCTGATTTCGAAATGTGTGGACCTCCTCCTCCTTCCTCTTTTGTGATCACGCAAAGCATCATCGCTGTCATGGCTGGTATACTCTAAGCTCGGAAGACCCCCGTCTAATCCGTATTTCAGAATTCTATAACGACAAGTCGGTGGATCTGGATGATCCTCTGATCTACCATCGTCTCATCGAGGCCGAGAAGTTTGCTTATGCTCAGAGGACTAAACTTGGAGATGTTTCCTTTGTCGAATCTTCCAAGACACTGGTTGCTAACATGACCACAAAGTGGGTAAATTGGTCAATAACCATAAAATTTCGTTTCCAGTAAGTACGCAAAATGGATCGCCTCACTGATCAAGGACACCGCTCAACCTCAAGACTACTACCTAGGCGGAAGTTCCACTCAGGTAAGGAAACTGTTCAAGACTCTTTTAAACTGATCAGCTTATTAACTATCCGCTTTCTAGATTGATCTTAACTGGGATGAGGTTGGTTTCTGGCGTTGTTTGATCGTTGTGTTGCGAGCTTTTCGTTCTCTCAAAAGATCAAGTCAACTAATATAATTTAAGGTCCCCGACCATGGAACTTCACACGTTTCCGTTATCGACGAGTACGGTAACGCCGTCTCTGCCACGTCGACGATTAATCAACTGTAAGTAATATGAGCCAAAAAAGTAGCGGAAATGGTTTAGACTCGGTTCAATGAGGGCTTCACCAACTTTGGGCATCATTTGGAACGATGAAATGGACGATTTCTCTACTCCTGGAGTCTACAACGCTTTTGGATTTGCTCCTTCTGAGACCAACTTTATAGCTCCCAACAAGCGACCAATGAGCTCAATGAGTCCGATGGTCGTGTACAACAAGAATGACCAACGTGTCGAGCTGGTTGTAGGAGGAGCCGGAGGCTCGTTCATCATCTCCGCCACGGCTCAAACCGTAATTCGATCTCTTCTGTTCAACCAGACCGTCAAGGCCGCTGTGGATGCTCCCCGATTCCACAATCAGTTTCTTCCACATGTCACTCAGTTTGAGAAAAACGTTCCCAAGGTAGAAACAATGCTCTTCATCACACAAGATCTGTTTCAGAGAATCATCGACGAGTTGACGACCACTTTTAAGCAGAACATGACCGCCATTGTTCAACAGAAATCTGTGATTCAAGCTCTGGAAGTTCAGCCTGATGGATTTATTCATGGCAACAGTGACTTCCGACGAAAGACAGCCACCTATCCTGCCGGATTCTAGCCCTAGTTTACTTTTTTTGTTTTTCCATAGACACAACTGCTTTTCACCCGCTCCTATGATCTGAAGATTCGAGTTTCGCTAGAGAATACGGTTACTCTGCGACCGCGTGACCACTTTAACCAATTGCCCCGGTCCTGTTAAATATTATACCTGTGATGTACATTCCCGTTCCATGACTAATAAACTATGGAATCAATGTGTTTTCGTAAATGAATCGGGGTCTAAGTACGTCAATGCTATATGTAACGTGGCCCACGATAAAACGGCTCCCAAATTCGTGTCGACACACCCGCTGATAAAAACGTTGACGCTTTACAACCGAGCAGATATGATTTATGGGCTCAAATCTGCTAATCTTTACCAGTTATGGTTCATGAAGATTACTTGTATCCACAGCAGCAAAAAGTCAATTTGATATCCTGGTCAGCCCAAAGGTAAATCAAATCGGGTAGGCTTCAAGTTGTCGGCATGCCTTCCTTAGATACATTCAGAAGGATACAACACATATACGTGACAAGCTGTCGGGAAGGATGGAGTGTAGTAGACATCAGTCGACAAGTAGCTTGAGGGAGATCCAAAACGGACAGTGCCTGACAAAAATCATGATGCAATAAACGATGCCACACAAATGTTATACACGAAACCCTAACTTGGGTAGGTATAAAAACACAGACAGTCTTACTAAATCTTCATTTGTATGTACAGTTAGTTTTGAAGGGAAGGAGCAAATCCAATGCGTTTGTTGCCCATGTCGTAGATGTTACAGTATTGACGGATCAGAGGATCTCCCTGAAACATTCAATAATAAAACTGAAACTATAAACAGCTTACGAGAATCCAGCTAGGTCCAAATCCTCCGCTGCCGAAGGTGAAGATACCCATGTAGCATCTGGTACCAGTGTTGACAATGTAGTTTTCAGGCTGAATGGCGTAAGTGGTGGTTCCAATGACCAGGGTCAGAGGTCCAGGGTTCGCATTGCAGTCGATCGTGTACTCGCCAGTGACAGCGTGAAGCTGAAAACAAAACTTTGCTTTTGATACACTAAAAACTCACAGTCGCTCCAGCAGCCTTGGCAAGTCCTTGGATGGTGGCCTTGGTTCCTCCGATGAAGGAGGTACCGGTATCGGAGATGACTGAGTAGGTCTTGGGGTCAGAGAAGCTTCCAAGAGCAAAGCCTCCGGCCTTGAACTCCCAGTAGGTGGCAGAAGAGAGGGGCTGGTAAGCGATGACGGGACCGCAGTTTTTAGTGTCAATGGCTCCGTAGGTGAAGACACCTCCGCCAACGCCTCTTTTGCTTCCCTCGTGCTCGAGCCAGACGGTGAACAGATTCTGGTCGAGAAGTCCTATAACCCTTGTAAAGTTTGCATTTCTTTGAAACACCTACCCTGCTCCATAGCGTTGATGAGAGGAGGAGTGACACGATCGACAGCGAGAGAGGTGAAAGCAAGTCCGAGGATCCCGTCAGCGGGATCGGTCTTGAAATCATTGGACATCTCGTTGGCAATACCGAAGGTGGTCTTGGGGACAATGAGCTGATCCTCTCCAACACCTCCGAAACGGACAGTGTCCTCCCCGAGGACTCCAGCGGCATTTCCGGATCCGTACTGAATGGTGAAGGTCTTTCCGTTCTTCACGAAGGTAGAAGACTTGGAAGAGTCGAATCGGGCATGAGGCTTGCAGACAGCGGTAGGAGTGCAGGTAGGTCCGGGAATCCAGAGGTTAGCCGATCCGGTGTCGAGAACGACGACAAAGGTCTGGTCAGGAGTTCCGACGGTGATATTTCCGACGTATTCGAAGTCTCCGTAGTCCAGAACCTAGAGAATGTCCATACTTTTCGTGAAAACAAGAACTCACTCCATCTCCGTGAGATTCCAGGTTGCTGGCACGGAGCATGTTCTGGTACTGGATGTAGGCCTCCAACTCTCCACTCTCACGCATACGCTCTCTTCTGGAGGGACGTCTGGTGAGTTTGTGCTGAGAGACAGCGGCCATGGCAAGGCCGAAGAGGCCCAAGAGGAGAAGGGTCTTCATCCTGAAACCTTTGTGATCAGTACTGTGTGTTTGGACAAAAGAAGGCGAAAAGAGTGTGGACGTGGCCAGTGGGCAGGAGGCAGTTATCAATCACCTTTTATAGCTGGACCAGCTTGACGTCGTCTTGATAACAGAGGAGCCGACTTACCTAGGGGCTATTGGCTCGATAAGGCACGAGACCGGATTTGCGTGCAACTTTGATCCGTCGGACTGCACACTAAGCACAAATGACCAACATTATCTCTGTAAGGTACTACTACTTTGATTGGGATCCACAGATCACCGGAAGGCGAAGACAGTGTTACGCTCCTTTCTTCCTGATACACAACGAAGTGTTATCAGTGGGCACAGAAAGATGTCCACACGTAATATTTGCCACTGACAGCTCATAGGGTACTTGGAGAAGAATGTTTGAGTAGTGAATAACCCGGAAGACGTGAAAAATTATGTCAGAAAAACATGTGAACAGGCATCAAAAGACTTTATTTGGTATCGTAGATATTGAAAAAGCGACAAATGATTTTAACGGAAACTGGTATGGAGGCAACCGAGACATCGTTAATAGACCAGGAAATACCGTAAGCTTTGCATAGAGAATTAAGAAGCTCGTTTTAGTGGTCTTGTCACAGTCTTCGTCAGTTTTAATACTTGAAGCTCCCACCATCTCTCCATTATCCCTCGATTGTATGTGGTTTCGGCATACTAAGTATTCAGGAAGGATGTGTTTCGGTGTCCTGTACACTCCTAGACAATGAAAATATGTCTCTCATTGTTATTCTCGTCGAAACTTCTATTCATCGCTGACGGCACCAATCATTCTTTAAAAACGTTAGACAGACAGGTGATAGTCTTTTTTGTATACTTCACGTTTTATCAACGTCTCTTGCCGAAATGCTACAATCTTGCTTCGACTTTGGCACAGATTCATTTCGCGAGATATGTATGTAAGCAGTTTTTCAAGTTTTCAGTGCTCTTTGCATCTTCACCATTATGCCTTTTGCAATCTCGATAACATCTGCAGTTTACTACATGGTGCGCCAAAATTACAGCAACTCAGGAAAAACACCGTATCTAACGGTTAAAAATAGTTTTTGACAAACGAACATTCAAAAACTATTTATTGATTGTTTTTGCACAAAAAACAACATTAATATTCGAATCTTCCTCCATCGGCATCGAGGCATGCTTTAGGTCTTTGACGCCTTGAGGAACAAAGATGAGAGGTGTCTTTCCGGTAGCAGTGATTCCAGCCCAAACCATGACAGATTCCGGATGAGAACGGCGAGTAGCAGTAGTATTTGGCTGTGTAGTTACGTAAACACGATCATTTTGCTTATTCAACAGTTTGCGAACGGAACGATTGGGGTTCTTGCGAAGATCGCGTACCTTTTTGATATTGGCTCTAGTGATGACAGATTTACGTCTTCTTCGTCCAGTTCGATCAGAAACGGGGCCCAGCTCAGCAAAACGTTGAATAGTACGACGATTTTATTCGCTCCGAGACGTCTCTGGATGTCGCGCTCCACCTCTGTATAACGAGATAATCAAGCTCCTATATATTGAAGTCAAAGTGAACTATCTCGGTGATAAATACTTTGTAACTACTCAAACTTGGCATGTTAGCTCGCCATGTTTTGGGAAGACTCTAAGATACTTTCGTAGTTGAATCAAAGATACCATAGTATCTTTGATTCAACTTATGGAAGGAATATCTTGCCTATCTAGCGTACATGCCGTATTCTTACACACTAATTGTTCGCTTCGAAGATTTCCGCGATTAACTATAGACAAGGCTGACAAAGAATGTTAACCATTTTCCTTCGAAGTAAGTTTCTTCAGTTAGTGGTGGGCAGGTTCAATTATTAGGACTACAGCTCTCTTCGGTATTCGCTAATGTTTCTGGTATGTTCTTGTGCACGTTTTCTACGTGAAAATGATCTACAGAAGACCTGAAGCTCTCAAACAGCTGGGACTTTTTCCCATTAAGATTTTGAAACTTTTTGTGCCATCATCATTAATCTAATGTGTTCTGTCTCCTACGTCTCATCACGTACGTTGTCCTTTTTGGGCTTCAACTCCTTCTTTGCTCATCTCAGAAACTGTACCGGTGCCTTTTTTCCCATACTTCTCACTGTCTGCTACTTTTTCAACCATATTAGTTTAGAATTTGATCAGATCAGGAGCATGCCAAAGTCTCTGTAAACGAGAACGATATTTGCTGTTTTGTTCTATAAAGTCTATTGCCTGGTTTCAGAAGATGATGTTGTTTGTCAAGAACAGCACAATAAGTTTTACTGCCCACTGTACGTGAGAAGACCTACCGGGACTCCGCACAGAAGAATGTACTTCCGCTGTTGCCTTAAGCAAAAGATCAGGTCAGATGTCAACAGTCCGACCTCCCATGTTCGACGTCCGCTGTGTGACGCAGAAAGTGTCAGTGGTGGCAGGGCACTTCCTCAATGACAATAGGGACAAATATGCGTCTTATTTGTTCTTTTCTGCTCAACAGTGGCTACTGTCGACAGTTTACCCGCACAAGCCGGCCTAAGTACACTCGTAAGCACGCGGAACGCTAATCTCAAGATGAGCACCATGTTGCATCTCATTACGCTGACACGACCTCACGAGAGAAAGTGGAGGCAAGTCCAGAGAATATGAGCAAATGTTGTGTAAGATTTTGATCGCAGTGCACTCTTCTTGTCTGTCCGGACATGGGCCGGCTTCTGCACCGTCGCAAAATAGGCGTATACCCCTCTTTGTGTGCACTCGACGAAAAATGACCCTCAATTCCGTGTATAATCAGACGTAGGAGGTCTTCTTGTGGACCAGTCCTTCTCAAGACCGAGAGACTGTTTATCCTTCTCATCATCACTGGCACATTTCTCTGCTGGTGGGGGAGACAACGGGGAAGTCTGAAGCCCATAACCGGTGGCCACAGGTCCAGACGGAGTCTCGATCCGACGGGTCAACAGAGGACGATCGTCCAAACATCTCACCCTAATCGGACTATAGCCGAACGGAGCCACCGCGTGTACGCACACAGAACTCTGCTACTGAGAACAGTCTTTGACAGGTGCGCGGGCCACGCGCCCAGAAGGCGACGGGGGACAAAAAGATGCAGAGGTCAATGCAATGAAGCTCATGTGAAAGCTAAGGCTTACGGCTTCCGTATGCTGCACAGAATAGGAAAAGACCTTTCAGTTCAACCAGTCCCGCATATTATTTACATGTAATATAGGAATAAAAACGATTCATTGTTGTAATGTCATTTCTGGAACAATAAGGAAGGAGGGAGAGAAAAGGGTAGCTAAACATGGAGGAAGTGAGCTCTCATGTAGGAAGAATGCTAGGAGAATGCTCTAGGTACATCAAATTGATTGGATGAGTAATGGACTGTCTAAATGAATATATATGACCACACTAAAATTGAAGAGTTCCTCGAACGGTCCAAAAATCACCTCTGGAAGGTTTACAAAAATTTCCACTAAAATTTAATAACATAATTCAAGCTTGGTTATGACTACCCGCCAAAACAGGCCTAGCGTTAGATAACAGCTGACATATTAGAAACAATTGCTTTGCGTTATATGCTTTCAGGTGCAGATTCAAACAGAACGTATCTGAAAGCTGGGCAGTTCTAGGTCTGTTTTGGAATCTACGAAAAATACTTGTGAGCAAATGTATATGAAAACAAAACGAAGGTTAAACAGGTGTAAAATTCTGAATCCATGTAGGCCAATTTTCAGTCCAGAACGGCGTTTTTATACGGAAGTGTGCCTGTGCTCCGGGGCCTCGTAGAGTCAGGCGCGTCTCTGCCGTGTTACATGTCGCGCGTTCCGTTCCTACGGACCGGTTCGCGAGGACGGCTATTTCTAGCCCTTCGGAGCCCGATATAAAGTGTGCGCCTTCGAGCACACAATTATTCGAGTGACCTTTAGTTTCTCATCATCTCCAGCCTTATTGAGATACCTTCTCATTTTACCTTTTTTGTTTCGGAAAGACACATTTTGAACTTTTGCCCATCTGAAAAATAATGATATTTTGTTAGTGCCGAATTTTAACAAGGTACCGAAACAAACTTAACAGTTTTCCAGATAAATTTAAACAGTACACTTTTCACTAAAAATTTTTTACTATCTTTTCGGTATAGTTTGTGACTTCGTCACTTCCATTTCTATAATTTCCAGCTAAACCTCACATATAGGATTTCACACTATCACATGATACAAAGATGTCGCAAAATGAATCAGACTCTTTGTCGGTAAAAAAACAGCTGTCAGTGCGTAGAAACTGAGTGCCTTCATCAAAGTCTTCAGATTTTTTGTCAAGTAGGACTCTCTAAAATGATCAGACACACCAAAATACTTGTACAGTATACGTTTCAAAAGAGTAGCGGCTACCTGCCACCAGCTAAACTGTTAGGAAATAGCTCTTTGTTGCTGATGAAGCAGAGGCTACCCTCGGCGCGTGCGCTCCTTCTCGACGGCTCGCGCAGGTCCACGCCACGCCCAGCGAAGCACACACACAGAAATCTGCTAGCCGCGCAACGGTCAGCGCTCCTACCAGGCCGGCTTCCTTACTTCTTAACTTTCTTCTCCCCAAAGAAGTACTTGAGTCCTTCCTTCAGATATGAAGCGACTCGCCCTGTCCTTTGCCGTTCTCCTCCCTCTTGCCTGCGTCTGGGTGTTGAGAGTTGACGCTCAAGATAGCCCTGACAGTCCTGAAGGTATCACTTTTGAATCATTTTCAGGATATTACAACAGTTTTGTCGTTTCTTTATATGGTTTTTCTCCTTTCCAGGTCCCGAAATCCGTGAAGCCAATGCCACCCTAGTCAGAGCCAAGAGACAATTTGGATGCCCCTCTAACTGCTACTCATCCTGTGCCTCCACCTCTCAGTGTCAGCTTTACTCTGCCTCAGCTGTTTGCATCCAAGGCTGCTGTTGTCCTTCGTCCAACACCCTCTCTAGTAAGTTTGATCGTAATTTTTGGAAAATTGCTAAGTTTGTATAGTTAGGACAGCAAAATTAGGGTAGTTTGTGTCATGTGAAGAGTCCAAAACACCTATAGGTATAGGGTCCTGTTTGCTTTCGGAGAGCATGTTTGCGATTGAAAGTCGCCGTCCTCTCCTAAGTGGTCACTCACGAGCTCAGAAAAAGAACCGGACGAACTCTAAGAAATAGAACGCCTGATTAGATATGATTCCTTTTTCCAGCTGCCTGCTCCGGAGGACCCGCAGTAGCAGCTTGCCTCGGAGGACTCTGCGGACAGGGCTACTTCTGCTCCTCCAACAATTACTGCTGCCGTTGCCAGTCTGGAAACACCACCGGTTTGTTCTATTCTAAAATTTGTAAATGATCTGTTTCAGGACCCTGCGTCAACCAGGTCTGCCCCACTGGCTACCTCTGCAACACCAACAACTACTGCTGTCCTCTCGGTTCTGGAGGAGTCCTCGGTAAGCTCTATTCTATGAAATTTTGGCTTTTCAACTTGCTACAAACAAACACAAAACTGATACTTTTGTTTGCAGGACAGTGCGTCAACGGACAATGCCCTACGGGTTACCTTTGTGGAGCAGGAAACCTTTGCTATTTGTCCACCTCCGGAAAGAAGTAAATTATAAGAGAACGACCATCAAACATCCAGTCTTTCTTGTCGATTTCTATTACCCGGATAATTTATGAATAAATTATTTGAAATTGTAACTCATTGTCTGTGGTTCTGGGATATCTGCGTAGAACAGAAAATAGGGTCTCCCCGGTCTTTCACAAACAGTTTTAATGGTATTTGCGTTACAATCTCGAGACTGACGGTAGCTGACAAACTTTTGCCAAAACGAGGCTCCTTAATCCGTAATAGGTAGTGGGAAGCAAAACTCTCTGTTTGAGCCATTTCGCCGAATAATTACAGTGGGCAGACAATCGCGGTGGGAACCACGGCCTTTCACTATATCTGGCTCTCTCGGGCGAGAAACGTGTAATTCGGACCTTTCAAAATGATTGTTTTTTAAGTTTCAAACTAGTTCTCTTTGTTATCAACAACTTCGAAAATGTTCAAAAGGTCAATGGACAAAATTCGTTATCATTTGATGAAGAACGGGAAAATCTGGATTGAACAAGCTCTGAAACAGGTGAATTGAATGAAAATGACATTATGCTTGACAGAAAAACTCAGTAAACTCGTGTACTGGAACAACGTTAGAAAATGACAAACTTCAGGTAAAAACAACCAGAAATCATAAAGTTTGCCAAAACTTGTGAAGAGGAGGAACTGTGCACAGCGGTTTTAGAAAGTCTAAAGTAGCAGACGTTTAAAGATTGTGGTTTGAATATACGCTTTTGTCTCAATTATGCATGGAGCCCCTTGGAATGGCCTCAATCGACTAGGTGTGCCGACGAAGATGATCCTCCAGCTCATCTACAAGACAACTAATACTTACGTGCGAGTATACGGTAAACAAGTGGAAGCAAAGAGGTGTACTTCAAGGAGGCACAATTTTACCTTCTCTATTCACCGAAGAACTATTCCGAACTTCGCACTGGGATGAACTTGGAGTCAATGTCATTGGACGATTTCTGCAAAACATACGATACGCCAACGACACAGTTCTTTTTTTACATACGGCCGAAGAACTCGAGAAGATGCTAGTAAACGGCCCAGAAGTAGGTCTTACCCTAAACTGTCAAAAGACCAAGATGATGACGAACTGCAATCACACACCGATCTCAGTCAATGGTCAGCTTGCTTCCATCGAATAGATTTCCTTCTCTGCTTGAAGCAGGAAAATCACGATCGTGACCCTGCGAGCCAAGCGAATGTTCGAGTGATGGAGCTTACTAGACGGTTTCGTAGACAGAATTCCTAATACAATAACTCAATTTAAAAAAAATAAATTACGAGCATTTGTTTCTTTCAAAAGACATTTAGGAGAAGCGATACATTTGCAAGCCAGATAACGGTGAAAGGTAGAGCAACGTAGAATAGCAGAGACATATGACATTGGTAAACTTAGAACAAAACCAGCTTTTCGTTTGTTTCGCGATGAGACCCATCGCCGGGGGTAGGTTTCATAGTTTGCCAAACTAGAGGTTCGATAAGGTGCTGTACTGAACTGGAAAAAAAGCAGGACATTTCTCCGCTGCTTTTTAAATGCGTGTTATCTTTTGACTCGTATCTATGTTCCACTAGAATAAATCTTCTTCAGGCCGTTTGAATGGTATATAACTGAATAAAACGCTCTTTCTAGAGTTTTTGCACAATTCCGTGTACAAAACCTTGTTGCTAAAAATCATTTAAATACTTCTATGCTTATTCTTACGCTACAACGTTTGAAAGCAAATTGTTGGTAGTTTTATTGAAAATATTGCCCTCAGCTGTAGCAAAAAAGGCTTGGAATGTCTCGCAGCAAAAAGCGTTTTTAATCTAACTTTTGGAGGCGAACTGCGGGCATAATCGGCTGAAAACTCTTTTAAAAGGTCGATGGATCCAAAACACTGCCTTTTCGGACGGGCGGCACGCTGTTTAAAAGATCGATGGGTCCAAAACACTGGCCTTTCCGAGACTTTTCTGTTTAGAAACTGACAGGGTATGGCCTTAATCATTTTTTTTCGGCTGTTCAATTCATCAAAAAGAACGCTGTTTTCGTAATTTCACATGTTTGGACGTCCGAACAAAAATGCACGCATGACTTCCTCTAGGTTACAGGTGTCATGGGGGTGGTTTATCGTTAAAGGTAGGTTGTGCCAAGGCAGAACAAAAGAGACAGCTGGGAGGGCAAATACCTTCAAATTAGTGTAATTCACCTGACTTAAGATGCTTAGTGGGAATCCAAGAGAGTTTTCTTTTCAGTGCAATGGTGCCGTAGTCATGATTGTGCGGATTGGCAGGCCCCGCCCAAAACCTGTTATCGTGAATGTATTGTACAGATCGTAGCGATAAGAGAGGTGGCAAACTAAAAAATCAGTGTTGAAAGTCACAAAAAGGGATTTCAGAGTCATACGTGGTCCAGTTCATCGTGGCAGCCACACACCAGCTCAATAAGTCTATAGAGCTTATTCGGGAGACCAATAAGATCTTAAGAGATCCTCACCCGCACTCTCGTATGTTTTGTATAATAAACTATTTATAAATCAAACACTTCGATCGCATCGCTTTGAATTCGTCAAACGTTTACCTCCTAACCTGAGGTTCACAAGCATTCTCTTAAGCTATTTTCAATGACACGATCAAACAAATGTCTTTTATAAACACTGACGAGATTTGATATGATCCAGGAATGGTCATGAATGAGCATGGTTGCTGTTCATGTTCAGCTCAAGCTCACCTGCATACTTGGGCAGCTATGGCAGCTTTGACCCTCGATCCGACTCGGCTAATCAAACTTTCCGAGCTTCCCCTAGTCTCAATAACATTATTTCACCTGACTTAGAAGACAATTGATCTAGAATATCTGAAAAATTACATTTCGAACTTTTTTTGACTGAAATGGATAGCTCTGTTCATTTCTATATCTTACGACTTGTGTTACGCAATTACGTACCTTGTGTCGTTCCTTACCCTTACACCTATCGGCTTTGAATACCGTGACTCTCCCACTCTTCCGATGAAGACCTGATAATTTATAGGGTTATAGTCATAGCTCTTTATCTGAGCATGAATATCTCTAAAGTTTCTCGAGAAAAAGGAGGATGAGACATTAGAAGCTGTTTCCAATACGACAGCTTCCGAGACGAGGTGGCTGTTCCCTTTTATTTTTTTTTCTGACAGCAGATTCAGCCTCTGATCACCAACTCTGAGTCTTTTCTAGACGACAAGCCCCAAACACAGAGAGCCAAGGTTTTCAGTGGGCTTTTGGAATTATAAGACCATTCCTGTGATGGTAAGAGAAAAATCTGTGACGAGTACAGTTTCATCTCCTTGCCCGAACCTAAGTCAAACAACATAGTTTCAGGCATCATTGCCGAACAAGTCGCCACTTTTCGACACGATAGGTCTAAATCTCTTTTTTGTTGTTCACGGCTGTCTTCTCATGTATGTCGTCTACCTGATTTGGCTTGATAGAAAGATTTTCGATGGATCTGACAGGGAAGCAATTGATTGACCAAGCAGACAGGAAACATGAGTAGAAAAGACGTGCAGAAGAAAGGTAGGGAAAGAATACAGACTCAAAGTTCACTTTCAGGTGCACTGAATTTTTCATAAGATGTGGTCTAGCTGGAATTCAGTCGTCAAAATGTCCACAACGATCTAGTGAACCCTTGTTTATGTACCGTATATAAACAAATGAAGTGATGGTTCAGTTCTAAGTTTACGTTATGGAAAAGAAAAAGAGGAGAGAAAGGATTGTGTTAGGGTTTCTTTGTCACAGTCGCATCTTCAGTGCACACTTTTCCTCGAATTTGTCATCGAAGTGTGCGAAACGAATCCTTGTTGATCAAAATATTTGTCTTATTTTTCGTATCTTTCATTTGCAATTTCTCAGTGACCGTCTTCTCGCTCAAACCATCTTTCATAGTCGAGATCCGAGATCGGTCGGCAGCTGGAAAGCAGTCTTATGCGGTACAAAACCCTAAATATTTTTGATACAATTTGCTTTTACTGAGCGAGAAACGAATAGTTCAGTTCAGCCGAAAGCTTTGCCGTATACAGGTGTTCTGTTCCTCTATCTCTCTCTTACTAAAGTGCAACAGTGTCTGTCTGCGTTTGTATGTGTCCTATTGTAGGTTTGGACACACGGTACCGGGGTTTTTTTTTTGTAAAGTGCCATTCTGTAGAGAATTTCAAGCTGAGTAAGAATATTCAATAATATTTAGGGGTACCGCTATTCCGAACGAAATTAGAGAGCTTCAAAGTATTTGCGCTAGAGGTAGTGAATTTCTAAGAGGCGCTGTCACGCGCGCCCATGCATCTCGGGTTCGATTCTGTGCCGAAGCAAATCATCCTATTTGATCGGTTCGAGGTGAGTAAAGCGTCGCTTTGTAGTTTTCGATGAGTTAAGCAAGAATATGCAGTAATCTCCGCCTAAACTTGTAGTAAAATATGATTAGGCCACGTTTTGATCGAAAATCCAGTTCCAGCTCAAGTTGGTATACTGCTATGAGACGCTACTCGAACTAGGCGACCCGGGTTCGATCCCTGTGGGCAGAAAGTTTTTCTGTCAAGCTGTTTTCAGCTGTAAAAGAAGAGAGACAGAGAGAGAGGCAGAGTTACAGAGGGAGAAGAACGAGGCAAGGAGGGATCTCCCGTCCTCAAGTACAGCCGGCATCCCGAGCACTTCCAGGCCAAAACCCGATGAGAATAAGGAAGACCTGCGAAGGTCTTGTGCATCTGTATATCACATGAATGAGAAAAAAGATAAGTGTTCTCTTCCAAACATCTGTCCAACACTCAAGCTTGAGGAGGAATTTTCAGACCAAGTATACCAGCTGCTTTAAAAACTGCAGAAAGCCAGTACTTTTGATATATCAAAAGCAGAATCATTTGATCTAAAATTTTGTTCCTGGTGAAGACAGTGAGATCCAGAGAACTGTCTCTCAGTCTCAAACTAGAACGCTCGCTGCGTCCGTGGTGTAATGGTCAGCATGGATGCCTTCCAAGCATTCGACGGGGGTTCGATTCCCCCCGGACGCAAACTCTTTTGTTTACTTTTGTTTTGTTGAAAAGGGTTGTTTAAGAAGGGTTCAGCGTGACTCCTGGAGCTGCCAGTGTTTGTCTTTCTGCTGGTGGTTTGCAGGAGGATTGCAAAGCGGTAATGAAGATTGTCAAAGATATCTGTGGCTAACTCCGTGGAGAATGGAATGTACTTTTAAGATAGGCTTTTTTACAAGACTGTACAAGCACACCTTGATGGATGTTTACGATGAATACGATTCAAAAATTCTGCCTCAATTTTTGAGAACCCGTGTTGAACTTCCTATGTTTGCAATGTTCTGCAAAGTTGTAGCCCTTGTTTTGGAAAATATAAAGAAGTTCAAAAGTTTTTTTGATTAACATGAAAAGCTAGACAGAACTCGCGGATTTCCAATTTCTCAGAGTAAAGCAGACCTGATTTAGACCTTTCTCAGTTTTTTTGGTCATACTCATACCTTGTAGTCTCCTTAAGCGAAACATGAACCTCCTCTAATATTGTCTTCATTTATTTCAAAACCACAGTGTCATTCGAATGTCCAAATGTTACCATTGTCCTGATATAGTATTGACACTGCATAAGAGAAAACAGAAAACCAATTTGAGGTTTTGAGGACGAAGCCATCAGAACTTAGTGGACTGTTTGAGATACAGACCAACTATTCGAGCTGGAGGCTTTGAAACTGCAAAAATGCGGGGCCGAGCCGAGGTAGAACCCATCAGAGTATTTGAATCTCAGACATATAATCGCTGTGTCCGTGGTGTAATGGTCAGCATGGATGCCTTCCAAACATTCGACGGGGGTTCGATTCCCTTTCTAATATACAAGGAAAGCCAACTGAGACATCATACCTTCGCCGAGTCGGTAATATTTCTTTGAAGGATATTTTGCTTTTTTCAGTTCGTTGTATCGACCTACACATCTGGATTATTTGCTGTGGATTCCAGAGTCGGTGCCTACACAGCCTTCGCCTTGAAAGGTCCCGATCGCAATGAGGAATATCTCGGTACCTTGAACCCCGTGAAGGGGAAATACAGTCCATTGCAATCATCAAATGGAGCTGTTTCCGTTGTAGCGATGAGCTCAATAAACCCTGTACTGAATATAGAAGAACGGAGAACGACTACAGCATGTTGTCGTCTTATAAAAAAACCCACGGTGAGTCATACCACTTTTAAATGACCATATGTTCACAGATTATTCTGGATGACTGAGATACTGAGCTGCTAGTCCACTTACGAACCGCTACTGGAAGGAAAAAGCAAAGGATCTGTCTGAAAAATACCTGGACAATACAGACCTGCCCCGCCCATCAATTGGAAGCTTACCATGACTGCTACGTTCGACTGTGCCACGTTCAATACCAGCTCACTCCTGGGAATTCTCTAGATGAAGCTTCGCTGGGCCGAGTAGACGACAAAGATGGAATAGCGACCGAATGGATCCCTTTTGAGAAGACAGAGAGCTTGCCTGTCATGTCAGTACTGTCTTGTCAGCACAGCATGTCAGCAGTCTTGATTGCGGAGTTTAATGATAATACGTAGAACAAATGAGATTGATTTCTACAAAATAACATACATTCAGCTATTTCGGGACCAATTTAAGGTTCGTAAACTATAGGTTGTTCTGCAAAGTTGTAACTGTTTTTCTGCTCTACAGCTTTGCAGAACATTCTAAAGTTATCAGATCTTATCTTGACCCCAAAATTACAGATTTGTGTTACGCGTCTTCACAAAACCTCTGAAAAAAAATCAGAATCAGAATTGGCGACTATTCTTTTCAAAGCGCAACAGACGGTTTTTGAGGTTGAAAAAATGATGCAGTGTTGTCTGTAACAGATTTGCACAACAACGGCGAACGTAAAATCAGCGTTTTCCTTTGAAAAGTTGTCCTGAGCGAAGTCGGTCGTCATTTCCTAACTCTGAAAAAGAGTTTCAGAAAATCATAAGGACAGAAAGTCACGCAAAAAACTAGTTGTACCTCGAGTAGTATTAGAAAGTGTCATCGCCCAAGCGAAGTCTGCCCAGCCCGACATATATCTAATCAAAACCCAGGCGCATCTTGCAATTTAGCCCATAATTGTTTTGCTTGTCCGTTGGTGTATGAGCTTATTAGACAGCTGATGATGAGCACAACCACGGCAATGGATCCTTTGTTCATGACATCCCTACATGTTCTAGTGTATCTCCTGTAACATGTTTATAGTTCAAGAACCTAGCCAAGTTCGTCTGTTTACTGACGTCTACTTTAACTATCATTCTTGTCTACCAGTCTTCACCATGGTTAGAAGATCTCTCTTTCCCCTTTATGTTTCTTTCCTCATTTCATTCTCTTCTGTTAACCCTATCTTCTTTTGACCACAGCCGTTTTCATATCAAGATGTTTTTGGTAATCTGTTCCATGTTTCCCCTGTGTTCATGGCCACTTGAAAACATTTGGCTTTTGAGTTGTGATAATGGCACCGATAGAGAAGAACACTGACTCGTAAAGAATCGTGGAATGGGATCGTAGTGCTTCCAAAGCGGTTGAATTCGTAACGCCATATGTGATTTGGGGCAGCATCTCCTGGACTACGGCGCTCTCGGGTTTCAGAGTAGAAATAGGAGGGGGCTTTACTAGGGTAAAGTCGTATCTTGACAACCATCTCATGCTGCCAGCCCATCTGTCGCTTCGGACTACCTCTTGCTCATTAGAATCTTCGCGATTATATCTCAGCTGGCGCAATTGGGCGCATATATTTCGTATGACAGATTGGCCAAGGGTCGTTTGCGGCCACTACATAAATTCTATCTGCCATGCTACAGTCGTCTCCTTTTCGCGGACTGGCTGCTGCCTTTTCGTGAAATTGTGTCACGTTTTTGCAAATAACAATTGCGCTGGATGAGGGCTAAATGTGCTTCCGGAGTCGCTCTCATTACGCGTAGCTCGACTCGAAATGAGTTGAAACGCTGAGCGAAGGTCCGCATTTGAGCCACCCTGATTACGAAAACCTCCCGCGTTTCACTTGACCTTCGTACGAGAGAGACATCTTAAGCATTCTCCGAGAGCTATAGTTGCACACTCGATTGTTTTCACTGTATCTCGTATTTAGTATATCTCTTTGTGGTTTCACTTTTTCTTTGTTTTTCTTTCCAGTAAGCAGATACATCACAAGTACTAATTTGGGGACCACATTTTCCTATATTTTCTACTATTTCTGTTAAACTGTCTCTTTTGGCACCTTCAACTTTGTAGGACTAATGATACATCCTTATTTAGTAGCAACTTTTAGTGAATTGTGAAAACAACTCAAACCCACGACTGTTCTCCCAACATCTGTCCCATCAAAAGCTTGTCTATTCATGCACATTTCTGCTCTTCTCCTTCTCAAAGCCTTTAATTAACTCATGGAAACCCACCCGACCAGTGCGTCAATTTTCCTGTTTCTGTGAGATTAATTGCGAAATTACACGAAATGTCGTGCGGGAGGCAGATTCGAGCACACTTTCTCCAGCTGATTAGATTCTACACTTGGCGCATGTTTGTAAACAGCTATTTTGAAAGAGAAGGCGTGCAAACAAGTTGCACATTAATTTTTGGGAGAGGGAGAGAGAGATGTGCAGCTAAGCTCTCCCTAAATGCTATGGTGCCTCGGGGAGAGGAGGGGTCCGCGAATTAATTTCGAGTCAAGACCCGGTTGTTAGGAAACGAACGCGATCGATGTTCTCCCAATAGCCCTTACGCATTCTCTGGCTTCCCAATGACTACTTCTTAGAGAGCTTTGGTTCGTGAACACTTTCGATATCCAGACTTTTTTCTTTGCCTTTCATCAAGATTGTGTCACGATAGCTGGATTCCTCTCTATTCTGGAACAATATTCTCATTTAATTTTTGCTGTTTTTCAAACACACATTTTCACTTGTTTAGATGGCCAGTAGCAGTTCGGCCACCTCACCCGAGGATGAGATGGTCACCCAGAAGTCGGCCAGAATCAAGCAGTGGGTCAAAAACCGAATGAAAGAGGTGAGTGATTGACATATCCTCTGTTTCCGTAGTAGCCTGAATTAGCCAATTGTTCTGAGATTTCTGTCCTTTTTTGAAGAGTAGCTTAAGACTTCAAAAGAGGTTCATCTCCAGTTTTATGTGAAATTAGTCCCCATTTCTCAAAATGTAGATACCCTTGAGCAGTTTTGAACAAAGCTTAGCGGCCCCCCTGTTAACAATTAGTACTAGTTTTTGTTTTCTTGTTTGGGTGTCTTGGCAAACTTACCGAAATGTTTGTTTTCAATGTTTCTAGCTTTGGCTTGCCGTGTTTGTTCACACAGCTTCGACTTGGAAGTTAGAAACTCCTCTCTTATGTGTACAAGATTTGCTTAAATCATTCCAGTAGAACTTGCAAGATTTTATACCTAAACCCCTACCATTTCCGTCACTTCAAGCCTGCAAAAACTGACCACGTACAACTGTACTATGTAGCGAAATGGAACGGCAGACCCCGGTAGAGAGGGGTCAACCGATGCAAATGCGACTACGAGCCGCTTAAAGCCAAAGTCTGTGTCACCATTTTCACGAATGCATAGCCGTTTCCCTCACTCTCTTTCAGTCTCTTGCAATCCTCTAGGCCAGCACATTAGTTATGCATTTTATTTGCCCTGGAACATGAGAACCGTTTCTCTTGCTATTCTCCTCTAAAGCTCTCCGCACTGCTTCCACAACCGTTAGTTCCGATTGCCTTCTCATTCTCGCATTTCGCAATAGGGAATATTCTTCCAGGAGGCTGGCGGCATTACGCGCGAGAAGCAGAAGGGCTACCTTAATTAACTACCAATTACGTCTCGACTTAATTGGAGGCAGCCGATCTGTCCGGGGTTCGACGAATATTAGCAATGTAAACCAGCCGGGCAGAAATTTGCATTGAGGAAATTAAGCATTTTTCCGAAGTTTAGTAGTGCTGCCAGTCGGAAACTGTTTCAAATGTCATTGTTGAGATTTTTGGCCAGGTCGATTCACCAATATCACATTTAGGTCTGGACATTCAGACCGCCAATGACTGACAGACTAAATGCGCTTCATAGTCAGTAGTACTACTCGAATCGGCAAATAGCCCCATTCACAGCTGCACACCCACCGACAGTTTTTCTACTTAATCAAAATCGTGTTCGGGACCTTATTTCAACCGGTCCGTGCCAGTCTGAGGTGGCAGGTGTGCTCGTTGTTCTTAGAATTCGGCCACTTGGCGCGCTTTCCTTTGTGGTGGCAGCCCGCTGTCAGCATGTCCTTCATGTCCTCTCACCTTGTTGTCCGTTCCATTTTTTTTCTCTCGCACCTCTTTCTTTGAAATACCCATAAACTTCTCGAATGTCGCAGCGTGTAAGTGAAGTGGAGCACAACTGATTCTGACCAAATCCCCGAGGGTCCTCTTCGCGGGCCGAACTGCAATGAGTCATGGACCTCGTCCTTCATCTAACTCTCACTTCGGAAACCGATAACATCGCGACATGCTTGGCGCTCACCTTTCTCTTTCCTCTATCCAATTGTATTTTCCATGACTGGTCAATTAATCACTAAAGCTTAATCGTTGCGCCAGTTGCCAGCCGGGTCAATATTTCTGATCTCAGCTCCTTTCCTGTTATTTTTACTCTCATGGATCTCTTGGCGACTAAATACCACCCCTTTATGCTAATTGAGACGTCCGCCTTAAGCGATCCCATACCCGGGGGTCTCTTATCCAAACATTCTTTGCCCTTCTGGCCTCTGGGCTCAGCTATCCATCAGTCGAATGCACTTACACCCACTGACATTCTAATGGCCGCTGTGTGTTGTTCTGGGAGGTGTCAATAAACAAATTTATGGCAGTTGACCGTGGGCAGAAAAGGGCCACCCGGCCATTTCCCAAGGCGGGTTTCTGTCTCTCTCGCTCTCTTCCTCTGAGCCATCAATTCTTCCGTACCATTGGGTACAAGCGACAGCTCGCTTAGGCGTTTTTGCCGCGCAGATGTGTGCAGTTGTTTTTCTTCCAGTCCTTACTTCATCTTCCGCGATAGCTCTCTAGACGCGTTCCAATTCGGAGTGGATTTCTATACCACACCCACCACCTCTAAACAATTTACGTGAAACCGTAGACGTTCCATATTGTGGGCTGCTATATTCGCTATTTTTATTTATAGGATATCATGTTTCGTTCTTTGAGGTAGGAATAACGACTTCACATAAAACAAGAGAGCTATTTCAAGGTTTGGGCGCGCAACACTTTTGTCTCCAATTTCCTCGATTGGAGTTTTTTTTTCCTGCCCAATTTGGGCAGTGTGGTAAGGTTCATTTTAGCAAGCGAAGTACAGTAAGAGTTTCGAACACTAAAGTCAAGTCTTTGTGCCCAAATATCCGTAATCAGACCTCTGACTTGAGGGCTCTTCACTTTAATCCGTGCGCTGTCGCGAATTGCTCGTCATTAGCTCTAATTGGATGCACTCTTCACCCACCCCCAAATATCGAGGACCACCGTTCGGTGGCTTCTTTGTTGGGCCCCCTTTCTATCAAATTGGCTTGTCTAGCCTGCACATCTCTCCACGTTTTTGACTAACCTTGAATAGGACATTTACCCTCGTGTGCCGTTCTATTTCCAGCCCTCTCCCTTCGTTCAGCCGACGCTTTGTCATATAAAGTGACCACATTACGGTATAGTTCACACCTTAGCCGCTTTCGGCAGCTTGAATGGGTTTCGAATTGCTGGTGTGACGGCTGTTTAATGGCGTCGTGGGACCTCTCGGGCGCCTAGGCTCCCTTCTGAGCAGAATTGCTTCCAATACCAGCAGCTCTATGTCTTCAATTACACCTCGTCTCCATCACATTCATATAGTTCGATTGCAGCTAGAAGATCAAAACGAACGTCTCCGTCTGCAGAATTTGAGATGCACCACGCAGCTACAGATGTTGCGAAGCTACACTGAAAAAAGCAGGCAACTCAAAGAGGAGATGGCTATGAGCAGAAGCATCACAGTATGTCAATTTGTCTGAAGACTCTAATTTCAAACTTTAGGGTACTCTTCCTGTGATGCGTGACGGTGATAAACGAACCTCAGACGATAGTGGGTTGACAAGCGATGATCCGGTCAGTGATCGTCGTCAAATGACACACAGTGTTACAGAATCAACTCCCAGATGCACTCGAAAACCAGGTTCGCTTCGGGCTATAGTCATCATAAAAAGACAACGAGAGAGAGCAAATATGGCGGAAGACGCGAGAATAATTGATAGCTAGGACATGTTGTTTTCAGTTCGATTGAGGAAAGAGTCGTCATGTGGAGAAAAGCGCTCTTCGACGAGCGACTCGTCTCCATGGGAGGAACATAAGCCTATACCTGTGCCGAGGGCGCTTAACAATAACGGGAACACGGTGAGACACGTTTTGTGCACTACTATCAAAACACTGAAAAATCGGCGTATGATCGGTTACAAATCTAGCTATAGACAAAAAAAGCTTCTAATAAAAACAATAAAGACAGAGACAGATTAATAAGCGACTGCAAAGAAAATCAGATTGACAGATGCAACAGTAGGTCATGATAAGGGAGTAGAGACTGACAGAACAAGCTAGAAACTATATGTAACTGCTTCTCCTCGAATGGTAGTTTCCAGGTTGAAAGAGACAGTCTGAACTCTTACGCGGACGACTACGAGTTCGACGTTGAAGACGAGATCTTTGACGAAATCGAGTCCCCCAGCGATGCCAGAGACAACAACCATCGTCACTACATCGACTATGTAAATCTGGCAGATTTCGTTTCAATCAAGGACGAAGAAGACCCAATCTACAGCGCTATCATCAAGCAGCCAAGTCCTGGAGCTCCAGATCTTCCGAACCATCGTCCGAAGCAATGGGTTGGTTTTTATTCTAATTTTAAGCAAATTCCATTTAGGAAGCGAAGCTGTATCAAGCTGCTGAAAAATGTCTCACGATTTCGGACTGTCTCCATGACGAGGGACCCTCTTCTGCCTCTCCTTATCATGTTTCTCCAATTTGCATGGATCGTCGAGTCTCTTCATCGGGATCTCGCCGTTCCGAGCATCAAACTGCGTCTCCGCGAGTCATCTCGATGATTTCCGGCGGTTGCTCGACTCCCGATAGGTTTAGGAACTCCGGCGACTATTACATTCCGCCAGATGCATCGAGGCACAGTGGGGACGTTCGAACAAGTCTAATCCCATCGGTTGATGCAGTATGTTTTGTAGCATAATCAAAACTAAAGTTTTTATAGGTCGAGAAGAGCGGCTATTGGAGCCAAATGTCCGAGTCAAGGGTCAAATCACTAAAACGACGTTTTGTGGTCTTGAAGAACAACCAACTCAGCTTTTATAGGGTGAGAGACCACACAATCTCTAAACATGCATATTCAGAAAAATTCAAAGGATGATGAAGCGCTGATGAGAATCCCGGTGGCTGAAATCAAGTCTGTAGTGAAAATTAGTCAACAAGGAAGCAACTATGCCTTCCAGGTACAGAATTTTCTGTTTATGTCTTTGAAAAAAGAAATTTAGATCACGACTTCAACTTCCAAGTACCAATACATGACCGAAAGCGAGAAGACTACTCAGGAATGGGTAGCTATATTGTCATCTGCTATCAGAGGAATCATGCTCCGCGACATTGCCAGCCGATCAGCTCCTCTGGACGCAGCCATCAGCGGCTACCTGACAAGGGTCCGCTGTGGACATTCAAAGAAACTCTTCGCTGCACTAGTGGGACACAAGCTGATGTTCTTTAGGAGTCCAGAAGACAATGTATGTTTTGTAGCCAGGCCGACATATTATGGGTGGCAGTAAATGGCTATGAAAACTGCCCGAGAAAACTCTTGTCTGTCAGACATGACGATGCGAAGAGCGAATATCTGTGAGTCGAGAAGATACGGGGTTGAACTCGTTAAATTTTGAACACTAGATCCTCAAAAAATTTTCGGCTGCTGTCTACAAGGCAGTCGATCGTAGTAAATATATAGGCAATATGTAGGCTGACATGTCAGCTATCAAGTCAGTATGGGTAGAAGTTGTTTGACTACAATAAGGCACTGATGAAGTACTCGAGGATAAGCCAAAACAGGTCTATATCGATATTGTTAAAAGTGTGTTCAGGTTCCAAATGGTTTTCTGTTTCTACAAGGAGCTCGGATCTGCGATAAACAAAGAACATCCTCTGACGAATACAGCGGTAGCAGTGACGAACAACATCTAGAAGATGTACCACCAAGCATGAGGAAGGACAACTACTCTATTTCCATTCAGGTGCGTCTAATTTCAGTATTCCGAATACAAATCTCGATTAGGTAGCAAATGACGATCCAGTGTACCTTGTCCTTCGATCAGCTGAAGAGAAAGAAAAATGGTTGTACTTCCTTCGATCAGCATCAGGGGATGCTAGTCTCTATGGATCGCCGTTTGAGATTCTTATGCAACGAATGTTGGCTGATGGAGGCTCCGCAGGTAGAAAATATCACCTTTTTAATATAATTCTCTCCAGAATCAGAGCTATGGAAAGATCTCCTTTTTACCACCAACGATGACTCTCCAAAAGATACGTTGACTACTGTCGACGACGGTGACAAGAAAAAGGCTCTCGAGATTGCCAAGGCAGCATTTTTGTTCGTCTCTGTGCTCATGAGACCAATGGCTGTGCAGTATCACATCGATCTGGCACAGAACATTCTGTCAACTTCACTACAGGTTACTTTATCCCTTTGAAATTTTTGAAACCAATTTATAGCATAACTTCTTGAAGAACGAGCTGTATGCCCAGCTGATCAAGCTTACCACAGGAACCATGCCATTTGCGCTGCAAGGATGGAAACTGTTGGCCTTGACGATACCTCTCTTTCTCCCACAACAGTATGCTCTGCTATGGTTGCTGAAAAGACATGTGGCTAGATGGAGCAGCAAAAGGTAGTTCATCCTCTTTTTTTGTATCAAACTTGTAATTTCAGCGGAGACGAAGGAAATATGGCCGACTATTGCCAAAGTGCATTAGAACGAGCCATCAGAATGGGGCCACGACTTCAAGGGCCTAGTAAACTTGAAGCAACATCAGTCTTGACCAGAGATCCGACAACTACCAAATTCCCGCATTCGATTTCGGTTAAACTGCCAAACCAACAGTATCAGGTATGTTTTTGTTATTTAGCTGAATGGGATTGCGTAATTGAGGGTAGGTTCCTCTCAAATTCATTTTACAGACACTTAAACCAGAATAACTACGTCACGAAGCCCAGTAACACAAACTGTTTTACAGGTCGTGGAATTTGACGGTTCAACGGAAATTGGACAATGTTTATCCTCTCTTTGCTTGAAAATGGGAATGAGACCTGCTCTTCTATCCGGATACGCTCTCTACATTGACGATCCACCCACAGGAGGATCTTTGTTGCTCAAAGGGAAGCAAAAGGTGGGCGATTCAATAAAAATTCGAAAGGGTGTTGCTTCAAGATCTGTGACGCCTTGTCAACCTGGGAGCAGAAACAACGCGATATGATGAGAGGGAGAATTCCAGCGGAATGTGTAGCAACGCTCTACCTGAAAATGCGGCACTACTGGAGACACTTGGTACAGACTTCGCTTTACTGTCATGTAGAATGTTTTAGGTGCCCACTGAAGCACCGATCGAACGAGCGTTTCTGGTTTGGAGAATGGCAGAAGAGGTTGTGGCCGGTCTCGTGCCCATGTCCTGTCAGTTAGCCGATCAAGTTGCCGCCTTGTTTGCCCAGTTCACGTTCGGGGATGCTCCACAAACCCCTGACGATCAGCATTTTACTTTTGTGACAGGCAAATGTTATCCAACGAAAATGCTGGATGTGGCTTGTATCAAGTCTCTGAAAGCATCCATTCACACCAACTGGACAGAACTGGAAGGAATGTCTGAAAATGAAGCAATTCGTGTGTTGCTACAGGTAGGTATTTCCTAACTCTAACTGAAATCACAATATGAGATCTCGCTCTATTTCCTATAATTTTCCATTCATAGCTGCATGGGAGAATAATCCAGTTTTCGAACATCTCTGTCTCAACAAAATTGTTTCCAGGTTCTTCGAAAATGGCCACTGTTCGGCTGCGACCTGTACTCGGCTGGAATGAGGACAAGCAACGACCGAAAAATCTGGCTCGCCCTCTCCGATTCGGCTGTTCATCTTCTAGACCAGCGTCACTTTGTAGGCCAATTTCTATTCTTTTTCAAGAAAATGATCAGGACGTCATCCGCACAATTCCCTACCAACGTCTCTCGTCTTTCGGTGCTTTCCACAACGATTTTATGCTCACTGTTGACAGATCTGAAGCTAGTCCTGAGGAGGCTGTCAAGGAGCGAGTAACCTTTAGCATGGAAAAGATACAGGTTGAAACTGTGAGTGACGTCATGCATCTAGTACGGCTTAATTTTCAGCTAACACAGCATCTCGCAGAATACATCCGGTGCCAAAAGCTAGTCTGGAAGGTCTCCAAATAGAAAGTCTCATCCGACACCGGTTATCGCTCAATCACTTTGGTTCACTTCTCTCACTCTCCCCGTCAAAAATGTATACAAGTGCAATTCTAATAAATTTGTTTTGGAAGCTGGCTCACCCGTACCATCTGGGTCAGGCAATTTGCTAGGTCTAACACGAGGAGATTACAAAAGACATTCCATCACCCGGTCATGCTCATCAAGAGAATGAAACACAAAACTTCGCTTTTAGAACAAATACGTATACTGTATCACCAGGAAGCCCCAGAAACCGAGGCTTACTTTAAATCTTTATTCACCAAAAGTTGGGTCAAACCAGCTGCTACCGAATAGTTACACTGTCCTTTATTGGCAGGGCATTTGTCAAAAAGTTGGCGCGTATGACTTGTCCAATCTCCATTGACTGTACGACAGTCGGACTCGACAGTTACATAGAACTCGAAGTACTTGTTCAAAGGTTCATCCCAAGTATCCGATCCAGACAGTGCACCAGTATGAGGACCTCCGCCTTCGCCACTTATCGAAGCGATAAAGTCGTCTGTGAAAGTACCATCCTGCTCCCAAATTTCTATTTGGTATTCGAACTTCTTTCCAGTACAGGTCAGTATATAATTAACGTTTACGGTAGTATCTGCCTCAATTTTGAACATAACAAAAGTAAAAAACTAAAATAGTATAGTGATTTTGATGACCTTATCAGAAAAGCCTAAGAGCATCATTAGAAACGAATGTACATTGACGTCATCCTCAAAAATAACACTGTTCCCTTTTGCAGATCTTGGAAGTGGTCAACATGTTGACCACTGGCTGGATGTAGAAACCGTGCTTAACATCTGGCCCTATACGTCATACGGATTTCCTGGACAAATGACTCTCTTTCAAAGGTCCTTCTTTCGAAACCAGCTGTACATATGTATGAAAAAACGTTGATTCATACTTCTCCCGAAATAAGTCATCGATACAACGGCTGCACTACAAAGTGCTTGTGAATAGTTAACCTTACTGAAGTTACCTCCAGAAATCTTGATCTCGCTCATAGAAAATCTTTTTGGTGGGCCGTTGATTAGTTACAAACACAAGATAGGTTCTCCCCCAGTTGCAGACGGTCTTAATGAAGGACAGCCCTCATTTATTGTTGTACCATTTCAACGGAAAGCATTGGTCTCTCTAAATTTACCGAACTAAAGGCTTCTACCGATTAGATCTGTTTGTATTACCCTAATAAAGATTGGGTTTTTTACCCCATTCCTCTCTCTATCTCCTGGCTTCCGATTGAATTTCCTCTTGCCCTGAACTGCCGGCTGGCCGTTAGTCTCCCTCTCTCAGGCAGCACAGCAGCCGCTGCGCTGGCCTATCGATTAGACAGCGGCAGGAGAGCACTCTCACTCTGTCGCGACCCCTAAAACCTCATAGCTGCCGTCAATTTCGCGCATTGGCTTCAACTTAGCTGGCATTTTCTCAGACTCCCAGACTTTGTTTACTTCTTCTTACTTGTCATAGTCAGATCTTTGTTAATGACTCGAAGTTATAGAGTTTACCTAGGTAGGGTCGCAGGAATGACTAGGAAAGGCTCCTAGCCAATATAGGTCTTAATATAGATACAGGCGGTATCATTCTCTCCCGCCTTCCCGCTATTTTTAGACGTCAACCCGCTCGCTCAGTCTCTCACTGTATTTCCGCTTGATTTCAACCCATGATACCGAGGCTGGCAACTGCGCCAGACATTTTCACTCTACGCAATTGAAACAAGTACTTTCTCTTGATCAACCAAATGTTCCATTTTGCTCGAGCAGCAATCAGTTTGAATTTCGTCAGCAGCTCAGATAACCGGAGCACACTATCTAAGAAAAGTTGCAAGATCCCTTGTCGCTACAATATGGCCATTGCTAGGCAGTCGTTTGTCCTCTTATCG
Source organism: Oscheius sp. JU75 (assembly GCA_037178855.1). Lineage (NCBI taxonomy): Eukaryota > Metazoa > Nematoda > Chromadorea > Rhabditida > Rhabditidae > Oscheius > Oscheius sp. JU75. The sequence goes on from JASJZC010000007.1 coordinate 8,685,303, forward strand.
ATCTGTCCAATTTCAAAAAAATCTTTACTATGACCCGAACTTTTTTTCAAGTCTCCGCCAGTTCAGCTCCGCCCCTCGCTGTCTGGGTTGTTGGCCTGGCACACACCCTCCTCGAGCGCAACGCTGCGCTGCTGCCAGTCTCGCCCATTATGCCTCATCTTTTCAGCTGTGGCTTTTATTTGTTTTAGAGCCCTGCACTCTGACGCTCCTACCTGCTCTATTTTATCAAAGATATCCCCCTCTCACTTCACTTTCACTTTGAACTAAAACGGATAGTAAATAACGGACTTTCAGGGTCAAAATGGGAAAGTCCAAAGACAAGCAAGCGGACATCAATGAGCTCAAGCAAGAAGTCAAGATGGATGAACACATCATCCCTCTTGAGGAGCTTGCCACCCGCTACGGATCCAACATCGAGACGGTGAGCTTTATGCTATAGCTATGCTTACACGTTGCTCCCATAAATCCTAAGCTTTTGCCACGTTCTTAAGCAAGCTGTCTTTTATGGGTGAGAGACTCGCCGAAATTTTGGGGAATCGATGCGAATTCACTTTTGGGAATGACGTGTTTCCGAGAGCGCGTCGTAAAGGCAGCCCCAACCACTCCAAAAGTCTTATCATTGGTCTAATTACCTCTCTGTTTGCTCACAACGCGTCTCCGGATTAGAATAGCAGGGCAGACGCGCTGAACGTTTTTCTCGCGGATTACAGTAATGGCGCCAAATTGTAATTGGAATAAAGTAGAGAAGAGAAAAGAGCCTAATTGAAAATGTATGGGTACTTTTCAGGGTCTGACGAGCAGCAAGGCCGACGAGGTCTTGAAGAGAGATGGACCGAATGCGCTGTCGCCTCCCAAGACTACTCCCGAGTGGATCAAGTTCTGTAAGAATCTCTTCGGAGGTTTCGCTCTGCTCCTTTGGGTGGGAGCCTTCCTCTGCTACGTCGCCTACTCTGTCGACTACTTCACCATGGAGTACCCCTCTAAGGATAACCTCTACTTGGGAATTGTACTGATGACCGTCGTCGTGATTACCGGATGCTTCCAATACTACCAGGAAAGCAAGTCCAGCAAGATCATGGACTCGTTCAAGAATATGGTTCCTACTGTAAGTTTCTTGCTTCTTCGATGCTAAAAGCAGGTTTCAGTACGCCTTGGTGTACCGTGATGGCCAGAAGGTTCAAGTCAAGTCTCAGGAGCTCGTCGTTGGAGACATCGTCGAAGTCAAGGGAGGAGATCGTGTCCCGGCTGACATCCGCGTCATCTCTGCTTTCGGATTCAAGGTCGACAATTCTTCTCTCACCGGAGAGTCTGAGCCTCAGTCTCGTTCTCCCGAATGCACCAACGAGAACCCGCTGGAGACCAGAAACTTGGCCTTCTTCTCCACCAACGCCGTCGAGGGTACCGCTAAGGGAATTGTCGTTTACACCGGAGACAGAACTGTCATGGGACGTATTGCTCACTTGGCCTCTGGACTCGATACCGGAATGACCCCGATTGCCCGTGAGATTGAGCATTTTATCCATCTCATCACTGGAGTCGCCGTCTTTCTCGGAGTTTCTTTCTTCATCATTGCCTTCATTCTCGGATACCATTGGCTCACCGCCGTCGTCTTCCTCATCGGTATCATTGTCGCCAACGTACCTGAGGGACTGATCGCTACTGTCACTGTCTGTCTAACCCTGACTGCCAAGAGAATGGCCAGCAAGAACTGTCTCGTCAAAAACTTGGAAGCTGTCGAGACTCTCGGATCCACCTCTACCATCTGCTCTGACAAGACCGGAACTCTGACCCAGAACAGAATGACTGTCGCCCACATGTGGTACGACCAGAACATCGAAGAGTGCGACACCACCGAGACCCAGACCAGCGTTGCCAAGAGAAGCGGAGATACCCATGATGCTCTCATCCGCGTCGCTACTCTCTGTAACCGTGCCGAATTCAAGGGTGGCGAGCAAGATAAGCCTGTCCTGAAGCGTGACTGTACTGGAGATGCCTCCGAGATTGCCCTCCTCAAGTTCACTGAGCTGACCACCGGAAACGTCATTCAGATCCGTGAGAGGTGCCCCAAGATTGCTGAGATTCCTTTCAACTCTACCAACAAGTACCAGGTATCTGAACGCACTGAAAAGTTTATAATAATGCGGTTATAGGTGTCCATTCACGACATTCCGGATCAGGATGAGTACCTTTTGGTCATGAAGGGAGCACCCGAGAGAATCCTTGACGTCTGCAGCACCATCTTCTTGCACGGAAAGGAAACCGACCTTGACGAGAAGCTGAAGAACGACTTCAATACCGCCTATCTTGAGCTCGGAGGAATGGGAGAGCGTGTCCTCGGGTGCATAGTTTTGTAGCCTTCTGGTAACTATAATAATTCAGATTCTGTGACTTCAAGCTGCCAAAGGACCAGTTCCCCAAGGGCTTCCAGTTCAACACCGAAGAGGTCAACTTCCCGTTGAAGGGACTCCGTTTCGTCGGACTCATGTCCATGATCGATCCTCCTCGCGCCGCTGTCCCCGACGCCGTCGCCAAGTGCCGTTCTGCCGGAATTAAGGTCGTTATGGTTACTGGAGATCACCCTATCACTGCTAAGGTACTGTAGCTGGTACTGTAACCTAAAACTATCTGTAGGCTATCGCCAAGTCTGTTGGAATCATCTCTGAGGGAACCGAGACAGTTGAGGATATCGCTATCCGTCGTGGAATCCCCGTCGAGCAGGTCGATCCCCGTGAGGCCAAGGCTGCCGTCATCCACGGATCCGATCTTCGTGAGATGAGCGAGGAGCAGTTGGCTGAGGTCATTCGCAACCACACCGAGATTGTCTTCGCCCGTACCTCTCCCCAGCAGAAGTTGATGATCGTCGAAGGATTCCAGAAGCAGGGCCAGATTGTCGCCGTAACTGGAGACGGAGTCAACGACTCTCCCGCTCTCAAGAAGGCCGACATTGGAGTTGCTATGGGTATTGCCGGATCTGATGTCTCTAAGCAGGCTGCTGACATGATTCTCCTCGATGATAATTTTGCCTCCATCGTCGTCGGAGTTGAGGAAGGACGTCTCATTTTCGATAACTTGAAGAAGTCCATCGCCTACACCCTGACCTCCAACATTCCCGAAATCTCTCCCTTCCTCACCTACATCCTGTTCGGTATCCCTCTTCCTCTCGGAACTGTCACCATCCTCTGTATCGATCTCGGAACTGACATGGTCCCTGCCATTTCTCTTGCCTACGAAGAAGCCGAGTCCGACATCATGAAGCGTCAGCCTCGTGACCCCATCCACGATAAACTTGTCAACGAGCGTCTCATCTCTCTCGCCTACGGTCAGATCGGTATGATCCAGGTAAACTTACATTTCTAAACTTTATATAATGCCCATTTTTTCAGGCTTCCGCTGGATTTTTCACCTACTTCTGGATCATGGCCGATAACGGATTCAAGCCATGGGATCTGTACCAGCTTCGTGCCCAGTGGGATTCTCGTGCCTTCAACAATGTCCAGGACTCTTACGGACAGGAATGGACCTACGCCAACCGAAAGATCCTCGAGTACACCTGCCAGACCGCCTACTTTGTGTCCATCGTCGTTGTCCAGTGGGCTGATCTGATCATCTCCAAGACTCGCCGTAACTCCATCGTCCAGCAGGGAATGTCTAACTGGACCCTCAACTTCGGTCTCGTCTTCGAGACTGCCCTCGCCTGGTTCATGTGCTACTGCCCTGGACTCGACAACGGCCTCCGCATGTACGGTCTCAGGTAATTTCAGTTTATTGGTTTTTCTCAAAATGAGAGTTCAGATTCTCCTGGTGGTTCTGTGCCCTGCCCTTCTCCGTCCTCATCTTCATCTATGACGAAGCTCGCCGTTACTGCATCCGTCGCTGGCCCGGAGGATGGGTCGAGAGGGAGACCTACTATTAATTTCCCCCTTCTTATCAGCTACTTTTCCCCACAGCGTCACTCACATTCTTGTATTTTTAACTTTGTAGCCTCTTAATACTTTAGAAACGCAGGCAAGAATGTGACTGCGCGCTTAGGGTTTTTTCATAGAGTCAGCTTCAATAAAGTTACCGTCCCCAAGTGTTCTCCCCTGTTCGAAGACCGTTAGCTTGACCGTCTCACAGAGAGACAGTTGGGAAACTCAAGTTGTCAAGATCCAAGGATAATTCAGTGCAACCGCCGTGACTACCACAACGCTTCATGGAGACAACGGTATGTAGAAAGTTTACATGAAGCTAAGCGGATACTCCTCAAGCCAATTCAGAGCAAACGTATCCAAAACCATCTCTTCTGACTCTGTTGGAGGTACAAGTTTTAAGAGCCCGTACCACAGCCATGAAAAATTATTAGGGTTTATTAGGTACACGTTTTAAAGTTTGGGAAGAGGAGCTCCCGTCGTTTTAGCTGCCGATTCAGCCATCATCTTGTTTAGATACTTGTAGACGGCGTCATGATCATAAGTAACGACAGGGAAGAGAGGAGCGAGTGTAGTAGTTTTGCGGAACAGTTCATCATCATTCTCTTGGAAGCCGAACAGATTATTGACTACAGACGGAATCTCTGTAGGAAGAGCTGAAATTCACTTTCTTTCCGTACAAAAGATAAGGAAACTCACGCTGAACAGTAGATTGTCCAGCAGCTTCCTGGACTTCGCGAGTGAGCTTCATACCGCGCATAAAATCGTCCTTGGTGGGTCCAACGAGTCTTAGGAGACGTCCTAAAGCCAGGAGTTGAAACTTTTAATGACATTACTTACTGAGAGGGTTTGATCCAACCATCTGATGCATAGGTGTGTTAAGGAGGTCTACAGCAGCCTCGACTACTTCCATAGGGTCACGTCCGTCTTCTGTCGTTGTCTTGGAGCTGGTGCTTGAAACAGACGAAGCGGTAGTCTCTGCAGAAATGCTGGGAGCTACAGTCTCGGCTGGTTGTTTGGTCTCCGGAAGTGGTTCCTCGGTAGTGGGAGGGACAGTGATCTCATTACCGTCCTGGTCATATTCCTCAACATCCTCTACCACGAAAGCACTGTTGCCTCGAAACCGGGCGCTTGTGAAAGAAACAAGGAGAAGGACGAGAAGAGAGTACCTAAAACATTTTTCAGTTAAAATAAAAACAAATGGACCGACCTAAGCATGGCCACACCGCGCGCCGGACAAGGAAAGGACAAAATATTCGCGACTGACCTAATTCCAGGATGGAAGTGTTACGCGAAATTGATACGCAATCCTTAGAAGGAGTGTAACCGAAAGCGATGTACGCGTGGGTACATTAGATTCGAGAGACAGAGAAACGGAGAGACAGATAGATCGACAGATGTAAAGATAGATGCAGAAAACCATATCGCATTGAATAAATTGTACAAATCTATAGAGATCTAACCATTTACTCCGTGTTTGCACACAGACTCTTTTATATCACAGACTTGTCTTGGTTCCATTTGATTCTATTTCTGGGCATTAGCGTTGGCCACAGCGACCGTTGTTCCGTTGAAGCCAACAGTCTCTGGGGTGAGGTTGAAATACTCAATCACAACCTGTAAAACCAAACTTGAGAGACAATATGATTCTAACCTTGTCGCTTGGTACGTTTAGGACATCGTTGCAGAGTTTCGTAACTTTCTCCGTGTGTCTGATGTTATCTTCAGCGGTGACCATCCCGATCGAACGAATCTGAATATCATTGCTGTAGAAAAGGAATGCTCTTCCCGAAAAATTCGCTTGTCTATTTGATTCTGTATTACAGTCTCTCTGTATTTCTATCTCTCTATCTCTCGGTCTCTCTGTTACTCTCCATCTCTTTCTCTCTATCTCTCTGTCTCTCAATATCTCCATGTCTCTCACCCTGTCTCGTGCTCTCTCGATCTTTCAGTATGACTGTAATGAAAATAAGACAATAACGTACCGTGACTAAAACAGCCGGATCAAATGTAGCGCCATGAGTGAACCTAGCACCAGCTTCCAGAAGAACAGCGATGCGATTGACTGGCTTGTTCATTGACTCGGCCAAAAGATAGGTCAGTTTTGCATTGAAGTCTTCCGGAATAGACTTCCCTTCTATGTTCGTGGTTACTGTTACCATCGGCATTCTGAAAAAAGACGTTCTAATCACAAGAACAGCAAAAGGAGAGGGTGATAGACAGGGAAACGGCTAGGTTTACAGCAAGGAACCGGTTTTGAACAGATCAAAAAGTAAAGCTCTTGCAAATTTCATGAAAAGTGGAGTGAACCTACTTTTTGAAAGCTGTTTGGCTCAGGAATCTCAATGCAAACGTAGTTCTAGACAGTACTCCGCCAGAAAGCAAGGACATAAAACTAGAACGACCTGAAAAGTGTTGCTCCTTAGCACTGTTAATGAGAAGCGATCTTAAAATCACAAATGCAGAATCTGAGAAAGTTAAAAGTCAAGATAAGAGTGAAACGTGGAAAATCGTGGAAAAAACTTTCAGATATCCATAGTTCCCGCTGTTTGGAATGCATAAAGGACTGCTTTGGTTCACAGTAGAGCGCACTTGCGCATTTTGTCGAATATAGAACATCTCGATTTACAGGTTACATTGACGTAGAAGACAAAATGTTGCATTTCCATTAATTAGTCGAAGAATTATCGGATGTTAACGTCAGGTTTTCAACTTATGTGGTGCTCTATTTTCAGGGTCGGAGCTGGTTCAAGTTACAGTAGTGTTGCGCTCTGTTGATAAGTGCTCCAGTGCACAATCTTATAGCGTACGTTTTGGTGTGGAAGTTATCTATTCAGAGAAGCATTCTTCAAACCGATGAAGTTATGTAAATTTGAGTTCTTCAAGAAGATTTCAAACAATTATCTCTATAACTGTCTCTTCGCCTATCCGTTTCTACATTTCATCATCTATCTGCTACACTCTTGACCGATACCTGCAAATTGTTCGCATCTAACAATCTTAGTTTCCTATTGCAGGCTTTGAATTATGACTAACCTAACCGGATTAGCTGGTCTGGTACAGTTAGTCATGCAGTTACTTGTTATTTTGCTACACTTAAATCGAGAGTAAAGACACGCTAGGTAAGTTCTGTAAAAGGATAGCTCGAAAGGGTGGTACAAGCTCTTGTGCAACCGTCGAACTGTGAAATTAGAAAGTAATCTGTTTTATTCTACTGAAACAAAGGCATTTTGATCACAGATTGTGTGTGTGCAAGTCGTCCAACCCGTAAATATTGCAATGGAAGTAGAAAGCCCGTGTATAAGTTGACTAATCGTGTGGGGTCATAACCGGGAGTGGATGAGCCTCCGTGTTGAAGACCCACTCATCCAACGAGATCACCGAGTTGTCTGTAAAGGTAAGATAGGCGTATTTGAGAGTCTCTGCCAAGAAGAACGACTGCTGAACGTCGTCATGTCCCTGCAAAAGTTTTTGTTCATTGTTTGATTCGTTTATCTCACCATTGACGGTTTATAGACATTTCGTAAACCGGCATATCCGGCGTCGACACGACAATACTTTTCAATTGATTGGACAGCATCCCACACCCACTCTTTGTACATCTGAACAGGCCATTAAAAATCAAGAAAAAAGAAGCACAAACCGGTTTGCCAGTGAGACGCCAAAGATAGAAGAATCCCTCCAAAACTTCCGGTCGTTGAATGTAGCCATTTTCTGCTCCATGAGATGTGGCTTCTTCAGTTTTGGTGAAGTAGAACATCTCAGGACCGATATGTGTTTTGGTGCGAACGTAGCTCTCGTGACAAGTTCTTCCTAGCTCTTCGGCCAAGTTCATCGTTTTTTTCTGAAATGATCAATTGTAAATTTGTAGCATGGCTGCGTTTAACTTGAGGCATGTGTAAATGGACACGGACAGGCTAAGCCAGGAAAACAAAGACAGCTTAGACATGGTCAGAGTTGCGACAGTCTGGATCAAGCTGACTGAGACTGAATCAAAAGGGGAACAGAGAGACAAAGCACGAATTTGGCAGGGGAGATAATAACACGGTTGAATAGGCATTATGTTAGTTAACAGTCAAAGAGGATAATAGGTTTACGCAAAGAGGACAAAATGTATAGAAAACAAAATGATCTTGCTCCCCTTAGAAATCAAAAACTCACTCGCTCCTCCGGAGTCTTCTCATGTACGGCCTGTAAGGCAAACATTCCCACGCAGAAGCAGGCCAAGTGTCCCATCTTGTGGTCAGGATTGCCTCCTCGCAGTTCGGCTACATATGTCAGACCACCCGTTGACTTGAAAACCATACTGAACAGATCATCATGAGAAGAAAATATACGGCTCTGACTGTTTCTGGATGGCATCACTGACTTCCCAGTACATTCTCTTGGCCTGAGTGTCAGTCTGGTTGGTGTGAACCCAAGACTTGATAAGGTATTCATAGAAAGAATCTCCAAGTGCTCCGAGGGACCTAAACTAGAAGTTGAAAAAACCTTTTTTGGCAACTTACACATGGCGCTGAGAACTCCACCTTCCGCTGTCTGGACTGATGTAATTCGGATAGAGACCTTTGTCCTTTTCAATCTTGTCCAAAGCGTCGCGAACTTTTTTCACCTGAACCTCATAGTAAGAGTCAAATATAATTAACAGTACCTTTTTGGCAAAGATTGGCTGTTTTGTAATCTCACTCAAATACAAGAACTCCAAGTGCAGGGACCCGATTTCTGACAAAATTGAAGACCCTCCTGCAGCCCATCCATAGTTATTAATTGACTTCGAAGCCATGTCAATGTTGGACTTTGGAATTCCAGTTGGGGTGTTGAAAGCCGGAAGTAGGGCTTCTCCAACTCCGCGAGCCTTTTCACTTTAAACACTCAAAGTTTTACAAATTTAATAATGACTCACATGTAGAATTCCTCCTTGGTCAGGGCATAGAGTGACAGTAGTCCTCCCAAAAATCTGATGGTCGTCTCGAATACGGACAAGGTTCCTGTGGCCTTGGACATGCTCATGTGCTCCTTGATATAGTCTCTGGCCTCATTATACTGATCAGTTAAACCCATGATCCAAAGAGTGTCAGCAGAGTCGACAATCGTAGCTGGCATTTCTCTGCCTCCGAAGATACCTTGGCTGTTGGCAGCCTTGGCGATGGGCCTCAGCTAAAGGACCAGAGTTTTAGATCAAAATCTAGATTATACCTCATTCATCCCCCAAGAGTAGTTCTTGTAGCCGGTCCAAGCGTGTAGCATCATCTTTTTCACGAAATTGCGACGTTTCTCTGAACAGGATTAGCATTAGCTAGATCTGGGCACAAGTATAGTCAAATGACATTCTCAGAGCGCTTGAGCACTTCGTGAAAAAAATGTGTGTATTAAACCTTACAGGGCTCTTCTCTTAGAAAAATGTGAGTCACCAGCATTCTTAGTGTAACTCAATATTAATGGTTTGTCGGCGGTAGCTGATCAAATTAAGCTATTTTTGCTTCAAGGGCTCACTATTTATACGCGTTAAGTCAAAGTTCAAGTCTAGGGACACGAAACACGAATCTTGCGGCACTATTTGTATCTAGACGCATTTCAAAAGAAAACAAAGCCTACCGTCTTCATTGGTGTTGTACCCACCATCGAGTTCCTTAATGTCTTCGTCGATGTCCAACTGTTTTCCTTTCTCTTCTTTAACCTCAATGTCCACCTGCAAATGACATGATTAAGTTAACATGGTACCTACCGGTTCTTCTTTGGCAGCTTCTCCAGTCTGTCTGTTTTTCAAATGCCTAACAATTCCGGGCTCCTCTGACACCGCGCCAGAGTAATAAGAGACGACACATAAAGAGAGGAAAACTACCCCAGCTAGGGCTGCAACTGCCTTCCGGTTAAACTTCACCGTTTGCATTGCATCGGCCTAAAATGTGACCTCTTTAAATGAGCGATGGTATGAGAAAGACTACGGAGAGGCTTCGTCGTTGAGGGGAAGTATGATAGCTGTGTGCGGCTTCCACCCGTGTGACTATTCCCCTGACTGGAGTCTAAGAGATCGAGCTCAGAGCTTGGAGGCGGGCGGCGGAGCTGGTTAATAAATGAGCCTAGATAGACGAGCAAAGGAGTTTTTTCAAGCGATTCGGAAGTGCGGATGCCGTCTTGATTTATGTCGAGACACCTGCTCGGGAGAGCTTTCCGACACTGAGACACAACAGCGAGGGGATGTCTCGTGGAAAATTGCTGCTATTGGAGACGAGCAGACACAAAGAATCAGCGGGAGGATGGCCACACGAACAGGTGCTTAAATGTGTGTGTGGATCCCGGAAAGTCTCATAAAACACATAATTCTTTGAGGTAATGGACGAGGGGAAAAAGACTGCTATGAAGGAGGTGCCGGAGGTCAAAGTGCATCGTCGGCTGAGGGATAATGAGAGCCGCTAGCCCGGACAACAGGTCACCGATGTCCGTAATCGTGCTGCGTAACGAGTGCGTAACAAGGTCCCAACCGAGATTTAAGCAAGGCCGCATTTGCATGAACAATTGGAGGAGAGAGTAAGTTTAATGGGCAGGGTGTGAGATTAGTGGTTGCAAACATACACATAAATCTTTCTCTCCCCTACTCGCTTATTAAAAAAGGGAAAACGGAAGACGCACGATTTGGCGGCTATAATTGCAACGGCGCCCGTAGGAAAAGGAGATAACACGCAGACACACTGATCAAATAGAAACTGTAGTTTTTCCCGTTCGTATTTGTCTTTCGGACACTGGAACGTCAGCGTGCGCGTTTGAAAATGGGCTAAAAGAGAGGTATTGCCACAGCCTTTGATTCAATTACAAGTATGCGACGCGAAGGGGGTGACTGGACCCAATCACGAAAAGATTTCGGAAGGCTTCGCATTAAAAAGTAACGAGATCCCAGTTCGAATAGCCCCGATTGCTCAATAGCAGCTCAAATTAACAACTTCGGGGGGAGGACTGGGAGTTCTGAGAAAATTGAGGCCAGACAGTCAAAAGACCACACCCTCTCTTTCTCGATGAACTCACACATTGAAAACATGTGAAGGAGGAGGTAGAGGGGCGATAAAAACGACTGACGCCACGCGACAAGCGGATTAGGGAAAGTGTATAATAGCAAAAGAGATGTGGCAAAGAAGGCTCGGCTAAAGAGCCTGCACGGTTTTCACCGTGGCTCCCTGCTTCAGGCTCTCTCTCTTTCTCTCCACGTCTGATAACACGTCATGAATCGATTGCCAGCGCGGTAATCATGGAACGAGAGTATCATATCAGACTGGGGGCGCCCCAAAGTGCGCAGAAGACCAACAAAAGAGGGCCTCCATTCGACATTTGCCGCCCCGAGAATGCATGCATAAACAGAGGACGGCCCCGCCGGCCCATTCTGAGGTATTCTGTCATTTCTGTGATTCATTTCCGCGTCGGTCAATATTTAATGGACAGCGAGCCTTTATAACTTGGAGATGGTGATGGTCTTCCTAGAGAGTCTGTAGGCGCGTTCATCTGGTTCTGAACATTTCCGTTGTCTATGCTAATTGGATGTTTACCGGCAGCATGAAGAGTCTTCACGTATTCAAGAACACCATGGAGCCCTTTCAGTCGAGCCCATCGCATTGGTCCTCCTTGTGCTGGCGGCCATCCAAAGCCGAGGACACTTAAAATTAGTCCGTGTTATTGTCTATTGTGTGCCAGATGTCCTGGGCTCAAGTAGACTCACAACATAATGTCGATCAAGGACTCGTCCGCGATTAGATTCTCCTCCAGACACAAAAATCCCTCGTTTACCATGGGACTTAGAATGAAATCCATGACATCCTGAAAATGTGAAACTCCAATCTTTCAATTACTAAAATTGAAAAATCTGTCAAAATGACCCAGTAGGAACATGTTGCTTTTTGGCAAAAGACGAGACTGGAACGGGATAAGTTAATAACAGATTGACAGAGACAGAATAAAATAGGAAAGAAAGGCAGAGAGATTGAGAGACAGAGCGGCAGAGCGACTGAGAGACCGAAAACTTACAGAATCACAAAGAATGGTGGTGTTCCTGTTAGCCACCGCTGAAACTTTTTCGATCAACTGCTCCATTTCGGGATCATCTTCTTTTTTTCTTGTCACCGGATCATATTTATAGAATCCGCGTCCATTCTTCCGACCGAATCTCTTTTGCTCAATTAGTACCCTTTCAAGGGCATTCAATGAAATCCCATGTTCTCGCTTCAGCTGGCTCGTGATGTCAAGTCCTGGATCTCTTCTCAATACTAAAGTAATTGACGAACAAACCATTCATATCGTGCATTGTCAGCGGACCCATGAGAAATCCACGTGAACGAACAATAGCATCGACTTCTTTGGGCTTCAGGCCGTGTTCGTAAAGAAGTTTGTGAGCCTTGATAGATTGCAATAGGTGTTCAAACATTTGTACCTGATGGATATAAACAGCCAGGAGACGATTGAACACAAAACTGGGACAGTTTCCAACCAAAACTGGAAGCTTCTTCATGGAATTGCAGGCTGCGAAGGCTGTGGCAACTGCCTGACCATTTGTAGACTTTCCGTGAACAATCTTAATATAGAAACTGCTTAATCAGGGTCGGACAACTTTCTACCTCGACCATTTTGATGACATGAGGAGGGTTGAAGAAATGTATTTCTACCAATCGTTTCGGATTCTTCAGGCATGATGCCAATGTATCGATGTCGAGACTGGAAGTATTGGTTCCTACAATGGCTCCAGATGGAATGATCTGGTCCAGTTTGTGAAGAAGCTCTTTTTTGAGCTTCATGTTCTCGAAAACCGCCTCGATAATCTGAAAAAGTGTGACAATACTTTATAATGTGGACATACAAGGTCAACATCTTTCAGCGAGTTCAAATCTGTTGAATAGACAATGTTCGTGATCAAGACTTCTTTCTTTTCGTCAAATCTACCAAGAGAAACTTCTCTCTTGACGGCAATCTCGACTTCTTTCTGACAGAACTTCAAGGCATCGGTATCTTGCTCGATAATAGTGGTGTTGTATCTAGCCAAGGCCAGAGCTATGGCAATTCCTCGACCCATAGTGCCTAGAAGCAATCGTACAGATCTTGTTGTCAGTCCTTCCAGTGTTTAAGGCACTATAGATCTCTAATTTTCCATGTATTTCTCTAGATGTCACTGTGACCCAGTTCACACTGTTAACTTGTTTCGAAAGCTTTGTACCATGTTTAATTCTAGTCGCTCTCTAATCTCGGTAGGATCTCGGTAAAAATTCTTAAAGTTTTACCTCCTCCAATGACAGCTACATTCTTAATCCTGATACTTTCCGAGTTTTCAAAGTTCTCCCCCAAAGGAAGACGCCACTGAATCGATAATAAAAATAAAAAGAATGATCTACCTGAGCTGCTTTAGCAACAGCTTGTGCTAAATAATCCTGAGCTGCTTGATTCACCATTTCCGAGGAGAAAAATCGATTAAAATGGAGTAAGCGGTCGAATGGCAGTGTGTGGCAATCAGTGGGGGAAGTTTTGTATCAAAGAATAGACTCTAGCATGGTGCCCCAATCGAAGAACAGGCGTTCTTTTGACAGGACCTCTAAAAAAAGCAATACTAAAGCAAACTTGTGTTTATTCGAATTACTTCTAATGCAAATCCCGATGCGACCCTTTTAGAAAATCCATGGCTATTTGGGTCAGAGTGCGTGCGAAAAGGTTTTGGGCGCAGGCTGTATGTGTCCCTGACCGGCTGGATGGTGATGCGACTCTTCCTACTGGTCAGCGCTGTTTTCATTTGCACAGGTTGGGACTATCTTATCATAACTTCCATCTCTATATATCACTTTCAGCTGTGGCGGAACAGGAAACTGTCAGTGAATGCCTAAGAACATGCATTACGCCTCTTGCCAAGTTGGAAAGGAGTTTCCATTACATTTTCAACAATTTTGAGAAGGTTTGGTCTTTCATTACGTCTCTGATAGCTTCCTCGCAGTCGAATAAGGATTCCAAGTCTGTAGGGGTTAGTGGATTTCGGACACGCAAAGATAATATTCAGAATTAGAAAAACCGATTCCGAATGGATCGCTCACATGTTTGAAACACAGACGGTAGAGGTTGCTAGCAGAAGGAGATCAGTAAACACAAAATTCCGGCTGTGGGTCCAAAATATGGCGTCCGTACCATCTGGGCAGGACAAAGTACGAAATACAATAAGAGATGTAAGTACAAAATTCGGAATCACCGCCTAGGTGTGCGTTCTGACCCAAAGATTTGAAACCGAATATTTTTTTGTCTCACCCGCAACGTCTTGGTGAGTAGCCGTAGAAAGTCAAAAAAACCCTAAAAAGATGAAGTTCTTTATCAGCGCCCTCAATTGCCTATGTATACACTCTAACAGAGAATCAGCGACCAAAAACTGTTTTGTTTCCCCGTACCGTCTCGGTAGGTGTTCACGGTCAGGGAGATCTGAAAGCATCTAGATCGTTATCTGCGTCCTTTTTTTGCTAGGTAAACTCTTACACAAGGATTAGCAAAAAAAAATGTTGGTCTCACCCGTTCAACCCTGGTGACGACACTAGCAAAAACCATCATATTTGGATTTGACATACCTATTTTGATCAAAAAGCAACAAACCCGATACAATTTAAACCAGCTATTATATATATATATAATAGCTGGTTTAAATTGCGGACACCATGACAAACAGACGGACGTACACCATTGCGCTTTACTAGTAGTATAATACTACTTTTAAGGATATTATGAAGCATGAAAGAGATCACAAAATCCCATCAAGATAAAAACGAAATCACAAAAGCGACTTATCAGTAGTGAATAAGGCAGTTTTGATAATGAGTGAACTTTAATCTAGGCCTGCGACCTCCTCGAGACGGGAGCGTTTTGTTCAAGAAAGTGCAGTCAGGATGATCAGCAGAAGTACCATCAGTACACAACTTTCTACCGTATTCATTGTGTCGACTACGAGGAGGACATCGAGCCTCATCTGGATTGCTTAAAGATTGCAGCTAAAGATGCTGCTTCGATCTGTCAGGACAGATGCAAGGCTGTGGGGAAAGTTGAGAAAAATGCCCAGAAAGAACAAAAGGACAAGGCCGCCTGCCAGTAAGACAAAACGCAACTTTTGTAGCGCCCGTGTTCAGACAACTCGAATGCTCCACAGTTTGTTACTTCCAGGAGTTTGCTGAAGATTGCCCCGATGCCAAGGATGCACTTTTGGTATGATTTTCAGCTATCAGTCGAATACCTAGTTTAGAAACTGAACATTGGACAAATCCACTCGATCGCCAACACTATCCACCCACTGACTTTTGAGAATATGGGAGAAGAGTGCAGAAATGTTCATGATACCACCTACATGAAGAAGGTCATGCTTACTGCCTAGAAAGTTCCCGTAGTTTAATAAAGATGCCATACTAATTTACGAATATCGCTAACAACTTCAGAAAAGAAAAGAACAGTTTCATCATACAGTATTCTGAGAACAAAGAGGGCTAATAGAAGACAGCAAAATGAGCTGTTTTCACCTCAATGATAATAAACTTACCCGTTTACGTATATTGGAATCCATAGAATTCTTCAGTCAACTTCTTCACTCTTTCTTCGGTCATTGAGATCAGTTTGCTGTTGTGACTACAAACTTGGAAACTTTACGATCAAATAACGACCCTTCTGTAGTTTGTCAAAATACCGTGTGAACATTCTTCCGATAGACAAAGAGCACGTGATCG
Source organism: Oscheius sp. JU75 (assembly GCA_037178855.1). Lineage (NCBI taxonomy): Eukaryota > Metazoa > Nematoda > Chromadorea > Rhabditida > Rhabditidae > Oscheius > Oscheius sp. JU75. Next base: position 8,700,922 of record JASJZC010000007.1, read on the forward strand.
ACAGTTTTAAAGCTGAACCTGGTTAACTCTAGACAGAGTGATGTCGTTAGCTATGCGGCAAGTCACAGACAGCAGAATTTGGTCAGAGATTTATTAGTAGTTACAACCGTAACATCCTTTCCTTATCTCTTTACGGCCCTGCAAGCGAACGACGAATAGTTAGAATACGGTGAATCAGCTTCAGCGAGGCGTCACTTGTGATATCACTTCGGTGAACAAGCTACATCTTATCAAGACTATATAAGGTTCAGATTGCTTTCGAGGAAGGTCTGCTGTTTGTCCGAACTCAAATCTTATTCGATTACCAGTCAGTTTCTTCAAAACGACCATTTTGCTTATCGAAACTGGTGTAACCTAGCTTCTTCAAACAACATGATGAATTCACGGGAAACCCATCTGAGTCTTTTCACATTTTGCATTGGACTGACTAAGAGACCAAGTTTGTTAACAGTAGTAAGGAAATTACTTAGATTACTTCCAGTCAGTTGATTTTTGTCTTTTTTTGTCAGATACTGGCAGAATTTGACCCAAATTTATAAGCTTAGATAGTCATTTCTGACGGACAGTCACTATTGCTACTTACCAAAAAAGATTGTACAACTGATTCCTAGAGCAAAACTGGAAAAAGGTAAAAAAAAGAAGGCTCCACTGCTGTGCTATGAGTGCAAATCGAACAAATACAACTGTGCTCACTGAAGATGTTTCCTGAAAATCATCCTCTCTTCCCTCTCTATAGCAAAAGCGTGTCAGTGCGTTGCCAAGGATCGTTGAAACAGGGAGAAATCGCAAAACGCTCTGCTCCTCGAGCAGAAACCACAATAAGATTTTCTGTTTGAACTATTTGACTTAGGTGTGAATCAGTTTCTTTCTATGACGTTTCTTATCGCATCTTTACTGCGGAGCATTCTGTTTCAAATAATCCCTGAGTGAAGTCAGGCTCCTCGGTTGTCTTCTTTTACTGTTCCACCCATGTTTGACAGTTAACTTAGAACACTTTTAGGTTGAGCTAAAAAAGCCAAGACTTCCTAATTTCGCATTTTACCCATGCCTTTTTAAACATTCGGTTCGTTGTTTGCTCTCATCGATGGCATTGTTTGTCCTTTGCCTCTCAAGTTACCCCCAAATCCGCCAGCAAGTTCGATCCTTCGTATCCTTCTATCACATATTCTAGGAGCTTATTATGAGTCTGGCCTACCCGCTCTGACCCCTATACCAACCCAATTTCAGATGGTTGCCTTCAGATGGCTGCAGCAGCTGAGGTTACTTCTCTGGAAGAACCTCCTTCAGCAATGGCGGTCTCCGTGGTTCACACTTTTTGAGTTTTGCGTTCCCTTCATACTTATTGGTCTCAGTTTCGGGTTGATGCTCGGGGTAAGTCTGCTTTTTTTTCTTGCTTAAATTGATCATTTTCAGTTACGATACAAGTTTGAAAAGTCGTATCCCATCAATGACTATCCGACATGGCCTGTCATGGGAAGCGGCTATGACATTATTATGCCAACCAATGCCAGTGATTTCACAGTACGCTAGAGCCATTTTCAACTGAAATTTGAGTCTAGACTTCTATGGCAGATCTCTCCGTGTTCTTGCTGGGAAAAGAACCAGACTGCCAATTCCTAAATCTCACTGTTACGGGTTCAAGTCTCATAATTGGTGTGGATCTAGTCTACGCTCCAATTACCACGAATACTAACATACTTAGAGACACGCTTCTGGTAGTAACACAAAAAACTTGGATACAAACCTTTTACAGCGTCGCTATAATATTTTCATTGCCAGCAGCTTCTTCCAAAACGTCACAATCCCCGGAATCGTCAATCCGTCAATCCAAATCAAAAGTAATGTTACAGGTAAGCGATTCCGGCCAAATTCTCTGCTGTCTGTGACTTCTTGTCATAGTTAACGACCTATCACCATTTTATCACCTCTTTGTAAGCCTTATCGGCGCTGGGAAAATGTGAAAATGTGTTCCTTTTCAGGGTTCGCCAACGAGAATGAAATGGTGAATTATATGAAAACGTCTTTCGAGAGTCAATGTGGAAATCCGCTTCTGGCAGGAATTGTTTTTGGAGATGAGATTGCAAATAATTTGCCTACAGCCCAGAACCTCTCCTACACAATCCGTCTATCAAACACTAATCGACGTCTTAAGGTAAATAGTTTGTTCTGAATAAGTACCCTTGATTCGGCATCATTGGAACGCAAGAAATTGAGCAAATTCTGTTTGACAAAGACCAACCTTCCGCCTGCTCTTTTTGCGCTCGGCAGCAAACAACATAAACTCAGGGATCGCCAGCCCTGACTCAGCGATTTTGAAAGAGGAAATGACATAAATCGCCTCTTTTTCAGAGTTTTGGTGACTCCTATGGACCATGGGATGTGGGACAGAAATTCGCTGTGCAGTATGTCTCTGGACCAATCAACCCAGATAATACGGATGGAGGCTATCCTGGCTATTGGAAAGAAGGATTCATGACAGTACAGAAGGCGGTAGATGTGGCTATTAGTGACTTCTTGACCGGAAAAAACACATCTAGTGAGCAAACTGATGTCACGGTAAGGAAGTCTGAGTACCAAGGAACCGATTTGTCAAGATCGGTCGATTCCCTTTCCCGGCATACCAGAACAAGATCATCGAGATTGGAGCATTTTTCGTCCCGGTCATTGTTGTCTTTTCTTTCATGACTTCGGTCATCTACATCGTCCGAAGCATCGTCATGGAGAAGGAAAATCGACTGAAAGAGTATATGAGAGTCATGGGTCTGTCTCAATGGGTACATTGGGTAGCTCACTTCATCATTAACTACACCAAGTTGTTCGTGACTGTCATCCTCTTGACCATCTTCATGTCTATCATTACGCCAAAGTAGGAAAAACTTTTATATCATAGAAACTGTTTCAGGTCGGACTGGTCTGTACTTTTCGTAGTCTTCATACTGTATGCCTTCAATACAGTTTACTTTGCATTCTTCATTTCAACATTCATGCAGTCTGGTGAGCATTCTTTTTGTTGGCAACTCATTTCTTACTCCGTTTTGATCGTAGTTTTTCAGTTTTCTTTTGATCATGTCCTGTCAGTCTGTGCTATGAGCTTTTCAACTTTAATATCTTTTCGCGCTGCTATACTGTCTGTCTATAGTGATGTCTACCTGTCTTTTCGAGGTTGCCCATGTATTCTATTAATCTATTTAAACAGCGTCACAATTCCACTGGCAGCGAGGTTCCTTTAATTAATATAACCACAGCATAATTTGGCTTGTTCTATAGGAGCTTTGCAATCTTTTCTTGCGAGTTTTCATATAAAGTAACAACCAGAATCTGAAGCAAACTGAACTAAACCCTTAGTGCTTTAAAAGTCAAGAGAAATTTTAGGAACTGCCGGAACCCTCGTTGCTACCATGGGATGGGTTCTTCTCTATTTCTGGCAAGCACTGTTCATCAGTTTTGACACAAACAGCCCCTTCTCTTTCGGCGTCCAGCTGATCAATTGCATTAATCCTGACATTGCTCTCAACTACGCTATTGAATTGGCTGCTTCCTACGAAACTCAAGGTATTAGTTTCTTTGATTGATTTTATTCATTCTCTTTAGCTGACGGTATGCACTGGTCCGACTTCATGAAGGCAGCCTCTCCAGACCAGCAACTGACGATTGGACATACGATCCTGTTCCTTATTGGAACCGGGCTTGTGTTGATGTTCTTGACCTGGTATGTGGAAGGTAGGTACTTTTTTGATCTTACTCATAGCAATTTAGCTATTTATCCTGGTGGAGAAGGAGTCCCTCAAAAACCGTGGTTCTTTGTTCTGGTAGGTTGTCAAAGAATCTCGGAGCTTAACCAGATGTTTTTAGCCTTCATACTGGTTCCCCGGCAGTGCAGCCAAGAAGAAGACCCCTGCTGAGCAGGAACAAAAACTGATGCATGCCGAATGGGAAGACTATGCAAGACTTGAAGAAGATCCAACGAGCAAAAAGGTCACCGTCAACGTTGTAGGACTTTCAAAAACGTACGGAACGTCGTTCTTCAAAAAATGTTTCGACTGCAAGTTTGGAAAGAAGGGAGAAAAGAGGGCTTTGGACTGTCTGAATTTGAAACTGTACGAGGGACAGATCACTGCCCTTCTTGGACATAATGGAGCGGGAAAGAGTACAACTTTCAGCTTGTTAACAGGTAGTTGACGTAGTTTTCATTTCACAAGTTTCTCAGGAGTCGGAGCTCCATCCTCGGGTACCGCCTACATTGACGACTATGATATCCGCAGCTCCTTGCCAGCCATCCGTGAACGAATGGGTCTCTGTCCACAGTACAATATTCTCTTCAGTAATCTGACCATCATGGAACATTTGGAGTTCTTCTGCAAGCTCAAGGTATTTTAAGACATTCTTATTTTACAAATTTTCGGTTTAGAATAGAGAATGGAATCCAGATGAGGCTATGGAAATGCTCACCCGTCTGAGGATCGAGTTCAAGGCAAACGCATACGCCGGCTCATTGTCTGGTGGTCAGAAGAGAAAGTTGTCTCTTGCTATTGCTCTGATTGGAGGCTCGGAGGTTTGTTTTATTTCACAAAAGCGGTGGTGGCAAAATTTGGGACGGTACAGGTGTGAATGTATTGGTCGAGACATTACGCAGAGCGGTAACACCGAGATAGTTCATACGTTTTCCAAAAACTTTTGAGTAAAGTTGTGAAGTTCCGAGAGGAAACGTGTTAGTGCTTTATAAGATTACACGGTAATTTAAAGAAAAACTGCTCGACATGCATATACTTACCGTTTTCTAGATCGTTATGCTCGACGAGCCTACTTCTGGAATGGACCCTGGAGCTCGCCACGAAACCTGGACTCTCCTTCAAGCGGAACGCGCCAACCGTACTATGCTCCTCACAACACACTTCATGGAGGAAGCCGACATCCTTGGAGACAGAATCGCTATCCTAGCACATGGTCAACTCCAATGTTGCGGCTCAGGCATGTACTTGAAGAAACAGTACGGAGCTGGTTACCATTTGGTTATTGTCTATGGACAGCGTCCAGTTATTGCTGATACCATGTCAGTCATCACAAAGTTTATTCCTGATGCCGAACTTGCATCTGTTGTGGGACAAGAAGGAACTTTCCTGTTGAATGCAAGCTACCGTCCAAAGTAGGTTTTTCTTTCTGTCTAACGTCAGTTCTTAGGTTCCCAGCGTTGTTCCGCGAGCTTGAAGCCCATCAGAAGGAGCTGGGTATCAACTCTTTTGGTGTTTCAATTACCACCATGGAAGAAGTCTTCTTGAAAGTCGGAGAAGAGGCTGATGATCGGTACAACAGAGATCACGGAATCGAAGATGAACAGGCTACTCATGCAGAACTGACTGACGATGCTCCCATTCTGAAAAGTTTGTGATTTTGATTCTCCGCACAAACACTGGTTTAGAACTGAAGGCGACCAGAAAACTGACAGGTTTCGCTTACTACTGGGGTCATGTCAAGGCTATGTTCATCAAGCGAGCAATCTTCTTCTCAAGAAAGTGGTCACAGTTTATCCCCCAGCTCGTCTTCCCAGTAAGTACAGGAACCAGAAAGTTGCGGAAATATATTTCAGATTGCCTATCTGGCGTTGATGATGTCCACCTCGAATACAATCCCTGCAGCTAAGGAACAACCACCACTCTTCCTTACCCTGGACCAGTTCGCTTCAAGTGACATGGATGGTTATATCACCACTTCAAACGACAGCTTCGGAACGAGGCCTCTTTACGAAAAAATGAGCAAGACAGTTAGATTGATGGAGGCTCCGAGCAGCATTCATGTCCAGGAAGTTGCCGATGTCAGGAGTTACATTCTCAGTCAAACTGTTGCGGTAAGAAAAATGTGTACTATCATTCAGTATGAGCTTATAGGCCGGCTCACGCACATTTGGACTCCACTACCCGGCCGCTTACTCATCAGCTATGGGAATCATTCAAAGTAAGTTTTGTTTTTACTAATACAGAACACACCCTTTTACTCCCTAATTTGAGATGTTTTTTTTTATTTTTCGAGAAAGAGAAATTTGAATCTTCTGTCTCTGTCAGCTTATTAAAATCAGTGTCTTTGGAATTCGACTAGGTGGTTGTGCTTGTTGGTCATTTTCCACTCTTCTGGACTTGTCAATTCCTATGTGCCCTTGCCAATTTGTGTAGAGAACTGTTTCCGCTTCCATATGTCTTTTGTCAAACTCATCGAAGATTGGGATAACTAAAAATAAACAACTTGAACGACAGCCAATAAGTTTGAGGAATTGTGCACGTAGATTCTTATAATGATTCTCTACGGCTGGTGTACAATTCCTCAAACTTATTGGCTGTCGTTCAAGTTGTTTATTTTAGTTATCCCAATGTGAAACAAACCGGCTTGCCAGCTGTATCTAACATATTACTTTCAGCCTACTTCAACAACTTCGCCTACACTTCCGCTCCAATTTCACTAATGATGGCTGATTCCGTCGCAATTTCAACTGCTACCGGCAAGGACGTCTTCTTATCCGTTGTCAACCACCCGCTTCCACCATCTTCTCAGGATGCTTTGAAGAACAAAGACATGAGCAATGGATCTGCCTACATCATTGCTTACGCTATTGTAACAGCCATGGCTCTGATCATTGCTGGAAACTCTTCATTCCTGATCCGTGAAAGAAAGAAGAAAAGCAAGCATATGCAACTTCTCTCCGGACTGAGGCCATGGATGTTTTGGAGCACTTCTTTTGTTTGGGACTTCCTCTGGTACATGGTCCGAGTTGCTTTCTTCATCATCATCTTCTACGCCTTCAGTACAAAGCAGTTCACAGATAGTGCCGGAACAGTCTTGACTCTGATTCTTATAATGGTTCTCTACGGCTGGTGCACAATTCCTCAAACTTATTGGCTGTCGTTCAAGTTCAACTCGGCTCCGAAAGGCTACACACTTCTGGTCATGCTGCACATTCTGACAGGAATGGCTGGGTTGATTGCTGTTCCAATCATCCAAGACACGTCAAGCAAATCGTCAGCTCACACCTTCAGCATTCTTTTCTCCTTCTTCTTCCCAACATACAGCGTGGCCAACTGCTTCATTCAAGTCTACAACAACGAGTTTGGAAAGGAAGCGTGTACCAAGCTGGATTGTAAAGCTATGCTGACCGCTGCCGACTTCTGCTGCTCCTCTGATAAATCTAGTAGGTTTCAAACCTAGCTTTCTTCATTGACGTAACTCAGAACTCGTCTACACTAACAACATTCTCGGTGATGGTGGGCAGAAGGGTATACTCTGGCCTATTCTGTTCTTTGTCTTCCAAGGAGCTTTCTACTGGCTATTGACCTTCTTAGCGGAGAACAATGTACCAACACTTTTTGATCTGTTGAAGAAACTGTGTTGTTCAAGAAACAACAAGGTTACCGATGTGGTAAGCCATCTTCTTAACCTTCGAAACATGAAAAATTTTCAGAAGAAGGGTGACAACTGGGCTCTGGACAACGACATGTCCAATTCCATTGAAGACAGTGACGTTCTAGCTGAAAAATCTACAGTGGCACACGCTGATACAAGTTCAGGTGCTGTGGTAGTCAAGGACATCCAGAAATCGTACGAATTTTAATCTGAAATAAGAAAATATCTTAAATATAGGTACGGAAACTTCAACGCTGTCAAAGGTGTATCGTTCCATGTCAACACCAGTGATTGCTTCGGACTTCTTGGAGTGAACGGAGCTGGAAAGACTAGTACTTTCCAAATGCTGACGGGTGAAAACTCAATTTCTGGAGGAGATGCGTTTATTTTTGGACACAGTGTGACCCATGATTGGAGAAATGTAAGCATTTAAACTTCAAGACATATTCAAAATGTTTTAGGCTGGTGACCGACTTGGTTACTGCCCACAGTTCGATGCAGTCATCAAGGAAATGACAGGAGAAGAAACTCTCTACATGTTTGCTAGGATCCGAGGTCTACACCCTGAAGACATTCCCGAAAAGGTCTGCGCAGTCATCGAAGCCATCGGCATTGGAATGTATGCCAAAAGACAGATCAAGACCTACAGTGGTGGAAACAAACGGCGTCTATCTCTCGGAATTGCTTTAGTTGGACTGCCTGATGTCCTCCTGCTTGATGAACCAACCACTGGAGTCGATCCCAAGGCCAGAAGAATCATCTGGAACATTTTGGCTAAAGTCAGACAACTGGGAACGGCAATGGTCTTGACATCCCATAGCATGGACGAGTGTGAAGCTCTGTGTACTGAACTGGCTGTGATGGTATACGGACGGTTCCGATGCTACGGAAGCTGTCAGCACATCAAAAGTCGTTATGGAGCCGGCTACACCCTCCTCATCCGACTGAGACACCTTGAGGATGCGGAAAGGACGAAGAAGGAGCTGTTCACTCGATTCCCTGGCACCATGCTGAAAGAACAACACGTTCTTCAACTTAACTTCGAGCTGCCTAAAAAGGATGGAATCACTTGGTCTGGACTCTTCGAACAGATTGAGGATATTTCAACAACTATTAACTTTGACGACTATTCATTGAGTCAAACGACTCTGGAGCAAGTCTTTCTTGAATTTTCTCGAGCAGCAAACGTGTCAAGTGATGTATAACCTGTACTTGTTTATTGTTCACCGGGTTGTACATAAAACATTATAAGTTATTGCTTTAGCATTGGACTGGCCTAAAAAGATTGTATTTTCACAACTGTTGAGAGAGAGACACCCACCTCCTGCTTGATACTTTTCTCCTTATTCCTAAAACACTTCCGAATAACTGGTCCAGGATCAAAATCGGCTGGAAAAATTTAATAGATGGGATCAAAGGATTGCATACGAATGTCTTCCGGAAGTTCCTTGTCCCGAGTTTCTGGTAATAACAAGACAAACAGCGCTGCTGATATTGATAGCAAGGCCAGGAGCATTGTAGGTGCCCGTTCATCGATGGCGGCTAGACGCTTTAGGTACGGAGCTACTACTCCGCCAATATCACGAATGAATCCAACGAATCCAAGAAAAACGTTCCTCACAGAAGTTGGAGTGGATTCCGAGCTGTGAAGTGGATGGTTGGACCAGAGAACCACACAGAAACATTTCATGACCAGAGGGAAAATGATGTGCCAGGCGGATTTTGAAGAAGCTAACATGAGAGAGGCACAAAGTGCTTGAGCTGCCAAAGATGTCATGGAGACTGATTTCCTGCTCCAGAAGTGCTGAAAGAACAAGTTTTTACAGGGAAATACACGCTTACAATCATAATGTTGGTCATGATAGCTCCAGGAATCTCTATCAGGCCTGACAGAAAGAAACCCGTCATTTTGTCTTCAGCCAAATCTGTTGAGAACAAAGACAGTGCCCAGTAGGTAAAACTCAGAACGATGCTGAAACTTGGAATAGTTAGTTTGTCCATAAAACTCACAAGATGTATCCATTGATGAGTAAGTTGATGAACATTGTTGGATTCTTGAAAATGTCCAAGAAGGTTCTCTTCACTTCATCGGTTTTCTAAAAAGAGACATTTTGATATCGACTGGCTATGCAAACCTCAAAATCGGTCAGCGCTTGACAAGCCATCAGATCTATCTTTCTGCTGTTGTACTTTTCCACTCTCCTTATGTACTTCTTGACCTCGGAGTGCTTCTTCATAGTACAGAGCCAATGAAGAGACTCGGGTATGAACCAGAAGTAAGGGAGACAGAGCAATGCGGGTAGGGTTGCGACCAGATAGAGTGTCCTCCAATCAGAAATGTACAGCTTGATGACGCCGGCTAGAAGATATCCGAGGATCCAGAAGGTATTATAGGCAATAGGTAAGACGTTGCGGAACTTTGTTGAAACTGATTCCAACGACAGGGTAATACCTATGGTGGCAAAGCTCTGAAACAACTAGTTTTGCTACTTCCTTTCAAATTTTGAAAGCTTCTGAAATATGTTCTCTCGCTTCTGGTCTCAATTCTTTACACATTTTGTCAGTTTTATCAAAATTTTGTAGCCCCATTCTGTCGCAGACTCTCTAAATATGTGTTTTTTGTTAAACCACCATCTGTACTAAACACTTTAACTGATTTATCGTCTCTAACTTTGTACATTTCCTAATGGGGTCTTATTCGCTTTTAATTCACTCAGTTCAATAAGCAGCTATCCTTTTTGCTCAATCTTCCTACTGTATCACCCGCACGCCACTAGAATTGAGTCAAGGGCATTCGGAAGAAAGGCACATAAAGACTACAAATAATCTATCTTGTACTATATCGCTTCCACTCACAGTATTGGCAATCCCTCCAATGAAACGGAAAAGTAGGAAGAAGTTATAGCTCGGAGCAACAATACAGAACACATTTGCGACTAGGGATGCATATAGAGGAATAAGGTAGGTTAGGCGTCGACCATAGAGATCAGACAGCTGCATGACAAGAGGAGCCACAAGCATTCCACCTAAACTGTAATAGATGGAAAAAAAAACTGTTTTACCTAATAAGAACACTGAAGATGCGTGTTCAGCTGCATTCTTCTCAGAACAGATTAAATGATAGTCAGAGGCAATAGAGTGTCCAGGGTGGTCGTAGGTTATAACTGCTCCTGGGAGCTGGTCACAAAAATATGTTGCATTTGTAGATGTTTGAACAAAATTACATTCATCCAATTTCTGAAACGGTTTAATACGTATTTCCTTTATGAAAACTGACCACAAAACCTTTAGAAGAATTATAAACACAGGAAAATTTAGGCTCTTCAGTAATGAAGGGCATAATCATCATATTCACTGCATATAAAAGATGAACAGAGTTTGCTAAAATATAGGTTCGCATCTGAAAAGGTTATTTCTATGGACAGTAGCTTGCCTTACTTGAAATTTGCCATATTTTCCAAAAGCATCGAGCACCTTGTTTGGGTCCAGATTCTCATATAACGCGTCGTCCTCCAGCATTCTGAAGTAACAATTTTTGGGAAAAAGCTAATAAGACATAGAAAAGGCTTTCCAAAAGTGAATATAGTTTCCAGCGCCCAGTTATACAGTCAAGGTTTGCGAGGGAAAAACAAGATAAGGGAGCCCCCGGTGTGTTCAACTGGACAGCAGCGCAGGTACAGCATGTAACAGAAACTTGAAGAAAATAATGATTGATGGTCAATCACTATCTTTGACGGCCATCTCTCTCTCTCTCTCTCTTCTTGTTACACGAGAAATACCGGCTGCGAACAATTCCGTAATTTGATCTATCGCTTCTGTTCTCGCCGCTGACATACTGTGTGATCACTTGAGAAAATGTTTTATTCTTTTGTACAGACACAGAATTAGACAGAATGCGAATGACCATTGGACGACTCCTTCGAGAAGGCTGCATCCGATGACGAGACAGTAATCATTGGAGTGCCCTGAAAGCGCTAATGGATGTTAAAAGCAACTCAAAGATAGCTAGTATTTCTAAACTTTGTAAGAATTCGCTAATTTCAAGCATTACCTCTAAACTTTTGTCCTTTGCATCCTGCTGTCTCCTTAACACGCAATTCATCAACGGTCCAGGATCGTAATTGGTATCGTCTGTGTAATTTGTGTTTTGTGTGTGCAAAGTCTGTTGCCTACCTATGTCTGATGCCAACTCCTTGTCCTTGGTCTCTGGCAGGGCTAGAACGGCTACTGCCGCGACTGCTGACATCACCGCTATGACTAAAGCTGGTGCTCGCTTGTCAATCGCCTCAAGACGCTTGAGATATGGCGCGAAGACGGATCCTAGGTCTCCGAGGAAGGAACAGACACCGATGAATACATTCCTGACAGAGGTGGGAGCAGCTTCAGAATAGAGAAGAGGCTGACTGCTCCAGGCAACATTGTTGAAGCATTTGGCCAAGAGAGGAAAGAGTACGACCCAAACAGAATGAGCTGGAGAGAAGACTGCTGCTGTCATAGCCAATGCTTGGACGGCCAAAGCTACCAAGGAAACTGTCTTTCGTTTGCATTTGACCTAAAAACTTGACTGAAGCATAGGAAAAATCCTTACAATCATGATGAAGGCTATGATAGCACCGGGAATCTCAATCAGTCCTGACAGGAAGAATCCTGTCATTTTGTCTTCACTCAAGTCTGTAGAGAATAGGGACAGTCCCCAGTAGGTCAAGCTCATGACGATTCTGAAGGGGGCTGTAACGTGATTGCCTGCGAGACATATATTGCAGACAACTTTGAAAAAATGAACGTTACAAGACTCAAAAGGTGGGTGTGGCTTTGAAAAAGTCTATGTAACGACCTTTTGGGCACAAAGGTCCTCTCACGAAATCTGTTTTTACATATTGTTCCATCTGACCACAATTGGGCAAAGAATCAACTTACAAGATGTAGGAGTTGAGCATCATGTTGACAAACAGTGCTGGAGATGTGAAGAGAGTAACCGCGGTCCTCTTTTTCACTTTTTCGTTTACCTAAAGCGTTTTTTGTTTGGATCTTCACAACTTACATCAGGAGTAACTTCCAATCTGCAATCTCTGAGTTCGATCGTAGTCCTGTTGATTCTCATTGACTTTGTGATGTACTTCTTCACGTCATGCTCTCGTTTTTGTGTGATTAGCCAGTGAATGGATTCCGGAGTGCACCAATAGTACGGGATGGTCAAGATACCAGGTATACAGGCACAGAAGTAGTGCCATCTCCAATTGGGGACAATCAGCTTGAGCACGCCAGCTAGCATCCATCCAAGTACCCAAAAAACGTTGCCGAGAACTGAGGCATAATTTCGGAACTTTGTGGAGACAGATTCGAGGCAGAGAGTCATAGCGATACTGGAAAAGCCCTAAAGAAAAACTGACCGAACAAAATTTTGAACCAACCGAGGTGGCCACTCCAGCAATGAATCGGAAGACAAGGAAGAATGTGTAGTTTGGAGCAAACGCACAGATCATATTGGATAAAATAGAGACATAGAGAGGTATCAGAAAGGTGACTCGTCTTCCAAATAAGTCAGAAAGTTGGGTAATAATCGGAGCGACAAGCATTCCTCCTAAAATGTAATTTTTTTTGCTACAAAACGTAACAATTACCCAAAAGAAACACAGAAGAACCATGTTCGACCTCCTCATACCGATCGCAAACCAGGTCAAACTCTGAGGCAATCGACGAATGAACATCTTCGTAGACATAGTATGCTCCAGGAATGTTTTGACATGCCAGTGTCCAGTTATTTGAATCCAATATTTTACAACTGTTCTCAACTGTGAAGACCTAAAAATTGTATGACCAAGTACAAAATGTCACTTACCCAAATTTCGTTCTCTGGAGGAGTGATTTTACAACTGAATTTTGGTTCTTCGGTGATTAATGGCATAGTCATCATCGTTGCAGCGAAGAATAGATGAACACTGTTTGTGATGAAGTAGGTTAGCATCTGAAACAGAAATTTTGAATTCAAAAGAATGATTGTGAACATTCTCACCTGGTATCTTCCAAACTTTCCAAAAGCTGTCAAGACCTTATTCGCATCCAGATTGAGATAAGTCGAGGATGATCTTGGCCGCTGTTCAGCGTCCACTCCAAGTGTCCCACCATGGTCAACATTTTTGTGGTCACCCATAACTGAATCAGACATGTTTTATGTTAAGATGAGGCTTATAAAACCAAAAAAGTGTCTTATGGGCTAAGGAAAAAAGGACAGCGGTTCTTATCACCAGGTGTCCATATGAACGGGCTGGATGGAGGATGTGTCTAGCCCTCTTTAGTATATCAAAAGCTGTTGATAAGACTAAGGATTAACAATGGACGCTTCTGACCTCTAAAGAGGGACCATAAGCTGTGATAAGAACGTCCTTAAGAGCAGTTTTGTGTTCGGGGAATGAACTGACTTCCTTGCGAGAGATATCGTTGTTGCAGAACGATTAAAAGTTATCGGATCAGTGGACAGACTATCGGCTGTTCCCACAATTATCCTACCTGGTCAAAAAGAATAGTCAAGTGCAAGCCGAGTACAATTCTGAGAGATAAAGGGGAGGTACTTGATAAAAAAATTGGCGATAGCTTGACTAGGAAAAAAAACAAGATAGTTGATCTGAGAGAGAGGTCGTACTTGTTGACTCTCTTTCTCTCTGTGATAATCGAGCAGACACAACCGAACCTCCTTATCGATACCACGTAAAGAAATATAAGACAAAATATCAATTTGACGCCTAACCAAAATAGTATCAAGCGATTTGGTGCTCTTTTAGAAAAAAACAATTAGTTTCGTTCCCCATACTGAGCCGATTTTGACCGGGGAAAAAAAGCGACGGATCAAACTGTTACCGAACAAAATTTCGCAGGACTCATATACACTTAAAACTTGTTTAATGTGTTACAAGTGCTTCTAAGATAAGTTCTGTCTTTAAAAAAATGAGGGAGTAACTATTGTAGGTTGCCCACAGGATCATGTTTGTATTGTTGCATTGTTATCCGCTGTAATTAGCGTTGTCAAATTGGTACAAACTGTTCTCAGTACAGTCCCACCCCCAATAAACGCGTTATGCGTTCTCTATTCTAGATTTTGTAGGTGCCGTGTTAGAAGTATGTCATTCATCGTTTGTATCTAACTGTTTCCTTCTTTGAGGCTACAATTTCTGTAATGGGTAGACGAATAGGATGCTTTCGTACAAATTACCTACTTTCGACAAAAAAAAGAATTGTAAAACTTACAGCTTGGGTAGCTGGTGCAATGTTTTAGCTGTACCATCTGGTAGTGCTCGCAGGGAGTTGGGGTCACAGTGGAGCATCTGCAGATAGAATCCTATAACAGCCATTAATAACAAGTATCGAATTCATTGAGCTTTGATTGCTCCATGAGCCGATTGTTATTGTTATCATCAGTGCGCCAACAGTAGCCACGAAGCTTTTGGCATAATAACATTGGTCAGCTCACAGTATTTGATATTTTTTCTAACATTTCATACAATAATCAAAACATTGTCGCTCCCGCTTCCCTTATTGTTTTTGGACGGCTAAAAAGTAACCCAATTTTTTTTCTTGGCTGTTTCAAAATGTTTACGATTGAGGCCCCTTTCAATCTATTGCGTTTTAAACGTTTGTCAAACGTCGCCCATATTGCAAACTATAGTTTGATCCCATGTTCTGTTTATCATCTTGTAGATGTTAGCTGCAGAACTTTGCTCTCACGGTCATGCAAATATGCAGCCGGCCCTTTAGTGTTGCTTTCATCCAGACGCGACTGATAGGCCCCCTGGAATCGATGATGTTTACACAATAAGCCATGCAGCAGTGATTTCTGCCACGGTTCCCACTATCGGCCTAATCATCTCCCGAGTATCTGTTTGCTCAAGAAATTGAAGGGTTCAAAGTATTTTTCACCTACCCCCTCCTGGTCCCTACAAGACCGCACTAATCGTCACTATTTTGTGCGTATCCATTCACGTATTGATTGTGCAGCCGGCTGTTCCCTTTCAATTACCACCCATAACACATCGTCAAATACTCGGCTGACAAGCTATCAGTAAACCCGCGCTTTTCCGAACCTTTTATTCTTTGGGTAGCGACCAATTGGCAGGCCTTGGTCTCACTGTCATTTCTTCCTTATCGTTTGCATCGCGTTGCGTGAGTTGCACGATGACCTCGTCACTTTTTATACCCGACAATCCGTCTTTTTCTAGCTGAGCCCTCTTGAATAATGAATTACGAGGAGACTGCGGCTTTGCTAAAGGAGCACGGAGTCGGTTTCCATCTAGACGATGTCATTTCATGCAAGAGTTCAGGTAGAAAAACTTAAATTTTCTAAAAGATGTGTTCAGACCAGACTGCCAATGAAATTTTGATAGAAGGCTATCCACTAGTCAAAGAGGTTCGAACCAGGAAGCTGTCAAAAGTCGCCTTCCCTTCAAGTTCAGCGACTAGAGTTTTCTATGAGAGAGTCAAAAAGTCGATTGATAGACCGATTCCTCGTAAGTTGACTCATGTTTTGAGGACGTGACACATTTTAGCCCATCTCCTGAAGAGAGAGCTTAATAACCGAGTATTACTTCTAGTCAATCCATTTAGTGGACAGAAGAAGGCAGAAAAACTATGGCAAGAATATGGCAAATCAGTCCTGGAAGCAGCGGAAATTGAGGTTGATGTGGTTAACACAGGTATTAGACCCCTTTCCTCATTCTACCCTTTAAGAGTGCCCACAACACGCAACAGAAATAGTCAGATCTATGAACATTGATAGCTACGATGCTATCCTTGTGAACAGTGGTGATGGCTTGGTGACAGAGGTTTTGTGTGGACTCCTGCTGAGAAAGGACAGAGAACGAGCGCTCAAGATACCGATTTGTCATATTCCGGGTGGCACCAGTAACGCTCTAGCAGGAGCTATCCTTTTTTCTTCCAAGTAAGTGAACCATTCACAAAAAAAACACGAGTTCAGTGAACCCTTCCTGTCCAGAGACGTCTTCATAACAGAATGTGCTCTCTTCGCCGTACGACCTCGGTACATGCCCCTCCGATTGTGCAGTGTGGAGACGGAACACAATGACGTGAAGTCCATGTTTTTGAGTGCATGTTGGGGTCTGATCGCGGACATTGGTAAGTTTCAGGAGCCTCAAAATAGGAATGTTTTAGACCTGGGAAGTGAGCGGTTCCGATGGGCGGGCTTGGCTCGACTTCATATAGAGGCTATTATCCGGATATTACGTAAGAGGAGGTCCAACAAAGATATTTATGTTTCAGAGCTACCTAGAGTGGCAAAATACAAGGGCCGAATCAGTTATCTACCAGTAGATAACAATGATTTGGTCAGGAAGACAAGAATCGGCCATTTGGCTAACAGATCCTTCTTCGGGAAGGACCATTTCAATTCTCCTCCTATCGCCCAAGCCACTGGGAAGGAGAAGCATCTTGCCTCTGACTTTGAAAATATTGCGGAAGCTTTGAATCAACCTTATGTCAAGATTCCCTCTCTGAAAGAGCCTCTAGGAAAGGAATGGACCGTCATCGAAGGCGAATTTGTCATGGTCAATGTCACCTCCTTGTCTCATTTGGGTACATAACTTTTATGGCAGAAAGACTATAATTTTAGGCTCCGACCTTCCGTATATCCCTTCCACGCAGATGGGTGAGCCAATTCTGTACTTGACCATGATCGACTGGGCTATTTTGAAGAACCGGTTCGAGGTAGCCGATCTGTTTATTCGCATGAATCGAGGGGTCCACTTGACCTACCCATGCTTTCAGGCAAGTGGAACGTCGGAGGATAGAAACTGTGTTCAGATTATTCCGGTGAGAGCTGTTCGTGTGGAGCCGCTTACCAAAACGGGTTATTTTGCTATTGACGGAGAGCCCTGTCAGAGCGGATCAGCATTCCAAGTCGTTCCACAGCATCATTGTGCTACTGTGATAGGCCGAAAACCGGTTCCATGAACGTGTAAATCGAATTCTTCATTATAGGTATATTTCTCCCTGGGTGATAAAAGTCTCGGAATACTATATATATATATACGGGGGTACTCAAAAATGTGGAATCACTTCTCTGACACGTGGAAATCGTACCATGGAGGTAAATGAAAGCAAAGAGGGAAACAATAACAAAGATTGGGTACCTATAAAATGTTTGAGAGTTAAAGCAAAGTATGTCTCTCTGTGAAAATGGCAATGTTACACCGGTCTCAATGCACGTGCCTGCGTGGCATCTTTGGATGGCAGCTTTAATAGTCTATTTGAATATTTTCGAACTCCTTTTTGGCATATTTGGTCGCTGTCATGTCTCCAAGCTCATCAACTGCTGTGAGCACCTCATCCAGTTGTTCTTTGGTATGATCGGCACTTAGACAGAATCGGACCCGCGCCATTGAGGGGGGAGTTGCTGGGTAACCGACGGCTACCAGGCCAATATTCCTGTTCAACGCCAGACGGGCGAACGCACTAAAATAAAAGTGTTCCCTCGGAGATGCAAAAAAACCTACACGACTTTTGTTATGTAAAAAGTCATGAGAGGGACAACTGGACTGTCGTCATGACCATAAACAAGAAAACCCATTTGGCGAAGTTTCCTACGGAAATATCTGCAAGGCACAAACTATGAAACTATCTTTAAAACCAGTTACCTAGAGTTTCTGAGAAGTTGAACAGCCTTCCTTGCTCCAGTATCGGTGCCGTCCTCTCCTTGCATGACTCTCATACTACTAACAACTTGGGCAATGATGGGAGGGGACACAACAACTCCATAGCAGGGACCAGCTGAAGTGGCTCGAACGTGTTGAATTAGCTCCTGTAACGGTGATTAGCCTTGAAACAAGGGAACACTCACCTTGGTACCTCCCATATACCCTCCAGCGGCAGCAAAACTCTTTGTCAGGGTGCCCATCATGATATCAACATCGTGAGGGTCACATCCCCAGTACTCGACCACTCCCTTACCAGTGGGACCGAGAGCACCGACACTGTGAGCTTCGTCCAGGTACAGATAAGCATTGTACTTTTTCTTGATGGCGATGAATTCGGGCAAGTTGACTATCGTTCCCTCCATACTAGAAAGAACAGATAAAAAGATTGTTACAACAGGTACCTGTAGATTCCTTCAATGATGATCAGGACCTTATTGAAGAGTTTCCCCGTCTTTGGACTAGAATGACAGAGAGCATCGCGGAGGACTCGCTCACAGTGTTTTGGATCTGAATTCAGATTTTTTCTTGTGTAAAAACGAAATCATTCCGTACCATTGTGTTTGAAGGTCTTGATTGTGGCTCCGGACATTCTACAGCCCATCACAATCGAGGCGTGATTCAGTGAGTCACTTAGGATAAGAGAACCTTTATCAATCAGCGACGGAATGTTCATTGTATTGGTAGCAAAACCCATGGGAAAACAGATAGCATCCTCGACACCAAGGTAATTGGCCACACATTTGTCTAATTCCGTGTGTACAAGATGGTTTCCTAAGCATTTAAGTTGAAAAACAGATATAAAACCATACCTCGTTCATGCTTTGTTCCTCCGACGTGAATTCCATACTTGTCAATGTATTTGGCGGCGTTTTCGGCACAGGGACCATCATTGTGCGAGAATCCGAGATAGTTGTACGAGCCAAGATTGATGCATTCCGAGGTTGTTCCTGTCATTCTGTAATTTGAAAATGTAACCCAAAAATGAAAGAATCTCACTTGTAACTACAATAATTGTCGTCAGTGTATCGATCCTTCAGAGTCATCACACTGCCCGGAACTCCACACAGCGGTCTGCCCAAAACGTCACTGAACTTTCGGACAATGTGGTTGATGTACACCGACTCAAAATTTTCTCTAAGCGTGGCGAATCCCTTGAACTTAGAATAGATCCATATAAAAAAAGGCTCACCTTATTTCTTGGATCATCCACAGCCGTTTTGAGCTCGGCCCAGCCGCGTTTCAGCAGCCATTCAGTGAACAAGGCAAATGAGAACATAAGAGAAAAGGCAAATCGGACCATCAGAGCCACATACCATGGTGCTCCTACCAGGACCTCATTGTGGCCATTCTTGGTTCGCTCCCATTTCAGTCTAGAAATGAGATTTGAGTCCAAATAGAAACAAAATGACTCACGCTCGGTCCTCAGGAGCCTTCTCTGGTTTAACCACTTCAGCTAGATCTATAATTTCTACTGAAGAGACACTAGAACTACTAGTGCTATGGGTCCCAAGTATTTCGGAGTGGGCGACCATGATTATAGGTGCCTGGAAGAAAATATTGTAATTGTTTGGGTACGAAATTGGTGGAAAAAGTGATTGCGAGGTGACAAAACACATTGCAATAGATTTTGAGTCACATTTTATGACGGAAATAAACCTTATCTTCGGGCGAGTTTCAACTGGAGAGGGCCGGAACTGTCTTCCACGAATAGGTGACGCATTTTTAGAACTCAAAATAAACAGAAGTGTCCATGATGCGGGCAGGTAAACAGATAGAAGGAAAAGGAGAGGACGGAAGGCAGGAAGACTGGCAAATAGACACTGCCCCCTCTGGGTCACCGCTTCTTTCAGACGAAGATAGAGGCTAAAGTACAGCAGCACGGGAACCAGGGGCCTTAGCAGTGATTGAAGCAATCGAAACACGTGAGATTGATAGGGGGTTCTCTGAACTGCAGCTGGGGAGAAACTTATCAGTATAGACGCCCTGGAAGAGATCAACCATAAAAAGGAGGGCAAACGGAATCACTTCTTGTTATTTGGGTAGCATTCTTTTGCAGCTTGCTGTTAAAGGGTCGCCAGGAATTGAATGGAGCGCGTAAATTGCGGTCTCTGCAGCAACTGCTATATACACCGTGTTCAAATAAATAAATTTATTTAAGAACAAAATAAACACATATATATATATTAAATATATTACCGTAATCTTAAAGTATGAAAGACACAACTGTGGCACAAATTTGAGCAGTCATTCAACAACGGGTCAGGATGAGGGGGTCAGGATGAGATGGCGATAACAGCTTGAAAGAATCTGTAGGCGAAAGAACTAAAGAGAGAGTCATGTCATGTTTGGTATGAGGTTAAAAAGTTTCTGGGTTTCGAGCCTGTAAAGAGAGCGAAGTACAATCGTCGCTGGGTGCAATGGCGCCATCCGATTAGACCTTGTTCTTGGCCAGCCTGTGCCTTTTTCGCAGACAGCAGACACCCTGCATGCATTGCGAGTAGCCGGAGCCGCAGGCGCACGAGGACACCCCAGAAACCTGAGCAAGGTTTCATTAACAGTTCACCCTTTTCCTACCTGAGGGCACATGGTGATAGCCGGCAGCTGAATTGCCTGAACCTGAGCAGTACAGGATGGCTGACAGGCAGGTTGGCACTGGGGCACGCACTGGAGCACTGGAGGAGCCTGCAAAAGGTCAACAGTTTTGAAGAGATTTGACCACTGTCCCGTTGAAGTGAAAGCTCTCGATCCCAATTTCAAAATCTGGGGAGCCGTCTCCTACCGAAGTGTGCGTGCGCTTTTGTTTGTACTTAGCTGTTCCTAATGAGGCCGGTCACTCGGCTTTTTGCCCCTTCGGTCATCCTATTGTCGCTCGGGCGCTGTCGTTTTGTTTGTGTTGGCCTCTCGAAGGCGCCAGTCAACCGCTTGTTGTTCTCGAGGACTTTGCACAATCGCCGGCTCACTTTAGTTCATAAAGTTCTCAAGGAAAAAACAACGAACCTGACAAGCTTGTCCGCACATGGGCTGAGCTTGAACGACGACGACCTGTTGAGAGTTACAGGACGATTGGCAGCTATTTTGGCAGGTTTGGACACATTGAACATTTCCACCACAGCTGGATTGGCATGAAGGCTGGCAAGCCTGAATGCAGACAGCCTGCTGTTGGACACATTGAGGTTGACAGGCTGGCTGACAGGCAGGGACGCATTGCTGTTGAGGCTGCTGCACGACAATCACCTGAAACTTTTGGTCAATACAGTACTTCTGAGGTCACAAAAGAACCTGAGGCTGTTGCTGAGCACAGGAGGACTGACAGCTGGGAAGGCAAGCCTGGACACACTGGCTGTTGCTACCGCAAGACGACTGGCATGATGGCTGGCAGGCAGACAGGCAAATGGTCTGTTGCTGGACACACTGAGGAGTGCAAGCTGGCTGACAAGGTGAAGGACACTGGTTTTGGCTCTAAATTCGGGTAGTGAAATGTGAGACGGGTGTATGTGAGAGTGAAACCTGTTGAACAATGACGACAGGCTGTGACTGTTGTACACAAGAGGATTCGCAGGATGGGAGGCAGGCTTGAACGCATTGAGCATTGTTGCTGCACGAGGACTGACACGAGGGCTCGCAAGCAGCAGCACAAATCGGCTGTTGCTGGACACAGGTAGGAGCGCAGCTAGGCTGACACGATGAGGGGCAGGAAGGCTGAGCAGAAGGAATGACAACAACCTGAGCCTGCTGTTGCTGGACGCAGGAAGGAGAGCACATTGGCTGACAGGCGGTGGTACAGGACTAAATACAGTATTGGTTAGTATACATAGTTTGCTTACAGCCTGGACACAAGTTGGTTGGCAGGAAGGCATGCAGGAAGAGACACACTGGTTCTGAGGTTGTTGAACGACAACGATCTGCTGCTGTTGCTGCTGAACGCAAGAACTAGAGCACATTGGTTGACAGGCAGTGGGACAAGCCTAAATTCCAAAATGGAATCCAAAAATACTGTGACTTACAGCCTGAACACAGGATGGCTGACAGGAAGGCATACAAGAAGAAACGCACTGGTTCTGGGGCTGCTGGACAACGATGATCTGGAAACAAAGTATTAAAGAGAACAAAAAATGTTACCTGTTGCTGTTGCTGTTGGATGCAAGACGGCTGGCAAGAAGGCATGCAGGCGGCGGCACACTGCTGTTGAGGTTGCTGAACCACAATTATCTGAGGCTGCTGCTGGTTGCAATTGTTTCCACAAGAGGCCTGGACACAGGTCGGAAGACAAGCAGGCATGCAGCTGGGAGCACACTGCTGTTGCTGCTGCTGTTGTACAACAATGATGGGCTGTTGCTGCTGGACACAGCTAGGGGCACACATTGGCTGGCAGGAAGGAGCACAAGCCTGATGATTTCTTGTTAAAACTAGGAAAATAGCGTACCTGTTGTACACAGATGGGCTGACAGGCAGGCATACACTGAGGAGCACACTGTTGCTGAGGCTGCTGGACAACAATGATCGGCTGCTGTTGCTGGACACAGGTAGGAGCGCAGAGAGGCTGACAAGATGGGGCACAAGCCTGAATAATTGCAGATTTGAAACATTGGATAACCCTTGTCAATAAACTGTCTGGGAATCCGAGCTAGTATTTTTACAATAATGTTTGGGACCAAAATGTGATATTTGAGCTACGTATATAGTGAGTATAAACTCGCACCAGTGTATAAGTTTTTGACATGCAATGACCTTGAAAACAATGAAATCAATGTGTTACCTGTTGAACACAGATAGGCTGGCAAGCTGGCATACACTGAGGAGCACACTGCTGCTGTTGCTGCTGAACAACAATTACCTAAAATTCTTGTATAAAACAAATAAACACAAAGCTTACCTGCTGCTGCTGGACGCACTGAGGCTGACAAGCGGGCATACAGGCGGGAGCGCACTGCTGTTGAGGCTGCTGGACGATGATGATCGGTTGCTGTTGGGTACAGCTAGGAGCACAAGCCGGCATACAGACTGGAGCACAGGTAGGAGCTGCCTGACATTGGTTGCAAGAGACCTGGTAGGTCAGAGCTCCACAGCCACAGCTAGTGTACTGAGCCTGGAGGACTCCACAATTGCAGGATGGCATTGCCCGAGCCTGACAACCACATTGTGTTTGGAGCATATTGGCACAGTCACATTGTTGGACCTGAAGATTCAAATTAATCAAATTATGAAAAAGGTAGCCTGGATTTGGAGGGCCTGACAGTTACATTGGTTGTTACAACAGCTGTTCTGTTGGGCGTAGCAACACTGCCTCTTGGCTCTCGATAGGATTTTTGTCTCGTTCGTTTCCTTCGCAACCTGGAAAAAAAACATTTTCTGACCTCATGGCACAGTGCGAAAGATGTATAATATTTGAGCACATCCTTTGTTCCATGGATTCTGACTGGATCTTCAACGGCAAAGATAAATATTGAACACAAACAGTTGACCAGCCGTTTCAAGGATTTGAAGGGGTCAAGGATCTTACCTCGGTTGTTTCGACTGTTTTAGTGGTCGTAGTAGAGTCTTCGGCAAAAATGCCGACGGCTAAAACAGCCAGCAGCAGTGCTCGGGAGAACATCCCCGCCTGAAACCATGAAAATTGTACCATATTAATTCGAAATAAGTGGAAAAAACAGAGCATGGAACAAGCGTGACAATGAGGCTTTCTAGACTGGTCAGCAAACAAACACTGTTGTTGCAACAGGTTTACGAGAGAGAGTGGCCCCTAAGTGTTTGACTACACATGTTGCCTAAATCGTTTGAACCGGTCAAATAGTCGAAAAAATCTGAAATTGTAACGAAAAAAAGTAATAAACTGGTAGCTGAAATGAATCAGTAAAGCCAAATCGCTAAAAATCGGTGAACTGAGCTGGACGCTTCCGCCACGAAGTGACCGAAATGAGGCTCAGGCAATGCAAGTGCTCCCGGCGAGAGGCGGAGCTTCCCTCTTATAGCCTAGGGCGGGTCTCCTCCTCAGCGCTTTTCAGCAAACAGCAGATGATCACCAAAATAGAAATCTCAAGTGGCGAAACTCTGCTCCAGACTCATGTTCCGGATTCGGCTCATCCGGGCTCGGGAAACGGAGACGTTGGCAAAAAGTATTTCGACGAAGACAAAAACATGGCAAGAAGCTGTCGGCCAATGGGAACGCCGTCTGCAAATGAGGACTTTCTCAGAGTCTCAATCCAATGATTTCATCAAATGCCTCATTATTTCAATATTTTGTTTTCAAAGAGTCTTTCAGAGAGAATGATAAAATGATTGTCTGAGTTTTGATCCTCTTCCAAATACCTAAGCATCTTTTTTTTAGAAAAAAGTCAGTCTACCTGCCCCCACTACTACAAACCTAAATTGACAAGTCTAATATTACAGAGAGTTTGAGGGACATGTCAGTTAAAGGTTCCAGTAACTCCTACAGCTCTGTCGTATTTGACCGACAGAGATAAGTTTCACAGCATTAAGTGTGGCGCTTACATTGATTCGTCACACCACTGACTGAACTTTCATTCACTGTCTTTCATCAGTCGTAACAGGCTTTCTTTCATTCATCAAAAGCAACATCCTATTCGAAATTAACTCAGATCCTACTGTATCACCTGAAAAGAGAAACCGGACATTATTAACCCAAAATGATCCTAATATGGAGATTAGGTTCCAGACCGCACGTGAGAAGCGTGCTACGCGAGACAAAAAGTGAAATCTGTCGCGCTCGTGAGTGGCTTATCGGACAGGGAGCAGCAGCATCTCGCTCGGAGGTGAATGTGTACCTGAGGGCTGCTGAAACCTATCGCACGCAGAAAAAAACTGTTCCACTGGTTTCAATACGTCTATTAGGGTAGTTTCGCAAAATAAAAAAAAACTGTTTCAGATTCGATTCTCACAAGACATAGCAGTATGAAGTGATGTCTAGTAGACACTCTAAGTTTATTATGATTGTTAATTTCCGATTTTGAGCTTTGGATCACAATTTGACCCTGGAGGCAGCCTGAAGATCGTCATGAGAGTGTACATGGAGTTTCCCGTGAGTCTCACTGTTTGGCCGCGCATCGGGCCGCGTTCATTACCTCACAGAAGCCTATTTGCATATCGCGAGACTCGGCTGCTGAACACTTTATCAGACTAACGAACCGCTTCTGTCAAGGGTTGCGAATAATGAGGGAGGCAAGTCCAGCTGAAGTGCTCAGCTCACATTGGGAACCGGCCATCCCCATCCAGGAAGACGATCCACCGCTTCGCTCGGCATTTCACAAGATACTTCACGATGAGGAGGGCATAGGGTCCGTTTTGATAAATCTTTGGCTGTTCTGATTGTCGTGACAGCTACGACAGGCGTTTTCGTGTGCGCGTTAAGTGTGCGGTTTTTGGAAAACACGAGGATTAGCGCTTGAGAAAGGGTCTCTTGCTGGAGAAGGGTTGAAAAAGTGCAGAGGACTGGGGCTACTACAGGGTGCGTTCTAAGTATGGGTCGCCAAAATTTTTGTGGGTGAGTGATTGCAACGTTCAAAAAAGAAATTGGAATTAAGCGTTCAGGCAAACTTTTCTATAAAAAATGAGCTTTCTAGCTTACGTTTATAAAAAATGGCAGCGCGCGCCGCAAAGTTTTTTTCTACCTATACCATAGCCTTCCAGGAGATAGGGGAAAACATGCTAGAAGTTGGAGCGATTAGCTCTAGGGTCTGACAACCTCTGTGCCAAGTTTCAGTCTGATCCGTTCACAAATCTATGAGAAATGTTTTTCGCCATTTGCGTTTAGTGCCCTCATTGAGAGCGTCACAGCTCCTCCAATTCGACAGAAAAGGTATATTTTCAAAATGGGAAGAAAAACACTTATCAAGCCTTACAACTTTGTCAAGAACATGACAAAGACGAATTCGTTCTTCTTCAATGGGTACAGACGCCGGCAACATAGTGCAGCACTGGCAGACTGCTCCTTAACTCTCAATACATGAAAGAAGTCCAAGTTACGACGACCGCCTATTCGCGACAACCCAAGTTTTGTTTCAGTGAATATGGAACTTAAGAATACAGGCCGCTACTAGGCCTGTTCTCTGTTGGAAACGTCTTGGTTGATACTCAGCACTAAACTAGATAAAGTTCTACCTCAACGTTCAGACGGAAAACTGCATTGAAAGCTTGAAAATGCTTTGGTCCGCCCTAAAAATTGGTCAGAAGTCGCGGACTTCAACGTGTAGTCAAATTGCTTTGTCGATTCATGCTTTATTCGTATTCTGACCCATCTTCGTGTCGCCAAAACTTTTTGTACCCAACGTTACTTCTCACCAGCAGACGAGAATGGTATTCCCATTCATTTCTCTCTGATCTAGTACTATTGTGCGCTAATGATCTCCCACGAATCAATCATTTCCCGGGGTGTTTCTTGTCTAGTTTTCGAAAAACTTTCCTCTTTATCCTGTATGTAAAGTTACTGACGTAGACGAGCACTTTCCTGTATTAGAGCTAAACCTTTGCGATTGTTATGTAAAGCCGAGAACGAGCCGACTTTGTAAATTGTTTCAGTTGCTGCAGTCTGCCATTTTACGTCAAAAGTTCTTGCTAACGGTTTTGATGCGGATCTGCTGGGTCTGTTCGCTAAAAACCGTGACTCAGGAGTCGTTGCCCTAATTTTGTTGGATTCGTTTCAGCGAGTGAACAGTTCATTGAAGTTCTTGACCCTTGTCTCAAAGTAGCTTATACTTTCACCCCTGTCCGTGCTATTCTCATGCCACATGTGTCAACTTTTTACTTATATTACGGAGCTGCTATGTACACTCACTCACTCCTCTGTCAACGACTTATGACATACTCTTACAGAAAAGACTATGGTGGCTAAAATGTAATTAACTCTTCCAACTTTTAATTCAAATCATTATCATCACAGCGTGGGTGCACTTTTTTTGGAACAGTGTGACCGTTCCACTTATTAGTTCCTGCTCAAATGCTTCTACCTTTGGAGTCGAAAAACTACCAGACACTCATTTATCAAGCTCGCCTTTTTCCAGCATGATTATTACACCCCTTGACTTTCAAAGAATCAGCAGGCGAAGGTCACGGGCAAGGGGAAGCTGCGCCCAAAATAGGAACCGATCTCTTGTAAGAGAAGACGGATCATGTTCAATATCAGAGCGAGAGAGAGAGCGGAACACTTTTTCTGTTAGTATTAATGGATAGGCATCTTTTACTGGAATGTCTGGGCGTAATATTGAGAAAAAGAAGCGGAAACTTTGTCTTTCACTTCAAAAGGCTTCGTCTCAAAAGAAAGCTGCATCAAACTCCTTGATCTTTCTGTAAAAACCGATTTTTGGTACCAAAGGCCAATTATATCTGACTTTCACTTGAGAACCTCAAAGACCATTCACTCAAGTGGGAGAGAGTGACCTTTCGTGTTACTGTTCACCTGTTCCTGGCTCCAGTCTAACTTATCATCTCTCTTGTGCCCGCCCACACAACTTCTACCATTTAGAGATGGACGACCTTCGTGACAAGATCGCCTCTGCTCTCCGCATTGAGGACAAAAAACTCATACGAGAGGTTCTGGCCGAGTGTATTGGAACTTTCTTCCTTGTTGTGAGTTTGTCTCTTAACTGGGGCTGTAGTTTCTGCAAAGTCGACTTCCACACAGACAGTTAAAATGAGTCAGGAACCTTTGGGAGATACTCCCATGGGACATCATACAAGCGTTAGTAAAGAATAGTTTCAGTTCATCGGAAATGCTGCCAACATCCAAGCTGCTGTGGCCACAGGTGGTAACACTACTTCTGCTCACATTGCCTGGGGAATCGGCTTCATGTTTGCCGTCTTCCTAGCGGCTTCGGTCTCCGGAGCTCATCTGAATCCTG
The DNA here is from genome assembly GCA_037178855.1 of Oscheius sp. JU75. NCBI lineage: Eukaryota > Metazoa > Nematoda > Chromadorea > Rhabditida > Rhabditidae > Oscheius > Oscheius sp. JU75. The sequence goes on from JASJZC010000007.1 coordinate 8,728,859, forward strand.
CCATCTCTGTTGCTCAAGGCATCCTTGGAAACATTCCCGGATGGAAGGTAGTTGCTCTCGTGGAGGAAATGAAACGGTTTTGCAGATTCCCTTCTTCTGGCTCGCTCAAGTTTTCGGTGCCTTCCTCGGAGCTGGTCTCGCCTATTTCGGACATCATGGTAAGTTATTCAATTACACTAAATGTTTCTAAAAATAAGTTTCTAGATGATCTTTACAAGTTGGATGGTGGAGACCGTCATGTCACCGGCTTCGGCAATACCGCTGGACTTTTTACCACCTACCCGTCAGAACACATGAGTATCTGGGGTAGCATCTTCGATCAAGTGGGTGACCATATTTGAAACCTTAATCAAATCTTGTCAAGATCATCGGAACGGCTATTCTTTCCGGACTTGTATGTCTGATTACCGACAAGCGCCACAAGATTCCCGATGGATTCATTCCTCCTTTAGCTGGATCTGTCATGACCATGGTAGAAAGAAGCACGACAAAAATCGAAAGTTTAGGTTGCCATGACTTTTGGAGCCAATGGAGGCTTCGCCATCAACCCTGCTCGCGACCTCGGACCCAGACTCTTCTGTCTCTGTGCAGGATATGGTTGGGAAGTATTCAGGTAGGGTAACCTTTGTCAGAAACTTAGCCTTTAGTGCCCACGGCTACTACTTCTGGATCCCGCTCCTTGCTCCTTTCGTCGGTGCTCTGATAGGAGCCTGGCTCTACAAACTCTTTATTGGCCTTCATGGCATGAACGAAGTTCTCGAAGTCTCGACTCAGCCCACTAAAGGATACAATGTTAGTGTTAACATTCTTCAGGAAGGCCATCAAAATAATAACTATTCGCCGAGATCTGAGGGGTACTCGCCGAACAGCGGATACAAGCCGAGTTACTAATTGCTGTAAATAACAACTGTATGAAATAAAGCATGTATATCTTCAGTTAGCATGTGGATTCGGTTTCGAACTTTGTGTTTTATAGCTCTGTTGTCATTATGCAAAGGATTTCATGGTTTTCTGGTTCTCTCCAAACCTCCGACAACCTCCAGAGAATCCCGGCTATTACATCCGATTTCCACAAATCGGTTCTTTTCGCGGTTTTAGATTTCCCCTAACTTTTTCAGCTGTCCAGATGGGTAGACAGGAAATGTTCTTTCAAGTATTAGAGGGAGTTCGTTTCATTGCTAATAGAAGAGCTTTGAATTCGCTCTAGAAGTTTAATTTTGTCACAGCGAAGACACTCGAGACTTTTGTGAAGCGGCGCTGCCGCCAGCTGGTCCTAATTTTAAGGTTTCTATTAGGTGTTGGCTTCTTTTTTTACGTTTTTTATGTTAGACCTGAGAAGCTTCAAAAGACTATTTGAAGTTTTCTCCTGTCGACATTAGACCGCAGATGAATGCTATGAGAGAGAAGTTTGTTCTTGGTGAGGGGTCAGTCTAAAAGATTGTGAAAGACTTTTATGTTTTGAAACTTTAAAAGTTTAAAGTGAATCACTTTTTCCCTGCCGCAAGCTACTATCAAAATATAGTCTACCTACGAGAGAACACATAGCGCTGATGGGGGTCGAACAAAGGACCCATAGATTAGCAATCCTTCTGAAACTGCACAAATGACCTTCAAAGAACGACCATGTTTAATATATGGATTCTAAGCTTCAACCCTGTATTTCTCTTTTTAGGACTGGCGGCTCAATCCCCAGGGTCTACTTATTGGTTATGACAATACTCTCGGCAGGTACCTCTTTCCCAGAAACTTAGCTTTTTCGCTATTTTTAGAACAAACGGACAGAACATGCAGGCGCAGTACACGACCTACGTGAACCAGGCCTTCCAACCGGACACTCGTCATCGTTAAACTCTCTTCCGTACATTCTGCTACCGATTCATGTACACATATAGACAAAAACTTGTGATTGCTCAAATTGATACTTCTTTCAGGTGCTTTCTTATGAAATAAAAGGTTTTTATGTCTTTTTGGCAACATTTTGACCGTCTAGACCTTCCTCTCGAGCACTTGGAGGGTGTCGACTGCCACATATCATCATGCCTTGCGGCGACCTCTCAATCAGATTCTTCCTTTGCTATCCTCCCTTTTTCTATCTGCTATATTGACATGGATTTTGTGGAGATTCATAAAAGAGAAATTGTTTTCAAGAACCCTCAAACAAAAGTTGATAAATCCTTCTCTCATATTTGGATATCATTTCTCTTTCTGCGTCTAGACGTAATCAAGGACCCGATAAGCAAACATTCAGCTGGGTTGGAAGAACTACTGAGGGAGATATGGTTTAATCTCACTCCTTTCCAATAGAGACTCGCTCTACCATGTATCATACCTTTGTTTTGCTCTTAGATGAATAATTAGTCGGAAGTCGAGGACCACTCGAGCTAGCCTCTCAATCGCCGTGTTTATCCTTCAATTTTATGAGAGTGGAATTATGTTGAGAGTTACAAGAAACTGTACTATTCAACTTTTTGGTAGAAAGCATATATTAGTTTTGTTGTTATTCTTGAAGCCTTTAACCAGCGGAATTTCTCTTTTTCAGATCGATATGTAGCAAACTTGTAGTTGAGGTCATTAGTTTAGTAGAAAGGCAAAGTAAAAAACTTATCATGTTCAGATGGAAAGTCATGTGACCAAGTAAATGTAAAGTATCTTTTGTACTATAAAATGCAAGTAACAGGGATATTTTAAGTCGACATGTTAATGTCGAATTGCGTTGCAACATGTTGAGGACAAAAGTCTTCCCATAGCATTCCTTATATGCTTTCAATCGACCATCTTCTTTTTTTACTCATTTTTAAGATTAATGTTGAAGACATGAAAATTAACAAGACTATTTTAAGCGTTCTGAGCTTCTATCGGCATCGAAGCTTTCAGCAAATCGAAAATCCTCCTACCTTTTTCCCATGTCTTTCCCCAGACACTCTTACATATCCTATGTGTGAAAGTGTCAGAAAAAGAAAACAGCAAGAAGCACTCTAAACAAAAAGCATTTTCTTCTCTATGTTCTGTTAATGCATTTGTTCTTTTTTTTGGCGGCCTTTTTGAGTAAATGGGAATAAGTTATCACTCCTCTCACATCCATTACATATCCATTAGGAGCGCAACCATCTTTAGAGCAACGACACATCTCGAATTCCATAATAGAGGTCCAAGTGTTCCCTCAGCCTCTTACAGATTTTCGTGTGGGCCGACGACGTGTCGCAGCTGCTTTTTAGGCATGGGTGTCGTCTATAATCATCAACAAGAGCAGTGACGACATTACCAGTCAAACCAGCAAGAACAAGGCTAATGGATTTGGCCGAAATTGCGAATCTCACCCTGATTGAAGTAGGTTATACTTCACAGAATATGTTTGTTTACCCAATGCTTATTGCTCGAAACGGGGTAATGAGTAGTGTTTAAGGCTATCAGTCGACCGGAATGGAGCACAGTCTTTCGACTCATCACTCAGCCGCCTAACGAGACAGAAACCACGTAAGTCTTCTTACATTAGCAACTTCAATACTGGTCTTTTACTGAGGAGGTCACTTCGACTGGGTGTAAAACGCATGTTCCTTGGGAATACTCGGAAATTAATGTAATCAAACATGTTCCGTCGTGATTTGCGATGTCGTCGGGTCCCCTCAAACACACACAACTCTCTCTTTCCTCGAGGTTGCATACACATCATTTCCAGTGTTTTCAGTTTAGGCCTGCATATTGTATAATGATCGTTTTGAGACTCGTTGAATTCTCATTACTCGCAAGTGCTCAAAGCATAAACCTAGGCATTTTTACGCGCCATTGCAAATTCGACTTCCAGATTTAGAATGAGAGGACATATTTACATTTTACTACTGCCAAGCTTACGTAGTTCAAATCAAATTCTATTGTTGACGCTTATTTACTGTTATGCTACCTGCAAAGCAGCAGTGTTTGTCAATAGTGGATACTTAAAGCTGACAGGCTTCAGTATCTGCTCAGTTTTCAAGATCGGAAGGTTGTCTCTACTTTTTAGGTTTTACTCTACTATAGAATAGGATTTTACCAAATATTACTGCAAACCTCTATCAACGGTGTCTGTGGCATTACATACTCTCACCAGCTAGCCTGCCAAGACAAGTCTTACAGTAATAGTATCGTGTTTAACAGCATTGAAACTTAGAGTTGTTTAGTATAACTTTCAGTTTGAGAGCCTAGTTTTTGGCCTAACTTTTGATTTACATGCGAGACACGGTAAATAGCGGTCTCAAGTTTGACGCTTTCTTCCTCTTGTAGACCGGAAAGTATCATCTGTTTGGAAATGGTGATCAATTTGGAACGTAAACACCTTATGAACTGGCCCCTTAAATTGAGCGCTTACACAGTAAAGGTAGCACAGCATCTATCTTAACCTTACTTTCCTTATACTTTTGGAAAAGTAATAGTGAGCATCTTTCTTCGAAATTCTCCTTTTTCAGTGAGAACACTCCCGAACCGGACAATAGCAGTGTGGTGTGGTACTTCGCTCATCCGGACTACGAATCCTATTCTGTATGTTCTTTGTTCCCTATATCCAAGCCTGTCCAGTCGATGATTGCAGATGTCATCAAAAAGAGTGGGCAATAGACTTCTCAAAAAATCTTCCTTGCTATTCAAAATCAGACATATAATAAGCTGGTTCTTAATTAAGAATACCAAAAGTTCGGTAATTATAAAGTCTAGTGCGTCTCATTCCTTGATTCTCCTCGTGCATCGAAGAACGAATCCACACTTTGAAATTGCCCCTGCTATTGCCACTGTTTGGAAATTGAATTTGAAGACATCGTGTTAGCTCTCAAGTTTTCGCAACAATGCAATGTATCTTATCGCTATAGCCCTATAACACATCGTCTTTTCAAAAAAGCTTTTCAGGCGAAAAGCCCCATCTGACATAATAAAATTAGCCCCCTAATCTGATCATTTGAGCCCTCGAAAAATGTCTGTAGCTCCAGCTCCTTTCGTGATTATTGGTCTAGCCCATATGTTATGAACAAGCTTCCCACGTCTTTCACCTGATTGCCATAAGTTTCTCACACTTTTCCAACTTCCGAGAAAGCGGGGTCTTTCCTCTCCCCGTGAAGAACATCTACAGTTGCCATGTAGATGCTAAGAAGGAGGCGTGATTTGATTGCCTTAGGCGATCCCTCAGCTCCTCTCTCTCACTGCGGGTAATCCGATCAGAGAGAAGACGTCGACGCCCTGTCAGAGGGTCTCCGGCAACCTTTGTCCTTCACTCCCATGTTATCAGACTAATTGGAGGCGGTTTCAGATGGCTTCCACCGCCGTCTACATGTGTACTCATTTGGGCCTTCTCTCTGTAATACTTAATCTTTTCGTTGTAGTTGCGCTGATACGGTAGGGGTGACTATCCTTATATTCTCACTCAAATATTCAGTAACCATCGCCGGGTTTTGCTTAATGTCTTCTATGTAATTGTGCTTCACTGCGCCATCTTGGACGTCGTTCGAGGAGCATGTCTCATCATTTACGGTCTGCCCTCTCTAGCTAGGAGTATTTATGGAGCTTTGGGCTTTACCCTTAAGATTTCGACTAACGTCACGCTTTTTAAGGTGAATGTTACAGAATTTGCAATGAAGTCCATTCCAGGCTTCCGCTTTCTCGCTCGTTGTGCTTCGAATCTGTAACCTGCTTACAATTTTCAATCTTCTTGTCTTCACGACCAATGAATTTATCGTGATTCGGTATCCTCTTCATTACCGCCGCTATTTTCGCCGGCGAGCAGTCCTTGTAATTCTTGGATGCTGGTAAAAGGTTTCTGTTTACATATAATGACAAAACTTTAGCTGGATTGTGAGCATAGTCATGGGCCTCGGACTACTAGTGCCTCCTTCACATCACCGGAGCCTGAACAACGGTTCGTTACCTCCCACCACGTGACATAACAATACCCACTTTGCAGAGGAACAGCCTTGGATAATCGACGTAGCCACGCTAAGTATGCTGATGATTTCTGTACTCTGTGTCCTAGTTCTGGGAATTGTGATGGTAAGACTTTTTCAGAGGTAACAAAGCTATTAGGTCTGCTACGGTTTCATCCTCCGAACTATTCGTCGATTCAAGGAAGAAAGTTTGATGAACACTGAAGACAGTCACAAACACAATCGTAGTTCACTCCATAAGAGCAATTCAAATGGATCGGCGGCGACAGGGAGCAAGTATTTTTTTGGACACAGTATCACAAAACATTGTTTAGGACACGCTTCTTCAAGGTTCAGACAATGCAGCGGCACAAGTACATCTATGTTATTGGGACTGTCCTTCTGGTAGATCTGCTCTTCCTTTGTCCATATTCTGGCATCCAAATTGTCAGCTTCTTGCATATCAACGGCTTCTTGGAAATCACGCATAGTAGCACCTTCATCCGCTGGTGGTTGCAGGTATACCCCTCAAGAAAAACAAACAATTTCGCTCTCTCTGATTAGGTTCTTATTGGAGTTCATTCTGTTTGTCAGCCGCTCTGCTACTTCCGAATGAACGAATTCCGTCGCCTCGCCTGCTGTGGAGGCAAAGGACCTTGGAATCGGAGCAAGACCTATTCACAGGTCAATCGAAGCTTTGGGAACACGCGCTCGGCTAATCGAGAAGATGACGAGGCTAGAGAGGAGGGGGTGCTGATGGATGCTCCTCTCTTAGAAGCTAATGTCTCTCAACAGTCATCGGTCAGATAAAAGTCAAATCCTGTTACAAATTCAAGTTTTAGGGCTACAATTCTCCGTCGGGAAGCCATACAAGAGGAGGTTCCGTCCGTTTTCGGACCTACGGAAACGAGTACGCTCAAAAGGTGACCATCCGTGAGGCGCCATCGAGAGAGTCACGCAAGGCAGTGGAATGCGTCGAGCTGAGACAGCTCTAACATTATTCATGCGATTACCAAAAAGTTTACCTGTAAATGTGTATGAAGATTGCTTGCGCTTAACCAACAACATTTTACAAGGAAAATGATGGGTGAAATCGATAGGGTCGATGCCTACCTTGGGAAGATATTCGGCTATGAGAAGGTACAAGCGATACGGCGGCGGTACGGGTGAGAATATCCGTGGTTGGAGCATCATCCAAGCGTTCTTGCTGTTCGAGATTGCACAGAGATAGACACATCTCCATTTCAACAAAATAGGTAGGCCACAGGGCATGGTAATGAGTAGACGTAACTTTATATACAAGTATTCCAATACATCGGGAGGAATGTCATGACTGGTAAGCGAAATGGATGATTACATAACCGAACAGCCACTTGTGTTGCTAGGGTCCTTTTCCGTTTCATAGATCTTCTCCTCTTGAACAGCATCCAACTTTGACTTACTCTTTTTGACCTTGGAAAAATCGGGCATATCCGCTTTACTCAAATTGAAAGCAGTGTACAGCGCAGGTGTCCACACCTACAGAGAAGATATGAATTGAATAGTAAGGTATCTTACCGCTGCTGGCTTCGGAAGTGTGAAAGGATCCATCTTGGCAATTCCATAGCCGGCTTCGGCTTCAAGAAGCGGGCAGTCTTCGGGAACTTTCTGATGATAGATGAATCCGTTCTCTCGTTCAGCCTTCTCCAGGTGTCTTTTGAGCAACTCTCCGACTCGACGGAAGAACAAGTGGCTTTCTGGCTTGATGCGGGTACCTGCAAACAAGTGATTTAGCAAAACTGTCAGTCAAATGCTTTTCGCTGACAAATTGTTGACGTAAACGGGTTTTTAGGTATTGAGAACCCAATCCATCTACCCAACCTTTCTGCATACTAGTGATCGTACCTCTCTATATTCAATGTCATATACTTGACATGGATAAGACACAGAGAGTGGCTATACTTGATGGAACTGCTTCATTCCTTCCACACTGTTCAAAGTAAAAGGAACAGGGTAGACCTTAGCTCTGGAAAATTAATCAAGTTTTGTTTGTAAACAAAGCATTTGTTTCTGTTGAACCTTGTCTAGATCATTGGTCTCGATATCAAAATTGGATGGAAAAGCAAACAAAACGCATTGTTTGTATCATAAACCATGCTCGTAAGTTGCTCATTTCAAACAAAAAAAAATTAGAAGAGATCTGCTTACCTGGACCGGTTGCTGTAGCGTACTTTGAGGCAAAGTCACAAGCAATCTTGAACTCGGAGACACCCTCTTTGCAGGCTCGTACACCTTCTCCACACTTGTCTTCTTTCAGAAGGGACTCTCCCATGAAGGCGTAGCCGTATGACAGATAAAGATGGTGCTTGAGCTGAAGATATCTTCTCCATCGACCAAATACGTCTTCTTTGAATGATTGAAGGTGCTGATCTGAAAAATGGGCTTGAAGAGAGCGAAAGCAGATGAACTACCTGCTTTCTGAAAGATTCCAGCCGTATTTGTTGCCAGAGAAGAAATGAGCATGTGATTGTGCTTCAGCTCGATTGCTCGTGCAACAATCACCTCCTGGGCCTCGGCGGTAGCCTGAAAAAATGGAAATGAACCAAAGTCAGTTCAGGAACCTGTAGTTCATAAGCTTTCATCACATTTGTGTCGAAATCTGACCCTTCCAGTTCAGTAGCTCCAGAGAGTTGACCTGCACGTTCAGCTACAAAGGCGAACATTCCAGCAGCTCGGCGCAGACATGTCAAGCACTCTTTGGCATCAGAGTCAAAGACCTCGTCCTTGGCAGCCACCCAAGCTGCGTGTTTCATCATCCAGAAGCCAAAGTTCTGGATCATGTTGTAGAGCTCGAAGCGGGAGTCAGATAGCTCTCTGAAAACGAAGTAAAAATGAAAAAGACATGATGGTCAACGCATTTAGTCATAACTTTCATGAAACTGTGTGCAGAGAAATTTAACAAGCCCCAGGTCACGGGTTCCGGCTCATTTGTGTTTTATATTCCATAGTTTAGCATCTGTTTTGTCTATGAACACGACTCACTACTAGTAAAGAATCCAAACCTGTTAAAAGTTCGCCTAGAGAAGGAAACATGTTAAAGCAACTACAAATCAAATGTGCTTGTTCATACCAAGAACAGTTTGACAGAGGCACAAGACATGTGATTGATACGTAGGAAGGTGGCAAAAAATGCCAGTGAAGGCGCTTACAGCCTACGAGCTTTGCGCAATCTACTTAGTGGTTTGTTCCACTCGTTTTTTTTTTACTTATCTCAGTTTGAAAATGAATTATAGGTAAAAAATACTCACGTTCCCGTTCCGACAAGCATACTATGTCCCCATTTGGTCCTGATCAGTGGAATGAGCTTGCTTTCCTCCTTCTTTGGATCTTTCTCTTCTTGCTGTTCCGGATTCTGTGTGGTAGGAGCAGTCTCGTTCGAGAACGCTTGATGGAAACCTGAAATATTATACACAAAAAACGAACCAATGGACCAACCGGCAAAGAGGGCAATATACTCGTTGATATCCCTTTCTACATCGACTAGTGGGAGACCAGCATTGCGAAAGTGTGCAAGGACCGTGCTACGACGTAAAGCAAGTTCTCTGCAATAAGTTATTGAGTAAAATTAACACGAACGACTCACTTGCACAGCTTGGTGCTGTTATCGTTTGTGCATACTCCTTTCAGTTCAAATTTGGCTGGCTCTGTCGCCTTTATCGGATTTCTGTGGAACCAATGAGCCATAGTTACTGAAAATGGGATTTTTGAACAGGTGCGATAGCAAAGTATAGCGATTCGTGAAAGAATAAAAGTGACTCACAATGGGGATCTTACGAAAGGGCGCGAGAATTGTTGTGACAAATTGAACACAAGGTACCGTAGAACACTTGCTCGTCTGCTCGGAAATAGATACGTAGGAATATAAACAACTGATTACGCTTACCGCTTCTGGATCAAGCTGCTTTTCTTTAGATTACAGTCCGTGTTCAATCTTAAATTTATCGATAGTTAGTCAAAAATGATGGACCGCTGGTTTTCAGACGAAATGTCATCCTTAGCACACCCATTATTCTTCTTCTCAGGAGCGACAGCAACCACCGGACCTACGGAGAACAAATTACGATTTATAGGTGAGAATAAGATTTATTTTTCACTATTTTCCAATTCTCAGATATTATGGACTTTTTCTTTGTTGCACACCCGGCTTCTGGAAGGAGAGAGGGCTTCGAACACAACAGAATTATGTTCTTTTCCCCAAAACACGAGACTGTAGACAAACAAGTACGATTTGTCTTCTATTTTCACGAGGAATGCTTTAGACGGATGTGACGGGATTTGCCGAGGCTGTGGTAAACTTTACTGACAACTTCGTCGATGTCAAAGAAGCAAGAGCAGAGTTTCCTTTCCGAACCGTTTCGACCAAAAAGACGGAGCAGATCTATATTATGGTGGAAAACAGCGAATATGTTGTTGGGACTTCCTTGTTGAAGTGAGTTACATCAAGCCTTCCTATGGGGAGGGGAAACAGCGTTATGCTGTGAACGTCGCAAACTTTCCGTTACAAGTTTTTCTGGTTTTCTCGCTCATGTTGGCAAGTTTCATCTGGGATAATTCTTGACTTTTGTTGCAGACGATCGTCTTGTAAAGTAAGGTCTCTTAATTGAAAAGTAGGACGTTTCTCATTCAACCAGAGAAAGAAGTGGTAATGAACAAACTCGCTTTGACAAGTGATACTGAAATATGCACAAGGAGAGCAGTGAAAGAAGTCTGGAAAATACTAAATGTTCAAAACAGCTGAAACACATTACCAGTTGGCCACGTTCTGGATAAGTCTATTGCTCAGGACAAGAGACTCCATGTTTAGAAGCAAAGGTTGGCAGCCACATGGAGTTATAGCATAAAATGTGTCTACAACTTAGATTTCAGACAGCAATGCACAACTTCGGAGTATGCCATAGTTTCACAAGCACTCTGCACCGTCGTCCGCAACGCCTACAAAATGTTTCGGTTATTTTTTGGCACATTCGAAGACATGAGAAAGAAGAGTGACGAGGAGTTCCGGGAGAGACTCGACTACTTTTTCAGCAGATATCTACATACTCTCAAACTGCACAAGGTATGCTATATTTTCACTGTATTTCATCAAAATCATTGTGTTCTAGATGCCCTTGATGGATTGGCTGGAAGGAGTGGTGTTCCTGCCCTTAAACAACAAAATATATCTGAGGATAGTCACGCTGATGGATGAATTAGTTGAGGAATTTCCTCAGATAGAAAAAGTTGTAGTTCTATACCAGGTACTTATGCACTTTTTTGAATTTTACAGTGGTTCCAGGACAAACTCCTCTACTATACAGTCTCTGGCACTGATCTGCCTTCATTATTTCGGTACCTGACCCAAAATCTGTTACCGAGCAGCATTGAAACGGAGTTGGAGCCATCCAGGTAAAAAAATCCGTTTACTTTTTCCAATATTTTTATTTAGTCGAACAGGGCATGGTAGATTTCTTCGTGGACCACAAGACCTTTCTCACGATCGTCCTCTGGTAGGAGAAGACGCATTACCAATTGTTCATCTTCATGTCAAGGGCGATCATGAAGAGGAATCAGTCCTAACGTCTTACCACATGGTATGTTCCTCTTTTTGCCAAACGTAAAAACCCTTTTAGCTAGCCTACAGGATTCTGAATGCTACCGTCTGCATGTTTGCGAAAGGAGAAGTCACAAGTCGGATGCTCAGGAACATTGACGGTTTCTTGGGCACGGATATGAGTAGCATAGCGTCTGATACTGGAGAATTGTAAGCCTTACACCTTTTCGTTTTTTATCAATCTGGAAAGCATCTTTTGATCCATTTCCACGACAAATCATATGATACCATAGTGTAAATCAGATCCTATTTGAGTTTGTTTCTTTGAGAGACGTGGCAACGTATCATAGACTGCTATTAATGACTATTCAATACTTTTCTCCATTTGTTACTACCATGATGTTCACAACTTGAAACGGTACCTAGCTAATCTCTCACACATTTGCTAATATACCGAATGCCTTGCTTTCACCAAGAATGCGAGCGAAGTTTTGCTCGAGACGAGGTGATTGTACATATTGAAGACGTTAACGATTTAAAGATGACTATATATGTCGTTTCTAGTGTTGGTGCTCATAATAGCGACAGTCGGAGTTATATCGACTTCCACTACATCTACTTCAATCCTTCTTCCTTCTCACTCACTTCATCGTTTGATGGAAACTATGGAACGAGAGTGGCGGCACCTCCAATGGCAGTGAACAGGTATCTTTTATGAGCTCATTTCGTTTCAAATCGGTGTTTCAGGTTACTTTGTGAGACAATGAAGACGTTTATGGACAATAAAGAGGAGTTTAAAGAATGCTACGTGAAGGCTGAAAACGAATGGTGGGTCGTGCTCAAAAAGGCCAACAACCGTCTCCTGTGCCTGTTCCTACCCCCATCCAACAACCAACAATCTCTTGCCGACATTCAAGTTCGCTCGCTCGGAATAATCAAGTCTCACTTCGAATCAATCTTTCTCAATTGATACCTCGTCGCCTTATCGGGTCCCCAATCTGTGATGTTTATTATTCCCTTACACAATAAAGAACGCAAATGCTTCAGAGAGGTCAGCCTTGAGCCAAAAAAACCAAGGCTTCAATTCAAGAAAAGCTCCCCATTATTCAACGTTTTCGAGGTCGCTCTAACATTAGACAGACTCTGCACCTGCGGCCATTTCCGGAGCAGGTGGCGCGGACCTTTCGATCGTGGATTCGGCTAGGTCTACTCTCAAGGCCGTCTCCCAGGCTACCGTGTCAACATACACCGGGCTATAACGCGATGATCGCAATTAACTCTTAGGGGGATGCTGTGTGAGTGTGTGGTGGCCCGAATCACGAAAGAAGGACTCCTCTCTCTCTCTCTTCGTGATGGCGATTGCATTACTCGGTTTAGTGAGAACTGGCTGAGCGAGAGGAGGTCTCGGGATTGCTCCCTCTCTCCCCTCGCGTGCTCCAAAACTTATTTCATTCGTTAATCCTACTCTTGAGGGTTTTCACTCCATACTAAGGCAGTGCTAGCTACCCTTATCTTTATTCGACTCTTCCTACATTTGTTCATCGAATCTTTTTTGCTTTATCTCTCTATCACTCAGTCTCTCCGTCTCTCTGTCTTTCTCCCCCAAAAATTTATGCCTACCTTGAAATTTACGTTCTTGCCAACTTTTCCATTACCCTGGCAGCCGACGATTACTTTATGACCGCTTGGTAATAGAGCTTGCTTCTAAACTACTCTTTTACCGATCAGTCAACTTGAGAAGCGGCCTAATTGGTTCTTTACCAGCTCGTAGTGAGTTTTTTTTAACACCGCGCTCAGCTGCTCGTATTCCGCTTCGGTGAGTACGCGTGCCTCTTTCTGACCCAAGTTGCCTGACGATGGCAAACAAAGATTAGTCTTTTTTGAATACTACTCTTTTTCACGCTATTTTTCAATTATCCACATTCTGTTTCGATTTTGTTTTTGCCTTATGTTTTTATATCTACCGCTTTTCTTTGCAGTCTGTTCCCTTCCAGCCCTTATTCAGCTGTTCATTGTATCCGTATCAGGTCGTCCGGAAATCATCTCTTAGTTGTCCGATGTAGAATGATTTCTTTAAGTACGCTGTGTGCATATGATATATTGACTTCATTCGTGTTAAAGTTTGATCTTTATCATTTTCCTTGTATTCCACTATTGCCATTTTTTAGTGCATTATATATTATATAGCTCTTTCCGACCAAATTCACATGTGCTTCTTGACAGGCGTTACAAAAGTTGGCATACCATTTTCCATTTGTTTTTGTTACATTTCTTCATTGTTCATTTCAGTCAATCCTATACTTGATGCTTGTATTTCTTGGTTGTCCAACTCAGAAAGACCAGGCGCAAATACTTGAATGCAAGCAGATACGTCAGCAAAATGTTTAACGAATTATAAATAGCTTTAAATGAGCTCACCCTTCATATTTGTCCCTTGCAAATTAATCATTCCAAGTTCATGTGTCTGGCTTTTTGCGTTTGACTTTCGATCTTTCAGTTGTCTCTCCGAACTATCGGTGTTTCAATAGTGTTCACAGAGTACCCCACTTTTTCTTGTTTTCGCCTATTCCACAGTATCTTTCCTAATTAGCTTTTTTATAGCTACCTATCATGACTGGCATGCAATTCTGCCTTTATTGCTTTCCTAGCACGCAGTGTTGAAAGTATAAGGATGTTTGCTTGTTTTCTCCTGATCTCGTCGTACAATTTGTAGCAAATTTCAGCCTCTAGTACTCCTAGACCCTCTTCACCAAATTGGCTACTCGCTTTGTCAACTAGGCATCAGATTACTTGGTAAACAGCCCTTTTCGGAAATCCCATCCTTTGCTATGGCCGCTTAACTGCTCACTTTGTGTCTAGCGATCATTACTGGATGCTCCTCCCCAAGTGTTCTCTCATCGAGAAAAGATGAAACTCCTACTCTGCACAGGCTCCAAGAGAGAGCTTGCCTGCCTCTGACGTCCAGCCTCGCGCATTCTGATTCGGTTATGCATATGCCGCCTCTCCTTCCTGCTACTACTCGTACTTGCACAGGCCCCCGGTGTACTTTTTTGCTCTAAACGCTGTTTTTCCTAGCTGTGCAAGTGTGGGGGTTAGGGTGAGGGCCATCAGGAAGCCTTTTTCCTGTTCCGTTTAATCGCCGAGGTACATGAGCCCCAAGGCTACATGGCTGTAAATCATTGAAGCTTACGTTGCATAATAAAAACTAGAGAGAAAAGCAGTAAAATGTGCGGCCCTCATTCATTCCCTTGGAACCTGTCAAGCCGGAAAAGTTTTTCACAGCTAGAACAATTAATTGTCAGCGCTAGGAGGAGGCTGTAATTAGGGACATAGTCAATGGGCTTTTAAGTGCCTTCGCTCTGACTCGAACTCCTAGGCGGGTGTTAAGAACTCTCTCCTTCTGTCCCTAGAGACTTTGTCTCGCTATCGCTGATTCATCTTTTGCCATTACCCACGACGCCTGTTCCAAGGGTCATTTGGCAGTTTACGATGTAAAACAATTTTTGTGTTTATGTCCTCTCTTTTCGGTGGTCGAGACTTCCGGACGTATAGGTGCCAATCAGAGTCCAAGGAAGCGACCTCCCTTATTCTATATTTATAGACATCTCCTAGCTCATCCTTCTTTCTTTTCCAAGCATTTACCTCCTTTTTGACAGACAGCCGTAGAAGGGTACTCCGGTTCTAATCCCTCCCGGAACCCACACCAACAGCCACTTTCCCACGCCTACAGGCCTTCTGGGAGATGCACAGACGATGACCTCACATCTACTCCTTCTTCTGTTATTCATACCGGGTAATGATGCCACGTACTTTTTTCTGAAATTAGTCTCATCTTGCAGAGGCATGGGCTTCAGTTCTTCGCGTGGAGACGGGTCATCAGCCGATTGCAATTGAAGGCCGTGAGTCGCTACTTCCTTCTCTACCCCGTCGCGTAAACTTTCAACTCGTATTGGAATTACAAATTTGGCTAACAAGGGTAGAATAATTGCATTATTTGTTGGAAGAGGGTAAACACTCCTCTTTCGAGGGGATCACTTTTTGGGAATGGCCCGTAAACAAGAGCAGTAGTTTGATTTATGGCGCACCTTAGTTGGCTCAACAGTTGGTAAATGAGGGCTTTTTGTCAAAGAGACGGCCGTTTCAGGTGATTTATACATGGGCTACTTTACAAAAGTACACTTCGACTCGTTGACATGTATCGGCGGTCTCCTGGTCCATTGCCTGCGTCCACTCACAGGAGCTGAAGAAATGTTTGTGCCCCCTGGGAGAGTCGGTGATAACTCCTTTTTTCAGAGATTTATTGTACTCTGCCTGTCCCAAAGGTCACTGGCGTGTGGCTCACTACATGAACACAAAGGAGCAGTTTCGATTGAAGACGGTAGATCATAACACTTCTTTTGCAAAATGTTTATGGAACAGCTCCGAGAACAAATATCACCCTTGGGGCGCGATTTTGACTATATGTTTGCTCCGCCAAAATAATTGGTTATTCGCGTCCAAAAGCAGAACTCCTGAATTATTAGCGCGAGCAAGTTTTTGAAGTTAACTCATCCAAGCATGGCGATCCATTGTATGCTCAAAAACAACAATTTTTAGGAGGTCACAGCAAAACAACTACTTATTGCATCGAGGGAGCCATTGACTATCATCGACGTCCAAGTCATATCCTGCCGCACAACGAGGTTCTTGAAAAATTCATGTCTTAAGTAACTCTGCCCCTCGCTTTAGCCAACATAACATCTCATGTCACGAAGTACGGGAGCATCCGCATCGACACACGCACCCGGATACACTGCGGGCTCATGATTCTGCGCATATCCGAAGAAAAAGGCTAGTTGGGAAGATTTGATTAGAGGGATGAATACAACAGAATGAGCAAAAGTTTGTAAAGAATCAGATTTCAGGGCTGTGACCTCTGCAAATGAGCTGGATTTCGAGGCTGGGAGTCAGATTGAAATAGACTCGGATAGGACAGTCCCTCGTGGGAGCACAATGACGGTGGATCGAGGATCAGTCGTGAAATTTGGGGATGGAGTGGTGTTGATAGTCCAAGGTAGGTCCTAAGAGGGGAATACTAGACGTAAATATAAGCCATGAAAGCAAAACTGAAATGAAGCTCGTGCCAAGACCAATCCTTTTTCCATATGATAAACGTCACCCTCGGCTGTTCTTTCCCGTACTGTCTCAACTTTTGATGAAGTGCAAATTCAGTGTCGGTTCAAGTTCTAACTTATACCGTGTTGGAAGCCCAATAACATAAGACTGGTAATGCTAAGCGAACTGTCCCACGTACTGCCCCTAGGCGGATTTTTTTCCTGTACATTCTTAGCATTGGAAGTCGGAAATATGTGCAATAATGTTTGTTTGGTCCCACCAACAAATACCTAATTTACTCTGTCGTAGTTCCACTCCTCGACAGAGATTGTGAGTTCATAATTGTAGGTTCCCTGGTTGTGAAGGGCACCAAAGAAGCTCCTGTCCGATTCGAAGCCCTAAACAACGGCTGGGCAGGCGTTCTCATCGAGAATGGCTCGCCGGCCTCAAGTCTCCGCTATTTGAACATTAGCGGGGCCCAAGGAGCCGGAATAACGGTGATTGGAGGACATCCTCCGTCAATTGAGAACGTCATCAGCGACTCCAACGGGCATGGCTTTAGGATAGAATCGGTTTGGAACACTTTTCTGATTATTGTACTGAAAAAAATTTAGAATTCGTCGATGATACGAGTCGTCAAGTCGTTGGCGTTGAACAACCGCGGAGCGGGTTTCATCTTCTCGGGAAAGGTAGAGCCATAGCTCCCCGTCTCGACCGGGTCTTTGAACTTCTTATCAGATCTCATTTCTGTTTTCTGTTGTATTGTCGATGCACTTGTACTATGATCGTTCAAGGCACTAATAAACGTATAACATTGCGGCTGCCGGACGCGCTTAACACAGAGAGAGTCACTTGCACAAACGACAGTAAAAAGTACAGTACTTTG
The DNA here is from genome assembly GCA_037178855.1 of Oscheius sp. JU75. NCBI lineage: Eukaryota > Metazoa > Nematoda > Chromadorea > Rhabditida > Rhabditidae > Oscheius > Oscheius sp. JU75. The sequence continues at coordinate 8,746,287 of JASJZC010000007.1, forward strand.
AAAAAAAAAACTTGTCCACTAGTGACCTCAGTGAATTGTTACTGTTGCATGCGGTTTTAAAGTAAACTAATACGACAAGTGTAGTTATAGCCAACACCACCTACATGCTCTATGTTCTTGTTACAGAAATGTCTAGAAAGCGTCAGTTAGTTTAAGTTGCACTGTCAGAATTCTATGTAGACTGGAAAGTTGTATGTGTTTGTCGGTATTCCTTGATGTGGTTGGCTCAGCGGGATGCTCAGCTTGTTCGCCCCGGTATCTGCTCATTAGAGTCTAACCTGATGCCTTAAAAGGTTAAAAAATGTGTGTTTTACGGAACTTACCTGCATGTAACCAATCTGAGGGACAGAGTAACATGTCATTTGCCTCAGTTTCAGCGCTGCCATATCTAAAACTTTTCAGGCTCCGATCATCATTGACTCATGCAGTAGTGCTGCTAATCGCGGAAATGGTATCCAAGTCGAGAATTCGTCAAGACTAAAAGTGCTACAGTCGAGCATATACAGCAATTCACACCTCGGTATTCATACTCAAGACGTCGCCTCTGTCACAGTTGAAGCGTGTGTTGTCAGTGGAAACGGAGCAGGTTTTCGGATCGTTAGAAAATTCGATGGGAAGAGCAAGATTTCTGTGAGTTCTTGTTGATTCGCAAACATGCGTATTTCAGTTTGTAAGTGTAAACATCAGTGGTCATCACTACGGTCCAGCGATTCTCTTAGACGATGACCTAGACACCGATTTTAAGATTATGGAGAGTCAAATTCACGACAACTACCAGGGAGGACTGAAAAGTGTTGGTCACTTCGAAGGGACCATGGAAATCACTGCAACCAATTTCACTCGAAATAGAGGATCCACGCTTCTGATCGACACATTCCAAAAGGGGATGGTATTAATCGAAAAGTGCGTTTTTCGTCAGAACCAGTTGAACGATTACAAACCATCGGAGGCTGTTCTTCAGATTAATACGGAGAGTGAAGAGGATGGTGGTAACATTTCTCCCCGGAGACAACGAAAACGAATTACAGATGCTGTTGCACTCATAACTGACTGTGAATTTTCGAAGAATATTATGAACGATGTTATTATCCTGAAAAAAGTACTGGGCCTGCCCAAAATCTCCTTCGAATCGAACGACATACGAGGAAATTTAGCCAGAAATGTCTTGTCATACGACGAGGGAGGCGTATCAATCAAGTCGAACTTCTTCAACAATCCACAGGTGACCCTTCCAAGATTTCTGGCAGAAATACTTTTCAGTCAACTTGTGAAGTTATGACAACCACTCCCTCTACCTTTGATCCGGGTCAGAACTATTACGGCTATGCGCTGCAGAGTGAAATACGGGAACGCATCTGTTCAACGAGTTCGTTGGAGATTGTGACGGCGAGAAATGTGGATGATACTTACGACACCAATCCTATTATTGTCAACAATCCGCTGCCAAAAATTGAAGGAGCCTACACTACAGTCAGAGCTTTACTAACGCCATATACGTAAGTACACTATTGACGACTTGCCGTGTTTATAATGTTGCCATTTTTAAAAAGATCAGTTTGTAAGGGACGTACAAAATGTTTACCGAAACAGGTTGGCTGGGGCAAGTGAAAAATTAAAACGTAATATAGGCAGGGTGATCGTACATATTTAATGTTCAAATCTTATTTATTTAGAGTCGACGAAGACATCATCGTTGCTCCAAATCAAACTCTGGCTGTTGAGCCTGGAACTCAAATTCTCTTTGGTCCCAATATTGGAATAACAGTACAAGAAAGAGGGAAACTGGTGTTGAATGGAACTCACGAAGCACCGATCTCTTTATCTTCTACAGGCAGAGGGGCATGGAGAGGCGTCACAGTCAAGCCAGGTACTTTTAAACATGCTTAAATTGAAGAATATTCAGGGGGCAGTCTTTTCTTGAATCAGACAACGTTAAACGACCCATCTATCGGTGTCTGGCTCGATTCCGAACGTTTTTACCTCGAGAATGTGGTTGTCAAGCGACCAAGCGTTCATGGAGTGGAAGTCACAATGAATGCAGGATCTCATATTGATCTTGGTGGAACCGTCATCCAAGAATCTGTGGGAACAGCACTGGCTGTAGACGAAACAAACCAAAACATCACTCTTACCGACTTCAAAATAGAACATTCTCGTATCTCCGGCATCGACTTTGCAGCTCCGTCAGGAGTCATAACCATCGAAAACGCAATCATTACTAACAGTGGCTCTCACGGAATTCACATTTCGGAGTATCCTCATGCTCAGTTAAAGTCGATAAGTCTACGAAACGTAACACTGAAGGACCAGAAAACCGGACATGCTGGACTATTGATCAGTGGAGGATGGATAAATGAAATCAATATTGAGCAGTTTCATGCTGAAGGAAACTCGGTTCCTTCTATTATGCTGGTTCTCGAAGTGAGTTTGTGTTAGCTCCTTGCGTCCGTTACATTTCTAACTTATTCCGCCTGGACTGTCACTTGCTAACGTTGATAGGGAGGTCCTCAAACCGATTTTAAAGTTTTATCGACACATTGAGCAGCTAATTAGAGTGCACTGTCACTGTGCTAGTTCAAAAAGTGAAGTATGAGAGTTTGGAAGCCCTGTTGGCTTAAAACACTTTTGTCGATAACCTCTGTAACTTGCTCTTTGTAGCTTGAATCTTTGTAGCTACACTCTTGAATAGATCCTATTGCCATGCTTACAACGCCATCTTTCCATAAACTTCACTTTCAGTGCAACGAAAAGCCTTCAATGACAAGGATATACGACTCGATCTTCTTCGACAATCGGGACACTGTACTGTCACTCCAGCTTGGAGAATGTGGTGGACTTCAGCTAGAGCGAAACTTATTTGATCGAAACAATGCTGATGGAAGAGCTGGTGTTATTCGGATTGATTCAGAGCCCAATCCTGGATTGAATGATCTTCCAATTGAGATTACAAACAACGATTTCTCGGCAAATGGAGGAGACTTTGTAATGTTCTTGTCGACTGATGGAGATCACAAAATTGATGGGAAAGTTACAAGGAACAGACTTCACGGTAAGGATGTTTTCTTAGGGCAGGGCGCTTTCCCTTCTCCCCCCTCACACGACTTTTTGAATGGGAAGAAAGACCATGTGGGGCTAATTTTTCAGACCCAGGCTTAAACTTTACAGGTTTCTGATGTTCTGCAAAGTTGTAGCCCTTGATTAGCACTATAACTTTGCACAATATTGCAAAGCTAGAAAATGCTTTGGTCTACCCAAAAAGTTATCCGCAAAAAATCAAACCGATACCAGAGGGTCAGAGATTGATAGAAATGGATTCCTCATGTCATATATGCTAAATGGTATTAATTCCCATCATTCGGAAGCCATTTTGGTTATTGGAGCCGAAGTGGTCTCTTCAACCTCCCTCTTTCCCACATAGGTCTCTTTTCCGCCACATCCAAAAAGTCGCGTGGGAAAAAGAGTGCCGGTCGTTTTTTATAATCTAAAAACGTGCAGATAATGCCGTTGCGCAAGCTGGAGTCATCGTTGCCTCTCCATTCTTCTGCGTACAAGGGAATCGCTTTGAGAATCCAAAGACAAAGTATCAGCTGGAACCAAGAGGTGATGGATCATGGGTAAGGCTATATTATATCCTGAGACATATCGAAATCAGATTCTAAACGCAACAAACAACTGGTGGGGATCGGAAGATCGTGCCAAAATCCTTCAAGCTGTCAAAGCAACAGAGGGCAGTGTTAATCTTCAACCGTTCATAGTCGCGGGAGACATCTCTTCGGACATTGATGGTCCTACCGAGACGACTTCTACAGCAGTAATACAAGTGGATCGATTTCAAAACTGCTCTCATCTCAATTTTTGTTCAAGGAGAGGCTCTTGTATTGGTAAGTATCTCAAAGATTGTATCAATACTTCCCAGGAAATCTCTGCTTCTGCCCACCAGGGTTCGGCAACTTTGACTGCTCGATCCAGATAGGATGTACAAATGGCTGTTCCAGAAATGGAGTCTGTAATGTTCTGAACGTCTGTCACTGCTTCGAGGTAACAGGACATGAACCGAAAACGAAGCATTTTCAGGGCTGGACAGGTCAAGATTGCTCAACTCCCATGTGCTCACAGAACTGCAACGGACATGGGAAATGTGTGAGCAAAGACGAATGCGAGTGCCAAGAAGACTGGGCAGGAGAGTTTTGCATGGAGCCTGCGTGTACAGCAGCCACTTGCATTAATGGGAACTGTACTGGAAAGCAGTGTGTTTGTGATGGTCCTTGGAGAGGGAAGAGGTAAGCTTCCAAAATTGGTGGTTGAATGGTTCAGTGACGGCCTAAAGTGTAAATGACATCGTGACAACGCTAAAATGATGGTTTTGCTTTCTCTTGTGTATAATGGAGATCTAAAAAGTCCTGACACTAAATTTCTCGTCTTTATCATTTCCTACTACTTTTGAAAACGTTCATCAAAGTTTAGATGCGATGTCCCAGTTTGCAACAATTGCTCTCTGAACGGCGTTTGCGTCGAGCCCGAGAAATGCAAATGTTTTGCGGACTGGGGAGGAGAGAGCTGCTCCAACTGTGTTGGACCCTCTTGCAACTCTTGCGACCTGGATTGTGATCACGGAACTTGTGATGAAGTAACAAGAACATGTGTTTGTGCCAAAGGTTGGAGCGGAGCTGCATGTGATCTCTGTGAAACTTCTGGTGGATGCTCCACGACAGGAAGGATTTCGTCTATTCACCCACAAACAGCGGATAGAGAAGATACAAACACCGTCATTACAGTCTTTGGGAAAGAATTACCAAAGTAGGGTACTTGCCTAAGCAGTTAACATTTTTAGAACGCCAAACTTCCACTATTCTTGTGTCTTCGGGATGCTGACAACTATCGGGATCCGACAGTCATCATCAATTATTCGATGTCCCATACCGGCGAATCTTACCGCTGGACGGCATTTGTTCAACGTTGCTGCAGGTCCAAATGTGCTGTCTACTCTTGAAGGCAAACCGGTAGGTTCTCAGAGTTTGAATACAACGTTTGGTAGGTACATTTCACGGTCTATGATGCTTGCAACCAAGCAATCTGTCAAGGATCTTGTATTGGCCCCCTATGCATCTGTCCAAGAGGAAAGTCCGGTATACAGTGTGAAATTATTGGTAAGCAGCTTCTATTTTATAAGATGACATTGTTTAGAACGTGTTCCTGAAATCGAGAAGCATTTCCTAACAAACCAACAAGTAAACTCGGCTGTGGAAGGAACTCCATATGTAGTTCGTTTGCCAACCATGGTCAGTTTTACAGAACTTCTTATACATGCGGTTTTTTTTAGCCTGGAACCGTCCTGCATGTGAACTCTAGCATTCCAGACTTACGACTTGACTCCTCGAGGAGTATTCTAGAGTGGCCTGACCCCATAGGACAGGTGGAACCATATGACATCGTTGTAACTGCCTATTCTTTAGCTGGTATGTTTGTCAAAATTAAATATTAATCCCGCTACACTTTCATGAAAACGTCTTGCGCTTTTTTATTTGTCCTGCATGCATTTACCGATATCTTTGTCATACTTCCTATTACCGTCTATTTAGACCAGCCTCTGATCATTTGTCTCATTAGCATAATTTCTCACTCTTTCTGTGGCTTTTACGACCTAATATGTACTCTTAGCATGTGTCAGTGCTAAGAGTACATATTCTTTGTTTCTCTCTAGTCGATCTATCAATGTAGACGAAAAACGTTTTCTCTCACAGCCATACTTCTAAGTGGTCTTAGCATCATTCTAAGTGTCAACTCCTACTAACCGCCACAAAATAAACTGCATGAAGCTTGAGATAGACCAGCATGTACTCAAAAGCATAAAATGGAGTTTAGGAGAGAGTATGTTGGCTTGGAACGTCACTGTCAACCCCTCCTACACAGCGTTTTTGGACGATGTTTCGACTCAAGGAAACAAGCTTCTGTTTAAGGGTACAATACAAGGCGAACAAGTACGAAAACGGTCTGGTATAAAAACATAACTCTATATAGACAAAGCAAATGCCAGTCACCATCAGGGTAAGGAGCGCTGACGGCTCTAGAATTGAAGAAATGACAACGAAGACTGATAACAATGGAAGTTTCTCCTATGCTTACATTCCAGTAGAACCTGGGAAGTATTTTGTGGTAGGTAAGAGTTTTTTGGTTGAAGCATAAATACTAAGAGTGCCACTCATCCTGGACAAGAAAGCAATGATATGAAAGAAATTGACATCGTAGCTGAACCACCTCCAGTAGTCAAGGAATCTGGTGATCATGTCAATATCCATGTCACAGGTACTGTCTTGAGCAGAACAAACATAGCAATTTTAGGCGAAGAGACCTGTCAAACAATTACACTACCCAAAAGTGCTGGAGAAGTGACATCCACCGTCGGAGACGAATCAGTTGATATTTCTGTCAGGCCACTGGTCAATGACGAGTTTTTCGTCCTAATCCAATGTCAAAATGGGAAAGAACTCATCAAGGTTGATTCTGTGGAGGGACATGAGAAGACAGCGAAAAGTTATCCGGAACATTTCCTACTGAGGCAGAATACTACTGCGACACTTTCGGAACCTCTTGAGGTACGCATAAAGACTGACATCAAAGTTTGTCTGTTAGATTTTCTTCACGACTGGGGCTGAAAAACTGAACAAAGAGGTTCAACTCCACTCTGACAGAACACTCCATGTCATCTCAACATTTCCAAGACCTGACGACTATGCAGCTATTGCTGTAAAAGGATTGAACATTGTGTTCCAACTGGATGTCGGTACTGTTGGAAATGGTAGTTTGATTGTTGCTTCGAACAAGGAGGTAAGGTTTTGCAAGGGAAACGAACAAGGGCGATTCAGGAATTGCTCTCCATCCCTTACTCTGTTCTCCCATCGGATGCAAGTCCAGCCATTACTTCTGTACTAGTCTGCCTTCGAGACGAGTTTCATGGGCTTCCTCGGCCTGACACGAAGATTGTCGCCTCATTGTCAATCACAAATCCTCAGTTAAAGGTAGACAAGGTGGAATACAACGTAGTGGTAAACGGTGAGTGTTTCACACATTGGCAGATAAAACGCTAAAATATTGAAAGATGCGTAGTTCTGAAAAAATCAAAACGTTGTAAGAGTTATCATGCAGTCAAGCCGACCAGATACGAAGCAAGCTGAAAAGAACGAAACGGTATGAGGAACAGGTTGAACTGATGCTAAGCTAATATAGACGGGGTGCAGGTTGGAAAGTAGTTGAAAAGAGCTTATCTAATTTCCTTCAAAAGAACACCAGCACAATCCACCATCTATTTCGAAGCATCATTTCAGGAGAATCTGCTGTGTTTCACGGTTTACCTGAAGGCTACTATCAAATCACCGTGCTCTCCCAAATTCATGACCCAGTGTCACAATTTGTTCAAGTAAACAATTTTTCTACCCTATAACAGTATTAAGATCTCTCCCCACAACAACTCGTTTTGTCTCAAGCTCACTTCTACAACTTCCATAGCGAGTTCAATGACCAATGGAAATTGGTCCAATACCTTGATTTCAAAACCGAATGGGCGATTACCATACCTGGAACTCAGTCCGTCGGTTGTTTCTGATAAATCAACTAATGATGTCTTGATTACTGTGAAAGGGGGTGTCCTTGGAATCATTTCGGTGGAAAATAGTGACTATTTTGTAAGTGTTTTGCCGCCATTGCCGTATTATTTGGTTTAGCATTCAAAAGTCCAATCAGTACAGTACAACGACTCGTTTTGGGGAGCAGTATCTCCAAGAATCTCAGATTCTGGAAAGGAACAGTGCACTGCTGTACTTTTACCGGTTTGGTGAAAATGCAGAATATCTTTAACTCATTTTAGATTCACTTTGATTTCTTGGCAGACGGAGCGGAAGCTCCTATTAGATCGTTCACTAACGTCATTGTCAAGAGAAGCTTCGAAACGGAGAAGCAACTTCTTTGTGATGGTACGCAAACTGTTAACTATGGTAGCACTTATACTTAAGATTTTGGAAAAGCAGTCTCGAGCGGGATAACTACAAAAATCCTGTGCAATTGCGTGGATGATGCAAAGACGAGATGTCGTGCAAAGTATAGAGCAGCTACTGCTTGTGGTTCGTCTTGGAGCAGAATCGCTGATGATACCGTACAGTGAACGAAAATATAGATTACACCACGTTATAGGTCTCTCTTCACGTCCTATCCACGTTTTTGCTTTTAATCGGGGAATGTGAAGATGTACAAGTGAACTTTAACGAGCTAGACGAGGTTCTCCGCTGCGTTTCTGCCCTAGAAGCAGAATGTCCTATTGTCAACACGCGGCTGAAAAGAGACCTGCCTGATTATCCTATCCCACCAGATCTAGCAGTTGAACAGATGCAAGCCGATGGCCCTGCCTCCATCATCAATCAAGTAACAATTTGGTATTTTTATAGAAATAAAAGTTTAGCTATCTTCCATTCAGTCAATCAACATCCCCATGCAGCCTTCACTGCTCAAGTTCCTGAATGTTCTTGATATGCAAAGTTACAAGGTCGCATTACTTTATCAGGATTTCTTTGCTGCATTGAAGGTGGGAAACTTTGCAGGCAATGAGCACGAAAAGTATAGAAAGTCTTTCCTGTGAAGATTCCATCACGCGACGAGATGCAAACCTTTATAGCGGCTATTGGAGAGAAGTCGCCGAGTGGAATGGAAATATCAGAAGATGAAATGACAATGATTGAAAGTAAGCTTACCGGTTCGAATTCAAAATTATAGGGTGACAATCTTATTTAGTTGGATTGCAACCTCCTGATATCAAACATGACAAGACTTCAATCTGAAGATAGCAACCAAGCGCTTTCCCAATAGAATTTCAGTACAAGAATTAATGCGAATCGGCCAAGTTAACATAGGGCGGATATAGAAATCACAGGCTAACGATACGACACAATGGCAGAGATAAACAATACGGCTACGCCTAACAAGAATCGATAAAAAGTAACAATTTTTCAGTGGCAATTTTGCAGTCTGAAAGATCTCAGGCTTCTGGGTTTAAAAACAGTTTCAGATAAGGATTTAGCCCATACATGGAACGATACGGTGACAGTCTGGACCTCTGGAAAGATGAATACCACTTTGGGGATACAGTATGACGATGCCAAAGCTCTCGTTGTCGCTGCAGATCGACTGAAGTCTTTTGCGCGACAGGTTACTGTACTTGAAACTTAAATGACAAATATTTAGAACGTAGCAACCGATCCATTTGCAGTTTTACACGAGTATCTCGGGAAACTACTTCAAACCACATCTTCTGCCAACCAAGAATGTGCTCAAGCAACAGTTCTGATTGAACCGAAGGTTGTCTACGACGGAGATACCATGGACATCCGTGTATACTTGACTAACACGAAAGAACAGCCTATGAATGCTGTCAATTTGGAGTTCGAAGTACTACGAGTCGACAATCTAGCTCCAGAAGCTGTCATCGTTTCTAATGGAATCGCTGTCAACACAAATATAGGAGTCTTGAGTCCAGGAGAGTCTCTTGAAACCAAATGGCAGAAAAGAATAGTACCACAAAAAAGCATTACTTCTGTCGTGAAGTACAAGGTATGAAGGTTTTAGTACAACTGTATGTCATAAGTCTCAGCCAGTCATAACCCTGTCTTTCTCGGTTGGAGGAAAAGAAACGAAACAAAGACTAGAAGTTCCAATAATCGATCTTCATCCAGCCAGAAGTGCCAAGATTGTCCACTTTATCTACCCGATTTTGTCAAAAGACCATCAGTTCTCCGTCGCCACTTCGATTATGAATACTGGCTACTCTCTTCTGAAAAGAGTAAAAGTACATAGCTATAAAGTTTTGGTAGGAAAAGATGGAGCACTTGTGCCTTACACTTTGGAGAGTGTCAGCGTCGATGCTCATGAAATTGGTATGACAGTTTTTATAGTTTACAAGTTGTTTTAGACACTGCATTGACATTTAACATTGGTCACATTGAGTCTGGGGAATCCAAGATGGTATCGATTATTTTAAAAACTGAAGTTGATACTGTAGGTTTTCTACTTTAGCAAAAGCAAAGTTTCTAGGCTAAAATACTTTCCGTGAAGTGTCCGATCTCGGTCGATGGTCAGATGATCAATGTGCAAGAAGAAAGCACTTATACTGTTGTCGCTACTGCAGGAAGCAATGGTCTCATGCTGAAGAATGAGATCGGAGCAAGCTTTTTTTTCCGACCTGACACTGGAACACTTGCTAACATTGTACCACTGACTTTTGTAGCGGTAAGTCTGTATCAGCATGTTGTATTTCTCTGTTTCAGAATCGATCAACTACTCTGTCCAGTCCTGACAGAAAAGTTGTACTGGCTACCTTCAAAAACGAGGAATCTCGAAGCTTCACAGGATTCTTTTGGGGATCAATACCGTATCCTGTCATTCCTTACGATTATGAGCTTGTGAAAGTTACTGAGAAGGCCAATAGCAAACGGGATAGACAAATAAGGCCAATTACGTGGAAGGATGGTGAAGGCCAGGTAAGAATGAAACTTAGAAATTGGGCCAATGCTCTGGTCGAGATGGGTGAGTGTGTCTGTCTGTGGCATCGGTACGGTTACCACTTTGTCCAGTTACGAGCTCTTTTGACTGTCGATAAGCGAGAGTCTGCCTCATTAAGGAGAGTTGAGGGCTCTGACTGTCCAAACAATAGGTGAAAGAGTTTGTCATGCTTTCAAAGCTGCATGTGTGAAAATTGTCCGGATCGTTTTCACAAGAATGAGTTTCAGGTTGCCAAGCAGCATTTTATTGACAGTAGCAACACTTCTCCTTCCTACACAATGACCTACGAGTTTGTCTTTGCCAATCCCCACGAGTACTCTGTTCCGAGATTCGAGCAGTCAGCCTACAGAATACAGGTAGTTCAGATTATGTAAGACATGTATTCTGTTCAGTTGGTGCCAGACATCTGGTGGCCAGAGCCTCCAAACATGGTTGGTCAAGTGGCTGCTGAGGATGACGATGGCGCGAAGATTGAGTACTCTTTGTATTCACCTGACAATAGTCGCCGCTTTTCCGTAGATGAGTCTACCGGAAGTATCATTATTGAAGAACCTGTTGAACAAGGAAAAGAGTATTGTCTTGTAATGGTAGCAAGAGATGAACGTGGTCAAGAAAGCAGGGTCCCTGTAGCAGTTAACACAGGTGGGTAGCCTAAACTAATAAACTGAGCAATCTATCTAAAGGAGGTACCCGTCAAGAATGCTACCTGTTTAACATTGAAGGATTGTATCCAATGGTGTCCCATTGGAACGTACTTCCGACAGATTATCCAGTAAGCTCCGGACTTTTCACAAAGTCAACATTGCCAACGCATGAACCACCTACTGAATCTCTCTCGACTGACGAAATTGATGTGCCTACGCCTTCCGTGTTTAGTCTGTCAACGGAAGATACGGAAGGAACTGCAGCTACACGTACTGTGCCTACAGATTCTTCAATAACAGAATCTACGACTGATGATATCCAAACAACAGACTGGTCTACTGAGCATCCAGTTTCTACTTGGACTACCGACGACAATACGCAACAGAGCGAACAGCCAGTAACACAAACTACCGAATTTATCACGCCGGACCATTCACTGGTTACTGTAGCAACGGATAGAACTGATTCACTAGTAACTTCTGATTCGACGGATCCAACATCAGAACCAGTAACTCCTAGTACGAACACGACAAATTTTATTGTTACTGAAGTTACAGGTTGGTTCAAAAAACCACTTGCAATAGCTAATACATTTAGAGCCTTTGGAAGAAACTATTTATACTGTGACGCCTGACCGGACTCCCGCTACGATCACAACAGGTGCGACAGACCGAGACAGAGAGACAGGGGCGGAGAGACAGATATTAAACCCTTGTTTTAGACAGCGGAGTATCGGTGTCTGTCAGTGTTCCTACTGAAGTAACTGCTACAATCGGAACTATGGGTACAGTAGCGACTGTTACTTGGACTCCGTCTAGTGGAACAGCTGCACCTGAAACTGTCAGCACCGACAATGCCTCAGGATCCACTCACTCTGTCACTGACAGTCCTACATCAATCCCTTCAATAACGTCAGAAGAGACTCTTGCTTCTGTAAAGCCAACCGGAGCTACAGTAACAGTTGACAGCAGCTCAACAGTAACTGTAGAACCTCCTCTTACCGTGGTAACAGCTAATACTGTTGGAGGAAGTACTGTCACAGTACCTACAACAACTGATCAGTACTCAGATGCCTGCAAAAAGATCGGCGTCCCTGTTTGGAATCTCATTTGTGAATTAAGCAAAACTGTAGTTAGACGAGGTGGATAACTTGTATTCGGGTTATATTATAATACCATTTTTTACATTAATAAACACGACTAATATAGTCAACCGTAAGACTAATTAATTGAGTTGATACTTCAGTGCTGTCGAATCTTTTTCGAGTCTTCTTCAAAGAGACGGAGGTAGTCATTGGACGGAGCACTTCTAGCCACATTGTACTCATCCAGCAAATCATAGACTTTGGTAGGAACCTGTTTAGCTGAAGCGACAGTGACATGATATTGAGACCAACGCACCCATGACACTGCGTTTCCCACGTCTCTGAACTTCAAATCGTTCGTTTGCCTGTTCAAATTCGGAGAATCTGAAAACCGTCTTTCTTTAATGAAACTTTGGCTAAAATCCCTTTCAAAAACTCATGATTAGTATGCTATTTAGACAATACATTCGAACCTACCTTTGGGGACTTAAAACTTGTCTGATGTATCTGTAGATATGTTGTTTGACTGTCGTTTCATCTGCACCCTGTTGCCTGGCCTCGGTCACAAGTTCAGCCAGAGTCTGCTGTTGAGACTCGTTAAGGTACAGAGAGTATGGGGACATAGGACAAGGGCCTCTTGCAGGAAGTGGTTCCATCGGGATAGGAAATGCCTGAATGAGATTCAGTATGAGACTATCGCGAAACATACCTGCATTGGTGACATTGGTTGCATGACGTGGAAAGATGTGCCAGGTAGCTGTCCTGCTGGCATCATTGGTATCAGTCGTCCGAAAACCAAAGGCAGCAAGAGAAAACATGTTAACGATAGCCTGACAGCCATTGCAGGTGTTGAACAAGTGACGGGGCGCGGAAGTTCAGAATAGTGATTCGAACGGACAAACACATTGCGCATCTCTGCTAACAAAGCACTCTTTGGTCAACAGACTAACGAGGTAGTGGTCACGGTTCGCTATCATTGAACACTAATGCGTTTAGTGATTGTTTGTACATACTTGTTTATTTAACTGTAGTAACTTCAGAGGGTGTTTCAATAAAGCTGTGCTGCCTTCTCTAGACTGATGGCATGAACAGGCACTTAAATCCTTATAGGTTGTCTGCAGACCGTAAAATACTGCTCTGGACTAAGACAGATCGATTTGCATATTTGCAATCTACTATGGAAATCTCCCAAATGAATTGTTCGCCCACGTTCTGTTCTGAACAGTGACGAACTACAGTAGCTGTTTATTAAATTTTCTAAGCTTGGAGACTACGACAGAACGCATACAGGCTACCACGGACCGTAACAGACTACTGAACATTTCATAGACTGTGCTGACGACTCGTGATATTAACAGGCTGCTCTTAACAAACATTTGGATTTGTGAATAGCACTGTTATCACCTGCATACTGCCTTGAGCCTCTACCGTCTGGCATAAAGAGTTGCAGGCTATACTGTTAACGATTGTCTAGGAACTATCACAGGATATACCGAGTGGTATAGACAGTTACAGGCATTGCTGGGAAGTTCCAACTACTCTGAAGACTTTAATAGGCATGCAAAGACAATATCCGAGGTTTACAGACATCTTTGGACTCTTACAGACAAAACCCTTACAGACTACTCTAAAATCTCACAGACCGCCTTGACTACCTAAAATGTTCTTTAGATCATTTACAAATAGCCCTGAATTCTTTCTACTAGAGAAACCAACATAAATTGTGAACATCAGTAAAAGTTAAAGAACCGTAATTTCAATGGTTCATGTTCAATGTACCCTCCTCTTCCACATCAAATTTACAGTCAACAGTTTTTGCTGCTTCTTATTTTATTTATGATAAAGAATACTGATTGACAGAATCAAGGACTAATAGCTACTATTCAAATCCATGAGGCAGACGAGGGCGGGCAGGGACATAGATCGGAAAAGTCGTGGTAAGGTCCGTTTTCAGCAGATTCGAGGCATGCAGTTCCCAGAATTCAAGCTGGAGCGTGTAGATTTTGCGAAGGGCGGACGGCAGCTCGTCATCAGCCAGCTTCTTCAGCATGAACTGGCCCATCTTGCGCGTCAAGACCATCTCATCATAGAGTTTCTTGCCATTCAGACTGACAGTGTGGTTCTGGTCCTCTAAAATTGTGTTTCTCATGATTGAATCAATGCAAGTGTGAATCAATAGAGTGCTTGTCAGTTGTTACCAGTTAGAAGTAATCATATAGTTAGAGCAATCAGAAACGCACATGCTCAAGCTGCAGTACAGGAGACAGGTAGCATTTATTAATTCAAGAAAGGCCTCTTTTCTCTATCCAAACTACTGGCAAATGTACAAAAGATATCCCAATTGAATTGTTAGACAGCTATCCCGATATAATAAAAACTAACTGATGGCTTCGATGAGTGGCAGCCAGTAGCACGCGAATTTGTCCGCATTGTCGATGGTGGAGAGGATAGGAGAGGCGGCCAAAACGAAGTCGTAAGCGTCGAGACTGCTGATGACCGACTCGTTGGAAGGAGAGACATCGGGCTCGACAGTAGACAACGTCGGCTGAGCAGCAGCCACCAGCGTAGGTTCCTTGCGGACAGCAGTAGAAGCGACCATCTTGGGGGCAGGACTTATTGTTGAATGGAGATCCTTTCCCAAATTGCTCTCTTGGTACCTCTCAATTAGCAATCTTTCTTTGTTTTGCTTGCAACAAACTTTGGAACTTTTTATTGCTCCGCTTCCGGTACTTCAATTAGGATCTTTGACTTCGCAACTGTTCGTCGACTAATTAAGTTTGACTTGACTTGCCAAGATTGCCAAAAGATTAAAGAGCGCTTTACTCCTCGTACTTTAACACACTATTTACTGTTAACTGGGCAAATGTTTGAAATAAGCTTCGTATTAAAAATAAGCTCAAGGAAGACGTGCAAGAAAAAAAGCCATTTCGTCTTATTCATCTAATGGGTGAGACTACAGGAAACACACTTAGACTATTGAACAAGTTATGACCCTCAAATGATAAACTCTGCAGCTCTAGCCGAGGCGTGGCGTGTAGGAGATCAGCTCGGCATACCTAATGTTCGTCGCATTTGTCTGTTGCGAGACGTGCAGGTAATACAATACCATTTTTTACTGTAGAACAGTTAAGCACATATTGCTGCAATTCAGCGCGATATTCCTAGTGTTCAAAGAATGTGTCATGAGATTAATCGGGATTTATCGAAACCAGACAGACTGCGGTTCCTGGACACTATTGAGCAATTGATTCAGACTTCGCCTTTAATATAATAAATTATCTGTATCGTGTTGTTTTGTATTGTTTACATTTGATCTCCTTCACAGTGGAAGATGTTGCATAAACCGATGGCTATGGTGTCCGTTACAGGGGTCGTATCTGGCAGTAGTATCTTTTTACATTAGAATATTCTATGACCCTGACAAAAATATTCATTTGACTTGAAGAATAGACAATTTGTGCCTCTGCAACGCGTAATTTGTGTTGAATAACCATTCAACTTCAAGAAGGTCGAGGGAAGGAAGATGTCTTCTCATTGTATCATGTAGCTATTGCTATTCCTTGTCGAATAAAGTTGTTGCGATTGTTTATTTTGTTAAAAAGACATCTATAGCGAAATTGTTACTCGACCTCTCCGCCAGCTGTTGCTTAAACCTATAAGGAGGATGTCGATTACAAGGGTCAGATCGTTGCGCCATTGTCGCATCTGGCTCAACTGTATGGATGATCTCCAGCCTGGGGAGAAAATTCTTTTCAAGGAATTTTCAAAAAAACTTTCTTTGTTCACAAACGTCCAGCTAGAGAGGGAAAACCGAACATCTAACACTTTTGGATACTATAGATTTGAAGCCAAAGGACAAAAGGGGCCACCCGGAAAAGAAATAAATATGAATGCTATTTAGATAGAAGATCACACGGCAGAAGTAGTTTTCCCAGAGCTTTAGATGGCCATGACTTCTGGAGCAGCACTTGTACTTGAAGCTGTGGTCGGAGCCGTCCACTTGAAGCGGTTGTTGTTCGGCTTTTTGGGAGCCGGCTTCGGTCGGGTAGTGGGAGGATGGTAGTAACCACACTTGTCGTTGATGCACTGGTCTCCGAAGCGGCAGAGCTAAAAAAAGGAGTCTGATAGGAAAATATAATGAAATCTACCTTGGGATGGTCGAAGTGGCAGCGTGGATTGGTACAGCGCTCGGCGTAGCGACACGGAACTCCAGAGTTGTTCTCCATCGGAGCGGAAGCGACCGGGATATCGGGAAGCAGAGAGATTGGGGGGATCCTGGAAATATTTCTACTGCTAAATTATCATAAACTTCAGCTTCTATGCGTGGATCCGTTTGTGACCCTCCCTCCCATTAATTGAATTGGCAAGCGTTGGTAAGGCATTTTCAGAGTTCAGGTATGTAGAATGAGACGAGGGAGAAAAACTGACGAAGACTGAATACAAAAGGGACAGATTGGCAAGTTTTTCAGAGAGGACATACTGAGCAAGAGGACACTAAGGCGGATCGAAAATGATACACTTGACTATGCTATGTCCCTTGTCTATTTGAAAAAAGATCGCAGAAATACTCACTCAATCTTGGTGGTGTACGGAGCACTGGTAGACGGGAAGTAGTGAGCCAGCATCTTTGCAACCTCGGCATCACCGTGGGTGAAGACACACTTCTTGTTCTTGCAGTGTTCAGCAAATTTGCATGGCGGATGAACGTAGTGGCATTTCTGTCCAAACTGACACTTCGGGAACATGGCACAGATGGCATTCGGATGGATAAAAAGACAGTTCTCTCCCCTCGTGCATTTCGGCCAGAAGGCGCATCGCATCTTTTTTTTCAGTTGCGATACATCAGTGTCCTCCACCTTATTGTTCACGAAATTGGCATTGCTCGGGACACGTTTCGTGGGAGGCTCGTCGTCTTCGTCCACGTGAACATCGCGGGTCTCACGAATGATCTTGTCGATTGCCTCTTCGTCATTGCTATCCTCCAAGTCGATTTCGTCATCGGTCAAATCATAAATAATAGTAGCGTGCTTGCGTTTGTTTCGGGTTTCTTCGTTAGCTGAAATCGATCGACTGTAATGAATATAGAGAAAAAATACCTTCAAGCTGAGCCTTAGCCTGCTTCTGCATTCTAGTTGTTGGTGGTTTTGCGACGTCGAGACGGACCCTAATGATCTGTTCCTTGACCGGCTCGTCAGTATTAATGTCAGAGATGCTGAAAACACAAGTTAATAGGGGATGGAAGCAAAACCATACGTTCTCTCGACGATGCGTGTCTTGGGGGCTGGCTCGTCCGTGACACTGTTACTGGCTGCCTTCATTGCTTTTATAAACATGTTGGAGCGGGCCTTCATCAATTTCACACTGAATATGAGAAATCAATATCGAAGCAAAGTATGACGACTTACTCTCCCATCTGACGTGCGTTTCTCTTGACGGTGACTTTTGATGAGACTGTTGGTGTGGTTTCCACGATACGACTGGCAACAACTTTGGAAGCAACACGAAGTCTTTCGAGGCTTCCCTCGTCCGAGGAACTGTCAGCTGCGGTCACACGAGTCTTCTCGCGCGGCTCTTCACGGTGGTCTCGAGATACTCGACCGAATTCTCTGAAAACCAACCTGTGCAACAGAAACAAAAGAGTTACTGACCCTCTCCTTTTCCGAGAGTTGCTCCTCTCCCTACGTTCCTTGTCACGACGAGTCTCGCGATCACGGCGACTGTCCCGGTGATGATCCTTCTCCCGCTCCGATTCCCGTTTCGAGGCATCGCGACGTGTGGTATTGCGAGACTCTCGTTCTTCACGGCGAGGAGCTTCGATAGGAGCACGAGTCTTGGGCTTCTGAACAAAGATAGATGAAACTGCTTCTTTTTATCTGTTTCTGTGTATAGCTGTCAGAGGACTAGCTAGGTTGAAAAGATGTATTTAGTGCTAAAGGAAGAATGTCAGTTTGAAGAGCCATGTCAATGCGCCAATTTTGAACCGAATTGAGTGTCGTGGGACGACCTCGATAAACTGACACGAACTGATTGACAAGGCCTAGAGAATGTGGATAGACATGCCCACAAGATAGGGAAACTCATACCCCTCTCTTAACGACAATGAAAGTTGGCTCACCTCATCCTCAGCCTTTCTCTTGCGGCTAGAGTCCTCACGATGCCGAGTGCGTTCCATGTCAATAGAGCTGCTGGGCTTGTCTCGCGATTCTCGCTCCTTCTTCTCCACTTCTTTTATAAGATTGGCAGGGGCACTTCCGAAGTCGCCTGTATCAATCTCCTGCGTCTTGCTGGGCTCGACGGCGGTCTCATTGATTTTCTCCACAAGATCGAAGATCCTAAAAAGTAGTCACTACAAAATATATAAACAAACTAACCAGTCACAAAAATCCTTCGTATCTTCGCTCATGAAGGCCTCCAGGTTCTTGATCATGTACACCTTCGTCTTCTTGTTGATAATCATGGACATGATGTATTCGGGCAGTTCTTTTTCAACATGTTCTCTTGTTTCGGCAAGTTTCGCGGTGATGGCTGCCTAAATTTAAAACTACGATTTAACGAAAAATATAACTCACTTTCAGCTTCTTTTGTACATAGTCGTCGAAATACATCTCCTCAGCAAGTCGAAGTGAATTCAGAACACTAAATAACCTTCTACTAGATTGAAATCGATAAAAAAAGCGAGAAAGTGATAGAGGAGAGAAATAGCGTCCC
The DNA here is from genome assembly GCA_037178855.1 of Oscheius sp. JU75. Taxonomy (NCBI): domain Eukaryota; kingdom Metazoa; phylum Nematoda; class Chromadorea; order Rhabditida; family Rhabditidae; genus Oscheius; species Oscheius sp. JU75. Next base: position 8,765,266 of record JASJZC010000007.1, read on the forward strand.
TTGTTACGTTTTCGAAATACAGAGCCATTGCAACCGCTCTGCATGACACTTGCGTACGCAATAGTTCGTCACGCTGACCGTAGTCCGAAAAATAGAAACAAACAAAAACTTGGGCTTGTCTAAAGTTCATTTTTTCTTTATATGGCAATCTTTTCCAGAATTTAACATTTGCAGAGTAATTTTTACCGAAATCCTCGTCCATTGAAGGCAAAGATTCATGGCCATAAATATATTCTGCGATATCCACGAATTCATTGTAAATATACAAGTTTTCGTGCAAACGGCGAGCACTTCTTTTTTTTGTTTCGAGCAAACAGTGGAATTCAAACTTTCAAACCACCCCAAAGACTGTTTTGAATCCTACATTGTGTGCAAAATGAGTCAACTCTCTCCAAATGTGTATCACTAGACTGTGACTCATTGTCCTCGTTTTTTGCGACGTTATCTTGCCGTTAGAAATATACTTTCACTCTCTCTCACTACTTTTTAATTAAATTCCAAAGTATGACCACTTTGCTTCCGTAGGGGGATGCGAAAAGCCCCACCCAGCTTCCGTTACATCAATTCTGCCAACCTTGATACTTCGCGCAAGTCAATTCCACCAAGAATGAGAGAAAGAGAGGTAGAAAGGCTCCTTTTCGGAAGAAAGTGTGTAATGTATCCAGTCTGCCGATTGCCCGCGACTCTCCTTCCTTTTCGCGCCCTTGTTTTCCGCGATGATATGGTTCACTTCGGTGCCCACTATCATCGTACACATACTTTTACATTTTTTACACTTCATTAAGAGCGTCAATTTTCAGATATTCTGCCAGCTTGGGTCAGGAAACTGAGCAAGAGGGTCCCTTCACAAAGGTAGGAAGGCTATACATGCTTTTTCATGTATAAATTTTCAGATACGGAGCTAAATGTTACGGGACAACGTTAGTGATACTCAATCACTAGCCAGCTTCTCCAGTCAGCATCAATCTCAATGGGGTACTGAATTCATTAACAATATTTATAAGGTAAACGCTCATTGAAGTCTTTAAATTGATTATTCAGCTATGCGCAACTCAAAATCCCGGTTTGGCCATTGATAACGAGGCTGTCGCTCAAATCCGCGACACTATTGTTCACATTCTGAATGCACTACTGGAGCTCAAAGCATCGACCGTGGTGGAATTGGATAGAAGGGCTGGAGAGAGAATCATTCCGAAATCATGCGAAGAAATGAGAAAGGTTGGTATTGTGGTAAGATTTTGAAATTTGATATTTAGGAAGCCTGGAGTCTAATGGAGAGAGCATTTCCGGTCATTCAAAAGAGACGTCTCTTCAAGAACAGTCCCCATGAGTCGTATCAGAAAATGCTCCATTTGGTCAAAGAAAGTCATCCAAATAGGACAAAGGAGAGGAAGGAGAGAGTGAACGAGAAAGAACTGGACAGAATAGCCATCTATCTTAACTCACTGTGCGAGATCATTGCTGAGGTAAGAGTCAAAATTTTGGTTTTGCCATATTTGAAAACATGCGAGACAGCCATAATACCTGGCTCTTCACGAAAATTAAGTCAAACGAAGGCCTAGACTAAGAGAAACTAACTGATCTTCTCAAGTCACCCGTTTATTTTGAAAATTTCTGGATGAGGCGGCTGATTTATCTGAACAGAATAGCATCTTCGTGAAATTGGAGCTCAAACCTTGGGAGGGGTTTATTCTCGGTATTAGGGCTGAAAATTAATTTTTGTTATGCACGAAACATCCATTTAGTGGTATACTTGCTTATTTAAATATTTGAGATCAAACAAAACACGGCAGGCTCCTAACAACATGACGTACACGCGTGATTCCTTCTTGTCCCGTGATAAAGCTTCTGTGTAGTAGTTACCATCATTGGCCATTGCCAGCTCCGTGGCTCAGGTTCGAATCTCGGGGTTGTTAAGCGGATGCACACGGCAGCAGTTCAGTCAGGGCGATGCGTGTACTGTTTACTATACGAAACCGTAATAGAAACCTGGACATAAGATCCTGAGACCACAAACATTTCTTTTTTGGGTGCAGGATATTCCGTAGGCGCGAAGCCCGTGCAGGACGATTGGAGGCAAGGGGTTTTACACCGACTAGTGACACCATAGTGTTGATAACTTTGTCGCAAACTCTTATTTCAGGACATATTGAAATGGACCGGAAACTACGTCCGCAATATCCGATCAGAGACGGAGCCACGCATCAATCTACAGAACCTCAAGATTGCCATGTCTTCCGACAGAGTGAGTCATCTTCATTTCATATTAATTTCTTCTGTAGTCTCTCATCGATTTGACCAGTTCGATGTCTAATGAAGATGAGGAGCCATCCCACGGCAATATAGCACACGTGTTCGACTTCAAAATTGGAGGAGACGACGACGACGACGCTCCTAAAATGACCTACGAATTGGTATGAAGCTCTTAAGCCTGTTCTCATAACCCTCAGATAGCGAAAGAGTTCCTGAAAGACGAACGGCTGTATCTACGAGAACTGAAGCAGATTAACGTATATCGGAAGAAGCTTTACGAATTGGTCGATGACAAGAATATTCTAAAATGTCTTTTCGGAAACTACAACGATATTTACGAGATCACCATTAAGATGGAGAGGCTTTTGGAAGATTACATAGAGACTTGTGACAGTCCCAGCATCGGTTTCGCTATTTGGGAGTTGGCTGAGGCATGGGAGTTTGACAGGTGAGTGCCTAGATATACGTACTAGGCAGTACGTATATTTCATTTGGATATCTCTATCTTACTCTTTTTCTAACGAACCCAAACTTTTCCTTTGACAAGGGTTTGCAAAAGACCTACTAGCATACTGCAGCTTACACCACATTCCGTTTCTAGAAAAGGACGTTAGTAACGCACTTCAAATGTTAGTTTAGTTTTTTGGAGACAGCACTAACTCGACAAACACGACGGATAGACATGTAAGAGACTTCGCATAAGTTAAAAAACAAGAGAGACGTTACAAGGGTTCCACGGTTTAATACATGTCACTATCACAGTTACTGCCGTTTAGGTTTAAGACCGTATCTTTCAGTTACATTGCTTACGCTATGAGAGACCTCGAAGACGAAGAAATAGGCGAGCAACCGTTCTACGTCGGCATTCAACGAGCAATGCACGAGCTCCTAGACAGCTCAAAGCATCCTCATCTTTTCGACGTGAGTTCCTACTAACCCTGTGCGACTTTAACACATTCAGAAAAGGCTAATCCCATGTTAACAGGTAGTCGTTGTGTTGTCTAAGGCTTCGGTTCATAAAAATTGTTGTGTTGTGCTCTGCTGTGCTTGCATATTGGGGCCATATAGTGCTTCTGCATGTTGAAGTGCATTCTCATACAATATATCATGTTTTCAGAGAGGGACGGAGTATATCGACAGTAAGAGCTTCCGCATGACGTTCCAGTATGTCCTACCCGAGCTCTTGAAAGTCCCAGTGCTTCATTTCTTCCACTACATCGAATACGTCACGGTATGTCCAGGTGTTATGTCATTTTTAATCCTGTCTAGAAGCTTCTGGAGTCAACAAACTCGGGCGAGGATCGGCATGAGCTTCTGGAATGCAAGAGAGTTTTGACCACGGTATCAAACAAGCTGGAACGCCATATTGGACAGCATCTAAACCTGAAAACCTTGATTTTACAGTATTATTTCCGACTTTTTATTCAGATTTTTAATTCAGAGACCAAGCCGACCGAGGAAAGTCCCAGAACACAAAAGTGATAGATCTCAACCGAATAGAGAGCAGTATCGACGGTTTTGTTGGCACCCCCATTGCCAAGACTTGTCTCTCTCTCGTCAAGGAAGGAGAGCTTCAGATGGTCCGACCTTCCTATACTGGCTCCTTCGAACAGCCACTGAAAGGAAAATGGGCGACGGTCAGGTGAGAATCTTGTTTTGACGGGAAATATTAGATGCCACCTGTGTTAGATTGCAGACAGGACAGGTTTTTAATTGGAAAGTTTTAGGTACTGTTATCTCTTGGACCAAATGTTGATAATGTGCAAGAAGCACAAGGCCACAAAGTTCAAGGACCGATTCCCGACACAGCTCATATGCACACTAAATGTGGAAGACAGTATTGGTACGCCACTTCTTTAAGTTGCTATGATCCAATTTCAGCTATGCAAAACGCCTTCCAAATCGAAGTCAGTGCCAAGCCGGAGGATGAAAAGCAGATCTATACTTTGATCTGCAAAACAAAGGAGGAAAAGGAGGCCTGGATGATCGCTTTCATTAAAACTACCACGAAAAGTTTGGTGGAGCGGCAAGTGAACTACAACGAAAAGGAGGAGGCCAAAAAGTATCCTCTGGTCATTCCCACAGCTGAACAATATCGTTTCAACGAACCTGACACCGACGAGAACATCATGTTTGAGGACTATACTTCAAGCAGTGGAGTTCCTGTGGTAAAGAGCGCTACGATCATCAAGCTGGTGGAGAGACTGACATACCATCAGTAAGAAACATCCATTCGTCTCAAAGCTTTCGTTCAGGTACACAGACAACAAGTTCGTGCAAACTTTCCTCATCTCTTTCCGGTCATTCTGCTCTCCGACGGAGTTGCTGAAACTTCTGGAAGAGAGATTCAACGTTCCTGAACCAAAACTACTCCAGGAAAAGCTCAGAGGAGGACCCTTGATGGGAAGATATGACACGGTACAGAGCCATGGACTCTCCAGTCCACAGTTTCTGTACAATGACCAATCGCTGATGAGATTCCGGAAAGAGTACGAGAGGCCGATCCAGAGAAAGTCAGCTTTCTATTTGGGAAAAAACATACAAATTCTAGTGTTTTGTCAGTTCTGATGCAATGGGTCAAGAATCATTACTATGACTTCTCGTCAGATCCGGAGCTTCTTAACAGTCTGAAAGACTTCCTGAACAAGAGCATCAATACTCAAGGAAAGTTGGTGCTCCAGCATAGAAAGTTCTGCAAGAACATTTTGGTTTGTTGTCGAAAAATTAGTTCCACTTTCGTTCTGTTTAGACAACAATGGAACGACAAAACTATAAAAACGCGACGGAGAAACAACCGACAAATTTTGACTTTTCTGATGCAGCTACGAGACGTTTTGAGGAGAATCGCTTTCATGCTCCGTGTCCAGACGTAGTTTACAGCAAATACTAAGGAATCTAGAACGTTAAGATTCTGTGGCATACTGCAAAGAAGGGAGACATCACGAACTACGATCTTCTGACCTTGCATCCGTTGGAAGTCGGTCGTCAGCTGACTCTCCTTCACTTTGATCTTTACAAGGCTGTCAAACCGATCGAATTGGTCGAAGCGGAATGGATGAAGCATAATAAGCGTGTGAAGAGTCCACAGCTTCTGAAATTGACAGACCACACGAATATGGCAAGATATTGTTGTTAAACTTTGATATACTTTCATTTTCAGTTAATCTACTGGGTCTCCCGGTCCATTGTCGAAACCGAGTCTTTGGAAGAGCGAGTAGCTCTTATGAGTCGAGTTATTGAGGTTATGTCCGTCTTCGAGGAGCTACACAACTTTACAGGACTGGTGGCTTTCAGTTCTGCGCTCAAATCTGCTTCGGTGCATCGTCTGTTCACTTCCAAAGAGGTAAGTTTTGTACTCTAGATAGCGAAATGATTCGGAAACAAAAGAAGTGTTGAAAAGATACCAAGTCGTCTCTGACCTTTACACTTCGGTGTGAGCTGCGTAAAGTCTCGCTCAAACCGTGGTGGGAATTGGGAAGAGCTATCACTCGTACGATCTCGGATAAGATCCAAAAAAACAAAAAATTGATAGTCAGTAAGTTGTAGTAAACAATTAAGCGTTTTTCCTTGTACTAACTTAGCCTTGAATCGGACCCGAATGCTTCCGGGGCCCCCGTTCTTTGATTGTAATATCATTTGCAAAAAGCCATTTGACGGCCCGCGACTTATGGGAACAAGTAAATTTTGGAGAATAGTTCCGTTTCAGCAGCTAAGCCGAGAGAAAAACAAGCGCTACGAGCAGTTGGACAAGTTATGTGGTGATCGGCATTGGAAGGCTCTGAAGCAACGTCTCCAAAACATCAATCCGCCTTGTGTACCGTTTTTTGGTGTGCTGAACCTTTATCCATCTAACCATCAACTGCTTCAGGCATGTACATGACAGAAATCTGCTATACTACAGAGAACAATAGCACGTTCGTGAAATCACCAATTTCGAAAGATGCGCCAGTAAGTTTTGTCCCCTTTTACATTCCGGTGACCACACGGCACACAACATCGAACCGGATGAAATATTACATCTTTTTGACATTTCTTCAAAGAGATCGGCAGTGGCAGACGGAAGTCCAAAATCCACAATTTCAGGACAACTGTCCATCACCGACAAGTCCATCAGGTTCGAAGCCGAAGAAGGTTCTCGTCTCGTTCTTCAAGTGTCGCAAGGTCTCCGAGATCATCCGAGAGATCCAGATGTACCAGAATCAGCCCTACACCTTCCAGACGGAGCCGACCATTCGGGTTAGAGTTACACATTTTTCATTTTGAAACATTGGGGAAACGTCATTTGCACGGTTTCGTTATAACGGTAAGCACAAACAAAAGTTCAGAAATAGTACATGTTTGGAGTACTGTAAGGTTTGACTAGAATAGACAGACTAAAAATAACCAGACAATGAGAATCGTGAAATGGTCAGCCGGAAATATGAGTCTTTGGGGTATGATCTTTGAATGATTTACCACCTATATAGACAGTGGCGGCCCATTTTAGAAATCGTTTACAGTTCTAGCTTATTAGCGGTTCCACATAGTTTAATATATCCTTGGCTTCTTTTTTTTAGTCATAACTTTCCCACATTGATAAATCTGTCCTTTCTTTGTGATTAGCCCGTATTTTTATCTCCTTTCAGCTGTTTTTGTCAGTCTGTCATCCTCCCTGTCAGTCTCATTTTTTGATACTGTCTCACTGATCTATCACCACTTTTTTTAAATGAAATTACTGGAATGAATAACGAACACTCTTCCTCAAATTGTAGCCGCTTTGTCGAAATCTATTTGAGCTACGTTAAGCTCAAATAGATTTCTCCAAACCTGCCACCAGTCCCGGAATTATGCTTTTTGTTATAGACATAAGACTAGTTTGCTACTGTAAACACGGGATGGACAAACAGCGTGACGGAAGTTATCCATTAGATGTTCCGTCAGCCAGCTTCTGAACCTCTGCCAGTGTTCTCACTTTGTTTCTACGAAAATAGACAAGTTATTCTTCCGGCGTACGCGTTAATTTTTTGCGCGAGGAAATGCGCTTCGGAATTCGCTGGCGTGACCGAGTTGCACGATTTGCAGTTTTTTCATCATTCGGTCAAAAGGAAACTTTTACGCTTGATTTGTTCTACGTCTTTATTTTAGAGTAATCGGAAGTGAGAGACAGTTGCCTCTCCCACCCATTTAATCGTTTCCGGTTATGTGTTCTCATGAAGACTCTTCTTCCCTGTGTATCTGCAACACATGACGCCATTCATTTCATTGTGAAAGTGCGTGTTGTGAACTTAGCTCATCCAAAGCAAAGTCGTATTTTACCATTCCGGGCCCCCGTATCGTCCTCTTCTCTCGTGTCGCGCGCTGGTTCTTTTTCCAGTTTTTGTTCTTACCCAACAGAGATCTTGTCGTTGTTGACCACAATCTTTTTTCAATGCTCCCTCTTTTTCTCTTTTCTTAACACTCTTGAAACAACCCGCAATTCCAGTTGCTATGCTTTCTTGTCATTTCTGCTGCTGCAGTCCGCAGTCTCCACCAATCACACCGTATTACAAAGTAGGTAATTGAAAAATCGTCAGAAAAGTGCATGTTTACTTTGGCGGTGAAGATCATAAGTTAGACAAAAAGATAATGGCGTTCACGGTCCTTGAATCGATAGGACAGGAATTGGAAAAAAGCGGAAGACGATCAAATGTTGCGCTGACTGTTATCGTTCTGGGTCCTCCTGATGTCCTGTTTCCAGCAATTTTTTGAGACGATCAACCCAAAAAGCGAGTTCGAGAGCAGTGAGGATCTCGAGGAGTATCTGTTCAAGTGTTCCAAAAAGATTGAGCCCAAAGAAGGTGACCGTCCTCCAGACGTGGTGAGCGTTCTTTCCAAGATGTTTCTTATCAAATTACTCTTCCAGCCGCCACGACATCCGGCCCATGTTTTAAAGTCTCCAGGAATCAAGGCTCCGAAGAGCATTCACAGTTCGACTACGTCTTCCTCTGGTCGCTCTTACAGTACACAGACATCGACAGCTCCAAGCACACCGAGTTTTGAATCCGCGGAGACGTAAGTTTCACTTTTCGCGCATGTTTGTTACCCGAGCACGTGACTGCGAAACGATATCCGCGCCTATTGCGATCCGGATCGCAGTAAGAGAACATGTGATTGACGCGGTGTACTTCCGGCGCTCTCTCTCTTTCTGCGATTGACCAAGTTGAGCAGTCATCGTCGCTGGGAGGTGTAAAGTGATCAAGGCGTTCCGTATTAATTTGTTAAGTGTTGCGTCCAAAACTGTCGTCATGTGCCTTCTCCCAACTTTGTCTCTCGCCCTTACAAATATAAACACATCTCATTGTTTTCCAGACCGCGCTTTAACATTACCAGTTCGGAAGACATGGCAGCAGTGGCCAGTCCTCGAATGCCTCTCAGCGATTACGACAAGAGGATGGCGTCCACTTTTGGTATGTTTTGCCAACTTGTGCCTCTTTGCTGGAACATTACAGTCTTATTTTGCTATTTTAGGGCTCATACCGCCTCCTCTTCCGCGCAAAAACATTGTCAAAAGTGGTACTCCGCCAGCATCGTCGCCTCTGGTCCGTCGACAGCAAACTGCTATGTCTCCTCCTGCAGCCAAGAGCCCTTCTCCGAGTCCTTTAAGTGGGAAGAGATCAAGTAAGCTCATTTTGGCATAGGTTTGCAATGTTTTCTTTCAGAAGACTCGCAAGCCTTTGTCTTTCCTTCCGTACATCATGAGTCACCACTTTTGCCTCCCAAGAGATCACCACCTCCACCACCGACTCCCAGTACATCCTCGACCGATGCACCCGTGCTCAACCAGTTGATTGTGTTGAAAAAGTGAGTTTGTCTTTTTGGATTAAAAAATGTTGCTGTTTCAGTGGTACACCGGCACAGGAGCCTCATTCCCCTTCTGTAACAATGGTTGTGCCTCTACATCCTCCAGAGCTGCCTCCAAGAATGAAGAAGGATAACACAAAGCCTCCGGAGCTGCCGCCAAAAACTTAGTGAATCATTGCCTTGATTGTTGTTACTGAATTCTTTCAGCAAACGACTAGTCAAGCCGGAGACAGCTGCTACAACAAGCAATTCCTTAACACCTTCACCGAAACTATCTCCGACCACAATATCCTCAAATTCTACGGTGTCTACACCTTCTGCATGCTCATCAGCATCAGTACCATCTCGATCACCGCCACCTCCCTTGCCGCCAAAAACTTACAAAAAGTTGCAAAACGTTACTCCTTAACCGTGCGCCTTTTAATGTTAGTTTTACGGGCTTTTCTCTTTCTTCTATGAGTCCTTGCCATAGACTACCTCCCCGATCTCGAGAATGTACATACTGTCTTGCCTTGTAACCCCTTACCCTGTGATATTATCCTGTGTGCCACAGAATAAATTTTCCGAGTTTCGGTCTTTCAAGTGGCTAGCTATCTCTCTCGCGCGAGGACAATGCAAATGTAGGCTTTCCCAAACGGCATTACTTTCGATGGGTCAAGTGATCGGCCGCCCTAGAACGACCCCAATTCGGGACGACCTCGGCCTCCTAGGAGTCAGTCGTCCCTAAAGCCATGTACCAGAGCCTTTTGCTAGTTCTTCTCTGTCTTCTAGCCGCAGTTCTCGCCCAGCTTACGATAGAAGGAGACCAGGTAAGGATACTTTACAACCTTTACGTCTGAGACGGAAGTCGGAAGTTTAAAGACCAATCACAGACGGCGTCAAAATCAAGGCTATGATTGAATCATTCATTGATATACCAGACATAACACGAAATTTTTCAGCTCGTCCTGACGGCTGCCAGCGAAATCACAGCAAGAAGAGCATAAAGAATCTTTTGTACATTTACAATGTATTGTATTTACAATTAATATGTCGAGTACCCAAAAAAAGTTAAGATCACGATGTTGATTTACCATTGAGGGAGACAGGTACGTTCGGCTCTCTCGAGCTGAGTGATGAGTTGACCGAGCTTCCTTCGAATCTTCTTCTGGTCATCGGCAGTACACTCGATCACCTAAAATATCAGAGATCAGAGTGTTTTGCGTTCCTTTCGACTGGACACAATAAAGTCATTGTTCCGTTTCGTTGTGACCGTAATGAGAGAAAGAGAGAAACCGCACCGCTGTTTGGAATCGCTGATCGATGGGGCCTTCGGGCTGATCTGGCGAACAGGCATTCAGGTAACGACGACATGTCTGAAAAATAGAGATGAGTCAGTCATTTTTGTTGTTTTTGACCGGAAGCGGACAGAATGTGACTGTTACACCCACCTCTTTACCAAGGGCAAGGTCGTCCTGCATTTTTTGAATGACGGTGTCAATTAGCTGATTCACGGAAGTCAATGCTTTCTGCTGTTCGGGGTTCCGAGGAGTATTCACGACTACCTGAAAACGACAATTACCAAAGTTCCTAAACTGCAGATATCATTCAGCGCGCTTTCGCAAAGGGAGTTGCTAGAAACGCAAGTATTGAAATTCCTTCTACCATGCGAATTCACAAGGAGTTTTTCAAAACTTTAATTAGAATAAATGAAAATTTCCAACTTGTGTCGTCTTGAGATCGGGAACTAAGAAAAGCATCTTCTGTAGAAATTTTGATCAATAGATTTGGCAAAATGTTCGTAATATAAGCAAAATCTCACCTCTACAGCTTTAGTCCTAGCACTCAACCTATTTGTAGTGGCATTGATATCCTCTCGATCTCCTTGTCCCAAACGAAACAGATCGGTATTTACTTGAACCTTGTTCAGCATGTCTAGAATCTGCTCCTTCTCAACCTCGAGAAGGGAGGCAGCTTCCCTGCAAACGATTTTTAGAACCAAATGCCACAAAATCATACCTCAGCTGTTCAACCCTTCTCTCAACATCATCTAGCATTCCAATGACCTGCTCGTTGAAATCATCGACACTTCTGTTTCGTATCAGCTGGACGGGCACAACGCGAGCGTTTCCAGACATTTCTGAAACAATTTGTGTTTGTGGAGAATCGGGCGGGAAAGCACGAAGAGAAAGAGAGAGGTCAGCGAAGTCAAAGAAAGGCTTGACAGTGTGCCGGAACGGTGCAAACGGGCGGCAATGCAATGTAATCGGCTCATGTAACAATTTCAACAGCTGTCTGTGCTACATTGCAAAAAAGTTTTTGGTTATAATGCGATTTAAAAAAGGACTAACAGAAAAAGAAAAACAGCTCTTCAAGTTCAATTCAAAATATTAGTTTAGAAGATAGGAATCGGTTAAACATTTTGATTCTAATGTCAAGAGATTTTTAAATATGGCCTAAAGCAGGTTTTCTCAAATGCGCGGAATGCGAAGATTCCCATTATTTATTGTTATCGGAGTCATAATCGAAGGCATAGTTCAAATTCCAAGACTTCCTAGACATCGACCGGAAACATGTGTGTAATAAAAAGCCCACAATGTTGAACGTTGTTTCGAAAACGCTGGAGCAGCTGCTCCGGCAGCGTGAGGCAAAACCGCCTGGCAAAAGTTAAACAGAACACCACGCATGTCCTGGTATATTATTTGCTAGCGGTAAGACGGCCGGTTGAAGTTTGTAACCTTCATGAATCAGCTTAAAACAGACAGCCAGAAGGAAGCAAGTGACGATAAAGGAAATTTTTGAAGGCTCTGTTTGTTTGAGAGATACGTGAGCCCTTGTCCACACATATTGCGGGCTGCAAACAGCCACGTCAAGAAAGTTACTAGCAATGACCGCTGCTTTCGTGTGTAAAATTGGAAAGGCCTTTGTTGTCTAATGGCTATTAGGCATTGTAATAAGTGCGGAAGAAGTGATAGGAGGAAAAGATCGGCAAAATGAATGTTCCTAAGAGTGTAAAAATGAAACATATCACTGAATATAGACTGTTTGTGGGAGCCAAGACGTCGATCACTCTCTTATCGACATTGTAATTTACATTTTTGTGCACGGTTTATAGAACATCTCGGAACTTGATTGAAATCTGAGTTTCAAACATTTCAAAACAAGTCCGAAAATCTTCTCTTATCACTCATTCGAATCGATAAAGGACTGCCCGAACAAAATGACGTCTGACGCGACACAACCAAAAACGTCTGGAAAACGGGCTTGATAAGGGTGTGGTTGTGGAAGTGTGGAGAATAGAATGTTCTTTGGCGGACAGGAGGGGGACACCCTGGGCGTGGCTCGACCTTGACGCGCGCTAGCCCAGGACGATTTCACGAGAAAATTCGAGAGTGAAGCGGAAACAATGAGTGGCGGGGGAGGGCTATGAGTTTTGGTCGGCGACCCTCCGACGAAACAGTTCATGTCTGGGCGAGACGCAGACCACACAGCTGTTCGTTTTGAAAGAGAGAGTGAGCTGAAAGAAATGCGGAATCGAAATGGTATTGCTGACTAACTGGTACACTAAGCGCACAACATAAAAAGAAGTTATCATTTTGAAAGTGTCTTGCCGCGGCAGACCATTGACAAGAACCATAGGCAGACATGACGACTCGAAATGTTAAAAAGAACAGGGAAATACTTTTCATATTCATCCACAAAGGTTGCTTGGACAGGAGAGTAGGAAGCGGTTAAAGCCCAACCATACAGCTGTATTACTCATCGCTAGTAGCATAGTCTCGGCTATATGTGGCCGTTTTCTGCGGATGAGACCCTCTTTAGCCTAATAAAAGCTCTTATAAACATTCGGACATACGAGACCCTCGGCACAAGATCATTGATGGAACAGGGAGAACTGAGATTATGGGATGAAACGTCTTTTTTTTGCTTCAGCATTGAACAATTGACTGTAATTCAAAACACACAGAAAAATGTATTCAAAACAAGAAATCTGTACTTTCGTAACCCTTAAAAACTCTAAACAGCATTACAAAGTGCTGGAGCACAAACTACGGCACACCCTTCCTGGAAAAATCACGTGTTTTCCATGACTTTGCCTAGATTCTATGGCTCATTCTAATATTTCGTCTCCTGAAATGAGCACGTGTCTGCTACGAATGTCTTTCTTATCTGCAAAGAACTCCTTAACGGCCAAAGAGTCCATATACTCGCTTAAAAGACAGCCTGGTGTTTCTTTTTTCCTTTTGCTATGAGTCTTTTTAATGAGTCTAATATGTTCAAATGTAATCCGATTTGAAAAGTTCCCACCTGTATCCTCTGTCAAATCTTTTTAGCGTACCGACCGGTTAAGTAGAAAGCATCCCCTGTACTGCCTCGCATAGTTATATCGCTTTTTAAATTTTGATTTCAGGGTATGAAAACCTTATTACTCTTCGTGTTTTGCGCTGGAGCAATAGCAACAGAAACTTACAATGTCTACTGGTAAGCAGGTTGTTTACAAAGATAGGATCATTCATAGGTATGACAAAGCAAATACCCTTGCTAACAGACAAATAATGGTTCATCTCTTTGAATGGAAATGGACAGATATTGCTAAAGAGTGCGAAAGCTTTCTTCAGTACTATGGCTACGGAGCTGTGCAAGTCTCGCCCCCTATGGAACACCTTGACATTGTTTCACAACACAACAAACCTTGGTGGATTAGGTTAGGACGAGCTTTCTGTGCTTAGAAAACGTTCAGATACCAACCTGTGAGCTACGAGCTAACGTCAAGGAGTGGTACAGAACAAGAGTTCCAGGACATGATCAATCGGTGCAACAAAGTTGGAGTCAGGTAGGAGAGTAAAACCTTACCTATGGTGCATATTTTCTTTGCCCATGGCCACAAACAAAGACATACCACGACAAGTGACAAATTGACAAGCGAACTGGAACAAGCTTTGTAGGAATAGCATAGCTTAGCTTAATAGTGGAACGAATGTCTATCTCGACCTCTTTTTTTCTTTCTCGTAGTGTCTCTTGAGGCAGAAGACAGCATCGTTTCCAGAATCATAGTCGATGTCGTCTCCAATCACATGGTTGGTGTTGGACAGAAGAAAGGCGTCAGTGGTGCTGGCTCCTCCGGATCCAGCAACTTTGACGGTACAGACGGAGTTGAAACCTTCCCAGGAGTACCATACTCCAGCTCCGACTTCAATGACTTTCGCTGTCATGGAGACATTCAAGGGTCTGACTACCAAAACAATGCCGAACACGTGAGCAGTCATTTTTCGTGTGAACTGATAAGATTGGCAGGTCAAAGATTGTCGTCTTGTCGGACTGCTTGATCTGAATCAGGGAAGCAGCTATGTCAGAGGAAAGATTGTTGCCTATTTGGACAAGCTCATTTCAATGGGAGTCGCTGGATTCAGGTATATTTAAATTCCTGCCAATGTTGAAGTTTCTGTAGGTTTGACGCTTCGAAACACATGTGGCCTGGAGACCTTGGAGCTATCTTGAACTCTACAAACGATTGCCGTGCTGATGTAAGTCGAACTGTTATGTCGATCACAGTTTTAAAGATTTACGGAGCCAACATGCGTCCTTTTGTAGTCCATGAAGTTATAGACCAGGGAGGGGAAGCTGTTAAATGCACCGACTACATCAACATTGGACGATATACCAACTTCAACTTTGGCGCTGCTGTTTCCCAAGCAGCTCGAGGACAATCTGACTGGAGGTATCTGTCTGGACTGGGACCTGGGTACGGATATGGCAATCAAGAAGATCACGATGTTCTGAACTTCATTGACAATCACGATAACCAGAGGACAAACCCTAATGTTGTGACCTACAAGGATGGCGACAAGTATCGTATGGCAGTTTCCTTTATGTTGGCTTGGGCGTATGGATATCCAAGAGTCATGAGCAGTTACGGCTTCAGCTATTCTGATCAAGGACCACCGAGCACTGGAGCGCCTAACTATGCGGTAAGGTGTCTCTGTGTCTGCTACTTTGACTCTCTGTCTGTCTCTCTTTTTTTCTGTCTCTCCGTCTTTTTGTCTTATTATCATATTTAGACAACCTCTCCCACATTTAACAGCGACGATACTTGCAACTCAAACTCTGGATGGGTCTGTGAACATCGTTGGCCGACTATCCGCGAAATGGCTAAATTCCGTTCTGCTGTCTCCGGCACAGCCGCTTCAGAGATCTACACCGACTACAATAGAATTGCCTTTGCTCGTGCTAGCAAAGGATTCTTTGCACTGAACGGACAGTCGCCGAGCTGGACAAAGTGAGATCACACAATGAACTGTCGTCAATCTACAGGGTCTTCCAAACCACCCTGCCCGCCGGGACCTATTGTGATCATTATGGCGGATCGCTGCAGGCTGGCAAATGTACTGGAATAACTGTGACCGTTAGAGCTGATGGAACAGCTAGCGTCACGGTTCCTGGAAATGCTGTAATTGCTATTAGTATGGCCTCCAGAACCAGTAAGAGCTCTATTTCTTTCCCCTAGCTGAACAAGGCAGCTCTCGCAGCTATATCACAGTTGTCTTGTTTTCTTTCTCTTTCTGATTCCATTTTGTCCTGTCAATTTGTCTCCCTGGTCAAAACATATCTAATGTTTCTCTAGAGGATGTGTAGTCTTAAACATCGCCAGCGTGGCAGAATCGGACATGACGCTTATATGTTATCATTTACGAGAAGTTGACAGAACAACAGATTACGCAGATTACTTTAATATGAAAAGTTTCACGAAAGCCGAGATTCGATTTTCAGCCCCTGCTCCGGCTCCAGCAGCAATTCCAGCCTCTTGGCAAAAGACTGTCGTTTTCCTCAAGATTGCTACGAACCCTGGACAAAATCTGTTCATAAGAGGCGGCACCAGCGAATCACACTCAGGAAGTAAGCGCATAAATCAGTTCAAGAATAAACGATGAGTTCAGAATGCGCTTCCGGACCTCATCAGCAAAGCACTGACGCCTGTGCTATTCCCATTGCTCACAACACTACCGTGCCTTTCGTCTACGCCGAGTACCTTACCTGGAGTCAGCAGGACAACTATTTGGACTTTGAGGGAGACGAAGAACTCCAAGGAACACATGATGGACAGATTGCTTCGGGAACACCATTGGCATACTCGACAAATGACCAAAATGCCGTAGAGTACCAGCCTCTGAACAAATATGGCGCCGGCTACTGGATGGTCCAATTCTATATGGACTGTAGTAAAGCTGAGCAGGGCTGGTTTGAACTAAAGGTGGGAGTTTCTCGAAAATTGGTCAATCCTCTCTCTTTTTAGGGCTACGTCTCTCCGGATGTGGGCTGGGAGAACAACATTTCTCAAGCACAGTGTGGTGGATCTGTCGGGGGAAAAGCGCCGTTTTCGTCCATTAACCACGTAGCAAAGTGCGGTGCGATTAACGTTTTTGTCTGGAACAGCGGAACATGTACCGTCAACTCCTTTTAGGGCAAGGACCTGCCTCTGTATAAACTTCTTTTTGGCTGTATCTGTGCTTTTCTCCGTCTCTTTTAGCGTTTTGCGCGGAAATCAGATAGACCTTATCTGATCCCCGCAAAGCAAGCAGCGAACAGAATACTGAAAAACAGAGAAATCAGTGTCTTGTTTTCTTGTAAGATTCAGGATTCCGGCCAGTGGGTGGGGTAGTGATTACGATGTTTTGATCAAGCTGTAAACAAAAACCGGATGATATGAAGGCAGTGGTAAAGATGTCTGCCACGGTCTGGGCCAGCGTTTTGACAGAAAATGACCCTAATGAACTCGTGTCACTCTTTTGTCTCTCTCACGTCTTAAGGATATCATTCTTTCGAGCGGTCTGCCAGACCTAAACTCGTTCTATTAGGATGGCTACATCTCGCTCTATCTCGATTACACTCAGCCTTCTCTTTGGAGTGCGCCTCCCTATTTTACGCGTTGCGCAACCGTGGCCTAAGATTGACCTCAATCTCATACTCAACCTTTTTCCAGACAACTTGAAACCTCCGTTTCGGTCACCGATAGAATATTGCCTCATACAATTTTCACTGACACTCGTCCAATTCGATATCGATTCACTTTCTCCCTTATATGGCAACAACTTTTATGTTTTCTCCTTCGCCTTATCCCAATCACTGATCAGGTCGTCTCTTTGGCTAATATCCGCAACGGCCTTTGGCAATCCCGTTTCGCCCAGATGCCCAAACTATTCTTCCGTTGCCCGCAGCTGTCACACATTGGTTTTCCGCTTCCTTCTTCCTCAATCCGCGATCGTTTTCTTTTTCACGAGAAAAGGGCTAGTACACTCGATTTTGGCATGTTTTTGAAGCAATGAGGAAGTTGAAGGATAGTATTCTTATCTTTGAGACCTGTTAGGAAGCTGTTTTTCCTACTCTTCTAGAGTTTGACTGCGGATGCATTGTTGTAGTGAGATCACGAAGGCACATATTTGGATTTTTCTAGTCTGCTGTTTGGGAGATGATCAAAGCTGGATAGTGCAGCTCAATTCGTATCTTTATATTGTTTTTACTTCTGATTGGTTACTTCTTGCTAAATTTGAAACTTTCCAGAGTCAGTTTAGAGCTCAGCTATGTTTTAGTTTACAGTACACATTTAGGTACGATTTGGCTATACCAAAAGTAGACATGACCTACCAAAGTGTCGAAAAGTGACTGAGTCGCAATTTTTTAACTTTCTGCCGTGGTTTGGTGAAAATCCTGAACATTTGTCACCTGCTGACTAATGTGGCCACCCAGTGGTTCCACTCTTGTTGCCCACCTGATATGTCATATATGTCTTCGTTTGATTTATCAGCTATAAACCTGTCTGATGTCCATCGCTTTCCTCTGCCCTTTTTTAATCACAGTGTCTGTCTTTGCTACTTTGGGGGGAGGGGGAAGAAAACGTGTTCGAGTTTTGCTAAAGATGCTCTAATCACATCCTTATCGCCCATTCCCACCCAACTGCGACTTGGTTTTCCGACGAATTCGACTGCGCTTTCTGCCATAAGTGTGTCGCCAAACCTGTCCCTCTGGTCAGAAAGCACGTCAAAAGGGATAAGATGACTCTCGCTTCTTGGCACACTGTCATCGGCTCAAAGCATCGTTTTACAGAGCGAGCCATCCGATGCGACGGCTCCTTCTCCTTCTTGTAACCGTCTGGGGTACTGCCGCATTAGCTCGGGTATTCCTTTTATGACCCAAGAATAATTTGATTTAGGTATTCCGAGACCCCTCACATTACAAAAGTCACAACTTTGCTTCGTCATACAGTTCTAGACGAATCCTTCGAAGTCCGGGCTCTTTTGCCAGGTCACGGGTCTTTAGAAATGTTGTAGTTAATGCAAATGGTAAGGAAAGTTTGTCTTATTCAAATATAGCAAGATTCTTCATCTGTACTAGACGAGCCAAGGTCAAGGGCTCAAGGAAGATTTTATAAACGAGCACAAGCAGTTCCTATCCATGATCCGACGCAGCAGCCAGCAAAAGGTTCATTTTAAATTTCCTGAATGATTTTCTATTTTCAGACGCTGTCCACGTTACTGCCTATAGTTACGATGAAGAAAAGCATCATGAAAAAAAGTTAGTGGAAGATACTATGACAATGGTTGAGGCGAATGAGGTATTCGTTAAACATCATAAAACAATCACCCTTTTCAGTTTGCTCGCGGTTTGGAAAGGACGACAATTTCTGTGAAAAACGAAGAAACTACGACTACCCCTATCCCTACCACGTCTCCAGTATTTTCATTCACTACTAAGACTTCTACCAAACCGGAATTCCAACAGCCACCGGCTGCCTTTGTTCAATCATTCCAGCCACCCCAACCTGCTCCAGTTTTCAAACAGTCCACAGGCTCTAGAACTTTTGCTCAAACTGTACAGGCTGGAGGGCCGTTAAGTGGAGTGAGTGTTCAACTTTAATTTCAAATTTCACCATTCTCTATCATCTCGACTACCGCTTAAAGTTTTTGTCAGTCCTATGAGGCTAGAGACCCTTCTATTTTGGTTGTTGCTTGGCTCTAGTAGTACTGGTCTAAATTGAATATACAAAAAAATAATATAGTTTGTGTCAGTTGCAACTTGAGAAGGCGAAAACGTCCAGCTAACAAAATTGTGTCAAATAGCAGGCTGCAACATTTTGAAAGGTCCCATATTCCAAATGAATAACTTTTCCAGATGATTCCTCGACCAGCCATGGGCTTTAACGGCTTCGCTGTACCAGGTCAACCGCAGCCGTTTGTCGGCTTCATTCCTCCCGTTCCTGCTATTCCCGCAAGGATAGGCTTACCACCTGATCCTCTGGTTCCGCCACTTGGTATCCCACCCCAACCACCCATCAACGGAGCGGCTGTAGTCGCACCTAACTTTACTCCGCCTACGATCCCGGCAAATCAGGTACAAGATCGAAACAATGAAAAACTGTGTGTAGCTTCCACGTGTTCCTGGAGGTACCGGAGGTGTACCTCAGCCTACAAATGGATCGCCACGGACTGATGGTCGATTTGAAGTGATCAATCAACAGTCGGCTAATTCATCTCTAGAACAATTAGGCTGCGGGTTTGACTGGTTGACCAATACGTGCAAGGACTACTTCAACATTGGATGGTACTTAATTCAATTGCATTAAAAGAATTGAAAAACTTTAGGTGCGGTCGATGTCACGACTTTGGAAACATATTCCTACACGATTGCAAATGTATCCAACCATTGGTGCCACTTCCACCACGACCGACACCCCCGACACAATCGCCTCATCGGACACCTGCTTTTATGAGATACATCTTCTAGAAGAATTGTTGACTGTTGCCTCTTTTAATTAGGTGAACTAATGCTCAGTGTCGTACCCACTTATTTATTTTTTGTACATTTCTTACGGTGCTTTCAACCGCATTCTTGTCTGATCTCGTGTCGCAATGAAATTCTACCAGTGAAATTCTTTTGTAACTGTGACATGGCCAGTTTGATCACGGATTCGAAGATGAACTGACCACTTTTTTGTCACGCTGTGCAGGAAGGAAGAGAAACAATAGAGAATCCGGATACGACAACTCAATATCTGCGTATTCGCGAAGTCTTTGACCGAGCCGTAGTGAATAATCTGTCGGGATGAACCGACGAAAGAGGAATGGCAAGCGGAGTGCTCGATACGAAAGTTCACGGAAAGGGAGTTTTTCCGGAATGAAAGGAAGAGTGATCGACTTGAATTACTAACTATGTTTATCCGCTATGATAAAGCAACAAAATACGACGAAAGAGAATGGCCAGAAACGACAGCTCTGGGCATTACAACAACGAGTGAGCAAAAAGAGAGACATAAGGCGAGAAAATTAGGCGTTAGCAAGAAAATGCGTACGCAATTGGGTTACAGTGCGAGAAGTGGAGGGAATTACGAAACAAAGAATTAGCGGGGATTACATGCCGCCATTCCTACTGTTTTCGGAAGATTTATTTGCTGCATCGCGGACTTTGACGTTCAGATTTTGAGGGTTTTGTCTTAGAATGTAGGCTCCATTGAAGTGTTGAACCACAAGGATGCCTAAGATATAAAGAATTAAGAAACTGTTTGCCTGAAGCTGCAAATTTAGTGTTGACAGGGAGAAACAATCATGCAGGGTCAGCAGATTGACAGAGACAACTAGAATGACATAAATTGAGACGCATATGCTCTGGTATTGGCAGAGAGTATCGTAGACAGGCTGTTGCTGATGCTTATATAATCTGAAACAAGACATTGGCAGAGGGTTATCAAGAGAAAATGATAAAAATTTTATTTGCAAGACAAGCAGATCACATCAAGACTATCTGTCTTTTCTGCCTTCTCCAGTACGATTTACCAAACACAGAGTACTGTATAACATCTGAAAATGCGAATCAGATGCCCTGACTTGACAAATTTACGATGTTTTGTGCTCCTGGCACAGCAGAATGCGTAGGGAGACCCGTTTCTGTAGGCACAATACTCATCCCTGTTGCAGACATCCGAATGGTACAGGCTCCCGCATTGATCCTTCCTGAAGACACATCGATTTGTTGCCACCCACTGCTTGTTTTAGCGCCGTGGCATGTCTACAATCCAAGGAGGATATCTCGGAGACTCCTGGAAACGAAGTGGCAGCCGAGCGCAAGCAAATAGTGCTCGAGGCGCGCCACTCTTCAGAGAGAGAGCTCCTCCTACGCCATAGCGCGCTCCGACATCCATTCGCTCCTTGTGTCCTCATTAACACCCTTCATTTTTTGTTCCAGTTTTCGATGTCAACTTTCAGGGTAGTTCTTTTCCATTAGCAGCCAGCATGTCCGACGAGGAGGAATAGTAAGTTTTGGTTTTGTTTCAAGTTGATTGAAATGTTTGTAGCTACGAGGAAGAAGAGGAGGTGGAAGAGGAGGAAGAGGTAGAAGAGGCTGAAGAAGAGAAGGAGGAAGAGGCTGAAGAGTGAGTGGAATAGCAACTGTCCAAACTTTTCCTTTTTAGGCAGGAGGAGGATCTCAATGAAGCTGAGCAGGCCATGCTAGCTGCCAAGCAGCGTCACGATGCCGACGATGGTGACAAACTCCAAGACTACGAGGACAAGAGAAACGAGGAGCGTTCCAAGGAAGACGAGGAGATCCGCAAACTGAAGGAGAAGCAGGAGAAGCGTCGTTTGGAGCGTGAGAAGGAGGAGCGCGAGATGGCCGAGAGAAAGAGGCTCGAGGAGGAACGTCGTAGAGAGGAAGAAGAGGCTCGTCGCGCCAAGCAGGAAGAGGAGAAGCGTAAGAGGGAGGAAGAGAAGGCCAAGAAGCAGGCAGCCCTTATGGGAAGCTTTGCCCAAGGTGAGGGAGGACGCAACTTTACTCTGCCCAGTAAGGCTAACAACCAGGGAGACAAGTTCGGTAACATTGTGCAGGCTAAGCAGGAAATGGGCATGACCAAGGAACAGCAGGAGGAGACCAAGAAGGTGAAACTTTGGGAGAAATGAAAAACCGAGTTGTTCAGGCCTTCCTCGCCAAAGTCAAGGAGACGATCCAGATGCTCTCCGAAATTGCTTCTTCTGAGCTGAAGCAGAAGATCAAGGAGATCCACCAGCGTATTTGCAAGCTCGAGACTGACAAGTACGATCTGGAGAAGCGCCATGAGCGTCAGGAATACGATGTGAGATTGGTCCCTATCCCCAAAATATAGAAGCCTTCTAGCTGAGAGAGCTGAACGAGCGTCAGCGTCAAGTTGCCAGAAACAATGCTCTGAAGTCTGGAGTCGATCCCAACGACGCCGCTGGCAGACATCCCGTAAGTCTCTTTTTTTCCACATCTAATTCAGTTCTCGGAAGCGGGACACACGATTTTTCGCGCGCGCCAGTTATGTGCTTTGTTTACATTACACCATCGCGTGGCGGTGGTGGAAAAACTGTCCACTGCTTGTAGATTTTACAGCGTAACATTTTAACAGAAAGCCCTCACTGGAATGTTTTCAGCCCAAGATCCAAGTCTTCTCCAAGTACGACCGTCAAATTGACAGACGTAACTTCAAGGAGCGCCGTAACGTCTACGAGACGGTATTTTGGGTTGAGAATGTTGTACATGGTATTCTCAGATGGTTGCTTACCCCGTCTTCCCTGGACTCCCTCCCCCTCCCGCGGTGTACGAGAAAGTCATCGCCAAGTACGCCCACGAGATCCAGGAGGAAGAGGACGCCAAGTACTCTGCCGGATACGAGGTCGAAGAGGAAGAGGAGGAGGAAGAGTGAACCCAAAACTCTCTTCCCCAAACTCTCTCATAAATCGTATCTTTCCATAAGTCTTTTTACGCAGTGCAATATTGAATAAACTCACGAAAAGATCAAAGCGACGTCCTTTTCCATAGCGGCAGAGAAGCCAGGCATACACGTTAGTCTGTAGGTCATCTTGAGGTTGGCTGAAAATGAAACATTTTGCGGAATGTTAACAACGATACGGAAATGAGCGTCCATGCACTCTTTCTGGCTCCTGTAGGTCTTCTCAAAAGTCTCTTTGGTGAATCCAGGGGTGCTACACGTTCTTCGGCGGCTCAAACAAGCCATTCCAGTTACTGGATACCACTGAAACCCTGTTTTAACTTGTCAGATTGTATATTTTACCTCAATATCCCCTCGGTTACCGTCGAGGTTACAATCTTTGGGTGTGGGAATGGGTGCTGGAGTGATCATTCGCTTAGTCATGATAAAGTTTCGACCTCCCAGACCGGTGAAATTGAACAGGCCACCAGCTAAAATGGAACTTTAAGTTTTAAAGATGCTTACTTGGTCCATTTCCAACGAAAGCCGACTCCTTGCAACAATACCCAAAGCCTTCATGTGTGTGACAAACTTCATCCTTCTCACAAATCTCGGAATTGAACATTCCCTGACAGAGAGCAGAGGAAAAGATGTAAGGAACCTCATCGCCCTGGAAAAGGTATCAAAAAGAGTGCATCCACTCACATTTGTTCTTTTGTACGTGGCCAGGCTGTGGCCGGGAGTGCAGTACAACTTGTACGACTTCCACATTCTTACTGGAAAAGCGGTAGGCAATGAGGAAATAGACATACCCATGTTCTGAATAGTGCACTCTTCCTCAGTTTCATACAGTTTGTAGTCAATTTTGAGGTTGTTGATGCATCCGGTTGGTAAAGAAAAGCAGGTCCATTCAGATGGGTCGAAGTAGTACTGAAAGTTTCAAAATAGTTGTTTCTGACAATTGTCGATTGGTTTCTTTGAGTCGAAAGTTTTAACTCTAAAGTAGCACAGGAACTGCTTTGTTGTTTCAAGTGGTCAGCTATAGAGACATTGACCAAAACAAGAAAAAAGAGAAGCAAGATAGGAAGAGCATGGATTAACAGGGACATGATGAGAGTACACAAGTTTCAAGGCTGGGTTGAAATAATAACAAAGACGAGAGAAATGTACAAAGATGTATAGGTTGTTTGTGGTTGACGTGCTTACGTTGCTTTATAGAACAAATATAAGTTTCCTAATGAAGAGAGACAATGGCTGTCCTTACACAAACACTTACCTGAACAGTTGTTCGTTTGGTTTCAGCATTACTGCACTTTTCTGTTGAACTCAATCTGATAGAAAACAAGAGGACAAAGCCTGAATAGAAATCTTTTAATCTGAATAATGGAACCCTACCAAGGAGAAGTCGTCGTGACAGCATTGGATAAGACTGTAGTGGCATGAGGGTGAGAGGCCACTCCCCCTCTGTGCCGGCCTAGTTTGGTTTGCCTCGCAATGACCTGTTCAAACTGCCTTTCTCGTGTGAGTAAAATCTAATAGGAGCGTATTGAAGAAGTGTCATTCAGTTGAGAACGGAGAATATGATGGTCTGATTGAAATTAAAGTTTATTACTCTCTGTCACGGGTCGAAGAGATCAAATCATCTAAAAAGAACTGTCTGGAATTTATTGTCGTTGATATTGCCTCCAACTCCCTCCATTTTGTCGCCCTGCTATGGTCAGCACTAATAGAGGGAGAGGCCTAGGTCGACTCTGGTCTTTAATGCCAGGACACGGAATTCCTCACGGCGCCCTAGTCACCCTATAAACCTTGAGAGGGCTTGTAAAATCGCAACAGTTACCAACTAGCACGGCATTTTTTAATGAAGGGCAGACAGATTTCTCCTCTCTTAGATAGTGAGAACGTTTTCTGCTACACGAGGTCATCCGAGGGCACCCGGTTCTTTGCTCCCTTTCAACTGTTCAGGAACTCAAGTATTCGTTCAGGTCATAGTTGAAGGTTGAGAAAATACGAGGAAGTGATTTTCCAGCAGAACAGACATGTCGGTAGCTTGTTCAGCTAGCGATACGGTACGGTAGAGACACTGTACATCCAAAGAAACAGAACGCAATATGGCCGTTTAGCTATAGCGTCGATTTCGCAGAAACTTGGCAGATTTTCGGTGACATGTGAGAGGTAATAACATAGGCTCACGAGAAAGTACGGGGGGAGCTTTCACTGACTGAACAACCAACTAATTGTTCAGCTACAGAGAAGATACATGCGAGTCTTTCAGATATGATACGCGTATAAATCGGTTTAGGTACCGTGTCATAATTCAGCGTGTTGCCAGACCCAGACAGACATAGTGCAACTTCCAGAGCGGATACGATCTTTATATTTCATGAAAAACATGAATTATATACATGAAGAGCTTCTGTGCACAGCTATTATTTATTAGCAGCCGAGGGAATTTAGTGAATCTGTGGTACACTGAGACGCGATTCGTGTTTTTGCTCCGCCAGGCCTCGCTGGTAGCCAATTTTCATTTGAGCCAACATGAAAAGAATCATTCGTGACCACGCCTGGAAAACACAGGTTCTAGAGCTGTTTCGGGTTATCTACCTCCCGTTCCGTCGTTTTTCGGAATGACGGAGGGTGATTCTTTTCAAAGCAGTCCGTAAAGATGTCCCAGTAAATTGTTTGAAAGCCCCGGGAACGAAGTTGCACGTGTTGGAGACCGAGAGCCTGCAAGTCAGAGGTCAAAAACTTTACCCCCGGCTGAAAAGAACCTGCAAGGCATCGCAACTCTGCTCGAAATTCTCCTGCAGATTCGAGACGACGAGATTTAGAACGAGGGCGAAGTTTGACGCATGCGATTTGAAGAACTCATTCTCACGAATCTTACTCGTGGGGCATGTGTCCTAAAAAGAGACGAAATGATGAGAGCGTTTTGTCGGATTTCTACCAGGGCAAAAAGTACAAGAAGGTCGTCTTCTTGCATCAAAATATCGTAGAAGATGTCTTCGGAACACCGTTTGAGCTGCTTCTGTGTGCACTTCACCCAGCATAACTCGATCATTCGCTTCTCGTCTCGTGTCAGTCCCGATATTGAGCCATTTGCTAAAGAGAGGACAATATTGCATTATTCAAGAAAAACAACGGCTCCTACCTCCATCGTCCATAGAGCGCACACATCGGTTTTTAGAGTAGCGAGCGCTGTGACTTGATCCCACAGGGCGGGCTGGACGGTCCTGTGGCCTGTCGTTCCGTACATCCAGAGACCGGCTCCGATTTGTTCTGTTATTCTGACGAAACAATTTTTCGACCTTCAAAATTCAGTTGTTTGTTCCCAGAGAGAGGAGACCTAATCACCTTGTACTTCTTCTCCTGTGACTGCTGATTGCTTCCAGAATGAGCGGCGCCCATTTCGGTCTAGACAGAAAACGTTGAATTCGAAAGAGCAGTGAGGAAAAAGTTAGAGTTTATCACAGTTATGGGTCAAGAGGGAATTAAAAAGGGGGCATAAGCGTAAGTGATTCTGGAGGGGGAAGACGACTGATTTGATCTCTCAGGATTGCAGGCGTGAAAGAGAAGAGCTGGGAAAATTAGTTGTTTTCCCTCCTATACGGGACGCAAATTGCCAGGGCTCAACCTAGTATCGAAACAGGAATCTGATGCTATGACGCCATGTTCTTGCTTTGAAATTCTACACGAAGTTTTTGCGGAGATAACAAAATTAAGACAGAGAGAGGGAGAGAGAGCGAGAGCGAGGAGCATCTAAAGGATCAAAGCCTATATACAGACTAAGAAGAGGAGGGAGAAAAGCCCCCTCCTTGTTAAATTTGGTCCGTTTGCGTAATCGAAGGGACTCAATGAAGCTTATTACGAGCAACTACGCCGTTAAAACAAGCAGAAGAAACAGTTCAGAGACCAGGAGTGACATTGAGGCATCCCAAGGAACTTGGAAGGGGAACGGCAATCCAATTGGAGGAGAAACAGAAAGCCGAAACAGAGAAGCCTTTGTTTATATACTATTCATCTCGCAAGATCATACTTCCAGAGAGGGGGTATAATTGAGATAAATTGATCTGACGTAATATAAATAATAAGCTTGTAGTTTTTCAAAATAAGAAGGAGGAGAGGCTGTTTGTCGGCTGTGCTGATGCTCCTACTGGACCGCCAATGTCGCAGAGAACGTGGGAATGAGCGCCCGGAGACTTCACATCGCAATCTCGTAAAAACTGATGTTTCTTTGTCTCGACTGATGTCATATCCGCTTATACAAAACGATACGGGTGCGACAGCCGTAGTTTTTATCGTAAGTTTTGAGAGAAAATCGTCAGGAAGAAAAATTCATTTTTATTGGAAATGTTGAATGAGACCTAAACACAAAATTATGAGTTATTATGGAATAGAAGCATTGGGGGATGAGTCGACCCACAACATAACAATAAATAGGTCTCTTCCCAGAAATAGGTTGTGGATATGAAGTGCTCAAGAGTATAATCTCGGTAACAAGAGAGAATAGAGGAAGAGCCCGGACCGCGCCGGCGACAATCTAGTTGCGGCTTCTTTTCCGAGGAGGGACTAATGGCTAGTGGCTATTTTGAGCCAGAAGGAAAGAGAGAGGGAGAGGTGAACCACACCAATTAGACTATTAGGCGACCTAGCCTCAGGCACAGCCCGAGTATTCTGATGTGGGCCACAAGCAGCAGCAAGCCTTTGAAGAGGAGGACGAGTTCAGACTGTCGTCTCCATCTTCGGAGGACGCATTCGCTGCAAAGTTTCTCTGAAATAGACGAGTTTACAAGATTTAAAATGTCTCACATAATTCTACACTAGCCAATTGTATTTGTGACATTTTTAATGTTTGCTCGCATACACGGCAAATTGATCCATCGTTAGCGGTTCTGATTGAAAACAAACAAGCTCACTTTAGAGACTCTCACTGTTATTTCAATCTCTACCTCTGTTAGAGAACTATTTACATTGCTGAAGGCAAGAACAAAACTGACAATTGTTGAAATTGTAAATGCAAGTAGCAACTACAGCTTCATTAACCTAAATCTGATACTACTTACGTTGTTTGACATTCGGCATCTGAAGCAGTTGAAGGCAACGGTATTGGATCGAATATGGAATCGCAGAGACCTCCTTCCCATGTCCTTCTTTTCAACTCTTCCATCTCATCTTCTCTGAACGGTTCCAAGTCTTCCTGGAATCAAAAAATTAGGTGTCCCTTGGTCACTTCCATACCTTGATTTGTCGCAGCCTCACGGAATTCCTTCTGGATCTCGAGGGAGTTCTCAAAATTGGGGTCGTGGCGTCTGAATCTAGGTACTGGAAGGAGACAGTTTCGGGTTTAAGCCAATTTACCTGCGATCCCGGTGATGCCACTCGACTGTGCGGAAGGTCATACTCATTGTGTTCCTCCAGTTTTTCGCAGTCGTCATACTCTCCAGCCATCACCTTCTTGTGTCTTTCAAGAAGTCGTCGAATCTCATCGACATAGGTCTCGGGCAATCTTTCAACGTCCTGCTTTCTCCTCCGCTTCTTTGTGAAGCTCTGGTAGCATGTGGTCACACAATTGAGCAAAATAACCAAGACGGCGCAAAAGACGCCGACAGCGAGACAAATGACCAAAATCTCAATGGCTTGCGGTGAGTCGGTTGACATGGCATACTCTGCAAGCACTTTTATCAAGTTCACCGGGTTGAAAAGAACTTACCAAGGACACTTCATTGCTGAATCACAGTTGGACACTAAAATGAACAAGTCAAAAAGTCAACAAGAAAGCAAGCGTGGTCGTGGTGTTATGAGAGGGAGTAAAAGCGTTTCCGGTTCTGCAACTGAGGGATTAATCGCGTCATACGATTTTTAGTGGCCGCTACGCGATATGCTAATAAGCTTGGTCTCCAAGCTGTGAATGGACGTGATTTTTGCAGGAATGAGACAAAAACTAACAGGCGCATTAGGAGGAAAGAGCGCATAATTAGCGGTTTAATACAAAGAGGGAGAGTCCGCCTGTGCGCGAGGATAGAAGGTCAGAGGCAAGAGAAACAAGTGTCGATAACAAGCGGTACAGGGAGGCCTCTGATTGATAGATGCGTCAAGGGCGACCCACTGAGGCGCGCGACTGAGAAATGGAGAGAAGCTAACGGTTTCTAGCTTGTCGAACAGCTGTCACCTTTGAATTTGACAGCATCTGCCCTCGATCTATCAAATATGTATTCAGAAATGGTCTGAAGATAGAGAAACAGTTAGTATGTAAATATTAGGGTCCCAAGTTTGAAAGATTATGAGCACTATGACTGGAAAAAGGGGAGATCCAAGACGTATTGAGACAGCAAGAGTTTGAGAGATTACCGGAATATGCCTACAAGGTGAGGACGTAATATGGAACTTCTAATAGACTGCCTGACAAGAAGAGACACATTCAAGTGGACTAGTCAATGTCATCAGCAAGGTAATGACTACGCATCTCTCCAGTCAGATCATCTGATTTGAGCTCTACGTGAACAGTGATAAATAGATTATAAATAAGCCAAAACGAAGAGGTTAGCGCAACAAGTATAAGGTAACATTGTATAGGCATTATAAGAGTTCCAGGAAGTCACTGAATTCGTGAACACAAGAGTAAAAGAATTACGTAACCTCAGGCGATAGCATAAGAAATGAACAAGAAAAGCAATGGAACAATCAAAAAGAGTAATTGTCAATTTTGAAGAAAGAACAAACTCTGTCGGACTCTCCCCTCTAATTCAATTCAGACGCGATGAGGATCTGGTAGCTAGGGGGTTGCTGTGACTCGCCGCGATGCAGATTTCACAGTGAGGCACATCTGCTGTCCGCTTTAAATCATGCACAACCGCGAACAGCAGACAGGATTATGGTATCCAGATCCAGATCAGCGACAGCCGATATCTAAAGGCCAACAAGACTATACTGGCCCAGATTGAGCAACTTTTTTGTTACAGTATAACTTCCTGTTGCGAGTGAAACAAACTCCTTAGTAAAACTATCCTTTGTTCTGTCTTTGTTATTGTCTGACAAGTGCTTTTAGCAAGCCAATTTGATGAAATGGAAGTTAAGTTCGAGCCGGTTTGGCTTGTTCAAGTATATGTCGGTGTACCTGTCCCAATCGATCTTTCTCATTATTATTGTGTTCTTATAGCTTCTCTTACTCTGACCAATTCATTTCCATTCTTGTTTGCTTCGCTCTTGAACCCTTTTCTATACTCTTCTTGTCCATATGTCGTTATCATTCTCTTAGCACTCTCTTCCGTCTGTACTTGTCAGCCTGTTCAAAATACTTTGTCTACCTGGAGAACCGAATCAGAAGCTTCAATTCAAATTTTTAGTTGAATTGTAGATCTTTTAAGGCTTTTGGATTAAGAGAAAGGACACTTACTTCAAAGAGCTCAAAGCTGAAAAACTCTGAACGACTCTAGTTGTCTTAATCGTCGACATCGGTAAGCGAGCTTCTCAGACTCGACAAAACTTTTGCTTTCAGATATTATCACTCATAGATTCTCTCCACAAGGGCAGATTCCAATAATCGAAAAAAGTCAGCTTCTTCTCCATGAGATCCTTTCGAAGAAGTAGCGCAAAGCTTATAAGGACAAAACGAAAGAGGAACGGGTTTGAGCTTGCCAACGCAGTTCAGCGATCCCAATGGTACTATCAATTTGAGGTATAGTCAATATTTGTATTTTTTTTGGGTCTCACATGATAAAGATGCATCTAGTAAACTTAGAGACAAAGCTTTATTAGCTGCATAGGAGATGTCGTTGTTCTTCCGTTTTCCGATCGCTTGGTCTTCCTCGTCTCGTCCTCATTTCGACACCGTCTCTGTGTTTTCATCGGCTCTGAACCTTCTTGTTACTCAAGCTCTGATATGGAAAAATGAATTATAAAAAAAAAAAAGTCTCATTAAGGAGAACTCTGCCATTGGCATCCTTGGATGCCATGGTCTGGCATTGTTTTTTCCGATTGGTCCTCTTCCATCCCTCTTTGCTCGACCCTAAATTGCTGATTTTGAAAGGTAGTGTTTCTTCTTGTGGACTATACCGACGTACTTTTTTCCTTTCATCTCTTCTATCCCGACTTTTAAGAGCCGAGCCAGAAGCTTCACATGCAAACTTTCCCTTGTATGGTAGCACTTTTTAGATTCTCGGATCAAGAAAAGAACACATCACATACAAGCACCTCGATGGTGAAGAAACTCTGAATGGGAAACAGATCTTCCCGTAGGGGATCTCCTGGTGGGTGGGTCTTTCTATCTCTCTGTCTCTCTCTCTCTCTGGCTCTCCCAGAACCAAGGCAATAATCTCCTTCTTTGTCTTGACTCATGCCGATGCCGCCTCGGGCGATTTGTCGCCCGTAAAGACCCCTCGCAATCCCTGCGACAATGAGCACTCGAAATGAGTTATTTCGGGGAATCAATAGCTGGGCCTCCCTCATAATGCATCTTCACCTTTTTCTTGGTAGGTCAGAGTCCTGAAACATCTAGCAGTTTTCAAGTTTTACCCATATCAGTACAACTGCAAGCTACACCCTTCATCGACCAGAGTACAGGACTTGTTGGTCTACAGAATGTCTATGTAACTCATCTATTTGGCTGTGAACAACAATTTTTTTAGGGAGATGTCTGTTTGTCAGCCCATTTTGGAATTTCTGTTGTGAACTTCAATATAGGAGAGACAAACAACAGAATCCCGGTATGCGAAACGTTTGACCATAAAGTTTTCAGTTTGTTCTAACATCGACTGAAACAAAAATTGGCGGGAGATGTGCCAATTCTTCATCTTCTGGACCCGTGTTGACTGCCACGATCACTCATGAGAACAGAAAACGCAAGTTGAAGTTTTACTTTGGAACGGTAAGCTCCCTTTAGTCAAGCGTCAAGCGACAACATTGAGATATTCAGAAGACGATGATGGTCAAGCATGTAGACGAGCTTCGTTGGCAGTTGAAGAAAATGGTGTATGAGGAGTCGTACGACGGTAAAGTATAAACTTTGAAAGTGTATTCAAAGATTCAGACAAGTCCGCTAACTTCGAATCCGACAACTCTTCGGCAATCTTGAGTGCTCCTCTCAATCAAAAATACATTTGTAATGACAAGATCAACGTGACGTTGCATGGAGAAGATTACAAGTGAGACTCATTGTTTCTTTTTGTACGCTCTCGACATTCCCTTTTTATCACTTTTTCTGGTTGAAAACGATAGATTCTCGCGGTGTGCTGTCCCACACCTTGAACAGAGAGGCTGGTAAGATAGAATTCAACATTTTTTCTCTACATTACAGTTTTTTGTCTTTTGACATGTCTTTTGTGAACAACATGGCGATAAATATTTTTCGCAAATGTCACTTTCAGAGATGTGATCGTGGAGCTGTCTCCAGAGATTGATGTACAGCCTTACGGACCGAAATCTAACTGTGAGTTTTTAGTGTTTTCTTTCGAATGTTCATCCTGTTAAGACCCTAACAAAACATTATATTTCAGTCTACTTGTGCGAGAGAACCAGAAAGAGGACGTTGAAGGAAGCTTTTGAGAACAAGGCGACCATCTTTTCCGGCATTGTTCTCGGATTGGCTTCAATGGGATCAATTATCGGCCATTCGATCAGAAAGCACATGACTCCTCACAGAAGACAAATTTATGAAAACTTATCCCAGCCTCCATTGTAGGTTCATTTTTTTAATTTTGTAGCAGTTAACAAATTACCGAGATATCTACTGTAGAAAATGCATGATTCATTTTGGATACATATTTTTTAAACATAGATTTTAATAATAAAAGTATATTCATGATGCTGTAAAGTTATGACAACACAGATCAATTGAGACCGTCCGGCGACCACCAGTGTGAAGCGATAATGGAAATACTTGGCACAAACGCAAAGACTCACTATACAAACTTGGTCAAAAGCACTGTAACTGCCAATGAAATTGCAGCGGAAACTGGGAAGCACAACAACCAAACCAGACAAATTTTCTTGAACGTGTTGAAGGAGACACCCTCTGTTGTTGATTTGGCCAAGCCGACGAAAAGAACAGCTCCTACTGCACAATGAGTGGAGGAGATCGGTATTCCAATCTTGACACAAACCAAAACAGTAAAAGCAGTTCCAAGCTCGATGGCGAATCCGGAGACGGGACTCATATCGA
This sequence comes from Oscheius sp. JU75, assembly GCA_037178855.1. Taxonomy (NCBI): domain Eukaryota; kingdom Metazoa; phylum Nematoda; class Chromadorea; order Rhabditida; family Rhabditidae; genus Oscheius; species Oscheius sp. JU75. The sequence goes on from JASJZC010000007.1 coordinate 8,798,184, forward strand.
CCGTAATTTCCTTTGCGATGAGTTTGATGGTTCGATGTCCGAGAGTGACAAAGCCGAAAATCATGGCGATTGCTCCAAAAGCGAGGAGAGCCTGAGAGTTTCAATATAAAGTGACCTTTTCTACCAATACCTGCGAATCGTCTCTGGTTTCCGCAGCTCCAAAAGCATAGCCGGTTTGGTACGTCATCCAGACAGCTAGAAGGGGTCCAACAGTGTTTGCGGTGTCATTGGCTCCATGTGAAAACGATAACAAGGAAGAGGAAACGATTTGTAGAGCATTGAACACCTGTAAGATATTGCCTGTGCTATCAGAGTCTTTGTGACGAAACTCGAAGCGGATGGCTGTTAAAGAGTAGCCATTCAAAGTCTCTACATGCTATCTATGTAGCTCTAAACGTCTCCCTGGCTTTCAACTACCAAACAAATTCTCACCCCTATCGTCACAGCGACCAGACAAGATTTTGTCAGGATAATCTCAACCTATAGAAGCTTAAAGACCGCCTGCTGGATATTCTCCCGTAATTTAAAGACCCAGCCACTCGTTTTCTTCAAGCGCTAAAAAAATAAACCTTGGTCGTTAGTCGATCTTCAGGCACGGCAGTCCATAAGAATTTGTACCAGGGCAGTTGACGGAGCTTTTCCATGTCTGTTTCGGGAGCTTTCATGTCAGTCACTTTGGTTTTCTCTGTAATCACTTAGTTTTGTATTACAGAAAATAGCCCACTTGGTAGATTTCCGCTCTCCAACTTTTTCTGATTTTTTCTGATCTCCGAATCGTGAAGTCTGTGAGCACGACGTTCCAGCCATCCTCTCAGTGGGAACTCCAGAATCAGACATCCAAAAAGACCAGTGCCTGCTGAGATGGCCATCGCTTGCCAGACATTCAGTTTGTCAAACCCGAGGTCTTAAATTTTCTTGTTGTGGTTTCGAAACAATACCTACATTTCGATCCATCATAGATGCAAGCAAATAGGTTGACAGTCAATGTGAAACCCATAAAGACTGGGCACAGCCACAGTGACCATCCGAACGTGTCCTTCCTCAACAGCACTGTATATTTTATTACGATGTAGAAGAATCCAGCGAAGAAACCAGCAATGAGAGGAGAAATGAACCAGGAGGCCACTAAAACATATCAGTTTGATTCTTCAACGTCATCTTACCAATTCCAAGTATCTCCATCCACTTGATACCAACATTTCCACGAAGATAGAGAGATGAGGCTAGAGAACCTCCAACGATGGCATGAGTAGCAGAGACAGGAATCTTGTAGACAGAAGATACGATCATAAAGGCAGCGACTCCGGCCATGGCTCCGGTCTGACCGATCATGAAATCGGCAGAAGTATATTTGGCACATTCCACGATTGTATCGTTGCTGACTCGGGGAGCTGCGAAACCTTCTTAAACACTAATTTCGAGAGATTCCACGAAAAACAAACCAATAGCTGTCGCATTCTCGCAGAAGGGCACAGTTTGATACTGCCCGATGCTGTGATTGTACTGGGAGTAGACGTCAAAGACTTCGAACTCCACAATTCCTGATCGTAGAGTTTCTGTCACTTTGTAGCCTGAAAAGAGATCCTGACTAATTTGGAGAGAAGGTTTCACCTAGTAGAATAGCACCGATGGTGTTGAAGATTCCGCAGAGAATGTACGCTTGCCACAATTTCACTGTTCCTGCTCCCACAGCAGGTCCCCAATCGTTGCAGCTGTCATTTGCTCCCATTCCTGGAAATAACAGTAAAAAGTTGGTAAGTTTGCTTACCATAAGAAACAAGGAAGGCGAAAATGAAAGCGATGACAAGAAGCCATGTGAATTGAGCTGTCCAGGTCGGTGTGTAGATGAGATAGTCCAGCATTGTCTGTAAAATACGGAGTCTTTGGAAGAGGGAATGCTTGAAGGAATAGACAGATGGAAAAAGACCAATTCCCAGTGGATTATTTTGCCGCTGCCGTACTGGCCATTGCCCCCTCTTTATGTACGGCGGGTTTTACTGTTTTGGGGGCGCGGCATGACTCGCTTGACCGGTCAGTCTGGTTTGTTTTTGAAAGAGTACGGCAAATTTAATTTAATGTTTTAGGGAGAGACCGTTCGTCACTTCCGTAACGAGAAATATGGCACAAACCATAGGCTGGGATCAAAAAGTTGTCCCTTTGTGTCTATTGAGATAGTCAACCGTAATCCACAGAATGTGGAAATGGAAAAAAATAGTTTGATCACTCAGTAATCTCTGGGCTGTTCTGTAACAAAGCACCAGTCACTTCCGATTGGGAAACTGTAACCGCTCGAATAGTGCTAAAATAGAGGATGTTTCACGGACGAGCACCTGCAAGAACTTGGATTTTGGCTTTGGCGTTCTTCTATATTAACGAGATGTCTTTGCCTATCGGTTTCAAATTCTGTATAAGAAAACTCCTTTACCTATTCCAATTAACGGATGCATAGTAAAAAAAGTTACAGTACTTACTCTCAGCTGACTACTGTCATGCGGCTATTACTCTAGAACGTCTTCGTGGCGATTCACGTGAAACATCCCCTATTTTAGCACTATTCGAGCGGTTACAGTTCCCCAAAATAGACTTCAAGGTGAAATATAAAAATACTTTTTGGCAGCCGTAATGTTTCATCGGAAGTGACTGGTGCTTTCTTAATTTGTGGAGTAGAGTTAGGCAACTAAACGAGTCAGATCTAAATAAGAGTAGTATTCACTGCTAGCTGTACCTGAATCGTAAAGGGCCTACAGAAATGAGGACAAACAGAACTTTTCCATGCCAATGTGCACAGCCTAGGAACAGTCGGTTTTACATGTGACCGCTCAACTACAATCATGACCCCATCTGAACTCTCATCAATTGATTTTTCGGGAGACAGTTACTGCCGTGGCACTTCAGTGAAAGTTTAATGACCGCTGGCAGAACCAACTGCTATTGTCGCCTATTTTATCGCACTTCGTCTAGCGGATGGCCAGGTAAGAACAATCAACGTTTTGTCTTTTTGGAGGTAGAGATACTATCATCAGTTTAACGACCGTCTGGCTCAAATAGCTCTCGTTTAATGGCGCCATGGTAGACCAGTTTTTCTGAATTCAACAACGAGGCATACGCCATTAGGCTGTTCTTTCAAAATCAAACGGAACTCCAAAGTCAAAAAGATGGAACTCTTCATTGGTAGGGGCTATCTTCATTGATAAAGTTGGGAGTTTCTCCGGATCCCTTGATCAGACAACAATGAGCCAGCCATTTTCCTTCGAAGCATTGACTCTCGTCAGGACAGAACCTGAAACAAACAAAATTGTAATGAAAGGCTATGGCTTAATAGCATGAAAAGCGGAAAATCACAACATTCAAAATCACAAGAGATGAGGGCTGTTTTGGCGCTCAAAGAGTTCATGTCAGATATTCTCTGACATTTCCGCTGTTCCGATCCACTTTCCTACTTTTCGATTGTAAACAGGTCAAGTAATACTTACTCTTCAGCGCAACGTCTTCCTCGAACAGGCACATCACCCCACCAGACTTTTTTTGTCACGACCGAGTAGCCATTTGCACAGGTCGGATTGAACTCTCGATCCCATTCAGCTGAAGATATCAAACATCAGGGCCGTAATGACAGTAATCTCTGCCGGATAACGGTCAAATATGCTTACCCGAAAGAAGTACCGGGTCTGGGCTTACCTTCGTTCGACTCATCGCAACAAATACCAACTCCCAAACCTCCTCGTTGGCAGATTGAGCCCTTGGGACAATAAAAGTTTTCCCATTCTAAACATGATCCAGTGGGTTCTTTGTTAGCCCCGCAAGTCTGCTGGTCCTGGGCGATACACCAGGCTCGGCATTCTTGGTCGGAAGTAAACGAGTTACGACCCCCTCCTGCCCCTTCATAGCGATAGGGGAAACACATCATCAGTTCCTTGTCAAAGTAGTACTGAGAAAACGGTCAAAATTGCAAAAAGTGGGTACCTTAACTCCGGCTGCTGCGCCAGGTATTCCCCGATCCAGTTTCTCGTAACAAATGTCCAAAAGACTGAGGGCATCGTCGCCGAATGCCGCTGAAGAAAAAATAACAAACAGCCAAAGGAACATGGGCTACGAATGAACATCTCAAGAGATCCGCGCCCCCCCCCGAGGTCGAGGCCACACAACGCTAAAAAGAGGTCCTTAGCGGAAAACAAAGTCTTCCGATACTTTTATTACCACAAACAAAGTTAAGCAGTTTGGCTTAAGAAGTTGACATTATCGAAGCCCACGTTAAAGTTGACGTCAATAGTCTTTTGTTTTCGTTCATAGTGGCGGTAGACGGCAGCAATAACCAATATGGCAACGATGAGGGCACCGAAGGCTGCTCCTATGCCTCCAAGAACTTCAGAGTGATCGTGACTCTGATGAACCAATTGGGTAGCTTCAGGAGTCGGCTTTGATGGTAGATTTAAGAACACTTCCGTCTGAAGATTTTCTGTCTTTGTGTTTGTGAAAGATAAAGTATCTCTATGAATTTATAACCAAAGTTAGATAGTACCTCGTTATCAATGATGCTCTTACTATTCAGATGGAACATGCTGAATGCTGAAGGCTTCCTAGCCGCATGCAGGTATCCCCCCATTTCAATACGACTCATTTTAATGGCATCTGGCATGAGAATCCAGAGAACGTCGCCATCACAGGGAGGCTGAGAGAATGTGCCATTGTAGGTGTAGTAGACATCCTTAACTTTCGGGAAAAACTGGTCTGGAGGGACCCATTCGAAGGAAGTCATCGTCGTGTTGGGAATCGTGAACATCTCTTCCCACAAAGCTAAAATAACTGTCTTAATAGGTTGGAGCAGCTTACCTGTGGAGTTGTACATGTCGGCCATCTCGTAGGGACTCTTCATTATTTCTGAGACGAATGTGGCAACAATGACCACTCCTTGTGGTAGTTTCTTTGCTTGTTCAATGGGAAGACCATGCATAGTATGAACAAAGTGGAGCTAAAAAATTGAATTTATTTGGTATCGCACATTCTGTTACCTCAAAGTCATATTTTGCATTATTGACTGTGTGTCCGTAATGGAAGCCGAATCCCGAGATCACTATGTCCAACATGTCCCAGTTCACTTCTATAAGCTGGTATTCTTCTCGGAGAGGTCCTCCAGACAGAGTTGGCCGGTTTTTCCATTTGTCGTAACCGATGATTGTAGCTGAAACAGTTCAACTAGATACGACAGGTTACGCATGCCTGCCTTATTTTTTTTAGTTTGGTTAAGGTACCTAGATCGTTATAGAACTTCCCCTATTTGGCTACCAGTTCTTATACATTTATTTATGGTCTCCTACCATTAGCCTTTGCTCATCATTGGCAGAACTCAACAGATCGCTACGATTCTACATACAAGAGGACGAAGGATGAAACTAAGAAGGCAATCGTGTATTCGAACTGGGTTGCTACTCTTTTGTTTCTATCCAAAATGTTTCTCATTTCCTTTTATAAGCATCGTCGCTGGAAAAAAAGGCAGTTAGACGGGTATAATAAGATCTTTTGGTCCATGAACTGTGTCTCGAATGTTACATTCTACTTCAGTTTCTGACTCCAAATAGTGCATATCCCGAGAAGAGAGCTCTTTGAAGCAGCATATATGACAAGTGAAAATAGCAGCCTGACTAGGGGACGTCTTGAAATAATTTCGGTATTTTCTGTCAAATCGTGTCAAGACCCCAAAAGGATGTACATCAACACTTTTCATATGGTGCAACTACTGAATGTTTATGATGAACTTGCCTGTGACATTGTTTTTCTCCGACTCCATGACTTCTTCCCTTGATTCATAGTTCTCGAATCGGAGTGGGGGATAAGAGACAATTGTAGTGCTTCCTAAAAAAAACAATCAAAATGGAAATGCTTAAAGTATACCGAGATCAATATTGATAGGTGACTTGCGTCCCTTGGTTAGACACTGAGCGACCCCCATTTCTTCCATCTGCTTCACAAAAGGGGATGGCAGGTGATCGTATAAGTCTAAAAATTATGTTTTTAGGCATGCAATTTCTGCTTACCTTCAACCTTTGTTGGATCCAGATTTAAAAGAAAGGAAACAGTAATACATGGTAAAAGTGAGAGCAATAGTCCGCGCATTGCTCTGCAATGAGCCTGTGCGAGTGACCTAAGAAGGGCAGCGCGATCATTTATTCCGATGATGTCACAAATGGATCTATCGATGGGAATAGGGTTGTGGTGCTCTGCAGGGTCTTAATTGCTGCCGACAAGATCAAAAGAGATCGAACGTTTATTATTAGAAATCTAGTCGCCACGTGTCGGAGCGTATCTCTCGGACGATCCTCTCCCATTCAACTTTCATCTGCTCCTCACAGCGAGCCAGGTTGCTTTCGTTGGCATACATGCCTGAATATCAAACTGTTATATACAAGAAAACTTACAGAATGACCAAACAACATCAAGGGCCTTATTAGCGTAGATAGGACACTGCTTGTACCGGTCACCACACTTCTCCTCATTGCCAGCCTTCTTGCAAATCTTGTTCCCGTATCGACACACGTTTTGGATGTCCTGGATAAAAAGATAGATAAAATTTTTATTTCGTAAATGAAATTAAAAAAAACAGTTGTCAATTCGCTCTCTGTTGCCAGCTGCCAGTTTGTTGAAATCGAAGGCCCGATATCGCCTTGACCTGTCCTCTGTCAACCAGTCCTCTGCCAAATACTGTACTGTCACTTTTAACCTGTAGCGTTCCTATTGTACACGTGTCCGTATGGCCCTGTTACTGTCTTCCCAATTAAAGTAGTAGCCGTTTCTCAACTTGCAGATTCTCTCACAAAACATAGCCTAGATCAACTTTCGGTATTTAATAATAACCTTGAGATGGAACAAGACACCAAAGTTGCGGCTAAAAAACTAGTTTGACCTATTGCCCCCTTAAAACCTGCTATCTTCCTCTAATGGACCTCAAATCTTCAACAATCGAAAACTTACCGAAGTATAATTTTTTCTAGAAGGCAGTCCAGCCGAAACTCCTAGTAGAGCCGCAAAAATTAGTGTATAAACAAGGTGGCCCATGGCTCTGAAAGTTGGAAATGACGGCAGTCAAAGACTGTCCGTAGTGTCCGGTGGGGTCAAGAAACTGGCCGCGGAACAGGATCCCTGGGACAGTGAACTGAACTGGGCGATACATTCATAGCTCAGCAGGTGGCCAAAAACTACAACAAGCAGGAGCGAGGCAAATTGTGCGAGAACGCTTACCTAACAATGTTAAGGAGGACAACAGAAGAGGAAAACAAGACTGCTGAAGGCTATGTGAAGCTGTTTTTATGACTTTCTCTAAGGGTGATGTCTGTATTCAGCACGAATATATCGATATTTCATTCAGTTTTGAAAAGATTTGGTGGGAGGCATTGAATCTACTTCTCTCCACTGATCTGTTGTTCAAACTTTGAGGCGAGAGTAGAAACCCGATTGGCTTTAAAGCTGCTGGCCGGTAGCAGTGTGCGCTGCTTTGACGATTCCTCTTTATTCTTCTTGTACTTGATGGCCAGTTGACGGAGCTTCTCCTCCACAGGACTTATAACTGTCTGACCAAGGAATTGCGTGATCGAGGTTCGTCTCTCTCCTCCTCCTCCTTCTCGATGACTAGATGATGGTCCAGCTATCTGCACGGGTACCAGCACAGGGGCAGGCTTGGGAACTTCAACCTCATCTTCATCTCCCAGCTTACTATTTGGAACATGGGACGTCGGCCTCCGGACGGGCTTTTTTCGATTGGCAATCTTCTGGGATGCGGTATTTGACCTGGGTTCCGATTTCTTTACTGGCTCAGGAGACTTCTGACATTGAGGTCTGGTTTGATTCTGAAATCGTCGCTTTTAAGTAACCACGGCGACACAGAGACAGATAGAGAAAGAGGGACAGAAAGACAGAAAGACAGAGAGATAGATTCCTTTTACCTACCTGATATTTAAGAAAAAACTTCTGCTCGGTTTTCTTAGGAGGAGTTATTGGAGGAACCACAGCCGCAAACTCCCCATCGTTAGCCGTTGTGATAGCTGCAAAACTCACACGAAAGCTTTTTGATCGTCCTACGCCCTGCTTTTTCAAGCTGGATCTTTTACAAGGATAGGTCCCTAAGGAAGCAGAATGAACTTAAATGAAAATAATTATTGCTTACCTTGACGAACAAAACGGCCCGGCTGTTCATCCATGTTTGACTTCAAAACGCGGCCGTCTTCGTCTGACGAAGACGAGCACACAATAGAAACATTGGCGCTCGGAGAAAGGTTGCGAGGCATTACAGGAGCACTTGCTAATCGATCAACTACATTCTTTCTACTTTTGTTCTCCACGACTATTTTAGGCTAACCTTTTTGGAATTTTGAAAGAATTCTCCGTTGCGGGCGATTGAATAACCCCATCGGAATGGGCCAAAAGATGAATGGGGAAACAATGCGACCTCTGGAAGAAATGTGGTCGCCTGTGAATGGTCCCTCGAGAGAGACAAATTGTTATCCATTTAGCGGGTTCAATTTTTTGAATAAGAAGTCTGCATGCTTTTTGTTCCTAGTTGAGTACAGGCTCAAAAGTTAATTATATGAGTGACTAGTACAGAATCACGGGAAAATCAAGAACGTGTCCAGAACCCTCTAAAACTCTATAATATAGGTTGTAGTTTCTTTATATCTTTGGCAACAAAATTATTTCACTGATTGTAGCAGTGATGAGAGGACTCGAAAAAGGACACAATGGCTTTCTATTTCGCGTTTATCAGAAAAGAACGATTATTAATCGACTGGATATAGTTCAACAGAATTCCCACGAGCAGTGGTAAAGTCCAGCAATGAGATCAACTAACTAACTGGAAAGCGATTGAAAAACCTTTACGAATCATCACAAAACTCGAAAGTGCTTAGTTCCTCCCGAAAAAAAAACAGTCAGAAGTAACAAACTTTCAACATACTAAATGGGCACGATTCCTATCATTAAGGAAGGCGAACCGTATCCAAAGAGGGGTGGTAGGGGGATACGTTCTAGTGAAAGTTAGGACGTATCCCCCTACCATCATGATATGGCCGAGAAGAATACTTCGATTCTCCGAATTTCCGTGCCTCACGCCTACAGGATCGAGTTTTTAAATGTTCTAAGCGTATAATAGCTTCAAATCTCAAGGTCACCAGACTTCAGGAGCTTAAGAGATTCGGTCTGATCTAAAATATTTACTAGTATCCATAAAGCGTTCGGTTATGATCAAGATGTCTAGTAAAGATAAAGTTGTTTTCTTGCCCTCGGCCGTTTTTGTTCTATTCCCGAGACCTGATCTCGGAAAACAAATGACCTTGAAAACAAAATGTCACCTTCGCACATCTCCCAGGAGGGTGATAAATTTTGTTAACGATTTTTAGAACCCCGCGTGTCTAAACAGAAGTACTTTATTGGTCAAGAAGCAATATGTACAGCGTTTTTGGAAAGATTGCATTGTTTGTGACTCTTATGCTAAGGTGAGATGACTTGTTCTCAGGGTGACGGCCTCGATGCAATTCACAGTGGATCGATGTTGCAATTTCTGTAACTTAAGTAGTCTGTCAACATTTCGCAGCCGTATCACCTCATCCTGAATATTGTTTGTGGGACATCGGTGGAAAATATCGCGGGCGGAGGCACTATGAGAAAGTTTCCTAAATAGAGCCAAAAATAATTTCCATTGGTTATAAGGAGCTCCCACCTGCCGGGTCTGTTATCCTCGTCCATTCTCTCGAGGGAATCCGTGTTGCCATCACTTAAACAGGGGTTTATTTATGTTCCCCTACCGGCACAACTCACCTAACACAGTTAATACTTTGTGTAGAGCGATTAAGCATCTCGCGGCTTACGGCAGGACTGATGCTTGAACGGCGAGGCGCAGCCCGGAGACGGTCTATCAGGACGGCGATTAAGAGCGTCCAAGCACGACAGGCTTCGGGGAAGGCTCTCACGCAATCCTGAACTTATATATTTTTGGTTTAAAATAAACTATACCTGTATGACGACGATGTCAATAAAATACTCTCCAATCTTCTCCCAGTGTTTGGACATGAGTCCGTACTGCTTCAAGAAGGCGTGCTTTCTACCTAAAACCATAATTTGATATCGTATCAAAACCATCTACCAATGTCATCAATGTGGGTAAGAATGAACGTCGGATCATTCTCCAGATTCTGGATCGTCTGCGAAACCAGAGAAACGAAAAAGTGGGTATGGTCATGTAGAGTAGCGATAGAAGTCTGCGAAGATCTCCTCTCGCATCTGTCATGCATCGAATCGACAAAAGCAGCATGATAGAAAATGTTCTTTACGTTGGCGTCTTTCTGAAGAACATGTTGTTCTCTGGTCTTTAAGTTCCTACAGCATCAAGGCGATCCCAGACTCTCTCGACCAGATTGACGATTCCCTTGCAATTACTCCTTGGCGGCTCGCAGAGCCGAGCCCAGGTGATGCGAAGCGCTCTAACGTGATTCGACTGCAGTTTCCATTCCATAGCCTAAAGTTTGGGTAAATGATGTGGAGGGTAGTTAGACCAAGGTATGAATCTTCAACGCAGGAACACTTCCGCTCCTTTTGCGCATCGGACATCCTGGGACAGAGAGCGAGTTACGAGAGCCGAGACTTAGCTGAAAGGTCAAAGTTAGGATTGCTTGCAAAACCGATCAAAACGTGTCCGTATTGCTTTGAGACTTAGAGGAGTTTGGTTCTGTTGTGAGCGAAACAAGGAACGTGCTGACAAGACCATCGTAACTGTAAGGACATGTTAGTTTGAAAAGGACACGTTGGTCTGATTATACTAAGATACGCTGTAACCCTACGTTACCAAGCATTTGGCTTGATGATTTCGGAAAAAGCTGTAAAAAAAATAGCAGAGATGTAAAACAAGACTAGGGATTCATGATTCATAAGAGCTCTTAAAAGCCAGAAATACCTTGATTTTAAAGAAGAAACTTACGTAGGATGAAGCAGGCGAGACGGAGTTAGACACTGATGGGGAAGAATGCGTACTCTTGTTTCCATTTTTCTGAAACGAAGACATGTGCTATTCAGCGTTTGTCACCTTACCTTAGGCAGGATCTTTGCCTGACTACAGGATCTCTTCTTGTAGTGAAAGGCCGAGGAACGAGCAGCCGCGATCATGTCGACCTCGACTGGAAAGAATGTATTGTCATGACAAGTTACGGGTCGTTCTTCAAAGTTCACGTGCTGTTTACGAGATTCCCGCCTATAGATGGCTCGAGATAACTTGATCAATGGCGAAAGGGGCTAAAAAGCGCGTGGGGGTGGAGGATTCTTTTCCCGGGGCTACCAAAAATAGAAAAATGATTCTACTTTCGGCAAAGTTCAAAGCATAATCCCCGAAATCTTTTGAGTAGGCTCGTTCCGAACAACAGACTTAAGTACTCTCGGGTCAAAATAATGTGAGGAAGCGTGGGGGAAGTTCGGCGAGGGAAATACTGAGAAATATGCGAGAATGTGGTCTTGCTCGGTAATAGATCAGATTATGCTTTATGCGAGATAGCTCCCAGAATGCCTACGGTAAACACTTTTTCACATCCAACTCAATTTAGGCCCGCTTATAAACTGGCAGAAATAAAGTGACAACATGCGGAAGAGACACTCTTCTAAGAAACGAGAACAAATGGACTAGACATTCCTAATTACACTCTCAAAGTCACAGTCTTTTTGGAAGAGTGACATCCGTCATGCTGCGAACTAGTGGAGCCGATAATCGGCCAATTCCTTGGGGAGATCAAACCTGGAAGGGAAGAATGGCTCCCCAGGCTAACTTTGTGTTGACTAAGTAGCACAAAACGGAGTTTTATTGCTCGGAAGTCTAAGAAATAAAGAACAAAATGTGCCATGGCCAGAGATAAATAGGCCTCTTCAGATGAAGAAGGTGCGATTAACCAGGGAGAAACACCCAGGATTTAATTGAATCTTTAGATATATGAAAAGAGTCCACTTATAGCTTTAGAAGCATTAATAAATGACAAGCGGACAGAGATAGGATAAGTAGAGGACAGTGACCGGGAATGAAAACTTCGTGTTGGTCTAAAAGTTAGATGACAGAAAGATTTCTTACAGGTGAAGACAATTTTGACAGACAGAAAAAGAGTAGAAAACCGGTCGACAGAAAAGGATAGAAGGAACGGTATTGACTTCTAGTTGGCAGGAAGTCAGGTACAAGACGGACAGCTTGATTGTGAACAACGGGCAGTTAACAGATGAACAGAAACCGCATATTCGACAGTATAGTATTAGGCGTAAAGATTTTTGACGTCTCCTCCGAGACGAGGAAGACATCATGTTTCAGGGTGGTCTTTGCTCACGCAAGAGCGGGCAAGATACTCGACTGGGCATCGGGAAGACGTCTCCACTATTACCCTTGTGTATTTACGCCCAGGGAGATAAACTTGTGAATTCAATCAGACATCTTGACGAAAACTTGGGGGACCGGATGTGATCTCCGAACCTGACGCCAGACAAGGATGGACACATTATCATGATGCTCACGCGCTATAACAGCATAGACTTTTATGTGTTTGTCCGTTGATGTCATTGTTATGATGTTCCTTATTGCTACACTTACCAGAAGAGCATCGCTGCTTGTAGAGTCCTGAAATAAAGGTATTGACCACGATGAGGAGCTACTAACCTCGAACCATTATTGGTGGCAGCAGAAGGAGAGACTGGAAACGAACGCTAAAGTTAACCTGATTCAAGACTATCAAATAATAGCAGCATTTTAAATTGATCAGAGTCTGCAGCAAAAACAACTATACTAGGCAGGAAGAACAGCACAGCAAAAGAAGTAGAGTGACTTACGCATGTCCCATGTCATTGAGCGGGTCCTAACTTATAGAATTTGAACTACAGTAACCGAAACTCTTTCACTAATTAGAGGCACATGATAAAAAAAAGAGTGATTTTAGATTGTTAGAGGGGATCCGAGAGATATTTGGCATTTTTCTACTTAGTTACTTAGTTAATTCGGATCTTGTAGTTTGGTGAGGATCATATCTTGTGCATCTGGATCAGAGGCTCCTTTCGACGTTATCACAGATGACAGATACCTTTCCAATAGTCCCTTCAATGCAATGGTTGCTTCAGAAAACTGCTAGACACGAGTACTTGTTCCCAAGTTTCTTCTTAAAGTCTTGTAAAGCCACGTTTATAGGTATGGCAGCGGTAGGTCTGTCAAAGATGTCCTTGATATCTACAATAGTTCATGCCTCTTCGTCTCGTAAAATGTAACACAACATCTCTCAAATTTTGTCATCATCTAGATTTTAGCTATGGTGAGCTCTGCCATTGGCTCTGTTATCACATGGATGCCTGTAATTCTTTTACTACCAACCTGTCTGACGGTCAGGTATGTTCAGTAGGCTTACCAGTTCACATTTCGGTCCCTCCTTACGCTTATACAAATCCTACGCTTTTGAAACAATAACAGAGCTCTCGTGATCACGCAACACATATTTTTTATGATCCCTATCCTTTCCAAATGCTTTCTCTGTTTCAAGGTGGAGGACCCACCTCCGGTCATAATTTTGTGCTAATTTTTGTAAACTGGCTGCAAACAACTGGTCGTCTTCCATTACAGGCAAAAGATGCAAATGGGATCAATAATAGTCGTTCTTTTTTTTGGCTTGCATTCCCCATTGCCCTCCCCCAAGTGACCACCAAAAATCTCATTAGGGGATTTTATATCCTCCCGTGTTAGTGGACACAGACGTATAATTCCAGTGGGTAGTAAACAGAGAAGAACAATTTTCTAAATACAGGCAAACAAATGTTTTTCGCGCACTGAGTAGCAGCTGCTTCTACGAGTCCGAACTGACAGTTTCTCATGGCCTGGTGAGTAACTCCGTTGTTCGTTCGCGACCTCTGCGAAATTAGTCATGGTCTGGGCTGTTAGCAATGTTGATGAGTGGCGGGAAACTGTTCATCACTGTTTATTAGTCTGATCATCCGACTCATTAGGATTGCCCACGTTTGATCACGACAGCTGCCTGCAACGGTGCAGTCTGTCATTATCACCTCTATCATTTGAGCGCGATACTTATTCTGTCAGACTCTCTCTCTCTCTCTCTTTTTCAACTTCTCAGGTTGTCATATACTTATCCTAGTCAATTAGGCTATACCTCTTGCACAGCAGGGCGAAAACAAGTCTTCTTGCCACAGGAACCTCGAAGCTGATATAGCGTTCTTTCTACCGACAAATGTCCCAGTCGAACCAACGTAGTCTCAGGAACTCTCCATCTTTTCATCTCTCAATCTCTCATTCTCTTTGTCTCTCTAAAAATGATTTGACTTGCTTACAAAACCTATCTAGTCTCTTAAAAAGCCTTTCATTGGCAGAGCATGTCTCCATGGCCATCCTTGTGACAGCCCTCTCAGTCATTTTTATCGAAGAAATGAATTCCGGCCTAGGGGACACTATTCTGTAGATCATTTCCACTGCCCCCTTTCTTTCTTTCTTTTGAACATTACCCTGGTAACCACCTTTTTCCCAAACATTTGCCATCAAAATACCAACACTCACCTCCTAATAATATTGTAGTCTCCACCCCTTTATTGGATTTCTGATTTCGGAACGCAAATTGTATGCTAGTGGTCACGTATCGGCGGCTCCTAGCGACGGCTCAGTAAATGGCTAGTGGGTTCGCTACTCTCCGTTTCTCCTGTTTCCCGGGTCTAATGCATCTCTAGCATGACATTTGGTCAGAGCATGTGTGTGTGGTCATTCGCCTAATCTGGTCTCATAGCCAAGGAAAAAAGTGCATTAGCCATTAGAACCGAGCCCAGCTTTTCACTACTACCCGCAGAAAGAAAGGACCGGGAAAGGAGCAGTGAATGACTGCTGCCTTATTGTACTGGGAGGGAGTCCCTTCTCATTTACTCCCACGACATAGGTCGTTTCTCGTGAAAGTAGCTGTTCTTCACAATTTCCGCCGCCTTGATTATCGCTCTCTCACCGCGCTGACTCAACCTAAATGTGTGTATTTGAGGGCGTCGTCATGGAGGAACCATTCGAGGACAGAGTATGGGTCGAGTTGAGCACAAGTATAGATGAACGTGCCTTCCATCTCGAGGACGATGACAATGACGGTAGAGTGAATGCGTCACAAACACATGGCTTTCTTCAGGGCTCGAGAATTTCTGTGATCTCATCAATGCAGAAGACGATGATAGCGAGCTCGAGCGCCTCATCGCCGAGAATGAAGAAAACAGTCAGCCTATGGAATTCGTTCACCACGTTGTGCCTCCGTTGTCTGTAGACAAAGCCATCGAGGCTCAGATGAACAAGTTGAAACTTGTGACCGGAGGACATGATATTGCTGGTCACAAAGCTGTCAATCTGTCGCCGTCTTACTCCTTTGATCCTTTGACACCACCACCCGAGGAGGGGGCTCAGAGTATGCAGAAAAAGCCGAACAGACAGGTCATCAACAATATCGAAGCTATTACTACGAAGATTGCTGTAGAGACTCAGTTGGTGATGGAGCTGCCTCGTCTTGTCTTAGAGAAATACGAGCTCGAGACCATGCCGGCTGTTCCTGAGAAGAGAACTGTGAAGGCTCAGATGGTGGAGAACATGACTACTAGCAGTCTGCCCATGTCTCCTGTAGTCTACCAATCGATCCCCTGTGACATTGTGCCCAACACCTTGTTCCTGGGTGATTACATGGAGAAAAAGCTTTGCCACCCTGTCCGACGTAGTCGGCCTGTCCCACACAACAATCAGGTACCGTAAACTTGGCTTTTTATATAAGCATTTTTTGTTCAGAACGGTCTGGCTTATTTCGGAGAAGGCAGCAAGGCTCTGATGCCGAACGGACTTCTCGCTGACTGTCAGAATACGTCTCCCGCTCTATTCCAACCTGTTAACAAGCAGGAGATGACAGTCGCTATGTACCTGAAGAAGAACCTGCCCCAAAATGTTGGACGTCGTCGTACTGTTCCCTACATCCCCCAGGCACCGTATTCCTACTCCCCTATGTAAACAGATCTTTTTTAGAACGATCTGATAAAGAAAAGTCCACGTCTTCAAAAAAAGTACGACTCAGTCGATATCCCTCTGGACGATTCTTATAAGTTCAAAATCGACTCATACGAGGAAAAGAGAAGAAAATTTGAGGTGAGCTATTTCTCTAATTAGATGATTTTGCTGGAAGACGCCGGAGTACACTCATCGCCCCAATAGCATTCTTGTCGACGAAGGCTACATCAAGTACTTGCAGGAAGTAGGTGAAAGAGAACACAGAGTAGTAACAACGAAATTTAGGTGCCGAATAATCCGGAATACATCGACCATGTTACTCTTAACTATCTTTTCTACGGTGCATTCGAACGTGTTGTAAATTGATGGGTTAAGATTTAAGTGCTATTAAGGAACAGAACAATAAAAGAGTTCTCCACTAATGTACATCGCTGGCGGTCTTTATTCGGTTGTAGGAAATTTATAGCAATGTCCAGGCAATGCATCTTCCGACGTGATTATTATCGTGGATTGACGCCTCGGCGACGCAAAATGAGGGTGGCTTACGGGCTGAAATAGATAAAGAACAGCTGTCCATACACGGATGACATACAACAACGAGGGATCATTCAACCTGGTCTCTGCCCTGATCTCTGAACAAGTTATCGATCAGGTGTCCACTTGAAGGGGTGTTGCCCGCTTGTTTTTTGCCGCAAAGGAGTTCGCATTCATTTGCTATCTGTCAACTCGAGTATAGTTCGTCGTTTCGGACAACTTTCTTCTTGCCGTTGTATATTTCAGTCTTTTTATATTAATCTATCAGTCTTTTGAAATTGAGAGACAGAGAGAGAAGGACATATTTTTCTGACTTCCTGCTCTTCTATTTTTCTTATCGCAAGTCTGTTGATAGACTCCAGTGTAGTTATCACTTTTGAGCAACTTTCTTCTAGCAGCTCTAGCCATCAGTCTCTCCCTAATCTTTCGCCCAACATTCACGTTCAGATGAATCCAGTACTATTGACCGTCATTTTGATACTGCTAGTCATCTTCCTTCTTCGACTATTACCTTTTCTGCAAGAGTTTTCACACATTTACAAGCTTGGATCCAGGCTACCCGGTCCACCTGCTTTTCCCCTCCTCGGAAACGCTCTACAGATTCCGCAAAACTTTGCAGGTTGGTTTCTATTTTGCGTGTTTTCAGGTGCATGTTCCTTGACACACTATCTAATCACAGATTGGACGCCTTTCTTCACGCGGCATGCCGCAAATCATCTCAAAAATGGCGAAAGTATTATGAGGCTATGGATTTCATACAGCTTGAAAGTGTTTCCGCTGAACGGAAAGTCGGCAAAGGTGACAAAACAGTGAAAAACCTCAATCGTCTTTTTTTAAGGATATAATTGATAGCTCCGAAGAGATCACGAAAGCGGATGACTACGATATAATTCAGCCTTGGCTAGGAGTCGGACTCCTAATTTCGTAAGAAGAGGTGTCTCGGAAGATGACACTATTTTCAGAACTGGAGAGAAATGGCGGACTAGAAGACGCATGCTTACTCCAATGTTCCACTTTGCTATGTTGGACGGCTATGTGGAGTCGATGGACAGAGAGTCTCGACTGATGACAGAGCTCATTCAGAAGTATGCTGATAGAAAGGAAGAATTCGATGTATTCCCTTACGTGAAGAGATGTGCTCTTGACATAATCTGTGGTGTGTTAGGAGATAAAGACAGAGAGACGGATAAACAGATAGACAGATAGACAGAAAGACAGAGAGACAGACAGAACATTTTCCAGACACTGCTATGGGCTACCAGCTCAACTCCCAAACCAACATTAAGCACCCCTATGCCTTGTCCGTTGCCGAAATGAGCAAAGTAGCCACGGCCTACATCATGCGACCTTGGTTATGGTAACAATTATCCTTTCATTTGGCATTTCCTCGACCTAGGTTTGCACCAATCTGGTATATCAGCGGATACGGGTTAAGATACAACTCTTTATTAAAAGTGCTCACGGACTTCACTAAAGGAGTCATCAAGGAGAAAATGGACAACTTTGATGAGACTGAGACGGAAGGAAGAAAAGCTTTCCTGAACATGCTGATTTCAATGAAGGACCAGAACTCGCTTTCGGACGAAGACATCCGGGAAGAAGTCGACACGTTCATGTTCGAAGGCCACGATACTACGTCGTCTGGCATGGCTTGGACTCTTTGGTGTCTCGCAAGCCATCCAGAGATCCAGGAGAAGGTTTACAGAGAAATTCGGGAGATCTTTGGTAGGCAATTGAATAGTTTTCTAACCTGTTTGTTCAGGTGACTCGGACCGGGAGATAACCATCAACGACATTAAGCAAATGAACTATTTAGATCGAGTACTGAAAGAATCGCTCCGACTGAACCCTCCAGTGCCGTTTGTCGGGAGAAAACTTAAAAATGATTTAAGCATGGGTAAAACTTGCAAGCAATTTCTGGAAATCACGTCATTTCAGATGGCCATTTGCTTCCTAGAGGTGGTCTTGTCTACATCTCTCCACTTATCATCCATAGAAACGGATTAGTCTTTGAGAACCCGGACAAGTTTGATCCTGACCGCTTTTTGCCGGAAAATACAAAGAACAGACACGCGTACGACTATATCCCATTCTCTGCCGGACCGAGAAATTGTATCGGTAAGAATTGAAACATTTTTTCCCAAAAACCTGCTTCAGGTCAGAAGTTTGCGATCTACGAGGAGAAAATCTTGATCGCCTGGGTTCTGAGGAAGTACAAACTCACATCGAGCAAGAAGTTTGAAGACAACAGGCAGTGCTCACAAATGATTCTGCAACCCGACTTAGGAGTTCCTATCAGACTGGAAGCTCGCTAAATGTTCATTCTCTGTTCTGTATAAATCGCATAGTTTCCTTCATATACGTCTTCCAGTCAACTTGCGCATTCTTCTTCGCCGGTAAATGACTTAGAAGTTGTTTCAGTTCCGAATTAGACAAGGGCTCACCTGGAAAAGGTCGTTGGGAAAGAAAAGAACCGCACCTAATGTGGTCAAGTGATTGACAAGGACATCGCGAAGAAGGATACCTCCAGTGGCGATCACCTGAAAATGTTATGCACTTCTAACGGAAGGTAGACAAACGTCGAAAGCTTTTTCGATATTTTCTGCTGTATCGCGGGACCAGTCCCCGTTGGCAGTGGCTGTTAAAACACGATTTAGCACTACAGCGAACGCGTAGAGATCGTTTGTTTTCGGCATCTGAAACAACACGAACTTTTTATGTACTATTCAAAGTATGTTTTTTTTTGTTTGAACAGCGGCTATATTGCCAAAACAGCATGTCCTTCAAACTTTGAGTGCCAGAAAACATGTCTTTCGTTACTTCCCCTTTAGCATGTGTTTCATCAAATGTCGGTATTTTTACCTACTAATTGGTGTTGCTTATCAGTGTATCGAAAATAGTACAAAAACTTTTCTTTTCCAACTCATTTTGTATCAGGCTTCTAAATAAGCAATATGGTGATGTTCCGGCGTTGAGGAAATATTAGCCAATCATATGTGCATAACATTTTGTTAATCTACCTATTCCTACGGTTTCCTCCTCATTCGAGACGTTGAGGAGTCAAGAAACGCTATAATCAAAAACTTTATAGCACATAATACATAGAAGTAAATGTAACGTTCGTCACAAACCAATCATGGCTCGAACCCGGAACTGTTCTATTCAAAATCACCATCCAAACAACTGAGCTAATAGCTTGGCCTGAAGCTCTTTTTTATTGGACGTTACCGGAAAATTCCATTCTTTACTGGAGCTTCAAAAGCCACTGTTGCGAAACGAAAGTAGTTGCTAGCAAGAAGTTACCTTCCCGTTTGACTCTACAACAAAAAAGTTCGCAGATTCGTGACTTAGTTCTCATGAAAGTATTGACGAATTCATGGACAAATAATTGTTGTTTTCTAACATTTCTGTTGAAATACGGTGCTAACAGAGATATACATCTCTATTACTCGAAAACTAAATATATTACTCTAAAAAGCTGCCCTCTTGTTGTTTTACAAATAGTTAAGCCTATATTCCTACATATTTTGCGGATAACATAAAAAGAAAAAACCTTTTACCTGTTGATAGAGCAATTCCAGGTCTGCATTAGAAGGAGAGAATCCGAGTACGCGAAGACTAGCCGCCATCTCTGAAGCATCCAGGAGTCCATCTCCATCCTCATCAAAAGTCTTCAAGACGTCGTTGACTTTCTTCTTAGTGCCTTCTATCAAAAAGGATTCAAATTTAGCTAAAGAACCAACCATTATCAAAGCTATCGTCGCTAGAATTATCGTCAACATCGCCCTTGGGCATGTTGTGGCGAACATGCAGTCGAGCGAAAGTCCTCGTAACATTTATTTGCATTCTTCTACGAGAAAGGAACACAGATTCTACTAGAGATTTGCTGTTTCTTGAGAATGGGATGAAAATTAGTGGGAAAAACATGGGCAGTCAAGGAGAGAGTCAAAAATGATCCGTAGGAATGTGAAACACCAGCTTAACAATAGTCGAAAATTGGGGGTTTGGGAACAACGAAGACGGGAGCACCTAAAGAGGTTTTGACAGATTTCTTTTGCGAAAGATGACTGTAGGAGATAAAACTGGTGGTATACAAAGCACATTAAATATGACAACAAAACGAGCATTTAAAGAGATTATGCTAAAACTTAGGATGAGGTTAAAGGGCACGCTACTCATAGAAGACACTAAGCTAACTGTTTCGTCCGGCTGCGAGCCATGACTCCCATCGGAAGAGAAGGTGGCGGCATTAGTTCGCGGTCCTTGTCCTCTTTGACGATGTTATCAGTCACCTCGCGACACAGTTCCTCATCCAGACACTTCTCGTCAGCCTTTTTCACCTTCCTCGGCCTTCCTCGCTTTGGCTTCTCCGGCATATCGATGTTAGACTTCACCGGAATCACTTGAACACCGCCATTACTCAGTGGAATCGAATCAACTGGACTCGTCTGGAAGGAGGAAATTGGATAAAAAGAAGTAGTTAATGAACGCTACCATTTGCACTGGGTCAGACATCATGGGGTATGACGACATGGCCATGGGACTGGTGATCGGGATTACGGATCCAGCGTTTATAGAAAACGTTCCCATCGAGGCGGTAACCATTGGAGACGTTGGGGTGATTTCTTGAGCCTGTACCGTTGGAACCCCTGTTGTTGCTGGACTCAGGGGAGAAGACATCGTCAGCTGGTCCTGAAAGAATTATAGTGAGGAACAAGGACAGAGAGACCAAAAGACAGAAAAATAGAGAGACATAGAGCAAGAGAGACAGACAGACTGAGAACAGAGACACGGAAAGACAGAGGCAGAGAGACAGTGAATGAAAGAGAAATATACTTACTTTCCACGCTGCAGCTAACGGAATCGAAGATCCTCCTGCTAGATCTGTTGGTCTATTAGCTGTTCCCTGTGGCGCTGCTGGTACACCCCCAGGACCATCCTTGAACACGTTCTCCAGAAAGCGGAAATGCGGATTTTGTGCTATCGCGAGTCTCCTATGCAAAATTATAAACAAATATCCTGGGAAAGCTTACATATGTGCCGGAGTCAGTGTTCTGCAGTTTCCCTGCTGTGTTACAGCTGCCGATGCCAGCAGAAACTTCTCTGCGAAGTGCTCCATCGCTCTGCCGATGGCAACAGGGACAGACGCGACCATCCTCCCAATTTCCTCGTCCGACTGCATGACTTTTTTGATTCTTGTCTACGAAACTGAGATAAGAGAAAGAGAAACACCTACCGGTTGTATTTTGGCTGCACTGAATCTTCTTCGACGGATTGGACCCGGATTAGACAGATTTGCCTCTCTGGGAGGAGGATACTCCGGCATGGCGAACGTCACATGATGGCCTCCTGGTTGTGGTACTTTCGAAGTACCTGAACTTGATGTAAACACCGAAAACAAAGTTAAAAAAATCACCTGGTTGTTGGTATAAATTGAATCGAACTTGGTTGAGATCATCCATTTGCGGCAGTTAAAGTATTCTTGGATAAAGACAGATGTTCCAGGTGAAAAAGGTGAAATTTTGAAGCTATTCCAGGTGAAATATTGAAGAAATAAGGCCTTGTTTAGCAGAGCATCTGAAAGCAAATCATATATTGTGATCATAGGAGGGCGAAAGAAAGGCGAGAGTTGTTTATTTGTCCTTTTTGAGTTGTTTTTCAACTTTTCGACCAAAATTTTGCCCTTTCTTTAAAAGCTTATTTTTGTCATCAAATTAAGCAAAAAGCTGTTTACACATTTGAATACTCGAAAAAGCGAAGAAAAATGGGCGATGGTGCGAGCTCCACGCCGTTGCCTATATACTTTGAAAATCGCGGACGCGCAGGTTCGTCAGCATACGGTAGGTTGTCAGCTGGCTCCTTTATAAGCGACATCGATCAGCCGACCGGCCGGGGCTGCGGCACTCGCTCGGCTGGACCATCCCATTGAGAGCAGGTCATGCGAAGCTCGAAAAAAAGAACAGAATGTGAAAACAGTCTAGGAAAAAAGCTGTCTTTCAGTCAAAAACTGAAATGTGGATTTTTCATTGTAAGGCAGACAAAATAAAAATTAAAAAATAGGAGAGTGTTGACTACCACCTAACACCTGACACATCACAAAAACAATAAGAGCTTAGTTTTCGAATTGGAACTTGCAACCGAGAAGCTGCTCAAGGGAGTCGACAGCCACCGCCTCATTAGAGGGATCAACATGAATACCGCTCCAGCCGAGATTTTTAGCCGCATCAACGTTTTCCTTCAAATCATCCAAAAAGATAAGTTCTTCCGGCTTGAAGCCGAGCCTAGAGGCTGTTAACTGAACGAGAATAAAGAAGAAATAAGCAAAATGGTTGCCTGGTATATCTCTGGTTCAGGTTTGACCATATTTTCCAGACAAGATTCCACGACAACATCGAATTGGGAGAGATCGAAGGGAAGCCGAGACTCGATTTTCGCCTGTAAATCGATAGTTTTCGCTTTTTTGACCTCCATACCTTGTCAATATGGCAATTATTTGTCAGCAAAGCTGTTTTAAAGCCAAGATCACGTAGTTGTTTGAGTACGGCGCAGAGTTTATGGTTCTAAAATTACTAATCATGCAATTTTGTAGCAAAAACTACATAAATATGGTTGGCTTTGGGACCGAGAGCAGGAGAAAATGGTTTGATCTTGGCCGTGATCTTGGTTCCACACTAAAATTGGCTCGTTTTCTCTGTTTACATATTCAAAATACTTTTAAATTGACGAATTCTGTGAAAATGCCGCTCTCAATCTCCTCGATACTGATTCCGCCGTGAAAGAGTCCCCGATCTGGTCCGAGCCATGCGGAAAATTCGGCCCCTGGAATGCCACTCTCAGTTCCCACTCAATTAACGGCGATGGATACCCTCATACCTTTTGTGAGCTTGGAAATGCTTCCCGGCTTCAGATTGTGCTCACGGTCTATATCTGGAAATTAACATTCGGATAATCGAAAGACTTGTATGTGCACCTTCCCAGATCGCGGATAATCTTTCATATGACAACAGAACACCTCCGAAATCGAAGACAACAGCTTTAATCGGCATTCTGAAGAGAGAATCATATTGAAAAGGCTGTAAAACAGGAGAGAGAAATGGGAAGTGATAATCCCCATAGGAGAGAGAGGGAGACTGAACAGATTTGGAAAGTTCACATTTCTTGGAAGAGATAGCCCGCGTCTCGGCAGTCTAACAGTGACGCAATTGCAACAGGAACTATAATCTCTCTGAGACGAAAAAGTCGTAAAAACAATTCAAAACGAAGGTTTCTCAAAAGAAAAGTATCTGCTGGTTGTGTTTTGTAGGATATAATCAAAATGAGGACAGTGGTTTGAAGTCCGCTGATATGTTTATAGAGGAACAAGTAACGGTGCGGACTACTAACTGTTCCGAAAACTCTCACCCATCGAACACTATTGTGATGGGCTCCTTGCTGGGTGCATGAAGATAGTGAAGACTCATGGCTCTCGTTATGTCTATCATTGACCGCGTAAAAACTTGGTTCATTGAAAGGTAGTTTCACACACGCTTGCAGTCAATATTTTGAGCATAATTGTTGCATCATTAAATTAATTTAAGAGGAAAAAAGATGAATAGCCGAAGTAAAAAGAGGGAAATGGTTATTGGAGAAGATTGGAACTCTTGGCAGTTGGTCAAATTTAACTTTTTAAATACCGAAACAGAAGAATGGCTTGAAAACAAGATAATCTTGTTTTGTGAGGAAATGATGAGTTAGACTGTTTCTGCACAGCGCAGCACTACAGAGCACAAAACTGATAATTGGCTGAGAACGCTCTATTTAAACTGACCGCGAGTAAGTCGGGACAATGCTGATGCGATAGTGTGACAAGTGTGTGATCTGGACGGAACGAAACACAATTTGACAGTGTGCGAGAGCCTGTGCCCTACACACGCAAAGACTGGACGATGCTTTATTAAAGCTAAGCAACAGAGAATCTATTTCCTCGCACTCCTTTGACAGAAATGCACCGGCGGTTGACACGCGCCAAGGCTGGTTCTTCTTCGGACTTTCCGGGGAAGTGGCGGGAATAGTTATAACACAATTTGCAGACACCGACCAGAACGGCGGAGAAAACGAGGCAGATCAGCATGAACAGGACACCATCACTGAAAGCAGGTTAACATTTGACTCAGTACTTTTCTATTTCTGATTTGCCGTGACCTTATCTAATCAAGGTTTTTTATTTATTGAAACGGGCATCTTTGAAGTCATAATATACGCTGCTGTTGTTCTTTCGAGCCCCCGGAGCTTTGCAGAAAGTACAGTACAAAGTGGTCAGCCATATAAGCAACTCTTTTGGGGCTTACATACAGCTTTGCTAATAGGTTTACCGTATAAAATCCGGTAGCAAAATTGTAGAGTAAGATCAAAAGCTACGAGAAGAAAAAGGCAAAGCAGATTTTGATCCTTAACAAGGCAAAGCTCTGAACGATCCAAATAGACATGCTGTAGCTGGAAGGTAAATGGTAAATGAAAGGTAAATTTCGGAAACAATGTATTGTTTTCTCTAACCAGAATGATATGCAAACGGTAATAGTCCCTAAAACTTAATTGGAGCAATTGAAAACTACATTGGGGCTTCTTCCAAGGTATAAAATGAAACCCACAAAGGACTTTCAGCCTTCTCCTGACTGTCGAGGATGGTGGCGTTCATCCTCTCGCTCTTGAAATAGCCATCCAAATCCAGGGTCTGAATAGAAGGAAAATTAAATGGCGTAGGAGCTGTGGTGGATCATTAGGTTCGGAGAGAAAGAGGTCATGCCTTTTGAATGATGCTTGAACAGCAGCAGTGCAGCATTTCCGCTTAAACCTCTCACAAAAAAAGGGTTCAAGAAGAGATTATGGTAATGCGAAAAGGCTGTCCTGAGAACCCGTAAAAAATTTCCGCACTCTTCTGGGAGACAAGACAGCGATCACGCTCGAATATATGGTATGCAATGTGAATGAGATGTCTAATGAAAAGGCAGGCTGACACGTGATGTGCACAATTTAATCAGGGACATAAACTGAGAGCACTCTTGGCCAAGGGACCATCATCACCCTATGCTGCAGAGGATCAGACAACCATTGATTTGGGACGGAGAAAATTTATTCTGACACTTCCGCCATAAATAGATAGAGCAGAAGGTTCCTCATGGGAAGCAGGTCAAAGGTTTGGAGAGTGATCTGGAATGGAGGTCGAACAAACCTATTTGGCTATCTATAATTGTTTTGACTGGTAGCGAACGAGGCTATTATCCTGATTGCACATACATGCACCTTCAAAAATGATCTAGAAGGTTTCCTTACGGATGCTAGAAGAGCTTGTGGCAAACTACCACAACAAATCACATGATTCTTAAGTGGAATTGCTGTTTTTGCTAGCTCTTCTGTGTTTTAGCCGGTGGACATGTGACTGTAGAAAGACAGACCGAGAAATACAGAGGTTGACAGAATGAGAAAAATGACCAGCTAGCTTTGAAAAGACGAAAAACACAGGTAGAGGTGGTGCAACCGACGCAGAAATCAAGAAGCACGAAGTTGTTATCTCTGTACACTTGTCTCTGTATATGTTAGTAGGGGAAACACACAACGGAGTATAGAAAATGGCAAAGTGACGGGAGAGAATGCCTAAACCCCGTAGCAGCGTAGCTAGCTGGACATCTAAAAGAAGAAGCTGCGATTCTTTGAAACGAATTGTAATCCAAGATTTATTTAGAAAGATGGCAGTGCGTCCAGCAAACGTTTTTATTACAGGGGTTTCCATAAAATGTTGCACTCAATTAGAAACAGTGAAGAGCTTGCATGTTCCTGTGGAGTCACACAGCTACATTTCCATTGACATGAACAGTATAGCTCTATTTGCAAACTTTTCCCAAACTGAATAAAAGCGCCAATGACCAAATACTATCCCCTAAAAGAACATGCCTTCTTTTCACACATGGAAGCTTGTTATGTCAGCGTTCATGTTACTCTCTCTTTATGAACACATTTGCACATATAGAAACAGTGTATGATATGCTTAAAAAACAACGGCTGTTCACATGTTTTCAGCTCAGAATGATGTCGTGAAGTTAACCAACTCGATTTGTTTCACACTTTACCCAATTGAATTGTTCAAGATATCCAGATCTCTGGTCATTCAGTTGAATCAGATTTCAGATCATTGAATATGACAAGTGAAATTGGGACGCGTCTTATCCCGACAAGGAAGCGTCATTATGCAAATAAAGAGAAACGTCAAAGATCCTGATCCTATCTATGTTTATCGACTAAGGGCTTCGAAATCAACAACAAAATAAAACGTGTTTGGACTTTGTTTTTCAGGTGCGTCTCTGCACCCGAGATATCCTCAGGTTTTTCGACGACAGGCGGACATTAGCACTATTTGGTCTTTGTACCTATTCTCATCCTCCCCACAAGATGATGACATATCGAAAAGATCAAGTGTACTCATCTCTAGAACCTTCTGGCTCATTCTGGCCCAAAGATACAAAATAACCGGTGCGCAAGAGACTAATTAACCATGCGTACAGGGCGACCCTCTAGACTGTTCTAGCTCCGCCCCCGCATTTGCCTATAAATTGCTGGCTGGGTCTCATTCGATATATCCCATCATGAGCTTCTTCTACATTCTTGCCTTGGCTCTCGTCGCCACCACCTCTTCTAAGCCGGCTAGAGACTCCACTGCCTCCTCTACCAATCTCTGTGAGGATGGTTGGACCCGGTACGAGGACTCTTGCTACTACATCGAACGCGAAGAAAAGATGCCCTTCCGCCAAGCTGAGCAGCGCTGTCATGACAAGGATGCTTCTCTCTTCGTCGCCAACAGCATTGGAGAATACGTGAGTGTCTTAGTAGTACAACTTCTTTGAAGACCCTGTTTGTAGAAGACCATCGCTTTGAGCGCTCCCCTGAACTACTGGGCCTGGATCGGACTTTACAAGGAGAGTGAGGATGCTCCTGCAGTCTGGGAATCAAAGGACAGCATGAACTTTGAGGAACTGTAAGCATGACCCTTTACTTTCGATTAACAATGCTTGTTTTAGCACCTGGATCACCAAGCCTTACGGCAACGCTGCCAATGGATGGACCACCGCCTCTCAGTGCGCCGCTCACTGGAACCCCTCGGTCGAAGTCGGCAAATACACCTTCTGGTACCCTTGCAGCTTTAGCTACTATTTCATCTGTGAACGTAACTCGACTGCCACTGCTTCCAGCTCTGAAAACATGTTCTAGCTTGCTCTCAATCTCTCTGTCATTATAACTAAGTCTCAATTGCTTCTCAGGTCACAAACGGTTCAATAAACACGTCATTATTAAACTTCTATGTTTTCTGAGAACGGCAGCTACTTTAATACTAATCAATATAGAAAATATATCTTCTCAAATCAACATCTTTCTTTCTCCCTTTTTTTTCTGACCCAACTTGATTCATCTCATTCTTAACGCTCTGCTACTTATTTTGATTTAAAAACTTCTTGCCTTGCGACTACAGGACCTCGGTTCATCCAGTCGAGTTGGATCGACAGATACACGCGGTTACGTCAGCCAGGTTGATTATCTGACTGGTCGAAGATAGTCAGAATAGTATGTCTTCTCTCCCTTCCCGGATTTTTTCATTCAACGGTTAAACTCAGGCCTATTTGACTGCGGGCTTTCTACTAAAAGTTGTCCAAAACTTGCCTCACATTTTTTTTAACTAGGGAAACAATGAATTCTCTTACACCAATAACACACTACGAATTTTTAATGCTGTGATTTCTGTAAAATGGTAGACTCGTCATTCTCTCAGGTATTTGACGATGGTCTTTGAATAGGGGATGTCGACAACACAACCTTCTCTCTCATTATGGGTGCACAATAGGTACAAAAGGCTCCTCGTAGCTCAATGATCGATCAAGGTGACCGATTGCACCCTAGAAACAATATTCGATGTACCCAAGGATGGGCGAACGCCATGTCAATGATACAGAGGGTTGTTTCCCTGACAGATGCACCATCCAAAATTTGATTCATTCACATTTTGAGCCACAGATGATCTGACTAGGTTCCTTTAAAGAGATGGTCGACCTGCTTTTTGAGGACTAGAGTAGGTTCATGTTCAGGGAAGATTTTCCATGCCAGATATACATGCTTTCTGGCGTCCATTGGTTGCCCCATCTGAAAATGGCAGCTCTCGGAGTCTGAATTGTTTCTTACGTCGAGAGATAGTAGAGCCAAATTGAAGTATGGCTCGAACAAATATGGAGCTTTGGCTATAGCGCTGTGATACAAAGACTTGGCTTGGTCAAGTTTGCCTAAAAATGATTTGCACAAAATCTATGAATCCGACCTTCTCGCTGACGAATAACCCCAAGATTGGTTAAGCTTTCTCCATGCTGAGGATCACGAGAAATGGCCAAAGTGAAGCATCTTGTAGCCATTTTCTCGTCTCCAGCTTCCTAAATTCTGTCATTTTACGTAATGTAGGTATCTACCATCATGATGTGACCGACGTCATACCAAATATCAGCTGCCACAGTGTCCGTGGCATTGCCAAGCGATCTTTGAATCGAATTTAAAGCAAAATCGTATTGTTGACAAGCATAGCAGCAGAGTCCGATGTTCAGGAAGAGTTCAGAATTCGAGACCCCCATCTGCATGATCCTTCTATATAACATAAGAGCGACTTCGGGCTTGTCGCTGTAATAAAAGCCCGTGGCCAGACAAGCAATTGCCTCTATATTGTTCGATTGCTGGATAAGAATCTGCTTGTAGGTGCTCACAGATTCTTCGAGGTCGTTCATTTGCTAAGTATTGGTGTGTATTGGCGAAAATATAACCTACCTCATATATTCGTGCAGCACCTGTGAGTAGAGTAACATCTTTAGGGAATTCCTTCAGAGCATTCTTGAAGCGACTGACTGCTTGAAGAGATTGGTCCATTCGACTTGCAATATGAAAGCAGTTCTTGTTATAGAAAAGAGCGTTCTCTGATAACATTGCGGCTACCACTCTCTATTTCGGTCTCTGTCATATTGTCAGGCTGT
This sequence comes from Oscheius sp. JU75, assembly GCA_037178855.1. Taxonomy (NCBI): domain Eukaryota; kingdom Metazoa; phylum Nematoda; class Chromadorea; order Rhabditida; family Rhabditidae; genus Oscheius; species Oscheius sp. JU75. Next base: position 8,827,758 of record JASJZC010000007.1, read on the forward strand.
TTTGCGCTCAGAAGCCTGGCTTTTGCCACTCTCCTACCGTTGTACTTGTCCATCTGTCAATTGACATGGTTTTTGGGCTATCACGGTTATCTGTCACCACAATGATTCTACCATAACAGTATCAAAATTCTAGCTCTGGTGATCTTGTCAGATCTGACATATCTCCTCTCTTTTGACAGGACCTAATATGCTATATAAGATGCATAAGTTTAAACGCTTACTCTAGCCAAGAAGATATAGGTCTCCGGCATTTGTTGCGTTTCCAACGATCGAAGAAGTTCATTGTAAGCCTGGTTCAGCTGACCGAGCCGTAAATAGCACTTTGCTAACTGGTTCTTCCAGAACCAATCTTTCGACTCTGCAGCCTTATTTCCGAAAATTGCAATCTGAAAAAAACAATCAAGGATCTCTGGCCGATCACTCACTTGAACAGCGATTCGAACGTCACCTTCGTGGTGGAAAACATAATCAAACAGCTGACAGTTAACGAGAGCGTCGGAGGCGTATTTTTCAATGTTCAATCTGGCAAGATTGATGAACGGACCGTCACCGGCGGACATCATTGAGGCCTGTACCAAAGTGACAGGAATTGAAAGAATCTTACAGTTCCAAGCCGTAGTAATCTTGCCGACGAACTGCTGACAGCTCGAGCTGTCTTTGCTGTCCGAGCTGTTCTGACAGCTTGTTCCATGGTACCTGGACGGAGAGAGGTAATGGGACGAACTACTCCAGACAATGGGCGACCAGATTGGGTTGTTGGTCTAAAATACAAGAACTAAATGAGATGGGACCTTCAAGACAGTATAAATAGTAAAGACTTTTACATGTCTAGTTTGCTTGAAATTTGTCTTGAGATTTCAGATTTCAAAAATCCCAAAACCAACAGTTTAGAGAGCCAGTAAAACGAATTGAACTCTCTTTAATGTGTTTTCTCATTCTAATGTAAAAGAAGCTCTTTTGCTTTTACCTCAGTATTGGATTAGCCCCTCTCGCCGTTGTTGTTGGCCGCTTAAATGAGGTCCCTGGCCTTGCCGCAGTTGTGACTACATTCGTATCCAGAAAGGACTCGGCTATCCCCAACTCCTCGTTATCAATCTCATCCACATAGGTAGCTTCCGTAAGACACATCATCTTCAGCGCCCATGCTGCCTAAAAAATTGCAAATCGAATAGGATCATTGAACAATCGTTCCCCAAACACTTCCCTCATTCCACAAAGGTGTTACACTGGGCATTCAGAGAACAAGTGGCAGGCAGGTACTCATTAATTGAGGCTTCCCCGCGTTCGGGGAAAGACAATACATGACAAAAACCTACTTGGTCCAAGGGGTTCTTGGCCAAAAGCCTGGTACATTCTTCTTCTGCTTCCTTGATACGATGTGTATTGTAATAACGGAGTGCAAGATAGAGCCCCTCGAATTTGGGAGGCATTGGACAGAACTGCTGGGGAACTGGGCAGGTTTCTATGGCAACGCACGCGGTTTTTACTCAGGCAAGAAGGCCAAATTAACTGAGAGAACATTTATTTAGCAGGTATTCTACATTGGACAAGTGGATATAAGGGGAAATTGGGGGAGCATAATAACTATATCGTTGAGAACATGGCGAGAAACTTTATTATTTCGAAATAGTAGAATTCATTTATGACAATGAAGCGTCCAGTGTGGATTTACCACAGACGGCGTACGTACTCTCCGCGAACGTCACGAGGGGTTCCGAAAGAGGTCATGCCGGTCTGGTTGGCATGCTCGGCTTCCTTCTGTCCAGACCAGAATGGCACGTCAGGTCGGCGAGCCATATCAGCTGGCAGATCCTCGTGGGTGTCATCGACGAAGGCGGTGTAGGTCATGCGAGGCATTCCAAAGCCAGTCTTTCCGGCCTGCGAGTCCAGGAAATTGACTCCCATCTGGTAGGGGATCATACCCTAAAGATACATTTTAGGAACAGTATAAGATTAATGGTACCTGAGAGCGCTGTTCCTGAGCCTGAAGGGCGACGACGGTGTTGTTACGGAAGGCTCCAAAGCCGGTCATACCACCTTGGTTGGCTCCCTCCCTCCAGCCGGAAGTCTGGCGAGAAGTGGATCCTTCGTCGTGGGGCATCTCACCGCGGACCTCGTCCTTGTACCTGAACCATACTATTGATAGGAAGTCAAAGAACGTCATACTTGGTGATCTCGCGACGAGGCATACCAAATCCGGTCATACCAGCCTGGTTGGCGAATCTGTTGGTTCCCATCTGAAGGTGGATGAATCCCTGAGAGTCGCGGTCCTGGTCGTTAGTCTTGCGGACTAAATGTTGATGATTGAAATGAGTTAACCACAATATTACCATCGACAATACGGGGCATGCCCATTCCAGTCATACCGGCCTGAGAGGCAAGCTTGTTGGTACCGGACTGAAGAGGGACGATTCCATCGGTGGCACGGGCCTTCTCTTCGGGGACCTCAGAGGCTCCTCCAGTTCCCTTCGTCTTGTAGTTGACATCACGGGGAGCTCCGAAGCCGGTCTGTCCCTTCTGGGAGGCAAACTTGTTGGTACCTGACTGGAGCCAGGTGGATCCCTTGAGCAGCTCGATCTTTTTCTCATCGACAAGCTCGGCCAGGTTCTCGGACTTGATCTTGTCAATGACGTCACGAGGGACTCCGAAGCCTGGAAATTGTGTACTATGAACCTGTTGATAAGTGGATTAAAAGCGACCTTTGCCCTGTAGGAACAAAACAGTAGCAACTCTCTAGACTACAAGCAAACTATAGTCTTTTAGCATGTCAGCAAGCTTTTCGAGAAAACTAGTTACAAAAAGAGACAGAAAAGTTGCCATTTTAGATTCTTATTTGCCCGAAAAAAAGCGGCAGCTATTTTCGTACTTCGCTTCCAAGACTGACGCCCTCGCACTAATCCTTATATCATTTTTTCGTGGAAATTGATCAAGTCATCAGGGTGGACTTTGTTCTGGACGTACCGGTCATTCCCTTTTGGGAAGCATACTTGTTGGATCCGGCCTGGATGGGGATGATTCCCTCGGAACGCATCAGCTTGTCCTTAGTGTGTATCTTCGAGGGCTTTCCACCAGAGTAAGCCTGCTGCCTGTAATTCTCATATGCACCATAGTCACAAACAGTTTCTCACTTGCGAAGGACAGACAGGGGAACCGAGGGAGGAGCCGGAGCTTTTCCCGGGGTGGGAGACTTGATTCCCGGAGCAGGAGCAGCGGCACGAGTGACGGCAGGAGCCGGAGCTGGCTCATCTTCCTGAAAATTTTCAATACTTCAGTCAGTGGACACCCCTTTCCCAGTTTGATTAACATGATCAATGGTTAGCACACATTCTCTCAACTCTCTGGCTGGCCCTTTTTCCTCGTGGGCGTCTTCACTCCTCTCTGCTCGCGTTGACGCAGCTGGGCAATGTTGTTACCCGCAGGCATTACAACACAAACGGAGAGAGCGCTAGCGGTTTAAAACGGAAAAGAAATGGATGCATAGACCCGACAGCTTCTCGCGAGAATGGCAGCCCGAGAAAAAGAAAGAATGCAGTGGACGACAAATATCAAGGCAGAGTTCCCAGGGTTTTCCCAAAAAGTTACAAGGTATGAGAGTTATGCAGCATTGGGTTGTTCGGTTGGACACTTACCTCAGCCTCAGGCTCTTCAGCCTCAGCAGGTTCGGTCTAAAACGCTTCCATCTTTGAATAGTTTGGTATGGTATGAATTCTTCAAAAACTCGTGACAAAAGCATCAGTTTCAAAAGTAAAACGCGCATAATTTAGACATTCCTTGAATGGGAAGAACGCATGAGCATGGCATAACAGTACAACGATAAGCAAAAATGTGAAGACGTGCTAAAAAGTTCAAATTTGAAAAGTTTTCTGAAAAATAAAAACAATTCGAAAAGTAGGATTAGAATGAGAGACAGGTAAAATTACCTCTTCGGGCTCTTCGGCCTCGGGCTCTTCCACCTCCTCCTCCTCCTCGTACTGCTCGTCTTCAACGTCCGACATGCTGATCCTGCGATTGGGAATGAGTCTTCGGAGAGGTTCAAGCAAAAGGGAGGAGTCACAAGAGGGGAGGAGTCAAATCGAGTACGAACCAATGGCAGCCGCGACGTCGCGCCCACCTACGTTATTTTTAACGCGCGCGGCGCGCGTCGAAAAATCAATTTTTCGCGCAGAATAGCGTTGTCTGCCCTCACGAGTAAAGAGCTCGTCTTTCACGCTCACAAAGTATATTGTAAAATCGGAGAGGGAGGTAAAACGACAAGATGAAAGATGAGAAGTGATCTTATAAACGACGGAAGGAGAGGATTTTCAGGTATCTACTATTAGAGTATGGCAACCTAATAAAGCTGAGAGAAAGTTGACGAGTTCCCAACGACGTTTTCACCAAATCTGCTAAATTCCATTGACACTTATAGACCGGCAGTTACGAATTTTACACCGTTTCTGGGGCTACGTTTGCCTTCATAGCCAGGTTTTTGGAGGATCTTTGCTTTAGTTTTAGTATTGTAACAATGCAAAACAGGTAAACTAAGTTTCGACTGAAACTGAGCATTCTGAGATATGTGCCAAAGTAGTCGGTCAAGGAATAAAACGACCGGTCCTGTAGTATGGTTAGTAAAAAGTAGGGACAAATGGCAGCAACAGAACATGCTTTTTTTCTGTTTTTGAGCCAAGAGTTAAAAGTGGGGCACAGAAATCTGCCGACGGGACAGAATGCGCTCTTATGTTGTGTATTACATCCAGCACCCCCGCCTGCGTCCGAAACAACGCGATGTTGAACAGATCTCCGAGAGGGTTCCAGCAGAGGCAGACTTGCTCTCAATTGAAAAAGTACACCCGGAAGAAGAATCCCCCATCCAACTTGTTATTGTAGTCTTTCCCGAAAGGAGCTTCTGCTTTCCAAGCATCTGATAGGCTACTTTTTCAAGGACAATTCCGAACGGACGGCTGTAAATTCCATAGCAATCTTCGAGAGCTTACAAAATTTTTGTGGTGACATTGGTTTTTGCATCAATTTGCGAAGTCTTTTCGCACCTGATAATGGGTATGAAGCATGACGCTAATTAGTGTTTTTTGCCCTGAAGAACAAAACTGTTTTTGGTTTATTTGCTCCAAATTGGTAAACACAGACCATTTTTGGAAATCGTGGGTCCTTCCAAATGACCGTTATCGCTGCTTTTCCATCACGAGGAACAGCAGCCTGTTTGTTTTCAAAAAGCTTAATTTAGGCTATTTGCATGCTTTTCCCGGCACCAAGTCAGAAGAGTGTCCTGATTTTTGGGTGACGAGCTGATAGCAACATTTTACGGGTTCCACTATCAACACACGCAAGGTGATTCCTGACCTCTTCCGGTTAGCCGTGTCTGACTCTTATTTTGGTCATATACATTTCGAGTACTTTGCAGCTTTTCCCGCCGTTTCGCCTCGGCTGTCAAGTTCAGCTGTTGTTTCGAACCTTAGTAGTGATCAGTGAGCAGGATTCTGTTACCTCCCCTCGACGGAATTCGGAAGTGTTGATCAACTGATAGTGATCATTAGTGGCTCTGCCCATAATCTGCTTAAAAATGTTCAACTTTCAACCCGAGCCGTAATCTGACCACAGTTCGAAGCGTGCAAAAAGATGAAATGTCATCAGATTGAGAAAGCCTAGCGTAGCAGTTGCTTCTTTGATGTGTTCTATAAAGATGGGCCATTAATGACCACCAGACTGAAAACCAAGAAGATAGCAGATGTGGAACGCTTACAATATAGTGCCAGAGACTAAGGATTCAGGAAGTAGATTCTCTTCAGGTTCGACCTATTTAAAGTGCTTGAACGTGAAAAATTTCTTTTGTACCATCAAAATATTATTATCATCGTAACACAAGCAAAAATAATAAAGTGTCATAAAGTGTTTAAAAACTGTTTAAATCTTATTTATCCAGACACGCACTTTGGAGGTCCGAGAACGTACAGTTTGACCGTCACAGGCTTTCATGTGTCTGAAGTTGTAGATAGTCAAACCAACCCTGATCAAACTTTCAATAGCTTTTGGACCTTTTGTCAGACCTCGACGTCGGTTTTGGTGCGTCGGTACAACGTTTTTGAGTCGAAAAAAAAGCGAAAAAGTTGAAAAAAAAAATCATTTGGTCCAAACCGGGCCCGGTCCCATCAACAGTGAACTATTGGATAGACATCCTGTGGAACTTTTCTCCCAACATTCTTCGTTCTGTTTTCCACAGCTTACAGCTGTTCTGACAGAACTGGGCCTTGGTTTCCTAATGACTGTGCAGTCTAAGCTGCTTTGATGTATCATAGTAATGTAAAGTAGATAAATAGTCATTTCCTCCAAGTGACTGTGTCGGTGATAAAGGTCACCACCGTAACAAACACTACTATTTTGAGAGAGGTAAAGCTTCAGTATAAAATTTGTAGTTTGCTCGTTTGGTGTGCGGGACGTCATGCCCTACATATTATAACCACAAGTAGTCGTGGCGTGGTTGTAAATCTGTTTCCCTGATAGCGAGTTTAATGACTGCATAACGGCCACTTTTAGACGCAAACCACGTGACCAGGCCATTTTTGCAAGTTTTGTGATCTGCGAGGCTGGTGAGCGTGTGTCTTTTACAAACCAACTACGTTGTTCCCTGGTAGAAGCGAGCGCGAGGGAGCGCAAATCCCTTTATCTTGTTTGCATTCTGTACTGGCGTTTTGAAACCGTAGCGACCGAAAATGGAATTTGGACTGAGACAGACAGGACCTGACGTGATTAACTCAACAGTGAGGTATTTGTTGAACTTTTCGGCAGATATAATCAGAGCTCGTTGTGTCCGAAATCAAGATAGCCTGCTCTAGAAAAAAAACAGCAAATAAAGATTGGAATCGAAAGATTGGCCGGTTGTCTGTCACTTTTAAAAGGAAGATTCTGAAAGCAAACTAAAAAAAACTCTAAAACCGACGACCATAGTCAAAGCGGATACAATACCGAGGGTACTAGGCTATTCCTCATCTTTAGTCACGAAAATGTAACTCTCCTTGTTAGCTAAAGTGGGTTAAGCGCTTTAACGGCCATTTTTGGCTATTAGAATAGAAAGAAGCCGGACTTTTGATTGAAATCTTTCATAAAAAGTTAAGCAGTCTCATTGTTCAAGCAGGTTCAAATTGGTTATTTGTAGCAGACCGTGACAGACTGTTTTTCACTAACAGGGTAAGCTACAAACATGTACATGCTTCATAACATGTTCCCGCTCGACTATACCAAAGTTATAATTCGAGAAATAGAAATTTAACGAAAAGGGTCTCTAGTAAGAACAACTTTAATTGAAGCTTTAAGCTGACTACCGCCCTCGCATTTCAATCCTTTTCGGAGAAACACATGTTTCAAGCTTTTGCAACAAGAAGAAGGGCTTCCTGGACTGCATCTGTTTTCAATCACGTCGAGCCGCCCATTCCAAGGCCCCCGTTGTCATTTCTTAGCAGGACATAACAAACAGATGCGATGGTCATTAAAAAAACTCTTTATGTTTGACTCGTGGAGTAAGAGATCGTGCCGTGTTATGCTAGTAAGGGAGCAGTAAAAGAGGAACTAGAAAAGTTATCCAGGACGGTAGCCGGCTCCATTTCCAGTGCCGACAGCAACAATTTCCTCCATGATGCGTTCAAGTGCCAGATCACGTTTTGGACGGGCTGAAAATTGTGAATTAGGACGGTTTTGTGACAAATTGAACGCTTAGCATGAAAATTAAAAGTACAGCTTACCTTCGACTGTGTTAAAAAGAATGATAACAAATATAGCGTAGAAAAAAAAAGAGACGAGTGCGTTTCTCATGCTGCTTAGATTAACAACTGAGCAGGTACTGTGGGGTGCAGTGGGCTGGCCGTCTCGGCGCCGGCCTTTTAAATATGTCTTATCTCTAAAGGGAATAGCTGGAATGCCGGTGGCGACTGTAAATAACGGACCATAAGCCTCTGTGCACCCGTAGTCTGCACCGGGGACGTGCCGCTCCATACAGAATTATCAAATTATCAAAGAGCAGACAGACCCTATTTCGGGAAGAGCTCCTGGGCTGTGGTGCCAATACTACATACCAACGTTTCCCCCATACTGTCCTGAGGGTCAGGCAAAACTTTCATTCATAGTACGTTGGAACCAGCACGATTTTCATCTGAACCGAATCGGTCCTCAGGCAAAACAAACTGTACCTGGAACATTAGACTCGTGGCCGTACTATTACTGCTGTCCTATTGAGTCACACCCGATTGTCTGTCTCCAATTTCAAAACCCGTACCGGCTCATCAGCTGGGATACCTTCACCTGTACCTTTTCAATTCAATGCATAAATCTTTTTAATACTGTCTCGGCTCAAGAAATTGCTCTTGACACTTTTTTGTGCTAGTTGAGTGCGTCACAACTGTTTTCAAGCGTTCCTTTCCCCACGGAGGGAAAAGCAAAACACGGAACTGCTGTTTATTCCTATGTGCTCACTGGTCACGTTTGCCGTTTCATCATCATTTGTCTCTTACATAGCGCCACAGAGCGCTCACGCTCTCGGTACTTTTGTATGTTTGTTGCTACCATTGTGTTTGTCATGTGTCGATCAGCATTTTTCCCCACTTTTATAAACCGCCGACCTGTCCTTTTAATACACGAGTCTGTGCGTTCGCACGTTTTGGTCTTTTTGAACAAATGGCTGCCAAACTCTCCGCTATGGAACAAAAACTATCGGTATGCCCTTATCTGACACATTCTTTAGTACATATGGCTTTCAGGAAATCGCTGTAAGCAGCTTTTTGGCGGGAGCCATCAAGATGGGCCACAAGCTGGACCTCTTCAAGGCTCTTAGCGAGGTATCATCGCCAGAAAAGTGCTTTTTATCATTTTGACAGCATTTTTGTCTTTTAGTCCCGCAACGCCCGAACAGGTCGCCGAGCGTGCTGGCTGCAAGCCGAGGTACATTAAAGAATGGCTCGCCTTTTTGACAACATGTGACATAATCGAGATCAATGAGGAGGAAAAGTTCTGGATTCGACCGGAGGATGTTAACGTAAGCGACGAAAATTAGTGTTTTATGTATTGAGAACAGGCTCTAACCATAAAAAGTTTTCCGGGCCTTATTAATAAGGCTGCTGTCGAAATGTTAGGCGTATCGGATCAGCTGATTGAGTGTTACAAGAAGGATGGACCTCTGGGCAAGTATTTTCGTCAAATATTTATATCGAGCATATAGGAATGGAATATGCGGCTTACGACGGAATATGTGATAGCATTGGAGAACACTCGGAAGCTATGCACAAAGAACACCTCATCAGTGGTCTACTACCATTGATCTCGGAAGGTCTTGTGGTATTTCTAATTAGTTGCTTCCGCTAATGAAGACCTAGGAAAAACTGGAGGCTGGAAACATGATGGTTCTTGACGTGGGCTGTGGAAATGGTTTCCATGCATCCTTCCTTGCAGAACATTTCCCCAGCTCGAACTTTACTGGAATCGATGTGACACTTTCTGCCATTCATTCGGCCAACCAGCGCAGGCATGAACACATAAGTTGTTGTCAATACTTGACATTTTCAGAAAGGACGACGGAAAAACCTTCGATAACTTGGCCTTCATCGAAATGAACGCTCGCAAATTGGACGAAGATTGGACCAACAAGTATGACTTGGTACTCATCTTTGACGCATGCCATGATCAGACTCGTCCGGATTTGGTACGTATTCACTCCATGGAAAAAAAAACCATACTCGACAAAGTTCTGCCAAAAAAACGTGTACATGCTTTTGGTGGTTTTACCAAAAGCGTACTGATTGAAACTTGCTAAAGTAACATACTGACACGGTCAGAGAGACAAAATGGCGGTGATTAGAGATCGTAAAGTTACGTAAAAAGACAAGGTGATTGACACAAATAGATGGGTAGTCACAGTACCAAGACTGATATTCGATGTTGTAAAGATGCTATGAAACTGAGAGTTGGAGAATGTGACCATGACTTAATGACGAACGTAGTTTGGCAGTAACAATTGAAATCAAGATAACACGATGGTAGAATATTTATTCTATTAAGTAGTTCTTTCAGTGCCTGAAAGAGATTCAGCGTGTTCTGAAGCCTGGGGGATACTTTGGAATGCTCGAGACTGCCGGCGAGAGCAACATCTACAAGAACAAGAAAAACTGCGGTACCTTGGCTGCCATGCTCTACGCTTTCTCCCTCTTCCACTGTCTTCCAGTCGCCAGTAATGCTCCAGGCACAGTTTGTTTTCAACTATGATCAGTAATCTTAAGATGCAATCTGCGCAGGATCCATGTGGGGACGTCAAATGGCCTGCCAGATGCTCAATGAAGCTGGCTTCTCATCGGTTGAGGCGAAAACCACTCCCTTCTTCCCCATCAACCAGCTATATGTCTGTAAGAAGTAGAATCGACTACAAACATGATAAATTCTTGTGCTAAAGAAAAGTCTGGCATCAAAATACAAAACTCTTTCTGATAATCAGGTAGTCTCTATGGTTACCCGCTTGGGCATAGCTTCCTCCATAATTTATCATCTAATTATCGAGCTCCTGAACAAAACCTTTTGTTGACCATGACCAAACCTGACGAGCTAGAAAATCAAGAACATGGTCTTCACATCCAACCCTCAGAACCTATATTTCCAGTATCCAATCTAAGAAACAAGTTTGAGGTACAGTTTCTTCTTTACACCATTTCTTATATTATTCAGAAATTGGAAGAAGCTTATATGCTAAGTTGCGCAGTTCATGTAGGTCATACTCTTGATCTCTTCCGTACTTTGGCTATAATTTCATCCAAGGAGCAGTAAGTTAACAGAAAGACAGGGATATTTGTTCCAGACACGTTTCTGCTGAAGAACTTGCTACTGCTGCAAATTGCAAGACGAGATATATAATCGAATGGCTGGCTATCATGGCAGTGTCAGATATTTTGGAAGTTGACTCGGATGATAAGTTCTGGATTCGAGAGGAAGATCTTGAGGTAGTGGTTCCTTTTGTTGCTTAGGACGGGTGACTTCGGAAAGAGTAGTTTCTTCGGCACCAGGGAGGTGGTGAGAATTGGACCCCTTTAAAGCTAAGCACGATTGCGTAGAAAAAACAAAAAGTATAATCAACCATAGAAGAAAAGCGCAAAAGTCTACACTGAATCCACGAGCTTCAATACGATTTGCATCCAAACCCGGTTTTACGGCATTATCACTATGTTTCTCTATGATATTTTTCAAGCTTGTCCCTCTGGTATCTTCTTTTTGTAAGCATTTCCCAATCGTATCCTGACCCGGTCACCTACTTGTCACAATCTCATCAACCATTTTGTGTCTGACACTATTACTAAAGACCAGAGATCCCATTGCCATGTTTCTGTGAGATGACCGCTAGGCACTGATGTCAGTTTGGATATACAGACACAAAAACAGAAACTCAGACACAGCACTTCAATAATTCAGATCACCTCTATCGAGACAAACATAAGTTTTTTTTAGATGTTGTTGGACACAAGTTTTCGTTCAAGACCTAGCACTCTATTCCGCGACTCTAATCTGTATCCCAAAGTTATAGAATGCATGAAACTTGGCACTCCCATGGGTAAGGCATAATTTCTATCCCCAATCAACAAGTTAGGCATTCCGTCTACTGAATACTACAATAAAAGTCGTCATTTGAAAGACCCGTGTGACCACATGTACCACTTGGATGAAATCCAGGCTCTGTGCAACTCCTCATTGAATAGTCGACTACTGGTAATCTCAAGTAAAATGGTTCAATGAGCGCGATTCAGAGCAATTTGAAAAGTGGAAGTCAAAAAATTCTGGAACTTGGATGTGGAGATGGAGTTCACTTGGCAGTTTTTGCCACACTCTATCCTTTGAACCAGTATTTCGGAGTTGATTCTGATGAAATATCTATTGAGCTCGCTAGCCAAAGAAGGTTTGACTTTTATCGATTTCGAAACATTGTCAAGTAGACAGGGGAATAGAGACCCTTTCAACAACCTGTCATTTCATTGTATGGATGCTGTGACACTACCGGAAGACTGGACTGAACTGTTTGACATGGTTTTTCTTCATTTCGCTGTACACGATATGACTCGTCCTGACAAGGTACACTACATTGGTAGAACCTCTTCAATTCGGTCCCAATCTTGTCCGTCCTTGTAAGCTACGTAATTTTGTAATGTTTCTGTCACCGTGCACCTTTATACCTTCTACATCCTTTTCTCGCATGCGTTCACAGGCTAATTCTACTGTCTGCTTGGAAACTATCACCCATTTAATGGGTCTCTCACCTGTCGACACACTCTCGCGGACGCAAAGTTTGCATCTTTCCTGTGACAAGGATACTCACATCCTAACATCTCATCTGTCTACTGAACGTTCTATTTTTGGTCACGCAAGTACTAGCTATTTTTCGTCCTGCTTCTGTTAGTCTTACCTTTGCGTTACGCTTTTAACTCAAAACATGGCGCACCCATCTATCTTGAGAAGACTGATCTACCACTTCCAAAACAGAATCTTGAGAGACTAAAAGATACACATTTTAGTGCTTTGCCGAATGCTTCCGAATACTCAAGCCGGATGCAGTGATGATTATGATTGACGCAGCATGCCAGGCTACAATTTACGAAAATAAGGTCTATTAGCAATAATTTTTATCAATCGATGATTTCAGCGGGTGTTCGGCCATAATGCAGTTCTTCCCTATTGCATATCACTGTTCCAGTGCTTGCCACTTTCTTCAAACAAAGAAGGTAATCTCACCTGGAATTGAGAACTGTACAATTTGCAGACTCCCTGTGTCTAGGAGCAATGTGCGGCAAGAATAGGTTCTTAGAGCTAATATACGGTGCCGGGTTTGCCAGTGTTCATCTACATAAAGTTCACAGAATTCCGGATAACGCAAGATTGTATACTTGCTACAAAAATCCATGAATAAAGTTTCACACGGCTCTCAAAAAAAGTGGAACAGTTCGGCTTTGACTGAAACCTCTTTAGTAGTAGAGCGATAAAAAGAGGAGGTATCTCGCAAGAAATCTCGTGCTATTAACGCTAGCTAGACTACAGTCCTTTTAGACCTGCCAAAGAGAAGGGCAGCCTGGGTCCGATTTTGTTCAATTGCACTATTTATGTAACGCCTACTGTCATCCGCTGAATACAACATTTATCTTTACTTCACAGTGTGCAAGCATTCGGCTTCATAGGGGTTTGAAAAATAGTTGCCCGTGGATTCAGTGACACAATCGTCATGCCAAAACTGCAGAAAGTACTATGAGTCAGAAAAGGTTAGGGTGAGCTTTAAAAATCAACAAAGCTTAGTAGTATCCCTTCTAGCGATTTGCCAAAACACCTTTCTACTACTAATGCGCAGTAGCGTCCGTCCGTCACCACGGGCAAATAGCTGGCAGGTGGCAGTTCAAGTTTTTAGTTGACAAGTCAGCTCTTGGAAAATTTAGGAATTTCTGTTTTTGGGAAGCCGGCGCAGAACTTCGTGGTGCTGGGTATAGTTCTCAGAACTCCGAGACGTAGCCGCCTGTTTTCAATACTAAGCCTTGAGAAAAGGCGGTGAAGCTGCCTTTGGCAGCTGTTTTTCTCTACAACACTTGCTCCTTCTCTGCAGTCCTCTACGCAACAGTTTCATATAGAGATATGACATAATTGAGAGATAGTTGACCCTTGATGACAAAAAAAAAAAGGATTCTATCCTGAAACATTAGTATCACAATCGAAACTCCTTGTAACTCAAACCTATATCGTCGTTGTCTCCAATTAGCTGAAATATGTTTTCAGATATGGTCGATAAAAATTCAGAGTGAAGAAATCTTTATCAGATTACTGGTGAAATTACTGCTATCAAATATTTGCTATTGTGCTGATAAGTCTACGTCGGAGAGGCACAAGTGTGGCTGATGCCCCGTTGGGGCTTGTGACAAGTAGATGGTGTTCTAGTCGGGCTATCGTGACACAAAGTAGTGCACACTAATTGCAATAATGGCTTCAGACACACAGACACACTGAGACTTTTGGGCATTTTGAACAAGATGTGCACAATCTATTCTATTATGTTGTTGTGTCTGTCTGTCCGTCAGGCATATTTCAGTAATTTTTACACCTTATTCATCTATTCTTATCCCATCTCGGTGAGTGAATAAAACAATGGCGGGAATCATCTGATTTGCAATGGCGCCTCTTACAATGAGCAATACACAAACTTGATCGCTGAAATATTGAAGGACTGTAGCTTTTTTTTTTTGGAAATCTCTAATTATAATTGCATCATCTTACCCAGCACAAACAACTCTGCAACTTGGTACTTTACAAAACAAATTATCTCGGTCAGGATCGAAGCCCTGGTCTCTCAGGTCTCCTTTCCCCATCCGTTTGATGTTATCTGTGCTTGATATTTTGAGGCATCACCGAGATGGTGTTGATGGGGATCATGGTCCCGTTGTCGACCTAAAATCTGGGTGTTTTCCTAATGCGAAAAGCAAAAAACCCATTTCAAACTTTTTTCCACTTTCCATTTCCAAAAAATTTAAGATTTCTTCTGGGACCAGATTTTTTTGCTGACACGTACGTAACCGCGTTTCGTCATCCCTCCAGAAATTGTTCTTTTACTACTTTTCTTTCTTTATAACAAAGCCTGAACCTCTTTGGAACCTATTTTGCTCCCCATCTCTCCGCGTGTCTCCCTCCAGTCGACCACATATGGCGAATTTTGTTTTTTGGTTTTTGTTTGTTATCCATGAATTCCTTGCAAACGTCCTCTTTTTCAGACACTTCTGTCTACACGAGCATTGCTGAAATGATTATAAAATCATTGATGAAGAATCCTACTACCGAACAGATGCGGGCTCTCAGTCACGGCCTACTAAGTCTGACGGACGGCGAAAGAGCTCTCTCGGCTGTAGCCAACGTTGCTGAAGATTCTGAGGATCACGTCATTGGTTTGTTATCCATGAACTCCTGGCAAACGTCATCTGTTTCAGACACTTCTGTCTACATGAGCATCGCTGAAATGATTATAAAATCATTGACGAAGAATCCAACTACCGAACAGATGCGGGCTCTCAGTCACGGCCTACTAAGTCTGACGGACGGCGAAAGAGCTCTCTCGCTGCTGCTGAAGATTCTGAGGATCACATCATTGGTTTGTTATCCATAAACTCCTGGCAAACGTCCTCTCTTTCAGACACTTCTGTCCGTTTGAATGCTGATGGTTGTTGACTTGTATCCTTCTGTAAAGTATTGTGTTTTAAGTAAAATAAACTTATCATTTCATTATCATTTCGACCTTTCTTTGTAGATTACGAGGTTACGATATCATCGTTTATTTGTGCAACTGTTAAGGGGGGAAGGGAATTGGATCGAATTGTTCTGCATTGAATTGTGCAGAACCAACTAACCGTGCCAGTAGTTCAGGACACTACACTCCATGTTCGTACGTCACCACGAGAAAAAAGGTGGCAAGTCACGGCATGTTGAGAATTACGTTGACAAGTCAGCTCTGGGGGAAACTTCAGAACTTCTGCTTTTGGAGAACCGGCGCAGCCGTCTGTTTTCAATACAAAGTCAAGAGAAAAGGGCGGCGAAACTGCTTTTGGCAGCTGGTTTTTTCTACAACACTTACTCCTCTTCGGCGGACTGGAAGTAGTCTACCGAATCTCTACCGGCCACTGGCATTTCTTTAACTTGGATAGCCACTGGGCGGGCCTCAAAAAAAGAAATGTAGGTGCTTACCTGACAGACCAGCTCGATGAGATCATTCGTAGAGCTTAGGCAGGTAGTCGGCAAAGTCGGCCAGCGGAGCTACCCTCGAAAGACGCTGTGATCTAGAACCTCAGTTTTGGGATTTCCAGCAAAACTAAGAGTACAGGCGGCAGTAATCTTCATCAGCATCGCCGAGATGGTCTTGACCAGACGTTCAGCAGCGCTCCCGTGATGCAGTAGGCCTTCTGCAGGTCGACAAAGGGGGTTCACGGTCCCGCAGCGAACTAAAATCTTGGTGTTTTCATAACGCGAACATGGCTGTCTGGGTAACAGACCATATCATTTTCCTGTCAGTAAGCTACGACATTATAACTAACTTCTCCGCAAAATCCAAATTCCAAACAATTTGATATTTCTTCTGGAACCTCTTTTTAACACGTACGTAGGCGATTTTTTTGCGGCACATTGCCGTCCACATTTTGTCATCCCTCCAGAATCTGTTTTTTTTCTATTTTACTTTCTTTATAAAAAAAGCCTGAACCTCTTTGGAACCTACTTCGCGCCCCATCTCTTCGCGTGTCTCTCTCCAGCCGACCAACCACATATGGCGAAAATTTTTTTGATTTCAGTGAAGAACATTGAAACCACTTCTCTGGTCATGAGCATTGCTACAGACATTGAGAACATCATGAGAAATCCTACAATCAAAAAGATGCGGGCTCTCGGCTTACTAAGTCTGACGGACGGCGAAAGAGCTCTCTCGGCTGTAGCCAACGTTGCTGAAGATTCTGAGGATCACGTCATTGGTTTGTTAACTATAAACTCCTGGCAAATGTCCTCTGTTTCAGACACTTCTGTCTACACGAGCATTGCTGAAATGATTATAAAATCGTTGATGAAGAATCCTACTACCGAACAGATGCGGGCTCTCAGTCACGGCCTGCTAAGTCTGACGGACGGCGAAAGAGCTCTCTCGGCGGTAGCCAACGTTGCTGAAGATTCTGAGGATCATGTCATTGGTTTGTTATCCATGAACTCCTTGCAAACGTCCTCTCTTTCAGACACTTCTGTCTACATGAGCATCGCTGAAATGATTATAAAATCATTGACGAAGAATCTTACTTTCGGACAGATGCGGGCTCTCAGTCACGGCTTACTAAGTCTGACGGACGGCGAAAGAGCTCTCTCGGCTGTAGCCAACGTTGCTGAAGATTCTGAGGATCACATCATTGGTTTGTTATCCATAAACTCCTGGCAAACGTTTTCTGTTTCAGACACTTCTGTCAACCGCTTGAATGCTCATGATGGTTATTGACTCGTATCCTCCTGTAAAGTTGTGTTTATAAAGTGTTTATAAATATATATATATATATGTAAACTTGAGTTTGACAATAGCTCAGAATTGTGACGACGGAAACTTTCTGAAACAAACAGAGGCTGAGATAGAGGCTAACTTGCTACACTACTTTAAACTCCAGCAAGCAGCTGACTTATTAGTTCTATGTCTGGCCGTTTTCACCTTCAGCCAGCAGCTGACAGATTACTGCGAGGGCTCCGAGCACTTCAAATGAAGAAAACACTTCGTAAAATCCTAATTGTATATAAAACAAACCAAACCGGCCACTGGCATTTCTTGAACTTGGATAGTCAATGGGCGGGTCTCAAACAGAGAATATAGGTCCTTTCCTGACAGACCTGCTCGAGGAGATCATTCTTTTCTATTTAATTGACTTGCAAAGAGTAATTACTGTCACAAAGTATGTATGGCAAATTGCCAATTAGGGCTTCTGACAGACACAAAGACTGGACTCGAACCCGCGACCTTCGCGATGCAATGCGGACCCGCAGCCCCTGTACCACAGAGGTAAGTGTGCTAAGAGAAAAAGCAAGAGGGATATTCTGGGTGCACTGAGTTAGGCTCAGCGCGGCGCAGCCATCTGTCTCGATGATTGGCTCAGAGGAATTTCTACTAAAACGGAAAATTTGCTCCATCCGGACCAGTATGATCCGAAGCCCAACATGTAGTCCTCTTATAGTGAAGACGGCATTAGACATGTGAACGGGCTGGGCCCTGAAGTCTCAAAATTCGTTCTGGTGCCGAAGCGTGCCCATGCCAAGTAGGCATATTGTAGTATTTTTCAAGGCACAAAAATAACACCTAATTCATTTATTCTTATCCCATCTCAGTCTTGTCGAGTGAAGAATATAATGGCGGGAATCGTCGCCTTTTCCAATGAGCAATACACAAACTTGATCGCTAAAATTTTGAAGGAGTAGCTTTTTCGAGGACGGAAAATCTCTAAATATGATTATTTTTATTCAGCCCAAACAATTCTACAAAGTGGTACTTTACAAAAAATATGATCTTGGATCGAAGCCCTGTTCTCTAACGGCTCCTTTTGTATCCTCCAGAGAACCTTTCCTCTTTCTGTCATCTCAGCATTTCCGCCGATGACTAAGCCATGACTATACAGGGTGCCCCAAAATTACGGTAACCAGTAAAACGCGGCGCCAAACCGTCAAAATTGCAAAACAGGGAACCAGACCATATAGGTTTTATTCTCCATAAAAAACTAAGCAAAATAACATCTTAAGATTCGAAAGTATCTCCATCAGAGGCGACACAGCCTCGGAGACGATTCGGGAATGCGTCAACGGTGGCGCGCAAGTAGCCCTCATCGAGCTCGTCCCAAGCTTTTCCCAGCGATTTTTTCAGCGATTCGACATCACGATGGGGTTTTGAGCAAGCCTTCTATTCGAGAATACTCCAAACCGAGTAGTCCATTGGATTGAGGTCTGGAGATGAAGGAGGCCACTGGTTGAAGTCAATGAAGTCGGGAAAGATCTGCTTGCACCAAGATTGGACGGCATTATGCTTGTGAGCCGGTGCACCATCCTGTTGAAAGCACCAGGGACGCTTTTTGAAGTGCTTCTTGGCCCTTGGCACGATTTCGGTCTTCAACATGTCGAGATAGTTGTTTCCATTGATTCCTTGGGGAATGAAGATAAGTGGTGTCTCTCCATCAGAAGTTATGCCAGCGAAGACCATGAAACTTTTTCGATATCCAGTACGTCGAACCGCTACATTTGGCTGTGAAGTAGCATAAACTCGATCGTTTTGCTTATTCAGCGACTGTTCGACGGTGAATATCTTTTCATCCGTGAAGAGGATCGACTTGTGGTCTCCACCTTTGAAACGAAGCAGCAGTTTCTTCGAGCGCTCCTTTCTCTTCGTCTTACTGGCTTCGGACAAGAACTGACGTTTTCCTTGCTTGTATCCCTTCATTTTGAGGTGTTTCTTCATGATTCTAGCCATAGAGCCTTTGGAAATGGCTAAGTCCTTGCCCATTTTGCGGATAGAACGCCCCGGGTTCCGATAGATACGATCGCGTACCTTCTTAATGTTGGCCCTGGTGGTCACACAAATGGGTCTTCATCGTCCGGGACGGTCTTTTTCACTTCCCAGCTCTTTGAATCGCGAAATGGTAGTAGACACGAGCTTCTTGGACACCTTGAGACGACGAGAGATGTTGATCGCCTGAACGCCTTGTTGGTGAAGGGCAAGAATTGTTTGGCGTCGGATGGAAGCTTTGACCATTCTGAAAATGGTAGCATATTCGGTTTGAAACAACAGAAAACACGGTAAATAAAAGGAGGAACACAATAAAAACAAAGAATAAAACAGCCCCTTTACAAAAAGCCGCATATCGGCGCGTTCGCCGCGGTTACCGTAATTTTGGGGCACCCTGTATATGTTACCTCTTACTATGTAACATTGGTCCTTCATCTCTCTCTCCTCTCCTCTTTCCCTCTCTAAGAGATATGTGTATTTCAAGTAGTTAATATCTACTGTTTCTTTGTGGCTCTCTTGTCCGCCTTCAGTACAGTAAGCGGGGCAATGGCGAAACTTCCACATCTGTTTCATATTATCTGTGCTGATAGGACACTTTCGTCACAGATAAAAAATCAGTATTATGTCTACCCGATAAATAGAGCCAGTCACGGGAAAGAAACCTGCAGTCTTTAGCAATATTTTTTTTTGCACGTAAAAAGGGTAATAAAATGTGGAAAAAGGGACAGACAGTATTAGGATAATAATTCGGCAGGCGACCCCCTCGTTCAAACGTGTTTGAATAGGGGTAAATATGCTGTTTTATAATTTAAAAAGGTACAGAAAGAATTGTGAACAGTTAAGAAAGTACTTTATTGAAACCAAAAAGCGTAAAAAAGGGATGTGCAATGACCGATTGGAATCAAAGCACTGTCAGACTCGTTGTGAAGACAACTAGTGATATACAGTACCTATCAAGTTAGGGAAAGAGACTCTACATGGACAAAATCATTGACAACGTCAATTCGTCAAGAATGGTACCCCGCTCCGGACTCTCATCTCACGCTGCTCTACGAGTACATGAGTACCCCGATGCTCGAAGCCGCATATCTTCGCCGATGGAATCTGCTGCTGGCCATTGGACAACCGATAAGAGTCAACAGAAACGGGACCAAAAAAAAGCAACGATAAAAGCTAAATATGCGAGACAGGACAAAGCTGATGGACTGGAGGAAGAAAGCACTCTATTTGAAGCTCCTCTGGGCCGAGAAAACCATCAAGATGGGAGCCTCGAGATGGTCAAAAGCGATATCAGAATGGATCCCACTCGGGAGCAGAAGACAGCCTGGAAGACAACGCCTACGTTGGATCGATGAAGTGCAAAGAGAGGCTGGATGGACAAAAAACAATCCGGAATGGATGAACATCAGATCAGCAGTAGTCGAAGACTAGATAGTTGCAATAAATAAATAAAATTAAAAAAAACAAATAAAATAAACTAGGCATTTATCTTTCTGATTAACACAGATCCAAATGCAGAGCAGGACATTCAAAGGCAGCACGACGAAGTTGGTTGAAATCCATCTTAAGATTTGCAAGGTTGATGGAGACTGTCTAATTTGAAAACTTACAGGTCGAATCAAACACCAAGACAAGAAATACGTGTGTGAAAGTTGCTGCTGCGGAACAGTCCACGCCATAGTCAATTCTCAGTTGTCATAACCTGCAACATTTTTCAGTATGCCGCAAAGCGATTGGGTTATTTCTTGATCCTCTGTATCACTCTCTCTTTTTGGAATAAGTAAACGACCAGGAATAGTAAGCGTTTCTTAGAAGTAGTAAGGGGTTCCGAGTAGGAAGGGGTTAATCGAACTTGGCAATATGCATGCCAAGAGCTATCGAATGGGTCTATGTTTGTTGCCAAAGTTCATCTTAAGCTGGTAGGCCCAATTCTCAGAGTACGGAGATTTTAGAACGGACATGAACCAGAAAGATAGCAATTGACTGAGTGGACAATTTAGTCTAAACGATCTGAACCTTGGCCTATACGGCCTTGATAAAGAAGTCATGAAATGAATTATGACAACTTCCCAATTGGAGCAACTGTCCTTAAAATGAGACCCTTACTCTTGAGGTGTTCGTTCCTGCCCGCGGTGAATCTTCTCTTTAGTGTCTCAGACGGCTGTTTGGTTTTAGTTACAATTTTATTGTCGGAATCAAGGGGTTGCTATTATGTCAGGGTTCCCTTGCCGCTCGCATAGCGGGAACCCATTCTTCGCCTCCCTCTCTTGCCTGTCGCATTCACGTGGTTGGAGTTCGTCCGAGGCGACCACAGGCTTTCTTCAGCTCATCTTCCATCTCATGCGCGGTCTCCCTAGAGCTCGTCGCTGATCTAGAGGAACCCATTCCGTCATCGCTTTCGACCACCTTCCTCCTTCTATCTCGGCCACTTTTCTCGCCCATATCAGCTTCCTCGTCCATGCCAAGTCCAGAATATTCGGTAGTTCTGTCCTTCTTCTCACCTCCTCATTCCTCACACGATCCCGAAGTGTGATACTGAGCATGGCCCTTTCCTGTCGTCGTTGTAGGGCTGCAAGTTTGGCTCGATCTTCTGTGCGAAGACTCCAGATTTCGCATCCATACAGCAAACTTGGGACGACGCAGGTCAGGTACACTCGTCGTTTCATCTTCATCGGGACATTTCTCTTGGTGAGGAAGAGACGGTGGCGATTGAAGGCTGCCTAAGACGCTCCGATCCGACGGGACAGTTCCTGGTTTTCCGAGGTGCAGGTTACCAAACATCCAAGATAAACAAAATGCCGGACAAACTGTATAGCTTGTCCTGTTAAGCGTAGATCTCCCTCGTAGGCAATGGTCATCGCGAAGGTTTTGCGATGGTTGATTTCGAGCCCAATCCTACGGCTTCCTTGTTCCAGTTCAGTCACCATCCGCTGTACAGATCTCAGACTCTTGCCGATAAGACGACATCATCGGCGTAGCGAAGATGAGTCAGCTTACGGCCGTTAATGTTGAAACCGATGCCGTCCCAATTGAGTTGGCGGAAGACGTCTTCGAAAACAGCGTTGAATAGCAGTGCAGAAAGCACGCTTCCTTGACGAACTCCACGTTTGATGTTGACATCCACTAACTCTTCTTGCACTTTGATCTTGCAACCAACATCACTGTAGACCCTTCGCAGCATCTCGATATAGAGTTGGTCCGAACCGTGTCCCAGGAGTGAGTTCCAGACAGCTTCCCACTCAATGGTGTGTAACCTTTTCGGAAATGGACGAACACAAGATAGAGGTGACTGGTGAAGCCGTAGACCTTGTCGATCAGCTGTCTGATGGTATGAAGGTGTTCTACAGTCGAGTAGCTTCGGCGGAACCCTGCTTGCTCGATTGGCTGGTTGAATTCCAGATTTCCTTGCATCCTGGCCAGCATCACGCTGTCCGCATCTTCATCCGATGTAGTTGTTTCCAGACTTCCTCCTCGAGTACTGGCGAGACTTCCTTAAGAGGGGATGGGGCATCGGGGCCACATTGACCGTTTGTTGGTAAAGCTCGTCGAAGAACTCCTTCACTCGATCTCGCACATCTTGGGGACAGTTAGTTCGCGATCCGTCCTTCTTCTGGAGCTGTCCGATCACAGGAGTCGATATTTCCTCGAAGAGCCTTTTGGTTGAGAGCGTCTGACGATAACGGGTCTCGAGGTTCTTCTCAATATCCGAAGCAATGGCCACACGGAGGGGCTTGTTTGCTTGGACCAACTGAAGACGAGACAAAATATCATCCTTGGCCAGTAGAACTCGTCGCTGATTGAACAGGTCTCTGGTGCTAATGGAGAGCCTTTCTGCGCGTGGAATCCTTTCAACAGCAACAGCCCGGGCTTCGTCGAAAAACTTCACGTATGCCTTGGTACTGATTAGCCGGATTCGGATCCTCCATTGCTTCTCTTCTCTCCTGGGCAGCGTGTCGGAAAAGCGGCCAGTTCATCTTTGTCTGCATCGCCTTCTGTCGACGTCTAGGGAACTTGGCGTCAAGATCGACGATGAGACGGACAAGGCGGTGGTCGCTTCGGAAGTTGAACTGGTTGATGACTTGAACTTTTCGCACGGTGATGAATCTTCGAACGAGGAACAGATCGTATTCCTTGAAGGTGTTGCCATTGGGCGATCTCCAGGTCCATTTCCTTCCGGATCTCTGCTTACTGAAGGTATTGGCTACGTCCCAACCGTGTTGTTGACAGAAGGAGACGAGTTGTTCTCCTCGACGGACTAGTCCGGTAGTACGCAGCTCTTTGAACCTTGCTGAGGAAACGGTCGTAGACGGCGTCATCGGCATCTCCTATGGGTGCATAGCACATGACGAGATGGAGATTCCAATTCGGTCCTCTCAGCTCCAGTGTGCAGCATCTGTCGTCGATCGGTGTGAAGCGATGGATGTTGGAGACGAGATGCGGTGCCACAATGAAGCCCACGCCGCGTCGATTGTACTGACCACCACTGTAGAGAGCTGACAGAGGTTGAGTTGGTCTCGCACCATGGGTGTTGACTCTTATGCCTCTTCTCGACCGCCCTTATATTCGTGTACTCTCTCTGATTTTTCTCCCCGTCAGATCTCATCTTTCCAAAGGGTCGTGTATACAGGGTCCTGCGAAGAATCAGAATATTGCCAAGTCTTGCCAGAGACTCAGAAGAATTATGTGACAATATAGTCTTTCTGAATCACCTAACCTCTGAGTGAGTTGGAACGGGACAGATGACAAGCATACTAACTAATGTAGGTGTAGGAGGAGGAGAATACTTTTTTTTTCTAACGAGTTTGTCTTTGAAGTCAATGGTGAAGGCTGAAGATGCACCTAAGCATACTGCAATAGTAATTCGGAACAATTATTCCCTATGTACGATTGAAGTAATAAAAGTTAATTGTAGTTTTAAACTTAACAATGAGCAACAAGAGCCTAACTAAAAGAAACAATAGTGAGTATCTATTCCGGTCTCAAACGGACGAAGCCATCGATGATTCTACTCTGATCCTCGGTCAGCTTGCATCTGAAACTCGAACTTCTTTTGAATTCAGCAGGAAGACTAACGCAGCATGTATTCTCTTGGCGAGCGGATCCAACTTTGCCTTGGATGTGTACTGCCCCATCACTTCTAGACAAATCGAAGCTCTGAAAGTTCAATCTACGGAAAGTTATGATCTTTCTCACTTGTAGACGTCCTTTTCCTGGAGAGCAGCCTCGAACAGTTCAGCCATGGCGCTCTGTCGCGCGTGTCCGGTAGCGTAGATTGTTGCATTGTCTCCGTGACTATTCTCGGGATCCAGAAGCATCTCGAGCATTTTATAACCTCTTTCTGACTCTCCAACACGATTCAGGAGCAGAGCACATTCGGAAATCTGAAAGCCTGAATAAGAAAACTGAGAAGAAGATTCCTACCGCCTGTGGAGAGAATTTGGCTTGAAGACGCTTGCTGAACTCTTCTGTAAAGTTGCTCAACTCGACCCAGATGTCTACCAATCGCAAAATTAGCTCACGATACTCATCTCGCTCTGTTGGACCCAAATTCTAAAGAAACCTAATTCGAAATCGTAAGAAAGTTGAAAAACCTGGTAAGGGAAGGCGATCAGGCTATTCCTAAACGATGCCGAGCTCTTGTTGTCCGTGATGAAGCGGGCAGTTATTCCATCGTCCACTATGCGACGAAGGAGGGGCCAGTGCGGCTGTGTCTGCCAAAAAATGAGTGATCTATGGAAATTTATCAACCTTCAGCTTCTCAGTGATTTTATGAGCAATGAGGCGGTTTCCACCGACAAGTCTCGGGACGAACGACTTGTACTTTTTGGTGATATCTTCAATCGAATTGTTGCTGTCGATGTAGAGGGCTAGATAGTTCCGATAGAAACTGGAATCACTTTTACGACGGAAAAATGAGCGAATATACCCGTCCTCCGAGTCAAAGAATGGCATCCTGACCTTATTCTTGTCTGATTCGTATAGGGTCAAGATTTTCTCCGCAATGCCCAAGTTTTCAGCTCTGAAAACGAACATTATTAAGAGTACGACGATATGAAGATTCGGTACGAGCGAGTGTTTGTTCGACTGTCGATAAGGTACGCGAATAAGTTGTCAAATACAGACTGACCAACATAACACATTTAAAAGAGTGAGGGTACGAGTGAGAAATTTGTCGGAACACCCAGAAAGAGTGGCCTTGTGCGTAGTCTTAAGAAAGGGACACGCAGAGACAGTTAGCTAGCTGTAGATAGAAAAACGAAAAGTTCCTATACCTGCGAGCTGCACTCATGGCGACGTAGAAGAAATCATAGTCTCGGCTTTCTTGAATGTAAATGACATCACGGCGAGCCAGCTCATCGAGCATTTCGACCAACCAGGTTAGAGTGAGCTGCTGCAAAGAATGAGTGTAGAAAGTTTATAAAAGAATACCAACCACACTTTTGTATTTTCCGGATTGTCTGTCCTCCATTTC
This sequence comes from Oscheius sp. JU75, assembly GCA_037178855.1. Classification (NCBI taxonomy): domain Eukaryota; kingdom Metazoa; phylum Nematoda; class Chromadorea; order Rhabditida; family Rhabditidae; genus Oscheius; species Oscheius sp. JU75. The sequence goes on from JASJZC010000007.1 coordinate 8,853,269, forward strand.
CTTTTCGGTCGGCCAATGCTCCACAGTAGGACTAATGATCAGTCTGTACGAGGTAAGAGACGGTACAATCTTCAAGGCAGCCATTTCACCGACGATTTGCTTCACGGCGATGGAACGTTTCGGTGCCTATAATATCAGTTATGGTCACAATTGGCAGGCAAACAGTTTACCGAAATCGAGGCCTGGAAAAGAGCGTTCATTGTACTGAGGCTTGGTTTCATCCCAGCATTTTTCAAAACTGTTTGAGCATCTGGCCAAGAGACAACCTTGATTCGAGCCTCAAAAGCATCTTTGGATATCCATTTTTTGGGCAAGTACTCCTAGAACTTTGTGATTTACTCAGAACAGACGATCTTACGTCGTACAAGCTCTTGGCTCTTTTTAGCGAAGCATCCGATCTGTGCTTGCACAGCCCACAAATCAGGATCGAGACTGTCTCGGCTGTTTTCGGAAGCGATTCGAAGAGCAAGTCGGCTACTCCTCCCTGAAGTGAACATTTGTCGAAAGCAAACAAAGAGGGTACCTGAGTCCATTCCTGACGGTCCGACTTTCCCATATTTCTTAGTCCGTGCCACTCCTCAAATTCGGCAAAAGGGACGTTGTTACCATTGTAGTAACAGGCCAACTTGAATAGTTCGAGCTGTAACACGCAATGTTGGATTCCAATTCGATTTTCAATAATGTGGCATGCGTCCTTTTCTCAATGAAAAGCTAGCATATCGTGCACATCTTCCCTCCTGACACAACGGTTCCAAGGCAATGAAAGTTTTGGTTCTTCAGGAAGAGCGGCTCAGTGAAGGCTACGCACTTTCAAACTACGTCAGACTTCAAAATAAGCAAGCAGTCTGCAACTTCCGCTGGACGGTATTTTAACTGTTCGATACACAATTTTACTCAAAAACTTTTCTCTGCTCGTGTATTTCAGTAGTTGTACGGTCTAACTGGTACTGATTGTCTTGCTGCTGTGCAAAGCACTCTTTCCAAGCGATTTTTTTTAACGGCTACTACTGTGTAAATGCTTCAACACAAACCCGTTAAGGTTTTGTGATATCATGAAACAAAGTTGAAAGACATACCTGAACTGGTTCACTGACGTCCAAATTCTCCGTCCTCATACGCTCGTACAACATCACGGCATCTTTCACTTCACGGCTTTTGATCATTTGAAGCAGATTTGCTTCTGTCGGATCAACCTGAGCTTGGAAACTAAAAATATAAGCATAAAACAAACCTTGAGCGGGTCAGCAGCTTTCTGTGGCCGATAGATCGGCAGTTCTGGCTGATCTCGGTCAAAAGCGAAAAGTGTTGGCCATTCCTCAGCCAATTGGCGCGCTGCACGTTTTCCCATTTCCTGACAAGTTGTAATTGACGGGTAAAACGAAAATCTGTACCTTGGCAAAGAAGTACATCTGCTTGCTTTTGTTTGTACTCGGAATCATGGCTGGGTCATCTATGAAGGAGAAATGTGGAGCGGTTGGATCGACGCCGACTGTAGAAGAGAGTGCTTCCAAAATAGCAGTTGGAGATCGCTATAATGAACGCAGTTTGCGTGGTTTAACTGAAAAATACCGTGATTGCCGGAGGAACAGCAATATCTGCCTGCTTTGAATGACTTTTCCCGGCTGATGATGATAGCAGGCATCGGCCCAGCGAGCTCGATTTGGTGAAGATTACCCGTTTCATGTTCTTAACGATAAATTATTAAGGAACTGACCAGAAATTAAAAAAAAACTGAAAGCTGGAAAGTTTAGCCTAGGAATCTATTCCAAAGCAAACAAAACGTTCACACTATAAAATTATTCGAAATGCCATTACAACTAGAAAAGCTACTTCTGTTAGTTTCTTTTCGAATTAGGATATATATTGAAACGCTGGATTTGCGCAGTAATACAAAAAATAGGGATATATGATTTTGAAGATCCGTCTTTTGAGGAAGGCAACTGCTGTTGCGGTGGTCTCGACGCGATTACTGTGCATCTCAACAATCTGTGCGCGAGTACTGGGACTTAAAATCTCTTCAAAAATACTGAATCCTGGCAATAAACGGATGTTGGAGTAGAGATATTCAGTATATAAAAAACCAGAGAAATGAGTAGAATGAGTTAACCCATACCCTTGTTACGACGTCTACATCGTAATATCTATCCTTGCTTTTAGAAGCGGGTTTGAGTCTAGTCGGTCTATCGAGAGTCCACGCTTGTGAAAGTCCAACGAGAAGGTCTCTCTATCTCGCACGTATATGAAGCCCTAACATATTGTCTCTAAGTTCTAATGGCACTTGTCACGTGAAGATACTATTGTGGCTACGAGTAATAAAGCCATAATCCCTATAGTTATGACATATGAGGAAATAGTTCTCTTGTACGGGAAACACCGAGCCGTCCAAACAGTCCTGATGTTAGGTTTTTTTTGTAGGTTGGCAACTAGACTACATCGGCGTTATACTTGAGCGTCGAGCCATAAATTTCTGCTTTATAGTCGGGATATGGGAAATAGGCGGAAACTTTGAGATCCTAAAAACAGACATTATAGTAGTTCTAATACCGAAACATAATCACTCGATCAACACTGATCTAGCACTGAGCTATTTTTAGGGTTGTGCATGAAACAACAACTTCTGACATAAGCACCCAAGCAAGCCTTCAAGGTTTAAGGCGAATGCTGATTTCATGCTATCAGGAATCATCTGAACTATTAATTCGCTGAAATCGTACAAAACAATTCAAAAACGACCGAGATTATGTGATGCTTGTTTTGGTATTTTGCATGCCCACCTGTGTCCTAAGATGGAGAGGGCAGCAATTGAGCAAGTGCCAGTTCCGAGGCAGCCACCATTATGCCATTCCGGGCGGTTAGCTCTCTACCTCTACTACTATTGCAATCACAGCTGTTCGACATAAATTTTCGAAAAAATGATTCAAACAATGATGGCGGATTCGGGCTTTGTAAGCGGTTAGTTAACCAATGTTAAACGTACCTTGTGTGTATGAAGAGTCCTGCAAAGACAATTTTCAAATCACCTGGGTCATAAACCAGAAAACCTCTTGTCACAAAGTTCTCACTTTTCACATGATGACTTCCCGCCGTCTGGGTTATAATGTTTTTGGGTATTTCATTATAAAATGTAGCCTGCTTCACGTTTTTCAATAATAACATTTTTAAGCCGAGAAGACCCGAGGCTGGAAAAATGTTCAAAAAGCTTTGCCGAGAATCATCGAATATGGTAGGAGCGAAGGAATCCTTCAAGTTACATCGGTAAGTCAATATTTTTTTTTATGAGCCAGTAAACAAAATTTAAGCAAGCAAATGCATTCAACATCACTGGAGTAGTCATAGCCGCTCAAGAGGAGGCTCACAGTCAGAACCAGCCTAAAACTGGAGACAAGGTGACTTCAACTTTGAAACAAAAATATATATCTTTAGGTGAATCTTCCCACAAATGACATAACCTTGATGCACGAAGCCATCCCCTTCCTACCTCTTCCAGTTGCTTTACTCTGCTTGTTTCTAAACGTGTTTCTGCCTGGATCAGGTGAGTAAAGGGGCTGTTTTGAAACACGAACGGCGTTTAGGAACAATTCTTTCCGGTTTGGCAGCCCTTTGTATGGGACAGCCAAGGGTCAATATGAAGGAAGGACGGAAGTTGGTCACGTTGATAGGTAAGCCAGAAAGCGTAGTTGTATGGGTCACAACTAAGAAAGAGTCGTTTAAAAGACCAGGAGGGTGGATAGGCTCATAGGAATAGAAACAGAGTATCTAATACATAGTGTGAAAAGAAACCCTGCAACACTCATCATTTGCAAACTTTTCAGTGAACCTTCTTGTTGGAATCAGTCAATTCTTCACGATTACCTTTCTCTTCGTCGGTTGGTTTTGGTCGATAGCTTGGGGTGGCTTGGTTATCATACATTCAAGTGAACTTCTTGGTATTTTTTGGAACGACACACTTTTACAGTGCAATACCGTGAAGCTCTCCAGCAACGACGACAAGAAGCCGTAGCCACAGCAGCTATTGAGGCTCTCACAAAAGATTCTATTCTACATAGGAGAGATGTCAAAACTCTTGTCAAGACCCACAAACAGCAAGCGAAAGAAGAGAAAAAGAAATGAGATGGTTATATAGCTTCAATAAACTTTTGCATTTAAACGGTCTATATGACAACTAGTTAGGCAGTGCAAACTACTCATGGCTTGGAATTTTATCAAGAGACGAATTCGATTCAGATGTTTATTGTATTGCTCAATTATCATCGTTATCTCCTCGGGGAGGTCCAAACGGCGGTCTTTGACAGACTCCTCTGCCATTTACCACAAAACAACGCTGTGGAGTACGACAGAGAACCAAAGCGCAAGGATTCGTTCTTGGTGTGGTAGTAGGAATATATTCTGGAAGATAGGCTATTAGAATTTGTAAAGACCGTACCTGGACACTGTGGCGCTTCAACACATTCGTTAGTCTTCGAATTGCGGAAGTATCCACTTTTGCAGGCGCAAGCCTTTGGTCCACAGACCAAGGGGCATAGTCCTAGCTGAAACATTGTTTTGGCACTATTTCGCATGATCAGCTTACGCCGCCCTGGTTAACAAATTGACATTTGGGCTCACAATAGGCTCCACAGTTGTTCTCTTCCTCAGTGGCTTTGCAATCTGAATGACTATCTGATACCTGATAGTGTTTGATGCTTACTCAAGGGGGTTAGAGCGCAGTATTTGCGGCCTAATGGTCCAATTTCACAATGGTAACCGATAGGACACGGCAAGACGCAAGAAGCAGGTGCTGAAATGAAAACATCAGTATGATAGCTAGCTTTTGTAACATCAGGAAAGCCTCAAGAAAGTTTTCCTGTCAAAAATATGGCTATGAAATTGAAAAGTCCAGTCAATCTAACACTTAATAGACAGTCTTCTATTCTACTACTAAATTGATTTCATGCGATTCCAGAATGCAGAACTACTGAAAAATGACATCCGAGACCCGCACCCACACTTCTATCCAAGCATTCCACATTGTTTGGTACAGTAGCGCGACTACAATTGGTTGATCATTAAAGCCTCACTTGAAGCAATGCCGGGGTTGTCAAGCACGCATTGTTCATTTCCCCGATTGTCAAGAACACAGTGGTGTCTTCGAGGACATTGACGGTCGCAAGGAGCCTCGGCTAAAACTAGATTATTTTAGTAGCTAAAACAGTTTGAATGATCAAAACGTTTAACAAAATAATACTTGTAGTGACTGCAGTAGTTGTTTCTTGATTCAGTACACACGTTTCGCGGCCCCTGTCATCAAATTCGCAATGTCTTCTTCTGTTACATTTACGATTGCAAGGAGCTTGGGCTAAAGTTATAGTGGTTTTCAAGAAAAAAGATAGCTAAATTTACTTGTAGTGATAGTTGTGGTGATTTGCTCATTCATGACACATCTTTGCCTCCCATTGTCATCGATCACACAATGTGTTCTCCTCGGACATTCGCGAGTACATTGAGCTTGAGCTTAATCGCTCATTTCGTACTTTTTCGAACTTTCTAAACTCACTTGAGGTTGCAATGCTAGTTTGAATGCATTCCTGCTGTCCATTCCTGTTGAACTGACAGATCTGACCTCTCGGACAACGACGAGTACAAGCGGCTGCTTGAGCTAAAACTTTTCCACATATAGGATGCATAATTGACAAACTTGTCGTAGTCACTGTATCAGAGACACATCTTGGCCCTTGACGAGTAATCTCACAATGCATTCGGAAAGGACAGAAAATGTTGCAGACAGGTGGCTGTGTTGGTGGCGCTGGGGACGAGGTTGTTCTTCTGGCAGGCATAGTAGTAGGGGTAGTAGGAGCAGGAGTTGGGGACGTCTGTCTCGGAACACATCGTGGTCCTTGTGGTGTAACTTGACATACAAAGCCGACTCTACAATCCAGGTTACAAACTCGACCTGGGGAAGTTCGGATTGTACTCGGAGTAGTAGGAGCCGGACGTGTTGTCTCGCCAGGAACACATCGAGGTCCTTGTGGAGAGACTTGACAGACGAATCCGATTCGACAATTCAGGTTACAGGTTCTTATGAGTCCGCGAGTAGTTGCTGCTTCTGTTGTCATTGGAGGAGCAGAAACACATCGAGGTCCTCTTGGCCCGTTTTGGCAAACCTGTCCATTTCGACATTCGCGGGTGCAAGCAGCCTCGGTTCCCGGTTGATCTGCAATTAGAAGTCAATTTATTATGGACGAATACGACTTGCAAAAGTCTACAGGTGAGCTACAATACAGACACAACCAAGGCCTACGGCTTAAAACCTAGAAACGTCGTCAGTGAGCAAAGGACACTTGTTGTCTAAAAGAGTGCGACTAATCCATGATTAGTAATATTGTTAGAGTCCAAACTAGCTTACCGAAGTTAGTCAAAAGATTTTAAACGCAGCATCAGCACGAGAACCTTGTTCAAAGTTTCGCATATCGCGTAGTCTAGGAGCTAGAGAGAGCTTGGCAGGGTCAAATCTATATTGGGATAGGTGGACAGGGACAGATTAAGAGATTAACAGGTCGCCAGGGAAGACTGACAATGATAAGACTTGAAAGTGCCAGGCTAGCTGAGACAAGGGATAGCCTGATAACCTTTCAAACTTCAAGCTTCCTGTCCTCTAGATGAAGACCAAATTAAAAAATTCACTTACCGGCTAAGCCGCTGTAGACCAAAGCGGCCAACACTATTAGGTTGTTCATTGTATGTATGACCCATTGTTGCAGACTCTTTTATAGCTGGTGTGAGTGGCGCAGAAACAGTAAGCATGTTTTGGCACTGTTGTATGTCATTGGAGCTTAAAGGCTTGGTTAAACAGATACGGTGGAAACAATGGTCATGTTGTGAACCGAGAGGGTCACTTGGAAACTATACTTCCGCAACTGAACAAGCGAACAGAAGTCTGAAAAAAATTTTAACTTCAGAAACTGCTATAGAACAGACAACATTGACCGAATTTTATTAAGTCGTCAAGTAACTAATGTACAGCAAGTGGATTTGAAATAGTTGCAACGTGAACTTTCATCGTTTGTCTTTTCGGAAAAAGATAAGATATATTTATAACTATTAGTACAATTCTACAAGATACTTCGAACAGTCCAAATCCAACGAATATACCTTTTAGATTGCTGTAACAATAATACAACTCATCGGTACACTCGTTTGAAAAGTTAATATTGAGTACGTCTCTGTCTGAAACTGATTAGATGCAAAATTAAGGTCCTTTTCTCTTTTTTCTACATCCAAGTGCTTTACATCGTCTCTTTTATTCCATCTTTTCACAAAAAATATTAATTAGACTCTTTATTAGGTTTAGTATTAAACAACAGTATTGGGAAGACATAATGCCCCAGTATACTGAATCGAACAATAGTATCCAGGACTGCAGAACCCGGCTCCACAAGCATTGGCAGCATTTCCAGTAATGTAGGTAACTTGGTATCCAGGAATGACTGTAGTCGGTAAACCAACAGTTGAAGGATATCCGTTTCCTGGGTAGATTCCTCCTGGGTAACTTGCAGTTCCGGGAAATCCTACCACTCCGGCATCTCCGCTGCTTGAGCTGCCAGAAGAAAGAGAAAGTGAGGATGACGATGATCCGGGCCACCAGCCTGGTCCTTAAACAATATTTTGTGTTTTCAAAAAAAAATCTACTTGGACACTGTAGTCTAGGCACACAAAGGTTAGTAGATTCTTCTCTATAGAAGTCAGGGTTACAAGTGCAAGCAGCTGGAGCGCAGATTGCTGGACAGGCGGTTGGCTAAACATTCACCATGTCATAAAGTCAAATAAGCTTACTCCAGTGAAAATACTTTGGCACTTGTTTTCACACAGGTTTCCACAATAATTGATTGACTCGTTGATATTACAAACTGTTGGGGCCGAGCCCGGATAGGCAGTGCATTGTGGGAAGCCCTGGATGATAATGCAGATTTTTCCGGCGGCACACTGTAGGTTACAGAATTGGATGCCAGAATTAGCAGTGACACATTGCTGCTGTCCAAGCTGAGAAATCATGCAGACTTGGCCGAAAGAACAGGGAGGAGTACAAGAGGATGTACCAGTGCTGACACATTGTTGGTATCCTTGTACGGAGGTCATGCAAATCTGGCCTGTTGAACACGGAAGGGTACAGATGGCACCAGTTCCTCCTGATACGATGCATTGAGGAATTCCTTGAGCCGATGTCATGCAGATCTGGCCGGTCGTGCATGGAAGATTACAGTACTGGGGCGTGGTAATCCCGGTGCTGACACATTGCTGAGCTCCTGTGAGGCCCACGGTACAAATTTGACCGGCTGGACACTGTAGATTGCAAACGCTACCAGTACCTCCAGAAACTACGCACTGAGGAGCTCCCTGAGCAGACATCAAGCAAACCTGTCCAGCAGGACACTGTAGGGTGCATTGTTGAGGGGTAGTGATGCCAGAGCTGACACATTGCGGAATTCCTTGCTGGCTGAGCATGCAGACTTGTCCATTAGCACATTGTAGAAAGCATCCTTGAGCATTTGTGGTAGTACTGAGACATTGAGCGATTCCTTGTACATTGGTCAAGCATGTCTGTCCAGCAGTACAAGCAGGAACACACTGTGATGTTGGGTTTGGGACGGAGCTGGAAGGCATGCATCTTGGAAATCCGGAGATGACCATGCAGGCTTGTCCAGCAGGACAGGGGATATTGTTACATGATAGTGTCTCTGAACCACAGAAAGTTAGAATATATAAAGCACGTACGTCCAGAGCACACTAACACGAATGAGAAGAAAAGGATCAAGACAGGCATGCTTGTCCATTGTTGTATTTTCCGACTTTTATAGCAACATTGTTATTTGCCAGCCCAGGTTATCAAAAACAAGCTTGAAACGATCTTTCCATTGAAAGCTAACCTGAAACACAAATAGGGATGGGATCACACGGTGTTGTGAAGCATTGAATGATCTGTAGAATGCAGAGTTCAGCAGCTGCGCAATCACAACGAACAGCTGGAAAATAGAATGGGTTTGTTCCAAAAAAGAAACAACTAACCCGAATTCATTCCACAACGCATGGATGGGCCTTGTAGCAAGCACTTCTGACCATACTTACAGTGAAGAGCCTTACATTTATGATGCAGCATGGATATTTTCTGCTTTTCACAGCGGTCTAGACTGACACATTCTTTGTTACTATTGCGAACCAATGTAGAATTGCATCTGAAATACTTTTGTCATGAACATCAATCTCCAAAACATAGCTATCTCTCAAAATACTACTGAAGATTGGACAAGTTTCATCACGTGACAACTCTTTACAGGAGTTGCGATGTTCAAAGAAGTATGGTGACATGTATCGAGTTTGTTTCTAGAGCTTTTTTTCTTTAGAGCAGACCACTAGGACCACTCTGACCACTAGGAGAAAAATAAGAGCTTCAGCAAAAAGTTGCTGACAGTTTCCCATGCACTTTTTGAAGCTCTCTTCAAAGAAGCATGGTGACATGTATCGCCATAAAAAAAATGTTTGCTGTACCTGCATCCAGCCTTGTCAGGCTGACAGAGAGCTGCACAGACAGTATCCGGCTGCTCACAAGTGTTCTCACATCCTCCACACTGATCCCAGTGTTCATTCTTCGAGCATCGATTAGTCATCGGAATACATTTTGGTTGAGGATAACACGGCTCTTTTTTGCATATTACTTCCTCGTAAATGCATTTTAGTCCGGAAGAACAGTCGACCAAGGCACAAGTTACTGTAAATCGTTGTTAAGACGGACTGATAGTAATAGTAGCATACCTGGTCCAGCATGAACGCAAAGGGGCCCGGTGTACTGCTCACTTTTCCTCTCAACACATACAAATCCTTCAATGCATGGCATTTCATCACAAGACTTCCAGTCTGGGTATTTGTCCAGAACTAGAAAAGGGTAGAAACCAGTATAGAAACTTACAAGGAATGTTCAAAACTCTAGAATGAGGAGAAGCTGATGTTATTGATGCTACTGCTAAGAGAAGTAGACACGGCATTTGAAAGACTGGCCACAAGGTCAGGGAAATCAGTTCCTGTGTTCGATTTGACCGCAAGACTATCTTTGAAAGATCAATCTGGGCAAGTGTTGTTGTTCTTTTGAACACGTTGTTAGAACAGTGAATGCAATTAGAGCTTCTCCAAAGGAAGCCTGCACATTACTTTCGGGAGAGATAACAAAAATCACATGTAAGAATAGCTTATCATTTAACCTTTGTAGAAGTCCTCTTTATTCAAATATAGATACAACGTGGACACGAGTGCTATTTGAACTGGATGAATGTTAACCTTAGGCTTAGGCTTAGGCTTAATTTTTTTTTTCAAAATATCGGGCTCAGTTATCTTCGAAAAAGGAAGGCGCAATAAAAACTTGTAGCCCATTCCTTTGTCTCCATCTGAGGCAGGTTTGTAGAACTGGTGTCAGTATAACATACTAATAGCCCCCCTAGCTACCGCAGTATGAACGCAATAGAGTGTTAATAATCGTTATACGTTAATCAATTTGTACTAACGTCTCTTAAGCCCTAAGAGTTGATGGACGTTGACGCCGCTCTTTTTGCGCTAGAGTGCATCTACAATTTTTTCTCAATGAAGTATCGTATCAGACGTATAATTATCTTATCAACTGCGTTTCAACTCCTTTCCTGTATTCCCTAGATGACCAAGAATGTATGACCGCAAAACACTGCGTCTTCCTCCCCAAACCTCTTAAGCCTTTTCATATTCTCTTTATTGCCTTAACGGTTTACTTGTTCAAATCAGCACTATCTTCAAGATTCAAATGTGTTTTGGCTTGATCTCAATGCCAGTTTTCATTTCTTTACTTTCCTTTAGTTTAACGGTTTAATTACAGTCTTTTTAGATTCTTAGATAATTTTTCAAGGACTTCTACATTAGCTGCGTACCCATCTCTTTGCGGCGCTTAAATACTTGGAATGAGTTTGAGCCTACAAGCCGAAACAATCGTGAAATTTAAAGCTTGTGCCCATCATTGGGAGCGTCCACGATCTCTGCTTTATGGTCGTCACATTGCCTCTAGGATTGGAGTATGTATCAACTAGCGTACTTTTACCGATTTTGATGCAGATTCCACCAACAACTACGTGACCAATGCGTATTCACACCAGCACGAGTTCGGTAATAAATAGAGAAAATATTCAAAATTATAATAGATTTATTCGGCTCGTGTAAGGCACTGTGAGTACATGAGAACAAAATAACCGAATTCAGGGGGAATGAGCACCATTTTGAGCAATTTGAAAAGACTAGTTGTGATTCTAAACCTAGCAGTTTTTCTTCATGAAGCCGTTTAGGACTGCAGTAGCTGATCCTCGTACTGCTTGACGAAACATTCTCCCACGGGGAAGAAGTCCCAATTTCTTAAAGTCTCTTCATTAAAAGATTGTAAATCAAATTACCTGTTATCATACTTTTCTCGAACATAAGTCTCCTGTCCCGTATATTCCGTATCGTCCTTGTTTACAAGATGTTGCAGGAAGAACAAGTAGTTGGCAAAATTGTGCTCCTTTGTTACATGAGTCTCGAAGCCTCGCGGCATCCGATCAAACGTCTCTTTTCCGATGTCACAGATGAAGCACGAGCTCTCGAGTCTCTCGTTAGCTGACTCCTGCTGGTCACGGAGCTCTCCGAAAGCGTCAATGATCAAACCTGAACTCTTGGAATCAAAACTTTGGAAAGTATATTCTACCCTGCATGATGGCCAGCAAAATGACAATGACAAAGAAGAAGAACGAGATATCGTAGAGCATTCTGTAGGTTTCCATGTCATCGCCGTAGGGGGATTCGATCTCGTCTCCAATACCTCCTCCAGCTCTTACTCCGGCGTAGAAATGGTAGATGAAGCACTGAAATCGGTAGACTTTACGGTGTGAAGTGGAAGTCCGCTATTTCTGACCGAACTTTCGGGTAGACCAGAGAATTTTCGAGCTTTTCAGTCCCTTTTATGTTTTTTTTTGCTCCAAACCTTTAATCTACAAACTAGAAAGTACCTTGTTCTACCCGGGTACTCGCAAACTTGCAGCTCTGAATCGGACAGGCATCTGCTGCGCTGATCTCAAAAAATTTCAATGCTTCGCCCACCCGTACCGTCTTGATAGGCTTTGGTAGGCGCACTCGATTTGGTATTTCTGCGCTAACATACTACCGCTACAGTTCCACTGAGTGCTTTCGTCTGTAAGTACTGCGCGCAATCTGCGTAGCGTATATCCGTAAAAAATTCCTGGTTAATGATAATAACCACAACACTATGGGAGAACCTTCGTTTCATTTTAGCGGAGGACGAGGAGGGCTCTCGGGTGCCCTGCTCGTTCAGTTAAGACGTGGCGGGTTTAAAAGTTTCTGACCAAATTAAATATAATGATTTCGAAAATTATGATTTTAGACCTCCTAATGATCAAGGCGCTACAGATGAGCAATAAAACGTGTTTTTAAGCTCTAGGCTAGAACGCTTTATTTTAAAACATATTCCTGGTAAATAAAATGCGCGGATTTCAGAAATGATATTTTCACCTCTCCCCTCCACTTGTACAAGCGAGACGGTATTGGTGAGACCAAAAAGTCTTTGGACTTAAATATTTATGTTAAGAAGCAAATCGAGTTTACTGATAAGATTAAGAGTCTTTCTTTCGTTTCCAGAAACAAGACACTATGGGTGAGCCGAAAAGTGCGTTTTCTTCTTGCTCTTGGGTTAAAATGTCTACCTATCAAGTGAGGTAACTGATTTCCAATGTTCCAAAGACTCACACCTGTTCTACAGATAGAACCAGCCCAGAGGTCTTTGAGAGATTAACAACAACTTACCTGAAGCATATTGTGACATTTCATGTCCGGCTCCTCTCCATCCTCGCCTTCCTGGATGTAGAACTTGCGGAAGAAGTTGAAAGCCAGGACAGTGTACAGATACACGACTACCAAGGTCATCATAATGGTCAAGATGAGCTAAAGTTTGGCTTAGAACGTTCGAAACAGATTCTTACTTGTTTCAAGTTGTGAGTGACGGACTGCAGAATAGCTTTAAGCATAGGGAAAGAGAGCACGACGTCAATCAAATGGAAGGCATAGAAGAACGGGGAGAAGAAGACACCGAATGTTGAACAGGCCAGGTAGCCAACACGGTACAAGAACTGTGTGTTGGTGATGATCACACCTATCCAGAGCCAAAAAGTGTATCTGAAAAGAACATATAAAGGCACTACTCATTATATACCTGTAGTCAAAGGAAGTGTCTCCTGATGTTTTCTCTTCTCCCAGCAAATCGTTCAGAGTCTGTTCATCTACTTGATCCTTGTACTTTTCTCTGGTCTTCCTTCTGACGAACTTGTCCCAATACATCATAGGAAAAGATTTGGAACTGATGACAGCTCTGTCCAGATACCATCGCCAGACCATTAGAACTCCTTGCTCCTCGTTATCATCTTCTGTAATCCAGCATCCCTTGAACATTAGCTCTCGAGCTACTTCCTTCTCACGCTTGAATGTAATGAGCGGAATCTAAACATATTTTTATATAAACTTAGCAAACCAGTTACCTTGAGCTGGTAGAAGGAGACCAAAAGAGCGAAAGACATGATCAAATGAAGAACCGAGATCCAATATAAGGCTGTTGCTAGACACCATCCGGGCACATTCAGACCAAGATACGGAAGAGTAGCGCCGGTGATATAAACGATTTCTTGAGCATCGTCGTCTTCGCTCCCGTCTGTTCTCTCTGAAGAGAGTGGAAAGTTACAACTTGGGTAGATAACTTGCCAGGTTCGGTGTTCACAATATCTACACGATGAAAGAGTAGAATAACGTTGATTGAGGCAGCCAGGAAGAGAGTGACCTTTTCGATGGTTTTGAAGTTCCTTGCCAGCATGTTCTGAAAGGAAATTACAAAACGTCAGATAGGTACGTAGATAGAGAGATGGTGAGACAGAGAGGGCACTTACAAGAATTGATCCGCGACTCCTGCCAACATTCTGCTCAGCAATCTTTGGCTCATAAGCAGCTTGAACGTTGTCCGGTTCCTCGGGCATTTGGGCCATCTGTGCTTGTCCGATAGACTCGTAGATACTAGGAGCTTTGTGAACACTCTCAGGCGGTGAAGGAATCTTGGATACGCCTGGTTCTTCGTGGTCTGTTGGAACATGACCATTCGGAATGTGTTCCTCGTGTACTGGATCGCCGTGATCTGGCTTGTGTGGTATATGCTCTGACGATACTCCAAACATGTCCGCGCCAACTCGTGAGGGATGGTATTCTGGTAGTACAGGATGTGTGAATATGGGCGGATGAGGCTCCATGATATGATCTTCTTCCTTATCCTCGTCCTCCTTGCCCGGCATTGTCAGATAGTAAGCGAACCGGAAGATTGTCAAGAACAGAAGATAGACGCCGTATCCGATTCCCTTTCCAGCATGGAAGGACAGAACAATGAGCCACCAGATCAGTTGAAGCCAAGTCATTTGCTTCACTTTTGCACTGACAGCCTTGTAAGTTTGCTTCAGATTTTCTGGTCGTAGAGCTGTAGCAGCATTCAGTCCGTAGTTGTAACCACTCTTGAATGTTTCTGTCAGTTGTCTGAAAACGTGGTATTCTGAACAGAATAAGCAAAACCATACTCTCCAGCGCTGGTCTGCTGTAGGAAGTAGTCACGTTGTTTCATGGCCCTCTCCATTTTAGAGTCACCGTCTCCAGAAGAAATATCAGCTGCATGTTGCATTTCAAAGATGGTGTCTTCACAGAAGTTGATGAAGGCTTCGAGTTTGCCCTGCTCACCGCCGTCATCTTGCAAGACGTTGAACAAGAAAGCGTTCTTGGAATCTCTGAAGTTTCGTCTTTTGATGCAAACATATAGAACCTTACCGAATCTGTTGCTTGCCCCACTGTTCTAGCCAAGACTCTTGGATCTCGAAGTAAATCTTCTCGACCCTCTTTGAACTTCCCATGATCTCAATCCGTCCAAGGTACTTGTCAAAGTAGTCCAAGAGCTGCTGAGCCTTTTCGATGATCTTCTCCAATCTGGGGTCATTCGTTATGTGTTCCTTCAAGTTTGTCAAGAGGACAGCCAAATTGAAGCCAATGTCCCTGGCAGGATTGTGGAATCGCTCTGTGAACTCCATATAATCGACTTTTCCGTCGTTGTTGACATCAGTACACATCATCAGATAGGTAATGTCCTCCACAGTGTACATTTTCTGACTTTCCATGGCTCTTTGGAATTCTTTCGGAGAGATCCAACCGTCTCTGTTGGTATCAAAGTCCTGGAAGGCCTGAGATGTCGTGAGATCCTTCAGTCTGAGGAACATGTCAGAGAACTTGAGTATCTTCTCAACCGAGGGCTGAGACTCCACAAGAGCGTCGACCATCTGCTTTCCGATAGGACCATTCAAGACGTTTCCTTCCAGCATGGAGAGCATCAGCACGATCATGTCCTTCTGTAGATTAAGGAATTCTCTCAAGAGCTCGAGCTGTGTAGAGTTTCTGTACAGTTTTTCCATCATATGAGCGAAGAGGAAGAAGAATCCATTGATGGCATCCCAGAGGCGAGAGTTAGCCAGTGTCATCTGGTTGCCAACGCAGGGACCCTAAAAAACAGTACGTTACTTTTCTGTCCTTCCAACATCCTCTGCAACATACGCTACGATCCCGTAACGATTCAAAAATATAGAAAGAGTGCATACCTGAATGCTTTCAGTGAGTGTGTTGAACACTTGCGAGCAGACTTGAATGGCCCGAAGAAAGTACTCCTTTCCGCCAACATCGATGACCTCCTTGCTCGAATAATGCCAGTAGAAGTCCATGACCGATTCTTGTAGTCTCAAAAGGTAGTCGACAGTCGAATTGATCAAGTTGATGCTTGTTGTGTGGCCAGGTTGAGTCCTCAGATAGTTTTGGAAGTCTGAGGGTGAATTTATTGAGAAATCATGATTAGCTTACCTAGATTGTGTCCTTCGCATGTGAGTTGAAGGAAACGGAAAAGGGAACAGGTGAAGTCTGCATCGTTCAGATTCTGATTGTCACCGGCTGCCAGCTCTGCTCCCATTCCAAGTCCTTCTGCCTTGATCTGTCTTTCGAACATCTCCAAGTTCAAGACCGAACACTTGTTCATGAACCCTGCCATCGAAGTGAAGAATCGAACATCCTTTTTCTCTTGCAGGTACTCTATGAGCAACTGAAAATTTCGATCTAGGCCTGGCTAGACGTTGCAAACCTTTTGAATGTCAACATTTCCACCGCTTAGCAGATGGATTCCCAACTGGAGAGTCTGTGCGACCATATCATTCGGTTCTCCATTGGAAGCTGACAAGTACATAAGACACATGATGGCAGCGCCACGGTCGGCCAATATTCCTTGTTCGGCCCGGAGGGCTTGTGACTCTTCTTCTTTTTGCTGGAACATAGTCCGTTTTTAAAATTTATGTTCGTGGTATCGGACGAAGAGCACAACTGATGTTTTCGACAACAAGACTCCAGGTCATACTCCCCCGTACCATGTTGACAGCCAAACAATATCTCACCCGTGCTGGTTTCGCAGAAAGTTTCTGGCGCTCTATAGAGACAAATTGATAGAGATCTGTACAATTAGTAGATCTGACAAGCTAATATCAGGATCTAGTAACCGGGAAACTCTCCAGCGCAGTCTAGATTGATATAAATAGTCTCTTCTGTACCATCTCGATAGTCTAACGCTCACTCCTCTCGTCTGAGTAGTCATAGAAATTCTTCCCCATGTTGTCTCGACAACCGGACACGATATTATCTTTCCGTCGTGCTCAAGCTAAAAACAAGAATAAAGGCTTACGGCTTGATCAATTTCTCCTTCATCTCCATCGTCTCCGTCCTCTTCCTCAATATGTATCGACTGGGCCATAACATCGGCAAATCGAATGTAAAGAGCGTCGTCATGAATGGGCTGCGCTTGACTTTCTTCGCTAGTGGCTGCTCGTTGGAAGCATTGGATGAGCTGACGGAGAGGATCAGGTTTGGTTCTGAAGTTCGTATCAAAAACTAAAGCCAGGTAATCTTACTCATGTTCACCGCCCTCACTGGCTGGAATGATAGCTCCGTCCTCGAGAATGACTTCAATCCTTGGCCCTTCATCTACTTCCATTCCGTCACAGAGATCTCCAATGAGCTTGTCTTGTCCAACATCTTCCTCCTCAAGCCAGAGCTTCGAGAATGCTGGCAAGAAGAAATTGATTCCACGATGCCTAAATTGAATAAAAATAGGTGTATAGGTACCATTAGCGGCAGTTTAACCCAGAGAAGAAGGAATTATTCAGGAGCAAAATAGCCGAAGCAGGCATGTAACATAGAGAAGTTATAGAACTGAATGCAAGGAAGCGGCACTATTTTTGATAGCCTCAGCGCCTTTGCAAGCAATATTAGTTGGGAAAGGTATGATTCCAATAGCTAGCCCAGGGATGCACTCACAGCTCCACTTTGTAGAGATGACTAGCAGTGATGAGGGAGATGGCCATCCTCTTCCTTTGAAGAGTTAGAACCTTCTTCCATTTGTCCTCCTTCTCGTGTCGATTCGTCATCTAGATTCGCGTTCATCCAGAAAGTAGCGTGAAAAAAGGCCCAGTTCCCCCAACACGTAACAAGAAAAAGAGGCGTTAACATTAAACATGCAAAGAAGGAAGACATGCAAAAGGTTTTTGAGAGGACGCAGGCAATGCGTCCCACCTTGGAATTCCATACAGGGGCACCATCCGGAAGCAGGCCACCACGGCTCTCTTTCTCTGCGTTGAGACGACTTTCCTCCAAGCTTGCGAGACTTGCATTTGTGGATGTTCAGTCTAAACAGAAGCGCTCGTGCACTGACAGCACGTTTATGAATCTGTGGAAGTGGGGGTGGTACACACGGACAGAAGTGGAAGGCGTGGATCTCCAAGAGCGGAGAGACACTTACGTCAAAAAAGCTGGAGGAGTAATCGGCCCGGCGTCTGCCATGGTGGTCGTACTGTTTGTTAGACTAGACTGGACGAAATGTTACGTGCTTGGACTTACCTTGAAGACGAGACGATGACGACGCTTATCCTTCATGCGAGTGATCTAAGACAGGACAACATTGAGACGGGACCAGACAGAGAGACGTCTTTTTCGAACTCAGTATAGACAACAAACTCGACAAGACATTGTCACTCTAACTCAGAGGGAATAAGAACTAACCGTGTGAAGAATAGCCGATACTTGACCCATATTATAGATTTTTTCGATGACGGCATCTTGACTCATTTCGTCCTTTCCACGCATCTGATTCTTGCCGATCTTTTTGTACAGCGACAGTTGCCAAGAGTTCTTGTCCGTTGGATCGGTCTAGAACTTGTTTCTGACCAAACATGAAAATTGTACCTTGACAGGAATATCCAGGAGTCCCTTGATGAATTCGCGAATCTTCTCCTCAATCTCCTTTTGCAAGAACTTTTCCTTGGACTGTTGAACAATGTCGAGCTCTCTTCCACCGAAAACGTTGAGTCCGACAGGCAAAAGACGCTTCAAGCAGGCGATGACAATGCTATTGGCATGTTTATCCTTCTTGACCTGAAAAGTGATGTTTTCAACAAAAAAAAGTTAGGTAAATCACGAGACGACGACCAAACTACAACGACTTACATTCTTCTTTTCGTCTTTCATCTTGTCCTTTAGTTTGTTAATAAGTAAAAGGACTTGTTAGCAAGTCTTACCTGTCCTTCACGTCGTTTCTTCTTCCTTTCAGCAATGGCCGCTTTTCCGGTCTTCATCTCGCCTCCACCGACCATGCCAGCATCTTCTTCGAATTGGGCCATGTAGTTCAGCTCTTCTCTCTAGAACAGTACGGTTATTCGAGGCAAGTTGCTCTTCTGATCATAAAGTAACAGATTAGCCTGTCTCTGTTCCACACGCCATTATGACGCACCATGTTTCTATCACTGTGTCAACCAGTCACTTTCTTTCCTGTACTTCAGTGATGTTTCATCTATGTTCTTAATATTGATGAAAGACGGTAATTGTAGATTGCCTTAACCAATCTTTCATACGTTCTGTCAAAGACGTCACTTTCAAAGTGACCTAACTTGTCAATCCTGCCTTTTAAAATAGAATTCTTGAACTCACCTTGAAATGCTGGCTTTGACTCCAAATCCTGAAGATGACAGCCACGTTCTCATAAACGCCATCAGTTTCCCAAGACGGTTGTTTGAGCCATTGAGCACGATGGAGATCGGTGTACTTCATCAGGATTGGGAAGAAGGCGTAGGTATCTCGCACGAGACGAGCATTGTCCTCAGCAATGGTTCCTTCATCAGCATCGTCGGGATGAGTCCTCATGTGTTCTTCTTCCTTGAAGGCCTTCTCACTCATTCTTCGAAGTCTTTCAGCAATTGGGAGCATGAACTCTTTGACCGGGTCACATGTTACATTCTGAATGATGGGTACCGCAAAGAAGTTGACTCTGCAAAGCCAGGGAGCATTTTCCACTCCGACATGGTTTCTGATCATTTTCAGCAGAGCACAGAAGACTCTGTTGATGTGATCTGCATTGACACTGGTCATCTGTGACCTCTGTCCATCTTCCTTCTTCCCATCCGGACCGAGTTGGAACCAGTAGGCCATATACGAACAGATCAGCGGCAAGTCAACATCGTAGACATTCGGCTGCTCCGAGTACATGACTCCATTGTTAACTACTTGCTCAATATCAGTCAAGAGCTTGTCGAGGTGAGGAATGTGAGTGGACAGGTTCTGGAGCATTTCCTGTACTTGTACCGACTGATCCTGAGTCTTGGCCAGAACTGAATACTTGTTGTTCTTGTTGAATTCCGGCTCCAAGAAGGCCACTGGAAAACAGGAAGCGAACGCTGAGAGACATTGTCCCAGCCCAGGTCTATGCTTATCTGTCTCATAGCCAATACTCTTTCTCTGAGCAGCTGTAGCAGCAAGACCAGTCACCATGTACATCGAGTCCAAGGTTTTGTAGCAAGCTGCTTGGATGTCGTCCAAGAGAAGGTCTGTACCGAAGTGATTCCTAGCCAGATGACCAAACATTGTTGTCAAGACCGGGATGATCATCTGATTGGCGAACTCCAAAGAGATCCAGGACTTCAAGCTTTGTCCTCTGATGAGTGAGTATTGTCCATTCTCCTTCAGTTCCTTGACAGCCATGAAAAGATCATCAGCACAGTTGTTGAAGAATGTCAAGAGAGACGTTCTGACAATGTCGGAGTTGACCTTGACCAAGGATCTCAAGTCCAAAGCTTGAGTGAGACCTTGCAGACACTTGACTGTAATCTTAGCAACGCTACCGAATGCTCTGTTCTTGATTCTGAGCAAGGCTGCCAATCTACAGAACAAGTTAGCGACCATTTCCTTCTCCTTGTTTGAAGCTGTTCCAGTCAGAACGATAGACGATCCCTCGAGGAAGTAGTTCTTATGTGCATTAAAGTAAGCATAGATCAGTGGAAGAACGACTTTCTCGAAGAACTTGACGTCTTGTCCCTCTTTCTTGAACGAATTTCGTCTTGTCAGTTCTTGACTCGGCTTGATTGACTTCATCTTCAGACTAGCTTGTTCCAAATACATGATGAGTTTCTCCAGCAGATTGTAGGCGAATCGTTTCTCTACAGAGGCTCGTTCACCTTCTCCCTTCCGCTCTAACGAGGCATGCTCAGCTGGACTATCGATTTTGTATCCGTTGTACTGTAGGAACTTGATGATTTCCATGGCACGGAATCGATCTTTTCGCCTCTCGAAGTCTGTCAGCAGATCCCAAGGAACTAGAGGAATTGGCATGAAGCCTCCCTTGGTATTGAGGTCGTTGTAGACTCTCTTCGCCCACATCAGATGCGAATGCTCGGCCATCTTCTCACCAGCGACCATCATATCTTTCTCCAAGGTCATGCTTGACAAGTCCACAGGCTTTGGAGCAAAGTTCTGGGCAGATGTTCCCGAAGAGGTGTGAGCGGCTTGAGCACGATCGGAGGCATCCCGATCGGCGAGGTCGATGGTGTAACCCCAGGCCTTCAAAGCTTTCACACATTCCGAACATCTCTCTTTGTAGAAGGACTTCTCGAAATCGCGAAGGAGACTGAACGGTTTCAAGCGGGGATGAGTCATATTCAATCGAGAGTACATGTCTCCCAGGATCCAGCCTTTTTCAAGCTGAAATGAGTCTTTTAGAAAATGCATACTAGGTAGGTTACCTTTCTGGAGGCCCAAGAGTCGTGAAAATGTTCAGCGAAGGCTTCTGTCATTCTGTTCAAATCCGGAGAAAGTGTCACCGACGAGGCATCAATGGTTCGAGGAACCCATGCACCTTCTTCCTGCTGCTCCTTCATCTTGATCACATCCTCTCCAGACGTTGTCAGAGTATAGTCGGGTGAAATTGCAGATCCGATGGCGGTCAAACAAGGCAGGGCTTTTCCGAACAACTCAGGATCATAGGGTCTGCTTCCGAGGGAGTCGAAGATGGCGTAGAAGAGAAGCATCGACAGTCTCTTCTCCTTCTCTGATGCGACTCCATATTGGTTACCAGATCCATAGTACTTTCCACAACGCTCGTAGTGAAGTGTCATGAGCTAAAGCGCATTTTTGACAAAAATAAAGGAAGTGCTTACCCGGAGAGGGACCAGAACGTTCATGTCACTCATCTGCTGAATGTCAACAATGACCTTCTTCAGTAGCTTTACAAGCATTCCTGGTGGAAGTTCCCTGGTAATTGCTACCAAGAAGTCGGAGACTGCCTCTCGTTGATTCTTTGTGAGTGACTTCAATCTGTTCATGCGATACACCTAAAACCTGACGTTTGCAACCAAAACTTTTTCCTACCGTGTGAAGAGTAGCATCCAGAAGAGCCGAGTGATGCTCAGCATCGGCAAAGTAGTGGCTGTGGTTGGTCAAAAGTGGAAGGACAGCATTGCAGAGATATCTGTTGAGAGCCAAGGCTGTGTCAGATTCCAGGGCACGAGGCTAAAGTCGTAATATGAGAAAATCCTCGAAAAAAAAAACTTACAGAGTCCATCATGGTAGCAGCTCTAAGATCTGGCAAGAAGCTCTGTTCCAAAAAGTGGAAGAGCATGTCCTGTTGGTCGATTCCGTAAACTCTGTCCAAGAACAAAAGAACTGATCCTTTGTGATTAGGAAGCAATCCCGGAAGAGGTCCGTTATCTGAAACTGTTATTAGGACAGGAAAGAATAGAACAGCTGAAATTAACAGTATTACAGACACAGGGGCAGTTAGAAGCACAGCACACTTACTGAAAACAGCGCGGCGAACAGTTGTTGTTCTCTGAATGACATGAGGGGGAGTCGATTCTTTTGGAACTTCTTGATTGACTTCAGAAGTCGAAGTATCCACCGACTCGTGCTCGCTGTTTTCATCCTCCGGCACTCGAGCGAGTCGCTTCTTCTTCGATGTCGTGGCTGCCATTTCTCGCATCTCCGATACGGCGGCAGCAAATGAGTGCGAAGGAGCCACAGCGTGTTGATGGCTGTTGGCGAAAGAGCGCCTCCGAACTAGACATGAAGTTAACACAAAGTCTCTAGTCTCATGAAAACACCCTTGACAGAACAGAAAAGAAGTTACGAGGTTAAAATGTAGGTAAGAGACTCACCGTCTGAAGCAGGCATAGCTAGATTTGGAACAGTGAATCGGAGACTGAGAATCTGCCCGAGGTCTTCCAGGGAGATCAGAGAACGGAGGATTGCTCTGGCTCGGAGAGAGTCTCCCTTTCCGGCCTGAAATGGATATTGAGAGAAGCATATCAACAGATAGTCTGTTGTAGGTTGTGTCCACCTAATCAACCTGTCGCCTTGAGCAAAACATCCTTCCGTCCGTTTAATTTAATCTTTTTCTCTGCGAGTCTGCCTATGTGAGATTGTCCATTTCTTATGCAACTCTTTTCAATTTCCAATTTTAATAACACCTGTTTGTCTGAACCCTCTACTAATACTGTCTGTGACCCCGGAAATTGGACAACTCTGACCTGTTACTTAAGTTAGATATATTGTATTCGACTCATTACCTGGATTGCCATTGGGTCAGGAGCACATTTGGCCAGCAGATCCACCAAAGAAGAGTAGAAGTCCAGAGTGGCAGCTCCCAGATCGATGTAGTCTTCTCCTTCAGCCTCCTTCTGCGGGTAACTCGGACTATCTCCAAGAAGACCGGACTTTAATAGGACATGAGTCTCTCCCTCCTCCAGAGCACGGATATCCTCCGATAGAGCAATGGCTTCCTTGAAGGCAGCAAATAGACCTTGTCCTTCTCCCTTCAAGGCAACTCCTAGACATTCCGGTCTTCTGATCAACAACCTGATCACAAGATTAGCGTTTTCTTCGACGTTTTCTCCATTGATCCAGACACAGAATCGGAGGAAATCGATGTATCTTTCTCCTTCCACTGGATCCCATCCAATGTCAGGATATCCCTTAGCGATGAGCTCCGAGTTTGGCTGGAGACCACACCTGGACAGATAGACAGCGACTTTGTCTAATTCTTCTTCTTTGAGAGCCAGAGCGAGCTCATTGTTGTCCATAAAGGATGAATAAGCAACGTCGAGAGGAACAGAACCTCTGAGACTTGGTCGATGAAGAAGCATTGTAGCATGTTCCAAGAGGAATCCGAGATGTTCAAACATTGCCTTTTGGTTCTGACGAGAAGTTCGACAGAAGTAGCACAAGAATCTGGAACAGGCTACGACCATCTCTGAAGCATCCTTGAGAGCCGTCTTTTCCTTCACTTCATCTCCTTCGTGCTCGACTGTTCCTTGTTGAGCCGTCAGAATGTTCATCATGATCGACATGACGTTCTCGTGGACTGATAGCAGTCTCATCAAGTCCGGATGCTGGAAAAAGATTCTATTGTTCATCAGCTTCCTGAAAAGTGAATTTTTTGTATTAAAAGATGGGAATTACCATAGTCCTCGCTTTAGGATAGCCTCCTCAACATGTTCAAACTGAACAGTGAGCAGTTCGCGAATCTGGGTCAGGTAGACGATGAAGTCTGTGACATCCAGAACGTTTCTCTCGTGTAGAACATAGGTCTTGTCCATGGCGTCACGAAGTTCCCTCACTCCCGAATACTGCCTGAGCAACAGATGGAACATTTTTCTTATCAAATCCTGGCTTTCGATGAAATCGGACTGGGCCCAGTCTCGGAGAGTCGAAACGATCATGCCTCTGAACGAAAGACATCGCAAAACAAATTCAAAACTTTACCTGAAGTTCTCTGTACCTTTTCTTTGAATTGAAAGATCTTCAGAGGGCAACGGCGGTGGTACTTTGACAAGAAGCCGGGCGACCGTGTCTACCCAACTACCATCATCTGTTTCAATCAGTCCGAGCTGTTCCTCTTCTTCCAGTCCAGCGCTGTTACCGATTCTAGAGACCAGCAGTTCGCAGAAATCTCTGGAAATGCGGATCATTTAATAATACATGAAGTTACCTGAGGTTCTGTTGAAGAGTATCTGCCATGGGACACTGATCAGTCTCGACCTCATCATCTAGAAGATCCTCCTTCTCTTCCTTAGTTTTGCATTGCAACAGACGGAACATTTGTTCCTTCGGAGGACAACGGAACTCTTTGGTTTTCTTGGCAGCTTCAGCAGGTGGCATGTCAGTCTGCTTGATATCCATATATCGCCGACACTGATCCTGCTGCAGTTCTCCGACAAAGCCCTCGGTAAAAGCAACTAGGGATTCGACACGATGACGGAGCTGGATGTCACAGATGTGATCGAGGATGCTGACAAGCTGAATCTTGACTCCTTCCGAGAGACCGATCTCTGTCAGACCCTTCTGTGTTGTTCCGATCTCGTAGCGCTCGTCGAAAGCTCCAGGATGGATCAGCTTCAGACAGAGTTCCAGTTCATCGTCAGTGATCAGACCAATGACTAGAAGAGAATCGAAAAGCTTGAGAAGAGGTTCGAAGTGGTTCAAGTTGTCTCCTCCAATCAAGTCACGACAGTTCATGACGGCATGTTCTGTAGCAGACTGAAGTTCACTCATGACATGGTTCTTCAGGGCATTAAAGTTGAAGCTCGGAGGTAGCAGTTTCATTTCCTCGTCCCTGGTGAAATGAGATTTGACCGGTTCGGAGCTCATGACAGAAAGCATTGACATGGATTCTCCCATGATCTGAAATGGATTCTCTCTTACTCCAGTCGTTAAATCGTACCTGAGGGTATCTGGTTTCCAAATCAGGATCGTAGACGTTCTTGTTCTCCAAAGCAGGCACCAACGGAATGACATATTCGTTAGCCATGCTCTGTCTGGCACTCTGATGGCACTGGAGATGCAATGCAATGAGCAGATCATGGAATCCTTGTCGAAGAGGACCGGATATGTCTGAACAACAAAGGTCTAAGGCTAGATGTTCAACTCACAGTGATTTTTGACAGCGTACATTATCTGGTCTTCGTCCACATGTCGACAGAGGATATGAGCCACTTTTTGATTGCCATGGCTGGCCAACTTGCAATACAGACTCAAAGTTTGTCGGTGGAAATCTAACGTGTCTCCATTCTCGATCATCTCCAAGACATCAAAGGACTGATCCTTCTCCGGAATGTAGACTATCATGATTCTGACAGGGTCATTGCACAGAACTGACCATCCTTGATAGACAAAGTTTGCAAAGAGTCAAAGAAAATTACATACCTCGTATATCACTAAGCTTCAGTGCTGTTGTTCTGAGTGTCTCGTTCGGAACTCTTGCCCAGTAGACAGGTTTCAGGGTCTCCACAACCAGACGGGGAGGACAGAATGGGAAGACAGACTTGTGGCAGGACTTGAACATTGCCGCTGACAGAGGGAACGTGTACTGAAAGCAATTGTGAATCAAAATATGAAAAAATACCTTGACGCGGCCCAATTCAAACTGTAGCACCTCAACAGCAGTGGGAGTCACAAAAGCAGCTGGGAAGAGCATGGCTCCAGGCTCCAGCTTGAACTTGACTCCTGTATCTTGTCCAGCAGCCTGGAAGGTCAGCTCTCCGACAGAAATGTCGATGATACACCCGATCAGGGTTCCAGAAACTTTGGTATTGGTGGCATCCGGAACTCTTGAGAGAAGGTCTTGAGCATTCATCATGAAGCAGTTCCTGCTTTCCACGCTAAAATTGAAATAATAATGGTTAGACTGTTATGAAGCGCGAAATAAAAAATGTTAGCAGCGATCCTCTAGTCTAACTAAAAGTTTTCACAATTTACCAGTGATCTGAGTCATGTCTGAAAATTGTCACCATTTTGAAAAAACAACAAGTTTGAAGATATACCTGTCCAAGTCGGCCTCGTAAGCATTTCCGAATCTGCACTTTCGCACTCCGGTTTGGCCATCGAATTGCTGACTGAAGTAGTGGTACTGGGTGGTGACCCAGCCGACCCAGACATTCTGAGGATCTTGACCGGGGAAGATGCGGATTCCGTAGTAGTATTCATCAACCTGAAGAGGTTACATTTGTTGCAGTTTTTCAAGTGGATGGCTAATCAATAATACTATATTATTGGCTAGTCAAGAGGATTGCTTTGGACGTGTGCCAATACACAAAAACAAGCGAAACATGTCCATTATGACCTAACGGTGTGTTACGAAATTGCGTAAGCAGCTTTATTCAAACTGAGGAATGCTTAAGAGTGACATGCATTTATAAGCCGAAATTACTCGATGTAGATGTACCAAAAAGAGGCAAACATAACAGATATCTTTTGTTATTGCGTCTTCTTGTTTCTATTTCGATTTGCACAAAGTTTTGACCAACCTTCTCTTTGTGAGCAAGAAGAGCTGGTGCATCCGGCAATTCATGAATTTCCACGGGCTCTGTTGGAACTTGCTCGATGACTGTGACACTGGCCTCCTTCTTCCTTCCCTTCTTTTTCTGACTAGGACGGTGCACTGTGAGCTGTCTTCCGGGACCAGAAAGAGGCATGTCTGCAGTAGCTGAACATACGTCTAATAGTGGAAAAGTATCTAAAGTACCAAGAACATCCTTGTGTCCACTGCGTCCAGGTTCATTTTGGTCGGCTGTGCCGGCATCGAAAGACCTGGAGTTGTTCTTCTTGTTACGTGCTTCTTTTTCACCCTTTCTAGAGAATGATAGAGTTAGACAAAGGAAATGGAGGGAGTTAACTCTTTGCGGTTCGTCGAAGAATCACGTATGCGACTGAAGAATCCAGTCTTCTTAACTGGCTTATCCCTCTCTGCAATCTCTTGGAGATGCTGTTCAGTGACAATCCGATCCTCGTGCGACATATCATTCATGGTTTCCCTAAAAGCAGAGCATTGTTTTCTGGTACAGCCAGGTTGGGAATGATTGGCACATCACAAGGCAAATTTCCACATTTTTTTGTTCGAAAGGTACTGCTCAAATTTGACACTCACGACACAACATGCTCGGGGACCTGACAGAGGAGATCCAAGTGTTATGCTGGTCACCATCCAGTCGGAGCCAGGCCAAGATGCTCTCGTCGAATGAGTTCATGCCGAAGTTCATCAAGGTAAGCATGCGACGGCGTTGGCTAGACGTTAAAGTTACACTCCGTTAGGAAAAGACATTAGGGGGTGTTATACGCAACCAAAGGGATAGATATAGGCTACCGGGATTGGTTTCCAGAGTATGCGGGCAGTGAATTACGAACGCCTTTGGGTTGATTAGCAGGAGTCAGTTGGGTTACTGAGGATTGTGAGCTTACCTGATGGCGGGATGTTCAACCTCATGATCACCATCAAATGATGTCTGTTTGGATCTGTTGGATCTACTACTTTTCTCGTCGTCGGACTCATCTTTGGAGCCGATCTTTGTCCTCAGGAAACCCTTCTGAAAATTGTATGTGTTGCGTCCAGCGAGATTGAGAGACAGAGAGACTGAATTACAGAGAGACTGAGAGACACCCACCTTTTCAGGCTTATGTTCCACAAATTCCTTTGGGATTTCCGGAGACCGAATCTGAGCAGACACCACTGATTGACTTCTCGGCTTGTACGCTGCCAGTTGATCTCGGATAGCTTGTTTGTCCTTGTTTTTCAGAAATGATTCGTTGCATTTCACTGGTAGTGACAGACGAAGGAACTCCATATGGGTCTTTTCAGACGGTCCCCCTTCAGCCTGTGTAGCCTTTTGAGTGACCTTCAGACAGGGAGGATTGCTTCCTGTCGCGGGAATCCTTGAGACTTCGAGAGAGTGTCCACTGTCGATGTCTTCAAATCGGGCCAGGGACTTGGCAAACCACATGGGCATGTTGCGGTACATGTTTACGCAGAAAGGCTCGTAGCCTTCTTGGAGACCACATGTTGTGAAAAACTTGAGCGAGTTGCTAACTTGACCGAAGTTCAATCGTCCTCTTTGTCCGCTGCCAAGAGTGATCGCTGGGACAAGACCTTCTCCGGATACGACATTGTCGAAAGCCATCTCGGAGCCGGAAGGATCCAACAGAAGTTCTCCATTCAGTGAAAAACTAATGGTCCTGTCATTGAGATCCAGGAAACAGCCGGCAATGTCTCCAACCTTCCATTCTTTGCCGTATGTTTCCGGTCCTTGATGCCATTTCCTTCCAAGATATCCATCGAAGGCATAGCTTCTATCGTCCTGTCCCAGCTGGATCTCTGGTGTCGATGAAACGTCCATCCAGCCAATCTTCATGAAGCCGGCCGTCAGGACTTCAAACTCAAAATACCACTTCCCTTGATTAACTGCGTAGGTGGCCTCGGCCCTGTATGTTCTGCAGATATCGCGTCTGGCTCTGAGCTCCTTCTCAGCCATTTCATCGTGCTCGTGAGCGGGACACTCGATGTACAGTCCAAACAATTGCAGTGCTTTGATATTCTCTGCAGCAGCTTCCTTATTGGCCTCCTTGATTCTATTGTCAACCTGTTCGTAGGGGACCAAATGAGGCGATCGTTTCTGTGTACTGTCCACATATTCACTCAGTCCGAATGTCCATCCACGCTTGATCTTCTCCCTTGCCCAAACGTTATGAGTGTTCTTGGCTAGAGCTTCAATCAGAAGGTTCAAGTTGTCGGGTAGAGTGATTTCATGGGTGTCAAGGGGCTGCGGCTTGTAGCCATTACCCTGCTGAAAGTTGTTTGCCAATCGAACTGGTCGAAGTCGACAAGGTGGCTCGTCCACAATGAGATGGTTACCGAGTGCCTCAATTGTTTTCATGGTATCCAAGGCCAGGTTGATATTGTACGTCTTCTCCGTCTGTGGTAGGCGATCGAAGGATGTTAGGCAGGGATGAGTTCGTTGCGTTTCTGATCGTGTCTCTCCAAACTTCCAACCAAGCTCAATCTTTCTCATTGCCCAGAGCTCGTGAAGATTCTCGGCAAACCGCTGATGGATTTCCATAGCCTTGGTATGCAGTACAACGGCAGAAATGTCCACAGGAGTCGGGACAAAGGGTTCCACAGATGAGAAGATGGTTTGGGGTCCACAGTAGACGCTCTTCGGCAGGTCTCCGAATGAGAGACAGTCGTTAACTTGAAGCTCTCCTTGGACAGCCTCCACCACAGCTGAGAAGCCTGGCGGTGGTCCAAAACGGAGTCTTCCTTGGTCACCACCGAAAATGAATCGACAACTGATCTTGGCACTCAATGACATGACAGGGAAGAAGTAGCCGTCGGTGTTAAAATGATGGTACCCACCGCTGACTTCTCTTCCGTTCAGAGTGAACCTAAATTTTGATTATTTTTTGTCTGAAATCTAACTCACTTAATCTCTGGCACAGTAAGATCTAAAGCACATCCGATGACATCACCTTTTTGAAAGCGTTTAGGTCCACAGGGTCTAGGAGCTCCAGCAAAGTACATGTACTTTCCGTCAAAGCCGTAGGAATAGAAATCGTCTCCCACTCCATTGCATCCCCATCTTAATTGTATACTTGTAACAATTTGGAAATAGCTCACTTGTCTCCAGATCCTGGGAATGGCTTGAAACCAACACTGTTAGCCCATCCAATCCTGAGATACGGGATCTCTTTCGTCATCTTTTCGATATGTTCAACTTCTGCTTCGAAGTACCATCGTTTAAACAGAGATGATCCAGAGACGAGACCCACCATCACGTTTGGCATCATACTGTAGGCTAACTATGTAATGTTAAGGGAAATTGTTACCTGCTGACATGATCTCTCATCGTAGTCTGCAGAAGAAGATCCTTTCCTGGCAGTAGATACTGCGTGATCAGGTTCTGAGAACTTCTAACAGCCATTCCGTTTCCCTCACAGAGAGACGACAACACATCCAGAACCTTGGAGTCTCTTCCTACTTTCTCGAGCAGAGAGATGACAGAACTGATGTGGCCCTCATTGATCATGTTCAAAGCTTCCGGAGATTCTGTGAGGACACAGTAAAGGACATCAAGAATACCCTCAGCTGACTGAGGATTACTCAATCGGCCAAAGAGCCAGTCCAGACGTGTCTGAAAATGAAATGTTGTTAAAAGATAAAAAAAACCCTACCTCCGAAGCGAACTGGGCACAATTGTAGTGGTTTCCCTTGATCATGGCAGCTACGAGGAGATAGAGATAGGTGGCAATTTCTTCCCACATGACCTATACTTCACAATATACATAAAGTGAAATTGTTTTACATGAGTCTGTTCTCCAATCAAGCCAGCAAAATCTGGAAGAGCTTCCATTTGAGAGAACTTGTCGATGGTATCGAGGATCATGTTCAAGACACCCTCTTCTTGGAAGAGATCTTGACGGGATCTGAGGGCACGGAAGCGGTTCTGCTTGTCCTCGAACGCTAAAATTGAGGTTATGAAAGTCATTGTAGGGGACCAACAGTCATCTTCCTTTGGCTGGGCAAAGTATTCAATCAAATCCTCCATGAGCTTCAGAACTTCATTGAGATCGACTCGTGTCCAGTCAGTTGACTGATTTCCTTCTGTTTGCAAGGCCTCGATACCCCTAAAATACAACTGTAACTAACCCTGTCTGTGTTTAGTTATTCCCCGCACCGTATAAACAGTCTAACAAAGTCAGTCTAGTATCTACTCTGCAGTCACACGTGTTTCACACCGTACAATTTCGATAGTCAGCATATCCTGTACCGTTCAGGGAACCATACAATGGTATGCTCTTAAAGTTTCAGGAGACAGATCATGTTTGCCCGTACTGTTTCAGTAGTCACTAAAGTCCTCGCCCGTACTGTCTCTAATATTCCGCCAGTTTCGCATGTAATAACAAGGTTACGTACTTGAGGAATCGGTTCAGCACGGAACTGCACTTTCTGATGACTCGGGCAGATTTGCTTTCTTCCTCAAGAGCCATGAAGAATGTGTAGCAGTCATCCATATGGCCATCCTTCATAGCGACAGCCTTCTTTTCCTCGACTTTTCCCAGTCCTTTCTTGGTAACTTCAGAAGTCTGGTAAGAGAGCCAGTGCTGAGTTTTGACATGTTGAATGAAGGCGTTAGTCTCTCCATAGCGGATGGTAGCTGTTCCCATCCCTTCCTCTTCCTTCTCATCCAACATCTGTTTTCTTGGATCCTAAATTTACTGTGTCAGAATCTATGTCAAAAGCCGTACCTTGTTCTGACACATGACAAAGGCAGTCAGATCGAAGTCGGCCTTGTCTTTATGATATAGTTGCACCGCGTTTTCGATGACACCGAGATATCTAAAGACGCAGATATGAACAAAATCAAATCATTTTCCTACCGTCCACTAGTGATATGTTTTATTCTGAAGACTTGTTCCCATCCGACCAGCGCGCCATGCCATTTGACACGAATCAGCTCGATTCTCCAAAGCGAACGGGCTTGAGTCACGGCTGCTCCGCCTTCGTAGATGACCATGCTGAAAAACTTTAGTTTAGCAAAACATGATAAGGCTATATGTAACAGCCTCCTTCACCCCTATCCTAGAAAACTGTCATGGTAACATAGAAAGGTTGAATAGTTGGTAGAAACTGATACTCACTTGTGCTGCGGATGTTCACTCCAGTTCTCCGGAATTGTAAGGCACTCGTCGTTACCGTGAAATAGTCTGAGCACATCGTTACCAAATAAAAAACCTGAACTTTGCTTTCTCACATCATTTGCAATCTTACTCACCCATATTTCTTGTCCTCATGCTTCCCGAGCTGACAGACTGAATATTCCAGAGGGTCTGGTGGAAGGAAGCTATCACCATGTATCCTTTGCTGTAAGCCATGTGCTGAATTTCTGTGTCATCGTATTCATAGTTTTCTTACCAGATAACGTTCCGTTGCCACACTGACAAGAATCACGTCGTCTCCCACCCGAACCTTTTCTCCTTCTGATCTTTGCTTTGAAGCTGGATGTATCGTCCACCAGCAGGCTTCTCCTGTTAAGTTCTTTGTCGAAACGTAGTAGGAAAGACCAACCTGCATTTGTTTCTTGTACTCCTACGTCAAATGCTAGTTTGTCGTTCGAGGAACACGATGACAGACAGGCTAGATACATCTCGCTCATGACGTGTTTTAGCTGAACAGCATGACCATAGAGCAGGGTTTTGTGACCTCCAGCACCAGACGCGGATGTCTGAAAAGGCTCTTCAAACCGCGATCTGTATGTTGTCTCACATGTTCGCTGTCAGCTGACATCATCTCTTGTAGGGCTCGCATTGACAAAGCATTGTCAATGTAGAGCATGCACATGGCAATGTCGGGAGGGATATCCTGAAAAAGGCTCTCGTTGTGACAAATAGTTATGTCTTAGTTGCTATATCAATGTAATCCTGTTTTCCGATTGGCTTGACTTTTTTGAAACAATCATACAATTCGATTAACCTGTTAAACTGGAAAAACACTATCAAGTTTGGCCAAAAGTTTGTAGATACTGTAGTAGCCTGGTTTGGCCTCGTGGCTCATTGTCAATATCTAAACTGAAATCTGAAGCAGCATTGGCAGTTGACCATTTGACAATGTGGCCGACATACAACATAACTACGTAGTGCCAAAATAGTCAAAGTACTCACCTTGTCAGAAACATTTTCTAGTGTGCACATTCTGTTTCCGAAGCCCTCTGTGCAGAGACAGACTCTCTCGGATCCGAGGACTCCATCTCGATTGTGTGAGGCGACGCACGACAGGCAGACGATGTCACCCTAAACATGGTTTTGTATATTTTACATCGAAAACAAATAGGATTGTACCTTCATAATGTACTGGTGATCTTCATTGAGATCTTGAAGAAAATCGTAATCCATTTTTACGAATGATAGAAATATTTACTAAGCACACACTATCTAATGTAAATCCGCATCTGCTGGAAGATTTTATTATGTTAAGAAAGGTCTATAAAAAGAGAACGAGTATAGGAATTGGACAAAATTTGCAGGGCATGTATGCATTGAATAGCCAAGGACAGAGGTGACACTTTGGTGACACTAACTAGCAATTTTATT
Organism: Oscheius sp. JU75; assembly: GCA_037178855.1. NCBI lineage: Eukaryota > Metazoa > Nematoda > Chromadorea > Rhabditida > Rhabditidae > Oscheius > Oscheius sp. JU75. The sequence goes on from JASJZC010000007.1 coordinate 8,886,635, forward strand.
GCCTCAGCTGGATCTCAGCTCATCTCCCACGCTAAGATCAAACAAATATTTTTTGGTCTAATCGCGTCAATTGTGCAAAAACGCAGAAATGTTTAGTTTCTGTTGAAGTAAGGACATACTAAGCACTTCAAAAAAAATGCCTCCCATTTTCTGGTGCCGTAAAATACATTTTGTTATTCTTTGTAATCTTTAATTTGGACATAAGATACAAAAAATGGCATGAACAGACCCTGTCCTCTTTAAAATGCAATAGATTCAAAACTTGTAATTGAGATCTTATAAAAACTTGGTATACAGTGATGAATCCAAAATAGAGTCAAAATATGATATTTTAAGCTTCCGGATAGAAATTTTTCGAAGAGACAAAGGATTTGTCCGATTCCCCGAGCTTAATGAAAAAGCAGAGCGTGTGTGCAAGGTTGTTTGATGATGTTAGGTGATAGTGTTTGAAGACGGCGGCTCTCGCACTTTCTCAGACAGCCCTGGGATTTCGGTCTCCGTTCTTCGAGCGCTGCGATGCTGAGAGAGAGATCTTCTAATTACTACAATTGATCCCACACACACATAGAAACACAGACGTCCCCTCTTTGTTTGACATTCTGGCAACATAATCCTAGGTGCTTCTTGGTTTACTTGGGCCTGCTCTTTTTTCTCTCTGTTCTCACGCTAAGAAAGAGCGAGAGACAACAGGATATAGGAGGGATTGTTGCTTACTTATTAGCCATCCAAGAAAGGGCAAAACGAGATCTGAAGGGTTAGCAGAAACACGCGATGAGCGAGCAAAACATCTGGTTTAATCGGCAAGAGAGAGAGAGAATATAAAACAAGACGGAGCCATTGAGATTCCCCCGACGGGGGAAGGGGGCAAGTTTTTGATCTACGCACATATTAAATATTCAAAATAGCCAAGAGGAACTTCAAAAAATGGATTTTGAGCTGTGGTGCAGAGAGCCTGCAATCAAAAATGCATGTGTAGCGGCATGAGAGTACGTCCACGTCGGGGGAGCCGGCGAGAATGCTTGCTAGGCTACCAAAAAACAACAACGTAATTTACCACCTTGATGCATATCCAGTTGTATACATATGATTATTTTCCCACTCGGAGGGAGGAGATCTCGAAACTCAATGAGGAGAGAGATAAACTCCTGCCCATGATTGATTGCGCGCGTATGAAATTAATAAGCTTTTCTCCCGTGGGTCGTACTCTTTGAATAGTAATTAATTAAGTCGTTCTTTAAATAAAGGTGACGTTGATACAAGGTGCAAAAAAGAAGAGGAAAAGAGCAACAATTCACCCCCAGGGAGCCCTATGTCTCATATGAAATCGAACGGGACGAGAGAAACATTGTCGACTCGTTAAGCTTATATGACCGGACGAGCTGCCCCCATAGTTTTGATGCTCCCCTCTCCATAAAGTCGAATAGGGACAGCAGTCGTTTTGATGGCCTTCCGTATAGACTCACTAACTGGAGACACACTCTCCTTCAATTAAACAACCCCCATGGACAAAAACATGTAAAATGACAGGATAAACTGCTTTTTATTGTTGCCAGCGACGCATCTCCTATATGTCATTTTGCTTTGCAGATAATTTCTCATAGATTTTTTCCAGGCCTTCCGGCATGATTGATATGTCTCTAGCGGCAATAAGGGCATTGTTTTCGTGTTCGCTTCGTCAACAAAATTCAGCATTCCAATTGGTTATAGAAAGTTTTAGGATAAGCCACGTACTCTAGCGCATACGTCAAAAGACAACGGAGACAAAATAAACTTCCGTTGGCGTGGACAAAAAACACTTAAACGACGTCGCTTCGTCGTTTTTTGACCTATTGTGGATGCGAGGGCGAAAGAACAAAAGAAATATGGAGAGATATGGAGACATAGACAGAGAAACAGGGAGACAGAGATAGAGAGACAGAAAAACAGAAATAGTTAGCGAGATAGAGGCAGATACATACGTAGTACCTATTCAATAATAGAGAAGATTGGAACAGGAGAAAAATGCATATACAAATCTAGGACTTCTGCTAATCGGGCTGCTTTCCGATGCTTCCCCACAGCTTTCTATCTCTCTCAGCACGCGGACGCCACCACATTTTCATAGATAAGTTCGTATATGAGGTAGAGGAATGAGTAATCTGTCGAGGATCTCCAGTCTAGGCGAGGGCGTAAGTGTTGAGGTTTGCCGGCAAGTTGGTCGTGGGAAATTCTCCATGATTGTTCGCTTTTCGCAAGTTTGAATTAATCAAAAGAGCCATGGGACCGTTTTTTTTTAATGAAGCTTTTGAAGGAAGAGGGGCTTCAGGTGTGTGAGGGTGGTCCGATCCTTTTTGAAAAGCAGAACAAGGAGAGAAACAAACTGCGTAGACGGGTGCAAATCCCATTAGGGACACTTCGCATGGCATCCGTTTTGATGGCAGCCGGAGCACGGATTAAACTTCCCACCGGAACTGCATTTTCTCCCTTTCTTCTCTTCTATTTCCACCCACAGGACCAAAAGGGGCATTTTTGAGGTGTTTCTAATCACAAAATCGGAGGTCAGTGATTGACACGGAGATTGCTCTCCAATTTTCTCTCCCCCGTGCCCCTTGACACGGCATGGAAGTAGATAATCGCGACATATAGAATGAAAGGGCTACGTTTTGTAGGGGCAAAAAAAATGTAAAACCACCACATTGGCTACATGCCAGCGGAACCCATTATTCGTATCGCCATAGCTGTCGGAGCCTGGAAACACTAGACGAAGTTGGATAAAGTTTGGAATTGGGGAAAGTAAACGAGATCCACTTGAAAGCGCCAGTAAACAGCGGAAAAGGCTAAGCTGCGGTTACAATCATCCTGGCAGAAGCTCTGGTACAATCACTAGTCTTTCGGCATTTACAGAATTGCAGCTGATGTCGGTACTGAACATTTTTATATTTCAAAACGAGGTCGTGCACTTTGAAGATATTTGTGTTGAAGTCCCCATATAAAATGAGCATTAGCTTGTTCTGAGTTTGAACTTCCCATAGAATAATAAACGTTTTATAGCCTGCTCAGCATGATCTAGATGATGTTTCCTAACGTTTCTTTGTCATCAAAAGCGGGTCTAAACAATCAAAAACCTAGTTTTGTAAACATAAAAACAAAATCTAACAAAAAAAAAAGTTTGTAACTCCCTACTTATCAAAAGTCCGTTGGAGGTAGTTACCAACTACAAAGGCATACCCATAGGTAAAAACCGCAAACGCTCATCTGATTTTACGGATTGTAACAAAAAGGGTAAAGTAGGCTAGGAAAATCTCGGTTGCAAGGTTCCATTCTAAGAGAGCGATTATCTCACATGGGCATGTTCATCTCGGACAATCAAAGTATTCCCAGCAGATGCAGATTATGACATAGATCAAAGAACACAATATTCCCCTTATTCAAAAGTATCAAATAACCTACTGTTCGAAGAAACGAGACATCGTCCTGCTCGCCGGCTCCAGTCTCCTCCTTGTCCGCCATTCCGGTCTACCACATGTCTGCAAAGAACACGTATTTCAAGTAGTAGTGTAGCCTCAAGTAATGTGAGAACATGTGCGCAACAAGTGATTAGAGGTGCCATATGTGCTGCGCGAGAGTAGAAGCAAAAATATAGACCACCTTGATGTTTCGGGTAAATTATTTAGGGCGCGCACATCACGAAAAGTGTCCCTGCATAGGAATATAGTAAAGAGACGCAAATAATCTGATTTATATCTACTTTTGGGAGCCTAGGAGAAGGACTTTATGCTATGTATGTATCTTTATCGTCATTTTAAGTCTTTTCACTGCATATCCCCCGGTCTGTCCTTAAAAAACGGTTTTTAATCAAGTTAAATCGCAAAAGTTACTCCGGAGGACAGCAAATATGAGTTCAAACGAATCCTAGGACCTATGAGAAAAGAATAAGTGGCTTTTTGTACTGTTAATGTCATTCTAAGCCCTTCCTCGGCTTACGACTCGTCCCCCAAAAATGCTAACGACGGCTCGAAAACACTCGAAACGAAATTCTGTTTGGTAGGGGAAGAAAGCCCTCAGAATGGAGATTCTTCTTCACTGTTATTATGAAATGAACGGACTGGAATTATCCGGATCACGGATACACATGACTAGTGTTAGATATGGGGGAACAAGAGACTAATAGACAGCACCGGAAGTTCGTGGGGGAGAGAAGAGCTGCGAGAGAACTGCTCTACCAAAAAATTTTGAACCTTCTGTGTCCACTCCGGAACAACTGTTCTCCCTGGACCTACCCTGCGTCTCTATCTCTCGGATTTCTTCTTCTCCACACTGTCGTTGCTCTCGGTGTGCCGCCGGCGGGGTGCACGCTCGCGTCGTTCGCGCTGTAATATCGTGATCCGATGAATAAAGAAGCAGTTGGCCAGCTGTCAGAGAAGAACACAACTTGGCATATTGATTTGAATAATCAGTTCGAGAGAAAAAAAGAGGAGGTGGCGAGATTGGAGGGATGAATCAGCATGCGAGAGCGGAAATGAGTGCAAGCTGACCTGATTGACTTTGTAGCCCAGCCTGATACAGAAAACGAGATAATATTGGTGGGCTACAGACGCAAAACGAACTTTTCAACCAGACATCCCGTAAAGATTATTGATAATGTTATAATGGCTATAAGGAGGAAGTTTGACCAAAAAGCCAAGACACATGTTCGCCCTGTCAGCAGGAAGAAAAGCATGTACAGAGCAGGACAGGAAAAGAAAGCGGGTGATTCTTTAATTAAACTTTGGGACTTGCCCACAACGGCGCCGTTTGGAATAAATTAACCACAAGCCGCATTTGAGTTTTACGCACGAGGAATTAATTTTTGGACTGGCTTCGAAGCCTGCACAGAAAACCATAAAATCCTTTGTATAAGCTAAGCTATTCAAAAAAAAGTGCAAAAAAAGTGGTGTACCTAACACTGACAAAGAAGTTTTGATTTTAGTGAAACGGATCCTCAGTTGTGATTTGAATCTATCCTTCAAGACTTTCAATTTCAACTTTTTCGGACCAAAGAATTCTAATAGATGTTGCGAAGAAGTGCATAGCTGTTTTTGTCCTACGGAGATAGACGTACTTGTTCTGGGAAAATTGTAATTCAAGGCTTCTAGACATAAAAAAACTGCAAAGAAGTATTGACATCCTATTGGAAAGACGTTTTCGGAGACAACTGTACTGTGATGAGAGTCCTAGGAACTACCAATTCTAGTATTATAAGCATTTGCCAATTATCTGAGGAGATAGGCCTGTGGGACGATCGTTATTTATAATTCGTGTTGCAACGGGCCGTACAACAACAGATGTTTTAGGTCGGGGCAAAACTAGGAGAAGAAGAATGGAAGTTGTAGCTTTGACGCTTTCGAAAAGAGAGCGGAAACTCTCTGACTCGGCTTTTAGGAAGTGTAAAATGCCCTCGGCAGCGCTCGGACACACAGGAGAGATACATAGCATCTTAGCTCCAATGTCATTTCTATAATTATGGGAAGGGAAACACTGATCAGCTTGAAAGGTGTGGCCAGGGAGATTGTTGTCGGGACGGAAAGGCGGGAAAACTAATGCTGACCAAGAAACTGTGGCCGAAGGAATCGCTAGAGTGGATGAATTGATACGCAGAGGCAAGTCAAACAACGCAAGTGTGACAACCGACTGTCGAAGGGAGATAAATACTCACTTCTCTCTCGCCTCAATGAGCCACACATTTTATGGAAAAGTTCATTATCCCAGAGATATTAAAGAGTAACAAAAAAGGTATCACAACAGCAACCCGAAAATAAATAAAGTACTAACAACTAGGCAAGAAAGACTATCTACAGACCCGTTTCTTTAAGAGCCATAGTACCAGGAGCTGTTTTTCCGGGCTGGTAAATGACCAAGACCGACAAATTTGAAAGAAAAGTCGAGTGGAGGAGAGGAGAGCAGATTGAAGCCAAGATGTGACACGTCGTCGAAATTGAAACTCAACAGCGAGATTGAGCCAAGCAGCGCCGGGGAGCCGTTTTCGAACTCTTGGAGATCACTGGCTTCTGTAAGATTTAATGGCTTGCTTTAATGAATCCCCCTCTCGATGGACTGTTCACCATCATTCACTTTTTGAATAAGGGTATCATCTGTTTCTCAGTGACAACTTTATTGTAGAAAGCTTTTCGCGTTGCCTATCTCTCTTTGACTACTCTGTGGGGTTCACAGTATTGTTTTCTTACATGAACGTGAAGTAATGAACGCCAAGATTTACAGCAAACGTTTTTCTGCTTGCGATTTCACTGTCCTCTAAGAACTGACAAAATTTCAAGCTACTGGAACTTTGTGCTGTGAACTGGGACTGGAACTGGAAATGCACGAATTTTGACCACGGTTTCGAGTATACCAAAGCACTCAAAGAGAGCTTTGGTATACTCGAAACCGATTATCGATTATCTGCAAAACAGTAGTCTAGATCAAATGCTACAAGACTTGCTCTAATCGCAAAATGGTGTCTCGTGGTTGTAGCTTTGAAGGTTACTTACTTGGCATTTCACTGTGGTAGTTGTCTTCAATCTTTGGCTCTTCGTATGGTCTGCACACCGGCCCGTAATCGTATTCAACCTACAAAAGCTTGTTTCGGTTTTTATGTAAAAACTCTCACATTCCAGCTTGGATAGAACTGTTTGCTGTATAGTACATGTTGCCATATTCGGAAGATCATGCTGTCCTCGATGAAATCCATTGGATAACAACAATCCAGACATTCAGCATCAATAACATGCATTTCGGCAACAATCTCTCTTCTGGCTGCTTTTCGTTGTAACTCGACTGCATCCATATCGTCTAGCTTCTTCGCTACATTGACAAGATCCTGTAAAGTATTAGTAAAAACGAAAACCAGCAGCTTACAACATAATCTTCGTACATACTCTTTAGATTGGTCACGAGTTTATCAGCCAGATTCGAGTTTTCTCCACGCTCTCGCTTCTCCTCATCCATGAGTCTCGCTTTTCTAATCAACGCGCGTACCTAGAAAAAAAAAAGTTAAAAGTGCATGTGGTAAGTGCAAAAGAGGTGCCTCCACCAGACAGACCGACGTTGTTAGTAACATTTACCTGATCCACTACCTCTGCCCTGTTTATTCCCGATGGCTTTTCCTTTTCCACCGTCTCAGCAGTTCCGGAGGGTTCAGGGACTTGGGGAATAGTTTCGGGAGTTCCCGTGTAGGCAACGTCTGAAAAATTCGCTGTTGTGTATTGAAATAAAAATAAGAAACTGTTGAATATTATAGTCATCGCCGCTCTTGAACGTCTATATCAGCTGCAGTGAGACAGCCAGACAGTTTCTCAAATAAAGTTTTTTCAAACAGTATTTTCGATAAATGCAGGCTTTTACATACAAAAACGTCAGCTATTTTCACATACAAGCGCAAGACAGTATAACGTCGAAAATCTTGCGGCTTTACAGAAGACAAACTTCGCTTTAAGCTTTTGGGTCAGACTTGCCTTCTTCACTGCTAGCAGATTGCGTTTCTTCTTCTGTTTCCGAATTCACGATATTCTCTACACGCCTTTGTTCTTGTCTACGCTCAGTTGGTGCAATCTCATCAGCAGAAGAATCCACTTCAAATTCCAAGTCATCGGATCCGTAATGTTTCTCCACGTACTTGGACTCTTTCAAATCGCTCAGATTCACGTTATCGTTGAGCAGAGAAGCCTAAAACGGTTTCAGAAGTAAAATCATGCCATGTACCGTGTCAACTAGTGGGGCTCCGCCGCCTCCGAACCTGTCACTGTCGAAGAGAGCTGTGAGGTCGATATTCTTCTCCCATTTCCTGAACATTTGAATACGTAACATTTTGCGCTCGGTTACTTCAATATTTCCCGTTCTTCCTTTTTCTGTGCTGAGCAGCAGTGCATCATGGCCGGGTCGATGGGATGAGCTTCGGTGTTGAATACGTAACCGCCAGCTGAAACGTTAAAAATGAATAAAAATCTTTTTTGTGCTTAACTACTATGAAATGTTCGGACAAAAACCTAGATGCTTTGATACGTTTTCATGGAAAATGGCATAACTTACAACTTTTCAAGACACTGTACTGCAGTTTCATAAGCAAAAAAAGCGTTTACTACACACAAACGTCATAGCGCATAAGAAATCGTGAGTGAACGACAATTTAGAGTTAGCCGAAAGCAACGTTACACATTCTTATGGGTAAAAGACTATGTCTCGGGGTTAGTATCCACAAAAGTTTCGATACTATGATGCAGCCTTTGCGCAGCCACTTCTATACTTACCGGCAATGACGCATTCTCCATTAGGTGTTTCTACAATCTGGGCAGCGCGTCCATCATTGTGAATGAAGTTTTCTGGGTCGAAAAGAAGATACAAATACTTAGTTGTTTCTGCTAGAAAGAACGATTCCATCCTGTCTTCGATAGAATGATCTGCCACGTTGTTGATAGTCGCATAGCCACATTTTGTTTTTGCGCTGTGCTCGATAGCCTGAAGGTAATTATCAAAGCGTCTATATCAGAGTGCCTTACATCAACAAGTTGAGCTCCAATTTCCAAAAAGACCGGGTCTTCCGTCGCTCGATAGAGATACATCAAACTCTCGGCCATTTCAGGTCTCAGAGGGTAGGCTGCTCTTTTGTCATGCTAAATGTTCAATATGGAAACAAATAAACTAGAAAGCTGACTGGCTCCGCACTGGGGATGTTGTAAAACTCTGGCGGGAATCCGTACTGCTTGATGGTTTGGGAATACTGCAGCATTATCCTGTAGGCATCTTCAACGTCGCCCATTATTGTCTGAAAATCCTTATTCACGATGTTGCTTGCCAAATATACCAGAATTCCCGGCCAAAATGCCTCTAGTGATTGGAAGATAGGCAAAGAGACGGATCCCTTGCTCATGCTGACCCACATAAACCAATCCTCCTTTCGGACGTATTTGTTGATCGCTGTTGCAAATTCTGAAAAAAAAGATTAGGAATGAAGAAGGGGTTACCTCTAAATTGATGGATGAGAGAAGGTCGTTGAAACATGAGTCCTCCTTTGACAAGATATTCAAAGTAGGAATCTACACCAGCACCAATTCCTGCGTCAGTTGCCGTCCATTGTCCTTAATCAAACGATAAAATATGAGCCAAAGACGGAAGGCGCTAGACCAAATCGTTTCTATTGAGACTTTACTAGTCGCAGAGCTTTTGCGGCTAGCTAGATGGTTCGGGAGAGCATGTTTCTAGTAACTAACACTTTACGGGAAAAACCTCTTCTCAAAAAGCCGGATAAGAGCGCAATTTGTTCTCTTAACCGAAACTATACGAGTGTCTATGGGTCCTGATAAGTACGGGTGCAAATTCTTTTAGTCACCAATATAATACCGGTTGATTTTACTGTTTACCGAAATTAAACAGTCGCGTCATTCTTTGTCTATAAAGATGGCAAGAGAGAGTGAGAGAGAACCTAACTTCCCCTAACAATTTGATTAGGAGAAAATGTTTTAGCAACCAAGGCGCTACTACAAAGTTTTCTCTGACTGCCAAAAGAAATAGATGACGGTCTATCCTTCTCTTCCAACTGCAGAAATTAAAGATACACTATCATAAATAAGAGAATGCATACCTGTTTGAATGTTGATATGATTTCCCACAAGCCCAATAGGTGACCTGCTCTCCCAAAGAGAGTCCAATGCTTTAAAGGCTGCTCTTTCATACACTGGATTCCCTGTTAAGCGGGACAATGTGCCAAATTCTGGAAGGGGACACGGGTAAACCAAGAGAAAGGGACATACCCAGAAGAAACGTTCCTACTCCAGCCGTACATGTGATGGGTGTCTCCGTCTTATGGACCCCATAGCGTAAATTGACGGTTCCAAATGGCATACCAGTATCTGAAATTGGGAGAAGGAGTCTAATCAAAAGTTTTTCATACCAGTATTAAAAGCTGGCAACAGTCTCAAAGCCATTTCTTCTGCCAATCTCAACAATGGACCTGAACAGGGCCACCCATCCTCCATTTTTGCCTCTTTGACCCTTCCGAGCAACATATGAGCCGATATTAGCCCTCCAACCACACGAATATTGGTTTCAAAGACTGATACATTCACATTAGCGTCGGTTTTGACCTAAAATAAGAGATTGTAGCCAAAAATCGAAACTTTGAATACCGATTGCAGGACAAGATCCACAGCTCTAACGAATTCTGTGTGATTTCCCATAATTACGAGAGTGTCGAGGGCATCAACCAGTGAAAGAGAAAAGGAGCCCCAAGTGTCGTGACCTAAACGTCCTTTATCCAGCTCGTTTCGGCATGATTTTAGCAAAAACTATGAGAATTCTGTAGAAAAATCGTTCTTTAGTTATTTTTTATACAAAGGTTTACGTAATTTTAATCTTCTCTATGTTGTTTAAGGAAAAGAGGTATATTTCAATTCTATCCTGTACCATTAGGACAGTTGTCAAACTAAATGTCCACAGTGATTAATTTTTACAGCGTTTTAAAACAAAAACCTCGTCTTGCTACCAGAAGACTGAAAATTACAGACAAGAACAAACCTGTACAAGTAATCGGTTTCAACTCGTCTAACGGATATGCGTAGTTGAGATATCCATCGTAGGCATGATAAAACATTTTTCTGACCTTCTCTCGATACCTTAACCGGTGATTTCCTAAGCAAACTCTATTGCTAACTCACTCTACTATCAAATCATCAGTAAATTCTATTGAATTTACACATGCTGCACAGAATATGAGAAGTAGAACACCGTCGAGCCAATGCATCACACATAGACCTTGTGCTCTCTGTTGTATGCGGAATATTGGAACTGTAGATAGTGGTCATGATAGAACATTAGGCGTTTGATAGACACATGATGAAAAACAATGCTTTATTGTCGAAAACTTTGGTATTCTGACAGTAGCACCGGCAGCCGTTTCTTAAGTGAAGACCGATGAAGCGTTAAGAAGTGGCATGATGCTAATATTCACGCAATACAAGTAAAATCCTGTCCGGTCACTGAGTGCACTATATTAGGAAAAGACGTAAAGAAGCTTGTTATGTTATCGAGATTGTACGAAAATGAAAACTTATAACTTTTAAGACGGTACAGGTGAGAACTTTATCAAATATCATGATAATCGAGTAACTTTCATTTCTAGTTCTCTTACAGACAGACAAGCTCATAAGAGACACATGGGTTACCAGCTACCGGAGTTCCCATTTCCACAATATTTTAATGTTCTCTTTTATACAGTCCTGTAATGTAGGCATCTGGCAGATCCCTCTGCGCTGCATGATATACAGACGTTCAAATCTTCCTAAAGCCCCCGATATGTTTCAGTTTATAATAAAAAACGCATTTGACTATAAACACTTCCAGTGTATAGTGTATAATCGATTCTGATCGCATGTGCGTGTCTGATGCTATTCGTACGGTCCACAGCTACTCACCCGGATGATCCCTTTCGTGTAGCGCACTTATGAGTCTTGTTTATCAGTTTGGGTTTTCCTAGTCTTCCTAATCTCTCATAGCCAAAATCTACCAATGCTCGTTTTCAGATGAACAAAGCAATCCAGATTTGCTACCATGTTGTTAACGGGTTCAAGCACACCGATCCTAAAGGCCAACTTTGACGGTGGCCGGCTCTTCAAGCGTCATGTGTCAGTTTCGTGGTTTGCAGCACAGGAGAGTTGTCAAGAAATGTGTCAAGTACGTTTTTCTCGTCTTTCTTCGCAAACTATCGCCTACATTAGGTAGCAAAAGTCTTACTTCGAATGTTGTCTTAGTAACCAAAAAGTATAGGACAACGCGTTGAATGATTTCAAAAAAGCTCAAAACTAAGAGGTCACTACAGTTTTCTCCTCACAGTCCTTGGACGTTTAGCATGCAAACATTGTACACTCAGCCAAGTTATGTTAAAGGATTGCCTTGTTCAGACTTGAAAGCCGTTCCTGCGGCAAATGACTTCCTATTTTTGATCAGACCATGACTGGAACTTGATTCAATCGAATGGTAGTTCCTCTAGAAAGTGTCTACTCTTTGGAGTAGTTTATAATTGTGGGGTTCCGCTTGTCTATACTGGAGCCATTTTGGGTTAGGAACACGTGTACTTAGAAGGAACTTTGTGAATGGTGCCTGATAAAACTGGAAAACAGAACTAGAGTTCGACATACCTTTTATTTCCTTCAGCTCATCATGTTTTCAATCTGTCGTTCTGTGACTTTCTAAAACAAAAATCTAATGTAAAACAAAGAAATTCTTACCATTATTATGTACAAGGAACGTGCTGACGATGGTATGTTTTGGCCCTCAAAACAGACAAGTTCTGCAGTTTCTCAACCACATAATGTTAACAAGAGATCAAATTCTTTTATCAATGTGAATTACTGAAGGAAACCAGAATAGTGTAAGGTACGAGGCCTTGTCAACCGTAGCCCGAAAATTAGGGGGAAAGGATGGATGCAGCGTCCGGCCTTCATTATCGATTCCAGGCAAATTAACACGGTCCAATCAAAGGCAGTATCTTTATTTTTTACTATGCACAGTTCTAGTAAGTGACAGGAAATTAGGGTCCAAGGGTCGAATTTGTTGTATAGTTCTGAAAGATGACAATAGTTCTGGATATTGGCATCACTGCTGGGTTTTCTTTCAGTTTCAGCAGAAGGAACGAGTAAGTGACGATGACGGAGACCAACTAAACTTGTTATTTTGTTTATTTCCCAGTTTCTTACAGTGAAAAATGTGGTTCTCTCGAGTGGAAAAGCTCTCCAGACGGTCATTCCCCACATGAATTGAGTCGACATCTTGTGTACAAAACAGGATATCTGGAACTTGGTCAGCTTGAAGGTGACAGAAAAGAACCTGGAATCGATCGAGGTCAGCATTTGCATCCGGGACAATCCGTAAGACGGCATTCACAATCTGACGTGTCTAAAGAGTTTGTATTTTGGCTACGACACTAATCTAACAGTCTCGTTGGTCTGCATGCCCGTTGCGCAGATGATCAAAATGTGTAATAGGGCTACGAGCATTTGTAGAGCAGCCCAGCACATTGTAAAATGTACATTCCTCGTGATAAGATATCTCATTCGTGGATTGACAATCTGCTCTTCGGATATTGGCTCTATAAGACTGCAAGAAAAAGTTAATAGTGTTGGGTGTGATTGTTTACCTGGAATGTGGCTGAGTGATGAAGTAGATGGTCAGACAGAGAACCATCATTGACCAGGCTAACGAGAAGAGAAGAAATGGGTTAAAGAGCTGTCCGATAGCATACTGAAAACAACCAATTGATCAAATGGTTTCACGAGATATTGAATCCCAATTGAGCGCTCCAACTTCCAGTGACTGTGAAACTGAAAACTAAGCACAAATTGTCAAAAAACAGGAAAACGTCGTACTGCCTCTTTATCCATATGTTTTGCCATTCAGTCAAGGGATTGGGCGGTATGTTTGCCGAGACTATTTGGGTACTGAGACGGTACGAGTGAGAAAAAAACTTATCGTTTTATCCTCAGATTTGAACACTTTTCAATCCTTACAGAGTGCAAAGTAACAGAAATAGCTTAACAAGAATAATGGGTGACATATTGAGAGACAGAGACAAAGTGATAGATGGTCCCCAAAATGGAACACGAGAGCTTGTTTTTCGAAAACTTCACCTCATTTGACATAGACTTGTCAGCTTACATGTGAAACAAATTCCCCGAAGTCTACTTGGTTATCATCAAATTCGACCAAAGCGTTCTAATTTTTTGATATAAAACCACAAATTGAACCAGAAGACCCTGGTACTAACCTGAACATTGGTGATGCGTAAAAACTGCTCGTAGTAGAACTTCAGACTGAAGTGACGACGCTTGTGCTCCTTGTTCAGAGATTTGACCATCACACGACAATAGAACCGGGTTATTCTATTGTAGAGATCGTAATACATCAAAGGAACAATGTTCCAAAGTGTTAACACGGGTACAATGATGAAGGCCATGTCTCCGAGCATGTTGTGCCCCAACCTAAACCAATTGTAGCGTCTCAGAGACATTGAAGGCTTACTTTTGTTCCGTCACGATGAATTCAACTACGCGAAAAGTGAATGGTGTTAGGAAAGCCACAAATACAAGTGAGAAGAATACATATTTGTACATTTTGATGGGTGGAGAAAGATGAAATGCGCTTCGAAAACAGACATCCACAGCGTCTACTGTCTAAACGTTCGTCTTTGCCCGTCCTTCAATTCATCCTGCCCTCAGCAATCTTTGATGATCTCTCACTTTGACGAGGAACAGAGCAATGACGAAAATGTTGATAAGGGGCTTAATCCCTGTAATGATGCAGGAAACTGTAGACGCGTGCATTAAGCCGAAGCGGTCCTTCAATAAGCATTTTAGTGTATAAAAAGATAATGAATACCTTATATTGCTCAATGAGCCATATGTTTTTGTGAAGAAGGTACACATTAAAGGCGATAGCAAAGAGCGATAAATTGATGATGAAGAAGTATTTCTAAAAATGAGCATTATGCATTAGCTAGGTCCTCAACAAACTGCTAACGTTGGATAACTTGAAACATATCCACATACCCATAAGTCCTACCATGATCTCTGGTCAGATTGTGGTCTTTTACCCTCAGTTACCCTTTGATTTGTAGTTCATCCCCTGTAGAAGACTCAGCTAGATCATTTCCTCCTCATGACCGAACTGCGATGACGCTTAGAGTGGTCATGTCATTTCAGATTTGCTCATTTGAGATTTGAGAAGTCCGAAAAGAAACAAGCGAAAACGAAAACGGGGTACACTTCGAGCAGGGGGGCCTACAATTCTTCAACCAGACTTTGCTGTTCTTCTCTGGTGTGTACTGCAAACAATCTTGTATTCTTGTCGTGTTCCCAAGAAGACAGTACCACTTTGCAAACTGCCATTTCTATAGAAGAGTCGTTCTACGACTTTCAACGAAAATAAAGCCTTTCTACTAAAGTTTACAACTGTAATTTTCTTCATGAATGGTTTAGTTTCGCCTGCTCATGGCTATTTGAACTTAATGAGAGACAAGTTGTTAAAGTACCGTGTTATGCCATGATGCCTGCTGCAGACTTTCTCTAACCCTCTCCTCCCGTTTTTATTCGCAAGCGAAAACACACCGTAATGCGTTTGTAGTTCCTTTTTGTCAAGCTCCGTCTGTGATCCAGGCATGGAAATAGAGCCAACATGCGAAGAAACAACAGAACACCACGGAGATTCCTCGAGACACACGTCACACCCCTGCAATACGTATTTTGTGAGAAAGAAAAGAACTAACCTCCAAGTGCAGGGTCCAAGTTCCACATTCATATGGCCTTTTTGGATATCGTCGGTCCACTTGTCTTCCGCTTGACCCATCTCGATGATGTTCTTCAGGATTGTCTTCGACTCTGTCTGGAAAATTACACCGAGTTAAGCTCTAGTATCTTTTAGGCCGCTAGTAGATTAATTGAGCCCGTCGCGTAAGGAATGAAGGAGTAGCGGATAATTGAAAAGTCCAGAAGAAACTTTTCTAGGAATTCAAGCCGTATGATTGTTATTATATTGGCTGCTAATAAGCCTTCGCAATGTTTGTGACCACGACTCACATAGGCATCATTTCCGTTGACCGTGGGCAGAGGTGTGATCTCTTCTTGTGCATGTAGAGTCTTGGCCCTATTGAAAGGGTACATCTTCTGAAAGATCATGTCTCTACGATTGACTAATCTCTAATATGATAACCATGGCTTCGCTCCCAAGGACAATATTGAGAGCGAAAGAAATGTGTTCGTCCGGGGGAAGCCCCATTCTGATTATATTATCCTCTTTAGTGAATAAGACGGAGAGTGTATATCTATTACCGCTAGAGCTTTATCCATCAAGAAGCTTCGGAGCGAGTAATAAAGAACGGACATCTTTCTGACAGATTCAGAGCATGTTGAGGCCAATGTTCTCGTCATCAAAGGGGGTGTAAAATCCCTCTCTAGACGCGTAAAATCATGAACTATGAAACTCCGAGACTTATGCTAATACTGCGCAAAGTTTAAAAACAACTAGCAACGTGGGAAAGAGTTCACTTTGGCGGGAGCGGAAGGGGAAGGAGGAGAAATCAAATTAATTTTACCACTTTACGACGACGATGAGAAGGTGAATTGCTTGACTTATGAGAAGTGCCTGTTCCCATGGCTCCGTAGCTTTGGCAGGTGGAAATTCAAAATATTGAAGAAAAACTAAGAGAATAGAGAGCTCACGCTGCTTCTTCTCGGCTCTTGAGCTCAGCGGGGGGAAGGGGGAAATGAGAGCCCCCGTGTCATAAAACTACCGTAGGAAATTACCTATTGTGGTTGAGGCCGCGGAAATAACGAGAGACTACAATTGTTATAAGGAGAGGTATAGAAATCACTGGGTGGGTGTGGGTAACGAGCCAGAAACCAGCTGAGAAAGGCTATGTGAAAGTACACAAGGGGGCAGGATAAAGGCAAGTGACACATAAAACTAAAAGCCAAGGTCTAGTAGGAACCTAATGCAATGGCCTCATACATGCTCAGAACACAGGAACAAACAGAAGGCTTCTGCCCAAAGATCACTCGAGAATCCTCGATCAGAGCAATACAGATGCCACAAGTAATTCACTTAAGCACGAGAGAAGAAAAACAAAGCCTGGTTGGAGGGTTGTAGACCCCTTGCTTGAATTGTATCCCGTTTTCGTGGAACTAATTCCATTGATCTTTATTTAGCATTTTATACAAAATATTTGCTCAGCAAGCAACAATTAGAAGTCGAAGTCACTGCTTGAAAACAAGCAATTTGGGTATGACACGCCGTTTTGACAGAAGAGAGTGAGACAAATCGGGCAGTTTGTCCCAACGGATACTTCTCATGACATTTTTCAGACTTGAGAGAACATGAACTCACAAAGTTTTTCGTACAGCTCAGTAGGGGCACAAACTGAAGAACAGAAGGATTTTAAGAGCTGAAGCACATCTTGTGCAACTTCCTTAATTTGTGTTTTTGCAAACAATACATTATTACAAGACATATCCTTTTTCACACATTTGGCTTCTATACGCCAGTTCTGATCCTAAATGATCGAGAAAATCGACAGGAAATAGAAATGTAGCATAGACAGGTAGGACAAAGCTTGAATCAAACAGTGTTCGATACAGGAACCATTTCATTCCAAATGAACCGCTCTAATTACTCAACTTGAGAGCCTCATTTCTGTCCGACAGTACTTGATAAGGCCAATCGTTACTAGATTTATAGAAGTAGCAGCACCAGTACTTATTAAATTACAATACAACTATCATCGTTAACGTTTTTAGGGTGTATTATTCTTTTACTCGCTTTGCTGATGTTAAAGTCATAATGTTGCAACTTTGTAAAACCCAGATGTTTAGGGTACGGGATGCAAGAACCAACATGATACCTAGATAGTACTATTGTTGGAATTTGTACGATGATGTCAAATATTTGAAAAACAGAATAAAAAACCCAAGAGTAAACTTTAAAAAATGGTTTTTTATTGCTCTCTGCAAGCCATAAGTGAGGGTCAATTGGCCCAATTGCCAAGGTCGAAGAATTTGGAGACAGAAATAGTTCAACATCGTAAACGTCAAGTGTAGAATCTTATTACACTGGTAAGGTTATCAGATTAAGCGCAAATAAAAAGGAAACTCCCGTACAAAATATACGAACCCAGACCGATATGATTCTAGACGAACTTCACCTGTTGTATTAAATGAATCGGATTCGGATGTTGGAAATCTTGAAAGGCGGATTTCAGAGCCCTGATCAATTGTTAACATAGGTCAATTTTTGCAAGAAAAGTTAAAAGGACTTTGTCTTTTGAGCAGCATCGTATAATTATGATTGTATTAATTGGTAGTAGCACATGCTAGTTGAAAGGACAAATTGCAGAAGTACGAGAAGAATAACAAGCAGTAATTGCGTGGTTGGACTGACATTGAATAGACGAGGAACTGGAATGCTTTTCTCAAACACTCGTATTGAAAAGAATAAACGGCCATGCCCAAATGAAAATACGTTTGAAATGGTACTTCTTCTTTTGGAATCTTGTCCGATGCTTTTGTTGCTCTTATGAAAATGATTTTGGTCCATTTGTAGCAGGAATGCTGCAAAGATGAGTAAAACAGAAAAAGAAACAGTGAGCATAGAGACAGGTCCGATAACTGAAATTATGACTATCATTTTTGTCTCAGGAATCGCCAGTGTTCGTTTTGGATTAATGACCGGACGAGTAGCATTTGCCTTGTAAAGAGGCCAACATTGCACATTCGGTCTCTAATTATATAAAAATCATCTGAAAAATAGCGGCTCAATTGCTTATCATGGGCTTTTGGAATGCGACTACGTCGGGTTGCAAACATAGTGCTGGAATGTGAACACGACTACTTTCTTTCCCGTATTGGATAGTCAGCCAGATTTAGACCATCTAAGAGAAATAGCAGTTGGTTCAACGAAAACATTCAATTGAAGATCTTAGCCTTCTTACAACCGATCATGTCCCCTATCTTTGCGATTTCTGCTGCGTTAATGGTTAGATAAGTCCCGAAGAGTAATGTTAAGTTTGCTTTTGCAAACACTTACCATTGCGGGCTGCTTCGTAAAGTCTTGGAACGGAGTTTAATTACAAAGAATCATTGAAAACACACCGCGAAAAAGATTCGTGCTCTCATTAACTTGTATGCAGAAGTTTTCACCTGTTTAGCTGATCAAAAAAATCGATTCCCCTGATTGCAATTCCCATCTGTGGTGGCTAATGTGGAGATTCCTAGATCTCTTGGCTTTGCAAAAGAACTAGGAATCTTAACATTCTATTAAACACTCACGGAAGTTTTCTTAATTTTGGGTCAGTGGAACACAAGTTAATGTCTATCTTTTAGTGTTGACCCTCACCACGATTATCTCGTTTTTCTATGGTCACCATTCCGTTTTGCCTCTTCCAAAATTCAAAAGTGCCGTATTCTTAGCCTTTCTATTTGGTTGCTATGTACTGGCTCCCGCAGCAGGCCTCGCTTTTATTGCAAAGACGTTCGATGTTACAGTTCTTAAAAATTCTTCGTGTGAGGTACGCTGGGAAATTCTCAGAAGGGCGCAATGCCTGGAAAATGCTAACTAATTCTCATGTTTAGAAGTTTCATGAGCGCTGCTGGCAAATTCCTGCTTATTGGGAGGAATCAGTATTCATAGTGTCGTGGCTCTCTAATGACCGTCCCCTCTATTTTGGATTTCAATATGGTGTAGAACGTGCTCTTTGCAGAACAGTTTTTCAGAAAGGAAGAAGAATTCTATGGTTACAAACACTAATAGCATTGTTCAAGTCAAACCATCAAAAAGGGCTGTCGCCGATGTTCCGATGTAATTAGACTAGCCGGCATATAAAACAAAGTTCCACACTGGGTTTCTCACATCTTCTCAAAAGATTTCATTGACAACAGTATACGGAACTTGAAGGCTTTTATTTAACACACGTCTTAAAAAGGCTTAACCCGAATGTGACCACGTTCAAATGAAATCTCATAAAAAATGTACAGATCAGTTTGAAGATCCTTCAGAGCACTCTGTCACCGTTACAGTCGGTCGTATCAGAGGAGCAGATTGTCGCCTCTCTGTCCATCTTGGCAATGGACTGAACTTCCGCTTGAAGTATTGCACCTTCTCATCATTGCTTCTCGGATGTTCCAGGTAATGTTCTCCGTCAGAAGTTCCAGCACTCACAAGGGAGTTCCTCTCCGTGTCGCGCTAAATCTTATTGGTACAAATTTCAAAAATTCAATACAGTCGCCGTTGAAGTGATACTCCCTCTTCCTGAGTCTTGTCCAATGCTTTTGTTGCTTTCCTGTCGATGTCTGGTGAGGATTCTGCTCCAATTAAAGCGAGAGCACTGTAAAGATGTTAAAAACAGTAAAATTGAATAGAGAGACAAAGAGATAGATGGAGAAGTACTAAGCCTACCTTCTCATCCACTTTTTTTGGCACGTGCTCATGATGACTGTCACTAGAATGTTCGGACAAGTCGGACACCTAAGGATGAGGTAAAACTTGATTTTCAAAATGCATGCCTCTGGAATCGCCGAAATTCGCTTCGGTATAGCAGAAGATCGTTTAGTTGAGTCTGCTGACGATCTATGACCAGAAGAGTAGACTTCGTCTTGAAAAGAGACCCTTGGCGACCTGAAATGTTGCACATTTGACTTCTGACCATCCGAGATAATCATTCCAAAAAAAATGCGGCTCAACTGCTTATCATAGGCTCCTTCTTAATTAGAATGCGCCTACGTTTAGGCGTACAAAAATAGTACGAAGGTAGTCACTGAAAAACTGACCTCTCCCTTATCGGATAGTCAGCCAGATTTAGACCGTCCAATGAGTCCATAGTCCTCTGATTCGACGAGCAGTTGGAGCCTCGTGGAGTCGAATTCAAAGAAGTCATCTAAAAGTATGATACTAAAAACAGAAGTGTCTCGACCTGGGTAACCTGTAGTCTGGTGGGGCTGCATGGTTCTTCTCTTTCTTTTCCAGGCGGTTGGGAGTGGTAAAAGTTGGATAACGTACTACAATATAAATTTTAAGTTGCGTAAAACCATACTTTAAGGCAATTTGAGGAGTGCTCGTGATCCGCTTCAAAACCGGCATCGTCTTGTTTTTGACTTTTCTTTGAATAACCTGACAATCCGCACGTTATCACAGTTTTAACGAGCCTACCTCGGTGAAAAACACATAAAGGAATGGGTTTGCAAAGGCGTTGATAGGGAAGAAAAACACGAGGAAGATCTTCGCATTTGAAATGGAAATGAGTGGGATGCCTGCTGCAGCTGTCAATCCAAAGAAAAGCGTTGGGAACCAGCAAATAGCGTCAGTTCCTATCAGAAGAGCCATTTTTGTTATGATTGCTTTGTCTTCGTCTCGAGAAGGGGTAGATGGATCTCTCAACATGCAGATGATGCACACGTAGCATACTGCCATCCCGGTAAAAGACAGCAGATTAAACATGAGGCCGGAAAAGATGTATGCCTGAAATTAAATAGTTCGCAAAATAAATTTTCTCGTTCCATGAAGGGGATACCATGAAACTTTTCACTAAAATAGAGAAAGTTCCGTCACTCAACCTCAGGTTAGAACAAACTTTTCGGCTTTCTTCTGTTTTGCACTCTGATGGACCCTGACAAGCTCTTTCCAACGCCGTCGAGAAATCCTAGTTATCTTAGTCACTGAGTTGTGAGGGTTAGAAGACGCACACTAGGCGTCAGAAAAAAAAATTGACCAGACAGAAAGAACTTGAACTTTTGAAGCACAAAACGATAGAAGCCGATACTGAGCAGGGAGATAGAGCGAACAAAGGTTCTATTGAATGACAGGAAGATGCTTTACTACAAATTGCTGTACAGAAAAAAAAGCCAAAAAGTTTGATTAGTATTCCGACTCGTAAGTCCAGGCAAGTGATTCAAATCGGCTGATATTCAAGAGTAATACCGGCCTTTCATACGGCTGATATGAGCCAGAAAATCAGACCAGTACGATAGATTTGCCAGGTCCGTGTTAAATAATTAGTGTAACACCCCTGTACTTACCCGATCCCAGCCACTAGTAACCCTCAAAGGTAGACAGATACTGGTAGTGCTGTAGCTAGATATTCCGACAAGTGGTAAACATGCCATGAAGATTGAAAAAAGCCAACCAATAGCAATTAATAACCATCCAACTTTAGGCGACATTCTCTTCCCAAAGAAGCTCATTCTAAATTATTTTGAAAAACATAGCAAAGCAAACTTACTTTGTATTGTAGGCCATTTCAAAAGCAATGAGAAACATTGAAATAATGCTGAGTTTTGAGCCAAAGATGGCTAAGAATCCGGCAGTTTGACATCCCCAGCCAGTTTGCCAGGCCACGGCATGGCGGTAGTATTCATCTGCAGTTAGAACGTCCTCCGCAGCCAATACGCCAAGATATACGCCTGTGATGAGATCAGCAATGGAGAGGTTGAACATGTACAGGTAGTGAACTTGAAGTCTTTTTTCATAGGCTAGTGCCAGAGTCAACCATACGCAGATATTTCCAATTATGGCCAGAATCCAAATCCCCCAGATGGCCTTTCGTAAGAGACCATACCCAACAATGTTCTCACAGGGATTTAGGGTATCTGGCTGCGGAGTGCATGTGATATTACTGAAGAATTTCTTCACAGAAGTGTCTATAGCAACAGAAAGGCATTTTGAGACACCAATCTGATCCGAAGAGAATTCTGGAACCGTTTTTTGACTGCCTTCAGAATTACAAACCTGGCAGATCTTCGTCTTCATCGAAAACTTCATTGTCTTCGGAAAAGAACCAAGCTGGATCAAACCATTCTATGTTTTTCGGTGTTGTTGTAGAAGAGGATGCAACTTGACGTTTTACTTTGCGTATTTGTGTTTCTTCTCGTTGAGTGCACATTCTATTGTGAATCTCTTTCATGTTGTTCTTGTACATGCCCTTTTCGTCGTGGACAACGTCGTCGACATACTAAAAGTGGCATTATTAAAAAGAGTTATCAGCCTGATTCATATGACAGAATGAAAGCCTCGCACCAAAAACAACTTCTTGACTAGCTTTCTTCGTCTATTATAGATATAGAAGTGTATCAGTTTTGGGTTAATTCCATCAAAACGGTATATCCATCGGTATGTGCTGACCAGTGCAATGGTACCCTGCTCGTGCTACTGCCGACAGAATGTGTTAGATCTCTATCAGATTCAAAGCGATCAAGTTAAGCTTTGTCAATGCTCCGAGTCGTCTAACAGAATAGTCGTTCGAAAGAGCTAGAGAACGGATTTTGTCCTTGCAAGACATATGTGTCAAGAAAGAAAGAGATCAAAAGGTCTCTCAGTGTTGGAATGAAACAAACAGTATAATCAATACCTTGAAAAGACAGCAATGATGAGGATAAGTGAAATGAGCAGTTTGCAGATGCGTGAAACTGAGCACAGACGGTAGTTTCTTCAAGCTCCACACATTACTCAACGACAGTGATTTCAAGTTCTTTAGACCATTAATCGGTAGCTCTGTTATTGAAGTATCGGAGAGATTCCTGAGCAAAAAACTGGAAAAAGCGCAGGTGTTTGTCTTACAAGTGATGCAGTTCTTGGATATCCCTGAAACTGTCCACAGACAAAGAGTATAATTCTTTGTTATTGTTCAGATACCTAAAAGAATCTCTAGAAAAAAACATAAATCAGGCTTACAGTCTAAAAAAGCTGCTCCCTCGGAAAGCATAGCCAGCTATTTCCCTCAATGCGTTGTTATTCAATCGGAAAATTCTTGCCCGAACGCCACTAACCGTCCCATCTCCAATATACTCGATCTGTTTGAAAAAGGCTGTCAATGGTCTCAAAACAAGTTACCTGGTTATTGGACAGGTCCACGTCCATCTCAATCTTATGTTCTTTTCTCATCTGCAGTTTCGGCATCCGTTGGAGTCCATTATCACGCAAGATTCTTGATTGACATGATGATTTAAGGGGTCTGTGACTTACAAAAATAGTAGTTTAATATTGTTCTCGATCAAAACTCCCGGGATCTCTTGTAGCTTTTTACAAAAAGTGATGGAACTGAAAAGATTCCTCAACATTAATATGAACTCACAATTTCTTCAGATTATACAGATTTCGAAGGGCTGTTCCATCAAAATATTCTAGTTTGGGATTGTAGTAGAAGTCACTGAATGATACTAAGTCTCAAATAAAAAATCACAACTCACATTTCTTCAATGTTTAAATATGACTGGAAGAAATTGTCCTCTATCCTAGTTATACTCGTATTATAAATAATTAGCGACTAGAAAGTTGTCTTAAGCACCAGAACGACTCACTTTTACAGAAGCGGTTAAATTAGTGGGGAAATGTTCGACTCCTAGACCTTTACAGCAACATTCCGTCCCAGTATGTCGATACACACATTTGCAGCCATCCTCGACGTTGCAGGCTTTCTATGAATGAAATTCGTCGTCAACAGGGTTAGAATAGCTCACTTTGGTTAGAAATTTGGGAATTGGAAAGGACGATTCGATATGAATGGGTAGCCAGTAAAAGAAGAGGATCAATAGGCCTCTTCGCATTGTCGATAAGGCAAGTGCGAGTGATAGCTGGTGTGTGCGTGAAAACACCCCTAGGCTGCCAGAAAAAGATAAACTTTTCTGGGTAGGAGCTGCAGAAAGCTCTTCCTCTTGATTGACAGAATATTTATCGATGATCAATGTCCATCCAGATCGTTCAATATTTTGGTTATAAATAGCTGAGAAGCAATAAAAATTGACTCAGTGACTGATAGCAGGAAGAGAGCTCTGTAGCCGAAAAATGAGCGGGAATTGCTCGGTGGAGTGATAATGAAATTCTGTAAGGCTAGGACATCAAATAAACAGGCGATCACTCTAGAATGAGGGCTGTCCTCGTCCTGTCCGAATCTATTATTGAACTCAAGTCAATGGCTTTATTTGATGAGCGGGTCGCCTCCATTATATCACAATAAAACGTAATTCTATCGTATTTGTCAAAACTGTAAGCGTCATATCTAAAGTTTTAGTCATAGCTGTGACCGGCAGCTTTTCATATGTCTCAATGGTTAAAGGGTTCTATTAAAAGGGTCCTGAAAGGATACTTTATTGCCAGCCTTCTTATCCCCCGATAACGTTTAGACCTTTCATTTTGCAGTCTTGTGGCTTGAAAGTTAGACTCTGAATGTCTCTTTTGACTGTTAGCTTTGTGGATTGGCTCAGCGTTTCAGTATTTACCTCTTTCTTCGCGGCATTCATGGTTTTGTCTATGATAGGCAGGAAAATCACTGTTACTACAGGCATTTCCTTTTTGTTACTCAATCCTCTTCAGGAATTTTGCTCTAATTGCATTTCAGGAGCCGTATATGCCCCTCGATATTGGTGACACAGTCGCAAACGACGATGGTACTTAGCTTTTGCGTTATTCGTCTGCACAATTCGGTCGCTGGACCTTGCAACGCCACTTCCAACTGTTCAATGACTTTTGGAGATAAGTACAACATATGTTTCACCACTGCACGGTTATGATATTGTGCTGTGCCCTCTTCATCAGGTACCTTTGCGATTCATCCGGCAGTCATTGCTTCTTTAGTTCAGTAATAAAATAAAATATTCATTTCTTTACCCAATTTGTCTTTTTTAAAATATGTTCCTCAAGTTAAGGGTAGTGTTTGACATGTAGGTCATCAGCGAGGGTAATTGAAGCATTAGGAAAAACGTTGCAATTTCTTTTCATGTACTACAACTAGTTAACGTCTTCTATGTATGTATAGTTTAAGTCCTATTGGGAAGCGTTCCCAATTGAGAGAATCGGCGGAGAACGCATCATCTCGCATGTTGCTGTCTTGGATGTATAAAAAGGTGAACTGTCTACTTTAATTGTCTTTTTCTATTTATCGGACTTACAATTCTATATTGTTTTACCAGAATCACATGTAGCGTTGCATGCAGTGGTTTGCCGTATATTCCATTGACATTGTTCATGTCTGTGCTTTGGACAACTAGAATGTTGTTCAATTGAATAATTGACTGGACACAACCTGGTCGCTGTACTGTCGGACAGAAGCGGCTGTAGGGAACTGGAGCTTCGTCTACACTCAGGAAAAGCAGTTACTGGAAATATTATATGGTTTTGGTACTTTCAAATAAGCTGCTTTTACTGCAGCAATAAATCAATTTACCTCCCTTCTTTCAAAGACGTTAGTCGCTAGAGTAACTGTACAGGATAGAAAATTGGAAACAGTTAACCTGAGAATCAGGGAACCGGGGTCTGAGGGCTTGAGTAGTTGCGCGTAGCGCTACGCTGTTCCGATTCTGCATTGGCTAAGTGCCCGTGCTTGAAAACTGAAATTCACAACTCCGGTCTATTCAATTGCTCTCAAAATTTGTCCCATAGTTTTAACCATCTAGAATAACCTAGAAAAAAAATTTGGGGTCCATACGTTAAAAATGATAGTATATTATTTTTCAATATCGATCTAGTCGTAACCCAGACTGACTTTCCAAACCTACCTAGTTTGCCTACAGAATTCTATTCCTTGTTTTTTCACTGTTTTCTATTGCCCAGTTTTTGTAGAGTCCAAATCACCCATTTTTTCGCTGGTCCCTTTTTTTTAATAATAATTAATTCTTCTTTTCTCCGATGACAGGCTTTATTGTTTCTTCGTCCTTCCCTTATTTCCGTTCTTTCTACATAATTTTCAATATTCCAGAATTTGTTAGCCTCACTAGGGTCTATTGCAGTCCAATTTTGAAGTTATACCATGAAATTCCTTCTCATAGCGAAATCCGAGTCCTATCTCCTGCGTCAGTTTCAAATCTTGTTTGGAAACCCGATTCTATCTGCGCTCCATTGTCACTAGGTCTTGATATCATTGCCTCCAATTTCAAGACATACATTTGGGTTCATATGTTTACAATTTCGTTTTTTAAAACTTCCTACTGCTATCCGAAACTGTTTTACGATCTTCAACCTGTGTTAAATATTCATTTTCTACCATTTTCCAAGGTCCTTATTATTTTCGTCTAATTACGGTAAGCACAAATGCCGGCTAGCTGCGTACTTGGTTTAAGCCGTTGCATCTATTCATACAAACTTGTATTCTCATTCTTTCCTTTTTTCGTTGATTTGTGGGAAGATTTTGTTGAATTTGATCCTATTCTATCAAAAAAATGGTCACATGATGTTTTCTAAACGACGGGATTTTTCCAATTGCGGTATCAAGGTGTGACTCATAGCGTCCTGCCCTCGCTGATGCATAGGGTCCCTCTGTCTATATATGACTAATTTTTGTTGACTTCATCCCCTTTTTTTTACTTTTCCAATATCTGATGCTATTCTTTCATTAAATCCTTTCTAAACTTGTTAAGGCTAGACACGCCGCTTTTGTACGATCGATTCGCTTCCGGTTTAGGAGCTCCTGTTAACTGGAAGTGTTGACCTTTTCCCAAATGTGTATTTTTCTCCCACTCAGTCTCTTTTTCTAAGTTAAAAAAGAGAAAAATCAACTTTCAGGGTAGTTCCTTATAAAGATGGACAGCAGCGGAAGAAAGCTGGTCGTTGTGGACAATGGCTCCGGGGTTAGTTTTTCCTTTTTCGTGCAATATTTGCACTTTTTCAGTTTGTCAAATGCGGTTTCGGTGGAAACCACTTCCCGTCACATATCTTCCCTTCGATGGTCGGTCGACCGCTTCTTAGATCTTCCAACAAGGTTGGAAGTGTTGAAATCAAGGTACCGTTCCGTTATCGTCGTTTGAACTTTTTGTGCTACAGGACATCATGGTCGGTGACGAATGTTCTCAACTCCGGCAAATGCTCGATATCAGCTATCCGATGGACAATGGTATTGTGAAAAACTGGGATGACATGAACATCGTCTGGGATCATACTTTCGGCGCGGAAAGACTCGACATCGATCCAAAGGTTGATCCCTCCCTTTTCGTGCATTGCAGGGTTTATTAAAGGATTAGCAGACAGAGACCACCGCTCAAGGTGAACAAACATATTGCAAAACTTTTGTCTGAATGTTGCGGAAATGGGAACTGGATCAGACATCAACTGTGAACTTCTTTTGTAGACTTTACCTTACCGAAGAAATTTGTTCAACGAGCTAGAAACATCCTCATTCGCATCACAATGTTTCCATTTCAGGACTGCCGACTTCTCTTGACAGAGCCACCGATGAATCCGAGCCAAAATAGGGAGAAAATGTTTCAAGTCATGTTTGAACAGTACGGGTTCCATTCACTCTACGTGGCAGTTCAGGTAGACCTTCTTTTGTTCTCTTTTTATTGTCTTGTAGGCCGTCCTGACTCTCTACGCTCAAGGTCTTCTTACCGGAGTCGTAGTCGATTCTGGAGATGGTGTGACTCACATCTGTCCCGTCTATGAAGGCTTTGCTTACCATCATCTGACAAAAAGACTCGATATTGCCGGACGTGACATCACTAAGTCGCTCATCAAGGTATTAAACTATATTTTTTCTTTCAAATTTTTAATTCAGCTTCTACTTCTTCGTGGATACAACTTCAACCATTCCGCTGACTTCGAGACTGTTCGTCAGATGAAAGAGAAGCTGTGCTACGTAGCTTACAATGTAGAGGAGGAGGAGAAACTGGCGCTAGAAACTACGGTTTTAAACCAGAACTACACTGTAAGTTATACCGTTGTTTCCCTTCACAACACCATACTCCAACGCAACAGTCAGAAAACACAATTTTTGTCCTAGTGCCAACGCCAGAAAACTTGTGAGCTTTAAGGAGATCGATTTCTCACCGGAGAGATTGTATTGGAGCAACATTGATTTAAAAAACAACATTTTATAAACACTTCATCGGCGACGGCCAGATGGGCAGCAAAAGTTGCTAACTACAAGAGAACCCGCAATAAGTCTAAAGATCTGTAGCAGTAATTGAAGAGTAAGTACAATAGGAACAAAGTCATAATATTGCAACTTCTCCAGTAAAGAGTAAGAGTACACTACTGAACAGGACCCTGAAAGGTTGTTTGTTGATCACAGTCGCCTTCATGTTGAAATAAGTGTGATTATAGTTCTTTGAGCAGGCACACTTCAAGTTGGCCCCAAACTCATGATATATGCCGTCGTAGAGGATCACCGGCCACGTTACAATGATATTTTCAGCTCCCTGACGGAAGAGTGATCCGCCTGGCTGGTGAACGCTTCCAGGCACCAGAATGCCTCTTCCAGCCGAATCTCATCGGCATGGAGAAGGCTGGAATCGCTGAGACACTGTTCAACGCTATTCAGTCTGCTGATATCGGTAGGCCTAGAATCTATTTCCATTTTTTCGTGTATAGATGTCAGATTGGACTTCTACAAACACATCGTGTTGTCCGGAGGAACGACAATGTACCCAGGTCTACCAAGTCGTTTAGAACGAGAGATCAAGCAACTCTACTTCGACCGGGTGGCTAAGGGAAACCAGGAGCAGTTCCAGGTTTGTGTTCCCTTATTCCATTTCTTCCCATCAATGCCCCTATCATTCCCCTAAAGCGATTTGTGTACACGTTTACGGTTAATAGACGGGGACAATTGCGCTGCGGTGGTCCCCGCCCATCACGGGCCAAGATTGCACCTATTCTCAATGTGATTTGCATCAGCAAACAGTAGCTACCAGAGACCCTGAATGATCTCCTCAGACCTTGATAAAAGAAAAGAGACGAGGTATGACTCAGGCAATTAAAACCCCGACCCTCTGGAACACGTTTCACTCGGGCGCGCTTATCTTTCACTCTTTTTCAGAAGTTCAAGATCAGAATCGAGGCCCCACCCCGCAGGAAGCACATCGTTTTCATCGGAGGAGCTGTTCTAGCCCACCTCATGCGAGACCGTGACGTAGGAAATGATCATCGACCAAAGTATAGTCAAATTTTGCAGGATTTCTGGGTATCGAGAACCGAATACGAGGAACAGGGACTGTCTCGCTGCCTGGCCAAAATCGGCTTCAAGGGATAGACCAAGAGAGCATCTCATCATTATCTGCCTTTGTACAGCTACCATTTCACTTTTTATCCTGAAGCTCACTATTTATTCAAAATTCCCAACTTTTCTATCAACTCAATTTCAGTGATAATGCTTTAACGCGTCCGTATGATCCTTTTTAATAATTAATATTGAACAATAGTACTGTGTATACAGCTGTTTTCGGACAGTACAATTCGCATTTTTTGCAGA
The DNA here is from genome assembly GCA_037178855.1 of Oscheius sp. JU75. Taxonomy (NCBI): domain Eukaryota; kingdom Metazoa; phylum Nematoda; class Chromadorea; order Rhabditida; family Rhabditidae; genus Oscheius; species Oscheius sp. JU75. Next base: position 8,916,348 of record JASJZC010000007.1, read on the forward strand.
TCCAACTTCCAGTTGACTATTAGTTTCTGTGGGGAAGCCGACAGCATCTGATCGGCTCCTAGTATCAAGACGACATCCCGACCTTGGCCATACCTGTCATGTATAAACATCGATCATTAGCTGTTACCGTATGTTATGTAACGAGAATCAGATAAAAGGGAGAGAAAGGCAGATGAAAGCAAACACAGTTCAAGTTGTTTCGTCTGAACTTTTTGAACTTTCTGACAAGGTACTGCCTTCAATAGTAATCGGACTGGAAGAAGCTGATGCTTTCACATCCTTTTTATATTGAAAAGGGCAAGTTGTTTCCAAATGAGCTGCGTAGCAAAGTAAAGGCATTATAGTTGCCGAAAATTTCAGAGTCGGGGTAAGAGACCCATTGAACTAGTGAAGGAGAGACATAAGGTCTGATTTATGTGAGTTTCTCAGAGGTGGCAACACATGATCCTCATTTGACCCCTCAGTTCAAGCGCGCAGATGTATGAAAAGCACAGGAAGTGGGCTGAGCTGTGACTAAATGTTGATCATGAAAAGTTTAGTCATTGTTCAAGCAAGGCTGAGTGGATATACTTTGGTCGAAGGGGACCGGCTAAGAGCTGTCTTTCTGACATGTAAAACTTTAACCTCCTCAAGTATTTACTAAATAGAGGCACGATCAACATTTTAACCATGTTGCCATCTCTGGAGTATCAATCATGAAACCTTTCCTTTCCTATCACGACAGAACATTTCTGGCGTGGCCCCCCTACGTGTCCCATTCCGAACGTCATTGTTCATCTGCGAAAAAATGTTCTGTTGACATATGGTCACATATATATTGCCGGCGGGCGCGAATGGCAGCAAGTTGCAGAATGTTGCGACCTTCCCAATCTTCTAGGGCCAGCAGTCTCCCAGGCGCCGTGATTGATACTGTCGCATGGTTTTCATTTCACTGCGCAAGACGCCTACTTTCCGTGCAACGCCCATACTTTAGGGCAAGTTTCATTAGTTCCTGGAAGTTACCAGAGGGTGAGAAGCGCTCCGTGACCTCTACCTCATCCCGTGTCCAACATCATCTGATAGGTTGGTCACCGGGGAATTTGAAAGAGATCTACGTTCCTTCGTTCCAGCCTCAAATGTTGCGAACTGCTCCTCCACTTGATTTCTGGTCCTTACCCAATTGGTTAACTCAAGTTCTCTGTTGATTTTCAGTCCCTGTCGCAATGATTGATGATACGAAAATTCTCTTGTCTTTCGGTGTGCCGCGTGAGGTACACACCCTGTTCCGTTATAACCTAACGGTGAGTTATGACTTTAGTCTGGGCCCCCAACTCACTACAGTCAACCCAGCGAACACCAAGTTCATTACGGGGTTGTAAATGAGTTGCTTGTATGCGTAATAAGCCAGCCTAAAGTTTCGACCACCCCTTTCCGGGATTTCAAATCGTTTTTGCCTGCTAGTATTGGTACTGCAGGTGCCTAATCAGTTGCTTAATGGCCGCTTTTTAGCGCTCCTCGTTCCAAACAGCGGTCATTAACGTACTTGGCCACACTCGGGGGCTCTTTTTCACCAAATCCTCTTTCGATACGAGATACTTTAGGCGAGTATCGCCATATTGAACTGACTTAATCCTTGTATATTGGTATTGTCTAAAATTAGCTATCAGGCGGAAGAAATCCTTTAGCTGGCTACAAAGTAAAAAGAAACCCAGCTGTGAATAATTTTTCGAAAGACTGGGTGCCCCTCCAGTTTAGTCAAGATTTCGCTTTCATTCGAAAAAAAAGCGAAAAAGTCAGAAAAATAGTGAAATGTGATGCGCCTTCAAACCCAAACTTCCTGTGTGGTTTCCTTGATAAAACTGTCTCGCGCAAAATTGGAACGGTACGTCCCGCAAAATGTTGCATCGTCTGGAACGGTCTTTTAAGGTCATTTATTTGCGCAGCGGGATCCACCACCGTCTGACTGTCCTTATACACCTTCCGGAGCATCAGGACCGCGCCACATCGGGCCCTGTTTGCTCAGCTGTTTGTGGGCCACTTTTCATTCTGATGATCTTCATTGTTGCGAACTTTTGCTGGACTACTTTTTTACTGTCTCCTTTGAAAAAACCGCTTGCACGGGGTCTTATCATCACACCAAGCCTGTCCAAAGGCAACAATGTTATTGAAACAACCGATAAGTCTTTCCTTTTCTGTTCCAGACCTGCTTTCTAGTTATTTTTCTGCTATGCGGTCATGTGTGACACTTTTCATGCCTCCAATTTCGTCATTCCTTCTGAGTCATTCTTCGAGAAGGAAGGCAGCTTCTGAATCAGTCCGAACAGGGTTCATTTATTGCGTAATCTTTGGAATTTTGGTTCTGCTTAGTCCAAGATAGTGAGCAAAAGTAAAAAATAGACTTATCGAAATAGTTCCCACCTAATCCCAATGGTTCATGATCCGTACTGGCCCTCATTCTTACCATACGTAAGTCTCTTCTCGTCTCTCGATAACGACAGATTGAAGCACGAGCTTATCTTATGTGATTAACAGGGCAGTTGTCCAGTATGGGGCATCATTCAGAGTCTCCAAACACTCTTTGTTCATGCTTGTTTTTGTAGCCAGCGGATTTTATCACCCACCCCAGCGTCATGTGCTCTCTCACTCCAAAGTTATGGTCTCCTTAGAGCTCAGCCGACCTGGCACCAAAAACGGCGGCCCTCTTCCTCTTCACTTTGTTGTTTTCTGGATCACCTTACGCGCTCTGTCCATTGCCATCAATGTCAAATGACTCCCGTGTAGAAGTATCCCCTCTCGGAATTTCCAGCATTGGCCTTCATTATAAATTTATTGTGATGACCCTTAGAACGCGAATGACCGCTACCACAACACAAGACCCGAAATCTCTTATTTTCTTTTGAGTAAAGAGAGTTTCGTTTACCCATATCACATGTCGCTGCGCAGGATGTTGTAGAAAAGTGCTTCCCGAGCAGGTTCCTGTACTTAAAATCAGGATCGAAATAAGGCCAAGTTGTGCAAAAGTGTGATAAAATGTTATGAAGCGTTCGTTTTGACCAGTTCTTAGTTCCATGCTGAAACTGAAGATATCTTTGAACCATGCTGTGAATATCGCCAGACAGTAGCATACTTTGCCACTACCCTTCTTTCAAAATCTTTTATGAAAGTTTGTGATATACACAGTAAAAAGGTCTTATATGGGCCAAAAACCAAAATTTACCCTCGCAAATGTGATTATCTCAAGTATGTTCGCGCGGGTGGGCGAGAAGGATCCCTTTGCCGTTCATTTGCATACCGGCACACCTTGGCGTCATCAAGCTTATTCCGCTTTGCGCTCCCGAGAGAGAGAGAGAGAATGACCCTTTGCTCGCTGAGCCCTTCCCCAGTTCGGTTGCGCAGATTTCGAGTCCCCTTTCAGCTTCTTCCCCCCGATGTTCCTCTATTTACCTCTGAGGGGCGGAGCCCTTGGTCAGACTTCATGAGAGTGCAGCTGTTTCAGAGAGACGCAGAGCAAAGAAGACGACGGTACGGACGGGTCGCGCGGATGCTCGTCTACACGCTATGAGGCGGTGGTGGCTGTGGCTGGAGACCTTCTTGCTGTTGCTCGTAGCCTTGTGTCCGACGGCCGCGGCCACCGAGGGAAAGTTGCGGTCGGGTTGTCCAGAGAAATGTCCACCATGTGCAGAAAAGCCCAACTGTGAGCAGACTATACTTGACCCATGCGGCTGTTGTCCGGTAGGTTTCTTGTCCTTCCTTTTCTTATATAGCTTTTTAGTCTTTTCAATCTCAAGGCTTTCATTTTCTGGAAAAGAGCACGCTTTTTTGTTTGCGCTCGTAAGGGTGGCCTCATCTTCGATGCTCTCTCCTTCCTCACAGAGAGAGAAAGAGAGAGAGAGAAAATTACGGACTGTAAATGGACAGCTTTTGCCTTTGCTAATGCTCTTTGCAGAAGGCAACATTTTATCAGAGTGCGGAACGTCAGCCTTTTATGATAAGCCACCGTGCGGGGCAGACTCTTCGGAGGCAGGCCCCCTTATCACCACTTAGGATAATGCAATTCCCATTTATGGCAAATTAGAAAAGTCATTATTAACACCCGTGTCAAAAGTTGGTAAAACAGTGACACGCTCTTATCACAGAAACGGATGCAGGTTGCCGTAAAAGAGAGTCGAAAAGTCAACCAAGCTTGTTCGTAGCGGAAAATTGGCAGCTGTTCCTATTTTAAGTCCATTGTAAAAACTGTAACGCCAGGAAAAAGCAAGTTTACAAAAATGAAAAACAGAAAAACTCCTGACAGGACCCATTTCAATAATGAAGCCTTAGAGGTTCCAGCCACTATTACTCCGGTTTTGCGCTTTCCCCACAAAGTTTTCTGTCATTCTCGTTTGAAAATTTGGCACAGAAGAGAAAACTTCTCTAATTTGCTCTGTTGAGAACAATGTCAAAATTTTCCAGGTCTGTCTGCGACAACATGGCGAGAAATGTGGTGCCAAGCTGGGAGTCTGTGAAGCCAATCTGACCTGCACACAGCTGAACGACACCGATGAATTCGGAGTTTGCACTGGTTGGTTTTTTGCTCTCTCGTTAGAAAAGGTATTTGGTTTCTGGCTATTGGGTTTCGTGTTTTTGGTCTGCAAAAATTGGAGTAATTGGGTGAGAGTAGAATAGTAACCTGAACCCTTTCCTTCCAGGTAGATCTCTCACGTGGTTAGGGTTCATATTGACATTGTTTCAACCCATCAAAGGCAAGAGAGCGGGGTCCCGATAATCGCACTCTTGTCATTGTTTTCTCGCCTGATTCATATGAGTGTCAACAGTTTCAAGTCCCCTAGTCCAGGATGGGGGCAAAGGAGGTCACAAACCTTCGTCCCCTCCTCCCAACCACTTGATTGTCGGGCTGCAAGCCATCACCTACTCTCAGTGGCACCGGTGGAAAAGAGAAAAATCTTGGGCGCCAGTCGGGTGAAACAAACTAGCAGGGTAAATATCGGCACACCTGGTTGCGCGCATCGAATACAGCCGCGCGCAGTGACGTCCAGTGCTTTGCGGGAATTGTTCAAAGAATTGAGTTTCGATACCCCCTCTCCTGGCTCTTGAGAAAGTCAACAATTAGGAAAGTACTAATTGGAAGACAGTGACAGATGGCCCTCTCATTCGCTCTACGCATCATTTGAGCGACATAATGAGACAGACCAGCTCGAGAAAACGAGGCGACACCTGGGAGACGTCTCTAATTGGGCAGTTCTAGTGGACCTGGAATTTAGGGTGGAGGGAGACAATTGACAAACCCAATGACATGTTACCGAGGAGTATTGTGGAACCGAGATGATTTTTGGATGCTTCTGTGATATACGGTAGCAGAGTAGAATGCTCAGATAGTATTTATGCACAGGATGAGGTTCTGCTGGTCGTTCAATAAAACACAATGGACGATCTAGTTGTGGGATGCGGTAGAACTGAGGAATATTTCGGAAGTATTTTCCTAATGATAGTGAATGGTGGTCATTGTTTGAAAAACTATCTGATACTTGACTGTCTGGTAGCCAGACTACAAGAGATCGACTCTGTTAAAAGATGACATGACTGTTTGAAGTCAGAATTGTAACGACTCATGCTCCTGATGTGGTAATACGTGAGCGGGTAAGTTAATAGAAAGACAGAGACACATTGATTGGAACAAAAAGTATCAGAAGATAGAACTATTGTCGTTTTCAGAAATGTACCCGGCTCGGTGCCTGAAGGCCAACTGCGACGTCGTGTTCCATCCGCAGTGCCCATCAGATTCCCGCCTAGTCATTCTACCGCCGCCTGTTGGACAGTGCTGTGGATCGCCAGGGAAATGTCATTGTGATCAACAAGCCAGTGATTTCCTTACAATAAAAACCCTGAATTCAGAAATGCGAGGCTTTCGTACCCTCTTGCAAAGAAGGCTATGAACGTGTGCTGGTTCAAGACGGTCGTTCTGAACCGGGAGAATGCTGTGACAAGTTTGAATGCAAGCTGAAAAGTAGCTTTGTCTGATTCCGTGCTAAAATGAATTTAAGGAACCCATTGTCTTCCAGTCCGCTGCCCACCCACGTTTGAAGAAGACGACGGGGAAAGCTGCCCAGCTGATAGTGTTCGCCCAGCCGAACATGTGCCTCAAGGAGCTTGCTGTCCCGTCCGACCGGGGTATGTTAATATCTTTTTTCTGCCAAATGGAATTCTATCAGATGCCGCTGTCGTGCTTCCGAATGCCGTCCGGCAATTTGTCCCGAGGGCAGACGACTCAAGATAATACGGAAAGGCAATGGCAATCCCGGCAGATGCTGCGATGAGTGGCAATGCGATGATGATCCGAAGCCGATGGTAGTCTCCATTTGATTCCCGCTAATGATATTACCACTCTAGGGAAAGTCTTGTGAACGGGATGGGAAAATTTACAAGGATGGAGAAGACTGGTCATCCAGCTCGTGCGAGTCGTGTAAGTGCAAGAAAGGTGTGGCAGTCTGCAGCAAGATGTTGTGTCCAAAGACTCCAGGTGACTGACTGACTTTATGACTCGTGACCCCTTAAATTTAGTCGACTGTACCTGGGTAGCGATTCCCGAAGGTGAATGCTGTCCTGTTTGTATAGGCTGCCAAACGGACAAAAGAGAAAAGAAGAAGAAGAATGAGACCTGGGCAAAAGACGACTGCACAACGTTTGTTTTAGGTTTCAGAGTTCAAAAGGCCCCTATTTTGCAGATGCACATGCAGTGAGGAAGGGATGGCCGTTTGTGAGAAGTACATGTGTACTGTCAGTTGCGAGAATCCGAGAAAGGTCGAAGGACAATGCTGTCCAGTCTGTGATGGTATGTACCAGCATTTAACTTGGATCAATCTTTTTCAGAGCCCACAATTATCTCGCTTCCGAATAATTGCCCAACGATGCTACACTGTCCTCTCCGGTGCGAGCATGGCCTACAACGTGACGATCGTGGATGCTACGAGTGCAAATGTCTCATGCCTGACAGCTCGGGCGACCGTTCTTGCACCGCCTTAACCAAGGACAACTGTGACAAGTAATAGGAAAACGCGAAACGGGACATAATTACAGATTCAGGCAATGTGCACACGGGTATTTGAAAGATAACAAGGGATGTCTGGTCTGCAAATGTGCCAAATGTCCAGCTTTGCAACAATGCTACAAGCAGTGCTTGTATGGGTTCGAGACCAACAACGCAGGATGTCCGGTGTGCAAATGCAGAGCCATACAGAGGATTGATGCCAAACTGACAACGATGACAACATCCAGCAATGAAATACTGTCTGGATGGGATAAATGCGTTTCTTCGTCGAACGGAAACACGGTTGAACGTGACAGTGGCGAGTGGTGGAACGATGGCTGCAGACATTGCTTTTGTGAACAGAAGCAGGTAAAGCATGCTGGCATACTCTAATTGATAGTGGTTTAGGAATTTTGTTCGCTTATATCTTGCCCAGCCCGACCGAGTAGCTGCCCAGAGGAGAGTTGGATTCAGAAGGAAGATGAATGCTGCCATTCGTGCACATTGCCATCGGTTTCGGCTCCAGTTAACACGAACGTGGCATTAAACAAGCATCATGGTCATTCTGTTTGTCACTCGCCTGGAACTGGAAGACTCTTTACAGGTAAGGAGGGAATGAGGGATGGTGTTCGTGAGATAAAGACCCCAAAAGAGTCTTTTTTCCTAAATATTAAAGTTAAAAGTCCACAGAACTGTAATATAAGGAGATGATGTTTTGCTCTTGATTATTTTTCCTTCTCTTTGTTTTTATGTATAGAGTTTTTCGACTCGTTGTTTTTATAGTTTTTCCCTATTTATAGATGGAGAGACGTGGCAGCTTGCACCTTGTATTTCTTGTACTTGCCGTGTTGGACAAATACTCTGTCGATCATCGGAATGTCCACCAGTTGCCTGTCAACATCCCGAACTTCATCCAGGTGACCAGTGCTGTCCTAGGTAGCTATTTTGTAGACTCATCATCATCATTTTTCAGATGCCCCGGAGCCCAGAATACTACCATTCCAATCATGATAGGAGACGATCGTGTCACTTGTACTGAAGACAATGGAGAAGCTCATACTGTCGGTAAGAGAGTCTGGAATACTTTGTTAACGTCTCAGGCTCCGCATGGAGAACTGACGACTGTACATCTTGCAAATGTACGGAGCGAGGACAGGTCGTTTGTTATAGAGAATCCTGTGAGCAGAGCAGAGAATGCGAAGGAAGTCCACTAGTAGTCAAAGGAAGATGCTGCCCAGTCTGTTCAGGTAACCAATTTAACTCATTCCTTTCCCAGTTCGAGAGTTGAAGATGTCCTATCATCCAGCGAGATGTGCGTCTATAAGGCTAGCATGTATTCAATTAACGAGGAGTGGAAGGTATAAGCTTAGTTAACACACGCTAATGAGATCTGTAGGATGGGGACTGTGTGAAATGTGGTTGCATTGCTGGAGGACAAACAGTTTGTAAGGAAACGGTCTGTCCGCCCTGTGTCAATCCGATACCTATCGATGGCCACTGCTGTCCTCTGTGCAAAGGTGATACAAATAAGGGGCCTCATCGTTCACATTTTCAGATTCGAGCGCCTTTGAGGGAAGCAATGAAGTAGCTCCAGCACCTCCTTCTGAAGACAGTTCCGTCGTTTCCTGGCTCTTACCGTTGTGTCTCGCCGTCTTGACAATCCTTGTAGTTTTGACGATTGCATTTCTCTACAAGAGAAAGAACAGCAAGGGCAAAGTGAGTTTTCTAGTGGCGGACCTGCTCGTTTGTCATATGGCGCAATAGGTTAACAGCTTTATTCAATAAGCAGCAGGACTGATTCCTACCGAAGACATTGGTTTTTCCTTTAGTCCAACTAAATCAGAAAAATTCACAATTTTTACGTCACAAACCTTGGACCCGGACTTGAACCTGGGATCGTTTCATTCAAAAGCCGCAACCCTAACCGTTCGGCTAGTTGCAAGCTCTGTTTTACCTAGACCTACTTGGCAATGCGGTTTGTTGCTACCGTTTCGTAGGATTGGCAGTTTTTCAGTAATAAACCAAAGTTATGCACACTTTATCCAAATTTATCAATTCAGTTTGCGACTATCCATATGCGAGATCCTTCGGTTCGACTCTCTTCGACAAAGCAGATCGGATCCACTCCTGCCTTGACTGATGAATGGCTGAAGAGATGTGATAGTGTCTATGACGGGCAGTCGGAAAGTCTTCTTTCCACTGTGTAAGTACTTTAGCAGTGATCGTAAAAAGAAACATCAGGTCGGACACATCATCAGCTCCAAGCTCGGCCTCTTCAGGAGTCGAAGCCCATCCGGATACTCGTCCCCTGACAGCGCGCAAGGACTCGCGCGGTAATCTTTTCCAGTGTCACGTTTAAGAGACACTAGGTCACTCTGCTAGTATCTCTCTGTTGCCGGTAGAAGCGTTCTTCCTCGTATAATGTCTGGTCATAATACAAGTCCCACAATACAGAAATCAGTCCTCTCTCCCTCTCCATCTACGTGTAATCCCATCTCTCCTCTCTCTCGCCTTTCTCGTTTGGCCTATCTTTTTAAGGAAACTTCTTTAGCCAATACGAGTTAAGTCGAGTCTTGCTGAGCTCCTCAAGGGCTCGACTTTTTCCTCTTAGAGACAGGTCGTTTCCGGTTGTGTTCTCATCCATCTTATTCTGTAAATAGCAGCTGTACATACGTTCGCTCTCTCGGACCGTATTACTAGTCTCGAACAGTCTTCCGAGATTTGCCCTCCCCTCCTCCCAGTCCCCCAACACACACTCTACCCACACCGCATTATTTGTTGAATTCCGTGTATTGGCATTCAAGCGTCATAGTATGTGTACACACGGATTGATACATTCTATAATCTTTTACTAGTAAAAGCTTTAGCACCTGTATGTGTATTGTTGCTGGTTGTGCTGCCCGTTTATCGGTTTACATAGAATAAACCTTCGTCTCTCTTCCCCCTATATGACAATTTCCTACTACTAACCTGGAATCGGGTGTTGAAATCCAATATGGTGGCTCTCTTCCAGATTAGAACCATAATAGCTCGCTTCTGCTCGTAAGATAAGCTTGAAAATCTGCAGCAGCGGCGCCCCCAACGTGCTAATAACAACACACACACGGGCGGCAAATCAATCGAGGCTCGAACCCGAAAATTCATGAGCACCGCCCATCAAGTTTTTTTTTGGGGCTCAAATTTTACCTTCTTGTCATTGGAAACCTATGGCAATCTCGTTGGTTCGCATCCATTTTTCATCCAGAAATTTTTCATCCAGAATTTAAACTTTGTCATTTTTGCAAAGTTGCAGTTTTTAAACGGATCTACAAAATTGAAGAGCTTCACTAAGTCATGAAATCCGTTTCTTGACCAAACAAGAGAATTTTGTACTACGGTTTTAACAGTTTTTGATAGTAATTGTAGTTTGTACCTCTTTTGACCGAGTTGTACCATTTTGAGACTGTCAAGACAAAAAGATATCTTTTCTGTTCCTATCCATGTTTTAGTAAAGGCTTAGTCATCATCTACAGCGCACTCGGCGTCAAATTCTCTTTCATGTATTGTTGCTGTTCATACACCTCCTCTCAGCGCTTCTCTAAACCTGTTTCTCGTGCTAATTGTTCGTCATTCAGGGGGTGCCATGTTGCCTATGCTGCCGGCATATTTCATATCTATTACCGCTGCTCTCAGTCTGGCATGTCTTTTAACTCTCCTAGCACCAAAAATATCCCGATGGGTGCCGGCTCTGACCACATATGGAAAGACGTCCCTCGAAATCAAGGATCAGCCGCGATTACTGCAAGCAATTGCTGTTCCGAAAAAGTTTGTTTGCTATATTTTCATGTTAAAACATGTGTTCCAGATGGTTCACACACTTTTACATCCTTGCCGTATTGAACATTGGCTCATGGCTCGTTTTTACGTATTTACTGATCACCCATGCAGTAGGAATCATTAAGTATAGCTTAAGAAGAACTTTTCAGACAACAACATCGAGTCTTTTAACAGAATTTCTTAGAAAGCTGACTCCAGTCGGTCCGAAACGTGAGTCAAAGCAAATGAAAAGGGCTTCGGGGATTGATTAACACACCTATTGACTGAAACATTAGCAATTTTGAAAAACAAGTTTGAGTTTGCCGGTTTGGAAAGTGTTTCAGTGGTTCCAAACTGTTGACGTTGAACTGGAAGTCAAAATTCAGGAAAAGGCTGTGCCTGTATTAACTTTGTTGATTCTCAGCTTTCAGTTTCATGGAGCTCCACAATCCTCGTCCTCCTCCTAATGTTCATCCATGTCTTGAGAAGGTGAGATGGCTCTCAATTCAAACCAAAAATTTTCAGATGCTACGAAAGTCTTTTTGTCTCAGTCTACTCAGACACCACAATGAACATTGGGCACTATTTTATGGGACTGATTCACTACGTTGTGCTACCATTGACAGTTCTCTGTGAAGCAAACGGATTTGTGAATAACAAGAGAGGAAAATTGACTTTTCATGACATTAATATCAGCCAATGGCTAGGAATCGTCTTTTTCATCTATTGCAACTGGCAACAGCACGAGATTGTCCAGAAAATGGCTAAAGTTCGCAAAAGTTCCGATGGTAAGACATCCAGAAACATGGAAAAAAAGTTTACAGGCCTTGTCTCTGACTACCTACACGGAATTTTCTACGGCGGCTGGTTTAAACTGATCTCATGCCCCCATTTCCTTTTCGAAATTGGCATTTACGTCTCATTTTGGCTCGTGGTGCCTAAGAGCTACTGTTTTTCAGTAAAATTGCTCTTTGGTTCAAAAACTAGCTGAATTTCAGTATATGGTTGGCTTCGTGATCGTCAACCAAATCTTCGCAGCTTTGATCAGTCATCGGTGGTACAAAAACAAGTTTGCCAAGTATCCGACCGACCGAGCTGCCATTTTCCCTTATATTCTCTAAGAAATGATTTATTTTTATGTGAAATTGGTTCAGTTCGAATGTCAGTTGAAAGCTTGAAGATTGAACAATAAATGATTTCTAATTTATGCTGGGTTTTTGTATAACTGGGAGAGGCGTTAGAGGATTTAGCTTTTATGTCTACACGCGCCATTGCACAAGCAGTCCTTTAACATGACCCCCAGAAAAGCCCCTAGAATCGATATCTTCATCCATATGCGACCACCCAACTTCTCTTTTAGCTTCGTTTTGCATTGTATTGATACTTATGACCAATAACATCAGTTCCAGAGCATCTTGGGACAATGATCCGCTTTATCCTTATCCAAAACCGCGCCGGAAAAACGCGGCTAGCCAAATGGTACATGCATTTCGATGACGATGAGAAACAGGTTGACCATTTGCATTGAATTTCTATTCTCTGATTGTTTTAGAAGCTGATTGAGGAAGTTCACGCCTGTGTGACTGTCCGTGACGCCAAGCACACCAATTTTGTCGAGTTTCGCAACTTTAAGATCGTGTACAGAAGATATGCCGGGCTCTACTTTTGCATCTGTGTGGATATCATGGACAACAACTTGTACTACCTGGAGGCTATTCACAACTTTGTCGAGGTTGGTCTTTCTCATTATATTTCGAATTCTTTCCCAATGACTAACTGAAAATACAGTTTGAGAAAACATATCGTTGAGAGAACGACTGTTTTTTGATGAATAAACGATCCTTTACGTCGAACTTTAGTCAGACGAAGTGTGAAGACTCATATACTTTCCCCGTGGCATGAGATCGGTCTTCCTTTCAGGCAAGCAAAGACAATGATTTCACTGCGAGCAACTTTGGATTTCCAATAGGTTCTGCAGAGCTATAACAGGTGTATCCACGTTCTTGAGCACAAACACTTTGACTAGGAACTTTATCGAGAGTATGTATTAGAAAATAGTTTTACAGTAACACTGAAAACAAATTAAGTTCCATTAGACTCGCTTATAAAGTACGACTAAATATGTTAGATGCTCTACATTACTTTTCAAACAAACGTTCATAGCATTTCGTTATAAAATGTGAATGAGAGCCGACTGTTAGTCACTATCAACAAGTAAACTGCTTTATGGCAGTCTTTAATCGTATGTTTTCAGGTCCTGAACGAATACTTCCACAACGTCTGCGAGCTCGACCTGGTTTTCAATTTCTATAAAGTGTATTCAGTCGTCGATGAGATGTTTTTGGCCGGAGAAATACGAGAAACATCTCAGACGAAGGTGCTCAAACAGCTACTGATGCTCACGTCTCTTGAGTAAACTCATCTACATTCTCCTATTCACTTTCACTTTTGCATAAGCTACCCCCTGGAGTTCCTGGTGAATTCAGCTCCTATTTTTTGTATAGCAGCGTACGCCATCTGCAGTGTTGTCATTCCCGTAGAGTTGGATGTGATATATTTATATGCAATAAATATCTAAGACATGTCAAGAGACAGCGAAGCAAAAAAGATTTGCTCAGGAGAGCTCTTCAGAGAACATGAACGACCCTACTAAGCAGATTTCTGTGGCTAAGAAAATCTGCTTGTTGAAGTCCGACAGCGTGAGTAGCTATTATTCACCCAAAATACTCAAAATACACTTTATAAAGCTCTTAAGGACCGAATCATTGCGCTCGAAATGGAGTTAGCTCCTTTGAGCTAGCAGCCGCTCAGTCGTTTGTCTCGAGCTGTGGTTCAGAAGGCCATCGAGGGCTAGTATGAGACATTCTCTTGTACGTCTGCGGTTGTCGAGGAGCTGGAGAATGATCACGGGAAGATGCTTGTCACCATCTTGGAGCTGAACAATGTGACCCGCGGCGCAGGATAACACCAATAATGCACAGTTCCCCTGCACCCTCTGTGAAGACAAAAAGCATCTTCAATTTGATGATGACTGCGAGACATTCAAATATATCATGGACAGGCTTGCTAAGATGGAGGAGACGAACAAATGTACCAAATGTTCCAAATTGAGCAGGACCTGCCGCAAAGCACTTGTCAGACCAGTTGTTACCACTGACAAAACAGTAATGCCTACTACGACGGAACCATGAGAAAGCACTCCCGAGTTTTCTGTCCCATCCCGGAGATGACCCAGAATGACTTCGACACACTGAGACAACCTAAGAACGTCATCAGAGAGAGGTACGAGCTGTAGTCTCCTCAAGCATCCCTGGTTACCTTTTTGTGTAAGCTCTCTAATCCTAAATACATAGCAATTTTAGAGTCGGCTTTTAATGCTTCTCGTTTCTAATGGTTTTTTTATTGATGGATAGTTGCTGCCTTCTCTAAGGATCCTTTTGGTGAAAGGTTTTCTCCACTGAACTTGCCGTTTGCGGCGAAATAAATTGCTTGTAAATCCTGCGAAAATCTGTATGTAAATATATGAAAGGGGGAGGAGGGAAACTGTTCCTGAGGCGCATGGTATTGATTTGTAGAAGCCAATATCAGGTTAAGAATCAGTTGCTCAATTCTCTTTGATTACCATGGAACTATCTTCTATATCTAGGTGATTAGTCTTCTGCTCCAGTGCAGCGCCATTAAAAGAGATGGTCCCGATGTTTAAACGTCTTTCCCATTGTCTGTAGGACACGTCCGCTCTCCTGTGTGATCGAATCTGTTCGTTTTCATAAGTTTTTTCTGGCCACACTGTCGTAGGAAGGGTCGTATGAGATGTCTCTGTCGCATTCAAAGCTGCTTATTACATTTTTCATGCAAGAATATACATCTGTCAGAAGACCTTTCAGCAATGGTTGAATCTGAATCCGAGGTCGAAGTCCTCGTTGTGGAAGAGAATGAAAAGGTTGCTGCAGAGGCTGTTGGCGCTGGTTCCCGAGCTCTCCACTGTCAAGATTGAATCGTCGCTGCTCCGCGTTCCTTCAGAAGAGAAGTTAGTACCACCACAGGTCGTTCCACATCACGACAAGCGGATGTCCTGCTTGCTGATCTGCTTGCTTCGGTAGGTCTTTTCGACTTAGGTAAATGTGAAGAATGTCGAAGTTCGAAGTTAAAGCTGGTTAAGACAGGAACGGAACACAGCAAATCCAGAACTGCTCAAGAGAAGGCCAAGGAGCGTGTAAGCAGCAAAAATGGTGCTACCACTTTAAAGTGGCTCACCAATACTACCGATCCCGCGATGGAACCTAAGGGACACATACAAGGATATGCTCTTCGCAGCCTCCCTTTCAGATCCGAAAAAATTGACACGGAACGAATGAATGGTGCCTGGTGCATGATCAATGACGACCCTATCTTTCTCATTTTCCACAATGTGGGGGTTTATTTTCATATTCACAGCAGAGCCGAGTGGAGCAAACTATACAGTGAACAAATCAAAAGTAGCCAAAACCTCAATTGACAAGAGCTCGTTGACGTATTTCGGAAATTAGTAATTTTTTGGCTTTTTCGCTTGGTGCAAGACGATTTACAGATTAACCATAACCTTTCGATGCAGGCAAAATTGAGCAAAAGAAAAATACTCTGGACACTCGCTTTAAGTTATTATTCTTGCGATACTCTAACGCTTCGATATACTTGCTTCTCATACTCTAAATACACAAATCTCCAATACAGAAGCACGCAGTTTAAAGTAGAGAAAGGCTCGTGTGGACTAGCTTTGACCAGGCCAGCTTTTCGATACCTGCTCTTTTTTATGAACAGCACCCTCAGTGGATTGGTTGTTTTTTTAAAGCAGACCTGCTCCCTTTTACATTTGGCTTGTAAAGCTGACAATGAACAAACTGTATAGCACGTAGAGATAGAAAGAGTGAGAATAGTCAGACTTACAAATCATTTGACATTGTCTCTTTGTATTGTCATTGCATGCGGGTCTGACTCATTGTCACGGCTGAGCGAGTATCTACAGTGGCCATTGGCCCGTGGGTCCGAAACCACATTGAAACCGGTAAGTGAGCCGATTATGCACTGGGCGCCCATGTCGAGACTCGTCCTTTAGCTGAGTTTTGTTGTCATTGCCTCCGCCCCCTCTCCCTGAATACCGTTCATGTACGAGGCACAACTGATGATGCCCAGCGAATTATGCGGCGATCAATGGACGATCCGGCTCTCTCCAACCGCCAACATTGCCGGAAGCTAGGCACCATTATCACTTTCGGGCTTGACCTATTCTCTATCCTCGTTCATCACAAATGTTTTCGGTTTCAGAGATGGTCTCCCCTCGAGCTTTGACAGCGATATCCTTCTGTCTACGTCTATTCATTCTGGTCTGTTCCTTAAGTAGAACATAGTTCCTGATAGTTCGATGTTAATGTTAACGATGGTAGCATGAACAGATTGACAGAATATGTTGACCCTCAACACAAAGACCTGCATTTTGTCTCTGCCAATCTGCCAGCATAGTCTGTTAATAGCTTGAACATTTTGACAGATTAGCATAGAACATTCTCATTTTTTATATCAGTCTATAATATCTATGTTCACATCACCTGCATTCATATTGCTAGCTTATACTACATAGTTTGCTATCTATCCACTGCCAAGATCAAACATGTCACTTTAGGTCTGTGACATTATGCAAAGTTTCCAGGTTCTGTCTGTGACATCTATGATTCTCATCCTGACAGCTCCTGGTGCCTGTTTCTCTCGCTACCTCAACGGTCAACCGATCAGCAGGGAAATCTGTCCTGGACAGAACTCCATCTTCCCCATGAATGCGGACAGATGGAGCAACGCCCTGCATTTCCAAGGCCGTGGACAAAAGTAGGAACCGTTTTTGTAGCAATACATGTCTTTCAGTATTTACGGACAAGTGGCTCTCATCGTCGTCTCTCTAGTCTTCGCTCTGATTACTGTTGGCGCCAGCTGTGTGCACCTTGCTGCTGGGAGGAGTATTACTTACGCAGTAGGTGGCCCGAGATACTCTCTTTGTTCACCTAAAAGCTTTGACGACAAACCTGTTTACAAACAGAAAGTACTCGCTACTCGATCAACACTTTTTGTATTTCCATACTTTTTTGATGCTCTCAATCCCGTGCCGCGGCGCGCGTAATACCTGCCTATAAACAACTACACTATTCCGGGCGACGCGACCGGAAACAGGTTACCTCACCACAAAAACGGGATCGAATGACGTAATGGCGAAATTCAGCAACTCTTTGCCGCCGGCCTGTCACTGGTAGCCTTTTTGGTCTGTGGAGGTGTAGAGACGTGGTATGCAACAGGATTTGATCACATGGCCTTCTTCATACAGGTAGCAGGAAGGAAAACAAATAAAGGTTGCATCTAGGCGATTGGAAATGGAGTGTTTTCGGGCTGTGCCGGCTTGCCAGGATGTCAGATTCAGTTTGTGGTCAAAGGATGGGCCGTGGCAGCGGTATGTTTCTTATTAGAGCGGCTCCCAAACTTAAGTCACATGATAGTCCCTCAAAAGATAGAAAACGTTCCGGATATATATAGAGGATTAAGCGGCAGTACAAGTTCTTTAATTTTTTTGATTGTTAAATTGTTGATGTCACTTCTGTTCTGTTCCATGCCAAACCTGATTTTCAATAAGGTTTCAACGTGTAACCATAGCATTGCTGACTTAGCTTCGTTATGAGACCAACACGTAGAAAAACTTCAGTTTTTAAATCATATACAAAGTTGTACTGTAATGCATGGAATTTCCAGGCCTTCTACTTCCTCAGTGCAGTACTCTATATTGGTGACATGATTCTGGTCTTCGCCAACCAGGACAAGTAAGTCCACGGGCACATGACTGCACTCCCTTGTACTGTTAACCCCTGTCTATGTTCAGATACCATTCGGATAACTATCCCGTCCCCCAACGCTACTAACCAAGGTATTCCATCAATTTGTTTCAATTCGAAGCATCTTTCAGAAGATACCCAAATGTGACTCTACGTGGTGGTCGCATACTTCGTCGCTCTTTCTGATCTGTTCTGCATTCTGAAACGATGTATCTCCATGCTTCGAATAGATAGAAATGTATACTGCCATATTGGTGTCTATTATTATATATCTATTGTTTTTCAGTCGAATAAAGCCTCTTCAAATCGATTTTTATCGATATGATTATGTTAGCAGTCCCCTGAATCTCCGAGTTAATTTCGCTTTCCATTGTTCAGGGAACACCAGTAGACCACCCATTTTACGACCATTTATTTCGTTTTACAATCAAATTTACAACTTTGTGTAAAGACGCTTTAATTTCAGCATGCAGACGCATTTTGAAATTAAAGAATGCCGCCTAGAAGATAATGACCTCGAAGAAATAAAGGTAACTATTGTTTTTTGTTGTGTTTAGGTCGGTTTTCAGACTTACTCATTACCAATTGAAGCACATCGCAAGACTAAGTCAATCGCCTATGCACCCATATCTTCAAGGACTCTTTCTGCACTTCTCTTCAGTGAAGGGGTTGATGGTTTTCTCGAAAAGTTTATTCTCGTGGACTGCCGCTATCCCTATGAGTACAGTGGAGGACATATTGAAGTAAGTCATGTCCAACATCTGGTTTGTACGATATAGTTGTCCGTTTGTTTCCAAAAAAAAGTCTGCCTCAATAACTTTCCTTTGAGTATGATTTGTGGGAATACAGTCTACTTTAGGGTGCCATCAACTTATTTGATACCGCAGACCTGGCCAACGTGTTTTTCCCTTATGTTGGTAGTACTGAAAAGAAAATTCCGATCTTCTACTGCGAATACTCCCAGTGCAGAGGCCCGAATATGTAAGTTTTTAAATCAAGCTAGTATTCTATTATTCATTTACCGAAGTTATTTTGTGTTGCTGAGCTGGGAATTGGTCTTCCCGGGCCAGTTTTGTAGCGGGGTCAGATCAAAAAGAGGGCTCAAAGCCTGGAACTGTGATAGTCAAACTGAGTTCTTTTTGATTGATTTCCAAGAATATCAAACAACGACTGTTTACAGGGCTGATGCACTCAGAGCTCTTGACCGTACTTTCAATGCCAAAAGCTACCCCAAGTTGACATACAGCGAGATTTATGTTCTGGACTGCGGCTACAGAAACTTTTTCAATCAAGGTATATACCTCCATCATTGCCAGCCTCAAAACTATATTGAAATGGACGATATTAACTACAAATCAAAGTTAAAAAACATGAACTGGCACAAGAAGAGCAGGAGACAGCGATCTGGCAAGTTTTTCGGCATATTTGTTCACCAAAACATTCCAGTGACCATCAGAGTAAGTCGTTTCTATCAAGAGCGAGTAGAGTCAACTGTCGAAGCCTGCAAGCTCAACTTCTCCAGTGGTAAGATGGACAGAAACTGTAGACAAAATCATTTTCAGATAGCTCATTTTCGGATGATAGCATGCACACACCGGTGCCACATCGTCCCGGAACCCCAAAAAGTCGTAGATCGGTTTGAAGTTTCTTTCTTTTTTTTGCTTCCTATGTTTTTTTTTTTGCAGAATAATGAACTTTTATGCTTTTCATACAATTTTTGTTGCCATTCCTGTTTGGGTTCAAGTCTTTGCAATTTTTGGGTGTTTGTAGGTTCACAATAGCGATTATGACGAGTAGACTTCTAGCTTATCCTTGATGGCTGTTTTTGACGTGTTCATGGTTCATAGCGCCTCACCGGAAAGAAATACCTTGAACCAATATAAGGCGGAGAAGAAAAGCTTGAAGATGCTAAGATCTAGGGGATCTCTGTCATTCTATTTGACATTTCAACCTTTTAATCCTCTTCACCATATCCCTAATGACCTCATTAAGACTAATTGCGCACCTTTTTACCCTTAAGTCGATAGGAAACCAAATGGCTGAGAAGTATTACAGAGTGCACTTCAGTCTAGTACACAGTCAGTGATGAGATAGAGCTCGAGAGAAGCAGGAGAGCATGTGTCGAAAGTGTCTGTTCGAGTTCTCTCTTCATTTCCGCTGGGAACCAATGCTCGAGACTTGTTTTAACCCGAACATGTTGTTTCGATATCCGTTGCGAGATTAATATTTCTTACTACTGCTTAGAATGCACATAGCATCTAAGCTGCAGCAGTTACACAAAAATACTGCCAACCTTGTAACCAGAACTGATCTTTCAGGTGGAGAAGGCAAAATAGTCGAGCTGGACGAGCTGAAGATCTTCCGATCAAGCGATTATCATGGAAGACAGCCGAAATGCTCTCAAGTCGTCTTTACGGCTGTGGAACGAGACTCAGCGAACATGAGCCTGTAGAGCAACGTGATGTTTAAAGCTTGGTCCATTTAATGCGGAAATTCGTAACGCCAGGTAAACAGTTTTTCTAGCTTCAACTTTTGCTTCACATTCCAGGCACTCTTGTCGTTTCCGACTACGGCGGTACCTACATTTTAGGACAGAAACTTCTAGAAGATAACATCAAAGTCTTGGATGCGGCAGACCGAGCAACTGAGAATGGCGGCTCCTATGGCGGAATTCGCAAGAAGTTGAAGAACTTGTATGGAATCGGTCAAGCATCCTACACCTCTCCTCTCTGTTTCCGGATGTGGCACAAGGAGAAGTTCATAATGAACAATGTTCTGCTAGAAGTAGCAAAAGAATATTCAGTGGGAGAAGAATAAAGTTTTTGTTGAGTTTCTACGAGTGTTTGCAAAAGATATAAAAGTTAGGACGGCGTCTATTCACAAAAAGCCCAAGTTTTTGACTTCGTTAGAATCCTAACAGGAACTAGGAAATCATTTTCCCCTCTCATCCAGCTGCTCTGTGTCTCTAACATTCTCGTGAATCCGAAAATTCGTCTGTATTTTTCAAACATGGGTTTTTTTTTGTAGGTTTCAAAGAAAGGTGAAGAATGAGCGCGAACTTAACAAGAAGAAAATACATAACCGGATCTCTAGGCGGATCGAATCTCTCCCACAGGAACTTTTCAAAACAAAATTCCACTGCCCCAAGCCGATTCGGTGGAAGCTCCAACAAGTCTCACTACAGAGGTAGGCTTTTATCATTGTTTTTTTAACAAAGTTATTAGGAGTAAGTCGCAACCAGTCACATCCCAATCAGCCACTTTCTACCAGACGAGCCGAAAACCGTACGTGAAACTCTATCCCTAGTCTTATATCCGAAAGATCCGCATAATTTCAAGGTGGTCGTCGATCAGGTATTTTTTGTATATTTTGCGTCCAAACAAGAGATTCAGAGCGGCTACAACGTGCTCGTCTCTCCCCTACTCTTTTCCAAAACATAGACTCTCACCTGCATCAAAGTCGCAGTGACCGGAGCACTTCCGGATTACAAAGAGGACAAATGTGACCTGGCAGCTGGACGAACTTTCATGGGCTCAGTCATAAAGGTTTCCAGTGATGTTGGATGGAGCAAAAATCGACTGCTGCAATATCCGAAAGGCTCTAATCGATATATATTATAAGTGCATGTCATATTGTTTCACTACCACTACGTTTTATTTTACCATGTAAATTTGATGTTATGCCATTATCAGCGGCCATTAAAGGATCCGACGACGGAGTAGAGATCAGAAACACTGAGAAAAGTAGTTATGGATCAATGTGGGATCTATCAAATCGTCTGTGTCAAGCGTCCAGGTAGTAGTTCTTGTTATGAGCCCTTATATTGTTTTGTATAGTTTACCGACTGAGTCCGTCCTGACTCGCATTAGAACTGTTCTAGCTGACAAGGGAAAGTTTTTTGTTGCCCCCAGTTATGCTCATGAGACCGGTGTCATTCCAAAAGCCATTAAAAATAATGGTGTTTCTCAGATTTTTAGCTGCTGAATGCTGTCTGCTGTCCTCTTGGGTGTTTTCCGTTTCCAGATTTTGAGTTGAATTGGCACCCGATATTCAGCTTCTTTCAGCGCAAGTGACCAATTGGTGCAGAACCTATATATGCCCACCGCATGAATATAAGTGCAAATTTAGTTCAAAATCTGTAAACGGGAAACGCCACGCCTTTGATTTTTGTTCTATTTAAGTACAGTCTGTCGTAGTTTCCAAAAATTGATGTCTTGGTTGGACGGATCCAAAGAGTAAACGAGCTATATTGAGAAACAACACCTGACCGTTTATGAACTTCACAGTTTGAACGTTTACATGCATCATTCTTTCATTATAATTCTTTCAAAGAATCTATCTAAGAACATCTTCTATCCAGCAGCAAGTTTCGTTCTTTTACCTATTTGAATGACTCTCGCTAGGGTCAGCTGCTACAAGCGTGCGGCACCAGGCAAATAAGTGCGCGCACAAGCTCAATCTGTTTATTTTCGGACGTACTTTGGCATCTAATTCTGAGTAAAATGAGCCGCCGAATCGTGTATAATTCTAATTTTGGTTCTTCTGTTTGCTTCATTCTTTGCCACAAAACTTGTTCATAAGCGGCAAACAAAGAAGTCATAAGAAAATTTTTTGCATTTGATTCATTCTTTCCCATTCTCTACCCTTATATGCAATGCAAAAAATTCTCATTTTCTTTCAATTTCTAAATCTTTTCTAGCAGAAAAATAGCATCTGAAAATTTTACTTACCATTTCACTGACATGCCTTGTACACTTGAATCCTAAGGAAACATTTCGCATTTCTGCCTGTCTGTCCTCTCTACAATTTAAATAGACTGTTTTAAGGTTTTCATCAAGCTGGAAGTAGAACCAGTCAAATTTAACCGCTCCGCAAGACCTTGTGCAGAGGGTTAAACTTCCAAAATGCAGGCGAGTAGTCTACTTTTGATCCCCATCACCCAACAACTCTTTTCAGTCAGACGATCCTCCCTACCTGACCGTAGGCACAGAAGTCTCGGCCAAGTTTAAAGGAGCCTTCTGTGAAGCAAAGATCAAGAAAGTTACGAAATCAGTGAAATGCAAGGTCGGACAAACTTTCTTCAAACTTTTAGTATAAAGTTTTAGATTCAACTGAAGGAACATCCTTATGGCTCCGTCACTATCGAACATCCTCATATCAAGAGCGACAACTTGGAACTGAATCAAATGGTCGATTTCGTAGAGGGAAAGACGATAAAGAAGGGAATGATTCAGACTATCAAGGACTGTAGTACCTACCATGTCGGTGAGTAGATTTCAGTGGCGCCAAGAAGGCTTATTCAAAAAGACAGTGCCATTGAAACCAGTTGTGTCCGAACTAAAACACAGTAATGATCTGGGAAACTGCAATTTGTGGTTATTGCTGGCGCCGGAACTTGTCTGAGAATACAGCCACAAGAGAGCGTCCTTTCTCATTTATATTCCTATTCGTTCAGTTTTTAACGACGGTGATGAGAAGACTCTCCGTCGGACACAGATGTGCCTCAAGGGAGCTCGACATTTTGACGAGAAAGTCAGTCTGGATGCCCTGCCCCTCTACAATCCGGAGCAATGGATCAACAATCCGGAACTGGTCAGAGGAACGGAGATCATGCCGAAAGAGATGGTCAAGAAGTATAAAAAGTGGGTTGGGAGGAGAGAGAAGACTGATTGAGAGTTCAGGAGGAAAATGGAAGAGAGTTCCCCGTCGAAGAGCAAGAGACGAAAGGAGAAGGAGGAGAGCGATGACGAGTTGGAAAAGAAGAAGATGCGAGAGAAGAGAGCTGCAGCTTCTGCAGCTACGGTGGCTATTGGAGAGATGGGGGATCAGGTAAGCCCGTCGTCATCTTTTCTTTTCGAAGTCGTTCCACAATCCTCGCCGATTGTTCCCAACACGGAAACTGGCTAGTAGATCTAAGATGTTTGAAGGTGGCTTTTGCATATGGTAAAGAATTGACGATGCAAGATGTGATGTCTGACAGGGATGTATCTTTTTAGCTTTGGTCTTCAAAAGCTCGCAACCTAGACAACACCTTGAACTCCGGAGAGATTCTTGCCTATACAGAGGTGCTAGTTGTAATTAACCTGTCACATCTGTACCTCCCGACCCATTTCTTTTATGGAATTGATTCCAGGCTTGCGAGCAGATGCAAAATTACACCTCTCCCTTTTAGTCAACAAAGATTCTTATATTTCCAGGGCGACACCGAAATCAGCTGTGACGGATCATCGAGCGGAGATGCGAGTGACGTCGAAAAAGAGAAGGAGAAGGATAGAAAAAAAGTCGAGATGGAAAAGAAGGAAAAGAGTGTGGCTAAGAGTCCTGCTGAGCCCACGTTCACGGTAGAATCATGCCTTCTATTAACTGGCAAGTCTTTCAGTTCGCAACCGGCGATGTGATCT
Organism: Oscheius sp. JU75; assembly: GCA_037178855.1. NCBI lineage: Eukaryota > Metazoa > Nematoda > Chromadorea > Rhabditida > Rhabditidae > Oscheius > Oscheius sp. JU75. The sequence goes on from JASJZC010000007.1 coordinate 8,940,392, forward strand.
GCTGCTACGACGAGATGCCTCCCAAAGGGAAATGGCTTCCAGGAGTCGTCGTGTCTCGTCGTGCTTACCGCAACTCGCCGAAAGCCAGTGTCTTGATGAAAAAGGAGCTTGCTATCAGATTGTTCACCAACAGTCAATAGTGAGTTGACTCCCATATATGTTTCCAAACCAGTTTCAGTGTTCGTGTCGCTCCCGGTCAGTTGACCATGTTTAAGAAGCAGAAAATAACCAATAAGGATCTAGAAGGAATGGATTCGACTCTGAAGACGGCCGTGGATAAAGCTAAGGGTTTTGCTGACAAACAGACTCTGCCATCGACATGGAAGAGAGCAGAGATTTTTGATGAAGATGAGGCCGGGCCTTCTAAGGAAAAGGACGAGAAGAAGAAAGATGTCAAGAAGGAGGAAAAGATCATAAAGAAGGAGGAAGAAGACTCTGAACTATCTGAAAGCAGCGATGATGAGCCTGTTGGAGAAGAAGCTGATCTATTCGTGGCCCAGTTGTACAAGTACCAGGAGGATAGAGGTAGACTCTACTTTACTTTGATAATCTAAAAGATGAAGAACTGTCCGTATAGCACTCTTTAAGCTTATAGAGAAACCCAGGTTAGCAGGGATTGTCATCCTGACAGGCCAGGCCAGTCAAGTCGGCCAGCTTTGTAAACAGCAGACTCCTTGCCATGACAAGTGAGACCGAAAGGAGCTGGTTAAATCTGTTTCAAATTTATCCAGAAAACCACATTGTTTTGTAGGGATGGTCAAGGTTACAGGCCTAGCTATCCAGATCGTGCCAGTTTGGGGAACAATAGGCTTTCTGGCTTGACCAGCCATACCCATGCTAACCGACGTTGGCTTTTTTGCCACCTTAGCAATGTTTGAATCTCTCGGACAAACTTGACTTTTTCTTAATCTTTGTAGAACATGGCTAAATGCAAAACTTATGATTGTAATCTAATAGATTGATACAAACTTGACCTTCCGACATGGTTCATTTGAAATTCGTCAAACTGTCTCACAATGTAGAGATTGCCTCAACTTATCTATTTCAGGTACTCCTATCAATCGTGTTCCTGTCCTCGGAGGTCGCGAGATCGACATGTACCGTTTCTACCGCTGTGTCGAGCATTATGGTGGGCAGAAGAAGGTCAAAGCCAACGGCGACTGGAAGAAGGTAATGGTCAGAATGAAGCTGGAAGGATGTCCTGGAGCCACTCCAGTCACTATCAAGAACGCCTACTCCAGGTACTCTTTCTGTTTTTGTTTGAAAACGTTCAACGCATCAGATATCTGCAAGCGTTCGCCATCTTTTACAAAGACCTTGGTTCGTCTTGGACACAGTCAACTGGTACAGGAACTGCAAGTCCTCGAGATGGACGACGACTGCTCATGCGAGGTCCGACAGACGAGCAGAAGAAAAAAAAGACGGTCACGAAGCCGGGAGAGAAGGAGTCGACTGTAGAGAAAGAGTCCTCGGTAGAGTCAAAAGACGATCGGAAAGAAAAGAAGGAAACCGAGAAGAAGGAGCCGGAGAAGAAGGAAAAAGAGAAGGAGAAGAAAGAACCTCCCAAGAAGGAGGTAAAGCCCGAGAAAATTGAGAGAAGTCATTCGATTTCCGAGAAAGAGAAGAAGGAAAAGGAGGAGGTGAAAGACAAAGCCAAGGAACCAACTGCTGGCAAGAAAGAGGAGAAAAAGGATGAGAGGAAAAAGGATGAGAGGAGGAAGCCTGAACGGAAGAAGGAAGACTCGGAGAGTACAGAACAGTCTGAGAAGGACAAGAAGGAGGTAGTCAGCAAGCCTGGACCGGTGAGTAACTTTTGCGAGCAAGTCCTTGCCTGGAGTTGAGTTGAATAAGACTGAGAGATTTTGTGAGATTGTATGACTGCGAGAATGATCTGCTGTCTAGATGGTACGGGAGAGAACTTTCAGTAGTGGGCCATATGAACATTTACCGAATGTACAGTTACCCATTTTCAGTCAGTCGAACAGAAGGACAAGAAGGACAAGAAAGAGAAGAAAGAAGAGCCAGAACCACTCGAGCCGGACACTGAAGCTGAGAGCTCCAAGAAAAAGGTGGCTGCTCCGAAATATGCCAAAGGACCAAAAGGAGTCGTTGACAACGATCCGGACGGAGAATACAAACCGGCAGACTGGTATTTACATATTTTTGTTTGTTAAACTCTCTTTTTTAGTTTCACTCAATTCTATTTGGGACAGAAGGTACGCGCCTACCATCTCGGCAAATGGTACGATGCTCGGGTTATTGGTTTCGACTACGTTTCCGCAAAGGAAATGACCACTTTTTTGAAGAAATATGAAGAGGTAGTCTGTTTGAAACATGGACAGATAACGTTTCCAGAGCCAGAGAGTCCCGTGGCTGCCAGATGAGCTTTGCAACTATCTTCGAAAGTGCATTAATGATGCAAAAGTGTTTGTCCACTACTTGGGATGGAACAGTCGCTACGACGAGAATATCACCCTGGCGAAGATCAAAGCCAGTAGCAAAGTAAAATATCAATCTTTTTCTTCAAAAGCTCTCTATAGGATCAAGAACATGGAATGGCTCAGTTCCGATTAGGTAATTGCAATGGGATCTTTCTACAGGACAGTTTCCTGCAAAAACTCAGCACTTGGGTCCGTGGCTGTGAAGGAATCGGTCTCTTGAAGAAGGAGACAGAAGAAGCCGCTAAGGTCTGTGGAATGGGAGGCTATCGTCCTCGAAGAGTTAGTGTCAGTCAGTACGAGCAGATCGAAGCTGCTGCTCGACAGAGACAACGGGCTCAACTGACTACTACTCCTCGGTCGTCTTCCAATTCCATTTCTTCGCCTCCTCCTTCGGCGGTTACGGAAGAAGAAGCCAGACCATCTGGTCCTGCTCCAGAATCTGAGAAGAAGAAGGAGTCCTCAGTAACAAAGAACGAGGCAGTCTCAGTGGCTTCTTCCGCTCGCAGCGCCACACCAGCTGCAGAGTTGAAAAAGGAGAGCGAGAAGGACAAGACTCCCAAAGAACTGACACCGGTGTCGTCTCCAAAACCAAAAAGACAAAGAACAATCTCGACTAACAGCAGTACCAGGACAATTTCTCCAGCTATCCAGGCGGCTGCTCCAGCTGTTCCCACTCCTCCTCCTACTAGAAGCATTTCTCCTCCGGTAAGAATCTATCCACTTTGTAAATTTGCATGTTTCAGAAGCCACTAACTGCCCCGACCAAGAAATCTTCTAGAACAACTTCTATCTCCGAGGACGCTGTTCAGATGCCTCCTCCGGCCAAGAGTCCTGAGAAGAAGATCGAGCCGAAGGAAGAGGTGAAAGCAGAAGTTTTGGGCAAAACTAAGTCTCCGGAGCACGGTAAACTCTTTTCAAAACTTTGTTCATTCCATTTGTAGCCAAACTGAAAAAGACACCAGCTTTCGAGATTAAGGAACCTCTTGACGAAGAAAAGGAGGAACTTGAAATGGAAGAGTTTGAAGTTCCTGAGCCGAGTGGAGAAGAAGAAGTAGTCGAGGAAATTGTGAAAGAAGAGGTCGTTGAAGAGGAAATTGTAGAAGAGCTAATGATCGGAGATATGCAAGGGAGGTCAATGCTTATTGGAATCGGTATTTTGGCTTGAGAGCCCAAAATGATAGTACTTCTCAGCTAAAACAGATGCGGATGCGTATGTGGAGGAGAACAAACAGGAACTTGAAGACGAGCATTTTGACCAGCTGGAAATTGAAGCAAAGACTCTTCTTGAGACTACTAGAGAAGAATCTGATACCGGATCTAGTCCCACCACTCCAACACAGGATGCAGGTAAGGATTATCCTTCACTTAAAGCTGATAAACCCACGGTGCAGAGATTCTTGACGACACAGTCAGTCCACACGTCATATCTCCTGCTAAAAATGTACGAGGACAGAAACGAAAGAGGCAGATCAACTCGAGGCACAGTCAAATGGTCGTGGATAAGAAGTACACGAATAAGAAGAAGGATAAAGTGGTAGAGGAGAACAGTGAAGAGGACGACGAGGACTGTAAGTACTTAGTGGATTCAGTTCTTTGTCTCTGAACCCCCTCCTATTCTATCCTTGACAGCTCAGTTTATTCGTCTGGGTCGACTCGTATCCATTATTTCTGTTTTTATCAGCCTGGTTGAGTCTGACGCAATTCACTCTTCTCTTCACTTGCTCGAGCAAGCCGGCATGTTAATTAAAAATCGGCTTAGCTTAGGGCGATCTTATACCCATTCCTTTTTTATTATATTCCCTGCCACACCCAGTCGTCTTTGTCAACCTGTCCAAACCCATTGTCTTCTTGATCAGAAAAATCAGAAGGTTCAGTTTAGTTGAAAAACCAAACTTTTCAGACTCATGGATCAAAAGGAAGAACATCATGTACAAGCAGCTCGAAGCTGACGGAACACTCAACGACTGCAGTTGCCTTGGAATCGTTGACATTGGCAAGAGAACTTCTCAGACTCAATTTCTTTTTCCTTTCAGGTATTCTCATTGAGGGTCTCTCTCCAGAAGAACAAATCCCAATAATCGAGAAACGTCAGCTCCTCCTACGCGAAATCCATGCAAATGCAAAACGTGAAATCGCACTTTTGGAGAAACAGCGCAAAGCTCATAAGGACAAGAAAAGAGAGGAACGAGACAAGGAGAGACAGCTGGCTAAGGAGGGTTTGAGCTCCTCAGCAAGTTCCAGTATTGTGGCATGATCGACGTGAATTCTGTATTATTTTTGGGATCTCAGTTTATAAACATGTTTTACTGGATTATAGACAGACGCACGTTTTCAAGCTGAGTCTCAAATGCTCGAAAAGTGTAAGGTATCAAAGAAAAAGGTCCCCAGTTCTGTCCTCCGCTTTTTCCGACCACCGACAATTTTCTTTATACCCGCTAAACATTAGAGTGAATACTGAAACAGCTTCAAGAAGACTTTTTTTTAGCTAGTGATGCAGAGCAAAATATAACTTGGGCAGTACCACATTTAGACCGAGACCAAGCATTGACAGTTGTTGAACATTGCCATTCCCAACAAAAACTTGTACTGTATCTACGATTTAGTTGCTCAAAACGCTTTGTATTATAAACGATTATTCAAATAAAAACAAAAAGTTTTCCCTAATGGGTTATGATCTCCTGGCTTTTAAGTTTTACGATGACTTTTGTCTACTACGTCGATCGATCTACAGCTGGGCCTTAAAATTGAGGCTCAATATTGTTTTGGAACAAGGATAGAAGAGAGTTGAAAGCGGGAGTCTTGCTGCAACAGGTAAAAGATGTTCTATGAAGTTGCAGCCTTTGATACAGTCTACAACTTTGCAATATATCACAAAGCTCGGACGTGATTTGATCTACTCGAACATCCAGACAGAAGTCGCCGACTTCCAGCTCTTAATTAAAAACAAATTCAGACAGACTGGAGAACCGTGTCTCTTGATAATCTCTAGGAAGTTCTTGAACTCGGATAAGCTCTCCACATTTGGAAAAGAGATCTGCACCGAAACTAAATTCACTGCTCTACCTCTTAGCTATTAAACCCTTTGTTTTGTACCGCAACCTGTATCTCTGTCTCTCTGTCTTTCTGCCTATCGGTCTCTCTGTTTTTCTGTCTCTCTGTCTCTTTTGTCTCTGTGCTTCTGTCTCTTTATTTTCTTTCGACAGATGGAGTCACCTTACACTTTCTCTTTCGGAAAAACCCAATAGCAGCCCTCTTGCATTACCCTGTTCTCTTCTCTCGATCCTATTCAAAACTGGTAGAAGCAGACATCTTATGTGGTTTTCATTATTTTAATTGTCAGACTTTCCTAGAACTCTGATTTGAACGAGGAAAATGTCCAGCACCCAATAAGAAACGATGAGGAGAAGCGTCACGGCTCGTCTGTTTTTCACTCGTCTCATAGAAACAGAAACAGAGACTACATAAGATTTGCGAAGTTGGGAGCTCTTAAAGTGACGAAAAGGCGGTATGTCCTTGGAACTTGTTTTCAAATGAACTGTTTGTCCGGTCGAGCTGACCAAGGTTGAAGGTCAGCAAACATACTTTCGACTTGTTATCGTTTTTCAGGCCAGTATATAAGACTGTCCACTAGCTAGAACATTCAACTCATCATGAACTTCTTCGCTCTTCTCGTCGCTGCCCTCTGCCTCATCGCCGGAGCTTTTGCTCAAGCCGGAGTTGGACTTGCCGGTAATATTTATTCCAAGACTCATTAACATTAGCCTATTCAGGTAATGCAGCTGGAGTCGGAACTCAAACTGGAGTCGGAGCCGGTCAGGGAGGGCTCGGAGCTGCTCAAGGAGTTCAGACTCCTGTCGGAGGAGCCGGAGCCAATCTCGGAGGAGTTGGAAAATAGACCTCAAGCCTCAGGAAAAAGAATTGATCAATAAACTTTCAACATGCTCATTGCATTATTTTCTCTTTTTTTTTTGGCAGCTTCTTCTGCAGACGATAAGATCCATATGGTGGGCACTTTATGAAAGTAAAGAAAAACAGCATTATGGCGAGCCTATACCGCTTGTGCAATATTTTTGTGCTTTAGTGACAAATCTAAACTCATGTATTTTCTGTAAAAATTCAATGAACTAGTCAATCGGTTAGCGCTCCGACTTCAAAACAAAAACGACTCGGGTTTGATTCCCGCATGACCTAGATCTGTTTGTCCTTGAAGGAGCCCTCAAATACACCTTTTTGTGACTTTATTGCTCATATCCGACACACAGCCAGGCATACTTGACTAGGCTTCAGCCAAACAGGGAGACCGAGAGATGTCTAACAGCAAAAGCTGCCTTGAGCTGCTGGTTTGAAACCAATGTCGCACAGACGTGAATACTAAAATGTGTATATTTTATTATATTTGATCAACCGGCTCTCTACTAATTGTGTTGTTTCTTGCAGGAGATAAGGAAGAAGAAAAGTTGTTTGAAGATGCGAGTTCAACTATGGCTGTAGGCTTGCTTCTTATCAACAGACCAGCCACACAGTACCAGGTTGTTACTGCGCAGGTTAGTGGCTGTATTTTTTTTTTAAACATATATATGCCTAAACGTATTTTGCTTTAGACGATGAAAAGGCTTACACATTGCGCGATTTTGGCAATCTGGAAAACAACCGGAGCCCCTGTCCAGTAGCGACCCCCACAGACAGCTGAATACAGAAACCTTAAAGCTTCAGTTACCGCCGGTAGAAAAACCAGCAATGCTTTGTAGAAAAGTCCCCTTGACATCCGTTTAATGCCTCGAAGAACAACTATCGATCTTCCAGTTGTGTTGAGTCCATTGACAATTCGGTAGCATTGACCTTTGATGGCCAGAATTTTTTACGGGGAAGATAAAATCAGACACTATGCCCCAAATCTCATAGTTGAGAAAATCCTGGAAATACGTACATGTACAAATATTGTACTGCAGGTTTTAGAGCTTCACACTTGTTGAAATTTGTACCACCTAACTGTTTAAAGAGATCCTTGTCTTAATGGTCTTGTTTGTTTCCTAGCTTCTACAAAAGATATGTGAGAAAATATGTTTCCAAATGCAGAAAACGAGAGTATTCACATGGTTGGGTCAGGAGGTTGGCAAGAACAAAGTTGCAGGGTGACAGAGACAAAGTTGGTGACTAGGTACTGCTTTACTCAGAAGCTAGAACCCGCCAGTTGTCAGCTAGTCAATTTTCTTTTTCTTTTCAGCCATCACCGAGATGCCGAAGAATGGAAAATCTTGAGATCTACGCTAGTCACATAGACTTGAAAAATGTAAAAAATAATAAAGACAGTTTTCTTTAGCCCTTTGTTCCTTGGAGGACACAGGAACATCAACAACGGCAGGCGACGTCAATGGAACGCGTCACGGACATATCCTACATAGGTCATGAAACAGGGAGATCAGAATAGCTGAAAGTAAGTAGAATCGAGAGAGATTAGATCACTAGACATAACACACCAAATCGTCGCGCTTCACGGCCTACTTGAACCACGGACAATGACGGCTAATCATGTTTTTGATGTGCTCAGAACTGTTCTAATGTTTCTATTGTCAGTAGTAGCTAATGAACCAGTCTATAAATTCTATAAAGACTTATGTTTAGTAGCTAATACATGAAAAGTTTGTCAGTATTTCAGAAGTAATATTTAAATACTGCTTCTATGGATCTCTGTTCCAAGCCATAAAATCTCACCCGTCGTTTTTTCCATTGGTCGTAGAAGCTATCTACAACCACATAGCGTGCCATGTAGCCGATTGGAATTACGGACAGAGCAATATACGAGAATCGAGCCGTTTTGTCATCTCTGAACAGTATCGATCTTTAACCCAACTGCTGTTGTCTAACTTTACAAATATACTCTTCCAGAATATTGAGAACAGGGCGGATACGTACATATCGCAGTAATACCAGACCTATTTAATACGAAAAAAGGCTATGCACTTTGCCAAACCACGTGGAGTCTATGGTGGTGAGAAAACCGAAATCGAAGAACACCTTAATCTATTCTATTCAAAAAAAATGAGATTTCTTACCCAGGAACAATATTCCGCTAAGAGAGACTGTAAAGCGGCGAAAGCACACTGAGAAATGACGACTTTTTGAAAGCGGGGTATGTTTTTCCGTAACCTGATTAACCCGCGGTAACTTTCACATACTTCCTGCTGCACCTTGACTTTTGTTATCGTCAGTAATTTAGTATGCATTAGAAAGAACAAATTTGGTACAGTATTCTTTGTTCAAATGAAAACTTCCTTCTGGTGCAGCTGTCCTAATGATAAAATATTAATAAGTCAGGCTCCGAATTCTTTTGTTCAGATCGGGGATACTTTCATGCAAATTTTGACGAAGGCTGTGGAACTTTTCGGCCATCCAATGATTTCGGCAAATGTGCCAAGGCACTTGCATCGTTGTTGAATTTTTATCAACGAGTCTTCCATCGTTTCTGGCCATCTGCAAAAATATATTGTTGTGTTGAAGACCCAAGACTATTTAGTTCACACAGTTTTAACAATGGGCTGTGGGAAGAAAAGACGGATGGTATCGTTCGGATAACCTTAAACTTCTGGATAATTTGTGAGAAAGCTCAATTTTCTTGCTCACATACATGTTTCAGCTTTGTGATTTTCAGCAAAGTTGTAGCTTGTTATACCTCTACAACTTTGCAAAACATCGCGAAGCTTAAAAATGCCGTGGTTACCGACAAAACTTGCTCCGAAACCGCAAACTTTTTCATTTTATACTTAAAGTACGGATAATCTCATGCAGTACTATCTGGATTACTCAAATTTTCGTGTCAAACTCAAATTTTCGGGTCAAACTAGCAAATTGAACGAAAAAAAAGATATTTTCAAAAGTTCCAAGGGCTTGCGCCAAGACAATACGAGTGAGCCATAAATAAAGCAAAACTCAAAGATAAACTCATCAAAGCAAAACTCCAACCTACCGAATCGAAGGCCCTGATAAGGAAATGCCTTCTTACTTTTCGATACGGAAAGAGCATACCAAATACTTGTACAAAACAAATGTTCAGATCCCAAGTATGAAATTTTCGCATACCACAGTCTTTTGGTAGCAACCACCAAGGTTTTTCTGTTAATGATAGATTTTTACTGCTGTTCCTGTCAAAGGAAAAGATCCTCGAAAAGATCAAACATTGTTGAAAAAAGCAGCTTTCAACCTGTAGAAACTGAAAGACATGACTAATTGCATATGGGAACTGGTTACAAACCAACTTGTAGTCAAAACTGATCCCAGATGATGAGAGCATGCGGATGAATCGGCCACTGCAAACACTCCAGAGTCCGAATGAGCCGCCTGCAGACACCCTGTTCAGAAGTGATTACCCAATCGAGCTGGCTCTTTATTATATTTCACATACATTTGATATTCTTCTACCCTAATAAGCTATTCTTCACTAAATAAGTATTAAAAAAACTACAAGAATCGAGTCTTTTTTGTAGTCATTCATTTCTTGTCTTGACCGCGGGCCCAAATCTGATTGTATAGCCTTGTTCATGCTTTGCACGGCGTCTAATCTGTTGACTTATTTGTTCTGCCCAATGTCCTGTCCCCCAGTTCTTGACGAGTCTTTCGCGTGTTCACACGTGGCTCTCCGTGTCCAGCCGGTTGCTCATCTCTTCACCTCTGTGTCGGCCTTCTTCACATCTCTTCTTCACGTATGAACCTATCTTTTCCCAGCAATCTCTCACCACCTTTTATTTCATTTTCCTGTCGGGGGTCACCGATGACCTACTCGGAGCCGTCTGAGTGTCTCTGAAAGTGCACCAGGACAAAATTACCGGCAAATAGTCGTGTACACAGTGTCCTCACAAGCCTCACTCTCCCGTTCCTGCATTTCTCTCCGAGATCATCTCACCTTTTTTCAGACGACAGATGTCGTGTGAACTGTTTGTACCCGAGGTACGCGGCTCCCGTAATTGTTCTGTTTGTAGGAGAACATTGAGGTTGGTCCAATTTTTTGAAGGACTCTCATGACTGATCTCTAATCGCTTACAAGTAAACCTTCTAGGGAACACCAGCCAGATGCAATTTACGTGGAGCCGCGCAAGATCTTCAGTAATTCCCGGCCATCACCAGCATCTCCGAATGGGTCAGTCTATCGTCATTGAGCTGGAGCCACAGCTCTGTATTTGCTTTAACGGTCACTGTGATTGATAGAAACCGCGCTCTCCTCCAAGGGCTCAATTGCTATTGCACCAAACACTTGAAAATTTCCTGCCTGGGCGTAGAGTTTGAAGATGATCCAGAATGTTCGCCTGCATAACTTTTAAAACCTTTTCATATCTTCCAGCTTGGTTTTTGTTTTTCAAACAGATTCATCCGACCAAACAATCGATGTAACTTATACACTTCCATATTGTGCGAACTCCAGCTCAAGTAATCAGTAGCTTCATTTAAAAAGAATTTTAGGTTTTACGGTTGGCGGTTCAGACGAGCCTTATGTCGTTTAATAGTATGGCAGAACATTGTCATAGAATTGTAGCAGATGAAGTACCTGTCAGTTCTACTTTACATATTTCTGTACAGGTCCTTTCCTATGGTATGAAACAAATACGATGCTATATACTACGATATCTCTTGGTTATCATAAGACTAGAATAACACAGTGACTGAAATTCAGAGTGCTGCTTCGAAATCCTTAACGTCATTTAAATATTTCCTTATAAGCCTTTATAACCCTTGCCATTTACATCGAGATTTCTTGCAGTTTACTGAGATTACAGCAGTAGCCTGACTCTTTTAAATGACTTTGATTTACAAGTATTTTTCATAATTCTTAGAGTTTATCTATCCTTTTGGCTGTCCCAACCTTCAACTGTGTTTGAAGATTTTATGAATTCACTTTTTCATACACTCTCAACATCTTATCTATTTGTTTCAGTCGGAAAATAACTGAGTAACACCGTGGAACTTTGTTAATCTCACGCAGTATTTCTTTAAACAGCTCTTTCCCAGTAAATGGTTCAAATCTCGTGAGTATCGACAGTAATCCGAGAAAATCAGGGCATTGGTGGCAGTCTTTTGTTTACGCATGTGTCGCCTGACTGTTTGCCCCCAAGTCGCAATTGCGATGGCAACCGTTATCGCCATTGACGATTCTCCTAGGTAATTTTCTATCGAAAAGTCGAATGTTTAACATCGTTTTTTCCCCTGAGAAAATCGTTTGGAAACGAGGTTTTTGGCACTTGCCAAGCCCGCGCTTGAGTGCAATCAACGTGTGTACAGGCTGGGTTTTTAGCCACGCGCACTAGCCTATAATGCGTAAAATTCCGGGAGTCGCTGTTTGCCTCAGGGATAAGCGAATATGGCGACTGTGGGGCAATGTTTGTGTTGCAGCATGAGCCTTGCCACTTCGCAAAACTCGGCATTCTCACCATACGCGCGACCCATTGCTCTAACATCGGCTCAGCCGCCCATTCTTCGTCCGCAGCCACGACTCGCCGTTCCGGGCTTCCAGTCACCCTTGTCACAGGTGAGCCACCCTGACTATACAAACTCATAGTACATATTGTAGGAGGATCGCTCCGACTCTTGTATCTACAAGAAGATTCGAGGCAAACGCAAAGAGCGAAGCTGTAGTGTCGGTGATATCAGGTAGGATATTTTGTTTTGCTGTCTTACATTGTGTAGACGTCCCCTTTGAGCCAATGCCGAGCCACTTAAGCCGGCTGTCATCAGCTGCTGACAGTCTCTAATATTTACCTACAAATCTTTTCCCCTCCAGCCAACAATCTACCACTGTTGTCTTGAATGTAAGAATATCTTCCTGAATCTAGTTAAGACCATGTCATCATCCCACGTGGTCAATTTTCTGCCCGCGCATTTTTGCAAACATTTTCTAGTGGGGTGGTCCTCTCTGCGAACCACTAACCACTTCATTTCCGTGTAACCGTTATCTTTGAACAACTCTTTGTAGATCGTCAACTCCTCCACCGGAGGAACAGACGCAATCCCGACGCTGGTCCCCAGTGCCCGTGGTCGAACGCTCTGCAGACTTTAAGAAGATTCTGCAACGGTTTCAGGTCGGTCTTGTTTTTACCCTTGTCTTGCCGCACTCATCCTCTCTCTAGCTCCATGACCTCACTTGAGTGTTATCGCAATAGTTTGTTCGACACAGTGCGCGAGAATACTTAGACAACGGTGCTCATTCCAGTCGGCTGATCAACCACCAACTCCCACCAGATCGCAATCTCCGCAACACGAGAGCCCAATGAGTCCGACAGCGACACGCGAATTGTGGAGTCCGATACGATCCATCAGGTAAGGCTTCGAACTCTTACGTTACGAGTCTCTACTCTTGTGCTCAATCGAGGCTAGGTAACAAGAGAGTATTGGTATACAGACACTCAGAACATGACTCCACTCTTGCCCTAGTTGGTGATAGAATCAGATACAAAGTGACCGGGTGACAAAGACAAGTCAAACGAGTTAACTATGGAGGTAGAGGAGTCAGAGCCTTATATCATCTTAAGGGACGCTTGGTCACCTGCCCAACCTCCAGTCCAGACGCGCGACTGGAGCCCAACTCAAAGAAGTTCTGGAGGTTTTCGAAGCAGTCCCATCTCACGAAACACTTCGCTTCGTTCCCGACTAAGCATCTCTTCCCCACTCAGCTTCCTACCAACAAGAGAATGCTCACCACGATCGGTAACTCGACAAAAGTTGCGTTGGCAAAACAGTTTCAGGGCCCTAGCCCTTCCTTAATCCCACTTCGTGTAAGCGGATCGTCTTCAGAAGAAGGCGACGTAGAGCACAGCCCTCTGTCTCATACTGGCTCCACGCCAGAACCCGTTATTCACCACAAACCGATGGCTCCGGTGATTCCAATTCCAAAGAGAAGATCTCTGCCCGGAAGGTGAGTGTACTCTTCCTGTCGCTGTTCCTCGTTCCTGAGAGTTTAACAACTGTTCCTCTTCACTTTTTATCACGGCAGCCCACACGCAGGAACTGTTTGCCAAACCAAGGAAGAAAGACTTATCCCGGTTGTCTTTCAGGTGGATCAAAGAAACCGACATCGATGAGCCGATGTCCCTGCCACCAATGTCTCCTCCAATCGGATCGCCACTACACGTCATGTCACAGGAAAACATCGCAAAGAGCATCGACGGGGAGCTCAAGACCAAGACGGTACGGGGAGGCAATCCCGAATGAACAGAAGTTTAGAGCCGATACGGCGGAAGCTGTCGAAGAGTCCTTAGTGGCTTGGACCACAATTCTAATCCGAGCCCTAGTGGTGTTTACGTTCGCCGTAGTCGGTCCAAGGACGAGAGGCCCCATCATGCTAATTCTGTCAAAAGTCTTAGTGGGTCCAGTACGGAAATAAGGAACACAGTGAGACCATGTTTTGTAGGTGGCTCGGTCTCCCACATGCACCACATCCCAATCTTCATGTCCTCGGAAAGTGTTAGAGACTCTCCCAGAGAAACCTCCTCCATCATTACTGACTTTGAGGCCAGCAAGCAACATCAGCAAATTTCTCTGGCACATGTCCAAACACTGTCATTGGTTGCTGACAGGCTGGCAGAGGACATGCGGTACCAAAACATAAGATTCAAAGTAATACTGTTTCAGAAGAGGTGAAGAGCCTGTTTCTAGAAACAGACTCTCTTCCCTGGACTTTTCCCACTTTATAGTCTCACCCCAGCCCGTGCTGACCAAGGGAAAGAGTCTTTTCTACAATGCTGTGCTTCCAAGGCACAACAATACTGATTACCCTGTCACTCTCATGGTTTGTGGCTTGTCTTTAGGACATAATCTGCTTTCAGATCGCTCCATGCTCCCAATACGCTCCTCTCATGAGAAACGGAAACTCTCAGCTCTTTGCAGCCCCAAGTTTCTTAGAGATGGAGGATCATGACGGTTCCATCAGAAGATTCCTGGAAGATACTGGTACTCATAATTTGGATGGCAGGAACACTAAGGTTTGCAGGTTTTCGATCATTACATGTTCGGTTTTAGGTAATCGCCATGTCTCGTCTGAACCTTTGTTCTTTCCACTCATTGGCTGCTCACTACTTGAGCGAGGTATCACAGTTCGCAACGGGAACACACTGATCGTTTACAGAGAATGGAGAGATCAACTCACGAAGAGCTTGTTTGTTTCATAATGCTGCAACTTTTGTCAGCGCTAAAAATGCTGCAAAGCGATGGGGTTGAAGCACTGAGTGCCAACTTCAAGGAGTTCCTGTTAGCGTACAGATTCCTTCCCCACGATTCTCAGCCACCCATGAGAGAGTTCCCAAGACTCATCTTCCTTCCAGTAAGGACACGACAAGACAATAAGACATCCACTTTTAGGAGACTCTTGGAGCTGAGGTTGAGGCCGGAGGGGATGAACTCGTCGGACTATGCAGATACGCACTCCGAGCTCTTTGTACCCTGTTGAATCACAGAATGGATGGTCGTCCTCCGCCGATGAGACTTCGATCCAGATTTTCTCGTCCTCTTCTGGCTTGTGCCAATCTGCTATCAGATGACAAGTCAAGCAGTTTGACCAAGGTATGACTAGTTTCCTAGGAGTGTTCATCGAACATTGGCTATAGAAGAAAATAGTATGATGCGCAGTCCAGATTGAACAACAGAGAATGGGTGACAGGACTCGAAAACGCTCACAGTATCGGGATTAAAAGAGTTTTGATGTCTTAACATGGAAAACTTTGGGGCTCTTCAACTTAAGTGATTTTGGATACAGTATCGAACCAATAGTTTCCTCGCCGTGTCGATGATATTACGCAACCTTCAATCCATACCTTCAGGCCAAAAATGTCTTGGAACTGGCCCTATGGTGGAGAGGCGAACAGCCCCGTGTTGAAGCAGTATGTCGCAGAAGTATTGACTTAGCGAGAGCCGAGTGCGTCGACAGCTTGGTAAATCCCCGGAAATACTGTCCTCAATCAAGCTTTCAGCTTCGTCAGCTGATCTGTGAGCCTGGATGTCGTTTGGGCCCACGTGAACGTCTGAAGATTGAATTTTTGCTCAGTGCAACACCGCGATCACTCATCGACAGTCAGAATGCTACCCTTGCCGCGAACATTAACTAAGGCCCGATCACATATTTGTAAAATGAGTGCATCATGATGATCCCCACATTCTGCTCAATGTTACGAAAATGTTTATTGTGCTCTTAATACAAAACTTTCTTCTACCCGTTATAAAAAAAAGTGGCAGATTTCATCATCAGGGTTATTTGCTAACAGAAAGCTGGCGAACAAAGAAGTCCTTGAGTGGGGTGAGCTGATTCACAGCCGCCAGACCCAGAGAACGGAGAGCAACCAAAGGAGGGGCATCAGTACGGTAGAGCCGGTTCAGCCAGTCAATGCAGACCATGACGGGCACGTTATGTCGCTGAGCTTGGGTGTCGTAATCGGACAAATAAGTCACAGAACCTGAAGGGGAAATGAAAGACTGCTGGCGCCTTACCTAAGTCAGCTCCTTCCATGGAAGCTTTCTCGAGTACCTTAGTCAGTAGATGAACATCATTCCATCCGAGATTAACACCTTGACCGGCTAGCGGATGAATTCTGTGGGCAGCGTCTCCAATGACGGCTGAGCGATGACCAACGTAGCTGAAAGCATGGTTTTTTTTAGCCTAGAAGGGGTATCAAATACTATCGATCGTTTAAACGCCCTCACATCGACAGAGTGTAACAGTTCAAGAGCAATACAATGGATAACTGGATGTAAGACCTAAGCTATTTCTGCAATGAAAAAAAAAGAAATGAGAAAAATAATGTGAAAATATACCTGTGTGAATGTCCAAATCCTAGTGGGAAAGCTGCTCTGGTATCCGACTGGAGTGAAATGACTTGAGGAGGGACAGCTCGGAATACTTCCGTAGGTTTCAATCTCGAAAGAAGGAATAGAGACTGGTTAATCATCATGTTCTGGTCTTCGTCCGTGTTCTGAACGTATGTTTTGTACGAGCAGCAAAAAAAGTTACCAAGAAGTGGCTCAGTTCGTCCACGAACTGATCTTGAGAAATAGTTGTCAACCGCTTGGCTTCTTCAGCAGTAGTAGTCCAAACGAGCGAGGATAGAGTGTCAGTAAGAGGCAAGAGGGCGATCGGTCCAAGTCTGGTGAATCTCTGCCAAGCCACAGGGTTCTTTCCATTAGCCGTCTATATTTCCAGCTACAATCATAAAGATAGAGACTACCTGAATGTTAACTGTAGCGACTACTCCACTTTGGTCATAGTTCCAGGAGGTGTAGTCTTGTCCCATCGATTCTCGAACAATCGACTTGAATCCATCCGCGCCAATGACGAGGCTAGTCTCAATCTTCTCCTCGTTGGCCAACTTCAGGGTGGTTAGCTCACGGAGAGAGTCAGGGATGCTAAAATTACCGTATATATCAAAGTACTTAATTGTATCTGGCAATGTCTATAAATTTTTGTGGGCATCAACAAATGTTTCACTTTTAGTGTATCCTCATACGACATCTTTGCTTCGGGAATGATTTTAAAGTTGACAAACATAGAAAATATATTGATTTGCACAGACTGGTTACACGGACAGAAACACCGAAACAGAGTATCTAACTTTAATGCGCAGCGTTCTCTGTCCGTGCGCACAGGTGCTGCTGAGGCGGCGAAGCCGTCAGTCATACCTCTGTGGTTAGCACACTGGGCTGTGGATATGTGCAACCCGGGTTCGATCGCCGTAGATGCTATTTTTCGGGCGGCAAAGACGATTGGTAATGTATAAACGGCAATATCAAACAGCTTGGCCAGAAGTGTTAGTCGGAAGCAAGTTTGGTATGGTTGGGTCTCAGAGACTTATCTCAAAAAGGTACTACGTTGAGTGGGCCATGAAAGTGTGTACTACAATTTGACATCTTATAGAATCATCAAATTTTAGTCATAAATGGGCCTAAGAAATTATTGTAATGGTACCTGCACTGCTTCACCGAGCATCCCGCTTTAACGTCCACATCCGTCTTCCGGATCTGCTCATACAGAGCATTGACAATTAGTTCGTTCTCAATAATATATGCGATTTCTAAACCGCCCTTATTATTATCAGGTTTCTCACAAAAAGTGCACCATGTCCTTTGTCTGGCTGATCGAATGTGATCTCCGACGTTGAGCAGCTGTCGATTACGTGTAGACGGTCAACTTTCTTCACTCGATGGGATTGGATCTTCTCCCAGACATCGAGTTCTAAGAGAGTCCGTATCAAACATTGCGTAAGCACTTACTTTTGAACAGGGCGATCGAGGCTGGACTCACAGCAGATACTCGATTGCTATAGTTTGTGGGGGGACGCGATGGAAGTCCTTTCGGCTGACCTCCTTCCAAAAGAAGAATGCTTTTGTTGGCAAAACGGGGAGATTTTCCTGGAACATACCCTTTCAAATTATCTCTCTATCTTGGGGAGACCAAACTTCTGACAATCTTTTGACATGAGACTCTCAAGAGTTTACATATATTACGATCTATTTTTGTTTAGTGACATTTAACTATACTGCCTGGAATGAAAACATTCTAACAAGATACATCCCAACATCAAAATGACAAAATAAATGGAGGGGATTCCGGTCAATTTTGCTTCCATGCTTCCAAGACGTTAGAAAGTACCTTCTAATGATGATCAAGTATAAAAAACGGCAAAACCTGATCATCTGGGCCGTCATGTTCAAACACAATATCTCCGGTGTCGTTGCCGAAAGCCGGGGACTAATTTTTCCGTATATGAAACAAAAATTACCCAGTGAACAAGCCATAGCATTCCCTACGAGACCTCCACCAACAACTACGACATCGTAGTACGAAGAGGCATGTCTCTTCAAGGAAGAGATGTGCGTTTTACACCGCAGCATCTAAACACCTGTAAAATCCCTGACTTTGACAAGATACACTAGCGCAAAGCACGCTGATCAGTAATAAAAATCGATAAAAACTCTCTTTATTAAAGCACACAAGATACGGCACAACACGCTTCTCTCTATCCTAAGAAGCTCCTGGAGACCTAGCTTTTAAGTCTGTAAAAGAAAGAAAAAGAGTTGTCATGAGCGAACAAGAAACCCGCAAATACAATAAAGATCTATCTCATGACTAAGAACGTATACCTCTGTCTAGACTCTAGCTCATATTATGATAACAAAATTGTTTTCTGTTCTGAAAAACCGTTTTGAGGTATGGCGATAGGGGAGGGGTAAAACGAAAACTAACTGCCTAAGAAAGTAGAAATAAGTCTGTCTAGAAACTTGAAGCTCCTACAAGTTTACGGATTTCTTCGTAAGAGACCCAGAAAGTCAGCGACCAGGGAGCCATTCGGATGTAGGTAGGGAGAAACCCTTTGTACAAGGAGAAGAAGCCCTCGTGACGGATGATTTTCACGAAGCAGTCGATGCAACCGTCGTAGAGATGAACACTCTTCTTTTCCATTCCCCTAATTACGAAGGTAAGATCGAACATTGGGAAATCTTACATCTTTGCGTCGAGTTCGTGTCGGATCTGGTCCATAAGCCTGGTCTTGACGACATCGGATGGAGTAGAGACTATAGCAGACGCTAGACCAGCACAGCAGGATGCGGCCGCGTGAGTCACCCAGTTGTCCTGAAATTTAAGTACGTTGCTGATGAACAAGTAACGAGTGGCTTTGCCAAGCTGCAAAACCACCACGTACTTTACATGGCCAGAAGAAACGGTCCTGGGTTTTAATTCCCGGTTAGTACAAAGTTTTCTCTACCTTTGGAGAGTACGTTGCATAACCAGATCATTGCTTGCTCCAGATATATTCTACTGGTATGCGAGATCGGCACTGTGGTCCCTAAAGAGAGGCACGTAGGGAAAAGTCCCGCCCTGGCCGAGGCTCCAAGAATAGTTTCGACTTCCTTGCAATACATTAACCTACATGTGATACAGAAATCTTGAAGTCTTTTACGTGACTCTTACAAAACTCACACGAAACCGACCAAGCTCTTATCTCTGACAGCTTGTAGATAAAACACCTCCAACCGCAAAAAAAGACAAAGTAGAGAGCCCCACCTTAAAATGATACTTCTTCAACAGTTCATGCTTGACAAAATCGTAGGTTGCGATATCGGACATATTGAGAAGAGCAGCTCTTTGACAGTTGGGGATCCAGCCGATCCAGAGACCGAAGAAACCTGATCAGACTATTAAAACGAAAATGGAATTATAACCTTGTGTTTTGTACAGCGACTGGAAGCAGTGGATGGCTCCTCTGTATCGCAAAGGCTGGTTCTGCAGCTTTCGGAGACCTTCCATTTGCATTTGAACCTGTATGCAGTCTCATAAGAAAAGATTTCAAAAGTTACCTTGATCAAATCAGTCGGACTTGCTGCAAATTGGGCTACCAGCCCAGAGAGTGCTCCGCAAAGCATAGATTTCCAGACTGGGAAGATGACTTCGCGCTGAAAAGCTACTATTGGACTTTGTCTATCAAAAGACTCTGCACAAGGATAATGAGTCAGATTGGAGGATCAGTCAAAACAAAGACATGAGAAAATGACTGGCGCAAATTTGAAAAGAGTAGGAAGGTTTGATGCTAGTTGACAGGACAACAGGGTGTGACCCGTACATGCTGCCAGAATGTTAGAGCGACTGGGACAAAATCCATCCCCAAACTGACTCGGACAAGACTTGCCGTATAGTAATCTTACGTCTTTGTCGTAGACTGCCTCCCTTAGAACCTCGTATGCCCCCATTCTGATGCCAGTATAAATATAGTGTCTAGTAATAGCTGGGCCGACTCCCGTCCATAAACTCATGGCTCCTTCTCGTCGAATAATGTTGTACGTAACCTCAAACATGCCTGAAAGTTGAATCCTATATAAATTATTTAAAAAATGACTCACCTCCTTTAACATGTTTGTTTTTAGCTATTTGAAGTCGAGTTTTTGTGATGTCGAGAGGGTAGGTTGCCGTCTCTGCTACGAGAGCTGCACTACATGATAGAAGATACTTTGTTACGACCTGTTTAACGCCGCTCGAGCTGCTTTGAGCACCATCGGGGCCCATCAGCGGGAAATTTCTTGGAACCTAGGCTGAAACTAAAGAAAATCGGTTGTGGATGGGAAAGAATAAACAAAAATTCCGAGCAAAAAGGTGCTCGCCGATTTTCAGACCGGTTTGAACTTCTGAGAATGATAGAATACTTAAAATTGTGGTTTGTAAGATTTTAAATCACAAAAAAAGGCCAGAACCTTGTATTGTTTTGTGAAGCTGTTGCAACAACATACGCAAGATTGCGTCACGACCCTATTTTTGCTCTCCCGATATTGGAACACTACGGTAGTTCAAGACAGAAACAATTATATAAGAAAACAAGAGAACCAATTTATAAGTTTTGACCATTTTTGTTGGAACACTAAAGGTTAACAGAATTTGATAGTAGAATTTCTAGGCGACCAAAACTTAGTTTACAACTTGTCGAGATATTTGAGTTATAAGAATATGTTTCTACACACAGAACTCTTAAAAGAAGGACGTAGTCAGGGTTGAGCAGGTGCCAAGATCGATATATCACTAAAACATTTTTAGTGCTTTAATAGTTACGCGAAAGCGCTTTAAGGTAGAATAAACTTTTAGTAGGATACACTTCGAGACGTGTAGCAGGACATTACCAGGAAGTACATAACCATCCTCATCCTCAGACTGCTGATACTCCAGTTCTTCCACTTCCACAGCTTGCTTGCTGGGGCTCCTCTCTGCTATCAAACCCTGTAAAACTCATCCTTCTTCTTGTCCTTCACCTTCAGATTTAGCAGCTTCTTGGTTTCAACGAGCTCTTCCCGGACCCGAGCAATCTTGGAATTAATTGGTAGCCAAATTTCAGACGCCCCCCGTAAGGCTCATTCTCCTACAGCAGTCACATGTTCTGGCCTTTAGATGAAGCCCCTAAAGAAAGAAAATAAGGAGAGCGACCAGGAATTCCTAGCACAACATCAGTACCTCTTCCAAACCGGAATTCATATTCCCGATTGGATGTTGTCGCCCGTGAGCTGTACAAGGCAAACAGTAAAAAAAACTGCTTTAGGCTCAAAGCTTGCAGATGCCTCTCTTGTCAGCGGAATTAATGTTTTATCCTTTCATTCCTTCAGCATCAGCAACTCCTCAGCAATCGCTGCTCTCATGGCTCTCTGAGTATGTTTCGACGGCTCCGAGTTGGAAGTATGAGTTTTCCCTATTTCCCAGTAACCATGCGTGGTCTTCATATCACTTTTGTATCTATTACTATGGGTAACTTTCACAATAGCCTACTATGTTGTCTCCTTGAAATGTTTTTTTCGTTGAACAGTAAGCTTGTGTTCTGATGACCAGTAGTTGCCGATCTTAATCACTCACCCCCCGTTTGGTCCCAGTTAAAAAGAGTCCAAACTCATAGCCCTATTCCAATATTCAAGTTATCATGTGTTGCTTTCATATCTGGTGTCATGGGTAGCTGTTTGGGTTTTACTAGCGATGTTTGTGCTTTTTAGAATTCATAGACTCCCCAATGGACACCTCAACTTGCCATTATTATTTGAGGCCTTAGAAGTGAGATTATAATTGTTGTGTCTTTCGTGAGGACACAATCTGTATATTCTAGAAAGAGAGAGCGTGGTTTCTATATATTTATTCAGGCTAGGATATTAGAAAGAACGGGGTAAAGGAGACAAAAGAAAACAAGACAAACATCCCCAACAATAGGGAAGCGAACGAGGGTCCGCGCGAGGTACGGTAGTACTCGTGGCGGGGCCCACTCGTTAGCGCGCATTCAAATTGAGCCAGACTCAACATTCCTCCCCTTTTACAAGACGGGCTTGTGGTCTAGACAACTTTCCGGTCACCACCGTACCAGTGTGCAGGGATGCTGAGCTGCTAGCGTCCGAATACGTTAGTCTTACGCCGCCGCAGAGCCATTTCCCTTTCAAGGGTGCACATCGTTGTGGTTTTGGACCGGGGCACTAAGTGAGAGGACTGAGCAAAATGAAATACGCGAGAGGGAGTGAAGAACATAGAGTTAGAGAAAGAACCAGGGGAAAATAAGCTTAACAACCGAGAAACAAGCAACGACGATCAAGCAGGGAACCTGACTGGTGGCTGACCACGGCGCGAAGATCTTCTCGGCTGGGCAGCAGGCTGATCTTGACGTTGAACTTGGTGTGGTGGAACATGAGCTGGTTGTTGGATCTTGACCCGGAGCGGGGCCATCCGGAACTGGTTCTTCTCGAGGTACGGGCAGCAAGAGAGGGGGTTCTTGGACAGGCGGAACTGGTACAGGAATCTCGAAAGTGTCACACATCTCGACGAGAAATTCGTCATCTGGGGCCAGAGAGCGAAGGCGCATCTGGTTTGCGTGAAGATGACAAGAATGACCATCCACTTCGACACGGTAGTTGACACGACCAAGAACTTCCGAAACGACTCCTGTAACCCACGAAACATTATTTGAGGCATACCTTTTAACCCATACAGGGTCTCCGAGTCCGAAAGAACGCTGCCGGGCACCAGTCCGACCATCGAACTGAGCCTTCATCCTAGAGTTCTTCTCCGAATCGACGACAGGCGTCGTGGGCGCGAGCAGCGACAGAGTAGACCTCATCTTACGACCCAAGTACACTTCCGAGGGGCTCAGATTACCTAAATTTCCACAAGGGGTGGAACGATAAGCTTGAAGGAAACGATTAACGAGAGCCAAAGACACTCTCTCCTCCCCCTGGAGCTTTTGGAGTCCGCGTTTGAGAGAGTCTACGAACCTCTCCGCCCTACCATTTGACTGAGGATGGTAGGGGGCCGTTCTTATGTGCTCGATTCCGTTTCTGTCGCACATCTACTTGAATTCTGCCGAGCAGAATTGGGTCCCGTTATCCGAGACGATCTTCTCCGGAATACCGTTCCTTGAGAATATTTCTTGTAGGAGACGAACGGTGGCGACAGCCGTGATGGATTTGGTCAGAAGAACTTCTGGCCAGCTTGAGAGCGAGTCAACGACTACTAACAAGTATAATCCATCGATGGGACCTGCATAGTCTATGTGAATTCTTTCATAGACACGATTTGGCTTCGGCCAAGGCTGAAGTGGAACCTTCCTTGCTGTTTTGGCCGCACGTTGACAGGGAATGCATCGGTTGACAAAATTTTCGAGCTGCTGATCGATCCCTGGCCAAAAACAAACTCCTCGAGCTAGTTGTTTGGTGCGCACGATTCCAGCGTGTCCCCTGTGGAGTTCCTTCAGCACTTGTGAACGATAGATTCCGGGAATCGTGATTCTGTCTCCGACCATGAGACACTCGTTCACAACCGACAGTTCCGACTGTCGATCGAAGTAAGGCAAGAGTTGAGAGTCCAGATTCTTGCGAAGAGGTGGCCAGTTACCTTCTTGAACGTAGCGAATAACCTTGGACAGGACCGGGTCCTTCCGTGTGGCTGCCTGGATGTGTCGTGCCATTAGCGGAAGCTGTCGAATGGCGTCTTGGAGGCTGTATTGCACGTCGGCCTCTATCTTGGCAATGACACAATCTTCTTGCTCCGAATCCACCCGTTCCAAAAGACGGGAAAGAGCATCAGCTTGGGCAAAATCGTCCGTTTTCACGTAATCGATTTTGTAGTCGTACCCAAGGAGTATTGTGCCCCAACGGCTCAAACGATTTGCCTGATGAGTGGGCAGACCTTTAGCACCTCCGTAGATTGCGAGCAGCGGCTTATGATCGGTGCGCAATGTGAAATGTCTTCCGAAGACATATTTGTGGAACTTCCGAACAGCCATAACCAGTCCCAGTGCTTCCTTTTCTATCTGGCTGTAGTTCCGTTCTGCCGCTGTAAGCGCGTAGCTGAAGTGATGAACTGGGCGTTCCTGTCCGTCCTTGAACTTGTGAAGAAGAACACCGCCGATTCCATACTGACAAGCGTCAGCTGAGACGATGATGGGTAGAGCAGGATTGTAATGACACAAGACGAGATCCGACGACAAAGCCCTGAGTAAATTGTCGAACGCTGCTTGATGCAGACTCGTCCAGTCGAAAACGGCATCCTTGTGTGTTAGCTCATCCAGTGGTCCACGAAGTGCCTTGACGTTTGGAATGAACGATCCGTAGTAGCTGACGAGTCCCAGAAAAGAACGTAGTTGGTTGACATCTGTAGGCGCCTTCATCTTCACAATCGCAGAAATCTTGGAGGGGTCGGGCCGTCTTCCATCCTTGTCGATAATGAATCCCAGGAACTGGATCCGTTTCTGGTTCAGGGAACACTTCTCTATCTGCAGCTTGAAGCCGTACTGTTCGATCCTGTCGAACAAAGCTAGCAGATTTCGATCGTGCTCTTGCTGTGTATCTCCCTTGACCAGAAGATCATCGAGATATGACACGACTCCGCTTAGACCAGTGCACATCTTTGTCATGATTGACTGGAATATCGCTGGAGCTGTCTTGATTCCGAAAGCCAATCTTCTGTACCGGAAGAGACCCTTATGCGTGTTGATGACGGCAAGCGATTTCGAGCGGTCATCCAGCTCTACTTGCAGATAAGCATCCGATAGATCTAGCTGCGAGAAAACTGTACCTTTGTTGAGTGAAGCAAAGATGTCTTCTGGCGTAGGTAGTGGGAAATCGAAATCTTCAAGAGCTTTGTTGAGACCGGTGCTGAAGTCGGCACAAACTCTGAGCTTCCCCGTACCCTTCTTCTTGATTACAACCACTGGCGCAGCCCACTGATTGTGTTTGAGAGGCTCGATCACTTCCAGATCCTGGAGGCGTTGAAGCTCCTTTTCTACTGCCTCTCGCGCAGTGTAAGGAACCGGACGAGGCAGGCAGTACTTCGGTCTCACGTTGTCCTCCAATCGCAGTTCAGCCTTTTCCATCGTACACTTTCCAAGCCCAGCTTGGAAGACCTCTGGATACCTTTCCAGAAGAATTGTCTGAATAGGACGCTGGTCATCCATGACCTCCTTCACGTAGCTGAACTGATCGAGCCCTTCCTTTATGATCGGGATTCGTTCCATCCACTCCAATCCGAGTAGATTCTCTTCTTCTACGACGTAGATATCACCCGACCCTGATTGCCCTAGGACCTTGAACTCGCTGAAGAACATTCCATGACACTTCAGTGGTGTCCCACTTGCTGTGATGAGTGTTCTTTGTGGTGGAGACAATGTCGGTTCTCCCATCTGAGTCCAGTTCCTTCTACTGATGATGGTAACACATGCTCCGGAATCCGCCTGAAGCTGTAGAGTGTGACCATTGATTTCAAACATCCGTGTAGCGAAGCGCCTTCAGGGTGGCCTCCGTACCAACTCTGTTCACTGGAGATCGCTTCTTGTAGAACTTGCGAGATTGTTCTAGACCCTGTCCAGAATTCCGGGAGTTCCGACTCCGGCAATCTCGTGCAAAGTGACCGACTTTGCCGCATTCGAAGCAGGTAACATCCTTGTTCTGCTTCTCGTTCCTCTGAGGCTTCTTCTTGTGATGATGAACCTTTGAAATCGACGCGTTGTTGGAGCTGGCGACCATCTGCTGGTCTTTCTTGTACGTCCGCAGTTTTGCAACCTCTTGGACGATGTCTTCCAGCTTGACATGGCTCGTCTCGGTCGATGACCGATCTGCAAAAGCCAAAAGATGCGGAAGGAAGATCTGGTCTTCCTTACCCGCCATTCCCATCAAGAACCGTAATACCATAAGACCTTCCAGGTCAATCCCATCCATGGAATCGTAGAATTTGGCTCGAATCCGATCTGCGTATTCGTGCTCCGTCTCGGTCGTTATTTTGTCCAATTGCTGGCGAAAGCAATGGTAACGACGCGTGAAGATCGACGCGGGCGCATCGAACATGTCGGAGAGGATCGCCACGACCTCATCGAACTTCTTGTCCTCGATCTTTGAGGGCTTAATATGGCTGACGAGCCGACGGTAGCATGCCTCGTCGAGCTTCTCCGTTAATAGTCTCACTTTTTCCGGATCTTCCAACGCGGATGCGTCTTTCTTGAAGATCGGTTCGTGCCGACTATACCACATCTTGAAAGTCCCTTGATCTTCGGGATCGAAGATGAATTGGGGAACTCGGCGTCCCAATTCCGCTAGAATAGTGGCTACAGACTTGACAGGCGACGGCGTTGACGGCGCGGCCTCCAAGGCTTTCCTCTGAAGGTCCATCTGCTCCTTCAGCAGCCGATTCTGCTCCAGAATCGCTTCCAATAGCGCCTTATCCGCCATTTTGTTAGGTGTTACTAGAATCTGAACAACGCCGCGGTTTTGCCTTGACTGATTTCGGCTTGTTCAAACGTACCTGACAATCTCCTTGGTCGCACTTCCCACGTTGGGCTTCTTGCTCGAAAAGCGTCTCTCCTACCAGCTACTTGTAGCCGCACTTCTTCCTCAAAGTTGCTTCTCGCGGAGCTCGAAGACTGATCGCCAATTGTTGTGTCTTTCGTGAGGACACAATCTGTATATTCTAGAAAGAGAGAGCGTGGTTTCTATATATTTATTCAGGCTAGGATATTAGAAAGAACGGGGTAAAGGAGACAAAAGAAAACAAGACAAACATCCCCAACAATAGGGAAGCGAACGAGGGTCCGCGCGAGGTACGGTAGTACTCGTGGCGGGGCCCACTCGTTAGCGCGCATTCAAATTGAGCCAGACTCAACAATAATAAATTGTGGGTCTTGTTGCTTAATAAAGGAACATTGCTAAACTATTAACTTATTGTTTAAAATGTGTGCTCTTGGTACACTTATATCAACAAAATGTCATATGAAAAATCAAGAAAGTACTAGTCAGCTAGCTGGGACACGTGGAATCTGTGGTTTCTTTGAGATGTCTGATATCTTCATAAAATACTTGTTTTATTGGAATCTGCCAACAAAAAGCGGATGGTTTTTATGAGTAAGGACGAAAACGAAGGGATGGTCGGCCAGGAAATCTTTTGGTTGCTGCAAGTTCAAGCTCATCGGGACGATCTTGAAGAAAGTGGCGGCAGCCGCTGTTGTACCGTCCTCATCGACCTTAGAGTCACATTCTTAGGTCAAAGTCTGTTTTAGAATAGGTTTGTTATCGCGTGTTAAACATAAATAGGTTAGCAGCAGCCAATAAAAACTACATGACTTTGATAGGTAAGCATAAAAATAAAGGGATGATCTGCTACGACATTTTGCGGAAGTACTTTGCTTCTCAGTCTGGAAACCGGAAAAAGTTTCAAATAGCTGCCAACAGAAGCCTCAGTCCCATATTCGCCGACCTAAAATTTCTATCTGAGCTATTCCGACACAAGAATGAAGCACTCGAACTCTGAAAAAGCAGCAGTTCCATCTTTTCAGATCTTGAATGGTGGAAAATGAAACGAGTAAAGAGTCTAAACCCATGCAAAGCTATATCATGTCAGCTGCTAAAACTGAAGGTTCAAACATAGGTCAGTGAATGATAGGCTTTGAGGTTAACAGCCGACGTGGAACCTGTATACGTTCTAGATGAAAACAGTCCAAAAGCGAAGAATTTTCTGCAGCTGCTATGGTTTCTTCGTTGTCAACCTTCAAGGCTTAGTATCATGCACACAATGCCATGCAAACGCTTGAAAAGAACTCACCTCAATGATGGCCTTGGTCTTTCCTTCAGAGACCTTTAGTGCAGTCTTGGCAATTCCCGATAGATCAGCCTTGTCCGTGAACATTTGCTTGATTCCAAGTTCTGGAAGAGACTGCTTCAAATCGAGCTCGGTTTCGATCTTCATCTTGGGGATTTTCACCTGAAATACATAAGCATTGAAAGTTGCGAATGGAGCAAACGAACGTTCATGTAGGTCGACTTCACATTGTTTAGAAGATCCTGTATTTTTGCACCTGTCAGCTTTGTGCGGAGTTCGGAGAGACCGAATCTCTTCTTAGGAAGGATGATAGAAAAGGCATAGTCACCACCAGCGTAGTTCAGCTTTAGTAGTTGAACGTCAGCATCTTCTGCATACATGCGATATTCTTCTCGTTCGACAAGGAATGGAATCTGCACGAATGAACTCACTTTGCGTTCTAGTTAGCAAACTCTTTATCCGTTCCTTTGAATCACTTCTGCCGCTTCGTAAACCCGTTCGATTCTCTTTCTTTCTCGATCCTGCTGCCATTTTGTTCGCCGGGTCCTCTCTATAGCGGCTCACTGTTCTTGTTCTACCGCTGCTAGTCTGTCTCAGTTCTACTTCTTCTTATATTGTTCACTTCAAACTCTCTACACTTCCAGTTACTTTTGTCAGTCAGCTATCTATATTGTCTCCCTCCATCTATTTTGTACCAATTTTATAATTTCCCAGTTCTTCAAAAAACGGAAGAAAACTCACGTTTTTCTTTGTATTAGCATTACTGTAGAAGTCGGTTTTTGTTGTGGAGCTGTTCGAGAACTTGAACTCCCATTCAGCTTTGAAATAGACGGCGTTGATTAAGAAACCCACGGTGTCTGAAAAACAATTGATCTCTGCAAGAACGAGAACTTGCCTGGAGTAACAGAGCTCTCTTGAATCAAGTTCTTGATCTTCCCATTTGCTGTGTCTTCAACAAAGTCGTTCATAGTCTAAAGCTGTAATTGAATAGCTCCTGGTTTTCCTGCCTGAGCAGCTTCTGCTGGCTTGGCGATATCTATATTTTCTGCCTCAGCACCATAGTTTTTTTTAATATCAGTAAGGTATTCGGCCTTGAATTCCAATCCCTGTCTAAAGCATTCTTTTCTGTAGAAGAAATCTCAGTTTACTTGGCAAAGAGTCTGTTGGCAATGCGAACTGCAGTTTTGTTGTCGTTCGAAGTCTTGATAGTGGTCATCAACTTGGAGAAATGGGAAGAAAATTGCTGGTCATTGATATCTGAAAGGACTTTCGCGCTATTCAGCCGCTAAATTGTCTCGGCCACTCTATATCTCTATAAACCCTGACTACTCATTCTGTAGCGTCTCTGTCAATATCTACTCTTGGCTCTGTCAAAAAACAGTCTTTCTGTCAGTTTCTTTACCAATACTGACTTACTTTTAGCAAAAGAGTTTCTGATCTCATCCCTGGTGTTACCTTTTGCTCCAGCATGAACCAGAGATAGGGCCAGGAACACAGAAAGAGGTGAGAGTACCGCGGACTCAGTCAACGGGGCCTGGTTGAGTAGAGAGAGACCGAAATCGGTCTCCGTCGCTAGAAGACTCATTGTTGCCAACTGAATTGACTGAAAACTGCTTTTAGTGACTCGTTAGCGAGCAACTGATACATCAACAGGGAGTGTAAAGTCTTTTTATTGCAGAGGCCACTGAGTTGAATCACAAACAAGAGAGCGATGCGGAGTAAGGCACTAGTTTAACGAACACGGAATGTGAATCAGTCACTTTACTTGACAGTGGACACATCTTTTAATTAAAAGTCATTGCATGACTGTATTGAGACAAGCTGAGAAATAAGATTTAAAAAAAAAGTGCAGGATGACCAGAGGCAGAACAAAGGTCATAATGACCTGCTAAGAGTAAGATAGCTTGACAGATCGGTATGAAGAGATCAAAACGTATGCAGATTGACTGGGCAGCTAAGGAAAGTTTGCGTCAATCAGCTTTGATCAGGCCAGGTCAGCTTTGTATACAGCTGGTACCCTGGCTTGGCCCACAGGCTGGGTCGCATTTGTGCTCATGGTCGCACCCATGGCCCGTTCAAATCCACTTTGAACCCATCCGGCGATCCTTGTCAACAAAACATGTGAAAAGAGTAGATCAAAGGTGTTGTGAAAGAGATTGTTTTGAGTGAATAACAGAATAACAATTTATTTAGATGAGAACCGGTATTTGGAACAGATTATGAAACGATTTCGCGGAGTCGATGATAGGGAGGATACTGCTCAGTTTAAGTGAAAGAAACATGAAACGCCGAAAGTTGCTATAGAGTCTATACGCGACTAAATATCGAAACAAGAACAACGGACGGCGTTTCACCAGGTTCACACCCAGGTGAAGATTCAAAACTGTTTTGGGAAGGAAACCAGTGAAAGACAGCAAAATGACAGAATCTATTAGACGCGTTTTCGATCTGGAGGGCGGGTTGGAGCACGACCGGTATCATCAATTTGAATGGAAGGAACACTGGGACCCGGAGTTCGTTCAGAGTCTTCACCACGCCAGTCGCCTCGTTTGAGCTCATCGAGTGGTGGGACTGGTCGCGAGCTGAAAATAGTGCTGTTCAAGCATACAATAGAACGCAAATTGGTCTTACCTTTGCCAGGAGCCCTGCTGCTCACTCCAAGACACACTTCTGGCTACCGGCAGACCTGGAGACTCCAGATGGGATATCTGACTTTCGTTCAAGACCATCAGAGAACCCATGGGCATTGTTGACGGGGTACGACCACCCATGTCCTGATTTGTTTGGATGAGTCTTTCCAAGTTGGTCAGTTTCTGGAGGATCTGATCCATTGTAGAGAGACGGTCTCCAATTTGTTCGAACTTGTTGCGCATCTCACTGCGGACGTTTTGGACCGAGCTCCATTCCTGAAAAAGGTTGTTGTACTAATAAGTTTCAGTCTCTCTATGTCTTCGTCTCTCTTTCAGCCTCTCCGCACCTTGGTATTCTTCATGTCGGCGGTCCAACTTGTTCTAGATAGAGCATCCTCGTCCACAGTTTGACGCTTCTGAACCAATTGACTGCTCGAATCTATCAATATCTTACCAATAATGGTGGCCTTTTGCTTTTTGAGCCGAGCCTCGGTGAACGACCCAGGCTGTTGGTTGTTGTTTCATCAATCATGGAGTGCAGTGATGGAATCCTTGTCACTTCGCCATGTCGTTTGAGACCCTGAAAAAGATGTTTTCCTGAGCTCGCTGTTAAAGGGTAGAGAAAGACTAAGAGACAGGAATGGACACAAACCTTTTCGATGTCGGCAAACATGGGACTTGGGAAGATTCTTGGCCCGTGACGTTCCCTCATCCGGAAGAGCAATTTCCGGACCGGATGGTCTGGTGGAAGAGTCAGTTTTTCGTTCTTTCGCTTAGCATCAAGTTCTTTTTCTCGTTTCACGTCAACGGTCTGAATATCACTAATTTGAAATCAATCTTCAGAGATTACCCTGCGGAACTTCATCCTATGTGTCAAATTGTAAGTCAGTACAAGATTTCTTCCGAAAGAATTGGCGAAAGCTTTGTAAAAATGCAGCACTTCCATCAATTTGTCTTTTTTGATCATGTGCAAGTCGGTATAGGTTAGAGCACGGACGTTCGCCGCTGACTGTCCTGTTGACCCGTTGTTTTTCCAGAACTCGTCTCCGAACACGTCTCCTTTTCCTGAAGGACACCGTTCACATAAAAAAAAATTATTTGTACCCAATATTGCCACAACCTCATCGTCTTGTATTACTTCTAGTGATCCGCTAACCACGAACCAGAGAGCATCAACTGACTCTCCTGTGTGATAGAGTAGATCGCCTGGAGCCGCGTGATTGGACTTGAATACCCTGTAACCGTCTGTATTTGAGAACAACAAAGAGCTTAAAGTTACATTGCCAAAGATCTCAGACAACCGTCAGAAGCCAGCCGGAAACAGGAGTGCTCATTGAAAACTTTTCTATTCAGATGGACGCAGATGTCAGCCTTCATGTCTTTCGGACAGTAGCTCAGAACCTGAAGTTTTTTGTGAAGAACTGACTCGCATAATCAACCTTTTGGGTGTCGATTCCCTTAGTCATCGCCCAAGTAGACACAACATAGTCCATGACTCTTTCCGCCAACTCTTTTGGAACTTCTTGCAGCCTGATGAATTCTCGAACATTGCTGATCATGTCGTGGTATCTGCACTTGATCGTTAACGGATATATCACTATAAAGCATACCTGACAGTAGCTGAAGTCATTTGCTGGATAATTGTGGTCATGTGTCCGAAGATAGCGGCATAGAGCAGTGCCGCGACAATCATCATGCCCACTCCGAATATTTTCTCACTGTCCGTGTTACAGGAGATGTTTCCGAAGCCAACAGTTGACATGCAGCTCATGGTGAAGTAGAGTGCTGGAATTATAATTTTATTAAAAGATATGGAAAGACAGAAAGACAGGCGAATCTTACATGAGATATAAGAGGCACTCCTTGATGGCCCCCCGACTAGCTTCGTCTTGTTTGACAAGTTGATATTATACGGTGATTTGAGATCATTAGCCAAGCGGAAGAGCCAGCCGTCAGGAATTAGCGGATTGTCGAGCTGGAAAAGGAGATCTGTGAGCCGATTCAAATGAGCTCACCTTTAATCGGACTTCATACTCTCCTATCATAAACCAGATGCAGGCCAGCCAATGCGCCACCAGGACATATGCACAGAGAAGTAGAAGTAGGGTGGCAGCACCGTATTCGAGATAGTTGTCGAGTTTGCGAGCCACTCTTCCGAGACGCAGGAGACGAACGACTTTAAGTGCTGAGAACAGACTTCCTATCCTCTGGAATCAAAACAAACCATTGAGAAAACCACTCCGGGCTACCTCATCATCGCGCTTGAACATGTAGAAGATATCGTACGGTAGACACGAGAGCAGATCAATAAGAAACCACGACTTGAAATAGTTTTGACGAATGACTGATGGATCTATCACAACCTTAATTCAGTTTTTATAAATTATCTTGAAATAGTCTATACCTCTCCACCCGGACCAACGAAAGTAGTATGAAAATTTAATAGAATATCAGCGAAGAAAATGACATCGACGATTGAATCCATAAGTGCAAGTGAATCCATTCCCGAACCCGGAATATCCCTAAAACATTGGTCACTCTTAAAAATGGGAAAGCAGTGCACATGACAACTAATCTTGCTTTGGGAAGCTGCAGCGACAATTAAGCAATAAAGTAGAGCTGTGAGCGGTGATGGGCGAAGACAAAGTGCTTGTGTGTGAAAAAAAAACCTCGATTGTAGGTAGAGCATTAACAAGCGGTTCATGCAAGAAAAGAATTCAAACATGCGGGAAACAACGTATAAAAAATCACCTGAACGGCTGCATAAAGAACGGTTTAAGGCTAAAAACATAAAATTTAAGGGTTGCATGCCATTAAAACTAATTTTTTTGATAGGCATAGTATCGTTCCCTTCTCTCCAACTTTATGATCTACTCCAAAACAGCAAGTTTCTAATTTAATTCTCCCGTGTTGAGACCAACTTAACCTACACGTTTCGATTCAATAGGGTTAATTAGCGGTGATCGCATAAAGTGTACACTTCTTTTCCAACCTATATTTATCGTAAATGGGAAAATTTAAAGCCTTCTATTGGAATCAAAAAAGTATTCAATTATTGAAACTTATATACCTACTGATTAGAGTTAAACCTTAAGTGGTTTTTGAGCTTGTGCCGAGTGTATGCTGGGATTTAAGGAAAAAGTGTTAGTTTCACCTACAACTCAAAACAGTTGGGGGTTATCCATTATGCATGCATGACCGGTGCCATTTACAGGCCTTTAGTGAGAAAGTGACAGAGTTTGATTAGAATGTTTTGGATTCAGTTCTATTAAGATTTATGGGCAGACAATAGAGTAACTTACCTATTTTTGAAGGAAATATTATACGGTACGATGAAGGCAGTGTACATTGTTAGACCGAGTATCGACCAGTCCCATATTGTCTTGAATGTAGAGTAGTGAAGAATGATATGCGGTGACGTTTTTGGTGTCTCTTGCCGGTATTGAGGCAACATGTCACCGCCGAGGTTCATCACCTAGAAAAAAAAACCATTTTCACAACGTTTTCAGTTAAGTGTGCACTATTTTTGTGTATATTTAGTGCAACACTACATTTTAGAAGTCTACATTTCTAGCAGGATAGTAAAGTGATGCTGCATGCTGTGAGGAAATGGTACTCTGTGACACAATCCCGCATAATACTCGAGATTGAGACCGCGGTTCCTTTCTAAAATGCATTTTTGTTGCAAAACCCGGAAAACTCCATTTTTCCACCCAATATGGGTCTCTGTTGGCTCAAATGATCGTGTGAATGTGGCAACCCGGCTTTTAAATAGAGTAGGAGCGGGAAGAGACCTTGATAACCTGGTTGAAGTTGCTCGAAGATGGTGCCGACGCCTTATGCAGATCTTTCGTCTCGATTTGATTGAATTGCTGCTTTGACTTGGCAATCCTTGCAATTTGAAGAATCCTCGACAGACCTAAAAAAAATATTCATTATATCTCGTCTGGTCTCTTTTCAGGTTCGAGACGATAAATCAGAGCCTTATTGGGTTTGACGATCTCGTTTTTAAGTAACAATTACTAAAGAACTCGCGTAGGAAGCAAACTATCAAAATCACAAGAAAATCTGGCTTAGAAATTTTCCAAAACACTTACCTTTGTTGTTTTCATCGTCCAGAGGCTGTTTCAATGGTGTGATGTCCTTGAACTGACAGAGATACAAGACTACAGTATCCTTATCGTTCTTGATAGGAGCAAGGTGGACCAACAACCATATTGGTGTTTCTAAAGTCGTTTTACTCTTTTTTCAAAAAGAATTCACTAACTGTTCTTTTTGCATAGACCAATTTCCGCTTGATCCGTCCTGGCATTATCCAGTGCACTCTGTATTCGAGCCAAGCTCCCGGGTTCGCCGTGATCTCCGTGCATGAATGCCAGTCTAAAGTAGATAAGGTAACTAAAGTATACTTTATTAAAATAAAGAGGTTCTCACCCGT
The DNA here is from genome assembly GCA_037178855.1 of Oscheius sp. JU75. NCBI lineage: Eukaryota > Metazoa > Nematoda > Chromadorea > Rhabditida > Rhabditidae > Oscheius > Oscheius sp. JU75. Next base: position 8,975,456 of record JASJZC010000007.1, read on the forward strand.
ACTACCTCAAAGACTTCACAAATTTTTATCTGTCTCGGCAGCCGGACACCATCTCCTTCAAAAGGTATAGCAAGCCACACGTAACAACTCGTCACTCTTAGAAACTCGGTCAAATACTATCTCACATCTCAACTACTTGATCACATGTACCATCCAAATTGTAGCAAAGTCTCACCGTATTATACCTTCCAAATGCTTATCCGTACTCTCGGCAGTCAGACATACCCCAACTTTCTCAGAATGTCAGTTCCCTATCCTTGTACTTCACTTACGAGCATGGCTTCTGCATGATTTCAGCTCTTGTGTAGCCGACCAGTTTACTGAAGCCGTCATTGCAGTAGACAATGGGGTAGTCGACTATTTGAGCGTTAGCGAGGATGAAGGACGTGTCTGAACAGTTCATATATCGGAATAATATGAAAAGTACCGGCATTGTTACATCGTCTGATGACATTCTCGAGGAATGTGTTCTGCGGGGCTACGAGTCCTCGCTTGGCGACGACCATACCCTCACATAAAAGCGCGGGATCTGAAGTTGAAAGTTGTAGAGAAAATGAGCAGACAGTTTATGAAAACAGGAGGAAATTTGTTAAATGGAGCGCGTCGGTCACAGCAATAGAGAACCCGAAAACAATTTCTACGCGCAAAGACCAATGGGTCCCTTCCTTTGAAGAAATGTGACTCTCTCACTCAGTTTGGGACCACAAATTGGTGGTTCGAAGTTGCGAGAGAAGCAAAGTAGAACTTTGAAAAGGCAGGTACACAATCCACGCGAGGAGAAGCAACACCAGAGCATTAGTCTTGTATTGAATTGGGTATTGAATGTCTCGGGATCATAAATCCCCGCCAGTTAGTGCACATGAGAGCCCCGACACACAGGCACATTTACGCAAATCCAAATAATTACGAGTAATGTTCTTACACCCTAATTGGTTTCCGTGTACACTTGGAAGTCGCCAGTGGACACTATGAGAAGGACACGAAGATAGCAGAAAGAAAAATGGGTCCTTTTTTTAGCAAAACACTGTCAGTTTGTCCCTGTCACTGTGCCAATCTGTTAACTCACTTCCTGCCCTGGACTGTTAAATTGTCTCCGCTAACTCGGCCTTAATATACATCAGTTCCCACTATAGTGGAGTCTGGTAACTTGCCACACTCTAACTATTTTTAAGTCAAATACTGACACACTGTTTCTGTCAACTACCGAAACTACGTTCTTGGTTCGTATAAAAAATTTAACTTCAAGGACATTTAATATTTGGAATAGTGTCAACTGACAGAGATACAGATAACAATGAGCATAATAGTGTGATGTATAGAGATTGACATCGCTGTCTCATTGTGTCTCTTCCTTCAGCTGTTTTTGACTACTTCCAGAGCGACTTTCTGGACCAAACAACATGTAATGGTGTTAAGAAAAGTGCGCATGGAAAAGCTTAACAGCAGAGGCGCTCAATTTCGCCTCCTTAGAATTAGAACTCACCAGCATGGCACGGATTAGCGGATTAGACAAACGCTTTTCATGTATGCGTTGTGTATGCATGCGTGCTACAACAGGAAGTGCCAAACTCGGGATGGGGGGAACGGACGACCAACTTATTCTGGAAAGTGTGAAAGCCGGAAATGGAGAGCTGAAGCACAAAGGTGCGACAGCCAGGATGGAGGCGCCGGATCAGGTGGGACAAATAATTCAGAGAGTCGGCCCGGGCCTCAACACGCGACATCTGGCATCGCAGAGAGGAAAGTGCGTGGGGGAGATAGAGTCAAGCCGGCTGTAGTTAGCTATGAATGAAAGCGTGTTAGAGAGGTGAGAACAGTTGAAAGACACACAGTGGCTCTACCTCCCATGCTTTCAGTTTTGTTTCTGGCCGCTAAGATCGCTAGAGACTCTGCTCGTTAGAAGGGCGCCCATAATGGGACGAGCTAATTCCGTTACTCTCTCCCAGGGAGCACTTTCTCTCAGACCTTTTTTGAGGCCAAAGCGACGTATGGGCCCCATATATTTTTGAGAGACAGAGAAAGACACCGATTAGGCAAGTAGTCAGGAAGTTGAAGCAACACGTGTATGTGCGAGTGCGAAAGTGGCAAAAATAGCTAAGAGCAACGTAGCCAGTCCTCTTGTTTCCGACTCCTGGTATAAACAGATTATCTCACCTCGTCCTTGCTCAATAGAAGATTAGTCCAGCTTTCTCTGGAAGAGTCTTTGTCAGCGAAATGGCCCCAAAGGGGCGGTTCTTAATACTGTTACCCCCCCTGAATTGCTACTACCGTAGGAAAAATGACAGGCACTCAACATGAACGGGCATGCTGTATAGGTGTACCGGATGGGGTGTAATCACGGATAATTGTCGGTGTCTACGATTGTTAGATCTGATAGCCAGGTAGCCTGGACAGTGCCGTCTGAATAGAGTTCATTTAGCCGCCCAGGGACTGGTAATTTATAGAATGCGTGTCAATGAAATAGACGCCTCAAATCGAGAAAAACGAGAAGAAAGAAACGACCAATGTCGAAGACGGACTTAATTGCCTGTTAGGGAGGGGGAGAAGGAAGGTGGGTTGCGTCTCGGGACCAAGACGGAAAAGCTTCCACCAACCCCAGGTTAATCAACTAAACGTAGACGGATCAATTGCCTGCTGCCGGGGTTTGGAAGACGAAAAAAAAGTTGGCTCTCGAAGTTGTGAAAGCGCGAGGTTGGTGAACAGGGGAACAAAAACTCATCTGTTGCTCATTCACGGGAGCAGATAAGGAGCATCAGCACTGCAGCGGTGGCAGCATGTGGGCCCGGTTGCCCGGGTGACAACACCGGCTGCTCGTCTGACCCCTCAGGCCACCTTGCGCGGTGCTCTAATCACCCTTAATCACTGTATATGACAATTCGTCTGGTTATCAGAGTGTGTTGACACAGAGAAATGAAAGCCTCCTGCATGTCATCTTATGATGAGAAAGAGAAACGTAGACTCAATGCCAAGTTCAGGTCAAAAATTTTCGTGCCATAGCTTTGATGCTAAAAACATGTGTATGTATTTATGCAAATTACCTTAGACCTTTTATAACGTGCATTAAAACACACAAAATTTAGATGATTTTAAATAAAGAGGTGCCCCTTGTATCCTCATCGAACTTACAAAAGCATGCTATAAAAAATTAGTCAAACAACTGGTAGGTTTTTACCGTAAAAGAATAGGTGTAGACATTTGTTCGTAGCTTGCTGTACTTTTTTTATGTAGTGGTTTAGGCTCATATACTACACTAACTTTTGAAATGTAGATGAGTCACCTAATATAAGCTATGACATTCGAAATATCGCAGAAAGTGCCCGTGTCCTTAGTCTATTTTGAAGGTGCAAACACCTGCGTCAGTGAAATTGCATAGTAGACCATCTGCCGGGAGGTGAGAATAAAGGAGGGATAACTACCGTAAAACTCGATGTCACACTTGTTTTTTAACCCAAAGTTCACGTCTTTCAGAGCAGACCACGAACCGTGATAAAAATCTGAGGGGGAGAGACAATTTCCAAGAAGATTTTTTTTTGGTAAAGCTGTCGTGTGTGGGAGATGACAAACAATCAGAGCTCCCTTTGGACGAGCACTAATCACTGAACTTGTCCGACAAAGAATCGTAAAACTTCCATTTTTGAGCATCATGAAGTAAGCGAAACCTCCTTATCCAGCAGATCATCCCACCCATTTTCCAAAAAGATTCCAAAGCTGGTAAAAGTTCATTGAAGATACTAGGCAAGGATGAAATATAATCTGTGTGCAATATGTGGCAGTGTACTCGTAAAGTAGTGATAGGCATGGTTATAATCTTACAGCAGTGCAGACAGCAACAGAACTAGCGGAATGGTAGAGGATCTATCAAAGTTCGCATTTTCCTTTTCTTTGGCAGCAGCCGCGGCTGCTTCAGCAGCTTCAGCCTCCTTTTTCTTCATCTCCTCCTCTTGCGCCTTCTCAGCCGCAGCAGCCTCTTCCTTGGCTTTCTCCTCAGCGGAAACCTTCTCCTTCTCTTCCCGCTCCCGTTTCTTTGTGGCAGGATCTAAAAACGATGTCACATGACCCATTGTGACATCTTACCTTTGTAAGGTTCATCTGCTGGAGGAGCTGTAGGTGTCTTCTTCTGGGTTCCGAGCCTCTGCTTCATCTGCTGAACCCATTCTTCTTTTCCACTGCTAACCAGCTCAACCTGCTTTCCGTATCTTTCCTCGGGAGGACTTGAACCGATCGCTGGAACGATCACATGACAACTTTTAGGAACACATACCAATATCACAATTCTTGCCACCGAAACCTTCCCTGCAATCACAGAAGTAAGTGCTGAATCCACTAGTCGTCCGACAAGTGCCGTTATTGAGACAGGGGTTAGTTTCACAAGGTTCTAAAAATTGTTAGGGGAAAAGTTTTGAAAGTTCACTTTGATCACATATCGGCCCGCCGAAACCGGATGCGCAGAAACACTCGAAAGACGTTTTACCCTTTTCTACTTTGGCTTGACACGTAGCACCGTTAAGACAAGGACTCTTGGCACAGGGGTCATTGTCTGTAATTGTATTTTAGTTACAAATAAAAAGTATAACTTACCCATCTTTTGCTCGCAATTGTTCCCCGTGTAGCCGGGCTTGCATTTGCAGTAGTACGTGTTCTTCTTCCAGACCCACACACAGACGCCGTCGTTTTCGCAAGGCTCCTCTTCAATGCATTGGTCGGTCGTATTCGGCCCTAGTAGGTAGTCTTCGCTGAGAGAGAACACGAAATCTTACTATACATTTCAGCGAGAGCCTCGACCATCCGATGCTTGTCGTTGTTGTGCCAGGGTTTCTTTGCTAAAAACTTCTGTGAGAACCTCTGTCATCTATCTTACGATCTTTCGTTGCCGGATCGGCGCATGTGATTCTGCATGAGGCTTCATCTTGGAATATGTTCTGGCTGTCTCCTCGACATCCATCATACCAAAAGGGCACGCATTGCTGGAAGAAATGACAGGGGTTCGATAACGGATGAGAAGCACGGATTACTCACTTTGGAGTTACGATCAAAGTACCACTGCTGGCGCCAACGGCCTCCATTGCATTGGTTTTTATACTTTTCGTCAAAGTCCACCAAACAAGCTCCTAGAAATGACCTCTATTAGGGGGATGCCAGACCACACACACTAACTCGATTTGTACATTGGCTGCGACTCGCATAGCCACTGGCAAGTGAGAGCGTCTTCAAACATGTTGCGAGAGTCGGATCGACAGCCATCAAACCTGAAAACTAGGGTCAATTCTACTATCTCAAGCACTGTTGTATGTTTATCGGTCACCTCTAACCAAAATAGGCAAATCGAAGGTTTTCAAAAGATTGGGTGTCATGTCATTTTCAAAGTTCAAGTCACTACACTGCTTCTGGCTTTGTTGTAAATCACAGAAACATATTGACAAGAAGTATCTTCAACAAAATGACAGAGTGATAGAGAAACTGACAAGTTTCGGGCCTTTCACAAGTTCGCATATAAATTTGGTCTGTATGTAAAGCCAGATACATTTCACTCAACGCTATCCAAAAATGATTATTCTAATGCGTTTTACGCATTTTTAAAAACCACAAAATCTTCCAACTTACCAAAACTGACGACATGTAAGAGAGGCATGGTCAAAGTAGTATCGTTGTTGCCACTGGCCTGTAAAATAGTCATAGAGATATTCCAGGCTGTAAACCATACCATTTGAGCACTGATTCCTATAGTTGAGATCAAACTTGTCCCAGCAGACTTCTGAACGAGAATTGACAGAACGAAATAAATAGACTAGTAGTAGGGTAACTATCCGGAAGTCGAGTGGAAAGACACGGGGACACGTGAAATCACGGCTGGCCATAGCATGTCCGTGTTATAAGAGCGATGACATTGATCGCCGGCGCTTTATCCTCCAGAGGATCGGGGTGGCTTCCAGGCTCGAGGTGCGCGGGCTACTCCGGACGCCGCACAACAGCAAAGCACAGCCACAAAGTCAATCGCCACCAAGGGCGGAGCCACAATGCGCCGGAAGCGGAGTCCACGTTCGCGGCTGCGGGCCTCGAAGCTGTACGCAACTTGTAAGGGGGTGTCCGACTGGTGTTCGCGTTCAGAGCACTTAGCCATATACCTTAGGTGTCTTAATGCATCAGAAATCCCTGTGTCAAATGCTTGACTAGTGACGTGAAAAAGAGACAAAATAACCAGTCTAGTCCCTATTTCAAAACCTTTCCGAATCACTCCCTTGGGAACACCAGAAAAAAGCTCTGCAGAGCCGGAAACACCTCGGCCCATTGTCTCCAAAGGAACAACTTCCATTCAAGATTTAAAGTGCAGGCAATTTGCATGCTAGAAGCTCCTTTGGCTGGCGCACTTACCAGCTCTAGTGAGGACATTAGTCTCCTCACACATCGTGGTACAAGACTCGTATTCGGAGAAAATGTTTCGAGACTTTCCCTTGCATCCGTCGTACCAGAACTGCATGCAACTGAAAGTAGACCAAAATTTCTGATTTTAATAAGGTCGAACGTTTTAGATTCGTGATCAAGATAGTAATGTGGGCGCCAGTTCTCTCTACCACAAGTCTCTGCATATCCATAGTCGTATTTGTCCAGACAGGCGTCTGGAAAAGGTAGATAGAAACCAACGCCGGCCTACTTTTGCTCTTGGTACAATTGTACCCATTGCCCGCGTAACCTGTCAGACAGGTACAGATATAGGAGCCTTCTCGATTGATGCACTCTGCGTTCCGATCGCAGACGTGTGGAATCTTCAGGCATTCATTGACATCTAAATAAAAACGCTAAGTGGCTCTCTGTCCCAGCGAAACGTTATCTGACGAGCTGATATTTATGACTGGAGTCAATCTCTGGGGGACAATGTCCTCCCCCCGAATACACGCCTCATCAGATTCAAGGACACTGCGAGAGCAGTTGCACCCCCGGAAGTCACTAATATAGTTCTTAGCCTACCTGTGCAGTTATAGCCATCTCCTTGGAAGCCTTCCTTGCACTTGCACATCCCGTTGTCACAAGTCGCATCGGGAGAGCAGTCCTTGCAATCCATCGTTGATCTACCTGAACTCGGATTGTGGTCATTGTACCAAAGAGGTACCCAATCCAACATAAGTACAATGCTTTCCGTTCCCTCGGTAAGAAGCCATGCATTCGCAGTCATAAGAACCGACTGTATTCGTACACCAAGCATTTTTGTCGCAAACAGCTGTATAGCCACGACACTCGTCTATGTCTGAAATCTCTTGTGAGAAATCCACAAAGAGGAACTAACCAATACAGTTTCCGAGCTTATCACTCTCGTAGCCGACTCTACATTCACAGGTGTAGTTGAACTTGGAATGGGCCTTGCAGAAACTGGTACGAAGATCACACTGGTCACAGGCTGAAATACAGAATCTGTGTGATAGAACTGAAGTAGAGGCAATGTACGAGTCAGTGTTGTGTCAATTTACTGTGACAAAAATGGTCAGAAACAGAGGGGAACAGGCTGACAAAAACATGATTTGTAATAGTGAAGTAGACGAGTATAAGATAAGAAGTAGACTGATGGATGAGAACCAAAGACATGTATACAGAGAAGCTTCGGATATCTGAGTCATAATCAGGACTAGTCATTGCTATACAGACAGGTTACTGAAGAATTTCTTAATGGTTTTGCAACTCTTCCAACAATTTAGAACAGAATGCACTGGTTATAGGCGTGTCTAAAAACACCAGAGAGCAGTATATCCAAAGTGTCTGTGTAATAAAACGTACCGATTTGAGGTGATAGCTTCTCAGCACAGACTTTCCTACACATATGGAGACTGTAAAACTTGTTGTCATTGCCGCCACAGCCATAGTAAAAGAACTTAACCCAGGAGTTTCTCTTTATTTTACAACTACCTTTTCACATTCTCCTGAATCCGAGTTGAAGTGCCACCACCACTGTCCCTTCCTCTCGTCTCCACAATGGCCCTGGTCGACATCAAGCAGACACAAATCTGGAAACAACAGCTGCAAACATCAAACTAACGCTACCGGGTACTGCTACAGGATTGAAGAGCTTGTATCTGCATTGCTTCACACATTCCTGTTTGTTGTTAAAGTTGTTCTTGTTGCCGAGACAGCCACCGTAATGAAATTCTTTGCATGTTTGGTCAGCATTGTCCCAGAACCACCGAGTCTAACTTAACCGATCAAAAGAATTACTTGTCTGCATACCGTGTAATATTGACATGGTCCGGGATCAACTTGTTCCTCACATCGGTCTTCGGGATCTAAACAAAGATTTCCCCACGGATTAAACTGAAAACACTTCTAACAAAAACGGGCTCATCCTTAGCGGCAGAATAAAGAGCAAAAAGCAGAGTTAGAAGCGACGTCCGGCAGGGATGCATCTTGAGAATGACTGTGCTTGAGAATGCATGAGAAGTTGGCACATCTCCACCCCACCAACGAATGAATAACCGATCGCAAAAGACTCGTTCCCGTGAAAGGATATCCATTCTTGGTAAGATGAGACGAAAAGAGCAGAAAACAATGTTTATTACTGAAATAGGGTAAAGCCTAAAAGATATGGTAGCTATGGAATGTTGGGTACCGGATACAAAGAGTGAGCAAAGCTTACAAGCAATACAATATCTATACAGGAATCTGATAAAATCTAGAGAGAATTCAAATCCGGAATAACTGTGAAATCTTTCTGGGCGGCATCACTGAGCTTGGCAGAGTTGTCAGATCTAGCCAGAAGGTTCACCTGCATGCCAGCTTCTTTAGCAGCTCGGGCTTCTGGAAACAAAATAATTTTGGGGTATATAGGAAGAATCTTACCTTCTTCAATGTCGGTCAAGAACAAGATAGCACTAGGACTTCCACCGATGGAAGCCGCAATCTTTCTGTAACTCTCGGCTTCTTGCTTGTGTCCAGTTGTTGTGTCGTAGTAGCCACTTAGATACTGAAAAGAGCTGGTCATTAGGAGCACTGTAGATGAGGCAGGCTTTAAGAAGTATATGACCGCTGAGGCCGCAGTCTCCCTGCGTCATAGTTGTTAAATTGATTGCAAAAGTTAGTAGGGAGAGACGAATTGTAGTATGAAGCACTGGCAAATGAACTTCAAAAATTTGGATCAGCCTCTCTTGATAAAGATTTCTACAATATTATGTGGCTCCAATACGGCCAGAAGCTTTCTATAATCGAAGCACACATAAACCGAAAAAGAACAATGGAAAACACTCTTGCTTTAGTCAAGTCTCCGTCAGCAGAGTGCTGAAACAGTAGTTGTTGAGCCTTGACTGAACCCGAAGAGTATATGTATATCTTTTTCCCCTCCTTGGTGATTTTCTCCCAGTAGGGAGAAACTTCGGGATAGACACTGAAAACAAGTTGTTTAAGCTCAGGGAAAAAGCACTCACTGTCCCTTAATTTCTCCAGCCTTGTACGCCTCTTCCCACATGAGTCCTTGTAGATTCTTCAGAGCTGTCAGCTAAATGAACATTTATTATTTAGCCCCTTAAAGTTCAGTCATTACTCAATCTACGTAACGACATGACCATTAACATCCGGACATGAGGGTCGTATTAATAGGTCCTCATGTGAATAGATTATCGAGAAAGGTACGAACCTTTTTGTCGTTGTCAATCCAATAACGGACATGTTTACTTATGTCCTCGACGAGCTGGTCAGGACGGACGAATCTGAAGTTTTTGAATGAACAAAGAAGTTGCAAGGTATTACGTGATGTTGTTGTCCTTTTCGGACTCTTCAGCAGCAGTCTCGACCAACTGATGGATGATCTCCCGAACGTCTTTACGATCAAGGTTCTGGCTCAAAAAATCAGAGACTTTTTGGTGGGCATAGGGAAAAAGCTCGTCCTGGGAGATTTTATGAACAAAATGGAGAGACAGACTTACTTTTACAAAAGATATTGAAGTTACAGTTCCTTCAATGTCACAAAGTAGAATTTTATACCCGGACATCAGTTCTAATGTAAGGTCAAAGCCAAAGTCAGAAAAGCCGATTCCAAAGCGCAGCTGCAGCACAGATTAGCTGGTTGGATGAGACAATCGCGTTAGGACACGGAAGCTTCGAGAGACTGGCCTTGCCAAGACATTGTGTGTTATGAAATAGCCAAAATGCTGACGGTAAACATAAACAATTCTTTGTTCGGTGTGTGGGATAAACGTTTCGAGATCAGTTCCGGGCCAGTAACTAACGTCTGGCTCTTTTTTGCTGTAAACCGAAGCTTCCGGCACCTGTCAGTCAGAAAAAGTACTGCAATTTAGTCAAGAGCTTATGAATACTATGTATATATGAATCAAGTGATTTCAAGCAGCCAGGCAGTTGGAAACGGGCAAGCTGGAGCACGAAAAGCGCCAACGCGGAACGGTTCTGACCGTCACAAGCAAAGCTAAAATTGGAAAATTGTGCTTGGAAAAAAAAGTTCAGCCAAAAATCCGTCCAGGGAAGAAAGCCCTAAGAAGAAAGTAAACGACGTAAAATAACAGTTCTTTAGAAAATGGACAATCAACACAAAGCTTTCATTCATCTGCAGGATATGGGGCCTAGGTCGGTGGTGTTGGTACGGGTAGCATGGAACAGCATCGTACAGGAGCTATTGGATTTATCCAAAGCGGAGAGGACGAGGACCAAGACCTCTCTTGATTGATCTAAATATATATATATTACACAAATTTTATGGACTGCTCTGTACCCGTGATCAGCTCCATAATACAGCTCCTGAAGATCGTCATTGTTGAACCTTGACAGATATTTGTTCACTGAAAATTATGGCAATTGTAAGGTATCCATTAGTTTGTAACAGCATATATCCTGAAATTACAGAACAAACTCACGGATCCTGAATGCAGCTTCCGTGTCGGAAACGGGTACCGCAAGAGCGCAAGCCACGAGGCAGGCGAAGAAGAGCAAAACTGATGTGGCGCGCATGCTGCAAAATGAGGAATAAGTACGCTAGGACTGAGGCTTATATACGCGCCTCCCTCAGTGAAAAAGACCATCTATCAACGCCTACCGTATATCGACACGCGACGACGACTTTACTCAATAGACTCGTATTAATTATGAGAGCGATTGGGGACAGGAAATCAACACACATATGCACGGACGGCATTTGAAACAAAATGGACAAAAATACGTCAGTGGGCTCGAAGAGTTGAGTGTAGGTGGTCAAGTCACAAAGGAGACTGACAACAACGGCTACTGCCTAATGCAGTTTCTCTTTTAAAAACGGGGAGAAATCAGTAGCGTATGGGGGCGGAGATTTTTGAGGCACGCTTTTCCACAAAAAATGATGAAGGTTCCGATCATTAGGGCATTCAAGGAGGTACTTAACCAGCAACTCGAGCAACCTTAATCAGAGAGGCGAGATTGGAGAACAGGAGCAGAAAACTAAGCAGTTAATTTCACTGGCTGACGCAGGAAGAAGACACACTAAGATTCTGGTGGGAGTCAAGTGTTTATTGTCAGGACAGAACATGGTTTATTGTCTGACATAAGCCTTTCGGAAGAAGACAAAGATCTGAGAATTTGAAGTGAACTTTCAACAATTCTTGCTAAACAATGGTCAGCTGTTTAATTTTTGTTATACTTCTTATATACATAGTAACGTCAGAGAAGATAAAGTTGTGAGGTTTGTGGACAAAAACTTCGCTGAATTGAAGACTGAATCACCAGTTCGTATCCAGTTTACGTCAATCTGTGGCCCTGGAATTATTCAACAGATCTAGTGGCTTATCACTAGTGTTAATAATATTAGGAAGAGAAGAGTTCTTATGTTCGATAGTTCGGTAGACTAGGTTTTAGGATATAGGTTAACAAACAAAGCATTTCAAATGCACCAGCTGGAACAGAACAAGTTGCCAGGAAGAATAATGGTTGACGTAGGGTTGAACTTGACAAAGGGACCTAGACAAGATAGCTGGGTTAGTTTGACAAGAATAATGTGACAGAGTTAAACTGTCTGATAGATAGATCTCCAAACAGACTCCGGGCCTTTCCCAGAGATAGTTTGAAAACAGTTCTGTTGTCGTACTCCGATTAATGATGTCAACTCAATGTTATGAAGACACACTTAAGCCAGCTACCCAAAATTATTTTCAGGAAGGAACAAACACTCAAATGAGTGGAGCAGACATCGCAACCTTCAGATAACTGAATAAAGACGGTTATACGACCTGGTACCTAAAGGGTTCATTTAGGTAATGGGTTCGTAAAAAATGTTCCAAGAACCGATCATAATGCACCACCCTCACTTCTACTTGTTAACATAATCGCCTAGTATGACGAGAACGGAAGTAATAAGTTGCAGAATTTTTGTTAGACCAGGGTCCTGTGAACGACCTAATCTGCAATACAAAGACTACATGTTTTTGCATAGGTGAAGACAAGTGCATCTTGTAGAAGCCGGAAAACTAAGTTGACTAGCCAAAACGACTGTCTGTTATGTTGACAATGAGGAGCTTCTGACTAAGCCGAGGACTTTGGTTTTTGTCATGTTCCAGTAAGATCATAATAGAAGTAAGCAAGAACTTTTTGTTAGTCCCTATTTCGCACCGTCTCAAAAAAAAACCAGTGCAGACTTTTTTTTACTAGGGTGATCTATTTGGAATTAAGGCTGGAAATTTACTATTACTGACTAATTCTCAGGTACAACAAAACACTTTCCAGCATTTTGATATTTTGCAAAGTTGTAGCGCAGATCAAGAGCTACAACTTCACAAGACATCGAAAACCTGGAAAATCCAATTCTGGGCGTCAAAGTTTTGATATTTGTTTCGCCTTGTTTTGTCGTAAAAAGGCAAGTGTTCTTTGAAGACTTGCTCCAAAACTATGTTTTAAGGTTAGTTTTTAATCTGCTCTAAAACTTTGCAGAGCATCGAAAAATGCATTGGTCTACCCGAAAAATCAGTCTGAGATTGCTGGCTTCCAGTTAGAGTGAACTCCCAGCAGCTTAGAACTTAACTGCTCTACTAAGTACAGAAAGTGGCAAAGTGGTTGATACTTATTGTAAATTATAGATTGAAAAAAGCATCATTTATTGATTACGTTTCCTTAGACCACCAGGCTTCTCTGTCTTCCAGCACTCGGCTTTCCCCGGCAATGATCTCCTTCAAGAAGAGGCAGAAGAACGGCATCGTCCTCAGCAGCGGGGGCAATGGAGAGACCATTCGAAGGAGTGTACCTGCGATGGGCTTGTAGATGCGGAGAGACGTGGGTGCCCTGCTTCTGCAGAAAGTCGATGTCGGTCTCTCGGTTGACGTAGAACTGCTTTTGATGTGACCCGAAGTAGACGTACTTGCCGTACTTGCCGGCGACCTTGGCGTTGGCGGTTGACCCTGCTAATTGCCTGTATCTGCTAAAGCAAAACTTGCAACTCCAGTAACTCCGCCGAAGACAACGAAAGCATGTCCGCCTTCCTCCTCGCTATCCACAGAGCAGTAGGATTGGCTGCTTTTCCAAACGGCTTTCGGTGTGGAGGAAGATGACAGACCGCTCGGCCCACTGTTCCTCCCTCGTCGTCAGTAGAGCCCACTTTCTTTAAGAATAAGAAGTCAAAATACATGTTTTACTGAATTGGGAAAGGGAGAAGGGTAGAATTAAAGCGTAGCATTGACAACAAGTAGCTTAAACAACAGTGAGCTGTGAATTGGGAATCTGCGAATTCTGACTAGGTTTTCGGGTAGATCAAAGCTGTTTTTAGCTTTACGATGTTCTGCAAAGTTGTAGAGCCGATCAAGGGCTAAAGCTTTTTTAGCGATTGCAGTAAGTCTTCAACGTGAATAACGTCTGACCTTCGGCGTTGATCACTCATATTCCAGGTAAGTTTGACAAGATCCGAAAACCATAAATTGTGATTCATAGTCATGTTCAACGTTTGGCTAATCCACACCAAAGTAAGTGCTCACTCGTGTCCTAAGAAGTTATGAGCTTTCAAGGAATCGATCTCCTTTGACAGGCACTTATTCAAATTTCCGTTCGTATCCGTCTGGTCTTTTTTAGATTTTAATTTCCATGGAAATTACACACGTCCGGTCTTCAGTTTGCCATATTTCCATGGAAATTGTATTCGACTAGTCACCCTCTACTCTTCCTATCTCGTACTTTTGAAAAGGTCAGCCATACAGAGAGAGCATCATTTCCCTCAATTCTGCACCTAGCAAAAGGTCTCATTAGCTCATCTCAGAGAGCGTGATACCTTCAGTTGTGGCTTATAACGATTGGTTTTCTTTCCTAGAATCTTTCACAACATGTTTACATAGCCTTTTGTTTGTTTTAAGTCCACAACTATCGTTTAACATATTGTTGTACTTCTCGTAGCACGTGCGCTTCCACCACCTATGCCCCCGTTTCTCGTGATACTATGGGGTAGCTTTTACATTTTTCCTCCTTCCACAACCTGAAACTTTTTCATTGTTTTCGAAGCAAAGTCATGCAATAGCGTGATAACTCCTACCCTGCAGCCTACAAAAAACAGCTCTAATGTGCTAGAGACATAAGTGTAACTAAAGGTGGTCGGCCTAATGACCCATGCGGGAGGCACATAACGTTCACAGCGCTGCGTCTACTGGTTCGTTGTGCAATTTCGATTTTTTCACTTCTGCAAACTGTTGACGCTTGTTTTTCCACTTTCTGGTCATTGATAGCAGACGCTCTGCACTAGAGAGAGTGCTATCTGCCTAGTGCTTTGGGGAGCATCTGCCATGTGTGTGTCCGACGATCATTTTCAATTCTTCACCTCAACTCTCTCTCCTCCCCCCAATAATGCAACCACATTACCTAGTGCTTGGTGTCTCTTCGATGATACTTTGATTTATTGGTCTCTCAGCGTGTTCAAGAGTTTTGCACCGCGAGAGCATTGTTGTTTCCCCTCGCAACAATTTTCCTATGACCCTTTACGAGTCATTCCTATCGATTTCGGTCTCCGAGGAGGTAGCGTGCGTTCCTTTCACAATCCCAGGACTTTCTGGCTCTTTGGATACAAAACTGAACGATTTTTGCATCATGTTGACTGAATTTCCCCCAAAACTTCTTTCTATCATGGCTCCCACCTTTTTCACTCTTGAAAACCACCTAAAATAGTATTTGTTACTTGGGATCCCTCCTGAAAATAATTTTTTAATTTTTCTCGCAACGCTCGCACCAAATTACGGCCATCACGTGAGCGCGCGATTCAAAATGACATCACGGGATAGCCTGAAAGGTACCCGCGGTGGAACTTTCATATATATTTGAAATGCTCAAAAATCATCGATCTGCGGCCCCTCAGATTGATAATAATTAAGATTGTTTTTCCCAAGTGGACCATCGATTGACCCGCGTTCTGCTTCGAATCGGGGTCATTCGAACACAAATACACACGCCTGCTCTCTCCTGTTTGAAAAGATTTTTATAGTAAAGTACTTTTCAATGTTTCTAGTCCCGTTTCCGCCATCCTTTCATTGAAAAAAACGATTTTGGATTTCAAACTCTGACCTCTCCTATGTCTTTCATAGCCACGACCTATCACCTGCTTTTAAAATTCGATTTGTCCGCTTTTGGCAGTTTTTTGACTTGTTGATTGTCTCCGGCTATATGAAAAACTTAAACTAGGAGTTTTCTCTTTTTGTTTTTGATATTTGCTGGCCATTTCACAATTTCGAAAGCATTTCTACGCGCTCTTTTTTCTCGTTCGATCCTTGGCGACTTGCTGTCACTATTGCTGGTTCAGTAACACGTCTCCCAATAACCGTTCCCTCTCTTTTTCTTCATCAAAATCAATATTTCTTTCAGATTTGGGACTAACCTCGTGCGGGTCGTGTGCGAGAGTGTGAGAGCGATTTTTCTTCTACTTTTGAGAGCGAGTGCGTCAGTGTTTCTTCTTTTCTAGGTAGATTCCCGGTTCATTTATACCATTTCGGTCGTTTTCAGTAAAAATGTTTAACGGTATTACCCCTGCCCAAGCCCATGAGGTCCTTCAAAGGGCGGAGCAAAACTTCCTGTCCACGGCTCCCTTGGACATCGATCTCCTGGATCAGGTAGCTTGACTACCAACTTCCATTTTATGCCAAGTTTTAGGTCATGTATCTGATGAACCGGGAAAAAGGAGACGTGCAAGTCCAGGCCAACCTTCTTCTGGTCAAGCTCCAAGAACAACCGGAGACCTGGACGAAGGTTGATGTCATCCTCAGCTGCAACGCGTCAACGCAAACTAAGTATTTTGCGCTTCAAGTCCTGGAGAGTGCCATCAAGACCAAGTGGAGATCTCTGCCTCTTGAACAACGTGAAGGAGTCAAGGCGTTCATAGCTAAACTGATCATCGAGACTTGTGACAAGGAGGACGAAGGGTCACAGACACTTCTCTCCAAGCTGAATGTCGTTCTTGTTCAGGTAATACTATTATTTTTTTCTTCAAAAAATTTTGTAGATTGTAAAACATGATTGGCCGAAGAACTGGCCCAAGTTCATCCCCGAGCTCATTGATGGAGCTCAAACCAATGCCAAGGTCTGTGTCAACGTGATGCGGATTCTGTCTCTTCTCAGGTACATTCTTTTGTCGAAAATTTGTTAATGTAACTGCAGTTATCCCCCCAGTTATCCTTATGCCCCTGACAATCTCTTCATTCACATTCGAAATTCCTGTCCCTATCAACATGTACCTGACAAGTGCAACTCTTTGATCACTGGTGGCATTTCAGAGTATCATAAAGAGTCAAACTGCCAGAACAAAACTTTAGCGAAACTTTACCAGTTTGAACAAATCCGATCTTCCACGAGAACAAAGTGGAACCTTTTTCGTTTTCTCGACATTCGAAAAAAGCTAGGGTATTGCGAAGTCTAAGACCAGTCACTTGAAGAGAAAATTCAAATGGTTTTTTCAGTGAGGACGTGTTCGATTTCGGATCTTCCAACCTGACTCAAGCCAAGGAACGCTACTTGAAAACGAACTTCTGCGGACAGTTTCAAGATATCTTCACTTTCTGTCTTCGTCTACTGGAAGAATGTCCTGCCAACGAGATCGTCAAAGCCTGCCTGAAAACCCTTCGCCGTTTCATGACTTGGATCCCCCTTACCTACGTCTACGATACCAACTTCCTTGAACTGATCATTGGCCGTGTAAGTTGTCTTTGAAGAACATTTATTGGTTCAGTTTCTCCCTCTTGATGCCTACCGTCTTCCTGCCCTTCAATGCCTAACAGAGATCTGTGGAATTAACCAAATGAATGACTTGGCTGCTCGCGAGAACGAAAAGCTGGCTCAGTACAGAGTCACGCTGAAGGAGGCCTACTACAAAACTATTGAAGTGGTATGTCTAATCTCCCTTTTATATTTACAGCAAAGTTTAGTTGTTTGACTACATCGGTGCCGAGTTTGACATGGCCAAAGCTTATGCTACCGGCACTGAGGAGACCCAACTTTTTGTTGCTTCTCTCGCTGATTTTCTCGTTGGATTTCTGAAAGAAAACGCCGAGCTGGTCGAGCCTTGTCCTCCGAACTACAACGAGGTTCACGCCAAGCTTCATGCCTACGCCATTCAACTGCTACTCTCCTTGAGTACGGTCGATGACATCGAAATTTTCAAGGTAAGGGCCAACTACAGAATTGTTTTTCTGCTTATGAACACAAACCAAAAGTGGCTATTGTTATTTACTGGCTATGAAATGAAATGGAAGACCACTCGAAGATGACAACTTGACAGGGAAAGTACAAGAAGTTGGCAGGCTGATGTTGTTTAGTAGTATGATTGGGAGAAAGAAGAAGTTAATGGCTGTCAGTGCACGTATAACAGGTTTACAAGCTTTGATTAACCTGCTATCAAAGAGAGGGAAGGAACATGGCAAAGTTAGAGGGATCGGGAAAAGATGTAGTTTACATTTTGAAAAGAGAATGATAGCAAATTGCCCGACTGACATGGCCGAAATAACCGGGAGCGGCTGAGGCCAAGCAATACATCTTTGATAACAGCAAAATTATAGGTTTGCCTCGACTTCTGGCTCATTCTTACTCAAGATCTGTACCGTGACGATCCCTTCTGCAAGCCTGCCGGTAACCAGCTCACTACAATGTTTTCCGGAATAACCCAGCAAGGAGTTCAAGAGCCTCCAAGGAAAAGTTTCTACAGGTAGGAATACAAGTTTCTTCTTGCATATGCATATCTCTCAGACCTCATCTCTCTGACTTGCGAACAATCATCATTGGGAGAATGGCCAAGCCGGAAGAGGTCCTCGTCGTGGAAAACGATCAAGGAGAGGTTGTTCGCGAGCTGGTCAAAGACACTGACTCTATCACCCTGTACAAGACCATGAGGGAGACTTTGGTTTTCTTGACTCACTTGGACAGCAAGGACACCGAGGAGAAAATGACCGAGAAGCTGTCCGAGCAGGTCAACTCGTCCGAGTTCTCTTGGAAGGCCTTGAATACACTTTGCTGGGCCATCGGCTCCGTTTCCATGACCATGGCCGAGGAGGAAGAGAAACGGTTTCTGGTTCTGGTCATTAGGGATCTTCTCGGTCTCTGCGAGCAGAAGCGTGGAAAGGACAACAAGGCTGTCATCGCCTCCAATATCATGTACATTGTCGGACAATACCCTCGGTTCCTTCGTCAGCATTGGAAGTTCTTAAAGACGGTTAGATTCTTTTACTTTGGTTTTTAAAGTTCGAGTTTCAGGTCGTGAACAAGCTCTTCGAGTTCATGCACGAGTCTCATGAAGGAGTTCAAGACATGGCCTGTGACACATTCATCAAGATTGCCATCAAGTGCAAGCGACATTTCACCATTGTAAGTTCGTGAAATAGACCGCTTCAAACTGAGATTTAGGTCCAAATGGGAGAGAAAGAGCCCTTTATTGAGGAAATGCTCCGCAACCTGGCCTCCAATATCTGCGATCTCTCCCCGCCGCAAGTTCATGTCTTCTACGAGGCCATGGGTCACATCATCTCCTCCAAACATGAGCCAGTGGAACAGAAGGAGCTCATCACCAAGCTCATGGAGCTACCTAACCATCTTTGGGACGACACAATCCGTCGGGCTAACAGTGATGTCTCTCTGCTCGGAGACGTGGAAATTCTCAAGAACACAGCCAATATCCTAAAGACCAACACTGCCGCCTGTCGCTCAATTGGAAGCAACTTCTCTATTCAGCTCCTGAGGAACTACACTGACATGTTGGCTCTGTACCGTCTCTTCTCCGAACAAATCTCGAAGTCGATTGCTGAAAATGGCGATGAGATCCTGAAGCATCACACCGTGAAGCAAGTGAGAGCAGTGAAGAAGGAGATTCTCGTCTTCATTTCTACATGGGCATCCAAAAGTGAAGTGGCTCAGACTTTGAAAGATGAAGTTGTGCCGGAGCTGTTCGAGGCTGTCCTCTTCGACTACCAGAGAAATGTTCCGGCTGCTCGTGATCCCAAAGTGCTGTCACTTCTGGCCATCATCGTCTCCCAGCTGCAAGTATGTCACAGCTTGTACTTGTTCACATACTGGAACGCTACATTCAAGCGCGCTTAATATTTTGTCAAAAACGAGCATTATTATCTCGCCTTTACTGTGTTATTGGCTAGACTAGGTTTTGGCCATACTGCCGTGATAGGTGGACAACTTTGCACCCGGACTGTCTCAGTACCCTGCAAGTTTTCACTAGTTCCGTCTTAGCATGTCCTTCTAACTCGTATGATCTCGAAGTTGTTTGGTCACTAACTAGCGAGAATTCGTCCGAATGCTGAAATCGTACGAATAAGACAATTTAGCCAGACAGCACTTTCTTATTTACTAAAGCCTAACAATATGAAAGATCAAGCTCATTTTCAGGACAACATGCTTCCCTATGTACAGCGAGTTCTCGAAGCCTTCTTCGGATGTACTTTGGAGATGATCAGTAGCGATTTCGAGACATACCCAGAACATCGTGTCAACTTCTTCCAGCTTCTCTACGCCCTTGTCCGAGAGTGCTTTCCAATGATCCTGAAGCTAGGCAAAGAAGAACTGGCCTACATTGTCCAGGCCATTGTCTGGGGCTTCCAGCACACTATGCGAAGTGTTGCGGAGCTCGGATTAGATATTTTAAAAGAGTTCTTCGAGCGTTGTCGTCTGTTGAATGGCCATGATCTGGAGGATGCCATGGCTGCTCAGCAGTTCTATGCCGACCACTACATGAGCATCCTGGAACACATTCTGGCCATTGTGGCCGATAGCAGTCATGTCCATGTGGCCGGATTGACCTACTATGCCGATGTCATGTGTGCGCTATTCCGTGCAGCTGAGAATGACATCAAGATTGGCTTGAGTGACTCCATGGACAATATGGACTTTATCTCATGCAACATTGCTGCCCTCTTCCGAGAGCACTATTCGGCAAACTTGAATGAGTGAGTGGCTATTGTCTGAGAGTGAATTAGTCATCGAATTTGCAGGGATCAGATTCGTGTTTTCGTCAAGGGCTTCTTTTCCTACAATCGCGATGTCGGAGCCATGAAAAACCATCTTCGTGACTTCCTCATCCAGATCAAGGTAACTTTTGCATTTTAAATTCACTATGGGATCGTTCCCTATAAAATAAGATGGTAACTTATATTGAACTTGATAAGTAGTCAAGTTAACGTCAGGATGAAGAACAAGATGAGTTAGGACACATTGAGACAGAACAAATAATCTAGACTTTAAAGAACAGAAGAATCGGACATGTTATACTGGAACAGGGTCGGAATTAAATTATAAGAAAAAAGGAATTTGATGGACAGGCAGGGAGAAGAAGATCCAGCTAGTAACAGAAGTTATTGACAATGGACTACTTTAGACAGGATACGAGAATAAAAAAGGGAGTGGACACGATAAGGATAGAACAGGACAGATAGAATTAGAAGAGAAAAAAACGAAAGTAATCTTTCCAGGAAACCAAAGGAGAAGATACCTCGGACCTGTTTTTGGAAGAGAAAGAAGCCCAGATCATGGCCACCCAACAGGCCAAGTCTGCGGTCCCCGGTCTTCTCAACCCCAATGAGATCTACGACGAGGAAGACATGGAATTCCGAGCACAAGATGTCATCACCTTCTCGCGTCGTGACCACATGGGACCTGCTCGCATGACTACCGTGGCTATGCTCTCTCAAGACATGTCCTAAGCCTGTGGTAATTCCGTCAAGTCATTTTTTCTATAACTTATTGTCTCGCGTCTATCTGTTTGTTTGTCATCTATGTAATATCTTAGTCATCCATCCATTCATTTATTTTTTTGGTTTAACCCTTACTGTTGATTTTTTTACCAACCCCCCTTTCGCTGTTTAGCCTCTTTTCCCCAATCTCTGATTTACTCTCTTCAATCTATTCCCAGTTCTCTTTGAGATCTCTTTCCCCTTTCTTTTGTAGAATGAACTGGTTCCAAATAATCCAAGTTTATTTTTTTGTAATACCCGAGCGCCATGAAAATGGGTACTAAGAGAGATCATTTTTGGCAACAGTTACAATATGCTACAGCATCGTGCCTTGCTAACCGGCGGTGCTATGGAGTCAGTCGAGTCGGAATCGGCCACATCAGTTGACATAAGATTACTTGAAGACGGTTGCGTAATGACCACTTTTGGCACCACTGGAGCTTTAGGTTCCTGAAAAATTATATTCTTAGCCACAATTCGAGAGTCCTCTTAAGTGGCTGGCTTTAGAGGGGTCTTAGACTGAACTAAACAATCGGGGAAATCGTCTACATTATAATAAGCTTTGTCAAGAGTGAATCACTCACCTCTTTTTCTTTGACGGGCATTCTTCTAGTACAGAAGCTCTTGCGCCATCTGAAGAGTCGTCTCCTTTAGCTGCTTTGGTATCTGAAAATGGGATATAGATACCGAAAGAGACGGAATAGGAGACATTTCAAGAAACTTCGCTCGAGGGGCATTCTGATTAGGGGACGAAGAAGAGAGACGCCGTCAATCATGCAATATTGTTTATGACAGCGCAGGGCAGAGTCCATTACGGCTCGAGTGGGAGAGATGGCCGTCTCTGTGACTGCTAGCACGCTCGTTCTCTTTCGTGACCGCTGAGAGTCAGTCAAAATCGCGATCATGCATGTTAGTGCTATTTTCGAGGGAGAGGAGGGTGAGACAGAGAATGATGAAGGTCTCTGAATCTTGGGAGCGAGCGCGGAGATTACCACTTTGTCGGGGGCAGATTTACGCTGCCTCAACTTAAGGACGTTCAACTTTCATCAAAAAGTCTTCAAATTGATTTGGTGTGTGTCTGTCAGAGTTTCGGCTGAGGAGAGAGAGAGATGGAAATAGAGCCGAGAATTGGCTGAAATTGGCCCTGGAGCCAGTAATCGCAATCAGGCAGCGGGTAGTCACAAATCAGGAAGAATCGTCCGACTGGTAGGATCAAAACATGACGAGGGTTATGAGGGGAACAAATGAGCTTAGTCAATGGTCGCCAGGGGCCCAGATATCCAAAGGAAGTGATGGACATTGCAATAATGGAAGCATTTCTCCAGAACATAAGATGCTTTCAAGAGAAAGGGGAGAGAGGGAGCAGCTCATCTGGTAAGAAAGCTCAGAAGTGGAAGCCGCAAAAGGATAACGATTAAGGCGACGACGTGTCTCGACACACAAAAAGATATGAAAGTGTTTTTCGCGGCACATTGCTACTGAAATGAGATCCTCGGAGAGGGGCTCCCCTCTCCTTCTTGGGTCTACCTCAGGCTACTTCAGCTCAAATTACACACAAGGCTCCAGGTTGGGAAATCTGTAATTAGGTGGCAAATACGCAAGTTGTAACGGACTCTGCTTACTGCTAAGCCATGAGAGAGAGTCATCATATTCATGCCCGCTCCCTACGTGGACAACTCCAGAATTATTTAG
This sequence comes from Oscheius sp. JU75, assembly GCA_037178855.1. NCBI lineage: Eukaryota > Metazoa > Nematoda > Chromadorea > Rhabditida > Rhabditidae > Oscheius > Oscheius sp. JU75. The sequence goes on from JASJZC010000007.1 coordinate 8,998,279, forward strand.
CAGCATTTTGAATGTTGTTTACCGCACAAACCAGAGAGAGGGAGAGGATGAGCTTTGCTTTTATAAACTAGAAACAGCCCCTACCTCGAAATGATGAATAGCAAATGGCGACGAGAGCTGAAAACTAACTTGTGTTGTGACAAATGTAGTTTGCGACACTAAATCGCGTCAAAATGCTCTACTCTTCCCCTCCTCCTCAGGGGCACCACGAGATTGGAGGGGCGGGAGCAGGGCAAAAAAAACAAGATGCCCAAATTAAGAGGTTGTGCTGACGCTATCCGCTGATTAGTCTAGGACTAGAGAACGGACTTGCGCACACGCACAACGAAGAAGACGAACTTACCGGAAGTTGCACAGTGGGCGGAGGAGTTACTGATACATCAGATTGCTAATGATCACTATTTGGGGGATGGATTAATGGCTTACGTTCTCGTTAATTGATGTAACTGGCAAGGAGCCTTTGGAAGAATCGCGGCTGGGATGGAACGTGGTGTAAGAGTCTGAAAACAGAACTGTCCAGAACAAAATAGACAGAGAAAAGAGGCAGAGAAACAGAGTTCTTTATTTACACGCAACAATTCGTTTACCTTCTCCAATCAGTTCCACAAATCTTTTCAAAGCCGCATTCCCTGTTGACTGTTGCCCGTTGTTCTCAGCCATGCTGCCAAGTTTGCCAAAGATGTTTCTATTTTTCAAGCTGATCGTCTTGATTTGATTCAGATGAGAACAAATGAAGTCAGTAAAGCTGAAAATGCGGGAAACGGACTACACGCAAGGCTTAAAAAAAAAGTATCTGTACGCTTCAGTCGAATCTGTTTGGTTGGCGCCATCGGTAGCGCGCGGTTATCGCCGGGCCACTCTCTTCTTTCGGCCTGACTCACACTCGTAAAACCTATGCCAGTTGTCTACTGGTTCCGCTTGTCTAGTACTTCCTGGCCATGAGCTTTCGCTCTCTCTCACTTGTACAAAACACGTTAATCATCCAGTGTAACACGACGCAGCTACAAGGCCGCGCCTCTCCAGCTCTTTTGTCGGTTGTCTGGCAGCCTTTCAGTCACCAAACTGTTCATGATCCGGTCACAGACCGGCCGTCATTATCCCATACCAACATAGCCCGACAAAACATCATGATTATCGTCTATAGCTTTACTCGAACTCCCCCGAGACTCATTTCCTCTCTCTTTCTGCTATCAGCTCTCTAAATCTTTTTCAAATGCGATCGGCTTTGATTCTTCTCGGCCTCGTGGTCACCAGTCTTGCCTGTGATATCATCGTCCACGTCAAGTCGGACACGAACAAGAAGTTCCAGGCGCAAGTCACTGCCAGCAATGGAAAGAAGAGCGACAAGTATGATAACTTATTGACAGAAACATAGCTTTTAAGGTGGAACTACGACAAGAAACTGAGTAAGAACACCTTCCAACAGAAGGCTGATGAGTGCGGACTAAAGGACTGGGAAATTGCCACTTTTGACGAGGCTGGAAAGGCTGTTCACACTGCTAAGGTAGGCACGACTTTTGAGAGTGAGAAATATAACTTTTCAGGTAAACCTTGACGGGACTGGCCGCGTCACCTACAAGATCGGAGACGATCTCCTCCCGAAGATGAAGGACAGACAGGGAGCCATCTGCAAGGGCGAGTGTGCTCCTCTAGCCTAGACGCGTATTGCAATAAAGTTTTAAATCGGAAACGAGAGCGTTTGAGGACATCAGCTACCAAGACCTCCTTTGCTTATGAAGTGTCATCTCTTAACCAGCCTGCCACTAGACGTGAGCGACCAGAGATCCTCAGTGTTGCTTGATCATTCGAATGTTTAAAAATCGTTGAAGTCCCTACCTATATGTAGTAATTATCTGCTGCGATTAAGAATAGGAAGATTTTCAGAAAACCTTCAACAGCTGTCTTGATTTAGTATACCTCTGCTACGATAGTTTGTGGCACAAATAATTTTTGTCTGCGTAAGGAACCTTCTACCATGTTACAAGAGCAGTTCTAGGCTGCATATCCCCTCTCAGGTTGGGAATGTAAGTATTCTATCACATTGGCTCTATCACAGAGAGAGAGAGAGCCTCATATACCCTTTATTACATCTTTGGTCACATTCTGAAATGATGTATAGGAAAAGTCGTTCTTCTCCTTCTTCCAGTACTTTGTCCACCAGTAAAATCTCCTCCTTCAATTTCGTTCAAATCTTCCACATTGTATGGAGTAGCGTATGCCAGCATGAACCTGACCGTTACGTTAAGCCATTCGATCAATTTTTCAACTTACTTTCCGTCCAACTCCAGCTTGCAAACCATGTCTCCAGCGAAATGAACATTCTGAGCAAAGTCACCAAGTGACACAATGCTCTCAAAGGGGTGGTCGAACTCTTCCTGAGACAATCTCTGAAAGCATGAATGTTCTTTTTTGGCTGAAAAAATCGTAACCTGTATCGTTCTTGCCACCTTCCCAATGTTACACGGGTTGAAGACTTCATCGCTCTTCAGCTTCTCATACGTCTCTTCGATGAGATTGTTGAGTTTGAGATTACAACAGACATATCCAGACGGGTTGTGGAAGCAGGTAGGTAGCGGTACTTCCGTCTTTGGTGGGTAGTGATACTTACCAGGCTTGGTGTTCTTTAAAGCTCCTTGTTTGGATGTTGTTCGGATCTGAAGACAAGCTTCTCTTCTAGTTTTGTATATCTTTATCAGTCTGCTTGAGTTATCAAGTTTATATGGCCACAAAGCTCGTGTCCACCCTGGAAAGGTTGCTAAGTACTAGGTAATTATTCACAAAAGTTTCTTAGCTTATTGACAAATGTACCTTAACGTGAAGAGAGTGAATCTTATTCAGGCTTTCTGACCTCTCTTGATTTATGCAATTGAGACATAGTTACAAATTGTTTGCGCGTCTCTGACTGTCGGATGTGTAAAGAAGAACAATGCTCTCAAAATGTGGTAGCGAGCTTGTAGTGGAAGTGGCAGTAGCGCCAGTACCCGACATCGCTCTTCAGCTTCTCATACAGTATACCTTGTAGAAAAAAACGATAGCTCACATTACTGCTCTCAAACACATTGTGTTTTTCCGTAAGAAGCTTGGAATCTCCTGCACCAACGTCGACTTCAGTTTTTTTCCCATTCTTTTGAACGTTATCTTCGTCCTCATTTTGACTCTCTTCATTCTCTTCTACTCTATTCCGTCCTCCAATAAACTTTTTTATTCCAAGGAGACTCTTCCGTCCTTCACCCGGTGTAGCCAGCTCGATCTGGTTACCGATCAGATTCTTGGTCTTCTCTCGGTTCCTTGACTTGATCTTTTTCACACGGAGTCTCTCTTCGCGTTCTTCCTCGTGTCCAGTTTCTGCCTCAATCTCTTCTCCATTTCCAGGTTCAATTCCACTGATTTCTTGGACGGTAGGCTTCGGCCTCATCTTCCTCTTGCGATGTTTAATCTTTCTCGACGGCTTCACATCGGAGAAACTGCTTGAGGCTGTAGTTGTTTCTACAATCCTTTGGAGGGTCCCTTCCGCATTCGATTCAGTTTCGACACGGTGCTGGGGCCTCATTAACTTCCTTGAGTCTTTAGTACTTTGACGGGATGTGGAAGAAAGATCAGACAATGTACCAGGTTTCTAAAAAATTTTGGTAGAGATTACTAGGTCTTACGTCATCATCGTCGTCAATATCCTCCTCTTCACTTGAATCGACTCCAGTTATGATTCCGTCCCGATTCACAGCACGTTTCTTTGCAGACTTCTAAGAAATTTGTTTAACTAGAACTTTGTCTTACCAAGAAATCTTGACTTGGTGTTTCATCCACAATCGAGTTGCTACTATGACCTGCCTCAGAAAGTTGGTCAAGCTTGACATCAAGAGCTAAATCCTTTTTCTGTGAAGAATGCAAGGAATAGTTACGTGGCTCGGAAGAGTTCTTGACAGGCGCAGTCCACCAAAGAGGTGGTGTAGTGTTCCAGACAACAGTTGATTGTCTGAACTAACTGTTCAGTGACTGAGAAAACAAACCTTGTTGTAGTCTCCTCCACTTTTGGAACAGTTGGAAATGAAAAGTTTGCCATACTGGCTAAAGGGTTGTCTACTGACAGATGGATTCTGTGTAGACTTTCTGGGGGAACTTCCTGAAACTCAATAGTAATCTTAAGAAATGGACAGACAAAGGAAAAGCACGAAAATAGACTCATTGCTAACATCTGCACTGGAATGGGTCCCGCCTCAAACACCCTAACATTTTATTGAATACTTATCCTATTGGTTCCGGCTATTCAAAAATACTCACCAGCTGTTTTACTCCCTTCATCTTTACTCTCCGAGTAAGCACTTTCCTGACATCTTCATCGATGAAAAACGACTAAAAACAGTTTGAAGGAAAGGTTTCATAATCACCTTTGAATGTTTCGGCTCATTGCTTCTCCTAATCGGTAAACGATGTCGTTTTTCTGGTGGTTTGCTCTGTAGAACAAACTTCCACTGCAAAAACACCATATTCTCAAAAATTACAAAGTTACCATCGGCAGAATGTTGACTCCGCGAATCTGATACTTTTCGTCTTTAATTTTGGAGCAAGATCCGTCAGAACGTCCTAAAAATGACGCCTTTTTCATAAAGAAGCTAAAAATCACCTCCTTCATTGCATCTCAACTGGGAACTCAGTAAAGGACATAATAGTAAAAAAATATTGACGGCACACGCTCGAAGCATCAAATGTCAGCTTACTGTGATGGATGAGCGTGTCTACAATGCGAGCGGATGGTCACAGTTAACAAGTTGTCAGTCTCGACCTTATCCGTCTAACAGGTTCGATGGCTTAATCGCCGAGAAAGTCACACTGCATGGTATGTGATTATCAGTTTTCCGCTTCAAAGAACTTGGGCAGATGAAAGCTAGTGTCCACTATTAAAAAAGCTGACTACTCTTTAAGAAAAGGCAGCTTTTAGTGTACGATAAATGAAATTAGGGATTGAACATTCATTGAATAAGACGGTTCACCTTATGTCTGCGTGTTGTAATAGTAAGATCATTTCCTCGATAGTGACATGAGGGAAACAGTTCCTTTTCGGGAAGGCAACAACCCTTGTTTCAAATGCATCGTTCACAGCAAAAACCATCTTTTGATGAGCTACAAAACTGTTGTTCCACAAGAAGATCTCTCATCAGTTCCGTCGTTTTAAGGAAACTGTCTTCTCCTACCTCATTACCATTATACCCAAGCTCCTTCAACACTTCGTTCCTATTGTTAGGACCTGTATAGTACCGAAGATTTAGCTGAAAAGACATCGTCAAAAATAACGGGGGAAACATACAACGTGACACGAGTATACAAACAGAAGAGTTGTTCCTCAACAGTGCAAGCCGGCTCATTTATAAGGTAGTCGACCAGGCTTTTCTGATAAGTCGGGCAGCATACTTCTCAGACCAAGTTAAGTAGACCGAGGTGCCGATGAACTTGTAACTGTCTTCGCTCTCAGACTCACCACTGAAGCAGAGATCTTTTGGCAATCCAACCGAATGACCTTTTTTGAGCCAGATAGTAATCAGACGTGCTCGCAAACGACGACTACGAAAGAAATCTCTATGACTGAATAAAAACGTTATCGGGCGCCGGTTTTTAAACCAGTATTGTGAACCATCTTTAATTTTGAATGTTTGTTTACGCCCACGAGCGTATGTTTTATTAGATCGAGAACTTTAATTGATCTCAGCCGAGAGATCATCGTCTTCTTCTTGTGGCTGAATAATGAACAACATCTTACAATTTAGGAAGTAACAACAAGCTTGTTTTGGAGGTACATGACGGAAGGCGAGTCAGCTATTTCGTAGATGGTGCTGCCGGAAGACCATTCGTTGTTAGCACGTCCACCAGTTTCTTCTCATAAGTAGGGTGGGCAGCAAAGAGTCTTAGCAACATCTAAAAAACATACCTGTGTACATTGCTAGAGAACTTGATTGATAGCTCCTTCTACAATTCCATATTACTAGATTAACTTAATCAAAAAACATGGGATAGGATCCAAATTCAAACTAGCTAAGTTTATTTCACAAGCACTTTTTTACTAGCTTCTTCTAGTGAAAGTTGTAGTTGGTTCTGGAACCAGGCACTTTACATGACTGACCAGCTGCTTCGACGGCTTCGCCGTTCTTTTGTATTCAGATTGCATCGGCGGCTGCACCGCTCCGTAGTAACAAAAGGCTCCTAGCGACTTCACTGCTACATAATCAAAATACTATTCAATGTTGATTTGCCACCGAATATTAACTCTTTTTGAACAACAAAACTTCTGGACAACATAACTGGCTCACATCTGTTTCGTGGCGAAGAAGCAAACAAACAAACGCAGAGTCTACCACGGAAACCATAGCGCTTTAGATGGTAGAGATCAGTCTGTCGTTAGATGTTTTGCTACCTCTTTCATTCAAATTCACCCTGGCTAATCCTTCTCCCTGTTTCCCACTTTCTGCACTGCCCAGCGAGAAAAGTATACTTTTTAAAGATAACCAAAAACATTCTCGTGCTGAGTAACGAATGGCCCCTCGTAACCGGTATTTTCCCTCTTCCATGAATTTACTTTGTTCCTGTTGCCCCAATTCTTTTTCCTCGTTCATATACTCTTGACTGGAGTATTGTACTACCGAAACACGCAATTGCGTCCGGTATTTTCATGTCGACGCCTATTTTGATCCTTCCTCAGGTCAGTTGTAGCTCTTTTTCTGTCTAGCTGTAAGCCTGCGATCCTCCTTCCGGCACTTTCAAGTCTGGCTTCTCCTTTCCGGGCATCGTTACTTCTGTTTACAGTTGTCCTCTGTGGCACTGAACATCCCCAGGTATGTTCAAAGGTCTCCCTGACATGGGAAGACAGAATATGTAGGCCGAAAACACAAGGTAGGTGGAGTAACTGTTCGTCATTGAATACTACCTGTGGTTGTCTGTTTCTCATATGGCAATTCCCTCATACTCTCTGTTTTTGGTTCTAGCAAAGCTTAATTTTAGCTTACAGAAACGAGCATGTTTGGCTGAGTCTGACTCAAAACAAAGAAGTTAAATGAGAGTTCTGTAGGAAACCTTTAAACGAAGGAGAGAGAAGATAATGTGGAAAAATCTTGGAAAAATCGTTAAGCTTCTTGAAAGCGCTGCACGCCTCGTTCACCCCATCAACCCTGTCCTTCCACAAGTTGCAGATCTTGTCCTTGACATCCTCATCATCCAGCAGTACTCGACACGGTTGTCGGAAAAGCTCTCTTAGGGACAAATAGGAGGCGTAGGGGCCAAAGAATGTGACCACTTTTTCGATATGTAAGTCTAATATTTGTGACGAGTGCTAGAGTTACCTTCATGACATCGACCTTCTTGCCCATTAAGGACTTGTTGACCATGTCAACATACTCTGGAATTAGCCTGCTCGTGATAACGATGGCCTTGCTTTACCAGGTTGAAGATGACCAAGGCGAGATCGAAACCGATGGGAGCCGACTGACAGCTCTAAATAACCGAGAGACAGAGAGGACTCACCATAACACCGCTCAGGTACTTCGCAGACTCGAACAAGGAACCGATTCCATATTCTAATTTGATGTTATCTTTCTTCAGATCACAATGTGAGAAGACATCGAACGCTCCTAAAGACTGTTGTTTCGCTATATAGTATTCCAGAACCGTTAGTCTCGGCAGCGCTGGCGGCTTTCTTCTCGTAATTCTCACCATCCTTGAAAAGCAGCTTGATCAGATCTGCCATCTTTACAGTGTTTTCTTCTAGAACCGTGGCTAGACATTCGACCATGCTCTCATGCTCTTCGAGATCGATTTTCGTGAGACTGAGCACTTTTTGTGGCAACACTTGCTTGTGATATCCATGGAATTTGACGATTATGTCGAAAGGTTCCAGATGAAAGAGACATACAACCCTGTTCGATCTGACATTACGTGAGACTTTCATCGTTACCAATCGGACGCTTTTCAGGCTGTGCATGTGCAGAGCGTCCAGCGGGGGGCGTCGACTTCAAGGTTTTGGAAGGACAAGAGATGCGGAGTGATCTTGTACTTGGTCAGTGTCATGTGAAATTGTAGGAAATGGCGCCAAATCTGAATAATCCACAATTTTGTTGTTTCAATCAGGAACTTGCTAGAATGACCTGCTTTTTGGCTTCCCCGCATTCGTCCAAAGTGGTATCGTAAACACTCGAAAATAAAATAAAAATCAGTCTGTCTCTCTGTCTCTCAGTTTAACTTCTTCGAGACACTGTAAAGCCTGGTCGACTCGTGATTTTTTGTAAACTGGCCACGTTTGGATAGGTTTGAATACACATTGAATAGGGTCAACACATATGTTTTCACTTTATTTCCTGATATCTATTCATACTACGTTGATTCGAAGTTAGACTTCCTTCTGGCTCAAAGGTTTGTACTCGTTGACTTCAACGCGGTCAATCTTGCTGACAATCTGAACAAATGTAAGTTCGAGAATCATATTTGCCTTACTCTGGTAGTGAAATCGTAGTCTCCGGGGGTCTCGAAGTAGTCTCCGTCAGCGTAGAGCTCTGCGTCACGAACTTGGTTCCAGATCTTCAGGCGAAGGATCAGTCCTAGAGTTTTAGTCAGCTGTTTCTTACTTTTAATTACCGGTAATGAACCCAGATACGAGAGAGGCGACGAGGACCAATCCGAGACCAAGAAGTTGATTGACAGCTTGAGAGGAGGCAGTGATGGCAGCATGGTTCTCGCTGCTGACCATAGCAGGGTAGATCTTGCCCAGACTGTTTCCATAGGTAGCAGGATCATAAAGAAGAACAAAGACGGCGGAAGCAAGTCCGGCTAGCACGGCTGGCATTCCATGAAGATTGTGTACACCGCATGTGTCGTGGGCTCCGAGCTTCTCATTAATGAGTGGCTGAAATGGCTGGTTGCATTCTTGCCAGTTTTAATGTCCTCACCGTGAGATAACGGTATCCGATCACGGAAATGGCCCCAGCCAACACGCCAACAATCATGGCATGAACAGGGTGAAGGACAACATTGGCAGTGGTTCCAATAGCAACTCCTCCAGCCAAAGTGCTGTTGGCTATGTGGACCATGTCGAACTTTTTCTAAAAATCTTGATGAGACGAGACAGAGAGACAAAGAGACAAATGGACAGAGCCAAGATACGAAGTGACAGAGAGGAAGAGAAACAGAGGGAGAGAGTCAGAGGGACAGAGTGACAGAGAGACAGCGTCGCAGAGAAACAGTGACAGGGTGACGGAGCATCATTACTTACGTGATGTTCAGTGGCTTGAGAGACAAGGAAAGTTGTAATGGTACAGGCGGCCAAAGAGAGGAATGTGTTGGCAACGGCACGTTGACGAGCATCGGCTGGGTCAGCAACGGCTGCATTGAAAGAAGGCCAGAAAACCCACAAGAAGACGGCTCCTATCTGAAAGGCATTCAAAGTGTTGTTTTAAAAGCCATTACCATGGCGAAAATGTCAGTGTGGTAGATAGATCCCTCATTCTCATGTCCTCTCTGTTCCTTCTTGCCGAAAGCCTTGGAACAGGCCAGCCCAAAGTAGGCTCCGAAAGCGTGCACAATGATGGATCCTCCGACGTCGTTAACATGGAAAGTGTGAACGACAATGTGTTCAATAAAGAGAGCAACAGGAGTCTCAATGAAGGCCATAATGAGGTACTGAGAGGGAGAGAGTTTTCCAAGCATAGCTCCCATCGAGATCAGAATGACAGCAGCGGCAAAGTCAGCGGTCAGAAGTTGCTCCAGTCCAATGTTGAACTTTCCAGTCTTGGCAAAATCTTCATCACTAACGATTCCGCGAACAATCAATCCCCATTCGATTGTGAAGCAAGCGAGTAGCATGTTGACCGAGACGGCCGAGAACCCATATCGCTTGAGGAAAGTCATCAGGAAGCCGAAACCGATGAAGATCATCACATGGACGTCTTGGAACACTAAAGCTTACGTTACGTGAAATAAAATTATAGCAACTCACTAGGATATTGAGCATTTTGCTTGCTTACATCTCCATTACCTCCGGGCATAGTAGCAGAGTCATATTTAGCGAATAGAGCAAACAAGATCATAAAAATGGTCTGAAACTGTCGTTAGCAGGCTACTGTAAGCTCGTCAACCTGGAAGAAGACCACCAATATGGTGAATTGATGTTTTTGGAAGGCAGAGTTCATCCTCGGGTCTCTGCAAGATCAGAAATACAGAGAGTGGTCGGGCGGGGGAGAGAGGCTACTCTCGTAAGAGGATTGATCTTCGAAAAGTGTGACTTTTGGCACTGCTGCAGACCTAAACAATCGCACCTTCTTATCAATCTCTCGTAAAATGGTCGTTTGGACGTTTCGACAAAAGCTAATCCACACGAATGGCTCCAGCATGTGTTGCTACCCTCAAGGCCAACTCTCCCTTTCTCTCCCACAAAAAAACGTCTGAGTTCCACCGATGAAAAGATGGAGAAAACCGCGCGATGATAACAGAACCCTCTTACCCTTGCATCGAGGTCAGGAAGACAGAGCGAGAGCGAACTGTGATACTGATCGGGGGCGTTACCACGTGCGACTCTTTGATTTACAGGGTCATTGCTTGTCCAATTCTCAGCCTTGATAAATTACAGACGCGCGCAGAAAAAGTTGCAGGCTAGATCAAATACCAATGCGTGAAAGACATGAATTCGGGTTTTGCATTGAAACTTCTGATAATAATTGCTGGGACAAGGAAAAGAGAATATAGCATCGCCGAAAGCGGCAAGGAAGCAGGACATAAAATGTTTACGGGCCGAGTGCAAACTTTCCACTCGGTTCTCTGTTGCACATTGTCAAAAGGCATCAATGTTCGAGTATGATCTCATATTTGAGCAGTGGCGTAGTGATTTCGATTTACGAATGGTGACTATCAGAAACAAAGTGATAGATGTTGAGAAGCCAAACCGTTCAACACTGGAGATCACCTTTGGGTGAAAACTTCCGTCTACCGAAAGTTGTACTCACATAAGTTTTATGCTAAGAGCAAACAGAATGAGGAACTGTACAAATGATAAAACCATAACGGTGAAATGTATCATTCTCAGCGAGCTATTTTTGCAGGTTTAGACCAACGATCGCAAAACATTTTCTTCAAACCTTCATGATCGCATGTGTATGGGCTGTATAGTCTGTTCAGCATAATGGGAGCTATAACTTGGGTGCTAGAATCTCAGTATCATATCATAAGTTTTTCTCTATCTAGCAGTCTCTCTGTCACTCTGTCTCGCTATCTTTCTGTTTTTCTCAGTCTTTCTGTCCTTTTGTCTCTGTCTCTCTCTCTCTCCTTCTCTGTGACTCAGTCTATCTGTCTATCTGACTCTTTGTCTCTCTATTATGTTGTCTGGTAAGTACGAAGGACTGGAGAATGTGCGAAAGACTATCATGATTTCTGTTTATACCTTTAAAAAACTGTTGTAAGCATATTACCAGGCCCAAGATCATTAAAGTTCAATGTCGGTCCGATCAGAACTATCTATATACTTCTGATTTACAAAATCAATGTATGCTACAGTTACATCAAATTAGTTCTTATCGTGGTCTAACGATCAGTTTGTTCACCTTGTAATTCAATCAGACTTACGAGAAAAGGAACGTACACAGATTTGTGATGGTTCGTAGAGTTCATTCTATACGTTTCTCCTTTATCATACACGAAGACTCCATTTACTTGAGGACCGTCTAGGGAAGAATGAAGACATATAAATGAACACAGATGACCTCACCTTCTCTCCGAGGCTTCATTTCTCCTATATTTTCTGTGAAGATGTCAATTCTGGCTCCTGGCCTTTGTTGAACGTGACCGGTCATTCTGAAAAAGAAGAATACCATAGTACATAGACTGGAGCGAAAGATGAAAAGAACGAGCTCTAGGAGGTTAGTTCCGGTCTGACGAGCTGGTCATATTCTCAAAAGTCAACAGAATGACTTTTAAAGACGAACAATTTTAGGATTACAGTGGTTTCAGGGAAATGAAAAGAGTTAACGCTTCAGAGATCGACGGCAGAAACGGTAGGAAGACATTAAACACGCCGAGGATCATTACTCTCGTCCGAGAATGGGTTTCGTCAAGTTTTTGTCAACGACATGCACCACTACATGATCTATCTAGTCACATCTCGGGTTCAAAAAAAAAACAAGTCGCGAACTTTGTGATCCCTTGAATTGAAAAATCGCAGTAGTAAGCAATAAAATACCGTACAGACATCACAGTGAACTACCGAAAGTCGTTAAAGTTAAGTGAGAAGGTGATAAATCTGAAAGGCCATGGAATTTTCTTCCATGCCTACACATTACACAAGTTGGTGGTTTGATTTCACGTTTCCCGCTCAGACCATGGGTCAGAGATGGTCGAAGGTGATTAAATGAACACTGAAACTTCTGTTTACAGGTGGCATATGAACTTTTCTTTAGTAGAACATAAAAATTTTTCTAGAGCCTCTAGCATTCGATTCGGACGATTTTAGACTATAACCGATGTCCTAATAGGAAAGCCAAAAGACAACACTTTTTCTCGGTTAACTTTCCAGTATTATGACAGATTATGATAGGTGGACAGATGCTAGAGTTCCCTTTGAGCATTGCTCTTATAGAACTCTTAGGGGGAACAAATTCGGTGGTAGTTCGGTAACATAAAATATAAGATAAAATGTGCGGAAAAGAAGTTATAGCAAGGTCGAAGGAAGTCCAGATTAGCTTAAAAGACTCGTCGTAAACTTCTTTTACGAATGATACCATATAATAAAGGTTTATCCATGCAGCGGTTCAGTTTTCAAAAGTGGGCAAGATAACAGCTCGATCTCATATCTTCGAAAGTTGACAATCTGTTCACTACAAAGGTGCAGCTGCAAACTTGTAGTATTGCCGTTATGATACGGGAGAGAACAATAGGAATCGAACAGTATCGCCTAGACTGTAAGGGCGAGTATATTTTCGGTAGTGAGTCTTTACTTCTGTTACCCATTTTATCTGTGCGTCTGTCAACATAAAAATCAATTTGCGTCATAATAAAGTTTACTTTTCGAATATACAGAAATAAGAAGGCAGTTGGTTGATTTACTTTCCGACGGCGTAGCTGTTGCCTCCAGCCTGGGGAGGAGGAGGAGGAGGGGCAGCGAAAGACTGCTGAGGAGCAGGAGCGAAGCTGGGCTGAGGAGCAGCCTGAGGTTGCTGAGCGTATCCAGCAGCAGGGGCGGGAGGAGGCTGAAACCGGATGGTTATTCACAACAAATGGCTCACTTACAGGAGGAGCAAAGCTCTGCTGGGGAGCAGGGGCGAAAGACTGCTGAGGAGCAGGAGCGAAGGACTGCTGGGGAGCGGGAGCGAAGCTGGGCTGAGGAGCGGCCTGAGCATATCCTCCAGCGGCAGGGGCCTAAAGTGTTTGAGTTAGCTTCTACAGTTTTCTTACGGGAGCGAAGCTGGGCTGGGGAGCAGGAGCGAAAGACTGCTGAGGAGCAGGAGCGAAGCTGGGCTGAGGAGCAGCCTGGGCGTATCCACCTCCGATGGGTCCGGGAGCGGAGAAGGGAGCGGGTCCGGGAGCCTAAAATGACAATACATGACTTATTGATATGCCCTACAGGAGCAGAGAAGGGAGCGGGTCCAGCAGGAGCCTGAGCGTATCCTCCTCCGATGGGTCCGGGAGCGGGAGCGGGGAAGGCAGCGGGACCACCACCGCATCCACCTCCGATGGGTCCAGGAGCGGCGTATCCGCCTGATTATCACTTTGTTTTTGATGATTCAAATAACATACCTCCGCAAGGAGCGGGAGGAGGAGGAGGAGGAGGAAGGGGAGGAGGACCACCACTGAAATTGTTGTTATAAGATTTCTGTAACATTTCTTACCATCCACCGCCACATGGGGCTGGAGGCGGGGGAGCGCAGCCACCGCCGCAAGGAGGAGGGGGAGGAGGAGCACTAATAAGTTTAGATATGAGTATAATTCAAGGGAATTCCTACCATCCACCACCACATCCACCACCACAGCCTCCACCACATCCACCGCCCATTCCTCCGAAGAGGAAGGCATTGGAGACACCGACGAGGGCAACGAGCACCAAGAAGCGGACCATCCTGTAAAGAAAAAGAATACTGAAAACTGTTCAAGATAAGAGAATGATTAGAAGTAAGCTGTTGAAAGGAGAAGGGAGAGACAGAAGACAACTGGTGCCGTCCTAATTCGCCAAGAGGATTTTATACTCCTCACCAGTGGCTTGACATCCGGTTTATCTGGGCCCAAAAAACTGCCTTTTGCTGCCAATGCGGGTTGGACCGAAATGGTGCAATCGGGTACGAGACCCCGCAGTTTAAGATCATAAGGCCTTGTCAAAGTTCACTTTCGCCCCCTCGGGCTGTGTCCTCCAAAATTTACATGTGTTGGGGAAAACGGTGGAGAGGAAGAGTACAGCAGAGAAAGGTTTATCCTAGAATTTGAACAGAAACATAACATTTTTGAGGATGCCAAATGAAAAGGACTTCAGTCTGTCTGAACTTTGCAGAATGCTCAACTATTTTGTCATATCGATGTTTTCTATGAAACAATCCGCGCACTAAATCCATGTGAGCTTCCCGTTTCTCGCATAGAGAATAGATATTTATCAAATTCATTGTCGAGCTTTTATTCGTTTTATTCCAAAGACTTACTCTTAAATGATAGCAATTCGAAGGTGAAAACAGCCAGCATTTTGGCTCGGATTGTATGTCAACTTGTCAATCCTTTATTGTATTTCATCTTGTTATTGCTTGAATCTTCTTCCAAACCCGAACAAAAAGAAAAGAAAAGCCATGGGTTTAGGCTGTAGCACAGTTCCATACTTGGACAATACGTTTTTTCTTTGTGGTGCTCGACAGTGCCACATCCACAGCAGAGTTTACTTCACATTTTCCAACAGGTTCAGAGCGTCTTTTTGTTTACGATCAGCTTCAAGTTAAATTCCGAATCGTGTTCCTTCTTGCCTCATTAGCTCGCTAACCTTCCACTAAAGGACGATCCCATTAGCGTCAGACCGGGCTAACGACAAAAACGTCTGACAAGCGAATGAATGTTTATCTTGTTCCCTGTGGACCTGAGATCACTGGAAGATAGTAGTTCTTCATTTTCAAATTCAGGGGTTCAAGGAAAAAATAGACTTTCATTGTTTCATAGCTTTCTTTGTTAAATGTTGACATCCTTAATTCGAACACTGAATGTTCTTTTCTGTGTAACGTACTGTAGCAAAGCCATTCTGTCAAAGTACACCAGGTTCCGGGATCGGAAACGTTGCGCGAGACTCATTCAATTTGACTACATCTTTTAGTTTCTTTCGTTTCAGCAGGGAGATTCTTTGTTCAGTCTGCCATGGTCTTATCTCATTGCCGACCCGATTTTTTCAAGGGCATTGGGTCGACTGAGAACAGAGACCAATGTGGACATCCAGTTCTCGGCTATCACACATGAAGAAAGCCTTTAAACACCTCAAAATGGGTGTTATTCTCCCACTTAATGCAAGGCTTATTGCAATAAGCCTGTTTCCAGACGGTAAAGCGTTTTTGTTTCTGACCATTATATGCTTCGATGAGAAACTCAGGTGTGGGCCAGCTTGGACCGGAATATGGCTAGCGGATAGATCACTATGACCAAAAACCTATTAGGAATACTTCATATACACATTTGGACATTGATACAGAAAGTTGGCTTGACTAGAATGCAACAACGGATCCGATTGGAAGGTTACTCTCCTTATCCGCCAAAATCTCCTCCTCCTCCGAAATCGCCTCCGCCAAAGTCTCCACCACCGAAGTCGCCTCCTCCAAAGTCCATTCCTCCATCATTTCCCCCGTAGTCGCCACCGCCATAATCGTTATAGTCACCGGAGCCGAAGTCTGAAGACATATCATGTAATTCTTTACCGAGGGGTCTATGTGAAACAGAGAGACAGAGATATCTTACCTTCTTCATTCGCTCCACCATAATCCTGGCCATCATCGTATCCGGAATAGTAGTCGGTTCCGTTATTAGCATCACCAACGTTGTTGTCCATCGTGGGATTCGACGTGTCCCCATCGTTTGTGGAATTGTAGTAGTTGTTGGTGACGTTGGTCGTGTCATTGTCCTGAAAACGTGTCATTTCGGAGATTCGGTTGAACTCACAGAGTAGTATCCTCCTCCAAATCCACCTCCATAGGACGGATACATGAAGTGGTGTCCTCCCCACATAGATCCCATTCCATAGCCAAGCAGCGATCCGGCTAGCATTCCTGTACCGAAACCTGCTGCTCCACCGAGAAGGCTACTGCCTCCTCCGTAGCCTCCTCCGCTACAGCCGCCTCCATCACGAACAATGACTGTGGTTGGCTGTCCTCCTCCATAGTACCCTCCATGTCCCTGAGGACAGGGATTTCCTGGAGGACCGGGCTGTCGCGGATAGTTGTTACCGCCGTCGTAACCTCCTCCGCCACCTTGGTAGGACTGGACAGGCGGCGGCGCATCTGGATATCGGGGTGGGGGATCTGAAAATATCTTTCGCAGTTTGATATGTTAAAGAATTCTGTCTGCCTGTGACCCCTGATCACACCATGCTCGCAAGTTAATGTCTGGTACGGCACCTCCGATAATAAAGTTTCTGATAAATTGTCCAAACCGCTCGATGTTTGGATAACAGTCACTATCTGGATTCTGATTTTCACGTTTTGCCAATTAATGCGAAGGAGTTGAAATATAGTGGTATGAAATAGTGTCTCTATTATTGAGATGGACTGATCGAACTGACACGTTGACAGCCTTAGGGTGTGAAGCGGACAAGTTGACAGGAATTTACTGACGACGTCTTTTTCTCATCTTTATCTGTCATCCTGTCCATTTCCTATTCATCCAATGAATTCTATCAACTCACTGTATCCTCCAGCAGGTTGACTTGGCTGATTCGGCTGTGGTGGTGGATTTCGCGGTTGTGGAAGAGTTTTTATTATCTCGGCAAACCAGCCCCTAAAAGAATCTTTATAAGGGAAAAAGTGGCGGCTTACTCAATGTCAGAGTCTGATGAGAACAGAATCCAGTGAACTGTGTCTGCTCGTGGATCCATACCAATTCCGACCAAGTGATGAACTGAATTACCTTCGGGAACCTGGGGACGTTTAACTAAAAACAGTTCTGTAAACAAAAAAGGTGTTAACTCACCAGGCATTCGATCTGTCATCAATCCAACACAAATGTACGGAGTCACATCTCGAAGGAGAACACTTCCTTTCGGCTTTTTGTCTCCCTGAAACAGGGACAGAGATTCTTCGCGGTACCCCGGAAAACCAACCTTTTCATCGTACCAGCACAGCCGACTGTCGCTGAAGAGAACCAAATGGTTCTTTTTCCACTTGTTGCTGAGGAAGCCAGTCTTGTACCTCAAGACGTCTCCTTCCTTCAGTTTTCGGGCATCCATTTCTAAAAATAGAGAGTTCAAAATGGCACGATGCGGCAAAATGGAAAGAGTAAACACAAACGGACTCTTATAGACCCCCGGACATGTGCTGCACTAGTGACGACAACAACCTATATTTCGCAATAGTGGTAGCAGAGAGAGAAATAGCTATTTGGTTTCATAGGAAATGACTCATTCATATGTGAATCGGGGTGACTAAATACTGACTAGTCCGGAGATTTCGATAAAAACTTGACAGAAGTCTGTTAGTCATCAAACGGAAAGGGGTTTATTTTAAGGGAAGAGAAAAATAAAGAGAGTCGCATATGTTTGTCTACTAGAGGACGTTGCGCGCCAAAGTACACACATGTTTTGGAGATCTTTAAGGGTTGGGAAACAGATTTTTTACTAGGATAACCTTACCTCCCAAATCGACCTGTGGCCGGCAACTGCTGAACATGAGCGGCACGCGGAAGAAGAAGGAAAAGCGCGTTTCTAGGCAACCCCCTCTAGCCTTTCGAATAAAGTTAGGAGGAAATGGAAAATGGAGCTAGTTGGAAGGTCGGCAGAAACAATTTGGCTGTTTGCCATGGCCAGAAATCGATATTACGCCCGGCCTGGACAAAACAACAAACAACATGTGAAAATGAGAGGGAGGATCCAGGGACGGGAGGCCGACTAGCTGCCAAAGTTATTTAAAATTTGCTGAACCAACAGAAAAACTTATTTACTTTCTGGAAGACAGTTTTCGTGTAGTTTGAGGCTAAGACAATAGGTAAACAATCGTCAATTGGATGCTTGTCGGCCTCCTCCGCCAATTACTCACGGTGGTGCATAAAAATTAGTAAAAAAACTAAACTAGTACTTTAACCTTATTAGACGACTAAAATAAGCCGATTGAAAGTACATACGATAATTGAAATACGCGAGCACAGGCCGTGTTGTCGGAACGGAAATGAGTAGCAGACATGCGCTGCTATGATGAAAGCGCGAAAAATTATGGTGAAAACAAATGGAAATGTGAGAGCGGTGATGAATTTTCGAAGTTTCTGGATAGGAGCAGAATAACTTAGAGGTTTGTCTTTATTGCTAATGTTTTACGGCTTGTCTTTAATAAGACAAAGATACAAAAATCTAGCAATAGAAGAATTTATTTCATTTCAAACACAACTGCAAAATGTTGATTGGGAAACGGATACGGGCTAGGGAGCAGCAGATTCTCAATTCATTTGCAGAAGAGTAAAAAAGGATTAGAAGGAAGAGTGGGGGGAGGGGACCTGAAAAACCTGTGATTAGTCTAATTGTGACTACAAAACTGAAGAGCTCGATACGGTAGTCCATAATCAGCTGGTTAGACTTCAGGGACCTGAACAAACTCGAAAATCTGAAAAAAGCTCTAAATTTCAAAAAGATTGGTCCTTACCGACAAGTACAGGGCCAAAAAATCCGAGCGGGTGTACCATCCGTACTGCAGAGGCTAATACGAAATCCTGAGACAGATCGCACCGACCATGAGGCTAAAATACAGTTCAGGATAGTATTCGACTCGGTTCAACTTGCCAGTTTTTAATCTGCTTCACAATTTTTAGGCCGTGCTCCTTTTGATGGTCCCACTTTTCCAGTGGTGTAGAAAAGAAATACTAGATTAGGTAAGAACTAGCGCCTGAGTTCTGAAAACTAGGACGATTAGATGTTGAACAAGGGTAGATTAGAAGATAAGGAGTACAGAGGGTGTAGAGCACTGCCCACGCATCTTCAAGGCGCGGAGCGGTCAGCGCTTGGTCGGATGGTATGGTTCATGTTAGAGTCTGTCCCCCGATGCTTGCTCACAAAAGCCTGCGGCTATTGAGCAAGCATTGGGGGACAGACGTTGACAGTGAAGGATCTAGAGGAAAAGTCTAGAAAGTCAATTATGGCGCAAACAAGTAGAAATGCGATGATGTTTTTTGGACAGTTCAAAAAGAGTGCAGACGATGTTCACATCATATTTAGCGATGCGACAATGGTACACGTCAAAAAAGGAGTTATACAAAAGTTTATGTTATACCAAATATTTACAATACCCAAATGCTGACAGAAAGCAGTGAGGTTGATATTTTGGGAGAAAAATTGAAGTACTGAAATTGTGAGACAATAAGCCCTTGTTTTCTTTCAGAAACCGCTCAATCGGAGAGAAATCGGAAAAGTAAGCAGAGCTTTGCAGCTCATTCGGAAATAAAGTGCTGAAATTATTTTAGCCTCGCGCATTCGAACAAGAAATTTACAAGCCCTAACTGTGCAGAAAAGCAGGTTTTTCACCCATCTTGCCATTGAGTTGAACAGATAGTACAAAAAGGCTGGTGACTTGAAAGCAGCAAACATTCTGCAAAACACGATGACAAAGCTGAAGATGAGATGAATATCGTCCATTTGAACAAGTTGGTGCAGTTCAAATATCATGTCCGCGTTCGTCCTTCTCTAACCAGAGGGAATGAAATAAAAAAAAGCTCTATACTTGTTTTCATCATAATATGCCAACCTGTAGATACAATCATTGCCCACGTCGTGTATTCATAGAGCATTCTCATGGTGGCTAGAGTCAAAGAATTGCAGTAAGAGACGCTAAAGAAGAAACTTAATGTGGGAAATACATAAGAACCTACTCTCCGCCCAAATCTGTCCCTTTGAGGTTAAACTTGATGATAGGAACGCCTGAGGATATAGTTATTTCAAATCGTCTGTGTCTATGTGTCTGTCTGAAGCCAATAATCAATCGTTACTTTTTGCGTATTATAACAGCTGGCAAGGTTTACACAAAAGAATAGAAACCGACCAAAATCCAAAAAAATCAGATTATACCTATCCTAGGATCCCTTGCTGTCTCAAAACTTCAATCCTATTCCCAAAATGCGAACCAACCTCACTGCTTCACTTGATGATCCTTTTTTGATTCCATTTAGAAGAGAAATACTGGATTAAGTAAGCATCTAGCGACCAAGCCCGGAAATTAGTGTCTTTTGCCATAGCTTGAGGTGCGGCGCGTAATGCAGAGCGACCACATATGGCTCGAGACTGTTTTGCTAAAGTCTGCAGCCCTTGGGCAATCGGGAGAGATGTTGACAGTGGAAGATCTCGAGATTCTACTTTACAGCTGCCTCTCCCAGTTTTACCATGAGTAGAAACACTTGAAGGACTCAAAACTCAAGATAGTAAACCTTATCACTTAGAATTTAGTTTCTCAGGTCCTTCAGCCAGCTTTTCGAGATGCCAGACATTGAGAAGACGACAGACTGGACTGGAACGCAACTTCCAACTGTTGAAGATTACCCCCATTGGGAGTAGTTGAGTGTGACCGGTTTACTATCTTGAGCCCGAAGTCCATGGGTGATTCTGGGGCAGTCTTGCAGTGGAGTGCTGTGCTGGAGCTCCGGAATTTTCACTAAACGTTTTGTGAAAATTGTTCTAAGCGGTAGGTGTAGTCACAGATAAGCAACAATTAGACTCTGAAACAAATGTTATCATGTCTAAGGCTTTAATCGCCGCCGTGACGATCATATATGGTTTTGCATAATGCGAGAAGATTATGCACACCGTTTTTCCCCAGTGAGGCCGAGTTTGACGACAAGGCACCTCCTGTCCACGGGCAAATATGAGCGGTAAATTTCTCACTTTTACAGCTACTACTAAGCTACAATTCAGTCTTGGCGCTCTCGCGTCACGGACGAGCACTGTCGGACATCTCGAAAGCTACAAAACCCAACGCCGCGCTAGCTTTGGACGAGCAGCGGTCTCTTTTGTCGCGATTTTTTGTCCTTTGGGTCGGCCCACTTCTACTCAAGGGAAGTAGAACGAGTCTCGTCTACGAAGATCTTCCTCCGCTGAAACAGAAACATCGCTCAGCCGAGCTTTTACGTCATTTCAAACCAGGTATATAAGGTTTTTTGTTCAGTGTACAGTTTTCAGCACCAAAATCGTCACTGTTATGGAATGTTTTCTGGCATTACAAAGTTGGAACAGGTTTGGCTATACTATGCAAGTCGGGTGCCATGATTCTGGACTACTTGAATCCTCTTCTTTTGAGGTTAGATTGCTATTTATACTAGCCCTTGTTGCCATCACAATGGGACATTGTCAACTCGTTCTCTCATACCCTTCTAATCTTCCTTTCTTTTTATCTTGTTCTTCTTAGTCTGTGTTCAGTGCATTTCGGTTTTCCTGCTAACACGTCGTTATCTTATCTTGTATGACAGCGTAAATTGTCAGTCCATGTCAAGATGTCCCGCCAGCCTGTCAAACTTGACACCTTGCATGCGTACCATTCTTAGACCCTCCATGACAGGTCCAATAGACTATAAGTGCCATGTAAATCTCAGGTGACCTTTCGTATAACAACTTGTAATGTTTTTCAGTCTGCTGATCGATGACAGTGTTCTACCAAAAGTACCACCTCTCACTCGTGGACTCTCTATTTCTGTTCTGATGTTTATCGTGTCGGAGCTTAAATCGATCAACCTTTGTGAGTTCCATCCTGATGGATTCAAGTCCATTCAGCTGGCCACGTGTATATTGTAAACCGAGATGCTGCCATGTGCATGAGTATCCTATCGAACAGTATCATCAAAAAGAGTCTTCGACTTTCCATGGAATCTCGCAATGAATGGCCCTGCTCTAGAATTTCGAATCTTGTGACTGTTGATCTGGAGTCAATCTCTCAGTCTGCCCAGTACTTCCATTTCGCCTGGTCTTGCGTAGTTGAGGTAGAGTACATTTCTTTCTCTAAACCAAAGAGTCAAGGTTTGCATCGCCTTGACTGTCATCTACCACACGATTGGAAAACCAGGTATTGGAGCCATTATTGTCATGGTCACCTACATTCCAATCAATGTGGTAGTCTCCAAAATTGTTCGGTATCTGCAAGTAAGACAGATGGAGTGGAAGGATCGGAGAATCAAGTTCACTAAGGAGGTATGTGCTTACATTAGTCAGAAAATGCTCTCCAGGTTATTTCCGGATTGAAAGTTGTCAAGGTTTTCGCTTGGGAGAAAGCCTTTGAAGAGGAAGTTGAACGACTACGAGCCATTGAACTGAAACTTTTGAAAAGATCTGCCCTCGTTTCGAGAATTCTCCAGGCTCTGAATGCTGCTGCTCCATTCCTGGTCACTTTTCTGATCTCTGAAATACAAATCCTTTAGACTGCCATGGTCTGCTTCAGCTGGTTCACTCTCACCATGCCACCGGGATCTCTGACTCCTCAAATCGCATTTGTCAGTCTGGTCGTCTTCAATATGCTCCGTCGACCGATGACCAGTATTGCTCCATCGGTCCAGTACCTGGCCAAGGCTCTGGTCAGCTTTGGAAGAATAGACAAGTTTCTAAAGGCGGATGAAATTCAACATGAGAGGCCAAAAGACGACATGGCCGATCCCCAGCCAGTCCATGTCGCCCTCCGGAACTCGTACTTCAGTTGGAAAGCGGAAAAAGAGGACCTGAAAGATGTTAGTTTTACAAAAAAAAACAAAATGGTTTCTAGATCACGGTAGAGCTCAATGAAGGGGACTTCAAAGCAGTTGTAGGACCCGTCGGAAGTGGAAAGTCATCTATTATAGCAGCAATCATCGGTATATTTTTGAATGCTGAGGCATACAAGAACCGCAGGCGATCTCGTCCAATTGGATGGTATCAGAAGTGTTCATGGCACAATCGGCTATGTCCCACAAACACCATGGATCATGAATCATACTGTCAAGTCGAATATTTTGTACGGGAAGGAGTATGACAAGAATTTGTATGACAAGGTCACAAGAGCATGTGATCTTCGAAGGGATTTCTACGCAATGCCGCGATATGATTCCACGATGGTCGGAGATAATGTGAGTTTGACTGATTAAGCTGTCCCTATCTTCTGTCAAAGTGCATTTTAAACTTGTCTTATTATTGAATCTATTTGGTCAGCGTCGAATCAATTGTTATGTCACTGTCAGTCTGTCCACTTTCTGTTGCCGTCTCTGTCAACCTGTCATCTAACCCTGTCACGATTCATTCATTCCCTACTTTTGACAACATGTCACTTTTCCTGTCCCTCCAGGAAAAGTGGCAAGCTGTCTAGTTTGTTTTACCGCTACCTTAAAGTTTATGTCTTCAGGGAATGGCTCTGTCTGGTGGACAGCGAGCTAGAATTGCCCTGGCTAGAGCTATCTATCAAAACTGCGACATTTACTTGTTCGACGATCCGTTCTCTGCACTTGATCCTGCAGTGAGAAAAACTGTCTTTGATCAGCTACTGGGTCCGAAAGGTCTTCTAGCCAAGAAGACAGTTCTGTTGACTACACACGACACAGCTGTTGTGAAAACGGCGGATCAGGTCTATGTTATCAATGGTGAGAAAGAAAGTATGTAGTAACAAAGGGTCCAGACGGAAAGATTGAGGATGCTGGAACTTATGACGAGCTTTGCGAGTCGAGTGAGCTGTTTTCTGAGATGAGACGGGAGAGCGAAAAGGATGATGGCAAGAGTAACGAGGCCACTCCTCCTCAGCCGAAGAAGAAAAAAGGGAAAGCTGTCATGTTCGAGCCACCAGATCTCCCGATAGAGGCGAAAGCTGACCATGTCAGACAGGGACGAGTCAAGTCATCAGTCTATCTAACCTATGCCAAGGCTTTCTCGCTTCATTGGGCTACAATTTTCATGGTTTTGCTTATTGGACGGTACCTGCTACAAGTAAGAGACCCAATTTCAATAAACCTTTTTTAGGGGTTCAGTGGAATTTGGCTCTCTCACTGGGCTGATCACAACACACAGAGGGGTGGAAGTGTAGAGTCCAGATTCTTCTATCTTCACATTTACATTCTTATTGGAGTCTCCATCGTCGTTGTCAGCGCCCTCACCTATGTCTCAGCCGTTTTTGGTGGAGTCAGAGCTGCCAGAAGGCTACATTCTCCTTTGGTTGGTTCCTTACTGAGAGCTCCCATGGGATTCCTTGAATCGACACCAGTTGGACGAATTCTGAACAGGTTTACGGGCGATTTGGATACCGTAGACACACCCCTTCCTCTCAACATGAGGTTGATGATGGACGGATTGATGAATGTAAGCAAATAGTTTGGTTTTTTAATATTGTTAAGATGGTCATGATCATGGTAATCGTCTCCATCAACATTCCATCATTTCTTCTCTTTGTTCTACCTTTTGGAATAATCTATGCTGCTCTCCTGAAACGTTTCATTGGTCCTACGAGACAAATCAGAAGGATTGAGAGTGCTAGGAGATCTGCTCTTTTGTCAGCAATTTCCGAGACTGTCACCGGAGCCAGCAGCATACGAGCTTTTGGACGATCAAAGATTGCTTGTCTTCAACTCCAACAAGACGTCGATGCCTTCACAAGATGCAGATACTTGGCCCCGGCTACACAACGATGGCTGTCTTTAAGAATGGAGCTGCTCGGAAACTTCATGGTAAGAACAACTTTTAACAAGAGCTGAAGTATATTCAGATCTTTGCCTGTGCAACAATGATAACAGTCTTCCATCAGTACGGCTGGATATCTGTAGGAGAAATGGGACTTTGCGTATCGTACGTTCTGACGGTAGCAAGCTTCTTTTACCCAAACAAATTATCTTTCAGCTTACTGAGACTATGAACTTCTCTGTAAGAATGATCGTCTTGACGGAAACTAATATCGTGGCTGTGGAAAGAATCAAAGAGTATCATGACATTCAGCATGAAGGGGGATGGACGTCTGAATATCCTCTGGTTGATGCATGGCCTCATACTGGATCCATTGATGTCAAAAAGTGATTGTCAGAAAGTTTCTATGTTTTGAAGTGGCTTTGAGGTTTACACGAAACTGCTGCCAAAACTGACTACAAACATAGGTTTGGAAACAAATCTTGTCACTTTGTATGAGCGTGTCAGCTTTTCTCTGTTTGGAACTACCAAAGCCTCCTTTTGCTAAAACCGGACAACCATGTCTGTATTCTGTGCAGTGAGCTATTGATGCCAGAAAGTTTCTGATACTCACAAGTGTGATACAATCCACCTCCCTGTCTAGCAGTAGGCCATTCAACCTCGTAAGCCTCTCTCATTGTTGACAAGCCGTTTTATCTCGTTTTAACGCTGCTTTTGAGCGGGATGATACAACGATATTCTTTTCTAAACTAAAGCTGTTTCAGGCTTGACGTCCGATATGCTGTTGGAGGATCTCATGCCATTCAAGATATTTCCTTTGCAGTTAAGGGCGGTGAACGTGTTGGAATTGTGGGAAGAACAGCGGCTGGAAAGAGCTCCCTTGTCAACTCTTTGCTTAGACTAGTCAATCCGGAAGAAGGAGATATCAAGATTGATGGTGTGAATATAGCAGAAATCGGTCTTCATGAGCTGAGAAGCCGGTTAACCTTCATCCCTCAGGTAGGTTTTATAACAAATTGTACAGAAAATTTAGGAACCCGTCCTGTTCTCCTCATCCCTCCGCTTCAACCTTGACCCTCTGAATCAATGCGCCGACAGTGACATCTGGTTGGCATTAGAGGCCTGTCAACTGAAAGAACTTGTTCGAAAGAGCAAGCACGGACTGCACTGGCACCTGGAAGAAGGAGGAATCAATCTCAGGTGCTCTTCAACCCCTGTTTATCCATAATCTAGGGTTTTCAGTGTTGGTGAGCGACAGTTAGTCTGTCTCTGTCGTGCACTATTGAAAGGCGGTCAAGTAGTCATACTAGATGAGGCAACAGCCTCGGTGGATCGACCCACTGAAAGAATTCTGCAAGAAGTGATTGCAGACTTCTTCAAGCATTCTACAGTTATCATGATCGCCCATCGTCTCGAAACTGTTATCAACTGTGACAGGTAGCAATCTGTTGAAAACTTTGAAACGTAAGATGATTCAGATTACTAGTTCTGGAAGACGGACGCGTGGTTGACTTTGACACGCCAAAAGCACTTTTGGAGAAGGAGGATTCTCTCTTCAGAGAACTTGTACAAGTTGATAATTGATGTCATTTTTATTTATGAATTGTGCCGTTTGTACCGGGTTTACAACCGATATTAAATTGGTTACAGCGTCTTCAAATCGATCAAATGCCTAGAATTTTTGTCTTACTAGCGGTAAATAAGAAATGTGGCTCTCAAGCAGCTAAATGCAAAACTTGTTACAAGCACAGTCCATAAACAGCATCGGTTCGCGATCGCTGCTTGGTTCTTATTGTGACCATAGAGATTCACTTGGAAAACGTAGAAGCAGCGGATTTTAAAGCACAGATAATTTCTGATCACAAAACATATTCCAGCTCTACTAAAATGCTTTTTTCCAATGTTGTAAGTTTGAAAATTTATTATCTGATTGAACTTTACATATCACCATGTGGCTGAATGTCAAAGTCTGAAAACAATACATACTTTCCAACATTGTTATGCTGCACTTACCCACTGTATTAGCGTAATCCGCTCCAGCCGTTTGTTGCGGCGGCGAAACGATCGGAGCCCAAGCATCGTTCCGAGGCACATTTCTCTGAGGAGCAGGAGTGGGTCGTTGCTGATAACTGGGCTGAGAAATAGGTTGCAGTCTTCGCTGCTGAGCTGGCTGTTGAGCAGCATCCTAAACTCTTCTCTACTCTCCCCATTTACACATCTCCCTCACCTGTGCATCCGGTTCCATTTGCATGTCGTAGTCATCGTACGTTTCCTCGTCCAACGCAATTATATCATCAATGCTCAGCTCTGGCTTTTCCGTCGTAATTTGTTGAACTATAAATCGTTGATGTTGAACGGGTTCAGCGGCAGCAGTCCTGACTGGAGTAAAGGTACGCGAAGTGGTGTAGCTTGGTCTGGTAGACATGTCCTGGACTAGAGGACGTTCAAAATGATGAGGGGTCACATCCGTGGCAGGGATATAAGAAGGAGGCTGTCTCACAAATTGCCTCAATGTTGGTTCAGGGTTAGGCTGAGTGGGACGAGGGGTAGTTGTGAAACTCCACCAAGGTCTAGTTGTGGAAGGATACCTTCGGACCCAGGTAGGAACAGTGGTTTGTACTGGAGCAGGGTGTGTAGTCCTTGCAATGTATTCAGGTGTTGTGGTAGTTTGGTGAAACTGAGAAGTGGTAGAAGCAGGAGTGGTTGTGGTAGTTGTACTCGTTGTAGATGTCGGAAGAGCAGGTGTTGTTGTAGTGCTAGTAATCCAGGCAGATGTGGTAGGAACTGTCGGTGCCGGAGCTGCCACAGTGTTCCACCTCCTAAACTATCAATTTATCACACCCTCTATTCCAGTACCTGGTATCTTGAGGTCTTACGTAGTCCTCATACGGATTCTTACCGAAACCGTCATGTGGAGGTGGCAGCCAGTAAGGATACCGACTTCTCAAGGCCTGAATCGGCATTGGACCCTCTCCAGTCCACCAAATCTTCTGGTTCCATACTTGGCGGCCGTAGGGATCGGTCTTGTAGGTCACATAGAACTGAGTGGGAACGGGTTCGGGAAGGGCGGGAACGTAGTGGGGACGGGTCTTAAAGAAAGCTTCACCAGAGCCCCAAGGTACTGACAATCTACGTTAACCAGCCTTGTCTTTTGAATTCACATGTTTTCTCCAGGCTTAAAAATATTGCAAATTGCAAAAACTTTGGAGCCTGAGAGCGTACGGCAGAAGTGAAAAGTGCATAGAACAGCATGAAACGCGCCAACCTGGCCATAGCCATAGGATAGGATGAAATTTGAATTTTTACACTCAGTCGGATCTTATCAGCCTAATATCCTACCTGTACTCTCTGTTCGAAATGCTTTGTCTGGTAAACTGGCTGCTGCTGGACAGGAGTGCTCTCTCGTGTAGTAGGTGTTATTTGATTCCCACGCAAGTCCGTGTGATATGTGTATGAGAAAGTGGGGTGTGACGGAGCAGTAGTTCCCTCTTCTGTCTGAAACACAAATAATCAGTGTATCACGCCAGGTCACCGGAATGATCCGTCTCGGAGGCACCTTCTGTTTTTTCACCTTCTTCGTGTATCGCCTCGGAGGCAGGGTAGCTTCAGGAATTGCTTTCTCTACGCTGAAAAGACCGATTATTGAGGGTGTAAAACATTTAAAAAAGCTTCGAAAGTATAGAAGACATAGCTCTCTAGCACTCGAACCCAGGTTACCTTCACCCGAAAGGGGATCTCTTTGATCTGGGAGGCAAGGAAACGAGCTCTAAATGGATTAACATTGTTTAGCGCTGTATATATCTTGCATCTTTCTTGAATCGCTAGGCATCCTTCGGTTGTTTCTCAAGGCAGTTTACAACTTATTCAGTCTGTCATCAACTTTCCCTTTACAGATTGTTGTATTAATGTGTCAGCCTGTCATTTCCAACCTTGCAGATTTCAAGTTGACCTTTCTTACAATGTCTCTGTCACTTATTAGGTACATGACAATATGTCTATACTCAGCCACTGACAACTGCTCGCTTTTACAGACCGAGCATGTCCATCTAACAGTCCGTTGAGCTGTCAACATGCTGTCATCCAATAGCTTAGAGAACCTACGTGACAGTCTTGGCTCCTCTAGCAACCACTGGCATATCCAGTTTTGTCTCACTCGCTGTCATCTCTCTGTAGTCATTCGGATAGTCGTTGTCCACAACAAATTCGGAATAGTATTGAGAAGTGTCTTGTGCAGGTTGGGCTTCTTGGGCCGTAGTCTGTCCACCAGGCGATTTTGCCGGATTCCACCAAGCATCGGCAGGATAGACAAAAGCAGGCTTGTTCACAAAGATGGCCTGGTTTTCAGGTGACATTGAGCTAGTCTGAAGTTTTGTTAACTAGGATGGTAAAAGATCTTACATTGAGTACTCCCCAATACTTTTCGTCAATACCGGGTCCGATCCAAGGGTGTCCAAACTCGCCGCAGATTTCCATGCAGTGGTTATAGGAGTAGAACAGATTCGAGTTTCCACCACATCCTGTCCAATAACTGTAGCAAATTTTAGCATGTCAAGCTGTCTCAAACCTGCAGACACACTGCTTTTTGTTCCAGTCGAAAAACCATCGCTCTATGTCACTGTTGCAGGTGCCGGGCTCGTGCGGCAGTGAGCAGCGATCGGCAGCCGACGGCGGATTGTAGGTGCAGGTAGCGCTGCATTCTGAGGATTTGCCAATGGTAAACTTTGACCTCTCGTGTTTGCAAGCAGAGCACCCTCTCTTTTAATTTGAAGACCCCCTCTAATGGTCTTCTGATGTCGCTGTAATGATCCCACGCCTCACTCCCCCGAGGATTAATGGAGCATCCGCTGTTGCCTAACGTGTTGAGTCAGAAGTCATTATCCAGATTTAGATGAGATGAGAAATTACCTTCTAGCGAGCTGAAAGTGTTCGCATTTCCGCCACAGCCGCTATAATGAAAACGCCGGCAGCGATGATCATATCTGTCATAGTACCTGAAAAAAAAATTTATACTACCCGTTTGGAAAACTTTCCACCTACCATTTTACTGTGAAATTGTTGCAATCTCCTGGATCCAGCCAGTGGTTGCAATCTGGGTTACTAAGCTCCTCCTGACCGTAGACTACTCCCAACAGTAGGACGAGGACTAGCGACATTATATCAAAGGCCGGCCTAGGCCGGAGACTCGTCTTGAAGACAGAGAGACTGACTGGTAGCTGAAGGTGCTGAAAGAAGAGCAGCAGCTGTTGCCAAGAATAACTCGGCATGAAAGAGAGAGAGCGCTGTTTTGATAAAGTATGACAAGACTTTGAGCAATTTGTGAGCATAGACTGATGGCAGCTGACCGGGAGACTGTGCTCAGATGCCGAAGAGCTCCTTTTTATTATCCATTACAGCACATGACTCAGTTAAAAGTGACCTCACAATCAGTCATTTTGTCTTTCGGGAGCTGGCAGCTGGAGCCCTTTGTGTTCCAAATTCTCCGCATTCACTTTGAGAGGGCAAGAAAGTTTGTTGCAAGTACTATAAAAGTACAAAGTTAGGACAGCAAAACAAAGTTTTGAGGGCCACGAGGACTCAAGTACGAAACATATGGTTAGGCCTCGATGAGAAGAAGAGTTGCGAGAGGAAAGATTAGGACAGGTGTTCTAGGAGTCCGAGATGACCGCGCTAGCTTTACACCATTTGTCACACAAAACATAACTGCTTGCATGAGTTGGTTCCATTTTTCCGGGAGACGACTGATGGCAAGGACGAGTTCCTTGTCGCGATGGCAAGATGCATGACTGAATGATTCTGATAACTTTCATCACTTTCTGGAGGCTATGGGCAGTCCATTTTCAAAGTTGTTTCCTGGTTCTTTTAAACGTAGGAACAGTAAAAACTACTATAGGACAAGACAAGTCCTCTGTCAAACCCATCATTTTTGCGGAAACATCTAATCGTATAATTGGTAAGCACTCAGATCTTGCAAGTTTCAGTTGAGTATTTCTGTTATTGGAAACAGAAGAAAACATTCCAAAATTGAAGCTGTTTAGCTACAAAATAGGGTAAAGATATGTCTGATGTCTCTTATTCTCCGGCTTCAGTAACTTAGGTACTATTTAAAACTCGATTTTCTCAACTCAAGTACATCGAATGTTATCCTTTTTCTTATTTTTTCGTAAGCATTCCTTGGATGCACGATGACTTAGGACATTCTCCCTTCTTTCGCTGTCACATTTCCATGAACCGATGACATTTTCTTCGAGATTGAAAACTGTTCACTGATGGATGAACTGAGAGAATGGCTTTTCATCAAATATGTAAATCCTAGCAACGGGTTGGAAAACTGCCTTTGAATACCATTGGCTGTCGCCTCGGGGAAATAAGCTTTTCTTCCAATGCTGGCGATCAGTCTTCTTCGATCTTCGACCTAGGGCTTCAAGAGATTGCACACATACACTATCGCGCTCGACGGATTTCGACGTTAATCCAATCTGAAGAGGGGTTGGCCCATGTCACTGACTGCGCTACGTTGGATATTCCGCTAGGCCCCGCATGCCATTACGAGATCTCCTCTCCTGCTTGGCCACATCCCCGGGCAAATTCCTCATCGATTTCCCCGCATTCTTATTCACCTTTTCGTGAGACCTCCCGCTCTCGTTGAGCATACTCTGTGATGAAGTAGGTGCACTCTGACTCGTAATATAGCGTCATATTTACTCATACAGTTTAAGACACCAAATTATCCAGTTTAATATAAACGGCTCTCGGTCCTGAATCAATCCGCGTGTGCATTCTGAATGCATGCGGGAAGTTGCCGTGCAAACAGGCTCTTCCCCTCCCACACGCAATTCTCTCCCTCGCCCTCTGTTCTGCCATTCATTCTTCCGTTTTTCTCATTGTTTTTTGTGGTTATATGCCCCCTGTTTTACATAGTCCCTGTGACGGTTCGTCGCTATTGTCTTCTGCAGCTTGCTCCGTCTAATCTAGCAAAGATCAGAAAGCTTCATGCTTGGCTAGCTTTGTCCTTTGTTTCGAGTGACCCATCTCCTAGTTATCTCGGCTCTTAGAGATGTGGGCTGTCATCAAAAAGGGGCTTCCAGATGGACGCGTCTTGACATCTCTCTTCAATATGTAAGAGATATAAGGGTGGTTCTGGCTCTCCCAAAAATTCCTTATTCTTTTTTGAGCTAGACGAAGAAGTTAAGATAAGAATTTGTGCCATCAAAGGGCAATTGCTTGCTATCACCGTGTTCACCCCTCCGCCCGCGAAGTTCAAACTCGTCAGATAGCCTTATAATGGTCTCTGTTTTGTTCGGTCTCGAGGCGTTCCACCCTCTTCCCTCTCTCTTCTTCTTCCCCATTCATCCTCGCGTCATATCCGTCGGAAGGAGCGGCCAATTTCGGGAAACAATTACAATTTTCATTACTAGGTGTGCCCTCATTATGAAGGCCCATTCGGGCTCCCCTCATTTTCTCCCTCCTCCACAAAACTGAGACAATACGGGTGGGGACAGGAAGACTACTATTCATGTGTGTGTGCCTGTTTATGCTGGTCCTCTGCATAATGTCGGCTGATTTTCTCCTTCCGTCACACCCGTTTCTCTCTGTCTTCTGTTTACGGAACACGTTTTCTTTCTAGAGAAAGAGAGAGAGAGGACACGTGACGCATGCTCTCCCCATACATACTGGTCACTTTTAGCTGAGACCAACAAACATCTTTTCGGGACATGATAAGGGGGAGGGCCCATTCAGCTAATCATTTCCTGCTGGAAAGAGAGGCGAAAGAGGGAGGAGAGGGTGCTGAGCCTATTTTGATTCAGAGCCGGGACTCAGTGAGTAAGGCTTGTCACATAATAGAACCAATTAGGAAGACCACGCAAACGTTGCCAGCTCAAATTATAGTTTTTAATTTGAATGAATAGAAATTATCATCTTTTATCCTTTTTCTTCTTCTCACCCTCTGTTAGGCTGCGCCATATAACACAGTTCTTCTTGTAATCACATTAGGATAAAAGACTTCAATTCAAAGAACGGGTAATTAGGCGTCGTCGTCTCCTTTTTGCAAAAATGATGCCATCAGTTGATATCCAATCCTTATTAGTTCAGCAGCTACGGTAGGAGTCTCTCTAAATATTTTTGCTCTCAGAGCCTAGGGGAAGTAGTTGTCCTTCCGCTGCTTCCTGCAACACCCCTCATTCGAATTTTGCGCAACAATTACGCTGTTCCTGGAAGGAGACACATGTTTCCTCCTTCCGAAACCAAAACATAGCTCGAAGGATTGTTCAAGGGGAACAGATCACCGATGGCTGGTTGCTTCCCAAAACGTAAGTATTTTTTCATTGTTTGATCCAAAATACACAGCAGATCACTTAAGGCGAACTTCAGTCCTTAAAACTTTATGAAATTTTGGTTCTGTTCCTTGTTCGCTATACATTGCACGTTTTGGGTCTAAATCTGGATTGACTAAATCTTGGGAATTGAGTTAAAATTAGATACGATGATTTCATCTTCATAAGCTCCAGTTTTTCCTCCATGTAAAATGACCACTACAATTCTAGATGAAACATTACTTTCTGATGTCCTTTCTGATGTATGACAAGACTTTGAGCAATTGAGATAGAGATTGAAAGCTGCGGTATATACTCGTTACTGACGGAAAAATGGATATTTTCTTAACGAAAACCATAAAAAGGCCAGACAAGCTCTCTCTTGCGCTTCATTGGATATCCAAAGAGAGTTATACCACCCTCTCTCGCGCTCACTCTCTCCATCTCAGGCCCACCCAGAGCGCGGCGTCGGGTTACCTCCACCAGAGTCTTGTCCGTGCGTTGTTGTTGTTGCAGGACAAATTTTGAAAGATCCGGAGCATCTAGTATGTGGCACTTTCCTCTAATTGGAAGTCCTTTACGTCTCGGCGTGTCATGCCAATTAGCTCACTGTGGGTGAGAGATTCGCACTCTCTCTGTGTGTGGTGCCAGTTTTTCTCCACTCTCTCTCTCTCTTTTTTCTGAATAAGCCTAGAGAGATTTTTAGTCCCGTTGTCATGCACACACCCCCACAGCCGTCACACAACCCTAGAGGACAGCCTTATTCCTTCTCACACTTTATGATCGCCGACATTTTATCACTGCCTGACCCTGGGCCCAACTCATGCTCATGTACGGCTGTTTTTAATTTAGAGGGCAGTCAGTCTACCGTGTCTTCTTATGGCTTCCCGAGTTAATTTGCTTTCTGCCTTCACTTAACGTTCCTACACTACTACTCGTTCATCTTTCGCAAGCCCGAAATATTAGTAGTTATGGCGATTGCTTGAAACACTCTCCTCGCGTGGAACAGGCAGGAAAGCGGGTGGGATTTCTCTGAATGGAGCCTAATGGAGGCATACGTGTTCCTGGCTGGGCTCTGCTGTTGTCAGCACTTTCCCCCTTTCCCCCTTTTGTTTGTAATTAACCTATTGAGAGACTGAAAGCCTGAAATCTTATCAATTGACAAGACTTTTTTCAATCAGTGTGTCTCATGACCAATTGCGTCATAATCATCATCGTTTACCCTGCCTTCAGTGTAGGAAGAGAAAAGCCTCATGGCAATCCTTCTCGTAGCATTGTGTTGCGTCAAAAAGATTAGGCGCGCGCGAGTTTTGGTGGAGTGAGAGCGGAAAGAAATTTTGGATTCCGTTTGCGTCCCCAAGGGGTCTCGGGGGCCCGGGGATAAACAACGTAGATAAAGCTCGCTCAGGCAACAAACACCGGGGCTCCCGTTTTTTCCGCCCTTTTCGTCCCTCTGTTCAATTTTCAATTGATTGCCATATTGGATTGCTCTCGGCCTGCGAGGAGAGAAGAAGAAAGAGAGGCGGATGCCCCTTCAAGTATGCGCAAATAGTCTCGATTAC
Organism: Oscheius sp. JU75; assembly: GCA_037178855.1. NCBI lineage: Eukaryota > Metazoa > Nematoda > Chromadorea > Rhabditida > Rhabditidae > Oscheius > Oscheius sp. JU75. The sequence goes on from JASJZC010000007.1 coordinate 9,032,928, forward strand.
TTTGAACCTCGCCTTCGCGGCTTTTCTTATCTCTTTCACTATTTGATCGGTTATATTTTTATTCAGAGATGGCAGTTTTCAAGAAGCTCAAAGGAAAGAGCAAGGACAAAGCGGCACCGCTGCCCGAACCCGAACCGGTCAAGTCATTAGATTGTCGAGTCGGAATGGACAGCTATAGGTAAGTCTGGGCTGCTCGGGAGACCTCCTTTGCATAATTACCGAGCCCTTCTGAAAGTTTTAGTGTCTTACGTAGAGAAGGGGCCCCCAACCAAAACATCCATTTCCCTTCATGTGGCTAAATAAGGTCCGACCATATGTCAACGGGGGAAGACAAAAGATTATTTCCTCCTTGGCTATCTCCAGCCAGGGTCGTCAGATTTACCCAGACTCCAATTTGGGGCCCTGTTACCCGCTGTCTCTCGAGGGAGAAGACAAGAAAGACATCTAGGATGGACGCGCAGGATTAAATAACAATTGTCCTCCCTCATCCCCTTTCGTACTATGTGTACTCTTCACTTTCAGGGACTTTTTCACATTGAAAAACTACTGGAAGACTGTGGATCGAAAAAAGCCCGAAGCTGCCGGCTTTCTCTTGGCCAAGTGAGTTCAGTGCGTGACTCTCTCTCTCTCTTTCCCTTGAAAAAGGCGTGTGAAAGGTCTCTTGATTATGAGAATGAGAGAAAAAAGGGTTCACAAGATAGAGCTCAGATTGTGCGCTACCGGCAGTGATGCTTAACAGAATCCGAATCAGTCATTGCTCAAGCGAGTTCTCTTCTTCAAACTCGACGTCATTGAGCGTAGTCGGCAACTCAATGAGCCCCGCGTGAAAGTTATTATGCCAGGTGTTTTACTCTTATTCCCGCCTTCGATTCTTAGCTGTTTGCCTTAAAAAAGCTCCCTATTCATTTCACTATTAGAAATAACGAGATGTCTGCCATTAGTAGACAATCCCATCGTGCCTCTCTAGAATAGGGCACCATTTCCACGGTAAAACGTCTACGTCAGTCCCGGAGGTGGCAAAAAGGCTGCTCTAATTTTCAGAGCTACCGATAATTACTCTGTATTGAAAATCGTCCAATAGCTAGTAAAAGATGATGAAAAGGCCCCTCGTTTTGTCGCCACATTTTCAGTCAAGCATGATCGTTTTCTCATAGCTTCTTGTGCCCTGTTTACCTGCCTCCGTGATCAGTTTTTTATGATTGCTCTAGCCAGCTGTCATTAAAAATCGATGTTCTCTTCTCTCCTGTTTCGCTCTCTCCTCGTTCAAAAAGTAGTTAGATATAGTAACTATCTCGCAGGTTCTGTTTCCTGCCAACAAATCTCCGCCCCCTATCCCACACCACTGCTACCAATCTCCCGTGTGTGTGTGTCAACCTGGCTTGCTGATCCTTCAATTAACTACGTACAGACACTGCCCTTTTTGTCTCTTTTCTAAATGTCGAGGAGTAGATAATGGGATCAGGCTCGTCAGCACAAAAACCGCCGCCTAAGGTACAGTTTTCCCATTTTTGGCCCAGCACTTTCGAGATCGTCAAGTATCCAAAAAACCGAAATCTAAAGGCCGCTGATGAACCTCCGGTAGTGGAAGCACCTGCCCAGTCCACCGATATCCGTCTCAAACTCAATTTCAAAGAATTCTTCACAACGAAAAACTACTGGAAGACTATTCGCAGGAATGAGCAGCAGTGTGGGAAGACCTTCCTGGCCAAGTGAGAGACACCGTTCACACGCACCACTTTTTCACTTTGTGTACTTCTTGGAAGACAACCACACACAGTCACACATGTTCTCTACTAATGAATTTCCGAGACTGATCAAGTTAGCTGCTGACACATAGGGGGTGTACTGGAGTTTATAGTTCTTTGAGTAAAAAGAATGAGAGTGAATAAGTGTGCTCTTCTTCAAAATCGGGGACATATTTTCTCATCGGGTCAGAATTCAAGCCTGATTACATAAGTTCTGTTCCCAGGGATGTTCGACGTTGTTGCACGAGACCATACGAGTCGAATATAGAGGCAGAACGAGAGTGAAAGAATTTTGTGTGAGAGCTGTCTTTGACAAATTTCTGTAACTCAATTCCTTTTTTCAGATTTCTGTCTCAAAATCCAGATAAGAAGTCACTATATCCAAAGCTCAAAAGTCTACCAGCCAATGTAGACGCAACGTGTTCGGAGACTGCGTTTGAGACGGTAGCTGCAAACTATTTAAAAGTGAGACCCCTGTTTTGCATTCGAAATTTATTCCCCAGGTATTCGATGAAGTCATATCAGCCGTGGAAGAGAAGCCGAACGATGTCCAGCAGGCAATAGATCGGCTCAAGGGTGTGGGGAAGATGCACAGATCAAAGGTACCTGTTTATTTGCAGCAATTGTTCTCGAGTTGAGCCCCTCATGTGACGCACGGGTTACCATTTCAAATCCTGAGAAAATCACCGTTAAAAATCTGCAAAACATGTATTCTAGCCTGCTAATCGTAGCCAATTGCAGGTTCCAAGTATGAGCTCGGGCGATTTTCAAGCTATGGAGGAGCCGTTTATCTACATGGTTGAACAGATACTGCAGGACCGCTTCAACGACAAAGCCCATACACTTTTTAAGAAGTTCTTCCAGTTCTGTCTACAGTATCTGCAGGAAGGCTTCAATGGCTGATCTCATCGATGCACAAATATACCCATACAAATCCATTTTTATTATCTGAAAATGACACTTTTCAGCGTCCGCCCGTATCATTTTATCCATTATCTCTAGCTCCGAATTCATCGATGAATACACCTCCTGTATCTGTATGTTCTTTTTGGATAATTTGATACGAGCGACCTTTCACATTGCTCACGCCTTTTATGATAGTATCCGTGTGAATGTATAAACGGTTTACGCTAAAGAAGTCCATTCTCTGAAAGTCCTTTCATATTCTTCAGTATTGAACTTTTGACAAAGTTTGAGCTTTCTTTATGTTATTATTTCTGAGATCGGCAACAAAAGAAAAATCTCCTGTACTGTCACAGCAGCCAGATGAGTTTCCTAACCGTGCTACGATGTCTGCAACGTCTCAACTACATCTAGCCCGTACCGTCTTTACTGCCAGAATGTGTCACTGGTATCGTTCAGTTCAATCAGTCTTCTGGAACACTTATCGTCAGTATTTTGCAGCCTAACTGCTCCCATGGTGCGTATTTCCTCTGACGACAAAGCCTTTTTATGAGGTTTAATATGGGTAGTCTCTCAGCTTTCTGGAGTTCCGCCAATTCTCCCATTCCGGATTTGCGTACATGTTGTACTCAAAGATCATGTGCCAATTCCTTTTTCCACAGCTAAATGTATAGATCTTTAGGTTCATCCGTTGCGGGTCCCTCCGAAATATGTCATGAAAAGCTGTAAAGTTTGTTTAATTAATAGTCCTACAACGAACAAGCTCAAAGTCAAAAATAGAACATTTTATGGAAGTAGTTACGCATATTAATGTTACCGTCTGGCTGCCGCTTAAATGAGTTACATTGTCTGGCAAATACGGCCGATTTGGGGGCTACTGTAGCTCTCGCGAATCATCCCATTTCTAGTATGTATTGCTTTCGGATCAGCCACACATTACCCGTATAAGCCCCCGTAGCACTGATTGGATTGCGGCTGTGCAGCAGACAAGATTTTGTCCTTTCGGGGAGTGGAGGGCTCAGTCTGTTGAGCGCAATCTGGCTATGTACCGCCACGTCTTTCCCGGCTAATTGGGACCAAATTTCCCTCGGGAAGAGGCATGTTTCTTCACCACTTGCGACCAGGACCAGGTACGCCACTCATCGATTCCCCTTCTTAGATTCCACAAGTTTACTTTTCGTTTAGAAAACGTGCTTCTCCTTGAAATATAAGGGTACGTCACTCAGAGATGAAACCTAGATGGCATATTATCGTTGAGAAATTATATGCTATGACCACTAATATTAAGAGCGAATTGGTCTAACGTAGTATAGAATTAGCAGATACAATGTGAAGCTAACTTTGGGTGCCTCTTTTAGTGAACTATCGAATTTTATTGCAAAACAGTAAACGCGATGATAGAAAAACAAAGCTAACACCCAAACCTTGTCTGTTGCCACCTGTTTTTTTTTTAACTTTTATATTGTAGGGGAAGTTTTGTAGTGATATATTCTTCGGACATCGCGACTTTAGACCGTTTCGATAGTATTGTGAAAAGACAGCTTTAATTAGTGGAGTAAATGTCGATGCTCTAGCTACATGTACCAACAGTAAAAACTGAGCCAATACTGAATGTTAACATCGGCATACATGATAGTCAGTCAGTTTTCATAAATCGATTTGAAACAGGCATCTGCTTCACAGACTTTACTTCCGAAAGGTGACAACATGGCTTGGAAAGACTTTTAAGAAAGGATAAGATATAAAATAAAGTTGTGATGGTGTTCCAATAGACTTGTTACCCACTTCGTTCATAACTGATGGAGCTAATTTTGTAGAAGTGCGCCCGCATCCGAACATCCCGATGTGTGGCATGATGCAGAGCGGTGTCTGCCGCTTTTCCGAACTAACACCTGGACAGTTCGGATTAACCAAGCAATTGGTAAATGTTCTTAAAAGTTTCAATCGCCAACCTCTTAAGGTTCTGCGTCTGGCACTGCCTCATGTCACACTCGTCCTAGTTTCCGTCCTTTATGCTGCTTTGGGTGGATGGATCCTAACATTGATCAAGTATTCCGATCATAGCGCCTACTATACTGGTGTCATTGAAAGGTTTGACAGCTTGATAACTAAACAATTGTTTTACAGACATAAGACAGATTTTGCCAAGTTTGTCGCCTCATTCAATGGAACCAAGAGGCATGCTCTCGATGAAAGATTCCATCGCTATGTGGATCAGGTCTACAAGGTCCACAGTCACAATCCTTTTGTCTGGAACAAAAATATAACTACGGTAAGGTTCGGATCCTATATTTTATGTTGTTAGGCACCTTCATCCCTTACCAACATAACCTGGAATCTATTCTTTGCTGCCACTACCCTTACATCGATCGGATACGGTACTGATGCCCCTGGCTCTCATGTTGGAAGACTTTTCTGTCTTGTGTACCTATCTTTTGGTATTCCACTCTATCTAATCACTTTAGCTGATATGGTATATCTTTTCACTCTCCTGGTTGACCAACTCTTCAGGCCAAGTTTTGTACCGAAGCTATGAATCGAACCTACACAGAAGTCTTGAAATTCAAGTATCAACTGAAAAGGAAATATAAGAGATGGCAAGAAGGAAGGCTAAGAAGAGATTCTGTGAGAATTGGACAAGTTATTATTGCTGGAGGGGAAGACGAAGTGGGTTACTTTAACATTTGAATGATGTCCTTTCTCAGGTAGCAGAATTTCTGTGGACACATTTGGAACACGCTCAATTCGTTGAAGTACCCTTTTTGATGGTTATAGGTAGGTAGTTTGTTAAAATTCACAAATCGGATCTTAAGGTCTTTTGCTGCTCTATATAGCCGTGTCCTCTCAAATCATTTCCAATCTGGAAGACTGGTCAGCCTCGGACGGCTTCTATTTCGTCATGATGAGCGTCCTTACAATTGGATTTGGAGGTTACTAATACCTCTCAAATTCTCATTCATATTCCAGACATGGTTCCTCGAAATGATCTCTACATTCTCATTGTTCTTCTGCTCATACTTATAGGTCTCGTTCTCACGACTACGTGCGTAGACATCGTCGGAGCGTATTACATCGATAGGTTGCACTTTTTCGGGAGAAGATTAGATGATGTTTGTGCAGTCCCCCAACAAGGAAGTGGGATCCATTTTAGGATCCGTTGTCCTGGTTGAAGGCAGTCCAGCAGCGACGAATTGAGGCCATGAAGAGGGAGGCGATGAGGAAGTTGTTCGAGACAGTCACAGCTCTGCACCACATCCGATTCACAAGTAGTCTCTCACGTCGTTTTGTACCTGTTTTTAGCATTCAAACATCTTACAACCTACGAGCCGGAACCTGCACTGCCACCGCCCCCGGAAAGTCCCAGGAACGTCGTGACTTCTCACGCCACCGCAGACTCAGTTCTGCTGAGATGGCAAAAACCGATCTACGTGGAGGAGGGGAGACGGTACTGGTATACTTTGACCTATAAACCACGGTAAAACCCATTCTGCCTATGAGTATAAAGCTCACAGGACCCCACAGAGGAGATGCAACATAGTCGTGGTCGATTTCATCAACAAGGAGAAGTATCTGGTCACGGGACTGAAGTCCTTCACCCTGTACGAGTTTAGTGTTTCAACTACAACCAGATTCGGGACTAGCAAACCTGTGAGAGCTCAGGAGTACACAGGTAACCGGTGTGTGATTGTAAACAAACTTTTATAGAACCATGTACTGTGCCGCAGTCTGTTCGTCTAGATGCCATCAGCAACGACACAGCGACCATATCATGGCGTCCGCCGAAAATGAACAACGGTCCAGAGGTGGGTGATGTGGCATAAAAAGGAACCCTCATAACAAGAGAGTACAATAGAACAGGTCGATCATATCATGCACGTATCACATTTTAAAATAACTCTATGCTGATATACAGACCAGAATCTCGTTTCATTGTTCCTGTCCGCATGTTACTCAGAAACCTTTATACCTTAACCATGTAAAACTGCCTTTGACAATACTTAATGCCAGTAGTTCTTCTTGTTCTCAAGGGCTCAATTGAGACACTGCAAGAAGTTCAATCTTTTTACACTTAACACAGCAGGTAAATTTCCAGAGTTATGTGATCCAGTACGCACAAGAGCCTGCGCCACAGTTCCTATACTGGAATCGGTACAAAGTCGGACACTCAACGAGGTTCACCTTGACAGATCTTATGCCAGACACTAGGTACGGACTATTTTAGTCCAGAAAATAACTAACTTCAGGTACATCATCTGTGTGTCAGCAGAGCACAACTATGGACTGGCTGCAATGTCGAAAAGTATTAGATTTAAGACGAAAAAGTGGTGGGGAGACGAGGACAGCAGTTGTCTTCATGTTCCAGGTAACACTTTCTGTGGTTTTACCCAATTTTGGTAGTTTCAGGTACCAGCCATCGTTTGAGCATGGCAAGCGTCTTCAGTACCCTTTCTGCCCTCCGGTGATCTCTTCATAATCTTCTCTTTCTCAGGGTATCGTCCCCCTTCTTCCCCCCGAGTCTTTCGGTTGTTAACTATCATTTATTTACAAGAAATATAAGAAAATCTATATACGTAATAAAGCGGTAAGCATAAACGTAATAAATTAATATGCTTTGACAGCAAACCCATTGCTTAGGTGAGCAGGAGAGTAGGATTATTGTGGACTACGACTGAAAGGACTGGTAGTTTTGGGGAGAGTGGAGATCCCGTCCAAGAACTGGATATGGGGGCATTTACATTAATGAAAGGCTCACGAGTTAATAACAAACTAGACACGGAGAATTTCAAGCCGACTGCCGTGGCAAATGCTAATCCAATCGGGGAACGACGTCGACCAATGGATATTGTTGACCTCGCCGGCAGCCTGGTAGGCTAGAATCGGGTCGTCTATCGGTCTAGGCATCTCATGCACGTCCCAGATCAAAGCCTGCTTGTCTTCGCCTGAACGTAAAATGTAAAAACGTACAAAAAAGACCTTACCAGCAGTACAGATGTGTGTAGCCGAATGAGGAGCCCAAGCGATACCATTGATTGCGGCCTTGTGGTTGGTCAGCTTGGCAACTGGAGTACAAGGAATTCTCATATCGAGTATCAGAGCCTCGTTGCTGTCACTGGCCACTGTAGCAATGTAATTAGAGTCGACTCTGTTCCAGGCAAGACGAAGAAGAGGCGTTCTCTTCGGATCTTCGTATACGATGGTTGAATGTTCGAGGTGACGGAGATCAAAGAGACGAACACTTCCATCGGCTCCTAGAACGATACAATTATAACTAGCTTTAGATGCTTCAGGATCTATCAAAGTTAACCGTTCATAGGTTCTATCGAAAATTTGCATGATTCTTACCAACCAACTACTTTCTCGCAACACTGAAGCATAAAAAATTCAACCCAAAACGTCAAAAAACTACAAAGGTTAATAGATCTCTTTTAAAAAAAGCGTCACTAGACTCTTGTATTCTCTTTTCTCTCTTGCAGATTTCATAAAATATTTTGCAGCGTCCACGATTCACTACAAAAAGCCGAAAACTTCAAGCTAAAAACGCAAAATGTGTGAAAATTCTATGGGCTACGAATCTGGCCAGCATCTTGAACAAAAATGATATGAGTGTGATACCAATGAGCTTGTTCCATTTCGATCTCAGATACTAGTCTACCTCCTACAATAAATAAAGTGCGAAGAATGACTTACCAACACTACCAAAGATATCCTTGTGTCCTCTGCTGAAAGAGATGTCGAAGACTTCTTTGTCATGGGCGATCAGCTGCGTTCTCAAGGCAGCATCCATCTGTGCCCTGGTCGTACCAACAGCTTGTCCTGTCTGAAAGACAAGGATTGCAAAGAAAGAAAGATTTTAACCTCGAGCTGCCAAATGGTACAAGTTGTGTCGATACTACTGGTTCCAATAACATTCAAATCCAGTTCATTCCAATCGAAACTAGTCAGGGGAGCACAATATTCGGCTGTTCTGTTGGTATTAAGCAGTGTTTCAATTTTTGCATTGTTATCGACGCCTAGCTGAAAGAGTTACTCTTTTCACCAAATGCAAACTAGTCTCACCCTCCATACTCTCAGGTAATCTCCTGAAGTGGCCACAAGATCCGGATAGTTGCCTTTCGAGTCAGGAATCCAACCGATTTTGGTAGCAGGATAGGGATGGTCGAATGAGCTGCGGTAGACAATCTCTCCCTGTTCTTCATCTAATTGCAAGATTGAGATCTTAAACAGAAGTTTTGAAGGGAAAAAACAATCACTTACCTTATTGCTGTACTCTTCGACAAAACTGCTAACAGCGAGTCTGAACCGTCTTTGAGGATCGATAGCCGCACTCCAAGCGGTAGCATAGAGAGTGAACGGAGCATCGTAGCGGTAAATTTCTTTCTTCTTATCGTCATCACGAGGAGCTAACATGTGAACATCTTGGTTGGAAGGACCGGCGGAGGTTTGAGCCTGAAAAAAAAATGAAGTCATCACAAAAATGGAGATGAGATCAAAGACATATCTGATGGGCGAGCTTGGTAAACAACAGGAATTCCTAATAGGCAAGATTACAGTGTTCACCCTTCCTATCGTGGCTATTTCACGAAGAGTATGCTTCTAATGATACAGAGAAAAAACAGATAAATATTGTAAGTTTGGGTAAGACATGAATTACACCGCCAGCCGTCTTTAACAACTTCGCCATCCGTTAATGAACCTTTCGGGGTAGATCGAACATTCAGGATCTCAGTCCAGGGCTAGCTTCTGAGCCATATGGTGCGGATAGGGTGAACACTGTGATCAACATACAGTTAGCACTTTAGTATAAGAGTGCAACTTTCAGCTCTTCAAATGTTGCCGATACTTTGTTTTGCTGATAGTTAGGTTAGAGCTACGAAGTCTACAGTTGCTAGGTATCTCAAAAACTCATTCATGTGCTTTGGGTACCGATTCTTTACATATTATGTACAGGAACAACTTCGAACTTTGGATGGTTGCGAAAACAAAACAAAGTAATGGCCCACCTCGAACTGATCAGTCTGCATGGGGACCTGAGCTGGAGAAGCTAGAAAGTTGCTGTTCTGAGCAGGCGCTCTGTAGTTGTTGCCAGTAGGACCGAGGTGTGCAAAGGGATGATGGCCCATGTTTTCCATAGTGGGCTTCTAAAACCAACAGTTAGAACGTTAATGAAAATTACACATACCTTGATTAATTTTGAGCCTTGGTTGGCATTCGAACTGCCACCCGGAATCATCTGACTTAAAAAATTAATAGTGAGCAACGAAAAAAAAGACTATAGATATTAAACGGTTGTAAAACCGGACATATAGAAAATTCAGCAACAAATGAAAAAGTAATTTATACGAGATCGCTAAGATAAAAGAGCCATATGGAACTGAGAAGAGAGGTGGGACTATCACAATGAGAGCAAAAACAAACAATGAAAAACGGAAAAGGTATAATGTGATTGGCACTATACCCGGAGAATTTCAAGTGACTTGTTGAAAACAATTGCAATCCAGTTGGTGTGAGCCGAGCCCCAATGTACTTGGCTCACTTCTCCGCCTGCGGAATATGCCAAAATTGGGTCTTCTACCGGACGATGCATGTTCGACACGTCCCAAATAAGTGCCTGGGCGTCGTCACCTAAAATGATTGGATAGATAGGAGCATCTTGACAAGAAGTACCTGCAGTGCAGATGTGATGAGAGCTGTGCGGAGCCCAGGCGATCCCATTGACAGCGCCGGTATGGTTTTTTAAGCGACTCAGAGGATTACAAGGTACCCGAATATCGATTATCACGACCTCAGTAGAATCAGCAGCAAATGTGGCCAGATGGAAAGGCTCTACTTTGTTCCAAGCTAGCCGCATCAGAGGTGTTTTATGTGGATCTTCGTAGACAATAGTCGAGTGTTCCAGATTCCTCAAGTCAAACATCCGACAGCTACCATCGGCTCCTGAAAAGCATAGCTTTGATACCAAATTTCAATGAACCCATTTTTCTCTGTCTCTCTGTCTTTTTGTCTTAGACAATACAAAACTCTCACCAACTGTGGCGAAATGATCCCGACCCTGGTTCACTTTACTGAATCCAATGTCGTGTACAGGCTTGTCGTGTGCAATCAGCTGAGTCTTTACGTTGAAGGAAATCGGTCGCACGCTGGCAATCGCATGTCCAACCTGAAAAAAGAATTAACATGAGATTACAAGCATTACTACCTCGAGATCAAAAATGGTACACGTTGTATCGATACTAGCTGTTCCTATCAGCCTCGGCTCCACGTCGTTCCAGTCGAAACTTGTCAAAGGAGCTGTGTAGTGTTGGGATTTGTTCTGAAAAACAAATTTGTCTCAAGTTTTCAGTCGGAAATCTGTTATTTTAGGTACTTTCCCATATGACCGGCTCATAAGTAATCACAACTGTTTAGTGTTGGAAAACTAGTAGAAAAAGGACAAACCGAAGTCAAAACGACATCTTCGTTGAGTCTGACGATACCATCCGTTCCGATCCGATGGATTCTCAGAAAATCTGCACTGGTTGCTATGAGATCAGGGTAGTTGTTTTCCTAAATCATAGAATGAAGGGAAATTAAAAAATCTCTCACCGGATCAGGAATGAACCTGATGCAATTGGCTGGATAGTCATGAATGAACGATGTCTTCTCTATCAGTGTCCCGGTCGATTCGTCTAGCTGTATAATTGAGACCTAAATATGTCACTATTAAAGGCACATGCCAAATTTAATCACTCGATTCTGCTGTTCTCGCTCGACAAGACTTCCGACAGCCAGTCGAAACTTTTCATGTTTCTTGACAGACCAGGCAGCTGAATATAGCGGTCGAGGCGAGTTGAACCTGAAAAGATATGTTGTGTAAAAATGTCAGCAGTTTATGTTGAATTGGTTCGCTCGAGGCTCAGTAAGGATCTGGAAGAATATCGAAACGGTACGGGTAAGAGTATCTCCAAAACTCTTCATTTTAACTTAAACCGTGTCAGTCTACAAGCTTCCCACCTGTACTGTGTTGATGAACAGATACAATACAAAGTTTTCGTCGAAGTTACAAGCGAAGAGGTACGATTTTCAGTCCGATGTATTTAGGTAAATGGTTAATTTAACTCACTTGTAAATTTCACATCGTTTCTGCTCATTTCTAGGCGTCTGAGAATGAGAAGGAGTTACTGAAGCTCGTGCTGCCATAGTTTGTGCCTGGACCTGCTGTTGTTGCTGTTGTTGCTGCTGCTGTTGAGATGCTGCAGCAACCATGGCGGCAGCATTTGCTGCCTGTATGTGCTGCAGATTCGGAGGTACCAGCCCAGAAGGTGGAAATCCATTAGGCATTTGTGGAAGGCCACCAAGAAGATGAGGATGAGGCCCGCCAGGTCCTCCAAGTCCAGACAATCCGGGCATTCCAGGTGCTCCAGGCATCCCCTGACCGCCATGCATTCCTGGCATGCCTAAAGTTGATAAATAGCCAGTTTAGATAGCAATTTACCTGGGAATCCCATAGGAAAGGGAAGTCCTGGGGGAGGATGCTGTTGATTCTGTCCAACAGCCGCCTGCGCTTGAGCTGCAGCTTGTGCCTGAGCCTGTGCCAGCTGCGCCTGTTGCATGGCCAAAAGTTGATTTTGCGCATTCAACTAAATATGTTTTGAATAAAAAAAAGCAAAAAAAAGACTACCTGAGCGAACATTTGAAATTGTAGAGACTGTTGATAGGGATTTGCTTGCATCTGAGGGTTCGGATCCATCCTCCCTGCTTGAAAGTTCACCGCCGGTTGTCCGTTGATGTTCGGATTGGCCATTACTGTAAAATTTTCGAATTAGGAAAAAAGGAAATATATATTTAAGAAATACTGAAGGATTGTAAGAGAAATGCTAGTGTAAGACACGCTCTGTGCGCAAAAGGTACCAACAATGTGTCGACGTCGGGCTAGACGCATATATTGGGCTACAGTAGTGTAGCCGCAGCGTCCGAACGAAAATAGAGAATTAGGCTCAATTACAGTAAGCAAAACTTAAGGTAGTTTCGTTAAGCTTCATTAAAAGGTGGCAACCATTTGCAAACCTTATTTTGAACAAAAGTAAGCATAGCCCACTTTATCAATTATTCGAAAAATCAATAAACTGCGATGAATTTACTGCTTATAACAAAAGCGGTTTCCTAACACGGTTTATACAAATTTGAAACACAGAAAAGTATCAGGACCTTGAAAATATGGTCCAATTTACGACATACTGGCTGCTTTTTTAACATTTTGTGGAAGAAATAGTTTGTGCTCTGAGTATAAGTATATTTCACCTCTTAAAGTGCAAGTGTACTGAAGATCCCTGAAAAACTGAGTAGTTATAGAGTGGAGCAACAGTTTTAGAGCATTTATATACAAATTTCATGTTTTTCTGCAAAAAGTACAGATTGAATCCGTTAAATAATTAATTTTCTTGGTAGATCAGAAAGAGATGACCAGATTATTTTGACTTCGGGATTCGGGTGAGTCTGATGGCCGGATTTTTCATATGAGAGACTCAATTACCCGCTAGCTGAAAAGAAACTGAGAATTATGAGCTCCAATATGATGTAAACGAATATTGGACCATGTCAGCTATTGTGATGTGCCAATGCATTTGACAGAAAAGTGAAATAGATTTATTATGTCATTGTCTGCGAGAAAATTGTACCCGTTTTAGCGCACCTCGATCGAGAGATCTTCAAATGCCTTGTTCGTTCTAGCTCCTTTCTTGTTTTCGTGGTCCTCATCCTCCTTTTGGACTTCTGAATGGCTAGTTCATTAGAACGACCACTCGCTTACCCATAGCTTTCAAGAACTTCTGTCTGTCTCTTCCGAAGAAGACTGCGGCAACGACGAAGAAACCGACTGACACCAAGAGAAGGACGTTCGGGATGCGGAAGGCCGTGACTAGGGACTCGAATTTGGCCTTGGGAGAAGTGTCCTCGCCTCGAACTGCATCAGAAATCTGAATTGGTCATTCTGTTACGAAGAATTTGTAGAAAAGCATACCAATCCAATAATGTAGGGCCCAGAAGCGTCTCCAAGCAGGTGAGACGTCAGGATTTGCCAAGAATTGGCAGAATTTCTTCTGTTCGGTGTAACAATATCCTATATATCTTTTGGCATAATTAAGCGAGTTACCATCAGCAAATCGACGTTGATAGACCAGTTAAAACACAATCCTGTGATGCAGATGAACATCAGCACCCAGGCGACTGTCTCATTGGTCTTGAGGAGCTGGATGCCGAAGAAAAAGGTCGGGATTGCCAGTATTGCACCAGCTGCACAAACAATCGGATCGGCTCTTTGGGTTTTGATGAGACGGCACGGTCCGAAGCCTGACTTCATCCACTAAGATGTTGGTCTCTACTGAATAAAGAGACAGTACCTGAGAAGAAACACTTCCAATAGCTACTCCGACTAGTCCACCAACGAGCAAAATTCCTCCGAAGATTGTTGACACGCTATATGGGATAAACTTAGAAATTTGAAGAACTTACTGGGATTTCTTGGCCTCGTCAAAGCCAGAAGTGGAATTCTGTTCGGCTTTCCAGGCTTCCCCGTGCTGTATGGCAGTCGGCACCCACCAGGACATGGTTCCGACTACGAACACAATTGCCGTGTAGCCTAGCGTGGAAGTGACATAGGTGACACTGAAAATACACGAGATTTTCAAGCATTATCCAGCTTCCCACTAGAGCGCTTATCAATGTGGTCCTCTCTGTCTGCTCTCTTTAGCCCTATCAATATATCAATCTCTATCCTTGATTGCGAAACACTGTCGATCTATCCGAGTCATTTACGTATCTTTCAATTTGTGCGTTTGATTTTATCATCCCGTCCATCTCTGTAAGGCTGTCACTCTAACACTCGTCCTATTCTGTTACTCGGTTTTCATTCATATGCTCATGTCTCTTTCTACAAGCCCTCATAAATGTTACCTATAGGAGCAAAGAAGCTACTTCCCTGACAGAATTGTCTAATCACCCTCAAACAGCCACAGATACCACAGATCGTCGGTAGTTTAACTTGACTCACTTCTTGACCAAAGACTTCAAATCCTCGATGTAAGAAGACTGTTTGTGGTTCTCAGTTGACTCGGATCCACCTCGCTTTGGTTCTTCGACGAAGAGAACGATGAGAGCGATGCAGATGACTCCTAAAACGAATGACTCAGTTTTGACGTTACTTACCGAGAACGGCGGTAACTCTGATTCCCCACTGCCAAGCACCCAAAGCGTTAGCCACGGCCGAACCGACAACGTAACCCAAACCACTGAAAAAGATGTCTATTTCAGAAGAAGAGACAAGACCTGACCTGCCAAAGGGAATAGCAAAGTAGAACACCATCAACATTGTGCTTCTGGCTTTTCCGCTGAACAAGTCGGCAATAATTGTCGGGGAAACTGTGATGTAGGAAGCTTCTCCGACCCCGACAAGAGCTCGGAGGGTTGCAAACAGCCAGAACATCTGAGGCATGGTTGGAAACAAAACAGAAAGAGCTCACATTCGCCGGGACGAAGGTACAGGCCACGACTGCGCAAATCCACACAGAAATGCCTACGACCATGATGACTTTGCGGTTGTACCTGAAAACCAGATCTCTCTCAACTAAGGCAGTGAGTGAGATTTCTTTTCTCCCTCTGGCAGAAGCCTCGTCATTACAAATATTAACCAAGACCTCAACCCATTTCCAAACTCAACACACTTCAGAGGTGGCATAACAGGCAGTTGCCAAAAATGTTTTACAAAATCCAGAGCCTCCAAGCTCGCAAATTGTCGTCTAACTTAAAAATTTGCCCCTGCCGTCGTTGCTGTTTTTAGCACATGGCTTCCATTCAAGTGAAAGTGAAATTCATTCAAAATCCGTGTCGCTACACTAATACAAAGCCCTTCCGTACTTTCTATCTGTGGTTGTATTGCTCATGTGCTTTTATCGCAGCTAAGGCGACGTTGCATGTGTCTCATGTCTCAAAAAGTATAATGGAGATTGAGAACAATTTTTTTCAGCTCCCTACTAGATAGCACTGTGAAAACGGTTTCTTGGAAACCTTTTTACTAGTTTGTGTGCCGGTTCTCACAACAAACAACCACAATCTCTTCTCAAGACCAACCTGTCTCCAAGGTAACCGCAAACAGGTGAACACAACATAAACGCTATGATAAAGACTGTTTGAAGCAAACCAGCGGTGGCATCATTGATCTTGTAGTATCCTTGAATACTGCTGAGGACGCCTGATTGTTATCTGTTATCGTCCATGCGGGGTGGCTTACCAGCAACAGTGTACCTGTCCATGTAGTTGAGAAGGTTGATCAGACATAAAATACCAACAATGAGGTAGTTCCTCGTATGACTCGGAGGCTCCTCAGGTTTGGATGATGGAATCATCTGAAAGATTGAAAAAGTACGTTTCACGAAAGGTATTCAAAGCGGAAAAAGTGATTAAAAGTCACGTGGAAAAAAGTTGAATATGGGTGCAAAACAACAATAAGAAGGGGAAAAATTAGTTGAGACTTATGCGCACCGGACGGCACCGGACAGCCTCGTCCAGGAAAACTCGTTCTACGCGGCCGGTCAGCGCTGACGGCTGTGGCATATTTTCGCATAGAAGCTGTTTTTGCGTGAACATAAGGACCAAAAAGGGAATCAAAATAGAAATCAATGTGATTCAGTGCTCATCCACAACAATCGCGCACTTTCAACAGGAAAATAAGGCGTTTAACAAGGTAAACACGAGTATTTTATAGAGGGGAAAACACACGTGGTGGTTAGTCTGGGGGAGTGAAAGGACAGATTCCGGGTGCCTATTGTTGCGTCCCATTCGAAATCGGTCGTCGGTGATGGTCCAGTTGACCTTGGAGAGAGGATGATGCCGTCCGGATTAATTGCAGGTGCCGGAACAAATTCCTTTGCCCGCCGGCTAGTTATTGGTCATTAACAGAAGAAACAAGCTTTTGTATATGTAACAAACTAGGGAAGAAACCCAGCAGTGCTACTAAAACAATGATATCGAAATAAGGCGAACTAATATCCCTCAAACCGCCAACGATTAATTATTGGCTGTATTTTTTGTTCTGTCTGCCGTGCCTAGTCATCTGAGAAAAAGGAAGCTAGATTGGAACTTCTTTTGCTTTTCAACAGGTGTAGAAAAAAACCTATGCTTAGGCGAGGGTGGATTGTCTCATGAATTATGCTCTTGATCTATCAGATTTGGCTTTTTTTGAGGAGAATGAGAATTAAGGGTGCCAAGCGGCGCTGTATTTGTTCCACTATATGAAATCTCTGTCCTCATCCACTCAGTTCTTTCAAGATTCTTCCGTTTTCCAGAACATGTCTAGGCATACTCGAGGGACAGCTATTTTCATCCTCTTCAAAGGCCACTGCCGGTATTGGCTTGAACAACTAGAGCTTGCCAGGAAGTTTTAGCAGCCCACGGAGCCTAGCCTTATCCGTTCCTCTTTCGCACAGAGTAGACGATTGTGCTTGTCTCAGTTCAGCAGACGTTTTGGCACAACCACACAACTGCTCAAGGCTATTTCACTGTCTGCCATAACTTCCGGCCCCTTTCATTTTCTTTTTAAATTGTTCTAACCTGAAATTTTCAGACACTATGAAGAGTAAAGAAAGCCAAGTTCAATCTCAACCTCCTCGAGAAGTTCATCATGAAGCCTTTGAGTGATCCCATCCGCCCATCCGCACCGGCTTCGAAGTTCGTCTGGCAGACTTATCTAGGGCAGCTTCAGCTAGCCAACGGTGGCAACAAGCTCCTAACACAGCCTGCGCTTCCTAACATTTGAAGAATTTCCTCCGCTCAAACAAACCAGTGGTTATACTATGATACATGACAAATAAATATGAATATCACAAAATCCTTGTTTTTTTGGGCTTTAGTTCTCGTTTACTAGAGGTATCACTGAAACGAAATGTGGTAGTTCCTCTCAGCTTCTTTATAGATATTCCGCTCCATACAGGGCTGTCATAGTATCGAAGAAGTTCTGGAGTTAAAACCTGCATAGCACTCTTTCACTACACATCCTTATAGGTTGTTTGCTCCCCATACCATCAAATCTCCATCTCAATTGCATTTGAAGATGCGGACATCAATCTTTCAATGGCAGGATAGTTGCTATGCCTTTTTGGAGCCGAGCTGACTGTGTCGGGGACCCACTCCTGTGTGAATAAGTCTTTGTGTGCATTGTTTGGCTGTCAGGCACTCCAAAGTTGAAAGCAAGTCTGTCAAAGACTATATAATATGTATTTCAAAGAACTGTCGTGTCTGTGAGTCAGTAGGTGGGGGGAAGGGCTCAGATTGTTCTGAACGTGCTCTCAACAGATCGCGTCTGCCTGTCTCGTTCGGGGTAATTTGGCCTTCCCTCAACTCTTGTCTTTATGGTAAGAGGCTTTTGACTTGATGATAATTCACTAGGAAAGAAGTGGCAGGAACAGCATGAGATATGATCAGGCTCTAACGGTTCTCCCAACATCAAAGAGAATGATGCCTTCAAAATGACGCCCGGACGACTGCGTTGGCAGATGGCCAAGAGAGTATGATCAAACAACTTATTTTCACCTTTGTAACAATTACAGATAAC
The DNA here is from genome assembly GCA_037178855.1 of Oscheius sp. JU75. NCBI lineage: Eukaryota > Metazoa > Nematoda > Chromadorea > Rhabditida > Rhabditidae > Oscheius > Oscheius sp. JU75. The sequence goes on from JASJZC010000007.1 coordinate 9,051,156, forward strand.
AAACGGGTTAACCTCGTCAGCGTTTAAGCGGAAGGCAAATGAATACTTCCGCCAGATATCGTTTTCGGGGCCCTAATTTCCAGTTCTTTTAAGGAGCCCTGTAACAAAACTTTAAAAAGTATACAATAAGAAAACATACATTGTATAACCTAGGTGTTCCTTCCACAACTCCATTGATAGCATAAGCGAGCAACGAGGCTGTTAATCCAACGTTGCAGTTCGTCACGACAGGCTTTCGTTTGTCGTATCCATTCTCATTGAGCCCTGGAAACAAAACCTATTGTATTCTAAAAGTTCTCACATTTTGCAATCTCCTCGGGACTTTTGATGAAACCATCAGGCTTGAATAGTTCGTTGGCAGGCGCATTTTTGAAACCGGGTACGTAACTGCCTCCAACTCCTGGAAACAACCGTTCAGCATCGGAAATGAGAAAATACTCACGATATGGGTCTAAACCAGTATCTTCTGTTCCATTAAACTGTCCTCTGCCGCGAGAGTCAAAGAAGTTTGTCTGTGAAAACAGCTTACCAAAAAATATGAAGAACCTACCTCATCAGTCTTCTCAAAAGTCTCCTCCTTGGTCATTTCTCCTTCTTCGACTTTATTGATGGAGAACTCTTCATACTTCACATTGTATCTGTTGATAGCGTCGGTAGCCTTCCAATTTCCAGCTGGGAGCTGGACATCGTCGGTGGAAATTTCGAAGCCATTCTTCTGCCACGAAGCAAAACCTCCGTCGAGGACGGAGACTTTCTCGTGGCCGTAGGACTGAAAAGTATGAAGTTGTCTTCAACCCGGTGGCCTTCCTGTGATAAAGTAACTGGGTTACAACATCCTTTTAAAGTATATTGCATGTCTTCTGATCTCTTTCTGCTTCTTTGGTCAGTTTGTATAATTTTTGTTAGCCTGTCAATGCTTCTATCCTAGTCATGCATCTCCCTCATATTGACTCCTTCCTACACTCAGTTCCGTCACTTTTCCAAACATTTTCGTACCATCTTTGAGCACTACCTGTTGTCTATGTATCTCATGGACAACATCCACGTCTTTTACCTGATTTCTTATCACTGTAAAAGTAAAAATACCCAAAAGTCTAAAGTTTGACATACGTTTTCGAACAAACACTGTCTTGGGTTTCCACACTGGTTTTATATGCTTCTACTAACTGCAGCATGGTCTTCGACCGTCACAGATCTATTTGAATACGAAGGGACCTGAAACAACCCGATGAAGCCTTACCTTGAACAGCCAAGCACATTTGGAAGAGAACATCATACCTCCAAGAGCACCTCGCGAGTACAGAATCACATGTTCTCCTTTGTTTACACCAAGGAGCTGAAGTAAATCTTAAAAGAAAGATGCAAAACTCTTACCTGAATATATTTCTCGAACAATTCCGGTGGATACATGGCGAATCTTTCATATTTTGAAGGGTACATGGCCGCATCCAGACTCATGTGTACTGCTTGTGGGACATGGCCGGATAAGTAGAGCTTCTTTGATCTTCAAAACAGTATGATCTTGAAGAATTGAACTCACTGGGTCGGAGCATGGTGTAGGAGCTCAAATTTTCCGTGAAGTTCTTCCTCAAACCGCTTCCAATCAAGTTTTTGTGTGACTGAGTACGTGCAGTCGAGGAGGCGGATCCCCTGACTGAAAAGTACATTTCTTAAAGTATGAAAAAGTCCTTACGTGTTTACAAGTCCTTTTTGCAATAAATCATTAACAGTAGCTGCTTTAACAAACTTTTGAAGGGACATTTTAAAGCAAACTAGATGCTGGACGAACAGTTGCGGAGCCCGTCTCTACGGTACCCGTTGCCATTTTTCTGCAAACGGTGGGGCATTTAAATTTTGCTTATACCAATCCAAATCGTTGTACCGAGTTGTTTGCAAACTTTTTACTTCTCTTTAGAATGTTTGTTTGACCAACGATACTGCGTTTCACCGTAAAATAAGGTTCTTTAGTGGCATAAAATTTTACGAAAAGGTAATATGAGATCCTTTGATACTAGTCTCTACCGAAATAAATATGAGATACCTTTTCAGATGCTTGGCAACAGTTCGGACAAACACGAATAAGGAACATCCACTTCAAGCCTTTACAAGCTCTCACAAGATATGGCTGGAGGATAGCCGACAAAACTACGTGGTAACTATCTTTGAACTCTGCTCACGAGCATCTGTGCTTTGCGTGAACTCTCCTCTCCCATAGTTGATCTTGATCGTTCTCTGATCTGAACAGATAAACGTGCACTGGGCAGGCGGTGTTGCGAACAGCCGGTTGTTTTGGCCCCCTGTTTGTTGTCTTCGTCCACTTCGCGTAGGCTAGATGCATTGCGGACTGTGATTCTTCTTCTAAGTGTTCCAAATCCTTCGTCTTCTTGGATTTCAGGTGATAGTACCAGTTTTTCTAGTCTCTCCGGAGTACAAGGGTAGTATGAACTCTCTAGAATACGGACTCTCTGAATCTACTTGACCAACTAAAATTTGTTTCTTAAAGTTCCTCACATTTCTCGTGGGTCAAAGGTTTAAGGGTAGCAAAGACTCATAAGAATAGGCACAAGCCAGTTGGCCGAATCATAGTTTTAAACCCCACGTCTTTGCAGTTGTTTTCCGATAGTATTATAGCTGTTTCTCGGGGGTCGAAGATTCAAGGCTAGGGCGAGCCTCCCCATAATAGGCGTTCTCTGCATGTTAACTTTAATTTTTGATCTTTTGAAAAACTGGTAGCGCTTCTATAGTGCTACTTTAGCTTTTTGAACTCCGCTTCTGTCTATAAGAGATGCAAAGTTGGCATAGCCTCATTCATTACCTCTCTTCCCTAGTTCTAGCTCTTTACCGGCTTTTCTGTCTAATTTTGTTCTGTTTTATTGAAAATGTTTATAAAATGCTATTGATTTTCTCAACATTATGTGACGCTTGTTTTTTCATTCTCCCGTTACATTGTTCTTTGTATCCTTATCTCCCAGAGTCCAATCGTAAATTCAAATCTAGCCCACAAAGTTTGTTTCCCATTGAGATTTCTGATCTATTATCGTCTTCTGTCGGCCGATAGTTCACAGATCTCAGCAGGCAAACAGGTGCTTCTCTGCGCAGTCTTCTTCCTCAAAGGTGGGGTTTTCCCATGAAGAGGTCGTCTGTCCCGTTACCTTATCAGTCTTCCTTGTTTTTTCTTACCCCCTCGATAATCTGTATTGGCTATCTGTTGGCTTCTCAGTGTTCCTCTTGTTTACTGCCGCCAGAACTGGTTTGTTGAGTTTTCACGTTGGTCTCTCGCTCTCGGTTGCTCAACCTTTTTCTCGCTGATCTCAAAAGCCTGGTCACGTGTCCAGTAAACATTTGTTTTCAGCGACCATGAGGTTTGGACTACTACCACGTTTCGGATTACTATTGCAACAAAGACATGCTTCCGGACAGAGCAGAGAGTTCAAGAAGGTATCGCTAGAGACTGTATTTGTCAAAACTTGGATTCAGGTTATGGTCGCGAACAGAGGAGAAATCGCTATTCGGGTCTTTCGTGCCCTGACAGAGCTGAACAAGACCTCCGTGGCTATCTACAGTGAACAGGACAAGCATTCTATGCACAGACTCAAGGCCGATGAGGCTTTCTTGATAGGAAAAGGACTTCCACCAGTAGCTGCCTACTTAACCATCGATCAGATCATTGACACCGCTCTCAAGGTAGGATTTTTACGTTATTTCTCCACGTCAAATCACCTCAAACTTTCTCTCTCCCGTCTTGAATCACCATCATCGTCAAAATGTAAACTATCTGTCTTTGTCGACCTGGGTCAACCTGTGGTTATCTTAGCTTTAACCTGTTCTGTCTGTCACGCTGTCCGCGGTCTAACCTTACGAATAATAAAGAGCAAATTGCCGGACCTATTGGCATCATTCTTTTTCAGCAAAACGTCGACGCCATTCACCCCGGATACGGTTTCCTTTCCGAGAGATCTGACTTTGCCCAAGCCTGTGAAAACGCCGGAATCGTTTTCATCGGACCAAAACCAGATGTCATGGCAAGGATGGGCGACAAAGTCGCAGCTCGACAAGCCGCCATCGAAGCTGGTGTTCAAGTTGTGCCTGGAACACCGGGTCCAATCACTAGTGCATCGTGAGATTTATTTTTTCTCCTTTTTTCACAGCACGTGTTTAGGGAGGCTGTGGAGTTTGCCAAGCAGTACGGTACGCCAATCATTTTGAAGGCTGCCTATGGTGGAGGAGGACGTGGAATGAGAAGAGTTGACAAGGTCGAAGATGTAGAAGAATCGTTCCGAAGAGCTTTCTCGGAAGCTCAGGCTGCTTTTGGAGATGGAAGTCTGTTCGTAGAGAAGTTTGTCGAACGACCCAGACACATTGAAGTTCAACTTCTTGGTAGATCATGTTTCTCTCATGTCTTAATATTTCTTCAGGTGACAACTATGGAAACATTGTCCATCTTTATGAGCGTGACTGTTCCGTGCAGCGACGTCATCAGAAGGTTGTTGAGATTGCTCCAGCCCCTGCTCTACCCGACGGGGTCAGAGAAAAAATTCTTGGCGATGCTCTTCGTCTCGCGAAGCACGTCGGATACCAGAATGCAGGAACTGTGGAGTTCCTCGTGGACCAGAAGGGCAACTACTACTTCATCGAGGTCAATGCTAGACTTCAAGTCGAGCACACAGTTACTGAGGAGATTACAGGGTAAGAGAATCTTAAGTTTTGCTAGATTTCGGTTTTAGTGTCGACTTGGTACAGGCTCAGATTCGTATTGCTGAAGGCAAAGCCTTGTCTGATTTGAAGTTGAGTCAGGAAACCATACATCCACATGGATCTGCCATCCAGTGCCGTGTCACTACTGAAGATCCAGCCCGAGGATTCCAACCCGATTCGGGAAGAATCGAAGTCTTCCGATCTGGAGAAGGTATGGGTATTCGTCTCGACTCGGCTTCTGCCTATGCCGGATCCATCATTTCCCCACACTACGATTCACTTATGGTGAAGGTTATCGCCTCGGCCAGAAACCATCCCAATGCTGCTGCCAAGATGATCAGAGCCCTAAAGGAGTTCAGAATTCGTGGTGTCAAGGTAGACCTATTAGATATGCCTTGAAACCCTCGATTCAGACCAACATCCCTTTTCTCCTCAACGTGCTCAATCAGCCATCCTTTGTTGACGCCTCGGTTGATACCTACTTCATCGATGAGCATCCCGAGCTCTTCCAGTTCAAGCCTTCTCAGAATCGTGCTCAAAAGCTTCTCAACTACCTTGGAGAGGTTCAAGTTAATGGACCGACTACGCCGCTTGTCACGAATCTGAAGCCTGCTCATGTTTCGCCTCCAGTTCCGCACCTTAAAGCTGGTAAGATTCACAACCTTGTATGTTTCTATATTGTTTTTACAGGAACACGACCTCCTCTTGGATTGCGACAAGTTCTGGTGAAAGAAGGGCCTGAGGCATTTGCTCGTGCAGTTCGCAAACAGCCAGGATGCATGATCACTGACACGACTTCTCGCGACGCTCACCAATCTCTTCTTGCAACAAGAGTCCGTACATACGATCTGGCCAAGATTGCACCATTTGTCAGTCAATCCTTCCCACAGCTGTTCTCTCTCGAGAACTGGGGAGGTTAGTACTTTCTTTTTTTAATCTAATCAAAGATTTAGGGGCTACCTTCGACGTTTCCATGCGATTCCTTCACGAATGTCCCTGGGAAAGATTAGAGACTCTCAGAGCCCTGATTCCCAACATTCCCTTCCAATGCCTTCTGCGAGGAGCAAATGCCATGGGATACAGTAACTATCCGGATAATGTCATTCAAAAGTAACTATTCTTCTTTTTTTTGGTTCTAACTCTCGTCACAGGTTCTGCGAGCTAGCAGTCAAGTCTGGAATGGATGTGTTCCGTGTCTTCGACTCTTTGAACTATCTCCCGAATCTTCTCGTAGGAATGGAGGCTGTCGGAAACGCAGGTGGAGTGGTCGAAGCTGCTATTTCTTACACTGGCGACGTGTCGGATCGTTCCCGAACCCAGTATAATCTTCAATACTATCTGGACCTGGCTGAGCAACTTGTCAAAGCCCAATGTCACATCCTTGCCATCAAGGATATGGCTGGAGTTCTCAAGCCCGAAGCTGCAAAGATTCTCATAACCGCTTTGAGAGACAAGTATCCGGACATGCCTATTCATATCCACACACACGATACTGCCGGAGCTGGTGTTGCCTCCATGTTGGAATGTGCCAAGGCCGGAGCTGATGTCGTCGACGCTGCCGTGGACAGTATGAGCGGAATGACGAGTCAACCAAGCATGGGAGCTATCGTGGCCAGTTTGCAGGGAACTCCTTATGATACAGGTTTGCGATTTTTGGGGTTTCAGTTAATGAACTGCTTTAGGCCTGTCTCTCGACGAGATCAGCAAGTATTCAGCATACTGGGAGTCTGCTCGTCAACTCTACGCTCCCTTCGAATGTGCCACTACGATGAAGAGCGGAAATGCTGATGTTTACAAGCATGAGATCCCTGGTGGACAATACACCAATCTTCAGTTCCAGGTAATTTATACACTTACTTTGACAATGTTTGTTAAGGCTTTCTCTCTCGGACTCGGAAGCCAGTTCGATGAAGTCAAGAGAATGTACAGAGAGGCAAATCTGGCTCTCGGAGACATAATCAAAGTCACCCCGTCTTCCAAGATTGTTGGAGACTTGGCTCAGTTTATGGTCCAGAACAATCTGACCCGTGAGACGCTGGTGGACAGAGCAGATGACCTGTCCTTCCCCAAGAGCGTCGTCGACTTTATGCAAGGAAACGTCGGCCAACCGCCCTACGGATTTCCTGAGCCGCTGAGGACTAAGGTCCTTCGCGGAAAGAAGAAGGTTGAAGGCCGTGCCGGTGAGAAGATACCTCCCGCCGACTTGGAGAAGATGAAGAAGGAATTGGAAGAGAAACATGGTCGTCCTCTCAGAGACGTCGATGTGATGTCATCAGCCATGTTCCCCTCTGTTTTCGACGAATTCGAACGTTTCCGACAGACCTATGGACCCGTTGACAAGTTACAAACCCGAATCTTCCTCACAGGACTGGACATTGCCGAGGAGACCGATGTTGAGATCGAAAAGGGCAAGACCCTGGCTATCCAACTGCTAGCGGAAGGCAAGCTGAACAAACAGGGAGAACGCGAAGTCTTCTTCGACCTCAACGGACAAATGCGTAGTATCTTCGTGCAAGACAAGGAGGCCAGCAAGGAGATTGTCACAAGACCCAAAGCCTTGCCAGGCGTCCGTGGATCCATCGGTGCCCCCATGCCAGGAGAAGTCCTTGAGGTGAAAGTGAAGGAAGGCGATAAGGTGAGACATTGCTTGTTTATAGGTCGGATTATTCCATCATTTTCAGGTCACACCCAAGCAGCCGGTCTTTGTCCTCTCGGCCATGAAGATGGAGATGGTTATCGATACGCCAATTGCTGGAACAGTCAAGAAGATTCACGCTGGACAGGGAACAAAATGCTCGGCTGGAGACCTCGTAATCGAGATCGAGCCCTAAACTGTGTAGTATAAACACTTGTACAGAGACTTCTCGGGTAACTTTTTGCCATTGCCAACTACCCTGAATAAACATTTCTAATTGAATTTGCTATGTTTATCCTCTATTCTGTCCTCCCGTCAGAATCTACCACTTCATCTGTATGGCAATTTGTCCTAAAGTGTTTGTTATTGGCACTAATCCCTCCCCGCGGCACTCTCCCTCCACCATCTATTAACAAAATTTGATTAGGTGCTCTCACGGATGGCTCCAGTCGCCTTTGCTATTCCGTTCATAGACGATTAGGAATACTTTGCTGAAAGTTAGTTATTAGTCAAGTTTCAGTAAGTTTAGCAAATGTCAATGACTAAGTCAATGGTAGAATGCTATTATATATCAATCCACTGATGTCAGTTACACACCTGTTTGTCTTTGTTACTAGCGTAGTCTCAGTTTGAAAACCTTGCAAATGAGACTCAAAGCCTTTGATAGTGGAATCTGTGTCAGCTTAAAAGTCTACGCCAGCCTAATAACTTCTGCCAGGTTCGTCTCTTACAGCTTCAGAGACTATGACAGTATAATATGTCATGTCAATTGCGTATCTGCCAGTTACATAGTCTATGTAAGTAGCCCTTCTTTTCATTATAATGTGTATAAAAGTGATAATCCACCCTTATGAGTTTTCTCTCGGAAACTGTTATTTCCATTATTATAAACCGCATATGTTTTGCTTTAAACAGTCTCGCTTTTCTTGAGGTCTTTGTTTGTTTATTTGCTATTGATTTTTGTGGCTATCTGGCCTCAAAAACAGTTATCGTACGCTGACCCCCCGCGTTAAAGAACATTGTTTTGATCTCTCTTGCTCTGTCGACCGTTTTTATGCCGATCCATTTCGGATTTCTTCTCGAGGAGAACGAAAAGAGCGTCGTATTCTAATCGGTCAGTTGAGGACTTTCCATGCCAGGATGACCTTGTGCCCGATTGGCCCCTTTTCTTCTGCGACCTCCGCCTAGAGCCTTGTCTCTCGCCCAAGGTTCCGATGACGCATACACGCGTGCACACTCATCCCTCGGCCCACTCTTAAAACGCTTCAAAAATCTTCATATTCACTTGACTCTGTTTCAATTCACAAGTAAATTTTCAGAACAAAATGGGTAGGACAACAATGAAGGCTCAGTTCGACATGAGCCGCGTCAAAACCAGATCTGTCGAGCTCATTATTTACTCCCTAGTGGACAATGTAAATAGTCTACTTTTTAAAAATTGCCAAAATTTTAGATCACTTCAATTTCCGAGACTTATCAACTGCCACCTGGTGAAAACCCGAATAATTTGGTCACTGACATTGAAAAATCAGTGCAGGAGTTTCTTCAAAAGGGACAAATTGCTTTGGATGAGAGTATTCATCTTGCCAGGGTATTTTTTGTAGTATATTGTACTTACTTCTGTTCAGAACGATGAAGATATTCGCCAGCTAGAAAGTGCACTCCATGACGTCCATTTGGCCGGAGGAGAAATGAAACAGATTGGCTACAATTTCATCCATAATAGCAGCTCGATCCAGCACAGGGCTCAGGCAGTTGATGCTGGACGGAAATTGCTCTATGTAAGTTGTTGCACTCATGAAGAGGTAGCAAGAACTGACCCTGGAATAGCCCCGTTTTACAAATAGATCCAATGGAGAAGTTTTTCGGACAAGCAATTTTGATTATGCACCGTCTAAAATGGTTAAAGTAACAACTTGATATGGCTGTGGCCTTGTAAGATTAAGTTGAGCTTCAGCGATTGCATTTTAAGTTTCAAAAACAGCTACATATTTTCACAATATGCAAGGGGGAAAATGCTCAGAAGCTGCTGGAAACGTTATAGGCAAGTATTATGGCAAATAAGAGATCTGTGGGCTGTTCTCTATTTTGTTTTTGTACCATGTCCAACAGCTTCGGGGTTCAAGAAATTTGCTCAAAAAAAGAATATTCACTATGTTTGCATTCTTTTCAGGCAATGTCTTACTTGCTCATTATCGCCGATCAAATTGATGTTTCTGGACTACTATCCAATATCGACGCTGTTGACCAGGCCCTCCGAGAACTGGCCAGTTCTTCAAACGTCATGGAAGTGGAACATAGATATTCTGTTCTTCAAAAACGCGTCGATGAAGTTAGCGAGACCGTCAGGTTAGTATTCGTGTCGGAAATCCAATTTAGCTGCTCCTTTTAGAAGAAGAATTGCCGATTTGAGGGATCCCGACCAGCGATTGAATCTTCTGGCGGCCGAGTCTCAGCTTATTTCTTCTATGCCTTTGATTTATACTGCTATCAAGGTATATCACTGTTTTACTATTTTCTTACGTTCATTTTACAGTGTTTCATCCAGCACCGATCGGAAGAGGCTCGTGAAAATGTCAGTTTTGCTCATGGTGAAGCACAAACCGCTCTCCGAGCTCTGAAAGAGGGATTGAATGGTAACTTGACTTACCTCCTCGCTCATTTTTCGATTTCAGATGTCGAAGTGACTTCTCTGCCTTATTCCTCTCTTTCCCACGGAACCAATCTCGCCTCCATGTTCAATGATTTCCAAAACAAGGTCTACCTCGAGCCGGGAACTTACAGGAGCCGTGTTCATAAGCCCGAACTGGAGGATTCCTTGGAGCAAATCATCAGTCGAGCTGGAAGCAAGCTTGCTGATACAGGTATGTACTAAAGCTCTGTATTTTTATGTTGTAATTTAGACAATACGCGAGAGATGAGAAAGGGAAACATTGTGGACGAGTGCAACAAGCTCCGACAAGCCCTCCAGCATCTTTTGGATCGATACGAGGAGTCTGTCGGAAAGACAAACTATGGAGATGAAGTAGATCGTGCTATGGTTCATGTCGGAAACTCGACCAAGGATCTTAAGAGGTGGGATCTTTGAATACTTGTTTTCTTTTCCTGTTTTGAAGACGGAAGAGAACACCTAGAAAACTGCAGATAGTGGTTTATTAGTTGGTAGAAATAGACAGATCACGTAACAATAGAATAAAGAGAAGAGAGAGGCTGAGCCACCGTAGCGAGGGACAGTATACATAGACTGCTTTAGCTCCTTTCAAACTTAAAATACAACCACGTTCTCTAACAGTTTACGTATCATTGATATGTGTTGTTATAGAGCGTTTTGACGTAAAAGAAACATCTAGACCAGCAAACAGAACGAGACAGGGGGTTTACAATTGTACAAGGAAAGTTATGTACCGTTTAGTTGACCAATAGCTGCTGAAAAGCACAGAGGATCAAAGTTATCCTGTGAAGAAACATCTTAAAACTGTTAAGAATTGTTTTCAGACACCTTCGTCGTGCTGCCGTTGATCATGTCAGTGATGCCTTCCTCGACACATCAACATGTCTCCTCGAGCTGATTGACCAGGCTGCCAACTACCATCCAGACCGAGGAATCAACCCGGACAATTTCTTGGCCAATGCCAACGGAATGATCAAGGCTGCCGAAGCAGCTTGTGAAATGTCATCTGATTACGAAGGCGTCCGCATCATCCGTCATCTGTGCAGGCAGCTGGAAAAGCTTGCTCCTCAGGTCGTTCAGGCCGCTCTTTTCCTGGCTGCCTATCCCGACAGTGAAGAAGCTCATCAGAATATGAACCAGTTCAGAGATGCTTGGGAACAGAAGGTAGCTATTTCCGTAATTATGTTCACCTTTCCTTTAGGTTAACCTTTTGACCATGGCTGTCGACGCCATCATCACATTAGATGACTTCCTCGCTGTCAGCGAGCTTCACATTATTGAGGATGTCCAGACTGGACAGCACGTTCTCCGTCAAAAGGAATACGATGACTTAGACCGGGTTGCTGGAATGATCCGTGGCAGAGCTAGAAGAGTAAGTTTTGAGAATGAACTTGTATAATTAGATGAGTTCAAAGCCCTTATCATTGTCACGCTCACGTTACCATCTCAACCCGTTAGCCTCTTATCCTTGTCTGGCAGAATCTTACTGAAAGACTAAAGACAGTGTGGTACTATCGACAACCATCTCCTGGGTATGAAATCTTGAGATTCCCAGCCGAACTGTGAAAACTTCCAACCTGACTCTTATGTGCCAGCTAATTTATTTTGGCATGAGGTTACCGCTAGACCAGCGCCCAAAGAAACTTAGACATCATAGGCTATCGAAAAACCATTCTTTAGGTCTGTTCCGTGATCGACGAAGAGATAGACTCTCTGCCGATCCATGGAGGCTCAGACAAGGTCAAACTTGCTGCCAAAAGACTCCGTGACCGTCACATTCCTCGCTTCGAGAGAGACCTCACTGACATCTGTGTCCGCGATAACAAGAGCATTACCGACGAGGAACAGTAAGATTTCTACCATATTTTATGCAATATCTTCTTTAGTCAACGCGAACAAGAAGTCTACATTGAAGCCTGTGAAGCCATCTTGGAGGGAGTCAAAGAGATCAGAAACGCTCTCCTGCTCAACAGAAATCCGGATGATGTGGATTCGGACAATGAGTACGAGGAAGAAGCTCCGGTAGCTGCTGAGGAGGCTGTTAGGGTTACTGACACTGATAACCAGCAGAAGATTATGAGACTTCTTCCCGAACAAGACAAGAAAGTTATCAAGGAACAGCTGGATAGGTTCAAGCTCACACAAACTCATTTCGAGAGAGAAGTCGCCAAGTGGTCAGAGACTGGCAATGATCTCATTGTCCTGGCAAAGCACATGAGCATGATCATGATGAACATGACTGATTTCACCAGGTGAGAGTTTAAATCTGCTGGACCAAAGTTCCAATGTCTCCTCACATAGCCGCAGCTTATGGCCGATCCTTGTCTCTAGCCTCTCATTTTACTGTCAGGCTTCTTTGTCCATTATACTTGTAGTTTTGTGTCCCTCACTCTATCAGTCTGCCCTGGCCCCTCTGCCACTGTCCAAAAAATATTTTGACGACGCTGACCGCCTACCATCGTGGTTATCGTTTAAACTCCCCTAAACGGGCTTGAATCTTTTCGTATGTCTTAAAATCCTAAAAATACATGCTTCAGAGGTCGCGGTCCCTTGAGAACCACCATGGATGTCATTGCTGCCGCCCAGGAAATTTCCGTCGACGGAACGAAACTCTGTGCTCTTGCCCAGCAGATTGCCGATGAGTCTGCTGACTCCCAATCTAAGAAGGATCTCAAAGCCAATCTCTCAAAGATCCCTACTTATTGCCAGCAATTGAACATCTGTAGTAGAGTAAGAACTAAACTTGGCAACAGTACTTGCGTTTTTTCTTCAGGTCAAAGCTGACGTTCAGCAGATTGGAGATGAATTCGTCGTCACCGGCCTCGATTCTGCAACGTCCCTAATTCAAACAGCTAGGAACCTATTGTCTGCTGTCGTTCAGACAGTTAAGGATGCGTTCATTGCCAGTACCAAGGTAATTTCCCTGTTCAATTTTTTATTTCACACCTTGCACAGTGTCAGTACACTCATCGAGCTCGTGTAAACGCAGCTCATGAGCTGTATAATTCTCAGAGGAGCAGATTAGCAGAGGACGGTGAGAACTAAGCGTAGAGTGATGTGCTTCAATGTCCGTGATTTGAGATTTTCGCATGCTCTTCGTATAATGCTACAAATAGTGTTAGTACCAAGACAACATATTTAATTGCAGTTTCGACGCCCTAACTCTGCGAAGCCCATGTTCGAGTGGAAGATGGCTCCGCCTCAGAAGCAGCCGTTGGTTCGCGTTCAACGAAATACCAGTGTCATTCGTCGTGCCAGTGAACGTCGCCCTATGCGTCCGGAGCAGGCTCTGGCTCAGTTCTCGTAACAATTTTCTACTACCTATTTTTGCTACTTAATGTGATGCTTTACTTTTCTCCCCTTACATTGCCAATATCTACTTCAGCGTTGTATTTGTTCCACATATCGGACTTAACGTATTCAACGATTCATGCTTAAGTTAATAAAGTTTATTATATAGCTCTTGCAACCCGAATCACTATATCCTGCATCCGAAATTGTCGGAAAACCGTAGGTAAAGCTCGTAGATCTTGATTCGGAACAGTGACCAGCACATGCTCAGTTGTAGACGTAGACGTTTCAGTCGCTTATCGGTTTTTTGGAGAGCCAGCTCGTGGTGGGACCTCACAACACATTTCGTCACCTAAAAACTATCGAATTGTACAAGGAAAGACTCACTTCGATCATCGAATCCTGCCTGGTTTGACACTCGAGGATGTACTCTATATTTCTCAACAAATCGTTAGTTTTCAATATCAGCAACATTTCTCTGGGCATCCGAGACAAAACCTGGAAGATCTCCTCCATTTAACTTGTAGTCTTAAATCAACCTCGCTGATCTGTGGAAGCAGGGAAAAAGCATATTGCTGGAGTTCCTGTTGCTCAGAATGGTTCAGTGGACTGTTGCCAATACCTTCTGTGACAGACTTCCAAGATCGTTTTGCCACCATGCAGGCAAAGAGACCATAGAGTTCACCGACTCCCATGTCCTTGGCAACTCTCTGAAATACAAAATTCAAGCTACTAGCTCACGGTCTAATCTAAAGGCCCTCTTAGAGTTATTTTTACTACCAAAGTCCATACCGAGGATCTTCGTTTTTGCATCTCTACATTCTATTGACTGTACACGATTCAGCGTATCAACTGTCTTTGTAGTATGACAGTTGTTTCGCGTAGCATTGCGCCGATTTTGAATGTCATTCTGATAAGCAATAGACTAGGTATATGCGCATTCAAAGAATCTTCAGTAGTCAGGTACTTCGACCAGTTACATATGAGTATGTATTGTTTGGCAGTGCCAAATATTTTTTCAGCAAGCGCAAACATGAAGACATAAAAAAGGGATTCAAGAAAACCCTGAATAAGCGGCGGGAATGTTTTAACATAGTGCTCGCAAATGAACGTACCTTGATACCTTGCTGATCAGCATTTAGTAACGAGAGCCATAAGTCTGAGTACAGGGATCGAATGTGATCGTTGACATCGAGATAGAGGCCGTGATCAAGAAGTACCACCTGTGTCTCTCCAGTTGGTGTCTTGTTAACCAAGACATTTCCAGGGTGGGTGTCCTTAATATTCATTTAGTACAATCATGATTCGCCTACCGAGTGCAGGTATCCTTTCATGAAGATCATTTCAGAGATCAGTTTCCCTAGTTTTCTGCATAGATCCGACTTGTCGATGTTGTTCTCTGCTATGTACTCTCGGTCATTGATCTGAGCTCCTTCACAGAACTCCATAGTCAGTACCCGGTTTGTTGAATGCTCGTAATGAATGTGAGGAATCTAGCCTTGAAGTATAACTGAATCACTGTCTAGTACCTTCAAAAATGACAGATGAGAAAAATGTTCCCTTGCTCGATCTGCATTTCTCGCCTCGTGAAGAAAGTCAAGTTCATTTGGTAGGTTTTTTTTCACTTCTTCCACCAGCCACATAAGTTTGAACTCGGGGAAAAGCAAATCTGCTACGTTGACAAGAAACTTAAACAGATCTTTAAAATAAGGAGAAATATATCATACCTCCATTGTTTTCATATCAGTTTTGCTGTTCTCATAGACTCTTCTGTGCTGGACTTTTACGGCAACCTTCTCTCCAGTTTCTTTCAAGTTTGCTACATGGACTTGAGCCAAACTTGCTGCACCGACAGGCTTGTCCGAAAAGTTGGTGAAGAGACCTTCCATCTGAAATGAAACTTTGTAAAAGTATGCCGTTCGGTTGTCCCTAAAGCGCGCTTCTGATGCGGATAGGTTATTTTTACTGGTTTCCTTGGTAGTGTACTCTCAGTCATTTGCCATTGTCAATATAAAACTGCCACGGTTCCTCTCGTTGGCCTACCTGCCAACTTATCAATCTGTCTTCTCTCATAACATGTCTTGGTTTTTTGCATCTCTTCTACTGGAATTCAATCCCATTGTCAATTGTCCCTATACTCCTCTACCGTAAACTATACCGGATGCAACCTTGAGAGCTTGCTTCAAAGAGAAATGACTTACAGGCTGATCAAGCTCCCGTTCCAGCACGAATCTGATGTCTTTGAGCGATTGTTGAGGTGCATTTGACATCAAAACCGACAAGATTTCTGTGTATTCAGGAGGAACCAGGTATTCCAGAGCTGCTATATGTTGCCCTACCTGAAAATCCTTCCATTTAGAAATTTCTCAATATCACCTTGATAAACACTCCTCCGTTATCCCTTGCCAATGTCAAAAGTCTCTCTGCACTCCTTCGATGACACCCTTTCATGGCCACATTGTATTCCTCCGACGGCTCGGCAATCCCTTTCACTGATGTTTTATAGTCGATAACGATGTTAGCCACCTAAAATGGTTGTTCAGGTATCAGAGAGCAGGAAGCTTTACCGTAGAAGCAGCCCTTCCAAAACGAATTATGCCGATTTCGGTGAGGTCCTCAATTGAACCAAGCTTACTCACATAAACAGCTGTTCCAACACTGGCCGCAAGAGAAGACCCGATCAAAATCTAAAAATAAGTTACGGACCAGCTGTCTCTAACTTTTCGTTTTGATGTCGATGGTTTCATAAGAAACTCCCTCAGTAAGGGAATCAAAAGCCTGCGGGAAGTGTTCATGGCTGAAAGATCAACGTGAAAAGTGGCTATTCATGGGTCGAGAATAGAAGTTTCCGGCATATTGTCGCAGCGAAACAAACATGATTTTTGGCGCGCCGATGGGATAAACTGGCAAAATTGACAACTGATGCAAAGGAAAAGAGATAAGTGAGACCTCGTCGGTTCCGTGGGAAAGAAAATG
The DNA here is from genome assembly GCA_037178855.1 of Oscheius sp. JU75. NCBI lineage: Eukaryota > Metazoa > Nematoda > Chromadorea > Rhabditida > Rhabditidae > Oscheius > Oscheius sp. JU75. The sequence goes on from JASJZC010000007.1 coordinate 9,067,424, forward strand.
CGAACAATTTTGATCATGAACGGGCTGAAGTGACCCCGTGGCGAGTGTAACAAAGGTGCAGGCTAGGACAGAGAACCATGTGCACCCCCCATTATCCTCTTGACGATAAGAGTTTCAGCAAATAAAAGTTCATTCTAAAAACATAGACGGGAAAAATCAAACGTGGTTATTTTTGATGATCATCAATGAGGTGTCGCCGTTGTGCTGTCGGCCTAAAACGTCGATTTTGTTCATGGGTCTAAAGGTCACTCACGCACCGATCGCACCATTCTTCCATGCACAAATGAGACCAAAAATGTAGATAAATGCGTAGAAGAGAAGTATCAGCAGTGAAATCCCAATTAAACCGGTACCACTAAGAGATTTTTAGTCATCTTAGGCAGCGTGAGACACCTACATTATGGTCATTTGAATATCCCGTTGGCAGCACTCCATAGCACAACATGTGTCGTCACAAATGAAGTATAATGTAAAGTTCTAAAGGAATCATAGTTTGTAAAACACCATGACGTACAGCAAAAGAGACCGCTTGACCTGTTAACTCGTCAATTGGCAGGTTTCTGTCCAGCGAGTAGGCACACATTGTATTGTCGAACTGAAAAAATTATTTATTTAGTATCTCGTTCTTCCGCTTCTTTCTTTTGACAGGACAACGTGGTTTCTAGACGAACACATTACTGCCTGTTTGGCAACGCGTTTCAACACACTTGTCAAGAATTTAACTTGCAAAATTTTTGAGTTAATTGTCGGCGGGGTGGTCCCTGTCGACAGTCATTTAAGGTGCCGCTCTTCGTTGGAAATGGGCTATATGTCATGCCGACCTCAGGATACTTCAATTCTGGGATCAACGAGGAGGCATCGCGGACGTTTGGAAGATTCGCCATCGTCACGGGAATACATGTATCTTACCAGGTCAGGTATGAAGAATTAAAAAATGACACTATCAGCTATAACTAAATGTGCAGATTCTAATTATGAGATTCTTTTGCCTTTTTCTATCATTATGTCATTATGTCATAATTTCAACCAGTCTGGTGCTGATACCGAATTTTTGTAATTATCACCTTCAAAATCCTATACATACTGATATTTTACGCGTTTTCTTTTAAGCACAGTACTGGATCATTCTTCATCTGTGAGGTTTATGAAACACAATCTTATCTTATTTCAAGCTCCTAAACCCTGAGGTTAACAGAATCCCTTGAACACTGCTCAAAACTTACATCTGCATATCTATATGCATGCTGTGAGTAGTAGTAAGTGATGTTAGTTTCTTCGGAGGAAGTTGTTCTCGCATTAGCAATGAATTGTTCAAACTCCTTGCTCACATTTCCAGTAATTTCATTTGCAAACTTGGCTCTCCAGAGATTGCCTGAAAGTGTACTTTCGCACCTTCGTTTTCTCTCTCTCTCTCTTACCTTTTATGGGTACATGGCCAATCTGCTCCTTCCCCAGAACACTGAGCACGTTGAGAAAGAACCAAACTACCATTCTACGTCATCTGAACACAGGAGAAATCAGTTGGGACGAGGGTGCAATGAGGAGAAATGAGGTGCGAGGAGGATCAAGGGGGATTACGAGCAGAACAGACAATCTCTGAAGATGCATTGGAAGCACCTCAAAAACGAATTTCAGCGCGGAGATAACACAATCGTCTGAGCGGAATTTGAGACACTTGCCATGCAGGCAGACAGGTTTTTGTTTCTCTCGCAATTGTTAGAAGTAAAAACGTGTCAGAAGGAGAGGAAGAAACAGAGACTCCAGCTGTTGATTCAATAAAAATGAATGCTGTTTGTTAGTGAAAACGGCAACATCTCTCTGAAAGCAAGTCACTCAACCGTAAAAGGTACTTCTCGAACAAAACTAGACCCTGGCACTGACACACAAACAGTGGCAGCTCTCCCCCCATATATAATTAGGTGATTGTGAGCAGAGGAAGAGGAAAACAAGCCCGGCCAATTTGTACTTAGACCCCAGAATCTTTTTTTTAATTTGCAGGCCGGATACTGGCGCGAAAGAGCAAGAATAGTTCTGCAATGGAGGAAGAGAGGAAGAGCTGTGTTGAAAGATAGCAATGTAAATTATGAGGGCAGGTAAAGAGAGCATAATCAGGCAGCCATTCTTAGAAAACCAAGTTCATGTTCCGGACTCCAGGTTCGAGATAGCCTAATACGTGTGGTTGCGATGCGGAAGCTAATGAGGAAATACCGCCTTCCTCCCTCTAGAGCTGTCCCCTTCCTGCACATTTTTCGAAAAGCCGTGAAGGGTAGAAGGTCCCATGAGATGGGACGTTGTAAAACAAGTCACTCTTTGACTGCTCACTTTGCCACAGCGCTGAGAAGGAACTGACACTTTGGACCTGGACATGATTGACTTCAAGAGTGTTCTTTTTCTGCATAAGCGAATATAAAGTTGAGGGTTGACGTGATGGCTCAGCTATAATAAAGTGCTTAATAATTGCTCGGCTCTGCCCCCAAAGTAGCTATACTGAAACCAAACAAAGAGTGGCCCTAATGGAGAGGGAATCTTTGATGTCTAGTGGACACTAGTGACCACCTGTTATGATTCAAAACTTCAGCTCGCTGGGAGAGGCAGAGCTTGTTGTCCCAGGTCAAGGAAATGGTGCTTATTATTGTCGAGAATGTCAAAATATTCGCTGCATAATGGGGCAGAGACTTCAAAATTGGGACATCTGAGAGTCGTTGCATAGACTCTTTCAAACGTAAGTGTTAACAGATTCTTAACGAGGCAATTGAAGACAGTTGCTGGAAGCAATAACTTTTCCATTCATGACCATCCAATGAATATGAGCGGCAAGAGTCTGAACTTCTTCAAGCTTCGAATTGTATCAGTCTAGCAAAAGAAACACGACGGTGTCCATTATTCTGGTAAAGAACCCTTGGATAGCTTGTTGCTTAAAAGCTTGGTGTGAACGTCGGGGTTTTGGTACAATCAAAGCGTTTTCAGACAATGAGCGTAGCGGGCATAAAAGTGGCAGATTCCTACTGTCAGTTCTTCAGCCAGGGTTCATCCTGTGGGGGAAAGTTGATTTCAAATCACCTTGTACATGACCGGGAAAGTGGTCCCTTGATAAACTACGCATGGAAAGTGTATTTCTACAGGTTTCTTGCTCTAGGATATAGGAATGAGCCGGAAAAGCTGACTAAGTTTCAAGCATGAACTGGAAGGGCGTGGGATCTGATTAATTGGCGATGCTCTACAAAGTCTTAGCTCTCGACCTGCTCTATAGCTTTGCAGAATATTACAAATTTCCAAATTGTCGCCTTTGTTTTTTATTGCTTTGCAACAAGTTTGGATGGTTTCCCGTTGGGGCTCGTGGCAGGTAGACGATGTTCCAGTTGGGAGACCGTGGCAGAAGCAACATTCTCCCAGAGACGCATCACCCAAAATGTTTCTACTTTGACTCGTCTTCCAGGGAGTAATTGGTATCACAAAGTAACTGTCAAATTGCCTATTTTCGGCTTCAGAGAGACACACATGCACACACACACTCACACACAGACTTCTGAGCATTTTGAACCAGATGCATTTCAAAGAGAGCAATTTAGTGAAACAACCAGCTGCCGGCGGCAGCTTCGCAGCCCTTTGGCCTTTGCTTAGAATTGACCACAGGCGACTGCCCCGCTTCCCTATTAGCAGTTTCTTCTACAGCTGGCTTGTCCCCTTGTCTCTTAATATGAAATGACTAGCTGAAATTAAGATTCTTCTATGGTCTTTGAGATAGTGAGTGCGTATTTATACTCAAAATTTTTGTCGAATGGAGACAAATGGAGACATATGCTTGAGACAAGACAAGTTCGGTTGTCATCTTCAAATGCACCAAACCTTTTTCAAGGACTCAAAGTGATATTTATTTTTGATAGTTCTTTGAGACATGAAAAAATCATGATCGACTCACCGAAACCCCAGCAGGAGCAGCCACTTCGACCAGTCTGCTCTCAAAACCACACAGTACAAACTTGGTCATTCCATTCGTCATTCCTTTCTTGCATTCATAGTCTGTCAGATTGTAGACTGATCCAGACGCTCGGGTCAAGATTCCAATTGCTGTTGAATGATTCCGGCTTATAGCTCCGTGCAGAATGCAATGAGTTCCAGGCCCACCGAAAGTGTAAGCAATACAAACGAACAGAGTTTCTGATGCACAGAGACTCTCACAGTCGTCTACCATGCCTCGGGGCTGAAGAATGCGTACTTTTAAGAGATCAGGTTACCTGAAATGCTTCCCGAGAGACGACAGTTTTCGGATCGACTTCAGAGAATACACAAGCATTGTCTAAAGGACTCCGGATGATTGTAAGGACAGTCCCCTACCTTGAGGGCTAGAAAACTGGGGCAACAGGAAGCTATCACTACTAACAGTTACAAATGAAATGAATAGAAGAAGGTAGGAGAGAGTCATGATGAGTACAGTTCCCGGGCGACAAATGAGCTGATTTGTGGGCGTCGACAGTGGGATAAACCGATTGAAACACGGGAGGATCAAATGAGGATATGGGGTCGAGAATCGAAATGGGGTTGAAGTGAGCTATTGCTGTGAGCAAAAATCTATTTCTGCTCCAACCATACAGTCACTTCCGCTTTGACTTACAAAGAAACATGAACAGAAAACTTTATAATCGTTTCCAGAGAATGTCAAAACACTGTACGCTTCTTCTTCACTCTGAGGAGAATCTTTCTAAATAAAAAAGCTCTTGACGGTCCAGCTGCACTTCCAAATTGGCATTTGCAGAATCAATAAGAAATATTGTTAATGAGTAGACTATCGAAGGCTGACAGCTAATGAACGAGTCTCATTATCTCACTCTAACTCTCACAAGCCAATGAGTTCTTATATCAGCAGAAGCAGCTAGTCTAGTAAGTGCGAATTAGAATACGATATCAAGTAGACTGGAAAAGGTATATCGTGAATTGTTTGCGAAGCTATTTATCATGGTAGCCTTTCCAGTACCTGTCTCTCCAATGGGAATCAGATAAAATGACTCTTGGGGTTGGGAAGGTAGGGCGGAAGTCATTACTGAAACGGACATCAAGCGGATAGAGAACAAGATATAATATAATAGGTACAGCGAAATTGAACCCAAAACAAGCAAAGGACAACTGACAGATTTGTTTATTGGACACCATGCCTAAATTAAAACCCAAATAGATCCTTACCAAAGAAGAAAGAAGCGCCAAAGAATACCCAAAGTTCGGAAAACACAAAAAGATCAAAGAAAGCCTCGACTCTTTCTACAAGGTAACACTGTTGTTTTCAAATCCAAGTAGTTTACTCCAGATGAGGTCTCTTCTTCTGGCGCTGCTCCTTCCCCACTTTCCCTAGAAGTCGATACTCTCAAAAAGACGCCTTTCTGGACAGACGCTCTCTCTTCCGGCTATAGCTGCATCAAGAGCTGGCTCCGTCCCTCGGGCTTCCTCCTCGGACGGCCTGGACTGGCATTGTGGCAGCAAGAAGATCCTCCTCAGCGAGGATCTGCCCAACCGAGAAGTACCTGTGATGAGGCCTTCTGTCTCCAGCTGAGGAGCATAATTGTGGACGAGGAGGAAGACTGCAGGAGACTACAGGAGACCTTCTGCTTCGCCGTCTAGAAGTTCGGACGTTACGTCTACAGGCAGAAGTCGGCAAAGTTTGTGGGAGAAGACTCGCTGCCGATTTGAAGAAAGCAGCAAGAGGGGAGGTTTCATCTGTTACACGGTTTGCAGACGTTTCGATTTGTTTAGACAGAGGGACAGAATAGAGTCGAAAGTAGAAAAGAGATGGATAAAACAGTGATGATATACACAATAATGTTTTTTATTTGAAGCTGAATTCAACTGTCAGCATTCTCGTCGAGTAGAAGCTTTTCCATTAGTTCGTTTTCACTCAGGGCAGCAAGACGAAGAGGAGTTTCGCCGATCACAGTAGCTGATACAGTAGCTCCATGTTGGAGGAGAAGTTTGACCATCTCAACATGTCCATTTTTGGCAGCAAAGTGAAGTGGAGTCCATCCATTTTGATTCTTTGAAGAGGCCAAAGCTCTAGCGCCAAAAAGCACGTCCACTACTTGTACATGACCCTTTTCTACAGCATGGTGAAGTGGAGTATGGTGAAAGTTATCTTCACTGTCGACGATAGCTCCACGTTGAAGGAGAAGCTTGACTATGTCAACATGTCCGTTTTCGGCAGCAAAGTGAAGTGGAGTCGATCCAAGTATATTCTTTGAAGAGGCCGAAGCTCCGGTCCCAAGAAGCACGTCCACTACTTGAACATGACCCTTTTCTACAGCAAGGTGAAGTGGAGTGTCATTAATTTTATCTTCACTGTCGACGATAGCTCCATGTTGGAGGAGAAGTTTGACCATCTCAACATGTCCGTTTTTGGCAGCAAAGTGAAGTGGAGTGCCTTGATAGTTATCTTCACTGTCGACGATATATCCATGTTGGAGGAGAAGTTTGACCATCTCAACATATCCGTTTTTGGCAGCAATATGTAAAGGAGTCCTCCCATCTTCATCCTTTGAAAAGGCCAAAGCTCTAGCGCTAAGAAGCACATCCACTACTTGAACATGACCGTTTCCTACAGCAAAGTCAAGTGGAGTGTCGTGATAGTTATCTTCACTGTCGACGATAGCTCCATGTTGGAGGAGAAGCTTGACCATGTCAACATGTCCGTTTTTGGCAGCAAAATGCAAAGGAGTCCATCCATGTTTATCCTTCTGCGTGACCGAAGCTCCGGCCCAAAGAAGCACTTCTACTACTTGTTCGTGCCTATCTTCAGAAGCAAGGTGAAGTGGGGTGCAGAGGTAATTGTCGCAATTGTCGATAGTAGCTCCACGTTGGAGGAGAAGCTTGACCATCTCAACATGTCCGTTTTTGGCAGCAAAGTGAAGTGAAGTACCGCCGAACACATCGGCTGCATTGATTGACGCGTGATGATTGAGCAGGGTACTGGCACTTTCAACGCAATTAGCGTTAGCAGCAAAGTGCAAAGGAGTCCATCCATGTTTATCCTTCGGCGTGACCGAAGCGCCGGCGCCAAGTAGCACATCCACTACTTTTCGTGCTTATTTTGAGCCGCAAGGTGAAGTGGGGTGTAGAGGTAATTGTCGCGACTATCGATATTAGCTCCTTGTTGGAGGAGAAGCTCCACTTGATCGACGTTACTTTTTTGAGCAGCAAAGTGAAGAGGAGTACGGTTCTTAAACTGTCACTGCGAGGGGATGAGGGGACGGTGTCAATTTCCCTTTAAAGCGAGTGTCCGACTACAAACTCATTGGCGCGATTCTACCGCATTTTGCGCGGCCGTTCAAAGCATTGAATTCCAGAGCTCAAGGAAGAATTGGTTTTTGCCCAATATGGTCGACGCTTGTGATTCTTTCTGCATAAAAACACTACTCGAAATTTGTACTTATAACAGACAAGAAAAACCTGAATGAAATGGAAACGAGCTGCGAAAATGGATATGACTCGCGTAATCGCCAAAACTGTCATTCTGACCCATTTCCCTTCTTTTTTTGGTTTGTTCTAACTAATTTTTTACCTTCCTTTAAACATACTCTCCACGATAAGCACCATTTGAAATCAGAAATCATTAAAAAAAACAGTAGAAACCCAACTTTTTCTTTTGAATGCTCTGTCCAATATATATAGGCATTAACTTTGGGCGCTTGGACGCAATAGCCGGACACTCGCTTGCTCCCTTACCAAATGAGATGTTTTAAAGTAATTATCCTGGCCACCACGGATCCTGCAAAGAAAACTGTCGTCTTTGCTCATATCCCACAGTCGACTTTTAACGATCCATGAGTTAATCTCCTGAAATCTTTGTTGAGAGAAGCCTTTTTGACCAACATCTTGTTCTCCATAGATGCGTTCGTCTCTTTCGCATTCTTCGATTATGTAGTTGAGTTCTTTCTGATAATAGGCTCTTACTGTTTCATGCATTGACATTAGGTAGATAAGAATTATATTCATGCAGTACTCTTTCTTCCTGCTCCAATACAATGTGTATAGCCTCTCTGTCGAGAAATCAGTGAAATAAGAATTCTGAAACGGATCGTCATAAGTCGAACAGTGGAAAATACGGAGAGAGACAGAGAAACAGAATTTTGCAACAATTTAATGGTAACAAAGACGTCACCTCCATTGCTTGCTCCAAAGTTATAACACAATCCATGAGACAGCGTTTTGATGGATTTTTTTGCCAGGACCTCAATTCAAATGAAAGTGAGCACAGACGATTCTTACATTTCAAGCATTTCTTGAATTTCCGGATTCCAAATAAAATTGTTCATGCAGGGACGCATTCCTTCCGTAACTTTGTCGCAGAGCTCTGCTATTGTCCATTTTTTGTCGAAAGGCGACCTTGGGAACTTAACTATTTTCAAAATGAATGCATACTGTCGGTAGAGTATCTCCCAAAATGTTATACCGATTGAATAAATGTCGCACTGACGCAAATCGAGTGTATCTACGTCGTTTACCGCGAACAATTCCGGCGCCCTGTACATGTAAGTTGCTCTTCTGTAAATGTATTTTTGCTATGCAATCGTTTGCTCAACCTGCCAGTAAATTTGGAGAGTTTCAAGTTTTTTGATAACCCAAAGTCTGCAATTTTTACGCATGTCCACGTAGAATCCAATAGCAAACTAAACATATAAGATAGCAATACATCACTCTGTCTCCCTGGCTTTCTGTCTTTCTGTCTCTCAGTATCTGTCTCTTTGTTTCTCTTTATCTCTCACTGTCTCTCTGTCTTGCCTACTTCGAAGGTTTCAAATCTAGATGAGCAATGTTCATCATATGTAAGTAGGCCACGCCATAAACTATTTGCAGCATCCAAAAGTAGGTCTGTTCACGTTTATAACGATAACCAGAGTAAATCGCTAAAAATAATGTATTGTTGGATCTCACCAAGCTACCATCGTCCAGGGTGCCGCCACCCATAAGCTCCATCACATATCCCTGATGCCGCAATATGGGAATATGGGGATTGAACCCCTCATACGTACCGAAGACCTCCACAAAATTCAGATGTTTTCCACTCTGAAGTAGAAATAAAGGAGAGGTAGGATCTATACCAGGCTCAGGAGCTTTTCCACTTCCTTTCTCGAGTTCTCGTCATACTTGTTAAAGATTTTAACGCAAACCTGTCTAAAATATGCTTTGAACTTTTGCAGAATACAAACTCACCCTAAATCTGTCACTTTGGCTGTATAAATACAACCTTCTCCTCCTTGGGTCACGTAGAACAAGTCGGAAATGTTCTTCCCGAGCCGGAAGATAGATACAGGAGCGACAACACTGTCCTCATCTGATTGGAATGCTGGATTAACGACTTCTTGTCCATTACCACTACAAATTTGAACAGCATCATTGTTACGATCCGTCTCAGCGAATGACTTTTTTACTTGTTGCATCTCTGTAACAGGTCGAAATCACGATACTTTGGTACTATACGGACACTATTTTCCAAAGGTCCATAACTCTAACTAAAAAATTGCAGATAACACCTAGTTTGTTAAACAGACAATTCAGGTATGGGTACACGGCGTGTTACGCGCATGCAAAAGGCGTCGCCACTTTTTCTCGCGCCAATTTCCTATTTCGAGAGCGGAACTTCAAAATTAGTTCTCCAGCCGCTTTTTAAATAAATGTAAGGTATACGGTACCCTGTGCCAAAACCGGTTTAAACCATGTTTTCTGTAGGACTTAAGAAAACGAGCGGCATTTGCGCCCGGTTTGAAAAAGTGGCGACGCGCATAACAGGCCGTGGGTAAACGGCGCGCTTTTTTCAAAGTGGTCCCACATCGAACTTCCCTGAATAGCTTGATTCGCATTTTTCTAAGATATTCATTTACTTTCTCGGTTTCTAAGTGTTTTCAAACGATTCAGGGCCAGATTCCACCATAGAAAAGTCTACTCCGACTGAAAAATTAGCGAGAAAAATGGAAAGAAAATGGCTGTACAATGGAAAACAGCATTTCGTCAATTTCCTCCATTTTCCAATTTTTCTGTCAAAATAGACGGATCTAAGGTGATTGACGGTGAATCGATTGAGCATACTTAGAAATCGATGAAATGTATGTATAGCCCCGGAAAATGTAAATAAAGGTCATTCAGTGAAATTCGTTGCGGGACCCATTTGAAAAAAAGTGTTGTTTATCCGTTTACCATAATTAGACTGTCCCTCTAAAAAAAACTTTCACTTCACAATTCAATGTTACTGTATCCTTAAGTTAATTTAAGAGAATTATATTCATGGAAATCGGTTAACGCACTTTAGGACCTTTGGAAAAGTGCGTCCATGTAGGTATCAAAGTACCAAAATCATTACAGTCGAAAGTAGCACCATGTTCCAGAAGCAGCTTTACTATGTGCGACCATATAGGACAGCATAATGCAAAGGAGTGAAGTTAAACTCGCCCTCTTTGCCATTTGCATCGACTCCTTTATCAATCAGCGATTGGGCCAGTTCCTCATCTCTCTGACGGACGACAGTGTGAAGATCAGCAATGTCGGAGTTAGTGAACTTGCTGTCATCCGTTGTGTCCTCATTCTTAGCATCGTCTGTCTGGTTAACTACGTCCAACTGCAGTAACTTTACTGCAAACGTTCCCTCAGACGGTAGCTGTGGAAATCGAATCGAAACATAATCACCGCTCTTAAAACGTTCTCGAGGGACATGAAGGAGATCGTTATCATCGCTGTCGACGATAGCTCCGCTCTTAAAACGTTTTCTGGAATCTTTTCTAAGCAGACCCACTTTATCCACACTAATCATAAAAACTTTAAAGGCCTGTTGAACTTCTTGAGATTCACCGCTGATGAATTCCTTCAGTACAGGCCATTCCTTGTGTTTAATCAAGGTATCGACAACTGCTCGTCGAGGGACAGGAAGGAGATCGCGAAAGACGGTGGGTTCCTGAAAAGGGGCAGCTATCAGGCGAAACAATTGAATGACCTTCAGATCAATGTACCGTCGCTTTACAGACAATGTTACGTTAAGAAACTTTTCAAAAATCTGATACATACCATGGTAATGTCCGGCTTCTTCACTTCTTCGTGTAGAACAGAAGTCAGTGTTTTGACGTGGCTGATCAGTCTGAAACTATGGAATTGCAGACTCTGTCTCCTGTCGTTCTATCTTCCTGTAGGTAGATTTGACACTACATTGAAAAAAAGAATCTCCTTTCCATCGACTTATGGTATAAAGCTTAGACAGTTCTATTTTGTTTTCTGGCTTTCGACCTTTTTTACATATATAGTTTCTTTTATTTACAATTAAAACAATGATTCCGGTACATTTGGTTCGTCAAACTTTACGGACTTCCAGTTACGAATATCTATAGGGAATAGGTCAGTATCAAAATAACAAAATCACTACAAGTTTACGTACCGCTTTTTTCGATCGATCTGTTTCCATGAAGAATCTAGAGCGGAGGAGTCTCTTGAGCAGGAGTGCGAAAACAATGATAAGAGACCCAAATAACAATTCATTGACTCGGTAAACATGACCATGTACCTGACTAAATGGGGGCATGTGTTGGCTCCGTGCCCTTCCTGAGAACATGCGTCTTCTTCTCCTCGTAATTTCGGAGCCTGGATCTAGAAAGTTTGCAGATCCTCCTACTTCTTCCCTTGGTTTCAGCCCAGCCTCGTAGGGAGAGAACCTTTCTCGGCTTCGCAGAAAATGAAAATTCGTGATCAGGTCCATTATGATGAAATAATGGAAGGCTACCCTCTCAATGTCTACCTATGTATACCAATGTATACCAACAAATAGGGTCTGGGTCAAAAAAAAAGTTTACATGCGCACTACGCGATTTATAATTATATAGTAAAACTAGGGTTAGGCGGATGTGCTGCTATTGGAGACTTTTGGATGTTCTAAGGCGTCAGAACCATGCACTCTCGGGCTGCCCTCGCCGCTTGTTTCAGTCGAAATTAGCGAAAAGAACGTAAAAATACCTGTTCCTCGCATCGAAAATGTCATTAACGCACTTTTCTAATTTTGGCGGGAAATTCAAACGAAAAAATCATAATTTTCATTTTCAAATCGCTTTAGCTCGGCAGTGAGGGATAGGCGGTTGTTTCTGATATTATGGAGTTAACGACGTCTTACGGCAGCAGAACCATACACTCTCAAGCTGGTTGCCGTTCTCGCTGCTTATTTGAGTCAAAATTAGTCATAAACGGATGTAGAGATAAGCGGATAGGCTTTCTGATGTTCTTAGGCGATAGAACCATGCATCCTCGGGCTGGCTGCCTTTAGCAGCCGCCCTCCCTGTCTGTTTGTACCAAAGGTAGCGAAAGGTACGTAAAAATAACGGCTGATCACATCGAAAATTTCATTGAAACACTTTTGCGTAATTTTCAAATGATGGCGAGAAATTTAAACGTTAAAAATCAAAATTTCAATTTTCAAGGCGCTGTAATTTGACGATGGACTTTTTTTAACGAGTCTTGTTCAACTCCTTATTGTACTCGTCGAGCTCTACAACACTATACCACTCAGAACCTAATAGGTGGATTAAGCGGCAGCCGCCCTCGCTGTCTGTTTGAGTCAAAATTAGCGATAGGCATAGGCGGAAATATGGATAAGTGGCTAAGAAATGGCGTTTGTTCGAAAAATTAGTTTCTGATCATTCACCCTCAGGCTGGCTCGCTGTCTGTTTATATCAATAGTAGCGAAAAAAATATACGTAAGTACTTGCCTGTCGCAACGAAAATGTCATTGACGCGCTTTTGCGTACTTTAAGAATTTTGGCGGGAAATTTAAACGAAAAAGTCAAAATTTTGATTTACAAATCGCTGTAGCTCGGCAACGAATAATTAATTTTCGGATCTTTGTTGAACTCGTTATTGTACTCGTTGAGCTCTACAAGATTATACCACTCAGAACCCGAAATCCGATCATTTTTCCCCCCGATTTTTTGGCAAGTTTCGCCCGTACCGCTTCGGCAAATGAGTATTTTCGGGTATTATTAGTATGTATCGATAACACTCGTTGAGTACTATCTACATATACCATCTATAAGGTTTGACTAGGGTTAGGCGGATGTGCTGCTATTGGAGACGTTTGGATGTTCTAAGGCGTCAGAACCATGCACCCTCGGGCTGCCCTCGCCGCTTGTTTCGGAGGAACTCTAATATGGAATGGTCTACTCTCAGAAACGCTCTAGTCGATAATAATAGACTTGATTAAGCGAATAAATAAATAGTAAATAGGAGAGGGATAAGCGGTAGATTCTGCTATTGAGGAGTTTTCGACGTTCCAAGGCGGCAGAACCATACTCTCGGGTTGGCTGCCCTCCTCGCTGCTTATCTAGTTTAAAATGTCCTCGCGTCTCTGTCTGTCTGTCTGAAGCCAATATTGCCAATTAGTGTGCACTATTTTGTGCGCACACTAATTGTTGGCAAGTCAAGTCAGTTCGGGAGATACCTTCTTTGAGAGAACGTTGCTTCTGTCATGGTAGCTCGACTGGCGGGGAAAATGCGAACAGGGCGAAGTGAGAGAGAAGGACCAGGACAGGCTGACAGAAGGGAGTAGAAACCGGGCAAAGTTCAAAGGTATCAGAGGGTATAACTGTCATTGGGTCCCCTAGGGACGATAGCAATACTTGGACAGGGTTGAGAAATCGGAAAAATGGGTTCAAGGAGTGAAAGGGAAGTGGGTTTGAGGGATAGAAAGTCGAGTCAAAGAGTGGGAAGTGGGTTTCACTGATTAGAAATGCTCATTGGCAATCGTTTTTGCTGGGGAAAGGACAAGGTAGATATGCCTCAAGGTGCGCAACAAGTTAGGCTACCGCCCCGAAGGGGCGGCGGCCTAATTTGTTTGAGTCAAATTTAGCGATAGGGATAGGGGGATTTAGGGATAACTGGATAGCGATAAGCGTTTGTTTGTTAAATTATAGTTTCTGATGATCAATCAAAGAGTCAAATTTAAGGAGAGGGTTTTTTTAATGATACTTTTGAGACTTTCTGATATTCTTAGGCGAGAGAACCAGAACCATACATCCTCGGGCTGGCTGCCTTCGGCTGCTGCCCTCGCTGTCTTTTCGCATGAAAAGTAGCTAAATATACGTAAAAATAATCGGTCGTCGCAACGAAAATGTCATTGACGCGCTTTTGCGTACTTTTCGAATTTCGGCAGGGAATTCAAACGAAAAAGTCAAATTTTGATTTACAAATCGCTGTAGCTCTTCAACGAATACTTTATTTTCGGATTTTTAGTGAACTTGTTAATGTACTCGTTGAGCTCTACAAGATTATACTACTCAGAACGCGAAATTCGGTTATTTCCCCCCCCCCCCCCCCCCGATTTTTTGGGAAGTTTCGCCCGTACCGCTTCGGCAAGTAAGTATTTTCGGGTATTATTAGTATGTATCGATAACACTCGTTGAGTACTATCTACATATACCATCCATAGGGCCTGAGTCGAAAAAAAAGTTTCGTTACACTACGCGATTTATAATTATATAGTAAATTAGAGAAAGAAAAATAGCTTGTCAGAGTTTTTGGGTATTAGTGTTGTCATGCAATTGTGCGGACACCATGAAAGACGGACGGATAAAGGTGTCTCCGACGCCTTCGCCGTTCTTTTGCTATCAGTTTACATTGGCGGCGCTGCTTCGTAGTTACAGGAATCTCCCAGTGGCTTCACCGTGAGAAGAGCCAGGTTCTATAGCGCACCCAAAGTTGACTTGTCAACCAATTTAGGCAATAACTGTTTTTGAACAACAAAACTTCTGGTCAACTAATTGGCTCGCTTCTGTTTCGTGGCCACGGACAAACAAACAAACAAACAGACAGACAGTGTCCTCCACAGAAACCATCGCGCTTTAGATAGTAGAGATAAAGAAGCAAGTTATTCAGAGTCCAGTACTTCAAGGAGATGTCTTCGTCTGAATCGCGAATCGCGACTTTGCAGAACATCATTTAGCGGTTAGAGCGAATCTTTAACGTGAATAACTTGGCTTAAACTCAAGACGAAGCAGAACAATAAGGCGTTCTCGTTTAATCCGATTTTTTTTAATTCGGAAAGAAAGAGCCAGCAAAATGTGTGAGTACAAGTGTAGTTTTTGGCTTCTATCACGCTGCCAAGTCATTTCCGTTATCCTGTCAGTCTCTCCTGCTACTTTTGTCAACGTTCCAGCCTCATTTTATCTAGAACGTTTACATTAGGGCTCTAGAAGTTTTGATCAGCTTCAATGCGTTTTCAGCCTGGGAACAAATCTTCGTTCCTGGAAATGAATAGACACATTCTTTCACTGTAAGAGTAGATAAGAAAATACACGAGACTACAGAGTTAGTATTCACAGTTTCATTGGTAAAATAAAGTAATGTGTAGTGCGGTTGACCGGCATCAGACTAACACGGGGAAGAACGTAGTAAGTTTAAGTGCTGTCGGACTGGAGACGACGAAGTTGCGATTCCATCACCTGTTCCAGGTATCCAATTTTATGTTCTTTTTCGGCAATCAGACGGTTTCCTTCGATGTGGTCCTAGAAAAGCTTTAAACGTGAATAGGTAGAGTCGTACCTCTCGGAGGACATTAATGATCTCATCACGATTCTTGACTTCCTCTTCCAGCGATCCAACCTTCGACTCCAGGCTCTTAATCTGGTCGTTGTTCATTCTCAGCTGCTCGGCAGCTCCTCTCTCATCATAGAGAACAGGACCTGGAATGGATGCTAGAGCACGCTATTCAACATACTAGACAGTCCCGACCGTCGCCTACGCAAAACATGGTGGCCATTTTTAAGGGTCCCTGTAAGGAAATCATCAGATTCAGTATGCAAGCGGACTGTTGGAGAAGGTTAGTGTGAGCCATGCAGTGACTTACGTCCTTGCTGAACGGCGTTCAGCTGCTCTTCCACAATGGTTCTCAGCTCCCTCTCTTGCAGGTACTTGGCACACATCTCGTCCAGCTGGTCACTGAAAGAAGATGTGATTCTTTTGCGCATTCTGCTACTATTTACTTTATTCTATTCAGGATGACTCTACTCTGTATTATACAGTGACAGGGTCTAAATGACCAATACAAACATGGGAATTGCTAAGCGGCAAATAAGAGGCTAACGAAGAAGAGAACCATTCGAGTCGGTTTTTCGAACGGGAGTTAGAGAACTAGGTATAGGGAGACAGAAAGAGCTGTAGGAAACCACTAAAGTGTAAAAATACTGTGCGGATTTCAGTAAGAGAGAGTGTCGCAGAATGAGCTGACAGACAGAGTCATCTTAAAGGGACGGTGACATTGCGGGTGCATGGGTGCACGGCGGAACGCCTTTTCAAATAGGGTCCCGCGATGAACTTCCCTGGAAATCACTCTTCCGCATTTTTTGGTGCTTTACACACATTTTCATGACTCCTAAATGTGTTAATCGGCTTAGCGCCAATAACTACACTACACTAGAAGCGTCTACTTCGACGTCAAAAATGGCGAGAATAATGAAGAAAATTGAGGAAAGGACGTTCTACTTCAGTTTTTCTTTTTCTTCTTCATTATTCTCGCCATTTTTGACGTCGACGTAGACGTTTTTAGGGTAGTTTTTGGCGCTGAGTCGATTAACACATTTAGGAGACAGGAAAATGTGTGTAAAGCACCAAAAAACGCGGAAGATTGATTTTCAGGGAAGTTGGTCGCGATTTGAAACGCATTCGACCGTCTACTATCCATAATGACAGCGTTCCTTTAAAATATACATGTTTTTTTAATTCCTAGATGAAAAGTACACGTAGTTTGAGGTAGGAAACAAGCCCAGTCAGGTAGCCACGATCACAGAATCTAACTTCCCCCTTGCACTAAGACGATAGACCTCAAAGCATCCTACCTTTACAATTGGCAAAGCGTGCTTGTCTGTGACACATGTCAACTCTAATCTGAAACAACACTTAACAATGTTTGGTATGGCCTTTCCTGTCAAGTATTATCCTATATTACAGTTGACAAGACAAGCCAGGACAGTTCGAGTTACAAAATTAGCATTGACAGTGTGATTATGCGACTGGTCCTTATACAAGAGGACAAAGCCTAGTCTACGTTTTGAACTGTGGAAGATAGTCAAACTCTTATAAATAAAGTGAACAAAAACTTACTTCAGATATTTGCGGCTGCCCTGAATCTCGTCAATGATAGAACGAGCAGCGTCCAGTTCAAATTTCAGAGAGTTGAGAGAATTCTCCTTTGAGTCCAACTAAAAACCTTCAGTATGCCAGAGAAAATTGCTCACCTCCTTCTCCTTTTTCAAATCTTCCTCCTTCTTGGTTTTTTCAGTATGGACCAGTGAGAATTCTTCCAGCGAACGAATCTTACGATTTTTCTCGGTAAGTTCCTTCTGCAGTTCTTCAACAACTTTCTTGAGTCCATCCAGCTGAGACAGTTCCTCGGTCATCTTTTCAATTTTCTGAATGCTGGAAACAAGGAGTTCCTTGGTCTCAGCCTGAGAAGCTAGCACACTGTTCAGTGTGTCATTAGAGTTCCATGACTCAATTGTATTCTCACTTTGAGGCTCACCTGAAAGACCCAACTGTAAAAAAAGACTTCATTGTACCTTGGAGACTCTGCAAGACAGAGCCACCATCAAGAAGAGGAGTCTCCTGAACGGCATTTCTACTGGGAAGCGTCTTTTCGGTCTTTTCAGCTTCCAGGGCCTCTTCAGGTGCCTCGATCGTTGCCATGTTGATGCTCATGTGCCCGTTCAAGGTGATACTCTGCTGGATACTCCATTGTCCGACATTATCCTCGTGAGCTTCTGAAAAAATCGATATTTGCTGACTGATAACAGCTCTCATTCCCTAATTTCTCATTACTCATTGAATCGAAATTATTTTCTTTGATCTTATTTTTTCTAAATAACAAATTTCCTCTGTGTATTCGATATTACCGAGCCGTTTTCCATCAATATTTTTACATTAAGTATGAATATAAATTGAGCACCTTCAAAAGAGTTCAAAGTAAGAGGGCAAAATAGCGCTTATTTGGCACTATTCATAAATTTGAAATAGGTAAAACTCACCCTTATTCTCACTGAAAGGAACATTAGGCTCGATAATCTCGAAATCGCCTCCAATCAAGCTGTCATCTCTACCCAAATGATCCACCAGAGTTCTTCCGTTTGCCAAGGATGTCATCTGAAAAGAAATGAACATTGAGTGAAAGTTCAAGCGACTGAAAGAATGTCTGGAAGAAGAGGCGAGAATGGCCGGGAAGGCCGCTCAGCTGATTGCGAAAGGTGCCTGGGAGAGAAAGAGGGTGAGTCAGGTCATGGAACTTGATCGCCTGATAGCGCCGAAAACACACAAAACGTCAAATAATTTTGAAATTTTAAAAGTTTTAGAAATGCTGTCTATTCAACAGTACATTTTCTAAGCTTGCAGGATGAACAATGAAAGTTTCAGAGGGTGAATAGTGTAAATTGCGAAAGACAAGGGTACAACTTAACCGTCTATCTGAAGAAAAGACAAAAAGTGGGATCTCGAAGATTCGTATAGTGACTACCAGGCAGAAAAACACTTGGTGATAGCAAACAAGTAAACAGAGGAAGAAGACTGGAACAGTGCTCTACAGATAAAGACGGCAGTTCACTTGAGAAGAATCAAATAATAACAAAAGGGAATCGATTAGAGTGGTGAATAGTGACACTGCCGTTTTCGAAATGGCTGGAGAACCGGCTGATTATACCAAGTCGAACTTGATAGGGATGTAAACACGCGCCAATTGGAAAAACCTTTGTAAACAAGGGAAGAGGTCAGTGCTTTGCGCGTTTCTTTCAATTTGGTCACTTTTTACTCAAATTATGTCTCGATATTCCATCTTAAACGTTTCGCCAAGTGGTTTGCTGTTCCTTAATCTAGTTCAATGACAGATTCAAAATTCCGGGATTCTGTTGGCCCTTAAAACACAACCCTGCTGCTTTCTGTATAAAAATCGTTTCTGTAGAGTTTTAAGCTAATTTTCCCATCCAGAAAAAACTTCGGGTTGCAATGATTCCGTTTGCAGAACACACAATGCCGAAAACTAATAAGAAACCTATGAAAGTGGAGGAAGACGAGGCTGTGGCGCCCAGAGTCTATAATCCTGAAGAGGTTCTCAACAAACGGTACAGAGAAGGAATACCTCAGTACCTTATGAAGTGGAAAGTAGGACTATTGTTTTGTTTCGAAAAGCTTTACTAGAACTAAGCCCCTGGGAGGATGATACAGACGAAACTTTGCTTGTATCTCAAGACATTCAGTAGCAGCTACTCGGTTGTCTGGGCAGTACGAGTCACAACTTGTCTGGTTGCCGAAGCAGTACAATCGTGAGTCTGTTACACTTTCTAGACTTTACGCGGTTGTCAATTGCGCAGCGTCAGTTTGTGAGCGTTTTCACCCGACTGCCGAGACAGTACGGCAGAGATCTGCTTCTCACTGCTTTCGATCGGCAACCAGAATTGTTCGGGACCGTACCGTCTAAAACGTCCTGTTATCCACCACTAACTTGGCAATCTGGCAAAGTTTTGTCTGTATCTCCCAGCTGATAAGAAAAACATATAATACAACTAACTATTTCGGGACTATCCGAAAGAGTATGCCACTTGGGA
This sequence comes from Oscheius sp. JU75, assembly GCA_037178855.1. Classification (NCBI taxonomy): domain Eukaryota; kingdom Metazoa; phylum Nematoda; class Chromadorea; order Rhabditida; family Rhabditidae; genus Oscheius; species Oscheius sp. JU75. The sequence continues at coordinate 9,087,010 of JASJZC010000007.1, forward strand.
GCCGAGCAATACAACTATTACAACCGTCAATTGTGATGAGTTCATCAAGGAGTTCGAAAAAAAGAGGTCAGACATGAGAAAGGTAAATATTCAACTTCAGTTTTTCATTGCAGTCCTAGGCAAATCCCAATACGAAGTTTGGGCTGGTCCCCAAAGAAAAACATCCTTATCGCATACTTGGATCGAAGAAAGTCAACGGGAAGGTTTACTGGCTCCTGCAATATTTAAACGGCTCTGTTCAACTGATGCACAAGGTCGATGCTCGCAAAAGGTGATGATTTTTTTTTAGCTGTTCATGATAATTTGATTCAGATATCCCGAACTGACTCTCGAGTACTACGAGAGTCTTATGCATAAGGAAGAAGAAGAAAAGTTCGAGGAAGCAAAGAAACTGATGCAGCTGAAAGCTATGCCCCCTGGAATAATTCCAGTCCCGAAATCGAGGCAACAATGACCGCGTTTCTTGATGTAATTTCAACGCAATGAAGTCTTTCATAATATTTATTGCTGCAAACCTAGTCATTTTGAGGTTTCTGGTATCCACGTCGACATGGCCGTTATCCCCGCGAATGTTGATGGGCATAGTCTTGATGGTAGCGTTCTCCAGATCTGACTGCAAAGTAAAAAAAGGAGAATATTCTGAGGCAGCTGTCGGTAGCGAAGCAAATCTTCACAATTCATAGCGAATCGATAGTCTAGAGAATTTGTTTCATATGGATGGATTCTACCCCCATCTCTAAGAAGGACACTAGATGGGATGGGAGAAAACACCCCCTCCGGAGGGAAGTAAAAAAAAGTTGATAATGCATGGGAGCTTATGAAACTGTGTGCCATAATTTTTTTAACTACTTCTTTGGAAGTTTGCTTTGGTACACGAGCACATTAAAGGGTTACTCCTCGCGCCTCGGGACCCTATCTTCTCGCACCAAAAGGGGGTATAATCAGCTCAGAAATGGTATTGGGACTGTTTTTCTGGTTAGACGCTGCAGCAACCCACTTCGTCGTCGATTTTTAGAATGGACTCTTTCCAACTTTGTGTTGGCCCACCTGGTATGAATCTGAAGATGTTTCGAGATATCCCTGAAGATTACGAGTTGTTCACTCTTCGATAACAATGGCTCTTATGACATTTATTCCTTGCATATAAGGCAACTTTGTTTTGAAGTGAAACAGAAGTAAATATCTCTATACAGAAGGGGTGTCTTGGACAAGGGTAGAGACACAATAGAGGCAAGAACTGTAGGCAGGGCCTGAAGTAGAACCTTGTATTGACGACGATGAAATAGGAAATGCAACTGGATGGGAAACACGGTATGACGGAGGACTAAACCTATGTACAGAAAAGTTTCACAGCTGCCAGTGAACGGATAGAGGGCTCCATTTCGACGACGAGGTGGGAAGAAATGGTTAAAGAAGGAGGTGAGCAGAAGAAAGAAAATAGAAGACCAGCTTTTGATAATACCTTAAACTTCTGGTAAAAAGAGAAAGAGACAGAAATCCTACTCGTTTTTAGGGCTTGATAGCATTTGCTTCTCCAGAGACCGTACTCTTCAACTGATTCCAGAATCGGAGGTAGGCATTGGGAGATCCGCGAGCGTCCTCGTCCGAAGAGACCGAGGAAGACGACGATGTATTCAAATCGCCCGTCAAGCCACCAATGACCGTTGTGCGAGAATCTAGAAATAGAAAACTTGTTCACGAAAAAAATTCGTAGTACTGCAAACATGCATAAACTAATAAGCAAGCACTGACCCTGGTTAGTAAAGACTTTAGTCAAGGCAGATCGAATATTAGATGGACGAGGAGTCCCACTTTGCCTACCATTCAAGCGAGCTCCGTAGGCTTCGGTGATTTCCTCAGCTGACTCGATGGAAGGCCGCTTGCCCCGAGCGGGGGAGGGAATAGGATGGTTCATCGACTGTTGGAGAGCCACAGGAGTGAGCCATTCCTGGGGAAGAACCTTCTCAAGGAAGGGGATGGATCCACTGATGTTGGCCAGACGATTCACCCAGCCGGGAATGTCTTTTCCGGTGAGTGTCTGCAAAATAGCTCATGAGACAAATTTCAACAGGTTGTCACATTGTAGAGTGTTTTGCACGTATCTCCGCTAATACTTAGGAGACAGGAAGATTTTCTTTGCCATTTTTTCAATTTTTCATCTTGTCAACTAACCATCACCAGGCTACTTCATACTCGTGTCTCCTAGATACTATGTCAATCTGTCCCAGTCATTCTCCTTCTTACGATACATTCTAATCGAGCTGCATCGGCAAAACTAGCGTGCCGATTTGTGTCCTAAAGCTCCCTGCATATTAGTCTCTTGCTGTGATACAAAGTAATTCGATTGCATTTTTGACCAAGCAGAAAGACGCGTGAAGTCTTGCAAACAGAAATCAGAACTATTTCCTACCTATAGCCCCAATCTTTGTCAACACTGGATTTCCTTCTTTTTACCTTGGCAATGATGGCAGTGAAGTGGTTACAGTTCCTATTGATCAGGTGATATTTGTCTCCGCGAAAGTCATGACTCAGTGACTTCATCAGATCCCTCACATCGGCCGAGGTGAAATCTGTCTCTCCAAGGATCAATGACTCTCTAAACATTGAACTGAAGAAAACAAATAATAATACATTACCTGAACTTGAAATTTTCTCCTAATTCCTCAGCATCCTGCGGTGAGTTCTCGAAAACACCAGAAAAGGCGTAGGGGTGACCACCATAGGCATACTCTGGAATATAATTGGTTTCAAGGAAAACAGAAGAAAATGACTCACCGACACCGTAGACTTCCACTCCAGAATGGAAAATGCCGACTCCGATGTTGGAAGCGTAGTCATTCAACCAGTACTGAAAAGTTGAAACTATCAACCATTTAACGTTGTCAACACTATGTCATTCGCACAGTTTGCCAAGCTCATACTGTCCGCCTGTCATTTCATAAACAGTTGTTAAGCTCATGTCATTTCGATTCTCTGTGCCTATCAGCCTCTTTTTTGTCAACCCGGTTCAGTTAACCTATCCTTCTTAGTTAGTTTGTCAAGGGGTATCTTTCAAAAGATCAGTTTTCTTATTCGCTACTCTTTTTTGGATTGTCATCATTGTTGCGAATCGTCAAAAGATTTGAATGACTCATACGTTTCAGAATCTTTTCTAATAGTTGGACCCTTCCACAGTCTTCAAAGCACCAGAACCTTCAAAAATCTTGAAATAAAAGTGAAAACCGGTGGGTAGACCGATGAACAAGCATAAACAAGCTTTTGTGGACTCCAAAGGCAAACAATATCCTTGCGCGCAGGAAGCGGAAGAGCTCTTTTTCCCGAGTCGCCACATTTCCCCAACCCACTGGAGACTTACCATGTCGTAGACATTGAGACGTACGGTCGCTCGAGACATGCCTCCCCTTGGATGACTTTCGGAAGATGCCTAAACGGCGTCAGTTGATTGGAAAAGAAAAAAAGGACGATAAAAAGGAGATGTGACGTTATGACATCATCAGCAATGCAGATGGAAAAAAGGAAAGAGACTCGTGGCAGACATTACGAGAAAAAGACGAGCCTCGAAAGGAAGAGTAAATCAAAGATGGGACCCGAAACAGATGTTTAAACAAATAGTGATGATATAAACGCAGAGAGTGAAAGTAGGAGCGTCAATTCTCGTAACTGGGATGAAAAATGAATAGATTGGGGAGTCTTCTGAGTGCGAGAGAGAGAGAAGGGATGAGTAGCAGGATCCATCCCCTCTATTTAGTAAATGAAAATGTTACAAAAAATACGTGTGTGGGTGGGGGAAAAGGCGCTTTTGATTGGAGATTATTAGCAGCCTGGAAGCGAAATAAACGCTGCGGAAGTGGAAAGACGCTCGATCGATCGATCGCTCGAGTGCTCAACTGGTTGGCAAGTGCATAAAGGACGAGAAATGAGGACCAAACTGTGGAATTTTCATATTTTTCCTTCGAAATTTGATGCTAAGGAAAATAAGATTTCTTTTAAGTCAATTAACAAATGGCAACTTCTCAAAATTATCCTGTAACAAAGTGGCAATTTCACATCTCAAGATCTCTACCAGTAATTCTCATCTGCAGGATTTGCTAAAAAGAGCAAAGCTAGCAAATAACTTCGCGAGTATTTTGAAGCAGGAAGAACGTAAAAAGCACCCGGCAGCGTCATCAGGGCGGCGACGCAACAAAAATAGACGCCTCGTTGGTACGTGAAATACCGTGTGTCTAATTAAAAATTGGCCCTGTCTTAATTGAAAATTTAAGAATGCCAATTCTTACATGGTTCCTGAAAGAAAAAGAGACCTCCTCTTCGATAAGAAACGAACACTTGAGAGCTTAATTGGAGATTGTGAAATCCGATAAAACAAATTGGAGAATGATGAAAGTGAGTCACAAAGTGGGTCTACCAAACCGAAGCCTGTGACGAAAGAACTCTCTACTAGGCCAGAGTTGAAAAATCGATAAGGGAGAGGCGTACATTACGACGAGCGTATATGGCCACGGGTGTTCCTGCCCAAAATTCTCTCGTCTTCCAAGTACTTCGGGTCAAAAGTTTACAAACAAAGAAATGAAAAAGAGCCCAGAGGCAGAGGGTCACATGGAGTGCATGCTGCAATCGCCAGAGGATCAGCGCTCGACCGGACAAGACCGGTCTTTCCGACCGGAAGAGAGGCAAAAAGACTTGCGTGTTCCGTGAAACCGGGAGCGCGAGAGCCTCTTTTCCATTCCCGAACCAATGGCTCTCGCTCTGGATAGCAGACGTGCCTCTGAGAGATAAGTGTAAAGGTGATACTGCAAGAATATGCGGCCGGTTCTGCTTTCACTATGAGGGCGTCAAGATTGCGACAACGATACAAGATCGACGAGTGCAAAAAATGTAGCCTTGAGATGTTCCAAGCAAACAGAGGGTGGACTCAGAAATTTCCTATACAAATAGAAATGAACATGTGATCGGAAACAGTCCATTTCATAACTGAACCCACGCCATGAATCACGTGCGAGGAGATGTGCCGCGCCTGTTTGGCGTCGGTACAAACCATCTATACCGCTTGTCCGGTCCTGGATCCAGGACGAGTGAGAGGTGAATGAGGATCGAGTAGTGCAGACACACTACACGGGGCACACCGAAGAAGATGAATGAGAGTGTCTATTGAAGGACGAGCGCTCGAGAACCTAATAGAAGGGAGAGAAGAGAGAGAGAACCTAATCCTAATTTGTATAATGGAACTAGCAGGTGCCCCTGTATAGCCCTCGCGGCGCTATGAATCACATACAAAAAGACGACTAGTTAATGGAGCTGTACGATCGTTTATGAGTCGATCGTAAAAAGGAAGCACTACAATGACCATCTGACAACTTCTTTGGGTGGCGACAAGGATCATCGGCAGATGTGCGAGGGCCGCATTCTCAGCATAATACGATTTTGAGCACACGCCTACCTTCAACCGCGTGCACAAAGACCACAAGAGAAAGAGAGTGCGGAGGACAGAAAGACCAAAAATTTAGTGAACTTTCAATGATGGATGATCTCTTTCCAACTAGTTGTTGATCGAAGAGAGAACAAAACAATGCCAATGCGTTAATGATAAGAGACCGTTGAGTACATACGGGTCAGTCCAGAGAGCACAACCAATCTCTGCTCATCTCGAAGTCTAGACATATTTAGTGATTAAGAGTTACATCCTCCGGCTCTATCTAAAGATGGATTACGAGATCAGTTGGCTGAGGATTATGTAAATTCGGAGCTTAACACGTCAGTTCCCATAGGAACGTTGCCAATCCGCCATGCGGGACAAATGGCATCGTAACGGATTTGGGAAAGGGTGTGAGAAGGATAGGTGGCTGATTATTGTGGGAGGAAGGTCGAGAGGATCAAAAGCAGATCCACTTTCTGCAGACTGTAACGGCTATAGTAAGTGGTAAACAATGGAATTCTGAGAGCAAACAGTCACCATTAGTTCCTGATTTTTTTGTGGACTCAAAAATTTAAAACTACCAACATTCTCTCTATCGTAGTACCGCATCATTTCTTACACTCGGAATAGCATGCATTGACTATCATCCCAAACTCCTGGGTAAAAACCTTACGGAAAATGGACACATTTACTAGCCTAAATGACTTTGACTGTAGACTGCATATTGCTACTGGCAGCTAGTGACAAAGACAAGCTAGTGACAAGAAACCAACTTTTAGTCATTTGCACAGTTCTGTGGGCAATAAAAGTTTTCCGACCATAGTCTAAAACTAAATGAGAGCACAGACTATTAATTCTACAACGTGTACGACGCCAAGACACCCAGAAATTAGAGAGATTTCACTGGCAGAGGATCCAATGTCACGTAAAGGAACGCGTCGTCTCAGGTGGAATGTCCTGTGTGTGTGTGCCACGGACCAAAGCCAGGAAGCGTCCGTCTTTCAAGAGTGTTTGTTTTCCCTCCGGCTCTCTCTTTCTTCTGGTGTGTGTGCGTTACGTAGTGCGCTTGACCACCCATTAAACTTGCCCGCCTCCCTGTGTTGATTTCAATCGGCGATTCAGGCTCGTTTTTTTTGGGGTGGTATCCTCCTGCGCTTCCCCATTACGCTACACTGCCTCGTTAGCTGGAATATGGTCGTTTTTTGTCTCTCTCCTCCTTCCTCGCGTTCTACTAAACAAGATGATCCGCATTATGCTAACTGGCCGCTGTCTCTGTACCGACAAATGATTCAAAAAACTTCATTAGGGTCTTATAGACAATAGCACACGAGATCCATTTTGGAGGCAAATTTAGACACCAGGTGGTGAACACCGACAGAAATGACAGATAATAGGAGGTCATCAGGAGAATGTAAAGCAATGGGACAGCTCTTTAAGGAACAGTAACTGTAACTGAAGTATTGGGTTAAGTTCAAGGACGGAAAGAGAGGCTAGTCCTCTTGCTTCTGATGGGGACATGCTTGTAGAACTGCTGCCAGTGTGAGGACTGACTCCGAGGCTCCCGAGGGGTCCAGGTAGGCCATTAGTTGCTGGTACGTCAACGCCTGCTGGGTACACGTCTCGCAAATTACTGCCCCGTTCTCCGCTAAAAACAAAAAGACGTCGGTTTTTTGTCTGTTTGTGTGGCTTCGGGGGGTCTGTGGGCCAGATTGCTCGTTCTCTCTCTTATTCTCTCCTCTCCGACTCGTACGTATAATCTCAATTGGTCTTTTTGAGAAAATGCCTGTCGGACAAATGCGATTGAATCTTGGATTTATGACCGAAGGCCGACTCTCTCTCTCTTTTACTAGGACACACACGCATAAAATGACATTTTGGCACGGGTGGTCAAATTGTCATGTTCACACCTACCCAGATGGAAGAAACGTGGTAATGTGGAGTGGATGCAATGCTGCGCAAAACTTCTCTGGAAGAGGAGTTACACAAAATGTGATTGCTTTGGCGTACTCCTCTTGATACAATTCTACGCGCCAAGCCTTCAAAAACCAAACTCACTGTCGGCTGGAGACTGCGTCCCATCCCTCAGCTTTTCAGCCATCAGACTTTTCTCTCGCTTTTGTCGTCGACGGAGCTTGATCTGGTCTGCCATCAGCTTTTGTCTCTCCACTACGACCTGAAGATGTATTTTGATCGGAAGAATACCGTAACTACCAGGCATTTGGCACAGATGCATTCTTTGAATGGACAGGCCCTCTTGTGGCCTTTGAGACGGTTAGCCACTCCATGCTGGGCACAGCGTTGACAGTTTGGTCTTCGTTCTGAAGCCATGCTCTAACATTCGACTACTGGTATACGATATATTGGGCTTGTTAAGAAAACTGGGACACCCATATGAAAAAAAAACATATCTGAAAAAGGTTGCTTTATAGCACGAGCTTATACCACCTGAACCTGGGAATTCGTTATTGCTTATCAGAAAATACAAACTACAATGGCCGGATAAATTTGAGTAAGAGATTTACCGGATTGAGAATTAGTGACGAGACCATTGCAGACAAAAGACAGGTCAGTGACCATTATCTTGTTACGTTCTCTCTGATTTCTCTGTCCCTATTATATCTGCATGTCTTAATGTAATAATTTAACTGGCAGTGAAGAATCCCAAAAACGTATTTTCACGTGACTTCTTTAGTAATGTTTTTTTCCCTTCATCCTGGCTAATCTGCACACGGATGTGCTAAAGGTTGCAGTGTTGCAGCTGCCGTGAGTGATCGAACTCTGATCTTTTGGAATCAGCCGAGGGGAAGTCTCCCTCGGAGGTCCCGGTCGAGGTCCCGATTCTCTCAAATAACCATCGTCACAACGACAAGTGGCAGTTATGACTCGAAGGGAAGAAACTCGGATTGGCGCGGCTGTCGCCAGTTCATCCGGTCTTTTTAGGTAAGTTTTTGAGCAGACTACAACTGTCAAACTGCGAGTGCTGAGCTGACACGACAATCAGTTCGGGGGATGGGTGACCGATGGCATATTTGCTTCAACGCGTTTTTTTCCTTCAGGGTTGCAAGCAGATAACTCACCCTTAATTTTGGAAGAGTCATCACCAGAGGAGGAAGAATGCACTGAACTGAAAGATCCCGAACTACTTTCCATCGAGACAAGACGATTGCTCAACTGTCTTCGTCTTTCGACCATCTGGAAATAGTATCTCACCAGTAAAATCTCAACAACTTACTATGCATTCTGAACACTGGCAATCTTTGTACCTACATGTCGTTTTGTGTCCCTTCCGCATCAGGTACTCTCCATGGTTCAGACATCGCTGGCAGTAGTAAACCTTCTTTTCTTCTTCAAACAGTTCAGGCACCATTTCCTCAATGTTCATATCCAGCTGAAAATGAAGAATTGAGGCAGAGTCAAAATTTTTGAAAAGAGCTCGTAATAACTTATTGAGGAAATGACCCGAAGGGCCGAGCACACAGCTGTGAGCCGCGGCTATATACGGTGGCCCCGCCCCTATTTTGATGGTAAGCAATCCTCGGGCTTTCATAATCTTTTGACGACTTACTTCAGAAGAAGGGAAAGGTCTGGGACTAGTGGGTAGCATTTTGATGTTGTGCGGTTGGACTACTACGATGCTTATCATCGAGAGATTTCGATCTACGAGACGAATTTCGGTAAAAGTTGTCAGTACATTGGGGTTCATACCCCAGCTTATTGGAACTTTTTGAAAAGGATGGATTGAAAAATTCAAAACATAAACTTTGAATGTGTCTAACTATATTATGCGCAAAATGTGAAGGTTTCCGCAAGAAAGACGCAAAAATTTTTCTAAAAAAGGAAAAACGCCGACAGGGCAAAAAGAGCTTTCCCTGACAGAGACCACCATGTTAGAAGGCTGACCTTGGCAAGGCGAGTGGCCGTTCAGTGTCTCCGAACGCCTGTGCAACGCGCAATAAATAAATCGGAGGGGCAAAAAAGCTCTGTCCAGGACCCCCCAGACACTCACCAAGGAGGCAAATCTGCATTCATTTGGCCGATTGGACTGAGACAAAGACACCCAACGCTCACGCTTAGTGTGTGTTCTTTTGAGAAAGGGTTGGAATGAGTAAGCGAGGAGCACCCCCTTTCCAAAAGCCTTCGCAACAGTTCTGTCAATAGCCGGCTCCCCCTAATGTTTCTTTTGGTTACCATGAAGAGTCGCGAAAACGACCGACCACTAAATAAACAGTTCTTTTGGCAACTTTGGGAACGGGTTGGGAACAGTTGACAACAGTTTGGACCAAAATTCAGAGCGCTATCTTCTAACTGCAAAAAAGGGAAGGGTATCCTAGCTATTCTGTCATTTATGAAGCTCTTGAGGAAGTTGGTACGCCTTAAAAAAGACTGGATTGTCTTGTATTTGATCTTTTTCTGAGGCAATATGTTTGTGACTTTGTTTCAGGGTACACAAGTATGGGCTCCTGACCAATCGGGTCCGAACAAGACTGGTGCTGTACCTATCTTAGACCGAAATTTAGCGTTAGACCACCAAGCGAATTCGAACTCTGGTTGCTCAGACTAAAATATGTGTGCTTTTCCAACACATCAACACTGAAAGGTAACATACGGAATGATGGAGACGGCTTTAGGGCAATATATCTGAATAGATCTATTTGAAAGATCTAGTGATTCATCGCTGTTGAAAGAGTTACCCATGACATGACAGTAGTTGTCAAAGAAAGGTAGAAAGGTACCAGATTGTTGGCTACCAAGACACTCTTAGATCTGTACTGACATCAAAATGCTGCACGAACTTTAATTAGATGTCAAGGATTATGCCTGACGATTGGAAAAGATTCTGTTTTGCAGGCAAGCTAATAAACTTTGAGTAATCTATTCTAATTCAGACCGATGCTTCCTCCCGAGAAGTCCTCGATTCCAGCTCGTCATGCATTTTATTACCTGTCACCGGAAAAACCATGTTTGGCTTGAATTGGTCTCTTAGGCGGAAATTGAGAACGTTTCCTCCAGCTCATATCCGGCTCAACTTTCCTAATCAATTTAGCTTCTACGAACTGACAGTGACAGATCAGGGCAATTATCGGCGTGCAGGGATAAAAAACGGTATGTGGCGGTTACAATTACTTGTTTCCGAATTTCAGTTGTGAGACCAGGGAGAGAAAGAACTGTCGGACATACTACTGCTCTCTGTCTCTCCGTTCAGGTGTTCGGAGAAAATTGTTTCAATAATTTTTGGGATTGTTGACTCGGAGTGTTTTCACGTCCGCAGAAGAGCGACCTGATTGTGGTTTTGAGGTCAAGATCCGCACCCTTTGTTCGGCGGGATGCGCAACAGCCGCAACCGATCCGACTTTCTCTTCAATATCTCAATGGCGTGCCAATCTTTTTTCACGCCTCATAGCAAATTGTCGTTCAAGACTCATTAAGATACTGAGCGAGAAAGTGCAGCTTCCTTTGGGCTGTCTACAGGAGGGTTAGAGAAAGAGACGATCAACTTTTAATTGGTCATTGCGGGGGCAGGGTGATCTCTAACACAAGTGTTTCCAACTACTTCAATTGCCCATTTTTTCTCGTAGGATCGTGCCTTTTTGCGCCCACGTAATTATACTATAACTGGGTCAGACCAATACTTTTCATGTTTGCCACGACACTTCGCCGCATCCGTTCCTCCTCGGTCCTGAGAGTGTCCAGTTCAATAAGTCCTTTTGTCGTAATTGAGTGTTTACTCCATATGTAGGAAACCTGTTCATCTCTTTATAAGCTCAGTAACTGAATCATCAGGAAAAGCTTCAAAAATGAGAAAGAAGACTGATCTCAACCATGAATTTCCTCATTTCGAGAGGCTGTCTCGTGTTATTCCTGGAGAAGAAAGGATCCATCAGAATGTGCTCATTAACGGTAAGTCTACTTTACAACTTGATAGTTAAAACCACTATCTTCAAGCTAATGTGCACGCTCCGGAGACACAGAAAGACAAAGACTGAGAGGATGAGAAACAGTGAAACAAAGATACAGAGAGACAGGAAGCCAGAGAGACAAAGAGACAGACAGAAAGAAACAGTGAAGCATATCATTGTCTTCCGATGCTCACGAAAAGTTCTATTCAGAGCCCATAACTGGTCCGCCATGTGGCACAGTTCACACATTGTACGAAGCTGTGAAACGAGCAGAAACACTCACACAAAATGGTAACTTTCTAGGAGAGCTCACACCTGATGGATACAAATGGACTACCTATTCCCAAGTATGACCTATATTTTGCCACTAACGTTCTTGTAGGTAGCCAGAGATGCACAAACACTTGGCTCGGCTCTACTTCACTTTGGTGAGAAGCCCGGAGGAATGGTTGGACTAGCTGGTATTCATTCCATACGCTACATTACTGCGATGCATGCTATGGTTGCTTACAATCTTACACTGGTACCTCTGTATCATAATTCGAAATTGGAGACACTATGGTGAGCAGTTTGTCGAATTTATCAAGCGTTTTTGTAGCGAAATAGCTAGAAACTGCAAATTATCGACCATATTCTGTGACAATCAAGCAAGAGCTCTTTTGCTAGCTACTGCCAAGAAGGACGGACAACTTCCCGATCTCACCAATTTGATCCTCCTGTCTAAAGAAGAAGTTCCACAAGGAAGCTATGAAGGCATTACGGTAAGGAGAGACAGAGTACCAACCTTTGATACAGTTTTTCACCTATGATGTCTTCTATGCTCTTGGAAAAGAAAATCTTACGGACACTTGTCCACCAACTACAGACGACGTTTATTTGATCTGTCATACTAGTGGAACCACAGGTATGCATTGCTTATCTCAAGACTTATTCTATTCAGGAAAGCCCAAAGGAGTCATGATGACCCATAGAAATCTGCTGGCAGCAATGGCAGGTCTCTACACTCAATGGGTCCTACCTCCGAACCGTTTTCTGTTTGATCATAATGACGTCTATTTCTCTTTTCTGTCTTTAGCACACGTCTACGAGCATTTGATGCAGGTAACTGTTCTTTAAACTGGAACTATGAGGTGCTTAGGCATTTGTTATCTATATCGGAGGTAGTGTTGGTGTCTACGGTGGTGATGTGAATCGTCTGGTCGCTGATATCCAGATATTAAAACCAACAATTTTGAGTTTGGTGCCCAGACTGTTGAACAGATTCTACGACCATATTCATGCTGAGGTTGCCAAGAAGTCTTTTCTTGCCAAGACCATCTTTTCCTCGGCTAAAAACGTACGCTTAGTCACGACCCATAATTAATTTAATCATTTAGTATAAGCTCAAACTTCTGCGAGAAGGGGAACAACAATACGACACATTTTGGGATAAGATCATGTTTGACAAGGTTCTTTAGTAGATTTATCAGTTAAACATTACGACTTGTAGCTCCGTCCTCTTTTTGGTGGACGATTGAGAATGATCACTACCGGTGGAGCTCCAGTAACCCCAACAGTCAAAGAATTCACAAGAATTGCATACGGCTGCCCCCTGATGGAAGGCTATGGTCAAACTGAATGTGCAGCTGCAGGAACATTGAACTTGCCGTTTGAATATGTCTCAGCTCCTGTGGGTGGTCCAGCACCTTGGGCTCAAGTATTCGTATATCTGAGTCTTATCTATAATAACTTTTCAGATTAAACTGGTCGACGTTCCCGAGAAGAACTGCTTCGCTAAGGATGGCAAAGGAGAAATCTGTTTCCGGGGAGCAGCTGTGATGAAGGGCTACTTTAACGATGAGGAACTGACGAGAGAGACTATAGATTCCGAGGTAAGACTCTCGACTATGTACTGGTCTTTTCATCTATAAGGTATAGTTGGCAATGTCTGTCGAATTATCGGGCGACATGCAGCTATAGAGTTTTACTTCCGCCGGCTCCGCCGTCAAATACGCACGGGAGGAAGCGATATCTAGCTATTGACAGTAGCTATTGACTCATAAAAAATGGTAGGGTTAGATTGACACGGGTATACCAAAAGTGTGACCAACGGACATGCACTATACGGCATGATATGTTTTCTATTCAGGGCTGGCTTCACACTGGAGATATTGGAAGATGGAGAGAAGACGGCGGTCTAGAAGTCATTGACAGAAAAAATGCCATATTCAAGCTCGCCCAAGGAGATTTTGTCTCACCGGAACAGATTGAAGCCATCTACTTGAACAGCTCACTGCTGTCCCAACTCTTCATTACTGGAAGAACTACACGATCCTTTCTGGTTGGATTAGTAACGCCAAACTTGCCGAATCTTAGAGCTGCTCTTCAAAAGTCGGAGGTAATCATTTTTTTGAACAGAACAAGAAAAGCATCAAACAAATGTCAAAATACCCAGACAGATACGGCGTTTTTCTGAGAATGAATACCTATTCTTCAGCTTGCATCCCGTGCTAATGGACCAGATAAAAAGCTTTTGACGGATCAAGAAGTCGCTCGCTGGCTGCTCGCCCATATCAACGCCACTGCCAAGGAAAAGGGGGTTCAGTCTATTGAGCTTCTCAGACAGATTATTCTTGTCAATGATGTAAGCTTACAGTTATCCTACATCACTGTATGGTTTTCAAGGAATGGACTGCTGAGAATGGACTGGTCACTCCTACTCTGAAACTCAAACGAGGAGAGCTGAGAGCAAAGTACGAGAACGAGATAGAAAGCATGTATTCAGCGGAATGTCAACTTTGATCTATTGTTATGGAGGGTTATGAAGATGTATTAGATACAAAACAGACTGTTGTAATGCTAGCATAGAGGCAAAAACCGTAAGAAGAGCATCAGAAAATGCCCATATAATCAAAACGTCCTTCACCGATATGTTAGGAACCTTGCCAAAGTTGCAACGTCATGACCATGGATTGGTCGGATACCAGTCTCTTACCTTCCCACATGTGTGTTCTTAGCGGAAAGTAGAGAAAAAACACTGCCAAATCATACCCAAATAGCTCTCTCTAAACCCTATTCTCTGCCTCAAAAACACATCGCAAAGTGACAGAAATGGACTTTCACACACTGTAGAACAGGCTCGCACCATTTTTAAGCCCTGGGAACCAAAATGTATCCGAAAGCCTAGAAAAAGTTAGAAAACAAGTCGGCAGACTCACCGAAAGTTGACTTCAGCGTCTGCCACTTACTAGTGTTTCGACCAACGCTGGTGCAAAATCCAAAAAACCAGATGACAGGCCATTTCCCAAGCCTTTGACACTCTTTTCAGGTCCAGAAATCAGCTACACATCAGCAGGAACACTATTTTCAACCTTCAAACTCATCTTTCTTTCCCGCATTTTAGTCTTTAACCTTGTTTCCTGAGGTCTTTGTTTGATACTTTTTGCTGACTTTTTGCCGGAACTGCTACAGCTTTTCTTACTCCGCACTGTTTCTACGCAAATGTTGATGGAAAATTATCAAAAATATCGAGGAGCATGGGGTGTTTGAAATTTCCTTTTCGCTACCCTCACTTCTTTTCTACTTTATTTCTGTTGTTAGCCTAATTCTACTGGTGACCTACACACTTCGGTTTGCATACCTGAAAAAAAATCTTGTTGCATGTTTCAATCGGATTAGGAGGAAGAGTTGAGAAAAATTAAAAAGAGCTCCAAGTTTGAAATAAATAGAGATAACGATCTCAAATATGGGCAAATAAGCAGGTAAAACATTTGTTTTCCATGTTTCAGCGCTCTAAGCAGCTAATAATTTTGCGAGCTTTCGATATCAGTAAACGGCCTGACGAGAAGAATTCCAGGAAGTTTGCTTTAAAACCAGCAACTTCCTGCAAAAGGTGCGATGAAATTTATTGAACAAATAGAGCAAGACGATTTAGAATGTTACGGTACCGTTGTTGGTCCGAAAATCGAAAAAGGCTGCGCGGCGACTGAGAATGCTGTTGTCACTCCCTGGTGGTCATCCGATCCATATTTGGGGACGTCACCGGAAGTCGAACAATGTAAGACAGGAAGGGAGAGATATGGTGAAGAAACAAAGGAGAAAAGTGAGAACAATCAATCGTTTGTAAACAAAGAGTGTTCCCGCTGAAAAAAACAGGCTCAGCGACCCGACGGGCAAATATGGGCAGATAACGTTCAGCTCAAAATCTTTGACGAAATAACTGAAAATTCGGAATGAAGATCTTGCTCAACCTTTGAAAAGTGTCCTTAGCGATGAAGGTGGTTTTGCATGACATTAGCTATCATCTTTACCACAGAATGATCATTTTTATTTGTAGCTCTCACTTCGTACAATACAGTCACATTGAGAAGGGGGAAGGGGGAGGAAAGAAAGTGAAGTTAGGGTGATGTAGTGACAGGATTGTAAAAGCTTGAGCATTTGGCTTAATTTTATGCCTACCGATGGGCTTTTACGCCACTTACTCGATGTTTATGCATTGCATTTTTCTTTTGTTTTTAACTCTTTACCCGTTTTCTTTTAATTATTTGGGTGTAGGGGTAGCTCAATGGAGCTGGGGAACTTCATCTCCAGCAGGTAGGGTGATGGCCAGCGGAGATGACGGAACTTGGTGGTCGAGGCGGTCATTCTGTAACGAAGGACCAGCATCAGTTCTTCGGTTCGAAGAACCACGACCAGTTGTCGTGAAGTCCGATGTTCGTGAATTTCGGTTTATAGCTGAAGCATTGTTGTTGGATGTCGCTCGATTTCCTGGAACTGTAATCGGAACGGGAAGATAAGGATGTTGCACAGGCCTCGCTGAAAGCATGTTACCACAAATGCCAAAGTACAAAGTACCATTGACGAGACATTTCGGGCAGCATCCTCTTCTTTTTGCTTTCGTCCTACAGCTGGCACAAAGCAAAGCACTACATAAGATGTTCTTTCCAATGCAGGCTTTCAGATATCTTCTCCGGAACCACGTTTGACATGGCTAGAAATGTTCACATTTGTAAGAGTTCAGCTTTCAAACCCAGCAACAAATTAAGGGCTCAGCCACAGACGACAAAGTGATCGACGTGTGGTCAGCACCTGTAAAAAGTAAACATGCCGTATAACAAGAGGTAACAGACCCGTTTGAAGATCTTCGTCTAATGATAACATGGGAAGAGCCTGAAAAACATAAATAAATTTTGTCAAATGGAAAGTTAGCAGTAAGGGAAGGAAAGGGTGAAGAGTATAATAGCAAAATGAACACCTCACGCATTGATAAGACATCGATTCGTCATTTGAAGCAAAGAGAAGATTTTGATATTTGCTGTACTGGTCTCGTCATATTTCCTTACTTCTCATCATGAACTGTCATTGATTCCCACTGTCAGTAAATACATAGTAACGATGAGACTTTTATTTTACTTTTTTCATTTATTTGCAATAATCGTATAGTTTCTATCTGTCGCAACATGCTGGTCTTCCAGAGATCGGTGTTCACCCGCGCAGTTCGCATGCATGCTTCTCTTAACTGAGCTGTGAATTCGTCCCTCCATTTGAACTTCGATCTACCAAACATTCTTCTTCTCTTCCACGGTCTCTATTCTGTGAGGCACTTCGTCCATCATTCGTCTTTCATATTCGCTACCTTCCTGGCTCAGCTCCACTTTCTTTTTACTCGTTCTTTTCTGATGTCTAGTTTGCCAGCTTCTTCTAGCCATTCGTCTGTCGAAGAGAATTACTCCAACCATAATTCGCATCATCTTTCGTTTCTTCAACTTCGTAAGATTTCTGATGCGTACAGCTTCCGTCTCTCTCTCTCTCTCTCTCTCTCTGAATATTTCTTTAACGCAATAGGCAATTTGGTACCAAACTTTGGGCATTTGAAATCTCTGTTCGCATAAGTGCTGAAATTATTTACTGAATTGCATTGCAAATTTGTTGCGTTGACTATGGCTATAATGCCAGCTAAGCACTAAAGCCATTTGCAATTCATACCATTTGGAACTGTAAACTGTCTACTTCTTTAAAGATTTCACGGGGATGCTGCAACGGAGCCGGCTTCCATCGAGGATACAGGATTACTGTAGCAGTCGCCGACGCGTCTTCTTCTGCTTCAAAACCATGTCATTTCTTCTACTCGCCTTTCGCTTGCGGATCTTGAAAACATTTTTGACCACCCTCCTTGGTAGAATGGAATCTTTCGCGAGCGGTCTATGCAAAGAAGAGGAAAGTGATGGTGAAGAATTCTCTGATTCCGACATAAGGAGGTTTATGCTGTTTTCAAATCCAAGGATTAGTGAAGTTTTTGACAGAAAAGTATATTTGAAAGTTAGAGTCTTTTCCAGATAATCGTTGTAGACAGAAACAGAGAAATATACGAGGTACTTCTACTTTTTGTTCAGTCTTCAGCTGGCTCTGGCTCACTTGTCTATCATTCTGTCGCTCCTTCTCTCTGACACTCTGTTCTCTGTATTCACAGTTGACGTCCTTTTAGGTCTTCAGTACACTACTGTTTACAGGGTCCCTTAGGGTCATGGATAGAAAAATACCAAAGCAATAGGGTAATTGAAGAGTCCAATCTTTTTCACAAAGCTATTTCTCGATGTCTGTTGGGTAAAAATGGAAAGAGGTCTGGGAAACGCATTATTGTCAAAAAAAAAACTCTCGTCTCATGTCGCTGTTTCCCTAGACTGACATGTAGAAAATAACACAACGACAGCATAAAGCATTGATAAATGACGCCCGAGAGATTTCATTTGGACCTTTAATCTCCTAAAAATGGTTGCCCAAAAAGGTAGAAATCAAAGAGTTGACAAAAAACGGATCTGTACAAGGCTGTTCCCGTTGTAAAAGTGACGGAGTTAGTGTGATTTTAGAAAGGATTTGTGCTTTAATAGAGCTAGAATCATAGCTAGACAGGTAGA
Source organism: Oscheius sp. JU75 (assembly GCA_037178855.1). Taxonomy (NCBI): domain Eukaryota; kingdom Metazoa; phylum Nematoda; class Chromadorea; order Rhabditida; family Rhabditidae; genus Oscheius; species Oscheius sp. JU75. The sequence continues at coordinate 9,105,213 of JASJZC010000007.1, forward strand.
CGACTTTCACATAGCAAGAGACAGAGACAAAGAGATAGAGAGACAAAGTCACAATTCAAACCAAGAATCAAAACCTCACCAGGACCCAAACAAGTCTGACCAATTTCAAAAAGATAGCTTCATTCAGGTGGTGTAATAAACTTTTTCTTCGTGTACGGAAAACGTAGAATTGGACGTCACTGTCTACAAGAAGATATATAATACAGAACACAGCCTCTCAAAAATGTGCTTTGTATTGGGCCGATAACTGATCACAAAGTGCTCTCTTATCAGCACGTGTAGTCTTAACTCTTATAAAGACGAAGTCCCCCAAGCTACGTTCCGCGTAAAGATCGTTTTTCTCGAAAAGGTGATCGTTGCACCTTCACACTTTTTCTTAATTTGATATGACACAAATGACCTTCCTTCTGCCAATTGCCATGTGCTGTTCTCAGTTATTTTTCACCTTTCACCGCCTGTTTGCTCAGTCTCTATTGACTTTTCATCGCAAAATTCCAGCCATGCTCTTACTATTGGGAGCTGTTATTCTCCTAGCAGATGCTTATCAGCCTGTTGTCCAAACCAAACTAGGAAAAGTGCAAGGATTTCAAGTAGATACGGAGGTTGGGGGCAAAGCTGACATTTTTCTTAATATTCCTTTTGCTGAGCCGCCTGTTGGAGAACTCAGATTCGAGGTTAGACCAGTCTTTAAAAAATGACAGTTCTTTTCAGAAACCTGTCCCGGTAAAAGCTTGGTCAAATGCGGTTAATGGTACCAAATGGGGCTATGAATGTATTCCTCATACACTACGAGCCAAAATCTTTGAGGTTGACGAAGACTGCCTGACAGTCAATGTAATTCGTCCTACGACTGAGGTATTTTTCTGACTTTCGCTACAGTTTTGAATTCTCAGCCTCCAGCAGAAGGTTTTCCCGTCCTGATGTGGGTTCATGGAGGTGGATATGAGATTGGATCGGCTAGACTATACGGGTATCAAGTAGGAACTCACTTGTGATTTCTTAAAAAGTTTTCTAGGGCTTTGCCGATGCATTTGCTCACAGAGGCGTGATAATTGTGTCTCTTCAATACAGGGTAGGAGTCTATGGTTTTCTCTCAACTGGAGACAAGGCTATGCCAGGAAATCTCGGCCTGTGGGACCTCGCTCTCGGATTAAAGTGAGTTTTGCAATAGCTGATTCGATCAACTGCTTAACACCAAGGGCTCGGCATTTCGGATAACATCCACGGCAATACGTACGTGACTTTACCAGAAGGGAGAGTCGATGTGGGCGCTAACTTCTGAGCTTGTCCCATCTGTTTTGCCAAGCCGGCTCTACAGGTATTGCCTGATTGTCAAAATGAAACAGGCATGAGTTTCTCCAACCGCCTACAGGGCATTGCTAACTTTAATGGTCAATCGGAACTAAACGTTTCCCGCTTTACATGAGAGACTTTGTCACCTACCGAGATGGTTCGTGTGAGAACATTCATACTATTATGAACAGTGGCTGGCATAATTCAAAGCTTAATAATGTTTACAGATGGGTACACGATCACATCTCTTCCTTCGGTGGCAACCCAAAGAGGATCACTCCTTGGGGATTGAGTGCTGGCGGTGGAGCAGTCGGTCAACTTGTTCTCTCTCCTGTCAGTAGAGACTATGCTGCTTCTGCTGTCGAAATGTCTGGGTCGCCATTCGCTTCATGGGCTTTGGGAGCTACTGTAGCGAACAAATCTATGGCTCTAATCAAGGTGATAGTGCACATTTCTTTCTACGTTTGTGTTTTAGGAACTCGGCTGTACTGAGAACACGAAAACCTGTCTGAAGACCAAATCTGTACAAGAAATCGATGATGCTGTCGAGGCTGTGGTATTTTAGCGATAGATACAGTGTACACTTCCAATTTAGGGATACACGAATCCATCGCTGAACGTCATTCAATGGGGACCAAGGATCGACGGAGAGTTTATTCCTTATTCACCTGAAAAGTTAGCCAAAGAGGCACCCGCAAAGCCAGTAATAATCGGAGTTTCCAACAAAGATGCCGGATTCTTCAGTCAGCATCACATCTTCCATATATAAAGATACTTGCAGCTATTATGGGAAAGTCCCGCTACATCCAGTCCTTCTTGGCTTCTGAAGATCTCTACAGCTTCAAAGAGAAGGAGATGATCGATAGAATCGACAAACTTGCAAGGATGAGCATTCCTTATACGGCAGAAGAAGGCTACTCTGACATTTTGAAACATTACATGAAGGGACATGAACATGCCGATGAAGCCTTCTATCTCAACAAATACACAGAGGTAGGCTAGTCGAAACAGGTTCGATCCCGTTGTTACTAATCTCCACATTTTCTGCATTTCGTGACTGTTAGGCGCACTATTTATCGATACTCCTAACCGAACCTAGAGATTCGATCTACTCGATCTTGTATTTGAGCAATGCAAGTGCATTTTAGTTCATCACCGACACTCTGTTCAATGCACCGGCTGTTGAAGGAGCTGAGCACAGAATCAAGGCCGGATGGCCTGTCTACTTGTACAACTTTGAGCACTATAACAATGCCATCTGGGAGCCAATAAAGGCGCCAGAAGGAGTCAGAGGATCTGTCCACATCAACGAATTCACCTTCATGCTAGACATGAAGCTTTTGGCCCAATGGGACTACAGCAAGGCTGACATAGTGGTCAAAGAGAGTTTAAGAGATGCTCTGGCCAGTTTTGCTAAGACTGGGTAAGATGGTATTTGGCTCTGTCATGGTATTAAAGGGTTCCGGAATGGAGGGGTCTTCATTGGCCACAAGCGACAAAGAACAAGGAATATCTTGTGGTGAAGGAACATCCCGAGGTCAAGGTCAACTATTTGAAAGGTAGGATCTGTTAAATGATAGTAAGGGGAGGGGTCTGACATAATTTCAATTGAGTTAGTATATAAAACTTATTTGTCTTCTTACAAAATTGTCACCGACTAATGTTTCAGAACCTACTGACTTCTGGAGATCGATGAGAACGTACGGGTTTGACGCCATCAGCATGTTGCCTGTCAAGTCATCCCATGATGAACTCTGACTATTGGAATCTCTTGTACAATTTGTTGTAATCGTCCCGCCGTCCAAAATACGAGTATAGCATAAAATGCTTCTGTTTTGACCTCGTTCCTTCGATTCAGTTTGGGGAGGGATCTCGTCTGACAGGATATATGGTGTTGAGGCTGAGTGAGAGAGAGAGAGACCCACACCCCCGCCCCCTATCCGCGTTACGCTATGCAGCTGGCGACGGTGCTGCTGCAGCTCGGGGCGATCCTCCTCGTCAATGCGCAGGTCAGCTTTCGATTCTCTTCCCCTCCGAGTTTCGTCTCTAAGCGATCGCATTATGCAGTCCCTCACTCTTCTCGTTGACCTCGTTTCTGTGCCTACTTTCCATTTCAGCAGGTCAACATCCAGCCGCTCTTTGAGCTTCTCCGGCCTGAAAGCGTGAACAGGATGGCGGCTATAGCCACCGAATTGAGCAGTTTAGCAGCCAATAACATGAGGACAAATGAAAAACAAATCAGGTGAGGCACTGTCATAAAAACTACTGAAGATCAGCCACTATTTACTCTCAGTGAGCCGGAAGCAGCGGCTTTCTCTTTGACATTGGTCACTTTTTAGTGGAATCGTGACCATTCGACCTTTGAAAGCGCGGGGCGGTAATGAGTCAGTATGGCAAATCCAAATGTCTATCCGGCAGAGCCGGACTGAAACGGCCAAAGTGCGTCGGCGCGCGCAGCCAAGCCTGTTTTCGGCATCCTGGTCAGGCGGCGCAAGCTAATGCAAAATGGAACGCCAAAAACAGCGTGTAGACATCATGCCAATAACCGATTTTCCCTTTCTGGTTGTCAAAAATTACATGAAAACGTGTTATATATGTTGCAGTACAAATTGACCGAACTAGTTCGTTTAGATTGTAAGTAACAGATAGATAAGGTTGGAAAAAGATATAAGATTGGAAAACTATTCTCTTCTGAGTATTCGAAAATTGAAAACTATACTAAACCAAATTGACACAGATGAGACGGTACGGGCGGGATCTTTTGGAGGTCTGGTGTGGTTTGGGAGAGAGCTTGTCTTAGCTGATACTGTACGGGAAAGGAAATGTCTTGCAGGAGAGACAAGTGAGTGGTTGTCCGTCTCTCGACCGTGGAGAATAAACTGAAAAGATGAGATCATCAGTCAAGTAGAGTACGTTTCAGAGAGCAACAGCAGCAAGAGAGGGACATTGATATACCATCAAAGAACGACAACCGACCATCGAGGATCTTCGGACAAGGTGAACTGCCATAGCCATCCATTTTTTGAAAATTGCAGCTATGTCTGATGTTTCGGATCAGTCTCGGGATGCGTTTATTCGTGCTCTGGCTCCTCTTGCTGACATGAAGGCTCCGACAATACCAATACCAAATTCCCCGTCTTCTTCCCAGCCTATTGAACCACAAACGGATGTGGCAGTAGTTCCAGATGTGCCTATCAGACCTTCATCTCCAGGCCTAAACATCCAAAAACTAGAGAAACCAGAAGAACATATAGAGATCGTCAGACCCAATCCAAGGCAAAACGCAGCGCCTATTCAAAAAGTTGACCCACCGGTACTTTCACCCACGGATCCACTGGGTGCCGATGTGAGCGCTAACCCTTCTAATCCGTTGGGGGTTCCCTCCGAGACGCAAGTTCCGATTCAACCACAAAAGGGACCGAACGCTCTGCTTCGGATAGCCGAAGTTTTTCTCGGCGGTAGTCGACAAGGTGGAACAGATGAAGGGACAGCCAGCGCGGCTAAAGGTTGGCTATGGATTGAAAGATCATGTTCGTCTTTTCAGAAATGATGAATCTTGGAATCCGAGACTTTCTTCCAGGCAGTGACAGAAACTTTGGTATGCCGAAGGGCAAAGGATGTCTTCCATTCCTGTCCGAGTTCATGCAGGTGGCATATGGAAACTGTCAACAAGTTGCCGATGAGAAAGCCTTCGATGTCTGGGCCACAGAGCTCAGAGGAGCGATTCTAACTGGCCAGATTGACATTTTGAAGGCAAGGTAAGAACAACACTCCCTTTAGAGGTATTTTCTGAACTTTCATGGAGATTCACTGCATGTACTAGCACATTATAATGTCACTTTTTTATGTCTCTATGGTTTTGGGCTGTCCCTATCATCCTGTCTAAGCACATATTCAAAGCTATTTTGTTGTAGCTCTGTCAAGCGGTCTCAGTCCGTCATAGTATATGGATGTCAACAAGGTAGATTTCTTCTTTAGTTATGACCTGTGACTTTGTCAACTGCTGTCGCAGCGTCCTTCTCCCTGTCACATGATCCTCCGCCTCTCTGTCCAGTTCATCTACTACACCCGCAACAATCCACAAAAATCTCTTAGTGTTGTCCCTAGCAAGATTATCTTCTTTCGCTAACAGGCATAGAAAGATACGCAGTCAGTGTTCTATTTTCAGTCAAGAAACCTGTCGACGTGGAGCTGAAAGACAACAATGCGCCACTCTGAGAAGGGCAATTGCTGACTGCGATATCATGAAGTCTCTTACTGTTGGAGGACAGCTACAAAGAGCCATGCAACGTTGTGAAGACGTCGGTGGGCTTATGGATCAGGTAGGGAGGCTCGCTTTGTATACGCTCACGTTTAGGACCCACTTATGGTTCTTGGTCAGCTAAACCGTCTCATTGGCGGAGAAGTGGCCCAAGGCTTCTTCAACAATTTCCTCACTGGCAAGCCAACTCAATGATCTCTCATTTTCATACTAAAAACAATGAACAGATTCAACTGAACTTGGGTATCTCACATTTTTCACCGTCCCTGAGCAGCTCTCTTGTCGATCTTGGATTGTCCGAAAGAATTCATGGGTCGATGACCAATTGTATTTCTCCCCTCTTTTCTTTGCGTATAGTCTGCTGCTACTTTAAGTACGCTTACAATATACAGCTGACAATTCCGCTGCCACTATAATAACTGTTAGTTTCTTCTTATCAGCCGCCGTGTGCACTATGCTTCTTCGCCAGCTCGTCTTTGCTCTTCTGATCATCGTTTTCGTTGGCAACTTTCTTCTTTCTTTATAGCGACATCGTGTTTTTTAGAGGCAGACTTGAACTGTCCCGAAGATTACAAGTACGACTCCACGTACGGATGTCTATCGGTAACATAAAGAATGAAAGTTTATGAAACAAAACAGTTTAGGTGCAACCTTCTCTCCCCCGCGACTCAGCTTACCGCTACTGTGCAGAACTTTCCGCCTCTTTTTTCAGGATAAGGAATGCTTATGTGAGCTAACAGATTCAGTAGAGATGTTAATTTATCATGTAGGACAACACTGCCTTCGGTCACATTTGTATTTATGGGCAAAGATGCTGGCTAGGAATCACTTGCAACTCTAGCGATGTTTCCAGTTGTATCTTTGATAACGGTGATCCTCTAACTTACACTAATTTTGCTCCTGGTAGGCAGACAGATCTTAAAAAGAAAAAAGTGCTCAGGTGAACCCAAGGCTGCTAAAGGACCATGTGTTTACTATGACAGAGCTACCGGTCTTTGGTATACGGGTGACTGTTTCACTTATAGTGACTTCGTCTGTCAAATTGACGAAAATGTAGATCGTAAGGATGCATAACTTCTATGCACAATTATTTAGCTCAATATTGCGGCGACTTTAATTCCTTCTACCGCGGCAAATGCTACTTCTACAATTTAACGCAGTCTTTGGCCGATGCTGAAAGCAAATGTCAGTCCAATTGCGGAAAGCTGGTTTCGATCCATTCTCAACAGGTGGCCTCGTCAGACATTTACTTTTACGATTTGCTTTTAGCAAAATCAGCTGTATCAGCAGTACATAGCTGCAGAACAATATGGCGGACACCCTTACAGTTACTCGTACCTTGGTTTACAATCTTCTGGAAAAAGTTACAGCTGGCTTGACAACAGTGCTTTCGATTACAACAATTTCGGTATTTAGTTCCCGCTTTTATTTGCTACCAACTCTCTCGGAAATTCAAAAACATCGGCGGGGATTGAATCAGAGTCATGACCCAACGCACTAGTTACTGACTTTGATAGGCAACTATGACGTTTTCCGCTCAGCGGTTATGTTACTATGACTCTTTCAGTTCTTGCCATACTTCCGTCTCCCTGTCCAATACGTTAACCGCGGCCAGGGCTATACTATAGCAGAGGCCATCAAACTCGAACCATTTGCAAAACTGTCTATATTTGATTCTGCGCTCCTTCCTATCATATTATGTAATTTCAGGCGTGGAGAATCCCTTACTCGGTTCATGTGTGCTGTTGTCAGTGGCAGACTCAGTAAAAACTCACAACGCTTCAGCTGGACAATGGTTCAACGGTGCCTGTTCCATGGCAAACTCGAATGCAAACTATATTGCGGCAGTATGCGTTAAAGGTCAGCACTTGAACCTCATCTTTTCTTATATGTAAGTTTTCAGATCCTGTAAACAATTGCACGGGTCCATTGCTCAAACCGATCTCGCCAATCCTGTGCGATTCTAAGCCGCCATTGTTTACCAACGATTCAGGGACTGTTCGTACTCCCTCTTTGGGAAATATATTCTAATGTTAAGATCTATTCCCCCGGCTATCCTCGTGGATCTTTATACGGTCTTTCATGCCAATACAACATTGTTATTCAATCTGGTGCAAAGGTCTCAGCTACTATCCACTATATTCTTTGGCCGGGTCATTTGGAATTCTACAACTCCTTGGATCCAGAAGCATCTAGCTTCGAGAAGTAAGTCGGCTAAACGTTCTTCTCAAAATTTCTACTGTTTACAGAATCACTGGAAGCGGCACTCAAACGGTAAATTTCCTTCTGCTAGTAGCCATTAGAAACAGCTAATACTTATGCAGAACTATCTAAAACCATTTCAGATTAACAGTACCACAAATACGATGAAGATAGTTTATACTGTTGGAGACGATGACAATCTGTTTGTTTTAAACTATGGGCAACAATGAATAAAGATGGGCCAATCTCAATTCTATCAATTCCATAACATTCATGAGCAATTAATGTGATTTGTTCTACAAGCCAGTTGCCTGTTACGTGTTTATTATGTACATGTTACCTGCTGCGCACATCGGTCAGCTTCTAGCCTTTCTAAGGTTCACAAACTCGTCTTTACTTGTCTTTTGTCACTTATTTGAAAAAAATCTCGAAAGTATTTCTCAGATCTGCAAACTCTTCAATAAGTCCCTGTGTGCTGATGCCACTGAATAACACTTTGCAGTAATGGCTCAGAAATTCCTGTTGCATGACCAGTAACAATATTGCCTGTTTGCGTCACAGGTCAGTCCTGAAGGGAAACATTAGACAAAATGTTCCGCAAACGAAAAAAACAGATTTCAGACTAATTCTTCTTACCTTCTTGATTATGGATCCTTAAGATCCTTTACTTGCTCCTAGAACACCGGTAATGTGTGATTCGCAGCAGCAAATGTCCACCAATAGTCCTGGGATGGTACGTGTTGACGCATCCACGTCATTGAAAAGATCTCTTAATGAACTTTGACTAGCATGATTGGAAATTCAGATTTTATTCCGCGGTTTTCTTCGGAATGCATTGTATCAGCTTTATTGCCAATATGATATTATACTACAATCCGGGGCAAATGTTAACTCAAACATCGAGTTCAACCTTGAAAACGTGATTCTGTTTCTGGCTCATGTCCATTCTTTGTGGAAGAACATCTAATGTGGAAGAAATTATATGTAGCATTCTGAAAGTACCAAACATTGTTAAAGTGCTAGTCAAGTGCTTATAAGGAAGAAGCATAAACAGTAATCCAATACTGACTACTGCTAGTTGTATGGCGCGCACGTTGTTTAACCAAGGCCGTGCATCGGCGGATTCTCTACAAGAGTGCTAGAGAGCCATGTTGGATTCTCGTGGAACTGGGAGACCTTCACTTCCTTTGTTAATTAGTACAACTGTCATCGATTTTGTCGCATCGCGTGGTCTCGTTCAGCCTGTTTCCTTGATGAAATCTATCTAAGGTTCAAAATTTCATTTTAGATTGTTTGAATTCGGTAGACCTCGGGAGGGACCAAGTGTCAGTGGTCATCATGTCCACTGGCTTTAATGAATGTTTTGCAGTTTCACAGATTTTCGATATGCAGTCACTTCTTAGTCTGACGCTGGAGCGGGATGATCTATTCACTTTTAGTTCTCTCGGACAGTTGTCGCTGTTATGTTTTTTTGCCGATAGACTAATTTAGGTTTTGTGATATACGCTGCTAGCAAAATATTGGTAGCGGTGTTTTTATTTAAAGCTATACATTTTGTGCGAAACTGTCGCGATCTTCAGATCTGGTGATTCAAGACTGTTGTCATTAGGATTGTCCAGAAAACTCTTAGATTCTATCCATTCTTTCCTTCAAACTTTCTTTTTCATTTCCCGAGCAAACCCTTTTTCAGCTCACAAAACTTCGGGTAACGTAGCTGACCGATGTCGTGGAAACGAAAACAACTGGAACTGCAAAGGTTTTGCCGGGCGAAGTTGGTTTTATTCACTCCATTCACACAAATTTTTGCTTGTAGAGGTCTTCGAGTAGCTATTCTCACAGGATGCGTCTTTTTGTTCATGTTCGCCGTATCGAATATAGGCAGTGGAGGACAGAGAGTACGTACTTTATAGTTTCTTCGACTGTATACGGTTACAGCACCTGATCGAGGCCATTGATACTGGAGATTTACATGAAGCTGCTTGGCAGAATACGAAACTCGCTGGAGACCAGGATCCTAATACAATTTTCAAGGAGTCGGAGCTTGGAAACTTTGAACCGAAAGTCCCGGAAACGCCTAGTAGTCAGCCTGGTTCGAAAGGTTTTTTTTTATTTAGGTTTTTTTTTTCAGGAGAAGGTGGTCGCCCAGTCTACGTAAAAGATGCTGAAGGACAACAGGCATCTCGCCGAGCGGAGAGCGAATTCGGTTTTAATACCTATGTCAGTGACATGATTTCCATGAACAGAACCATTCCCGACATTCGCATGGAAGAGTAAGAGCCACTTATCCCGATTTATACTGTAGCTATTCAGGTGCAAGCATTGGGATTACCCCGAAGATCTCCCGACCGTCTCTGTCGTTGTGGTTTTTCACAACGAGGGTTGGACTCCTCTCTTGAGAACAGTACACTCCGTCTTTCTGAGATCCCCTCCCAATCTCCTCAAGGAAGTTGTCATGGTTGATGACTACTCAGCTAAGGGTAGGTGCTTAGACATACTAAAGTTTGGATATGCCTCTGGTGGGAAGACAACTTACCGATTCTCGGAAGCAAAGATACACACAAATTATCCCCAGGGGGAGGCAAAAGTGATTTTCATTGGGTTCGCGCGGTTACTCCTTTATTTTGCATGGTTCATTAAAAGGAATGTACCACAAAATGCGAAAGGATTTGGGCATATACTGTCAGACAGCATGGGTTCGGTCATTCTAGCTTCAATGTTTTCATAGCTGCAGTAGACCGTATGGAACCACTCTATTGGACGCTAGCCGTGCGTGTCTATCCGTCCGTATAAACTCGGTGAATTGCTTAAGCTTTTAATCAGAAAATCTCGGGTTCGGATCCGCACGACAATTTTTTTTGAATAATAGTGTCTTCTTCAAATTTCAAAGTACTAACAACGTTGATATAGGCTTATATGACTTTTTGTTATCACGAGATGTGCGCGGTTTTCAAGATGACAGATGGGCCTTTGTGACTCAGATCATCCATTGTGTACCGTCGATTTTAAAAGGAAACATTTTTTGCCGTACAACACTTAGAATTCCAGAGCATCTGAAGGAGAAACTCGAGAAATACATTACTCGCTGGGATGGAAAAGTCAAACTTGTAAGGACAGCTGACCGTGAGGGACTCATTCGTGCCAGAACTATTGGAGCTCAACATGCTACAGCCGACGTTATCATTTTCTTGGATGCTCATTGTGAAGTGAACACCAACTGGCTTCCGCCCCTCCTGGCTCCTATCAAATACAACAGGTACTTTTATAGTCTTTGAGTTTACTGGATTCTTTTTAGGAGAGTCATGACCGTGCCTGTCATTGACGGAATTGACTCCAATACCTGGGAATACCGCAGCGTTTATGGACAATCGGACCGTCACTTTTCTGGCATCTTCGAATGGGGACTACTCTACAAGGAGACTGCCATCACTGCCAAGGAAAAGAACACTCGAAAGAAGAACTCCATGCCGTTCAGGTTTGCACACTGCTTGTTTTTCCGATAGTTAAGATGCATTCAGAAACCACTAAGATCATGACTTTCAGATCACCAACTCATGCCGGAGGACTCTTCGCTATTGATCGCAAATGGTTCGGAGAGCTCGGATTTTATGATGACGGACTACAAATCTGGGGAGGAGAACAGTACGAGCTATCTTTCAAGGTAAAAAATTCATTTTAACGGCTTGAAGTCAAGAAATACGACAGTGCGACGGGTAGAATTGTAGGGACTGGAGGCTCTTTTAAGGTAAAACATTCTACTTAGTCAGTGATACACTAGAGATCATTTCACAATACCGATACCCATCCAATTGGACAATGATTTTGTTATAATATATAATCAAGATTTTTTTAATCATTCTACCCCTGGAAAACAAATCGCAGCTGACGATCCAAGGCAACAATGAATTGAAATTAGGCAGACTCAAATTTTGACAGAATTTAACATTTGACAGACCTTTTGACAGAGTCGGGGGCTGGACAGATAAAAGACAGATACCTCTAGTTAAAAAAACAAATATGGTCCGAGACGTTAGTTGAGGCTCCCACCGAGCTTTTTGTTCGCTTTCCAAGATGAAACCCCAACAGAGGTTTCGTCTCATTCTTCAAACTACGTACAAAAGATAGATCTATGTTCTAAAATCAAATCTTTTCAGATTTGGCAATGCGGAGGAGGAATCCTGTTCGTTCCCTGCTCTCACGTCGGTCACGTCTACAGATCACACATGCCGTACACCTTCGGCAAGCTGTCAGGCAAACCCGTCATCTCTACGAACATGATGAGAGTCATCAAGACCTGGATGGGCGACTACGAGAAGTACTACTTCATCCGGGAACCTCAGGCTCAGAAAGTCGATCCCGGAGATATCACTGCCCAGCTGGCCTTGAAGGAGAGACTTCAGTGTAAAGACTTCCACTGGTCAGTACTTCTAGCTTCCTTTTTCAAATTTTATATAGGTACATGGAAAACGTAGCTTATGACGTCCTGGCCAGCTACCCTCTTCTCCCTGACAACGATGTCTGGGGAGAGGCTAGAAATCCGCACACTGGCAAATGTCTCGACCGAATGGGAGGTATTCCTGGGCCTTTGGGCGCCAGCGGATGTCATGGTTATGGAGGAAACCAGCTGCTTCGTCTCAACAAGGCTGGACAACTGGCTCAGGGAGAATGGTGTCTAACCCCACGCGGCAACAAAGTTCAAGCGGATCACTGCGTGAAGGGAACTGTGGAAGGACCTTGGATGTACGATAAGGTTGGCTCTTTTTTTTATACAAAAACTGCTTATGAGATCGAACATCCCCTCTGTGGGACTGAACTTTTTCCTGGCCAGGACATATTCTCTATGACCGATTTTTCAAAGCAAAACGACTATTAATTCAGTATTTCTGGTAGTGATATTATTCTGGTCTCTACATAAGAGCCTGAGTCAATCTCATCAGCAGATTCCTTAAAAACAATTGCTCTCTAGGGAACCCCGTTTGTTTGGAAATCAGGGCAGTACCAAATAGTGAATGACGAAAACGATAACCTTGACACGATTGGCAGGCTAGATTGTCGTCGAAGGAACCATATATACGCTATAAGGAATAAACCGATATACACTCGCTTTAAGCAATCTGGGCCGTAACTTGTTTTCTTGTATATTGTATCCTTTCGAGCTTTAATCCTTGTTTTCAGGACACCAGCCAAGTGATGACCAAGACCAGAAAATGTCTCACGGTGAACGGCAAAAACGAGCAGGTTACCTTGGAAAGATGCGACAACAACAACGCCTTCCAAAAGTATCTCTGGAAGGAGTATTACCAGTCCTCTTAAAGGCTCTTTCGACTCTATATCCCATCCAGCAACACGCACTACTCCCGGGTTCAAAGTAGCATAGTATTACACCATCCCGAATTTTATCTAGTCCTGCATGCTCCTATTTATTTTCCCCACTCTCTATTTCTTTAAATTCTTATGGGTCTTTAAGGGTACCGTTCAAAAATGTGATACAACTATTCGCCAATCCCAATACTACAATGTGTCTTTACTCTTAAGTTTCAGTTTTATTTCGCCAAAAAATTCATAAATAAAAAGTCTTGAATTCAGTGTAGCGGGTGTCAGGGTAGCATCCTTCCTCTTTTTTATACGATAACAGCAATTTATACACGTGTGTTTACGTCGAGGAGGTGAGCGGAAGATAAGAGCATGCCTGTCTTAGGACGTTTGGTCAAAACAAGAGAGAACAACCGACACAAACTGGACACAGAATTAGGTTTTTTAATGACCGTTGCAAGAAATAAGAGAAAAAATTCTTTGTTGACTTCCTTTTTATCTAGCCGTGATAATGCCTGCCAAGCTTCGCTACATTCGCTTGTCCACGATAAGAAAAGCAAGTAGCAATGCTTGCCGTGATTTTAAACTCCACACTGTTTTGAGCCTCTCATTGGGAGGGACAGGAGGCCAGCTGGGCGCTCTCTAGCCTCTTGGTGTAATCTTCACTCATCTAGCCTTGTTTTCCAGTCTCTCTGTCTCTCTGTCTCTCTCTGTCTGACTTTCTCCTTTTATCACGCTAGTCCGTCTTATACGAATTGTTTTCATTTATAACCATCACATGTGGGCAGGGTTGCGCACTTTCGATTTTACAGTATCGGTTTAGTGGGAGCGACAAGTACAGATCAAGAAATGTACGCTACTTTCTCTTTGTTTTGGTGACCCTAACTTTCTAGATATTGTTATCGATTAGACACTTCCTTAGTGCTTCCACATCCTACCCGGATTCTATACGAAGAACTAGCTTGTTTCACTAGCTATCCCCCATGTTTCTTTCTCCTTTTCTCTCTGATCAACGCGACTCGTTTTCAGAATGGTCGAGGCCGGAAGACTTCGACAACGCAAGTTTTCCCAAGAATCGTCAGTCAGTCGAGGATCAAACTCTTCAAATGGAGACACGAACGGGAAAACACCTAAAGCGTGAGTGTTTGAATTCATTTTTCCATATGACTCGAGTTTTTAGACCGATCGAAAGAGTCATTCATCGTCCTCAAGACTCTCTATTTAGTACTAGCTCGGGGTGGACGAACTACAGAGGGTTTTTCAACTTGGCCATGCTATTACTGGTATTCGTTCGTTCATCTTTTGGTTTCTGATCAGGTTTTAGGTAGTCTCCAATGGTCGCGTAGCTCTAGAAAACATAATAAAGTATGGTATTCTTGTCTCTCCCTTCACATGGATCAGTTTCTTCCTGGCTGACATGTCACTTTGGAACTGGCCGAATTTGGCACTGGTAGCTGCTTCCAACATCACAATTCTGCTCATTTTCATAGTGGAAAAGATTCTGGGTAAGTTTTCTGAGAGTTTTCAGCATTACTTGAAACAGAGCGCGGCTACGTGAGCAACTACTTCGCTGGAGTTTTCTATCCCATTGTAATCGTAACACATTTGACTATACCGGCTGCATTCACGCTCTACCTCAAGGTTACACGCGATTCCTGATTTTTGTGATTGAAATACAGGGAAATCCCGTATATGCCGTCATTTCGCTAGGAATTTTTGTGGTGGAGGCACTTAAACTTGTCTCCTACGTCCATGTCAACTACTGGGGACGCTGTGGTCGGAAGGAGAAGGCTGAAAAGAAGGAGAGCGATGTTTCTGCTGAAGTTAAAGAGGTATCGTCTTTCTAAAATAAGCACGTAATTTTTCTTCAGCTGTACGCTATGGCTTCTCTCTACCCTTCGACCTTGACCATCACCAATCTGTACTACTTCATGTTCGCTCCGACTCTGTGCTACGAACTCCGATTCCCGAGAACTGTCAGAAGAAGAAAGAGCTTTTTGATTAAGAGACTCGTAGAATTGGTCTTTCTCACCTTCTTGATGGCTGCTCTCATCCAACAGTGGATCATTCCGACAGTTCAGAACAGCATGGGTCCGTTAAGTGAGATGGAGGTGACCAAGTGAGTTTTTCATCTATTTTCGTTTAAATAGGGTCTTATCTTTAAGAAAGTGCCCAAATAGAACAAAACGCTGTAAAAAAAATCTCTATGTTTATCAAAAACAAAAAGTTACAATGGTTTCTAAATAACTAGGTGTGTGGCTCTGTACCATGTGTGAGTCTGCACCATGTAGAATGTAATCAAATCAAATCGCATACCGTCAAAATATATGTAGACAAAGACTGTGCTATGGAGAGTACAGAACACAGAGGGGATCAGGGGGTAGATGACAACATCGAACTTGGTTAGAACAAGACATAAGTTGCTCAATTTTGCCCATTGTGAGCCTGATTAGACAGATTTTTACCGATAAAACAGTATCAACATTACATGATGTCAGAACAAGTAGAAAATTCCAACTACTTATCAAACTGTCATTCCGAAAACTGATAAGCTCTTGAGAAGTAAGCGACTAAGAGAGAGCGCACAAATAAGTTTGTATTCTGGATAACACATGTACATTCCATTTTCAGATGTGTCGAACGTCTATTGAAGCTGGCCATCCCCAATATCTTTATTTGGCTGATCTTCTTCTACACCCTCTTCCACTCGGCTCTCAACTTCCTAGCAGAGATTTTGCTCTTTGCCGACAGAGAGTTTTATCGGTAAGAGATCTTCAGTCTATCACAATTCTCTTTAGTGACTTCTGGAACTCCGAGACAATTTCTTATTTCTGGAAGACGTGGAACATTCCCGTGCATCGATGGGCCGTCCGTCATGTCTACTCGCCTATGATCCGGAACAATTGGAAGAAGCCCAGTGCCATGGTCGCTGTTTTTTTCGTCTCTGCCTTCTTCCATGAATACTTGGTATGTTTTTCATTTTTCATATGTTTTTTGTCTTTGCAGGTATCCGTGCCCCTTGCAATGTTCCGTCTCTGGGCCTACTATGGCATGATGTCGCAAATCCCTCTCTCCTTCCTCACCGATTATGTCATCAAAGGAGGACGTGCCGGAAACGTAGTCGTGTGGCTCTCCCTTATTGTCGGTCAGCCTCTCGCTATTCTTATGTACGTTCACGACTGGTACGTACTTCATTCCCCGGAGGCATTCAGTCGTGTTAACGCGACAGTAGTCTAAGAAGACTCTTTTCCATTGTCTGTTTTTATGTTGTGCTATGTCTATCGATTCGTGTGCTGCCGACTCTTGAAGTCAAATAAATTATGCTGGTAATGGAATCAACTTATGTACAGACCATGTGGTTTTGCAAATTCAAGTCGTAACGCAATTTGAAATCTCAGTCATGTAAAAGCCAGTTGCACCTTCTGACAGCATCTCTCAGCATCACGTATCCTTCGAAAATTTAGTCTGTTTGCTCTGGAGTCGTCTTGAGAAAGAAGATTCTTTTCCATTGCCGGAGAAATCCCAGTATCCAGTACAAATAAACTGTATAGACTGCCTTTGTTTGACGTGAAGGGATCATAGAAGCGTGCAAAAGTTTTTCAAAAGAGAGAAATCAATTTCGAAACGGTACCAAATGCCCAGTTCTTATTCAAATCTGGATTTGTAAGACTCTCTTTAAGGAGAAACTCTCCCTAACATCTGCGCGCTACTGCCGCATGATCAAAATGAAGGACACAGAGATAGAGATTTCCTTTCAAGCTTCCCAGTTTCAGTTAGAACCTGCTTTAGACAAAAACTATAATAAGAAAGTATAGTGTGCAGTATAGTGTTGAAGATCTCTGTCTCTCTGTCTCTATGCTTCTCTGTAGCTCTGTTCCTTTGTCAATATTCTATTCTCTCGCTCTGTTTGTGTCTCTGTCGTTCCTTCGTTCCTTCGCTCTCTAAATCTGTTTCTCTGTTCAGCTGGATGGAAACGTAGCAAGTATGTGTCATTTGTGGACCACGTTCAATCTTCCCCCTGTTCTTTTCCACTAGATTCAAACTTTGAAATGATTCTATCGTTGTTAAAGAATTACAGCAAAGTGACCGGAGGGATCGGGAGGCAGCGGAAGAGGACGAGGAGGGATGAGCTGCACGCTGGACACTAGAGAAGATGCGAAAGAGACAGTTTTCTTCTTCTGCACAGTACTGAAAACATTTGGTTTGACATATGAGTAGAAAAAAGGCTACCCATTGAAGTGAGTCTGAGAGGAAGACATTCCGACTCGTTAGAGCAAAGCTAAATATCTGAAGTTTTGGAAAAGGACTAACTGGGGACGTGGGAGGGATGTCTTTCACAGTGTTATCGGGAAGAAAATGTCTTTCGAGGCCAGTGTTTCTTCAAACAAATTTGTTAGAAAGAACAGTACTCTTTGTTAATCCATTGCTGCCAGAATCCGCAAAGCCGGCCATGTCTCCATTCTATAAAAGAAAGGCCGTGATTGTTGTTTTGCTAACAGCCATGACACGAGCTGCCCGAGATCGAAAGTGCCCGTTGACTTTTTTTTTTAAATTTTCTTTTCCAGCGCGTGAGTGTTAAAAGTTTTTCTCGGACAAGATTTGTGCTTTTTCATCCTAAAACACCTCGAGAAATCTCGAAGAGAAGCGCAGCTGCCTGCCAGATTAGCCCGCTCGCCACTCTTGTGAAAAAGCTAGAAAAGAAGAATTTTCAACAAATTGCGCAGGTCGCATGCTCTGTCTCTCTGTAGTGGCACTACTTTTGAGTTACTACACAAGCGCAGAAAACCATTTGAAGGTTGCTCTCACGAGCCTGTCGTCTCACGCACGTTCGTGAGGTTGAAAAATTTTTATAACCTTTATTACTCAGGAGGTATGACTTTGTTCACTATTGATTTTGAAGCTGGGATGTGTTCTTGTTCTCGACCCTCGGACTCTTCAATGTGCTCCATTTTGACAGGCTCTACCTTCTCAGCTTCAACTATCCTATTCAGTTGACTGCTGCAAGTGAAGGAGACTTTCAGCGGTGGTGCATTTTGCTTGGCTCTTGTTTTTGGAATGATGGTCATCAAGGCAATCGGCAGGAAAAGTAGGCCATGGATCATGGAGAAGGAAATTACAAGGCACACCGTCTTGAAGAAAATGAGAACAATGTAGGCATCGACCAAAATCAGAACCATGATGCCTATTAGTGTTGATGATGCGCCCTAGAAAACAGATAAGGATTTTCTCGAGCTAAGATACCATGAAAACTGGCCATCCTAGAGTCTCGAGGGCTTTGATTGCTCTCTCGTGAGCAGTACCATAGGCTTGGGAGAAGGCATAGGCGATATGGGCTGAGAGATCGACTGCGAAGCCGATGCACATAATAACCTAAGCAAGATATTTTGTGTACACTGAGACGACTGACCGTGATCATTGACACACTGTCTAGGTTGACTCCCCAGAAGGTCATGAAGCCAAGAACACCTGAAAATCATGTCAACGTAAGTTTCTTTTGCTCTGTCAGATCTTTTGGTTTTGTTCCTCGAATTTAACAAACAACGACAAGCCGTTTGTTGAAAACCAGCTTGTCAGAACCCAAAGGAGATGATAGTTTGACAGGGGACAGAACTCGAGAATGTCGAAATAGAGAAACATGGATTGACAAGGGCAAGTGGAAAACGTATAGAGAGGGAGAGACATGAGAAACTGTTGCGAAAGACAAAAACTAGCCGTATTGACAGCATTTGATGATGCTAGATGGAAAAAATGTGTAGTTATGCAGGAAAAATTAGCGTTGATCTCTTTATGCACTCATTGACTTCTTGCCGAGTACTTCTAATGATAACCGTCTGTGCCTCTGACAATGAGCAGTAAGATGCTGGCAGGAAACAAAACATATTCAAGAAAGCAGACGGTAACGGTAGACTTGTTGAACATGGACAGTTGAACATGGACACAGCTCGGAAAACCGTAGAAACCTGACCTATTCAGCAGGCTAATTTGAAGGAACGTACCCAAATTAATGGAGGCTATGCACACGACCACGGACATGGCAGCTCTCCAGTCAGGAATCATGATCAGTGTCACGACTGCCATCGAGATGATTCCTAAGACAATATTCTGAACAAGACTTGGTTTCAGCTCCAGGTACTGATCCGCGAATGGGTAATACTCGTGGAAGGTGGTTACGTTGAATTCTGGGAACCGAGAGGCGATTTCTCGCATCAGTTTACAACTGAAACAGTACTTTTTTTTTAGACGACAGGACTTACCTGTTAGTATGATCAGTTGGGGTGGCGTAGTTCCTCAGTCCCAACTGGAATCGGAAGGCTTTGAGAGTATAGAATTCTTCTTCATTTTGTCCCCAGACCATGTCTTTCTCCCAAAGTCGGCGGCCTCCAGCAATCAGAAGCCAGTCTCGGCAACGGTGATACCATTCAGTGGAACTGTCACGATTTCTGGCTTCTACCAAACTCACCTACTTTTTAGGTTTTTGGATGTGCAGTTCCTTTTCTTCTCTTTGCAAGTGTAAATCATATGCCTTCAGCCAAATCATGGTTCCATTCCCGTTCATTGTGTAGCGTGTACCCTCGAAATCTTTAGCAGACTTACAAGAATGAATAAATGAAGGTACCGGATAACATATTGTTGAACAAAGCTCTTTCTGTTGGATCGAAGAGATCAGGAGGATTATTTACAACCACTTGCATTTGGAGGCCTGAAAAACATAACCTAGAAATCCACCCTCTATGCTGTTAAAAAAAGCGTGGTGTCCCCAAGAAAAATGTCAATTCACATACTAGCAGCTGCCTAAAGTGCTTTGCTTGCCTGCCACTATCTTCCCGTTTGTTTAGGTCAAACTGTTCTATTCTTGTCAACCTGGCCTTGTCACTTATTCACATCTGAGCACTAGCAGACAGACAAATTGAAAGATTCGGTCCTTATGCAGATGAAACAAAATTAATAATTAATATCTGTAATGCCTGTCTTCTAAGAGCCCGAGATTGTCGGTACTACTTTTTTCCGGGAGTTTATTCCATTTAACTGACCTACCTTCTTGCCAGAAAGTTTCCTGCACCAGTTCGTAGAAAGTACTGAGATAGAAGCTGTCTCTGACCAAGAATTTGGGGTTTAGTCCTTCTTGAATGTTGATACAGCCGTAGATAGCACATGAGACGTAGATCAGATAGATTAGAAGTGCACAGACCTAAAAGAGCTGTCTGACCCCGACAACGTTAGTCTTACTTGGGTGGATTTCTCCAAGATGAAGGGTCCGATGAATTCGCGGAAAAGCTTGTTCACAAAAGTATCTTCATGGTCCTTTTCAATATTATCTTCACGATCCAGTTTGTGCTCCAGATCCTTCAGAAAAACGGATATTTTTCCTTTCTTCTCCTGTTCTTGTGACTCCTTGACTTTTCTAGCTTTTCCTCGTTCATGAGAAATTGTTCCACCTAGCAGCATCAACTTCCATGTGGAGTCGGTAGATCCAGCATCTACAGCCTTCAGACAAGGATAGCAATGCTCACCCTTCTGCTCCTGTTCAGCCGCCCAAGCCAGTACGGGTGAGAAAAATGTGAGCTGAAAACAAATGTACAAACAAACTCAAATGGCTACTTGATAAATGTAAGTAAAGATGACTTGCACCGCTGTGTAGAGGCAGAACATTCGCACCCCAGGTAGTGGAGTAAATATACCGATTCCGAATGTTACCTACAAATAATAGTTTGTATGGAATGAGAGCAGTACTCACAGCATCCGTGACTGAAGTGATAGTGATAGCAACTGCAGCTTCACTGAGTGTCTCCGCTACTCGTTTCTTTGGGCAGTGCTTCGGATTGGTTCGATGCCATTCAGAGCACATAACGAAAGTGTCATCTACACCGATGCCTGGAAATATAACCTCACAATGATTGGGTATTTTTTTGTATGAGAGGTGACCATAGTTTGTACGATATTGTAAAAGAAACTCACAAAGAATGAGAAATGGTGAAACATTGACAATCTCATTGTACAGTTCTCCACACCATAATACCAGTCCGAAAGACGAAATTATGGCCAGCAATGGACAGAGGAATCCTGAGAGTGCTACTAAAGGCTTTGATCTGACCCAGTCGATTCCAATTAGGCCATTGTGATGGTTGACAAGGACTACGGAGACAGAGAAGCAGAACCATGCAAGGATTGTCACAGTTCCTAATAGATTCATGAATTCATGTTTGTTTTTATTTCCTACCAGCAAATTTGGGAGTCAAAGTGTCGGCAACGTCTTTGAGTCCCTCGGGAAGCGATTCGTTGTGTGTTATGCCAAACTCTAGCAGCTCCGACACGGGGTTCTCTTGATCCGTCAGCCATTTGGCCAACTTTTTCCTCCAAATGTAGCTGATATTTCCGACCTTGTGCTCCCTGGTGTTGTAGGTCAGTCTGACTGCGGAAGCATAGTCAAAGTGTCCTTCTTGATCAGTCAAATGAGGCCGGCCAACCAGCGCTCCAAAGTAAATTGGCTCGGAACCCCTCCATCCAATTGGGTACGTTATGTTCACCTAAAGAATGACTCCAATCTGGATTGGAATCTTGCTTTTTTGTCCCACCTCCTGATTTATGATATCGCTGGCGAATTCGGCAAAAGCTCCGGAAAAGTTTCCCCATCGCGTCTTTGGCATCAGCATAGTTAGATGGTCATTCAAGTAACAAGCCCAATCAAAAGTCATACAAAGATCAGTGTAAGCAACCTAAAAATTCAATTTCAAGACTCCCACGCACATCAAAAACATACTTCAAAGTCTTTCCCCTCGATTTTGACGGGTACAGTCAAATTGTGTATGATGTAGCTATTAATCCTGGCCACTTCATCCAAATATCTAATGTTCAAAATGTTCGGTCGTCCATAATCTGGGTGCTTTTTTCCCGCAACTGAAAAGAGAAGGATTATCTCATGACTGACCTTGCCTACCGATCACATCTACATAGCCGTCGAGGTCGTAACTCTTGCCCGGCCAGAAACGAGTCTCGTCAAGTGGCCAATGTTGAGAAAGAACCTAGGAGAGGAAGTCGTTCAGGTAAATCAAAGCCCGCTTACGTCTCTTTCATACCTCCATGGGGCTCCAGCTGGGGAAAACACATATTTTGGGTCTTTTGTGGTCTGAAAAAACTTGTTTACCAGGCCGGAAAGCTGTTACCTGTGCTTCAATCCGGGTAAGACCCAGGCCGCAAACAATTGTACATACGATAGAGCCAAGAAATAGGAAGAGACGGTGCTAAAAGTTTAAACTATCCTGGTTTCAAAGGCACTATCACCTTAAATATATAACTGCCTAGATCATAGAAGGCTCTGTGAATCTGAGCATCGAAGCGACGACCCATTGGCAAAGCCCGAATAGGAAAAGATGACTGGCCAGACTATCAGAGATATGGGGAAGAGTGACCACCGGGGAGAGAACAGACGAACGCGATCGATCCCGAAAATCTCCGATCGCTACATTCCAGTTTCTCAGCTGCGGTTTCTTCTTTTAGAATGACTGCGGATTGGGATGTCATTGCTTACTCAGCGCTAGACTATGGCTACACTTTCAGGTACACTGAGAACTGTGTTTTTGCTTGTTTTTAGAAAAGACATTTACCTTGGAGTGATATGAGCTAGGTTACATCGTTTGTCACTGTAATGTGCCGCTAAAAGCATTTTTTTGGTTACTACTATACGATGCTTTCTAAAAAAATATCTCTGTAAGACAAACTCTTTCCATCTCTTTAAGATTGTTGTATTTGTGACGCAAAAACGTGTCGTTCAGTATTCTGAATGGGTAGTGTCAACTATCGGCAGTAATTTTTATCCCGCGTAACTTCTCGGGGTCGTAGTTTTTTAACCATTTGAGTAAAAAAGGTCTTTTGGGGGGGGACCAAATGAAAGCCTGAATCAATCCCAATTTGTTGCCTTAAAAACGTGTATGGATATAGTTCGAAATTTTCCGGACGTAGTCGATCGCACAAATAGGCATCCTCGGAAATCGAGGTTTAGGGAAAATTCTGAGGTGTTTCCAAAAAACTGACAGTTTTGTAGCTCTTGCTGTATTTGAGAAGAGCTTAAGCAGGGCTTTCAAATGCTATTCAAATCTTAATGTTTTCTATAGAAAATTTTCGAGACAATTGCCCCCCAAAGTTGGTGGGTTCGGGCGCACCTCCATCCATGGAGTGGGTCGAAACATGAACTGTGAAAAAGTGCTCTATAAAGACAGGGAACATAGAATGATGTATAATCGAGGAAGTTCGTTTTTCGACCTATGATACTAACTCTTGGATGCAGGCGCGCGAAAAACCCATAAACTTTGGGAGGCACTTTTCCAAAAAATTTCTATTGAAACCATTAAGATCCGGATAGCATTTGAAAGCCCTGTTTTCTTAAGTGTTTTTCCAATTACGTTGTCCGTTTTTCCCGATTAGACTGAGCTAGGGCAGTCCAAGTGCTCAAAGATGAGAAAATTTGGTTTTTGGAATCGTCATAGCTCTGAGAGGGAAAATGTCTGGGATATCGGGTTTTGATTGGTGAAGTTACTCATCAAGGGCTACAAAACTGCGCTGTCAGTCTTTTTGGAAACACCTCAAAATTGTATCTAAACCTCGATTTTCAAGGATGCGATCGACTACGCCCCGAAAATTTCGAACTGTTTTTACGGCACCAAATTGGGATTGATTCTGGCTTTCTTTTGCCCCCCCCACAAATTACTGGCCGCACGGATACATTAGAACGTTCTGGTTAAATCATGGATACTTTTCTTGATCGTAGAGGTTCAGCTTCTCCATAGTGGGAACTTAAAGTTATAACTACTTGCAATGTTTCAAACAAGTATGAGACAAAGGCAGACTTACTATAAGTCACTCTATCTTCGTCGATATCAATGAAAATTTTCTGTTCTATAAATCTTCATTCGAATTGTAGAGTAATGAATGCCTGGGGTGATGTCCGGAAAGGAGAGACTCGGCTTGAGAATGCCGGAAAATTGGATTTTCCAGGAATAACAGTTCCTGGTAGACGAGTTTTTCTGAGCGAAATGGGCTCAAACTATTGCAAGAAATCAACAGAAAAATTCTTATCTTACAGCTCTCGAGAGCGCCAGCAAGACAACGTCACTCTACCAAACAAATAATGGCGTCGCGGCAAAAGTGCACGCATACGTGATTGCGTACCCGCGAGATTTGGAACAGGGAAAATGGGGGGGCAACAATATATGATGTTGAAGAGGGAAAAATACCGGGATAGAGTGGCTGGGCGCTACTGTAGCATCAAATTCAGAACTGTGTTTCGATAATACCTACTTGCAGCTTGGCTTCTATTCCGATAGTTTGGGATTGGCATCTACAAGTGTTCAAAGAAAAAACTTTACTATTTTGTGTGTTTTGAATGTTCCTTGAAGTTCACTTTTTATTTTAACGAGCGCACTTAATCCCACTGAAGGACCATGGGCTAGCCGAAAGGACCACAGCAATTGTGGGCTCGGCAGACCCTATTTGGCACTCTGCGCAGCGGAGTTCACGGCAAAGGCGCCGCCGGGATTTGTTCTCTCTTCTTATTGTTCCCGAGGACGACTTGTGGCTCTGCCAGTTTTAAAAACAGACAGCAGACGTCATCGATTTAAAAGAGGGCGCCGACGGGAGAGACTTCAATTCCAGGCGCACCTTGGAGTCCAAGTCCCCGTGCGCCAATTTCTGGAGCTCGCGTAGATTGCAAAGAAATCAGCCTTCTTTCCGGCCACTCTGCTTCTTTGGCCTTGCCCCTCCACATTTTGGTGGAAAGGGTGCTCAAGTTCTCAGCTGACCCCTCCCCCACATAGAACAGCTGATTTTTTTTCTCTCCGTGGCATACACATCTCAGATATCCTTCTTCGCAACAACTCTGTCAAAGCGCTGCTTTGATGGATGGCATCCATAAACATACTCTCCACACAATGGCAACTCGCTGGACACAAATAAGAGTTTTTCTGGTTGCCTATTTCCGGACTTAAGCCCCACTAAACAATTTTTCTGCACAAGGGGGGAGGGAAAGGTCTCAAAAGGCTGGAAGAGAGAACTCTGGTGCGTTTATATTAGCCCAGTCAGGCGCAGATGACCCCCCAAATTAGAACAATTGCTAGTTGTGATAAAAGTTGCAGATTCACATGACTTTTAGCAGCTCGTTCCCCCCAAAAACTCCCAACTTTTTCGAAAGTTTAAGCGAATTCCCTCAAAATTATACTGGGGCCTCTTAGCAGCCATTTCGCAAATGCCTTTTAAACCCGAGAACGAAATTTCAGCTCTCTGCTCTGGCCAGCTGTCGAAGGCAGATGTCCGCTGCAGGCGCTGAGAGGTCTTTTCTGCTTTTCAGTGTTTGTTTCAAATGTCTATATTTCGTGGCTCCCGAAGACGAAGGGGCGTGGCTCCGTTTCCGGCCGCTTCCCCCCTGTTGTCGCCCTCCCTAAGGCAATGCAGTTAGTGCTCCTTTATATCTCCAGTTATTCATTCAGCTAGACCCTTTATGTCGGCTATCAAGGGTACCCAAAAAGATCTTCCTGAGCTTAGTCTCTCTTTTTCTTGCCTCCTCCAATTGCTTCCGTCTCTACTTTGAAGCTCTCTTTCCAAGACGCCTCCAGCGATCTGTCTTTCCAAAAAGAAGCCAGTTTCGGTCCCCAGGCAGTTTCAAAAAAGCTTCTCGCCTGATTTCAGTTTATAAATCAGAAGTGACCTTTTCTCTCTTGGCTTGTTTTCAACCAGCCTATCGTGGTCACAATCTCTCTCTTTGCCTAAATTAGCCTTCTTTCTTCTCTCTCGCCCCTTGATTACCATAATTCAGGGTCGAGAAGGAATCAAAACGATTTGTGTCTGTCAATGCCGGAAGGCAAGCAATATGTGCGGACTGTCCTGATAACCGGTGCAACTTCTGGAATTGGTCGTCAGACGGCCACCGACCTCGCAGCACATCCCCATAACCGCGTCATCATTCATGGACGCAATGTAGAAAAGTGTCAGGTGCGAATGTCTTTTTATGCTATTATAACTAGTTTCAGGTGATTCGGGACCAAATCATCAAAGAGACGGGAAATGTAGATAATATAGATTATGTGGCTGGAGACTTCACCTCTCTAAAAGAGGTTTTTGAGCACTTGGGGATCCATTAATGGTGTCAATCTGTAGGTGAACCAGACGGCAGAGGAAGTGGCACGCCGATTTCCGTCTCTTAACGTTCTTCTTTGCAATGCATCTGTGCTGAACACGAGGAGAGCCGAGACCAAGGACGGATATGAGATAACGTTTCAGGTTTTGTTTGTTCTTTCTCGCTCTCTCTCTCTATTTTGAAACATGGGTCGTCGTTCCGAAAAGAGAGCAAATTTCTCGAAGGCGAACGGAAATGTTGTGAGCTGCACACAATCAGACCAAACTTTTGTGTGTGTAGGCGCGCAACAACAAAACAAACTTTTACTCACGCACATAAACTATTCAGATCAACTACTTGGCTCACTTTCTCTTGTGTAACAAGCTGTTGCCCGTATTGGAGAAGAATCATGGGGCCCGAATCTATGTAATGGGCAGCGTCCTACACAGTTTGTGAGTATTTTTAGCCTAGGCCAAGCACCGCTGACCACAACCCCGAGACTAATATAATTGCCATTGTTGTTCCGTGTCCCCGAAATGCGCGGAGCGGAGTGCACAGACTTCCTTGATTACAGAGCTCCTTAATTAGCGCCAAAAACTTTAATTGGGTTCTTGGAACGGCCGCTCATTTCAGAACGTCGCTGGACTGGGCCGACTTGATGGCAACAAAAGACTATGAGAAGTATCTACAGTTCAGTCGGACGAAGCTCATGTGCCATATGATGGCTTTCACACTGCATAGACGAATGGTCTTGTCGCAACGGTCTGTCGCTATCGATGTCATCGACCTCGGAAAGGAGAAGGAGCCGAACAATAACGGAAAGCTGTGAGTGGATTTGGTCTATTTTCATAGGTGGCTGCCATGCGTGTGTCGGCAATCATTCATGCATGGAACTTCTTCTACCCGGTGGTCACAGGGGGAAAGACCGAAAAAAGAGGAACGAGGATGAATCTTTCAGGCGAACAACATCTGCTCTATCGACTTCAATGTCCACATTGTCGATCTGCAGGGCGGCAGGGAATCTCATACAGTTGATCGAAAATCCGAGCTACGACGTTCTTTCCGGCAAATACTTGGATCCTAACGGGAAACAATTACGGTAGTACCTCGTCGTTCTTTATGACGATAACTTGAGGTTCAGATCGGGTAGTGAGGCGACAGAAGAACGAGCACAGGAAAAGCTCTGGTCGGAGTCTATGGAAATGTGTCAAGGGTTCATTTAATGCAGCTGGTAGCAGTAAAACAGATTGCCTGTACATATTAATAATTTGCTTGTACATAAACCCTTTGAATACGTGATCGAGCTGGTTGTAATTTTTGGAACTTCCAAATGCAAGTAGTTCAATAATAAGGGTACATTTGTGACATATTCATTGTCGTAAAAGGACCAGAAATAGTGGCTCTTTTTCACTTTGACCGTCCCAAGAATTTTCTTAGAATTCAACAGTCTCAAAGAAAATTGGATTGAGTTTATGCCATTCACGTGATCTCTAACTCTAGGTCAAATAGAAAGCTTTATATCGCTTTCTATTTGGCCTAGAGTTATAAGTAAAAGCACACTAATGCAAACTAAAGTGGTAACAACAATCTTTGACTGCGGGAAACATCGCAGGGAATCGGAACCGGGTTCTTCTGCCTTACCTACTGAGCTATGAGTGAGCGGCTGCGCTGCAAAGCCCGCACGTACGGATGGACAGACGGGCACCGTTGCGCTGTAGAATAAGACAGATGCAACTTTTTTTACAACATTCAATTTTTGTTGAAATGGTCAAATGTAGGAGAACTTCTTGGGAAGCTCAAAATGAAAAAAGAGCCGGATTAATCACTAAAGGTTCGATGAATAAAGATTTTGGCTTGGAGCCGATTCTCGCCATTTATTTTTTTTTAACAAACATCAACTATATAAAGTTGAATAATTGTATTAACAGCTAGATGTAGCTGGTACAAGGTTTTTTCAAGGACACTGTCAATTCTTTGCCAAGAAAAACATGCCAGCTGTTACAAAGTTTTCAACTCGTACATATCAAGTACAAAACTGATATTCCGTTTTCAATCCATTTCAGTGGTGCTCCAGTGTCCTATAGGCCTAAAGCCTGGCATAACGTACACTTTGTAAGTTTTGGTTCCCACCAGGAGAAAACTGACATTTTAACATTCTTAGATAGGAAAGTGTCTTCGTGATTAACTCTTAATTAATTCATGGGTAACCGGCGGCTAAAAACTTCTCTGTAGCTTGGATTCAAACAACATACAAGTACGATTGGACTTCTCAGGTTTACGGATGAGCGGCAGTTGTAACTTTTTGCAGAACTAATCTTTATGAATTGTTCAAGACTCGAGATAATCTTGGTGGAAATATTTATGACTGTAAGAAACACGACGTCTAAAATAGCTATACGTATCCCGCAGAGATCCAAAGTGAAACTCGTTGAAGAACCCGTTCCTCGCTTCTGCCATCTCAGTGACTTCTCTTCCTGCAACTAGCTTTCATCAGAAAGGGCTCTTTCGACAAAGCCCCCCACTTTTTCTCGGTCCCAGGGGTCCACCACTTTTTTCTTCCTGTCCGGAAATGGCAGAGCAAGACAAACGATTAGAAGAAACAAACTAAGCAACAAAGATCGTGTCTCGAACTCACCTTAAATCATTCCAGTATCCTTTAAGTTTTCTTGAACAATGGTATCTATGACTGAATTTATCACTACTTGAACTTGGTTAGTGTCGGTGGCGCACGTTTGATGGACATAACTGTAATATTAAAAAGTTAAAAGGACAAAGACAGAGAGACAGAATCAGCGAGACAGAAACTTACGGTATTCTTTTATTCTTGACTTTTTCCAAAAATTTCATCTTGACAAACTGTATAGCTGGTTCCAGTTCATGCAGACCTTTAAAGTCTGTAAAGCAGGTGCCAAGTGGAATCTGGAAAAAGTTTGCACCTGCCAGTAGTCTTCACGAAAAAACTTGTCAGTCGTCTTTGATCCGCCAAGACTCATTAATTTGGTCAAAGATTAGAGAGACAAAAAAAGCTGACGCTCATGATTAGCTCAATTTAGTAACAGGATTTCTTTCCATTGTCTATTCTGATAACGCAATGACAAAAGCTCACCTTGTGTATTTTCTGTTTAAAAATATCAATCTTGTTAAGGAAGAGAATGATGGAACAGTGAGCAAAGTAGCTAGAGTTGACGACGCCAGAAAATAGTTCAATAGCCTCTTTCAGCCGATTCTGAAACTTGTTTAAGTACCTAACACTCCAAGTGCCTACCGTATGATTGTCTTCTCTTATAACTTGGTCATATTCACTAACGGCGGCAACGTAGATCACTGCGTTACAGTCATCAAAGCAATGAATCCACTTCCTTCGTTCCGATCTTTGCCCACCCACGTCGAAGACTCTGCAAATTGGCTGTAGAATGATATTAAAGTGCGACATACGGGCGGCAGAAGGAGGGACAAAAGAACCAAACCTTATTAGTACGAGAATTTCATACACAAAGAGATGAAGCTTCAAAAACATGACTGTTGCCCGTGTCTGTAGTGTGACACAGATTCACACGAAATAATTTGTTTGTGTCGTAGAGTAAAAATAGGAAATGGCAGCCGTTAAAACTAGCAAATGGATAACTCTGGCATTTGGACTACAGAGAGAGATGTGGCAAGGTCTTTCCTGCAAAGGAATCAGGTGACGTCAGTCCTATAGCTCTAATTGGATTTACTTTTGTCCTTTCTCTAAAACAGACAACAGGAATAGGGTTAGAAGAGAGACAGTAAGATGAACTTGACAGAGAAGGTAGCAGAATCCATAGGTGGTCGCTTTAGAATCTACTTAAAGTGAGAGAACACAGCTTGCTGCTTATTTCTGTTCATGTATTTCGGAGAAAATTCGCTGCCTTTGCCCCATAGCTCAGTCGGTTAAATAGCTCTCCCACTACAAAACAAAAGTGGTTTGGGTTCGATTGCTAGATTGAAAAACTTGTTTATCCAATTATGAAACATCCATCAGGGGTTTTTTTTGTATCATTATTCACGCCAAAATCAGCATTTTCCTTTCAGTCTGCGCACCGAATTCAAACAGGGGGACTAGTATAAGCTCGCTTTTTTATATCGTCCCTCTCAATTAAAGCACAATAAGTTTCTCCCCATAGCAACTCGGAAGACCTCGTGACTCATTTCGGTTTTTGTTCTCTCTATCAAATGTTGAGGGAGATCGGAAGCTATGGGAAAACTTAGAAGAACTGTTATCGGAAGAGGAAAAACAAGTTAGTGAGAAAAGAATTCAGATGGAGTTAATAAAAAAACTGACTCGAACTTGATGTTCTTGACGGTGAACAGGACTTGTACCACACCAGTTGTTGCCGTTCTCGTGTGGAGAATATCTTGAGAGGTTGGTCGAAAGTCTTTCCTACATATCCTGTCCAGTTCGCTCATGAAACTGAAGAGACATATGCCATTTTAAGCCAAATGGACTTACTATCCGGCACTCTCCGTCAAATGGTATTCATCGCGGTACTCGAAGGCTGATTTAACTCCATTATCATTCCATAATGATCTCAAGGCAGCACAAAGTTCATCGGTGATTCCGTGCATGGTTTCAGTAGATATTTTTTTCACTAATTGTGCATTTGTCTGTGAAAGCCATTATACTTCCTGCTGAGTCACTGTGACCTACACCGTTCTCAGAGTTATTAAACTGGAGACCTTTAGCTTCCATGATCAACAACATGGCCACCATTCCCTCTACAGTATTCTGATAGATTAACTGCTTCTTCTCTTGCACTTCAGCCTCGGTAAAGCCGTTGTGATGCAAAATTCTGAAAAGTGAACCCTTGAATCTTCGGACTCGGATTTTTTTCTTCGGACCCTGTCTTAATACAAAAAGTATGTGTGATCTTCATATCTCCCATCCGGGCAGTATGACCTTAAACTATGAGGGGGACTTTGTACTTTGATTTATGTCACTCTGTCACCAAATTATGATTACTGTGTCTCTTCTACTCTGTCCTTTTTGATATGTTCGAGGTATTGGCGTCTATCACTCTGTCAGCCGGTCACAAAGTGAACAGAACCGAAAAGTAGATGCATTCACTATAAGCAGAAAGAATGCTATATGTCAACTGAAACGTACAGTAGACATGGAACATTTTCAGAAGTGCTCACGTAGAACAGCAACATTTGACTCACTTCATTTGCTTCAAACAGGTGCTCTTGCCGCTCTCTCCGGGTCCAAGCAGTAGCAGTTTCCTCTTCATCTCATTTTTAGGCTGAAGCTCCTTGTCCAGCATTTTCGAGTACTGGTTCTGTTGTCTCATCTCCTTCTGCTCTACACTCTCACATGCACCCATTTTCTGAAGAAGGAAACATATGATTAAAGAGAGTAGAACTCGAAAAATAGAGACAATGGATTCTGTGACGTTGATATTTAAGATCCAATACTTAGAAGAGATCCGAGTCGGAATAGGCGGAGTCTTATAAAGGTGCTAATCAGCGGATATTCAGACGAGAGTGAAGCTCTGTGTTCGGTTGATATAGTCTGCGCTGAGGCAATTATACATTGATGGAACAAAAGACAACAAATGATGAACCCAGTAGATCAGAAGATACTTTTGAGACTAGTTCCTACTTTTGTCATGTTGTAAAGCAGACCTAGTAGTCTTTCTAGTGTTACCTTCTCAGCTTAAATAGGCGGGTTTTTATTAAAGAGCTGTGATTAAAAAAGCAACTACCACTCGTAATAGCATGGGAAGATATGAGGGTTTATTATGTACTGAAGCCTCGGATTACGAAAGATAAACTGTTTTTGTCACAAGCACCTTATGTGAAAAAAAGATGAACCTATTCATTAGACTGTAAAAGTTTGGCATCAATTTCGGGCTATCTTTTACATGACGCTGAAGGATATAACAATGTAGTTATAGAGCCTTTTAAAGAGAACATGGAGCACCGGATACACTACAAAGATCAACATTAAACGAACTCAACCCCTTCACTTAGTACATAGTACCACAGAGAAGGAGATACGCATTAAGGTTTCAATGTTATTTCTCCAGTGTACTACGAGGGTTGATATAGGAAGTGATACATCGCAAATTCATTACTTGTTACTTTCTAATAAGGTCAAAATGTTCCGAAGGACAGAGGATTTGAAAGTTGAATCCCGAGATTACACATACGGAACTAATTGCACTTCTGGATTTTTCCTACCCGCCGGACGAGCTGTGTGGCATTTCCACGCTCATGGAAAAAGTTGAGAAACAAAACAGACTATGGAGATGAATAACAAGAGAACGAGAGTTTCGGCGTGGTTGGGCCCGAAGCCATAATTACACCCTACAGCTTGCTCGCCGCTGCACTGTAAACAACAATAAGTAAGCCTAATTTCAGTGCAATGCAGTGGTTTTGTGTCGTTCCGAGACTAAAGTTTAATTAATCGGAACATCCGCTTCATTGGTTCTCATCATTGAGGTGTTCAACGGCTCTTACGGATTTTATCGGTTCCGAAAAAAATGTGGATGATAAGACCAGCTATGATCAAAACTATGAAATAGGATTAGACCGACTGCCGCGAAAATAACACAGGCAGGCTGTAAACAACGCAACAATGGGCTATAAGAGAGATATAAATGTGCAGATTGGTCGTTACCTCCAATGAGCTGCCATAGTTGAGAAAGGTTGTGTGTTCTTTTAAAATGAGATTGTATCCAAAGCACTGGTATGAAACGACGACGACGCCCTTGGTGACGACGAAAGCAGCCGGGGCGAAATGAGAAAACTCGAGGCAAAGTGGGAATTCATTTAGGCGGGAGAACAACTTCTGATGAAGTAATGAGAATGTGCCATGGCAACCGATTACTGATAGGAGAGGAGATGACTGGAAAACGGGTGGTTCTGAGAGAGAAGAGACAGAGAGACAACAAAATGACTGATTGTTTGACAAGGAAGAGCTATCTGGAAGTAATTATGGGATTATCTTTCTAAACAGCTGCTGCAGGATAGTTTACAGAAGCATAATTTATCCTCCCTATGAATCAAGTTCTCCGAAATTGTTGGCATGCTTATACTTATCCAAAGATAAGGGGCAATCAGGTCGAAGGCCGTGTTAAAGTTCAGCATAGAAATGTCAGACTGTGAAGAACTCGACACAAAAACTTTCATCCCTTGAACACTATTCGAAAATAGGCAAAATTTTTGTTTTGAGAGACAGAAAGACAGAGACACAGAAGCACAGAGAAACATTGAAACATAGAAGCAAAGAGACAGAAAGACAGACTGAGAGACAGAAACTGATTACAGACCTTTTTGGATTTTATACTTATGATTTTTGCTAAACACGCGAATATTGTTTCGGAGACTTCTGTAGTCTCCTAGAGAGAGAGAGAGAGAGTCACACACTTCTCTGGTCATTCTGGTGATGCTTTTGACACCTAAAGATAAACAACGAAAGACGAATCACAAGGAGACACTCTTTCTAAGATGAAAGTTTATTACTAGAAATACACAGACAGAGACATTCAGAGTCGGCACTTTGCCCTCGACCGACTTGAGCATCTCGTGATATTCCTCCTATTTCTGTTAAGTCTCTGAACTTCTAGACATACTTTTCGATCACGTTGGATCCATAAGCACAATAGGTGTCAAGAGTATGAGAAGAGAGAGAAGAAAAGTAAGCGACTCAGACAACCTTGTACTCGGCGATGGATAGTATGCTGAGATTGTGGTATAAGAGGGCTTCGCAGGTCAGCTCGGCCTCCTCCTCGTCTGGAAAAAGAATAGTAACATAATGCAGCTAAGAAAGGTACAAAAATGCTGTCCATGTGGAGGGGATACAGTTAAAGTCATGCGCTGTACCAACCACTAATAACAATGTTTTTCTACCAAAGAAAAATATTTTGTCGCACCCGTAGCAAAAGTATCCACTACGCAGCGATTTTTTTTCAGCAAAGTTCAAGTCAACAGAAGTAGTCTATCTAGCTCAACCAGTCGCATAATTCTTAGTCCAAGCTACCCTCTTCTATTACAGATAGGCTTAAAGAAGATAGAACAACCGGACAAGTTTACGGTGCTCGTGCTTAGTCTGGGAGCTGCCATAGGCTCTTCCGAACTGCGGCTGTCCGTAAAATGTCGTAAATCGTCTGGTTGCTGTCGTTTGGGATGGTAAAGAAGGAAGGAACGGCAGAAATGACAGCGAGACGCACCATTGTAGATGCGTAACTCTCAGAGCGTAGTGTAATGTCAGCGTCGCTGAGGCCGAGATAGAAGGACATCACGCTGAAGAAGATGGGCACAGAATAACTACAATAAAAGTGTTCTAACTTCTACGAGAAACATAAACGGACCATACCAACAACTAAATTAGACATATCACTGTCAGAATTCTTTAGTATGGGACAGAATTGGGACACAAAATTCTCAACAGAACTAACATAACGGGCGTGAAACATGCTCGTGACTTCTCGTCAGGAATCACGTTAGCTTGCGTAACTCGTCCTCCGAGAGTTTTGTAGCGGTACAAGTGCACGTAGCAGCCTCTTTGAAGGTCTTCGAAGTCGAAATATTGGTAAGAGAACTGTCCGTTCGTGTAGACATGGCGGTTGGTGCTCCTTCTTGAATGACCCGTCCTACAGAACAGGGTCATCGCGCTATTGTTCCAGTTTTTGCTGTCCCGTTTCTTCCACAATCGCACCTACTCTCGAATCTCCTTGTCTATGCAGAATACTGGTAATCAGGGTAAGCTCTCAAACTCGCTCTTCCAACTTATTCCATTTCTATCAACCTGACAGTATGTCACATTAGACATCCTTTGTCAAATACCAATTCTAAATGACGGTCAGAAACATGAAATTACTCGCCTGTTTGACAATCTTTAAAGTTGAATTGTAGGGTAGTTGCCGCAGTACGAGCACCGGTTCAGTGCTCACTGCTGACTACGAGATCTTTAAAATGATAAGAGAAATATGGAAGTTTCAAAGAAAACTGCAATCGGACAAGCAGCCGGCCGGCTAGAAAAACTATATGTTTGTATGTGTGAAGGGACTGTTCGGGAGAGAGGCCACAGCTGTAAGGCTTTGTTATGTACCACAGCTAGGAGGATAGAAAGGAACGGCTGCGTTGCCAAGAGGAACATGGCTGTGTTCTCCACCTATAGGGCATTTTCTTACGAAGCCCAAAAATCCTGGGGGCGTTGGCCAGAAAAGAGATTCTAAACAACTTCGACTTAGCAAAAACAAAATGAAAGAAGACGTCGATTTATCAATATTTGACACCGGGGTAGGCTATTTTGACAAAGTTGACAATCGTAATTACAGCTTCCGTTCTAAATCAGAAAAACTTTTCGTCCTCAAAATGTTTTACGATGGTATAGCCTTCACTGACAACAACAAAAACATGGCGACCGCCCCTTTTCTCTGTCATCGGACGACGACCGTCTCCTCGACTCATTGCAACAGACTCCGTGCTTCATTTGGTACACAGCATGGCCGTCTTTTTGGCTTCAAATTTCGGACGTTATTCGGGATCCTGCTACACTAAAACGCAACTTGTTATTGGTCTTTCCCTCAGCAACTAAAACCTATTCCTAGTGAGGTAGTTAAGCGAAGTAGAAGTCGACTATTAGATGAGACAGAACTGTAGAAGATCAGGAAAACAAGAGGATGGACGAAATGCTGGAGTTCACTGTTTCAAAAACTATCACAGACTTTTTTTTTTACCGCCGGAACGGGAAGACGTGTCATCGTCGCTCAGCTAGCTCTCACTCCGAAATTCGTTCCCTACCAGCAAAGACACGCAGTCATAACTATAGAGTTCTATGGTTAGAAGAGCTCTGGTTGCTCTCTAGCTGAAGGTGTTGTTTTTCGCGGGGACAGATAAGGATGACCTTGTAAACAAAGCTGAACAGGGCGCCCCACTTGTGCAGCAAGTTAGTCAAGATGTTCTGTAGAAAAAAAAACGGGTTGTGACAATAAAATATTCATTATAAAACTGTATAACAGTTGACTTGATGACAATAATATGACAAGCTGATTTGAACATGAGCGAGTACACGTATTTGTGACAAGATTTGTGACTATTCAATCCTTGAACTCCTGAGGGACTAGAGCTCCTAGGCAGGGAGCAAAGAAGTCTGGCACCATGTCGAGATTCCCATCCTCCTGGTTCTGAAGAATGTCCTCGACGCCGTGACAGCCAGAAAGAACGAGCAGTGTGTTGAGACCATGGCTCTTTCCGAACAGGACATCAGTGTTGGTACTGGAAATAGAGAGTTAGTACTATTCCAGCCGAGTTTACATACCGATCCCCGACCATGAGGGTCCTGGCAGGGTTGATGTTCCATCGGGCACAGATGAAGTCAAAGGCTGGAGAGTTGGGCTTCCCGACAGTGATGGGTTCACGTCCAGAGGCACATCGGAGTGCGGCTACGAGCGGGCCAGCATCGGGAATGACCACCTCGGGCTTGGGTCCAGGGCAGGTCTCGTCCTCGTTGGTGGCCACAAAAAGGCAGTGGTCGTGACGGAGATAGTTGGCAGCTTTCATGAGCTTGTGGTAGTTGAAGTGCTTCTCGTAACCCATCAGAACGGCACCGACGTTGTGAGCCTAAAAATAGTCGTTTCCACAAACAGTATGAAATAAAAACTAACCGGCTCTTTCAGCTGGATGTCGAAGATGAAGGCACTGCCGTCGGAATGGTCCTGGGGCTCGGGTCCGTGTCCAAAGTACTCAATGTTGAGTTCATCCATCTCTTCTCTCATGCCTTGGGAACCAATCAAGTAGACCTTCTTGCCATGGCCATTCTTCCCGAATCCCTTCTGTTTCAGGAGATCAGCAGCGACGGCCGAAGGATTGACAAGAGAGTGCTGAAACATTGAGGTTTCCTCAAGAAAAGCACAAACCTTGTCCAGCTTGGCATGATATCCCATCTTGGCAAGCTTCTTCGAGTAGACAGCCCGAGACTTGGTAGCATTGTTGGTCAACACGATGACAGTCTTCTTCCTGCTGATCAGGTAGTCGATGAGCTTCGGAGATCCCGGCATTACGTTGTCTCCAAGCCACAGAACACCGTCAGCGTCGAAGATGAAGGTATCGATGTGGTTGCAAAGTTCTTTGAAGCGGTCGGCAGTCAGCGGCTTGGAGAGACACCCGCTCCGTCCAGCCGTCTGTCGTTCCTTGTGGAACTTCACCTCGAAGACTTGTTGTGAGAGAGTAGCGACGACCATTGCTGCAAAGTAACTGTGCAATTAAGAGTCAAGCCACAAATCTAGAGAAGAGAGAACAGAGTGGTGATCTTCGAAGATCAGGAGAGCATTATATAGTGCTTGTGGGCGGGACGAGAATCTGAGAGAGTGCGTCGGCTGAAGAGAGGCCAGAATCGCAGACAAACGGTATTCCTGTACATTTCGCTGCAAATAATTGCAATCTTTAAAAAGTGAACGATAAAGGAACATCCAGTAAGACCATGACCGTAGGTTACGCGTGATCTTTGTAGAACAGATCGACTAAAAGATCAGGCTTGGGCCGACATTCATAGTATTTTTAGTCGGGTTTAGAAACGGAGGGACAGAATCAAAAGTTGATGTTTCAAGTATTCTCTATATCCCCTTAGCAAAAGATCAGAATGATGATCTTCCTAGAGATCATTGACCCTTCATCATTTCCGATCACTTGTTTTGGATATCTCAGATCTCTCTCTCTCATCTCCTTGTCCAGCTTCCCGTTCATCCCGTTCCATCTCTCTTACTCTCTCTGCTGTTGTTTACCGCCGTACGTCATGACCACCCCCGTGGAGCTGGTCGAGATAATAACCCTGACCTGAACGGCTATCGCGGCCCTCAGAAGTTGATCCCTGCGTGATCACTACGTCCCTGTAGACCAGTGAACCCAGTTGCCAAGAAAAGAGTTCAAAATATCTCAGATACAATTCCAGACAGCTTCCCCACTGTTTGAGCAGCTGCTTAGAACCTTTGAAAGTCACGGGCGCCACCGGGGGAAGCCCTTGTAGTCGAACAAAGTTCTTGTCTGGACCAGACAGCCACGTGAAAGCTGCAGACGTCCCACGTGAAGTCGAGCACGAAACGCTATTTTTTGACGACCGTGCTATTTTCCGGAGGCTGGTGATATCACTGGGATCATATCGTAATCAGACCTGAAGTTTGTTCTTTCTTTCTACAAGTAGACATAGTCTCTGTCTCGACCTTTGCCTTTCTCGAAACATTCTAGAGAGATTCTCGGATTGATCTTTGCCATATGCCTACGTCAGAGGTCCACTTTGTGGTCACCAGCCGATAATTATGCGCTCTTCGTCATAGTGACCGTTGCCTGATCTCTGGTGTAGTGAGAGCCAACTGTTCACGTGGACTGCACTGGTCAGCCATAGTGACCATCGAAGAGTAGCTGTTGTTTGCGGCCGGGCTATCAGGAACACCTTTGAAAAGCGCCTACTGACACAGTGTGCTAAAGTGGTCTCTGGTGATAGCGACAGTATACGGGAGAGTTTGTTGTGGCTCGAGCCCTGAACAAAGTACGCAGAGTATAGAGCTCGGGGCAACTGATCTATTGGCGTAAACATTCTGATCTGATATCGTAAAGTACGGGGCGATAAACCTCGAAGCTTGAGAATCCAGAGCATGGAACTGTGAGGCGTCAGACCCATGTTGTAGAAATTCGTGTTTTCCTGGAGGATTTGTGGATCAACTTTCGGTAGAAACAACTACTATAATAAAGCTCTAATACAATCCCATGCCTCGCCGAAAAAACGCATCTTCGTACCTTTTGGGGTCAAGACAGCGTCATTGCCGATGTTCTGCAAAGTTGTAGAGGAGGCCAAGCACTACAGATTCTCACAACATCGAAAAGCTAGTCAAAATAGTTTTGACGGCCGCAGACA
Organism: Oscheius sp. JU75; assembly: GCA_037178855.1. Taxonomy (NCBI): domain Eukaryota; kingdom Metazoa; phylum Nematoda; class Chromadorea; order Rhabditida; family Rhabditidae; genus Oscheius; species Oscheius sp. JU75. The sequence continues at coordinate 9,144,255 of JASJZC010000007.1, forward strand.
AGTGCGTTTGACGTGGATTGGGTAAAAGAATATGCACTTACATTCTCAAAGCTTCCGTGGAACTCTACATGGAAAAGCGGGGAATGAATGGATAGTATCGGAAACTCGAAGTGTCAAAGAAATTGGCTTAACTGACGGCTTCTTCAGTAGGCGATAATAGGAAAAAATCAAGAAGAACTAGATTAGAGAGGTTTATGACAGAAATAATCAATAAAGTTCATAGACAAATAGAAAAAAACTGCTCCAAGTACTTGCTCGCTGCTGGGAGCTTTCTTATCCCACTCGACTCCTGGAGCTCAGAGTGAGGCCTGAATTGAGCGTGAAATTAGAGTTATTCAACGTTTCATACATTCTTAAACAATCTGTCCTCTGGTCCGTTAGATGTTACCATACCAGTAACAACGCCGCCTAAACTGGTACATTTGTTTTCGAATTCGGTAAACTCTTATCGAGGAAGAACCGCCAACTTTTGTTGAAATGCTTGTAAGTACTACGGTAGATGTTTGTGAGTACGTTGCCAGGCCCGAGCAGGCTTAGAACTTGACTAAACTATTTTAAGGATCTACGTATCATCTCAAAAACAGTTTCTCGACTTGATTCTTGTTCAATCTAAAATACACTAAACTCAGGAATCACTTTTTTTGCTTTGATTTCAACCGCTAATAATGGGAAACCAAAAAGAACTAACTTGCAAAAATATTTATGACAGAAACAATCAACAAAGTTCGTAGACATATCGCAGAATTGGCAATTGAAAAATAAACAAGTTTTTTTCAAAATGTAGTATACCAGCTCCGATCTAGTAAAGATGCGTACCCCCTCAAAAGTAGTAATTAGTGTACAAACAGTAAAACAGAATACAGTTTGTTTAGAAACATTGACTCGCTTCAAAAGCAAAATTACTTGAGTGAGCCTTATCCCCAGTTCCGGATTCAGCCGTTCGCTAGTAAGTATACCTTCGATCAAAACGCCTACTGGACCGACGTCTATCCTGAGAGTTCATTCCCAAATTAAACTGTCCTCTCGAAACTTCAATGACAAAAGGCGCTCTTTTCCATTTTAGACCAAATTAACTTGGAATTTCATTATGAGCTTATATTTAGCCACGAGACGAGTCTGGACGCCACCGCTCGACAGTTTGCGGAGGGGAAGGCCGTCAATCAAAACGTCTCCATTCATCTGCGCATGCTTAGCTGTTCTTCTTTCCAGGACCGCGACGACATGAGGCACCAGATCCATATCCACAAAAAATACGTTTTCGATCTGAAAAATCTTCCTCCTGGTTGCAAGAAGGGAGATCTCCCGCCTCCGCCTCCTCCCTCTCTCTAGACTTCTTGGCATAGACTTTACAGTAGAATAAACATTTCCTTCTGAAGATTTCTTCGCTTTACCTTAAGAAATGTCATTCTACTCTGAATTTGGTAGAAACAGCAAGCATGGGGCTGAACTAGGGATGCGTCAGGTAAACGAGAATATTTCCGCTTGTTTTCGTTATGCACGGACGGTTAAAAACAGTGAGATTGAGAAACATAGAGACACCGAGACAGAAAAGTAGAAAGACATAGAGACTTCCAGAACTATCCGTTTTCCAATTTTTCTCTAGCAGACTTTGCAAAAGCCTTTAAACACAAATTTCGAGCTTGAATCCCGCTCCGGTGCTGGTAATAAGTTTGAAATAACAGTTTGAAAATGTAGGATTTGAGAGACATCATTTTAGCTGCGTATGCCCAGATCATAACGGTATTCCTCATTTGCAGACCACATTTTCGCATAAACGCTATGCGGGTACTACTGTAGTTTTCGACCGCGCAAAGATTTAAACATAGAATATGCCTTTAATATACTTTTTATTGTTATTTCATTTAGTTTAACAACAGTATTCATCACGAATTTTTAGTATGGCGGCCAAAAACGTCGTAAAGTTCGCCTATGATAATGCTGCCGTCAATTGGATGAGGAAGTTCGCCTGGACCAACCTTTGGGGAGGTGAGTATCACATTTTTGATTCTTTTATTTAATATCGGCAAAAACAAGCAAAATACTACTATTTTCAGGCCGCGAGTACGGTCTCCACTTCCACGATACCTATTTTGAGCCTGCTCCCGAGGTTACCGAAGCTCTCCATCGTCTTAACTTGAAGGTAAGCCAGTTTTTAGAAGCTTTTTATCGAAACTTATCGAAGAAGTGACCTTCTCAAAGATTTCTGGGAGATATATTCAAATTCTAGGAGCCCCATCTTTTTGACCAAAGGAAGGTCCGTCTTTCTCGCGCTCACACCATGGCTATGCACGGAGAGCGTCTGCCCAAGAGCCAGTGGACCAAGTGGGAAGACGTGAGTGGATCTCATCATTGTTGTACAAGTTTTCTTGAAGGAAACCTGGTATCTGAAGGCCTATCTTGACGAAATCGAAGCCGAGAAGAAGGCTCGCGCTGAAACCTCCGGACTGATTCCTCCTTTCGAGAAGAATACTCATTAAGGGTATATGTTACGATCGATGTAGACAGAATTAAAGTGATCCTGTTCCAAATTCTGTGTAGAAGCTATACGAAGTCACATCTAATAATACTTTTATTTGCTAGATAGACGGAGAGTACTTGAATCTACTGGATACTACAAGTGGAGATAGACATCCTGTTCCCATCTGGCTTAACTGTAGATACCAGTGTCTACTACTGTTTTCTAGAAGAAAACGAATAGTGTCGTGCAAATCAGTTTTCTTCGCCACTCACTCTATTCCCCAGTTTTCGTTCCTATCACAAGTTTATGGGCACTGAACCGACGCTTTCCGAACTATAATCGATAAACAAATCCGCTTTTATTATATTAGTCCTAGAGGAATCATTACAAGCCATTTTTCCATCGGTATCCATGATTTCTCCACTTCCCTGCTTTGCGTATTTTCCACTTAGATGCGCAGGTTAGGCGCCGGCCGCAGTGCAAATTGATGCGAGGGTGCTCGTATTGAAGTTGGCATCGATCCAGAGTTGTTTTTATTCAGCTATTTACGCTTATCTCGTCCATTCATTCTTTTTTCTTACACTTTTCCCAAAAAAAAAAAATTATTTTTAGCCATGTCCGATACTGAAGGAGAACCTAAGCCCAACTACAAGAGATCGGCACAGGATGACCACGCTGACACACCTAGTAACAAGCGAATGGCCCATTCGGATGATGGTACGTCCTATTTTCTTCTTCACATCTATTGAAATCTTGTAGAACACGTGGCCGTGAAGATCCTCATTCCTTCCGCAGCCGTTGGAGCCATTATTGGAAAAGGAGGTGAAGCCATGAGACAGTTGAAGGCCAGCTGTCAATGCAAGGTCCAGATGAGCAAGACTTCTGACACTTATCCAGGTAAATTCAGTTTTATTCGATGTTTGGAAGAAAGATAAGCCTTATTAGTGAGTCGAGAAGTTTGCAACCACTTTCCTTGAAGATTTACCACGTCTCCATGCCTCTTACCCGTAAGCCTGTGTCAGATACGTGAACCTCTTTCTAGTTATGTCAATTGTCTCTTTCACCTTGTGCTCCATATTATTTTTGAGGCCACTTGTTTCTGGCAAATTTTCAACCGGTATCTTTCCCACTGTCCTTCTCTCCCTGTATTAGTAACTCTATCTAATAACCTCACTTCACAATATTCAGTCAGATTCCATCCTTTCTGTTCTAACACTAAAACGAGTGTATACTTTTGTAACATAGAGACAGTCATGGTATCAGCAAAAGTTCTGTCTTTTTCAGGAACCAACGAGCGTGTCTGTCTCGTCCGTGGAAACCTTTCCAACGTTCTGAGCGCAATCACCAGCATTCAGGAGAAGATCTTCGACAAGTGCGATGCTTCAGTTCCTTCTGACTCCTTCGATCACAAGGGAGCTGCTCGCGGCAATGAGGTAAGAGCCCATTCTGTTGCAAACTCAAATTTGCTTGCAGATGAAAATCGTGATGCCCAACACCTCGGCTGGAATGGTCATCGGGAAGTCTGGTGCCAATATCAAGGAAATCCGCGACGTCTACGGCTGCCAGATTCAAGTTTTCCCCAAGGCTGGAACCCCGGAAGCCAAGACTTCTACCGAGAGAGTCGTCACCATTGCTCATGACCAGCAGGATGTAAGAGTTAACATAACAAGCTCTTATCCTTGTGATTCAGCAACTCCTCTCCGCCACTCAACGTGTCATCGAGAAGGTCGCTGCCGATCCGCATCACGAGAGCGAAATCAACAAGGAGGATCGTGGAGACATCAAGAGGGAGATGGGTGGTGGACCCATGTACGGTGGTGGAGGACACCAGTCCTTTTCTAATGGACCTCCTCCCCAGTTCGGATCCCAGCAGCAGAGCAATGGAGGCTACGGATACTCTTCTCCCTTCGGCGGTGGACCGACTCCGCAGAAGTTCAATCCGACTAATGGTCTGGGAAATGCAGAGGTTTGTATCGATCCTTGGAGAGTAAAAAACATGAATAGTTAGTAAAAGAAAACTAGATGTCAAGATAAGATCCCTCTCAGATCACTGGTACTTGAAAAAAGTACAAATCTCAGGGACTGCAAACTTGAATATCGTGAGTAAACCGCACAAAGGGTGCAAGAAAAGCAGCTGGACAGGCGCCTCTTTTTGAACTTCGTGCAAGAAACTTTCAAACTTGTATGTAGACAGATACAGCAACAAAATATCGGTAATCTAGCATGGATATCTGTCTGACTCTCACTTTGGAAGGCAGCATAAATGGGATGCCTGATTTGAATATGAAATCCGAACTTTATATTGTTCAAGTCTTTCGAACACTAGTTTGTTAGCTAGAGAAACATGATGAACAGGTCCTTTCAGTACAGGATATACATGCTTCTGTAGCTGACAATGTACAATCCGAAGTTGAACAGCAGTCATGAGGGTTCTTAAAGCTACTAACAGGCAGCCAAGCTTGCTATAATAGCTAACCGCTCATTTTAGTGCTTCAATATGAGAGACAGATATGGTTCAATATATCAAAGTTTTAAGCTCCTGAACTTCCTCGACAACCTCCAGACTACTCTGCGAACATCCGGCTTCAATGAGGGCAGTGTCTCTGAGGTCATGTCTGCTATGCAAGTTTTGGCTAAGTACAACATCATGGGTCTTGGCCTTGGTCTCGGAGTGGCCGCCATGGCTCAGATGAGATCCAATCAGGACTCCCAGCAGGTACTCTCTGACGTATTTTCAAAACAAAAAGATTCTTTTCAGGGCTGGAGACAGTCTTAATTCTGCAAGGTCTGTTGTTTGAAATCTCATATACTTACTCATCCCTCTCTCCGTCATGTTCCAGTAGCTATAACTTGAACTCTTTTCTCTATTTATTTCGCTCCGTGCTCTTCTTGGATGTGTTACACTCTGTGCTTCGGGAATTGTCTCTCCATCCATCCTCCCAGAAGCATTCTCCTCCAACAGTATATTATCATTCATTGTCTCTGTGTTTCCACACACGGCTACGGTTCATTTCTTAGTCCAATACTCCGTTATCCCTCAATAAACCCTTCCAGTTATCTTTCTATATGATCATTTGCATGCCACTCGGATTCTCCTATCAAATATATCTACTCTTTCTTGCACTTCACAATATCCTTGTCCTTAGTGCCTGATTCCAGGATGTCTGCCAATGCGGCACGTCTAGCTGAAGCTCAGGAATGTGAGCGCAAAGCCGCGGAATGGTAAGTGTTAGACCATCCCATGACCTTGTTGATCTCCAAAATGCCTGCCAAATGACTCACAACTTCCCTGGTCAAGCATCTTGATGATTGTATATCTTCAACAACTTGTACATGTCTCAAAATACTAACAAAATTCTTTAAACAATAGCCGAACCTGTTTCTGCCCAAGCAGGATAGCTCAAAATATTGGGTCCTCTCCCTCTTTCTGACTTGAGTATAAAGCAAATTCTGATCCGTTTTCTAAGAGGCAAGACAGACGAAGAGTTTTGTTTTTTGGACGGATTTTTGTGCAACAGGAACACGTTGTGCACAATAAAATATCTTCACTACTGCTTATAGCCGTGTGTATTTCGGAGTTAAACAAAACCAGATGTTTGCCTGAAAGCTTGTCCCGATATTAGAAGTCTTTGCCTGATTCGTAAGAGTCTGTAATATCTGTTCATTGCGTATTCTTAACCTTTGTTTGCAGTCTGAAGACGTCCATGATCAAACTGAAGTTCAAGCCGGACTTTGACGGAGCTGCTACAGCACTGGAACGTGCTTCGGTCTGCTACAGGAATGCTGGAGATATCCAGAAGGCAACTAAGTCTTTGATCGACTCGGCTCACAACTATGAACAAAACGGAAACATGTTCCATGCTGCAAAGTACAGTTCTTGTCTTCTTTTTATATAAACATCGAAGTTCAGAGCCCGTGAAGGTGCTGCTATGCTGTTACGTGAGGCCGGAGACTTTGCAGCAGCTTTTCCACTGTTCAAACAGGCCATCGAAGGCTATAGCGTCTGTGGAAGCATGGATACAGCTGCTATGACTGTTGAGAAGGCCGCCAAAGTGATCTCCAAGGACGAACCGGAGAAGGCCATCGAGCTCTACTGGCAAGGACTTGAACTTGTTCAACAGGACGACAGGACTAAGCTGGCGGGAGAATTCTTGAGCCAGATTACTCGTTTGAATCTGGTCATGGGAAAGTATCCGGAAGCATCGAAGTCTATTCAGAACGAGATCACAAAGTACACTGATGTTAATGTAAGTTATTGATCATAATGATTATAATCAACCTCCGTGTACTGGCTTGTATCATAGTTTTTCGCTTTGCAGCCAACTCGAAGTGAAAACCGGTTTTATTGAAGCTAGACATAAACTGGTACAGCTGAATGAGACTTATTTGCAATTAGATCAGTCAGTTTGGCCCCCAGCTTAATGAAAAACCGCGGGACAATGTCGTATCTTTCAAATCCCGAAATCCCAGAGCGTAACGTTTGCACAAAAGTTATCAAAACTTTAGGGAGAAGATGCCCTCTCTGCTGCGAAGGGAGCATGAGCGTTAAAACTAGCTCAAATTTTACAATGACCAGCAAAATACACAATGTTCTATAGATTGACCTTAGTCTATCAGTCCTTCCGTATTCTCTTTTGGCAGGATAAGCTGTTTCTTCAAGCTATTCGCTCTATTGAGACATCTCTTACTCCTTTGCAAGGAGTTACCAAACTAGGTGGACATCAGGAAAAGAATGTAGATCCAGAGAGTTAATTTGATACAAACTTCCTACAAGACAACTTAGCATTGCTCTATTTCACCCACCCTGATCAGAACTTCATCTCTCTGACTTTGTGATACAAACAGTTCAGGAACATCTCCGTGTCGGACAGCTAGCCATCGGACTCGTGCTTGTCCATCTTGCTCTGGAGGACGCTGTGGCAGCTGAAAAGTGGTACGGATGGGTTGTAGGGTAAGGAATAGTAGCTCTTAAGCTTTTTTATATTCATGTTATTCAGAAAGTGTCCCAACTTTGAAGCCACAGACGATGCTAGAGCTTGCCGTCAGCTCATTCTCTCATATTCTTCAGGAGATAATGGTGTTTTCCAAGACACTCTAAAGTCTGGCACGCTTCGCTCTATGGACAATGAGGTATCAACACTTTTACTTTATCTTTATCGCGTGTTCAGTTCCTCCGTCTGCAGAAAAAGCTGAAAGTTGTAGAAATCTCTTCTGGACCTGGTGGGGATGTCAACGAAGACGAGGATGATCTTCGCTAAGTATTGGGAAGCTTTCGGTATTTATTTATTGTGCAAATGTTGTGAATATATCCTTAAAAAACGCCAATAGTTGGTTGTGCTTGTCATAATATAGAAATAAATATTTATTTACACCTGAGGTTGAATTTTATACCGGCATTCTAACCAAACACGTCCCTAGCAAACTTAAAACAGTTTTTACAACAAAATCTTTGGATGGATGCCTTCCAAACAAATGTGGATTCCCTGAAGATTTTGTTCGAGTTGATGAATAGCGGAGAACAGGACAACGCATTAGGTTCGGTTTTCTCAGATTTCTCCCAACAACTATCGCAGTTTACATGGCCACAATGTACGAGGAACTACAGGAGATCCGACTGCGGTCTAGAATAGCCGAGGAGGCTGAAAAGAGCATTTCTGAGGAAGCTGAAAGGATTATTTTCAACAGATTGGCCGGACAAATTGTAGCCAACATGGAGTTTGGGCTCACAGGTATCAATTTCCCAGTTAATTTTTACGTTTTGTAGACAGTCTTGTTCATGAGGAAGAGCCACCGACCCAGATATGCAGTGGACCTGCTATGACCGAAGAGATATCTCTAGAGCTCCAAGATGGACCAGAGGAAGACGATAACAAGTGAGTATTTCAGTTTTCTCTTTCAAAGGAAAGGTAAAACGGTTGAGCAAGCCTTGTTATGTGCTTCTGGACGAACTACTGCTGGATCAGTTTGTTAAAATCCAGGCAAAATGCTTTGGATAGTGAGATTCAAGCAGCGATCGATGTCCGACCAGCTATTGTCTGTCATGGACTGAAGGTGCAGCTAGCCCGTCTTTCGTGTCAAGTAGATTATTCAAAAAAAAATGTGGCTACCACTTTCGGTACAGCTCAAAGTTTGATCCATGCGTCATTTTATTTCGTGTCACTCTGGGAGTCAAAAGCAACATACTAGGGGATTAACATTTTTATTTAGTTCACAGAAGGAGGGAAGATGGTTGAGACGATGGATTTAGCTCACACGAACAACCCCCAGTGCCTCCGTAGAAGTAGAATGGGGTGGAGGTCGGGGTAGCTGAAAAGCAGTTGATTAATTTCGGCTCCGAGTCCTGTGACAGAGACAAGAAAACTAAACTCACGGATCTGGGGCGGGTTGGCGGACGACGATCTGGGTCATTACCGGCATTGCCCCGGAAAATGGCTATTGAGAATGCTACACGTCTCAGAGAAAGAAAGACAAAAAGTGATTGGCTGGAGCGCTCAAAGAAGTAGGAACACTATTTCGATCAGTCGATGGCGGAGAAGACCGTGGCGCGATTTTTCAAATCGATGTGCTGTGAGACAAATATTCACATGCTAAACAGTCTCGAGGCCATTACTGTATGGGAAAGTAGAGCGATTGAGATACGTGGAAAGACGTCGAAACATGAGACAAACTTTTTGATGTAAGCTTCGGGTAAATACGTAAGGGTAGCGGTTGTCAGAGAGGAAGAGTCAAGGAGAGTTTGCTGAAACCGAAGCCTACTGAAACCTGGTATAAGGTCACCGAACTGTTTTTTTCCGGTTCATGCGAAAAAGAGATGAGTTTTGTCCTGCTCTTGTGCCGGTTACGTCAACAAGGATTCTAACCCCGAATATCAGGACTTAGCTAAGTACGGGAGTACCGAGTACGACTTCTCTAGGAATTATTTGCCTAGAACCTAGCCATCCACGCCTCTCACTTCGTTGGAGAAGCTCTGTTGCTGGAAGCAGGCATGATGATGATTGCATACGAGAGCTCCTCCTTCGAAGTTAAATAGTGGTTCAGTGGGGGGGGCGGAGCTATGCTAATAAACTGTTTAGAATTTGTCTGAGAATCGATGCTCAGAGTCATCTAACATAAATATAGATAAAAAAAGGAGAAAGGATCGAGCTAGATGAAACAGAAACCAGCATTGCCGAAACACACACATAAAAGTAAATAATGACAGCATAGTTGCCCTCAGAAAACGTTAAGAGTTTCTCTAACTGTTACCTCTGCCCTGTATGCTGCCACGTCCGATGATTCCTACAATTTTCGGCCATAACACTGCCAATTCTCTTACCTTCCTTCCCACAGTTTACAGACATTTACTGTACAGTCTGAAGAAGATTGAACTTTTCACAACTAACAAACCTTAAAGAGATTCAAAACAAAACAATGGGGGAAGACGGAAACAATGTATTATGACCAAGTACGGGAGGTTAATATTCCATGAGACAACGAAAACTTTTTAGCTTCCAACCTTTCAAAATATTAAAATGTCGGTGTCTTGGTATGCAACTTACAGTTAAACTGGCTAACAACAAATTTCTAAAAAAAAAAAAAGTGGATGAATAGTTAGACTGTCTAGTTGATCATTAGCTGTTCTTTCAAATCTGTCTTGTTCATTTCTCTCCAAACTATCTTGCTTATACCATCCAATCAAGCTGTTCCCAGCAGTAAATAGCCCAGAAACTAAGGTAACTATAGCATGAAGCTTTATTGTTGCTTTAAGTCTCTCTCAACCTGAAAATTTTTAAGAACGACCTTATTCTGCATAGAGTCAGTGGTAGCGAAACATTTCCAAAAGTGTTAATGAGCTACAAGATAAAGTCTCCGAGATCTTTAGTTCAAACACAAGTATCTACTTCAATTCATGTTTCAGGTATACATGTGCAACCTGTGGATTCATGGCCAGCAATAGGAAAGCTCTCTACAGGTTGTCTATCCTTCAGACTGTACAAGAAATCTTTCGTTTAGGCACGGCAAGAGATTTGTGCATCAAACGAGACAAAGTCCTATTCAAGAAAGCGTTGGTTACTACGTCTGTTCGTTTTGCAACTACAGCACGGAGAGGAAATACAATCTGGAACGACACTTTCAACGAGCCCACTTTGGATTGAGAAAGTATGCCCCCTGTTATCTTTATCTTACGCTTTTTCAGCCACGTTTGTGATGTCTGTGATCAAAGATTCAAGGACAAGGACTGTCTTCGAAGCCATGTCAAACGCATACACAGTTCCTCTACATAATTCTCGTTATTGGTCTCTATTCCGGGTCTGCTAGGTGATAAATGAGCCATTTACGGGTGCTAGGTCTTATCAGTACCGGACAGCTACGTTCCGACAAACCTTTCAATAAAAACTGTTTTCTATTCTTTCTTCTTGTGTCGCTTCAAGATTTCTCTTTTATACCTTAAAGCTCGTCGTATTTTTACACCTTATATTAGAAATGTGTATCGCATTCCTCTGGATCAACCCAGACCCAAACGGCAAGTACAAGCTAGTTATCATGGACAACCGAGACGAGTTTTTGGATCGTGAAACGAGCGAGCTTCACTGGAGAGACGGCGTTTTGGGAGGTAGTACACTTTGCGATGTTTTCATTGTCTTATTTGCTAGGTTTTGATGAGAAAGACCCGGCAAAAGGAACGTGGATGGGCGTGGATAAATACGGCAGAATTGGCATTCTTCTATCTATTACTCAACCAGCTCATACAAAAAATGATGCGGCGGTAAGTAGAGGTAAGGGAGTACTTGAAACAATAGTGTGTGTGTGTATTCTTGTCAACCAACTTCCAACTATCACTAGTCTGACCAGCTTGTCTCGTGTGTGGCTTTTTATACTCTCATTCTGGGAATCTAGCGGCACCCATTTCCTCTACTTATCTCTGCTCGTCTCGTAGTTACTCTTTCTTTTCTTGTCTAAAAATGGCAGAAACTGATACTTTTTCACCAAGTCTCTCTGCTTCTCTCTCTTTCTGTCTCTCAGTATCTCAAAAACACTGGTAGCCTTATTGGTGCCATTTTAGGAGTCATCGCCAAGGCATTCCTTCAGTCAGATGTCTCGGCTCGTGACTACGTTGACCATCTTCAAGGATCAGCCACTGAGTACAATGGGTTCCAGTTTCTGGCTCTCGACAGGTTGTAAACCCTTTGTTTTCTGTCATTTTTCCGATCAGGAATGCCCAAGATCGCTATGAATTACACTCGTTGACGAACCTCTTGGTGGATGTGATCGAACGAGTGCATTGGCCCTCAGGAATTCATGTTATCGGAAACAGTCCGCCACATGCTCCTTTCAAAAAGGTCAACCATGGACTGAGTCTGTGGAAGAACCTTGTGGATCGGCTGAAAGACAACGGAACAGAGGAGGAATGGATCAAAGGACTGCTGGACATTGGAACTGACAAAGAAAAGTGAGATTTAGTCGCCTCTCGGTCAACGGAATTTCAGTTTCGCACCCGATGACCAAATTGCGAAGCAGACCGGAAGACCTGATGAATACAACAAGTCTCTGTCTTCCATTTTCATTCGTTTTCCGCATGAAAGCAAAATTAGGTAGGAAGTAACATTTTTACCTCAAAAACTCATTTAGGTACGGAACAAGGTCACATAGCATCCTCCTAGTGGACAAAGACAACAATGCCATGTATTATGAGAAGCGAATGGTGGGTTTTCTTCCACGTTTGACTGCCCATAGTTGGTTAAAATGAGTTCAAATGAAAACTGTTTCAGGCTAATGCTCCCGAGGACATTTCGACTGCAGAATGGAGTGAGAAGACGGAAACTTTCAAACTGGCTAACAAAATTTAACCAGGGAAAAATGGCAATTGGTCTGCTAAGAATAAATCTCTTTCTGTTTAATAGCGTATTTTGACTAGAGGAGAAGTATACATTTCTTTGGTTTCATCTAGTCATCAAAAAAGAAGAAGTTTTGAAGCTAGCCAAGCCTGCTGAAGATTGGAAGACGTCTCTTTGTCTCTGCCTCTCTCTATATCTCTGCCGTTCTGTCTTGATGTTTCTCTATCTCTCTGTCACTCTGTCTATGTGCTTCTCTGTCTAATACAATACCCTACGCTGTGACAGAATGTCGTGCATTCATACACCAACCTCGGAAACTGAGGGAAAACCCTGGACTCTGGCAGTCTACACTCAATATGTGCAAACACCCTATGACTATTATTCTTATCTGGACTATTTTAAACATTAACGTTCAACAGGCACTTACCCACAGCTATGAACAAACGCAGCTTACATTGAACACATGGCCCTGGACACAAAAATAAAAGACTACACTGGGCAGCCACATAGTGCTCTGGAAACTGGCATACTGTTTCCGTGGTTTATTTAGACTCCTAGACACACACACTGCTCTGACAATGAGCATTTGATGACTACTCCGGCCGCTGTAATCTATTCTAAACACCTAAGAGCAAACAAAAAAATACACAAAAAGATCCTTTTCTTATTACTGCCCACTCCATTACAAGAAAACAATAGATAGGGGTAAGACTTTATTGCGTTAAAAGTGAATACTTCAATACGGACACTCAGTCCCTGAAAGTAGGGGGCAAGAAAGGGGTGGGGGGAAGGAGCACGGGCGCGACGTCGTTGATTTCGACCTTCTTAAGGATCTCGCGATACAGTTCCCAATGCTTCTCGTAGTTCTGGTATTTTTTGAGCCGCTTCTCGGTTGTCAGCGGATCGATGAGAACCGTGAAGATATTGTAGAGAACTCGAACAGTTCTGAACTCAGCCATCGAGACAATGTGTAAATTTTTGTTGTAGAGAGCGAGCTCGGTCAATTGACATTCATCGTCATCATCTGGAAAACGAATAGTACTATGATGCAGCATTAGAGTCAATAGCCCGCAATACCAAACACAAGTAACGAAACTTTTCTACGTATTCAGCCTTCTCTACAAGACAAGAAGTAGTCAGCTTAAACACTTACATTTTCCACAGCCAATGCACCCCTTTTTTTACTAGATAGGCTGAAAGAAAATAGGGGCTAACCAGACAGTGTGATCGTGGAGGTAGTCGATCTGCGCGCCGTGCTGGGCTCTTCAGTCGACAGTGACTCGGAAGAGACATCGTAGATGGAGATACAGCTATCGTCGTAAATCGTGAAGACGGGAGCTGCAGGCGAGGAAGAAACAAGTTTCTCCATAGTGAAAGAATAGCTCTGAGGAGAATCGCAGCCGCCAGAGTCGTTGAAGGACATCGTAGACAGGAGCGGAATAACTCCAAAGCGAAAGTCAATTACTGCAAAGAGTTCAAAGTTTGTTGCAATTTTGCTCTTTTTTCGAAAAAGCAAGTAGTAATTGAGACGCTTTGGCAGAAAGAGGTGACGTGCCGAAACTTTGTGACAGGTACTTATTATGATAAACGAGCACCACCAATGTGTTCAACTCAAAAGGAGCTTTACAATAAGACCAAATTTGATATCCTTTTGAGCATTTGTCCCCCTCCAAAACCGATCAATAGCCAGAATAGGCTTAGGTTGTTTCAATATGTTCAGAGCGGTCAGTAACGGTCCACACTTGTGTTCAGGGTCGTATACAAGTGTTCTATGTAAGCTGTGATTGTTCACAGCTGTGGGTAAAAGTCTGTAGCAAGCGGTAGAGTTTACCTTCACTATATCAAGTAGCCTGAACTCCAGAGCGTTCAGTGTTCAAAGTATTCCAGATAAAAATCAAAGTCAGAGTCTGTCTGCACATATTGAGTGTAGACTGCCGGAATCCAGAGTTTTCCCTCAGCTTCCGAGGTTGGTGTATGCACACGAGAGACAAGGATAGAGAAAGACAGATAGATAGAGAAATAGAGAGAGACGGAGGTCCATCCTCCACCAAAGTATACTTTAACACCGTTCCTCCGCATCGGAAAGGTAGTCGCTCCTGTTAGTTCCAACAAAATTTTCTCTTCTGGCTGTTTTTTGAGCTATCCTGTATTTCTGCTTCTTTTTTCGTGCCGATTTCTGCCTTTCCTGATTACTATCTCCAATTTCCATCAGTGTCCATAAACATCGAATGGATAGTTCGTCTAGACCTGAGATTTATCAATATTACGTGGTAGATGATCTTTTCTGTGCTCTCTTCTATGACCAGCAAACGAATGGCTCTCCCGTAAGGACCTCTACATTGACCCAGAACGTCGCTGAAAAACGTGTATTAGACCAGAAGGTCACTTCATGTGGTTATTGCCTCTGGATTCTACCTGTTTCACTGGCTCGCAGATGTCCTATTTCTTAAACAATTGCATTATAGGGTCTAGCCGCCTTCGTTAATAGAGGCCTCGTTTATAAACCATACAGTCAGGGAAAAGGTCACATTAGTGTCTCTCCTCGTTAATTTGAAACGCACCGCAGATACTATAAGAAATCTACGGTGGAATAGGACGGGAGGCTCGTAGGTGAAGGAAGTGTCGACCAAGCTGATGAGTGGGGTGCTGAGCAGAGGTGACAGTGCTCGTCGGCTGGCAAACAGGCCTCCTCAATTTGTTCATGACGCGAATTGGCTGGAGCATCTTCATAGCCGGATTCATAGATAGCTGAGAAGGCTTTCGGATACCAGAAGGAGGGTCGACTGACGGCCTCATTCTACAAAAAAATAAAAATAGGAAAGACTAACGTCCGATTGAGAGAGATAGTCTGTAGTCGGCTTCAGGAAAAAGTGACAATGAGAAGTTTCGTTGTAATACTGTAACATATAGGTAATTGTCAGACAACTGCAGGGTATTGAAAAATCTCGCATCCCTAATTATTTCGGGTCCAAGAGACGTCTAATCCTGTGAATTTTGATTAAACCAAATAGACCTGTAGTTGCACAAAAAAAACTCTCGAATAAGCCAAACTCGGCGTAAGCAACTTCAAAGACGTGGAATTCCTTCATTTCGATTCTTGGTAATTCATAGCCATCAATCTAGGATTTCGAGCCTGGAAATATGTTGTTGAGCCATCTCAGCGTCTATTTCGACGCTCTACAAAGCACAAAAATGTGCCACAGTCAAACTGTTTTCAGTGTTGTCCAGAGCTGTGTTCGGAGAAATCTTTTTGAGTTAAAGACAGTCTACAATTGATCAGCATAGACTGTCATCGTTCAAGACATTCACTTATTGTCGACAGCTGTTCTCAGTATTCATGTTGTGAAACTCTGTCAATGTCAGAGCATCTGGCTGTAGCTTCG
The DNA here is from genome assembly GCA_037178855.1 of Oscheius sp. JU75. NCBI lineage: Eukaryota > Metazoa > Nematoda > Chromadorea > Rhabditida > Rhabditidae > Oscheius > Oscheius sp. JU75. Next base: position 9,159,911 of record JASJZC010000007.1, read on the forward strand.
TAGCCTCTTTCAGCTGGGAATACTTGCGGGAAGGTAGGAGCACGATATCCGATCAATATATGGTCATGAAGTTGCAATTTCGGAGCATCTGCCCGCATCTCATGGAAATGTTGGGAAAGAATCGATTACTTCTTGCCCCGTTTCTATACTTGAAATGGTGCTTAAAGTTGTCTTTAACGGACTGTAAGCATACACCATAGGTCAAGATATTGTAGTTCACGTTGGTTGTCATGAATTGGGCAGTTGAACTGAAATTGATATTCTTTGCAGCGACCGGTTTTGAATCAATGCAGTTATGTTGAAGTTGATAAAGATAAGATTGTTTTGTACTATATTCGTTTGGTCATTAGCTTTTTTGTGGATCACTGTACTTTTCACTGTTATCTTTTACCACTTTTACTTCGACCTGTGGAACATTCCTCTGAATATACGAGGCGTGAATTCTATCTCATTTTTCTAGGAAAGTTTTATAGTCTTTATATTAGAACCCGGATCTTTAAAAATGTCTGTGTCTCTGTCAGAGTGCATGTGATCTCCTTCTCAGTTAATCCATCCTCTCCCTTTCGTTGTCTCCGCCTGAAATCTTCGTGAACCCTCACCAGCACTAGAGCGATTCAGTGTTTTTCTCGCCATAAGGTTCAGTTGTGTTCCAGTTCGGTTGACAAATCACACTCTCGAAGTGAAATCCGCTCAGTTCACCGAGGTTAAACTCTGCTGCCATTCAGCACTTTCGAGCGACAGAAAGTCGCTCCGCCCAGAGCCGTCCGACCTAGGGTCGACTGGGGCGGGGACACGATTCAAAGTGATGCGCCTTTCCGTCTGTCTCCTACTGGTTAGTTGCTTTCTCTTCCAGAAAATCCTATTAATATATCCCACTAGAGAGAGGAACCCAGTTCTACGAGAGGGTGTTAACCTTCAGGGAAGGGAAAGTCGAGAAAACAAGGACATATCTTGTCCTCTCTCTTGATTCGCGGAAAGCTATTAGTTCATTCCCGAGGACTGTTTCTTTTCTGTCACGCGTTGATATCGAGTCAGAGAAGAACAGGAATACCTCTGAACGGCCTCTGACTCATAGTAGCAGCATTAACATTAAAAATTTCAGGCGACAGCAACAGCACAAATCCGTCCAGGAGTTCGAATACGTCTAAATAAGGGTGTCTTTGAACAGGCATCCTCCATAGTCGGTGGGTTGCTTCAAATTAAGTACACGGTTTTTTCTTCCTCCCCTTTACCGAGATTCCTTTCAGTCTTAAAGCGAGGCTGGACCATTGATCGCTCCAACCAAAGTCGCCATGTTTCTCTGCCGTAATCCGCGCAGTGTTCTGAGCTGGTTCCCAATTGTGAGAAAGACCAGCTGAATACTTAATCAGAAAGATGTAACTAATGAACACGAATGAAGGAAGAACCTGCACGATTTTCTCATTGTAAAACGGCCGATTTCAGCGGGATTAGTCGAATACGAGGTACCGCGAGTCCAAATCCCTAGCTCAAGTCAATGTTTTCAAGAAGGATGCGTCCAGGTACTTTATAAATAATGGATAGATTCATAATTTGTGTTGTCAGATCCACTCCTTCCAAATGACCTCCTTTCGGCAGCCTCAATACGTCTCCTTTGAACCAGCTTCCCCAAATCGCTTTGCCATCCGCGTCTCAAATTTTGACTTCTAGTGGGTGTAATCCTGTTTTTCATCCATCTATTTCCTTCTGTTTTCAGTGTTGCCGGAAGACTAAGCGGAACAATTCAAGTTTTGATACAGCTTCCTGTTGCTGGCAGTGTCTATGTTTCTGGTAAGGCTTCGAGTTGTTTTGACACTGCTGTTCTGTTACAGGACAAGGAATCTCCGTTCTCGCTTATCTAGATCTCCAAAAAACGCTGGATGATGAGCCATACTTGCGGTTTTTGGAGTGTTCGATAGATAGTGGATACGTGGACACTAGAGTCGCAGACATGGGCATTTTCACAGACACAGTTAATTCCAAATATAGGGTAAAACTTTTCGTTGTTCTTTTTCTAACAAAGAGGTTTCAGTCTGTCATGTCCGATCAGTCTCGTCAACAACTGGAAGAGGCTATTTGTGCCAATATGCATCGTTTGACACAACAGCACTTTAGCTCCCGTCTCACGCGACTGCCGCGCTCCATTTCAGCCAAACAGCTGATGGATGTCATGCTGGCCGCGCATGACAGTGCTAACGGTAAGCAACCGAAGGAAGCAGTCTGAATGTGAAACGACCACTTTCATTATGGAATTCAAGCTATTTTAAATAGCAGTGATAGTGACGGACGCCTCTGTGTTTCCAGTTCCCCTAAGTGCGATTGCTCCCACTTGACTACGAAAGCTTGATCGCTACAAGTGGGGCTGTGATCACGAAAAGCCTTCCGGGTTCTGTACTTCTGTGTATACTGGTGAAAAGCGAGCGTATATCGTTTCCCTGTTTGGATTCGGCGCGCAAATAAGAAAGACGCAGGGGAAGAGAAAATTGGGAAAATGATAATTTTTCAACCAACTACTAATGCAAAAAAATTGAACATGTTTTTGTAGCTTTCGTCAAAGGACAAAAAGTTCTAACCCATGTGAGAATCAAACCTGAGTCGTTTATGATTTGTATAGTCTATTTCCAACGAAGAGTGGCATTGGGTCCTGCCACGAACTCTCTCAAAAACCTATATTTCGCTATTTTAGCCATCTTTGAGGCATTTTTTCTAAGTTTTGAGCTCGCCATCAAAGTCAGAGCCTGGAAACCTACTTGACAACAAAATCTGGAGAAAAATAGAATAAATCCCTGAGATTGAAAAAAAAACACGTTAGCTGAGCTTCATGTTCAAGTTTCGAGCTTTTTTAATGTTTTTAGCTTCGTTTTTCAGACAAACTTGTTACCAAGGAGGTTTTTTCGAAAGTAGAATTCGATAACAATGTCAAAACAAGAGAAAATTGCGGAAAACTGAAAGCAAAAAACATTTTTGTTCTTCTTCGCGCCAATATCCTTTGAACATGTTGGTGCGAAAGCAGTTATTTCTTTAACATGCCGCTCTTCGTTGGAAATGGACCATAGACGGAGCGCTAACCGACTGCGCCATGGGGACAAAGGCCGTGTTGAATTTCGCCGGGCACATGCTCTTAATGTATTTAACCGTAGGGCTAGTGTACAAGCATTATACGCTCGCTTTAAAAGAGGGTACTCTTTAACCAAAAACGGGCAAAGTGCGTGACCGAAAAATGACAGAACCGGGAGGTTATACAGTGTGTCAAGAAAGTATAGATACCTCTGCAATTTCACCCGTTTGAATGATTCTTTACGTTTTCAAAGTTTGTGAGCACATCAGTTCGATAGAAGACGACAGAAAACCTCCATAAAAACTTTAACATTGAGCATTTACTGTTTGGTGGCGAGATTCCAGGCGCAAACGCAAAAATCCTCTGTCAAGAAAGTATAGATACTTTCTCAAAACCCTAAGTATCTTGTTTCGAAAATGGCTAATATTGTAGACAAAAACTCAAAATGGATCCATCAATACAGCTGCATCATCCAAACGTCAAAAAAGTTTGGTTTCGAGCACTTTGAAAAAAGTCATTTTGTACTGAAAATCGTGATTACCTCGGTCTATAGTCGATTGCTCCGTGGGATTGCAAGCAATCAACTCCAAAATTTTGTGGAAGATACGTGATATTATAGGTGACAAAGGCCCAGAACTTGGTCTTGTTCAGAGGCAAAACCGTTCTGCTACAGATGTTTTATTTTTGCGGACTCGTATCAAGTCAAAATTAGTATTGAAAATGGGATCTCAATATACGAACGTGTATAGAGGGAAGGGATTTAACATTTTGAAGAACTAAGTTCTGGGCCTTTGTCACCTATAATATCACGTATCTTCCACAAAATTTTGGAGTTGATTGCTTGCAATCCCACGGAGCAATCGACTATAGACCGAGGTAATCACGATTTTCAGTACAAAATGACTTTTTTCAAAGTGCTCGAAACCAAACTTTTTTGACGTTTGGATGATGCAGCTGTATTGATGGATCCATTTTGAGTTTTTGTCTACAATATTAGCCATTTTCGAAACAAGATACTTAGGGTTTTGAGAAAGTATCTATACTTTCTTGACAGAGGATTTTTGCGTTTGCGCCTGGAATCTCGCCACCAAACAGTAAATGCTCAATGTTAAAGTTTTTATGGAGGTTTTCTGTCGTCTTCTATCGAACTGATATGCTCACAAACTTTGAAAACGTAAAGAATCATTCAAACGGGTGAAATTGCAGAGGTATCTATACTTTCTTGACACACTGTAGTAGTACTTTGTCTTCATTCCAAGATAAAGTGTGCTGTCTACAGTACTGCAACCGTAAATCACGTACCAAATTTACCTTTTTGATATTAACATCAGACAAAATGTTTGCGTGACTACCAACAGAGTAACCTTCGACCACTTAGGACGTATCCATATGAATTTGGGTTCTGTATGTTACTTTCCAATAAAATCCTAACAAACAGAGACATGTCATGTTTGGAATTTTGATGAGACAAGTTTGGCTGATGGCAATTAGGGCTTCAGACAGACACACACACATACAGCCTTTTGGGCAAATCGAACAAGATTATGTATTTCAGGACCAAGAGTGAAAAGAGCTCCTTCCATCGACTATTACGACGACGTGGACGACAAGAAAAGCAAACCGAAACTCCCTTCCAAACCTCTGTCTGCTGGTCCAATCAAGAAGATCAAGTTCACGTCTCATGATATCAACAACTTTTTCAATGTGGTATGCTTTAGCTACATATTGTGTCTATATACTTTTTAAGAATCGGCTTGCACACATTTTGGTTGACACTACCCTCATGGATGCGTATGCTACAAGCAACGATTTCACAATTGGAATGGCTGGTCATGTTACAAGTCTGAAGTCACGTGAGGGCATTCACATTATCACAATTCTGTGTCGTTTTCAGCCGGTGCTTATCCATCCGAGGCGCCTTTTCCTTTCCGGGTGCCGGCCAATGAACAACGCAGACAGGTTGAGGTCGTCATCTCTAATCACACTCTGAACAGCTTGTTATGGCAGGCTCACAGGTACAGTAATCTGGTTTATTCTGGGACCCAAAAGCATTGGCTTGCTGCATTAAATAGTATCGTCTTTCTGTCCGGGCTGTTTGTCCAATAAGCCTGACCTTGGAAAATGTGAACTGCCACAGCGCTTTGACCCTAAAACCAGTATGAGACGTCCGGACTTGACGTCATTCGGGTCTAAAGTTTGCAGAAAAAGGACAAGGCTCCAACACTTCAGCAACAATTTTGACATGCGCAACTCTTAACAACTATTGGAAGTAGCCTTCAAGAATGGGTTCGCCACGGGTTTTCTTAAGCCTGTCTGGGGTGGGGGGTCAGTTGTAACATCCGATCTGTGTGAAGTGAAAAAGCTGAGTCGGTAAAGTCGTAAACAGGAAGACGGTGTGAAAAAAAATCACGTGTGTTTCAGGACTAATTCGCTGCTGTTCCATGTTGACTCGAGAACACCGGGCGTCGGCAATGTTTTGAAGACAACCTGTTCCGTTGATGAAGTCTGTTTATCGGATCAAATTGAGGAGGTAAGTAAGTGGTGATCGTTCAACATAAGAAGTCTTGAACTGTTTTCTTTTGTCACACATTGAACAAGAGAATCCTTTTGGGGATCAAGATATTTCTTAGAACAGCTAGAGACAAAGTAGCAGAGCATCCGATGCGAGTTTAAGAAGAGTCATTATTGACGCCTCGAAAATTTCTAATCATATCTTAGGCTAAGTCGATTGGAAAATCTCCTATCGGCTGTCTATCAAAAACAAAAGTTAATGAAAAGAGTATCACAAAGTGTAGGATTACGACTACTATCAAGCCAGCTTGCAGTTGTTTTTGAACTGGTAGATGAATGTAATAGGTTGTCAAGACTCAAACGAGACAAAATAAGACGAAATGAAACGAGAAGGGGCAGTGAAAGTTGACATATGCATCTGCAAAAACTGAAAAACGAAAGTTAAATTTCAGGTTGGTACCACTTACCCCGGCAAAAGTCTAGAGCTTATCATCAGAACCACAAGAGCACCTTCAGTAACAATCCGTCAAGGTTCGTGACGTAACTTTGTAAACAACTTTTTCCTTCAGACCAGATGACCCTTGACATCGGCGCTCGTTGTCTCTTTTTCCTGGAAGGGACAAGGCAAAAGGTTGGTGTTGTGCCCTTCTATGCTGTAGTTTCTGTCCGGCTGAAGACGGTCGGAAGCACAGTGAAAGGTATGCGATCCTATTGCGAAACGATTCCCCTCTTTTTCTAGGCAGTATGACAATTGACAGACTGACCTTGGAACGCGACGTGGATTTCTTCAAACTGTCAGTCAATGATCTGGACGGTTTTCGTTCATCTGTGCAAATAGCACTCGAAAAAATGGCCAACTCTGTGTTGCATGAGGGAATACCGCTAGCGACGCATAAATTACGGTAATCTGGATATTTTAAACGGTCACTAATCAAAATAGGTTACCTCTACGCTTGTCGGCTGCTCATCTTGCCTTGCTCAACGACGTCCTTCTGCTACAAGCCAATGTTGATCTGTACAACTCATTGTATTCAGAATCTCGAAAGTAGACATATCGGGTCCGTATCCGACCGGGTGCCAACGGGTAGATTCAAAGTTTATTATGCACGAGAAATAAAGTGATTCATGAGTTGGTATCAGAGTCGTCTCATAAACTAGCTTAGCATTGGCATAACGGTGGATATACCCCTACTATCATAGCTTGTTTACATTTCTTTTTCTGCCACTTTTACAGGAAGCACTTCCCGACGTTCTACCCACTGAGCTACCGGCCCGCAATGAACGGCTGCCGTGTTAGTGACCAGGTCTTGGCCGCACAGGACTCCGTGTCAGAAGCCACAGATTGGCTACCTAGAAACCCTACAAAGTGCTCATAACAGACTCAGGTCGAGCAGACGTTGTCTGACTCATGCAAAGACTATCAAGCATAGTTCTAACAAGGATTACCAGAATTTGTGCCACAAGGTGTAAAAGTGAACAGTGCTAACTATCTTACCCTTCTTCGTACCAAAATTTTGCCCTGGGCTCAAACACACTTTCAAAACAAGCCGTGGACATACCAGCAGGACTCGGCTCCCGCTCACAAAGCTCGTGTTGTTCAAGGCTTCTGTCGCTAGAACTTCACAGGCTTCTTCTCAGCTCAAGAGTGACCATCCAAATTTTCTGATCTTAATCCACTTGACTACAGCATCTGGTCGGTCTTGGAAGCCAAAGCCTGCTTAAAGCCCCATCCAACGCTTCAATCGCTGAAAGATGCCCTCCAAAAAGTTAGGGATGAGCTCGATGGACAGTACCTGGCGCCACAATGGATGCTTTCCCGAAGCGTCCATTGCATGGATGCGAATGGTGGATATATTGTAATCCAAATTGAATGACTGGAAGATGATGGCGGTTAATAGGAACCTCAGCTGGGCCGAAAGGATTACAAACATGGAACCGAGCAGATGGGCAAAGAAGATCACAGAGTGGTATCCGAAGGGTCCTACATGGTAGAGAAACTCGAATATGGAATGGTCTACTTTCAGAAACGCTCTTATCAAGAACAATAGACTTGATTAAGCGAATAAATAGTAATAATTATTATTATTATGCGTCACCCTGTACACTAACGCTAAAACTTGAAATCTCTGTAACTTTGCTCGGAGTAGAAGAAACTCTACTATTTTTGTATATTCTTTATACAGCTCAAAATTCTCTACAAAATGGCACTTTACACAATGTTTGGACGCAGGACGGAATCCGAAGAGAGATGAGGAGTCAGTACAGCTGTCCTCTTGCATATGCGATGATTATCAGTACGAACATTTCCAAATTCTGTTCCTACCACCTTGTGCAACTATTGTTCTGTTTTCTCAAACCTATTTCATTCGTCCAACTAAACTTCGCAATACTTCTTTTCGTCACGTTGCGGAGCCCACTCCACGAAAGACGCCTCTCATCTTTGTTCCTCAAGGCGTCAAAGTCAATGCTGCCAATTATTTGGATCTTCTGAAGACACACCTCCTTCCCTGGGCCAAAAAACACTTCAAACAGCGAAAATGGACATTTCAACCACAAGGAGCTCCTACTCACAAGGCTCGTGTTGTGCAAGTTTGGTGCAAAAGCAAATTTCCGGATGTGATCGCTTTCAGCGAGTGGCCTCCAAGCTCACCGGACCTCAATCCAATGGACTTCTCAGTTTGGAGTCTGCAGTAAACGTCTGCAAAACACCACACAAGAATGTACATCGATTCCCTGAAAGCAGCTCTTGAATAAGCATGGGATGAACTGGATGCCACCTATCTGGGCGACACCGTCAACGCCTTCCCCAAGCGACCTAAAGCATGCCTCGATGCCGATGGAGGAAGATTCGAATCTTAATGTTGTTTTTTGTGCAAAAACAATCAATAAATAGTTGTTGAATGCTCGTTTGTCAAAAACTATTTTTAACCGTTAGATACGGTGTTTTTCCTGAGTTGCTATAATTTTGGCGCACCCTGTATTCTCTCGATTCGTGAGTGAGCCAAACTTTATATTGCTCCCGTATTTTGTTCTTGAATGGGTATTGGTTTCCTTAGGACCAACATTAACGAGAGTAAAACAAGAATTTTATTCAACACCTAACAGTTCCTTGGCATGAAAACAGTAAGTGAAATGTTCTCGTTGAGCGCGGAATGATCAGATCATAAGATTGTTGGGGGTTTCGGCCCCGAAGCGGAAGCTTTTCCTTTCGGACATTGGTCGCGGTGAGCAAGCGGAGCTGACTTGCGTAGAGACCAGAATCTGAAATGATTGTCAATGTTCGGCTCAGACGAATCTCTATACCTTTGATTCTTTCTTCTTCGGATTGTCATATATTATGCAAACCAGATAGAGGGCATTCAGTGCGAACTGGAAAAGGATGAGGAATATTAAGAGACGTCTATCAAACCTGAGCAAAGTACAGGACCTGTGACACATTTTCTACATAGCCAATAACCTCCATGTTCAAGGACACGTATTCTTCCTGAGAAATAACCGTCAGATACAAACGAAGCAGATAGTTTGGTAGATTCATGCTTAGGTCGAAGATGGTTATGAGAAGACATCTTCTGAGAACTTTGATCTGTTGAGCACGTTTCCTCGACCTGAAAATGAACTTTTTAGATCCCTGTACGAGAAAACAGCATGTTTCCTCATTAGCTCCCTTTTAGACGCTTGATTGCAAGGTTATTCTGATGATCACGGTCAGATTCGCGGCTCGGGACGGAAAATAGCGAAAGTATAGTTTTGGCCAAATTTTAGGGAATCCAAGAAGGTGATACTGTACAATCGCGAGTAGATTCTCGCCTGTATTGTTTCAGCGGAAGCCCTCCCGTATCGTCTTGACGATATTTTTTTTTTCAAAGTTTTGCTCGGCAACCTTTCCGATAGCCTAATAGAATTTACCCATACAGTCTCGATGGCACAGGTCTCTCCTTAACTGTCTCGATTTCCAGGAACCCCTTCCACGTGTTTTTCCACCTCTAATTCCCCAGAAACAAAAGAGGGGCTTCTAAGGGAAATTGATAGAGTCCGCACACGAGGTGCTCCTATGTTCGGTGAGCTAATACCACCTCAGTAAGACATAAGTCAGAGAAGCTCTCCTTGCTCCTGTACCTGGAATGTAGTGTTCCCACACTGAAGCCGACGGACGACTTTTTGTGGTTAGATTGCTTCCGCGAATTGATGCTAGACTCGAAGCTGCCGAACCCTTAAGGATAAAATTAGGCCTGTCAGTCTATGCTCACTTACTGGAGAGTTCGGCGTTTTGGGCCATTTTGGCCGAGTCGTCAGTCACGTCGCCCACTTCTCGAGTCGTCAAAGACATTGCGTCACTATGTCCCCGATACCAAATTGCTCGACTGAGAAGTACCTGCAACCGAAGACAATTTGCGTATTATTTATGAAAACGACTAAGGTTTTCGAACAATGAGGCTATATTGGTATCATACTGTCGTGTACGCATAGTCAAAAAGATTACAGAATAGCTCAAAAATACACTCCTTCTGGTTTGTCTATCGTACAAAAGGTTTCTAAAAAGACAAAGGGACCACAGACCTCTAGTGAAGAGGAGGACTTGGAGCTAAGGTTGATAGTTTAGATTGAGGTTGACAGACAAAAATTTGCACAGCTTGCGCAGGGTACATGCTGAATTTTCTTAGACTTCTCCCTGTTCCGAAGCACTCTCTTCCTCATCATCAGTTTACCCGTCTCTGCAGACGAATTTTCGAAGATTCTTCATATTAGCTATTGCTCCCACTCGGGTTTCCCCTTCTAGCCCCGAGGCTGGACAAGAAAAAAGGGCTCAACACTTAATGCTCTCTGAATCCTTCTGGGCCCCATTGGAATTGGAAAATCACACTCAGTGCTCTAATTAAAAAACGGGTAGCAACGAACCTTGAGGTCAAGAGCAGTTATGATGGCGACCGGAAGAAAATAAGAAACGATGATCTCAGCAACCTGCAGTTTTTTGCTTAGACTTTCGTCAATACTGCTCATGCACGCTGAAAACAGGGTTATTATTCCTGGATTCGAGAAGCATGCCTTTGGAAGTGGGATCGTAATGAATGTCGTACAGAACCCAGGCTTCTAGTACGCCACAGATCGCTGCCAGGAGACCCTGAAAAAACAGCTTGACCTTCTTAATAACCAGGAACTGGTTGTCTCGACGATATTGACAGGATATGCTCATAATATATGAGACTCGTGGGGAGAATGCGAATTTTTTTTCAGATACTCCTAGGTCACAAATCGCCAATTAACTATTCGACCTCGACCCGGAATATGAATAGAACTAATTCCTTTTTTCACAGGCTATGTTTAATGAGAACAGAAATGTGAAGATAGCTTTGGAAAAGTGCGCCCGTACTATCTCAACAGTCGAAGAATTGTACCGTGCCATTTTGCTTAGTTCGTGTCGGTAGACTGTAAATTCTGTTCCAACAACCGAGAAATACCCTCAGTATTCTTTCTCTAGACCACCACAATCAGGATAATGGGATAGGATAAAGGCCTCTCTCGTTTTCTTTTGGCAGCAGGCGAATAACTTGTCTGTACCGTCTCGGTAAAAAGAAAACGACGCTTCCGTGTTGTTTGTCATGAACTAGAAGCATCATGTTCAGCCGGCTTTTATAGGCTTCAGACTTTTCCACGAACCTACAAAAATATTCCGTACTCTCAGTACTAAACTTTTAATAGCACCATGAGAACCCTTATAGCGTCATCGCGATCGTTGGGAAGCAAGCGTATGTCTGAGAGAGCCCCAATGATCATTCTCGTAATAGCCACATTGTCACAATTGCAACAAATGTAGGGAAGGGATTCCGGCGTTGGAATAATTGATAAAGAAGGCAGATTCCGGGGAATATGGCTCTTCATCATTGTTCGCACAGAAATACGACATACTATAGAAATGAGGCAGGCGCATTATCAAGAGACATGTGGGCGGATATATTTCAGCTTCAATGTGTTTTAGGGTTCTTTTTATGAACAGATAATTGTGTCCTTTGCCTAGCCGTTTTTGCCTCTTCTCAAAGAACAAACGAGCCTTGATCAAACTTAATTTGGTGAGGCACTCTTTGGCCTTCTGGGTAAAAGGCTTTTCTTTTGAATTGTTATGTGGCGCAACTGATTGCCCTTCCTCTAGGGGGTGACGATCATCATCATCATCAAAAATTTTTGTTTTCTTTCCTGTGTGGGGTTTAACACGAGGTGTCAGTCCGGAAGAAGCCACGTTCCTGCTACTGCTCCACACACGCTTAATTGCAAATGTGGCGGACTCGGTGCAAGGATCACATCCTATCTTGCTGAGTTCATCGGTCAAGTTCCAGATGGGATAATTGACAGTTTTGAGTTGGTGGAAAGAGGTGCTCCCTTCCCAGACACTAGTTTTGAAGAAATTAGCGTCTTTAGACCCCTGAGACTGCATAAACTAGCTCGGTGTGAGTCAGAGATTCAATGGACACAGGCTACTATGGGTAGAATAGATCCCCCGTAAATTTCGTTTGTCCGCGTTCTGAGAAGCCCCCCTGACCCTAAGTGCTTGACAGCAACAATGGCTTCCGTATTTTTGCTCGAAAAAAGTCGGGATTTAAGCGGTTTAGACCGTGCGCAATGAGGAAAACGGATTAATTCGAACCTTTCGAGGTCAAAACTCACCGCTGCAAAGCGTGGCTCCTTGCTTAATCGCATATGGGTGTACGGACGATATACTGCTACGTAGCGGACGGCACTGAGGACAAGCCAGCACCAGATGGAGAAGGCTGACGTTGAGTGAATTACGAACAGATCGAGCTGAAAGCATACCGACTCTATATAGTCCTAGCAACGCTTTGAGACACTGAACAGGCATACAAGTTAGTCAAAATCATGCCAACTCGTGATGAACAAATGTTCTTTCTGTTAATTATCTTAATTATTTTGTCATTGATCTATACAATGAACCAGTGTACTCCACCAGAAAGAATGAGAGTTGGTCGTCCTGTAGGTATCCTCATACTGGTTAGGTACTCAAGTTCTTGCTAAACCTCCCGAATGTTATAGAGAAAAATTGAGACATAGGGAGTAAAATTAAGATTTATGCTTTGCTTAATGATCACTGAAGTCGCCCTAGCTTTCTACCCACTACTCCTTGTACAGAAGATCCAGTTCAGATGTACTCTTAACTATGAGAACCATTGACAAGGTATCACCTTGTCAATGGTCCTCATAGTTAAGAGTACATCCTGATCTGTTCAACGTGTTCTCTCTTCATCTTGTTTGCATAGAAAACAAAGTTACCTTGCAGACCATGTTTAAAAAGAAGGGATGTTTGATTTGAAAATAGCGCTGGCTTAACATGCAGAGAAGGGCCAATAAACAGGCAGTGTCTGCTGCCGCCATAGAACTCAGTAGGAACAGGGAGGTTTTGGTCGTCGTCGATGTCTTCTTCCTGCAATTCCAGGCTCCTGATCGCATGGCCTCGACCCACCTGGTGGCTTTTTTCCTCCACAATATAAAAAGATTGCCCACTATGCCGATGATGGCGATTGTGATGAAGGCATAATGCCAGAGGCTTTGTGAAATGCCTTGTAAAGGCTCCTCCGTGTTTGTGCTGTTCATAGCTGAATTGTCTGCTAGATAGGAGGTGCTAGTAGTTGTGGAGGAGGAGATGGATGAGCCCCCTGAAATTGGCGAAATTAATCTCTCAGACTCTCTGTTCGACGATTGATGTGGGAGAAAGTGGCTATTTTATGTTCGAAAACGGGCAGCTCTTCTCCTATTCAAAAATGGTCCCTAGGAGAAGGGAAAGGATCTAGATTGACTGGGTGAGCATCATCTTTCTCCCTTAATTAAATAGCACTTAATGAGACAAAGGCTGACGCTATAAAAGAAGAAAATGAAAGAACTGTTCTCTGACCGGCAGTCGCATCTTGAGGCAATCCATCTGAACTGGGATCTTTTGATCAAGTCCTGAGAAGGTCTCTTGCCATAAACCTCCAAAGTTTTGTTCGTATTTTTCAGAAGAAACAAACAAAAAACCCGAGCGTTCACAGTACAATTGAGTTAATTGAGAGTCGTGGGAAAACACGCCGAAAATGTGTGTGAAACGGGTGTGGTCCAGGAGGGATGAATCTAATTTCGTCGGGAGTTTAGACAAACAATTACAAGTGTTCACACCTTTTCGAGAGATGGGAAGAGCAAAAAGGTGGTTAGATTGCGATTACATAGCCTTTGGCAATATCCCGAATGCTGCTATGACAGCTTTCAGATTAGCTACTGTGAAAAAAAAACGAGAAACGTATTTGAAGTCCGTTTGAACGGACTAGACGAAGCCCTACATGCTTCATATCATGGTAACGTCTTGAAAGAATAGGCTAACCGAGCTCAATGTTTCGAGCAGCCACACCGCCAAGGAGAAGGGTGGTTGATTTCTGGTTGCCACAGGGAGGCGGAGTCCGAACCCTATACGTGGGGGTAAGCTCTTTCCCTTCTGGGGCGGGGAGCATTGTCTGGAAACACGTCCAGATAAAAAGGAGAATTAAGTGGCTAATATTTGATATACATACAGTAGATATACATCATGAAATGAACTTCAGTCATCCCATTTCGAGAATCGAGACTATATAAAGAAAGCACCTGCGTCTCGATGACGACTGGCGGGAAAGGTATAGTAGCTGGCTGTAGTTTGAAATTTTTTGAGCTTGAACTGAGAACTTGGTACAAGATACAGCCGGGGGTATAACGTTATTTCGAGAAGCATATTTTTATAAGCACTGGAATTAGGTCTACTCTGCAAAAAAAGAAAGCATGTACATCTGGAGAAAGACATGAATAGATTAGTCACACTGGAAGCTAGATTTGGAAACTGACCCGTGAAATGTCCGGAAATTGAGAAAGGCCTGCCTTACGGTGTGAAAATAAAAGAGACTACTTTATACCTAAGAGGGTACAGTAACCCAATCATGAACATATTTATGGCTAGAAGCGTATATTTTCAAACGTTAGGTCAGTGTAGGACTATTAGTTTGACATAGCCATAGTGTTTTGTACACAAAGAAATCTGAAGGATATGGGATGCTCCCAATGGACACAAAAATCTAATTTTTAAACATATAGAAGCGTCCGGATTGCGAAGAGACCGAAGCTGAAGTTTCAAAGACGACAAGTTGACACAACACGGCGAGGCGGCTTCGAACATTTTTTCATTGTCCGTCAACAAAAATTGACGTTCAGTTGAGAAGGTTTCCCTTGCGTCAACGCGACATAACATCCTCCGCCAATTTCCTCGAATCTTCAAAGTCTTGGCCATAGCTCAGAATTGATTTACAAATACTCAAATGAAAGAACATGTAAGCTTCATGTTTATGTTTATTGTCTCAGGCTAATGATCATTTTCTCTCCCTCCCTCTCCTCTTCACAAATTACTTCCCTCTTCTCTCTCTCTCTCTCTCTTTAAGAACGTAACGGAAGTCTAATGAGGCATGCGAAGGGTGATGACATGGCCACGAACGATTTCGAGGGTGCAACTGAAAAAGAACCATGTGAATGTGAGGAGCTGGCCTACGGGGTGCCGGGCTTCACACGAGCCATCGAGTCCGAGGGCAGAGGCGTTGTTGTCGCATTGGCTCGCAGGGTACCGAACGTGTTTTCCTGAAAAAATATGAGTGATTCGGTCTTTGGAAGATTCCAACCTGTACCCAAACCAGCAGTTCAAAGCCCCCGCTGTGGAGATCGTAGGTTCCTCGACCCAAGAGCATAACTTCTGTATTGTAGTCTGGAGCACCGTAGATCGTGACGGGACCATTTCTGAAACAACGAATCATAATAAAGTCTACAGAACGCCTGAGCAGAATTCACCGCTCAGAAACAAGATTCTCTTTCGTACCTACTCGGAAAGTAGACAACTTTTTTTTTGACCAAGGTCTCACGCTTTTAGTACCCAATACAGTTTCCCTTGTATCATTTTGAAAATAGTCTAGGCCACATGCTTATCGGCTCGACAGCTAGAACAGTTTGCACTCAGCTCTTATCATACTATCTAAGAAGTCGAGCATTTTTTGAATTGTCTTGCCCGTTCCCTATTAGGCTTGATGTTATTCTTGTCAAGCCATTATATCTAATTTGACTTATCCGGAAATTGTTGGCCTCCCCGTTCGTCATCTGATTCATTGCTTGTTGATATAGTTTTTGCCTATGAGATTTGTCGGCGAGAGAGGAAAGCAAATTTGCAGGTGTGGCGGAACTTGCCTCAACTGGTATTCGTGATCTTGAATGAAATCCTTCAGATTGATGGGATGTTCCAAGTCGAGGAAACGGGGCTCGTAAGGGGCATTGATCTTGAACGATTCCTTCCCTGGATTGCCTAAAAAACATGCGTATTTTGAGCTGGTTGTCTTAAACAATTGTTGTTACACAATAGTCAATCATTCTCGGGAGAGGGTGGCAATAAACAAAACTCCAGGATGTTTGGTATGAGCAGAGGGGAAGAGATCATTGTCTCACCTGTTTTGCATTCTTCCGAGTCCATGAATCCCTTAATCAGCGGGGGAAGGTCTTTGACCACGTCCTTCAGATGGAACCAGCGCTCGTAGAGACGGACAGCCGAATGCCCGGCGAAATATCTGTCAAAGTCAGTATCTACTAAAGGAGAGACACACAAACCGAACACAATCAAACTCAGTGTTGTCACGTTTACGTTCCACAACAAATCCAATAGTGTTGGAAAAGCGTTGCGGGGAATGCTCGACTCTGGAAGGCAGAAGGAACATTTCTCCCTGCAAGACAGCTAAATTGCGGAAATGGTGTGTTTGAGAGGGAAACCTCGCGAATGACGATATCCTTCATTATTCCTTTCTCAAGAACTTTAAGGACCATGTCGCCTTCGCGTTGGAAGAAGAACTGAAACTCTTCAAACATACAAAATGTAAGCTACTCTTGCTGCCATTCTCTCTACTTATACGTCCCTTGTCACTTTCTGATTCGATATGGCAAGCCTAACATTTTTACAATCACAGCTTCAGGATTGAGTCCACAGAATTTTCGGAATAGACTCGTACAAAATTATTTCTTAGGCATTGTACAGAAGAGCGGCTCGAGCCAAATCATCCTGATGGGACAAATGACTATCAAGTCAAACTTGAAGTGTCCAACCTGGCATGTTCAGATCGAATAATCTGACCGAAGCTTGGGCCCCGTTTTGTCAGTGTTAGCTTTCCCTGATGTGAGAATGTTTGAAACTATAGGGCTGTCTGACTAAGGATGTGACAGTTCTCGAGCTTTTTACAACTAAATGAGTCAGTAAAGGTTACTCTTACCTCTTCCCCTTCTTCCAGATGATAATCTTTCCTCGAGTTTGGTCCACCAACATAGAACACCTGAAGCTGCTCGGAATACCTGAACTTTGATCAAAGCTTGCGTAAGATTTCAATTATTTACATGCATTTGTTGCAAACCGGAGGAGTGAAGTACTTCCGATTGTCGGCAATCCATTCGGGAACGTGGAAGGCAGTCACTGACATGACAAATGTAAATGACCGAAACGGTGTGATCGCGCAATACCAGTCTACCTTTTTTTGGTTCCGTTCGACTTTGATTGGCAGTTTGCAGGTACTGTTCGAACAAAAACTTACCCAAATCGGACGAGGTAGTAGCCTCGGTGAGGAAAGTAACGGAACGGCGGTCACCCATTGGAGAAGATGATAAAAATGAACTGGCCCGGTGTGTGACCTTCTCTACTCCCTTCCAACTAACGACCTTGTCTTCTCTTGTCAGTGATATGTCTCCGATGCGGTTAGCTACATTCATTACACGCTTCCTTGTTGAATATTCGGGGGAGAGACGAAAATCATAAAAGTACAGACAATGATCGGAGATTATATGTATAGGGGAGGCTATCCGCCGAAGAAGTTGCCGAAGTTGCCGCCAAAGTTGTTCAAATCGAAGCCGGTAAATTGTGACAGAATCTGACCAGCCGCTGCTGAGGCAGCTTCCTTGCTCTGAAAAATTGATGCTTATTCAATGTGATTTGCAAGTTAGCAGACGAAGTTTGTTCTCAAATGCTACACATTAAAGTTTGCGCTGTGCTGTTCTCAGAAGCATACTGTTCGAGCTTTTCACAGCTTAGAATTAGAGCTTTTGTATGTATCAGTAAACATTCAAGTTTTGAAGAGTCTTCTCGGTTTTGATTTTGATGCGCCAAGACATTAAATGTACTTGAACAGCTCAGTTTCAAGTGAGAATGTTATGCTTAAATTGTAACCTTCATTTATGTCTACAACTTTGAGGAAAACTACCAAAGAATGATACAATACTGCCAAGAAATTAGTGAAGTGGCGAGATTTGTTGGAAGCAAAGTTACCTGTGGGCCTCCTTGCTTGATTGCCTGCGCTGCACTGATGCCTTTCTGTATGAACCCGAACAAGTTGACGTCTTCTCCATCGCCACCAGCCATTCCTGTTCCTCCCATCGGTGTTCCAACCCCGGTCCCAGACCCTAAAAATGGTATGCCTCCAGGAATAGGCGATGGCGGAGTTGGAGCTGGAGCAGGTGGAGGCGGAGGTGGTGGCGGCGGAGCTATTGTAGGAACAGGCATAGGAATTGGACGGAAAGGTGGAGGTGTCGGCCTACACATCTCAGCCACTTTTTGACACTGCTGATAGTCTTCGAATAGATTCGAATTTGTCTCTGCTGTCGGACAGCCAGGAAACCAAAATTGGTCACATTGAAGAGTCTCCTAAAACAATTTGATGGTAGTTGCTTAAATCAAATTGCATACCTTATTATACGTATACTTCAGCTGAAACCCACAAAACCTGCTAGCACTTGGCGGACCCATGCTACAGATTGCCGTAGGATCAATTGGTCTTGGGGGACCATCTGCTGAAAAGGTCATGGTTGTGTCATAAACTTTAAATTTCTTGTCTATCTGTGTCAGATTATGCTATACAGAACCATTAGCTCGGAGAAATCGGCATCATACTGTTTTTTTTGCACTATTTTTGTAGCTTTCCAACGTTGATGCGTTGGCATTTACAAAACAGGGAACGATTGGGACAGATAGGCAGGGTAGGCCAGACAAATGTAAGCAGAGGAGATATAGACAGATTGGCACTGCAACGCTTCCATACAAATTGGAAAAGATTCACAACGTATAGGAAACCGTCCAGGACTGATTGACAACGTATAAGAACAAGAACAGTTTGGCAATGACAGGCTGACATGGATAGAGATCCGGTTTACGAGAGGTATAACAAGGACACGAGAGTTTTACTAAAACTATGTAAGTTCGAATGTAACACGTATTTTCAAAACTTAAGACTCACTGAATCCTCCTTGTCCAAGACCTCCCAGAGGTTTAGCAAAAATTGAAGGAGGGGGTGGCGGTGGCGGAGTAGTCGGCCTGAACCGCGGCGGTCCCACTGGCACTCCTCCATTTGCAGCTGTTAGACACTAGACTGTTCTGATTTAGCAAAACTACATCCTTTACTTTTGTAGGGACGTCCCGGCACTGATTAGCTGCCTTATCCGACGGTGTCGCTGACGGTCTCTGACAAATCTGTCTCGGAAAGTCGCAGCTGTACGGTTCACAGTCTGTTGTGGCCACGGACGTGAAGTCTCCGCTCACAAACTCTTCACCTACAATATTGTTGTCAACATTTAACCAGTTCGGAGAATAGACCCTTGGGCGAGGTCATAAACGTCAAGAAAGAGTCTTACAATGACTCAGTGTCACTGTGACCAACGCAAGCAAAACCAGATCTTTTGTGAATCACACACGATTAATCGGATGAAAAAGCTAAGGCTTTGTTGTACGCCAGAAGATCTTTTGCAATGGATACTTCCAGATGTTGACCAATTTGGTAAATGAGCCGCCTAGTAAATACTCAGCTACATAAATGAGTTCTTTTCTTTGAAGTGCCAATTAGTATCTGTCAGAACATTCTTAAAGGGACACTGTCAATGTGCTCCGACGCTCAGACGGCGAAACGAAAGGAGTATTGAAAACGCGTTCGGCCGTCTATCCATCTACCCGCAATGTCAGTGTCCCTTAAGGTCAAACGGTTTTTGTCATGGTTATCTACAATTCACAGTTTCGCTGACTAAACTGGCATTGTCCTGTTCTTTCATAGACAGTGCGAGAGTTATGCAAATTGACCGAGCATCGAGTGTCATTTATGACTTATTGCTTGGAACTCTTCACAAAGAAAACTGCTCAAATGGGTGAGAATCTTTGTAGGTCAAAATCTTTTTATATTCATCACAAACATTTTATCACAAAAGTACAGATTTTTGGCCCAGTTTGAAAGGCAGAATTTTCATTTCTCACTCTCTAACCTCCTCAATCCATCTGTCCAAAAAACATTCTAAGGGTGACATGCGGTCGCGCTTTCCCTTTTTCGAACATCCTGCGTTCACCTCGAGATTCACAAAACTTATTGCCGGTCTACGACAAATAAAAAAACTCACACTCGTCGTTTTCGAAGAGCTTGTCCATGAAGGCATTGATCTCCGTCGGTAGCTCAGCAAGACAGCTGACGAAAATAAAAAAAAGTAAGGTGATTTGCAAGCCCCATTGAGGCCCATTTTTAGGAATAAAGCCCATAGAAGAGGCTCAGAATTAGGTGTGCCGCATAAATGTTGATCGAAGAGTGTGTCTACAGACGCCTCGCTAAACTAATTACAACGCGCTGTGATTTCAATTCTTGCCCGTGCATACTGCGTGATAGAGATCGAGTTTTGGGCAGAGACCTGTTCCACCGAACGCTTCCCACTCTCTTACAGAGAAATCCCCTCTGTTCGAATCGCGCGCCAATGCAGGCTTGCAGTTCGGCTACTATAGGACAGCACGACTGGGTCTCACCAGCGCTGCACTATTTCATCGTCTCTGACACTGCCGTCAACAGTGGGGCAGAGAAACCATTCCAGTGGTTCCTTTGCCGAGTAGTTAACTCTCTCTTTTATTCATTATTTCCGAGGAAATATGCCCTTTTTCAGGACGAACCAAATTATTTGAACAAAATAATGGATCAGTTCCAAGCTCTCATTGTTCCCTGCAAGCAGCTCACTAAGGACTCCGTCCGGCTGGTCAAAAGATGCACAAAGCCGGATAGAAAAGGTGGGTCCGGCATTATTAATTTCAAGAGACGAAAGGAACATTCAATAACTAGAAAAGATAATCAAGAAATACTTTGTGATATAAAAAGATAAGTTTGTCTATCCGGAAACTGAAGAGTTTTGAGCTTTTATGGACTCTTTGGCATTAGATAAATAAAAAAAAAAGAACGTTTTGCCTAAAATATCAAACAGGCAAAGGGACAGAGAGATAGAGAAATAGAGAGACAGTGTGACAGTGAGGTAGAGATATAGAGAAACAGAGAGACAGAAATATAAAGAGACAGAAGATAGAGAGCAGAGAGATACGGACAGTGATAGATTGATCTGAAACAAGAATATAAGATTGTCCACCTTCCAGAGTACCAGAAAATTGCAATTGCTACTGCCATCGGTTTTGCCATCATGGGATTCATTGGATTCTTCGTAAAGCTGATCCACATTCCCATCAACAACCTTCTCGTCGGTGTCTAAACTGCTTCATCTTTGCCGTACATTGTTCTCTAGAAGAACAAACTTTGTCTGTGATAACGATAAACTTGCTTTCATGTTACCGTCCCATCAGAAAAAGCTGATAGAGCTAGGATTCTTTGACAGATCGTCGTTGAAAGTGTTTGTAAACATTGGGCCCAATTCAGAAACTCTCGCTTTAACATAGTAGTCTGTCATCTTTTCCAGAGATGTGGGTCCACTAGGCGATTTTCCCAGTTTTGGGGAGAGCGGCATAACTCCGTTTTCTTTCGGGGAGTTATGCATACCACTCATATTTTATACCTATTTCTCCTCTGTTCTGTATTTTGTCGTTGTATTTTGAGTTGCTATATCTGCTATGCCGTAAATTGCGTTTGTGGACGATGCTGTGCTGTGTGTTTCCAGTTTATACTGTGCACGGCAAAACAACAAATTGTAATCAATGTTTCAAGTAGACCCGTGCATTTTTTTTAGCTTCGCGATGTTCTGGAACAAGTTGGGGCATTAAGAAGGCAGGGTTCTATCGGTTACATACAAACGTGACCATAATGGTGTTTAATCTAGTAGAATGAATAAGATTGTCCCATAACTACTGGCCGCAAGTCACTTTTCTGCTTTTAATGCAATACCTTCTAGATGTACTTTATATGGTGCGAGAGAAAAGAAGCAAATTCCGGCGTTCATTTTTCAGGCTCAAGACGACAATTTGGAGCTTTGCGATGTTCTGCAAAGTTATAGAACAAATCGAGGGCTACAACATTGCACGGCATCATTCAGCGATTGGAGCGAGTCTTCGAAAAAAATTGATACAAGTTTATGGTGAATCAGCCAGCTCTCCACCGTCTGCTAACGGCGCTACTGGTCATCTATTTTCGTGCTTTTTTTTATGTCCTTCAGTTTTGGGAAGAGTGGGTGGTTGACAGTCGTTGAAAGTTCAAAAGAGCTTCAAGGCTTGAGTCTGATGAAGATGACTGACTGCTTCTACCTTTTTCCGATCTTCTTGAGTTTTTTACAGCTTACGAGCATCTTTTGCAGATTACACAGGGAGCATCCTGCATTATTCTATTTATGAAGCCAGCATCGCAAGTAACAAAATGCCCTCTCCATTTGTAGACCCAGATGGGGTGATCGATTTTCAGCGATACTCCACGTTGTTGACAGCAATTGGAAACCGATAGGGGTATCGGAGCAGATAAGCAGTTCCAGTGACTACCAACCATGGAGGCTCTCGACACTATTTTCAAGTGAAGCCAAGTTAGTAGCCAACGTTTTTGTGTATTTTAGAGATATCGATGCTCAAGCAGAAGAATGGAAGGACATTCTTCGTGAAGCCGTCGCTATTCAGAGTGTTTCAGGAGATCCGGCAAGGAGAGAAGATACCATTAGGATGGTCAACTGGACCAAGTGAGATTGTATCTTTTTTATTTCGGAATGTGTAGGGCCCGAATGGAAAAGCTCGGCATCGAATGCTGGCTAGAAGATCTGGGAAAGCACAATGTTGAAGGAAAAGAGGTGAGTCTTGTTCTATGATCTTTGAGGCTCCTTATCATTAGCAACCCAATACTTTCAGTTACAACTTCCACCAGTAATCCTTGGAGTTTTGGGCAAGGATCCCAAAAAGAAGACCCTTTTAGTCTACGGACACTTGGACGTCCAGCCAGCTGCCAAAGAAGACGGCTGGAACACCGATCCATTTGTGCTGACTGAGAAAGGTATCATTTTATGCAAACCGACACCAAAAATCTCCCCTACTTTGTTTAAGGTTCGAATCGGGCTATCAAAGCCAGAATTATACCGAAAAGAAGCTTTTAGTGCTGAGCAGATCAAATAGATTTTGATTAGATGAGTGTATGCCGAACAGAAACTGGATTTAGAATTAAAAGAGTAAAGTCTCAAGGAAAATAGTTCTCTGATTCAAAGAGGATTTCGTGATTTCTGGAAAATGGGGTTCAAAAGATTATAGATCGAATATTCAAACAAATCAATAGAATAGAGCTATGTTTTCTGAGACTTTCGGGGAGTTATGCATATTGCTGCTACCCAAATTTAAATCCAAATCTGGCGAGTTATTAAGTGAAGATGTCAGCATTTGTGAAAGTACAAGTCATAGCAGTGTCCAATATTTGGCATAGTGTAATCCGTTCCAAATCTTGGTTATGTACACTTTCAGTTACGCGAAACTGCTTATCAGATTACAGAAATGAAACTCGAATGAAAATCGTACACAATTTCGCGTAACATACATGACGCCGAAACAAATTTTGACAGAAGCTGTATTAGGCAACCGATTCAGTGACAGGTTGACAGAGACAATGTGACAAGCTTTCGGTTATATTTGAGTCCCCGAAATATGAAAATTCTCTTCAATCACTATTTTCTTCCAGTGACCACTTCCGTGTAACTAAAACCTGGCATTTACTCCGTTTGATCCAATTTTTCAATTCAGATGGAAAGCTCTTTGGACGTGGCTCATCCGACGACAAAGGTCCTGCCCTTTCCTGGCTCCATGCCATTTCGATGCTTCAAAAACATAAGATTGACATCCCTGTCAATATCAAGGTACCGGCTGGCGCTAAAATACAGGATTAGACGTTCAGTTCTGTTTTGAAGCGATGGAAGAGAGTGGATCTGTGGGGCTCGAAGAGTTGTTGAAGCTGCGAAAGGACACTTTTCTCTCCGATGTGGCCTACAGCTGTGTTTCGGACAGTTACTGGCTTGGGAACAAGAAACCCTGTCTAACATATGGCCTACGGTGATTATTAACTTAACAGCAACCGGAAATTGTCATTTCTAGTGGAATTTGCTCTTTCGCGGTGGAAGTCACAGGAATAGCTCAAGATCTGCATTCCGGTGTCTACGGAGGTGTCGTGTAAGCACTTGGCTAAACTTTGATTAGGGAACTTCCGTTACGTAATCATAATTTGGGCGACGACGCGCATCCTACAGTAGTCAGGACGGGGGCGAGACGGCCTTTTTTTCACACCAATTCAGTCTTTGAGCTCGCGACGCTGTACTCTGCCGACAAAAGGAAATGACTCTTTGACGTATCATTCAGGCATGAACCTTTGGCCGATCTATTCTGGGTGATGTCACAGCTGACAACAGTGGAGAACAGAATCAGGGTGCCTGGTAAGGAGGACACAAACACTTGAGTGCCTCCATTGTTACAGGAATTTATGACCAAGTTGCCAAGATGACGTCCCAGGAAGATACCGCCTACGATTCCATTGACTTCAGCGTCGATGACTTCCGTAAGAGCGTAGGCGCAAAGCGTCTGCCGACAGAGGACAAAAAGACTCTGCTAATTAGACGCTGGCGCGAGCCCAGGTTAGTCTTATCTTCGGGTCATGCGTGTCATTGACTCACTGAGCTAAAAATTGCTTTTTCAGTCTTTCGGTTCATGGCGTGGAGGGAGCCTATGCTGGCAAGGGTGAGAAGACGGTCATCCCCTCGAAGGTGATCGGAAAGTTTTCCATCAGAATCGTGCCTGATATGTCCCCCGAAACGGTAAAAGCCTCATGTCTTTTGAGAAAAGCGCCAATTTGCAGGTCAACAAGATTACGGTAGATTATCTGAATGAGGTCTGGAAGACTCGTGGATCACCCAACACGTTCTCGTAAGTCGGAACCTGAAAACAAACTTTAGAAGCACGTGTCTCCTGGCTATTTCTGGTCCCGACGAGGCAATTGACCCCGCCAAAAAATACTATGGGTCAATTAGTCTGCTTGGACAGAGATGGACCATTTCTGATGCGTCACCTCCTACCAATTTCAGGCCGAAGCCGTGTCACAGTGCACTCCCGTGGGTGGCCAATCCCAACGACCCTAACTTCGTCGCCGGGTCTCGTGCTATGAAGAGGGTCCATGGCGTGGACCCAGACCTAATTAGAGAGGGTTGCAGTATTCCCATCACCCTTACATTCCAGGTCCGAGACGCACGCAGATTGTTCAAATTTCCGGGTTTAGGAACTGACGGGAAAATCTGTCTTACTGCTACCACTCGGCGCCTCCGATGACATGGCACATTCGCAAAATGAGAAGAACAACGTGTTCAACTACGTCCAGGGAATCAAGACCCTTCTTGCTTACATCATGGAGCTTGGACAGCTTTGAATAGATTTTAGGAGGTGGTGGACTAGAATAAACCTTTATACACTAACATACTATATATATATATGTAATCTCTCACGATAACAACGAGCTGAGCCGCAAAAGGTGTGAACGAAAGAAGAAGAAGAAAACCGGAAAGGGACTCAATCTTTTGTTGGCAAACCTGACAATTTCTAAGGCTAACTGGGGTGGGTTTTGTTGCCCCTCAAATGGCTTGGAACTATCGATAGAGCTCGATAGGGACTAAGTAAGAGGGTTCAGGAGGGGACACTACAAATACTTAAGAAAGGAGATACCCGGATAGTTACCGATGACAAATAAAAGAGGGGGGACATGTCATGTCGATATGAGAGTCGACTTAAGTTAAAATTCTGGTACCAGGAAGAGAGGGACGGGAGAAGCACCGTATTTAAGCCAGTGTAGCGTGGCTGAAGAGGTACCATACGTCGTGTACTTGGGTTGTTGGGAGGCCAAAGAGACGTCAATGATCTCGATCGACGTGTCGAAGCATCGGCTCGCCAGGGTCCAGGAAGTCTAAAAATCATAATGTTATCATAGAAGCTGTAATCGTTCTCGAATTTCGTGGAAAGAACATTTTCAAAGGCGCTTCCGAGGGGATTCCAATCGAGCATAGTGTCCTGCTCAGACAGAAAGAAATCGGCTAACTTGTTCGACCTTTTGGCGTCATCTGGACATGAAGAGGCACACTATCATCTGGATCAGACTTAATTATCCGTCTAACCCGGTCGCTCATCCCCGAGGAGCTCGAAATATTCCATCATTATTTCTTCTATCAAATGTTGCCGGATGTCTCAGCAAATTAGAAGAGAGTAGTGGGGTCTTTTGTTATAGGCACGCGCTCGAACGATTCGTAATATCTATAGGCAGATGAATTAGCAGTTAAGAGAAAACTGTAAGTCACAAGGTCTTTGTCAAGGCTGTGACGTCTGTTCTTCCGCTTACCGAATCGAGCGAGGCTCCATTGTGAATTCTTTCGAGTATTGTGCTGGGACTATCATGCTCGAACCAGTCAGTCAACCCGCGGGCCATCTTCTCATTGTAGACCTCGATAGATTCCATAACCAGCAGCACTTCCAGTCCCTTAATGTGGCCTTCCTCCACGCCGCAGCCCGTGAATTCGATCTGTAAAAGAGCAACACATCATTTCCTCCTTGCCTCATCCTCCGAGATATATTGTACCTGATCTCGCTCAGGTGACTAGCCGTGTAATAGGTCTTAGACAATTCTCCTCACGTTTTTCCTGCACGAACGCTTTCCTATTCGTCACCCACTTATGATTAAGCATATTAACTACGACATCTCCCGCTCATTCTCTATATAGCGCCGCTCACAATGGTTACGCCGTGAATAACTGAATACTGCAATAAATTTTTGATCATACGGGATTATTAAGCTAGAAAAACGAGTGTTAAGTCTCTAGAGGGGTCTCATTGAGAGGCTGGCACCTTCAATTTTGAGAGGAGGCGATGAGAGACCAGAAACAGAGAGAATGAGAGAGGGGAACCCTAAAAGTGCAAACGGATGTTTAATCGTCTTCGAGTGAAAACAAAAGTTAGTCGCGGAAGACTTCCTACCCATAAAAACCAAGAACCTGTTGAAGACCGTTGTGTTGCATTGTTTTCTCTAATACAAAGTGCCCTGCCTCTTTTCCACTTATTCAGTCTCCAGGTGTTGTCCTTTGTTGCGAACTCTGTCCCTCGGGAACAAACATGCTGATCGCGATAAATCAGAAAGCAAAATCTTGCAAATGCACTTTGCACAGTTCTTAGTACAGTTTCTGCAGCAGATTTGCAAATTTTTTGAGTCATTCGGCTGCAAGAGTCAGGTCAGAGAACTCTTCCAGAACTTACCAAATCCCAGAGCAGTCTCAAATAGCGCTGGAGATCCCTCTTGGTCCTTCCTGGCCACCGCTGTAGAAAGTCGCACTCCCCGAATCGCTGCTCCAGTCTCTAGAAAAAAAATTTATTCTTTTAGAAATTGACGACAGAATTTAATTACGTTCATGTATAGTATACTGCCAGAGAGAGGGTGTAATTGCGCCCCTGGATGGAGTCCCAAAATGGTCATTACCTAGTTAGGCAGTCTTTGTGGGCACGTGGCCACTTTCGAAAGTCTACTTCTACTACTCCCAGAATATTTTTGGATGTAGGCGGCGTGGGGTTCATTGTAATCTGGTGCAATTACTTTCTGACGTCGCGGGACTCCAGGATATAATGTCTTTATCCAGAGAGAGAGACTTGTCCACTTTACTCATATTATACTACCGGGCACCGATTTTCATCCATTTCAATCCTTCGTCATCTTCACTCTCTCTTAGCCTCCGGTAGGCTCCGCCCTCTATTCCACATAGGGCGTGTCTCATGTTTCTCTCACGTATATCTTCACTTCAATTTACCAATGGGACGATTTCTCAGGTCTCCTTTTCCCCGAGACTCACGTCTTTTCGAAATTGTTCGCGGACGGACGGTCACTCGATCATTGTGTCTCCTCTCTCCGTTGCTCAAACCAAGTCCTAACCCCCTACCATCTTTCAGGGTCCACCCAAGGAAAGCACCAGCTATTCCTTCTTCTTCTCTTCGTGAAATAATGAAAGTTTCACTTCTCCTGTTCCTCGCCTTGCCCGCCTACGGTCTTGTCTGCTACGAAAACGACAAGGTCAGTCTATTAGGGATTAGTACACGACCTAAGCTTCTTCGATTTGCCATGAACATATAGTCTCCGCATGATATCACTCTAATTAGTCACATTGTAGGGTGTGTCTGAGGTGTCCAACGACAGCTGGGACTATTGCGTCTTAATTCCTCAAACCGAGACCACTGAGGCTAGGATGTTTGGAATTAGTAAGTCCAGGTCAAAGACAAGGACCCTAAGAACTGTTCAGGCTCACAAGAAGACAGTGTCAACAGCTACGAAACTTCGTTCAAGACCTCTGAAAACGATCCCGTCTACAAAGTGCTTTCTGTCTGTTTGTTGGAGGTAGGCTATACCGTAGCCGTACATAAAACCTGGTTTAGAAATATGACCTCGGTGCCGTGAATCCGAAGTTTGGCAAGCCGGAGTTCCTGTTCCGTTGTATTTGTAATTATGACCGATGCAACTCGCACCAGACGTTCTCCCGCTACATCAGCACTGTCCGCAGCGACAATGCCTAGGTTTTCCCGCGACCACACACCCCCACCAGTGTCTTCACTCCTACAACCGTGTACTAACCTGCTCCAATTCCAACCACGTCATGTCCTGCACGATGCGGCGACGGTGATACAGGGCTGCTTGTAGCAATAGCTCCAGTTGTTTCTGTCCTGCCATTGTCTCTTCCGTAGAGCATCCTATCCTTCTCAGCCTATTTCGGTGATACAGCGTATGTAGAAGCTGAATAAATGATTAGTTATTGTTAGCATACTGTAATTCTCTCTGACGTTGTGATCATAATCTTTTGGGTTTGAGGTAAACAATGAACTTGTCTGCCCACTACGATTCCAAGAAGAATGCGACAGAGAACTGACGTGTACGCTTCGAGAGAATTTTAGAGAGAAAAAATCAGCCGTTTTTCGTAGACGCTTTGATTGGGTGTGAATTTTTAGAGAAGCGATTCGCAGATGAGAAAAGGAGAAAGTAACATCCTCATGGAGCAATAGAAATATCAGAGCATTCGTGGTTGGACCAGAAGCGGTGAAATTCCAAATGGGTCCTGTCACGAACACAGTGTACTTCCAGTTATCTTTCTAGAGAGATAAAACTCTTTTACAGACTTTCTAAGCTTGAAACAGTACGGAAAATACCATCGAGGCTGCTCAAAGTCTCTGTTCCCTCTACGAGAGAGTGTGGGAGAGGACATCTAGGTTTTCAAAAGTCGGCATTTAGTCTACGCGGGTGTACGGGAGAACGCGTCTAAATTTCTAAAGATCTCTGTTCAGTCTTCTCTTCATTGAATTATATTTGCCCAGATCACCCCCTCTTTTTGCTTGCTTGTCGTTTAAAGTATTAGACTACAAAAGCCTTGCTGCTTACAAAGTCGCCCCCGCCAGGATCTCTTTGAGCAGGTCAAGCATGTGACACGTGGTGGTTCCACTTTTAGAGCGTTCCCGAAAAGACGCGGGAGCTCTCTGCCCAAAATACCCATTTCAACCGGAAGTAGCCTCCTGTTCGGACTCACACCTGGCTGATTCTTTATAATTAGAAGTCTTGTTCTACGTCTTGTTCTCTCATCCGCTCGCAACAATGAAATTTTGTAAACTACGTTGGTAGAGAACTTTGGACTATATCTAACTCATATTGCACTTTTTCGGATCAGTGACAATTGAGTGCCAGTACTTTTTATACACCTGGACCTGAATGCTTCACTGCGCGGGGGAAACGATTCTCATTTGCTACAACTGATAGGACTAATCACATTATGAGCTCGAGGCGAGCATGTTAAGTACTGATCGGGTCCGGAACTTCGTTTAGCTCAAATGACGCCACATCAGGTAGCTCGCCCCTCGAGCAGAGCACACTCGCGCAACATTTCAGTCTCCCCGGAGAGCAACGAATAAGAGCTCAGACCCAGACACCGAATATTTAGAACCGCCCACCTTATTGAAAGGACAATTAAGGTAATCTAAATAAACTGAAGGTTCGTAGGGAGCCTGGTTAATTTTGGAACGGATTGCGTTTATATTTACCTTAAACTGGGGAGAGCAGGGAGGATATCGTTGACAGGCAAAAGCCATCAAATCTCGGGAGCTGTTTGGTCGATGTAGAGGGGACACGGTCACTCCTTCCCTGGTTGACTCCATGTCCCAGTCAAAACCATTCCTCGAAGAAGGGATAGGCAGGAGGTCATCGTCACACCATTCCATCCCATTTTCACTTAAGGGCTCAAGTCTAAAAATAAGGACAGAGATGATATCAATTTAATTAGTCTGACTTGTTCAGGTCAAGAGATCCTTCCTCACTGGATAAGTCGGCGCCTATAGCAGAGTCGAACATGGAACGATTGTTGGAACTGAAACAGGCTCTCTAACCAACCAGTATGATTCTATACCTCCGTTTCGAGTTGAAACTTTTTGTCATAGTGCTCTCCGTCTGCGAGATTTCTAGCAATCCTTTCGAGGTTGATGGTTCCTCCGAAGCTAGAGACCAAAGACCAGTGCTGGCCGCAGTCATTCTTCGAGCATTGGAGAGCCTCATGAGACTCGATCGCCGACTGATCATGGAACCGGCTTCGGAAGCAATGTCGCTGAAAGGAATTTATCGTAACCTGTTGCACAGTACTCAGAAGCCTAAAGTTGCTTAGTGCTTATGGCCCGTTCGAAATGCAAAAAGTCAAAATTTTGGAGGTGCGTAAGTTATTGACTTGGTAAACTGAATTTCCAAAATATTATGCGATTGTGAGCAGGTCTAGAGGTAAATTAAATGGTCTGGACAGGTTGATATATGTAATGAAAGGAACAAAGTGAAAAGCTAAGACTTTGACAGTGGCTTGCCATCACAGACAGTATGGTAAATAGGGTAAGATTCCGAGTTACCCTAAGCACTTATGAACTTTTTTTACTTCGAAGCATCAAAAGACTGAAATCAAAGGTAAAACACACTCGTCTAGTACACTCCTGTACATGTACTTGCTGTCTGTCATGCACTTGATCGTACAGTTGACAACATCTTCCTCATCTGGATCACCGTGTTGCTGGAACATCAAGGGATCGTCCGTGTTGTCTACAGCAGAGACAACGGACATCACATCGTCAAAAACGGAGCACAGATCTCCAATCGAGGGAGCAGCCAGATCGGGTCTAGGATTCCCAACTGGAAGGATCCTTGCCGATCTCGAGGTGGAAACCATTGTACCCGGAGCTAAAACAGTTTTTGATGTTATCGATCTCCTACCTTCAGCAAACTCGTCATCCCACTGTTGATTACCTTCCCAGACGATCTGCAAAGAAGCTGATCGACCTGACCCGACTGATGTACCGGAACCTGCTATACTTAGTGTTTTACCTGTAAAGGGAACAAACTAGAAGATTGAAAATGAGTCCTACCCGAATTTGATCGTCTGCTTAGAACTCCTTCCCGTGATCTCGGCCTGGACCTAATGGCAAAGAGCCCTCTTGAGGCAGAGTGTCGAAATCTCGACATTCGAGAGAACTGAAACATTTCATAGTATAATCTGCTAATTTCAAAGTAAAAGGCTTAGATGTAACCTGTAATATGGGCTGCCTTGAAGCAGAATCGTTCTAAACAAATTGCCGTTCACTTTATACACAAAACGTTGAAGCAGATATGTCTATTTACCCTCATAAGATAGAATATTGACAGATTGTCTTACTCTTATCAAAATTATCGGTATCTCTATGTTATCAAAGCCTATTTACAGCTCGAGATTGGTTAAAACTCATAGTACTCTTACAACTGAACATGTGTAACGCAATCCTTTGTTTTAAGTTCTGCATGGAAAGAAATCCACTTATTTCCCAACTTTACGGCTTGGTAAAGATCTAAAATCTGTTCTGCAGAACTATGTTATGCTAGCATACCAGACTCAGATAATCTAAGCGTCAAGTTAAAAAGTTTTTCTAGGATTTACGCTACTCCCTTCCAGGCAGGAAACTCCCAAGTGACTGTCTCTGTCTCTCTTATAATGACCATCGTAAATTGTCCTCGTCACCAAGCTGTCAAATCCAATAAACGAAGACTGTAAATTGTACCTGACTGCCCGCAGCGCTCGAAACTCTTTCCATCCATTCATTATCATCCTGTTCTTCATCCTCGACAGCATCCTCGTTGGCTGCTTCCTATAAAGTATAATTCAATGTGATGTCATAAACTATCGTTCACATGACAGAAGAAGGCCCCAGGGAATGACATGGCAACTTTTGCAGGACGTTGTGCTCAAAGAGCATTTGAGGTGTTCCAACGAGAGGGATCTTTTTTCCCCTCCATTCCCTCTCTTTGACCGGAAGACGGACAGCCCTGTCATAGCTTGCGAGATGGCTTTAATGACTGATACGCTGACAACTGTCACTTTCTTACAACTGAGCAATTAGAGAGCTCTGTCAGTTTTGGATAACAGAAAGATGGACAACAACAATAACCAGATCTGTACTAGATTTTATGACCACCCATATTCTTTCTCTCGATGCGGATAAGGTCACTAACACTAGCAGATAAATCAACAACGACATGTTATGGTCGGAGAGCGGCCGGTAATTGATAACTTGATCAGAAAGCGGGGAGCGATAATGAAAATAGCTCACGGTCTGGTTGTATAGAAGACGACGGTCGGCTGTGGCCAGATGGTCGACGTGAGAGGCCTCGAGGAGCATGTATACAAAGCGTTGTCCCAGAAATTTGGTGCATATTCGGTAGGCGCAGTAGGAGCCGACACCCGCGACGAGAAGAACACCGCTGGCTCGGGCTGAAATTTGAAGGTAACTCTTTCCATATTTTCGAATGGGATAGCTTGTTTTGGTCTCCTTTGAGAGCCCCAACTTTTCCGTCTTAATCTGTAGCCCCAAAATTGATATCTTTTCAACTATGGTCTCAATGAGCGGAAGAATAGCCTATACTGCTGAAGTTACTAGAAGAGTACGATTCACAAACCTGTTACGCAAGATCTTTGGCAAGATGTTGTTCAGGTATGCCTATCATTTTAAATTCTAGCCATTCTAGCTTGTCACCAACTATAGGATAGAACAATTAAGATAGATTGTGTCAATGGGATATCTTAATTGGAACACCCTGCTAATGCTGACTTTCAGCCGTTTTGTATCTCAGTAAAAGGTCAGTGAATCCTTGGGCACACCGACAGACTCTTGAAAGAATACTTCAATTTATCTCTAGGTAACATCTGAAGCAAAAACATTGCGTCTTCGGTTTCTGATTGGACTTTGCAGTTTCAAGTTTTGGCCACGGTACGTAGATCTTTGCAACAGAACTGTTATAACCTGACAACATTGCTCACTCTCTTTAATGGCTTCCGTCAAAAGAGCCTGCTCCATAAAACCAAAGTACTGTAAAAATGGCCCTATGAAGATAGTGAGGTTGTCTCGAACAGAACGCGTACTCTTCAACTTTGCGTGATTTCGCAGATATCAAACAGATCTATTTGCCTTGCCGCTATCTTTAAACCATATAACTGATTTCTTCGGTCAACATTGGACGTGCGCAATGGCTGTGCTGCTTGCGCGAGTGCATAGAACGTAGATTGTTCACGCGGAGCCGGCCAATTTGTTCTGTAGGAGAGAGAAGCGCCAAACAGTGCAGCAGTCTATGCGCAAACATGCAACATAAAAAGATAGACCTCCTCTCGCTCTCCCACAGAAGTCTTACCGGAGACAATAATACGAATCCGGACCATCTGCTTCAAAAAACTTTGCACACAAACATGTGCAGGGCTAAGACGTCATCGGTAGTACGTGCGGGACAATGGAAAATGTGATAAGCAGTCAGCAAAGAACTGCCAGCCGCACGGAGAAAGACAGAGAGAGAGAGAGTAACTTGACTCTCGGAGCATTCCTCGAGGTTTTTTCGTCGGTCAGTAGCTTTTGGCAGAAAAAAAAGACATAATATATTCGGGAACAAGATTGATTGATCATGTTTTCTTTGAGGCTAGGAGCCCAGTAATTTTTCATTCAACAGGTGTCACGTTTCCCCAAATGAAACAGGCTTCGTGACGCCACAACCGAAAGTCCCCAAAACTTTTTTGCATAAGCTCTTCAGGCAATAGCACAGAAAAGAACAAGAGCACACACTACCTTTTATGAGAGAACGGCTGCTAGTGAATGGAGAGAAGAGCGAAACGACGAGATCTCGCTGGCAGAGGTCGAGATCAAGTTCGGCTGCTTGCATCTTGGGAAATTATCATCGTCGCAGAATGGCAGAGGTTAAAAGGAAGCGAGACATATCGTCGATAGTGCCGATCAGGATCAATGCCGGGGGCGGACCGGCGGCTGGCCGGCGGTGAAGGCAGTCGAAAAGAGCGCGCTAAGCGGAGAGACACAGGTCGAGTCAAATGGTAGACGTTCTCTCTCGCTTACAGCTGTCAGTTAAGGGAAAGTTTAAGAGAAACTTTTTTTAAGGTAACTTCTTGCAAAGATAGGTTACCAAATCGCAGGAAATGTGGAGAACGGCCCAAAAATGACTCAGTCAAATGACGCAACTCGAATTGGAATTGGCGCGAAACTGTCTGGCTGTTTGCTGGCGGAGTAAGGAGGGCACCAAAACTGTTTTGAGTGGCATTGGAGGATTGTTGCAAAGAGGAGTGCAAAAGTTTTCCGGTCAAACAACGTGATGCAAAGACTGTGAGGTTTATAGGAAATCAATTTCTCAATAGGGGTGGCACTAAATAGTAACGAGGGGTGAAAAAACGTCATTTTTCATGCTATCTCTCAAAAAGGGGCCTCTCAAAAATAGAAAGTACCATTACATTCATGAAAATAGTACATAAAGGAATGTAGAGCTATGTATACAGAGAATTTCAATATGTCCCATGTTCGGGTGTTTTTCTCGAAAAAGGTAGGACCCATTACAGGAGAGCAACAATACAGTATTGTTTGCATAAGTAAAGCTTAGTCTCATTTTAAATTGTCTAGAAATCCCGGTTCCGGCGGCTAATTAGAGCCGAGAGTTTGCTGCAACATGTGATCCACATTTATGACCACCTTGTGGCTGGAACATAAAACTCTGGACGCTCGCACCTGTTGCAAGATCTGAGAGTGTTCAGTTTCAGTCTCTGCCTGGAGCCAACCCCCCTCTAGTACAGACTATCATTCTTAGGAGGGTGAACATGGCATAAAACTCGGCATTTTGTTCTTGACCCCCGGGAAAAGAGAAACCACTTGAAGTGAGCCTCATTGTTGTCACCTCTGTCGCCCCTCCCCGGAGAAAAAGTACTCATGGCGACAAGACGCATCTCATTTGGGGATTCTGCCCTAAAGGGGGAAGATGTGGACAATCGATGCCCAAAAACCTACGTCCGGTCGTCTTATTTTTGAAGGGCTTCCGGCTGGTCAAAAATATAAAGTTTGGAAAGGATGACGTGGGGATATCCATTTCAAACGGGGTAAAAATACTTACAGAAAACGGCGACAGAGCAGTCTGGTGCATCGAGAGAGACGCCCAACTGTGAGACGATTGATCTAGCAGACGGACCGACTATCCGGGCCTCTATGAACAGGGCGGCCGGAAAAGAGTGCACCGGCAGTAGCGACATCAGCCCATGCCGAAGCGCAGCAGCTCTCCTCTTCGCTCCGGCCGCGACACTGAAAATGGTCGTATGGGTTGCTGGACGGTGTGCGATTACAGAAAGAGAGACACAATCGACTGAGTGCGAGAAAGCGGAGACGGGAACGGTCAAATTCGCTCAAGTTCACACAGCACACGGTCAATGGCAGCGGGAGAAGAGAGTGGGAAAGAGAGACGAGAGGATGCGCTTTTGAGAAAAAGATGGGCAAACAAATGGTTGAACAGGCTGACTGGGATTAAAGTGAACAACAGAGGGTGCCGGAAAACCGAGCCGATTACTTTGACATCTAGAAATGTGACTACTTTGTATGCTTCAAAGATTCCTGGCTCATTTTTAAATCTATACATTCAAAGGAAATTACAGTCTCAAATGCCAGGGGCATAAAAAGCCTCTTTCCCAAAGCTACGTTCAATAAAGCTATTGACCAGATCTTGTTCTAAGAATATGTAGGTGTAAAAGGTCAGAAACTTCTCAAAGCACCAAAAAATATCACATTTGACACAATGTCTCAAATGAAGGGTGACTTACGGGACGAGCACAAAATTGTTTGAACGGGTCTGACGAACAAGGAAAAATGATCATATGCTGTTCTTCCGGATATTAAAAAGTGGATTTCAAAAGACAAATACAGAACCGTGAGGTTGATATTGAAAGGTAATACCAAAGTAAAAAGATTGGAAACTTGGGAATTGTCCATTGCCTGATTTTTCAAGCTTTGAATCGACCTACACCTTTCTAAAATGGATTCCCAGCCAAAAAAAATGATTGTAACTGTCCCCTGGCGTCAAGATAAAAAACCGGCTGAGACCGAAAGAAAAAGGCGGCGAGAACATGACGGATTATGCCAATCTCTTTATGCAAATATTAAAGAGATTTTTGTTGGGTAGAATCAATTATGGGGGAGAAGAAAGGGTGGGTTCGCATCGACCCAAGCGGTGCCATTTTGGGAGAGAGAGAGAGAGAAGGACGGCCGAGGACATGTGTGTGGGGACGACAAAAACACACACCTACGCCCAGGAGGGGCAATTCTTAAGATTTTGTGCTCTTTAGGGTGACGTGAGACTGCAGAGAGAAAGAAATCATTGGTCCGTAAAACACAATCGCTCCCTTCTCAAGAGAATAGAAAGAGACCAACTGTACTTTTCCAGCGGCATCCGATGCCCTGAATTGCAGAGACAATGGGATCGGATTACTGCTCTATCTGGAAACCTGGTACCCAATTTCCAGGCGGCTTACACACAAGAAAACAATCGTGTAAATGAGGAAATATTGACCCAATGCACAGGTAAAAAATGCATGAAAAACAGTAAAGGGCTTTCCGAGAGTTCCCACGGACATCCTGTCATTTTCCGACTAATAGCATGGCAATTAACCGCTCTCCATCCAGAGTGGCGAGCTCTGAGCACATTGAAAAAATGACGCTTCCCTGCACACTTATCCAGACCTCCCTTGAACAGGTAGCAACACTTTCCAAAGAATCTAGACTAAATTATGTGGAAGTCAAAACAGGGGCTGGCTGAGTGGTAAATAAACTACTGCTGCCAAGCCATTTAGAATATTTTTGGTTTAGAGAAGGGTATATGAGTCGGAAAAGACATTCCAATCGCTCCCTTGAGGATATGCGACTACACACGCTTACAATCGTGCAGTGGGGATCCAGAGATGAATGAATTCATCGAGCAAAAGGGCGCCATTAATGAAGATGAGTCGTTTCGATTTCGACGTCGGGAATAGAACAAGATTAGGCTCGTTTTTTCAGTGTTCCGAGGCAGACAAAGATCAGAACAAAAAGAGAGACAAACAAGAAAATGGTGGGCGCTATGATGAAATAAAATCGCAGACGGAAGTTGGCAAGTTTGTCAGACAAATTTGTGACATGCAAGTGCAAGTTCGAAAAAGAGGTACTCTCCCCAAAAAGATGTGTGGCACTGAAAAGCCGTCTGAGGGCGAACGGAAAAAGCCAAGTTGCTTCTGGCCACAGCTGGGAGGCTAGACATCGATCGCACGACGTGGAATAGTACATAACGGATGCGGAAGCACTTGTTTGTCTTTTTTAGTCGGGGCGCCCGCTTGATAATTCATTTAGGCCTCATTAACACAAGACAATTAGCAATTGTAAAGCTGGAAAGATTTTACACCTTCGCAGGAAAATTGGAAAATTAGACAATCTTATATCTAGATGAAACAATAACAAAACAAGTAGGGTGGAGGTCGTAGTATAGGATGATAAAAAGTATATCCACTTTCTGCGCGGTCGCGTGATTAAATGAACTTTCGGGGAAGGAGACGGAGATTAGTCAAGCAATTTGGTTCATGTGGGGAGAGGGTGAGAAGGCAGTGGCGCCAAGAAGGCTTATTCAAAAAGACAGAGCTATTGGAACCAGTTGTGTCCGAACTAAAACACAACAGTAATGATCTGGGAAACTGCAACTTGTGGTTATTGCTGGCGCCGGAGCTTGTCTGAGAATACAGCCACAAGAGAGCGTTAACTACCAAATCTCTTAAACACCATGTTTACAATAAGGTAGGAATTGAGCAGGGTACCCAACTGAAGTGGAAGCTTTGCTAGGGTTACAAGGTTGCAGAGGATGTTCAAAAAAAATAAGTTGAACTGTCGAGGGAAACGTTTCCAGGTTTGCAACGGCTAAACAGGGCTAGGCTGTAAACTGTCTTAGGTGTATGCTAGTCTCTTGTCTGGTACAACTAACCGTTCATATGAGTTGCCAGCTGCCCCAGGTCTTCTAGTTTTTGAAATATGAAAGTTAACCAAATTTAGCATAATCAAAAAGTACATTGTTTTTGTAACCCGAGACAGCCAGAAAAGTATCCCTGTTGCATCAGAATCCGTGACCAGTGTTTCCGCGACTACATTCGCAGGTGTTCGTCGTCGTTGAATAGGATCGTCACCATCTGGTTATGAAAACCGTTTCGTTGAGAGCCACCTGTTCCAGCAGGCAGGATTATGCGCCTGTCCACAATAAACCTCCTCGTGCAGATAATACCGCTGTGGGTGTTCCGCATTTTCATGTCCAGTATGTCGCGCCTCTCCAACCCTCGAAAGGCCTCCTTGAACCGGGTTAAAAAGGCCTCGTAGAGAGACGGAAATGACCCTCTCTCCTGAGAATTATGTTCTCCTCTTTTCCAGACGAGATTGATCATGAGAGGAAAATGCGCTGCCAAAGATTGATGACCTCTAATTTGAATTTCAGAGACCGTGTCGATAAAATCTTGTCCCCCTCTCTAACAGCCAGATGGTTGAGTCGTCTACTCTCACCAAAAATAGAGCTCCTTTTCGAGGAATGTGATTCAGTTTTCCGAGAAAAGGAGACGTTTCGAAACAATCTGACTCACGGTCTTCATATTTATTATGCAGAAAAAAGTTGACCAAAAAGGCTGAAAATACAGGATGGGAAGACGAGAGACCAATAGTTTAGAAGCATTTGCGGTGGACAATGGAGGGACCGGACTCGTCGTACTCCTGCTTGGAGATCCACATCTGCTGGAAGGTGGAGAGGGAGGCCAGGATTGATCCTCCGATCCAGACGGAATACTTACGCTCAGGAGGAGCGATGATCTTGATCTTCATGGTGCTGAAAATCATGTTTTGGAAACTAAAACAAGAAGGAAATTACCTGGGAGCCAGGGCAGTGATCTCCTTCTGCATACGGTCAGCGATTCCAGGGTACATGGTGGTTCCTCCAGACAGCACAGTGTTGGCGTACAGATCCTTACGGATATCGATGTCGCACTTCATGATCGAGTTGTAGGTGGTCTCATGGATACCAGCAGATTCCATTCCGAGGAAGGAAGGCTGAAATTTTGCACCCTCGTGAAAGGATAATAAGCTAATGCATAGCCTTTTCGGCGGATGTCAAATGTCGATACATTCATCAAAAAGTGTTAGAAAAAGAAAGAATGATTTACCTGGAACAGAGCCTCGGGACAGCGGAAGCGCTCGTTTCCGACAGTGATGACTTGTCCGTCGGGGAGCTCGTAGCTCTTCTCCAGAGAAGAAGAGGAAGCAGCAGTGGCCATCTCCTGCTCAAAGTCAAGAGCGACGTAGCACAGCTTCTCCTTGATGTCACGTACGATTTCACGCTCAGCCGTGGTGGTGAAAGAATAACCGCGCTCCGTGAGGATCTTCATCAGGTAGTCGGTCAGATCACGACCAGCCAGATCTAGACGAAGAATGGCATGGGGCAGAGCGTATCCCTCGTAAATGGGGACAGTGTGGGTGACACCATCTCCGGAGTCGAGGACGACTCCGGTGGTACGTCCGGAAGCATAGAGAGACAGTACGGCCTGAATGGCGACGTACATGGCCGGGGTGTTGAAGGTCTCGAACATAATCTAAACATGTTTAGTCAGTGTATATCGACCCTATCCACCTGAGTCATCTTCTCGCGATTAGCCTTGGGGTTCAACGGGGCCTCGGTGAGAAGGACGGGGTGTTCCTCGGGAGCGACACGGAGCTCATTGTAGAAGGTATGATGCCAGATCTTCTCCATGTCGTCCCAGTTGGTGACGATTCCGTGCTCGATCGGATACTTCAAGGTGAGGATACCTGAAAAAGTCGTTTGCATGACTCGCAAACAACGAGAGCAAGTACCTCTCTTGGATTGAGCCTCGTCTCCGACGTAGGAGTCCTTCTGTCCCATTCCGACCATGACACCCTGATGACGGGGGCGTCCAACGATGGACGGGAACACGGCACGGGGAGCATCATCTCCAGC
Organism: Oscheius sp. JU75; assembly: GCA_037178855.1. NCBI lineage: Eukaryota > Metazoa > Nematoda > Chromadorea > Rhabditida > Rhabditidae > Oscheius > Oscheius sp. JU75. Next base: position 9,200,123 of record JASJZC010000007.1, read on the forward strand.
AAAGCCGGCCTTGCACATACCGGACCCATTGTCCTGAATCGCATGTTTAACTTCTTGAAGCCAGAACATTCTTCGAATGTCTGCAGTGATGTCATGGAACGTGAGAAAGTAAGCTCTAGAAACCTACCACAACAAGAGCGGCAACCTCGTCGTCACACATGTCGTTCTCTTCTGGAAAATGAATTGTAACAAGAGACTATATTGAGCAAAAAAAGAGGTCGGGAGTGCGCAAGAAAACATTGGGCACACTGCCAGAATATTGCGCAACCATTAAGGTCTCAGCATGGTATGTCAACATTGTAGTTAAAAGGAGGCCTTAAAAACAGGAAGTGTTTGTGTTAATCTTATCAAAAATGAGGAGAGACTTGAAATTTCTCTGGTTCAGAAACACCCCAGATAAGGGCCGACCGCAGGAAGAGAGAGTGCAACGGGGAGACCACTGTCCAGCGGCGAAGGGGGAGGTTCTGATGGCTGAGCGGAGGAAAGCGGCGGGGTTGAGTCAGAGCGTCATTCAACAAAGACTGCGGAGCGCGCCAAATTCAACTGGGTGGAAAGCGCGCGATATTCGAAAAAGGGGGCTGCAGCGGCCAGTGGGTGGTCAAAGCCGCCTCGCCCTCTCCGAATGGACGACGCGCGCGGACACCCATAACAAAAGAACTGAACGTAGCCGTGGAGCGCGCAAAATTAGGTCAACTAGGAGAGCGACGACTGCTCCGGACGGTCTAGACAGTTTCCAAAGTACAAATACTGACAACTTAATAACCTTCATGAAACTAGCAACAACATAATTTGAAAAAACTACTTCTTGATGTCCTTCGGATTCAGAATGGCTTCTCTAAGCGTCTTTCCGCCGAGAACCTAGAAATTGTATAAGGTTTTGCCTAAAAATGTTCTATTACCTCTGTCCGGTCCGGAATGTAACTTTTGTAATTGATGGCAACAAAAGCCGGGTAGGTGAGGGCACAGGCAGCGTAGTAGCACCTCAACAAAACTGTTCTCGTCGATCTTTCGACGTAATACCACGGCAAACTCATCCTCAATTTCTTGATATGTTAAATATATAAAAAGAAACCAAGTAACCATGGAAACATCCAGAAAAATGAAAATCATACCAGTAAGCAGCAATTTCATTGCAAGGGATATAGCTTACATGACGTAGAAATGTGTATCACCGATTGTGTTTAGTTGCTATGACCGATTTTGAACCGAGAAAGAAGCGTTTGAAGCAAGATGCATGAGGTTGAAGCGCGGCAAAAAAGTATACAATCTACAGCAGGAGGCTCTCTATAGCTAGCTCGAGTCGACGCCCTCAACATCGATGAGTTCGTCCTCTTCGGGAGCTTCGTCTCCCTCTTCGGGATCCAGGCAGATCATCAATGGAGTTATTGGAGCAAATGCCTGAAAAGTGGACTTTTACCTGTTTCTACTAAATTTCTACTTGTTTCTCTCAATCGTGTCACTAATATGCATGCTGCCCCAGTTTGTCTAGAATTCCGCACTCAGTCTGTAAATGTTCAATATTCTGCTGTTTATTGCATGAATATTCAGCTACACTTGTTCTCGATTTGTTTACTGCCATGTCGAGATAGTGCTAGTTACGTTTGTTAACACCAAAATTAATGATTTTACAGCTCTGCGTATAGTAAAAACTCGGTTTCTGCTCGATAAATTACCAGTATAACCTCATTTTCGGACTGTATCATTCTATCTTTAAGATTTAAAATAAAAATTTTATAAAAAAAAGTTACCTCCGGAGGATACTGCTCCTTGAGCTTTAGCTCGATAAGTTTTTCTGGAGTAAGTAGTGGCTCCGGCTCTACTTTATTCGCGTCCACAAGCTTTGCCTCCTCCAGCTTCTCCTTTTCCACTTTCTCCTGGATCTGTCTGATAATCTTCTTGACGTCGAGTTTGTCAGGGGAGTTGTTCTTCAGTTCCTCACTCGTTTCTTTGGCTGGGGAATTTTTCAGCTTGACCATCCTTTTGACAGGCATTCGGGGCTGTATAGAACGAGGATCCACCTTTTCGAGTTCAGGCGGAGACATTTTCTTCCTTCCCTAAACAAAATCTGTAAAAATAAGAAGTGACAAGTCTTACGCTATTATTCTTCCGTTTCCTTATAACTTTATTCATCGTATCTACAGTTTTCTCGTTGGCGAACATGCTCTTAATTGTTTCCTTTTCATTGCTAGTCAATTCGAATGGAGCTGAAAATGAGATATGAGTTTTGAAAAATCGGTGAACGTACTGACTGTTGTGGCACCCGCTTCCACAGCCTCATTTCTCTGCTCTGCACTCATATTACCCTTTGAAAAGGCGTCGTAAAAGACCAGCTTTGTACGAAGCACCGTAGCATCAATTAAGTCGCGACCCTGAAAACGATGTTGTTTCTCTGTAACTTCAACGCCCGACTTAGAGACATTTTCTGACGTTAGTTCTTTCTGAGAGGCTAAACTACAAAGTAAAATGCATAAAATCCTACCACAGGAACCAGGCCATTGATTTCACTCGACTCCACTCGGCGCACTATCATTGCTTACCAAGAGTACCTTTGTTCAAATTTTCTTACAAATCACGCAACTTTTACGAATGCCATAGGCTATTCGAGAGTTGACATATACAACTATAAAAAAGTTTCTTTTCATGCACTGGTACCAGCTGTTGAACAGGAAAGAATTTCAGGATTGATAACAAGCAGCTTCACCGCATTCCTAGTAACAGGAGTTGCCTTCCCTCCCCCCAAGCTAATCCATTGTCCTTGTAGAGAGTTTATATCTGTACCTACGACACTGTTTAAGAGGTACTTATAAAAATAAATTAATATTTTCTACCTCACAAAAATGAGCAGCATTATTAGGATGGTCTGGATTCTCCTTAATAACGTCATTGTCTACCAGCAGGAGTGGGATCTTGTATTGTAGAACATTCCTATTCTAAATAAGAAGTGAAGTGAAATATCGATACAAGTCTACCTCCTTCCTCAGCCTCTGTTTCAAAAGTGAACACTGAAGGCACTTCCAGGAACAGAGTCCCGGTAATCGAAACTTTGTGGCCAGAACGAATTCATAAACACGACCAGGAAGGGTCTTGCTCTGCCAGACGAGGACCTGAAAAAGTTAGTCAGAAGACCCTCTCGGAAGATATTCTACCTTATTCTTTCTGTGTCTACTCATAGCATAGGCTGCTTTCCCGTAGTCTTCAGCCGGCGGAGGCTCTTTTGCTTTTGGTTTAATCGGAGACGCCTCTGTATCAGGTGATGGCCCAGCTGAGGAGGACGGCTGAGGCTCTTCCGTCCCCATTTAGTGCCTGTATTGTGCTAATTTCATCGAAATCACTTTAAGGAGAGGACTAGAACAAAGAGAAAGAACGGATGATGGTAAAACGGGTAATCCGCAGCTGCTAGACAAACGAGAATCGAAAGTTTGAGTGTTCCTAGCTGCCGCGAGAAGGCATCCCTAGACCGGCTGCACGAGAATTGCGTCAATAGAGCTTAGGGTCAGGTTCTTAGCTGGGCGTGAACAATGTCAGCTCGGAGGACTTTGAACTTATAGTTTTTTGAGAGATGCACAAAGGAGTTAACAATGATTGGATTTGTGGAAACAACGTTTCTTAACTACCAAGAAATATTTATTACACGCGGGTCATCTTAAAGGAAAAGTAAATTGGTTTACAAACCTTTTACTATACTTTTTTGATATGCTGATACGAAAAAACAAATTTGTTAAGAAGAAATTCAAATACTTTTTTCGTCAACTGTGCTCGTAATCTGCCCGCCCAGGTTTTACGGATCGCCGAGCCTCTAATTACCATAGCAACGGTTGCATTTCAATGACTACTAAGCCGGTCAAAACGCCAGGAAAGCTACTGAAACCGACAAATGTACTAAAAGTTCGTATTTCTGCAACATTTTTAAATTTATGCACAGGCTCATCCAAAACTTAAAGGAGCTGCTCCAGTGAATATCAAGAAGCCAGCAGCACCCAATCCTGCCTTGGAAAGAAAACTTACACAAGCGGCTGCTGAAAATGAGAGGGTAAGCTCGTAGAAGCTGGTTTTCACCCACTTTCAGCTTCAAAAATTGGCAGAGAAGCTACAATTTGACCTGAAACGACTATGTACTGAAGCTTCGCTAAAGGACCAGGTTTGAAGGGTATACTTTGCAAATAAAATAGGGATTGTCTAGGAAAATGATCGGGTTCTACAACACGCACTTCTCACCAAGAATCAATTGGTCGACCAGAAGAATATTACGCTTTTACTGGAAAAGGCGGCAGCTACGCAGAGAGCACAACAAGCTACTGAACAGACTGTTTGTTTACAAAGCTTTGGCAGTCAACTTGTTAAGAAACTGTTCCAAAATATCCGAAGTTTGATGCTGACCTCGAAGGCAAAAAGAATATCATCGACACAAACTGACGAATGGAATGAAAAGGGCAGAATGAATGAAGCAGCGACGCAAACAATGGAGGAGCTGACAAAAGAGAACGTACTCGTGATATGGAAAAAGGTTAAATGATTTGTGTCTCAGGCCGAAAGACTGCTTCGGGACTCTGATCCACTTCTTACTGCCTTCATAGCAGAGCTCGAAAGGGAAAAGATTGCTGCCCAGAATGATTTAAAGTTTTCTCTGTATTATATGGAACAGCGGATGAAGGACGACGTTATCTTCCAGGTAATCTTTAAACTATTGAGGTACTTTAGTTTCTAACCTTTTTTGGGCAAAAAATGGCGACTGACTAGTTAAATCGCAAAACAACGATATGGTGTCGAGTAGGCGACTAAGTATAGTAGCAATCTAGATTTGGGACACTATTTCGTTTTCGCGATTCATTCTATTAAACTATACCTTCTCTGTCTGTACGTCGTCGGAATTTGTGTATTGCGCGCTATCGCGGTGCGAGCCACCCAAGTTTGACTCCACTCTGCGGGACAAAGTTTTTGGTGACACTGCCCTGTTTTGTCAGGATCTGTTGGGATCGTAGCTATAAGAGTACAGAAAAACTACATGTCAAAAAGCCCTGACGAAGAATCTAAAGGATAAGTTGACATAATAAGTAGCTTACAGGATGACAAGAGCAATATAGGAAAGAACAGGCTAAAAAATACACTAGTAAAGGAATTAGGCAAAGACGGTAGCGAGGGAAGAAGTTGAAAGAATAAGCTTGGTTTATACGAGGACAAGGAGAAGAAAACCACGTAGCAATGTCGATGGATTATTCGAAAACTCTTGTCAAGTTGAAACTTTTCAGCTCCGCAACGCTCAAGAAGCCAACGACAGCCGCATGGAACAAATTCTCCAAAACCATTCTGATCAGCTACGAATGATGCAGAACGATCATGTGACGGAAAAGGAAAGACTGGAAGCTAGGATCGAAGAAATGATGGTGAGACCCTGCGTACTATTTTTTATAGTTGATTCAGAAAGAAATTGAACTGCTCCGCGAGACGAATGATGTTATGACGCAAAAAGTTGATGAATCGCAAGAAAAACTAAAGGAACAGTCAACGAAATTGGGCAAGGCCGAGGCTCAGGCGGGCATTGCCCGAGCGGAGCTGGACAAGCTACGAGAGTTCAAGAGGAATGTAATCCACGATGCCCAACGAGTTGGAGAGATGCGTTCCGAACTCAACAAGTTCAAGGACATCAACGATATTATACTGAAAGAGTTTGCGAAGGTGGGAAGACTTTATGCTAATCGAAGCCGCTCGTTTTTTGCAGCTTGAAGAAGAACGGGACGGATTAATAGCTGAATTGGAAAGAGGAATAAGAAGCTTAGGCGGGCTCAACGGCACAAGGAACGAAAGTCTGAACTCGAAAGCTCTGAGACTCAAAGAATTGGTCAAAATGAAGGCTTAAGAATAAGTTTTAGTGGAGCCTATGCTATCTTTTTGTTTGTTGTTTGATAACTAAATACGAAACTCAGTAAAACCAATACGCCGCTTCAAATTGGTAACCTCAATCTAAAAGTAATACAACACATCTGTGTAGTAGTAATAGTGCTTCGGAAGCTTTCAACTGGCATTCGTCTTTTGTTGTTCTACTGCCGGTTATCTCTATAGAGCGTCCTGCGTTTCAGAGAGTCGATTCGAGAATTTGAAGTGGCATGAGAAGCATGAACCGCTTGAGCAACTGAAGAGAGTTGACAGAAGAGACTGACAAGACATATGAAGAGGGTGTATCATGATAGCCTGACGGGTCTTGTAGCCCAACAACGCAGGGGTTCAATACATTCTGAGGAATGCGGCCTATCGGTGTGAGAAGACTTGTAAAGCCTAAGTGGAGATCAAGGACAATTCGGATTTCCAGCAGAGTGACTTCAGAGCATGGCCAAGAAGCTAGAGAAAGAGGTAAACTAGTAGTTTCAGGTATCAGAACGAGATCGCAGCGAGGTCGGAACAGTCAGAGATTGTGATCGAGACAGAGTCTTTAATTGTTGATTACAAGACTGGATTCAATTTGAGATTCATTCAGGATGAGAGACAGATAGGCACAAATAGAGAGACAGGGAAGGATACGGTGCATGAGATCATATGAGAGGGTGTCCGCAAAACTGAAACAGAGAGATATGGAGAGAACATTGTTGAAGACCAAATTAAAAGGTAGAAAGAAACAGGACAAGAGGAGGGCAATATGAGGTGACGTGAAACTGCCAAAGTCGGCGAAGCTGCTTATAGCTTTTTCTGAGCTTTCTGACATTGTTCCATGGACCGATATGCACTGCTCAAAGTGTGAAACCATTCATTACCGCAAATATAATAACTGATAACAATGACAATGATAACTACACATTACGAAAAAAAATAACCTGTAAATAGTGAGCATGATCAATCTCTCATTCTCCTAGACAAAGGCATCGACACCGGCATTGAACAGTACCAAGACATTAATAAAATGCACGTGATAAACGAGAGCACAGATGTTTCCTAAAACTACAAGGGAAAAACTGTGAAATGTGATTGGGGGAAAACGGTAAGGCACTGGTTTTTGTCATGTGATCTGCATTAGAGCACTTGTGAAGACTCAACTACCGTGGGAAAGCATCCGTAGTGGGTTGGGGTTGTGAAAACTACCTGCATTAGTCACTAACACTAGTTCTATGCATTACTATAATACTAAAAAAAACTAAATAACAATAACATAGGCCTATCTAATCATACTACTTTACAAAAAACATACTATAAGCTTCTAGGAGATCTACAAGGCAAGTTTCGGGTCAATGTCCAGCTCCTTCAACAGTTTAACAGCCAGGTATCGGTCAAAGTCGAACGGTACAAAGTTGGCGGGCTCCTGTAAACGAGAAATTTTTCTCCAGTAGCAAAAATAGCAATCCCTCAGCTCTAAACATGTAAACAGAGATGCTGATACTTCCGCAAGACGCAGTGTAAGAAAAGAGCTGCGGACAACGTCAATCACTGATCGGTCGTGTAGCACATGAGCTTATTGACCGGATCAAACAAAAGAGGCTTTTTAATGTCAGATATACATGCTTTTTCAGCTTTGCGTATGCATTTAACATAGTCTACCGGTTTTGTACGGTTACGCAGAATATTCGATAAGGGATGTTCACGTAAATATACAATGGAGAATCGCTCAAAAACGTTGCTGGTGTAAGAGAGATTACGTCTTGTGCCACACTTTTACAAATAAAGAATTCAGGGTCATATTGGCAGAGTAGTCTACTCTGATAGCTTTTTAGTATTGTCAACTCGTAAATGGATTACGCTTATACTGTCCTAACCTCAAGCATACTTATATCGTTACACGGAGTTTTATAACGCATAATTTAAAGAAATTGCAGGATTAAGCCAAAAAAATTAACCCTGAATGCGCAAAGAAACCAATTGTATAAAGACTGCATCACAATTGTGAGTCTGGTAGTTTGTACTCCTTATCTCCGACCGCTTGTTTTTTGTTCCCACCATTTATGTCTGCCCCTTCTGTGCTCAAAAAGATCCTATCAGTGACCCCACGTTTTTAACCGTTTCATCGAAACATCAGAATTTGTTTATGGCCGGTTTGGGCAGAAACTGGCTGCTGCCAAATGCTACACAATCCGACGGAAACAGTACCTAGACTGCCGCCGAAAGTGTCATCGAGATGATGGGCCCTATTGACACAACGTCTCTTCTCTTTACACAATCTTCTAGCCATCGATTAGTGGAGCTCTACTACTGTTTGTGCTCTTGCGCATGTGAGAGCAAAAGTCGCCGCGTGGCTTATGTATGTATAACTAACCTGCTTGGCTTCGTAGAAGACAATGTTCGGGTCAGGCTCGCCGTTTGCCGTCTCGCTGAAGGCCTTCCATGCTGAAAACGTGCCTGTTTGTTGTGTACTTTCAAGTAAGAACCGCCTCCTATTCACCCCTTCTCTCTTATCAGCTTTTTTTCCTCACACCGGCGGTGCCTATCGCACAGAGAACGAGCACGTTTAAACCGGCTGTTACAGCCACGAGGGCACCTGCTGAAACTATCACATTCCGTGAAATGGGCTGTGACATCATCTCGAGAAATATGGATTTAGTATCTTGGAGGTGTCCATCAAAATTTTTGAATGTAAACTTTTTTTTGTAATCATTCGGACACGTGGCCGGATGATCTGCGATGTTTCGAGACGGCTCTCTGCCAGCGGCCAAACGCTCTCTATTCGAGAACAAACTTCGAGGGAGCTCTCTCGAATCCCCAGTCCCGAAGCAAACAAGGAAGCAGACCATGTACTCACAGTTGTTAAGGAACTCCATCTGTTCCTCCAGTTGAGGTGACGAAGGCGTGGAAGGCGGTGTCAGCATCGGTGTCTGTTGTGACTTCTTCTTCGTAAATAATGATAGAGGCCTGCAAGCATAGTGATCAAACGTTGGAGATTCGAACTTACAGATCTGATTTGAAGAGAGGCTCGTCCATTTTCACATTTTCGACTGCAAAACAACAAGTACAGTATGAAGAAAGTGGAGACTTACACAATATTTTCTCCTCGGGTGTTTGCCAATACTTGCTGTAGTTGATTTTCTGGTCAGGAGATCTCTTCTTCTGCTGGATACTGGATAAGACAGTGCGAGGGACTGCCGTCTGACTTGCCTTGTACATTATAAATACACTGAAACTGTCATGTTGACACTTTTTGTTAGGATATACAAAGAAGAGAGTGAAATTTAGTACGTCGAGGCGAAAGGATACTAAAATCAAGGGTCGAAGTTCGCACACCAGTGATGCAATGCACCACAAGTGTCAAGAAAAACGTTGGTAGATCGCGCAGTCAACACGGCCTGATAGGCTGGATGGCATAAACAGAATTCGCCCTTTTGATAATATAAGACGTCGAGATCGGATGTTAAGATTAAAGCGCAAAACAGCAGAAGAACGGCGACCGGCGGGTCGGGCTGATAGGCAGCTCTCCCTCTCGCTCTCCCCGCAGCTGCGACGCGTAAACTGAGTGCATTCTCAGTAGCTCATATCACATATACACGAGCACATTAGAATACGCGTTAGAACAGTCTCGGGCAAGCTCTGTCGGCAGGAAGAAAAGGTGCCAAATGGCACGTGGGCAATCGCTCAATGGAGTCGGACGAGTGCAAAGGGGCGGACCACTCTAGGATTCTGGTAAGAGACGAGACAGTCACGCCTCCTGAATCACGGAAAAGGACAAACAGTTCTGCCAACTGTCGGGTTTACAAAGACATTAAAAACTACGGTCTTTATGTCTATCTCTCTCTCTATTTCTCTGACTCTTTATCTCTGTCTCTCAATTTACCCATTTGTATATAAATAACAAGATAAATAAAAGCCCTTAAAATATCGCGTTTGCACGAAAATGCGTACGCAGCGGCCAAAATTCCAAAGTTCGTTAATTTTCACTGTGTTAATGTGACTTTTTGGGCGTTTTTGACGTTTGCAAACAAAAGAGCAAGTGTATTTTGCTATAAAGTCACAAGAAAAATGGAGTTAGCAAGGAAAAATCTCGAGAAAAAAGTTGCACAAGGTACAACGCCGGGAATTCAGATACGCAAAGTCGCATTACAGTATGCCAAATTGCATCTCAAAAATCTTTTCACTGTAATTTATCATTTTCTCCTTCTACGAAGTTTCTTTCGCGAAATAATCGGTTACGTATTAGTTAAATTGCATCGTGGGGTAACAGGGCAAGCTGCTCGCCGGTTTCTAGGCTCTAGGACAGATTGAGAGGAATTTCAACTGGAAGGCTGGAAAATGATCAAAATTAACAACAGAATCGGTGACCATTGTAGGAGAGGGAGGATAGTGGTACAAATTTTCATCGAATTGATCCAATTGGATCAGTGAGCGAGAACTCTTTGTAGAGGTGATAAAAAATTACGAGAAATAGCTGCGAGTAAAATAGCCGATCAAATGAAAGATGAGTCTGTCTACCACACAAAAGCGTCAGTCAAGTTTCTGACAAATACTTTCTATTGCCCTCAGTTTTGTCGCTTCGACCCTCCTAACTTTATCCAGAGCGACGTCGCCAGAAGGCTGGTCATGTACATTTATGACAAATTATTTAGGCATCTTCAACAGCGCCTCGTAGTCGACTTCGCCATCGTCAGTTAGTGGAACATCTCCTTTGCCGCCACTCATACCCATCTTGCTCATAGCCATTCTAGCGAAATCGTATTCCCCGTATTTGTAGTTGGTGGAGCTGCTGAAACGGATAGGGTTAGGTTTGTTTTTCTGGTCAGGTCGTTCACAGTAACCCAATCATCAAGGATCATTGCGCAAGAGATCATCTTGACAAACGCTTTTACAGACAGTATCTCCAAACAGTCTCGAACCTTGTTGTCTGTCATCATGTTGCGCCAAAAAAGCTAATATGAAACATCCAACAACCTTGCCCATGGCAGAAATCTATCTACCTATCATCGGTTTTCAATAAAAGTTATCTTCGTTTACTGAAAGGTCAATACCGGCCTCAGCACTATGATTCGCGTACTGCTGGAGAACTCTTCTGAAGTTCCAGGTCAAAAAAAGGTATATAGCATACCTTTGAGAACAGAAGCCCCATACAGTCAAACGCAGTCATGTCTTAGTTAGCACATTTTTGGACACATGAATCATGCCGATTCGATCCTTATATGTAATCACGATGACCTGCTTGAACTACTTTCATCTTGCCGCTTGTCACTATTAAAATGAAGAAATGACATACCTTGTAAGCCACCACATGATCAGAGGTTGAGAGAAGAGGATAAATACGATGAGGATAAGTTTTCTCTTCCGGCCGTCGTCGCCACTGAAGTGATTCGAGTCGAAGACAAAGTTTTTCACTGTCCTTAGCTGAAGGAACAAAATGCAACGTCGACAAGGATCATACCAAGAAGAAGGACAGAGCAGCAGCGGTGTAGGCAAGGGCACTGTAGTAGAAAGTCTTGCCTCCGGCCATGAACATAAAGAGACAGATGATCATTCCGACAAATTTGTAGGTACTGTAGGCGAGAGAGTGCCACACGGACATTGACTGAAAATCAGAATATTAGAGCGAACTTTGTCTGTCTATGAATTGTCGAGCAGCGCACACTGCAATTTTAAAATATATCCTTCGCCGGAGATCTGACTATACTGTTCTCGTAGCCTAACAACTTTTTGACATATGCTTTTAGATAGCCGGTGAAATCCCGCCCCTAACGCTTCAGCTCCGAAGGAGATCTCGGTTAGGTTTCGCGCCTCGAAGAGCTAGCAAAGCCGTGTCGTCTCCGAGAAAGAAAACGCTTTCACTTTAAAATCTTGGTGTTCATGCAAGCAATCTTTTGCATTCGAGCAAATCCCCCTCTTCTGTACTAATATCCTGTATCGTCTCGACAGGCAGACTGTTTTTTGCCCGCAGCTTCGTTATTCTCTGCCAAATTAAAAAAGCAGAGAAAGGATACCTACCTGAGAGATATTCATGACGTATTTGCTGACAAAAATTATAACATTTTCGATGATGACCCAAATGAAAGCGTTACTCGTCACAATGCCCAGCATTTCTGGGGAAAATCTGGAAGAGTCGTTGAAACTTTGCAATGACAAAAATACCTACTTTCCCTGAGTACCCAATACAAAACCGGACATGAGAACGTAGGTGAGGAAAGCCATTAGAGGAATGTAGAGATCGGGAGCATTGACATCGTCCCTAGCAGTTGCTGGCTCATCATTTCCCGTGAATTTTGGAGACCATTCCTGCAGAATGCATATACTTTGTTATAAAAACACTTACAGATCTGAAGAAAGGAAAAAGAAGAATGCCAAGCTTCTTTCCAACATAGGAGTTGTCGACAGCAAAGTAGTACTTCAAGTTGAAGCCGCTGATGTATTTCGCTAGCTAAAAACGTTTGTTCCATTTAAAGCTATAAATTTACTTTTTCCTTCTGCTGCTCAGCAAACTGCCCTCCGAATTGTTTAGCCGCTGTGAGCATAGGATCTGCCATGAGGTTTTGGGCTCCTCCGAAGTTTCCAAAGGCTGAAAAGTTCGACTTGTTTTCAGAAGATAGATCCCATAAAAGCCAGAGAAACTTTCTCTACACTTTCGAGCATGTCTACTCACAAAATATCGTGCAAACTGCTTGCCTTTATATGCACATTAAACCCCTTTTCCGATGACTATTGCTTGTCAAAACTACTAATGTTTTTCTACTGTTTCTTAACGGGGCGTTGTCTCGATGCTATCGGCTAATTTTTTGGCTGGAAGGCGGCATAAAGGAACCAGAGCACCCAAAAGTCGGGATTGCAAATAATTGACCAGAATCATGACTATTTAGAATTCAGAGAAACAGAGAGAGCGAGAGAGCACATTGCATGGGGGATCTCTATCTTCCAGTTAATTTTTTGTAGAACACCGTAAAGCTCGAAAGTTTTTTGATCTAAATGGGCATGGCTTTGGTAATTTACAGGCTATGCAGGTTTCAAAAGCAAGCTCCTGTATTGGTTTCAATGATTTTTCTACAAAAATACTAGCCTGCCGTTTACGGAAACCATCTGGCAGAGCCGGTTTATGCTTGACCTTTTGCGGAAAGCAAGTAAAAACAGAGCCATGTAAAGAATGGTGGCTTTACGCGCAATCCAATGAATGATTGCCAAGGCGGTTTCAGTAACTCGTTTAAATCTGCTATTTATCAGTGGCTGAGAGAATGTTTGGAATGAATTGCACAAAATCAAGAAAAGATATTAAAAGTCTACCTTGAGCTCCAAAATCAGGTTGCGAGTAGCCTCCCTGCTGCTGCTGGCCTCCATATCCGTAAGGCTGTTGCTGACTTTGTTGGTTGTGCTGGCCATAGTCATTTTGCTGATTATAATCCGAGTACCTAAAATTTGACATGAAATATTCCACATATGGAATATTTTACCCATATGACTGCTGCTGTGGCTGGCTCCCGTATCCTTGCTGCTGTTGTGACCACTGGGAATTGTCTTCCCATCCTCCCCAATCGTTTGACATTCTGAAATTCACTTTTGAAATAGTGAAGCTGAAAATTTAAATATATGGCAGGAAAACAGTTTAAACATTGGCTAGGACACGTAGAAGTGACCTTTCTCTGACCGCAGACTATTTCAGCGGCATGGGCGCATTCGCTGCGGGACCTGCGGCTTTTACTGTTTTGATTCTCTGATTTGCACCTCCTACTATTGTTGTTTTCTCTTAAGAAACAATTTCTTGTCTCATCATTTTTCTTTCTATCACTCCATTGACCAATTCTGTCCCTCCAAATGTGTATTGCAAACATTCAAAATCTTTTGGCTACGAAGTCTCCTTGATCGATTTTCACAGTGTAACTGAATTATTTATTCAACAGCATTCAACATCAAAGCGTTGTATGTGACGTAAAAGTGGAATAGATTGGAATCATTGCGTCCCTGGGAGTAGTAACACGAGTTTGTTTCAAAAAATGCTTTCTAGACAAGTACTAGGCCAAATACAGGGTTGGTTGGTTCAAAATACAAATATGTGGTATGAGGGGGTGTGACAAAGAGGTAAGGCCACGGTTGTGTGCAGATGCGAGACAGACGAAATCCGGACAGAGGCAACAGGAAGAGGATTGAGCCCGCCAAACTTCAGGATATCGAAAGTTCGCCTTGGTTTTATTGTTTCTTAGTAAGAGTCAAGCAGTTGGTAGCGTTGACGAGCAGCAGCTAATTCTTTCCCGCTTCGGAGGTACCGCATCCAGGCGGGTCTGAAATTTGGTCGTTAGCATGCACTTGAGCCTTTGATTCGAGAGAAGTCTTTCCCCCTATCCTCTTAACAGAGAGAGAAACGTTCCCGCATTGCCTTAGCAGGCTTCAATTTGTTACAGTATCGTCCGGATTTGGGTAAAGTTCTGACAAAATCACAATGTCTCAGCAGTCAGAAAAATTTTTTCTGTAGCCTAAGACTTCGCTCACATACACTCTTCCCCGCCCATATTGCAAAATATTCTGACAATGTCACTCCCGTGTGATTTCGGCAGTCAGAAGAACTATCTCCTGTATTGTCTATGTTGGTAGCATTCGTACAGTCCCAAAGGACCGTTCTTTAAAACAATAACTACTTACACTCATCATCTTGTCCAAGTCAAGTGCAGGCCTTTTTGAGGCTCGGCGCTTGACAGAAGGGGAATTCTCCTCATTTCTAAGGACGAGCTCCACCTCGGAATCTGATTCCTGTCGTTGGCGACGATTGACCAGCACGCGTACGCGGCAACGACGCTCTCGAAGTGTTTTGGGTGAAGTAGACATCTCTTGTTCCATTGGAACGGCGTCGTTTAAAGACATAACCGGGAAAGTACATTGCTCCTAAAGAGATGAGCTCAAAATACGGGAGTAAGATACCTTGAAGGCCCAGCGTTCTTCACTATCAGAATGTTCTCCTCCATCGGAGTGGATTCCTGATTCTTTTCCGAAGCTGTCCTTACTAAAAAAAATGTACTTGAGAATGGTAGCTCTATCTTTCTGTCTCTCTATCTCTCTGTCTCTATGTCTCATCTTAGACTTTTAGCGGCGTCTTGTTGTTCCAACCGCTGTTTTCCGCTGGGAGAGTAACCTTCAACCACATGGTGGTCAATCTGTTTTTCACATTTTAACACAGGCCATCAAAACGTTGTCTCGCGGTTGAAAATTGCTTCGGTAGAGTTCTCGGTCCGGTTCATACATTCTCTTACGTCGCCCATAACCTACGCTGCGTCTCTGTCGGCGCAGCCATTGAGTGTGAGAGCGAGAGGGGTGGGGGATGGCCAACTCGCCTGTCTGTGTCCTGTGACGGGGGCGAGGAACAGAGTGTTGGCGGATCTCCAAACGACAATGGGATCTTTTTGTGTTGTTTAGTTAGAAAGCCGCGATCTAGGACAACATTGACCGAGGCAAACGTGGTCGTACCGGAGAGAAGCATCAGCTCTTCTTCATCGGATTCTGTCCCAGAGTCGGGTACATTTTCCTAAAAGATGGATGGTTAACGAGAATCCGAGACAACAGACCTGGTTTTCGAATGGTTCACGACTAGAGATAGACTGATTTCGCAGGTCCCTTACGAGATCCTGCATAGTTTTTACCCGTAGAAGAAATTTTAGCACACTGCTCGCGTTCGGCCTCAGTTACCCAGCATGAACTGGAACAAAAGATAATTATAGGTTCAGAAAAGAAGAATCAATCGATAAAATGAGGAGGTTAGGTGACACTTTCCAGCGCGGGTGTCCTCCCCGAGTCTGGCCAGTATTCACTTAACCAAGCCCGGGTTGGGGCTGTGTTACAATAATTGCTGTCCATCGATTGCAAAAGGCAGGTTACCGAAAACGGCGTCACACTTCATAGCGCATAGAGAGGATGTTGGTGGGGGATAGTGATGAAAGTGGATTGATTATAGAGGGAGGGGTCAACAGAATGTGATCTAAAAGAGGGGCCTCCTTTTTCACCCAGTTCCTGTCTGGGAGTGGTGTCCAGACAGTGGGCCGAGCTCACGCTATGTACATTTGTTTAGTGGATGTCGGAATCGGCGCTTCAGCACGCCGCCCAAGGCAATAATAACTATAGTTCACAGCGTTTTTGAGCCCACACCCACACGACTAAGGATTAGTGAGTCGGAAAATGAAATATGAACACAGAGGCGAGTCGCCCAGAATAGCTCCCAGACTGTTGTAGTACACACCATGCCACAATTCTTTCGGCTTTCTTGTCGTATCTTACGACAGAAAACCTCACCATCAACCTGCCACGGGGCTGGATGCCAAAAAAACATCAAGAAAGTTGCAATGTGGATTGAGCGCTTGATGCTGCCCCAGAGTCTCTATGCGCTCTGCGTCCCTGACCGTCAGTTCCCGGGCAATGTTTTTTCCATATCAAACAAGGCAGGCTAAGCAAGAGGAGGGCATAAACGAGTAGAAGAGTCGAGTGAAAATAGTCAAACAGGCTGAAAAGACCCAAAAATAAGAGGGAAAGAGAGAGAAAGAGAGAGAGGGGGAATGAAAACATCACAAGTATTTCTTAGTGGAGGGGTGCGAGAGAGAGAGAGAGAGAGAGAGAGAGCAGCCTAGTGTTATGTGCGCCAAGAGTAGATTCTATCTCTATACATGTGGTCAACAACAAGTTGCACCCTGTTCCAGAGATCCTAACTTCCTCTGGGTAATCGTGTCTATAGATAAATCAGAACATGAATTCGGCTATACCGTTGTCACTTCTGTCTGTCGCTCCTATCAAAATGTTATCTACGCATGGCGGATGAAAGTGCAGTCCGGGGCGATTGTATCAGCCACATGGACCTATTTTCTCGTAATTTTTATGTTCATCTCTACTGACGCATCATTTGCAAAGGCGATACACACAAGTGGTAGTGAGAGGCGAGTGTGAGAGTGTAGGGGTAACAAAGGAAAGGGCGCGGAGGCAAACGTAGTCATGTGGTCATAGCCTAATCCAGGCCATCGCAACAGAGACCTCACAATTACCTTCGACAGCAGTAATGAACCTTGTTTCTTGTTTCTCTAGCACCCTCTTCGCCTCTCTCCTCAAATTCAGGAAATTCCAGGCATGGCATGGTGGATCTATGTGCTCTTTGTGCTCGGACTCCTCGTACTTATCTACAACCTGTCACATGATGGACGCTACTACATTCGTATTAGCTGGTACTACATTACAATTCTGCTACATGGAATCGAGTGCCTGTTCACGATGATCCCGAGCTACTTTCAATGCGCTGTTAGTCGCTGCTGTCCTTTGCTTCAAAACGGAAATTGTTTCCAGGGAGCCGACTTAATCTTCCACGGATTCCGCTACTGGAGCCTCTGGACTGGCATTAAGTACGATGTTAGAGGGTACGAGGAACACTTGGAGCACAACGATCAGCCCGCGGTCGTCATATGTAATCATCAGGTAAGGAAGTCAATTGGAAAAACTGAAAGATAACGAGAGCGAAAGCTTGTACACAGGGGGCGACTGTTTTGCCACAGCCGAGTTAGTACAAGTGTAGTCCCCAGCTGCGACTTTGTGCGGGATAAATGGCAGTAAATCCGTCAAGAGGCAGATTAAGTAAAGACTAATTATAAATCGGTCAAATGTAGTCTACACAAGCGGATATCTGGAACCACGACTGGACGATATGATACGGGTTGAGACCGTCAAACACTTTACGTAAGCTGCTACCGTAAAGCTACAAACCGAAGGCAAAGCGCCCATAATATGGATATAAACAGGAGTTAAGCAGTTAAGAGTATAATCTTCAGAAAAACTCACAAAAAGTCGGAGAGCAGAGCTCTGTTTACGCTATATAAACCGTCTACTGTGCTGCTTTAGATAGATAGCTTTCCCCGACACAAATTGTTTAGAAAGCGCTATAAACACGTTGCTGACGGTCTACGCTCTGTTAGAAAACGTACAGATTTACAATTATGAAAAGGACAGGCTGGGGAAAGAGCAATTATGTCCGGGAGTGCAAATTAAAGCGCGAGGAATAGTATAATAGTCGCCTATTCAACTAGGAAGGATAGTACAAAACGCCATTGATACACTGAACAAAATGGCAGAGATCATCGAGATAGAGAGACAGAGAGTGACCTGATATTCAACCGAAACATACTTTCAGAGCGCCATCGATGTGATTGGAATGTGCCACGTTTGGCCACCCCGTACAGTCGTGATGATGAAAAGATCTCTTAACTATGTCCCTTTCTTCAACCTTACAAGCCACTTGGTAAGTGTCCCTACTTACGTGTCTTTGAACAGCTACAGGCCCACTCGATTTTCGTGGACCGATTCAACAAGAATAAGGCGCTGTCAACTGTCGACCATACTGTTGAGCAAATGATCAGCAAGAGACACAAGTTGTTCGTGTTCCCAGAGGGCACACGCAATCACAAAGGAGGACTACTTCCATTCAAGAAGGGTGCTTTCAACATTGCTGTCAGGGTATGTAGCCAATTTTCCTAATTGGCTCTTTGTTTTCAGGCCCAGATTCCCATCATTCCTATTGTGTTGTCAGATTACAAGCCCTTCTACTCGAAGAAGGACAAGTATTTCGAGAGTGACGGATTCGTGATTGCCGAAGTCATGAAGCCAATTGAGACCAAGGGGGTAGGAAGGAGAGATTAGCTCGAGGAAACAAATGAATTTTAGTTGAGCCTGAACGATGTGGAGATACTGGCCGATGACACGCGAGAGGCCATGCTGAAGGTGCTCAACCGAATCAGTCCGGAAGCCAAGGCGGTGATGGAGAAGAATCGCAAAGCCAAGGCGATCTAGTCATAATTGTAACTTGTACACGTTCTATACTTGTAGACTATTTTTTTTTGGTGCATTTCGTGATCGTGGCTCGAAGAAGGTTTATAAAATTTTACTCTACAACAGTGCTGCACTCTCTTACCATCTTCTGCCCTCACTGCCGTAGCCAGTCCAGGTCGTCAACTTCCTAAAATAGCAGAAATTTACATTAACATTGTACTAACCTTTAAACTGGGGATAAGTAGATATAAAGGTTTCTATACTTCGCGTGTTCTCATATATCAAAGCCGGAGCTACGTTGTTTGTATAAATGTGTCCATTGTCCTCTTCCTTGTTTTTTTGAAGAGGAATAGTATTTTACTTAAATTTTTCTATTGTAAACACTGCAAGAAATGACTATCCAAAGCTATAGAAGTATGCTTGTTTACTGTTTTCCTCTAAGAACATATTCATCTACCATTCAAATCTACCTCGCCCACTGTTTGAATGGTTTTGGTTTGGTTGCCACATATAGTAGTAGGCACTGCCGATCAACTTGTCGTATCCGCAAAAAACTAGAGTTATTCCATTGTTGGTTTGCAACTACTTCAGGATAAAGACCATTGGGATGACTAGCGCCATAACCTCTCAACACTGAAGAATCTGGAGCTGACGATCCTTCGTGAAGTTGAGCAAATTCGGGACGAAAGTTGTGCAATACACTATCGTGTACAATAGACAATATCATAGAGAACTAGTGGTCACCACTCTCTCTCAGGGAGACAGAGACTTTTTGTGCCGAGCAGAGCGCCCACGGATTAAGAAAAAGAAAGCGGAAAGGCAGTGCTTTTCTCTTCCCAAGAGATCTGCACAGTAGCCGAATTTAGTTATCAAGAACGGAGTTTGAAGGATAAGGCACATTCAAAAACTCCCCTACTGTATTTCCTGCCCTACTCCCTCTTGGAAATCTAGTGATTCAAAAGGTTCAATTTGCTGATAGTAATAAATCCAAAAAGAATCATGGTACCACTAAATTACAGTTATTTTACGCAAACGGATCGAAAAAGGTTAAGCTGATTTTAAGAAAAGCGTTCCAAATTCATGCTCAAACTTTCAGACAGTTTTCGTTGCAGGACCCGTGCTTTGTTGTCTAGTCCTTTAATATGGGCGGCCCCTGACAAACTATCTTAATCTGTTTATGTTTTTGTTCACACTGACCATATTTTCCACTTTTTCTCTCGAAAATAAGGTATTTCGGTCATGTTCCGTCGCGTTGCTGCTACTCTTAGCCGTGTGGCCGCCGGTGCCGGGGCTGTTCAACTTGGAGCCGCTGCTGTTGCCCTGACTGACAAGGAACTTGGCAAGAAGCCCGAATGGTACATCTTTTGAATTTCATGTTGTATAACTCAAAAGCACAGGTACCAAGCTGCTGTTCGCTCTCTGGAAGATTCCCTGAAGAAGCTCGGAAAGTATGGATACATCGAGAGCCCCGGACAGCTGGCTGAGCTCGAGGAGCCCCTCCAGAAGTAACATTTATGACTTCGGTTTCATTTTTTTCTTTTCAGGGTCGCTGAGTTCCACAACGTCGACATCCAGTGGAGAATCGCTCGTATTCTCGTCGAGAAGGCCGAGCTGTCCAAGTGCGCCAAGGAGAAGGCTCACCTTCTTCACGAGGCCAAGGACCACGTCAAGAAGGCCCTGGCTGTTGAGCCCTCATCTGGAAGCGCTGGAGCTCACAAGTGGTAGGTAATTTGTGGGTTCTTGGTAGCCTTATATGAGAGGATTCGTTAGTCCACCGGGAAAAAAATCTCTGTTCCGACCATGTGCTTGTTCTAGACCTGAGGAATTGGCAGTAAAAGGTTCCTGAACAGTTGAATCAGCACAGCTCCTATCCTAAGCGGCAGAAGCGTCAGAACTATTTCGGCAAGAGAGAGCTAGAGCGAAAAGTTCTAAGGCACTGACCCTTCCATAGCCACGAAAATTCGTGCATGTATATTTTCCTACAATGACTAGCTCTTCATCCCTGTAGATCTGTCTCCCTGTCTCCTCCCTGTCTCGCTGTCTCTTTGGCTCTCTGTCTCTCTAAACGGAGTGTCAGGATTCTGTAATAACTAATGAGTCCGTTCAGAGGCTAACCGGAAAAACTCTGTCTCTCTTGATCTTCTCGTAGTCGCCACTAAAAAGATTCTGAACTTTTCCAACTCTTTCTCATTGCCAGAAATCATAGGAGTAATTTTTTGGAGCCAGACCGGCTGCCCTGTCAGGCAAGGCCAGGTTTGTAAACACAGCGAGACCAAGTCAGACCGAAAAGAAGCAGTCAGATAGAAGAACATCGAGGATCATTCACTCTCCCATAAAAGCCTGTGGTTTCTCAAAAGAATCGGTCCATCCTTGACCGATAACTAAAAACTCGCAGTGGCGATATTACCTAATCTAACGTTTTCAGGTACGCCATCACCCTGTCCAAGCTCGAGGCTCTGGAGAAACACGACTACTCTGAGGAGATCCTCAAGCACCTGGAGAAGGCCACCTCCATCGATGCCAAAGACCCCTATGCTCTCCACCTTCTCGGTGTAGCCCAGTACAACTTGAAGGACTACAAGAACGCCATTGCCAGCTTCGAGAAGGCCGAGAAGATCAAGGTACCACAGTTTATATTCGTTTTTTAAACGAAGTTTAGGCCGGATTCTCTTCTGCCAATCTGTACTATCTCGGTCTTGCCCAGAAAGGAAACGGAAACAAGGACCAGGCCATCAAGACCTTGAAGCAGGCTCTGGAGACCCCGGCCAAGTACGGCAACGACGGAAAGGCTCGTTCTCAAGCCAAGGCTGTTCTCATTGGTTTTGGACTGAAGTCGGAAGAATACGAGGTTAAGGATCTATGAATTTATTGTTCTTGCGTAGTAAAGGTGTCATAAAGTACCGGAAAATTATGAAGAGAGAGGAAGAGAGAACAATACTTTGTGTTTGTGTGTAAATTCTGAGAGGAGACCGCTAAAACGTGGTCAAAATTAGAAAAGACTAACATTATTATGCTCGAGAGCAGTAAAGATAAATAGTACAAGTATTTCATCACAAGTTAGCGACCAAAATTCGTTTCTTGGTCGATGCTGAACAATCTGAAGGCATCGAACCACCCTCCCTGCACAACATTGAATAGATGCGGGTAGGAGTTGATAGCCAGAACCATAACCGTCTAAACAGGTTGTTTTTCTTAGTTTTCATTGTTCCAACCTGATCGTCATCGACCTTGTTCTGGTAGATGAGCTGAATAAAACGGTTGTGGACAATTGTGTGCAGCTGTCCAAGAGCTCGCTTGTCACCTCCGATGAAACCTCCGGAAACCACGGACAAATTGATCCTGTACAGTTTGGTGATGTTGTAACTGGAGATGAGATCGTGTTCAGGGGTTAGCTAAAAATTGTATCACGAAAGCTCTCTATCTCTCCTTGTCTCTCTGTCTTTCTGTCTTACTGTCTCTCGATCTCTTTGTCTTTATGTCTTTCTGTCTTAGTAAATGAAACGTACCTTGATAAGAGAGACTTTGTTTTTGGGAAAGCTCGCTCTCCAAACATTGTCGTAAGGATAGACACTCTGATTTCCATGCCCGTAACCTGCATCAATCCAGGCGAAAGACTCGGTATTGAAGGGATCCTCGAGCTGAAAACCAAAATTTATAACAAAAGTCAATGGTCGAACCGTAGCATTGTAAATGAAATAGCTCTTGGAACAGACTAGAACATTGTACTCGGCACTCTTTGCTTCCGGATGTGTCCGGACAGACTGGTCGTAACGGAAGATACTGTTTGGACCCGTAGCCTTCAGCTCATCCTCGATTATTTTCTGTGCGTAAGACAAATGACGAGATAGGGGGAGATCATCGAAAGTGATATGGTGAATCTGAACCCGATCCTTGTTTTGAAATTAATAAGCTCACCTTGGTGATATGCATTAAACCCATATTTTTCCTATATTTGTGTACAAAGTCGTAGCTATTAGAGTCCACAAAAATGACCATATTGTTTTTGAGAGAGAGCAGGTTCTCCATGAACTCGTGGTACTTGTCCAGTGGACGACGATACGTCCACCAGTCTCCGCGTCCAATGTCAATGAGGGCAGTGACTATCGTCAGATCTTCATCGTTGGGCCTAAAACATTTTCATCTAACTGTAGTACCTTTGGTTTGTCATGGATCCGCCAAACTAACATGCAAAAGGTTGCAAGAGAACATGTTGGTATGGACTGACTGGGTGAGAATGAGAAATTGGTTATGGGTTCCAACCCATTTTCTACATTTGCGCGTAGGCATAATTACCTATTGTCTCTTGCTTCCTTTTCACCTTCCCTTCTGTGAGAGGGACAAGTTAAGTACAAGACATTTGGACATGGACAGAAAAATTGAAGACTAAAAAGTCTAAAATAGCGAGGAGAGAAGTAGGGGTCAATTTCGACAAGAACAGAACTTGACAACTTGACAGGGGCTCACTTTGCTGTTGTTGGCCTGGTAACCACTTCTTGAGGAATGAGCCTAGTCACAGCTTCTGTTGGTAGACTTGAAGTTGTTGTTTCTACAGTTGTAGTCTCAATAGTGCTCTCTTCAATAGTTGTACTCGTGTGATGGTGATGATGGTGTCCGTGATGTCGATGTCCATGTGGCCTAGTGACCTCAATGCGATGGGAAGTCGGCAGCTCAGTGGTCTAAACTTTTTAGTCCTGTCATTTCACGGCAAAAAAAGTTGACGAGTACGAACAAAAGTGCACTCACCATCGGCGGCCGTGTAACAAGGATCCGAGTGGTCGTTGTAGTGGTTTCTCCCACAGTTATTGTGGTCGGCTGTGTTGTGGTTCTCCTCGTCGTTGGACGTGTCCAAGGAGCCATGGTTGTTGTATGCCAAGCCCATGGAGTCACCCTGCCCCGAGATCTGGTATGAACAGCCCAGTCAATCGTCGGACGGATACGAGTAGTTGCTCTCCAGGTATGAGGCCATGTTGGTCTTGCTGTAGTAGCGACAGCTGTAGTGAGTGGAGTAGTCTCTATTTCCACCTCCTCGCGGTCAATTTCAATAATCCTAAGTTCCGTCTTCCTTGCATTCTCTTCTAAAACTGGTTTCGAACTACAGCCGTCAGTTCATACCTTGTTGCTTCCGGATGATAGTCTCCAAGGAAGGTGGTCGTGCTCTTGTCTGTGTATAGTACCTCCAGATCTCTAGCAGACCGTAGATATTGACTATAAGGAGGAAGACTGTGATAATCACAATCAAGCAGATCGTTGCGCGCTTCATCGGCGAGGCATTCTGGAGATCATAAGGTGAGTTATGCCCATATAATCTTTCATAGAGGGTCGGCCCTGCGCCGCTAGTTAAGAAGTATAGCGTTTGGAATAACTGCGAAAGTGGCGCTAAGGTCTGGACTGCCAGAAGCGTTCATCGGAATGGATGGAAAGAAGATATTCTGAGGATATCTGTATACGTAATGCATGCAACCGGGCAACGCGCGCAATGGAGGAAAGCTCGGAGTTATGTTTCAAAGCGCAATTTGGCACTTGGACAAACAGAATGACAGCCGCAACTGACCAAAAGCAGTCTTAGAGGAACTGATAGGCTATAAGAGATCACATAAAGGTCGTGGGAGTATTTAGTCATTATGAGGCGGCACATCTGACTCAAAGTGACCGGAAAGAGACCATATAGGTGCGACGGAGGTGAGAAGCATTGGACGATTTTGGTTAGTAATGACATAAAACTGACCCTCGATCGCAGAGAATACGAGTCATCCGAAGAGGGTCTAGCGATAAGAGTATGGTGATCGTAGTAGACCATTCTTTTAGGTTGGAAGGGGGTAGACTAGAATCCAGAATTTGCCATAAGGTACCAGAAAATTTGACAGTTGGGAGAATAGTAGCACTTTAGGGGTGACTGCCATGAGATAAAGGCCCACACACGTCCATCACCACGATTGTTCCGACGTTGCAGCTGTATTAACGCGCCGTGCCCTGTGTGTCTCTATTGCTGTAATTGTACGCAATAGTGTCCCGTGTCTTACATGGTTATTGAGAGAACTTTCTCTTCTCTGCCGTCTCTTAACAGCTGATCTACTGCCCGAACTTTGTGAGGGAGGGGAGCAGACTGCCCTCTTTCGACGAAGACGCTTGGTCAAATATATGCGAGACAGTCACTCTCGTCAAACCGTTACACAGTCCGTACGGGGGTGAAGAAGATTTATGAAGCTCTCCCAGGCTGCCTTCGATGAAAGACGACTTGACACACACAGGGTGTGGCAGCGTTCGTTTGTCTCCGACGCGACAAAAACCTTACTGCGTGGGCTGTGGGGGCCTCTCTATGTTGCCAACTGGACATGATCAGCATAAAGTTTGATAAAAAGTTTTGTCCAATACTTTCTGTCCCTAACAAAAGAGGCATGGAAACGGCTATAACAAGATGGCATTCAAGACGATGATAGCGGCCGTTCTTCGGGGAAAGGGGCAGAAAAACAGACTATGGCGTGACGGTGGGGTCAAGTATATATGTGAAAAATGAAACCCCCCTTGGAAACCAGACAAGTGGGCCCGGATGATTCATACAGACTTGTAAGACGCGGAAATACGAAGAAAAACCCACAGTTCAAAACTCCTTGGATCGCTCGATCGCGTAGGTAATTAGCCTCATCTGCCGAGATTAGACTATGAAATCGCGGGGGAGGAGGAACGATCTCGACTTAGGGACAAACTTTTTATGGGTACGCGCGCCAAAAAACTGACACCTGCGCAAAGGACCATCTCCATGCTAGTAAGAGAGACCGACACTGTAAGAGGATGCTCTTCGGGAAAAAGTCAAAAGAGCTCCTGATGTCCAGCGGTCAGTTGCGTTAGGAGCTGCAAAGTCAATACAAAGGGCAAACAAGCAGCACTACCGGAGGCGAGCTTCTGGAGTCTCGCAGCATACGCAATTAGCATGAGCGCGCGTGAGTGTGAGATCGTCAAATAGCTCCGGAATCAAATATTCTGACCCCCTCCATTGGAATGGGAAGGTACTCGAGACGAAACTTTGTGGGAAGATGGCTCCGCACTCGGAGCAACTTTTACATACGACGAAGGGCTCGGCAAAGTCAACAGCAAGACGTACAAGTGTGAAGTGGAAGGAACCGCTACAGAGAGAAAGGACGAGCTTTGAAGTGTGGAGGAGCTCTTGTCAAAGTGCAAGACACCCCGAAATCTAAACAGTAGAGGGCGTTCATTTGCAAAGAACATCTGGTGTCCCAAAACTTCATTCCAAATGGTTTAGAAAAGAGAAAAAAAATGGAAAAGTGTAAACGCGTGCGCAAGAACTTCTTGTGCACCCTGGGAGGTCTTACTGTTTATTTTATCATTAGCGGATAGCGCGCTAATTGGAGAGAGCACGAAACTGGGCAAATATTTGACGGAAATCAGTTCTGTTGCAACCTGTAGGTGCCAGCTACCATGTTCTCAGAGGCAATGGCATAGGAAAGACAATTTTGAAAAGGCCGTATGGCTGGATTGTCTCCCAAAAATCGTTCAATCATTCGCTGCGGGCGACCGCTATCAAGTCCGCATTATGCCTTGTTTGTATAATTAAGAAAAAAAAGTTTATATCCTTTCAACCGAGAACTCTCTTGTAGCGAGCAATGTAGTCTTCAGTGTCCCGGCTTGTCTCGGCTCTGACTTTCATCACAATCTGATTGCTGTTTGGCTGATCCAGCTGGCGTTCAAACTAAAAAAAAACAATCGTTTGTGTATGTTACTGGCTCTACTTCACGGATTTCCAAGTCTCCTTTTCCACTTCCGACATCAAAACTCCTACGGAGGAACTGCTTCAAGTGGAAGGTCATTTGAGAGCCTTTGACCTGTCCTTGCTCCATCATTGACCATCCTAAAAAATACACGATTTAGAGTAGAAAAAGATCGAAATGAATGACACGTTAAATCCCACCCATTCAGTCTCGGTACTTTCAATAGAATGTCGATCAGGCTAGATATTTTCCTTGTTTGGTCTCCTTTGTAAACTAAAACTGCAGCGTCTTGTTTAGAAATGTTTTGGAGTGTTTTCGTTTGCAGAATATCGTCCAGCTTGGCAGGAACTCTTGGGTCGAACACATTGAAACTGTGAAACTTTTCTGTCTGCATGGGGTAATAAAATCATTGAAGCTATCGTTTGTGCTTGTAGTTTTAAGCCGCAACGGCCTGCAGTATCTTTCACACCATCCGATGTTTCAGAATGGTCGCAGGTTCGATTTGGTAATCTGTAATACACCTAAGCAAACTTTTCAAAAGATTGGCAAATACCTTGACAAAACTGAACTATTAACAAGTTCTTTTTACGATAAGTAAAATACGAACGCCATTGTTAATGTCCTCTTTGGGGAAAAATCAAACTATATCAGCGGTTTTGGCACTTTTTCGATAACACTCTCGATCTCTGTTGCGAACTGTCTCACTTTCTCTCACCAAATTGTAACAATACGCGACGTTTCGTTTTCGCAGTTCAAACTCTCGATTCACCAAAAGCTGGGCTTACCTCGTCCCTCTGTTTGGACAGAAACTAAGCGCAAAAAGCGACTCACCTTGACTTGACGTGGTGAGGTAAGCAACGTGCACTCGAGGATCACGACGAGTGGCATTCTTGACAGGCATAAAGCCGTAATCGTGGCGGACAACAGCACCGTTTTTAAAATATGTATGCCTAGATGTCTTTTCTGTTGTCTAAAGCTCGGGAACTTACGTTACATTCACAGCCCTAGCTCCAAATTTAGGTATGGGATTGATGGCATAGTCAATCTGTTCGGGAGGTGGTAGTTCAATGACTCGACCTGTGATTCCCTCCAAGGTCCAGAGACCAATATAGTTTGCGATTGGTCGCAGATCGAAGGGCATTTTTGATCTATCATATCCTAAATTTTCTTTTTTTAAAGTACCACTCAAAAAATTACGGTCCTCGTAGCTACATCCTGCTAATCCGATTAAAGCCAATGCGACTAACAGTTTGAGCATTCCTGAAACTTTTTCGGTCTGATGGAGTGATTGGCAGGTTCCGCATTACACAAGATAGAGATCAGCTTTATCAACAGTCCTAGGGACTTGGAAGTGAATGTGAAGGAATCATTAAAAGGGCGACTTGGGCATGTAACGCGAACGCCACTAGCTTACAAGAGCTGGTTGTGGCTAAGTTTTAGTAAGCTGCCCCACCATGGAAGCGTGATTGATTAAAAGCGAGACCGGCGAAGGAGATGTGGCTGTGATGTGAACGCCCGACGCACGAGAATCGAAACCGGTCGTCAGCATTCGGGCAAGCAACAACTTATAACCTTTGGCGGACGGATATCCAGCTGATTACGCGCTTACCGCTGGAGAGAGAGAGAGAGAGGCAGCTACTAACTTTTGTCTGTTTTCTTCGATCGGAGAGGACGATAGCGGACGGCAGAGACTGCAGGGGACACGGAACAACAACTGTAGAACAAAGAAACCCGTAAAGAAGGGTGCCTTCGGGTCTCGGAAAACCTGTAAGCTTGGAGCTGAACATCTTGATGACTTTGATATCAATTCAATGAACAAAGAGGTGTGAAAGTTATTCATACTGTAAAAAGTCACAATACACGCAGACACAGATGGCTCCACACTTTTGACTAGATTGCTCTCAAGTCATAAGATCAGGTACCACGTTTTTTGTTGTGGCAGATGTATAAAATAACTACAGCTACTATTATACCAAGGTTAAGGATTCAAAATCTAGTTCTAACAGAATTTTCCGAACAGATTGTTTGCAAGCAACTCGAGCATTCCAATAGCGTAATACTTATTACGTGATTTCATACTGCTCGCAGCTGTTGAGGTGGCCATATTACTGATTCATGGTGGCAGTGGGAAGAGCGGGCCGTTTGAGAAGCTGCCTGCTGTATTCCAGGATCCTGGCATAATGGGTAATCGCATGTTTCTTAGTCGCTTCGAGGCACATCCCATTGACACAGTCATCCATGCGCATCCTCTTCGATACAATGTCCATCTGAGAAAATTTGTTTGAATATCTATTCTTTTAAAAGCGAGCTGTCTCCCTGTGTCTGTCTGTGTGAAGCTTTGTTTGCCATAGCTTCGCGCGGTAGCGCGGGGTTCAATGTCCTTCCACTCACTGTCATTTGGAATCCCGAAAAGGCGGCAAAGCTGTCTATGCTGAAACGGAATGTTACTCAATCTGGGCCCGTATGATCTGATGCCTGACTTGTAGTATATGGATCAATAAATTTTGGCAGCAGTGGATGAAAAGGATGCGCGTTTGCATCAGGACAGTTTTTGTGATAGTAATTTCTCGGGAGCATAAGTTAACGGGCAAAAGAATTGAAACACGTGTTACCTATACGAATAATCCCCTTTTTTCTAGTGCTACCAATGCAAAGTAAGACTAACTTTGATTAAGAGAAGACAGAAGAAACTGTCGCTGACGCCATGAAACTTACCTTTCAAAGCAAAACAAGTTATTGAAGTTCTTCAAAAGTGAAACTTGTCGTAATTAAAACGAAGCACTGAATTCACTAAATTTTTAATTTCTTTTTGAAGTTCCTAAACTTTTATTAATTAGTGCGAAGCAATTATCCCTGTGAGGGTACGAAACGCACCAACAATGTAATCTGCGGTGCTTGGGAGTAGAACCGATTGCTTCAGGTAGATAATCTGGTTCAAATGAGACTTAATTCTATACATTTCGAACAGTATACTGACAGTACAATTTGTGTCAAAGAGAAGATATTGATATTCGAACCTCTAAAGAAATGGTTCGCTGTATTCTAAGCATTCTGAAACTTACGTTCAGTATCTAAGACGGACCAGCCGACTTGCAACTTCTTGGCTATTAATAACTGGCTCCCGTACCGTCAAGGCACCAAAAGCCACTACATTGTTATTTTCTACGTTGGTTTCATACGATCATGGAGGTAGAACGCAGGAGGAGACCTTCTGGCCTTCTCAAACGAGGTCATCTTCTTAGAAGTGTAGACAAGTTCGAAGTTAATTAAGAACCTGAAAACAAAGTGCTAAAGGTGTAGAGAATAATGGCAAGTGAGTAAGAGCAACAGTTGCAGAAGTTATGGTCATCTTTCTCAGTCTAGACAGACACGGTACGTCTCCATTCTATCCATGACCCAGCCCATAGACAAAGAAACCGTAACCTTGTAGCTACCTTGTAACCTTGTAACACCAATACCCAGCTGGAAAAGGGATAAACAGCATATCGAGTGAGAAAGTCGGTACATCGCCTGCCGTTCTGGAAAAGGACAAAGTAATATCGGAACACAGTCGCATAAGCATTGTGCACTCCTCTACGAATCTGGCCAAAAAAGAGTCTCATTCAAGTTTGGAAACAGGTTGAGATTCCAAATCGAATTCGGGAGGGACAAAGGGGGAGAGGGGCAAGACGAGGGCTTTGATCTCCGTCATGTCAACCTCGGCCAGCTGCTCCACATAGTGGGTCCACTCCAAAATGTGGTGGTCGTACATGCGGGAGAGAACCTCGCCGAGATTTTTCTTGCTCTTCTCCTTTAAGAGGAATTTCCCGATACGACGAACGCGACACAGTTCTTCGTGCATTTTGTATCCATTCCTGCTGACCACGTGATTGAAGTTATCTAAACTTGGGTTTCTCGAAACGGCAACAAGAATCAATAGAGCGCTAGTCAGTAAAATAGACACCTAGCAATCAGAAACACGCTTGCTCTAATACAATAACGACAAAAGTAGAGTCAAGCCCAGTTCTCTGTTCCCTACCCGAACTAATGCAAATGAGCAAAAGGTGTCGTAGATGTACCCTTAGAAAGCTACCCCCGATAAAAGGAACTAACCGATAGCTTTGATGACAGGGACCCAGATGGGGGAGTAGTACTTTTGTCTGGTTTTCGAATGAATGTCAGCGCAGAGATCCTCTAGAGCAGTCATCGTCTCTTCGGTCTTCTCTTCTTCCGTCGTCATCATCTCCGTGTCGCTGGCCTCTCCATCGAAGATATCGTCGGTGTTGAGTTGTTCGGGCTCCTCTTTCACCGTCGTCTTATTTTCCGCGTCATTTTCGACCAGCAAATTCTCTACAGGCGATTGCTCCTTTGGCTGTTCCTCCTTGGAAGGCGGCAGCTCTTCCACCTCTTCGACCTTCTTCTCAGTATCGGCTGCATTGGGCAGAGGATCCTTGTCGTCTGCTACCAAGCGTCTCTTGGCAGCGGCGCGGGTCAGAACCATTCTATTGACGTCGGTATTCCCTGCTGAATAGAGCTCCTTTTCCGAATTGTTCTTGCGATACCTTGCAATTAGCAATTGTTTCTTCTTTTTGCTTGCAACAGCAAAGTTCGGAATTTTCATTGCTCCCCTTCTGTAATTGCTGCATTTCTACAAGAGAACTTCGAACGTTCTCGTTCTCGCCTAACTTTCGACTTGACTTGCCAAGGTTCCCAAAAAAAAACTTGGAGTTTCTCAGACGGGCTTTGTACCCCTGTAGAACCTAGTATCGTACAATGTTGTGCTGTGGAGAATAGCAAACCTGAAACAGTCTGGAAAGAGGCCAATTTCACAACTGCATGTCATTGTATAAAATAACTCATTTCAACATTTTTCTAACATAGTTTAACGCTTTCTGTAATGTAGAAAACTTCTGTATACGCTCTAGAACTTTGCTTTTGTCCCAGTGAAGCCAGTGGGAATCTATTCTTATTACAAAGCCGCCAATGTAAACTGAAGGCAAACAAAAAGACGGCGAAGCAGTCAGAGACGGCTGGGGTCAATACGAAAGAAGAGATTTGTCGTCTACCTGTCTGCTATTTTGTGCTTCTTGCTGTTGCTGTACACTTCCATGAAGAGGGCACTGCAGCCGTAGAACAGAAGAGATTCAGAGGAAAACTTTCTTTATTTTTCTTTGAATCAGAAGCACAAACTGTGATTGCACCGTCGTTTAAGTGATGAAAACTGTCACCAACGGGGTGGGGGAGGACGGCTGACTCTGCCGGATCTGGTCGTGTAGGGTTCACCAGCCTGAAAAAGTATCTTATTTTGAACATAGAGGAAATAATGCAAGATTTTGAGCATTTATAAAACCTGTCACAGCAAAAGTTTTAGGTTAACAGTCTCTGCAAGTGTTGAATGGCTCAATCGCTTAATCTTAAGAAACTGAGGGGATACTTACACAGACAGACAGATGAAGTCTGCGAACTACACGTCTGGCAGGGGGATCTGTGACCTGCTGTCCGAGATCCGCTTCAGCTCTTTCAGGTGGGTTTGCGACCTGTGGCCAAAGGTCCGTTTGTGTTTCCAGCTGAGCACGTTCCTGAAAACAGTATAAATTAGGTGTTACAGAAAAGATTAGAAGCCTATCAGGTGATTAAGAGTATTATAGAACACGTAAACTGCGGCTTTTGGGAGTAGAGCCAAATGCTTCAGCTTGAAAAACTGATTCGAACGAGACTAAAATTACCAGAAATCATGTAAGCAAGAAGCTGTTAAGCGGAACTCGGCCCTCTTTTTCTTCTAACTGATGTTGACTGAAAAAAAAACTTACTTGCTCCAATCGAGCTCTCTTAGCGATTGCTTCCTTGTCCACAGCTTGGAGTATCTTAGGCCCAGTCCACACAGGACATGTTTCCCTCCGTACTAAACCTAGAAATACGGTCTTGATCAAGCATTTTTAAATACTGTCTCACCAGGCTTTCGGGCGTACAGGATCTCCACGTGTGCTTCTGCCAAAGGGTCGTGGATCACCATCGTTATATTTCTCCTGCAGGTCCTGCATTTGGAGGTGGTCTGCAGAGACGTGAAGATGCAGTCCTGACAGAACCTGTGCTGACATTCGGTGCTGAATATCAATGGTTTTGAACTGCAGGAACTGGTACCTACGAGAGGATTGGGGCACGAAGGATGCCCTTGCAGATTCTGCAAGTGAGGAGCTTGATGAAGTTCTCGGTGACGGTCGAAGGATGCAGACCGCTTGGTTTGACCATTGTCGTGCTTAAACTTAAAGTTGCAAGACTTCTGATAACAGCTTTGCGAGAGCGGATGTTTGTTCTAAGCTAGAGCTAGCACAGACTGTATAAGAATGGAGACTATTGACAAAACAAATGAACTCATAGACCCACTATTGTGTTTAGAAAAGCAATATTCTGGACGCGAATAAAAAAAAACGCATTCGACCCGGACAATAATTTATCAAGTGAAAGCGCCTCATACTTCTTGTTAATCCCCAATTATCGATTTTAGGGCTCTTGGTAGTTCTGATTAGTAAAACACAAACTGGAGCAATCAGAGTTGGAGAAAGGATCAATGTAAAATTGAACAAGGTGCTAATATCTCCTGGAAACTATTTTATCTAAGTGAAGACTTACCAGGCAAAGAGCTTTCTTAAGCCTAGCGAAAGTTCTCTAGCGGTTCAGCAGGACAGGTAGCCAGATACCATTACTTAATAGACTGACTCGGAACGTTTCAATACTTTGGCACTGGCGAACCTCGAAACGAACTACTCCCTCTTTGCTGTCACAAAGACTGAGGGGGTCAGGGAGAAAAAAAGCGACTGTCGAGGATGCAACAGAACTGATGACTGAATTGCTGTTGCTGCATTCGAAGCAAAGCTGCAAGTTCAATAATTTAGTGCGAAACAATTAATTACTCGAACAAACAACACTCCGAAAACGTAAACTGCGGCTTTTGGGAGTAGAGCCAATTGCTTCAGCTTGAAAAACTGGTTCGAATGAGACTAAATTCCGAGCGACTGCCAAAATAGCAATCCACGATGAATAGAAATGCTAGGAAACATCTGGGAACAGAACTGCCAAATTTCAAAGTTTCCGCCCTCAAAATTCAAGTTCGAAGAACGCGCCGTGTGTTGGCCGCGACCTCCTGGTTTTCCATCAATCTTCTTACCCCTATTTTCCTACTTCCTCTCTATGTTTTCCACTATTTTTATGTAAAAAATGGCCGTGTTAGTGAATGGAAACGTTTACTGTCGTTTAAAAATCAAAATTTGACAAAAATCATCGTGTTCGGCTTGCAGTCATGCCTTTGTGATCCGCAAGCATCATGATCCATCAGCTCTGGCGTGGTTGGAGAGGCCGCCGGACAACAAGGATGAGAAAGAGGCCGCTCCGAGGGCCTGGAAGCGCCCGGTTAGTCCTTTTTAGATTCTGTTCCGTGACAGGCAGCTAAATTATTGTTTTATGACAAGTTTTGCCAAAAAAAAAATGGTCCGAGTTGGCTCTAAATTTCCAGCACCCAAAGAATACTGTTTTCTGCTGATGTTGCCGAAAGATTTTGTTCGTTTACCCAATAATATAGCATATTTTTCAGTCTGACGGTCATCTTCAACGAGGGTAAGGAGCAGCAGAGCCGAGGAAAGATTCATCTCGTCGCGGTGGGCAGAAGAAATCGTCGGAGGAGGAGAAGAGAGACCTTGGACAACACCAAAATCCTCATCCAGCTCACGCCTGTCAAGACTTCCACATCTGCTCCTGTTCACCGCAAATCGCTCACCTTGAAGAATATCACCACTGGGGGATCTGGCGGCTACTTCGGCCTCAGAGGACAGGGTCGAGTGTGTCCAGAACCACCCTTAAATCATTGTAAGATACTGGTTTGTTTGTCCAAAAATATCAATTTAGGGCAAAGAAACGCTTCCAGTCGAGAAAGAAAAGAAAAAGGAAGCTCCCCCGGTTACGGTTACCCCAGCCCCGCAAATTCTTTCCAGTCCGTCGGCTGTCTCTCCAGCCGACCATGAAGATGATGCCATGGGGACGAAGGAACTGAAAACCATCGGTAGGAGACATTTTGAACTGAAAATAATCAAAGAGGATTTAGAATTCTCCCCGGTGGCAGTAATCAAAGAGTAGACGAAGTCTGTTGGGATCGCGGGGGAACAGCCTCTCATAGAGGACAAGGAGCCGGAAGCTGTCGAGGCGGAGAAGAGGAAGAGAGGAAAATTTGGCTCTTCTTCCTGGCTACAAAGTTGAGGGAGCGTTCACATTTTTGAGCTGAAAAAAAAACGATAGAATACCCATATTAGAACTGGATCACGGATCCCTGTTCAAATCACTCTCGAACTCCCGCAGCCAAAACTAATTTTTGCTTTTATCAGTCATAGATCTCTGTACATTATTGGTTTTCTTAGTGTTTCTACGAAAAATATAGTCCAGACCATGAGACAGAAACTTTATGATGTGTTAAAATAGCGTGGGATCACCCTTTCGATCATCTAGTTGCATGCCTATTCTGTCAGGTTCAGGCCGTGTCACCTAGTGCCTATCAATCTATGCTATTACCCTTCATCTACTGACTCTGTAAACCTGATTGCTGGTGCTATCCTTCCATACCTGTTTCTGTCATCCGTTCATCTTTTCCTGAGTCTTTCCCACTATTACTCTAGATGATCATGCCATTAGTGCCAAATCGTGTCTCTCTACTATGTCTCCCCACAACAAGTTGAGATTCAAATTTCCGTCAAGAACAAAATTTAGCAACTAATTAGCCTTTTTTCTGGGAAAAACTACAAAATTCAGCCTTGGTCGTGAGGTGTTCTTAAAAATGTTCCTTCGTTTGCCCAACTTTCTCACTCTTTTGGTTCTATTTGACGCAAACAACTGACCTGGGTCTCTTACAAGTAGAAAGTCCCGGTACCCGCTCTTTTTGTCGAAAACCCGACCTCGTTTGGATCGAAATTGGCGGAAACACTGTATGTTCTAATTTTTCCGACTGGTTTCGGTAAAGTCCTGCTTCTGCATGGTCTCTGAGTTCAAATTTGTTGGCAGGAACGAAGCTGGCGGTGAAACCTTGTCTTAACACAAAATCTCAAATTTGAGGCTGAATACACAGACAAAATTTATCAGTTTCCCTATAATTTCACGCTTTTTTCAGCCGTCGCCGAGAAGGACTGAAGGACTCGAAGAAGACGAAAAGTTTTTATTATTTTTGTTGAATTACATTTACATTGATTAAACTTTCTGTTCCTCTCTCCGAGAATGGGCTAGCCATCCTCCAATACTTCTTTTTCACATTTTATTCTTTGGTAATTTGAAAAAGTTCTAGATGGATACTGCTCTGGTCGAGCAGCTGCTCGACCCAAAGTCTCCAATCAACATAGACAGTCTGCTGGTTAGTTCTTACCTTCAAATTTCTTCTAAAGTACTATTCTAGGATGCCATCTCCGCGTTGGTCCACGACTGCAAGATCCCCAACATTCGGAACAAGAGCATCGAGAAGTTTATGGCTAGATGTAGGTTGTCTTTCCTTGTTCATATGTGCTTGTTCAGATAGTTAGCTAGAGAGTAATCTTGTAATCCTTGTGGTCGTCCATAGTGTCATGCTTTTTTGTAGATCAGAGAATCGTGGAGCAGGTGAGCAGCATGCGACTCAAGGGAAGCGACTTCAAAATGCTCAAGGTCATCGGTCGAGGAGCCTTCGGAGAAGTTCAGCTCGTTCGCCACACCCAGACGAAGAACGTCTACGCAATGAAGCTGCTGAACAAGGACCACATGGTTTGTACGTGTTGTTTGGCGCTGCTCTAATATTATTCTTCAACTTTTCCAAACATATCCTTGGTTTTCAGCTGAAACGTTCGGAGTCTGCCTTCTTCTGGGAAGAGCGCGATATTATGGCTCACGCGAATTCAGACTGGATCGTGAAACTCCACTACGCCTTTCAGGTAAGCTGCTTTTCGTTTACAAGAAATCAATCTAGGACCCAAAATTCCTCTATCTGGTCATGGAATACATGCCCGGAGGAGATCTTGTCAATCTGCTGGCCAAATATGATGTCTCGGAGAAATGGACACGCTTCTATGCTGCCGAGCTGGTAGAGGCTCTTTCGTGTCTTCACGGAATGGGATATATTCATCGTGATGTGAAGCCAGACAACATGCTCATCACCAGAAGTGGACACGTCAAATTGGCCGATTTTGGAACCTGTGTGAAGATGAGCGCAA
The DNA here is from genome assembly GCA_037178855.1 of Oscheius sp. JU75. Classification (NCBI taxonomy): domain Eukaryota; kingdom Metazoa; phylum Nematoda; class Chromadorea; order Rhabditida; family Rhabditidae; genus Oscheius; species Oscheius sp. JU75. The sequence goes on from JASJZC010000007.1 coordinate 9,236,694, forward strand.
ATGGAGTCGTCAAGTCCTCTACAGCCGTCGGAACACCAGATTATATCGCTCCAGAAGTGCTTCAGAACCAGGGAAGTGAGGCCGAGTTCGGGGTTGAAGTCGATTGGTGGTAGGTTGTAGCACTTTATCTCTTTATGAACCTTCCAGGGCGTTGGGAGTGGTCATCTTCGAGATGATCTACGGCGATACTCCCTTCTACGCCGAGGCGCTCATCAACCATTACGACAACATCAAGAACCACGAGAAGACGCTGAAGTTTCCTGACGAGCCGGCCCTATCCAGCAATGGCAAGGACATCATCAAGCGGCTTCTGAGTCGAGCAGACATTCGTCTCGGCCGAAATGGACCAAATGACCTCCGTTCACACCCCTTCTTCAAAAACTCCGAGTGGTCGTTTGCCACCCTGAAGTGTGCCTCTCCACCAGTTGTGCCCGAGCTCAAAGGAGACGATGATACGACCAATTTCGATGTGAGTTTACCATAATATCCGCTGCAAATAACTGATTTTAGATCATTGAAGCTCGACAGGACAACAACAGCGCCTTCCAGCTGCCGAAAAACTTTAATGGCAATCAGCTCTCGTTCATTGGATTCACCTACACCAACGAAATGAGGTAGTTTTTGCTTATTTGTCACCAAATCACCAAGTTCTTCAGTCCAATGCAAATACTTGCTGCTGCTGAAAAGATCAAGGGAAACGTCGGGGTTCGGCAAAGCCGAGCAAGTACAATCGCGTCTGGAGATGTGCCTCAAAATGAAGGAGATGCCCAAATTCAGCGGAACCTCGAGATGAAACTGGAAGAGATGAAGTCGGAGGTTCTTGACTACAAGAGACGTCTGAACATGGCCAACGACGACGCGTCGAGAACCGAATGCAAGGTTCGGGAGCTCGAGGCAGAAAGAGACCGATACTCGACCAAGCAGAGGGACATGGAACGCGAGTTGAAAGAAGCACAAGAAAGTATCTCGGAAAGAGAGGAACGGGTTCGACGAACCGAGCAGGAACTTCGTCTTCAGCGCGATTCCACCTTCAGCATGGAATCCAAAGTAACCAAGGTACCTTTCTTTCTTGTCTTGTTTGATAACCAGCTGATTTCAGTATCAAGAGACCGAGACTCAGCTCCAGGCACGAATGCGCGAAATGCACAAGGAATTGGCCGAGGAAAAGGAGAATGTCGCCAGGACCACCTCGACCATCTCGGAACTTCAGAAGGAAAACTCGAAACTGATGGGAATGATCAGCGAGAGGACGAGAGACCGAGAGGAACTGGCTGGGCAGCTGAAGAAGGTCCTCGACGAGAACAAAGAGAACGGAACGCAGCAGGTAATTTCTTTAAATAAGAAACTTGAATTAAATGCCTGTATTCAGCAGAACCTCATGCAACAGAGTGAGGCCGAGACGGAGAAGAAAATTGAACGATTACGCAAAGATGCAGAGAAGCTTCGTCTCGAGCTCGACCAGGAGGCCAATCTGCGAAACAACGAGAAGAGACAGCTGGACGCCATGTCCCGAAGACTCGGCATTCTCGTTGGAAATGAACGCTTTCTCGAGCAGGAAAACGAGCGTCTCAAGTCGGAGATTGGTCAAGTCGAAACTATGAACGAGCGTCTTCATCGCGAGAACACACATCTGGAGATCAAAATCGATGACATGAAGCAGTTGCAGATGGAGTACGAAAATCTCATCCAGCTCTACCGGAATGAGATCAAGACCTCACAGGAGGAGAGACAGGAAAGCGACCCGCATCTCCAGTACGCTCATATAATTTTTTTTCCATTAAAAACACTCCGCCAGCGTTCAAATTCACGTGCCGCTCATCGTTGGAAATAGACTATAAGGTTTTAGGTACGAGGTTGACCAGCTCCGGAAGCTGCTCGAGAGTGAGAAGCTTGTTCGCCATTTGGTCGAGGTCAACTTGACGGACATACAGACGAAGAAGCTTCTGCTGCAGGAAGAATGCACTAGACATCAGAAGGTTCGTTTCGCTTTTTAACCGAATAAAAAAGGCATCTTAGGAGCTGGAACAGAAGGAAGAACAGATCAACTTCTTGGCAGACAAGACGCAAGAACTCGAACAGGCTCTCGGCCAAGCTGCATCACAAGAAAGCACGGGCAATTCGGAAGATGTCGACGGGGAAAATCTCATGCTCAGAAAGTAGACTTGTTCTTGGAGTCTAATATGGAATCTGTTCAGAAAATTAGAACAGACTCAACTGGAAAAGAAGAGCCTCATTCGAAAACTCGAAGAGATAATGCATCGCAAGATGTTCGATCCCAAGTCGAAGATCTCCAAGAACGATTTGAAGATCAAAGATGTCAAGCTTGTCAGTGCTTTCTCATAATGTGGCTGATGTTCTTGGTTTTCAGCGTGGATTGGAAGGCGAGAATCGAGATCTGAAGCGCGACCTGGACCTGAAGGCCGAAGAATTGCGAGCTCTTCACGATGATATCGGCTATCAGAACCAGGAGAACGAACGTCTGAGCGACGATTTGGAGAGGACTAAGGAGGAAGTCCTGGAGCTACGGGAACTCTTGAGAAGACGGACAGCAGACGATTCACGTTCCTTGGATTCGCGCGAAGAGCCCATCTCGACCATCACGCTCAATAGCCCATACGAGGGATGGGTAGCTATCAAGGCGGATAAGCGAATGTCTGGCAAGAAGGGGGTAAGTTAATTGAGTTAGAAGCTACAAGCTTTGCCACCCCTTCGGAAGCTCGAAAAACATGAGCGAGGATCGAACCCGGGTTGCTCAGTATCTTAACGGGACACTGGCATTATGGGTGGACGGCCAAACGAGTATCAAACCGGGTCCCCCAATGAAGCTCTCTCAAATGGCATTTTTCGGTGCTTTCCACACATTTTTATGACTTCTTAGTGTATCAATCGACATGACTGGAAAACGCGTTCGGCCGACCACCCATAAGACAGCGTCCCTTTAACAGTTGAGCTATGCATTCCGAGCGGGTTCTCCGCGGTGCGTACGGATTTCGGTTTAAAGTAAGAGAGATAGAAACTTGATTGCAGAACAACTGGATAACGTTGCTCGCCCGTCTCGATGCGGCCACTTTCAATCTCTACCTCGAACAGGCTGCCGGGCTCACGGCACTCTACAAATGCATGGATATCAGGTATAACTAAGTACTTTTTCTTTGAAGAAATCGTTTTCCAGCAAAATTGTGCTCGTCCGCAATGTGACAGCTGCCGATATCCGTGCTGACGAAGAGCAACTTGTCCGCATTTTTCAAATCAAGTACGACGATGAGTCTTCGACGAGTGGACCACCGAGTCGACACGCCTCCTCATCGGATTTAAGCTTGGCCTTGGCACAGGAACTCTGTCGTGGACACGACTTTCGAGAGCTCACCTTCCACATGCCGACCACCTGTGACTATTGCTCAAGGAAACTAAACTGCGCATTCAGTCCGCCGCCTGCCTTCGAGTGCAAAAGTAGGCTCACAATTTGGTTTTTTGTAATATAGTCTCGTTCAGAATGCCATTACAAGATGCACAAGAATCACATCCATGAGGGCAATTTCAATATTGTTCCCTGTAAGATGAAGTGCGTTGCGAGGGAAATTACGCTGATGGCTCAATCGCGGGAAGACTGCACGCACTGGATCAAGCGAATTAGAAAGATGGTTCCCGAGAGGAAGGCCAACAGTTCCGTCTCCAGGTAATTTTGCAATTAATTTGTACTTTTGTATTCAGGGCATCCTCGCGCGTTCGGTCTTACGCCACCTGAGCTCCTCTCTCACAACCTGATATTTCTAGCCCCTCCCTCAGGTACTAATCGTATTTCTTTATCGTAATTATCTGTACAGACAATCGTTAAAGGTTTACATGGTTTTGGACTGCTTCGACGTTTTCGACAGGTGTGTGCCGAGCCACTATGGCGGTGGTGGGAACATTGGTTTGGGACTTAAACGCATCTGGTTCGCCTCTATCTAACAGCCTTCGACCCCCGGATTTTCGATACAAATACTCAGTTCAAAGATTTGAAAGGCTGTCCGGCCAGAACGGCTTGAAAAAATAGCGAAAACGGCCGTTTGGTCGCTGGTTTCCCTGAAGAAATCGGTTTATCTTAAACATTCTTTCTTATGGTTTGCACTAAAAAATGATTTGAAATGGTCTGTGCAGACAAACGTTAAGGTTTTACATGGTTTTAGGTTGCTTTCCCACAACCGTACAAAACATGCCATTTTCGACTCTTGGAAACCTATTGGATCTGACTGATCTTAGTTTTTAAAGGTCTGTTACTGGCCTAAAAATGGAAATAAAACACTCAGGAAAATAGTAAAGTAGTGCTTAACCTCGTGTGTCTTGCGCATGTCAGAGTACAGAACAGGGTGGTTATAGTTTAGCATAGCTAGTTCATGTGAGAACACATGTTTACAGAGGGCGGGCAGGTGGCTGGCTGGTAAAGGGGTCGGCTACCGTCCCCTCGGGGCTCCGCCTACAGCGGCCGTTACTGGCATGTTCTGGGCGCGCCTCGTACGGACCAACTGCACTTGCTCCGGTGCGAGGATTAACGTCGAACAGCACTGCGCTCGAAGCACGGCGGGCACTCACGACGTTTGGGAATTATTGGTTGGACCGTAACACGGTCAGAGACCTTCATTGCCATGGATACAGGCATGATCATGTATGGGCATTGCCCATGTGGTGCTAAGCACTCCGTGTGGCTCCTCGTCATACACGAAGAGGACTCCAGCGGCCAGCGTGGTATAGGATGTGAAGCGGCCTTGCATCCTTGATGTGGTCCCACATCTTCGCATTTGGATTGGATCTGTGCATCTAGACTCTCTTGTAAGGTTTTTATTATTGCTTTCTGGGTGGTAGGCCAATGATACTGGTCATATTCTATGAACCCCAAACAACAGTCACTTTGAAAAGAATTTGAGAAAACCTTTGTCCGATCCAGTTCGATTGTATCTGAGTATCTAGATTCTTTTGTTAGTCTTGTGTCTCTTTAAAAATTGAAACAGCCTTATCTCGGCAAAGAAAAAAATCGAAATTCGGAAAAAAAAAGTTCCAGGAGAACTATCTAAATTTTCTCCTGCCCGAATTCGAGCAGAATCCGTTAGAAAATGGCTCCGCTAGCTCAGCCGCAGTGGAACGATGTCGCAATGTCCGGCACGCCTAAGGCGCTGGGGGTGTGGTAGGTTTCCCAACGTTTCTGCGCATAGCCATAAGTCTGAAAGCTAAGGGAATTTTATCCGCTGCATGACTGTTGGGAATCAAAGTCTTTGAAACGTAGAAAGTAGTTATGAAGAACAGGCGAAATGTGTATGTCTATCGCCTAAAAAGAGATTTTTTAAGTAAGAAAACAATCTCCATTGGAAAAACCTATGCTTTGTCAATTACAGAATGATGGTTGAATTGTTTATCATCCGATAGTGAGCAAAAAGATATAGTTCTTATCGCATGTTTCCAAATTCGGCATTACGAAAAGAGTACAACTTTTATACTTTCTTTGAAAGTGTTCTTTTTCCCACTCTTTCAAGGGGAATCCAAAAAATTCGCGCTGTTAAATTAATTAATAAATTAACATAATCTCATTCCCTACAGCGGTGAGGGAGAGACCGCCACAAGTGATTAAGGAAGACGGCGGCTGGAGGAGTTCATTAGATCCGGAGGAGGAGATGATATGGGTGCAAAATAGCTTGACTGAGCCGTCTGATCTGTCAGATCAGGCAACGTCGAGAATCGTTCGTATTTGCATCAGCAACACATTGATAGCAAATGCTTAACCCGTAACTCTTAATACACAAGATAGAATTAGATCTATGACTGTAATTTATTTACTGATTGAGGCTTGTTCTATTTTCTTAGCAGTCTGTGCAGAAGACTCGTTTTCCTGTTTGTTTCTTATGTCAAAGAGATTGGTAAAGAAAATTTCTGTGGCAGATGGTTTTGGAATCTTTGGGTCGGATACTATAACTGCTTTGGAGTTGAATTTCACGACAGGGCCATGGTATAGTGGCTCTGTTATCAAGATTTTGTCCAAAATACTATACGTGTTTTCATTCATTCGATGCCCCATGAACTGAAAGGATATAATCAAACGACCAAATTGTACTAAGGTCTACTTGAGAATTGCAATTGAAAAACCTACTTCAGAAGCTCACCCAATACCAAGCCAAAGAGTCTATAGTTAACCAGGGTTTATTGGCTTGTTTGATGTTGAGAGTGTTGTGAGAAGTTCTCGAGGAAAAGTTCAGTAAATGTGCTTGGGGTTATTTTCTGGTTTCTGACAAAGTGTGGCTCTTTTCTTTAGAGTCCACGAAATTTAAGAGTGACTCTTTTCTGTGGTAGTCCTCCAAAGCTCCGAGGACGCTTTCATAGGATTCGCTTCCGGGCAGTAGTTGCGCCGATGTTCCTTTTCCCTGGTTGCCTGTAAGCGTCCATGTTCCTCTCATTAACACTCTATGTTTGAAGCTTGACAGTCTAGGAGTTGGAATCCCCACACGTCAGACAATAACGCGTGACAGCATCGTACATTTTTCATGCGAAAGTCTCGCTGCCTTCTATATAATCGTCGTGCCCTAGTTTCTTCATCTTGGAACAATTCATCTCACCCCCACCTCGTGGAGCTTGCTGCTGCTTCAACACCTCTGTCCTGTCACAAGTGCAGATGCCTAGTCTGCGGAAGCATGACGTAGGAACTATCACAACTTTTCAACAATCACTTTCCCATCCAGACTGCTTATGCCGCATTCCCCCTGTTCATGTTTGAGATGAGTGCTCAATGTACTTCCATACAACCCTAACATTAACAACAGATGTTTATTATAAAGTGTCCGGAATCAAGCTTTGTTTCTATTTTGTATTACCGCAACTGGCTGCATTGCAGGCCAATGGCGTTCTTTTCAGCACCATGCGTCAGCACGCCTGCTGCTTTGCGTCAAGTTTGACCTCTTCAAAACATCTTGAAAAAGTGTCGCGGCGCCTCGGTTAATCTATATAGCTCAGACTTTTACACTCGGTGCAAGCTTCCACCGTCATTTCGGGTGCTAGTAAAATTTAGAAACTTTATGATATCGGGACGAAAAACCGGATAATATTGCACAGAATAATTCGAGATGCAAATATGTACAGGAAAATGGGGACACCCGTGGAGAGGATAGAAAGTAGCATTTGGTTCACTTGTCATGTTGATGACTTGGCCCGGCTACTGATAACGTTTCAAGTTTGAACTCGGGCGGTGGTTCGTAGAATGAGCATTCTTCATTGAGCTTGGCGATCGGACTGGCCGGACATTCAAAGTGAACGCAGTGGAAGACCTCGTTGGCAGAGTTGTGAACTCCGATGATCCTCACAAACACGACGGCACAAGTTGGGAAGTTTAGCAGTTGCCACGATCTGTGAAAAGTGGATTTTGAAACAGAACTTGAAAAATAATAACCTGCATTGAGCATTCCTCCTATCAGCCACCATTGTCCACTCCTTATTATCAATTGAGACTTCTACATAGTAGGAATAGTAGCGGTCATCACAATCCCAGAGGAGAAGCCTGTAAAGGAAGATTCTCTCACTCGAAGAAAGGTCTACCTCATGCTATTCACCACATAAGGCTGAGGGAACTGTACAGTAATGGATCCACTTCCCACTTGATGACAGGTGTAGCCAGTATCCCAGTCGTATCCATCAGTATGGCCGTTGAGGAGAGCATTACGGCTTCTTGACACTCCTTCGATAACCGTCGCGTACTTTTCGATGGTAGCCACGTTGTCGCTGGGCCCTGAAATGGTGATCTATGACTTCACGCTTTACGTAGTAGTTTGTAAACACAGACAATATAATCTCTTTGTATCTGTGGCGGTAGTTGGCATCAAAAGGCCATTCAAAACGGAAGAATTACATGTGGGAGTGACCGAGGGACGCAAGCAACATGCACAGTATGTACATTAAGAAGGTACCAGGCACAATGCAACTAATGGTGGAGGTAACTTTCAAAACTATAGAGAAAAGTTGACAGAGTAAGAGTGACCAGATTGGGAGAGGGATAGAGACAAAGTTATGACCGTAGGGACATAAGGAGACGCACAGTTACAGCTTGAACTGAATGAAAGGAAAGTCACAGTTCTCCTATCAATGTCCCTTTGTGCAATCACACTCTCAACCTCTTTCGGCCCCTTTTACTATAGTTCTGTCAACTAAGAAGTATTGACATCGCAAACTTACAAACAAAACTAGCTCAAAACTATTGAAAGACTCACAAACTATCCCATCAAAGGGCGGGAGAGCGACCCTGTACAGTTTGTCTGTGGAGAATAGAGCTTCGATGGCTGTCACGTCAAAGTGTTTGTTGGCCATGGAGTTCGAAACTCCGACGATCTTCAGGAATCTACAAAACATTATTATGAAATGAAAAAATAGACTATACTTGACGGCTCTTTTCGAAAAGACCAAGTTCTGCATTCCTCTGCATGGAATATTCGAGTAGTCGATCACTCGGACCCAATCGAAATCATCCATGCTTAGCTGAATAGCTTCAAAATTCAATTGATAACTTAAATTCCCACCTCGACATAGTAAGAGTACATTTTCTGCTCGCGATCCGGAAGATAGAGACGGATTGTGTTAATGATGAAGCTCTTACCGAGCTCGACCACGATTCCCTCACTGTCTCCAATGTCATGGCGTGTATGAATACGACAGTCGGGCAAATCTGACATTGAAGATCAGTAAAAGTGTGAACTTACTTTGCAAGAAATCGCCGCTGAGGAACAGTCCTTGCGCCATTCCACGCAAGACTTTGGCTCCATATTGAATGCAGGCCACGTTGATGTCAGGGTCTGGAAGAAAAAATGTTAATAACAGAAAATACCACACAAGCAGCGTATATGTCCTAGAAACTGGTAGCCAATCAGATTCACAAACTATCCCATCAAAGGGCGGGAGAGCGATCCTGTACTGTTTGTCTGTGGAGAATAGAGCTTCGATAGCTCTATTCTCCACAGACATCAGCCGTCTTTGAAGGCTTTTCTGCCTTTTTAGAAGCTTAAAACATCAACCGGAGTTCGAACCCAGGTGGCTAAGATTTGTGGCCAGTTGCTAACAATTGAGATATGACATAGTCGGTTGCTCTTTATATCGGCCCATTATATAAATATTGTTTTGCCTGCCATAAACTCATTCTTTGGCACTTTTTTCTATACTACAAATGGTGTACGAAGAAAGAAACGAGCCCTAACCTCTGCTATCTATAGTTTTCAAATGTTAATTGAATCAATCACAGCAAAAACCTTATTGTGTCTTCTCTCTCTTTCAAAACAATGATGGATCGATCCTAGCCTTATTTGAATTGGGCGTCCCAACTTGGCTGTATTATGTGTAAAACCAACTTTTGCATCCTCTATGAACCAACTCGGAAGTTCTCTTGCTTTGTTGCACATGAATAGCATCCAGCAGATTGTCCGATGACAACAAGGCTGACGGTCGAACGGTACCGAGTAAGTCCTTCTGAGAAATCAATGGAAGACGTAGCTTCGACAGAAGGTCCTTCCCGTATTGTGCCTGAGTGAACAAACTGAATCAAAATAAATAAAGTATACCCTCTCAGGATCTGCCTCTATCCATCTTCTAACAGCTCTAAATATGTCAATCTCGGGAGCACAGAAGGAGTCTCTGGCTGCAAGCTCCTCCACAGCTTTGATTGAAAGATCAGTGAAAGACTAGAACGTAGATGTTTGGTTTGGAAAAAAGGATACCTTACCTCGTGTTTTAGAATGATTTGGGCATTGTCGTCGGCATATTGAAGACAATTCTCGATGAGATTCGAAATAGAATACATTTGCGCCACATTGAAAATAGTGCAGAAGTTTGCGAAATTGATAATGTCCTAAAGATTCAGTTTTATCCTTTTCCCTGTTTCACTCACCCTGAGGTGAGCAGCAATGTCGTTTTCCAAATCCCGCAAAAAGAACTTGTGTGCCATTCCTAGCATATCAATAATCTGTTCCTCTGTCAAAAGCAGCTGCACTTTTCCAGTATAGATGTATCTAGAAGAATTCTTCGGAAAATTGTAATCAGCACTCACTTGATAAGATTTTTGAATGTGTAGTGATTCGCGTCATGAATCTCAATCTCATTCTCTGTAGTCTCTTTCAACCCACCATACAACAGTGCTCTAAAATATGAACATGCTGGTAACATCCACCATCGTACCTGAAATACTCGCTCCTTATAGCCAAAATGACTCTGTGACAGGGTATTCTCTCTCCTTCCACCAAAAAAGTGACGTCAGAAAAGTCTTGTTTGTGAAAGAGTTCTTCAAAGTCCGAGGACAGTTTTGCCTTGTGGTCAACATTGGTGCGAATCACTGAAAATCTTCATTTTTCCAACAATAACAAGCGCCTACACTCCGCGTCCTTGTCTTGCTTGTAAATATCGTCCATTTCATCCATTTGCGTAAAATTGCTCATTGTATAACTTAAATAGATCTGAATGAACTTATTTTAAAATTCATAGGACACAAAAGATTAGGAAGCCATGTAAAGTATGATCACTACACCTTTGATATTCCGTATCTGTGGAATGCCCGAAAAAAGAGAAAAGCCTAACCACGTGTGCGAACTACACCCGAATTTCAGTTCGGAACCCAAAAAACTGGGAAAACAAAGGTCGGAAGAACAAATGCTGAACAAAAGTAAAATGGAAAGTTATCAAAAAAGCAGTAAAAGAACATTTATATCGAAGATAATATTTATGGTTCGAAACTAAATGCCAGTCAGCTGGATAATGGCCAGTTTGTGTTTGCACTGGGTCCCGCCACGAATTGCCTGCTTTTTGCTGGGTGTACTGCTGTAACCTCTCAGAAAGGCGGCCAATCCAGAGAACGGCAGAGGCGTTTAGTCTTCGCCCTATTTGTTCTACACTCTAGTGAAAAAGATGCAAAAGTGTCTCAAATTATTGTTTAGTCAACGTTTGGTGATATTTTCAGTAATAGATGTGAAAACCTAGTCGTTTTGCGTCATTCCCTAACCAACTTCCGTTCATTTATCGATTTTAAGCTTAAATTCCTAGTAAAATGTTCAATTTCAGGGACATGAGTAGCTATAGGGCGACTGTTCTGAGGAGATGCGCATCCCTAGTCGTGCGCAGGGTGAGTATTTAGGTTTTCATGGTTTAGAATATCCCTTTTTCAGCCTTCGCCTGTTGCCGCTGCTAGATGCCTCACAACTGCTGGGTCCCTCTCGGCCAAGAAGATCAACCTTGCTCTTGCTGCTCAACCAACTCGACTCTTCCATCTTTCTGCTTACAGATGTGAGTTTCCAACCGAACATCAGTTTAACTAACTAGCTTTTATTTTGAACAGGAATTTTACGTGTCTCTATCGATAATACACACATACCACTTAAAAACAGGCGGACTCCTAGGGGTAGCGATTGACGTGTTGCTTTATATATGTTGTTTATGTTGAATTTTTTCACGGAACATTTGAAAATATAGATGAAACAGTCGTAGTCGAAACCATGTACAAGTATGCAGTTTACATCAAAGACGAGCCGGCCAATATTCCATTTATGGTATATTTTCGGGCGTTAGGCAGCGTTGCTCGTCCGAAGAATCTTTCGAGAAGATTGTGTTTTACAAGTTGATAAACATGGTAAGTTAGAAAACAGTGCCACAGTTGCTGGTTGCAAAATAAGAATAACTAGATTTAGCCACTTTTCACTGTTCTTCTGAAACGAATCCAAAATGGTATAGGTTCTCATGCTGAGAGTGTTGATTTTAAGTTAAATTAGACCATACCATATTACTTTCGGGTATCTTCGGATAAACTTTCTATCACCACGTTCAATATTTTTCAGTGAGCGACGTGATTACCGTCGATGGTCCAGCTTTCGCCGAGTCCATCTCCGAGGGAGATATCAGATGGCTCAAGAGTGAGATTCTTTCACATCTGGAATCTATGGAACATTTCAGAGGTCGGAGACCAAGTCGCCGAGGACGAACTTGTAGCTGAAATCGAAACCGACAAAACTTCCGTTGAGTGCCCGGCTCCTCAGGCCGGTACCATCGTCGAGCTTCTGGTCGAGGATGGATCCAAGGTCACTGCCAAACAGAAGCTGTACAAACTTCAGCCAGGATCTGGAGGTGGAGCTGCCTCTGTACGTACATTTAGGCTCTGTTCAAATTTTTGTTACAGGCTGCCGCTCCCAAGGAAGAGAAGAAGGAGGAAAAGAAGGAAGAGAAGAAGGAGGAAAAGAAGGCCGCCCCTGCTCCAGCCAAATCCGAGGCTCCTAAGCCTGCTGCTCCCCCCAAGTCCACCCAAGGAGAGATTCCCAAGAAGATGCCCGCCGTCGCCAAGCCTCCCAGCCAACCAATTTCTTCTACTCCCGTCGCCGCCATCTCTCGGGCCAAGGTACCCCAAGGAGTCGATCCTCAGCATGCCATCACCGGAACCCGTGACGAGGTCCGTGTCAAGATGAACCGTATGCGTCTCCGTATCGCTCAACGTCTGAAGGATGCTCAAAATACTTATGCCATGCTCACCACCTTCAACGAAGTCGACATGAGGTAGTTTATGACAATCATTGGTATATTGTGGTTTTCAGCAACATCGTCGACATGAGAAACAAGTACCAGAAGGATTTCACCAAGAAGCACGGAATCAAACTCGGACTCATGTCTCCCTTCGTGCGCGCCGCTGCCTATGCTCTGACTGAGAGCCCTGTTGTTAACGCCGTCATCGATGAGAGCGAGATCGTGTACCGTCACTTCGTCGACATGTCCATTGCCGTTGCTACGCCTAAAGGACTCGTCGTCCCGGTCCTTCGCAACGTAGAGTCGATGGATTATGCACAGATTGAAAAGGAGCTGGCCAACCTCGGAGAGAAGGTATGCTTATACGTTATTTTTTAACATTCTGGCTGTCGAGACAGTACGGGAAAATAACGTCTGGTAACGGAATAAATACGGATGGGAATGTCTCCGGCTCCTGAAAAACAAGCATAACAATTGTTCTGAATATCAAAACGGTCCTTGAGTATACGCAGAGAGTATGGAAAAGGTTACCTCTGACTAGTTACAGGGATTGGGTAAAACTTGCTGGAATACCGAAGGTGGTACGAACAAAGATGTGGCCGGCGGCAGAGAAACTAGAAGGGAGTGGATCTCGATCCACAATGCAAGGCTTTTGAGCCAGGTGTCTCAGAAAGTCTGTCTACTAAGAGTATATGCGAGTGCATTCTAACGATCTGCTATCTAACTGCTGGAAAGGTGTATGAAGTTATTTCTTTACCAACGAGACCAGTGTGGAAGAGATATTCTCAAAGTAATAAGACATGGTGGGTTCAGTCTCCTTAAGCTCAAGAAGCAATATGGAAAAGATAAATTTAAACTACGGAGTCAATACGTCAGAGACTTCCTCTACCTACTGAAACGGTAACAACCGGAAAAAGCACGGACGATACGCCATAGGTAAAACAGGAATGGATAAGAAAACGGTATGAATGGGCAGAAGTAGCGTCGACAAATCATAACCGATGTCTATATACTTGCTGATTTTCAGGCCCGTGACAACAAGCTCGCTGTCGAGGATATGGAAGGAGGAACCTTCACCATCTCCAACGGCGGTGTCTTCGGATCCATGTATGGAACCCCAATCATCAATCCTCCCCAGAGTGCCATCCTTGGAATGCACGGAATCTTCGATCGTCCCGTTGCCATCAATGGAAAAGTAGTGTCTCTCATATGTTTTTTTACTTCACTAATTCAGGTCGAAGTACGCCCTATGATGACCATTGCTCTGACCTACGACCATCGACTGATTGACGGAAGGGAGGCTGTGACCTTCTTGAAGAAGATCAAGACTGCCGTCGAGGACCCTCGCTCCATCCTTATGAACTTGTAAATCTATAGCAGTGAACTATTTGTAGTCTAGTTCCATGGACAGTCTTAATTTTCAAGCTTTCTCAACTTGTCGGTGTATTACTTGGCAGTCGAGCAGGAAACCGCCAATCCTGGCTTGGCTTACTTTTCCTTTTTAACGACCCAGTGGTTTTGATTCTCAGTTGACGACTAGTAAATAAACTTTTCTGGCTTTTCATGACATGCTTGCATTGCTACAAAATCGCACATATATTCGAAGGTCTCGAAGTGGTAGTGTTGTGTCTTTGGGGGAGACAATCTGAATATTTTAGAAAGAGAAGCGTGGGTTCTATATATTTATTCAGGCAAAAATAGATAGGTGGTTTTAGAGCAAAAGAGATTAGAAAAATGGGGAAGACGAGAGAGAGGAAAAAAAAACAATTCAAAAAATAGGGAAGCGAACGAGTCCGCGCGAGGTACGGTAGTACTCGTGGCGGGGCCCACTCGTTAGCGCGCATTCAAATTGAGCCAGACTCAACAGGTAGCAAATAGTTTCCTGGTATTTTCACGAAGAGAATTGAGAGCAAAAGTGCCGTACTTTCCCCAAATGTATAGATTTATCCTCATGGTGGGGAACGACACCTGTCTATCAGAGTATTTTCTTCATTACACCCTGTCTCTCTCTTTTTCTGTCTCTGTGAGAGGTAGCCAGTGGGTTTCTGTCTAAACAACGCACGACAAAAACAGTCGATATTTAACAAAGCCCCTTTTCTACACTTCGTTCTTTTCCCGAAGCAATAAATATTAGGAAATATGACATGTACACCCCGTTGATAGATAGTCCAATCCTTAATGTTCTATATGACAGCAACAACGAAACCTATATCAGCTGTTTTCAACTCCAACAATTTGGCCTTCTAATAGAGCAATCCTAACGTTTTTCAGGACGAAGGAATCGACTGGCGGAAAGTTACTAAACCCTCTGGTAAGCGGGTAGAATGAATGTCAGATCACTGTACAACGACGATGATTATCTAAAGTAATTTTTTAGTCTTAAATTCAAAATTTTCTATTGCAGCCGTCTTCTACTTACAGGAAGAACAGTATAAGTTCGAAAACATCGGCTGATATTTGTCTAAGGCGATTGGGAGAAACATATGGAGTTTTTTTTTTTAAATATAACTTGCTAATAGTTCGGCAGGCGGCTCCTTTTGTTCTAAGAGGTTTTCGCGCGCATTTTTGAATCCGGCGGGATTTTGAAAAAAAAGTTCTCTTTTAAGATTCCTACGCCTTTCCACTACTTTTATCATCTTTTTGCCTAGCTTTTTATGTCTTTTCTTGCTCTCTTCAAGAAATAAAAACTAGGACTGTCTTGTATAATGATAATTGACCCCTATCGGTTGACCAACAGACGGGAGCAGCTTGGGCAATGGTAAAAGCCAGTAGCGAGCTCCGGGGACCGCAGCTCCTCGTAGTGATTATACAAGACAAAGCTTTTCATGTCTTTTTTTGTTCGCTTCAAGAATTAAAAAAATAGTAAACTAAAAAAAAAAGAAGGAAATTTCAAAATCCCGCCGAATAAAAACATGCGCGCGAAAACCCGTTTGAGCAAAATGAGCCACCTGCCGAACTATGAACACTTTGAGCAAGTTCTACCGAAAACTTAGATGAAAACATCAGTTAGTAGTTATTGAAAAAGGTTTAAGGAAAAATGGAAAAAGTTTTCCACGTAACTTTGCAGACTGAAGCGGGCAGATTACTCAGACAAGTTATGCCCGAGATTGTCACATAACTCATCGCTTGTAACTTTGAGCAAGTTCTACTAGAATGTTAGGTGAAAATATGAGTTAAATTGTTTGACAATACGATTTAGAGAAAAATGAAAGCGATTTTTCATCTAACTTCTCAGAGAGTCGGTTTTAAAAAAAAATAAGATGTAAGCCACAAGAGAAGCTTCTTCTTACTGCGTTTCCGAATTTTCGCGGGGAAAATTAACTTAAAACCACTTGTAATTATTAATTGAAAAAAGTTTTGAGAGAGCTGTCAAAGATTTGCAGTTAACTTTCCGCAAATAGTCCAGTTTATCAATTATATGAGGCAAGGCTTTTGTTTTAGCCACTTACGAGATGTTTAACTGGAAAGTTAGATGAATATTGCGGTCAAATAGTTGTTCAAAACGATTAAAGAAAATAGAAGTCGATTTCGCATCTAACTTCTAGAAAATCGGGCTGGAAACATCAATAAAGCAGTAATCAAGAATTCCGAGATGAATTCAATACTTTTTCGCTGAAAATTAGACAAAAATATCTTCTTTTGCGTAAATAGATGGCCTTCGAAGAAAAAAACAAAGAATCTGATTCTAACTACCTGCGAAAAGGGCTGATATCGATCGAGATAGTTACTTTTTTCAATGGTATTAACTTTGTGCAAGTTTTACTGGAATGTTAGATAAAAACATCGGTTAAGCAGTTGTCCAAAACGGTTTAGGAGAAAATGAAAGCAGTTTTCCATCTAACTTCCAGCAAAACGGACATCAATAGAGCTGTGATTCTCCATAATGGTTTTGTTCCGACTGTAATTCAGCATTTTTTCAGAGAATCTTAAATGAAATTGTCTATTTTATTGCGTTTGTAGAAAAAAAAACCAAAGACTTACATCTGACTTCCTGAGAAATGCATAGCTTTCCCTCGAAAGTACTTATCCCTAACAGTAGATCACGTTCTATCCATTTTACAGCAAAAGTTGCGAACTGTTAGATGAAATTTTGTCAAAAATATTCACAATTTTAGAGTGTACGGTAAAATATCTGCAGTAAACTTCGAAGAAGAAATCTTGTTTTCATCATAATTAGATACGTCGAAATAAATATTTCATTCAAAAATCATTTGAAGTTTTTTTTTTTAACAAAAAGTTAGAATGAAAAGTCGAACAGTTGGTTACAAAGTTTCTAGCCCCATATAGCATGTTTTACACATCGGAAAGCGTCGGAAAGCGGTATTGTAGGATCATCTTTCCTCTTTTTCACAGGAAGTTAGAACAGGTTTTCCGGCGTAAAGAATTTTTTGAGTAAAATATTATTCTTCTCCATGCTTGTCATCTAACTTTCACGTCTGGTTGTAGTTGTCTTGCATTCCGGCTGAAACGGTCAACTATTACTTTGTACGCAAATGCAAAAAGTGCCACCATCGACGAGTCGTGTGACACCGGTATCTAAAAGATTTACTCGAGATAGTGCTCACAAGTCAATCCTTATGTACTGTATTTGCTAAAATCCTTTTGTCTTCATCTTCTATCAACGAGTAAATTTTTGTTTCTGGGCCCGAGATAGAGAGAAGTCATGTCATGTTTTTGAGATACCCGTCTCGAAAAAAAATTATAAGACATTGAACATGGCAGCCATCATTATATTATCATCAAGATGAATGATTTTCGGCTTTTGCGTTCCTTCAAGCTTACCAATGTTTAGTTCTGATCTTAAAATTTTTTCTAGTACTAACTAGCACACAGCCTAGCTATAATGTAAAAATAAAAACTAATCAAAATCTCTTAGTTTCTGGTCTTTTCATAATTTCCTGTGTGCGCATGTGCACCAGTACCCTATTTCCTCTCCGAGCTCACCTCGAGTCCTGCCGTTCCACTTCCACACCTACAACTATGGTCGACCAAGCTACTCGTTTCATCGCAGCAGTAATGATGGGAATCGTACTTTACAATCTGTAGCACAAATTCCATTACATTCTAGGCCGCCTTCTTCGGTTTCGTCTGGACCATTTACATAGTTGGTGTCGCTGTCACTTCCGGAGTCTCTGATATAACCACATTCACTGCCATCGGTTGTTTTCGGGCAGCAGCGAATCTGTTTGCCATTTGTGGATACCTGTACTGGGAGCTGCCTTGTACTGTTTTGTAAGAAAGTTTCTGTACCTGAGCGTAGTCTTTAAGTGGGAGAAGAGGTATAGATGTCCGGATTAATCATTTCGTGACTACAACCATGGCCAACATGTACACAATCTCGCAAATTATGCTCTTGCTTCAAGTCCTGGACCGTATCTTCATCTACACCATCAGAAAACATTATACGCGTTATGTTTCACCAATCGTCATTGCGGTTAAAGGATGAAAATTGGGCGTAACTGGTAACTTTTAGGTAATCTTCAGTGCTCTGGTTGGATGGCGGATTTATGTGGTTATGAATATTTATGAAGATGGATGTCTCTTGATCTAGTAGGTGTTTCCTTTTCACTGTAAAAGTTCGTTTCAGCGACGAGGAAACATTGGGATGGGTGATGTATCCGGAAAGATGTCAGGGATACTTCTATGCAGGCGATCTTCTCACAGCTAATGTTGTCTTGTATAGCGGAGTGATTCTTCACATTATTTGCATTGTGATCATCGTATTATTTAAGGTAATTTCAGTTTTGTTTTAGCACATTCTGCTAGTATGTCCGGGTCTTGAGTCAAAAATAGGACAGCCTACTGCCCCAACGGGAACAGATTGGTATGCTATGGATATGAAATTGACATGGACTTAACACTGAAATGTCAGAATTGTAAGATCAGGAAAAGACACGGACAGGTTATGAAAAGTGGAGATGGAAAGAAAATGAGGAAATGACAGTTGACATGGTAAAAATATGGATAGGGTAGGTATACGTACAAAGATACCTGTTGTTCATGTTATTTTCATTGACGTTTCAGGCAATGCGGAAAGGAAGCAGCCAAAAGATTCGACAAACTGACGTTATCCTTTACATTCAAACTGTCCTCCAACAGCTCTTATTTGTCATCGATCTGTCCTGCATGGTGTATGTGTCACCGAAAGTAGCAGAGATCCCCATTCTTGGGTTCGTTTGCCTCACCTACACTGGAGAACTTGTTCATGTGTTTGACGGGTACGAATTGACATGGTGACATCACAATCTGTGTTTAGATTTTTCATGCTTCTTTTCCAACAAAAACTGCTTGAACCTGTTAAGAAACTGTTCAATAAGGAGAAAAGAACCACTACAATGCTCTTCCGTAAGTTTGTCATCATACTTTGCCCATTATATTTTCAGTCTAAATCGAAGTATACTCGTCTGTCAGCTCTCCCGGTGAAAGTTAATATGCTAATGTAATCTATCTGTTCCTGTGCCATTTGGTCCTTTTTATACCGTATCCTTTGAGTATCTCATCTGATAGTATAAGAAATTAAGAAAAGTAAGAGTGATGGTTGTTCTGAAAACCGTACAATCAAAAGAGCATGTCTGAGTTCTGTTTTCGATTTTTTGAAATTGTACCAGCTGTTCATGGAATTCGCACATTAATTCAATAAAATCATTGTTTTGATAACAACCGTGTGAAAAACAAGCGCCCGAGATTGAGGACACGTGCCCTTTTTGCTTTTCTGTCTCGGAATCTCTGCCAGTTCATCTTCCCAGCGCGTATTTTTTTTTGTTCATTTTTGGGCAGTCTGACCATTAGAGCCTTGTCTCATTTGTCTTTCGCGGATCAACGAACAAGGCGAATAAAACTTGCAGCGTGTCGGTGAAACACAACTGCCAGCCAGGGGTAGTCTAAGATTCCTCTGAGTCACACGATGTTGTGGCTTTCTCGAAGCAGGAAGAAACTTTAGTAGAGCACAGTTCAGCGAAATGGCCAGTTCGGCCAAAAACGATCTAATTTAATAGCGTTAACAAAACAGATGGGCGAAGAACGCAGCCGAAAGATTCGAATTCGTCCATTTAGTGTCATTGCAAACATATGGATATCATTAAAGACTAAGTTTTTAAATTATATGACTCTATGTAGTCTCTTCATTACTTTAAACCAGATGGTCTTACCATCTACGGTCAAGTAAACAGGTCATAAAAAGCTGTCTTGATAGTGGAAAAGTAATCATTTTACCCAGACTCTTTGTTAAAAAAGGCAAGAGTTTGTGGACATGTTGACAGTGACAGGATAAGGGTATGAAGTTGACATTAAGCAGTTGGGAGTAGCAGATTGACAGAAAGGGAACAAACAACAGGGTAAAACTAGAACATTGTTTTGGTAGTTGACAGGGGTTGGTTGAAATCACAGAATAGACTACACATCAAAGTATTTTAAATCGACAGTTTCACGCGAACGGAACAGATTGACATACAGAGAAGTGACAGGAGACAAAGCGTTATGATGGACTGGCAAACTTTACAAGTATGTTCGGACTGTAATTCAGCATTTTTTCTAGAGAAAGTTAGATGAAATTGTCTTTTTTTATTGCATAAGTGGCGTTTAGGGGGAAAAAAAATAAAGATTTACATCTCTTGATCCTTTCCCATTACAAGAAAGGCTGCATAATCGAGGGTGTGCCTCGAGGCCGGACTAACCTTTTGGCTGCTGAATCATATGTGTCCGGATCAAGAATCCTAAGCACTTTTTCGAGCCAACCAGAGGTCATCTCACACATCGCTCTTTCTGGGCTTTGTAGCCGTTTCTTCCAGAGACTTGGAGGCGCACAAAGTCATCACGTGGAACCCGAACCGGCTGGAAGGAGAGAGATGGATTGCACCATTCTGTCAACCTGGAAACATTGAAACCCAAAGAATAAAAGATGACTGTTCTTGAGAGATATGTTACATGGATGTTGTCTTTTCCGGGGCGAGAGCATCTCGGACTGGAACACTTTCGCTCCTGTCCATTGTTTGCCGGACAGTGCTTCTCGCGCACTCTCTTTCTGACTCAGAAAAGCTGAAAATAGAAGTTGACGTCAGGCGCCTCCCGGAAAAGGTTCAGTTTCAGGAGTCTATTCGCTTAACGCTTGTCAACGAGTCTCTTTTTCTGCGAAATGGGTAAGAATGCAGAAAGAAGTTGACTATGCGTCACCTTCTGCTGCGTACTACACTCGCTTCGAATCAGCACAGATGTGATAGCAGGAAGTTGTGACAGTTTGCAGTAAACAAGGCCACCAGATCGCAATCCCCAGTTTCTCTTTCGATGATCGAGCAGAACACATCTCCAGAGTAATTGATCCCTTGTACCAGAATGAGCGATCGGGTCGGAGCGTCTTGTTGATGACCACAGACTACATGCTGTTTTCTACCCGAAATTGGTGTTCAAGAAATCAAGTTTGAAATGACCGCCAAGTGACGCATAGCCTTTCTCCTATTTTTGAACCGATCGTCACCTAATGGTTCTTCTCAGACAGACTTACGGAGCACGGACACCGACTAAGAGACCAGGAAACAGAACAATTAGATAGCTTTTTGTCAGCCATTATCGTAAATATTTCGCCGATTATCGACTGGAGTAGCGAGCCGCCTTCCCGATGTCTGTTCCATTTCTATCGGACGATTTCTGATCGGGTGAGAGAATCGAACAAAACGGTCGTTGGAGAAACAGGTGTAAGATGCCTACAGCCTAAGGCCATAAGCGGTCAAACAATGAAAGCATTCAGGGGGCTGTACAGTTACAACAGAGTCACCTCCACAGTCGTCCATTCTCCTGTGTCTCCCTCGTATCAGACATCTTCCATTTTCGAACTTTCTCGAACTTATATCAGTAAACAGTAAACGCCTTTCCGCTGATTAATATCCACAACATGTGTCAGACACCACAAACAGAATTTATAGGAACCACTCGAGTCGTAGTATTTTGCACCCAGCCTGTACCCCCTTCTCCTCTTTTCTGGAACAAGCCGTTCCGCGACTCTCCTTTTGCGACTACTGGTTTTTATCGGAAGGGGCTGATTATAGACTATGACTATTTTGGTGGCAGGCGGCCACTTTCACCGACAGGGTCAGCAAAAGCAAGTGCATAGACGTAAGGTGATAATTTGCTGATAAGGCTGCGGAGCCTCTTGAAATCTGATGAAATTATGGCTCTGTTCTGGTAGTCTGATTGCGGAGTATCCAAGTTTGGTCACGGTCAGTTTCCTTGAAGGATAGCCAGAGGAATGCTGTTCGCCTTACCGCAAAGACTTGATTCGCGTTCTCACGCCTTTTGCCAGGATGCTAATGTGCACCGATCTTTAGAAGCGTTCTCAGGATAACTTCAAGAGGGAGCCCACTTGTCAGTTGCAGCAAAAACATAGTCTCTAGCTCTTCAAAGCGAAGATCGGCCTTGAGGGTCCACGCGATCCCTTCCGGACCATA
The DNA here is from genome assembly GCA_037178855.1 of Oscheius sp. JU75. Taxonomy (NCBI): domain Eukaryota; kingdom Metazoa; phylum Nematoda; class Chromadorea; order Rhabditida; family Rhabditidae; genus Oscheius; species Oscheius sp. JU75. The sequence goes on from JASJZC010000007.1 coordinate 9,258,626, forward strand.
TCATATACAGTCAGTAAAAGTACGCATACGTCATTTGGACGACTTATTAGGTCCGCTCAACAAACATGACCCTATGATGATACAGCCAGCCTATTTTGGGGAGAAGACTCCTTTTTCTGGAAACAGTTTGTATAACATTTGGTTTTTTGGACTGGCCGTCCTTTGCAAGTCAAACTAGGTGCAGAACTCGTCGCTGTAATTTTTGAGGCTGATCCTCTCGCGAGAACTTCCTATGAAATTGTATCTGCACGTCGTTTTTTCCACAGCTCCAATCGGACACACGTATGCACTAAGGAAGTTAATCCACTCTACATGGGAAAAGTTTATAGCGTTCCGTGGAGCATGAAAAAAATGACATAAGGAAGTGAGCAATCTTTGCTCCAAATAACTGGTTACCGGGAGCCCTGTCAGGAAACCAATGTTAAATATTTTCACGGGGGTCTCATGCAAACATAAGTTACTTCTTGGTACCTCGGCTGAGCAAATGTTTTCACGCTGTTTTTAGGCTTCGAAGGGTTTTGGCATATGACTTGGCGCAAAGAGTTCCTTCTTGCTCCTCTCCCAGACCATGTTTTCGAGAAAGCTCTCCCCCTCGAAAAACACCATATTCATAACATGTGTTTATCCGATTTCACTCTTGTTTGTTTTGACCTTTGTTCAATGGCTAGTAATCCTAGCGCCTGCACATCTGGGGCGGGAGACGGCGGCACGTGGCCAAGCAGGGAGGGGCGGAGCCTTGGGCGTACCAGGGGCAGAACCGCAGTCAGCTGAAGACAACCACTACAGCCATGTCCATGCGAAAGAGGACTATCTTTTCCAAGCTTATGCGTCTTGTTGGACGTGGAAGTGAGTTACTATCCTTTTACCATTTGGGTATCCATTCCTTATCCTAATCATCTTTCTCATTCCTTTTTACAGATCAAGTGCAATCATCCCGCAAATGCCTTACCCAGATTTATGAGGAGAGAAAGCGGCAGCGTCAACGGTAATCCCAATTTTAAGACAATTTGATAATGACATTGGTTTAGGACATCACAATCCTCGCATCTCTCTCAAATTGAGCCGATGCCTACAATTGAGGAGGAAGACGAGGAGGTGTTCCTGCACGAGCAGATCGTGTTCCAGCTGTCTACCCGAATTTGAGAAATGTCTGGTCTCACCAGAGCCGTCCCATGCCCCCCTTACATTCAACGAGCTCCCTATTCTATTCATCCAAATATTTCTACGGGTCAACCAATATCGTGTAAATAGACTTCTTGCAAAATAACAGCTTTATCTTTGACATCCTTGTTTTTTTTTTCTCTCTCTCTTCTCATCCATACCATTGAGTCCACAAATCAAGAAATCATCACGTCAGTAGCTCACGAAGCGTACTGATATGGTCTCTCTTCTGAAAACAGTTTTGACTCCCTGCACTCTCACATGTCTCTTGACTATTTACTTTGGGGCAAGGGGATTTAACGACAAACAGATTGTGGGAGTCGTCTCTCTCTTCCTCGAGGTAAAAAACGTGACTGTTTTAAATCAAGGCCTCGGGGCTTGGGTGCTAAACAGTAGTATTGCCATGAAGTGGAATAGGTGTAATAGTGTTCAAAAGGTGAGGAGGCTTGCTGCTGCGAGAGAGAAGAAACACTTTTTCCCCGAGGCCGCAGGGGTCTTTGAATCGCCGCCAAAGAGTCTCACTTTGTGATGGATGGTAACCTAAAAATAGGCATTTTAGTACCTCTTCGAGAAAGAACTGATCTCTGTCATTTTCCGGTAACAACATTACTCTTTACATAACTTTCAGCTGTTTTTCTCTCTCCCACGGCAGGCATGAATATTCACATGGAAGTAGTAAGTGACTCATCAACAACCGGAAATCAGCCGATACGTTGCTATCATTTTCAGCGGCTGTTCTCATGATTCAAAGATGGGAGCTTATTTTCAGCCACACGTTCGACCAGTCTAATTGGCAGGACTGTTCGCTTCGCGCCGACACCCTCCCTTTAAAGCGGAATGGAGAGACAGTTTCTCTGCAAAATAGAGGATTAGCGTTTCATCGTTGATAAGCGCCCAACTGATGACAGTCTTGCGTGCTGCATAAGAGTTATGTGGAAGCTTTAGTAAACAGAGGTCAAAAATAGCTGGTTCATATCTCCCCTGGCTAATCTAGACGTGGAGGGAAATATGAGCAGCTTTTGATGAGGGTGTGATGTGGCTTGGGTCTACAAATAAGAATGTCGAAATCAGGGAGAAGGCTACTTTTAGTTACGCATTGGAGAAATATGTTTTAGGGTGTAGGAAAATCTGGTTAACTTTGCTAGTTTCCTAAACATCGAAAGCTTTCCTAGAATCATTTACCAAGAAAATGCAACACTAAATCTCACTCGTGCTTGTTCTAATCACGGAGTTGAATTCCGCGCTCTGGGACCCCTGTCTTCTATTTTAGGCTGACCACTATACTCTGTTCGGTTACTGGAAAGAGCCAAGATCTCTATTGTCCCGGTAACCAGTATTCACCCGCACCGTCTCGAATGTTAAAATTGACCTGACGCCAACTGTTGTGTACATTACATAGTCTTAACAGGGTCTTTGGAACTTCTTGTCCTGCACTCAGTATTTTTGTTCAGGTGCAAGCAAACCATCTGAGCTGTCAAGCGTCCTTCAAAACAAACGGCTCTTCCATCTTGTTTTGCCACCAGTCATTTGGTAACAATCGTAAAGGTTGACTCATTCTCCCTTTCACAAACCGACACTCTTTCTCAAATGATTCAGTCTGAAGTAGTGGCTGACCTGTTTGCCCCAGTGTCTGTTTAACAACGCCAGTTTATGGATTTGAAAACAATGGGAAGGTTCGACTCATCGATGAACACCTATTTTAGCCTCGTTTTATTATGCTGGTCGGTCGGCCTCCAGCGCATCAAAGTTCAAAATTGAGGTGCGTCCTTTCCCGCTGAGAGAGCGGTAAAGGGAAATCGCATTGCAGGGCCGCTTATGGCTCTCCATTTCCGGAGATTACTTTTCCGGGACTGAAAATGTGAAGATTCTTATCTGACGGACACTCATAGCCAGGATGTTGTCAAAACTAGCCCACGTGGTCCTCTGTACGAGCTTATCTTAACTGCCTTTGCACGTTTTAGGAGACTAGTTTTTGGCCTGGGTATTGAGATGTTTGTACCCTGCAAGTGATAGCTCTTGCGCTGTCCCCCGAAAACAGCTGCTTAATTTCCGCGGCGGAAGTCCTGACGTACCGTTGACAAATTGGGATGATCTTCTAGAGGTGGAGGTCATGGGTTTTCCGAACATCGAATCACACAACAAATACTGTCAGGAAATCTTGTTAAGGGGAACAGGAAGAGCGTAGGCGAGTGGAACATCAGACTATACTGTGGAATCATCTGAATAATGAACCTTGAGAAATTTCGGGTACTCTAAGATGGTATGGGTTAGAGCTATTCCTGCAGCTGAGACGGACGGGATTTGTAACTTTGTCTACAAGATACGGGGAAAGTGTTCAATTCCCGAGGTAGTACGAAAGAGGATTGCTTTTAGTGTAAAGACTGTCGAGACAGTACGGAATTTAAAATTTGTTTTCGTAGCTGAGAGGATACGGGAGAGAGTCCTGCTACCGATATGATACGGGCGACACTATGCTCAATTCCAAGAAGTGTACGGAAGAGAATGGGTTTTGAAACACTGGCTGCCGAGACGGTTCGGTTAAAACTTCGCACGTGTACCGAGGTGGAATCAGATGCTCTTACTATGCCTAGGTGGTCCTCATCCTCGTCTGTTTGACTGTTTTGTCAAAAACAAACTTAAGACCTTCTTAAAATACCGTTCTATTTGTTCAAGATGAGTAAATGTGATCAGTCTCGAGCTGCCGCGTGAGACTCCTGATACTCCACCATTCTGATAAAGCTGTTGACCGTTTGTCCTATCTTCAAACATTTGCTCTCGAGTGTTGACAGACGAGCGCATTGAACAATGGGAAAGAAGTCCCACGTGCAAATCGGCCTCTCTCCTCTCGTTTAAACGTTGCTCTTCTTCTTTTCTTCTCGCTCGAGAGCAAAGAGCATATGAAGAAGCCCTTAAGTGAAACTTCCTGCACGGGATTGTTTGAACTCATCTTCTCGCCGCTCTTAACACGGGTACACTGCTAGAACAGGGGGCCACACCTAATACTTCTTTCGGATCAAAGGGCACGCTCTGACAGTATGGATTAGTGTAAATTTCCCGTTTGTTGTACTGAAAAGGAAGCGGACAATGCGTCAGTTCGCCATTGGGCGAACAATCTTTGAAAACATTTTTTAGTCAGACAAGGTAAACATCGGAAGTTGTCGCTTCTGGGTGAATACGTCAGGGTGTAAAGACGAGGAACTGTTGATAGAGAGAGAGAGAGAGAGAGAGAGACTGGGACGTTAAAAATGTGTCTCTGTCTTCAAAGGAGCTCCAACTTTTTTCAGTATCTGGCATAGTTGCAAGTTAGGGTGCTACAACATGTAATATCAATAGTGATTCCATCATTCCTGCCAGAGTCCATCACGGCTAAATTGCAATTAAGTCCAGGAATTTCACACTGAACTTGTTACTTCATTACTCAATTCTCCCTGTAGGTCTCCGCTTGCACCGAAGAGGACAGGACACATCATCAACCACATTGCACTGATCAATTCTAGTCGTGGTACCTGCAAAAAACATAACGGATGACAGCAATGCGTATCGTTTACGCACATTAACGTTGGTGCGATGACCGGTAGGAGAGGGAGGATAAAATTTTGAACCCTCATCGTATAGACAAAGCTTTTCGGCTGATTCTATCTAGAAAACTAAGGGACGGCCAGACATTGGAGGGAAGCCATGATACAAAACATTATAATGGAATTTTGGTATTTGTCTCTCTGTATCTGTTTCTGTCTTTGTTTGTTAGTTCATAGCAGCAGATTGCTTTCTCCTCAATTCGGTGCAGCGCTGATTGACTCATCTTTCATTTTCAGCAAAAAGTGAAACCAGTTCATATCGAGTGCATAACCGAAGAGTACTCAAGTTACCGAACAATAACTAGTGGAAACGAAGAGTTTCTCGAAGGAGTTTCAATGACCAAAAGAACATGCTCGATTATTTGGAAAAACAAGCGCTGGTCAGAGAACGAGTCAGAGTTATGAATCTTCTCGCTGTCGACACCAACATTTCGGACAACATGCCCTAGACATGCACTATTTTGAAAGCACACGAGACGTCAACAGAGATGATATGAAAACAGGAAAAAAGAAGTTGATAAGCGGGCCAAACATGGAGAGTCGAAAGTAGGGAATCGCATAAAAACAACCTTGGCAAGAGTAGGTTTATCAACATCATCGGTGTCAACTCATTCGAGGCAATTGATGCTGGAATTACTAAAATGTTGTAATAAATATACAAGGTAGAGCAGTAAAAAAAGAGGATAGCTAAAATGGACAAATCGTGAGAATTGATCGAGGTGTTAGAGCAGCAACTGTCTCAATTGTTCAGGGCTACTGAATATGTTTGTTGAACTGTTTGTCCACGCACCCTGTTGCTTCCTCAAATCTCAGGTCGGAAATCGTCTATCTGAGTGCGAATGTTGAGCTTTTCGTACTCCCTATGACGGAAGAATCTGCATTTCATTTACCTCTTTATTTCCACAACAATAACTAACAAAGAACCAGAAAATCAAAGTTTAAGAAGGATACAAAACATAAGCTTACAAAACCCCAAACAGAAGCAACATTTAATTGTCACATAATTATTACCTTGAGACTAAGTCAAAGTTCAACGCTTTTACAAATTTTCGATCCTTTCAGAGAAGGCATCGATTCTTTGTTTCTTCTGTTCGATTGTTGGTTCGACCAACATCCCCACAAGGGGTAGAAGTAGGTGGACTTTCATAAGATTTGTATGATTTTTCTTAGCAGAGCTTGGATCCAACCAGGGTTCGAGAGACAGATTATTCATATCCAACATTAGTTCTGACTCCTTTTTTGTTAACTCACGTTACAAGCATTTTTAGACATCTCTCCAACGAAACCACATTTAGCTATTGTGTGGGTACCCTAATTATTAGAAAACGTCTCTTTCGAGTAGACCCCTGTTTTGACGTGAGCTTTGACGTGTTCAGCAAAGTTGCGGAGCAGATCATGGGCTACAATACCACAGAACATCATTTCGCTTTTGGAGCCGGTCTTCTATGTGACAAGCGTGAATGAAATTTATCATTAAAAAAACAACAAAACTTCAAAGTCAAATTTGAGAGCCAGGATTTTTATATAAGGAGGGCACTCCCTTTAGGATTAAAACGGAACCTCCGCATAGAGTTTTTTGTCGAATTAAACGGGCACTGTTCTGTCTGTCGTTCTTTTCAGAAGTTGTTTCGATGCTAACCCTTTCGATCCCCTCCCTCTTCCCCACTCAAGTTAAAAGTCGTTTGTTCCCAAAACCGCTGCGCAGAGTCGAACCCGAGTTGATCGGGCAGAATGCGGCTGCCTTAACAGTATACCACTTTTTTAATTATAAAATTGGAATTTTTCCCCTTTCGGTTAATTCTAACTGAATTTGGGTTTTTAAAAGCAGTTGAAATTGACCAGTCAATTTTAAATAATTCCAAAAGATGTCCAAAAGAGTGACGACAGAGGGGTCTTTTCATATACAGGACGTTAATGTCTCAACACTCCAGTCTACGTTCTACAATAGGTAGAATTTATTATCTACAGTCCTTTAAACCACAACTGAAGATCCCAATGAAAGTGATAGTTGGATAGCTATGATGTACAGGAAGCAGAGGGGGGAAAGGATATTTTCAAAGTTCATACAATTTCTAGCCCCAGAAACGTAATACACGTCTGCAGAGTACCCATAAACGGGGGCTAGGGAAAAGTTAAAACCAAAACAGAGGTACATAAATGGGTCATAGATTAAGAAGATCGCTTCTACTCGTCCCAGTCGACCCAATCTCCCTCTTTCTTCTCGGCAGGTGGTTGAGGAGTTCCAGAACCTGACTCTTCTGATTTGTTCGATGAAACTTCCTATAAATACAACGTTGGAAGCCGGATACCAAATACTTACCTCAATTTCGTTCTTCTCGCTACAAATGCTCCAATCGTCAGCTGATCTTGCCGGACTGGTCGGTTGCTCTGTGACTGGCTGTGTGGCTAAAAAATATGAGACCATAAGCAGTTTGCTGTGCAAACAAACCGATAGTTTTGTCGGTCAGGCTTGCGTTGATCTCCTCATTCAGCTCGGCGATCTCGACGGCAAAGAAGTAACGAGACCAAAAGTCTTCATCAGAGACCTTGCCAGCTGTCTAAACATTGAATATTTAAACGAAGTTAAGGGTTACGTACCACAGTCTTCTCGTACATGTCCGTAACACTTCTGTTGTTTTTCAAAAGCATATGTGCTTCTCCCTGATGCTCGGCAAAACTGTAGGTGGTTAGCCACTTGTCGAAGGTCTGAGACTATAACTTTGGCAACATCGGTTGAGGAAATCGTTAGTATGCACTATTTTATGTCTAGCCACTTAATATTTGAATCAGTACAGCGATCTTCTTGATAAGTTTCTTCGTGCTACAAACTCTCAGGCTAAACTTTTCCAAGCTCCAAAAGCCGACTCGTCATTCATTCTGAGCTAGTATCAAAATGAGATTTAGATCATGTTGTGACAACTATGGCCAGTCAAATGTTTACTTTTGACATCTGCCAAAAAACAACCGGTTCATCCCTTACCATATTGCACACATAGTTGTAACTATGAAAGAACTCAGAAAGTATCTTACCTTCTTGTCTGCGGGATCGTTCAGGTAGATCCCCTCGTCATTCTGAATCTTGCGAAGCTGTTCTTTCGATATGCGAGTGTTTCTTCCCTTCTCAGGACGGATCGCTTCAGTGAACTCATCGTCGGACTAGCAATTTATTGTTTTGACCAAAGATCGGCTAACTCACGTCCGGGACAATGGTAAAAGCTTTCTGGAGATTGTTCACTGCCGAATCGAGGAAAGTTGATACTGTGTCGAGATTGGCCTGACAATAATTATTGACAATCAAAACTCTCCTACCTTAGGAATCCAGTTTCCAAATCCGTATCCACTGGTCCTTTCATCTTCGCCCTGTTCATTTCCAGCCTCTTGAATTTTCTCATCAGTTTCTTTCTTCTCTCTCTCCTCTTTTTCTCCCTCTTCCTGCGACAGCCCGAGATGTTCCAACTGTTGCGTGACAGCATTGACAGCACTTCCGACTCCTTAATGGGAAATACTGATCGAAAACTACAAACCGCTCCTACCTTCTTTGGCAGCAGAGGTGATTTCGCTAACTTCGGTTGCCATGGTGTCTTTGAGCTCGGAGAGATCCTTCTTCATGAGGTCGACAGTCTCCAGGGCCTGAAGAGATCTTATGTGATCAGGATAGGTTGAGTGGCCGAGGCGGTAAAATCGGAGCATACATGAAGTTGTCGGAATTATGCGGGAGAGAAGTCGGCTGGGTGCCGAAAGAGTTTTGGCGACAACTTAAGCAGCTGACCGAGATTGTACAAGCAAGAGTTTCCTAGTCGGTACGACGAGACAATACACAACAGAAAAAAAGCTCTAACACGAGCACCAGAACAGGAGTAACTATATAAAAAATATATGCGGTACCTACTATGCATTGTTTTTACGGTGAAAACGAAGCCTAGTTAGTTGCCGAGATTGTTCCAGTGGAATTTGATCAGTTCAAAGGTTGGTACGGAAAGAATTTTGTCCAGCATTCAAAACTTTCTGTGAGATGGCAGCCATTTTTGAGATCGAAGGATCCCAGTCACGCCTTTTAGAATAGCTAATGAAGAGTCTACCTTCTGTTTAGCCGAGCTAAACCATGATGTCATTGTAGCCCACTCCGTAGAAGAAGACCTTGGAGGCTCCTTGTCAAGAGTTGGAGTCGTCGCAGTCTCTGGCGTCTCTGTTTTTGGCTCCTCGTCAGCCATTCTGAAAATTGATATTTTAACTTTCAACAAAGAGCCGGAGAATCGAGATGTGGATCTTACAAAATTATGAGGGAATAAATTGAGATAGTGTTAACAAGTTTTTACAAGAGTTAAGAGGCGGGAAGCTGTCTTTTATAGACAATGAAGCCTTTTTGCGGGGCACATGACCACTGTGTGAATGGCGCGCCGTCAATAAACAGAAGGTACGCAATTGCACCAGTTTGCTTATCGACGACGCTGACAACATCCGCAGCTTTTCAAACCTTCTTTTGACTGTAATCGGCATCGGTTTTACAGTATTCCATTTTAAGGGAATGGAATATCACTTATAGAACGCATAGAACAATTTTTAAGGTACCCAAAATTATATTCATCTCGTAAGAGAATTTAAAATGTATTAGGCTTATTTTTGATGATATTCGGACAAAAATGAAGATAGACAGTCCAAAATCTAAAATCTTAATATTCCAAGTTAACGCAAGAAGAGATCCTAAGATGGACCAAATAAACAATTTCACCGATGCTGAAGACCAGCTTGCATTAAAATCTTATCATTCGCTTGTCCCCTATCTTTTCAACAGCAACCGTTTTGACCTGTTTGTTTTGGTACCCATACACTTACAAATAGCACTTCCTGCACCTAGCTGACCGCTTGCAACAGTCGACTCGTGCGACCACAAAGCGTCTTTATCGACCCCTGATATGGGTCGTCCTTAGTGTAATGGCATGCCGTACGTGGTCTGATTCTTGTTTTCTATTTCCTATAAACTCAAATACTCAAGTTTGATTTCAGATATGAACCGGGTAGGCTGCAGTCTTCAGCGTGGAGTACGTCTCTTCAGTTCTGGATCAGGGAAGCCGTGAGTCTTTCATGTTTTTCTATTCGGCCCTATCATTTTTTTGAGAACAAGGACCCGCAAAATGAATCTGAAGACACTTTAAGAGCTATTAATCCTTGCAAACAGGGCGTTTATTAGTATTACAAGCTGCATCTATACAGTCAGCGGTTTGATTCTTTGGCTCTGTAGGTGAAAAGTAGCAGAAAAGAAGAAACTTAAACACATTGACGTGAAAGAAAACATTGTAGAAACGGTCTCTGTGCTCAAAAAACCGATATCCTGGACAAAGGAACATGTTTTTTATCTTCAATTATAGGCCGCTTTGCGAAGACTCAGTAATTTTATGAGAAGTGTCCAGTCAATTTCTTGTTTTTACCTGTCCAACGCGACAATATGAAGCAAGATGGGACGCACAGTCAAAAATAGGTGGCATCGAAGCGAAAGAGTGATTCATATTGACACTGCACGTTGAGAATGTATATATAACACAATGAGAGTCATAAACCTAGTGTATAGATAATTTTCAGAGGCAGAACATGTCTCTACGACCTCCACACCAAGCACAAGGGAAAGATGGTCCCCTTCGCCGGCTACGAAATGCCCGTCCAGTATCCAGATCTCTCCATCAAGGACTCGACGGTCCACACCAGAAAACACGTCAGCATCTTCGATGTCTCTCACATGCTCCAGACCCACATCAAGGGGAAGGACAGGTAATTTCTGTTGTTTCGTCTTTGCTATACGTTTTTCAGTATTGCCTTCATTGAAAGCTTGACAACTGCTGATGTCCAGGGTCTTCCCGACAACAGTGGCTCTCTGTCCGTTTTCACCAATGAGAACGGAGGAATCGAGGACGACCTCATCGTGTCAAAAACTACCGATGGATACATCTACATGGTTACAAATGCCGGATGCATTGATAAGGATCTTCCCTATCTTTTGGTAAGTAGTGTTTCACATCCGTTTACAGACAAAAACTTGCAGAAAAATGCTGAAAAATGGCGCAAAGACGGTAAAGATGTCATGATTGAGACTCTTGACGGACGTGGTCTCGTTGCTGTTCAAGGACCTGAAATGAAGAGCATTCTTGGTCCAGAGGTCGATTTTGATCTCAGCAAGCTCACCTTCATGAAGACTGTCGTTGGAAAAGTCTTTGGAATTGATGGATGCCGCGTTACAAGATGCGGATACACTGGAGAGGATGGTGTCGAGGTATGCTTTACCCAAAATTGTGTGACGGAGCCAAGCAAAGAATACATAGTTTACTTGAAGATCACCGGTATAGAAGTCAATTTAGAAGAGTTAAGGCCAAAGCTTAGTACTAGGTTCGTTTCAAAGGCGGTTTAGCCGCTCTGGTATAAAACTACTAGGCATTGAACATGATCTTACTGCATGACCAGCAGGGTGTACGCATTGTAAAAAGGAAAAGATGTTATACTTCACAAAAGGGTGTAACTTTCTGGTAAAACTCGAGCTATATCACACCATACAAACTGATAGAATCGTCTCCCTGATAGTCTCCCCAATCAGACAAGTTCTCCCCCATACCGACTCTCCAGAAAAACAGTTAGCCCGCATACCATTTCATCCGCTCAAATGTAATCTGAAGAATACATTATAGAGCTGCATGAAGCATCTTAAAAGCCAGTAGCTTTTAGTACAATAAGCAAGCGAATATGGCTGTTCTGTCGTGTTCAAAACTAAATTTACAGATTTCGGTCGATCCGAAACAAGCCGCAACACTTGTGGAGAGAATCCTTGAATCCAAGAATGGCGTTGCGAAGCTGGCGGGTCTTGGAGCTCGTGATGCTCTCCGTCTCGAAGCTGGTCTCTGCCTATATGGCAATGACATCGATGAGAAGACTACACCGATTGAAGCTGGACTCGCCTTCGTTGTTGGTAAGCCTCAACTTTTACTTTTAAAATTTTCTGTATTAGCTAAAAGAAGAAGGGAATCCATGGATTTCCCTGGAGCCAAGAAGATTGTCGATCAGTTGAAAAACAAGAGCTGGCCGAAGAGAAGAGTAGGACTTGTTTGTGAGACTGGTCGTGCTCCTCGTCCTCATTTACCTCTCATTGATCCCATCAACAAGGGAGCGATTGGATTCGTTACTTCTGGATGTCCATCTCCTACTCTGGGTAATTTAGTTTTACACAGACATTTTGAACTATCGTGATGGCGCTCCTAAAAAGTTTCTAAAAAACCGTCTCAGTATGCGACTAAGATCTCACTCGTGGCTCTAAGCCACATTGTCTCGGTTTTCATGTTTTCAGCCTTGCCAGACTCACACTACTTATTCAGGCAAAAACATCGGAATCGCCTACGTCGATGCCCCCTGCGCTAAAGAAGGAACTGAAGTAGTAATTGACTTTGGAAACAAGCAACAGAAAGCTATCGTCGCCAAAATGCCTTTTGTCAAGACGACGTACTATACTGGAAAATAAGAACATATCAAAACCTTTCTTTGAATCTCTGTTAGAATAAATTAGTCTATACTTGATACCAGTCCTGCTGATATTGCCTCGGTGCTTCGTCATAGAACTGGAACGAGAAGTGAGGGAAATGTCTGGCTAGGATCTCTTCTGACCTTCTTCTGAGCTCTGCGGCCATGGCTTCAACGAATTCCTAAGATTTGGATTTTATTCCTTTTTGTATTCGAAATACCTCATGTTCTAGTTTGCTATTTCCTCTGCGATAGTCTCCGTTTCTCCATATGTTATTAATAGGCTCCGATGCTGTTCGGGTATCAAGTTCCTGCAATTAATAATTTAGTTGTAGAAAGGAAAAATCTCGCCTCATCTAAAGTATAGCACCTTCTCGGAGCCTTTCGAACTTCTGAATGAGGTCGTGGATAGAATTGTTGATGATGACGAGAACCCATCATGTCATCTGAAAAAGGTAGAAGGTTGGTGTGTAAACGACATTCTCACTACAGAAAACATTTTGTCGCAGTTAAGATGCATAAGTTTGTTCCACCCGTACCGTTTCAGCATTTCCTACGTACAAGACTGCTTCCGTACAGCTCTCGTCCCTTCCTTCCTTCCTTCCTTTCCCCCGTATCATCTTAAGAGACAGATGAGTTCTCACTCCATACCGTCTCTAAGTCTAAGCTTTATGCACTAACCTGTTAAATTGAACTCTCCCATACTGCCTCGAATTGTAGAAAACCACTCATATGTACACCAATAACTTGTTTCGGACTTTAAAACCAAGAAACGAACGCTTACCATATCGCCATTCGACCACAGGACGCTCATTCTTCTTCGGATCGTACTCAAACCGATATTCCATAGTATGGGCAAACGACTTTCCGTAAGCTCAAATGGAACATCAGCCAAGAAGGAATGGAAAAATACCAAAATATATTAGCGTTGCAAGTAGACCAAGCTGGGGTAACATGTTTTCCTCGATTTAATGTTCGGTAGCGTGTTATATACCGGCATTATACGTCGTTAGACACCTGAAAAAGTACGGCGCAGTGACCAGTGTCCAGTTGTACAGAGAAAATGTTTATTCGGAAACAGTAGTAGTATTGGACAACGGCGAAGGTGACGTGGTTTCTGCCAACGGTTCTTCAGGAAGGGTTGTCCTTCCGTGGTCTTCGGTTTTGGGGTTGATTCCTGCATCACCATCAATCAATTTCAATGGTTTCAACGACTTTGGCTCATCCATCGGCTTCTGTTCGTCTTTTTCCCGAGTTTCTGATCTATCATGAGGATCTCTGCCTTGTCCTTCTTCTCTGTCTGGATGTTCTCTCCTAAGTTGTTCTTGTCTGAGACGATCGTCTTCCTTATGGAAGTTTCGGAACCGACTGACGCCTTCCGACTGTTCGCCTGCTTCTCTCTCCTCGTACGGCCACTTTCTTCCCATATGAAGATGTCCACCTTTGTTTGGATCACGAAACCTTTCTCCTACTTCCTCATCGGGCTTGTACTGAAAAGCACGTGTTCAACGCTTGCTTTGGGTCATGCAGTTTTACAACCATCAATGTCACTTCTGTCAACCTCTTCCTCGATGTCAACCTGATTCTGTCACTTACTGCTAACTTTTCAGACGCTTGTCTGGCAATTTGCCTTTGCAAACCTCTGTCAATTGTTGCCTCTTTAACGGCAAAAAATGATTCAAACTAGAGTCATTGCCTCTTGAAGTCAGTCTGTCATTTGCATATGTTGTCCTTTATACCCAATAAATGAAGTCTCTATGAAGGAAGCTTGACTTGTACTGTTTTCAATACTGCTTTGTTTTTTTTATTCAACTGGCTTTCACTTGTAAATCTTGATTGTGCCATAGATAGTTGCGTACTATTTTGCAGCAATAGAAAGATTCTTACCTTTTGATGTCTCGGCTCTGAAGGACGACGGTCGTTTCGGTCTTCAAACTCTCGCCTTCCCTCTTGAGGCTCATAGTGTTCATTCTCTCTCGAAGGCGGCTTCGGACCAAAAAAGCCTCTGGGAGAATGTGAGTCAGCATCCGAGTCTGAACAAACCTTTATCTACAAAATTCCGAAGTAAATACCCCCGCGGAAGGGACCTTGGCGAAAAGTTGGACCCCGAGTTCTGGAGCGGTCTACTCCACCACGCTGGTCTTCGTATGGTCCGCTCAAAGGGCTGAATCGTCCATCCGGATACATTCCGGCAACCATGTGCATATTGACACCGACCACCTTCGAAGGTCTTTCGCGATCTCTTCCACCAGAAGCCTCTGATCCGCGTCCATCCTCCTCTCCGGAATCGCGTCCAGGACCACGTCCGAAGTTTCCGAAAGGGCGCTGCTGCTGTTGCTGGCCCTGTTGTTGATCCTGTAACTTTCTGGCAAAAGTCAACACTCTGTGTACCCATGGACTTTGATATCTCGGCGCCTCTTCTTGATTACTCCAGTAGCGCGGTGGCTGCTGGAATGGGGGACGATTATGCCCTGCACCGAAGGCTGGGCCCGGCACATTGTCTCTAAACGGCGTCTCTGGACTATAGGTCGGCTCGGGTTGAAACCGCTGTCCACGGGGATCTAGAGACCTTGTTTAAACACGAGGAAAAATGCGTTGACATACCTGGTTGCGCGGCCACAGCAGCAGCCACAAACACGAGAAGGGTGGTCTTCATCAGGCCAAAAGTTGAGATAGTTTCTTCTTGGATGGCCACTTTTGTAGGCGCTTGGCCGGAGATCGTTCAAAAGGTTTTCCTATTATGTAATGGCACGCGATGGTGATTATGTGGCCATTGCCCCAAATTACAGATGCATACTGACCGGTATCTTCACTTTTCCCATCCCCAAGACCACTCCCTAGCTTTTTAGCTGCTCCTCTTAATACCAAGCCCTCCTCCCAGGTAGTGCGTCTTCTGTTTGTATGATGGCAGAGAGTAGTGCGCACAAACAGGCGCAACTTGAACTTGCACAGGCAGAGGAACAAATTTGCTTCAAAAAATCCTAAGCTCTCGAGAGACCCCTCGCAGTTAATGTAAATATAGAGGGCTCTTGGGAATAAAATCTGAGAGTCCTGATGACTAATGCCTATTGTTAGGCCTGTCTTTCTCAATCGAGTCCCGACAAAAACTTCGGTAAATTTACTCAATGCCAATGGCTGAGGTGCCTTGTGAATCAGTCGCTTGGCAGTTTTGAAGTCTATTGGATCGAGGACAAAATCACACTTTGTTTTGGTAGAATATTGACTCTGCCAACTACTCGAGATTTCTGGTAAACATACTCTCGCACAGCCACACACATTGTGTTGGGAATGTGCCAGAGGAGGATGGTTTTTGTTGACAGACAAAGTCTGTCAGAAGAAACGAAAACAAACTGGTTGACATCACTTTTTGATGTTTTTGACAACTCTGCCAGTGTCTACATGAAGTCTCGCACAATATTAGCTGTCTGGTGAAAAACTTTCCGGCTGTCACAATAATCTTGGGACTTCAGACATCTCGGAAGCACCATCTAATAATCACGTGGAGAGATCGCGTTGCGCTGCTCAAATAATCTTCAGACCTATTGTCAACATAAAATACCTGCTTGTTTCGGGATTCTATCCGAAAATTTGTCAAACAACCTCAATGAACAAATATACAGGGTCAAGAGGGGGTACAAATATGGTTATATCATGTTTATTACCAATAACACAGATCCTGAGCTCTTTTGCCTACACAAGTTTTTCGGTTTAAGCTGCTTTTGCGTCAGAAACAGCTTTGAGGAGTTTGTTAACCAGTTTCTATGAAAAACTTTTGGTCGAAGCTTTAGTCTTGTTTAGGTATAGGTTTCGTTATTTTTAGGTGTTATGCAGAGCTGCATTGCTATACTGTACTGAATTATGCAAGAAGGAGGCATCGGCTTACAGGAAAGGCCGATCCTACTCTTTAGGCAGTTAGTTTCGAGACTAGCTCTCTCCCTATTGGTCGTCTATCAATCGGTCTCTGTTAAACGAACAAACGCCTGGTTGACTGAAAACGTGTAGCAGGATGACCATGCTTCTCTCACTCCCTATTCTATCATGACTCTATGAGTTTCTTGTAGCTGCTCGTCCTAATAGCAAGTCACAATCGATCATCTTCGGTCGTCGATACTCTTCTGAGGTTGACATAGATCATGTAACGGAATGTATCTGGCTTCCCGTCCTGTCAAGAGAAAAATTTTACGAGAATAGCTGCTGAATGACAGCTTTCAGGTCATGGCTTGTCACATCTTCTTTATTGAGGCTTACAGACATCGGTGCACTCAAGTAGTAGACGAAGCTCAGGTCAGAAGCGAGTCTTGAGGCTCTTCGACCTATGCCCTCCGCCTCCTCTTGCGTAATCTGCTACAGTAAACAGTGTGCTGCCAACCGGCCGGCGCTCTGCCGCATAAAAGCCGCGGCAACTCCCATCGGAGTCGTGGCCCTCATTGTGCTCTCAATTCTCCTTTCAACCTTCTTATGTTGCAATGTGTACCCTCAATTTTGCAGAACATGCAGTCGATTTTCCTTGTTGCCCTCCTGATCTGCGTCGTTTCTGCTCAATACTATCAGAACAACCAACAGCAACAGCCTCAATACAACCAGCAGCAGCCTACGACTCGATTCAATCAGTACGTCTCCCAGATTTAGGGCTAAATTTAGGCTTATAGGTATTCCAGCAGCGCTTACGGACAGCCCAGCTACAACCAGGGTTACAACAGCCAATACGGTAGGATTCCGGCTTATCTCTTTTAAAGTTGAGCCCTTTTCAGGACAGTATGGAAGCACTACCCCCAGCTACAACAACAACAACAGAATGTACGATGCCAGCACTGGACGATTCTACAACGGAGTCTCTATGACTTCTACCTTGACCGCCCTCACGGCCGCCGCTGTTGCCCTCGTTCTGTAAATGTTTACCTTCTCCTGTGTCATATGAACTCGAATAAAGACTTCTCAATGAAATCTATCGTGGCAAAACTGTTTACTTGGACAGGAAAACTGATCTAAAGGTTTTAGTCGTCGTCTATTCAGTAGAAATGTTTGAAGATCCAAGGTTTGAGAGACAAATATGAACATTTATCCACACTCTCCGGCTCTTCAGAAACTGAGGTATCAACAAAAGACAATGTTTCGAAAACAGATAAGCTGCTAAAAATTAAAAGTAAAAAGAAAAGGGAATCAGAACTGTTAGGTAAAGTGTTGTACCGAACCTGTTTTCACGTCTGATGTTCAGCTCTATCCAAAGAAAGCTTACAAGCTCCCAGCTAATCTAATCAAACTGTTTGGGACCATCAGAATACTATATTCTTGCAAGCCAAACTTTGATCCGAACCCAGTGTTTTGAAGGATAGCTCAACGGTTGAATCGTATAGGATTTTAGAAAACCCTCCTGTCACATCTTTCTCGCGCAATCGGAATAGTTTCGGCAGAATAAACAATATTAGAAGAGATTGAGAGACAGGTAGATTAGCAGATTGGGTGAGATCTAGGAAAACTGAGAAATAGGGACGGACATTTAAGTAGGTCAACTAAGGTCAAACTTTTTTCCACTTTTCTATGCAAGCACTCAAAGTTATATGATAAAACCCCTACAGAGGCTTAGATCCTATGATCGGGCCAGAGTATATTCTTTTTCTCTATATAGCACAGATAAAACTAGCACACAAAATGTCCCTAAAACCCCTACAGAGGCTTAGATCCTATGATCGGGCCAGAGTATATTCTTTTTCTCTATATAGCACAGATAAAACTAGCACACAAAATGTCCCAAAGGTGCGCTGCCTTAATTTGCAATAAACAGTCTTTAGTATTACCTTTACTGCAGAACGGATAAGTTAGGCACGCCCCGAAGGGCGGTAGACTAACTTAAGTGTATGCATTGCCGGAGCCGGCTGTCAAATGCTTTTCATGCAATAGTCATGCATTATAGCCATATCGAAGGCTTTCTACTGCCAGAAGCTGGGTACAGGGTGATGTAACCTGGATGTAACCTAGACAGAAACAGATACATAGGAACCGAGAGACAGAGACAGTCGGACTGGATGTCGACACTGGTTACAGTAACCTACATACTAAGCTCTTTTGTAATAAGGTGGCAGTGACCGAATAAACAATCAAACGTATGTAAGAGATCAGAAATTGACTTTGCAGAGCGCTAAACAGAATTTGGTTAATGTGTAAATATTAGGTACACCAGGACTGTTTTGAATAAGCATGACATGAAAAAATCAGACGGCCAGACCGAGGGTTAATCTTTTCGTTGAATCATGGGGAACGGTTCGACCTTACATCATGTTTAACCAACTCTTCTCCTGGCGGTGACAATCGGATTGAATAATCAATGAGTACTCACGGTTATTTAGTTCCCCTATCTGGCCACCAACTCAGCTTCAGCAATGGGTCTCTCCTCTGCTAATCATGAACTCCTCAGTGTATGTCTCCTCGGAATTGGTATTGTTCTGATCATGAACGGCTACGACACCAGTTCCTTCATTTCCGAGTCAGTCATGCACTCGGTACATATGAGGAAACCTAACCAGATCGATGGTTATGCAGGGTACTACGGGTAAGGCTGTTTTTCGGTTCAAAATATGAGCAATTTTTGTTCTTAGACCAACAGTCATGTACGGTTTCTACACCTTCTCTACATTACTCTCTCCCTTTGTCTGCTACAAGCTCGGGGCAAAATGGACCCTGTTCACAGCAAGCCTAATTTTTACTGTATTCATTGCCAACTACTTCTACTTATGCTCTTACACTTACTATGCAGCTCAAGTTTTGCTGGGTATTGCTTTTGCATGTAAGAAAGTTTACTTTGTAAGAAATATAAAGTTACAGTGTACTACAGCGGACAGGGACAATACATGTCTGAACATTCGACTAGAGAAACAATTTCAAGAAACTCGGTCATTATGAGCGCTCTCGGAAATCAGAGCATGATGTTGGGTGGTTTCATTCTTCTTGCGATCAACATCGTCAACCCACCAGCTCTTCAGGAATCGACTGAGGGAACTCATACGTACAGGTAGGACAAAAAATTTGGAACAAACGACTCTATCGTCTGGAAGATTAGTCAATAATAGATGGTCCAATGACTGTATTGGTATTTCTTATATCCTGACTTTAGTTGGGTTGAACAGGGAAAGACGGAGAACCGACCCTTTTAATCAAAAGCACTATCTTGGCCTACATATAGAATACAAAGAAAAACAGAACTTAAGAGGCAGCTTGTTTCCAGATGTAATCTATTCCAGAGACTTCTCTGACAGGGAAATCTTCATCATCTTCGGAGCTCTCTTCATTTCTACAATCTTATCAAACATCCTATTTGCCTTCTTGCCCACAAAGCAGTACAACAGCTTAGCTATGAAGGAGCCAGCAAGCGCAGTCACGATTACTAATCAAATCGGTAACTTTTAGCAGTACATAGCATTTTCTTTTAGAACTCCTTTGGAAAACACTGGGAGAAAAAAAGATTCTCTGTCTTTTGCCCTTCTTCATCTTCTACGGTCTTCACATCTCCTTCTGGCTGATAGCATTCCCTACAAGTTTTGCCTTCTCGCACCACTTGGCACACAACCATTACTTGCCTGCCTATTATAGTATTGCTGTCAGTGTTGGGAACATTTTAAGTAAGCCTGTCCCGTACTCAAATCACTTTTTTTCCAGTCGGTTTCTTCATTCACCACATGTCCAAGAAGAACGTTTCTTTTGGCTTGGTACCTGCCATGTTCACCCAGTGTTTCTTCGGTCTACTGGTCTACATTTTGTCGGTTGTAAGTACTCCCAACTTGAGTACAATGGTACCAACTACCGATAATGCTCTCTTTTTCAATCCGAGGTCACCTTACCAGATGATTTATAACAATTTTCATCTTTCAGTACATTCACCGTCATCCTGGCAGGGATCTTACACGGAATGGCAGATTGTTGTTCCTCAACAATGCGCTCATTCATCTGTACCATAGCTGTGCCAAAACAACGTCTGCAGGCCTACTCAGTAGGAAAATTGTTTCAGTCGTTGGCCACCTGCGTAGGCTCGTTCTTAGCAACGAGCTTGAGTATTAACGCATGGATAGTTCTTCTTATCGGTAAGAAGACACTATACAGTGACAAAGAAACAGTTTTAGGTTCCCAGCTCATTTCCAGCGTCGGATTCTATTGTGTTTGCCGCAATATTCGCAAGGAAGAGCAGAGCTATAAGGTCTCACCAATCAAGGCCTAACTATCATCATTATTTTAAACGGGTATTAGATATTTGTCTTGATAAAAGTGAACACTTGTGTTGTACCCTTGAACAGTGACAAAATTTGACAGTTCCGGACCTTTGTAGAGCAACAACAATGTCAAAATGAGTAGATTATCGCAATATTTGATACAGTAGGCTTCCAAAAATGTAAGAGTCTTCTCCAAGCGAACCGAGATCGTGGACTAATTTATCAGCAAAACAGCATCAGCATTCATGCATGCAGATCTACAAGAATGGCCGTCAAGACCAAGCTCCTGATCAGCTGAAAAAGGTTATCTTCAAAGCTTGGGTTGAGATCACCCCTGTAGCTGTCCAGAATTGGATCAGCAGCATGCCCAATCGTCTTATGGATGTCACTACCAGCCACGGAGGTCCTACTCGTTATTGAGCATAGTTAGCTACATGTTACCTATTTTAAATTGTCCTCGCGTCTGTGTCTCTCTGAAGCTTTAGTTGCTAACTTTTGCCTATTACTTTGTGCGCACACTATTTGTTGGCAAGTCAAGTCAGTTTGTGAGACAGCGTCTTTGAGAGAACGTTGCTTCTGTCAGGGTAGCTCGACAGGAACACAGCAAGCGAACAGATTGAATTGAGGGGGAAGAATAATTGAGCCCCTAGAGGCCATAGCATTACTTGTTTGTGGAATTTCACACAAAATTGTGGATTTTCTAAGATGTCTCTATATTTATGACGCGGGCGTTATTCACTGACTACGGTATCATATTTGTTTTTTTGAGCCATTCTTTCCGAAAAGATGGCTATTAGGGTTCTAGAACACGAAAAACTCGATTAAAATGCTCCCGAAATCTAAAAGTGTGCAGCGTGCCCGCTATCGTGACTTTAGGGGTTCACCTTGACCAACAGGAGAGCCTTCAACGTATCACTTACGGCACAACTGGGAACCCAGCGAATCCCACTCTCGTTTGTTTGATCACTCGCCTCTGATACCCGAGAAGCATCACTTATAGTTGGCATTCTCATTAATTCAAAGTCAGTTTAAAGCTGGCACTGCCAAGAATTCCAAACAGCTAGGACAGTATGCCAGTTTTGTTTTGAAGGAAACTATGAAACTATATTGCTGTGTCTTTTCTTTTTCTGAGAAATCTATTGGTACCAATTGTCAAGGCCGTTCTTCTCATTTTGAGGCATTCTTGTGCGTTCCTTCTAATTAGATATGACTCATCGATCCTTTTTATTTGACCAGAGAGTAAACAGAGCTACCTGCGACAAACTACGCCTCTGCAAGTCCTGCCCGCTTATCAGTTGTGCTGATTCATACACGCACTACTTTCCAAAAAATATACAATCATCAGTCATTTTTTTATTGTATTTGCTTATGAGTGATTTCCCTTCATCTTTTGTTCTTGCGGAGCCGTTCTGCGCTCTCTTTTCTTCGTTTTTTCTTCGTCCAACACCGGAAATTCAATATGGTTCCCAATTGGACGCGTTGTTTTCGATAGAGGGTCTTTTGAGAGCGCAGAGTCACTCTTATTGAAATGACTTTCTCTCTTATCGACAGCAACACATTCCTTTCGGACCCTTTTCTCGCTGTCAATTTCTGCTTTTCAGAGCTAACATGGACAAGAATTTATTCAGTGAGAGTAGCTATGGACTGGAATTCAGGTACGTCCCATACATTTCATTTTACATAGCCGTTTCAGTGAAGTATCAATTCGACGTCAATTTGTCAAGAAGGTCTTTATTTTGGTCACTGTTATGGTAAATTTTAATTCAACTAAGAAAATCACATGTTTAGCTGGCCATTTGCACAATATTCAGTGCCTTTCCGTTCATAATCCCAGAATTCGGGAACTGGCTTCGAGGAGATAGTTATGACAATGGTTCAGGGGCAATGATACTTAACATTACTGCATGGTAAATGACCACGAAGTGCTGGAAAACCAATCTTTTCAGTGTCATCTTCTTGGTAATTGCTCTAACTTTGACTTGTGTTCCAAAACTGAGGCGCACGGTGCCGTACAATCTGATTCTACTTGGGATTTTTGTTAGAGCCTACCTAATTTTGTAGTCTTGTTGCTATTTCAGACTATTTCGGCCGGATTGATGGTTATGTGTGTCACTGCTTACTTTACTGTCACCTCTGTACTCATGTGTTTCGCCATAACTGCAGGAATTGCTGGGTCCATCGTCATTTTTGCTGTTTTTATTAACAAGGATCTTACGACGTAAGAAGGCTAGACAGAGAGACAGAGAGACAAAGAGACAAAGACCTCATAGCAATTGTTTTAGGATGCTTGGATTCATGTATCTTTTCACAATGTGGCTCTTTTTCTTCGGACTCACAGCCATGATTGCTGTTTGGGCTCTCGGTGTCTACTGGCTCTACCTCATCTATTCTGCCATAGCTGCAGTCTTTTTCATGCTGTGGCTAGCCATTGACGTGCAGGTACTATTTTTGTTTGTCCTTATCAGAAAGACCAGCAGTTCGGCCAGAGAAGCTCTATAATGACGCCATATTTCAGCTCGTCATGGGTAACGGAAGAGTCGCCATTGGACCTGAAGAATATGTCTTCGCTGCCATGACCATCTTCCTTGACATTCTTAATATATTCCTCTACATTCTCGCCATTTTCGGAAAAGTAAAATAGACGGGTCTGTACAATAAATTATTCATTTCCACCACCGTGTTCATATAGTAGTCAATTGAAAAGAACTCGAGGCTGTTTGGCGTACTTTCTTCTGCTCACATGCTCTGGGACTTCATTTCCATTGTCGGGAACCACACGAGCCCAGTAGCGCTTTAATCCTGGAGCGACTTCTTCAAACTGGGTAAACTGCACGTTGGCTTGGGCGTTGAGGTGGTTTCTCGGAGGACTTCTGTAATTCCGAGCTCCAACATTAGCCAGATTTTAATCTGCGTGTCTCAAGGACTTTGACTGCCGGTGGCAAAGAGCTTCCAGCCGCGCAACTCACCTCATTGCGCAACCGGTGCCCCTGTAGGATCTTCTTTGCCGCCTTTTTACTGCTGTGCCGCTCTTCATGTTCATTATAAACTTTCATGCTTGCCTCCTTTTTGACAAGCGAGAAAACGGCAGGAAAAGATGATTTCATAGGGAGAGACCCCCGCCCATACACCATACGAATCCAGCACATCTTGACCACTCGTGATCCAACTCAAAACATTGCCATTGCCAAAGAGAACTTTCTGCCATTCCTACGTACTCACTTTGTTTCTTCTGTCCAGCGTAAAGAGCAATCTTACCCTACGGCTCTGTCCGCGTTTGCATTGCGATATCACATGGCCCGATCTTAGATGTTTATGAGGAGAAATCAGCAAACTGAGGCAGTCGACACCCTCTCTGGCTGGTGCAGACTTCGCTTGTCTCATTTTACTGGCAACCCTACTTATAAATCATCCTTGAGCCTTCCACACTGATCCTCGAGCTTGGCACGGTTTTCAAACTTTGACTGGCGCCCTTATCCATAAATTACTCTTGAGTCTGTCATAAATTTATCTGCTTTCGAAATTGGAAAGACGAATGGGAGTAGATTGTCAGTCATTGCTTATAACACTGATTATTCTACCCATCTATCGGTCCGCTTTTACTCAGATAAGCTAATAGCGACGAGTGCGCGATGTACAGCTCTAATTCTATCACTTGTGTATGCCAATCTGTCGAAGTTTCAAAATTGTAAAAACAGCCTTTGGCCATTCAATATTCTGTGCGCACTACACCGATTTGTACCTTTTCTTTTCTTGCTGGTAGGCTATCTCTGGGTCTCTCTCCCAATACTCAGTAGTAAAACCCCACCTTTGCTCCGCACTGACATCCACATTGAGCTCATCATTGTGAAAATGATGAAAATGCTCGCGATTGTCCACTACCGGGTCAGCCTCTCCAGCCGCGGGGGCAAACCAGACAGCTTGAGGGTCGACTGCAGCTCTCACAGTGCCTTCACTGGTCTTCAAAGTGAAGGATGAGATCCTGTGTCGCTTGAACACGGCCAAAATGTCCTTGTTTAACTGATCCTCATTGACTTTCCGGTACTCAATAGTCTTGATTCGGTGCTTAGATGACAGTCGAGCCCGGTCCTGAAAGATTTGCTCCTTAGTTTACAATTACTACTTACTAGAACTGCTAGACCGGAGGTGGCTAGAATAGTCACCAGTAGGGTGGAAAACTTCATGTCAAAGTGAACCAAATTAGGGCCATCATGACTATCTACCGCATTCATCGCCTTAAAACTCTTATGCCTCACCCGGCGTGCTGTAAATACAAGCATTAAGATACAATCTCAGGTGTGAATTTGTCGCCCGAATAAAAGTGTCACAACTCATTAATGTATTGGGAAAGTTAGACAACTTTGAAATAGAGGGGACCATGACCAGTCTTGCAATGTATATCCACTTTTCACAGTTTTGTTACCTGACAGTAACTTGACCAAAGCAACATGACTAACCCGTTAGTCATTTTATAATTAGTCACCGTCTAGCTGTAGATCGAGAACGATGGAAGAAGGCATCATTCATTCTTTATAGCACTAAACTTTTTTTCTCGGTGGACTAGCCGTCTTTCGTCAGACCACCTCAATACAATTTCCACTGCGCTGTGGCACGTTTTTAACTAATATTTAGTCCCTATTCAACGACGCATCCTTCTCTAAGCCTTCTTATCATCTATCTGTCGCGTTTCACTGGACATCGGTTTCCAATAACCTCCGAGGCTCAAATGAAGAACTACGTAGCTAAGAGTAAGCTCGGGGACATGAAGGATAAAGCGAAGATTCAGAAGAAAGGTTCGAAGGAAAAGAAGAAGTCTAAGGTATGATCCGCGCGCATTTCTTTACCACTCAAGATTTGTAGAGCCGCATTGGCCGCCGAAGAACTGTCGAGTTCCCAAGCCCAGGAGACCAGAAGATGAGTTTCAAGATCCGAACGTATGTTTCGTTCAAGTTTCTAAAACACATGCTCTTTAGTCCGCTGACAGGATCATGCCGGGTCAGTTCCTCGAGCTCAAGGACAGGCTCAATTCTTACTGCATCCATCTCATCAAGGTGGCCGGAATCCAAGCTGGGGTCATCTGGTATAAGAAGTATGCCGACAGACGCGATCGGGATGCGCCTGAGATGGTTTGTGCCTTACTGGTAAACTGGCACGTTTTCAGTACTCCCAGCTCGTTTTCTAGTGCTTCTTACCCTTGGGATGAGCTTTCAAGCATCCAAAGAAGTACTCGTACGCTGACAAGCTCTAAGAGAGTCTGGTCCTCTTCCGAGGGCCTGCTTCCAAATTAGCAAGCATGAGATGCACTACGCTGAGAACTGGAGCAGACGGCTGTTCATCGAGAGAGAAAGATTTTTTAAAACGATGGGGTTCAGGGCCCTCCAGGCGATAAGAATGACATTCTTCAGCTCCTGTACAGACGCTCAATTACCTTCATATTCACCATGTTTGAGTCTTTCTCAGTTCCTTAGCTTTACATCCTTCTTTCTCCTCGGTTTAACCCTATCTCTTCTTCTCCCTCCGTACCGGTGTTTGTGCCCTGCTTTCGTTCCCATTGTTCGAAAAAGATTCTTGTTGCAAGTATTCATCAATACATATGTCTATCAGTTTTTCTAATTGAAGTAGCCGATAAAAATTCGTAGATCTTATTGAACTGGCTGCCGTCTCGCTCTGCCGCGATGAATGCGATAGCGTCGTTGGGTGAGAACCGTCCATCTGAAACAAAAGGCCATGGTCATGTGTGTGCTGAAACTGCGTAAAAATTTTGTGTGTGTCTCTTGAAAATGTTATCACTTGCAGCAGGCTTGACGCTAGCCCCACACACACAGCTAAGCGAAAGCAGTCGCAAATGTGTCTCGCGTCCTTTGTCTTTCCAAAGCAAAAAGAATCCTAAACGGCGCAACAAGAAAGCCGCATTCCAGTAGAGAAAAGTGTACCTCATTTGTTTTGGAACCTGCCTCTCTGGCGGCATCACATAGGTATCAGCTACCGGCAGAGGTCGCCTGTAGTTCATTTGATGTATTGGGTGATTGAAAGTTGCCAGTGGTCTCCGAGACAATGCCTTGTTTTGAACGTTCCTCGGGCTGTTTAGCATGATCATTGGCGCCAGAGCCTCGACTGCTAAGTCTTTGCGTCTGCCGACGACGGCATCATCGTAGTCCATGAAACTGAACTTTGGCTTCTTTTTTCTTCTCGCATGACCACCGGTCTTCATTAGACTGTAGGCTACATCGGCTAGCTGCTTGATAAGCTGAGAAGACATTCTGCCGGACAGGAGCGAGTTGCCATTTTGCAGGGGTGGCTGAAAGTTTGTAAAGTTCTGATAGTTTGAATAGAAGACGCATAGTGATCATTGTGATCATACTGGGAAGAAACTTTAACCTTCGCTGAACATAATTTGCTGGAGGAAGGCGTACAAACGTCTTAGGATGTGACTCACACGGAAGAAGACATTTCGGAGAATCAGTTTAACCTATCTCAATGATCAGGAGGGAAGGGGCGCTAAAACTTGTCGAAGTTTCCAAATAGCGTTTACAATAGCTATTTCAAAACTAGTCATTGACTAAAAATTTGCTGGGGCAACAAAGTAAATTAAGCAGAATATCTTAAAGTCTTGACTGTCAAATTTCGGACCATTCCCGTACTTTTAAGCTTAAATTTGTGCCCGATGCTTGAAACTTTAATGTATCAGGTTTTTTCAAATCATCCATTTGATACTTCCATCTCTCTGCAAACGGATTCCAATTGATCTCTAAAGCACATCCCGTTACCACTAGCATAACATCCGTATCGAGAAGGGGGAAGAAAAACTTGCTTTCACTCTTCCATCAATTTATTACTGGTCACTGGACTGATCTATTTTTGAGCCTCCAAAACGCTGAGGTCGTTTGAATAGTGTGAGGCCATCTACCGAGGTCGGTCGGGCGGCCGTTCAGAGTTCGGTTTTGAGACTTAAAACAGACGAGGAAGGGATTTTGCACGAGCACTAATCTGCTGACGAATTTGCCCCGAAGAGTGCGAGTGCTTGCAAAAAAAAGACGCATACCTGAAGCTGAATCTCACCGACAACAGCCACTGCCAGAAGGAGAACGGTTAGCATTCTGTGATAAGGGCGTGGCCAAGAGTGAGGATGACTATGGCTGACAATGAGAAGGCGGGAGAGATGCAGAAAGAGAGACCTTCATTCTTTGGAAAACAACCTAATAGACTGCTATATAGTAAAAATTTATTTGGAAGTGATATGGTACGGTTTTGCCCGACTGATGACACTTTTTCACTTTGCATTCATTTGAGCCATTAGTGCCTGCTTCTTGATGTAGTAGTAGTACCAGTAGAGAATCTGAAAAAGGCGATTTCTCCCGGCTGATCAAAGCGTGCGCCTTGAACTTTTTAAGTAGCCCTGTCGCACTTTCTCTTTCTCCCTTATGGGTGGGAGTCTAGACGATTTCTGAATTTTTGGGCACTTACATTGAAAAGAGCGAAACCGGCGGGAAAGGCGTAACTTGACAGCATGTCAATCTTTTCCGGCGGCCAACTTGTAATGGATCGGATCCTAGATTTATCCACTCTGTCAAAGTTTCATCTAAGTTACCTATCCAAGAATTGTGTCCATCTTAATGGCTTTGACGACCTTTCCAATGGAAGCATGAATCTTTTTTCATATTGACAGAGTCCAGCAGGGGAGGATTCAAAAGTCTCGCTTGCCTGAAAAGGAATGTACAAAGTAGATATGGTAATACCTTTTTCGCACTAGAAACCCTCCTTCTCTTTCCTGACTCCTCACTCCTTACTTTGTAGCCAACAATAGCCAGCTCTAACAAACTACAGAAGATGAAAGTCATAGACATTAGCATCCAGACATCTGAATTTTGAATTGTGCAAAAATCTATGGATAGTTACCAATAGCCTTGATGTAAGAGACCCTGGGCAAGTTCCGCATAATGTTTCCGAACTGGAAGATCATTGCGAGCAGGGCATTGACTCCGAGCATTGTTCGAGCAGGGATGGCTTTGGGACCGAGGGAGAATGATATCCAGCTGAAAGGGATGGTAAAGTACTGTAGAGAATCCCTCGGCACGGAAGCCAAACCGAATATTTCCATGCCTTTAAAATTCAAGGGCCCCGCCACGAATCCATCGATGTTTAAAATGTTAGCTTAACAACGAATTCACTGCTTCTTTGACTACCGAACAGACTACGAACCTGATAAAAATAGTTAGATATGTAGGAAGATATGCTTGCATGAAGTACCAGATGTATCGTCGTTCAAATGTGAGTCTGACATGGAGCTCGTCCCACATTCCGGCTGGATAAGGCTGAAAATCGAACGTTTAATGTTATAGCATCAAATCTACCTCAGTCACCCATGTTGGTTTGATTTTGATCAGATCGAAGTCTGGGAGAACAATGGGAGCCATTGTTGTTACCGGAGAGGGATCCTTGTTCGACCATCGCATTTGGACCTCTTGCTGATTGTAATTGAAGCTGAAAGGTCATAGTATGAGACTTATCGACATTTCCTCCAGCCACATTAACCGATCTTTCATATCAAACCACACACTCTTGCTTACCTCTCGTAGATCAAAAAGCATTCCTGTAAGTCCAAAGGAAAGAGTTCCAGTGACATGGCACATGGACCTTTGACATTGACACGCTGAAAGCAATCTAGCTGTCTAGACCCTGAGAGCAAAACTCACATAGTTCACCCAAACGGTTCCATTTGGATAGAGCATCAGGAAGACGTTTCTATAAGAAATTTTTGACCGCTTTTTTCAGATTCCTTACTTGAAAGGTGAATCGTGGATCTCTGCTTGTTTAGAGTTTACAAAACAAGAGTTCGGTGTCCAGAGACGGTCTAGGACCTGATGAGAGAGTGAGAGATTCTCCTTGCAGGGATTTAAACTCTCAAAGTTCAGCGCAGGATCTACCCACACCTCATTAATGTAAATGTCCATCTGAAACCATGGTTTTTGTTTTTGAAGAGCGTTGCTTTATGAAATACAATCTGTATCACGCTATGCGCTAAGATCGTTGGCTTCAGATTGTCACGACATGCTGTGTACTTGCGGTCTCAAAATTTTAATGGCTGCTTTGAATAAAAATGAGTCTTACATGGCCGAGATAGTACGGAGCCCCATAGTTAATACTGTCGAGAAGTTTTGAAAACTATCTAGGAGCTACAAATGGGAATGTGTCTTCCCATATATCGCGCGCTAGTCAAATCGAATCGTACGAATGAGACCTTGTGATGTCCTAAGGTTATACGGATGAGAACTCTAATGGTTACAGGGACAGTACAGATGAAACTATGCGTAGATGCTGAACAGAAAGCTTAAACCAGCATTATAGATCCTGTGCAGCTTATCGGGCAGGGTAAATTTCAGAAACCACACTTAGAGTTTAATACCAAACCAGCCGTCTACGACGGCTTCGCCGCCCCTTAGTATTGACTTAGCATTTACAACAGGCGACTTCGCCGCTTCTCCAAGTTCCCAAGTTTCCCCCAAAGCTGACTTGTCAACTTAGTTCTTGACATGCCATGACTTGTCAGCTTTTTTCTCGTGATGACGCACGGACGGACGGACACCATTGCACTTTAGTAGTAGAGAGATACTTCAAAAATAAAACTTCAACCCACTTCAAAATCATTCGTGATCTCATTGATTGAAGTGATGGCCTGTATCCAGAACTCGACAGTGACACGAACACCTTCGTCTCCTGAAACCAAACTCGTATTTTGACCTCATTCTCGCGGCAGGCCCGAGAACACTTGGTACCTAATCGCAGAAAGCCTAAAGGCTTAAAATGTCTATATGGCGAATGCTCATTCAACAGTAATCACGGGCGTGTAAACATGTGCTCTAAAACTCACGTGGTATCCTGAATTTGTTGTAGCCTGTCCCATTCAGCAACTTATCGATGATTTGCTGATCACGGGAGCAATTCCTTTTTTTGACAGGCGTGAAATCGTCCTCGTCGGCCGAGACATTATAATCCTTGTCAATGTAGACGGCCGTAACTGTTATTAATAGACACAATGTCCACAACATTCTATAAAGGCTGTTGAACATTCGCACGAAAGACATTAGAGAGAGGGTGCCTGCAGATGTCAGGTGTAGTTAGGAGCAGTGAGAGCGGATGTGGGGTCGACGGCTTGAAGGAAATGCAATGATACGCGCGTGAGCTCCTCTTATCCAATCAGAACCTTTTAAATGTACAAAATGATCATTGAGGATCAGTTAAGGACTAGGGGAGTCAACTCTAGGGAAGTTTGTAATTAAAATTTAATGCTCGCAACACGTTAGATTCTGTTAGGCTTTGCAGATTGCGCGAGAAAAATAGTCAAGCCTAAGTTGCTGGACATGACCCGTTCTCTAGTTTATTTATCGAACAACACTTCACAAGTAATTAGGATCAGGAGAAGTTGCCGTTGAGTCAGCTCCGCTGTCAAATAAGTCCTGACTACGTAAGAGGTTTACTATTAAAACAGAGTCTCGCCGAGACGACGTCCCGACACAGACTAGATGCAGTCCCCCCGAATCAGCTGATGCCCTAAGGTGCGAATGCTCTTTGAGCCTTATTAATGTTCCAAGAATTAATGCACTAGACTGGTACCAAATACGGTCAGATTGAGGAAATGAGAGAGAAGAAACGCCCTTCTCTGAGCACTTTGAAGAGTCGCATAGAGGCGGAGCTGCAATAAATCAAGGAATGTTAGGGATTTGACAACATGGGCGTAAAGAGATAATTGAGAACAAATTGTTTTTGGATAAGAGAGAATAAAAAATAGTACTGAATGGCTGACCGTATCCTTATCGTACTTTTAAAATAGTTACAGATTTTGACGCCAAAAACGACTATAATCCACATTTGATCGAATCTTAAAGTAATCTGCCTTAGATTCATTGGCAATCACTGACTTTTTCACGTTCGAGAGATAGCTGAACGAAATTAGAGCCTAACTGCTATTCTGTCAAAAACTGGAAATAGTTTAACTGTTAGTTTTGGTCATTTTTCGAGCAAGGCAAGTCTAAGAACTGAGCTCTGTGACCTACAATACTTTCTTCTTTTCAATGTTGTGGGCAAGTAAGAAGCAAGTGGACCCATTCAATTACCCCCAGCAGTTCCGGAAGTTAAGTTGAGGGTACATGCCTACTCCCAATCTGTATATCAAAACGTCATTCAATATAATCGAATCAAAAAGTTGTGAATGCATGAAAATAGCTATGCACTAATAAAACGTCTCAGCTTATCCCAAAATGGCAGCCCGGAGATGGCCAAAATTGTTCCGGAAGTTATGCTTATGCACCTTTCATTCCGGGGGTACTCTATGTTCACACCTTGTCTGAACTTGAGAGCATGTTGGTTACCGGAAGTATGCTACGGAAACACAAGAAGGTTCCTGAACCTTTAAAAAGTGTTTTCAGTTTTTGGTTTTTTGAGCATTTGAGTGTGTGAGAATGGAAGGTGAGATGATAACAGAGGCCAATTTCCTGCATATGTGATGATCGGTATTATCAAAGCAGGATGCGAAGCAATGCGGGTCATTAGCACTACATTTTATACTTGTGAATGGCGAGGCAACGAAGAATTTATTAGCCGCTCATCGAACAGTTAACAGCCGGAGAGAGTAAGTGGGGGAGAGCGGCCCAGGTGTGTCATAAATTTTTTGAAGACAATCTCGACAAAAGGCTTTCGGCTGTGCCGGTTTGATGACTACACACTTTGAGCTACTGCTCGGGAGAGGGAGAGGGAAGAAGTCATGACTTGATTCCGAGTGACAGCTTGACACAAGAAGGAACTCACGTTGGGACACACAATGAATGATTGACGCTTGATCCTTAAAAGAAAAAGTGAGACTGGATGGCTACCATGTGACAGGTACTTGGGTACTTTACGCATGCTGAGTCATCGGGGAACACCTATTACTTTTCACCTAGACCTTACTGAGCTTAATTTAAATAGTGAGAAGTTTATCTGAGTTAAATAGGCCCAACCAAATAAGGCTTTAGAATAGAACACTAACAAATTCGCATTATTGACCATCTTTCTGGTCTCAAGAAGACTTGAACGCATGGCAAGCCTACTATGAGACATTTATCTGAACATCAAAAATGTGGCTTCACATTGCCCGTACCGTTTCTGCTAACCTGCTCATAACAATAAGATAACCAAAGCGGGTGCTACCTGAGGGGCCAAGTAACAGAGGTTCGAATGCCCAGTCTTTGCTATTTTTTTTTTGAAAAACGCTTTGACTTTGTTGCAAGCTTCCTGCCAACTTACCGGCATTTGAGAAGGATTGAACTTCTTAGGCCGTCAATTCGTGCAGTAATCACAGCGAAACAAGACAACAAAGGACTCTAATCCATGGATCCTATCGAAAAGTTTGGGCCCTTTGCGAAAGAAAGACATCCCACACGCCTATAACTACAAGAAATGTACTCGGCTATACTTTTGAAGGGATCGAACAATATCAGTCAGCGGTCAAGCCAGCAAATGCCAGGCAAAAGCTTACGAAAGTTTGAAGTCGTGATCAGTTTCAGAGTAAACGTAGTGAAATTGTTCCTACCCTATGACCATATACTTTGTCGAAAAACTGAAGAAGTAAGTTTCTGTTCATCACCGCAAGTTTTCGTCTTTTGACTATTGTCTGAATTGCTTGGCTTATCACGAAACTAATATTTAGCAGCGCTACGGCGCTTTCTGAACTTGAACTGTGTGTATAGTTGCACACGATAACCTGCTATAGAAGATGGAGTTCTTGTACTTTGAGTTTTTCAATTTTTCGACAAAGTATATGGTCATAGGGTTAGTAGGAACAGTTTCACTATGTTTACTCTGAAACTGATCATGACTTCAAACTTTCGTAAGCTTTTGCCTGGCAATTGGCATTTGCTGACTTGACCTCTGACTGATATGATTCGAGACCTAGATCTTATTTAAAGGTATAGCCGAGTACGTTTCTTGCAGTTATAGGCGAGTGAGAACGTCTTTCTGAAGAATCATATCCAATTTTGAAAAGACCCAAAGGGCCGGTAAAGTTTGACTTGAGTAGAAGAGAACACTTGGACATGGTTGCGGTAAGTCAACCGCTAGCCGATAATAAAAGCCAGACAAGCTCCGGCCATTATGAGAGAAGTGCACCTACACAATGGTCATCATGGTTTTTGGAAATAGCTACAGCAGATCCGATTGCTAGGAATTAACCTGGCCGGAAAACGAAGGCCCCCTTGACAGCAAGAGTGGGAGAGAGAAAGAGGCAATAACCCGTAAAAGGCGTTTTAGGGGTTTGGTGTAATTACAAGAGGAAGTTATGCGTTCATTTTTAGCTCTTCCGGACGCCTGAAAAAGACAACTTGTGGCTCGACTAACACAACAGTCCCTTCACTTGACAACAAAGTCGTTGAATTTGGAGCCATTTGGTCTTGTCTTGAGCCTAGACTATTGATCCTATATCGTGTACAATCTTCTGGTAACAGCTGAAACTCACAAACGCAGTATATAAGATACTTAAAATCTAGATCTCGTTTCGTTTAGCTTCCCTGGGGATTTGGGATTGAATTCACTGGCCAGGAAGAAAGATCCGGTAAAAACAATTACGGATTACGATCAGATATTTACCTGCCAGGCGGGCGAGAAGACACCACCAATTGTGAGACAAAAGCCGTTGAGAATGAAGACAATCGACGGCGCGAGAAGCCCTTTGGGCTCAAGTCTGAACTTCTTTTTTTACAAAAGAAAATATGAATATGAGGAGGAGAAGAGAGATACGTGCTCTTAACGCCCTGTCAGCACAATTTGTATATTGTGATACAATATTCTCCAATAATGAACAGCTTTTGAAGAGCTCATTGCAGAGTTACGGAGACCAGAGACTTACCTTCTGCTGCTGTTGAGCAGTAACTAAAAGGTAAAAGTAAGAAGAGGCGATATCTTTCAAACAAGCTGTGAAAACTAACCTTTGGAAGAGCAGGAGCCAGGCGACACTCAAGCTAACTCACTTCTCAAAGCAGACGTTGCAGGAGTTTTTAAATCGACCTCGTTAACGTGCCCATTAACACTTTTTCTTCACACATCTTAAACTATCTATGAGTCAGTCCAGTTTAACATCTCAACAAATTTAGTAGATTTATTAGCCTGAGACCGGTTGAGTCGAATGATGGGAGAAGTTTGGAAAGAAGTGAGAAAATTTTGGCAATATGCATATGGTCATGCGGAGGTTTCCCTGTAGTTCGGGATGATGGCTGGACGGAACTGTGTCGTCTGGGGGCTGGCTCTGTAGGGGTACTGTCCGCCAGGGTACTTGTCCAGAAGAGGCTCCTGACGGAACTGGAGATCAGCTCTAAAAGTTCATTCTCAAATCAGCAGTCCCAAATTTCGTGCAAGGTTAAGGGTTTGCACATGTTAGTCGGTAATGTTAGCCAGAGGCATGTTTTCTTCAAAAAAATGAGCATGTTTTTTTTAGGTCCATGCCTCTGCTAATATAAAGGAAAGAGGAAAATTACGCATTGAGTGGGGTGGCGGAGGTGCGTTGCGCCTGCCAGCTGAACAGGTTTTCCTTGCTAAAACAGAGGAATAGCGGTAGAAGCAAAGAGTAGATAGATTAAACAAAATAGTACGCATATCCGGCAGGGAAAGAGGTGCACTACCAACTAAATGAGAGAGAGAGAGAAAAGAGGAAAACCGTGCCTCTCTAGCTCTACAGGACATGCACAAAAATTCTTCTCAATCTCTAACCTTTGAGTATCTTCACGTCCAGTGATGAACTTGTACGTGGTCAATAAGCAGATTATGAATCCAATTATCCAACAAACGGTTCCCATCAAATGCAGATAAAATGCATAGCCGATGTGTTGCTTAAGGAAAATTGCTTATGACTCATCATGTTCTCTCTACCTCATATGTTCCGACCATTCCCTGGACGAATCGATTGTCGACGCGGTTGGCGGCCAAAAAGAACACTCCGTCAGCTACAAGTGACAGCAGCACTGAACGATAATTGGAGAGGGTTTGGAATTGAACTCACTGGCCAGGAAGAGAGATCCGGTAAAAACAAAAGCGGTCGGAGGAAAGCAGGGAGCACAGCAGCCTGTACAGATACTGACGAAAGCCAGCATTTGGGAGGTCAAAATGAAGAAGAGGATCGCCTTGTGCCAAGCTAAAAGCAACTTCTTTTTCTTCAAAAAGTTACTATCTTACCCCAAAATCTGTGATGCTCAGACTCTCCGGCGGCTCCATCCTCATCAATGTTGTTCAAAGTGTTCTCGATGACCATTTCCGCAGAGTTATCAAACTTAAAGACGCATATTAAGTAATGTTACAAAAATATGCACCTTGTACATGCAGTGAAGAGGAGTCTCATCGTAGAAGTCACCGACGGCAACAACGTGCTTCTCGGCACGGATGCAGTCCCACCAGAGACCATGCTGGTGTTCAGCTCGAAATTCTCGAATATCAACAACCTGTGAAGCATAAAATGATGCCGAATTACGATAAGATGTTTACCTGCCAGGCGGGCGAGAAGACGCCACCGATTGTGAGACAAAGACCGCCGAGAATGAAGACAATCGACAGCGCGAGTAGCCCTTTTTGGGCTATCGTACTGCTCATGTCCTGAAATTTGCATGTTTATAGGTGGAAATATCAATAAGAGACAAGAAGACGAGAGACCCATGCTGTTAACGCCCTGACCGAAAGATAGAAACCGGTTGATCGATCATGCCTATGGACAGAAAAGAGGTGGTGGACAGGAAGAGGTGATTTGAAATCGGGGTGGAGGAGATGTCCTCGGGCGCGACAGATAATGGCCATTCTCTTCTGGTAGACAGCGTACAGAAGACGGAGAGTGCCGGACTGACAGGGGACCTTGAAACGGCTTCCCCCCCACACTCTAACTGCCAGCCAATGCCAATCCTGATGTAGGAGCTTCAAGGTATCGATTCCCGTAGCTAAGAGAGAGACCTGGGAGGTCTGATCCGGCTTTATAGATCACGCGAAATTGAAAGAGTTGCAGGAACAGTCTTTTGAAACACAGATTCTATCAAAATCGGGACACGTGCAACAAAAGCCGGTGTCACGAAATTACACTGTTTACGTTACCGGCAATCAATCCACGGCCAGAAAAGAAGTGATGTAGTTTTAAAGTTGTGTGACAGACATAGTCTTATAGTTTCAAGAGCTCTAATGGAGACTCTAGGATAAAATAAGACATGGGTTTACAGCCACATCAACAGTCAAGAGGTGAGTCAGTTTGAGAATGAAAAAGGTTTATGGGCATTATGTGGGGAGGCAAAGGAAAAGTTTTTTTGCTCAGAGCTACGATATTGCTTAAAAATGGCATAGGTTCACAGAAAAATATACGTCTACCTATGTTTCAAAAACAAGCAGATAAGAAAGAGTGCCTATTTTTCAAACAGCTGTTTATAGAAAAACAGTAAGGGACGCGCGAGGGTGCGATGCGAGCGACCAGCCCCTCGAACTGGAATGCGACCTTTGTCGATATATATGGCATGCGGAGAAAGCGTTTGTGAACCTTTCTGAGAAAGCATTTGACACTGTAGGCCCACCACCACACTGATCCAGCCATCTCGCGCAGGCGACATAAAAGTGAGCGCGAACGATCGATGCAATCAGATAAGGTCTCTGGACGGAAATCTGCCAGCTGACCCTGATCGGCGCTTGATTTGCATGCACGTTACGCATAAAACTTTCTGGAGGTTGGGTGAGAGCAACAGACAAATAGGCTGAAAGCCCAATAATGAGCGCTTGGTCCTGTTATGACCAGTGGCGTTGCATAATGGAGTGACCACAACAATATGGCGTTTCCAAGGTAACCAGGCAGCCGCCTTTCCGTTTCGAAAGAGACAAGCTTGGGCAGGAAGAGACCGATCTTCGAGAGTTAGGAAATAACAGAAGTTTTATAATGGATCTCGATGAATGTCTATAGAATTGTTGACCTAAAACACTAATAATCCGAAAAACTGAAAGAAAGTATACCTAGAATACAAAACTTCTCCAAAAAGTTGTAATTAATCCAAGAATATTAAGTAACACCGGCTACGGGAACCGCTTCAATGACCCGGTCGGAGGTCCTGCTTCCGCACAGCCGGCTGTCTCGCGCTTTTATGCTAATTACAGGTGGATTGAACATATTTAAAGGGGTTAGCCGCACCAAAAGCAATCAATGTAGTCAGCTGAGAGAGGAGAAGAGATCTGTCGGGATGCGGAGAAACACCATTATGATAATTAAAGGGACACTGACATTGGGTGTGAAGCACGACTTTTGTAGTTGAGTCCGCGACGAACTTCCCTGAAAACCAATCTTTCGCATTCTTTCATGCTTTACACACATTTTTATGACTTCTAAGTGTGTTTAATCGATTCCTTGTCAAATTCTACCTTAAAATAGTTTACTTTGATGGAAAAATGACCGGTAAAAATAGGAAAAATTGACAAAACGCTATCTTTTCTATCGACCTATTACTCCATTTTTTTTTTGCAGTTTTTTAATCGAAGTAGATTATACTAGGGTAGAATTTGACAGCGAATCGATTAACTACACATAGAAATTAAGAAAACGTGTATAAAGCACGGAAATGTGCAGAAACATACTAAATTCCAGAACTTTTTGGATTTCCGCACAAAATTCAAATTCAAAAATGCGTTCCCGGGGACAGCCATACACC
Source organism: Oscheius sp. JU75 (assembly GCA_037178855.1). Lineage (NCBI taxonomy): Eukaryota > Metazoa > Nematoda > Chromadorea > Rhabditida > Rhabditidae > Oscheius > Oscheius sp. JU75. Next base: position 9,296,735 of record JASJZC010000007.1, read on the forward strand.
GCAATGTCAGTGTCACTTTAAGAGAAGTCACGAGTAGGGATCCAGTCTGTCGGATCCTCGACCTTAATTGACGAGGACAAGTCGAGGTCTATTGTTGTGTGGAAGGTGAAACAAGAAGAAGACATGAAAACAGAGAGACAGTACGACAGAGAAACAGAGAGATAAAGCGACAGAGAACTGAGGAATTTGTGCAGACAGAGTGCAGACTAGGTGCTCAAGTGGTAGCGAGTTGGGAAATTGCTCAATAGAGCAAAGTGGCGACCGTGGGTCCTTGGACACGGAGGTACAGCTGTCAACAGATGTGACCGTTCACGGCCACGGATTGTACAAAAAAAGCTTTTCAGACGAAAAGTATTTATGGATCGTTGACAGTCATTCGGGGCTGTTAAAGAGATGAGACCTTGAAATGCGCTGGCGCATATTCGAACTGACACAATTTCCAGCCTACGGGTGGCCATCTCTAAAATGCAAAACAGTACCAGAGGACAGGAGAGGGCAGAGACAAACGAGCCGCGACTGTCCGATGCCAGTGAAATCTCTCCGACATCTCTCCCTATGCGTGAGTCAGCAGCTTCAAAACGAGAGGATTGACCCTAATCGTATAGGTTGATGTCTCTTTTTGCTAGGATGTGTTGTCGAGCAAAAAGAGAGGGCGAATCCATAACAAATACCCGGAATTAGAGACAGAGAGACGAAGAGACGGAGATACAAAGAAACAAAGAGACAGAGAGATAGGGAGATAGAGAGACAAAGAGACAGAAAGCCACAGATACAGAGAGAGAGAGAGAGAGACAGAGAGTTTTTCCCCGGCACCAATTGACGATGTTGCTAGTAAGTAGGTGGTTGCAAATAAGCACCCGATGTGTTAAGCTACATAGACTAGCATAAACACAAAAATAGTGGCAAAGAGTGCAAAAGTTTTCTAAACTGTCCTTAGTGTGACTCTCTTTATTGCGCCGAATGTTGTTCAAGTGTTTCTAATGGAGTCCCTCCGACAATAGAAAGCCGAACCTTTCTCCCTCACAAACAAACTTTCTCTTCAGCCTTGAAAAAGGATAATCTTATAGGCGAGCTATAGAAAGTACAAACTGGTTTTATTAGAGTAAGTGACCTAAATCTGAGGCTTCCTTGTCCTTGCTAAGGCGGCAGCTAGCCTCTCATCAAACTCCAGCAAGGTCATCCTCTTCGGTGGTCGTTTTTCATCTGACTGGCGGAGTTTGCTTACAATAGCAGCCACTGACACCCTATCCGGAGTATCTTTTGATCCAGTCTTGAAAATGTTGTATTGCCAACGATTGATGACAGTTAAACAAAAAGCCGGTGTCCCATCGGGATTACTATGGTCCGGAATTGTCCAATGTACATCTGTAATGGCTTTAATTCAAGTCTTCTCGTGTTCGTTACCGTGAGAAACAAGCCCTGAATTACGGACAATGAGAACGCCCCACGTACCGCCGTAAATGTCTTCAACAACGCGGCGAACCATCTGCATTTGGGTTACGGGGTCCTTTGTCTGCTGAGTGGCACGCATTATTATCCCACGAACCGCAGGCATGGGACAGTTTTGAACGGCTGAAGTTTGGTATAGGAGAAAACTTCAAGAAAACGGACCAGCCTGAACTGTGGAGACAAGGAAGAGCACTGCCAACATTGGCTGAGGAAGTGAAACTGAACTTGTCTTGGCTGCCTGCGGCGTCAGTCGCAACTAGCTCGACCCATGAAGAAAGCTAATTGTTCTCGGGTCAAGAAGTCTGTGTGTGTGGCAAAACATGGAAAGTTGCTAATGGTAAGACAGATGACAGTGAGAAACAATCTGTACTTGGCATTGTAATTAGCGTCTTTTGATAGTTACACAAAGATTCTTGTTTTCACAAAGCTGTCAACTGTGCATCCTATACCATGGTGTTACAGCCAGCATACAATGTCATCTAAGTAATTCTCAGTGCCAGTCAATTTCTAAAGGATCTTGGCAGCGGTAACATCTTCTCCGGTCTGTCATTCTATCAACTTTTACTGTCCTATGAATTTTCAATAAATTTCCTTTTTTAGGCGCCATATGTTACCGAAAACTGGTACAGCAAACTTTGGCAGGACTTAAACTGTCAGGTTTGTGATTTGTAGCCATGTAATCTTACAACAGTATGCTAATAATTCATATTACGCAACAGTGAATATAAAGCCTTTATATAAAAATCAAACCAGAAATATTTCGAGGATCTGGATTTGCAGGAACACCAGGATCTTACAACAGCAGATTTAAACAGCACAAATTCTCTCATCGTAGTCTTGTGCCGGGAGAGCGTACATGGAATGGCACAAGTCATTCACAGCTTTGGGGACTGAAAAAATTGTCGTATCTAATTGGAAACACCCTTTTTTTTCTCCCAACCCTCTTTGAAGTCAACACTTGTCAAATCCGGTTCTGCACTAGGACCAAAGAAACAGGAATCTATCCCAAGTGTTGAAATTCTCTATTCCCTCTACTCTCCTCAAAACATCAAACAAGAAGAAACAACACCCGAACTGATCCACCGATCTGGATCACTTCCTCCAGTGGTCTCGCCTATAGTCATGGTACGAGTCTAGAGGACAAAGAGACATAGAGAGAGTCTGCCCTTCTGCAGCTCGCTTCTGGCATGTCAGCTTTTTTGAACACCACGACCGGAGCGCACCATTCCTTATTCTTTGCAGTCAGGCCCGCACTCCTTAACTCCTCGCTAGTTAAGTCGACTACCGGAACCTATCTTGACAGTCTTTGGTTCCAATAGAAGAGTCCAGAGAGTCCAGAGAGTCCAGAGAGTCCAGAGAGTCCAGAGAGTCCAGAGAGTCCAGAGAGTCCAGAGAGTCCAGTAGTCCAGGTTCAAGTAGCGCAGCTGTAGTCGAGTCGAAGCCGGGGCCCCACCTTAAAAGTTGTCGTTCGTCCTCTGGAGAGCCGATGCTGCGAATGGAGTTCCCTCTCACTCCTGGTCTTTCCTCGACTTGCCATGTCTTCTCAAGTTTATCTTGACAAAACACACAAAAAGACAACCAGCGCTAATAGGAAAACTTTTGTTTAGTTACAAAGTTTTGTTGTTGTTAGGTAATTAGGCAACCTTTTGACCGAAAGCAAGTGGAAAACTTTTCGATGGAAAAGAAAAAAAGGAACTCTCTCTGGTAATTGCCACAAGTTAGAGTAAACACGAACCTAGGTTTGGATCCCCGACCCAACGAACATTTTGTTGACGTCTAAGTAGACACTGCATTTTTATCATATGCCTTGAAAATACAGAACCACAATTTTCATTGCCATGAGCCTGGCAGATGGTACATGGCTGCGGAGGACGAATCTTTTATGAAATACTTGCGTGACATTCTTAGTGAGATAACTGGAGTGAGCAGACACTTTGAAATTGCAAATGCCGAAGAAAATCCAAGTAACCTTTCCTCTGACGTTATTGCTCTTCTAAGCCATTTTTCTTATGTATTATATCTATTACATGCCAAACTGGATACATCTAGAGTAATTTTTGTCAATGAGTCAAATAAAGTTACTCAGAAACGAAACAAAATGGACTTGAAGCAACGGAAAATACAAAAAGTAATAGAAGGGTCCAATTACAAAGTCTAAGCTCGCTATAAAACCAAATTCAAAGGTTTGGAGGCGCCGGATCAGTTCTTTTAATGCTTATATTGTGTGAGAGGATGCAGACACACACCTTTACGGAAACACATTACAACAACTTTAAAATCCAACCAGGCATGTACATCTACAACGGTGGTTTCTTCAGCGATTCCTCAATCTGAGAGATCAGCCATTGTTGAACGATTAAGTACATACGCAAAGCAATGAACTCTATAAGAAATGATTTAGTGATAAAGCACTAACTGTGTAACATTTAGTTTTTCGAAGGCCACTTTGAGATTACCGGCGCCGTCGCAAAAGACGTCAACAAGTTTGTCCTCAACTTCATATTTGCGCAGCACATTCATCACTCTTCGGTAATTTGTCACCGGTTGTGCTGCAAACCACTTATTATTAACAGCTCTTTGGAAAACGAAAGTACCTGTCTGTTTGCTGCTCGAAGCATTCTAGAATATATCTATGCTGAACCACATCCTTTGACTGCAGGGTAGCCGATAAGTATTGGATCATAGTTCATCTTAAAGGCCTGCATATAGGCTGATTTAATACTACTTTCTTAGCTTTATTCGACCAACATAGTCTCATGTTATAGAATTTTTCGGTTCGTCTAGAAAACAATGGATACCGCTTTCACCCCTTGGCAAAATCAATCTAAAAAAGAGACCCAGACAATCCACCAAAGAAAAATCGTTGCGTTTTTTTAATATCGAAGACATCATAATTGATCTAACAATGTAGAAACTTAGGTTCAAGCTATTCGAAACACACCATTTAAGATTTATACGTAATTAATTTTGACATGTCACTTGCGCCGCACAAGCTGTTTAACGGTCGCACAGTTTCCACCACTTCGCAAATTTAAAAGTAAATCTCTCGATCTGACTATAGGTTTTTTCCTATGTTCCCTAATTTCGGAGAAAAACGCATTTTTTATGCGCCAATACTTATCGGCCATCCTGTATGTCTTTCCCTTGACAAAAGCTTTTCCGGACCGTCGACTGCCTATACTTTGAGACGATTGAGCTCCTAAAAGATGGATTCCTTTTTACTAGAATGAAGTACACCGAAGTTTTCTGTTCTTCGTATTCAGCCTTTTGTTAACTTCGATTCGACATCCGACCACCTCATGAGTTTGACAACCTCGTTGGGACGAGTGTTCTTCTGACAATGCTGTAGATATGGAGCGAATCAGTTGAGCGTCTTTTGGACGAAAAGACTCTTCGAAAAAGACTTCGAGTTCCAGCTGGAAAGGAACAGCCTTGTCAGAATAGTTGTTGACGATGACGATGTTTTTTTTCTTGACTGGCGTCTGGCTGGACTCCCAGCAAATGTCGAGCCGATTACGATCCGATGCGGTCAATTCTACGAGCAGAAGTCGACAATAGGACAAATGAAGTTTCTTAAATGCACTGACTTCGGTCAAAACGGGCGATAAGGTGGTCGGAACAATCAGAAGTTTAAAAAAAGCCTAAATCGAAGACCAGCAACATATCATTACCAGGTCAACACGTTTGCAATCGTCTCGCGATGGCCGGCTGCCTGAAACAAAAACAAGACACAGACAGGAGAAAAGTTGAAGTCAAAAGAGAAATGTCAAAAGTCCGCATTTTGGGTTTGGGTATCCAGAAAGGGGCGCCATATCATAATGTCTAGTTTTTTTTATTTTTCCACACCTTTTTCATTGATTTTCCTTCGTACTTTTTTGGCCATTATTTTCAAGTGGAAACAGCAATAATCTGAATGTCTTTAGCAAGAGATTCGAACGTTGTGAACCGTGGAGTACTAGATCTTTTATATGGTTAGCCGAAGGCTGAAGTGCCGGCCATGGAACACAATAACCATAGAAACTCATAACTTGTGCTGGTAGATTGACTTCTCCATGATTCTACTGTTCAATAGCTTAATGGAAAACAGCGGTGTTTTAAAAGAGTCCACGTGTTTTGTCCTTCTGGGCAAACATTCTTAGCTATGCATCAGTCACTGTCCTTTCCGAATTGGCTATTCTCTTTTCAAATCAAAATGCATTCTACTTTTTTAATGGATTTCCATTTCTCTTCTTCTTTTTCTTAGCATTTCCGCATACACATCCATTCAGTTACGCAGTTATGCTCAGGCGACCTTTCTCAATTTCCGACGGCGGCGGGTTCATTCGGTCGGGCGGCTATTGCCTAATTGGGACAACAACTCCTCTAAGAGACTCTCACACTGGCCCTCTCTATTTCACGTGTTGTTGTCTCTTGACTCTTAGGGGGCTTTTTCACAAAGCCTTTTAAGAGCTTGTCGTGACTAGTGTGTTGATCCCCCCCCCCCCCCCCCACGCCTATACGGTGGACATTCAGCCAACTTTTGCACCTGAATGAGGCTGAAACGATTAGCTCCTTGTTACCTTCTTATCCCCGGCTTGTTTTTTCCTACCACCCTGATTTATTTGTTTTGCCGAGATAAGAGTTATCCGAAATAATCGGCTACTAATGGCTCCCAAGTAGCACCTAAAAGATCAACAAATGGCAACACGAAATATCCTCCCCAATAGGTCCCCGAGGATGTAATTCTGTTACGAAATTGAGAATCCTCTTGTCGGGAATCCCTATGATAGTCAGTTGATTTGTCTCCTCGCTCGGAACTATTTGATATGTTTTTGCCCTCGATCGCCCGTCGCACGATAATTGAAAGAATAGTCATTATGTTTTCTGATCCTTTCTTTTTCGTGGCATCAGAATACATTGTGAGGGGGGACTAGATGTCAATTCAGAAAGATGATGGGTGTAGGCGTGAACACAGGCAGCTCTCTTTCTTTCTGAAGAGGTCGGAATCGAGAGGCCTTAGCGATGCATAGATGGCCCTGCCAATCATGGCTAACCATTGTCCTTCCGCTGTTGTCGCCGTTTCAACGAGGCTTGTGTTTTTTGAACCTTCCTGTCCTCTCGAGATCAAAGAGTGTAGAATTCGACCCTCTTTTTTTGCTCATCTTCGCTGCAACAAAAGGCAGTCATTAATAGCCTTTTTGAAGCATTTCTTTCCTTTTCCATTTCTTTTTATTTGGTATCAGCATGTCTGAGCAAAACAATCAATTTTTAGTAACGGGTATAGAAAGAGTCGTATTTCCGGGGTGAAGTGGCCAAGATGACGCACAGAACCTTGTGGAATGCCATTCTTAGGGCACGTTTTTTGGGCTTCGTGAATTAGAACCCGTCCCTAAAATTTTCACACCCTCTTTGGCCCCACAATTGTTGGGCTACACCTTTTGTTTCGAAAACTCTCCATTGTTTTAGCCTTCTCTCTCCCCCTTCAAAATACTTGTTTCCAGCTGTTCCTGAGCACTCTCGAGACTCTTTTTCTGCAATTGGTAGGGAGGAGAACTCCGAGTCTGAATTATTAACGTTAAGCACAGGGAATAATGTCTATGCCGGCTATGGCTGCCCAGCAGCATGGTGGACGTCTACTTTTGAACGTGGTACGGACGCTTACACAACAAGTGAGTCGGTCTGGGTACTATTCTAGGAAACACATTATTATGAAACTTGTTGCAAGATTCTTCGAAGAGTTGTAGAAACCTGGATTCCAGCTTACAATACGTTACTTTAAAAGTGTATTTACTCGGTTAAATTGTTTTACTATCTAATATACGGACAAACAGTATTTGCTTAAAATGGGCGCCGAAGCGCGATTAACGTTTAGTCCTTGTACACTTCGTTATGAAATATGGAAGAGCATACTGTAGTCCGAATATTAGGCCAACAAACTACTTCTGAATCGGTTAAAGATAGGTATACTTTACAAAAGATAACGGTGTCCGGGTATCCATGGTTACATATTATGAAAAGATCTGCGCTGTAGGTATTACTTTTTTTGTCTTTCTCTCCCCGAGAATTTGATTAAACGAGCCCGACGGGTGACATTTTTCTTGTTCCTTTTCTGCCAAAGGTAGAGTATCGGGAAGGCTTCTCTCACTAGTTGATTCCTACTAATTGAAGCGTGAATCTTTTATTGTGAGCTCAGAGTAACCAATTAGGGAAAGCATGCGACTCCCCCACTCCGGAATATGTTTAGAGAGGGGGACATTTGTTGTTTGCTGCATTTTCAATCCGTCCTGTTGTCACCTACAAAGTTAGTTAAAGTCGGGAAGGGAGGGAGAGTGAGAGAGACATGACACAAAGGTGGTGGGAGGGGTCTAAAGGACGTTTTGAGCCAAGATTAGCCGAAAACAACGACGTCTGCACCCTCCGGAGCCTTTCCGATGTCTCTCCGGTCTCGGCGGAGTTCGCTCTAATGCTGCGGGTGTCTTCCGGGGCGTCGACCCGAATTCGCGGCCAGCTCCTATCCTATTACCGCTAGCGACCCAAATTGTTTCTGGCATGGAAGTTCTTCGTCGGCTGCTTCCCCGTCGTCACAGGGATCAGTACCAATTCGAATTGCTCAAATCCTGCTCAGCCCACGAGCTGCAACCACGCAGTCGTCAGGGTCAATCTCTGCCCCGCTATTTCTCTCACCATGAGCAGCTCGCCACTCCGGAACCCCGACCAATCTCTCCAAAGGTGAGCAGCATAACTCTTGGCTTCTCATCACAGCAAATGCCAATTAAAGGAAAAAAGAGTTGCCACGTAGGCGGCCCCTAGGTTAATAACAAGGCGTTTCGTGGCAATTTCGCGTATCCAGAACGCTAGTACTCGTGTGGATAATAATGGCTTCGACTTCCCCGTGATTAACAGCTATAGTTCGGCGAGAAGGAGTCTTCTGGTCCATCACAATGTCCTGCTTCAACTGTCTACGAACCTCTTCTCCCATTAGCTATCTACCTCCCGTACCTAGACACCTGCCGCCAGCCACGCCTTTGTATCCTAAGAAGGTATGGGTTTCAGACCGCTTGAAAACGCTTGGAGTGGGGGTGAGGGTCTGAATTTCAAGCCTATACGATCTGCTTGCCTCGCTTAGAGGCCCGGATGATGCAGATTTACGTTTTCTTGTCATGCCAATAGGCCTGAAATTTGATCAGGCTGTTGTCTCTCTAACCTCTTCTTAGTGTGCGCTAGCTGTGTTATTGTCACATGAGCGTGGGAAGACGCAACTCTCCTCTTAGTCGACATTAGACAGCGTTCATTAATGACAACTTGAACGGCTGCCTTCACTCACATCTAATAGCATGGGCGCTAATGTATCCAGCGTGTAGGCCGCATCACACTCTCTAAGTAGATAAGACATTCTGTTCTCTAGATAATGGCCGTCGTTAACCTACTGTAGAATGTCATTGTCCTTTGTTCTTCTCCTCATCTCTCAAAGCATTACCAAAACGAATCAATCCCTGACAGCAATATAGACTAGATAACCAACTAGAGGTCAGACCTACTGAAATTATAAAGTTTGATATCTTTGTGAATCTATCAAAAACCAAACCTGCTCAACTTTGCGTTACAGCTTGGTTAGAGATCTGTGGCACAACAATTGGAAGAGAAAAGTATAAAGTAGGATCCAGGTAAAAGTTGTAGAATGCTGAGCTACTAGTTCTGGCTGTAAATGTGATATGTAGAGAGAATTTTGTCTATATGCTAGGGATACTGTAGTCGTCAGAATATGAAGCAGTCAAGGAGCCTCTGTTTGGTAAAATGTGATGAGCTACAACTGTTCTAATGAGAAAGGAAATCTGACTTTCACCTGTTTTTACTTTTCCATGTCCTTGACATGCTAGCTTTTCACCGATAAACTATTCATGATTCCGCCTATTTCAAGAGTTCATAAGAGCAGGGCCGTTCCACATGACGTTTGGGCTCATTTTTAACTCGAAAAGGTTCAAATGTTTGCCGCAAAGTCTCGACATTCATAAAGCTTTTATGTAGGCTTGTTCTGCATATCCAATTAGAAGAGATTTGAATGCATTTCCCACCTCAGTTCCTTTAGTGTTTTTTTGTTATTTCTTATTGACGGCGCTCGATTGACTTCACACATTTATGTGTTAGACATCTTTCCGAGTCCACCCTCCTGGTTTCAAGAATAGTTCGTGGTCTGTTAACGGTCTCTAGACTACAGTTGCTTAGCAGCCTAGACAACATCCCCATGGTTCTCTTGAGGACATAGACAAGCAATTGCTGGTGGTTCTTAAACACTCTCTTATTTTCTCTCAGTTGAGATCACCATATAGTATTTTTCCCGTCTTCCCCGCTTTCCGCTCAGGTTCCGGTCAGCCAGGCGTTTGCTAGGCTCCGCCCTCACATCGGGACTAAACCAGCCGCTCGACAACTACGAAGATGGTCGACCTCGACGATTACATGGTAACTTAGTCATTACACCTCTATTTTAATTATTGAGTACTTTAAACTGTTTTTGCGAAACCCTTAAACGATCCATCACAACCATAGCAATTTGTGAAAGATGTGGTAGCATCTACAGAAGCTTAGACATAAAAGTTAGACATCTTATCTTTTTTAAAGCTACGCTTATAAGGGACATCTAAACGATTACTTGTCCAAAAAATCGGAAAAAAATGTCTTGGGAATTAATTCCTAGCGTCTTCGGGTTAGATACAGGTCTTAATGGACAACTTTACGAATCCTTAAGTATCAAGGTTCGATGTTCTTGATGCGAGTCATTGCATCTCTGAGTCTGGACTTGAGTCATCTAACCACGGAACACACCGTAGGCACTACGACGACAAACAAATAAAACACGGAGTGCGTGGGATAAAGCCTTCCTATTTTAGAGGAGTGAAGAGGTCATCGACTACGTGGGTGAGGGACCAGCTAATCCTGACCGCAGCACCTTTCTTGGATTTGTGGCCAGTCCGGAGGATGCTGGAATGGGTCAAGGAACTAGTGTGTAAGTTTGTTTTTAGAAAGAGTTGGAAGTTAGAGAGTTTGGGGTGCGTGCTGCACGCGATGGAACTTTTTGAAGTCTACAAAGTTCAAAAGTTAGATCAAGGTTGAAACTGCAATTATATAACTTTGGTTGAAAGTATGCGGTATTCATTCGATGTAGTCATTCCTTTTTTTCCCTAAACTTTACAGCTGAATTCTCAACTTCTTGTAATCGTTAAAATTTCAACTTTAAACCCATCTCAAAGCTTGAATCTCGAACGAACACTCTTTGGAATAAGCTACAAAAACCCAAAGATGGGAATTTATAGTTAATGGTAACATCATGTTAGTTTACAGGCATTTAGACAAGACCCATACCAGGCCAAGCAATGGACTTCTAATAACTTTATATCAAGTGGTCATGTGTTACTCCTCCTTTTGTCAAAAATCCAAAAAGCATCAAAACCCTCGTGATCTCATTTTTCAGATTTGAGCGTGAAGACGCGGCTTACGAAAAGGCAATTTCCGAATGTCATCGAATTCGCGAGTCTCAACACTATTCCGAAGGAGTCCTCCTCAAATGTGTTGAGAGCAAACGTAAGTAGCAGAAACTCGGATGTTAAATGAAACTTCAGCCTTGTTTCCCTTCCTACATCTGTGTCAGTTTGTTGACGGCGACTCTTACCAGCGAAGAAATGAAATGGATGACATGATTAGAGATTGTTGTGCGAGCAAGGGATCACTCTATGGTTAGTTTGTATCCATTCACCGGAAAAAGCTTTTTAGGTGGGTATGAGGAGGTCTACTCAATTCAAAAAACCTCGGCGGCAGCAGAAAGTCGGCTTCCGACTCACCGACACGCAGGATTTATCACAGTCGGCTTCAAACTGCTCGACGATTCGACCAAACAAGCCCATTTGGAGAAAACATGGCTCAATTGGACCGGTGCCCGGGAGATTTACAAGTACGCGCCGCGAACCTGGAATCTGCGCCGGATATCCTTGTTGCGGTACTTTGGAAGGTAGAGCCAGACATCCGCTCCCACAAACATTTTTTCCTATTCAGACATCCTAGTCCGTCACGCCCGTTCGCCTACTTGTTATTGTGTGAATTCGGCTCAATACTGCATCCTGTCAACACAGTGCAAGCCTTAGATATGTGCGAACGATTACGAGTACGGAACTGCGGGCATGTCGCCCTGTTCCAGGTACTTAGTACGGGGGATCTAGAGACAGAAAGACAGAGAAACTAAGAGACAGAGAGACAAAGAGAAATAGAGACACAGAGACAGAAAGACAGACAACTTTTCAGGTTCATACGGTGTATACCCCACTGGCTAGACCAGTGAGTCGCGCTCGACCACAGGAAATGGGAACTCCTAAACGGAATCCGATGATGCGAGGATTCTCCCAAGATGTGGATTGCCACACGGAGCCAAGACGTGGGCGTCTGCGTGTCAGACAAAAGAGTCTACAGGTAGTTCTTAATAAACCCAGTAATGAGAAAGATTCAGTACACTGACGAGCAGTATCACCAAATGCATCGCAACTCCCCGGTTTAATGAAGAAGACGTAGTGTAGTCATTATCTTCCCATATCACAAGAAAAAAACCTTGAGAGTATCATCATGTGTGTATAAATATACGTCGTGGTGTCCCCCAAGATGGGCAATAAATATTTCAGAATCACATCGGGGCGGTGTATCCACATGACAATGTCGACAAGTCTTCCGCAATAAGATCAGGTGAACAGACGGAAAGTTCTGAGAGCTGTTGCATTGTTTAGAAATTGAGGGGACAGAAATCTATAATACAGATATTGTCTAAAAGTAGCACAAGAAGTTGTTGTTTTGAATTTACAAGGCCCTGTTCCCGGCTTCTATTCTACAAGATCTTCTTCTACGCAATTTGTGTGCTAGACATGAGTCACCCTCCCAAAGCCATTGTTGAAACAACAGCTTTGTAGTAACTAGTAGCAGATCGCTATTACTTCGCACAATCTATTGCAAAACACGATAGCTTGTGCCGTAAAATCCCACCAAACATTTCTTGCAGAATCTCTTTGCAGTCACCGGTGTTAATAGTCGACTTAAAATTAGTGTCAAGTACATCACGTAATAGTAATCATAACTTAACAGAATCAAATTTGAGGTAGGTTGTTGTGATAGACGATCACAAAGATACATAGCGATGTGAGGAAGACGCTCAAATACCAACAATAAACTTTCGGTTACAGACTTCGGAAACTTAATCACTTATTATTTACTTGGAAGTAGCACTTATTGAATCATCGGAATTATAGTATACTCGTGCTTTATTCGTTTTTTACCCGTACAATTGAGCACACTGAAAAAGCTTATACACCAGTACTAGCAGTAGAAAGTGTCTCTAGCCGCTTAATATTTCTAATCGATACTCTCCACTCTCCTACTGTCTTCTTGAGCATTTCCACGAAACTCGGGTTGAGCAAGCCGTAAAGGATCGGGTTGGCAACGTTGTTCAGCATGAATATGCTGAAAATGCATATTCTTCGGAGATGATTCCTCGTACCTGTGCGTTATTAAGCTAACAAAGTATGAGTAGTTTACGCCGTCTTGGACGAAAATTTGTCCGTCGGTGAACTCCAGGGCGACTGATGCTGCATTGTGGGGTAGAGCGCTGGACATGAAGACGACTATGAAGGCGACCAAGACGCAGACATTTCGTCGAGTTTGAGAAACCAGTTCGCACTTTTTCTGGCTCTAAATAGGGTTTATGTACCATTGAGGGTCTTCCCGTACCTTCTCGACAGTCTGACACTGCTGATCCACCTTAACGATAGCCGTCATGAGTGGCATCGAGGCGGCTAATACGATCGAGCGTTCATTCAGCTTTCTGAAAATGCATAGAAATTCCTGATGAGACTTTTTCCTCACTTTAATTTATTGCGTGTCCTGGTTCGTAGGGTTGAGAAGACGCAGAAGTAGCAGAAGAACATGACACCGCAAGGTATCAAAAACTGGGAGATCATGACGAAAATGGTGTAATATCTAGACAAATATCGGCTTCTGTCACGAGTGTTTTTCACAAAATACCTTCGTACATCATCATCTGGCCATTCTTCCGTACAAAATTTTCCGCAGAGCCCCTCAATGTCCACAACTTTCATGTACCAGGAGTACGGTAGGGTCATAAGAGCAGCCGTTCCCCAGAGTATGGCCATTATCCAGCGGGCATTCTGCAAAAACGCGTGATATCTACTCTCAATTACTGTCAAATTACCTTTCGCGATATTCGACGCAGATGAGGCTTAACTATGAGGCAATATCTGTCTATAGCTATTACGGCTAATGAGAATGTGGCGACAAAGATGCTGGTACCCTGAAATTTACAATATAAGAAGCTAGGACAATGTTTACCTGTAGCCAGGGAAGACTATGACAGAGCAGTTCTCCAAAATACCAATTTTTGAAAATGCTCGTGGCGGGAGTAATGGGTAGGGAGAATATGCACACCACCAGATCCGACAGTGCCAAATTTAGCATGAACATATTTTGGACGGATTGTAGCTGGCGATTCCGTAGTGTCAGGTATAAGACGGCCAGATTTCCTCCGACTCCGAGCACAAACTCGAGACCATATATACAAGCAAATAATAGAATGATCGTCGGCTGCAGTGAGGGATCGTCAACGTGTTCGATGTAGACTTGACACATGAAGGAGACGAAATTTTCAAACTGGAAGCAGCTTTGTCATTATGTGAAAATGCGAAAAAAGACTTTTTGGATTATTAGAGGTTGAAGGCTCGGAGGATCTTTGGAAACCCTTGAAAGTGGCAATAGATAGACTTTTACGTAGCAGACAGGATCACAAGACCAATTCCGAGCTTTACAAACTGGATAGTAGTGACCTGCCCCGACAAATTGCCCCGGCAAAATCACTTAATCGCTGATAAATAAGGCTACAAGAACTAAAAACAACGGAAATTGGTTTATGGAGGCGTGGGTCGACTTATTATTGTCAACTAAAAAGAAGTGTTTGCTCGGATATGACAAGGAGTGCTGGAACATTGCAACATATCAGAAAGCCTTTTTTTCAGCGTCTAGAAGCAAAGAGAACCTAAAAGAAGCGAACGAGTGGTGGAGGAGGATTGACAGAATGAGCTCCCATCGGGATTGAGAGACTAAGATGATGGTTACTGCAACAAGAGGAAGAAAGAAAAACGGAGCGCCCTTTGCAGCCACCATTGTGCGTTTTGCGGTACTCCATTATGACATGCAGTTCAGGAAGCGAAAGGGCTTCTCAGGAAGCCATAAATTGAACACCTTCAAGAGTCGAAAAAAAGACGGTTGGATTATGAAGAAGACACATGTATATGGGTCAATTTTTAAGTAGTATAAGACTTGAAGAGTTATGCATAGGAAAACAATGGTCTCTGTGTCTTTCACTCACTCTCTCCCGAGTAAACAAACACATTTGTTCTTCTTCGAAAAATGAAGGTTCATGCGGTTTAAGTCTTTTGGTAATGCAGAGAAGGCCACACAGGGGGGCTCAATTACTAGGAGGAACCTTCTTGGAGTCAAAGGAGTTACCCGCGCTTTCTCGTTGAATGGAAGGAGCAATTTGTGTGGACTGGCTTTTGATCCAGTGGGTTCTAGGAACTTTGCACAAATTGCCGTGAAATTTAGTAGGTGGTAGAACTTTGGAGGGAAGGATCCTTATAAGGTAAAGATACTTCATTAAATGTTGAAGCCCGTCAGTACTGCACTAATCTTCAGAACAGAAGTCAAATACTTGTTATATGCTCTTAACAAATTAATATACTATTTTAGACTTTTTTACATGATGTTTTGTACAACTACGCAAGTGAATTAAGCTATGGTCCGTTTCGATATCAACACCAAAGTTTGTTACTGCACAATCAGTACACAGAAACGAGGTCGCCCCTGTTACACTGTTTTGGTGTCTATGTCTCTCAGTCTAAAGCATAAAGGAGCCCTAGTATCCATATGTACAATCACCGGCAGTTTGACCAGCAAGGGTCAAGTTAAAAGCTACTACCAGTGAATGCTCCTGGCTTGGTAGTATGACCGAAGTTTATCTACGAAACAGGGAACTTGTTCAAGAAAGTCCAGACTGAGTGTTGCGGACAAGCACTGACACGTTTCAAAATTTGATATGCGGGAAGCCGCCGAAGCTATAGGAAGGATGAACTGTGTAAATAAACAAGAACGTTGATCTTCCGTGATTTCGTCGGATAAGCTCTGGCTTTTTGCTTTCTGTTCTAGATCGAAAGCGTCATTTTCGTAGACGAGTACGCCATTGAGCCCCCGAAGAGTTTTGTGATTTATGTCCAGAGAAAGGCGCCATTGACATTATCGTCAAGACTTCTCACGAAGGTGGGATTTCAAGAGTGAACTATAGCAGAATAGAAATCAGAGAACTATTTTCTGAACAAACGAACAACAACAGAAGGATTCTCTGAAGGTCAACTCGCCAAAATACAATCGTTAATGTGATTAGCAGAGCTGGTTTGTGCAGGGGGCGTGCGAGAAAAGGTGTAGACTAGTGACCCTAATTAAACTGCACTGATTTGTGAGTAAGCCGTGGGAGAGAGCACAGCTCAATTCTTGCCATGGAAAATGACTGGAACGTGTTCAGAAAACCATAAACCGCATCATCTAATAGTGCTGTTTGTTAATTGAGCTTTTCAAGAAATCATTTGGGCCTGAAACCTGGAGAGCAATTAGTTTTCACATCTTTCAATAGGCTGGAACTGAGAGAGGGGGGATTAAGACTGTGACGCTTGAATGGAGCCTTTCTGAAGATCCTTCTTTTCCTGACAAAATGATCAAGTCTCTATGAAAGATGTGTGAAATAAATACTGCCGAACTTGGCTCAAATCCCAGGAAAAAGTTGTTGCCTTATTTTAAGCGCAATTCAGGAAATTGACTTTCTCGATTCGAGGTCTGCATCAGGGGAGCATTCCCCAAATGATGAACTAACGTTCAATGTTCAAGATTTTGCTCACTTTGAATGAGGGGAAACAATAGTGTAATATGATAGCTAGAACTTCTTTTCTTGGTAGGTAAGCTATACGTACGGCAGCCTACACAGACTAGATTGAAGGAGAGAGACCAAAAGCACTAGGTAAGGCCATGTAAAGTGTTTCAAATCCTAATTTTAGTTATTCTCCAGAAAAACTGGAACAAGTCACAGAGCTGAAGGAGTTGCGTTTTTCTTACCCATTTAAACATGGTACCGCTTGATCGCAATAATTACTGTAAACACGGGTCGGAATTCTAAAGTTTGGCTAGGACGTGATGATTCTTTAAAAGTATTAAACATTAGTTGCGATCATGAAGAGTTGTGGTAACAACAAAGTTCTAACCGCTCGCGCTTCGAAATCTTACTATGAACAGAGCCATTACTGAACTTGTGAAATCAGAAACAAACACTGTTTTTGTTGTTTCGATTTCCAATCTGTATGCCCAAAAGGTTGTCAGCAAACATGGTCGAAAGCTGACTGTTTGAACGGCACTACTGTCTCTTTTCGAGTGGAAATTTCACACAAATATAGCACAATGAATGATGAAACATAGTTGCTCTATATTCAAAATATGGGAGAAACAAAAAATATCCAAATACTTGGTAGTTTCTCTATGACACTAGGAACTAAGGTGCATGTTTCTGGAAGTGAGACCCAAGACTCTCGAACAAAAGATGTTGTTGGATGTAAGCAAGACCGCGAGGAAAAATATGATTACTATCCGGAAGTGAGTCTTGTTTCTGTGTTATTATTCTTAAGAGGAGCAAAAATCCGAGGAGAAGATTCTTGAACTTGAAAAAGGAGGAAGCTTAGCTTCGTGACTCTAGATACGGCTTCAACCACCCTCTTAAGAAAATCAGGATATCATCATTTTGTTTCCTCCTTATCCAATTCGCTTTTTTCGTACAATGCCACGCAGCATAGGACAGAATCGAACACAACAGTGACAAGATTAGCATTTTCGAGGGCTTTCCAGAGCAGAGTCGAAAAGATGAATTTGTTCTCAGTAGATATTAAAAGAGGACAGACGTAGCAGGCTAGCTCAAGAAAGGCCTGATCCCTGACAATGAGAAGAGAGGAATATTCTGCGGCTTGAAAGATCAGGGAAAGATCCTAGAGAAGCCAGAAGAGCGAGATAGATTGTGAAATTGACCGAGAGGAGAAATGTCGTAAGCAGCCTTGCAACATTAGACTATGATTCTGAGGCTCTGCAAGATCAACAATATGGGAGAACTTTTGTTCGGTTCGTTTTTAACGAGAGCATATGTAGCACAATATATACGATATTGACAGGAAAAAACCTGAAGAAGAGCGGATGAAAACACAAAAACGAGAACAACAAGCTCAAAGATACCAGGTGCTACTGGATTAAACTGGGCCGCATGTTTTCTATACTTGTTTGTAGTTTTTTGACCTTGGCTACTCTCGAGAACCGTGGAGTAAGTGAGTGGTTCAATGTAACTATAACTAGTTGTAAGTTCTCGAGAACAAGATTCATGCGGTTCTAAACCTTGACCCCCTTTGGATGTGAAATAAAATCCTCACTTGACACGTCACAGAAGGAGAGAGAAAAAACTTTGAAACTGAGAACCAGTAAACATTTATGATGGCTCTATTTGCTTATAGGACCGCCTAGAATTGAATAGTCCGGAGGATCTGTTGTTGTTATGTGTGAGAGAGAGAGAGAGAGTGAGTGAGAGTCCAAGTTTCAAACTGAGACGGAAGGTGTCGCTCTCGCATGACACATAGGGGGCTATGACCTTTTGATCGACGCTCTCAGAAGTTTTGTACCCGTTCACTGAATCGAGCCCAAAAAAAGGAGAAAGCAGCTAATCAGAAAATCAAGATTTATCTATCAAGTCAAATTAAGAAGGCTTTTTCTTAGGAAGACGTTCGTTTGTAGAAAAAGTGGAAGAATACGACTACGACACTGAAAACGATCCTCCTATAAATTATTCATCAGAATCAACAAACCTCTCCAAGCAGTGGGACATGATCTGAATAAACGGCCCTGTTAACAACTTCCACAAATGTTCCTGGAACAGGTCTCGAAAGCTGTAGACCCACGTAAAGGTCGCGAAACTCCAGCAGATTATTTGAGAGGGAGCTTGAGCAAACAAAAGCCACTGCCTTCTGTTCCGAAGAAGTCCCTGATTTCGGGATCTCACGATAATTTGGGCGAAAGCGATCATTGCCAAGGTTAGAGAGACACAAAGGACGGGAAAGACTATGTAGTACGCAGCGATGAAGTCTATCTTGCCACAATCGAATGATGGGTAGAATAGATTAAAGGTATCTGGATCGAACTCAACCCAGCAGCCTGTAAATGGTATATGTTGGAAGCTATAATGTCTCCAAAACAGATTCGAAAGCTCGTACTTTCTCAAACTTGCAGGCACATTACTGGAGCCAACGTTAGTGATAGATGCGCTATAAACTAACCGTAATGTGACCAGTACAGTGCTATTCCGATGGCCCAGGAAATGATAGCAAAAATCTGAAGAATATATCAATGAAAGAAGCCAGCTTACCGTAGTATTCCGCATCGAAAAAATAGCGGAATAATGAGTAGGACAATTGATTGCTGCTAGACGATTCAGAGATAGGAACACTTCTGTCGGAGTCAGAACCGACCAGAACAGAACGGCCATCCCGTCAATGGGTCGGCTGTACAAGACTATTCCGTTGTAGTGCCTATACAGTTGGTTAGGGACTAAACTTTATGTTTGTTACAATAAAATCTTAAGCGGAATGAATATTCCGTACAGGAGACCATCTCCAAAGTGAGCAGCAGATCTGGCTAGTACGATGGTAGTGAATGGTGACCGATTGGTTGGGCACTGTTGAAAGGAGTAGAACATGTAAAGTGAACAGCATATTGTAATAGCACCAGGCTGAAAAGAGTCTTTCTTTGTCTTTCACATGCTTTTCCGACTTCTAATTTTTTGGAAACAATATTTTCATGAGCTGTTAATTATTGATTATCAAGCCACATATTTCGAGGCATTCCAATTGTCTATACCATTGAGCGCGAGCCGTGTCTGTCTGTCCGTCGCCTATTGTGTTGGCGTATTGCTAAGTCGAGCACTATTGGCTCGAGCAACCCATCTTCAAATCTGCTTTAACATAAAACTTTGGTCTAGGAGTGCTCCAGCCTCCGTCTGCTCGGACATGTTCGGCCAGAACTCCATACTTATAGCACTGAATGCGCAACTTACCCAAAATCTATCTTTGTCAATGCTAAGTAGCAAGATATACATGCGAGAGAAGTTAGCATTCGGAATATGTTTCATCAGTCAAAAAGCTACAACCCGATTTATCTTCGATTGCTGTGAAAATAGTCAGCAGCCCCTACAGCTGTATAAAGCATGATCATTAAGTTTACTGTTACGTATCACGTTCGCTGTTTTGTATTCTAACGTTTGAATCCTTATATGACCTGATCTTAGAATGGGGAACCTTTAGTTTTTACATAGTTTTGTGTGTTAAGACCAGCTAAGCAACCAATCCGCTTTTCATGGAACTTGTTAACTTTAATCGTTGTTCATATGGAATTAGAGGTGTTAATCTTCACTGCGCAAGAATGCCAAGCTATTAGATTTTCAAACTAGCCGAGTATTAGACACGTTTGCTACTTTTCACGATAACGAAGCAAGGGATACCATGTTAATATGAATAGCTACAAAAACAACAAACTTACTATGAAAAGAAGAAAAGCACCAGTAAGAGACTCTGTGAGATCAGTCATGTGTGGCGTCGGAACAAGTTCAACTAAATCCGCTGATTGCTGTAATTGTCTCGAGAGCGCCGCTGACAATTGAAAAAGACTTTATGAAAGAAAGTGATCACGAGTAATTTCAAGAGGATTCCATGTCGTGCTGTCGCTGATATGCTAGATAGAAGAAGACGATGATCGCACTGAACTCTATTAGATTCTGAAAAGTTCATTGTTACCTTTCAATTGCATGAGCTATTGCCTGTGTGAATGAGAGCAGTAGAAGCTTGAAAATCTTTGCATCCGACAGCTTCTTAATGTCTGTTATCCAAAAAATTGTTGCAAGAACCCAGGCGAAAATCTGGGCTGGAGCTTGGGCAAACGTTATCCATCGTCTTCGGCTGGACAGAAGACCTTGTTTTCTTGTACGGTATAGAATTTGAATTAAGGCGACAACAACCATGCAGAAGGAGATGCCAAGAGTGGGAAAAACGAAAACTTGGGTAGCGAGTTGATCTTTTCTGATACATTCAGGTGTAGTGTAATCAATTTCGAATGTGGATAGGTTAAATGAGAAGGGACATTCTGAAAGTATCATAATCACTGAAATGTTCCCGTGGAATTGACGAACCAGACCAGAAAATATACTGTCACACAATTGTTATTCTCCCCTCTCCCACATTCCCCGCCCCCGGTCTCAACCTAGATCAATGTATTGATGAGTTCGAACACGAAACACATTTTTTTAACAATAACTACCATGAAAATAGCAGCTTTAACATTGTTACGTACTTGTCACAGCAGAAGAGGATGAAAACCTTTGGACCAAGCTGGACTCGAACGGGGGACTGTTTCACTCAATCTCCATTGCTCTACCACAAATTATTCATCTATTCTTACTCTCACTCATTGGGCTGCACTTAAACTCATCGTATCTGACAGCTTACAATGAACTAGCATGACGTACCTACCGTCACTGTCAAAGATTTTCTTTACGTTAGCCTAATGAAAAGGTATCTAAAGCCCAACCAGAGATCACGCTGTGATGGTCCTTTTTTCATGACATTCTGCTCATTCATCCTGACGATAAACACGTTTTGAACTTACGTAAATGATTCCAGTAGAACAAAATTGCAAGTGTCCACGAAATTGAGATGTAAACCTATTCTTTTATAATTATTTGTAACAGATTTTTCTACCAGAGTGAGTTTCACAGAAAATATTCTTTTGTACTGTATCGGGAGGTTGATAGCTGCTAATCTGTTCAATCCCAAGACGAGTTCCAACGGAGCGAGGACAAACCAACATCCTGTTGTTATCGTGTCAACATACCCGCTGTTCCATTTGATACCAAACAATGACCTGAATTTGTCAAGGGGACCAGAATCTTCGAAACTACCACATGATTAGTCTTGTCGGATAGTATATTCCATAGAGAGTACAGTCCAAAAAGTGAGAAAGACATCTGGCTATTGAAATTATTGTGAAAGGGGAGCGATACTCCGGAACTGTAGCAAAAGTATAGAACATGAATGTACTGCAGAACATCGCAGTTAGTCCAGGCTAAAACTTAGAATCCTGTTAAGTTAAGTTAGTTAAATTTACGATACAGAGCAAAACAGCAGCTAGGAGCACCTGCCAGTCCGCAGCAACCATCGTTTACTGCCCTGATTGGACAGCTTCACCCTGCTTTCTATAGGTGTTCGGCATGTTTTGAAAAGACATGTTAACCAGATGATCATTCTGTACATCTATTATAAATAGTCCGCGCGTCTCTGTGTATTTACCTCTCTGTCTGAAGCCGTCAGTGCGTAGCGTCGCTCCCCCGCCCCTCGCCCGCTTGGTGTGCTAAGAAACGTCGTCGCCGCCACAAAAATCGAGTTTTAAAACTAGTGCAAAAGTTAGTGTTCGAGAGATAGAAAGTGGGTTCAAAAAATCTCTGTATCAAAGTAAGTTTATTCTTCAATTCCGTTTAAATAAAGGTTTCAGGCTGGCCCATTCTCAGGCTTCGGTCCTCAATAAAGCTCTCAACAAGATTAACGCGATTGTCACGCGGCTGATTTTGAAAATTTGTAACCACCTGATCCCGAAAACGAATGTACTGAGGCCCATATTGGACAAATGATTCGAGCACATCAAGCTTCTGGAGACTCTTTCCTCCTCTCTCTCCCCCTCCCCCCGTCGACAACTCCCAAGGATCTTCTCATCGAGCCATTCAATCCTGTTTACAAAAACATCGCAAACCCCAAAAATTGGTCTATCCGAAACATGTGTCGGAACCTGTAGATTTCTAGTTTAACATGCCCCACTATAACAAGGAACATGACGATACTAAGCTAAATCAAACTGTATTTAAGCGCCCTATCCCACAAGGCCTTGCGCGGTCAGTCCTGGTCACCATCTCGGCCCCCGTCCAATGTGGCCAATACCTCAGCTGACAGAACGTCGGGAAGTAGCTACCCGAAGATTGATGGTTTGAACTCATCCCGGTACAAACTCTTTTATTTGCGACCTTTTCTAAAGATCTAGTGATCATTTAAAGGTATACGCTCGCAGATCATGAGATTTCTTCTTACTGCGTGCGTATCTTCCATCCCTAAGAAGCTCTGATGGAACACGGTTCCGACATTTATTACTTAAATATATACAGACAAGGTAAACGTTATAATTCTATTGTTTAGGAGGAGCCTTTGTAGTTGTAATAATTCTAGTAACGGTCTCAGTAACTCCGTTCTCATTGATCAATTGGATCTCCTCAACCTAAAACCATTTTTTAGGCGGAAAGTATGTGTTAAAGTACCTCATACTCCTCGTATTCGTAGTTTTTAGAATCTCCAGTGGTTGTGGTAGCTGCCGTTGTGGTCACTGTTGCTCTAGCTGGAACAGAAGTGGTTGTAAGCTTTGTCGTCGTCGGAGCAAGCGTCTCGAAAGTAACTACTTGACCCTTAGTAGTCGTAACAGTTGCCTTATTCGTGGTGCCCCCAAGTTCATCCTAAAAATCGATGTTCTGTCACAGGTTATTAAATTTGAAATGCCTCGTAGATCGCATCTCCGTCGCTATCCTCTTCTTCCTGCACCGGTTGGGGTTCACGTGCAGCTGGTGTTGTCTGCACAGGAACAGGTATAGTGGGGATGGTTGTAATCTCGTCAATTAGATGAACTTCGCCCTCCGGCTCGACGAATTCCGTCGTTTTAGGGGTTGCCACGGTAACAGTGATGGGGTTCACGTTCAAGATCGGTGCTCTCGTAGTGACAGGAATCTGTCCCTCTACACTAGCCTTAGTGTCTTCAAAGTCGTACTCATCAATGCTCTGAAGACACATTTGTGGGAAAATATGAGCAACATACATTTTGAGGAGCAGCAGTAGTGGCTCTTTGCCTGATTGAGCCATCATGAAGAGGCTTAGCAGTAGATTTTCCGGGAACCTTCTTTCCATCTTCGTCGTAGTAGACGTAGTAGTATTCGTAGTCCTTGTTTTTACCTAAACTAATTGTTTTCTAACAAAAGTATTGGTGCGATGTGTCATCTGTGACTGTTTCTGTTTATCTTAAGTATCCATGAACCAAAAGTGTCTAACCTAAAATACGACTATCTGAAGATTCAGTCAGGTACAGGACAGTCACAGTTACAAATATAAAATTCCAAATTTTCAGATCGGCGGGTACTACACATTAACAGCTAAACATGTGGGAGGAACAGGCCTAGAGAGACACACGGAAGGCAACAACTTTTAATTGAACATGAGGATGACATAAAAGTCACAGATTGATAGTTAACATAGAAGGAGGAGTATTCTGATAATACTCCGAATAGACAAGCAGGGGACAGGTTGACAGGAGCAGTTACTAGGAAACTGATCTACTTACCTTGCTTAGCAGGAACAATCTTTGTCGTCCCTGTGTAGGGAGCAACAGTAGTTTCCGCGGGTCCAGAAACAACATTGGGTCCTAAACTTTCTTTATACAAAACAAGAACCAAACATACTTCTATTAAGAGTCTCAACCTGTCTCGAAGGCTGGAATCCGACATTTGGTTTTTGCACGATAGGTAGCTCATAATTATTAGCCGGCTGGGCTGGCTGCTGAGCAGGAACTGTAATTTGTGGAGCCTGCACATAGGTGACTCTTGGTTGCACAAGTTGAGGTGCCTGCTGTGGTGGTGGGTATTGTGGCTGTGCGTATTGCTGTGGAGGAAACTGTGGAGGTGACTGCAGTGGGGGCAGAAACTGTGACGGGGCTTGAAAACAATGAGTGAATAGTGTGCAGAAGCCAATACCTTGTTGGGAAGCAAGTGGTGCTCTAACTTCTACACCTGGTCCCGCAGGAATGGGCTGATTGAAGAAAACGGTATAAGGCTGTCCATAGCCGACAGCGCCATTGTTCTGATAGCCACCAGAGTTCTGACTGTAGTAGTTATTGTAACCGGAGCAGCACGAACAGCCGCAAGATCTTCAAAATTTTGTCTACGGGGTAAGAGTTCATACTTACGGACAGAAGCATGCTGATGTCAAAAAAGGCAATAATAGGAGCAACAGTGGGGCCAACATCGGGTGTAGAACACTGGCAAGGGGGCGATACGCGGAATAACGTCAAAAAGCAGTCGTCAGCGGGTATTTCAATCCGAAGCGCGGCAGTGCAGCGATGTTTTCATTAGATATCTGCGACGAACGTGTTGTCCTGGCAATGAATAATGTGTTAAACCTTTAATAAAAAGTCGAAATTGTCTTGCGCAATTGGCACAAAATTTGCTGGATTTTCAATGCGGAAGTGATCAAATTGTCGCTGTATTCTCTTTATGAGATGTCATCATGGAAGTGATTAAGGAACCTGCGGCATCAGGGGCGATAAAAAAAGATCAACACCCTTGAAGAAAGTGAAACAAGCGACGAAAAACCGGATGTAAGCGGAAACTGACAAGGTGATCTCATGCCAGCTTTGATAAAGCTGCGCTTTCCCATCATCTGAAAGGCAGCAGAACTGTTCATTACATCGAAAAAGGGGAATACAAGCCTTTGCTTACCAGAGGGAAGTTAGAGATTTGATTTCAATCAAAAGCGACAAACTGGGAAAGACTGCAGAGTTCCAGTATATAGTTTACCTCAGTCAATATATGCGCGTAACAAGCTGCTGATTTTGGCCTTCCTACTGTAGCAAAAGTCTTCAGTCATAAAACTTACTCGTCCGATTTTTTTCAGAGCACTTGTTTTTGAGAGATTAAGTGAACGGGTTCAATTCGAGCACTTTCAAGCTTTCCAGTGTTTTCCAAACTTATAGAAGCTTATAGCCCGCTACAAGTTTTAAGAATGTCACAAATGTGAAAAATACAATACTGGGCCTATTCATTGAGACATAAGTTTTGCTTTGTTTTTGCCTAAAACTTGTCTTAAATGTTTCATCTTGAATCGCATTGTTCTGTGAAGTTGTAGCCCCTGAGATATTCCATAACTTTGAAAACACAAACTTTGTAGATCTTTTCTTCCGCATATCCTACCCGTTACAACTTTTCAGGAAAATTTACATCTTTACAAAAAAACGAAATAGTTCCATTGTCTCCAAAAGAGCGCGCAAATATAATCTAGCGTCTAATTCAACTTTTTTCCTCATTTCAGTTTTTAATTTTCGGCTTTTGTGATTAAATGTCTTCAGTTTATTACAACCTCTTGTTTTGGTATACTTTTTGTGATTCATCCATCTTTGTAGAATATATATATTCTACAACAACCCGTTTCAGTTCATATGGAGGCCTATCAGAAACTCCAAGACCGTTTTAGCGAGACGCTGAAGTGTGCGAGACGTGCATCAAGACCCGGCTCTTCAAATCTTTCCATTGTCCATCGTATCGCGAGATTGTCTTCTCTCTGACGAAGGATTCGTACATGGAAGAGGTTGTACAGATCTATTGGGTTGGCATATAAGTCTTTTCGCTTTTTGTAAACATGTCCTTTGTCTTGTTTGCAACAATGACCGAGCTGTTGATATAGCACCTCGTGTAGCTCACTCAGTCCTCTACAACCACCATGCAAGACATCACTTCTTTTCTTCTTGTACTCTATTCTCTGTTCGTCTTGATCCGGACTATTGATGACTGGCCACCCTACGATCTGCGACATGAGTTCCTCAAAGGCACGAATGGAGCCCAAACGGCGGCTGATATCAACGATGTTTATGGCCAAAGGACGACGTCCACGAGGGTATGCCAGTTGTGGCTCTATCGCTTTCGGTCTGGGGACAAAAGTGTCGAAGATGAGCCAATGTCAACTTTTGATGAATCGAAGCTGCTGCAGCTTGTGAACGAGAACAATCGCCAGACTACCCGTGAACTAGCAGAGGCACTGTCTGTCAGTCATGCTGCAGTGGAACACCATTTGAAGCAATTGGGATTTATGAAGAAACTGGGCACTTGGTTGCCGCATGACCACAGTGACACCCAGAAGTGGCAGCGCATGTCCGTCGCTCATTCTCTCCTATCCAGGTATGAGAGGAAATCCTTTTTACCATGCCTGGTGATGGGAATTGAGAAGTGGGTAACGTAGGTAAACTTCCAAAGGAAGCGTCAATGAGTGGGTCCAGGCCAGGCACCAAGTCCTGATGTGAACCCGATACTCATTAAAGAAGATTATGCTCTCTGTTTCCTGGGATATCGAAGGAGTGGTGCACTGGGAACTGCTGGATGCTGGAACTACCCTTACGGCCGCCATTTATAGCCAGCAACTTGAAAAGGTTGCCGTTGCACTTCGTCAGAAACGACCGCAGAAGTCGAAGGTCATCCTGCAGATGGACAACACGCGCCCCCATGTTGCAAAACTCACTCGCTCCAAGATCCACGACCTGGGTTGGGAGATTTTACCCTATCCTCCATACAGCCCGGACCTTGCCCCTTCCGACTATTATCTGTTCCGGACCCTCAACAACGAGATTGGAGGACAACAGTTCGATTCCGACGGCGCACTCAATATCTGGTTGACAAACTTCTTCGCGTCGAAACCCAAGGTGTTCTACGAGTGTGGCATCCGTAAGCTACCCGTGAAATGGGCAGACATGGTACATCATAATGGTAATTACAACGAATGAAAAAGTTGTTTGGAAGTCAATAAATTTTGGCATTTGAAAAAGCGAAAAGACTTATATGCCAACCCAATACTACTATCAGAATAGATGCGGCTCTGTATTAAATCTTAGTTTCATGAGAAAATTATAGGGCTTGAGCGGCGGGATGACTGTCCTCTGTGGACAGGTCCCAATCCTTTGATGTGGGTGCGAAATGGAAAGTGGCACAAAGAGTTCCGTACCGATATAGCTCTAGGTCGGAAACCGGCGTGACATGCTAGGTAAAAAATGACAGCTAGCACTTTGCTTCTTGCAGGGCAGACCGCTAGATGAGCAATGGCCAGCCAACGTTCTTCTACTGCCTGCTTGTGAATTTCTTCCCCATCAGTCGCTCTCTTCCCAGCTCGTGATTTCCTTCACCACTCCGACGGCACATCTGATCTCTAATGTTCCGAATTGTTTTCCAATAAACTGATGAATAAACTGTGCTTTCAGTATACGTTTACTTCTGTACCCCCTGTTCTTCGGAACAGAGTAATCTGTGTTCTGAATAGACAACTTGCGGTATCACTGAGACGCTGAGAAGAGAAATGTCGAAAGGAATGTCTGTTACGGCTAGAAACATGTCTCTCCCTCTTCCAAGGGGAAGAGACATGTTTCTAGCCATAACAGACGTTCCTTTCGACTTCTACTTTGCTGACGTTTTGATTCTTAGCAAGAATGCTGCTGTTCGGCTGGAATGGTAGTTCTGTTATATCTCTGCTCTATAACTTCTGTCTATCTGCCTTTATGTCTCTGTATCATCAGTTGTCTCTGTATGGCAGCCAAAACTTCTTCTTTTCAGTTTTAAGTTTCTTATCAACAATCATCAGCACATTTTGAAATCAGAATATCTGTCAATTGAGACTTAAAGTATCGTTTAGACGTCAGTTTGTCTGCCTAACAGATATTCCTGAAGAGAGTTGGCCCTTTGAGCCAGTCCTTTAGCAACAGAAGACTCTCTCTCGACATCGTTCATTCTCTCCAGGCGACGATGAGTTTCAGCCAAGAAACCCTCAAAGGTCGACCGCGGCCAGTAGTCCTGAAAAACTGTTCATTTCGGATTACAAAAGTCACCTTACAAAGATGTTCATCCTTGGGCGACGAGCAGACGAGGTAGCAAAAAAGACCAGAATGAGGAGGAGGACCTTGATGTCGGCCATAAGCGGGGAAGTATGCCAAGAAATGAGCTTTGGAAGGCGGCGCGAGCGGGAATTGTATCCTCTTGTTATGAAGGGGGCTACGGTGCCCCTGAAGGACTACATGCCTCCTCATATGATTTCTAAGGACAGCCTTGACATCAGAAAATGTAGTGAGAATGTCCGCTCACGTAAAGCCTACGGTGACTAATTAAGTACACAGTGAAAACTGTTGATTGCTTCTGAATATAAGGGTTGACAATGACATTACAGAGTACAATTTGCGTCAAAATTAGTGAAAATATGAAATTTCAACTTTTCACATCTCTGTAGGAACATGTTGCCGGATCTTCTAATTATATACCTTGTGGATCTGAACACTTTTTGCATCTGCCGATACTCGAAGCGGAAGATGCTTCGTCATGCGCGGGATCGCCCTCGGCTGACTGTCCGCCCTGCTTAATCAGCGAGCCACTTCACTGGCCAAACACAGTCGACCTCAACACATGTATGCTTCCTACTGCCTCTTGAGCCCTGGCCGAATTGAGAGTTCACTTCTTCCTTTCAGTCTCTTTTGTATTGGCAATTCGTTGCAAAAAAAAGTTTCCAACAGCTTCTCAGATATTACTCTCCAAGGGAGGAATGCCTGAGGAATTAAAGGACGCCTTGAAGATGGAAAAGTGGCGACATCTTATAGTCTCTAAAGTAAAATGTTGGAATTGACAGTCCTTCAACATTTTGGGCGTTGCGGGATCCGCCAACACTAACCAGTTTCTCAATCTTTATTTTCGCGCCAGTTCGAGTTTCAAAGTTTGTTGGATGAGAATCCAACGACTCCATTCCAACGTTTTACTTTACAGACTATAACATAGCGGTTTTCTATGAATGTCGGAGAGGGGGACATTTTCTTATTTTGGGCAAGAAGAGCAGAATGTCGCGGTTGAATCCAGGGACAATAGTTATGAGCCTTTCGTCAGTTCGCAATGTCCGAAAGTTGAAAGCCAACGGCATTACGCATTCTACAAGAATATTTTGGGATGCGAATTGATGTATGAATATTGCAAGGCGTACAGTAAACTTGTATCTTATGGATAACTCAATTGTACAGACCCCCATTTTGAGGATGACCGTCAATATTCGTTATGATAACAAACCCGTTACGAAACTGGCTCCGGAAGTGTCGTAAAGTTGATATTCGAGGCGAACGTTTGTACTAAGTGAGTACCTCGGTCTGTACCGAAAATGCCAGAAGATGTGAAACGTGTATCGTATATGACTTCGAAATATGTTTTGTCCCCCCTTGTCTTTAGCTGCTATTTATGCAACTCTTCCCTGTTTTGGAAACTCCCACAGTCCGCTAAACGTCGTGCCAATTAGGCGCAGCAAGTGTTCTCGGAACCGGGCGGAAGGCTACGTTGACTGTCTCCATATTTCATATCTGTCTTCGGGGGATCAGATCCTTGCCAATATCATTCGGCCGTTCTCAAATCCATGTTCATTTTTCTGGCTGCTCTTTTGATTTTCGACTCTTTCTCCAGACAGTTAACAGTTCTCACACCCGCTATTTTACATACTTTCTAGGAGCGACAAATCGCAGTTACTGTGACAACCGCAACATAGAAAAAGGGGGTCTTGGATTAGAATTGGTAAGGCTAACGGGAAGTGCAATTGGAAGGGAAGATGGGACAAGTAGTCGCCTCGGAATAGTTTAGTCGCACAGATATCACAACTATCGGCTAGCCGGTGGCCAAGGACGTTTCTTATTATCTGTTATGACAGGTCCCGACGAGGTGATTAGCGCCTGTGAGATCTTTACTTTCAGTCCAACCTCAGTCTGAGGATAGTCGCTTGTCAATGTCTCTGTCTCTTTGTCTCTCTGTTTTTCTGTCTCTCTGTATCCCTGACTGTATGCTTCTCTGTCTCTCTGGCTCTCACTTTGTCCCATCCATTAGTCTGTCCTCTTTTTTCCGTCCCATTTCTCTTCATAAAACAGCTGGATCATGAAACGCGCAATCGCCGTTTTTGACGCATGACACTGTCATAAAAAGTTTGCGACCGTGTTGCAGACCAAGCGGAAAAACTGTTAGTCCACGGATAGCCATGGGCGTGTGAATGATTGCTTTTTGCGTTAACGACTGATTAGTGTACAAGCGTTGGGAGAAAAAGAACACCCGCTGCGTAGCATATGCAAATGGCTACCAGGCGGCTACTTGACTAGCACTGTGTTTCGAATCGCAACCTTTGCCTACTTTGTCGCGATGCTATCTGGTCGTCTTTCACCCGGGTTTT
This sequence comes from Oscheius sp. JU75, assembly GCA_037178855.1. Lineage (NCBI taxonomy): Eukaryota > Metazoa > Nematoda > Chromadorea > Rhabditida > Rhabditidae > Oscheius > Oscheius sp. JU75. Next base: position 9,327,397 of record JASJZC010000007.1, read on the forward strand.
TTTTGGTTCCGTGAACAATTACTTTCAAATCCCCATGTAGCTATTCTTTCTCTCTCGTTTCAAGTAGTTCGACAAGCGTTGAAAACTCCCCAGCCTCGGTGCTGATCCCTATCACCTAGCTTAGAAAAATTAGCATGTCCTTGAGCTACTTCCGACCCTCTTGTACTGCGATCAACAGCTAGAATCGATATTTCGAACCTCGACCCCATAGTCTGCCGACTCCAACTTTTCTCCTACATTGGCTTTACCCTAAACCGCTACGAGCGGATTCGGGCCGCGACTGGTTGCTGAGCCCTTTCGCCCGAAGGCCCCCGGGATCTGTTTATGAAGACATCAGCGCTGCTGGCCTTGGCCGATCCCCAAATTTGCGCTTCCCGCCAAGTCGTCTGTACTAAATTTGTCCCCTCTTAGCACCTGATTATCACACCTTTCATGTTTTTTCTAGCATTCTTCTCTCTTTATATGCTACAACATCATGTTTTCCAGCCATGCTTGACAAAATAGCAGTCATAGCGGTTCTCCCACTAGTTTCCGCTGCCGACACTTGCATGAGGTTCTTAATTTTGTTTTTTTAGCCAAATTATTACTTTTAGCAATCCCCAACTTCTTGGGGTCATTTTTGGCTCAGTTGCGGCAGCTCTTCTGCTGTGTGCAGCAGTAGCTGGAGCGCTTTGGTTCTGTACGGCCAGAACCAATCCTAAGAAGGGAGAGCCCAAAGCAGCATATACTAATACCGCCTGTGATGTTGCAGAGAACGGCTGTACCGCAAAGCCTAATGTCAGAGATCAGGCAAATAATTTAAAAAGTGCGTATTATTCTCTAATTTAGATGACCAAAATCGATTCGTTTAAAGCAAGGAACGGTGCTCTTGATGTCGGAACACAGAAATCGTTCAGCACCCAGAATATCAACGAAGTTTTAAACCTTTGAACATTTCCAAAAAAAATTTCAAGGTCGACGGCAAAGTTGGAGTTCAGTTGAACGGGGAAGACCTCGGCGGTCTTGGATTCAACATCCAAGGCAATATGACCGACGGTATTTTCGTAAAGACCGTTCATCCTAAGGGACCAGCTGAACAGTGCGGAAACATTCTCCAAGGTCAGTTGCAAAGGTCACGGCACGTGCAACGGATCACGGTTTAAGGAGATCGGATCAAATCATTGACTATCAGTTTCGAAAACATGGTTTATGAAGACGCTGTCACTTTACTAAGCTATGCTTCTCCGTACAAAGTAAAGCTAGAGTTGGAGAGAAAGTTGGAAGATGCTCCCACAGAGTCCGAAGAGGCTGGCAGTCCTCGAGTTCATCCTCTGTTCCGAAGCAATACGTTGACTAATATTCATTTTAGCCCAGTTGGGTAAGTACGATTACTTTAAAGACGGCGACGAAATTACACGAGAGACAGAGACGCAAAAAGACAGAAATACAGGAAGACAGAAAGACAGAGACACAGAGAAACTTATTTAGCCTTTCAGATGCTCCCCTCTTCGTTCCGCTTCGGAGACTACTACTCAAGTGCACGGTCTTCCGGAAAGACCGAAATCCATGGTAACTGTTGAGGAGAAGGCAGAGCCAGTTGAAGAAAAGCCTCTAGTGCCAGAACACAAGAAAGTTAGTGATTCGGAGCCTGACAGCACCACAGGTAACCCTTTTTTTTGATTGAGTAAATTTTTCGAATTTAGGTGCAGAGGCCGATATTTCCAAGCAAGATTCCTCGGACGACCTTAGCTCTACGTACAGAGAGAGTCTGGACGATGCTGGCACGGGAACTGAGTCTGTAGCTTCTTCCGAAGAGATCAGTCAATCAACTCTTCCCGACAGAATTGAGGTAAGGCTCTAATATATTCAAGAAAACTTTGTAGATCTCTGAAATCATTACGGACGAGATTCACGAGACGATTGGCCCTGTTTCTCCAAAAGCAGAATACTGTAGTGCTCTTCCGCCGAAACCGAGGAAAATTGTTTCAAGGGTGAGGTTTTCGAATATTGTGTGACATTCATTTTTAGTCACCTTCTCCAAAAATGATCTCAAAGCCTCCAACACCACCTCCTTCTCGTGCTTCGCCCGTAAAGAAGGCTGAAAGTCCTGTTCTTGTTTCTTCAATACCTTCGACTCCCGAGACCAGTGCTATTCCTATCCGTAGAGAACAGAGCAGGAGTCGGATAGTGAGTCAAACTATTTAGTATGATTGGCATGCGGGTCCGGCCGGATAGCAAGTTTTTTCTACCGGATAGCAGTACATCATCTGTCACGGTCTCAACTCGTTTCTTTCAGACACCGCCGTCGCCACCGCGCGCCCCGGAGATCACGGAGACACGTGTATCGCGTATACCTAAACGTAGTGACAGCGTGAAGACACCTGTCTTGGAAAGGAAGCTTCCAAGCATTCCTCGGAGGAGTCCCTCTTTGGAAAAGGTAGGAGGGATCATTTGATCCTGGACCCACAGTTGTTTGAAGAGAAATGATGATGACGTATGGAGTCGGTTGTACCAGGAGAAAAAGGGAGCCCTGAAAAAAACGCGGGAGCCAATGAGCAGTGATGCGACTTCACCGAGGATATCTCGAACACCCAGTGGTGACAGGTGATGAGTTTAGAAAGAGGACAACCCGAACGGTCTTGTAGATTCAATACACTGGGTCGAGAGAAGAGAGACCGCCTGGCGGCTAACCAAGAAACACTTGACCGTCAAACAGAAGAGCTTCGTCGACTCGGCGTTCTTTAAACCCGATACCGCTTTCATCCCCCTCAAGTTCTTGCCCTGACCTATCGGTGCTCTCTATCTCTATCTCTCTCTTTCTGTTTTCTATCTTGCCCACTTCCCGTTGCTTCTCCTGAATCATATATCTATTTATTGCCCTCTACTATATATAAAAAGTCGACTTGAACCATCATCACCTCGAGACAGTTGTGGTGCGGGTAAACAGCGTGTTGTTGGGGCGTGTCGGCCCACGCTTGCCAACTGACTGCTCCTCCATGCCTCGCACAGGTTGGTCCTGCATAATCTTTTTTGAAATCACCAGAAAAGCTCGAAATATGGCATATCTTAGCTATACAGAAGACTGAAAATGGTGTTAAATGGCTCTAAAAACAGGCTACAGTTTAGATCGGTTACTGTATGACAGTACAACTGTTTTTGGAAGGGCTTAAAACAAAAGTTTCTTAAGGTAGTGCCCAGTATAAACCTGGATAATAATACTCAAGTTTCTAAAATGATTTCGGCTGTTAGTCCTCATCTCCCCGTTGCATTTTTTGCCGTATTGGCTAAGTGCTCTTAAAGAAAAATCAAGCAAATATCTCTATCCTCTACCGCCGTTTGACAAACACCGGGGCTGAACTATGGTAAAAGCATTAAGATCCCCCCAGATCATCGAAACGTCACAACCGAGTCACGCAGAAACGTGGTTGTAGGCTATCGAATTACTACTTGACTCTTGGCGTCTTTTAATTCAGGTCCCCTTATTGACTCTCAACTGACCCTCACAATTTGTATTGTTGAAGGACCGAGAGTGATAGAGCATTTTTCTCCTCCCCCGCGGCAGCCAGCACATTTGCTCATCTGAAAAACGGCCATCAGCTGGGCCAATGTGAAAATTTGAAAGATGCTTGAGGATCTGCAGGGGACATTAAGCGTAATGTTACGTGCTTTTTTTTGATGCTAGAAAGAAATTTAACCTTCTTTAATTATAAACTTTTCGATAGCCTTCACAGCTGTAGTAAATATTGGAGGTACTTAAGCCATAATCACAAAATGTAAAAAGATGTGTTTTGACAAAAAGAAACAACTTTAAATTTTGTGTGTTACGATTATTTGAAGATTTGGAAACTGTTTGCTTAGAGCGTATTTGATAGGCAGGTATCATAAGGCAAAGTTACAACTTGACTAGCAACATCAAGCTATGAAAATCCAATAAAAGCTTTCCTAGAACTAATCACCCTGTTTACTTTTCCCGAACTGAGCTCCTCACAAGCTTTTGACCAGTTTAAAAATGCTTTATGTGAGCAGCTGTTGATCTTTCGTCCCCATTTGCACAATCTTTCCCCATTAGTTTGCACCTCGGTACACAGGCGGGCTCTTCAAAATCTGTAGTGAATAAAGTGCAAATCACTCAAACTTTTGAGAGTTATATTTTATTTGGCTAGATTAACATCTGAGCATAGAAGACTGGAAGCAGCTGTTTGATCTTTTACTGGAATGATAGGCAGCATGAGGGCACAAAGTCTATCAATCATTTCCAGCCTGGGAACGACACGATGACACCTCTTCGGAGGAGGAATCCGATGATGAAATTGTCCTTCCGAGGGCCAAGCACGGTTTCAAGGTAGCGGCCAAGCCAGCAGCAACTCCCGCTGCTACCCCCCAACAAGCAAAAACGGCTGTGTTGTCTGAAATCAAGGGGATTGCTTCTCAAGCTCAAGGTAGATGAATCTATTCTCTGAACAGTGTCATTTCAGCGAATGAAGTGGTTGTGCAGGCACAGGCCACGGTGAGTAAGACTCCGGAAGAGATCAAGGCTTTGGAGGAACGCCAGAAAATGCTTCAGCAACAAGCCTTGGCCAAGGTATAAGTTTCTTGTATGAAATTGACTCTGTCAGCTTGTAACTTTTGTATTCTACCTATTTTTGTCAAGCTGTCACAATCTCATTCTGTTGCTAGCAATCCCGTTATCCCAGTCATCCTGATTCTGTTAACATGCCCTTGGCTTGAAACTGTTCGAACTCTACTTATGCCAATGTTTTCACCTACTTCACATTCGTTTGGCCCAATCTATACTCGACTAGTGGCTTCTTTGCCACTCTGTCTCTCACAACGCTGTCTCTTTCGTCCAGTTCTTTTTCATACGTTCTCTGTCAATTTGCTGTTCTGTCTCTATCAAATTATCCTGTCCCTACTTTCATTATGATCAAAGAACAGAACTTCCAATAGTTCACAAAAACAGTAATTTTCAGGCTCAACAAGCTGCTGCCATACAAGCTGCCGCTGCAAAGGCTGCTCAAGCTGCTCAAGCTGCCCAAGCTCAACAGATTCAACAGCAACAACAACAGTCAGCTCAACAGCAGACTCAAGCTCAGGCACAAGCACAGGCGGAAGCTCAAAAAAAGACAGCTGAAGCTCAAGCTGAAGTCCAGCGCCGAGTCCAGGAGGCTCAAGCGGCTGCGATAGCTCAAGCTAAGGCAGCACACGAGGAGGCAGTGAGAAAGGCCCAAGAACAGGCCAAAGCGCAGCAAGCGGAGCAATTGAAGGCAGGTACTCACACAGCGACGTATTCTATATGGATGGTTCAGAAGCAGCAGGAAGCTATTGCTAAAGCGCAGGCTGAGGCGAGGGCTGTGCAGGAGCGTGCACAGGCAGAGGCTCGCGCGAATGCTGCCAAAGCTCAAGCTGATGCGCTGGCAAGAGCTAATGCTGCTAAAGCACAGGCTGAAGCAGCAGCCCGTGCTAAGCAACTGCAGGCAAATGGAAGTTTGCCTCAGCAGACGACAACCCAAGTAACTTCTCAAACTAACAAGGTCATACAGCAGACGACGGTCCAGCAAACTACTACACAGAGTCAAATTCCACAAAGAGTTGATGCGCAGCAAGCGAATGGAACGGTTGCTAGTGGTCAGCCTCAGCAACAGCCAAAATGGGGAAGACCGGCTCAACAACAGGCACAGGCTCAACAGCCAGTGCAACAGGCTGCTCCAGCACAACCAGTTCAACAGCAGCCCAGATGGGGTCAGCCAGCTCAAAAGGCAGCTCAACCCACACAGGCAGCCCAGACTCCTGAGCCTTCTGCTGCTACAGTTCAACAGCAGCCACAGCAGCAACCAAAATGGGGTCAGCCGGCTCCAAAAGCAGCTCCAGTAGTTCAACAGGCAGCTCCAGCTCCAGCTCAAACTGTCCAGCCAGCTCAACCTCAACAGCAACCTAAATGGGGCCAGCCGGCTCAAAAATCTGATCAGCCAGCTCAGGTTCCCCAACCTGCAGCTCCTGTTCGACAACAACCACATCAGCCTCATTGGGGCAAGCCTGCCCAACAGGTAGCTCAGCAGCCCCAGCAACCAGGTGCACAACAACAGCAGCAGGCGCAAAAAGTTCCACCCCAGACCCAGCCGAAATCACAACCTGCCACACCTCAAAAGAAGGCCGGCAGTGTAAGTGGCAGTATTGTGACCAAGGTCTTTGCGGAACTGTTTCTCTGTTAGTGTTTTCCATAACAGTTGTCGATTTGCATGACTGTTTCCGCATTCTAACAAACTTATTGGTTATTCTGTTTCCTCAGTTTCAATTTCAGGAAATGAAGTTTGAGCCGAGTCAAGCCGTTGGTCAGCCACGTAAGTTTTCTCCCGGTAGACAGAATGGTAAACGTTGACTCAGAGCCGAACCGTGTTCCTCAACGAGCTCCCGTCAAGGTCCAACAGCCAACATTGGAGCCTAAGGCTGCTGCGGCCCCTACTAGCGCAGCTCCCGGTCATAACATCAAAGAAACCGCCAAGGTAAGAGACACTTCCCGCCACGATTGTTTTTGAAGAGAAAGAGTGTGCCCGCGATTCTCGCCTCCCGATCATCAGCGCATAAAAATCAACAAGGCTCAGTGTAACAGAGCCGCTGCCTAATCGCCGCATGACGCTGGTTTCCTGGCCGCGATGGCAGAAAACACCTCTAGACCCAGGCGGAAATTACACTAAACTATAATTAATACCAGTTTAATCAGACCCGTGACGATTTTCAGGTTCAAGAACAGCAATTGGCCACTGACACTTCCCGGATGCCTGCGGGAGTCGTGGCCAACAAGCCAGCCATTCGGCAGCAGAACGTTGCCGAAAAGTTCGTGGAAAAGGAAGAAGCCCAGCCGGAGATAACTCGGGTTGGTGCAGACTATCATTCAAACTATCTTTTTGTTGATTGTTAGGGTGGCGCGAAGGCGGGACAGCTTGAGGGGGCGGTGCGCTGGGAGCAGGCAACTCAGCAGGAGCTACCTCTGATGGGTCAGGAACGTCCTTCCGCTATTCGACTTCAGGTGTTTTGACCTTTTTATTGGTTTTTAATGGCTAATATTTGAGGATGATGCTTGCTGGGTAACCCAGCAGCGCATTCCTGCCGAACTCCAACCTCCCCAGGTTGGCAAAATCAGTATTCCCGAGTACAACGACATTCACGAAGTTCAGGTAAAGTATAATACTAAACTTTGGTTGTGAAGAAGCATAACTCAAGCATCCCCCTCAAATTTGAGATACCACACGTTTTAACTTTCAGTGGTTACCGAATTGTTTTCTGCAATTACTCATTCGAAAAGTCTCTCAAAAACGTGCACTCTTTAAAATGTTTCGACTTGTCACACTCGTCAAAGCTCGTCATTGTTAACTACTACTTTGGTGCCAGTTCCTTTGTATTGCTTACAGCAGTGTATGTCTCCGACTAGCCATTAATACCTGATCATAAATGGCGCCTTTCAAACAATTATATGTCTGGAGCAAGAGACACTTTTTGACACGAGCTTTTATGTAACGACTTCATCATTTGGGGTGAGAAAAAACGAGGGTGCGCGACGTTCTCGCGAGGAGATTTTGTGCGGAGGCTGTTTGTATCCGCAGCCCTTAAAAAAGAGTAGCACCTGCTTTGAGGACAAATAGTCTAAGACGAAACTTGACTCATATCCCTCTAGAGTCTCTCGTGGGCGTTTTGGGACTGGTCTCCGAGTACTTTTGACATGATTTGACGAGTTGTTGAGAGTTACCTTTCAGCGGACTATTGTCGTAGCTCAGCCGCAAGGATACGAACGGGTCAAGTGGAACGAGTACCAGGAGGAAGCACAGCCCGAACTTGGAAACGCCCCCAGAGTCAAGACCCAGGAATGGGTGCCTTTCAACCAGGTTAGTTGACTCTTTGACCTCTTATGACGTTTAAGGAAAACACTGAACTGCAACGCAGTCTGTACCAACCTTCCCGCATTTCACGTGCCTGGCCTCCACCAGAGGACTCTTTCGAGAAACCTCAGTACGTTTCCAATTAACCTCAGCTACAAAATGTGTTCAGAGTACCCTGGGGAGCCAAGAAGGCTCAAGGAGATCAGGAATGGATTCATCAGGAGCAAAACGGTGTCTTGCGATCAGCGGTCTTTTCTGCCAACAAGGTCAATCGGGCTTGGCCTCCTCCAGAGGACAACCTCGAGAGAAACGGTTATGAGGTCTCCCACAACATGAACGCCGTTCAATGGCCTCCTTCGGAGTCTGAGGCTACTGAGAGAGAGCGCGTTGAGGTATTTATTATCGTTTTTCTGTTTCTTTGCCACTCTGTCTTGGATAATATCTCCATTTAAGGTGCTGCAAAAACATATTCCCACCAGGAAAATGGAGAGACAGTGGCCTCCTCCGCCTCCCCAGTACCACGTTGTCGAGAGAACTGAGATTGTTGAGGAGACCCAGCCTCAGCAGGTAATTTATTTACTATTTCTTTAGTACATTTTGATTTTCAGGAGCCAGCGATTCCGGTGAATAGCATGAAAACTGGACAATTGGTGTCATCGTAGAGGTAGCAGCTCTAATTACATGCTTATAGTTATAATTGCCAAACATTATGCTTTTCTGGAATAGCTTTCAAACATTTTTGGTAACTAATGAATCTCTTTTTAGGTGTCGGCAAAGTAAGTAGCCGCGCAACTACCCCCGCTTCACAACACTGATCGTAGAGTAGTCCATCCGCTTCGATCGTAACTTCTTCACATTTGCTGTTTTTTTTTTTTTTTTTGAATAAAAGTTTTACTTTCTCTTATTTTCTTAGCTATCCAGAAGATGCAAATGAGACTCGGTACTAGAGAGAACTACTTACCTGAAAAGGTCCTCGCAAAGTTGTATACCAAACAGGGACAAATTTTCGATGCTCATGAGCTTTGACGAACTTGCTTGAAGAAGCTACTGTGTTTTATAAAGTCTCCCACCTGTACCGGTTTCTTAAGTTGCCGCAGTTGATCTTAAAAGCCATGTCCAGCTTGCCTATATTGAAGTCAATCGAAGTGGCACCGATGAACACGATCTGGGAGAGATCAGTGTGCTTCAGATGATCTTATCAAATTTTGTGTGTTTATCTTCAAGACTTGAAGCATGAGTTTGGTTGAAATAAGATGGATACAAGGTTTGGCATAAACCACGCAGTAGTATCAAAACGCTGTAGACAGTTTGTTGGTCCTTCTTGTCCGTCTTTGTTTCATTTTGAGAGAATGACTAATGCGAAAACAACGCCAGTACATAAGCGAGTCACTCTTCCGAAAAATGATGTTTTTCCCCATTTGTTATGTTTCTCTGAAACGCTTTCGCTTTTTTGAACATTACGAGTTTAGGGTGACCCAGCATGTTCGGCTCCCTACTGCTTTTTTTGGGCTGTACGTTCTCTGAAGTTTATACATACTGCCCGGAGCAAGCCCAATACGGAACTCTTTGTGATTATGGTACTCGAGAATCACCATCATATGCCCGTACTCCTGAGAGGCAACCTCCTTATGGGTCATATGTTCCGTTCAAAGCCTACCTATCTCCTCTGGCATTTTTACAGACAAATGAGAGGGTAACGAGATTCCGACTTAAGTTCTTCTTACACTGTTCGCTAGGACCTTTCGACTTCAAAATAACAGTTGTAGAGGTGTGCCAATGTCCTTTGCAGCACATCGTTAGCTTTTAAGGATGATGGTCTTTCGTGGCTTGATGACTATGTTACTTCAACCAGGGGAAACAGTATTCTGTCAGAGCATGGTCATTATGCCCAGGGAGATATATATCACGAATTTCGTGGTAGCGAATACGGAGACTTTGGTCATGATTATGAGTTCAAGACGAAACTTGTGCACAACTGTGGCGGGGAACAAAAAGTACAAGTTCATATGAATGACTGCGATATAGATGAAAGATGCGATATCAGTATAGCAGCTTCATTGGTCAGCGGCGAATGGGACAATAGCAAAGGCTCCGGACTTCTCGAACATTATCCTACAATTGGACTACGCGGAAACGACCGAAGCACTCCATTAACCTGGACAAATGATCAAAATCCGAGATTTCACGATTGGAAACCTAAACTGTTTGAAAATGTCGAGGAAACCACGTCTACATGGCAGAATGACCAAGAACCAAGAATTCCCGAGTGGCACACTACTTCTGGACCTACAGGAAATGATAACAAGCTCAGATAACAATATAATATCCTGGTTTCAGTTTCAGTAGTAAACTTTATTTGAACTTTGTACCCCGTTTTCCGGTTGTAAAAAGTTCAGTCAGGCCTGGCTAGGCATTCAGCGCTCCTGGGTGGGAAGGAAATTTTCCGAGTCTAGGCTACATTTTCCGGTTTCACGATGTTTTGCAAAGTTGTAGATCTTTTTAGACTCTACAACATTGCAGAACATCGCGAAGCGATCATTACCGCGAAACGGACGTTATTAGGTGTGCTGGATGAACGCCGACCCAACCCGGACAGGACGGGCCGAAGGCACATATTACATGACTTTAGATAGCTTTGCGTGGTGCAGAAGGCGCATCTTTTGTCCCCTGGACAGTGCCTACATTGCGGAATACTAATAAACGGCATGTACGCATTAAAAGACTATTGACTTTGTATTCCTTCCCTTTTTTGTCGCTGTCTCCCTGCTTTCAATGCCTCTTTCGAACAAAACCTATCTTACAGGGTAACTTCATAATGCTTGTGTTTTGGGACCCCTGAAGGCACCGCAAACCCTTCTATGGCCATAGGACATTATAAACTCAATAGCAAGGTCAAGTAAGCTGTGTTACCTGAACAAAAGAGGTAGAAGATACGTGGTCCATTGAGCAGAAGATCTCGGTAGGCTGTTGCTAGGTGCAAGACAGCTGTAAATACAACCTTCAGCAATCGAAAATGTAGTTACCTCGTAAGAAAGAATAACTTCACCGCTCGGATAGGTGATCGAGTCACCAGCAGCGATATCATATTCTTTTTTTCCGAGAATCTCTTAACTGAAGCATCGACGTTTATGTTGAAAATATCGATCACTTACGATGTCTATTCAACTTTCAGTTTAGGGGGCGGATTCCGTGCGTATTTTCATGGCTGAAGACTGCCATATCTCAGCTTCTGAAGACATTCCGTATAAGGCTTTCTGAAATAGCGCAAACAAACCTTTCACATCTTCTGAATTCGATAGAAAGATAGCTTCTTCTTGCTCGAAAGGTCTCTTCTTCTCCTCGCGATCGTTTGCTTCGGCCTTCTGCAATAAGGATCTTTCAAGCAAAAACTCGGCTTTAACTCGGCTTTAAGTTTAACTCCACTTTCCCAATCGAACTGAGTTTCCCAATCATCTTAATAGTACTAACAAGAGGGTTAGAGGAAGCAATTGGACAGATTATAAGAGAAGAAGACGACTTGAGAACAAATAAGTGACTGTTTAGGAGTAAGGCAGTCGTTGACAGTAAGTGTTTCATCTGTTTCAAACTCGGTTTACACACTGCTACGCAACAAAAAACTCCTGTCCTATCTGCTCAAGAAATGACGCGCGAAAAATTGTTAAAAGCGCTTTGCGCTAGTGGAGTGCAAAGCCATATCATACAGCACTGGTGCAATTTTCTGTTCAAAAAGGTCTTAGTCAGTCTGTTAGGTCAGTTGATTTCTTACTAGAACTCGGAATCTCAGAATGTGAGTTATAGAGGATAGGGAGAGACAGAGGTTTTTGGTCAAAAAAGTCTTACATCCAGGGGTTCTGTTTCCAAAACATTTAGTTTAGCTACCTTACAGGCATAAAACAAAAAAAGTACTTACCGTGTGATCCACGCCCCTCCACGCGAATCGCCCCTCTTGATCCTTCTTCCTCTGGTGTCACCTCATTGATCGGCTCGTTCTCCTTGTTTTCCAGGTCTGGAAATAGCAAATAATGTTGTGGAAGAGGTCTACTATAAGAAAGAAAACTGAAAATGTGAGGAAAAACCCTAAACGTTTCGAGCATTTCATGAGGATTTATGACAGAAGGGAGGCCAAGACTGATTATGCATAGAGCCAAGTGCGCGTTTTTGAATTTGCGTTGGAAACTGGGAACGTTGAGGTCACAGGATCTTTTCGTATTATTTGAGACTTTACATGTATTTTCTCGCTTTCTGGGCATCTAAAATCAACTCCACCTTAAAAACTACCCTTAGTGCGCCTAATTTGACACAAAAATTAGTGTGAAAACTGAAAAAAAATGCTTTACGGTGGGAAGAAGATTGTATTGCCTATATTCTTGATTTTTCTTAAAATTTTTCGCTACAAACTAGGCGCAACAGGAGTATAACTCGAGTCGATTAAAAGCACTTAGAAGTAGGAGGGATGAAAAGCAGTGTAAAGCACCGAATTTAGAAAAGAAAAAAATACCTCGCAAATTTTCAGTTTTTGACAAACAGGGCAAGTATCGTGGTTTTCTGATTGTAAAGAAGATGTCTCAACTGCTCGTCAACGTTTTGAAACAAAAAAAAAACGATTTGAAGCAGAAAGATACAAATAACAAGGGACTTTTCCGAGATTTAGAGCTCACAACGGACTTTGGGGATTGGTAATCAGACTATCATGATTTCTATTGGTAAATAGTGTTTCTGCCATGCCAGAAATTAACTGAGTAGTTTTGCTTTGAAAGCAATTAAGTTGTTACAAAGAAACTATCTTTTTTTTATTATAAAACTTGTACAGTAATTATAGCTTTTAGGAAAGTGAAAATTTGAAACTGCCAGACCTGCGGCTACAAAAGCCATCCGAATAAGGTTTTCCGTGATTAGAATTAGAAAGACGGAGACAGAAACGGAGAGACGGAGAGACAGAGGGACAGAGAAAGGAAGACAGATAGAGAGATGAGGTTTGCAAAAACAACGTTTTATTAAGTTATAACACTGGAATATCATTTGTGGGAATAGAATGTACATGTGGCGATCTTTTTTTTCTAATGTGCAATAGAACCCGGGTCGAGCTGAGCTACTAAATCACGAACCACGTAGATACAAGCTTTGGCAATATAATCAAATCAAAATTGGCTGGCCGTTTGTCACTTGAGGTGTCATGGGCTCGTCGTCACTACACGTCTGAATCTTTTTATTGAGAATTTTTCAGAAAGCTGTGTAACCTCAAGGTCTCTCAACTTGGCGGCGACTTTCTCGTCGAAAAGAACTTGGTATCCGGGAGAGATGGTCTCCATAAGGTCATAAAGATTGTCATAGTACTTTGTAAATAGTTGGAGCTTCGTAAAATCGCCAATCATACAGTCATGTCGAAGAGACGTTATCCTCCATCCTTTCAGCGTTAATTCAAGACAGTACGGCTGACCTGAAACATGATAATCAATCATCGTGTTTATAGTTCCTATCAGTTTTTACGCCCGAGAATGTAGCGAAAAGCACGTGTTGGGAGTAATCGACGTTACCAAACTTTGATTGCAAAGACCAAACTGTGTGACAGCAGCAACAGTCGGGAAGCGATTAGGGGGTAAAAACAGAAGGGTTTGAACGGATTGAACTTTGCAGACAGACTGATTGCAAGAAGCCATACCTTCAATCGTGTTCACGTTGACGAAAATAAGATCTGGTGTCCTGGGCAGCATTTCACTAACACTGATGGAGTCGACGGCAAAGGAGAGCTCGTGCACGGCGGCTGAATGTGGAGATTTAGGTAGTGTCAACCCTTATGTAGGACTATCTAACTTCAGGTTTTCAATAACTACGTCAGATTGGGGTAAGAAAATGTCCGATTTCTGAAACCGCACGGGAGAGATATCTTGAGTGGGTAACAAAAAGATAGGGGCGAGCATTTGCATGGGTTTTAAGACGGTACGATTTAGATCTTCTGCTGACTAACAAGACAGTACTCGGGGTTTGAGATAGTACTGGAAAGAGCTCTTTACTAAAACAGTCAGCCTAGCCATTTGTCTGATTACCGAGGAGGCATGGGTGAGAAGTTTTCCTATTACCGATATAGTACCGAAATTGGTTGGTTTCTGATGATACAAGTGAGAACCGGCCCGGTTAGCTTATAAACCTTAGAATTTTACCCATTGGAATTTCATCTACAGTATACTTAGGCTCAAGGGTCTATTTCCGGTCGATTCTTCTCTATTCTCTTCTTTTATGACTCATCGGACCACAAGGTGTGGGATTCCCCGACCAATCTTGTTTCTACGATAAAAGTGTGTAATTTTATGCCCTGTCCCCACGTGTTTTAGCGTAAATTGACCCTGAGTAACTAACCGATGGCTTCCAATTCTAGCGAGGACTCGCCTCGGCTTCCGGGATTTGTACTGGCACATGAACGGTTGATCGTGCTGACTTTGTGCAGTGAAAGGGACCTGAAAATGTTTCATTGTAGCCTGTCTTTGCAACTTTAATCTTATCTTGTCCATCTTGCCACGTTTTTTTAGTATCCGATTGTCGTTTACCCTCCGAGCTCTCGGAAAACGCGGAAATGAAGGCACGTGGAACTTTTTTGGGGGCTGTCTCCGTCGAAAGGACCATTAATTTTGAGTGAGCCAGTGTCTCTCCCGAGACGTCAAAAATCTTCAGTTCCTGGTAACCAAAGGAAAACTGGATGTGAAGTTTTTACCCCCTTTCGAGCCTCGAGCCCATTCCCACGAGCTGAACTTACAGTGGAGGCGAATTGTGAGTTGAGCAGCGAAGGCAAGGAAGAGGCTCGGATTTCAGCATTGTGTTAGACCTGTAGAACGTAAAGGAGGTGAGAGATGTAAAAGGAAAGAGAGAGAGGGCGGAGTCTGGGAATACCCAAAAAGATATCGGATATGACGACTGTTGCGAAAGGTTGCGTATAATTAAGGACATATGACGTGATGATATGCAGGTGCGCGGGGACCGGCACCCGAGGGGGCCACCCGTCTAATGAACAGAAGACCAAAAGGCAAAGGGGGAGAGATGGCAGGTTTAGGCGGTAGCAAGGCCACGTGTTGGTGCCAACTGCGGTCACATGCGAACCAAGTCAGTCGGAGTCCGAGAAAGAAATCACCTTTCAGCCGCAAACTGCGCAAGTAAGCACATGCCGACCACGTGCATTTCCCCCATTGCAATAGAGGAATCCAACGTGGTCTCTCTCTCTCTCTCTCTCGCTCCGAGAAAACTCTTTTTTTTTGTTCGGGAGCGAGGCGGACTGCATTAACCTACGTCAAATGCACGAGTTTGCTAAGGTTTAGCAACAGGTTGAAAGAGAAAGTTAGAGAGGCTTAAAATCTTAAACCTGATAAGCATAGTAACAGAGACAGTAGGCTTCAAAGACAGCCGCTAAGATCAATGATCAAATGACCATCGAGTGACCTAAGCTAACAATGGTGGCTACTCACGTGAATGGGGGAACCAGTTAGCTTGTGGGAGCAAGAAAACAGACGGGACGATAGTGGACAAGGAAGAAAAATTCTTCTCGCTACCACTCCCACAAACATGAATAGATAATAGTGATAAATTCTGGGGGCTCGCGACACAAAAGCGGAGGTGTAACGTTGCGACGTCAAAAGTTCACGCGAATTATTTGTAATGGGATTTTCGCTCTTATTACAAGAGATCTAACTGCAGACAGTGATGGAAGCATGTTATGCTTTCCAGATGTTCGGTCAATATACGATATGCGTCAAAAGAAATATGACAACTTGTTTTGAGAAAAAAGGTCAGGAGGCAAAAGGCGCCTAGAAAATGGCACTTTTGGAGATTGAGAGCTCTAATAAAGCCAATAAATGGCTTTTCTCCCAGCCATTATTGGCGCTTTTATGGTCGATTGAATGATTCTTAAAAGGCAGACATAAAGTGGCCAACGGGAAAAGCTAAAGCTGACGTGTACCACTAGATTCGGTTCTAGAATTATTGAGAAGATTTCAGCCTGTGCAAAAATTAAATACCTGCTATTATTAAGTTTCCAAATGGCTGATCAACAGCTGGAAAATGCGCAGAGAACTTGTCAGCTTCAAAATTCAAGCCACTACGACGCTTTCAAGTCGCTCAAGTAGCCTCTCCCATGGTAGTACAGAGAAACAGAGAAACAGGGAAACAGAGAAGACAGCTCCTGAAGGTATGGTGAAAGTGTGGAGAGAGTCGAAAGGATGAATTTTATTTGATCACATTAGAATATGAATACGGAAATGAGACTATAAGACAGTCCTACGCGTCTAAAAGGTGGTGATTTTGGTATTGGTTTACAGAGCTAAAACTATTGATACTGTAGAGTTATCATGACTTTCTTTTCACGTGAACCTATACTTAGATCTGCCTTAATGGCGTGATCAAAGCACTAAACCTGCTCCTTATCAGACACCTATTTCACTTAACAGTAGCAATGTGCTTGATCAGCAGATGGTCACTAAATTCGAGAGAGAAAGAGAGATAACGGAAGTATTTACAAGTCCACGACCAGTGCACGTGACTGAAAGTCTCTGGCAGCTGCTTCACGAAAGAAAGGAGGCGTCGCCGGAACGAAAACCGACGAGCGAATGCTCCGGGCATGTTGCCAATGATCAACTTGTGACACTGGTCGTTTACGAGAGGGAGTGGGACAGATGAACATTTTGATCTTTTTGACTTCGAACCAGGTATGTGTTGTGACAGACAGGTCTACAAGGCGAAAAATGCGGACATTTCGTTGACAGTCAGATGCTTGTCTGCGCAGGCTATCTGCCCCAAATGCTCTTTGCCTACCGAACCCAGTTCAGGCACTTTCAACATGACGTCATAGTCTGTTTCCCGAAAATACTTAATTGAAGCTCCCTACCCCGTTATTGCTTCCCAAACCTGTGTCTAGAATACTCACGGGGCATCCAAGGCGCTCCTCCTCCTTCCAGCAGCTCCTTGATTCCATAACGCTTCCGTGTTCTTCCATGTTTGTGATTCTAAAATTAGAGTTCCCTGTTTTGGCCACGAGGGTTTAATAATCGGTATCTCTCAAGCATGCTCTAACTGTTTGTAACTAGTCCTTTCGGTTAATGACCAAACATAGAAAGAAGGTCTCGTTTGGGTTTCGAAACTCTGCGCAATGTGATGTATTCGGCGAGGAGGTCTTTCTCATTTCGTCCTTCTGCATGCTTCAAACTTGTCTCTTGTCTCTCAACCTTGTTTGTTTCAACCCTAGTTTTGGCATAATGTTAACACAAGAGAACTTTAACATTTTGAGGTTTAAACCCAACAAGTTGATAATTTCTAAAGTAACAAATTGGTTAAGCCTCGACGATGTCTACCTTAGACGTATTTACAAAAACGATCCAAGGGGGAATCGAGCCCTCGTCTGCTCCAAGAGGATGTCAGGTCCCAAGGCCGCCGCTTAATAGTCCATTTCCAACGAGTTTTACGAGCTTTTTGCTATTGCCAAGTAGGTTAATACCTAGAATTCGATTATGATAGCGGAATCTTGAAAAAGTTTTTGAAAAATAGTGAAAATTCGAAAATTTGGAAATGTCTTCTTCGCGCGCAAACACTAAACGACGCAAGCGTTTAAATTCAGGTGCCGCTCTAACTTCGTTGGAAACAGTCTATACCATGAAGCTACCAGGGCGCGGTAATCACAAGATTGTGATGCGCATGTGAATACATTGAGCGTCTTTCATCAGCGCCCCCTGTCTGTTCCAACACGCTCCGGTACCATAGTGGCTAAAGCGGCGGCCTTGGGATCTGATTTCCTTTTGGAAAAGCCAGAGTTTTTTTGACGCTTTCGGGGCAAAACATTTTGCTTTCAATATGTAATAGTTCCGCTGTACTGTGCATCCAGAAATATGGAAAACTTACCTGACATTGAGTTTTTTTTTCAATTTTGATACCAAATTACAAAAACTCACGACTTCTTTGACGAATAGCCTTGGGAATTTCGTACCCGGCGAGTACAGGAGCTTCTTCTGGGTGCATTTCTTCGTAAACAGACGCAGCAGAGAGCCATCTTTCCAGTCTGTACTTCCTATTATTAGGTTACACAAACACTAATTACTCCTCTTGTCGATAATGAGGTGATACTCCAAGACTGCAAGCCAGGTTGGTGGCTTCAGCCCCAGGGAGAGCAATAGGCTGGGCTAGGTAGCGTGACATGGTCGAGTCTGAACAATAACCGAAGAGATCGTAGACGCCCCAAACAGTCTCCCCCCACTAGACAGTTCGTCCTTTGGGAAAACACCAACTGACATGTGATATCATTGCTAACGTTCTTTGATGAACGCCTCCAGTGGACTTGTTCCTTGTTTTCTGTCCTCTCTGAGATGGGCCCAAGAGACTAGGCAAACAAACAAATACGTCGCTCATTGCTGGGTCCTCTAGATTGTTCGTTTTTAAAGCAATCGAACCCAATTCAGTTGTGCGAAAGTCTAAAAACGTCTCTGGATGCACAATATTTTGCGCATAGTATGATAACAGGAACTTGTCTCTGAATGGTTTCGGAATTTCCGTGAAATTGCCTGCAATGACAGGCCTTCTACAAGTTTTAACGCCCTCACATTTCCTCTGTCATCCTGACAATCTTTGCTACTGATCCTGATACTTCGTGTACATCTTCCAGTAGCCGTCTTGGTCTGCTTCCTGTCACTTTGACTCGGTAAGCTGGTCCTGTTTATCTGTTCCCATGGTACCTGCTACATAACATTATTTTCTTTTGTACATCCGGCTAGCTTGTTACTAATTTAGCATGTTGTAATCAACCTGCGTCTTTAAGCTTGTTCTGTTTACCTGTTCAGCCCACCCCTTATTTTATGCCTTGTTCAAGCCAGCATGCCATTGCAAGACAGATACCGCTTGATTCTTTATGGTGTTGATCACCTAAGCTAGAATAGGTCGAACCTACCAGAACATCATCATCCCCTAATAGTTATGAATCTGTCTATATCAGCTTGTTCTGTCAAATCTCGCTACCTCTATAAGCGAGCAACGACAACTGAAGACAGTGTATATTACAATACTTTCCTCTCGACATCCCCCCCCCCTTTGGCAACTGGTTAGATCAACAAGCTTCTCTCAGAACACACACTGGGACTCTGGACTGTCAGATTTGTGCTCGTAATGACGTGTTCGGTCAACACTCTTGACTACATGTCTAGGAATCTATCTATACCATTTAAACGCCCGAAAAATCGGCTGTGACCTTCAGCAGATGAGTAGAAGGCCACCATTGCTTTTTCTGGTCAGCTGATCTCGTTTGAATCTCCGCCATATCCTTGGACTGTCTGGACGCACACAATGAGAAACACTGATCTCTGGTAGTTGTGCAATAACATTCCTGGAGAGTCCAAATTTAGCTGCCCAGATCACATGGTAACCCGATTGTACGTGCAGATTGAACTGGTTGAGGGCTGGTCTTTCGTCCGAAATTCTCAGGCGGCCGGTAACCAAACACTTTTGAATGACCGGGTGTTTTGTTACCAGAGAAAGTACGTTTTAAAAGGTGTCACATTGATAGAGCACGTAGCATATTTTGTGGGGATCTGAACAGATAATATACTGCATTTTTGTGTGTTTGTAGCACCTTATATCTTGTATAATAAAAATAGTTGGTCTGCAGCAGTTAGTCAAACATTCAAAGTCAAATTGGTTTCCTGTCAAAGTAGAGTAATTGACAGGAGTAGCTTGGGACTCCAACAGAGCAGTCTAGCGGAGCAAGTATATTGCTAATACCATCTCAAAGTTAAACCGTTTCATGTCTCACAGCGAGTTAGAGTAACAGGTTTCTGATTTTACAATTTTTGCGTGCGTTCAGGCTTGTTAACTGACTTCAGTACTTCTGGAACGATATTATATCTATACAGTTCAATAATAACGTAGTCTGTCCTATGTACCCTTTAAGCATTAGTCTCTTCTAGTGTAGAAACTTGCATATTTTGGCTCACTGGACTTCCTCTGATTGAATCGGCCGATTTCTTTCTCCACACTTTTCCTCCTCTACCTTCGTTCCCTTTGTGACGCGGATCTTTTGCGCAGCGCAGTTTTCCGTGTCACGCAAACGAGACCACGGGTCGGATTGTCTATCCCCCATTTCTAAGAGAAAAAGCCTACGTTTGTTGATCGGTCGTGCCCGTTTATCACAGCCCCACAAAACTCGCTGATAAGGCTCTACGTGGTTGAGGCAAAGTGTCTTATCTTCAGAGAGTGCAACAACACGTAATGATTCATTTGCACGGGATAACAACAACGAGGAACAAGGTACCAGAGTAGACTAATCTACCGACTCGTACTTACTACTTACATATATAATTACAACTGAATGGAAAGGGGAGAAGGAATTGTACTGTTTCGACTACAAATAGATCATAGACGAAGATCCCGATTAGACGGGGGTTACCCACATTAATGATTCGATTAAGAACACCGTAATATAAGGAGGAGCCTGAATATTAGACTATATACACACAAGCTTGACTAAGGTAGCTATTCTACAAGTGTTAGTGGCATGCTAACCACTACTATATACAGGGACGACGATTGAGGGTTCGGTTTAAACGGTTGGTTTGAGAACGGATTTGAACGAGAGAGAGTGACCGGAGCTTTGACCTCTTCAAGCGCTGACCTTTTCTGCCTCATCGTCACTGATGAAGCCACTGTCCTGACGATTGGACCGGGATCCACAGTGATCGTCTTCAAAGTCAGAACAGATCGGATCGACAGAGTTATCGCGCTGGAACAGAAAAAAATTAGTATGCTTCTGGCTTGTCCTTACCTCAAAGTCTTGTTTTTCCGAGGCCTTCCGCTGTTTTTGAAGGCGCTTCTTCTCGTTTTTCTTTCGCTGTGTGGCCTGCTGTTCAAGACTTAGAGCTGGATTGAAAGTCATCCTGTAAGATACGGTAATTTTAGAGGTTCAAAAATGAACATACAATTTATTATTCTCCTCGCAGATCGACACACGTTTGACCCGATGGGCGACGTCGTCAACAGATGGCATCTTGAGGATTCCCCTACGGTTGGGACTTCCGGCTACACACTCACTGACAGCCCGTTGGCGAAAAGCTGATTCAGCTGAAAAGTGTCTTTTACGAGTGCACTCTCTCTCTCTCTCTCTCTCTCTCTTTGCCTGCCGAGCAAAATATTTGATTAGAGGGATTATTGACAGTGCTCTATGACAAAGGGCAACAATCGTACGAGATTTAAAACTCACTTGAATACTTTTCGAACGGGCTCCGCTTGCCGGGACTCAATGTGGAAGAACCTCCAAAGAATCCATCAGCAACCGGGCCCAGAGGACTGTCGGGCGAGCTGAAGCCAGAGTCGGCACTGCTGTCAAGTCCATCCTGTGAATCACAGACAATGCGTAGACTTTCCAAGGGCTTCGAGGCTCTCTTCTTCTCACCTTTGCGCTCCTTGACTTCAACCAGAGTCTAAATTTGATTGTTTTGAAAGGAAATATGGCGAGACAGCAAAAGGGAGACAGAGAGACAGAAAAACAGAGTGACAGAGAGGCAGAGATACGTACTCTTTCATAGTGCATTTTGACGGCCTTGACGCGCTGCTCAGCCGGTACGGTAGCGTTACGAAGCTCAGCCAAAGACTCTTTCAGCTCACTCTCCAGGTGTTCCAAGACGTTGTTGTTCATTTCCGTTCTGTAAATGATGCAATATGAGGAAGAAGAAAAAAATCAATTCAAAAAGTGCAAGAGTGAGATGATAACATCGTTTTCTCGCGAGGAGTGAAACAAGATCCTTATCGGCTCTTTACTATCCGTTTCCCCTTCTGGAACATGCCAGAGAGAAAGAGAGGTCAAGCCGGGGTACACACGTAAACTTTGGATGGGAGAGAGTGAGAGAGCCGCTTTGCAAGCACCGTTGGTCGGTTGGGGAGGGCGATCACGCGGGGCCGACTGGCGGCAACGCGCGCAGAATGAATGAACGCCGACGAGTCCCTCGTTGTCCACAAAAGTATAGTAGTTAAATCGACCTTCACTTCAAAAGTGATGGGACTGATCATGCGGCAAACAACTGATAAAAGTTCTTTTAAAGAAGGCATGAAAATGGGTGCGATAAAATTTGAGAGCTTCTAGAAGATACGAACCTGTGATTTTGTGAAATCTTTGGTCGTTTTGGAGACATTGGATAATAGAAACCGGGGTGTACACGAGCAGAATGACGCAAGGTATACAGAGCCAAAAATAAGCAAATGCTAGTGCACCGTCATCATCAGCGGTCCTTTTTACAATTAGTGGCACAATACATATGGCTGAGGAAATCGAAAAGACTTTGAATTACGCAAAATCGTAAAGAAGAATGGATAAACATCTTCTATGGCAAAAGTTTTCCCATGAAAAGATTGTAGATCACAGACAGAGATTTCGACACCCGAATGATAGCTCTCAAAGTGCATTACAAATCTTATGGTGTAATGGGAAGGAGGTGTTCAGTCCTATGACCCACAACGTGCAGCTGGAGCAAAACCTCACTACGGCCAAGGCCTATAACAGCCGCATATTGATTCCACCCGCTGTGGCAGTGCATCGCAAAAGAGCGAGAGAGAGAGAGCGTGAGTAGAAACTTCTAGAAAAGGTCACGGGTTGGACCGCTTTCGAGAATATTCCAGTAAAGGGTACAATGACAAGTGGTCAGAGAAAAGGAACTAGGGTGGATTTCGCGATATTAAGTGGGAAATTAGCTTGGTTTCTGCCAGAAATTGAAATGAGTAGGGGGTAAAGGGAAGTGAACATAACAAGATTTCGTTAAATTGGCACCACTAGAAAAAGGAAAGTAGTTTGAGGCCGTAGTCTACACTCAAACAGGCGACCTCTTTTTGTATTCTTGGTCAGCGTTGAACATCATATTCCATAAATCGAAAACGGGATGGGATCAGGAGAGAGAACGTGTTCTCCTGGGGATATCGTGAGAAGTGGACTAGTAAAAAAACAGCGTAAATTAGGACCTTGCTCTCTTCTACTTTTTAATCTCAAAGATGAGGTAGCGATCAGGGGTCAATGATCAGGTGTGTTCTAAAAAACTAGTGAGACTGAGGCTACTGAAAAAGAAATTAAGACATTGTTGTACCTCACACTTTAATCTGAGGATTCGTATGCGACTGGTCAGAGTGAGGGGCGGTCTCCGCAGAGGGATAGTTGATCCATGTGACACGCGCGACCGTACAGGTCATAAAAAATCGCAAAGTGGAACAAGCTGACCAAATACATTTTCTACATATACCTGTCGATCTATGCAATTCAGCAAGGTCATGTGGTCTTTGTTCCTTCTAATCAAGGATACATTATCTCAAAGCTCAACGCAAGGTATGCTCAAAAGGATAGTAAAGTAGTTCCGCTTTTGAAAACAACAGCTTCTTCCGTCCAAAAGTCACGAGTACGATGATGCTAGCGGGCAGCTGGCAATGCCAGCTGCTCTCCCCGTTATATATCAATCAGAACGTATATACGAAGCGTTCCCAGAGAAAAAAACACGTATTCGGAGCAAGCGAGTAATACTTGGACATTAAAATCGTACGTCAAATTGAAAGGTTAGTAGAAAATGAAAAGTTCCGTAATTTTTAGTCTTGGATGGACCTTGTAACAAAGGTCCATCCAAGAAAGGACGAGATTTAGATACACAGATCTCTTGAACTGAAAAAGAAAAGTCGTGATAAGTTTTGTTTTCGATATGGGCCAACATTTACGAGGAAAATTGAATTTTAAATGTAAATGCTAAAAGTTTGTTGGTTCTTCCTGGCCATACATGCAGAAAACCAGAGTCATCGATAGGTTGATTGGCGATAGAAAGCATGAGTGACCCTTTTTTGACCGACGCTCCTTTTAGCAATATCTAAACCAGAGTCAAGACCGAAGTACTAGTGAATCGCTGTAGTAAAGTGTCGAAAAATAGCAGAACCAGACAAATGGATATATGAAAATCAGTTCCTGGAAAATTATAGCGGTACAGCCAAAATGCTCAATTTTGTGTTCTAGAAGAGGTTCCTGTTCCTGTACACGACCCATTTTTAAACAGACGCAACGATGTATGGATTTATTCAACTCTTAAACATGCTACCCGTTTGTAACCGTTTGCACGAATATGATACATATTATGTACAAAGACAAAAATGCTAAAAAAAAAAAAGCAGACGTATTTGACTAGTATTAAAATTAGTGGGCAGCTTGCATTTTGCCCACTTTTTCCATAATCTTTTTCATGGAGCCACTGGCTTTTACACATTCGCCGTTGACAAATGTAGCCAGGCACATCCTGTCACACTTGGTCAGTGACGGGGTCCTATTGACGGTCCGTCCTCCATTTTCCGAGGAACTGGTACTTTTGGCGGAGTTTGGCTCTGATATGCTGCCATTCTTGAGGAGGTCGTGCATGTTGCTCAACATGCAGTGGATGAGAGCTGTTTGGTAGCCGAAAATCTGAAACGGGATCTTACACATGAAAAATGGATAGCTTACCTGTAGGACTTGGAAGCTCGGCTGATTCCTGTTCAATTTCTTCTCAGCACCTTCAAATTCCGGAAAATGAAGGAGCAGGCTAGGTTGGGCTTCATTGGTCGCCTCGAGATCCTCCATACTTGCTGCCCCTTGCCTCAAGACTTTTTTCCAGACACAGTCCGCAATCTGCACCACGAGAATTCTCTCCTTCTTCTCGGAATCCACGACAGTGATGGTTTCTCGATTGATTCCAATTGTGATCTGAAGAAATAGACATTGTTTTGATGTAAGCGTAATGAAGTCCTACCGGCATATCAGCGTCTCCGGACGCCACCGACTGGAAGAAACGTTTGAGATTCTTCAGGGGAGAAACAGAAGGACGCTCAAGGAAGCCGTGGAAGAAGGCAGATCTAAGATTGGGAAGTTTGCTCATATCAGTTGACCCATAAGTTTGCCCATTCGGCCCATAACTTTTGACCCAATTGAGCTGGACGTTGTTTCAAAAAAGAAAAGAGCAGGCTAAATTAGCTCTATTCAGCCATGTACAGAGGTCATAAGTCAAAAATTTTGAGCACCAATCAAAAAGGTGACTTTTACTTATGAGTCAACCTGATAATTGGGAGAAAATTTTTTACGATTTAAAAGTCGAGGATGCCTACAAACACGAGCTGCAATCTAAATCAATGAATGGTTAGATCGTTGGGAAAGCAGGTTCCTAATGAGCTTAATAGAGAGCCAGTACGTTAGGGAGCGACATCTTCAGCAGCCAAAAAGGCCATTGACTTACCCATTTATGGCTCTAATCTATATTGGATTCGATCCAAGTCCTGTACCAAAACTCAAGTCTCATGTCTGATGTACCTGTATCAATTCCAGTTTGCAAAAGTGTTCGTTTTTGTCAAATAAGAGGCTGGTACAGTAGTTTGGGTCTTTACGGGCCCCTAATGTTAAATGAAAACCATTCAAAAAGTCACACCAGGACTACTTTTGTTACCTTTGTTTTCAAGGTAACATTCATTCATGTATTCATATAGTTTTCACGCTCCTCTGAAATCTAATAAATGAAAAGGTTGAGCGTTCTCTTAAAGACTCTCTTTGGGTAGGCAGTTCCAGCAAATTGCCACAATGAGTCCTTACGTTAAGTAAGAATAGTAACGAAACTCACCCATATTGCTGGCAGCTCTGATGAAGTTTAGCCAGATACAACTTTTTCTTTTCTTGCTCACTCTTCCCCTTGTTTTCTTTCCAAGTACTGAGCACAGTTTCCAGCTCTCTTCCATTGCTCAGGCTCTTTCCGAACATCATAGGTCCTCGGATGGAATCTGCCAATCTCTCCGGCAACTGTCCTTCCAAGTTCTTTCTGGAACGAGTATCATAAATCAGTCACTATTAATTTAGTTAAAAACTGGAGAGAGACACTTACCTGATAAAATCGGCAGTCAGTTCAGTTTCCTTATAATCGATAGCGTATCCGAGACCTGCGAGGGCTGCAGCATCGCATGAGTTCATGAAGAAGCGTTCGGCAAAAAGGTTGCATTTGGCGTCAACGTATAGAAGTTTGAGAATTTTGGGGTCGTCGGCAAGCTGAAACAGACTATACACACCAATATTTGGTAGAAAACACCTCAAGTTCTCTCTCAGGTGCCAACTGTACTCTTCTCTTGATAAAAAGCAAAGGTTCATCATTTTGGATGTCCTGTGGAGTAGCGTCGGCCGCAAACTTGAGTAGGAGACTGCTCCAACTTTTCCGGAGTTCACACGGTTGATGATGAGGTTTCAACTGCAGCTCGAGAAGAGGAGATATCATCCAAAGAGCAAAAGCCTCTTGCGCTGCCTCCTTATCAATATCCTGATTTTCCGCGATCATTCTGGTGATTTCGTCAGCCATTGTGGCCCTGTTGACCTCAACTTTGACGCAAGTCGATTCTGAATAACCACTTTTTCTAGTATTTCATGCCTATATTTACCCTTGTCCTCGCCTTCTTCCTTGAATAGATGCGGCAGATAGACCCTGATGGAAATGATGCTTTTGTATGCATGTTGCAAGTCTGCAGATCCAAGACCTTGATGGCCCAAACTAAAACACGTTCGTCATCACACGCTGATAAGGCCTATTGACACGGAGGACTGGTTCCATCTTACTGGTAACTCACCTAAACTGTCGCAGTGGAGAATTGGCTTGTGGGGTATAGAGGTGACTGTTCCGAGGCTGGGCGACGGGAGCCTGAAAGAAGAGTAATCAAACCTTTAATCGAAAACAACGTAATTCAGAATATAATGCTATGCCTACGTACACTAGCTTCCAGAGAACGCTACTTGTAGTTTCATTTGATCTTCTCAACTTTTTGGAGAAGCGTTTTGTAGGAAAAGTGTTTGAAACGAAGTAGTTTAAGTTCGTATCGTGAGTGTTTTTAGTGTTCCATGACCTTTGCACTAAATGAACTTTGGATCAAATCAAGACGGTTTCTTATGAGTGTGAGTGGTAAAACCTCTTAACTTTCAAAGACTGTCTGAACTGAAAAAGAGTGATATATTTCCGACGGTTTTAGAGCAAAATTTGCCTAACAGTTCACCTACTACGAATACGAACATACGAAGTGTACCTTTACCTGAGGAACGATGATCGGAACGAGATTCACATTCCTGGTCATGCTCAACTTTTTCTTGGTAAAGCCACTCCGGTCGCCAGGCTCTTAACACACATCGTTGCTCAAAAACTATGCTGGATCCTTACCACACTCCTCGGCCATCGATGGCAGAGCGGCAGGTTCCATGTCGATTGTTGTCTCCTGGAAGCGAGAAATGAACATTAACGAACAAGAAGCTATTTTTCTGACTCGTCGAACAAATACCGCATGTCCCGCAAATAGAGAAAGAGCGCGAAGGCACCACTACAAGAAAAGTGACATCATCTTGAGAAGGACATGGCAACTATTTATATGATCACTCACCTGCTGTTTGTGGACTAAAAGCGGCGTCCCAGAAGCATCTTCTCGGAGAGTTTCCATCAAAAGAGCTGAATATTTTTTGTATATCAAACAGAACAAGACAGGAGAGATAATATGATGTAAACATCACGCGGCAAGAGGAGCACCGATTGGAAACATGTTTATTTATAGAAAACCCCGGGGATCACGTGCATAAACGGGCCTGAGGAAGGACCTCCTTTGCGCATTGATTGATCACGGGACAGGCAACCGGCCTCGGCCTAGAGAGACCGTTCGCGAGGGTTGAATCACAGACAGAGAAAGAGGGAGAGAGTCACGGGAACTGCAAAAATCTCAGACGGTAAACAGTCTTCGAGGAGGAGGAAAAGTTAACACACACTTCACAAAAGACATTGTTAAAAGTTTACTTTTTTACAAGGAGCAAGGAGGCCTCCTGACCGTAGGGATCATATTTCTAACGGTACCTTGGCAGGAAATATATATGATGACAAAAATGTTGTAGTTTTAAAGGAGGCAAACTGATTCAAACTTTAGAAGGAGGATGACTCATTGATGACATCACTTTTCAGTAGGAAGACGCTAAAGGGTCTCCCGGCGGAAAATTACATATTGCGAAATTTTGATAAGATACAGTAATCGACGACTGCAAGGTGACGGTCGGGCTGAAAATCAGCTTTTATTCCGTATGCCCCCGCAGGACTCTGTGAATGTGCCGGAGATAAGAAAAACGACTGATAAAACGTACCCTCGTTCCCTTCGAAGCTAGGCCCTTATTTTTGCCAGAAGATAGTTTTTGTAGTCGAGAGAGCGCTCCTCACACAGACTTATGACTGTCTGCTCCAGATCAAACACATGCGGATCAGGAACGGTTGACTAAAAATTGAAAGAGAAGGTAACATGGTGTGGAGCAACTACCTCTCTATGCAAAATCGACGATAACCGAAGAAGATACTCTACATTTGGACCAGAAGGACCGATGGACTGAACTATCTAAAAAAGCTATGAGGACAAAAGTAAGGGATACACTTACAGTTTGAGCGATGTCTCGAATCTCGGCCTCGTTTCGATGTTCGTTGTCCGAGACATTCAGATAAGTTTCCACTTCAAATGGAGCAGTACTCTTATCGTCCGGATAGAACATCATAGGGATTCTCTGAAAATTGATCGATTGTTGCCTTGGTCTCTTTCCTTGGTACTTCAGCTCCTGCAAAGTACTCACAGCGGAGATAGAAAAGCTCAACACGAAAATCCACTTCATGCCTGTTTGATTGACGATTTTTTATGGCATGGCTGGATATCTATTCATCGAGCTATTGGCTTTGGAGAATCACATGCCCACTACCGTGGCGTTCAGTTAGATTATGATGCACGCAGAGTTTCTGCTCAAACTACAAGTTTGAATCACCAGGTCCTCAGTTTGAACGGAGACACAGCTTTGATGACTTCAAAACAGCTTAGTCTCCTATCTTAAACGGCAAGGTGCTGTTTGTTTTGTGTTCTTCGAAGTGTTCACAAATAAAGGCAACGAACAGGTCTCAAGACTACATGATTCACCATATCTACTCCGTCGAATCTGAGAAAATTTTGGCAGGGAAGGGTTGTTAATAGTTGACAGATAGAATCTGTGGCTATGAATTACTCTGCTTAAACCCAAAGGCTGTTCGGTTCAAGTAGGACCTCTCTAACATAGACTTTACAAAAATAAGCGAAAATGAATCAGTGACGACATTCACCTCGTAGCCAGCCTTCTCCCTATGATCCAGATACTTGATTGTTGCCTCGACAGCCTCCTCTGGCACTTTGAACGCTTTGCCCCAGCATGTTGCCTGCAAAACAAACTTGACTAACTGCTGCAAACAGATCAACAAGTTGATAACGATGACTAAAGTATCAAAAAGCAAATACGAATGACTCACATCAGGTTGGCTATCCTCCACCAGCGTTACAGTCCTGCCAGGGCTTTCTGGCGTGCCTCGGTGATCGGGACTAAGTTGCCAAAATCTCCTAGAATATCCTCGAACAAGCCCGGTCAGACACTAAAAAATGATATATGCAAATTTGGGGTGTTTACCTGATCTACTGGGAAGTCCTGATACCATAAAAGTGAGCCGTACCCGAAAATCCACATCCTAGACCCGTGAGAGCAGAAAGAACTGAACCTGGAAGATAAATAATCTATGTTTGGAATGGAAAACTGGAAGCGGGAGTCGGGGAAATGTCTAGACATGTGGGTGCTATATTTAGTGCGGCGTACGCGACCAAGGTACGTAGCAATTTTTGTGAAAACGGGCGAGAATCGAACTTAGAACCATAATTCTGCATCACATTCACATCTTAATCAGTTGTATGCGCGTCAAACAACCCTCGAAAGTCTCAATAAAGGGAACAGTTGTGGAGATTCCAGTCAAAATATCGATTTGGCGGTTTTGAAAAAGTGTTTACTACGGTATCTTTTAATTAAATCTAGCCCGTATAATAGATGGCTTCTCAGGAGCTCACATACTATTTGAGCAGTCATCACTACAACAACAAGAGGACCGGCCACCTCCAATACACAAAAACAATTGGAAGTCAATGGAAGTCTCCGATAAATCTCACACTGAATCATATTGTCTTCTTATCATTTTTTTTACTGTACCTCCATGTACAGACGCTCCGAAGACGACATCTCCACCCAATTGCGGTCTGAAGCTTAGTTTCATGTGTATGAATAAACCAATCTTTCAGAACTTGTTTAGACTTTATTAGGTCCTAGGGGAGGGTTTGAATCTGGGGTTTCAGAAAGGTGATATCAAATCTAGAACCTCCACAAGAGTTAATCTGTTTGCTGCATCAATTAGAATCACGATTCTTGACCATAAGAGATGCTGACTCTCTTGATTCCAGATCACTTGATTGCAGAGAAAACTTGTTCTTCTAGATACTACTCTGAACTCCCACAACTTCTACAATCACCTTGTGGACACTGGCACAGTGGCATTGTCATTAGATGACAGCTCTCAGATATTTACAGACTGCTGTGACTAGCCAGGATATTAATAGACGAAGCAAGACTGGCTACCTTATTGATCTCTGCAGAATACTATTCACTGCAGAGTATTACTCTTTTTTCTATAGAGTACTATCCATTCTAGAGTATTACTCTCTGCTCTTTGTTGAGTAATATACTCAGTAATAAGCTTTCTATCCTTTTAGACTATGATTTTTTGTTCACGTGCTTAAATTGACCTATGTTTGCAAACATTTATTTTGACGTACAAGAACATAGCGAACAAGGTACAAAAGGAACTCCTTTTTAAAAGCTGGTTCGAAGAACTAACCGACTAAGAAAAAAGAGGGTTTACACGCGTTTGAATATCGGACACAGGAATGAGATACTCGAACTTCACTGAATGCCGACTTTTTGCATTGTTTGCTGAATGACAACGTCGATGACAGAGTCAATGACAACCTAAGTTGGGATTTGAATGATATGGTAGATCCCAAACTGTACCTGAATCTGTTTCGTGTCAGTCGCACAAGTCTCGTGTGTATAGATGGTCCGTTTCTGATTCTTGTTCACTTGCTTGAACTTTTTCGTGATGTAGTCTAACGAAGGACGATATTCTTGTTTTCCTAAAACGAAAGACTATCCTTGTTATTTATTTGCAAACCTTTATAGTTTTTCAATGCAATAGTAATGGGGAAGAGCTCAATTTTCTCAGCAAACAGATCAATCTTGTTCAGGAAAAGAATCATGGCCGTGTTGGCAAACCACTCGTTGTTACAGATTTGATTGAAGAGATCGATCGAGTCCCTCATTCGATTCTAAAATGACTGACTGCCTTGTTTTGATGATGAGCAACTTACTATTGAACTGTCCTCCTGTAGCATCTGGTTGTACTCAGAGAGGGACGTTATAAAGAGAACTGCATGCACGTCGTCAAAAATGTGAATCCATTTTCTTCTCTGGGCCTTCTGGCCACCAACGTCAAAAACTCTGAAAGCAGCAGCAAATAAGGAGGCTAAGGTTTTTGTCAGTGCGTATGACATTACATAATAATAAATTTATCGTTACAAGCTGGCCTCCAGTATCAGTTGTTCTTCTGGGTGGCACCCGGGCTGGGCCCGCTCCCCTTTCTCTCCCCTACTTCTAGGATGTGGTAGTTGCATGTTATTCCTCTTTTATGAACGTTGGTAGTATATCATGTATTCAATCCTTTCCAGGCAGAGCAGGTCTAAGGAACCTCTCCTGAGGTTAAACAACCCACAGGGACACGTCATAGAAGTCTACACGGTACCAATTGAAATCATTCCTTCGTGTATCTTATAGCAGCTTCACAGTTTTAGGTGTATGCTATATGGTAATGTCTACGTAACATGTTCTTCTTAGTGTACACTCACTATTGTCAACAGGGACATTTAATGCTATCTTCTCTATGAATATGCCGCTCTATTCTTGACTACAAGTGTAAGGTCTTGTAAATCTGTAATCTTGAGATGACCTACATGTTCTGGAAATACTTCCATTTACTCATTATATTGACTCTAAGAACGATTCCTAGACCCTGCCAAGTTGAATACAAGAGTCACTTAGAATTTCTACCATTATTTGAACCTGAAGTCTGTCTGTTGCTGAGACATTTCTTTCAAGCTCGTAGGCAGAGTCTATCTACTATTTTTTTGTGAGTCTCTTACCTAAAAGTGTAATTCTTGATCAAGAAGGAGAACTGCACTACTCCAGACGTAGGAACTCGACTCTTGAGGATGTCTTCTTCACTCGGCACATAATCCTTCTCCCTGATACGTCCCAGCTGGCTTAAGAAATACTTTGCTGTGTCATCCACATTAATAGAAGTGGCTCTGTTCAGAGCAAGCTGTATTGTTGGGTCCAGGAGTAAACTAAGAATATTGTTTTTGCTGCAAAAATGGCTGTACCTTGCAATAGAGTCAGCTAGATAGTCTGTCATCTCGTAGACTTCAAAAGTTTTGTGAGCACTGACGTATTCGAGGAGTGTGTTGGATATGATCTGAAACACAATATTTTCAGGTGTTTTTCTTCTGGTACCTCAGATTCTTTGATCTGTAGCGCGATTCCATTCTCATTTAGCAAACGAAGTAAGTCAATCATTCCCATCACCAGATTCCCATAGATGATAAACTTTTTCATCAATTTTTCCTCTCTTGAGAAACCGGAGTCGTGGATGATTCTAAAAAATGCCATTGTACCATTACAACTGCACTTGCCGTATTTGTTTCAACGTAGTCGACTTGCCTGACTCTCCAGGCCCTGAAAATATTTGTTTCACTAAGAAGTCTATGATACCTACCTAATAGAAGCAGTTTTAAGACTTTTTTCCTTTTCTCATTCAAAATGTCCTTGTCAATTTGTCGGCAGCGCTCATCCTGCTCCTGGAGATACTTCTTGTCGAATTTGTCTACGGATGCACCGGAACCCATCTGTGCACATATGTTGCCCATCACAACATTACGAATTCTGGAAGAGGAAGGCATGGATTAGTAGAAAAACTTGGAAGAT
Organism: Oscheius sp. JU75; assembly: GCA_037178855.1. Lineage (NCBI taxonomy): Eukaryota > Metazoa > Nematoda > Chromadorea > Rhabditida > Rhabditidae > Oscheius > Oscheius sp. JU75. Next base: position 9,360,160 of record JASJZC010000007.1, read on the forward strand.
AAGATCTATGACTTAGACTTGCCCTTTAAAGACAGAAAAGCAGTGATAGTGTACCAGGATATGACATGGTCAGATCGAACAAAGTTTAGTACGAGCAAATGAGGTCACAGGTTTACTTGAAAGAACAGACTAGAAGTTCTTATGCTTTTCAACCGATTATATAATTTTCTCACACACTGACATTAGTACAACTTTGCAGATAAGATGTGCAGCTAGAATGAACATACAACCATAATTTTCCAGGTTGGACATAGCCTGTAATCTTTTAAACAGTTCTTAGTCTAAGAACTTTAAGAATGGCTTCAATCATTACAGATCCGGCTTAAACGATACAGAACTACTTCCTGTGGGCTACCACGGTTGAGAGATTGTCTGAGTATCGAGACAGTACAGGAGAGACACTGTGACAAAGACTTTTCCTACCGTCCTCAGAGGCCCTAAAAAAATTGAAGGTCTTATGCAGAATCGGAGGTCATAAACTTTTTTTCATGTTTTCACCCGAACTAAAGAGCTTTCAACACGAAGCGAGAGGGATACCCTATATCTATAGGCTTAGTACCGCTAAACCATTACCTGATGCACAGCTTAGCCCCTACGTTTGCAACAAAACCCTTATAGGGATTTTATGGCCGAAAAAAGTGACTTTACTCCCCACGATGGTCATTTTATTCCCGCTTGCATCTAGTTAACGATCTAAGACACACAACATTGTTCTAACCTCGCAAAACTCCAGGAAGATTGATGAGCTAACTGTTCTTCCATGTTTCGAAATGGGTTGCTTCTTTCGAGAGCGCTCTCTTAAATACTACAGGCAGAAGAAGGGATTAGCTCCGGTTATATTTACACCTTCCTACGGATGTGACGTTCGTCAAGTTAGGTTAAAAGAGTGAGTCTTTTGATTAAGATGATATGTCAAGAGGCAAAAAGGATCTTGGATGGAAAAAGTATATGAGCAATGTGACCCAAAACACAAAGTTCTGTCGGAAGTTGAGGGTATTCCACTTTCCGGAAAACTAATCACTACTAAAAGTGCTGTTGTTTAACTGCTTCACGGAGGGCGACAGATTAGAGTGGGGCGCCGTCGGATCACGGGAACTTCCATGGAAAAATGTGAAAAGAGCAAATTAGTGAATCAGTCCAAAAGAAGGAGGAAATGCATACTATATCCCAATTAGGAGGAAGAAGGACACAGTTTTTAGAAAGATCGAAAAAAAGATTTTTTGTCCTGACAAGAAGAATAGACCAGGAAATGCAAACTTCTTGGAATGTGTTAAGTGGCATACCCGCTGTCTGAACCATTTTACCTTTTTTATATAATTTACTTATACTCATTGACTACGAAAACTCGTTTCCCATGGGGCAGAAAGTTAATGTAGTGGGATAGAGACACTTGCGGTGCTAGTGACGAATAACAATCTAAGAACTTTGACTGATGCGAAATTTGAAAGTTTGTAATAAAGTCAAAAAAGAAGACGCTTTGAAACGATAGATACAGCAGGGTCCAAACACTTTAACCTATTAGCGCGTGGTCTTTTCAAAAATGCATACTGTGTCATAGACTTGGTATATATTCTTAATGAACAAACAATATGCGTTTTCTCGCTGTACTTCGATTCTGTTCGGATCTTTCTTATATCTTAAACCAGATGTATGTCCCTAATGTGTGGACGTACTAGCATTACAGATAGGTTTACTGGGTTTAACTGACTGAAGACTATAGCGAAATAACAATGAGGAATATTGAGAGATTAAACGGGAACTGAACGGGGCTAGTAGGGATAAGAGTCATTTGGAGAAGAGACAGACAAGGGTTAAGACCGAGGTAAAGGAGAACATATCGGAGTCGACACAGATGAAAATTATTCTGGGAACAGCGGAGACACGAGACTACATGTACGCAATATCAAAAAGCAAAATACAAATGTTACGAGCCAAAACTACGATGTTTGAACTGAAACATAGCTGCATGACAATGTCAAAAAATTGGTTCAGATAAGAAGTTTGCAGGGAAAAGCCTAGTTTCCAGACTAGATTTTTGATACCTGTTTTCTGAAATTTCTCAAGAGCTCAATCGGAACAGCAGGTCCCATGTCCTATTCTTGTGCTACTTATTTAAAGGACCCCAGGAATGTTCCATGCAAACAAATACTTTTCGAATGTATCGGGATTGGTCAAACAAAAAAGACAAAGGTTGATCTTGTCGGTCAGGCGTACTCACTTAACAGAAAACGCAGTCCACCGATGATTACATGTTCGACGTGCCCACGTTCCGATAATTATCAGTGCACCTGCCTACATAACTTTGACGACGGTCTCTGCGTGCATTGATTAAGGGCCCCCGAAGTTGAGAAGTCGTCCTTTTGTGCGGAGGAATAGGTAATAAAGGGACAAAAATATCCACATAATGAGATAACTTTCCCCGGATGTACAAAACAAGAAATCGGAGACTTTGTCCAAAACAACAACATGAAATCTCGAGACAATTGTCTACGAATCCATTTGAACCTGGCGCGTAATTCACAACAATTACGCAGAGGCGGTTTAAAAATCTATTCCCTATAATTTTGACCGGGTGAGAGTGGGAGAGTAGAGCCTCCAGGATGTCGAAGCCGATAGAAACATGACAACAGTTTACAAAACTAATTAAAAAAGCTGTGAAAGCACTGCGTGACACAATTATGTGCGTCGATGATTAAAAGGGAATTCTAGCCATTTCCGGCTGGTCAACGACGACAAACGTCAGATATTTGAGGTCGAACTTTGGCATATGACAGTTTTTAATTTGATTAAAGTCTGGTCACAGCAATGTTCAGAACAATTAAAGATAATAGCTCGCCAAGATTATCCCTGCAAAACTGTGCCCTGTACAAGGAAGAACGTGGAATTGGATTCCACGAATGCCAGTCAGAAAGGGCATGTTAAGGGTATGTGTGTGAAACTACCACATATACGGATTTAATGAGATTTGGGAAAATCGCAAGAAAAGTTATTGGATGATCAAAGTTTTTGCACTGGACAAAAGATGATCAGTTCACTGTATCGCCAATGATTCAGGGCACCTTTTCATGCAAATTAATCACATGAATTAACAGAAAACGTTTAGATTCTTAATTCTTGAAACATAAGATCGAAGTTACCAAAATTCAGACCCCGACCGACAGTTCAAAACACTGAGTCTTGCTCGCAAAAACCCAAACAACTTTCAAATTCTCCGATCGCTTACGCTATGATGTGATTGAAAAGTTAGTTCAAACGAAAAGACATGTGTTTTAGGAGTCAGTCAGCAGCTGCTAGTTGAGATTGCATAGAAAACTTGAAAATGTTTTGATTCTTAGACGGAATTGAAGCAAGCTAAAGAGTCTGGTACAAGCATCATAGATCTAGTGGCGCGGCTGGAAGTTTCTACTGGGGACAAAACATACACAAACTACACATCTTTTGAGTTAACATGTATCCTAGCTCAGTATACTTATCAGTAGACCCTATCAACATGTCTGCTAACTTAACATGACAAAGAAAGCTAGTCCAAGAATTTAGATAGCAACACACTTTCGATATTCAACTGATACGAGAATTTTGATGTTATGCAGTAAACGACAAGAACAGACCTCAAATATCTGACGTTTGAGTAACAGACTGTTCTGAAAAGTTGGTAGAAACAGAAACCCAGGCATCTGAACAAAACTAGAAAGTTAATTGTGGTATTCCATAACTAACAGGTAAAAAGATCGCTTCGGAAATCACAATATTTTCATAAAGATCAAGAGATTTTGCCTAAGTGAAAGGATAGTAAAGAAACCTTTACCAACTCCAATTTGAAGTTGCTCATAGCTGATTGTCTACAAATTTGAACAGACTTAATTAATGTCTAGCCTAGCTCTCAAAAACATGTATTTAAACAGAACAAACCCGAAAGGAAACATATGAATTCAGGCCTGATGGGAAAGTATTCCTATACGGATACATATTCAAAGCAGCAGCTGGAGTTTGACTTCCTGCAGGCACTTTCTTACTACCAGGGTCAAATTAATAGTCATCTTTAATCCTCAAAACACAGCGAAACCTACGTGAAGGCGTGCAGGAGGCGGAAGATTGAAGAAGGAAATTGGTAATCAGACAAATAGAGGGAGGAGTGCTATAGGAAAGAGTCTTTGGAGAGACTTGTGTCTGCTACTGCCTGATAAATGCCGGTAATTGGGTATTGGAAAAAAAGAGAGAGAAAGAGATATCTAAACAAAGAACCACCGGAAAGTCTCTCCAGCTTTAAATAACGGCTGCTATTGGCAACCGCACGAGCCTGAGCGTGTCCTACATTTCTCCTCACCTGTTTTTCAGCACCGGTCTGACGTTGGTAATCAGGCGCGCAGAAATGAAGGACAAGCTGTGGGAGCCAGGACACACATACATGCTAAACTTAGTTACTGCTGGGAGACACAACACTGCGGGTGATTTATGAATCCCTCATCATTGTGGCTGGAAGTAGAAGGAGCACAGTCGTAAAAAAAATACTGTTGTGCAAAGAATCGGGCTCAAGAGCTCAATTCTAGTCTCTTTTCAGCATGTATCTTTTCGTACGATTTGGCGATATGCTATAAGCTCGTCAGTATCAGACTGTCAAGGTTTTGCTCGAATAAAACAGAAACACAATGTTTCGAAACATGTTTGCACGTTCCAGTATCTATAAATTAGTTTGTACCTTGGTCAGGTGCAAATACGACAATGATGGCAGCGTTTCTCTTGATCGCTCTATTTTGGGTTTCACATGTTTCAGCTTTTAGGGAGCGTAACCTTTGTAAGAATATGCATCTTTTACCACAATGTAAAGAAATAAATATTGAGTAGTTTCACAATAAGTGAAAGATCGACCCCATTTTCTCATTCTGCACCAAATCAAGTTAATTCTTTCAACCTGGATCTTTCACAGGTGTGCTAGGCTCCCGCGTTTCTAACTCATCAGCTCTGAGCAAGTGAAATAGTGTTTGAGAATGCGTTCTTTACCAGTTCATAACACTATGCCGCGACGTGGGAGCTGACAAACTTATACCTTTATTACCAATGGCTAGACAAGAACGCCACAACAACAGTTCGTTGATAAAGTTAGCAAAAGTTGACGGGTGCTGGGAAGTACCAGCATATGCTACAAAACAAAATGTTTCGAATACAGGCAAAAGTACTGGTAATACGTTTCTATACTTGGTTTATGGTATAATCAGATTGTCTGCCAGTGCAGGCTGATCCAACAGTGCAATAAAAATATAACCGGAATAAGAGTCTAATTCAAAACAGCTCAATTCAAACTCTATCACACTACCATAGAGATTTTGACCGATACTGATACTACGTTTATGCAATATGACAGTCGCTGGAGTGTGCTTTACCTGTGACTCTGTCAGCTCACAAATCGGTGAGGTTCGATAAAAACTTGTTTCGGATTATATACAACTATGACAACTTTCACAAGACTGACAGGGGAAGAAATAAGTAGAATTGATAGTTACGTTAGAATGACAGTAAATTGGGTTCACAGAACAGATTTTTTGGTCTTATCATAAGACCTTTTATATTACTTTCTGGCAGTACTGAAACAGCTTCGAGCACTTTTCTTCTCCAGTCCGAAGAGCTACTAACCAAATTTTGACCTGGTCTTCAGCTATATCGTACTTGGAATATCTCAGAAGGGGGAAAACCCTCCAAGCAATTAAGAGCTTGGCAGGTTCCTTAGGGAGCTCTGAGAATTTGATGACCCTGCAAATAGAAAACTTATCGTTGTTGATCTACTAATGTAGCTGTTTTTGTGGCTGTGTTGAGCATTATTAATGTTGTTTGTGAAACCGTTGACTTTCTGAAGACCTATATTTTCAAAAGGGGCAGAGCATTGGTTTTTTCCTTTTACAACCTTGCTGTATCCTGCCCCTTCATTTCCGCATGTGAGCCACTCTTTTTTCCTTGATGAAACGATGTTTTTGTGTTTCTTGCCATAACATGTCAAACCGTCTGAATTTTAACTTGGCAATGCTACAAAAAAGTTCAGACACTTGCTCTAACAAGTTTCAAAATTAATAAAATTTTACTGTCCTTGTTTTGAAAAAGAGTTCAAACTGTGTTTTTTAGATTTTTTTCTAGGGTTATGGCTCGTGCCAAACCTTGCTTTAATTTCTAGTGAAACCGGCCAAGAAAGAGGAAAGCTCAACCAAACTTTGGAAAATTTAATCGCCCAGTCCGGAGCGAAAAGACAGAGGCCATCAGAATAATGCCGAAAAGACACATTTTCTGCAACTGTTAGCAATCAGAGGAGAGATGAAGGTGCAGTAGACATCTGCTTGATATTGGAATTCATTTTCCTTCTAATGTCCCACCCGATAAATGCTACGAGCAAACATGGCACCAAATTCTTTGTAAAAACCTGTTGTAAACGTCTGTATTTTACAGTACCGGTGGACACAATTTGAACAGAATTACAAATTAAATTGTAGCAGTAAAAGTGAAGCATGTGGCCCAGTACGTACGACAAGATGGGAGCTCGTACAATGTTAAAGCAGACGAAACAGGTGTCTCTCGGAAACGGTCTACGATGGTCTGGGCTGCTATTGGAGAATCTGAAACGAATATTCTATGGAAACTATTTCGTTTGTGGTTTCTATCAGTGGTAATTCACTATCTGTCCTTGTTTATCACAAGTTCAATTACTCATGCAATACCGTGTTTTTTTCACAGCCTCTACTGAATCTATTCCGATAAAGCAGATTTCGTTTGGTAAGAACATTTGTTCAACTTCATATTTGCAATTACTATAGCCAAACATAGAGCACTGCTTTCGAGAAACATGTGTGCCACCAACACACAAAAGGTCAAATAAGATAGGAGCTGACACATTATGTTTGCGAATAGTAAACGTGTTTTCGGCAACACATATTTTTAAATTGTCACCTTCCAGAGAAATCAATCCCGTCACCCTCCTCGAATCTTCTCAAGATTACATATTTTTTGATAAGAACACAGTTTATGACATATATTACAAGATTAGTCATGATACATTACCTTTGAATATGATGTCTGCAAGTGAATGGACCTTGCTATGGAAAAAAAGAGGGAGGGGGTATTGGGGCTTTTCAAGAACTTCGGGTGTCTGTGCCAGGCTTCCTTCAATTATAGTAACTCCCGGTTTCATGCAGCAACGGGGGCGGAAATTTTCAAGTAGACTCAACCTGTTTTTTTTACCACAGTAATAAAGCAGGTTGAGTCTACTGGATAATCTTCTTCAAAATGTTACAAGATTTGCTCCTGACATAAACAGGTTGGCGAAAGTTTAATGCCAAGCCTTGTATCTTTTGCAAGGTTCGATGCAATCCTCATAGTTTTTGGTGCCGTTCCATTCCGGCAACTATTTCCTACTCACCCCTTGTTTTCCTCCATTGCTTTCCCGAGGTTTTTATTTTTTTTAGCAGATTTGCCAAACAAACCCTATGACATACTTTCTAATCCCGGAGTATCTTGCTATGTTGCAACAAATCACAAGATTAAAATTGAACCAAACTTTTGCCCCTGACATAATCGAATTAGGTCGAGCTGCATGAACAAAAGAACACGGGTGGTCTTAAGCTGCTGGCTTTTCTACAATATGTGCATAATCAAGCGGTATTTCTTCATACTCCGCCTCTATCGATAAGGACTGGGGACGCTAGACAGTCTGCAATCGACTCAGCAGCTGTGCGCACGCGTCTTTCTTGCCCTCTATTTTCACACTTATACCCGAATTGCGCACAATAAGGCTCTGACCACCTCGAGCGCTGTATCTTTAGCCTTCTTCGCTAAACAAGGTTCTTATCGACTAGAACGCCTCTCAGCTTTGACGAATCTGCCCTCATGTGTCTACATTAGGTAATACCAGCACCATATGCTACTTTCTTCGTTTTCCTCTATCAATCCCGGCACTCATCCTTTTCCTTCTTTTGGACTTCGAATGGTTCGAAATCCTTTTTAATTTGAGCTTGCACTTTATATCATATTCTCAAGTTTTTAAACATAGTGCTTCAGAACGAGTTCCGTTCTCCAGACTATCGAGAATTTCTAGAACAACACAAGTGTTTATGAGCTGACCGCTGGCTGACCCTCTGTCTTTGTAAACAAAGACGGTTCTAGAAACCCGCTCTATGCCACAAAACTCATGCATTCTCTTCGGCATAAATGTCGCGTCAATTGAAAAATTTTCACATAATACTTTTAGACGCTCCACGGAGGAGAGAAAATGGACGAAGAGAAGGTGCAGAAAGCAGAAGAGAACAGGGAATATTTGAAGTGGCAAGAGGATAGAAAGAGGATGGAAAATATGCGCAAGAAGTATCTGGAGGTCAACTGGGATGTTGCCGATGCTGCTTATGCCAAGAAGAAGGCCGAGCTGAAAAATGCCAAGAAGAGTTTCGACGAGCGCAAAAAGAACAAGGCGAGGTTTCTGGAGGTGTGATAACGCTTTTTAGCCTTGGATTCCCAAAAAGTTAGCTGCTCTGGGATCTCTGCTCAAGAAGCGTCCTCCTTCCGAGGAGCCTAAGTTTGACTCGGAAACTTCTGGGCCGCAGACCCCTTCGCCCGAGAAGACTCTTCTGTCGACCGAGGCTCCCATTCTGATCCAATTTCTTGGACAAACATGAAGGCTAGAGCAAGATAATCATCTTTCACGTTATTGCACGTTTTTTCTTGTCCATATTCGTTGTGCGGTGATTGAAAAAGATAGAGACAGTTTCTCTGTTGACAGGCATTATTCAAGCGTATATGGTGTCGAAAGCTGTAAAACTTGACTGTGATAAACAGAGCTTTCAGTCTTGCAGCATCTTTCCTGAAATCCTCAGTTAGCTTCTTCGGCAATACGAAGACTCCCACACAAGAAACTTTTTGGGGGTCTCTCAGGAGTGTCTGTTATACCCAGTTTAGATCCCAAACACCCTGTTTTCCAATCCTAGGTACAACCCCCGACACGTTTACGTTTTGGGGGCCAAATATAATTTCTGTTTCTCATTGAGCGCAAAATACTGATGAACGGAAGGGAGGAAAGCAATATGGAATTAGAATTGTGAGCGGGAAGCTGCTTGGATTGCAGAGATGGGTGTAAGACAGTGTCCTGGGAAATCGAGCAGCATAAAAGACTAGAAGAGAAAGAAGGGGCGTCGGAAACAATACGGAATTTTTATGATCTACGAAACACTCTGAAAAAGGTTTGAGTCGGCAGAGAGTCTGTGAGTAACACCAGGGGTGACCGAAGGCATTTCAAAATCTGCGAGAGTCCCGCCAGTTCTCGTCCTGAAACACAAGAATGGCGCCATTGTGGGGCTTGAGGGATCGATCGCGACCTTCTCACTAACACACGAAAAACTCTTTTGGATAAACAATACTTTCCACACATGCTCTGTCGGTAACATCTGATGGATGGTTTACAGCTGCTCGAAGAAGTCTGGCATTATGCGATTGGTTGACTGGCGTGCTCTTTGTCTCTGTATTTCAGTCTGTCCGTCTCTCTGTCTCTCTGTCTCTCTGTTTCTGTCTCTTTGTCTCTTTCCCCGTATCTAAACCGAATATGCATCGTTCGAACTGGGGAGAATAAGACTGGGATACATCACTAATCCACTAATAGAAAAAACTGCGAGGTAGTGGTCTCCAAAGTATTTCTCAACGGGTATCTCCGATTTCCGGCTCCTCAAGTTCCATTGACGACAATTTTTCCGAGAGTGGCTTCGGAACCGATGGAATCACATGATGCTCTTATGCAGATTTCTTGCGACCAGGTGACCACAAATGACCTCTAATGGGTGGCGAGGATCTCAAATGTGAATGAGAATGAAAATCACCTTATTCTCATTTTTCTCAAAAAGTAAGGTAATCAAAGGTGTGGATAACGAATGGGCTCGGAGACCAATAGCGTTCTTCGTTTTTTTGCCATCGCAGCAGGCCATTCCAGACACCCCATTACTCACAGCTCGAATGCTCATATTTTTGTGCTTTCTGTAGGTCATAGTCATCTCTTCTTCACCTTACAATACATTCTAGTAGTTGGCTTTACCAAATATCGGACAGTTTACCATTTGAACAGTTCATTTGATCAAAAACTCGACAGTGGACAGTGAGCAGTGTGGTACCGATTAGAAAAAAAAAAGAAAAAAAACCTCTCTCTTGGCCCTGTCGGCGTTGATACGGACGAGGATGATATCCATCTTCTGCGGAACGGCCCAATCGCGAATCTGAAAATAAAATGGTTTGCTCTTCGCATACATGATAGCACTATGCAGTGGAAAACACAAACCTTTCTTTTGACCATGCTCCTGGTTGGGGTGACATCGACGAGCTTGGTCTCCTTCTGTTTGCTGGTCTTGATGAAAAGGAGGGAGGGGATCCATGTTGGAACTTCAGGCGTACGACTAAAATGGCAAAGTGTTAGAAGTGGAAAAAACGCTTCCACTATAAAAGAGTTCTTGCAGACACTGGGAATACAATAAAAAATAGTGACTTTCCAGCATTATTTTATCAAAAACCTTTTATAAGAAGACTGTTTCGTCAAACAGGCTTTTTCACTAAATATATCCAAGAACATGAGCATAGGCCAGAATTTCGGATGCGGAGACCAATAATAGGGAATCTGATGGTGCGGATAACATTGGGAAGCCAAACGGCACAGAGAAGAGCCCATTGTTTTTTTTCTACCGTCGGCGGCAGGCGTTTCCGACCCCCTATTAACACCATCTTGAAGGAATTCTCTTCAATGTGCAGATAGCTCCGAAATTTTTCCTTGTCAATGACCCCTGTCGGTGAAAAAGACCTCACCCAAAAAGCCATTTGACAATTTCACGTGATGCTCTTATGCAAATTTCCCACAATCAAGGGCAACAAGTGACCTCTGATGAGTGACGAAGATCTCGTATGAGACTCAAAATCACATTATTCCCTCGGTGCAAAAATGTCTTTTGTTCAGGTTCCGCATTCTGGCAGCGAAGAGGACGGCAGTTGGCACTTGATCGAGGAGCCCTTCTCGTATTATGCGGAACTCTTGGTTGTCTTTTGTTTCGTCTTCTTTCGGTTACACTATTGATCTCATTCTGCACAGTCTTCTCTGCAGCTGCAACACTTTTTGCAAAAACACTACGTAGTAGTAGTAGGAAGACACATTCTGCGCAATTTATAGCCATTTGCATATTGCGTGATGGCACGTAGTACTCACATGTACAAGGATGTCTGCCTCTCTATGTCTCTGTCTCTCGATTCTGTCTTTAAAGTTTCTGAGTATTTCTCAAAGATTAGAAAACCAAACGACGATAAACAAAAAAAAACTTGAACCGTTCTATGAGCTTTTCACAACGTCGCGAAGCGCGCAATCAACTCTCCTTCCTCGTGGCACTTTTCGTAAGATGACGTAGGCGTTTTGTTCATTTGTCCAAATAAAACCCCGTCCCGGGAACCCGGTCGCGTCGTTGCCCATTACACCTGGCATTCCCAGCATCCATGCTCTCACTCACCAATACGCATAAACTCTCCGAAATAGATAAGAACTCGGTTTGAGTGTCTCTGTTTGCACAATAGTTACGTCTTTTTGGAGAAGAACACTCTCTTGGAAGAGAGAGTGAAAGAGAGCGACCGAGATCAATGCTTGATTATCAGTCCGGCTGGACCCTGTCGGCAACTTTATTTTTTGTGTGTACTGCAGCAAAAAGCTGCTCTCGTTTCCCACCCCAACACACTCTTCCGGGGGCCTAAAGGAACAGGCGTCAGCAGTATACTTTTGACGTCATCAGTTCAGCAGAAATTGTCCAGTTTGGTGTTTTATGCGTAATCCCTTTGAAAAACGTTTCTGCCTGCTATTTACAGCTTTGCATTTCGGTCTTTCGACGACCCCAACAGTGCAGCACCAAGGCCACCGGCGAGGCGCCCTTTTCCCACCAACAAGGCATCTAACGGTTCTGGTGCTTTTCTACTCGACATCTTTACTGCGAGAGTGTCGAGTTTCGAAGTTTGAAGGCTCCTCTGGGTTGCCTCTTAGATTGCACGCAGTTGCGCGCGTCGTTGCCGAGTGGTTTATTTGAGCTGGCGATCTGCTTACGCTTCGTGCTTACGTAGCTGCCTTGGCAAAAAAAAGGTGGTCGTGTGAACTCTATTAAAATTACACTCTAATCTTTGTTAACACGAGCAGCTGCTCCTTTTTCTATGTTGATCGACGCGTCCACTGGAGGAAAGGCAAACTTCCTTCTTTCTCCTACACTTTGTACCTATTGCGGCACTCAGACCTCCACCAAATCAGATTTCCAAAAAGAGGATTCCAAAGTTAAAGGGGAGAGGGCTGCGGCCGGGGGCGACTGATTGTTCTCTGTGCTTAGAGGCCGGTGCGCTTGGCGGCCCAGCCGCGCCCGCCACAACCCCCCGCTCTCTCTGCATCCTCGTTATTGCTTGTGGATTCCCGCCAATTTTCAGTTGGCTGCTTTAGACGGCAAAAAACAGCTGGTTCTTTGAGCTTCGCACCTTGTCTCTCTGTAGAAAGTTGTACTCAAGGCGCCGAAGAAACGCTGGAAGTGGATCATCGAGTAGCACAATTTGCTCTAAGCAAATATTCTTTGGACTTCTCCCAGGCAACCGCGTTCACAGCAGTTTTTCCCGCGTCTCTCTCACTCTTCCAATTTTAAGATTTTACAATTTTCTCCCAATCCATTCTCGGCATTAGTCACTCGCATTTCCACGTTGCTTTTAATCGAAAGTGGTTTTTTTGCAGCAATGGAAGACGCGGGTTCCTTCAGCGGCATGAGCCTTATGCTCTCAGCTGGCATCTCCAATAATCTCGACGACGATATGTGGTGCTGTTACCCTGGCTTCGGAGACGATAAACCAGGTATATCTTTCTTTTTTTTGGGTTTATTACCAGCTTTAAGATAACGTCTCGTTGGAAGATTCTGCCGGAAACTCTCCTAGTTCGCTATTCTCGCTAGATGATCATGACTTTTCCTTACCGAACTCCACCAGTTCATCTAGTTTCAGCAGTCCACTTCCCTCATTTGATGCAGATCTCGAAAGTAAGCATTTTGTCGTATATTTTCAATAATTTTCCTCTTCCAGGTACCACATTTCCTAATCTTGATCTCACGCCCCTGCTTGATCCCTCTATAGCTTTTCCGGCCACTCCGAAAGAAGAAACAAAGCCTAACCCGGCCAGACGTCCAGTCATGGGTAGTTAATTTTTAGCCATTTCTGAAACGTTCAAATTTAGTGCGGAAACGAATGCGTGAATGTTCGATGGTCTGCTGGCTCTTCCGGACACTTTTAACCTCGGAATACCGTGCTCTCCCCCTAAACGCCATCTTTGAAATCTTCGAAGATACAGTGAGTTGCTATGCCCATGCCTTCCCATGCCTTATCTGTCTATAATCTGCGTAGCAGAGGCAATGTATGACGTGTTGACTAGGGTTCAAACCATCACACTGAGTCAAGGGTAATTGAGGCTTGGATACGCTGTAGCCTTGAAATCGCCATAAAAAAAGCTGATTTCTTTGCAAGAGGGCCAATCCAGTTGCAGCTTTTCTCTGCAAATCTAGAGGCCAGATAAGATGTTTACATTTTCAGAATCCATCCTCGGCCCACGGACGCCATTGGCGACAATCTATTCGGCATTGCCTAATGTCATCTTCGGTCTTTGTACGCGTTCTCACCCCAAATGTGAGTTCTTTTTAAAAAAAATCTTTGTCGTTAAAAGAATAGTGAGCGCGAGTCTGTGTAATACTCTGTGCCATACGGCCTCTCACTTGTTGACATGTGGAGATCCCTGATCGAGACCGCGGTCCTTGACAGATTATCAAGGAACTTTGAACGATATATGAGAATATAGCTCTGGACAAACACAAACAAGTTACAGCCCTGATTGATTATTTTTTAGCCTCGCAAAGACTTCCTCGTTATGAATGAGGCAGGATCTTGGTGGACTGTGCACCCGGACTGCGAGGCCGCTTGCGCAGAGGACGTCTTTCGGCCTGGACTCGCACACAAATGCCCACCAAATAGTGGAGGAGGTGTCATCAGGTAGAAGCTCGTTGTTTCTGATTGAGTCACACGTTTAGGGTCAGGACATTCCGAGTGGACGACTCTCAAGAAGTTGCACGTCGGGAGCAACATCAGCCGCAATCCGTCAAGGAAAAGTGGAAGGGTGACAGACTGTTTGCCAACAGGCGGCGACCAATGTAGATCCATTTTTTGTCACATTTTTCACTCCAATATTTAGGACAAGAAACGCAGTGCCCATGAGATCTTCCATACAGTATAAGGCAATGTCTGCAAATGTTTCTCGCGGAAACCACCTGGTCGTGGATCACGAAGAAGAGGTAAATTTGCCATTTTTTCCGTAATACAAAGTCTAGTTTTCAGGTCATCGGGTAGACTCTTTTTCACGGACATAGGCATCGAAAAGCACTCAATTAATAGACACTCATATCATATTAACCGCTTTATCACCTCCTCGTTAGAAATTTGAAAAGTAGGGTTAATAGTTCTGGTACTGATCACGGTGATCACACGTGTATCGGAGCCACAATTCATACTGGGTACCTCACAATCATAAGTCTCCTAGCAATGATTAATCACGTTAGTTCTTTCACTCCCCTTCCATTTATAGAAATTAGTGTTTATCGTTCTCATTTTTGCTTGTTTTCTCATCTTTTAATAATTTCTATGTGACGATAAAACTTCTCTTTGTACCCATGGCTATTCACCTGTCGACGTGCGCAAATGACATGGGGACCTAGCAATCTGTGTTCTCTCACCAAGCATAGTCAATAATCGTTTCTTTTTTCGGACTTCCGCCTTTGAATCACGCTAGACATGTTTTGAAGATACTTAGTTGCTGTTATATAGTGTGGAGATTCTTCATTTCAAATTCAGTTGGATGCTGTGCGTTTTTGCAAATGCTATTTTTCTAAACTTTGATGCTTGTTCTTTAAGCTCTGAAGCACGCAAAAGCAAAATTCTGATTCATTTAACCTCTGAAGCACGCAGCTTCAATCACTCATGCGAGTTTGTAAGACCAGCTTATTCAATTTGGAGCCATGTTAATGCGACTTCAACAGTATTTTCATACCTAGGAGCCCAAGTTAACGTTTCTATTCTACCAAATCGTTCCTGGTATTAGTCGAGATCGTTCCAACCACGCTTGCTGTAATTAATGACAGAAGTGTTCTGATATGCAAATGGTTTAACTACGACATGATAGCACACATTATAGACAGAGCTAATTTGACGGAAAGTAATAGTAAAAATCAGATAGTTGACTTTCGATGTGCCCTGGAAAGGCTTGTGGAATAAGTACCTATCATTGTGATGAATATCGACCAAAACAAATCATGGAACTGAAAATATGTACGATAAAAGACATTTGTTACTGTGCACCTTACACTATTTTCGATGCTTCCAACTCCAAAGCACCTGTCCCGTGTTATATGCCTCTAAGTGGGTGATATTTGCACTACAGGCTCTTTTTTTTCTCTAAATTTGTTACGTGTACTAGAGGAGATCTAAAAACTATTGTGACACGTTCCCGCTCAATCCAATTTTGTGCCGGTCTAATAATCCATGTGTTAGCCGGCTGCCCGCCATGTACGCTTGCAGATAATTATGGTACAGACTTGAAGACCGAATTTAAAATTATTTTCGGGCTCGAAAGCCTGTTCGAAAATGGCGCGCAATTCAAAGTATTTTGCCGCGGATAGCTTGAATGATATAGCATCATTTTATAGCAGTACAAAGGACATTGTTCTCTTGTTCTAGTAGTCTGATGATCTCAATTCTAACCCAATTCGACGACTTCACCTGTCCTCTTCTCTGATTTCATCGTATGTGAGCCATTCGCTCACCTGCTAGAGGTCTTTCTTATAAATTTCTGGATAGTATTTGTCCCCTTCAAATGTTATCATTTGTCGGCACAAAGCTTGTTTCCGTTTCACTTTGGCGGAAGTTATTAAAACTAATTCGATGGGGAAGTTTGAAATTACAGTTTGTACGATGATGGAAGAGGTTCCGTAGCATGGTAATTACATATTTATACCTTGTAATGTACCGCTTTTCTCCTTGACTGTTTTCATTCGAGTTCCTACAATTCCTAGAGGCAACGTCTTTGATCTAAATATTGAACTGGTAATTATAGACTAAGTTATTTCTTGCTTAAAATTATTTTCATTCTTTAACTGCTCTCGACATAGTATTTGAACTGTTCCGTACATCAATAGAGTCATACTTTCGAATGGCCTCGGGTATCTGAGCAACCGTAAAGCATTCTCGAATCGTTCTTCCAATTCTTTCATGGTAGTTTCCCTCTAGAAGGATCGAGTTTAACGTACTCCTTTAAAATCTTCTCGCATTTTAGTGTTTATAGCTGCTTTTATCCCAAGAATAGTATATTTTGGTCCGTAAAAAGTTTCACTCTCTATTACAAAAATTTGCGGGAGTTATTCCGTTTTTAAAAGGTACTATTGTCGTGTGCTGAACACTACAACTATTATAGACAAAGTGCGTGGAATGTTTGAGGGGCGCTAGCTATTTCACATTAATGATCCTTCTTTCCTCACATTTCCCAAAAAAGTACATTTTGCGTGTCTACAACTGTTGTATCTCCGATAGATACCATTGTGGTAGAGACGACAGTAGATAGACGAGCAAAGGTTACAACCTTTATTGGGGCAGCTACTAATCAAGACTATCTCGCTATTGACACGAGAGCAATAATATATGTACAAACATTATATAAAAGAGAACAAGGTAATTCCGCTTGGTAATTATGCTTGTTCCAACACCTCCCATCTAAGCTTGAACTCGTCGAATCTTGCGTCGGATCCTCGTAAAACGTCTGAGTTTGATTTCCGGGTTGAGCTGACGAGCTATGATCTTGTTCGTTTCTTCAGGATCCGGAATATCCTCCACATACGTTTGTTCTTCGTTGAGTCCTAGTATCAGCGATGGATCAGTCAGCATCGTGTTGTTGTGGATAGTACGGCTTTTCATGTGGTTCGCGTGGCGACGTTGTTCCTTGCCTTCAATATCGACAATGTAGAGTTTCTTGCCAACGCGCTTGGTGATAGTACCCGGTATCCACGAGTTCCCGTTCCGAGCATAGGAAAGGACGTAGACAGTGTCTCCGATTTCATAACATCTTTCCTTGGTTCCATGATGACGATTGAAATAGGCAGCCATCTTAGTCTTGTCAGGACCGTATTGTCTGCTCTTCTGTTCTTCAGGACGGAGAAGGTTGAGAGCCGTCCGTAGTTTTCTACCGATAAAGTTCTCGGCCGGGGATCGTCCTCCAGGAGATTGGGCACAAGGGGTGTGTCGGTAGGTGAACAGGAAAATCCTCAGTGCCTCTTCAGTTCCATTTGGTGACTTTTTGAGAGCTTGTTTGAACGTTGCGACAAACCTTTCAGCTTGACCATTCGATTGTGGATGATATGGTGGACTTCGTGTGTGATTGATTCCTCTCTTCTTACAGTAATCAGCAAACTCTTCGGAAGTAAACTGTGTGCCATTGTCGCTGACTAATGTCTTTGGGTATCCAAACTGGGAGAACAGTCGATCCAGTGTCTTCGTAGTAGTAGAAGTAGTGGCAGCATTCAAAGGGAAAATTTCCGGCCATTTGGAATAGGCGTCGACGACGATGATGTACATCTTACCATTTATGGGTCCAGCAAAATCCAGATGAATCCTTTCCCATGGCTCGTTCGGTGTGGACCAAGGCGATAGAGATGTCTTGATCGGGGCCTTGGCAGCCAACTGACAGTCTTCACAGAGTTGAACGTACTCGTCGATGTCCCGATTGATGTTGATCCAGAAGACGTGTTCCATAGCTAGAGACTTCATCCTTGTAGAGCCGGGATGACCATTGTGCAGGATTTGGAGGACACGCTTCTGGAGTGAAGCCGGAATCAGGACACGGTCCTGGAAGAAGAGACAGCCATCGCGCAGGAACAGTGAGTGTCTGATGGAGTTGTACTTCTTGAGATCCGGACTTGGTTTGCTAGGCCAAGTGTGCTTCGTGATGTAGTTTACCAGCTGCGAGTGAATGGGATCCTTGGCAGTGGCGTTAGAGACATCTTCAGCAGAGATGGGCATCTGCTGGGTGATGTTATTGTAAATGAACTTGGCATCCCTCTCGATTTCGGCAATGACGTAGTCTTCTTCCGGACGGGTTTGCGAGCTGATCAATCGGGACAGAGCATCGGCTTGTCCAAATGACGTCGTGTTGCGGTACTCGATCTTGAAGTCGTATCCTAAGAGTGTCAGGCACCAGCGTTGTAGACGATTAGCAGTGTAGACGGGGACACCAGACTTCGAACCAAAAATACTGAGCAACGGCTTGTGATCGGTTAACAGCAGGAACCGGCGTCCGTGGATGAAACGGTGGAACTTCTTGACCGCGAATACCAGGGCCAGACCTTCCTTCTCGATTTGACCATAATTTCGTTCGGCGTCATTGAGAGAACGGCAAATATGATAAACAGCTTTCTCGGTACCGTCTGGGAAGCGGTGAGACATCACGGCACCAATTCCATAGTTGCTCGCATCGGCAGCTACAATGATGGGGAGAGAGGGATTGTAGTGAGCCAAATGGAGTTCGGAACTGAGTATCTGCTTGGCCTGCTCGAAAACATCGTCGCATTCCTTTGACCAGATAAAAGGAACGTCCTTTCTCGTCAGATTGTCCATAGGCTCGCGGAGAGTACGGAAATCAGGAATGAAGGCACTGTAGAAAGACAGCATACCCAGGAACGAGCGGAGTTGAGGGACATCTTTCGGAGCTGGCATGTCCACAATAGCTTTGATCTTCATTGGGTCCGGTTTTCTTCCTTCGGCTGAGATCACGAAACCCAGGTAGTTGAGCGAGGGCACAGCAAAACGGCACTTCTCGATACGTAGATGGAAACCGAATTGTTGTATGCGGTTTAGTAGAGCTTCTAGGTTCTTCTCGTGTTCCTCCAAAGTTCGACCAGTAACGATCACATCATCCATGTAAGCTGCCGTGGCTGTCAATCCAGAGATCATCTGGTCCATTATCTTCTGGAAGATACCGGGCGCCGTCTTGACTCCGAATGGTAGACGGTTGTACTGAAAGAGACCTCGGTGCGTGTTGATAGTCAATAACGTTTTGGACTCTTCCGAAACCTCGATTTGCAGATAGGCATCGGCGAGGTCGATCGTCGAGAAAACGATTCCTCCATTCAGCTTCGAGAGAACATCGTCGACGGTCGGTAGTGGGTGCTGGTTCGGCCGGAGAGCATCATTGAGACCTGTAGAGTAGTCATTGCAGAGACGGAGGCTTCCATTAGCCTTTCTGACCGCAACGAT
This sequence comes from Oscheius sp. JU75, assembly GCA_037178855.1. Lineage (NCBI taxonomy): Eukaryota > Metazoa > Nematoda > Chromadorea > Rhabditida > Rhabditidae > Oscheius > Oscheius sp. JU75. Next base: position 9,379,498 of record JASJZC010000007.1, read on the forward strand.
TGGTGCGGCCCATTCCGAGAATTCCACAGATGAGATGACGTTCAGCGACAGTAAGCGGTCAATCTCTTTGTCCAGCAGCTCCAAGGAGGCGTGTGGAACGGGCCTTCTGCGAACATATGTAGGGTGAACATCTGGTTTGAGATACAAGACAGCTTTGGTCTTGTTGCACAGTCCGAGCGATTCGTCGAAGACCTTTGGGAACTTCTTCTTCAGTTGGCTTGCCAGAGTGTCCTTGTTGTTGTTTGACAGCATGCGTACGGTGTGGTTCTTGAGACGACTGAGAGCCTCTGCGAAAAACGGCACTTGGATGAGCCATGGTGAACCCACGAGATCCAGGTTCGCGGTAACATAGGCATCTCCATTACCAATAGCATCTGCGAGTGAGAAGTACAGCTTGACCCTTCCAAGACATTCGATAGGTGTTCCATTGGCACTGGACAGACGGACATCATTGTGTTCCAGCGTAGGCGATCCGATCTTCCTCCATGTGTCTTCAGAGATGAGAGTCACTTCAGCACCAGTATCAACTTGCAGCGAAACGTTGACATTGTTGATGTAGACGTCAGCATGATGTTGGTCTGTTGAGGTTAGCTTGGCAACAACTGCTCGATTCTTCAATGAACGATTCTTCGTCTTCTGTTGATGTTGAGGTACCTTCGTGGTGTTACGACAGTCAGCTTTCCAGTGATTTCCTTGACAAACGGGACATGGAGACGGCGGCGGTCCTCTCTTCGGCTTGGCGAATGTGTCCTGTTTGAAGCACTGATTTCTGGGCTGGTTGACCGCTTTGATGTCTGGTGTGAAGTTTTCGACAGCCAGAGCATCTTCCTTCGTCTTCTTCCACGCGAAGTAGTCGGTGTAGAGGTCATCAACAGTGGCTGCAGGGTTCTTCTCCAGAATGTGCATGAATCTCAGACGATATTCTGCATGACGTGGATCTTGCAACGCTGTGATCATCTTTAGAGGCTGCAGTTCGTTGATCTTCATAGTTGTTAGCTGTGCCGACGATGTTGCATGTTTGATCGTGTTGACTAGCCCGAGGAGATCCTTCCCGTACGGATGTTCCAGGTTGAAGAAATCCAGTCGTCTGCGGAAGAGTGATTTCTTGCAGCCAAACAGGAACTGGAGGCTGGTAGTTGTTTGTTCCCAGTTCATGTCGTTGACATCTAGAGGGATATTGCTCTTCAGAAAGTGATCGTAGCAATGGTCGTCTAGTAGATCAACCAGAAGTCGTGTCTTCTGCTGCTCACTGAGACTTGATCCTTCGTTGGCCAGTGTGTTCTTGATCCGGTTGAACCATTTGTCGTATCCTTCTTCGTCATCGGGGTCGATAGAGAACTTCCTCGATGTCTGCTTGAGACGGGCGTACGTGGTGGCAGTGTTTGATCCTTCTGACTGTTGGTAGCGGCAAACTTGTTCCATCAGTAGACGATTCTGCTCCAGTAGCTGCTGTACGAGGTCACGTGGCGTGCTTCTGTTCTCTGTCGACATCTCATCCTGATCGCCAGTTGTTGTATCTCCGATAGATACCATTGTGGTAGAGACGACAGTAGATAGACGAGCAAAGGTTACAACCTTTATTGGGGCAGCTACTAATCAAGACTATCTCGCTATTGACACGAGAGCAATAATATATGTACAAACATTATATAAAAGAGAACAAGGTAATTCCGCTTGGTAATTATGCTTGTTCCAACAACAACACTTCACAAAGTAATCAAACTATGTGTCTTCTAGTTTGACCTCCTTTGAGGCAACCATTCTGATCCTTTGGCAACTATGGAGAATGTACAGTACCGGGTAACCAGTCTACAGTTCCAGTTTCAATGATACCTGAACGCCCAAGCAAAATCCATTTCTTGTACCTAGCAATTAAATTTTCAGGTAGCGAACTCTCCGGTTATGGCTGTAGCTCTTCAACAAAAACTTATTATTTAGTTCGTCACCGCCTACAGTTTTCTAATATTTCACAGAGATCTTTTTGAAACATCAATTCCCCTTCGCCAGCATATTTGAATGGCAGACGCCAATCCCGCTTCGGTACCTATTATAGTCATCTTAAAAGTCCAATAAAATTAATTATCCTGGCTAAGTGAGTGTGTCGCCGCTCGAAGATCGTAACGTCATCAACTCTTTTTTCCGATTCCCTCAGTCTGGGAAAACTACAATTTTTCTGTGAATCGTAGTGTTTTCTTGATCTATAGTGTTCAATAGACTTGGATCCTCGGTGATCCACTTAAAAGACCAGGCTTTCTATCACTTCCGATAGACTATTAGAAGTTCTCTCTCCACACAAGTTGATTATTCTGCGAAGCAGCTGTCAGTCGACGATGTCGCCAGTATTTCTTATTGCCCACTCTTTTTCTACTTTACCTATTGTATCTAGATGACATTTCAGACATATGGGCGTTTGCCAAAGTTTTCTACTTAGTGATGAGGAGAAGAAGGCCTTCGTCACGAGCAGGTCCATAGATCAGGACCTGAAAGAAGATGCCGATGCCGGGAAAACCATCATGAAACTTCTATTGTTAGGTAAGAACGTGAGGAAATGAGGCCGAGAATAGGTACAGTAGTTTGAAAACAAGTGGGGGAGAAAATTATATTGTAGAACTGCTGTCAACATTCAGTAATGGAGGCCAATAAGAACAAGTTTTTAAAGGTTATATACAAGCTATAATTCTTGTCTTAACGTATCTCTCACACTATGTACTCTCTCTCTGGCCGTTAACTGCCACTTTCAAATTTAGCCAATAACTGTTTCTACCGTCTCTGCAGCTCAAACCTCATCCATGACAGAATCACAATAACCGGCAAGTAATAGGTTTGCGCCATCTTTTAAATAGGAGTAGTTGTTTTCCTGCTTAGCACAGCTCTTCAAAGTTATAATATTTGACACGGTCTGCAACATTGCAAAACATGTGAGTGTGGCAATAGCGTAATGGCCAGTTTGTAGAAATGAATCACAGAGTTCGTGTCAGGTCTCAGAATGCATGCCTTGAATTCGAAGTCTTCTTGTTAAGAATAAGGTAGCAAGTCCCCTGATACTTAGAGTTAAATGTTTATAACATTTCATAGCTTAATCGTTATACTTTCGAGCTAATGTGCTAGCCGTGGTCCTAGAATGGCACCACACCTGTATTCCACATTGGAAAAAAATTACATAAGCACTCGTTGATCCATATTTTTTTTCGCAAAACACGCCCGCGAGCACTGAACATCATTTAAAAAACATGAAAACACGGTAAAGAGCAATCGAATAACATGCAGCACACATCACATAGAATTTTCAGGTCCTGGGGAAAGTGGAAAAAGTACGGTTCTCAAACAGATGAAGTAAGCCATCTTAAGATACAGCGTCCAAAAAACGTTTTAAGGATTATTCATTTAAATGGTTTTTCCGAAGAAGAGCTAAAAAATCGTCGTCCCGGCGTCTACTACAATGTTATAGACTCCATGCTTCAACTGCTGATTGGAGTTGAGGATCTGTTTTTGAGCCTGACACCGGAGAGACAAGTACTTAAGCATTTAAGCACTATACAAGTTGGTATTCCAGATCGAGGCTGACTTATTGAAAAGCATTGAAATTAAGGACATTAACGACACTATTGATGATGTAAACATACAATTTAATAGGCTGAACTCAATATTTAGGTTCTCATAGACGCTGTCAAAAACCTCTGGGAGGATAAAATTGTAAGGGAAGCCTATGGTCGAAGGAGTGAATTTCAACTTAATGACAGTTCCGCTTAGTCAGTTTATTTCTTGGACACAACCGTTCTTTTAGCTTTTTCGATGCGATTGAACGAATCAGACTGCCGAGTTATATACCCACACAGCAGGATGTACTCATGACCAGGGTGCCGACGAGCGGAATCCAAGAGATGAGATATACTTACAAGCAGATAACTTTCAGGTTTGTGGTATCAGAAACACTGTTCAATGTCACTTTAGGATATTTGATATGGGTGGACAGAGGACAGAGAGACGGAAATGGCTGCACTGTTTCGATTGTGTCGACGCCATCATGTTCATTGTAGCCATTTCGGAGTACGATCAGACTATTCGAGAGGACAATTCCACGGTAAAAGAAACTACATTCAATAGTTTGCGTCAAAACTTGAGAGAAACAGAAAAACAGAAGAACAGAGCAACAGAGAGACAGAGAGACAATGAGGCAGAGAGATTCCATTGAAAAAACGATGATTCAAAATTTGGCACGTACTATACACTTTTTTCAGAACCGAATGAGAGAGTCCCTGAACCTCTTCGCCACCATCATAAATAATCCCTACTTTGCTAAATCCCAAGCTATTCTCTTTCTGAACAAGAAGGATCTCTTCGAGGAGAAAATCAAGAGAGTTCCCCTTTCCCTCCATTTCCCGAAATTCAAAGGTGGGTGTATTCTTGTTTTCTATGAAATTCTACATTTTAGGAGAGGATACCTTGGAATCAGGCTCAACCTACTTTAGAAAGTTTTTCGAAAGACTGAAGAAGGATCAAGAGAAAACACTTTATACCCATCTCACGTGTGCTACAGATACAAATCAGGTAAACCTGACATCTGATTTAAATAATCCGTATTCAGGTACAATTGGTCTTGAACAACGCCACCGACATGATTATAGCCAATAACTTTAAGCAGACTGGTGTTGCTTAGATCGGAAGAAAGTAGAGGACGTGACAGTACGGGTACGCTTAACCGTCATGGCGAAGTTTGGATGTGTCGGGTTTATTGTACATGTGATACACGATAAACGATTCAAGCTAAACGAATATAGTTGACGTGGTATTTGTAGCCGGGGCAGGGGACTTGCAGGGTGTACTGAAACTTCATTGCTTTAGAAGAAGGGAGTATTGTACAGTTTTGATATCTTTTGTGTCCTATCGTTTTGTTTCCAAGCTTGCAGCTATAACTATGATGTAAACATCTTCTATAATCCTAGAGAAACAAGTTGAACCTGAGTTATGACCTTGGCGAAGAAGTATGAAAGCAGTCTGCTATCGTTAGACTGTAGTTTTAAAAACATGACTGTCAGCCTCTTAAACATTGTATGTTCATTTGTGTTTCCAACATTTCGATCGTTTACACAGTTCATGTCTGCCCTAAGCTGAAACATTGTAAGACTTGATTCTGCCAATGAGCTGTTCTTTATCAAGACATCTGAGCACTATCTTCTTTAGGATACAACCAGCTTCGTAATGCGCTCTAGAACTTAGTTTCAGTGGGACAAAAAGCAAGTTCTAGAGCGCATCCAAAGTTGTATTGCAGCCCAATTTAGGCAATAACTGTTGCTGAACAACAAACTTCTAGACAACATAATTGGCTCGCTTCTGTTTCGTGAACTCGGACAGACAAACAAACAGACGGAGTCCGCCACAAAAGTCATCGCGCTTTAGATAGTAAAGACGTCTAGCTCATAAGAGAACTTGTCTATAGCATTTTGACTCTTGAAGTGACAAATAAAGAAAGAGGACTCAAGCTGCTCTGTTTATGTTTATCATATTGTTGTTAGATCAACTAGCTTCTTGGAAAACTTTTAGGTTTATGCTATAGTTAGGTATGCTGATATCCATCTTGCCGCAGAAAAATTGTTCCTGTCATATATGTCGCATTTATAAACAGCTATAAGAAAAACCCGAAAACCTATCTAAACTTCCCTTCAATTCGACGATATGAATATCGGGCGTCTCCTCGTATGTCTTCATGCCAACGTCTGTTTTGACAACAATGGTCTGGAAAAGTGATCTATTGTGAAAACAGCGCTACCTGTTCGAGCACGCTATCTCCAAAATCATCAATCTTGGCTGTGTAGTCATAAACTCTACGGTTGACGTGGTCTCGAAGGATCGGGTCTCTCCGTATTACAGTGTTAGTTATTCGTGATTCGTTCTGAAAAAGATTACCTTTTTATGTCAAAAAAACTTACATCAGAATTCCGTCGAGTGCGGTAATCGTTGAGTGGGACATCCAGCTGTGTTCGCCACCGTTCCGCCATGTCAGCGTGTACTAGCGACGGTTGAAACAAATGATGCATCGCTCGGGAATCGCGGACGAGTCATGAAACAGCAAAAAAGAAAAACTGTACGGAAGGAGCGCTATTAATGCTAGATGCTAGTAATGATTTCTACAAAAGTGATGAGGAACCGTATAACGGGAGTTTTACAAGAACAAGGTTCAGAAGGAATCCTTAGGAGGCATTACAGGAGAAATGAAGGGAAACCATTTAAATTGATGTCAGCCACTTTGTCTTCCCAAACGGTATTTCGGGCTTGGAAAACCTGGTTGACAGGTCCCGTGCCGATAAAGAGCATTAATTAACTATCATAAACATAAACCCTGTAGTCATTTCTCTTTAAATCATGGTTAACAGTTGTGCCCACCACCTCCTTCCAAAATCTGCTTCCTAACAGAATGCCACAAAACTTGGGCTGAAAGTAGGTAACATTGGGCCTATCTTTCTCACTAAGTTGGTCTGATTTGGTTTTTCAATGATGGAGCTAGGTCCGTTTTGCAATGAATTTTTACTTTTATTGCCACATTCTTCGGTCACGCAGTCTAAAATTAGTCATCGTGAGATGGGTTTAGGGTGAAGTCCATCTGTTTTGATAGTCTCTCTAACTTGAAACATTAAAGAGACAAGTGGACCCATCTTTCATATTCCATCGCGTGATCTTGTAGATAAAATGAGGCCGCTGTTTCGATCTTACTGACTCCTTGAAGCATCTGGATAAGTTCGTGGCGAAGAACACAAGTAACGCTACTACGAGTTTTTTAAACAGGCTATTGTTGGTCTTTTGATAGCGAGATACTCCCTAAAATGACTTTAGCTTATAGTTAGACTGAATTTACCGCTGCTAAGATTTTATACCGTAAACGTAGGGTTCTGCACAAAAAAGTTTGTAAGCTGATGAATTGCGTAATGGAATGTTGCTATATTCTCAAAAAAACAAATGCAAAAACATGCAAAAGCGTGCGGTCAAAATGACTAATAAGTTTACCAAGGACTTTCAAGTTCACAGTAAGCGTTGTGGAAAAGTTCAATTGGAGAAAGATAATTACTAAAAAAGCCAAAAAGGTCCATTCGATCCATACGGGTTCAAAGTTCTTCTCGGTAATGGATTATTTAATATATTTATTTGGGCAGGATACGTAATGGCAGTAATTTGTGCAACGTGAGCCATGCAAAGTGTATGTTTCACGAGCCGCTTGAGGCTTGTATCCTCCATCAAGGAGGACAGCCATTGTCCCAACTTAAAATAGGATACTCGGAAAAGTGCTTTATGTGTGCTCGATAAAGAGGAAGCTATAGAAACTGTGAAGAAGCAAGATTTCATGCAGGAAGTGAAGCAAGTAGAATATACAGTACAAGTAAGATGTCACAGGGACGATTCATCGGCTTTTAGCTGTAAGATTGACGCTGGATTAGGGTGGCCCTCTCCTGAAATTTAACTTTTTGGGATCAAAAACACGAATCACCTCGCCCTCCCTGTTGTAAAGGAAGGTCTGGACACTGTTTCCAGTACCCTAGTTGTCCTCTCCATTGAAGACAAGCGAGTCAGGCGGCTAGTTGACGCCCTGTCCACGTGCAAATACCTAACAATTTTCGAATTGATGAAAACGGTGATAACTACTTTTACGCTGTTCATCGGTCGCAGAACGAAGTCTCCGGGGAAGGTGTAGATGTACTCCTTCTTTCCGTCGACACGTCTCTTCAACTTCCATTCTCCGATGGTCTCATCCTTGAGTATTCTCGACGACGATGTAACGACCGTCAGGGGATGTCTCCTGATGCACTTTCTTGTACCAATACACCAGAAACACAAGCAAGCTTGCTGCTTGCATGACCATTCAAACTTTTGTCATCTCGGGTGAGGTGATGTCTGATGAACATTTCCTTACAAACTTTTCAAAACAGGAAGAAACGTGCTGCAAGCAAGAAAAAACATTAAGAGTTATGTTAAGACAAGCTTTATGTTAGAATATCAAGCAACAGATTTATGTGAGCGAACGGCTACATATCAGTGTGTCTAGTTCGATGCTCGGATCAGATACCTACCGCTAGAATGTTGCTGTTCGTAGGAGGATGTCGTCACGACGTGTTCCACGAGCTGGCGGAGTCCGGCACGGTTTTCCTCACCCTCCAACATCTTGCGGTAGATGGCAATTTCGGCGTCGAGGGTCTGTTTGGTGTCGAGGAGCATCTGCAGCTCGACCATGAGGGCTTGGCATTCTTCGCGCATCTGGCGAATGCTGCCATCGCGTTCGTTGAAGGCGGCCTCATAAGAGCGCTGGTCGTCTTCGATCTGGTAGGTGAGCTCTTGGATCTGCTTCTCGAGAAGAGTATTGCGGCTCTCGAGATTGGCGAGCTTGGAGCGCGTTTCGGTGAGAGTGGTACGGAGCGTCTTGACCTCCTCCTTGGCGTATTTCTGCTCGTTGACACTGCGGTAAGACTGGGTGTGGATCTCTTGAACGCGGAGCTTGTACCATGACTCCATGTCGGTTCTGTTAGCATGGGTGATCTGGTCGTACTCGGCACGGATGTCACGGATTGCAGCAGCCAGCTCATTCTTGAAGTACTCGCGGTTCTCCGGAGTGGTGTCACGGTGAGCGAGGATGACAAGGTCACTATGCTCGGTGCTGTAAGTGCGGTTGACGTATTGGCACTCCTCCAGCAGAGTCTGGACCTGGTTCTGGAAGTCGATACGGCTGAGAGATTCCTGCTCGATTGTGCTGCGAGTACGGGTTATCTCACTGATCAGACGCTGGTTCTCTCTCTTGATGCGAGCAATCTCCTCTTCAAGATAGCTGATTTTGCGCTTGATGAGGATGATCTCAGCCTCGATCTTGGCCAGCTTGCTGAGAAGATCGTCAGCCCCGTGACGGGCAGTCTCGCGAGTAGCAAGAGCATCCTCGTACTTCTTGCGATAGTCGACAAGCTCGGCAGAGAGGCGACGGATGTCGAGCTCAAGGACCTCACGCTGACGATTGGACTCATCGATGACAACCTTGGAAGTCTATAATACACACTTTTTATTCATTCTTCCCACTTTCTACCTTCAACTCAGTCTCGAACATGATACGGACGGAGGAACTTTCCGATCCCCATCTGCTGGTCAGAAGCTCGAGATCGCTGGCAAGCTTGCGGTTTTGGGCCTCAAGAAAGCGGACCTTCTCGATGTAGCTCGCCAGACGATCGTTAAGACCGACCATCTCCTTCTTCTCGCGCTCACGGGCATCACGAATAGCCGATGCGGCATTTTGACCGAAAGGCGAGAGTCCGGAAAGAGAGCCAGTCGTCAAATCGGCCGCGATACGGTGACGACCTGCAAAAACAAAGTTCCCATTTTATATTTGTTGACACCACTGCAGAACTCATTCTTGATTGTTATCAAACATTGCGGGAGATGTAGGAGGATATATCTCAATCGAAAAAACTTTGATACTTACCGGAAAGTCCAGATTGATAGACGGTACGGGTGTAGCCACCGCTGACTCCACTTCCGTTGTAGTCAGGCATGCTGAAAAAAAGAAACTTTCTCTGTAAAGAGTAGTAAATAGTGAGTCTTTTAATTATGACATCGACCTATAGAGAGAGGAGGTACAACAAACTGGGTAGCTACGCGTAGCTTGTTTTGGGATAGTCATTGGTCGGATCAAAATGTTGGCCAACGGCAGAGGGGCGTACCTAGCCAATGTGTGTAAATAGGATAGATATGGGAAAAGAGACTTCTCTCAGTCTGGAACGAGCAGCCAGCACCGAGTGGAGCACTGCCAACGAATGAAACACAGGCATGATTCCGAGTCGGCAGAGATAACAGCTCGAGCCGTTTCTGATAGCGAGAGGAAGCTTGTAAAGAATAGCTTGGCAAACAGGCGAACTGCCCCCAATTTTTATCTAATAAATGACTATTAAGATGTTGAGAGACCGGGAAATCAGCAAGAGATGACTACCGCAAAAGAGCTGGTGGAACATAGCTGCTGGAATTGCATTTATATGTAACGGGACGGTTTGTGAACTCACCGAGTCGTGTCCTCCCCTTGGCTGGTGGCTCTCAAGTTTGTCTCGTAGCTCGTGTACATGCTGCTATCCGGGATACGGGCTGGAAAATGTCAAATATTTTCGGTTAGCCAACCCGGGTGAAACGACAAATGTAATAGTGACGCACTCTGTGTCGCATTGAATATGCGGTTTTGGATCGGAAGCCCTTGTATGTTCGGGCTTTTGTGCTCCCATACAATCTATGGAAATAACGCACAAATGGTTCGAAATCATAACATCGACGCGTCTTTGGCGATGTTGAAACGCGAAAATTAGTACCTTGGGAGTTGGTTCTACTTTGGACAGCTCCTTCTTCGGCTCTGGTAGTGGGATTTCCTTCTAAAATTGGAATTAAAGGGTTTTATAAACACTTACAGCGGTACTATCCTCTACTTTATCCCACTATCCGTACATTCTTCTTGGTTTTAGGAGTTTCCGTGCGATTGATCATGGTGGAAGCGGACGGCAAGTAGACGAGCATCTGTCTATATAAGCGTGCCCTCGCTTTTGTTGATATTTGCATATCGTTCGTGAGGGCTTGATAGCTGTTTGTCAATTTTACTTTTGCCCGTTTGTAAGCCGCTTTTTTCTTCATGAATTCCATTCAGCGTTGTTATCTTTATCGCTTTTTCTCTCTCGAAAAGACTAAAACCATGCACAAGGCAGATAAGAGGGAGAGATAAGACTAGAGCACAAGTTAACACTCATGCAAACCTTAGGCACGGACTGATCCCTTTCACGAGAAGTAGTAATTTCTTCCCAGGTGTCCACCATGACGTTTCTGTCAGTACGACTGTAGTTGAGAGGGATGCCCACTTCCTTGGGGGTCGGAGGAGGTGGAGCCGTCGGCTTTGGAACCACCAGTTCCTTGGGAGTAGTTGGACAAAGAGATGGAGACCGTGGCTTCTCCTTAGGGGTGATAGGACGAGGTTCAGGGGTTGGTGAAGGACTAATACTCAAAGGTTGACGGGAAGGGATGTAGTCGCCACGAAGGATGAAGGTCAGTCCGGAAAAATTGCGGAAATTGATATCGTTTTGGAAATTCACCTCGCGGCGTCCCCGGGAAAGCGCCGTTTTATTTTCAAAAAAACTTGCAAAATATGTTTCTAGGCGGTTAATTTGAGGACAATGCGTTCATTGAGCGCTTCTTCAAGATTCGAATCATTGAATGCAAATAACTTGTTTTCTTCCCTAATCGGAAGTACTGATTATGAATTTCCGGCATCCCAGACCCACTATATCAATTTCCGCAATTTTTCCGGACTGGCCTGATAGCCATTAGTCTCATGATTGCTTCATGATCACCGTTGTCTGATACGCCTCGACAAAGTATGGCGGCTAACTGATGACATAATCGTCAAAGACGTTCATCATGGTTTAGCTTAGGTCCTACGTGTATAATTTTTTATTTTTCTAACCACAAATCATGTCGGTACGACTAAATTTATTAACAAAACGGTCCGCTTTTCAATGCTTACGCAGCGCGTTTGCACCAAAATGGACCAATCAACTGGGCGCCGCGCTCTAAAAGTGTTCTGTTTATACAATACTTCTTACCTGCCCTTTGCACGTTTTCTGTTTTTGTCCTAGAGAATTTTTCTCTCTTTATCCTCTTCCGATTCATCGATTTCAGGTATGGCCTCGGAAAGCGACGGAAAACCTCAATACTTTGCGAATGGAGATTTTGAGAAGACAATAGCTGGAATCATGTCCAGTCCCCGGAGAGACCCAAATTTATCTATGTAGGCACACGACATTTTCGGTAAAATTCTTCAAATTCAGGTCAAACGCCATCTTCGAAATCACAGATAAGCAGAGAGAGTACTACTTAAAATGCTACAAATATCTATTGAAAACTACTCAAGTACCTTAGTCTTTAAATCTTGCTATTTTTGTTTTCAGGGAAACATTCTGGACTTTGAGGGGAGCGCTCTGAATGGAGCCCTGGCCCCTGTTCAAGATTTCTTCCGAAAGTCCGGTCTTGACAACGAAACTTTGTCAAAGTGGATCGCTTTTCCTTTCGAATACATTCTATTTTTAGAATTTGGTCTCTGTCCGATGTCAACGAGGACGGCTGGTTGGACATTAATGAGTTTGTCATAGCTATGCACCTCATAGTTTTGCGTGTTAAGGTAAGACAACATTAAAATTTGTTGGACCAGTACTTTAAGCCCATTATTATTAGAAAAGCGACCCGCAGTAAAGAAAGATGGTTCAGACTTTCCCAAAACGATAGGATCAGACGTTTACTTTTTGCCGACTGAGTTCTATTGCCCAGTTTGTGCAGTGCATTCTATTGTCCTGTTTTTGACTAGTTTTCAACAATTTTTCATACTGTAGGAGCGCCTCGAAGAAAGTTAAAACTATGGGACAAAATTTGAGAGCCATTGGATAGACTCGAGCCGCGAAATGTCAATTTTATTTTTCAAGCGCGAGCACCAAGCCAACGCAAAATCAAACCACCGCGTAGCGCTACGCGCAATTAGTTTGTTTTAATGACAGAGTGACTCATCATCAGTTTGTAATCAGTCAAGTTTTCACGTGAAAGTTTTGGCTGAGTTCTTATCGCTGGCCGATGATCAAAGTCTTTTGAACTACGAGGGCAATAACCGTGTAATGGCAAAATAAAGATCAAAATGACCGTCTTATATACTCTGCTTTAATATACTTTTTCAGGGTGAAGTTCCAGTGCCTCTATACCTTCCAAATCACATAAAACCTCCACTGACTCCTCCCCGTAGCAATCCGATAACTAGTGCCATGCAAAAACTCACATTGGAAGTCAATTCAGTCAAAGGAGCCGACAATGGTATCGCTCTTCAAATACTTTTAGTCTTTCTTTTCAGCCGATGGCTTCAGCAAGTCTTGGGAGAACTTTTCGTTTGTTGAGCCGGCCAAACCTCTACCCAGACAGCAAGGAATCACTCACTTCTCGGATACTCCTCCGCTCCTGGTGGACAACCGTCCAAAGCCGGTGAAAGGTGTCCCGGTCATTCCAGTGAATCTGTTGTCGTTGCGGAGTCCATCTGGTCCTCCTCCAGCTCCACCGCCTAGACCGCCACAAAAAGGACATGGAAGGAGTGCCAGTTTGGATTTTAAAGCCCAGCCTGGGTGAGTTTAAGAAGCAATTTTGTTTTGCAACAAGTTTTGGTTCCAAAACCATAGGTTTATTCGGACTCTCCCATATATCCCTAAATAGTTCACCCCTCTTTAACCATTCTTTGACCACTATTGTTCTTCTGCTTGTCTGTATATTTTATCCAGCCAATCTGTTTATGTTAAACTTATCCCGGTTATCTACACTGTGCTTTTTTCTGCTGTGTCGGAAATTCTTTGTTTAAACGATCTGCCAGATGGCTTACACTGATAAGAGCGATTATTTCCCATCATGCCTAGACTATCCTTGTGAGTCCAAAACAATATTCTTGAGGCTCAAATTGGATAGAAAGAAACGGGCTAACAAGGACAAGAGAAGAGAATACGGGAAATTGAAAATAATTTCAGATTCACAACCTTGGCCGACCGACGTGATTCCGATACGGCTACCATGTCTAACTCTGTCTGTTCTGCTCCTCCGGTTCCTCTAACTGTTAAAGCAGTGTCTCGTTAGTTTTTCTCATGCTCGTATAGTCACCAATTTGCAGTTTCGATGCCGTCCGTTCCACCGCCTATCCCGCAACGAATCTCGCCTCCCGATCGTCCTGCTCTGCCGCGCTCGGCTGTCTCTGTCGCTGTGCAAACTGATCCAGTCCAATGGGTTGACAAGGCGACTGTCGAAAAACTCATTTCAGAATTGGGTACTCAGATTTCGTTTTTATTCATTTCTTCCTATTCAGGTGGCAAGATGGATGATTTGCTCGGTGGAGAGACGACAATTGGTGAAAATGGCCCTGATCGTTGGGGACTGCGGTGTAGAGCACTTCGTGAGCAGAATTCTGAGCTGGAACTGGAGCGAGCTCGTCTGGCACAAGTACGAAAGCAGCTAGAACTTCGGCTCCAGGAGAGCCAGTCTTCCATTACGGCCAAACCCACTTCTCTGTGATGCAAATGTGCCTTAACGCCCCGTTCTTTCTGTATATAAGAGTCTATCTTTGAAATCTTCGATAATTTCCCCAGCATAATATGTGGCATCATGACGGGATTCAATAAAAAATGTTATGACAAAAGGAGATCTTTCATTTTCAATCAATTTTTGGTAATTGACAGTCGTTGGACACGGTCGTTTGCACCTGTATTGAGAGAAAGAAACGATTGAGCGAGAAGAGTATTCTATCTAAAGTGCCTGATTTCTTCAAACGTGTCAAGAATCGAGAGGGTCGCTAAGTTCAAAATTTTGAATCCGATAGTACCTGATAGCTCCCCAGACTGACCCAACTAAGTATCAACGTTTTCAGGGTTACTGGTTTATTTTGTGAGCATGTAAAGTCTTAAAGAAATTCAACAATCCTGAAGATGTTTTTTGGGTCGCGCCGTCCGTTGAGCTGGGTGAGGCCGAAGAGATATCCTGTGTAGGTCTTTAGATAGCAGGTTGGAGGAGTCTTTGACTTCCTTAGCTTCAGTTCCAGTTCAGAGACCTGTTCCTCCCGACTTTCCAGACTGGGAACCCTCTCCGTGTTCGTCAGCAAGAGCTCTGCTGCCTTTGAGAACAGTACCTTCTTTTCTTCATTCCAGAAAGGACTGGGACAGTGATGCAGCCTCTCGTGGTACTTGTCGACGAGCCCTTTGGCGACTCTGGAGGGGATTCTCCAGGCGACGCTCTTGTCCTGAAGGAGAAAGTTAGTGGGGAAACAACAAGAACACAAACCTCGTGTATCAACAGGTACTGAGGTTGACCAGTCTTCTTGTTGTAACGATGATTGAGGATCACGTCGATTATCCTCTTCTTCTGGATCGAAGGCACAGCAGCCTTCTTAATGTCTCCGCGAGAGGCGAGAATGGCGGTGCGGAGAGTCATCTTGAGCAGATAGAAGTGAATTAATGAGACGAATGGACTGCAAAATCGATACAATAGCGTAGTAGACAGCTGGAAGCTTTCTAGTCCGCTTTTGCTTCGATTGATGACCGCGTTACGTCATTTAAATGCTTCAAGGCTAGTAAGGCGAGATCATTGGCAGTTACGCTCTTCCCCCTTCTCATTCGAACTCTGCATGTTTGTCATGGTGTGCGCGGATGCTTTTTGCACGAACAGGAAAAGATCACGATTTCAAATTCTCCAGATTTCTGGGCAAACAAAAAACACCACACAATCAGATGACTGCCAAGGCAGAAACAAAGACAATGGCCATAGATCTTGAAGAATGGATAAGTACACGGACAGAACTTATTTTTCCGGACAGTATAGTGTGCTACGGTTTTATAGAATCGGCCAAGTCTAGATCACAGGGAATTAGACTTATTGAGTGAGGTACATGACTGAAACGAGCCTATGAGGATCTCTGAATAACTTTGATCAAGATTGAAGCAACAAAATTTTGAAGGAACCAACTTAATGGACCAACTTTGTTGGCATTCCCAGTTCCAGTCACAGCTTCACTTAAAACAGCCCTTAATTGAAATACCTCCCTCTTGTGGTAGCCTATTTTGGCACTTTTCCCTCCACTAAACAGGTGTCAGGTATAGTAGGCGGGTCTACAAACATCTATGGCGGGCCATCATCAAAATTAGTACCCGCATATCGTTTTCCATTTGTGTCATGCTGTCGTCAACTCTCATATTTCTAAATTTAGCCGTCTTGGCGGCATGTAACCCTCAAGAGTTGATGATCATTGTGGAGGTGATTTCAGCGAGGATACAAGTAGGAAATGGCTACTACGAGGATACTTTCATTCTTTTAGAATGACGGTACTCTCGAAGTAGCTGCTCTCATTAACTTGGAATGGAATACTACTCAAGGAAAGATGCCTCATGTCCATATTGAGCACTTGTAAGAATTCAATATAACATATTTATCAGGGTTTAGGCTCTCTGAAAAACGATCTTCTGAAGTCACAGAAGAATTGCCTGAAAATGCCAAAAGACTCCGATATTTCTCACTAATGACAACTATCTGTGAACGCGTCGATTTTTCTCATTATCCATGGGACAGTCATACCTGTCAGCTACGTTTTCTTGCCAGTCAAAACTCTTCAAGAGTCATATTTCTTCCTCATACTGTGGAAGCGACGACCAGGCTTGGATCCGACTTCAATGTCGAGCATACCAAGGCTTTTGTTCAGTGGCTTCAATCAGGAGATCAGAGCTATGAAATGGTATATTAAGTTCTGTTACAGAGCACCACATTCAGGCGGTTTTTGAAATATCCACTAAGAGAATTCCCGGTTCAATTGTGGCAGCATTCTGGATTGCTTTCTTCCTGAACGTACTAGCCATTTGCAACCATTTCCCGTTTTTGACGGATGTTTGCCAACCTGTACGTCTTGAAATGACAATAACTGTGGAAGATTCAGAGTAAGCACATCGGATGCTGGGTTGTCCTCGTACAAGCCTTGCTCTGTCTTCAGATGATAGTTAACGCTCCACCAAGTATGAGTTGGCCAAATTCAGGTGAATCTCCTGTACTGACCTAACCCATAAATCTTTACAGTCAAAGGACCATTTCTGTTCTTCTGTCTTTCTGTCATAATCTGTGTCCTTGCCTCCTTGATACCTCCGTTGGTCCTACACCTTCATCTGATGCCGTTCGAAGCACACCCGTCTCCTTCTGATGTACCTGTTCCGTCAGAACATTTGAGTCTGGACAGTGAGAGAACAAGGTAAGTTTATAACCTGACATTTTGAGATCTCAATCACTCTAAATTTATAATACCACCCTTGGGAGCTTTATGTTCCTTGTAGCTTGCCACTACACTCCTGCTTTACGTCCAATGACTTCATACTCACTGTGTTATGCTAGATAATCTTCCGAACCTTTTTTACATAACTTATCATCCATTCAGATTGTCAGCAGCCCTTGACTCAGCCAGGCTCGACTCGAGTCGAACACGGCGAAGCGAGAACGTGGAGCTGTGCATGGCCGAGCTCAAGTACACTCTGGCCTCTCTCAATGAGACTATGAACGCAAAGGCCACAGCTGCCTGGCGAAGGTAAGAAGGACGTCATCCCAGGGGCTCTCGGGGCTAAAGAGAAAAATGATCCGAAGAGTTGAACTTTTGAGAGCAGCACATACATTCTCCTCTTTTCGTTAAAACAGCTCTGTTTTGTTTTGACAAGCTCCCTGTGTCGATTCTTCCTCTTACCTTTACACTCGGTCAGCGGTGCTTTAGCAAAAAGTCTTTCTTTCAGAAAGCTCTGGACAAATGGATATGGTCGTGTTGAGACCGCATTGGCTGTCATCCTTCATGGTGCAAATGCAATCCTTCTACTCTTATCTATGCATTGACAGATGTCTATTAAAACGTTTTATCATTGCATAAACTGCATGTAACAAGGGGGAAAGAAGAGTGTCTGTCAGTGTGTTCAAATAATAATTATTAAATATAGGGGTTTGGGAGGGGGAGACTCTAGTGAGATCGAATATGTTTGCACTGGCGGCCGGGCGGGGAAGACACAGCTAAGCACCGGAATGGAAGACCCGTTGGACAAAATATAAGAAGATGTGCTGGAGGGCGGCTTCAACGACAGCCACATGCCTCCACCCGCATGTCTGGATAATTTTTGATCACAATTCTGAAAGACATCTTTGTTGCGGTCACAAAACTCTCGGCACCTGTTCTCCATGTCCATGTAAAGGATGGCAAGAGATGAAGTTTCAGTTGGTACACAACAAGGGGGCGGGATCTGGAAAATCGTATATTTTAAGAATTGGACTCCTTCATACCTGTGGGTTTAAAGAATGTAACAAAGACTGGATGATGGCATGGTTTGTGGCGTTCAGATGAGCGGGGATGGGGTGAGGACAATTGCCGCCACATTGACCTGCCTCGTAGCCTTCTGAAATTTTTGGTTGAGACAGTACGGGAGCACCTACTCGGCGCTAAGATCCAGTCCTGCCAGTTGAGCTCCTCAAAATCTACGTAGAGCTCTTTCAGTTGACAGAGATTTTTATCTACACCTAATCTATGCTGCTTCCTTCCTTTTCTCCTTCTGGTAGGGACTTGATTCGCTGCTGCTGCAGTCGACCTTTTCCGCCTCACTCTTGACGGCTCTTGGAGCTCGCTAAACATTTTCTCAGGCGTATCCATAGTCATAGTATACCTATAAACAATGAGAGAGACACTCTGCTTCTTGACGAAAGCCATCTGAGAGACTGTGTGTGCCTCCGGAGCTTCAAGTTTTACGTCAGGAGGAATGGCTATCCTCATTTCTAGCAGCTCGGGCTGCTGTCCTACGAAGGCCTTGGAAATGTCAACAATCGTCCAGGGCTCTGTCGTGGAGACAAGGGATGCAACGTTTTCGGTAAAATTCTAAAAACCGATTGCTAAGATGTCAAAACCGACTCTTACCTGTCCTGAAAAGACATAAATATAACCAATCTGATTCGCTCGTAGCTTCAGCCTCAGTTCGGCACGAGTGACTTGTTCCTGTTTGCTCGCCGCCAGCGATAGGTTGAACGAGAGGAAAAGACCCGAGTTCTCTTCAAGGAGACTCTGCAAAGTGTCGTGTTGTTAATGATGCTGTCAAAACATGGTGGCAGATGTTCACGGAAAAAGAGACGCGCGGCTCTGTGTTCTAAAAACGTATGGCACCCGAGGGGATGGGCTCTATTCACACAGAAATAGTTGACCCTCCCTCTTAACTGCTTGGGAAAGACTGGTAATAGTCTCGGTGGGACCGTTACCAATTGCCAGCTGCTGGGAAGGCAGACCTGCGGGTAATAATGTCGTATCCAATCCGCATGGTTTCGTTCCTCCATCACGTCTTCGTACAAACTCCAAACGTGATCAGGCACTGGTAACGTCGGCCGCGCTAGTTCTGGTTCTTTCTCAAGGCCTAGTTGTTGCAAAAGACCTGAAAGTTCGCATTTTTCTGTCGATACCCTGGAAAAATATACCTTTCTTCAACATTTGATGAATTCGCGTGAGGGAGGGCGATACGAAGCAGATAAGCAAAATCAGTAGGGGGCGGAATCTCATACTGTAGCGACACTCATGGGGCCAGTCACGGCATGACCGGGAGACTGAAAATTCAAATTTTAGCGTGTTTGGGATGAAAGTTGAAAGAGGAAGAATCTGTAGAACACGAGGACAAGATTGCCTCCCCCTCGCTCCCGAGAGGACAGAGAGAAGTATGCACAGATTTATGGGCGGCGACGACGGACAACAGAACTTTTGGTAGAATTCAAAGAAAAATTTTGAGTCGTTGAAGAAGAAGGAAAACTTGTGCGGAATTTAAAAGATTTGTTCAGGCTCTGCGGCAGCTTCAAAAGACATTGGATACCCACAAGGCGTCGCTAGAGCTCGCAAAGCAAGACGAGAGGTCGTTGCTTTCAAAGTGAACAAGAGGCTCGGAGTGGCGCATAGAATTCAGAAGAGAGAGGGAGAGACAGGTGACCTCCATTTTGAGTGCCAGAAATCGGCCTCAGCTCTCTTTTTGTACCACGACAGACTGGCGCCGTTGCCCCGAGGTCAGGAAGGCTGTATATAGGGGCCGAATACGGTACCTGGGGAATAGATGAAATTGCACAAAGTGCAGGCCAAATTCGTCTCAAAGTGACGAGAACTCTGGTATAAATAGTTTAATTCCGGTTGGGTGGGAGATAGGGGCTTTGGAGTTTTGAGGATAATTACATGGGTCACGTCATCCTCCCGAACTAGGAGCAAGAGAGCCCCAGCTGGTGGTTTCGAATGTCCCCCACAATTTAAAGAGGATCTAGATCGCTTGTTGTCTGGAACTTTATTCCCGGAACACAGCAACCACACAGCAGTCTAGAATTCTTGTGCGTGCGGGAACGCCGTGGGGCATATAGGATTGTTTTGAAAATGGCCATGACTTCCAAGGATTGGATTACCAAAGTTATTTGTCCGAAACACCCTCGGCACTTGAAACCGGAGCATAATTGCAGAAAAAGAAGGGAATATCCAGTGGATAGCCAAATAGTAAGGATGCCTAGGCAGGACAGATATTACAGTGACGAATAACAGTTGACCATAAAGGAACCAGCCACATGGTCTAGGCACATTTACTGTACTGTCTCTGTCAACCCCTATGTACTTTTTTCCCTATGACAGGTTACGGAAGTGGCTATTACCTATAATATCGACTGCTACAGAGTGCCAGAGACAAGCTATCAAGACTCATTTGAAGATCTTACAAAAACCGCTTGACAGGTCTGAGACAAGGAAACCTTCTGCAAAATTTACGACATGGATAGAGTTAAAAGAACAAGTAGAAATGACCAGGCTCATACGACAAAGTATGACGATAAGAACAGGATTTGGTTTGTACATCTGTCGCTTTCGTACAAGCATCACTGAGCTTAAACAATTTCAATACTATACTAAATATGATATGGGGCTCGATCATACCGTTAATTGATAGTCTTTTGAAACTGACTCCCTTTCAACTTTGACTTTTTGGCACAGCGCCGAATCAGATCGATAGTTAGGTCTGCTAACAGTGATTAATAGTGCAGTCGCACGTGGGATCAGACGGTAGCCAGAGGCATCGAGCGAACACGAGAGAAGTAGAGAAAGAGAGCTGCTTTAAAAGAACTCTCTGCCTCTCGGGCCCCGAGACCAGGCGGCATGGTGCAAGAATTAATGTGTGAGACTTTGGAGAGGGAACAGGACTACGCGAGCCACGAGGAGTAGAAAAGGTTTTCTGGCTACAATAAAACATTGATCAAGCTGATGTCTGCGCGAGTCGAGTTGATCTCAGAAACCGTATCACAGTTCAAAAGTCCTATTCTTGGAGGCTGGTCGGTGTGACTGACATGGATTGATGTACAAAGACGGAATTGTGAAACAGCATATAGCAAACATGGTGCTTCGAGGTAAACAGCCTCTTGCCTTGAGGCGCACGTGGCCTCGGTTCTGCGCAAGAAAAAGAGCCCTGATCACGAGCATAATTTTTCGACAAAAACTCGAGAGAGACACTATTGAAACACAACACCATACATCAGAATACTCTATGATTATACAGTTATACTTACAACTATGCCAAGTTTTCTGTAACAGATGATGAGAGCAGCATCATTACTATTTAGGTCAAAACATATTGAGAACGTGACTCCAAAAAGTTGCGTTGTGATTTGCGGAGAAAGGAACAATCAACCAAATTTTTTGTTCTCCAATGTAGGCAAGATTAATAGCTGCGACAGGAGGAGACGAGACCCCGATCACTTAGCTCCCTTTGCTTTACCTACCGTAGTATACTCTAACCCCCAACTCTGGAATCAAAAGATCGTTGCTTGATTTGAAGATTAATGAGAGAGGTATAAAAAGTAGCTGGGGACCCTGGATGGTAGGTGTTGATCAGGGGAGGGATCGATCGAGAGGGCCTGCGCCTCGTCTGATTAATAGGCTGGAATGGAGGAGGCTCGCAGGCAAAAAGTGCCGCTCAACAGTTGCAAAGCGAGTGCCGCCGCATTGCCTCTTTATCGGATGGAAATGTGGCGTGGAGACTGTTAAAATTTAGCAACATGAATCTTAACGGGAACGGTTCGAGAGAGAGCCCCACGAAGTGTAAAGTCTGTCTGGATGCACTGAAATGGCACTTGTGTAGACCGGGAAACATTTGACGGAAAAGAGTACAGCGAAGAAAACGGTAGAAATATATAGACGAGTATAGAGAGAGGCACAACAGCTTGAGACGAAGAGCAGCTGCGACAGTGATTTTTCTTTGGCTGCTGGAGAAAAAAGGCGCGCACGCCTCGATCCTGACCTATGGCTGCCTAAGAAACTTTCCCTCAAACCACATGTCGAGAAATGGTGGTTTCTGAAACAGCTGAGAACGCGAGAGAGAGAGAACGGGGGACCGAGATTGGAGGCGGTCCAAATGGTTTTCGTCTCTCTCACGGAGACTTTGGACCGCAGCCAGCCGCGTGCAGTAGCTTGACAGACAGACTGGAAGCTGATTTTTAAAAAAGAATAGATTCTGACTTTACACTGTCAACCTTTCCCGAAGGGTCCGGAAGAAAACAAGTGGACAAAAATAGATCTGTTGTCTGTCTAGAAGGCCGGACAACAAATCGTAAAGTATGGTTCCGCGCTTACTCATCTCCGACCTGAATGTCTCATCCGCGCAATCTTTTGACTTCTGAGCCTGGGAACCGGGGACAGACAATGGATGACCTCAGGTGAGCGTGGCTTATGAGAAAACAAGTAAAAAAAGAGTGTGATGGATCGGTCGACACAGTAGCATCGATCATTGAAAGAAGTAGAGGAGGAGACTATACTGCCTCTAGCGACGTGGTGTCGCGCGAGCTCCGCAGCTGTTGCGAGATGGCTATCTTTTTCCTTGCGTAGCCGAAGAGTCGCAACGCGCTACGTGCTACAAATCACACTGTAAAATGTTCAACTTGTCGCGGTTAGAGCGCGCGACGATCCGTCACGTCGTCAGGCTGTTTCGGTCGTTAAGACACAATCCCGGACCTACGTATAGAAAAAAATTTCGATGTGCGCCATAATCAAAACAAGCATGTGTCAGAGGACATATGTGTGTGAGAGCGTGAAAAGGTGTTAAAATGATCGCGTGCACAATGGTCGAAGAAGAAGAGAAGAAATGAGACGACCATGCGCCGTGACCGGTTATGCATGCAACAGGGGCAAAAACGGTCTCCGAGAATCTTTGGCATCACGGTGCTCGTCAAGTGTTACGAACTTCGTGTTAGGAAACCAGAATGATTTCCTATTTTTCCTCGGAACTGCAAGATGATTGACTGTCGCTCTCGCTAGGGCTGCAGGTGTTTACCGGCAGGACGACTACTAAAAATACAGTAGAGTGAGATGTTGCTAAGAGAAAATTGTTGCCGAAACCTACTTTGGGTGATCTTCTTGTAGAAAAACATTTAATCGTAAACAGATGCCGAGTTTGATTTATCTTTCATTCTTGCCAAGTCAAAGACCAAGCGTACAAGATTTTGAACTTATACAGTTTGTTAGAGTTTTCAGTGACCGCCATGTGATATATTTTATTTCTTTCGGGACCCACCAAAGTGTAAAAAGCTCCATATGTACATACTTAGAAAAAAAACCCTTGGAATCAAACTGGCAACCTGCTGTATATCAGAATCTAACAAATTTCTATGTATAGCCGTCTCAAAATGATTATATTTTAAAGGGCTGTTATAATCACTTAATAAACATCAAGTCTTAAATAAAATCTTGAAATGCTAAAGCTTCCACGATATACTGGATGAACGTGTTACAAGAGTACGAGTAAGACATTACAGAAAAACAGGGGATCCCATGAACCAAAAATACAGAATAGACAGAAACAATAGGCTTCGTTCAACGTAAGGACACTACTAATATGTGTAATTGTTGCCTTAAGACTGACCTATGATTATCACGTTGTCCTAAACCAGTTCCAAGGGTGGTAAATCAACATGTCACTCTGATTGATATACTTTCATCTAGGAATAGGATGTAACAACTGGAGAAGAAACAACGTTCAGAAGGTGTATTATTTCGAGATCATGGCAGAGAGAACGAGACAACGTGGGTGGATAACAGCAGTACATGAGTTGCGCATGGCGATTAGCAGCGCAACCGTTTGTCTTAAGGCTTTTCGAACTAAGAGCCCAGTTTTGTAGTCCACGCAGGAGAGAAAACGTCTTCAGAGCAGGAAGTATACCACGACCCGAATCCCGGAATCTTATATTGAGCTGGTTCTCGGGAGTGGGTGGTAATTGTATATCTACGTCTCTTGCAGTCGTCCTTTTCATAATGAAGAAAAAAGCGTGGATCCAGGAATAGGAGTGTCTAGAGACTGGAATGATTTTCGCTCCAGCAGTGATCAGTTATCGAACTATCAAGTATACAGAAAGTGTGATTGATTATGCTGGTTGATAGATGAACCAAAAAATGCATCGTAAGTCAATCTACTTCTCAAACCCTCTTGGAACTAGTGTTTTTTTTAATATTTCGAAAGAGTCTGCCTATAAAAACACTAGCCATGAATAACATGGCTTTTCAAGAAGGTGTTTTAAAACAGAGATGTCCTACAGCCTCAAATATTAGCATGCCATCTAAAAAAATCTGTTTTTTTTTTCCCTTTTTAAAGGGGTCTCTAGCTTAAAAGAATCGAATGTTATGACCTCATTTCCCCCGGCGCTCCCGCAAGCATGGCCCAAGCAGCAGTTGTCCCGTTCATGTGCCTCAATAGCTCAGTTGGGAGAGCGTTAGACTGAAGATCTAAAGGTCATCGGTTCGATCCCGATTTGGGGCAGTGTCTTTTTTGATTAATATGTTTTCAACATTTTGTTTATAGGAAAGATTTAGACGAGTCTTGGGGATAACAAGCAGCATCTGAGTCACATTATATGTGAACACTACTGGAGGGGTATTTTCAGAGATGACTTATATTAAAAGCTAGAAATAGAAGGTATGCCACATAAATACAAGGGACAGAAAGACAGAGAGGCAGAGAGCAGAGTGACAGCGAGACAGACAGACAGAGAGACCTTAGATGCTATTATCTCCAGGTACTCAGTTGATACTAAGGCATTTACGATTTCATTGCTTGTCAGCCCGTCGCCATAAATTATCACTCTAACCTTGGTCAGGCCAGTTTTGACAAAGTTATCTTTTTCTCCATCAGTGTCTCAAGTAACAGAAGGAAAACATCAAAAAGTGATATTTTATTCTTAATGCTATAAGCATACAATGGAAAGAAAATACCTCCGTTTTTTATATCGTCATCAGATTGCACCGATTCTCATCATACATCATATTTACAAAAATTATGTACAGGAAAATATACAATCTCACTGTTGCCAGTGCTGGAAATAATGGACATCGTCCACGTGGGGGAAGACCTTTTTGTAGACTTTTTCGTGGACGCAGAGCGAGTTGAAATAGTTGGGACGGTCGACAACTTCACCAATTTGGAGCTCCTTGACTTGACGAACTTTTCCAATCATGTAGTCCGGCTTTGGGTAGACCAAGGGACCCTTGATCATTGTCAGGCGGAGACTCTCAACACAAGCTGTAGCCAAGAGGTTCTGAAAGGAGCATTTGTCTTCCGTTTTTCGGATTATGTTTCACTTTTATCATCTTTTCACCTTCATTAAATTCTGCTCAAAAAGATAAGGTAAAACGCACCTGGATGACTTCATCTGTAGGATCGAAACCGACAAAGCTGGTGTAGGAAAGATGCTTGAAAAGAGCCCCGGAGCCAGTGATGTTGATCATTTGCTGGTAAATCTTGTCGTAGCTGGCATCGAGACCGAGATCGAAGGACATTAAGGAAAGTCGGTCCAGCTTGATCTGTAATGACAGAGTTTGTTTATGGAAAAAATCATTTTCAGATAATTGGGTCATGTAGACGAGTTTTCATTACTCGGTTCTTATAACGTACCTGACCAATTTTTTAAATATATCAACCCCCATAATCGCTATGCTTACCAGCTGCTGTCAAGGTCAAAATGTACCTTTCTGCCTATAAAGCATGATATACATTCGTACGTTTGCTTATGCTTTCGAACAGCTAGCTATAACGTCTTAAGTATTATATATCTTTTTAGTAAACGGTCGTTGAGGCAATAAGACAGCAAAAGTCGCTTCTATTGGCTAATGCTCGCGGAAAAGTGAAGGTTCTGTTGATTTAGTTTGAGATAGGTTCGACTTTTAGCATCACGTCATTGTTTCGATGGGTTTTGAACATCTTAGGTCCTCAATTTTATTTTCCAGAGTGTGTCTAATCATTTTTGTCACTATTTTTGAAAAGACGTGTGAAAAAACCAGAAACGCTCTTACCTCGTTCGTCAATCCTCTAGCTGCCTCCTGTAGACCAAGTCTGCCGACAGTTTTCAACGTTTTCGCATGTTTCACCACAAGATCGGCGATTAGCGGCAAGATCATTTTCGCCTGCCGTCTTCTTACTTTCAGGACCTCGAGTTTCACGTTCTCTGAAGAAAATAGAATTCAGAAAAGTTAGTAACTGAATAACCTGCATCCAAAATGGCCTGTAGCAGCTGGTTCAAATGTGTAGCGTCTCCATCGTCCATGTTGACCTCCAGCTTCCGCAAGACTTTCATTTTGCTTATAATCATTTGCAGCGCGGCGACAGAATTAGCTGCACTCACTCTCGATCCCTGAAAATGGCAAATTTCTGAAGAAAAATGTTCCCTACCTGGATGATAATAACAGGTTCTGGCAAAGAGAGTTTCACACGGTTCATTCCAACAATTTTGTACAGGTTTGACTCCAAGATGTCTATTTTGAGACTGTCTTTGTTGGCCAAAGCGCGGTTGACAGCTCGATAAGCAATTCGGCTAACCCTCTGCAAGGAATTCTGTTGAGAATAACACAAAGATCAACATACTCTTAGGCTGAGGGCCTCGGCCACGCTCGAGACATCAGGAACCCGCGAAAAGATGGCATCGAGGACATCATCGCAAAGCACTTTCTCGTGGGAACAGCATGGCAGCGCGACGTTCAGGTCACTGAAACTTAAATTTTGAAGAGATCGTCCGAAATCCTACCTTTGAGCAGAGCTGGTGCTGGTTGACATGTGATAGAAGAGCAAGAAATCTGAAATCAGAGTGTCCTTTTCGAAGCGGAACAAAAGTAGCGAAAAGATGATAAGAGAAAGGTTGCACGTGGGAAAACCCAGGTCATTCCGACTCCCCCGATAATGAGAGGACGAAGTTCGTGGCAGAAAGAGTGGAAAAACAGTGACGGTTTTGTTTCTCCACGCCATTATCAGCCAGGGGAAACGTGGACAAAAGAGAGTAGAGAGGAATGAGAACCCACTATTTCGAGAGGTAGTCGTCTTGAACTACCTCGACTACACGAGAAGCGTCTCTAGTTCTTTACGCCACTGTACAGTTGAGAGAGACGAGATTTGAGCGTGTTTCTCTCACGTTGATCTCTTAGAAAATCTCACACCCTCGTAATTCGAAAACGCCATACGGCTAAAAAGGCAGTCAATGTGTAAGCGCATAAAAGAGAAATCTTTTGCGGTAAACACAGATCAAAATATAAACGTATGACAAAAGTCCAATGTGTGGAATAAACGAGCTAGGGTCGGCGATCGATATGTGCACAACAGCTGTGTGTTTGCATGGGGTCATATAGGGTCTGAGAGAAAGAGAGAGAGAGAGACAAGTTAGCATGTCAGAAAGAAATATTTGGTCAAAAGAATAACCTTGATTTTTGAGCTTGAGTTCCCATATTGAACAGCCTATGATGCCTAGACAAATAGAGGAGTACCCAGCGCGAAAAGACGTGTGGAGAAACTAAAACTATTTTAGGATTAATACTTCTTAATTAATACATAGACATTTTAGTTGACCTTTATTGGATAGACAAGGAAGAATGTGAACACTGCCGCAAGGGAGAAGAGCCCGCCCCCGAGTGAGCCCCATGTGATATTTACCCCGCGGGAGCTGTGACGTGCTTTCGAGGCTGTGAGGCCCCCCGAGCCCCCAACTCAAAACATGTTATGGACAATAAGAGATCACTCAATGATTCAGAAATTTCTTTCGGTGAGATATATCTTAATTACCCACAAACGACATAATAGATTTTACACACAACCGAACAGACAACTAATCACAATAGTGTAAAACTTTTTTTCTGCGGGTTCGCGATGTTGCCAACGGGGAAGAAGGAAGGGGGCCGTAGAAAAAAGTGATTTCCGATCCATGGCGGCAGTATAAACAGTGCTAATATACGTGGAATTAGCCACGATCTACTGTTTTTCGTGGGTCAGAAAAGCGGAAATGGCGGAGACCAAAAACAGTTTCATGGAAAGAAAATGACGTGAGATTTCAAAAAAGCAGGTTTCATAGCGTCTCTCTGCCAAGTGAGAACATCTTGAGGCAGATTGTGAAACGCTGTCAATAGGCCAAACATGGTACGGGCAAGCTATCCCGAAAAACAGTCGCCGTGAAACTTTCACTGTCGCGATTCGTTCAAAAACCAAAAGAAAACCACTTTTTGTAGTTGATAAGGAAAGGAACACGAAAACAGCAATAATGAATGTTTTGTGGATAAGCTCCCATTTGATACAGTCTTCTGTATTGTGTCAACATTTTAAGAGGAGGGCTCACGGAAAAGTACGTCAGCGGACAGCTGACACCGCCGCGTGCTCTCAAGAAGAAAGCGTGCGGATTAGTTCAAGCCTGGAAGTGAATTTGATAACATGCATTAACCACTAAGCGAGAGGCTTGTTATCTCCAGGGTTCCTTTAGAGTGCCAAAACAGGCGTCTACTGATAAACAAGCACGAGCACCTTTGAATGTGGTAATTGTTGAGGGGTTAAAGTGCAGACAGTGAACAGTTGTTCGTCGTTGTTTCTGACAGGGAGCACACTATGACCTCTTCCCAGTGAACATTGCTCAGTTTGAAGTACACAGAGAGGGTTATCAGTCTTTGTCTGTCAACTTGGACAAGCCTTATCTTGCTCTCTCACCACGTGCGGATGCTATTTTGACTGAAAATGAAAGAGCCGAATGGCTCATGCACCAACGATACGAGGCTTCCAAAATTGTAAATTACTTCAGGAGATGGAACTGGATAAATTTGTATTGGTGCCTTTTTTCGTGGGTAAAAGGAACTAAATACAAATGCCTATTTATTGCTAGTGATAGATACTCGCAAGGAATAATCACACTTTGAAACTACCAAAATGTCCTGGCGTCCGAACTGTTGCATTTTGGTTGTGTATCCATGGAAATCTGCGTTTGTCTATTATAAAAACAGCTTCTCTGCTGCAAGCAGTTTTGAAGAGAATAGGTAAAATAACAGTAACCGGCTGACAGGAGTGGTTATGAGACGATCACTTCAATGGTAGTTTGAGCAAAAGTTCAGTTCGAAAAGTTTGTAAAGTTACGCCATCTAATAAACGATCTACTTCATTCACGGACCTCTTTAATTGAATGACAGAATTCGATCCTGATCAAGTTCTTTATATGATCTCTGTTGTATCGCTCCTACCGATCACAATTACTTACGCAACAACAAACTTATCTTTGCTTAATAAAACTGTCACTGAAGTGAAAATTACCTCTTCTTATCGTGACAAAGTGTTCATGTTTACTGGTACACGAGTTCAGATAGGCGAAAGTACTGTTCAGCAGGAAAATGTGATGTCTTCCCGAGCATGACCTGAAGATAAAGATGAAAGTTTCTGTAAACAGGTACCATGTGTCCTTGTTTTCTGTACTGCTAACTTTCGCTAAAGCTCTTAAGAGGGACATTTGCGATTAACATTAATTTTCCGCAAAAATGTCAGGTTCTTGAAAGTAGCTTCAGGTACTTACCAGCAAATGACCGGACATCGAAGCAAATCCCGTTCACCTGAAACTTCTAAACTGAAGTTATGAGCCGCAAGGCTATCAAGAGGTGATTGATTTTCGTGTAATTGAACTTAAAAAAGATGCGGGCTCATCTATTCTCTTAAACGCGAGCCGTGTCTACGTCAAGCATTATTCAGACGTAAGTGTATTGCTATGCCTCCTGATTACGGGCCGAACAACTCGGATCCAGTGGAATTTCAGAAAACTGCCGTTTGAAAGTGTGGGAGAGACGCGGATGTTTGTTTTTGGATATATATATATATATATATATATATATATATATATATATATATACAGGGTGCCCCAAAATTACGGTAACCGCGGCGAACGCGCCGATATGCGGCTTTTTGTAAAGGGGCTGTTTTATTCTTTGTTTTTATTGTGTTCCTCCTTTTATTTACCGTGTTTTCTGTTGTTTCAAACCGAATATGCTACCATTTTCAGAATGGTCAAAGCTTCCATCCGACGCCAAACAATTCTTGCCCTTCACCAACAAGGCGTTCAGGCGATCAACATCTCTCGTCGTCTCAAGGTGTCCAAGAAGCTCGTGTCTACTACCATTTCGCGATTCAAAGAGCTGGGAAGTGAAAAAGACCGTCCCGGACGATGAAGACCCATTTGTGTAACCACCAGGGCCAACATTAAGAAGGTACGCGATCGTATCTATCGGAACCCGGGGCGTTCTATCCGCAAAATGGGCAAGGACTTAGCCATTTCCAAAGGCTCTATGGCTAGAATCATGAAGAAACACCTCAAAATGAAGGGATACAAGCAAGGAAAACGTCAGTTCTTGTCCGAAGCCAGTAAGACGAAGAGAAAGGAGCGCTCGAAGAAACTGTTGCTTCGTTTCAAAGGTGGAGACCACAAGTCGATCCTCTTCACGGATGAAAAGATATTCACCGTCGAACAGTCGCTGAATAAGCAAAACGATCGAGTTTATGCTACTTCACAGCCAAATGTAGCGGTTCGACGTACTGGATATCGAAAAAGTGTCATGGTCTTCGCTGGCATAACTTCTGATGGAGAGACACCACTTATCTTCATTCCCCAAGGAATCAATGGAAACAACTATCTCGACATGTTGAAGACCGAAATCGTGCCAAGGGCCAAGAAGCACTTCAAAAAGCGTCCCTGGTGCTTTCAACAGGATGGTGCACCTCACAAGCATAATGCCGTCCAATCTTGGTGCAAGCAGAACTTTCCCGACTTCATTGACTTCAACCAGTGGCCTCCTTCATCTCCAGACCTCAATCCAATGGACTACTCGGTTTGGAGTATTCTCGAATAGAAGGCTTGCTCAAAACCCCATCGTGATGTCGAATCGCTGAAAAAATCGCTGGGAAAAGCTTGGGACGAGCTCGATGAGGGCTACTTGCGCGCCACCGTCGACGCATTCCCGAATCGTCTCCGAGGCTGTGTCGTCTCTGATGGAGATACTTTCGAATCTTAAGATGTTATTTTGCTTAGTTTTTTATGGAGAATAAAACCTATATGGTCTGGTTCCCTGTTGTGCAATTTTGACGGTTTGGCGCCGCGTTTTACTGGTTACCGTAATTTTGGGGCACCCTGTATATTGCTCATTTTGTTCTTTAGACAATAAGACCTGTCTAGCCCGGGCCTGATTGGTCCACTCGCCAATCTTATTAAGGAAGATATAGTTCCCTTTTTTTCGGAACATTTCTGGCAAAATTTGTTCTGTGTTTCGAAACGGCACATGTTTCAACCTCCTCTCTCTTCATCTATTTTCAAAACCTATCTATCATCCTCGAGATCGCTAGATCACCAGAACAACGACTTCTTTAACACATGCTTCTCCTTCTTCTAACGATCCCTTGCAATGGCTTTTTGTTTTGGAAGGATAAATGGGGTAAGATTTCTTTTGACCAATAAGCTAAGACTTCAGACTGTAATGACAAGACAACGGTTGTTGAAGAGGGCAAAAGATATCTACTTAGTGAAAACAGACTTTATCGACAAGATATGAATTGCACATTGCTTGTTCCAAGCATCAGAGGACAATATGCACGCTGCCAAATTTCATTCAAAGGCAACGCCGGAGATTACCTGAGCATCAAAGACGGCTACGGAAGGAACGAAACGTAGGTTGTGTTGAAGCCAATTACTCCTTACTATCCCAATACTCAGTATGTCTTATTTAAGATTCTCAATCAGATTGAAACGATAAAATGGTACCACAACAACACCAATTTGTTCCTATCTCCCGTTGATCTTCACATCAGTTTGGTTGCCAAAAGAGCGAGGGAATACGGCTTATTCTCTGCTAACTGCGACTACTTCGAATGTAAGTCCATCATTTTTAAACTTGATAAATAGCAAAATGATTTAGACAAAGTTAAATGGCAGACAGCCCAAAAAAAGAAAGCTGTACAATATGATGTGAAAAATGGAAGGCCTCTCATTCTCGGCGAGTTTGAAATAATAAGAGATCCTGTCACCATTCATTCGAACGAGGCGGTAAGATGCAGACAGCTAACTTTATATTGTCTATATACTGACAGAGACCGCTTAATATTTGTCCTTTAGATGATTCTTATAGCGGGCTGCAAACCAAGCTTGTACCTCAGTCCAGCTTCAACCTTCCTCTTCCAAGGAACAATTATGGATGGTACCTATCTGCTAGCGCTTGACCGGTTACTAGCTCCCGTAAGCCCTTTTATCGTAGCGAAAAAGCCGTACGTTCTGACGATTGCACCGACGGTTGATTCAAAGCCTTGTACAGTCTTTGTTCAAACATATACCGGTAAGTTATAGCTTGGTATGATGATTTCTGTCTTTCCGTCTCTCTTTGTTTCTCTGTCTTTCAGCTCAAAGTCAATTCTAAGATTTTTCAGAATACAAGCGTCTTCCACAAGCTAGCTACAAGGCTATGCTAATGGACTTTTATGCACTCAATGAAACCGAAAAGGATATACTTTTGAATGCCACTACAACACCATGCAGATTATTTTTGCGTTCTACACAGGCGAAGTTCATCGAAAAGCTGCAGTTTTCCGTGAGTTTACACGTGTACTTCGGAAAAATTTGCACAGAACAATAATACAAGGCTGGAACTTTACTTCAAACATACCGTGGACGAAAAACCCATAATAATTTGGAGGTGTGAAAGTGCCTCCTCCTTTACCATCAGAGCATATTCAGTCAGACCAATACAATTCCAATTAATGCACCGCAAGCACTACCTCAAAATACTATTTTGTTAGCCTATGGAGGAATTGTGACCATAAAAGTGGGAGATCACAACAACCTTAGGAAGAAAGGTAAGATTTTGAAAATACAGAGCACACGACTTTTTTGCTTTGAGATCTCGCCCAAAACTTAACAATTGGCGACCATGGTTGGGTACCGATATCCTACAAGATTCATGATGTGCCATCAGAGTGGAGCATTTTTCATCAGCATGTTATTGCTGCAGGAACAATAGGTTGAATTTCACCGAAAGTACAAAACAGTATGAATTCAGACCAATCCATAGTAGACAGAGCCGATTTTGCGGTCAAGAGATTTGACTGTAAGTATCCAAGTGTCTGGGGTTGTTATCACAAAGATACACGTAATGAATACGAGTGAGTATCCAAAAATAACAAACTGTGAGTGTGTTCAGAATCACTGAGCATGAGAAAACATTTCCCGTCAGTCTCTGCAAAGGAGGAAACTTTAATCTGATGAAGAAAGATCATGGGAATCAGCAACGCAGCAATAGTATTTCCCAAGAATGCTTACTATATTGGGAGATAAAAGAAAATGCGAAGTCAAGTCAGCTCGTTTGTTATCTGAAGAACAACTGTTTTCAGTTTGGGGAAGTCTGGCTGAGAAGATCAAGAGTGTTTTCAGTTAGCCTTATCCGATGAAGATTGTTGTCTACAGTTTTTTCAGCCGATTGTTTTTTGACTGTCAATATGTACAGCATGCTATGCAGTATGTTATATGCAATAGAGCATGCTTAGAATAAGCGCCCTGGCTTGTCGTTCCAACCAAGCTAGTTACGGAACTCGAAGAGAGACGGAGAGACAGAGAAATCCTCATGCTTTCATCTAAAAAAATCCTTGCTCCATTTACTCTGGTTTTTCAAGCGACACATGTTCCTTCGTCTATTTTCAAATCGATCAATAAGACCACTTATTCTGCCATCGTTCAAAATAAAAGTGCATCTGGTTACAGTTTGTTCACAAGAGCCGGTAGTTTCGTAAACTCTGAATAAGTTTATTCTTTCAGATGGTCATCATAACTGGCTGCCAGTCGAACCATTGGCTGAACCGATCATGTGCAACGTTCATCTTTAAACGGTCGTTTGCGAATGGTACCTGTTTACTACCGTTGGAGCGGTTGGATGAGTCCGCAACACCTTTCATCATACCTAAATAGCCGTACTTTCTGACGATTGCACCAACGATGGATGCTAAAGCCTGTATAACCTTCAATCAGACATATGCCGCTGAGTTTTTGGTTCAGGGTTTTATGATTAACTGTAGCTAACAATGAAATGTCCGTGATACCTCTCTTCGGTGGCGCGGCTATCGGATGCTTGGATTACTTCCCTGTTTTTGGCAATGTCTAATTTCCAATATCTCAAAAAACAAAAATTGGCGCTAACTTTACGGCGTGGCTCTATCATGATCAATTTTAATCGTTTGGAGAGTCTTGGAAACATTTTTAACTTGAAAAATACTTTTCTGATCGGTTCAGCCAGTGCAGTTTCTTGTATGTTTACTGCCTTCTTTTAACTTGTTTCATAGAACAATCATACATGACTGGAATTCTTCAAACTAACTGTGGACAAAATGCCCATGACACATGAAGGTTGCTATTTCGATGTTAAACTGTTGAACCGTTTTCAGATACAAACCAAATACAATTCCAAAGTATGCACCACAAGAACTCCCACAAAATACTTTTTTGATATGCTATGCAGGGGTTGCGAGCATAAAAGTAGTGGAATTTGCAGTTGCGAGAAGTGGGTTTTCAAATCATCAATCATGCTATTCAATCACTTTTCAACTTACCCTAAAACAGATCAAAGTTCCAAGCTTTTAGCTCGATATCAAAACCCATAGGTGATGGGGTTCCAATATCTTATATGATTCCTGATCTTTTTTCTTTTGTGGAAACTTTTTTCGTCGTCACCATGTTATTACTTCTGGAACAACCAGTTTGGCTAATGTTAACGCTTGACATAGTTTAAATTTCAGGTGGATTCATTGCAGACCGAGCCGATTTCGTGGTCAAGAGATTTGACTGCAGGTATCCGAGCGTTTTGACTTGTTTTTACAATGGAACGCGTGATAACTACGAGTGAGTTTGAAGAAGTATTAGACCATTGTGACTGACTTCAGAATCACTGAGGATGAGAAAACATTATCCGCCAGTCTTAGTAAAGGTGGAGGTTTCAATCTGAAGAAGAAAGTTCATGGAAATCAGCAACATTCAGATGGTATTCCTCAAGAATGCCTACTATACTGGGGGATAAAAGAAACGCCCAAGACAGGTGGTTTCGTTCAGTTGCAATCCACTTATGATAGAGATAAGGTAAGAGGCTTTGCTGGACAAGCGTGTACTTTGAAGACGTGCCGTTATCAGGGAGTGGACTGAATTAGATTATTGGGTACAAATGAAAGACTCCACTACAAAGTACTGGGAGTGGTCAGACCATTATTTTTTTTGAGAATTGACGGGATTGGGAGACTGACAATATAAAAAAAAACAAGTTACTCATAGTTAGAGAAATATTTGAGGAATGATGGAACTGCATCCAAGGTTTTTCTAAAGAGCAAAACACAATAAGAGTTCAATCTTGATCTCGATATTTCAAGTATGATGGAAATACAGAAAGATTCTAAGAGTGGTAAGATCCTTGGTTCTTACTGCAAAAGTAAACTTTACAGTATATTTTTGGAGTAGATACCTGAACTGATAGTTTGTATATATTGTATATGTTTTTGTCTCTGTTGACCTATCGTTTTGTTTACATGCCCTTCTTATGCCGAATTGAACCTGTCATTCTTTCGATTTGTCAACTTGACTTTGTCATCTTTTCAAGTTACCCTCGCATTCTGTCCTACTGAAAAAACAAGCGCCAGTGTCTTTGTCAACTTGTTACTTACAACGGCT
This sequence comes from Oscheius sp. JU75, assembly GCA_037178855.1. Taxonomy (NCBI): domain Eukaryota; kingdom Metazoa; phylum Nematoda; class Chromadorea; order Rhabditida; family Rhabditidae; genus Oscheius; species Oscheius sp. JU75. The sequence goes on from JASJZC010000007.1 coordinate 9,415,069, forward strand.
CTGGTGACCAGCCAATTTCCCTTTTTTTCAACCTATCCCTGTCACGTTCTCATCCTGCTTTCATTGATATTTTGTTTGAACAATGACACTCTACAGGAAGTCAAACTGCTATATTTATATTATAACAATTGTACTGTATGTTGCAAACCCCGTTTTTCTGGAACAAATCCTATAAAGCTGTCCGATAACTTAACGCCAAGCATAGACTATCCTTAACTTATCGGTCCACCTTTACGACGTGGGTTGACGACTCTTCCTGGCATCATAAATTCTAATCAATTTTTGGAAAGAGTTAAAACAGTGTCTTTGAGGAAAAGTGATCTTGTAATCTACTGTCAATTCGAAACCATGCTCTTCCCCGTTCAGATTATAGTGAAGAGTACGCGTGGCGGGAGATCAGTCAAAGCAATGTCTAGGAGCCGTGATGTAATCCTTATCACCTAGCTGACAGTAGTCGGCGTCGCTGCTCACCTCCAAGGATGGCGGAGAGGAGAAAAGGCTTGTTAACCCTTATCATGCAGGTACTCCTCACCATGGGGTTTCACTTTGAACATGAAGAAGATTTACCAATACCGTTCTTTCGTTTAGGGCTTTGTCCTGCTGTCGATCCTCGCCACGCTGGGAATCGCCATTGCCATTCTGGTCACTACTTTGAATGTGCAGAAGCAGCAGAAAGTTCCCATCGTCGTGTACAACGGCACTGGAAATACCAATGGCAATCAGAATCAGAACGGTAACTATGCTACTATTTTTTCTATCGGTTCAAACTGAACCGTCTTCTTGTTAGATACTCTCATTTTTGACAGCACTTTTCTTTTTGACAGCACGCATTTCCATCAGATTCATCAAAAATTTGGACAGAAGGTACTGCGCACATACTGATTTTACATCATTCTAACATTTTGATGTACTTATAGTAAATGTTGTAGTTTCCTCACCGGTCACTCGGACCGCACTAGCAATACACCAACCCCGGTGAAGCTGCGTCGCAAAGAATATGATGGCTCGTGTTAAATAGAATAGGTGTAGAGCCTGCATCCAAGTTCAAATTGTGTTTAGAGTATACATTTTTTGCAAACTAGTCCATTTTACTAGTAATCGCTCCAATTTAATGCTATCCCTGCTCTAACTGTACTTTCTCTTAAAATCTCCCCCCAAAATTATGGCGCACGTTGCCATTTTTATCATTAGCGAACCATTCTTGTTTTGTACGTTTCAAAAAATTTGAATGCCATAGCAGATTTTGCGTCATGGTTTACCTCCTAAAAGTCTCAGTTTTCTAAGACTCTAGCCTTATATTTCTGGTCTTGCATTCAGATCTGTGATATCATTGATACTAAAGGCAAACACGAATGAAACATTTGACTTGTTCACAGAAACACAATAGTCACGACTGTATTGGCAATTGTAAAGCGTTTTTTGGAGTACCTCACACACTCGTTGTGGTTTTTATTTTTTCATTTCTGGTAATTTTACGAAAATGTGTTGTAATCTGCAACTTTCAGGCTTGCAAATAGCCCTGAATGTGCCTCCTCCGAAGGAAATCCAAACTGGAAGTCCACAGTACAACAGCTATACCAGTGTGGTTACACTGCTCAAGTAGAGCTTACGAAATTAAAAGTACGGAAAATGTTTTAGGCAAGGTCTTAACGCTACTGTTAGTCCCTGCGATGATTTCTACACCTACACTTGTGGAGCCTGGAATACATCGATTGGATTCTATACCTCAGACACGGACAACTACAACAAGATGATCGCACAGATGCAGAACCCGACATATGTCCAGAGCGCGGTAAAGATTTGACAAGAAAATGGGGGTAATTACTATTTTAGCCTCTTCCCGTCCAGCAGACTGTCAAATTCTTCAATCAATGTGTCTATGCTCAGAACAATTGGAACACTTTGACGGCCAATGGAACCCAAGTTACTAATGCTCTCAATATTCTGTACCGAGGAGATGCGCCTAATGGAGTTCCTTCCTTTCCTTTCCCGATGCTGGATCAGAAAACTGCCAGTGACTTCCCGAACGCCTCCGGAATGGGATACCTTTTCGGAGTACCGCAAGGAACCTTTGGTAATGTCATCACTCCTGTCAGTGGAGGTGTCGACACGAACTGGGTGGACGCGCAAGGACAGAAGGGATATGCTCTGTTCATTGACCAGCCTTCAACGATGATGCCCTACACGTACTATGTCAAGTCGTGGGGCACGACTCAACAACAACTTGTGGATGAGGTCATCGCTACGATGAATGCCTATGTTGCTACACAGAAGAATAAGAAGCAACTGGATCAGAAGAAGCTGGCATCTGATGCTGCCGATCTAGTGAATTTTGACTATGCACTGGCTATGAATTTCAGGTAATCGACTTAAATATTACCGTAATTTGTCTTCCAGTACTGACTCGACCACTCGCAGAAAGTATGCCAGGAGCTACAATCCGATGACAATCGCCCAGCTTCAAGCCACCTACAAGAACATCAACTGGCAGGAGTTCATTACTTTCGTAAGAGATCGTATTTACTTTTTCAAAGCGTGTTTAGCTCTTGATCGCTGGATCTGGAGATGCCCAGCAAGTCATTAACAATCCCAACTACCAATACATCGTGATGGAGCCGACCAAGTTGCAGATGCTCAATGATGCTCTTGTAAAGGGCAATTCCTATGGAATCACTCCCAATACTCTTCTCAACTACGTTTTCTACTCGGCTGTCAGGTCTCAGAGCAGCTATTTGCCTAGGGTATGAAATTGGATGATAGTTCATTGTTCGGGGTTTAGACTTCCACCAACTATGATCATATCAACGGAATGAAGGAGGCTGCCAAGGAGGAAAAGAAGAAAAGAAGGAGAAGTGGTGTCGTCACAAAGACGCACACGTTCGGATTCAAGGACCTTGCTGATCCTACCGTTATCAATCAACAGTGTGCTGCCCAGACCATGGAGTATCTACAGGTGTGTACAGATAATTCCATAATTACAGAAATTTTAGTGGGCCAATGCTCGTATCTTCATCGACAACATCTACCCGACGCAGGACAGCCGTGACTCTATGAGAACCCACGTAGCCAAGGTTGCCAGCAGTATCCTGATCGGATTCCGATCCATGATTGATCAACTGAACTGGATGAGCGGCTACACCAAGAAGGGAGCCTACAACAAGATTGAAAACCTGGTCAAGAACATTGCTTATCCAGACTGGATCACAGACAATGATCTGCTGACGGCTTACTACAGTTCTCTTGGATTCAATGATACCGATACCTACTTTGACATGGTCAACAAGGCCAACACCTTCAACTTGGACATGATGTGGAGCCTGCTTGTCAAGACTGGACCTGCTGACAGAACCGACTTTAATGGACCCCCGGGAACTACAAATGCTTGGTACCAGCCGGAAGTCAACTCGATCACCTTCCCCGCCGGTATTCTTCATCAGCCCTTCTATGATGCCAATTGGCCAGCTTCTGTCAACTTTGGAGCTATGGGAGTCATTGCCGGACACGAATTGACCCATGGTTTTGATGATGAAGGTGTTCAATGGGATGGAGTTGGAGTTTTGAAAAGTTGGATGGATGCATCTTCGCAAAGCAGTTTTAACACGATGGCCGACTGTGTTGTCAAGGAGTACAGCAATTTCTGTCCTCTTCAAAATACTTCTTATGCTGCTAAATGCGTCGATGGAGCCCAGACTCAGGGAGAGAACATTGCCGACAACGGAGGTATCCATGCCGCGTTCCGCGCCTACAAGAACTACATCAATCTGAACGGACCTGATGCGCTTCTTCCTGACGGCACTCTTCAAGGTTTCACTGCTGACCAGCTCTTCTTCCTTGGTTTCGCCCAAGTTTGGTGCCAAGCCCCGTCAAGTGATGCCGCTCTCGAGCGTCAGCTTCTCGTCGACCCTCACTCTCCTTCTAACTTCCGAGTCTTTGGTACCATCCAGAACTTCCCTGCTTTCAAGGACGCTTTCAACTGTCCTTCCTCCAAATACGCTCCTGATCAGCATTGCAACGTCTGGGTCTCTGATATTAGTTCTAGTTACGGTGTCCCGGCCAAGGATGCCAATTCTCTTAACATTGCCGATCCTCAGCCAGCTAAACAAGGATCTAGTCAGTACACCAACTACCAGAGCGTCATTCAGCTGTTCAGGTAAGAAAACATATGAATGTAGTGATGATAAGCTTAGACAAGGAATGAACACAACGGTTGACCCCTGCAACAACTTCTATGCCTACACTTGCGGAGCCTGGAACTCTCCTGACATGAGCTTCGATGTCTCTGACAATGACAACTTCAACAAAATGGCCCAACAGATGACTGATCCTAACTACATCCAGAGCACTGTAGGTTTAGCTTATTGTTTTTATGTGCCATTTCCTAGGTCAACATCAGTACTATCAGGCAAGTCATCAAGTACTTCAATGAATGCGTTGCTGCACAAAAGAACTGGCCAGCTTTGGTTCAAAGTGGATCTCAGCCTGCCCTTGCTGTCAATACCTTGATGGGTGGTAAGTCATTTCAGCTACTGAAACGCTTGAGGTGAACACAGCTGACATGTACGGTTTTGTGAATTTGCCAGGTTGACGGTGGATGGGTAATCTGACAGATTCAGAACCGAAACAGGGCAGGTTGACAGAGAGATGGCAATAAATTAATAAAGAAAGGGTTGAAAGATGTGACATTGACAGAGGCAGGACCTGGGGTATTCAGGCAGGCATAGAACTTGGAGAGGCTCAAGGAGGCTGGTCGACAGAGACAGGATAAGATCTAGACAGATTGAAGGAAACATATCTAGGAAACGCTACTGATAGCATCCAAAGAGGACAAGTTGACATACATTGCCAATGGTGGGGTGACAATGTAAACTGACGTGGACAGTTGTCAAAAGGATGCGATTTATGACTTTTTTTCCAGGAGACACTTCTGAGGATGGACACCGTCAACCGAACACCACCACTACTTGGCCTATGTATGACCAGTCGTCTAGTTACGCTACCCTTCCTGACATCTTGACTATGGGTTATCTTCTTGGACAGCCAACTGGATACTTCGGCATCAGCACACTAATCTCTGCCTTTGTTGATACGAACTGGGTGAATCCCCAAGGACCTCAGGGATACAGCTACTACATCGATCAGCCGACAACAATGCTCCCAAATACCTACTACCACAAGATCTGGGATCAGGAGAGAGGAAATCTGATTTCGAGTGTCATCAGCACGATGAATCTGTACGCCAAGACTCAAGGAAAGACGTTGGACCAGAGCAAGCTGCAGAGAGATGCCGCCGACATTGTCAATTTTGACTATGTTTTGGCCATGAACTTTAGTACCGACGATACAACCAGAAGAAACTATGGCAGGAGCTATAACCCAATGACTCTCGATACAATTAATGGCGTTGCTGGTCTTCAAGAAACCTACCCTTTCATTCTCTGGCACGAGTTCATCCCGTTGAGTATGCATCCCTCAGACGACTCCAAATTCACTACCCTTGACTGTCGACCAAATGGAGCCTGCTCTTCCAACTACACTTTCATTGTTATGGAACCTGATCAGCTGAAAAAGCTGAACGATCTGATTGTCAACGTTCCAAACAACGCCTTTGGAGTCTCTGCCAACACTGTCATGAACTATATCTACTACAATCAGATGGCTTCCCAGGCCAGTTTCTTGCCCTGGAGCCTGAAGAATGAAGAGCATGTAAAGGCTATCAAGATGCACAAGGAGATGGAGAAGCCTCTGCCTGGAAAAAGAAGAAGAAACTCTGGAACTCGCAGGGAGAAGAGAAAGTGGGCTGTGGAGAATGATGATCTGGCTGATATTCAACAGAGCTGTGCTGCCGAGACTATGGGGATGCTTCAGGTAAGTTTTGAAACAGTAGCATAGGAATAGTCCGGTGCGGTAGTGGTGATAGAGGCCGGCAGTCGAAAAAGTACAGGTGAGGTTGGGCAGCCGAGAGGATACGGACGAGTTTTTAATGATTCCCACAGACATACAGACAAACGTGGTTTTGAAGAAATGTAGTTTTAGTACGCCAACGCTCGTGTCTTTATCGACAAGATCTATCCCCAGCAGGCGGACAGAGACAGCATCAGAAACAATGTAGCCAAGGTTGCCAGCAGCATCTTGATTGGTAACTGTTACTGAATATCTAACCATGTCAAAACACAGGTTTCCGTTCCATGATCGACCAGCTGAGTTGGATGACTCCGTACACCAAGAAGGGCGCTTACAGTAAAATTGAAAATTTGGTGAAAAACATTGCCTACCCTGATTGGATCACAGTGGACAGTCAACTGGATGCCTACCATGCAACCCTTGGAATCAACGACAACGATACATACTTTGATGTCTACAACAAGGCTAACACTTTTAGCATCTACCAAATGTTTGAGCAGCTGAGCACGGGAAGTGCTGACAGAACTGGATTCAACGGTCCTCCTGGAACTACCAATGCCTGGTACCAACCCGAGCTCAATTCGATCACTTTCCCAGCCGCTATCCTCCGTCAACCTTTCTATGACGCCAACTGGCCAGCTTCTGTCAACTTCGGTGCCATGGGAGTTATTGCCGGACACGAGTTGACTCACGGATTCGACGACCAGGGAGTTCAATGGGATGGCGTTGGAGATCTGAGAGGATGGATGGACAGTACTTCGCAAGCCAGCTTCAACAACATGTCTGCTTGCGTCGTCAACGAGTACAGTGGATTCTGTCCCCTTGACAAGAACCCTTACGGAGCTGGTGCCTGCGTAGATGGAGCCCAGACACAGGGCGAGAACATTGCCGACAACGGAGGTATCCATGCTGCTTTCCGAGCCTACAAGAACTACATCAATCTGAATGGACCTGACCCGCAGCTTCCCGACGGACAGCTTGAAGGTTATACTGCTGACCAGCTCTTCTTCATGGCTTTCGCTCAAGTTTGGTGCCAGATGACTCCCAGCGATGCCATGATGGAACGCCAGCTTCTTGTCGATGTTCACTCTCCTTCCATCTACCGTGTCTTCGGAACTATCCAAAACTTTGCCGGATTCAAGGATGCCTTCCACTGTCCCGCCAACTCTGCCTACGCTCCAGATCAGCATTGTAACGTCTGGGTTTCTGACATCAGTTCAAACTACGGACTCCCGGCAAAGGATCCAAGCTCACTGAATGTGCTGGAGCCTCAGCCTGCTATCCAGGGATCGAATCAGTATTCCAACTACCAGAGTGTCATTCAACTTTTCAAGTGAGTTTTGAGGCACGTCTAGGCAAATGTATGATAACTTCTTCCGTCAACCCGTCTTTTCAGTGTCCCACCCGTACCAAACTGTTTTATACAGGGTTGCCACAGTTGTCTCCTTCTATGTTGTCCCGAAAACCTTGCTTCCATTCCCGATGTCAATTCTGTAAGTCTAACGCCATGTCCCATGAATCTGAGTGCTTGGCAGTTTTATCTGTAATCAGACCGTGTGTATAATGTGAATTTTGTAGGCAAGGTCTCAAAACCACTGTCAATCCCTGCGATGACTTCTACCAATACACTTGCGGAGCCTGGAGTGGCCCGAGCAGTTTCGGAGGATCGGACACTGACAACTACAACAAGATGGTTCAACAGATGCAGAATCAGGACTACGTTAAGGCTGCGGTATGACTTTTAACTTGTATCCTAAGCAAGTATTTAAGCCTGTACCGGTCCAAGATACCGTTGCTCTCTTCAACCAATGTCTCTATGCTGAAGCCAACTGGAACAATCTTACAGCTGATGGAGCCCAGATCACCAATGCTCTCAACGCTATAAATGAGGGAGATGGTCGTCCAGCTAACCAGGGCGGAGTCCCAGCCAATGCTTATCCGTTCCCGATGTTGAATCAGACGAGCAGCGTTGACGACTTCCCGAACGCTATCGGAATGGGATATCTGTTTGGAAGACCTCAAGGAGAGTTTGGAAATGTCATCACACCGATTTCTGCCTACGTCGACACAAACTGGGTTAACCCACAAGGACAGCAGGGATATGCTCTGTTCATAGACCAGCCTGTGACTCTGTCTTCTTACACATACTACACCAAGACCTGGGATACCACTAGACCTAGCTTGATTCAATCTGTCGTGGACACGATGAATGCCTACGTTGCCACGCAAAACAGCGAACTGGATCAAGCCCAGCTCCTTGCTGATGCTACGGATTTGGTTAATTTCGATTACATGCTCGCTATGACGTTCAGGTAGTAATTTATAGTACTCTCTAAATTTATGTTCAGTACCGATCAGACAACGCGTAGACAGTTTGCCAGGAACTACAATCCGATGACAATGGCCCAGCTTCAAGCCACCTACAAGAACATCAACTGGCACGAGTTCATTCCTTTCGTAAGAGATCGTATTTACTTTTTCAAAGTCTGTTTAGCTCATGATCGCCGGATCTGGAGATGCCATGCAAGTTCTTGCTAATCCCAACTACCAATACATCGTGATGGAACCGACCAAGTTGCAGATGCTCAATGATGCTCTTGTAGAGGGCAATTCCTTTGGAATCACTCCCAATACTCTTCTCAACTACATTTTCTACTCGGTTGTCCACTCTCAGAGCGGCTACCTTCCTAGAGTACTTTAATTTGTTACAAGTTGAAGTTACTGTTTCAGAGCGCTTCCACTTTCGATTCCATCAACAAGATGAAAGCAGATGTTAAGCAGAGCAAGAAAAGAAGAAGAACTGGAGGAATCGTCGCTGAGAAGCACTACTTCAGCTTTGAGGACCTTGCTACACAGGATGGTATTAATCGCAAGTGTGCAGCTGAAACCATGGAATATCTTCAGGTATGTACTTGACTTTTATGCCATAACTTCATTTATAGTATGCTAATGCCCGTATCTTCATCGACAACATCTACACTCCGGCTACCCGTGACGTGATTAGAGCTCAAGTTGCTAAGGTCGCTAGCAGCATTGTTATCGGTATGATACTAAATTCTGTGGTGAGAATCAGAAATTTAAGGTTTCCGTTCCATGATAGACCAGCTCGACTGGATGACCACCTCGACAAAGAAGGGAGCTTACAACAAAATTGATAACCTTGTCAAGAATGTTGCTTACCCGGACTGGATCACGGACAATGATAACCTGACTGCTTACTACAGCTCTCTTGGATTCAATACCAATGATACCTACTTTGACATGGTCAACAAGGCCAACACCTTCAACTTGGACATGATGTGGAATCAGCTTGTTCTAGTTGGTCCTACCAATCGTTTGGACTTCTTGGGTCCCCCAGGAACTACCAACGCCTGGTACCAGCCAGAACTCAACTCGATCACCTTCCCCGCCGGTATTCTTCATCAGCCCTTCTATGATGCCAACTGGCCAGCTTCTGTCAACTTTGGAGCTATGGGAGTCATTGCCGGACACGAACTGACCCATGGATTTGACGATCAAGGAGTTCAATGGGACGGAGTAGGAACTTTGAAGAGCTGGATGGATGATAGTTCTCAAAAGAGCTTTAATGCCATGGCTGACTGTGTGGTCCAAGAATACAGCAACTTTTGCCCTCTGAAGAACACTTCCTACGGTGCTCAATGCGTCGATGGAGCTCAAACTCAGGGAGAAAACATTGCTGACAACGGAGGAATCCATGCTGCTTTCCGTGCCTACAAGAACTACATTAGTCTGAACGGGCCTGATCCGCAACTTCCTGACGGGATTTTGGAAGGATTCACTGCCGACCAGCTCTTCTTTATGGGCTTCGCTCAAGTTTGGTGCCAGACTCCACCCAGTAACGATTCCTTGGAAAGACAGATTCTTGTCGATCCTCATTCTCCTTCCGTCTACCGTGTCTTCGGATCAATCCAGAACTTCCCGGCTTTCAAGGACGCATTCCACTGTCCGGCCAACACCAACTACGCTCCTGACAAGCACTGCAATGTCTGGGTTTCTGACATCAACTCAAACATCGGTCTACCTCCCGTCGACTCTACCAACCTTAACATCAGAGATCCTCAGCCTCCTGCTCAGGGATCCAGTCAGTATACGAACTACAAAAGTGTCGTCCAGCTTTTCAAGTAACCTTCAGTCTCAACAACTATATAGCATATTTTCAGGCAAGGAATGAACACACAGGCTGACCCTTGCAATGACTTCTATGCCTACACTTGTGGAGCTTGGAACTCTCCCGAAATGAGCTTCGACAACTCGGACGATACCAACATTGAGAAGATGGCCATACAGATGATGAATGCTACCTATTACAACTCAGCGGTACGTCTTTTTCGTGGCTTCATATGAGGAAGTTCAGCCAAAATCCGTCAAGCAATGTGTTGACTACTTCAATGCTTGTGTAACTGCCAACAGCATGGGTGTCATGGATCCTCATGGAAGTCAAGCTAAGAAGGCCGTGGGAATGCTTCTGGCTGGTGAGTCAATCTTTAAAAAAAACCTGCAATAACTAATATTAGGCGACCCGACTGACAATGGAGCTCGACAAGACCAGACCAGCAAGAATCCTTGGCCTATGTACGATCAGACCAGCACTGTTGCTACGATTCCAGATGCTCTGAACATGGGATACCTTCTCGGGTATCCTACTGGAACTTATGGAGTCGAAACTCTGGTCTCTGCCTATGTTGACACAAACTGGGTGAACCCGCAAGGAAGCCAGGGATACAGTTATTTCATCGACCAGCCCACTACCATGCTTCCTCGTACTTACTACGTCAAGTCTTGGGACACATACCGGAATATTCTGATTAACAACGTTATCGCTACTATGAAGTTGTTCGCCAAGACTCAAGGGAAAACGCTGAATATGACCCGACTGACGACGGATGCAACGGATCTTGTCAACTTTGACTATCTCCTGGCTATGAACTACAGTACTGATGATACTACCAGGAGAAACTATACCAGGAGCTACAACCCGATGTCAATCAACGATCTGAAGACGAACTATCCCAACATTGACTGGACTGAGTTCTTGAAACTGACCATGCTTTCTAGCAGCGATGCCATCAGCACCACAGTTGGAAACACTAACTACAACTACATTGTCATGGAACCTGCTCAACTGGCCAAGCTGAACAACGATCTTAAGACTTTCAATCCCAATGTGGTCCTCAACTACATTTACTACAACCAGATGAACAGCCAAAGTGGTTTCCTGCCCTGGAGCATCCGAGAAGAGATTGAGCAATGGCACGAAATTCTATCCACTAAGGAAACTGTGGCGAAGGGAAAGAGACGTCGTACTGGAATCGTGCCGATGAAGAAGAGAATAAGGAAGATTGCCGAGGATATCAGCGGAATTCAGTTCAATTGTGCTGCCGAGACTATGGAACAACTGCAATATGCCAATGCTCGGGTTTTCATCGATAACATCTACCCGACTGAGGTCAGCAGAACGACTATCAGAAACAATGTGGCTAAGCTTGCCAGTAGTATCCTGATCGGATTCCGATCCATGATTGATCAACTGAACTGGATGAGCGGCTACACCAAGAAGGGAGCCTACAGCAAGATTGAAAACCTTGTCAAGAACATCGCCTATCCAGACTGGATCACAGTGGACATTCAACTGGATGCCTACCATGCAACCCTTGGAATTTCATCCTTTGATGACTATTTCACCGTTTACAACAAGGCCTCCACTTTCAATATGTACCAGATGTGGGAACTTTTACGTCCAGGAAGCGCCAACAGAATCGACTTCAACGGACCCCCAGGAACAACCAATGCTTGGTACCAGCCGGAGATGAATTCTATCACCTTCCCTGCAGCTATCCTTCATCAGCCGTTCTATGATGCCAACTGGCCAGCTGCTGTCAACTTTGGAGCTATGGGAGTCATCGCCGGACACGAATTGACTCACGGTTTTGATGATGAAGGAGTTCAGTGGAACGGTGTTGGAGCTCTTGACGGCTGGATGGACGCAACTTCCCAGACCAGCTTCACTGCTATGGCTGGATGTGTCGTCAACGAGTACAATGGTTTCTGTCCTCTGAACAAGACCGTTTATGGAGCCGGAGCTTGTGTTGATGGAGCCCAGACTCAAGGTGAGAACATTGCCGACAACGGAGGAATTCATGCCGCGTTCCGTGCCTACAAAAACTATATTAATCTGAATGGACCTGACCCGCAGCTGCCCGACGGACAGCTCGAAGGTTTTACTGCTGACCAGCTCTTCTTCATGGCTTTCGCTAATGTTTGGTGCCAGATGCCTCCTACCGATGCTAAAATGAATCGTCAAATTCTTGTCGACCCTCATTCCCCATCCATCTACCGTGTCTTCGGGACAATCCAGAACTTCCCTGGTTTTAAGGACGCCTTCCACTGCCCTGCTAACACCGCTTATGCTCCCGATAAGCACTGTGATGTCTGGGTCTCAGACATTAGCTCCAGCTATGGACTTCCTGCAGTCAAGCAGAGTGATATCAATGTTCCTGTCCAGCCAAAGGCTGTCCAGAGTGACCCTGCAACTTACACAGCTTACCAGCAGTCTGTTGACTTCTTCAAGGCTTCCGTCAACTTCACTGCCGATCCTTGCAACGATTTCTGGTCATACTCTTGCGGGAACTACAACAAACTGGTCTCTTTCCATTTGGCTGATGCTTCCAATCTCGTACTTATGGCTCAGCAGCTCACAGATCCTAACTATCAGACCACAATTGGTGGTTCTACAGCTCTGACCAAGGAGAAACAGTTCTTCGATGCTTGTGTAGCTCTGACAGGAAACAGTACTTTGAACAACAACACCCTCATCCAACAGAACTACATCCAGAAGAAGGTCGATGCTCTGAAGACCAAACTCGGAAACCTTCCGTTCACTGCCGTTCTCGGAGGCAATAATGTCCAACTTCCTACGAAAACCGCCATGGCCGACAGTCTTGGATACCTATCCTTCACGCAGATGATCGATACTTTGATCACCCCCATGGTCGATACCTATTGGATTGACAACAGCAAAGGATACCAATTCTTCATTGACCAGAACAGTGCCGAGAAGTCTAAAACCTACTACGCTCCCGATGCATGGGCTAACATCAGGGGAGGATACTTGAAGAGCACTGTGGCTGTCTTCCAGACCTACTGTACTGAACAGGTAGCATAGAAAAATTGGATCACTGTAAACATAATTTTCAGGGAATCAAATGTCCGGCTGACTTGAATAATCGCGTTGGAAAGATCCTGGACTTTGAGCAGATCATTGCCTACAACTACAGTACCAACGACGCTGCCAGGAGACAATACATGCGGTCATGGAACTTGATGACTGTTGACAAGCTGAATACAAATTACAACTTTGTTGATTGGACTGAGTACTTGAAGCAGGTACCCTAGCTGGTTTTCAAGCTTTGAAAGCAATTTTCAGCTCCCGGCCGTTGCTGTTCCAATAGTCACAGACCCTGCCTATAAAATCGCCGTCATGGAACCTGACATGATCTCCAAACTTAGTGTTGACATTCAAAACAGCGCCAAGTTCGACCCAGACACCGTTGTCAACTACCTCTACATGAGACTGCTGCTTGACAATGCCCAGTACCTCCCTTCTTACCAAGCGGCTATGGAACTTATGCCAGTTACGGAAACCGGAGAAGTGATTATTGGAAAAAAGAGGAAACAACGCCTTCCGAGAAGACAATTGGCTGATATTAGCAACACGCAGACCAGCTGTATTGACTTGGCCAACAGCCTGATGCAGTTTGCTAATGGAAGAGTCTTCATCGACTACCTGTACCCAACTCAGGCTGATCGTGACTTCATTAGACAGTGAGTTTTGCGGAGTGTGAAGAATGTATAGGACAGAGAGACAAGGACACAGGGAGACTGAGCGACAGATATTGAAGGATTTTAAACAAAAGTTGAATATTTTCAGGCACGTCGGAGGAGTGATCACCAACATCATCAGCTCGTTCCAAGGAATGCTCATGCAGCTTGACTGGATGAGTTCCGAAGACAAGACCAGGGCTCTTCAAAAGACTCTTGGAATCAGTAGGAACTTTAACAGACTCTTACAAACTGAATTTGCAGTCCAAAACATTGCCTTCCCTGACTGGATTACCACCGACGCCCTTGATACCTATTACGCTCCGCTGATGTTCGATGGTACTGACAATTACTATACCATGTGGGACAAACTTATTCAGTGAGTAGAAACAAAACATGTATTAAAGAAAACTTTAGGTTCAACATCTATATTCAGTACAACCAGATTACCATGAACCACACTGATCGCTTCGACTTCTTGGGACAGCCTGGAACTGTCAATGCCTGGTATCAGCCTGAGCTCAATTCTATCACCTTCCCTGCCGGAATTCTTGTCCCTCCCTACTACAACGCCCTTTGGCCTGCTTCTGTCAACTATGGAGGCCTTGGAGTCGTTGCTGGACATGAGTTAACCCACGGATTCGATGACGAGGGAGTTCAATGGGGCCCGACTGGAGATCTGAAGCAGTGGATGAACAACCAAAGCAGTATCGACGGCTTCCAAAATATGGCTCAGTGCGTCATTGACGAGTACTCTGGCTTCTGTCCTCTGAATAAAGCCACCTATACTCCGAATTGTGTAGATGGACAGCAGACCCAGGGAGAGAACATTGCTGACAATGGAGGAATCCACGCCGCCTTCAGAGCCTACCGCACTCACATTCAGCTCAATGGACCGGATCCGATGCTGCCTGACCAGATGTTCGGACAGTTCACTCACGACCAACTCTTCTTCTTGAGTTTCGGACAGGTAACTTTTTCTGACATGCCTATTCAAGTTTGTTCTAGGTCTGGTGCGAGGCGTATCGCGGAGATGATGGTGAATACAAACAGCTGATGGTCGACCCTCACTCTCCTTCCAAGTACCGTGTCTTCGGAACAATCCAGAACTACCCCGCCTTCCAAACTGCCTTCCACTGTCCAGCCAACTCTGCCTACGCACCGGATAAGCACTGTCGTGTCTGGGTGCCCAACGTTGAAAACTAAAAACAACCTCAAATCATGTACAGGTCAAATATTAAATAAAGATATTTATGAAAGTTTGTTTCATGATGGTCGTTATGAAGCTGGTTCAAAGTGTAAAAATGCTTTTAGCATTTATAAGTACGTCGGTACAAGGGCGTTTTTGCCGAAGGAGTCGAACTCGCTTTGAAATATGTCCAAGACCTCAAAGAGACGGATGAGAATTTTAAGAACCGATGTTTCGAGCTGCTGGAAAGGAATCTGAATATTTTTCTCGAGCAGAGACCTCTTTGTCCCCGCCGTCGTATTAATCAGGCTTCTGCGGCTGCTGCTTGATTCTGCATACTGTTAAACTTATTTTCCATAATGAAATATAATGTAGCTGCAACTTGGGCATAAACATTATTTTTGTGTGATAAGGAAGTTGGCAATGGTAATCGTCTTTTCCACGAAGAAGGCATTTTCGTGAAGCGGTTGTCTCTACAAATCAGACATCCTCCAAAATAAAAGTATGACGTCCGAGCCTGCAAGAGGGGCGAGACGTTCTCTCGATAAGGCGCCGCCACTATCGGGAACAGAACGTCTCGCTTCTTATTGGGGGGTGTAACGTCTCGATTTTCCAGCACGATCAAATTGGATGTTTCAACTGTGATCAGACCATCCGAACCATCTTTTCACCTATTTTCAACTGCTACTTGTAGGCCCAGATCGAAGTAGCTTGAAAGAGCGATAGGCAAGACAACGAAGTAACAGTGAACAATAAATCGCGCCAGTCGGCTTTTAGAGTCTATGAAGGTTGTATGTGACGAAACGTTCCGCTTCGGCTCCCAACTCTTTTTTTTAATGAACAACCAGCTGTTCACGAACTCCAAAGAAGCAGAAAGATCTGCGTTTGATCCAATCGGATGATAATTTCAATCGGGTCGTGGCTGATGCGGAGTTCAACCCAAAAGCTGGCAATGCTATCCTGCCTGAAACAGTTGGTGTTCTGCTGAATAGAAAACTGCTGAAGGCGCAAGAGGTCTGCGCCAACAACATGAAACATCCGTTAGGTGTAAAGACAATAATACTTGGAGGAGATTGCGGTCAAGTACTGCAAATCCCAACGGTTTCTTCTACACGGATGCCTTCTTTTGTTTCCTAGGATCACTGAAGAGCTTCTCGTCACCGGGCGCGGGCTCGAAGTGGGCAATCTTCTGTAGAGGAGAATTCTTCTGTTGCTTCGAGTAGTCGACGATGGTTCCTGGCCTTACAGAGCCGTTCGGCCTGTTCCTCGATGATCGTCTTCAGACGGATGACCTGCACTTCCACTTTTCGTCACATACAACCTTGATAGACTCTAGAAGCCGACTGGCGCGATTTATTGTTCACTGTTACTTCGTTGTCTTGTCTATCGCTCTCTCAAGCTACTTCGATCTGGGCCTACAATTAGCAATTGAAAATAGGTGAAAAGGTGGTTCGGATGGTCTGATCACAGTTGAAACATCCAATTTGATCGTGCTGGAAAATCGAGACGTTACACCCCCCAATAAGAAGCGAGACGCTTCACAGGGGCCTGAAGAGCCACATCAAACAGTCCTACCCATTTCGGCACTTTTCGGGCCCTTCAAGCCAACTTGGCTTCAATGGATTCTGCTTGATCCTACTTACGGTTTGCAATGTCGACACCATATATGTTGCAGTTAAACGTGTTTTTCAGTACATACCTGTTCTATTTCACTTCAAAGCGTTTTGAACTAGTTTAAAGTATTTTATTCCTTTTTAGTCATTTGTGATGTGTTTTTATCAGATTTTTGTTGTTTTTACTTTTCGTCCAACAGATAATAAAATTTTCAGCATTTTGACACCAAAACGACTTGAAAAACGACCTCATTAGGCGTCTTTGGAGCTCCAATATCCTGTTTTCTTCACGTTTTTGACGTCTTTTCTGTTTGTTTGCCCCATTCGCTCATTTTGATAAGTATCTCAAGAATTTAGCCGGAGAGTACGAACATCTGAAAAAGAGTTGAAAAACTCTGTGAGCAGAAATGAGTCTACGTTTTGGTCAACTTCTAAACGAAGATACTTAGATGATGTCATCGTTGTGTACTTCATTCAAGAGTTCATTGGTTCTATCATAGCCGAAGTGGCTGCCAAATGACTCCTCACTTCAGAATACGTCCAAGACCTTAATGAGACAGATGACGATTTCAACAACAGATGCCTGGAGACGTTGGAAAGAGATCTGTCAATCGAAACTATCCGCTCCCTCCACCTTCTCCTCCCCGTCGCCGCCATATCAATCGAGCCCCTGCTTCTGGTGCTTGATGATGTATATTATTGAACATGCTCTCTTTGATAGGAGTCTCGTTTTGATATATGAACGATGTACCCTTCTCGATGACCGTTTATTAAGAAATGACAACAGCAATAGATCAAAAGGATATTAAAACAACCAAACCAGAAAAGTTAAGCTACATCAGCGGGTTTGACCTTCGCCGGTAGCTGGGGATTGAAGGGATTGGAGAGAGTCAGTCCAGGAGTTGGTTCCAGCACATCCGATTCATCCTCGTTGATTCTCTGCTCTCTTGTCAGCTTTCTATTTAGTCTCCAAACTTGAATGTAGGCTTCGGCAAGCACAATAACCTGTGGCAGAATCTCTTCAACATGGAGATCTTCCATTTGGAACCATTTTTGCGAGCCCTGAAGTCCAAAGTTTGTAGAAAAAAGAAAGATTCTTACCTGATGTAGAATCTGAGCCCTGTAGGTTCCTTCCTCCGGAGTTCCATCATGTACAACATTGGCAACGAGATCGTAGGTGGTATACTTGTGTTCAGCACGAACATCAGGAGAGAGACAGTCATACAAGTCTACATTCCTGAAAGAGTAATTGCAGAAAATCCATGTTGTTACATTTGCTCATATACTGCTCATGTTAGCATGTCATTTTCATATCCATTACATTAAATATTCTGTCTCTGTCTAAAAGTAAAACTGTGAAAGCGCGTCCTTATCAGGCAGTTCAAAAACCTAGTCTTTTCTTGTTGCTGTCAATATCTCTCAGCAACAGCAGAAAAAAGTGAACTTACGTGATAGGAAAATTGACAATGGTAGGATTCTTCTCCACGAAGAAGGCATTCTTCGTGAACCGCTTGTACGTCACGACTAGATACTCCGGCAGCCGCAGGATTTCAAATCTCTTCATGATATTGTCCTTGTAGGTTTTGTACTCCTAAATAGCACGGTTTGAAGCCAAAAAAACCGTCACACCTTTTCGGTAGACCCGTTGAATTTGTTGAGAAGAACCTGTAGCGGGATCTGTGGAATGACATTCTCCATCTGTGTATCGCGATAGAGCGGAGGAGGAGGGAGATCCATCGAGAGGTAAAGGAACGGAAACTCTTTTGTGACTTCTCGGTAAGCTGGGAGATGAAGCAATGCACGAGCCTGATCCTCTGTGCAGTCAGCTGGAGGGATGGGCCGAGAGTACTGACGCATTCTGCCTCGGAACGTTCTGAAATACGTTATTAGCAAAACTGGAACTTGTTGACGGAGGTATGATAAGAAGGGCAGTTAAGGCAAGATACTGGTTAATTGGAGCCAGCTAATGTTTTCTATATAGCGAAAATGCTCTACCAGATTTAAAAGTACTAGGCCACCACACTTAGTTCATCTGGGTGATTCCATGTGAGTTTTTTTTGTCAACTATTGCCTATCATGCTGTCGATCTAGTCGTTTCTGTCAAGCGGACTGTTTGTAATCCCCTTTCTTAACTGTTGCCTACACCATTCACTCGAAATGACAGTTGTCTTTTACTGTTACAGTTTACAAAACAACAAAGCACCAACTCGCAGGAGAGTGACGAATCTCTATTTTAACAGTACGCTAGTTCCTATCATGGTCAAATTTCGGTAACTCGAAGAGTCTTATAAAAATACTGTGCATGTTCCTTCTTGTCCTGTCAGTTTTAGGAGCAAAGAAACTGTTTGATACTTCTGAAAATTAAGGAACCCAGAACGCGGTCCGAATAAGATGAACTCACTTGTAAATGATGGAAGAAGACGTCTTAGAGTTTCCATTCAGGGCTGTATGCAGCGTGTTCAGCAGGAAGGTCATGAACTCTGACGCATCCGACTGTTCTGTGATTTGGAATCTTTTCTGCGAGCAATGGACGGCAGCTTGGAGCATTTCATGCGGAGAAACGTGTTTGCGGAAGGCGCGAGGATTCCACAACTTTCTCATGAGTTCTCCAAAGCGTTTTGGCAACTCGAACAGAGTATCTCCAGGTGGACGCTTGATTGTGGCGTAATTCTCCTCTTGCAGGAAGTAGTTCCTTAGCGGGATGACTTGAGAAAAGGCCTAAACTGCGGGTAACAACGCTTACAAAATTGACGTACATGAAGTATAACATTGCAGTAGTCGTTCGCCTTGATGTTGTTCAAACCGACGATACCAGGGAAATATGCCGAGTCATCATAGGCACGAGTCATCTTTGTCTGCTTGTCAAGGGTGGAAATTAGCGTTTTTGTGTAGGTCGGCTTGAGCACGTACTGAATAAAGAATCTTTTAAAGAACAAGGGCAAAATTCTACCTTGATGTCTTCAAGAGAAGGATCCTGGATTTCGTAGTTATCCGGAAGGCAGTAGAACTTCAAGGTTTGCAGATTTAGGAAAACACGATGATCCGTGTCCAAGGAATGAGTGTAGGCATGGGTATTGCGGCCACGACCCTGGAAAAACAGGTATAACACTTTCTAGTATAGTAATCTCTAAGCTTCAGTTGACTTTTCTCAATCCCGCGCTTGCTTGATGGTACGAGTAACAACTCGTCGCTCTGTTGATTTTGATGGCTAACAGTAACTAGAACTAGGAAGACGAGACTTTTCCGTCACTATAGATTGTCTGGATAGCGATATGGTTTAGGCAAACTAATTTTACATGTTTCAGAGAGCTTTAAAACAAATTAGTTACCTGATAGTACTTGCCACAGATCATGCAAGCATAGACGTTCATCGTGGACAGAGAAACTGAGCATAACTTCTCGAAATCGAAGTCAAGGACGCTTCTGAATTAGAATAGAAATAAAACTTGAACAAAAAATTACCTGTCAATGGTGTCCAGATAAGGACAGGCTCGAATTTCACTCTCTGCGTCCTCCTGCCTAACCGCTGTTGTGTCAACATCATCCATGTCTTCCTCCTCCAACTTCTTTAACAGTGACAGTCTTTCCAGTTCTCTTTTGGTCAATGGCTTCGGAGCCTCCTGGACCTCTCCCTCCTCAGCGTCTTCTTCCTTCTTCTTGCGTTCTGGACTCTTCCGATCCCGACGGCTGTCACCTTGCCGGTCTTTTCGGTCCCTATCACGATCACGAGATCGGTCACGATCTTTTCTATCCCGGTCATCACGACGACGTTTGGCATCAGGAGACCTAGAACGTCTTCGATGAACAGGAGACCTTGAACGGCGCCGGGTTTCCGGAGAACGTCGTCGGCGGTCAGGACTCCTCTTTTTTTCGGGGCTTCTGCGTCGTTCAGAAGCTCGAGGAGAGCGGGATCTTCGGTTCTTTTTGCCAGAATCGTGGGTGTCCGATCGTCGAGATTCTGAAAGATTTTAATAGAATACGGATGA
Source organism: Oscheius sp. JU75 (assembly GCA_037178855.1). Lineage (NCBI taxonomy): Eukaryota > Metazoa > Nematoda > Chromadorea > Rhabditida > Rhabditidae > Oscheius > Oscheius sp. JU75. The sequence continues at coordinate 9,435,597 of JASJZC010000007.1, forward strand.
ATAGAGTAATTGGTCTTAGCACATATGGATTTGCAGTCTTTAACGATAGAACGGGGACTATTCGCTCGATAATAACCTCTTTGCAGCAAATTGTAGAGTCAGCATGAACATCTACATAGCTTCATTACATACGCGGCTTGTTGTCTACTCTCTTTTGAGCATCGGTGATGACAGGTATTCACAAAAGTTCCCTTTGCCGGGACGCTGTGTTATACGGCTCCACTCGAGTGCGATGGAGAATTGGATGACTTTTTTTTAAGATCCAGATGCGAAATTTTGAATTTTAGGTGAATGAAAGGTATATAAATAGTTCTAATACCTGTGATTTGATACCGAGATCAAAATGTTTATGTAAATCCTACCTTTGACCGGTGTTACGCTCTTTTCTTTACGACGAACCGGCGATTTCTCCTGTTTTTCGTCCTCATTCGATCCTGCGCTGTCTGAATCGATCTCATTCGCTGAAGAATCTCCATTGGCTTCGGATTCTCTCCTGACTCTCTTCAATTCCGGAGATTCTCCGCCTAAAGAGGGAATACTAGATAAGAGAAAAAAGGACGCTAACTTGGTTCAGCCTTCCGTTTCTGGACTTCCTCCTCTGTTTCGACACCGTTTCCATGTGAGGGAGTACCTTCACCCATATTTGAGACTGAAAATGGTAGAAAATCGATATCGTTGTTATAAGAAACAAGAAGCTGGGAGCTTTTCGAAATTTGAAAGCGGCCCGCCGTGCCACTTAAAATAGTTATATGTTTTCGTTCAAACGCAAGATGCCAACCCTCAAAACCAACATCTAATATTTATTAGTCAAAAAAGTCATCAGAATCACTCTCTTCCTTCTTCGAAGAGCCTCCAGTGTATCCAGCGAACATTGGTTTAGTCGAAGATGATGGTCCCTTGTTGAGATATTGCGATAATGAACCAAGAACAAGTTGTGGCTCGGAGGGTCTGGAAATAGTCTATGTCAATGTTTTCTAACAAACTTTGGCTGAGAAGGAGTAGCAGCTACAGCAGGTCGAGTCATTTGAATATCCTCACTATCATCAGAATCATTCCTGTTCAGAAGTCCCATGATTCTCGAGTAAGCATTCGCTTGTTCTGGCTCTGAAAGTCAAACAACTATCAGGGTCTCTGCAGCTCTAAATTTAACAAAAAAGGTCAGGTAGGAAGCGGTATAGCGATTGAAGGAAACCACTAGGAGTTTTCTGATGTGTTTGTGGATTTTCACTAACTCGAAGGGATAGCTAACGTTGACTTAAACAGAGTTTGACGGATCACATTGGAGATTAGAGAACATGTATAGAGTCATGAGAGAACGGATACAACTTAGAGAGACCAAGTGATATCTTAGTGAGAGAATAGATGACTGTACAAGCAACCTTTTGGAGCAGCAACCGTCGAAGAATTTGGCATAGTTGGTACAGGAGCTGTAACAACTGGTACCGGCTTATTGTCAGCAAACTGAATTCTTGCTTGTGAAACAGCAGTTGCTTCCGCTGCCATTGGTATCTCAACTGGGGTCTCCTCCTTTACCGGTTCTTCTACTCTAGGCCGCTCTATTGTATCCGTTACTGATGGCAGAACACCACTTCTGATATCTGAAAAATATAAATATAATACTACAGCTGTGGATATGCCTATGATCAACTTCTCTCTAGCTTCAAGTCTTTTCATTTCTTCGATTCTCTCCATGGTTGGTGTTGAAGGAGGTTCAAGTAAACTGAATGTCATGTCAGCGAGTCTCTTTCTGACTCCGTCCAGGGACGGAACTTCTTCCTCTGAATACGTTATATTAAGCTCTAAAACATGACAATGCCTTCATAATACTCGTCCCCCATTCTGACAGAGCGACTTCGAAAGTAGTCTTCAGTAGACATATTCATTCTGGCGTCCCGTAGCAGTCGAAGTTGCTGTGACATTATTCCCAGTCTTTCTCGTGTCCTCGCGAAGTCGGATTCGAGGAATGGTCCCCTAGAAATACATTTATGTGAAGATGAGCAATATCAGTCTCACAAGCCAGATTATTTCCCTTATTCGGCCTTCTTACTCATTCGGTCATAGGAAAGAGATTGTGTTGCTGCCGCCACAACATTTAAACATGGTCGCCTCCCGTAGTATCGGCAGCAAAGGACGAATTCTAACCCAGATCGTCTTGGTAGCTAGACAAACCCTCACCCGTACTGTTTTCTGCAGTAATGGGAAGTTTGGCCCCTACTGTCCATGAAGTCGGAACACTTCACACTCATTCCGTCAATGAAGCAATGCTCGTACCTGTAGCGACACGGCAGTTGAACAAGGTCTCACCCCGTATCCATTTAGCCTGGGGCCCTCATTAAAACTTAAAAACCCTTACCTTCTAGGTATCTCACTATAAAATTGAGCAGGTGGTGGAGCTGGCCGTATAATCGGATGTCTAAAGCCTTCCCAATGATAAGAAGAAGTGGCCAGATGACCGAGGAGGTGGTCATCTCGATTCTGAATATTATTTCCTCAGTATCAGAATAGAAATTTACCATTCTTTTATGATAACTTGGCAGAGAAGGCTTCCAGGCTGGATATTTCCCTCGAAGGTAGTCGACATATGAGTTCTGGAATCGTGCTTAACCGCCACAAATGAATCCTACCCTCGCAGACTTTGCATTTTTCAGTCTCCTTTCGAGAACACTGATCCTTGACTCGATTTCAGTTAAAGCAGAATGCTGGGAACGATTCGGATTCATAATATGGGAGAAAAGGTAATAAGGAGGGTCAGAAAGGCACACGTGGTGTGGCCATAGCAACCGGGAATGCAGTTGTTTCTAGGATACTCGGCAAGTCGAACAGCTCATAAGCATGGAAAAGGGTCGTAGTATCAGTTTGATCATATTTAAAACTGAAGCAGGAAGAAATTTCCATCGGTCTCACTTGGGGGATAAGCTTACAAACAAAAAGGGCAACTTTCAGACATGTATTCGATTCAGGGACCCATTGGAACAGACCAAAGCCTTTTTTGCAAAAAAAAAAAAATTCAGCTGCAACAAACACGGGCAGCTTCACTTATTCATTTTATTCCCTTTTGTGAATCTGCAATAGAAAAACAGAGATACTGCTTTCTACTTTTGAACCTCAATGTTTGCGACGGCGCAAAGAGACATTCTTTTGTTACGACCGATGAAACCTCTTGACAGCGAAAACTAGAGTAAGTCCCTCCTTCTCCATTTGTCTGTAGTTGCTCTCAGCATCATGAGTGAGCGGCAAGGGTAGTAGACGGCCTTTTCGGTACCATCTGGGATGAAAAAGGATAGCACCGATATCATAGTTACTGGCATCCGCGCAACAATGATAGGTCGTTGTGGGCCAGATGATAAAAGAATACAAGGGTAAAAACACATGACAAATGACTAAAAAGGAAAAAAATCATTTTGAACTAGTTCAAAACAGTTTTGAACTGCCATAAAACACTTTGAACTGCAACATATGTACTGAACGGGTAAAACTGCCCAGAAGACTGACGAGCCAACTTTTGGCCAGGGACCCTAAGTGCAGGTGGACCGTAATGCGCGAATCTTCTCGAATTCTGACATGTTGTTTCAAAACATTTCAAACAACTATCGTGACCCTATCAAAAAATCGAGAAAGAGTTAATTATAAGGCTTTTGGAAATTTGCGAAAGCTACCTCAAAGACATCTGAGACTAGTTGTGATTGAAACACTTCCCAGTTTCAAGCACCAACATTCTGCATAGACTCTCCTTTTGCTTTTGCGACGAGAAGGGTAGATGTTTTGCCCAGTTTTTTTTTCACAAACTCACTCAAGTTTTTCACCATGATGACTTGCTCCAACCGCTGAAATATGTTGTAGTTGTAGCGAATGTTCTGCTCTACAAGTCTACAGAGCATTAAAATGCCGAAAGTGCTCTGATTTACCCAAAAAATAAGTCAGAAGACGCTAACCTTCAGTTCACAGCATGATATCCCATTAGCTTGAAATTTTGTCTGTTTTTGGACACAGACCAACATTTTTGAAGCGGTGAGCAAAAATTATCTTTTGTTTCATTCTCAAAACTCCTCGAGAACTGTCCCGCGGCTCATTCACGCAGTTCAACATCGAGAGCAATTCAGCTGAGAGAGTCCACATCGATCGAAGGCCACAAATCGATGAAGCCCCGGCGATTGCCTGTCGATTGCGCTCTCCTATTTCATTGGCTCCATGAAAACATTCGGCCTCCCCCCAAACTGATTCACTCCCCGAACATTAGCCTTATTTTCCATAAAACTTGTTGATTTCTTCGCATAGAAGCTGAATTTGACATTCAGAATCAGAATGACGACCAAGGAGGGAAAAGGTAACATGTTCAATCCGATCACTGTGGAGGTTTGATGTTCGAGCAACTAAGCGAAATACGTAGTTACAGATCAAGCAGGGGAGCCCTCTCGTTTTCTCCGGCAGCAATGTTGACGACCAGCTGTTAAAAAAACTGTTCCCAAACAAGCGCAAACACCAGCTACCCTGCTGTTCTCAGCCCTTCCAAAAGAAGACACGAGAGAATGTTCATCATTCATCGATGACTGATCAAACTTTCAAGAACCCTAATAACGCACAAGGTAACAATTATTAAGACTTGTTTAATGCCTGATTTAGACTACATAAGCAAGTTGGATGCTGCATATTTTGGAAGTAACAAGACTGTGCATACAGCTGTCGCCAATGGAGTACATTGCAATGATACAGAGTTTAAGAAAATGTACTCTAGTACGTACTTTTTGAAGAGAGAAGCCTTGGAAGTCCAGATTCAAAGGGTAAGCAGAAACAAACCAGAAATATACCGTGTTCTTGCAGGACCGCGCAATGACACTATTCTACGAGAAGAAGTTGGAGCTACTAAAGCAGTAATCAGTGTGTGACAACAAGTGATCTCATGAGACGTATTTTCTATGGTCATACAGGCGACATAAAGTTTTCAGACAAAATAAGCTGTGCAAGATGGTTCGAAGCTGTGGTTTCCGTCACTTTATGTTGTTTTGGTCGGTTCTCGTGTTCGTTCTACCATGTAAGATCCAATATACAAACAAACAGTATCGGGCTGAATCGGATCGCCTCGAGGCTCCGCTGCTTGGAACACGACGCGGCTGAAGAGAAAAAGGAGAAAGAATGAACACGCTTGTTGGGGATCCCTCATCTAAACAAATGACGAAAAGATGTGTTCCAATGGCAAGCATAATTGCACAAGGCTCGTTGTTCTTTTTGTGAGTCTATGTGGTCAGCTGGTCAGTCTGTCCAATAAATGCCTCCCCTCTGTCGAGACTTTCCATCTCAAAATGACTTCTCTTCTCCTCTTCATTTTCCCATTTGTCAGTTCTCGACCATCATCCTGGGAAATAAACCTTGGTAGTAATGGAACACTGTACGGAGATATGAGTACGTCTGCAGACTTTGTCTTCTTGAGCATTAAACTGCTTTCAGTCTTGACACCCAGACAACTATCTCGATATGCGCATTCGGGACAAACGATCAGACATACGTATAGGAAAGAGTCGAGTCTCAACAGATGGTCTAACAACATTGTGCCTTTTACTCTGAGCAATCGCTACTCTCCCAGCCAGTTTGTTCACTCGACATTCTTAAAGAAATAGACCTTTTCCAGAGCAAGTCTTCTAAGGAATTCCTTAAAAGCACTCGAACAGTTTTCATGTTTCCGTTTTGTCGAAAGACGCTTGGAAAGAGACTATCTGTACATCGATAGACTCGACGGATGTTACTCCTATGTGGGAAGAACTGGAGGAAGACAACTACTTAGTTTGGCAGCCGACTGTCTGGCTGATTACATTATCTTCCACGAGGTAGATTTTCGGTATTCGAGCAGAATCTAGTTACAGATTATGCACGCGCTCGGGTTCGAGCATGAACATCAAAGGCCCGATAGAGACTCTTTTATCAAAGTGGAATATCAAAATGTGCAGCCTGGGCAAATGGTCAACTTCGAGAAGGTTCTACCAAACGAGGTAGACTATCCTGATCGATACGACTACAAGTCTATCATGCACTACGACGGATTCGCCTTTGGAAAAATTGAATTTGGACGACGTCTGGCCACAATGGTTCCTCTTCGAAAAGACATCACACTGTTGGACAACATGCAATTGAGCAGTACAGACATTGCCAAGTTGAACAGGCTGGGCAAGTGCTCAAACAGAGCGAGCCAGCCAGAATGCAAAGACAATCCTGTGAGTGTATCAGGACAACTAAAAGTACTGAATAGTTCAGATGGTCAACTGTAGACAGATGACTGCTCAGTGTGGATTGGAAAGTTACAGACAAATTATGGACAGTCAGTGCCCAATGACTTGTGGTCGTTGTGTCCAAAGGAGAGACTGTGCTGACCTTGTAGTTGAAGTTTTAAGTACATTTCAATACATATGTTTAGGACAGTCGTTGTTCCGTGTACGCATCAAATGGTTTCTGTACAAACAATCATTATGGAGATGAGCCAAGAATACGATGTCCCAGAGCTTGTGGACTTTGTTAATCTTGTTTTTGTATAAAATGGCTACAACTTCACAGAACGTCACTTAGCGATTTCAGCGTTTCTTCAGGGTGAATAACTTGAGTAAAGTTTATGACGAAAACAAAGCATATCTCTACCACAATTCTGTAACCCAGAATTACATTTTCCAGCTTTGTGATGTTTTGCAAAATTGTAGTTTTTGATCAATTCTACAACTTTGCAAAATATTGCAAATCTCGAAAGTGCTTTGATTAATCTGCTAAATTGGTCAGAAGTCCAGGCTTCCAGTTCCCAGCGTATAGAGCAAGTAGCTTTGAACTTCACAACAGATATACCATGAAACCGCGATTGCGGTCTGATAGCAGCAACCTTGTTTAGATAAAACTTCAGTATCTAGAGTCAAACTTGTTTACAGCCGTAACAGACGTTTTTCTCGTCCAAGCGGCCTAGTGATATCGTGAAGGGTGTACTGTGAAAATATTCCTCTGTGGAACGTGACGGTTGTATTACTCCTAAAAGCACATTATGCACCACTTCATTCAAAAAACAGACACAGATTAAAACATTAGAAATCAGATGTATCGTTATGCTGGAGAAGGAAGGAATTCATAAGCAGGCAGTAGAACAACTCTCGGTGGCTGGCTATTGTTCATCTAGCGGTCTGCCCTGCAATAAACAAACTTGTCACTTGTCATAGCTGTCACTTTATAGCCCGACATGTCACGGCTAATCGTTTGAATCTTTAAAAGATCCTAAGCTTACATATAGCTTGAGATAGTCTTGTGATCCCCTGATCGGTGCTGGTTTCCGACCTAGAGCTACGTCGATACGGAACTCTTTGTGCCACTTTCCATTTCGCATCCACATCAAAGGATCGGGACCTGTCCACAGAGGACAGTCATCCCGCCGCTCAAGCCCTATAACTTTTTCATGAAACTAAGATTTAATACAGAGCTACATCTATTCTGATAGTAGTAGATCTGTACAATCTCTTCCATGTACGAATCCTCCGTCAGAGAGAAGACAATCTCGCGACACGATGGACAATGGAAAGATTTGAAGAGCCAGGTCTTGATGCACGTCTCGCAGAACTTGTGTAGACAATTTGTACTAAATATCAAATCGAATTGTAGCAGTAAGGAATATATACCTGACGATTGGAGTTCGCAGAAGGTCCAGGCAGATGGCACACTTCAGCGTCTCGCTAAAACGGTCTTGGATTTTCTGATAGGCCTCCATATGATCTGAAACGGGTTGTGGTAGACTATATATTCTTTAAAGATGGATGAATCACAAAAAGTATGCCAAAACAAAAGATTGTAATAAACTGGAGACATTTAGTCACACATCGAGAGATTGAAAACTGAAATAGGGAAAAAGGTGAATTAGACGCTAGATTATAAAGACGCGCGCTTTTGGAGACAATGAATCTATATCGAATTTTTAGGTGTTCCACAAAGGAAATGGGGCAGAATACGACAACAGTAGAAAAAAAACCCAGCTCAATGAGATCAGCATAAACAACGCCACGGGAACACGTCGATTTCGTAGTAACTTGAATTGAACTGGAAGTCTGCGAATTTTTTTCAGGTAAGTTGAAGCTTTCTCGGCCTTGTGAAGTTCTGCAACCTTGTAGGGCATGTCGAGGGCTACGACTTTTTAGATTACTGTAAACCTGGAGAGTGCAAACTTGGGTCTCAAAAGTTAAAGAGTAGAAGTTTGCCTTTTGTAATCAACTTCAGTCAAGTGTTTCCCATCAAAAACTCGCCTCATTTTCTATACGCATACCCCGTACTACCGTAATTATGTTCATTGATACCTCGATAGATGAGAACGCACCATTGTGCGGCGATCTTTGAAAAGAGAACTTTTCGCGGCGGCCATCCATTTGCGGTCATGACGTCTTCATAAAACGACGCCGTGGTGGTGGCGGCTGGCCGTTTGTCGTCGCCTGTCCGTATCGCGCCCATTTCTGTCTAAATCACCGCTCTCGCGACTGTTTTGAAACGATTTAATTTATAACGGTGAAGCGGCGCCTTTGAACTCGGCTGCATGGCCGAAATGAAAGAAGAGGGGGAGAGGAACGGATAGCGATGAGGATAAGAGATGTCTATCATGGGAAAACTTTATAGTTTCGGTTATTACAGTAACCTGATTACTATCTACTACCGCCATCGTTCTGTAATTCTGTCCTTATCAGCATATGGAATGGCCGGAAGTTTTCGATCCAGTTTGGAGGAGGAACAGCCGTAGTCTCGCGTCACCGTTATCATAAAAAACCTTTGCGGTGAAGTTTATATTTAGCGCACCACAGCTGCATCTGAAGTGGTTGCTCTTGTTGGCAACAGTCGACTCCCCGTCTTCAGAGGACCCCTTTCATCTCGCCGCCCTCAGTCAGTGCCTACACCCATGCTGGACCTCTCCGCCGCGTTCTTCTTCTTTCAACTTTTCTACAACCTTCCTTCATTCACCTACTTCATATGGAACTCATCGGTAGTGGCTAACAGCCATCTCCCTATCATCTACTTTCCAGATTGAAGCAGACATCCCTCGTATCCCGATCCTGTACCAGCCTCTCCAAGTAACCAACCTGAAGATGGTCAATTCTGCCCCCGATCTAGAGCTCTACGCAAGGATCACTGTCTGTCAGACAAACTTCTCAGAATCTGTCACTTACAACTGGAAGATCCTGCCAGACGAGGGACACGGATACCAGAGTCCCTCTCTCAACTGCTCCTTTGTCTTCCAGATAACCCACTATGTCAGTCTGTCAGGATATCCATGACAGCCTAGTTCAGAGCTCTTTGCGGATCGAAATCGAGGTGCAAGCTCAGAATGGGGCGATTCTTGCTCGAGGTGACAGACATATTCAGCTGGAGAAGACTTGGATAGCTGTTTTGGGAGACTCGTTTGTCTCAGGAGAAGGCAATCCAGAGGAAACTAGTCCAGCCGTGCTGTGGCAGAATGGTACATATCGCCTGTTCCAATATGTACTCTTATTTTAGAAGAATGCCACAGGTCACGGAAATCTTTTGGGTACCAAGTTGCCAACAAACTGGCAGTTCAATCACCGAACAAGACCTTTCAACTCTCGTTCCTGGCCTGCAGCGGCGCCAGTACAAACGAATTGACTGATGGCTACCGCTCTCAGTTGGCGAGAATAGAACGAATTTCTTCTGAAGGGTATATTGGGTCTCTGACAAAAACTTTTGTTTTCAGAAAACGAGGTCCGAATATTGTAATCTTGACCATTGGAGCCAATGACATAGGCTTCTCCGACCTCCTGCAAGCCTTATCTCATCGCTTTCTCACTCTTGGTTACTTCGAGTCACGGTAAGAACAATTTTTGCCATATTATTAATTAGTTCAGATTTCTGGACCTCTCTTTCCAATTAGATAGAGTAGCCAGTCGGTTAAGTTCAATGAATGTTGGAAAAGTTGTCCTATCCCTGTACTATGATATTACGAGGAATGAGAATGGGGAAGTTGACGCCTCTTGTGGAGCCTTTGGAAAAGTAGGGTACCACCAAAAATAGCAAAATTGTCTTTAGGTGAAAAGCATAAATCTGGCCCAGGCTGAGAAGAAGTTCTTCAAGAAGCTCAACGATCTTCTGAAAAGGAAAGCAGAGCGACATGGTTGGATAGTCGTGGACAGTATACCGGCCTTGTTCTCCACTCGAGGTGTCTGTTCCTCTCGAAGTCTTGTCTACTCTCCTGAAGAATCTGTGAGAAAGATGTTCTCTGTCAGAGGATCCTTCCATCCGACTGAAGAAGGACACAGACTCGTGGCGGAGGAACTTCTCAAGCTCATTCATTGACCCCCAGCTGGTTGCTTTATCTGTGATGATCCCAGTACCGGTGCCCTCTCAAAGATTGATCTCGAATAAACTTTTATGATATGACAGACAAGGCACCTGGAACAAATCGGTGATATCACGTTGGATTAAAGTCAGGATTGAGATAAGAAGAAGAAAATGAGAAATGAGCACACAAAAAGTAGTCACCGAGAGAATTATTAAATTATGTACAAAGACATATTATGCAAGCTTCAGTTTCGGGGGAAGAAGAAGGGGATTTGATGGCGAGAGACCTATACAGGAGTGTCTCTGTCACTCTCATCTACTCTTTTGAGCAGAGTACGGTGCTCCTCCATCTCGAAAGCTGGCTCCGAGTGGGTCTCATCGTTGTTGAACTGAGAGACTGGCGCAGGAAGAAGAGGGATGGGCACGCTTCGCACTGTTTTGCTCCTAAAACAATTCAATTGGATATTTCGAAAGATGCTTTTGTTTGGCTTAACAGCCTGTATGTCTGTGGTTCGGTTAACGTTAGCCAGTCAAACTTTCGCCTGTACCGTCTCGGCTGTAAAGTAAACTTGACTCGAACGGACTTGGTAGCCCGACATTGTCTCGCCGGAACCAACCCGAGAATCGGACAACATTCTCTTCCGTATCCCCAAGCGTTTATCAATTTCATGATTTTCAGATTCAAAAAACCAAGTAAATACCAACCTGTTACTCTTTGGCACGTATGTGATCTTCTCCAAAAGATCCTGTGTTACTATTGAGTTGTCAGTGTTTGCACCAAGAGCCTTTCTCATCCTCAGCTCCCCAGAACTGTTTCCTGGCAGCTTATCAGGAACTAGAAACATTAAAGAAAAACAACTAGATACTCACATGGCTGGGGAGGTGGTGGATGCCAATATGGTTGATCTCCATTTTGGACTTGTGGGAGAGAATTACTCCTCTTCAACGGTCCCTCAACCCCACAGAAACACTTCCAAAGTGCTTGGACTAGTTCCGTTCCGAAAATTACACCAGATTGAAGAGTCAGCATTCTTATAACGAAGCAACCGTCATGTTTGAGGTAGCTGGAAACAAACTTCTTGACATCTTCTTCGGATTCTAAAACTTTAAACTTTTAATGCAAAATAGTACGTTACCGATAGAATCGAATGGCATCTCACTCATTTCCAGATGCCTGTTGATGAATCTTCTGTTAGCGAAGGGGAAGACAGCGACTCCGAACCAGTAGAGGAATGAGCCAGCTGTGAAGAACACCAGCATTAGATACCTATACATAGAAAATATATATTTGCTGAGGAGTTATTCTACCAGAACCAGAGGAAGACGAAGATCTTTTCGTTGAAGATGTTGATAACCAGGACGCATTGAATGGTGTGCTCTTGAACATTTCCCATGACTCGTACCTGCAATTTTGATCTGAATACCAGTCTGACTGTCAAAAGTATACAGAGGACTAACAACATCCGACTTTGTGGGAATATTTGTAATTTGGTAATGTGGGCAGACAAGCTTAAAGTGACAGCCTAAGATGGCCGATACATTGAAAGAACATTTCGAGAACGTTAACAGGTCGACTGGGCAGTCAGGGTGAAAATGACCGCTAGACATTGATAGAAGGAGACAGAGACACCACGTCTGTCTGACAAAATTGGATGATGACAAGGACCGATGTTCGAATACGAGTAAGATAGACAGAGGGTGGTAAAAATACAAACACTAGGATCAGGAGCATACTCACGTCAAAGTCACAAAGTGAGACACGAGGGAAGACTCCAGTCTGTTGCCAGGTTGTTCCATTCCAAAGGTCCATAACAGCCCCGAATCCGTACCAAGAGTACTTGTCCGTCTCAAGGAAACTATGACTCTATCTTAGAGGACGAAACAAAGAGAGCTTACGTGTTCATGAGCATCAGTTGAACACATACGTTCAGGAGATATGAAAGCTTGGTGAATAAGTAGACGATTGTCACGAAAGAAGCCGAGTATGGTAGATTCAACATCCAGAAGATGTTGTGGGGAGTAATTTGCTTCCTGTCTACGCGACGGTGGAATCGGAGAGCACCCTGAAAGACAAAAGTTTTATAAAATGTAGTAAAGATACCTGGAGATGCATGGTAAGAGCCTTAATGTTAGCTTGTTTGATATCCGGCTTGATGTTGTTCGGATCCGAGGAGAGCCGAACAATCTCGTGAATTTTTATTCCTGAAAAGAGCGTTGTAACCAAAGGAAAACAGAGATTACCTGAATGTCCGGCTAGATACTTCCATAGCAGACTGGGGATCCGGAAGCAGGCTGCTTCAAGTAGTAGGAAGAAGGGGACCCACTGAAAAACTGTTTAAAAAAAACTACCAGGAGCTTATATAAATCTATTTTATGAGCAAAAGGACAAAAAAGTTTGGGGGTAAGACCAAGCCGGAAACACTATTTTTGTCCAACGTTACTGCAAATTCTTCAAAAGAGAGCATATTTATGAACCGTTGAACTGGATGGCGTAAGATAATATACGGCTGATATAATCTGACTAGCCAACAAAGGCAACAGTGACATAGTCAGGCCGAAATTGAAGGTGACTATTATCCAATAGAATCTATCTGAGCTAAAAGTATTTGCGTAGTAGATCAACAGAGGTTTTCAAATGATGACAATGATTTAGACAAAACATAGAAACATAGATCAACAGATCTATACAAAAGCTGTTACAGAGAAACCAACTTGAACAATGTGACTTGGACAGCCTAGTACTGGCATTAGGAGGTCTATGACATGTATATTAAACCCGAAACTTTGGTCTCAACAAGGACGGAAATATGAATATATGAAAGTTGAGAAGAAGAAAAATGTTTTTCACCTGATAATAACTGATCTTCTTTGACCTCTTATAAGCGCTGTCCAATCCTGCAGCTATAGTTCCAATCGGAACGTAGTAGGTATCCTGAGACCAACAGTAGCTTTCAGCATATTGTTCCCAAGAGGAAGAGAACGTGTCCGGTACTAGACACTCTATCGGCTTCCCGCCGAACTGCTGCAAATGAAAGAAAAGTACAAGCAAATAACTGTTCTCACCTTGAAACTGACTAAAACGGATAGTCCGATGAGAATGTTGCAAGTGAAGTAGGAATGAAGGCGGTCAACAAAGTCTCGGTCATCTGAGCTGGCTACATAGCGTAGCATGGACAAGACTGCTGCCAACACCATTCTTTTTCTAGAAGTCCGAGCATGGATCATATTGTAAGTAACTTGCCTTTAGACTAGGGACGGGCTCCCTATATTCGAGTAATCTTGAACATTTCTGAAAAGAGTTGTTGTTGGAAGCCGTAATGGAAGTTGCGTAAGATACAGGAGTAGGCAAGCAGCAACCTCGCTAGCAATCGGATGGGTACACAAAGGATCACGTTGGTGTCATGCTTGAGGGCACTGGGCACTGGCTTTGAACGAACAAACAGTCCAGATGATTAATGTTTATACTAATGAGACATGCCGTCACGCGAACTTCCAGATGTTTTGGGGTAAACAGATTTGTTTCTCTGTCTCTCTATTTCGCGGTCTTCCTGTCTTTCTATATTTCTGTCTCACTATCACTGCTTGTCTTGCTGTCTCTCTGCCATGAAAACAAGATTAATGAAAACTCTAGGCAAAAAATTCAACTACAGGGAAAGCCGCCAGGTGCGAAAGCGCGCTCTTAAGAATTCCAGTCAAACAACAGGGGCGCGTACAGGTCAAACAATTGACGGCCTGGATAAAACAGTGCCCGGAACTAAACAAATTTCGCTTTGTGCAATGCACCGAGGCCATAAAACGGCTCACATTTCTTCGAATGACCAGATGGGTGGAAGAGGAAAGCGCGCGAATGGCAACAGTTGAAGAAGGGGGTCGCCTCTCCCGTAAACATTTGGGGGAGGAGGAATTTCCGAGCGCTGATTGCTTTCTAAGATCAAGAAGTAGCCGTTGCGTAACACTAACGTGAGGAATTTCGCAAACGTTTGTAGGCCTAATCTATTTTCAGCAGTGTGAGTGACTAATTAGTTTGAACGGCTCCGTTATTGAATAGAGAGAGAAGAACGTAATATGTCAGCGAATAATAATAGCAGTCCTGTCCTCCGCCAGTGTTATTCAAAACGTATGTCCGGCAAAATGTTTTCGTTTCAGAGAGATCAGTAGACAGACTAAACAAGTAAAAAAAAAACTGACCACATTTTCGAGAACATCAATTTGAGCTACTTATTTTACTCCAAAGTTCTGATTTCATTGTTTCTGCCGTTCGAGAACATTACAAAAAAGAACACTTTTTATATCTTTGGACGGAAATCTCAAAATTATTGAGCAAGAGTCGGAGAATTAGCGGATATAGAATGGGGAAGGTTTAGCAGTGGGGCGCGAATGTCCGCGGCGTCGTTTGCCTGCGACAGCTGGAAAGCACACATGTCACAGCATGCCCAGTATAAAATGAATACATAATAGTCCAGCATAATCGCCGTATGGAGCTGCAATAAGTCCATCAATCATGATATATATTGATATGACACATTTGGACTACTCAACAAGCTGATTTCGCAAAATCTTGGTTTTTAAGAGTTGAAAACTTTTACATTTTTGGTTTACTGCTTGAAATATTTAAGTGAAAACTTGTGTTGAAAAAGTGTTATGCCGAAGCCTACCACAAAGAAAATATCTTTGATGAAACCCGACACCACATAAACATTTGGATATCCGAGAACAACAGTGTGGATAATTGAGCTTTACTTTAAGAGAAAGTACAAGAAAATGGACTATTCCAGATAATCATCGTGTCCCTGCAGATCTGCAGGAAGAGTAGAGACTTCTCTAATAAGCTGGAAGCTGAAAAATTACTGGTGTAGATCCTAAATTGTGGTAGTTACCCAGTACTCTCTGCAGCTAGCACATTTTGGTTGAGTCTAAAAATGGAACCCTTCAAAGAATGATAAATTTTGATTACTCTGTCGACAAATCGTATGTGAATGAGTCTAAGGGTGAAGAATAATGGAAAACGAGCTGTTTTTCGGGGATGTAATGTAGCTGAAGTACTTTTGGGGAAACATTCAGTATAACCAACCTTTTTGGCAATTGGTGCAGCACTGTTCACAACGTAGAGATAGTAAAAGAAGGCTGGGCAGAAAATGAGGAGAGCGATGTAAAGTTTTGAGCGTGCTTCCATGGCGGAATGGAACAATATGTCAGAAACACATGTCTGGGTTGTCTCATTTCTAGTGGGTCAATAGCATTGGCCAAAGTAGACTGGAAAAGTTAAATAATGTCTAACAACTCCAAAGCTTAATGCTTACTTACGCTCGCAACTGTTGAAGTCGAACACGTTGGCCTCGGTCCAGAGCTCTTGTTTGACGTCCAGCAGATTCGAAATGTCCATCTATGGCTTTGGTTTTTTCCAGGTCCTCTACCGAGGCCGGCATCTCAATTTCCTGGTTCTCCTCGAATGGGGCTATGGCGCCAGCGGCAAAAGAGCTCTGGGAGCAATTCATCTGGAGAAGGCCGAAGCTCTCCACATCTTTTGCAATCAGGTCTGTAGAGGCAGCAGACAGGTGGGCAGCTTTTTCTGCTTGCTCCGCAGCTTGTACTGATCTTTTTCAGTTTAACGATCTTCGAATCCATACGAGGAAATAGCTGCAAACAAAAGTTCCCGCTCATATACAGGAGGCAGGCCGAACTTCCTGCCTCGAAGCAAAGCACCTCGGAAGCGCGGATGGAGCAACTTGTAGGACGCCGGTAGACAGAGTAGACTGAGAGAAATTGTGCCAGCCCAGTAGTTTTGGCCATAACTAAGCAAGAATTTTCTAGAAAATCGCTGTACAATTTTGATTTTTCGAGTGTTAGTTTTCTTTCCAGTACGTATGCTATAAAAGTAATAGTACTTTTGTTTTTCTGTCTTTCCCATTATCCCCTTACCCCCTGAACAAATTTCAAAATTATACTTTTCTCCAAGGCCGCCAAAACCGTATAACACACTCGCCTCATTCAATCTCTGTGCAGCGGCGCTGAAATTTTTGGCTACCTGAGTTAGAGTCGACCTTTTCCCATACCACTTCGCTCTAATGTGTCCGACTCTGCTCCTCTTTTTCTTCTTACAATTTCTTTTGCCTCACTCTAAGTACTTTTATAAGCTTTCTTACGTGAAGTTCAATCTGAATACAGCTCCAGTGGCCTCTATTCTAATTGCTAGACAGGTAGAAATTTCCCCACGCGGTATAGGAACAAAACTTTAGGCATTTACTGCAACACTATAATAGTTAGCATGTCCGCTCTAATCTTCTCCCCTCTTCACTAGTCTTTCGATTCGTTTTTACCCACTGGCCGAAATGTGTACCTTCGATCCCCTAAGTCCGACGTTTGATACAAGACAGTCATTCATGACCCGTCCTCCACCGAGTTCGAATGGACTCACATGAGTTTACTCTAAGATTAAACGCCTGCATATCTTCTCTATCATCCACTAGATTATTCGTATTATTCAATTATTAGTAAAACTATAATAGCTAGATTCCTTTCTCATTCCTGTGTAGGCTATGGCGATCTCTATACATGAGCTTGATACATTACCATCTGTTTTGTATCCTGAAAACGCAAAAAATGCTATATTCATCCAGTACGCATATTTGCGTCAAGTCAAACCGTGGTGCCTCCTTTACTACTACCAAAAATAGACAGAAATTTCCAGCTTATTTCAAGCCCAAATTCGATTTCAAAAACGCACACTTAGTCTACCCACAATTCCAGCTCTTTTTCAAGCTTTTTCTGTCCTTTTTGTCACCTTTTTAAACTGTAGGCTGTGAGATATTGTGCAGAAAAGTTCCGTTGTTTTTTTGCATACGTTTGCAGGTGCCATGCAGTCGACATTCTGAAGTATTTTGAACATTTTGGAGCGGGACATGTGGATACGTGGTCTTTTTTCATCTCCCTACCACATTTTGAGCCTTTCCGTATCGCATTTTTAGCAATGGGAATAGATTACCACCATGTTCGCCACCAAAAAGTACGAATATAGGCCCCAAAAACTGTCGTAAGTACAAAGTTTGGGGCCTTACCAAAGAAAATCGACAGATTTTGGCACTTATTCTGATTGTCGGAGCCCCTACAACAAGTAAAACTGGATCTCTGCAGTCCAAAACTTTCGCGCAACCTCCTCCTCCTTCAAAGAGTCCCCCTTCTGTTTTTCTTCGCAAGTTTTTGAAAAACTTGGACCCTCTTCCCTCCATGATCGATTTTTTCAAATGGTTCCATTTTTTTTTTGCTTTCTTTTCTCTTTCTCTGCCTATTCCTGGCAGAGATGCGTAAACCACAGCTCTACAAGCATTTACGTGTATATCTTGTCATTTTGTAGACCTGGAGACATGAAAGCGTAGGCAGAAATGTTTCATGGTAATTTGTATCCATCGGCCAGTCTTTGTCTAAGTTTCGCAAATAAAGTTTTTGATAATAGTTCGACAGGCGCTCTCCTTTGTTCAAAAAGTACGGTAGCCTCCTCCCTTCGTTCGTAAACGGGTACTCTGACGTATAAAAGTCATTTTTACAGTTTCTTACCGTGTTTATTGATTTCAGCATGCATAATATTACCTAGTTTCTCAATATTTTGGCCATTTTTCTGTTTGAAATTCTCAAAAAATCATTGAGAAGTCCGGGGTTTTTCTCCGTATATTAGGTTTTTCTTGCCTATAAATCCTTTTCGTAGCCTTGTTACCTAGATGATTCTAAAATCTAAGTGTCGTTTGATGCTGATTCAAGTGAGTATAGCAGTAAGGTGTTACAAAACATGATCAGTAGGGTCTTTTCAATTCTTTAGTGAGCTAAAATTAACAATTGCTGAGAATAAAGCATTCTGCATACACCTGGGAGCTAGAAATCCTAACATGTTTTACCATGTGAATGGTTACCTGATTGATACGCGTAACTTAGCTAGAGATTTGGGCATAAGGTATAATAATACGCTTTCGTTCAGACCGCAGTATGAACACATGATCAAAACGGCTAATATCGCTATGCATAGAGTTTTTAGACTCTTCCTTTGTTGATCCTAACCTTATGACTGTTCATTATTTTTATCAGCTTTGAGGCGCCGTAGAGTCGTCAATGGGAAGACTCAGGTCGCCTTATCGCGGCTATCAAGCACCGCTATCTCTATTGAGCAATAATAAGGCGACCTGGGTCTTCCCATTGACGACTCTACGGCGCCTCAAACTGCTGATAACGTCTCTTTCTCAATCTTCAGCACTTTTACTGAGGGAGTGAGACCCCTCAACAAACTACGTTCCTGGTAAAATGCTGCCTAGTGCTTGATTGCTCAAGCATTCTTTTAAAAAACCTAACTTTTCGTTTGTTTCAGATTGTTCCTTCAGATTTGCATCCTAATCATGCGATGGTCAGAGTTATAGAAGAAGTTGTTCAGAACAGAGACGTCCTTTACGGCTAGGTGTCTTCTGCCAGCGATGTAGTCAATCTGATTCCGAGTGACTCCATTCGGACTCCTCCAGGACCAAAGTCGTTTGGCACGTTTCTCGAGAAAAGTGCTCCAAAGACGTAGATTGTGAGCTCGGCATAGTTCCACGAGTCGTTACCGTCATGAAGCGTAGCCATTCCAACTATGTCTCGATTTGATTCGTCTTGACTAACCTTTGCGTTGTAATCTCCCAGCAGGATTGGAGAGAATCCTTTAGGTGTACGGGTCAGCATCACATCGAGAGTTGCCAAAAACTCGTCGTATTCCTCGTCTGTTGATGCGGAAGTAGGTCCGTAGCCTGCTACCATGTAGATCTTCACATCTGGCAGTGACAGAGTGGCGCATCTTGCAGAATGAGGAGAGAAGACAGCTTGGTTGGCGTACTGCTCTTTTCTTTGATAAAGAAGCCGACACCATGTTGAGACACCTGTTTGTGCCCACTCCAGAAGAAAACATCCTTCGATTCCAAGAACGTGAGACTTCCTTCTCCTCGAAGTCGTAGTTCATTGAGAGCGATGGCATCCCATTTGATCGACTTTAAAGCCTCTTGTAGCTCTACTTGCCTCGGAATGCCCAAGATTGACCAGGCATTGTAAGTGGCGGAAGAGACAGCAGCTGACTTCGGTAGCTCGTCTTTTTTCTTACCGCGGTAGCCTTTCCAGTAGCGAGGCGACGTTCTTCTTTGCGCGTTGGAACACGGAAATGCTCAACGCTATTGCTTCAATTCGCTCCCAGCTTTTTTAAGCAGGTTAAATGTGACAGAGAATAACAATAACGCGCGATGACATTGGTCTTTTTCAAAAATTCTTTCTGCATGTTACTCGCCACAATATTCTTTATCGAATGGTACCCATTACAGAAGATTTAGTCGAAAGTCGAAAAAACGTAAAACCGGAAGGGTATCAAAAAATAGCTGATTTCCCCCGGAAACAGTGTATCCCCTCGGTGCTCGGCCGCTTCTCGACGGATTTCCTTGAAACTTGGCAGAGTTATTGGAATGTATGCCCCGTCGTGGCGCATTCATATTTGAAAAAATTCGGTGCACATACGGCGACGCTAGAGCCCATAGACCGCGCCGACCCCGATTTTAGGCCATTTTCGGAGGTTTTTTCAGCGAAAGTGGGGAATGAAGTGTCGGTAGGCTCCCAAACTTCACTATCAGATGCAGTTTCCGGTGTTGAATCCGATTCCACCTTCTCTTTTTGCTCTCCTTTTGTCAACTCCTAACCGCCTTCCGCTTTTTGTGGTCCACTTTTTCACATCATAATTTCCAATATTTTCAGCAATTCTACGCCAAATCATCCCCAAAAATTCGAAAAATCTCCATGTCGTCGACGAATATCCCACGACCAGCGCCTATCACGCTGAAAGGAGATGATGAAGCAATAACGGATGATTTCTACGAAGAAGGAGAAGTTGGTGGCAACTTCAAGACACTGGAACAGAAGCTGGCACGACTGGAATACTTTAAAAACCAACAGCCTGGTCAGACAACTGTTGAAAGACGCACACATAGAAGTCTCGGAATCTGAGCAAGACAAAAGATGCTATTCATTCAATCATGTCAGTTACAATAAATAGTGTTATTCTCTGTCACATTTAACCTGCTTAAAAAAGATAGCAACTTACGTGTATGTGTGACTTCGGGGATTGGTTCGGTACTGAAGGAATGAGACACCTCGACAAACTACGTTCCTGGTAAAATGCTGCCTAGTGCTCGATTGCTCAATAGAAATAGCGATAAGGCGGCCTAGGTCTTCTCATTGACGACTCTACGGCGCCTCAAAACTGTTGATAAACGTCTCTTTCTCAATACTCAACACTATTGTTTCAATTCGCTCCCAGCAAAAGTATTGTCAACGTAGCTACAATTCCTCCCCTCGATACGTGTGGCCTAGCTTCCCATCAAATCAACCGTTTTATTCCTAGTTGAGGATAACGCCACAACTGCTCTCTCCCAACCCAGCGTGTAGACATCCACCCAGAGTCGGGATACACTCCCATTCTAAAATTTTATTTCTTTTCTTCAAGAGCATTCCTCACAGGTAGTTTTCCAGCCGGTCCTCAACCCCAGGGAAAGCCTGGTACGGAGCTATGGTGCCCCTTCTAGTACAACATTTTCCCTTCCCCTGGACAGTCGAACAAAAGAATTTGAATAGTCAAACCTCCCATTGTCCGTCGGATCCGCCTAGCCGACAGGTTGACCAGACGGACAGACAACTCCCTATTATTAGGGTAGGATTCTTGTGTTGAAAAAGATGACAATAAGTGAAGTTTTTCTCATAACATTTATAGCTGTTGGAGAAGTTTATCCTTAATTTATGATGGCTATGGGTAGAAGAACAAGAGAAGATCATGATGCACGTTTGCAAGATCACAATGGTGTGGAATCTACTGTTAACGCCAGCAGGCTTATAAAAAAGTTGTCAGAGAGGAGCCGGAGAAATCCATGAAAAATGGTATCTCGAGCATCTCAAGAAGATATCTTTCTGTTCTTCTCAGGTCTTCAGGCGCTCAAACCTTGACGTCCATTTGGTTCGCCCCGTGTTCAGCGAACGTATACGTAAATTTGCCAGAAGGCTGGAACAGATCAAGTGCTTAAAAAGATAGCAACTTACGTCTATGTGTGACTTCGTGGATTGGGTCGGTACTGAGGGAGTGAAACCCCTCGACAAACTACGTTCCTGGTAAAATGCTGCCTAGTGCTTGATTTCTCAATAGAGATAGCGATAAGGCAGCCTAGGTCTTTCCTTGATGACTCTACGGCGCCTCAAAACTGCTGATAAACGGGCATGAAAAGGCCGCAAAATCTACGAGAGCAGGGTGAGAAAAGCAACAAAAAAAACAAAAAAACTTTTGTTTTTTTTTCTCGTGGATTAGGCTCACAGAGGAATCACGACGATTAGAGAAAGGCATTATTTTATTAAAATTTTTTATCAAGTCTTTTTGTAAGCAAGCCGATACCGATTCATCAAGCTTTCCCTCTTCTATTATTACGATATTTTTACCTGAAACATGGCGATTCGTATCAACCATAAACCCCCAGAACCATTGCCTTCCTTATTTTTTCCAGCATATTCTGCTTTCTAAAACATTTTATGGGCTGTCTACCCGATTTTTCCTATGAATTACCGTACGCTTCCCTCTTTTTTAATGGTACATTCTTCTAAAAGATTTCTAGCTTCTCAAAAGTTGATCAGAAAGATGTTTTTTTCTTTAGAAAACTTTAGTAAAGACGAAGAAATGCCCGGCTTTGACTGGATTCCCGGCGTCTCTCAACTCAAATCCACGGTTCAACTCCTGACAGGAGACGTTGAAGGAGCTGAAAGGACTCAAGCCAACTTTTTCCAAGAATGTCCGGTCTTATCACAAGCAGTTTCCCTCGTTCAGGTCATGGCAGGCGATACAGACGGCGCCTTGGAGACCCAAAAGAAATGCCTGGGCACTTTAAACAACGTCGTCAATGGCCTTCCAGTTGTTGGCCATGTTAAAGGTTGGCTTTTTCGGCTTGAGGTAACAAAAGAAAACATGTTCAGGCGTTATTCACTATGCTGTTGGAGATACAGAAGGTGGCCATCATGCCATGAATGCAGCCAGCCGTTCTGCCGTAGTCCTTAGCAGTGGAGCCGGAGCTGCTCTACTTTCTGAAGGTAATTATGAACGCATGTGTGGCATTAAGACCGACTTTCTGTAAGACTCAAGCGGACCAGGAACGTGGGAAAAAAAAGTTGTACCCAAATTTATTCTTTACGTTTTTCTTCATTTTTACAGCAAAAATAAGGTCAAGCTTTGATATAGTTTTTGAGAAACAATTTGCTAAACATTAAAAACCTCATTTCGTGAGCAAAAAAACATGTACGTGATGCATGTTTTTCGTATTATCATGTTGTTTTCTTTATTCTTTACGTTTTTCTCATTATTTAAATACCATAAAAACATAAATAGACTATTCTTGGGCTTCAGGTCAAAGGCGCAAACCTTGTGCAGCAATTTTTGCGGTTTTTGCTAGTTCTTTTTTCTTCTTTCTGGTTTGTAAGTTGTTCGCCTTACTTTTTTCTACATTTTGCAAAAGTTTCACTGAAAAAGTATAAATAGTCCCGACGAAAAACGCGAAAGTTTAATCTTCTTGGCGCATACCTCGTGTCACGTTTTTCTCCGAGATTTGTCGATGTTTTTTTGTGAAAATTTGGGTAATGGTAGTGAAAAGTAGGACAAACGGCTCGCAAACAAGAAGGAAGAAATAAAAACAAAGGAAAATTGCAAAAATTGCTGCATGGAGTTTGCGCCTTTGACCCAACCCCAAGTATAATTTAATTTAATTTATTGCATTTATCACGTTTGTAACGAGTGCAGATCTGATGTTGTGCCATTCTTGCGCAGTTTTTCTCCACCATGTGTGTCCTATTGTCTGCTGCACTTCGTCGACCCATCGTAGACGTTGTCTACCTCTCTGTCTTCGACTCTCGAAAGGGATCCATTCGGTCGTTATTTTGGTCCAACGGTTTGGTTCCATCTTTATCGTCTTCTCGGCCCAGCGAAGCTTCATCGCGAGTGCCTTTTTCCTCCAATCAATCAGTTTCGTTCTTTCTCTGATCCTTTGGTTCGTCCATCTGTCGAGGGTGGTTATCCCGATCATTCTTCTCTCCATTCTTCTTTGGCAAACCTCGATGTAGTTCTTCTCAGCTTCTCTTAAAGACCAGCTTTCTGCTCCGTACAATGCTACCGGAGTGACGTAAGACTCGAACAGTTGCCTTCGCTTCGCCATTGGGAGTAGACGGCATGTTAGTAGACTGGTCACTTTGTTGAAAGCTCCAAACGCTTGACCCATCCGTCGTCTGATCTCATCGTAGTCGGAGAGTGGGATGGAGATTTGCGATCCGAGGAAGATGAACTTGTCCACAAAGTTGAGGCTGGAGCCGTTGACCATGAGTGGCGCCTTGTTTTGGATGTTTGACATAAGCACCGTCTTCTTTGTGTTGATCTCCAGTCCTACCGTTCTCATCGCATTGGTCAGTTTACACATCATCCTTTCCATTCCCGGACGGCTTCTGGAAAAGAGTACCAAGTCGTCCGCGTAGCCGAGAGTGGCTAGCTGTTGTTCATTGATTCTGATCCCTTCTACGTCCCAGTCGATCTTGTTGATGGCATGGCTTAGTGTTGCGTTGAAGAGCTTCGGGCTGAGAACATCACCTTGTCGCATTCCTCTTTTGACATCAACTGGAACACGGTTACCGTTGATCAGAATGAATGTGGAGCCAGATTCGTAGAGCCGTCTGAGCAGCAGGATGAGAGTGGAGTGCACACCCATTTCTGTGAGCGCATTCCGAGTGGATTGCCAGCTAATGGTGTCGAAAGCCTTCTTTGAGTCGATAAAGCCCAAACATAGTTTGAGGTTATGCTCTGTGCTTTTCTCGATGATCTACTTGACGGAGTGCAGATTGTCAATCGTAGAATATCCCTTTCGAAAGCCGGTTTGCCATTCGTCCTCTTGGTCTGCCAGACATCGTTCCATTCTTCTCATTAGTACACGGGAGAGCACTTTAGCACAGGATTGTAAGAGGCAAATGGGTCTGAAGTTCGCCGGGTCATTAGAACCTCCTGATTTGTGAAGAAGAGTGACAATAGCTTCTGTCAGTTTCTTGGGCACAGCTCCTCCGTCTACAAGGTGATTCAGGATGTTGCTGATTACTATTCCGGCTTCTTCTCTCGCATGGAACAGCATAGAAGGTGATATTCCGTCTGAACCAGAGGCTCCTGATCTTCTAAGTTGAGTGATGGCGTGAATGACCTCGTCCGGCTCAAAACGGGGAAGACCCTCAAAGTTCCTGACTTCTGATTGAGGGATAGGTCCCTGATCAGCGTATAAGTTGTCGAAGAAATCTTTGAATTTCTTGGCCGTGTCCCGTTGTGAGTAGTTATTGGTGTTGTTTCTCGCAGCCATCATCCTATTTCTGGTTGTGCGAATGGTCAGCGCTGCATCTTTCAAGCTTCTTCCTTGTTCAACGGCTCGTCGCAAAACTACTTCTTTTCTTGCCACTAGATCGTCTCTCAGAGCTCTCCTTGCTTGCTGAGTGAGAAGGGAGTAGGAGATTCTGCCGTTCGCCGAGTTATCGCCTCTTGCTAGCCGTCGTGATTGGAGGAGGATTTTCGTTGCAGCTGTAACCCGTGGTGGAAGAGTGTCGATTTGCATTGCCGTTTGGGCTGCAGTCTTCAGCTTACTCCGCAAGTTCTCGTATTGCTTCTCCACATTGTGATTGTCTCCGAGAACTATAGTGCTTCTTTCCAACTGCAAATTCCTTTTGAAAAGAGATGGAATCAATCGCAAATTGGCTTTTCGAGAGTGCAATCTCCTGTCCTTCTTTGCGATTTTGTTCCAGAATTGCATCCTGATCATGCGATGGTTCGAATTGTAGTCAAGTCTGTTGAGAATCGAGATGTCGAACCAGGAACCCCACTCCATGCTGCGAAATCTGCGAGTGTCCACTCCAGAAAAGGACATCTTTTGATTCCAGGTACTCAGCGCTCCCTTTCCCTCGAAGCCGCAGTTCGTTGAGAGCTATGACATCCCATTTTACAGTTTTCAATGCTTCCTGCAGTTCCACTTGACGTGTATTTCCCAGGAGTGAGCGGACATTGAACGTGGCACAGTCGAACGTAGCAGTCATGGTGCACTTCAGATTGTATGGGCGGGGTACGTCTGTATTGCCCAGGTATTCTTCAGACGGATCCTCTGCTTTCTTCTTCCAGTAGCGGTTGGCGAGTGGACCGGCGGCCTTGCTATTGGTGTCGCCTCTAGTTTCTTGGTAGCTCGTTTTCGTCTTGGTAGAGCGCGATCCGGAACAACCTTCTACTAATCAAAGAAAACAAAAGGTGCCAACAAAAAACCCCAAGTATAATATAGACGAAAAAATAAAGAGAAAGGCCAAATAAAGACGAAAAAGATACGGTACGCAGACATTTTTTTGCTCACGAAATATGATTTTTAGTCTTTAGCAAATCATTTCTCAAAATCGGTATCGAAACTTGACATTATTTTTGCATAGAAAAACTAAAAACCGATGTAGAATATTTTATTTTAGTTTGGAGATTAGTTTCGGGAAAAAAATAGTAATGTGAAGAGGTAATAATACATCTCGTTATTTATTAACTTTAATGTAATACAACCTAATGCCAACTTGCAGATCTTAACATGCGAATTTTTTTTAGACCAAGAAGAACAGATTTGGATGTAAACTATGCGAGAAATTGGATTTCAAAGGTCCGAAGTGTATAATTAATATTTCGCAATCTTTTCGTTCCGGGACCCAATCCACTCCGGCAAAAGCTCGAGTCTTACAGAAATCGCGTCTTAAAGGCATGCTGACACAGTTTCAAAAAATAGACGTGCACGCCAAAAAGATTACTGTAGTTCACAGATTTTCACGTTTCTAAAATTGTTTTGGCTCTTTCAAAATCTTTTTTCTTGTTTGTATCTTGTAGAGGATGCTGGAATTAATGGAAAACAATAAAAAAAACTCAAAAATTGTATGTCAAAATCGAAAGGAAATTATTTTTCCGAACAAGTGATAAACGCGCCCCATCGACTCGTACACAGATTTGTGCAGGAACCGGAAACTATGTCAGTGCCCCTGTAAAGAGAGTGTCAAAGGCTCAAAAGCTACAGAAACCCTTCAAAATCAGCAGTTCGCTCATTTTCTTCTTATGAAAACAGTTTTCAAATGTTTCCTCTATAAACCCCTTCGAAATACAATCACTAAAAAATACCCTACAGTAATCCAAAAATACAAATTTCAGGTCTCGCCGCGATTCCTGCTGGCATTGCCGCTGGAGTTGCTTATGATTCAGCTGGAACTGTGATCACCGGCAAGCCGCAGGGCCTGATAGCAGCGATTCACAGAGCTACCGATGAGCCGAATGGAGGAAACATCTTCGAGGCGGCTTTCGTGGTAGTTGGCGATGGAATGGGAGGTTATGCTGGAGGAAAACTGGCCACTTCTATCGCTACGAAGGTCAAGATCAGCAATCTGGAAGCGGCTAGGAGCAGCATAGCAGCGTTGATTGAAGATTCATTGGGTGGATGTGAAGGAGGTGGAGGCTTGACATCTGGACAAGTCCTGGACCTCGGACAACAGATCAATGCCTTGACCAGGCAGATAAATCTGCTGAAACATGGAACGGCTCAGTATTGGTTCGATCCGAAAAGTGAAGAAGTCTTTACTACTATGCCACCAAGCGGACCCGTTGCTGTTCCCGGATATTTCGATGAGAAAGGCGAGCAGGAGATTAAGGCCAGGATTAAGACGATGTATAACTCGTGAGTTTTCTTTATTTGGAGCAAAAAAAAACAAGTAAATGTCTGTTTTAAGGGGGCTGTCAGGGTCTTGACGCGAAAAATACTAAAAATTAAAGGATACACTCATAAAAATGGATTCATGAACTGGTCTCCTTTTTCTATTTGCAAAAAAAGAAACATCTAGAAAGCCTTGAGCAACGTTTTCGTGGGATAAAAATGGATTGAATTGCTGGTTTTGACAGGGTTACTGTGGCTTTTTAGGTCCCTACGGTGGAATCCAATTCCATTCCGTTCCCATTCCATATCCCATTGATTTTGGACGCTCCAATTCCAAAAAATTTGAGAATTACTCCATATTCCCTTCAAATTTGAAGATCATTTTTTGGAATTTTTGGGCGTCCCATTTCTCTAGTAAAAAGACTAAAGATCACTTGAAAAAGACAATGTTGGCTCTAAGACAATATCTATTACTGAAACCCTGCAATATGAAACTGTAAGGGTGCGCCTTTACAGCCCTGTTTTTATCTGAAGCTGTTATTATTATTATTTATTGCAATTATCTGGTCTTCGACTATTGCTGATCTGATGTTCTTCCATTCCTGATTGTTTTTTGTCCACCATGAGTGTCCAGCCTCTCTTTGCACTTCATCGATCCACCGTAGGCGTTGTCTTCCAGGCTGTCTTCTGCTCTCGAGTGGGATCCACTCTGATATCGTTTTTGACCATCTCGAGGCTTCCATCTTGGTGGTTTTCTCGGCCCAGAGGAGCTTCAAGCAGAGTGCTTTCTTCCTCCAGTCTATCAGATTTGTCCTATCTCGCACTCTCTCATTTGTCCATCTGTCTAGGGTGGAGATGCCAATCATCCTTCGTTCCATCCTTCTTTGGCAGACCTCAATGTAGTTCTTCTCTGCTTCTTTCAAGGTCCAGGTCTCGGCTCCGTATAGTGCCATAGGACTGATGTATGACTCAAACAGCAACTTGCGCTTCTTCATGGAGATCAAGCGGCAGGTTAGCAGGTTCGCTATCTTGTTGAAGGCACCAAAAGTTTGTCCCATTCGTCTTCTGACCTCATCGGAATCACAGAGTGGGATCGATATTTGTGATCCCAGGAAGATGAACTTGTTTACAAAGTTGAGATGGGATCCGTTGACCGTCAGCGGCGTCTTGTTTTGAATATTGAACATTAGTACCGTCTTTTTGGTGTTAACTTCGAGACCAACCGTCCTCATCGCAGTCGTGAGCTTGTACATCATCCGTTCCATGCCTGGTCTGCTCCTGGAGAAAAGGACCATGTCGTCCGCATATCCTAGAATGGTCAGCTGTTGGCCATTGATTCGGATGCCTTCCTCTTCCCATTCAATTTTGTTGATTGCATAGCTCAGTGTAGCATTGAAGAGCTTCGGACTGAGCACATCTCCTTGACGTACTCCTCGTTTGACATCAACAGGAACCCGGGAGCCATTGATCAGGATGAATGTAGAACCCGACTCGTAGAGGCGTCGGAGCATCTTGATCAGAGTGAAGTTGATTCCCATCTCCGCCAGAGCGTTCCACGTCGACTGCCAGCTGATTGTATCGAAGGCTTTCTTAGAATCAATGAAGCCCAAACACAGTTTGAGGTTGTGTTCAGTGCTCTTCTCAATGATCTGTTTGACAGAGTACAGGTTATCCATCGTAGAATAGCCTTTCCGAAAGCCCGTTTGCCATTCATCTGCTTGCTCGTCTAGGCATCGTTCCATTCGTCTCATAAGTACTCGAGTGATTACTTTTGCACAGGATTGCAACAGGCAGATGGGTCTGAAGTTTGATGGATCGTCCGAATCACCTGATTTGTGGAGGAGTGTGACGATGGCCTCAGTCAATCCTTTGGGTACAGCTCCTCCGTCCATGAGGTGATTCAGGATGTTGCAGATTACTTGCCCGGCTTCATCTTTAGCGTGGAAGAGCATCGATGGTGATAGTCCGTCCGATCCAGACGCTCCAGATCTTCGGAGCTGAGTGATGGCATGTAGGACTTCGTCTGGTTCAAAACGAGGTAGATCTTCAGAGTTTCTGGAGGCAGAGGGAGGAATGAGTCCTTGATCAGCGTAGAGTCCGTCAAAGAACTCCTTGAACTTCTTTACCGTCTCTCTCTGTGAATAGGCCTTAGTATTCTTTTTTGCTGACATCATCCTTTTCTTCGTAGTCTGAGTGGCCAGAGCAGCATCTTTAAAACTTCGTCCCTGTTCTACCGCTCTTCTCAACACTTCCTCTTTCCTTGTAACCAGGTCGGCTTTTACCATTCTGCGTGCCTGTTGAGTGAGAATCGCATAAGAGATTCTACCTGCAGCTGTGTCGTCGTCTCTGGCTAGCCGTCTCGAGTGAAGAATAGCCTTCGTTGTAGTAGTCATCCTTGGAGGCAGAGTGTCAGCTCTCATTGCGTCTAGTGCTGCGGCCTTCAACTTTTTCTTCAGATCCTCGTATTGTCTCTGTACTGGAAGATTGTCTTCGGTATTCCTAATCACGTTTGCCGTCATCATATTGTCCTTGAACTTGGAAGCAATTAAGCGAAAGTTGCTCTTCCGAGTGTAACTTTTCGTTTGTTTCAGATTGTTCCTTCAGATTTGCATCCTAATCATGCGATGGTCAGAGTTATAGAAGAAGTTGTTCAGAACAGAGACGTCCTTTACGGCTAGGTGTCTTCTGCCATCGATGTAGTCAATCTGATTCCGAGTGACTCCATTCGGACTCCTCCAGGACCAAAGTCGTTTGGCACGTTTCTCGAGAAAAGTGCTCCAAAGACGTAGATTGTGAGCTCGGCATAGTTCCACGAGTCGTTACCGTCATGAAGCGTAGCCATTCCAACTATGTCTCGATTTGATTCGTCTTGACTAACCTTTGCGTTGTAATCTCCCAGCAGGATTGGAGAGAATCCTTTAGGTGTACGGGTCAGCATCACATCGAGAGTTGCCAAAAACTCGTCGTATTCCTCGTCTGTTGATGCGGAAGTAGGTCCGTAGCCTGCTACCATGTAGATCTTCACATCTGGCAGTGACAGAGTGGCGCATCTTGCAGAATGAGGAGAGAAGACAGCTTGGTTGGCGTACTGCTCTTTTCTTTGATAAAGAAGCCGACACCATGTTGAGACACCTGTTTGTGCCCACTCCAGAAGAAAACATCCTTCGATTCCAAGAACGTGAGACTTCCTTCTCCTCGAAGTCGTAGTTCATTGAGAGCGATGGCATCCCATTTGATCGACTTTAAAGCCTCTTGTAGCTCTACTTGCCTCGGAATGCCCAAGATTGACCAGGCATTGTAAGTGGCACAGTCAAACGTAGCAGGCATGGTTTAGAACCTTCAGACCGAGTAGGCGGAGAACGTCTGTATTGCCTAAGTATTCTTCAGACGGATCCCAGTCCTTTTCTCTATGGTAGAACGCCGAGCGTAGAAGAGACAACAGCTGACTTCGGTAGCTCGTCTTTTTTCTTGCTGCGGTAGCCTTTACTTACCAGTAGAGCAGAAAGTGAGGCAACGTTCTTCTAGGCGAATTGGAACAAAAGACCTCTGAAGACCATCTGAAGCTGTAAGATGGTATAACTAAAACGACATTTACTACTCGTAAGAGTTAACTATGTACAGGGTGACGCATAATTACGAATACACGATGCGCGGGCGCGTTTTTACGTTTTATGAGATAGAGTCTTCTCCATTTGTGGTTTTTAGAAGTTTCTTTATTTATTTGAATGATATTCTTCCGCCTTATGTCATCATATGTGCAATTTTGAGAATGACAAAGCCCTCTGTCCATCGCGAATCAATTGTCAAGCTCCACAAGGAAAGTCGTTCGGCGCGGGAGATCCAGAAACGTCTGAATTGCCCAAGAAACCTTGTATATACCACCATCCGAAGGTTCAAGGAGCTGGGTACCACTTCTGATCGTTCTGGACGAGGAAGGCGTCATTCTATCGTCACCCCAGCAAATGTCAAGTTAGTTCGTGGCCGGCTTCGTCACAACCCGGCGCGCTCCATCCGAGGTCTTTCTCGAAACTTGGGAATTTCGCTGAGGTCAATGCAAAGAATTGTCAAGGACAAGCTTAAACTCAAAGCTTACAAGAAAAATAAAGCCCATATCCTTACGGATGCCATGAAACAGCAGCGGAAAGACAGATGCAAGGGATTGTTGCGCAGATGCCGTCAAGATGCTCATCTTTCGATTCTTTTCACGGATGAGAAGGTTTTCACGGTAGAGCAAGTTCTCAACAAGCAAAACGATCGAATCTACGCAAAATCAAGACCTCATACCGTCATTAGCCGTAAATCTCATCCTCAATCCGTCATGGTTTTCGCAGGAATCACAAGCAACGGAAAAACGCCACTCATCTTCATGCCACAAGGTGTAAAAGTGAACAGTGCCAACTATCTTGACCTTCTTCGTACCGAAGTTTTGCCGTGGGCTCAAACACACTTTCAAAACAAGCCGTGGATATATCAACAGGACTCGGCCCCCGCTCACAAAGCTCGTATTGTTCAAGACTTCTGTCGCCAGAACTTCCCAGGATTCATCTCAGCTCAAGAGTGGCCCTCCAATTCTCCTGATCTCAATCCACTTGACTACAGCGTCTGGTCGG
Organism: Oscheius sp. JU75; assembly: GCA_037178855.1. Taxonomy (NCBI): domain Eukaryota; kingdom Metazoa; phylum Nematoda; class Chromadorea; order Rhabditida; family Rhabditidae; genus Oscheius; species Oscheius sp. JU75. The sequence goes on from JASJZC010000007.1 coordinate 9,467,248, forward strand.
TCTTGGAAGCCAAAGCCTGCTCAAAGCCCCATTCAACACTTCAATCGCTGAAAGACGCCCTCCAAAAAGCTTGGGATGAGCTCGACGGACAGTACCTGTGCGCCACAGTGGATGCCTTCCCGAAGCGCCTCAAGGCTTGTATGGATGCGGATGGAGGATATATTGAAATTTGATGCTGAAAATTATTTCTAGCTGTTCAATGAATATACTTGTTGTTGTCCAGAGTCAAATAATGATCCGAGTCGCTTGCCAAGACCTCTTGTTCCTGTATCCGTAATTATGCGTCACCCTGTATGATTACGAAAGAAATATGAGACTCAACACTATGGTTACTTCTCACAGAGGAAATATGTGGGGAAACAATATAATGCATTCTGTTAATCAGTTGCCCAAATTGAGGGGTAGGGAAAAGAATCAGCCGTAGTTCAATCAAACTGTAGCTCGAGGATCCACGATGTTCCGAGTCTTCGGGTTCCTTGCGGGGGTCAGGATTTTCACTCCACGTTGCGAGGTGGCGCAGAGAGAGCTACATACAGGGTGGCCGATAAGTATTGGAGCGTAAAAAATGCGTTTTTCTTCGAAATCAGAAAACTTTTTGCACATTAGGTGGCTAGATATGATGAAAAACATCTTGTAAACTTATTTTTTCACACTCAGAACGAGAGATTTACTTTTAAATTTACACAGTGGTGGAAACTGTGCGACTTGTGCGGCAGCTTGTGCGGCGCAAGTGACATGGCAAAAAATGAATTACGTATAAATCCTATATGGTGCGTTTCGAATAGCTTGAACCTAAGTTTCTACATTGTTAGATCAATATGATGCCTTCGGTATTCGAAGAACGGGAAGATTATTCTCTGGTGGATTGTTTGGGATTGCTCTTTTTTAGATTGATTTTGCCAAGGGGATGAAATTGGTATCCGTTGTTTCCTAGACAAACCGAAAAACTCTATAACATGAGACTATGTTGGTCGGATAGAGCATAAAATTGAGTGTTATCAGCCTATATACAAGCCTTTAAGATGAACTGTGGGAAACAATGACTCTATATGAGTAAACGCGCCAATACTTATCGGCTACCCTGTATAGCTGCCCGTGACAGAAAACACCTCCAGTGAAGTCCACACCCACTTTCTCTAGACTCTGGGCCTTGTGGATTGACATTGAAAAGGCGAGCTTAACTGGTAATTGCCGTCTCTTCAGGCGTACTGGGAGGCCTCAAACATAAACGAAGTTTATACATGCTGTTGTTGACCCTATCGACGTCCTTGTTCTTCGGACACAGGATGGCACGCTGGCTGATCAGATTGGCGTCATTGAAAGATCCCTCGAAGATCTCCTGGATCAAATCACCATGGCTGAGTACTTCTGGTATCAATGTGATTCTTCCGGATTCGTCAACTGGCAATGTGCCGTTTCCAACTTGAAGAAGGTACTGCATCCAGGCTAATTGATCCTGCTGAACCCTTATGTTTCGAGTCAGCTTGATCTGATCGAATAGACGGAAAAGGGAACAATTTTTGAGACTGATCTCGAAAGGCTGGAATCGACCCACTTTGGGAGAAATTGGCAAGACCTGAAAGGAATTGAGAAGTGTTTCGAATTCACGAACTTGTCTAAAGTCGCCACCGAGTAAAATCGACTTCCCTGCGAACGGTGTCGTGTTGCCATGGATGTCTTGCAGGACACTATCCATCGTAGTGAGCATTGATCCAGATAGCATAGAGGCCTCGTCGATGATGAAGTAGTCGATATCCTTCAGAGCTCTTCCTTCTTTGGAATTTGGCTTGATGTTCGATGAGCGATAATCCTGTTCAAAGTTGAATTTGAACGCTGTGGCGAGAGTCTGTCCCTGTGGAAATAGATTCGAAGTAATGCCAGTATATGCGGAATAAAGCACTTGCTTCCCAGCAACTAAATTGCGTGTGAAAAAAGGAGAGAAGAACTGACCTTTCAACATGTGGTAGAGATACTTGTAAAGAAATGTCTTTCCTGTACCTCCGGGACCGTCGACAAACGCCAGCTTCATGACTCCGTTGAAGATGCGGTCGAATGCATCCGACTGTTCGGGGTTAGCGCGAAGCAGAGGGAGCATACGATTCAGCTCGGCCTGATGGTCGACCGGATCCACAATGAGGATTGTAGCTATGGGACCGGGAGGAGGAGGGATGAAGTCTTCGAGACGCAAAGAGATGCATTGGTCTTTGACAGCGTAGTAGGCCAGATTGACGGAGAGATCGAGGTCTTGTGCTGAATATTGTTTTTCAAAGGTTTTGAGCAAAAAACTCACTACGGTGGAAAAAGTCTCCAGCAAGATCAGCCTTGAAGCTGTTCCAGACCTGATGGGCGTCTTGTGGCGAAATTCCCTCAACAAACATGAGAAGAGAGGCAAAGAAGGATTGAATTTGGGAGGCCATTCCACTCGTAGTAGCTTCAGTCATTGATTTCATCAGATGGTCGGTCGAATTTAAAAGTCCCATTGACTTGGCAGCATCTGAGAAAGTGGTGTGAAGGAATCCTTGGACCTGTTGCAAGTTTTCAAACTTCGTGGCTCTTTTGACATGGAATAGAAGAAGCCGAAAAGCGTATCGCTCCACTTTGCGCGGTGAGGCCATCATGACTCTGCCGATGTTAGAATGAAGCTCTCTTCGTCTTCCAGCGGCCCTTGTGATTGCATCCATTCAAGACGAACGTCTAAAATTAGCTTTGAAAGAATAACAAAAGAGTTCTTACATCCTTGTTCTCGTAAGTGAACTATTCTGGCATCTCATTGTAGTAGACGGTTCTCGGATCAACTGGACCCAGATCCTTTCCTCTTGCCTCTTTTTCTTCCCATTCTGCATAAATGTTGAAGTAGGCCATGAGAGTGCTATTCTTTAGACACTGTAGAGCGGCGTCGGTTCTGTTCCGATTAAATACAATACTTTGTTGCTCAGGCAGATGGATCTAGAGACATCATTTTTGGGAGAGAACAGTACTTACAGCCAATACGATGACAGAGTGGGATTTTTCCTGGATCGGAAACTCAAGGATGCGATGCATTCCTTCCGGCGGACAAATGTATCTGCCATCGATGAACTCTTTGATCTCGTCGACGACTTCCACGTGCAACTCTGCCCTGTCGTTGCCCTTGAACACGTACTTGAAGATGTAGCGGCAGGCGGCTACCATGACGCACATCTCCACATTGAGATGGCAGTCATATTTCACAGACAGGTATTTGCAGTAGGCGACAACGTCTCGGTTGTCGTATGTCTGAAAGAGAGCAGTAAAATCAGAAACAGAGACATACTGTGGAGTTGCCTCGTGCGTCGATGATTCGGGCTATGGCTCCGTTATTCCGTCGCATCGTCTTGACGAATCCATCTTCAGGTATCGTAGTAGCCTCGATTCAGGGCTTCGGGAATTTCTTGGTACAGATGTTTTTCTCACGATCCCAGCAGGGCGATGTTGGACTGCATCTTCTGTGAAACATATGGCTGCTGACAGCTTCGAAAACTGGATACATGGGATCATTTGCATCGGCACACAGTGGTAGTTCAGAAGAGATTATGGCGTCAACTGAAAGAACAGTTTCTGGGAGAGAAAAATTTGTTATACTTACCAAGATCGACCGTGTTCGGCTTGTCCTCCGTGGCCATTGTGAACAGCATGTGGGCATGCGGCAAACCCCTCTTTTGGAACTCCGCTACTGAGACCCAAGCTGTTGTTTTGCCGAGAATCCAGTGTTCTTTGATATCGGCTAGAAGCGCCTTGTGCTTCATTCTGAAGACTCGAGCGACCAAATCTGGAGCATCTTGGGCTGTTTGGCCAGGGAGCAAATTTTCCGATATTTCCCGCCATTGCGGGTTCGAAGTCATTGTGATGAAGAGGTCGGGCTTCCCAAATCGTGTGACAATTGCCATCGAATCCTAAAAGAAAGTTTGAGAAGAAAAAAGCTGATATACTCTGTATACCGCCTGCAGGTATCTGGGCGAGTTCACAAACGTTGGCCCGAGAACTATCCTTGTTCCGATGTTACCGTCGTCTCCGCTAGAGACAGCGTCTCGAAGCTGCTGATAGTTCTCGGCTCGAAGTTGGCCCTGATTGTTCCGATGCCAGTCTGCCCTCTGAGACTCAATGCGCACCCAGTTGTCGACGATGTATTGATTGAATAGGCGACGGCCATAATGAATTGGATTGAAGATCGTGTCTCGACGCATCAGATGATAGCGGATATACATCAGCAATGTACACTTCCTGTTCTGACGACCATTACGAACACACAGCAGTCTCTCCTTGAACCACATGTTTCCTTCCGACTGATTATAGAAGAACAGTGGGTACAACATGGAGTCGATTCCCTACGAAAATTATTTTGAAGAAAGAAATGAAACATCTTACCTTCTGGAAAGCTTTCACAGTTTGTAGGCCACCATTGGCGTTCCTCGCTCTAACAGAATACTCGAAGATTCTCGAGAAAGTTCTTGGAGGAGTTATTGGTGCCTTGTAGAGTTCTCTTAATCCTCGGTCGAAATCAGGGAATAGCGGGAGCCGAATCATGCCATTGACACAACAAATGTTATAAGTGCCGTCCCTCTGTCGGGCAAACTCTCCTTAAACAAAAAGTTGATCAAAGTCTGGGATACAAACCTGGGAAGAATTTGGAGTGACACTGTGTGCAATATGAATCCATGGCTCCGATGTAATGTTTAGGCGGGATTGTGGAGGTATAGGCAATGCGATAGAGAGGCTTATCGAGAGCATTCCTCGCTCTTCTGGCAACATTGAATTCCCACCTTTGAGCATTGGTCATTCTGAACACTTACTGTAAAATGAATGGAGAGAAACTTACTGGTTATAGGCCTGCTGGTGGCGTTCTGCATCTGATAGCCTACGGGCTTCTGTTCGTTCAGGCGTCTCATTAGCACGCTGATTCTGATGTTGAACAGCATCGGCCTCTTGCCTTCGAGCAGTCTCTTCCAAGGTCTCTCGAGCTCTCTGATTCTGGTGTTGAACAGCATCGGTCTCTCGTCTCCTTGCTGTCTCTTCATTTGTTTCCCGAGATCGAACTTCTTGTCTGTATAGTAGATCGGCTTCTCTACGCCTTTCAATTTGCTCTTCCGTATAACTAAAACATGCTTGCGCTGTTCAAATAAAAAGACTTACTTTGCTCGACGAATGCGCTGCAGCTCATTCCGTCTTTCGTTCTGAGACTGGATGTGAAACTGTTGAGCATGGGCAAACATTGATGGTGGAGCAGGGAAGAATTGTACAGGCATCATCGTCAGTTGTGGAGAAGGAAGAGGCCACATCGTCGAATGAGGGAAGGGGATAATTGGAGCAGGGAAGGGCGGCTGCTGCGGGACGTAGTTTGCCATCGAGTCCGTGGCGGTGATAGTTCTTGCAATGGAATGTCCTGGTCCATGTACTTGGCTGGCTCGGTGCCTCGCGGCCCTCATCCGCTCTCTTTGACGGCGTCTTCTTTCGTCCGGATCCATTGTGTAACTTAAAGGTGAAGCAAAAGCGCAAGCTAATCTTTGTCTTTGCAAAAGTATTTGCAAAAGTAAATTGCGTTCTTGACCTTGTTGCTTTCTTGAGTGAATTCGAACTCGATTTGGCTTGACTTGCAAACAAACCAACAAAACCCTTCGGGGCGGTAACCTAACTTGTTGCGCACCTTGAGGCATATCTACCTTGTCCTTTCCCCAGCAAAAACGATTGCTAATGACCATTTCTAATCAGTGAAACCCACTTCCCACTCTTTGACTCCACTTTCTATCCCTCAAACCCACTTCCCTTTCACTCTTTGAACCCATTTTTCCGATTTCTCGACCCAACTGTCCAAGTATTGCTATCGTCCCTGGGGAGCACAATGACAGTTATAATCTGATCCTGTTCGCATTTTCCGCGCCAGTCGAGCTACCATGACAGAAGCAACGTCCTCCCAAAGAAGGTATCTCCCGAACTGACTTGAGGGTTAGTTTGCTGCGTTCGCAGAAGAAAGTCGCTTCCTTCCGCGTCTCTAATTGAAGACAGTAGACTTCAGTAGCCTGGACAACCTGGTGGCGCTACATGTCCGAACTGCTCCGTCTAAGTATCGCATCACTGAATTGCCGAACGCTACGAACAGACGCCCGTCTTGCTGAGCTGAACGATGCTCTACACGACGTCGACTTTGATGTGATTGCTCTAAGCGAGGTCAAAAGAAGAGGACGAGGAAGCCAAATCGTGCAATGTCAGACCGCATTCATCGTGAACAGAAGATGGTCTTCATGCGACGATTTTGCAACAAGATGTGGCGAGAACTGGATACAGATGGCTAAGGTGGATCCCGACAACTTCAGAGCAAAATGCGACATATCGAAATGATATGATAATCGTAAATAAATAAATAATAAATTGGCAATATTGGCTTCAGACAGACAAAGACGCGAGGACAATTTATAATAGATAGATATTGGGATAAATTTTAAAAAAAAATACCAAATTTAGACCATTTTTCCTTGATATTGCCCTCGTTACCAAGAAGAATCCTGTGAAAGCTGGGAAGCCGCCTCAAGCGCAGATTTGGTTAGAAAAAAAATTTTCAAGCTATTTTATTCCAAACCAGCCGGCTCCGCCGTTTGGCGACGCCGCTACTGGTCATCTATTTTCCGTGCTTTTTATAGTACTGTTTTTTTTCTTTTGGGAAAGAATGGATGGTTGAAAGTAGTCGAAAGTTCAAAAGTACTTCAAGTCTAGAAAAGGATTTGATTAAAGAGAAATTTATTTCATAAAGCAATAACATTAGAGAGCGGGAGACAAAGGTAGAACATCTTGTTCGGATCCAGCTAACAGAAATAAGATGAGAGCAGTGGAAGAAATCTTTGGAGAAAACATTTTGTACCCATTGAGGTAACAAGTAGAAGCAAATGTTTCCTGAAATTGGGAACACGGACATCTGAGAGTCCATGGAACAGAAGAAGAAGCTCATCGAGACAGAAGGTTCCTTGGGAAAGAGAGGCAGCAAAGACGGGAGAGGTGAAAGAAGCGAACAGGATAAGAAGAGGAATAGCCATTAGAGCCATCTAGAGAACACGTCGATCCACCACATTGGAAGCTCGTGTTCGGCCATCGGGAATCAGGATCTTGAGGCCGTCGGCGGACTTGGCACAAGAGAAAGCCACATAGAGCTGGCCATGAGAGAAACACTCGGTTGGCAGATAGACTCCCATTCTCTCCAACGACTGTCCTTGGCTCTTATTGACCGTCATTGCAAAAGCCAACTTCGTCGGGAACTGTCTCCTTTTGAACACGAAGCTCATTCCTAAAATGCATAGTTAAATATGAAACTGATCAATGGCTTACCTCGTCCCTTTTCTGACTTCAAATCGATCCGAGAGATGATGACCCTTTTACTCCTTCGGGCTCCGTTGATGAATTGGCAAAAGCCAAAAGAAGAGTCCTGTGAAAGCTGGGAAGCCGCCTCAAGCGCAGATTTGGTTGATTTTGAAATTTTGAAAGATTTGATTTTGAAATTTTTCAAGCCATTTTATTCCAAATTTTTGCTCCAATTTTTTTCAATTCCAAATTCCAATTTCAAGATATTTTGACCGCCCTCCAATCCTATATTCTAATTCCAAATTTTGCCACACAACCTATTTCCAATGGAAAAGACGGCCCGCAAAAGAGCAATTTCAAATTTTTGGTATGCGATTACTATAAAAAAAGTATTTTTCCACTATGAGTCCCGTTCGACGTTCGACGTAATCGCCTAACTATGTTGACATTCCGACTGGGAAATCTGAACTGCCGATCCCTCCGTTCTACCGTCCGATTTGCTGAACTGGAGGCTGCCTTCAGTGGAATCGACTATACTATGTCTGCGGTCTGAGTTTATAGAAAGAAGTTAATAGAAACGGAAACGAATCCTTTCAATTGCATCAATCTGGACATCAACTGCTGCTACACGGAAAGACTGGCTTCCTGATACATCCAAAATGGTTGTCATCCGTTTCCTTCCACCCAATATCGGACCGAGTGAGCTACCTTGACCTCGTGCATCAGAAAATCTACCTCCGTGTTGTCTGTCTCTATGCACCTACTTCCGCATACGACGACCAGGACTACGAAGAATGCCTAGACAACGTGATTCAACCTCTAAGATCTCCTCATCGACAACGGGTACATGGTCTTCAATCATACAAGGTCATACTAGGCGACATGAATGCAAAAGTGGGACTACATGAAGATGGAGAGACATTTATTGGAGAACATGGCCTTGGCGACCGAAATGACAGAGGACAAATGCTAGCTGATTTCTGCCATGAAAACAAGCTCTTCTGCATGAATACATGGTTCCGGAAACGCCCTAACCGCAAGTGGACCTGGATGTCTCCGAATATGGAAGCGAAAAACTGTATCGACTATTTCCTCTGCGGGGATAAGTCCATCTTCAAAGATGTAGCAGTAATCACAACATTTCCATACACATCGGACCACAGTTGATGAGTACGCTCCAGTTCAATGGAAGAAGGAAATTCACACCGCGGCCCAACATGAAGAGCAAGTTGAACAAGCAGCTCTTCTCATACACCATGGAACAGATGTCAGTCAACAAAGATCTCACTATCTACAAGAATCTGCAGGAATCATTGAAGTTTGCTGCCGAAGTTGCTACAGTTCCTATGCCGAAAGAGGATTTTCAATCTGCCAGAGCGAAATCCCTCTACCAGATGAGACATCAACTCCAAGCTCGACCAAACACACGACGGAATAGAGTCGAATTTTCAATTGCCAACAAAGCTCTTCGGGAGTCCATCAAAGAAGACCTACGGTCAAAACACTTCCAACGAGTTCACGAGGCCGTCGCCCGGGGCAAGAGCTTGAAAAAGGCGCTGACTTCCAACAATGTGACAAGGACACGTCTCACACAGCTGGTCGACGCACACGGTACTGTCTGTTCTTCACCCTCCACAGTCAGAGATGTCATTCGGAAGTTTTACAACGAGCTCTACACGGCTGCAAATCCTCGACAACTTCCGCTGATGGATGACGAAGAAACCGTCCCCTCAATATTGCCGGAAGAAGTCAAAAAAGCCATCACAAAGCTGAAGAATAGCAAGTCTCCTGGACATGACAAGGTTACAAACGACATGCTGCTGACTGCGAAAGACATCATAGCTGCTCCTCTCTCCGTCATGTTTAACAAGATCATTGAAGACGAAGAGACTCCTGAAACGTTAGCTGACTCTACGATCAAATTACTGTTCAAGAAGGGTAGCCCCCTGGAGACCAAAAACTACCGGCCTATAGCTCTCATGTCCACCATCTACAAGGTACTGACGGCAATTATTGGGCAGAGAATGTTACAAACACTGGAGTTCAATCAGACATCTGATCAGGCAGGCTTCCGGAAAGGATTTTCAACATCTCATCATATTCTGGTCGTAAACGAGCTCATCCAAAGAAGTCAAGAATACAATCTACCCCTCTTCCTAGTCGTCATTGATTACAAAAAGGCATTCGACACGATTGAGCATCCAGCCGTTTGGAAATCGCTTTACACACAAGGAGTTCCGGCCAAATTCATTCGCCTCCTCCACAACATCTACATGTACGCCAAAGTCCAAGTCAACGCTGCTGGTGGATCAGTTGAACTGGATGTCCAACGAGGAGTGAGACAAGGGGACACAATTTCGCCGGCCCTCTTTTCTGCCACCATGGAAACGGTATTCAGAAGTTTGGACTGGAATGAAAAAGGTATTAACATTCAAGGACAATGGCTCTCAAATCTTCGTTTTGCGGATGATATAGTATTAGTCTCTACTTCCGCTGCTGCAGCTGAACAAATGCTTCAAGAACTATCCGATGCCAGCAAAACAGTAGGATTAGAATTGAACATGGAAAAGACGTTCGTTATGTGCAACAGACGACCAGCAGTTATCAAGGTAGAAGGAGTGAGGATCCAATACAAGACCGAAACAATCTACTTGGGCCAAAGAATTTCGTTTGACAGGAACCCAGCCCTTGAAATCTCAAGAAGGATCCGTGCCGCTTGGGGATGTTTTAACAAGTTCCACCAACTCCTTACCAGCAGGGCCGTTTCCATTCGACACAAGAGAAAAATCTTCATATCCTGTATTGAACCGGCCCTCCTTTATGCAAGCGAAACATGGACTCTTCGAGAACGAGACTGTACGAAACTAGTGATCGCTCAGAGAAGAATGCTCCGAAGATGTCTTGGTGTCACTTTGCTGGATAGGCGGACAAACAACTGGCTCATGGAGAGGACCAAAGTCGCAGATGTTAGAGAGAGATGGGCTATAAGAAAATGAAACTTCGCAAGGAAAATATCATACGCGGACACATGGACGAGACGAGTGCTGGAATGGCGCTCCTGGAGAGCAATCAGACCATCAGGAAGACCGAAACCCAGATGGAGCGCCAGTTTCACAGGCGAAATGGGACAAAGTTGGATGCGAGTGGCTAGAGAAGATCAAGCCCAATGGAACCAGCATAGAATGCGACACGTGAACACGTTGAAATCGTAATAAATATAAATGGGTCCCGTAACGGAGGTCTGAGGAAGTCGCTAAGCCTGGCTTTTCCGTTGAAAATCCACTATAGTATAGTTTTTCTGAATCGGAACTGAATTATTCGATAAAAAATAACCAGAAAATGGGCTTTTTCACTTCCCATTTCTAGAAAAACCGTTTAAGGTTTATATATTTCTCAAAAATATGAGAAAACCAGGAGCTTTTTGTTTGTAAATTATCCATTTTTAGACAAAGTGATGGAATCTTGTCTGACGATTACGCTGGTCAACAATTTAATGGACCTTATCAAACGGATGCAGCCAAGATGACAAAGTCCCAAGCTTATGAAACGCAGAAGTCTCAAGGATCTATAACCCAGGCCTATCCGAATATTCCCTTATTAACGAAGAAGGAGATTGATGAGTTGAAGAGAGAGCAGGATAACCCTCAGGATCAGAGCAGCAAAATTCTACTCCAAGATCTCTCATTGCTCGAAGTTCACATGCCGGACAAGTTCAATTATACGGTAGGGTTTGCCTTTTTAAAGGGACTGTCAGGGACCTCTCGATATGGCTATTAGGTACCGACGTGACATAAGTGTTCCCCCCTTTTTGCCAAAAATTTCGGCGGAAAATCAAGAGTTTTCACATTTTCTTTCCAAAATCTCGCGAATTTTTCGGTCAAATTTCACCAAAAGTGGATTCGAGTAGAACATTACACGGGCTGCATGATGATGTCAATAAATCCAAGTGTCAATGAAAATAAACTGAACCAGATCAAACAACTAAACGGCCAACCTAATTCCTGAGCACCGGTCACAGAGTGCCAACTTTATGAACCAATTTACATTTTTATTTTCGGAAAGACAGCTACAATCACTGGGGCAACTTTCCTCATTATAAAAATGGTATATGGCTGATTTTTATTGCCAGGTTACGGTAGCTATTTTGGACCCTAACAGTCCATTTAAAGCCCATTTTCAACTTAAAATGGTGACAGACTTTTGAGGCTTTATAGGGAGCAGTTCTGAGAAATGATGCTTATCGAGGCCTGCTGCATACTTTCCTCCGTCACAGTGTTCAATGGGCAAGTGTGATTCCTGGGCTAGACAAGGACATCCAGAATCTATCAATCGGTCATGATCTGGATGAGATTGGCAATGCAGACGAGCAGACAGCTCGCGATCTGCTCGATCAATTTACTCAACAAATGCAAAGGCTGAGTGATAATGAACGGGAAGGTGAGCATTTAAATTGTTTTTAAAAGTTAAGTTTACAGCTCTGTCCGACATCCAGATGAGGATTTATGATTTTCTCAACCGGAACATCACCTACTCTAACTATCGCGGAGAGGGAATCAACGATAACGGCTGGATGCAAGTCTTCTTTAATGTCGTCGACAATAACCAAGTCATGGCGGTCTGCGTCTCGAAGCGATTGTATCCAGCAATTAACTACTTTGTTGACCGTCGATCCGTCAGAACTATCACTACGGTTTTCTTCATTACTCTCGAAAAAGCCCGCCAGAAACAAATTCGAAAGATGTTTCTTTAATTTTTCACAAAACAACGTCTTAAGATTCGAAAGTATCTCCATCAGCAGCGACACAGGCTCGGAGACGTTTCGGGAAGGCCTCGACGGTGGCGCGCAAGTATTCCTTATCGAGCTCGTCCCAAGCTTTTCCCAGCGATTTTTTCAACGATTCGACATCACGATGGAGTTTTGAGCAAGCCTTCGATTCGAGAATACTCCAAACCGAGTAGTCCATTGGATTGAGGTCTGGAGATGAAGGAGGCTACTAGTTGAAGTCAATGAAGTCGGGGAAGTTCTGCTTGCACCACGATTGGACGGCATTATGCTTGTGAGCCGGTGCACCATCCTGTTGAAAGCACCAGATACGCTTTTTGAAGTGCTTCTTGGCCCATGGCACGATTTCGGTCTTCAACATGTCGAGATAGTTGTTTCCATTGAACTTGATTCCTTGGGGACGAAGATAAGTGGTGTCTTTCCATCAGAAGTTATGCCAGCGAAGACCATAACACTTTTTGGATATCCAGTACGTCGAACCGCTACATTTGGCTGTGAAGTAGCATAAACCCGATCGTTTTACTTATTCAGCGACTGTTCGACGGTGAGTATCTTTTCATCCGTGAAGAGGATCGACTTGTGGCTTCCACCTTTGAAACGAAGCAGCAGTTTCTTCGAACGCTCCTTTCTCTTCGTCTTACTGGCTTCGGACAAGAACTGACGTTTTCCTTGTTTGTATCCCTTCATTTTGAGGTGTTTCTTGATGATTCTAGCCATAGAGCCTTTGGAAATGGCTAAGTCCTTGCCCATTTTGCGGATAGAACACGCCGGGTTCCGATGGATACGATCGCGTACCTTCTTAATGTTGGCCTTGGTGGTCACACAAATGGGTCTTCCTCGTCCGGGACGGTCTTTTCCACTTCCCAGCTCCTTGAATCGCGAAATGGTAGTAGACACGAGCTTCTTGGACACCTTGAGACGACGAGAGATGTTGATCGCCTGAACGCCTTGTTGGTGAAGAGCAAGAATTGTTTGGCGGTGGATGGAAGCTTTGACCATTCTGAAAATGATACCATATTCGGTTTGAAACAACAGAAAACATGGTAAATAAAAGGAGGAACACAATAAAAACAAAGAAAAAAACAGCCCCTTTACAAAAAGCCGCATATCGGCGCGATCTGCGCGGTTACCGTAATTTTGGGGCATCCTGTAGAATCTTGTAGTTAAAAAATAACCCAGGATTGAGCTATATAGACTTGCCCAGTTATGAGTACCGTATTACCTCCTTAAAACTTCATTCTCCTTTTGTTAGAAGAATGGTTGCAGATGTTCTTTTTGACAGAAAGGTTATTAGTAGTAACGGTTACATTAGTCTAGGTGTTCTATTCATTTTTCGTCCTTCGAATGGCAGAACTGTTCAATTTAAAATCCATTCCAAACTATCTCTGGTTGGGAGTAATTCCAAGCATTTAAACACTTTCGCGTTCAGGGTAAGTTCTAGAGGATAACGATTTAGGTTCTCTTATCCGCTCAGGTCGATCTACAATTATTCAGCACGCCACCACGCATTCTGGGTCACTAGCTCGTCTGTTGGATTGAAAAAGAAGCTATAAGTGATACCTACCCCAATTCTTCCCCACATAGTTCTTTTCTTTGAGCAGGGTGTTTAGGCGAAGTATTTTATTTTAGGCTAAAATGGCATTGAGACCAGGTTTTCAGCCGTATTTTAGACATGGAAGATTCATTGATCGAAAGTTTTGGGAGTGTTCAGATGCCTGATTAATATTCCGCACAGGAAGGCAGCCAGCTATGTTATCAAGCAAATGAAAGATTAAATCTCCACACAGTCTTGATTTGTCAAAGGGAGTGACAGCTACTGAGAGCTGGTCGCGCTCAGATGTAGACCAGGAGAGCAAATCTAAGGCCTTTTGGTCTGTTTTTGAACTGCAAGGGGTAGGGTTTACACAGGTTGCTAAATTGAAACTTCAATACAGTTCTTTGCGAGGAACACTCTATTCTTGCTAGAATCACGTCAATGTACCGTAAGATGGTTGATTTGCCACGCTGTCTGTAAGAATTAGTTCAACTACGGGACATTACTGCCACTCTCCGGATAGGGCATTGAGGGGGGTTCAACCACTTCTATTACTTTTGTTATCTCGCTTTGACTCAAAAGTTTCCAAAACAGCCATTTTGCTTGGTGAACAAAAGAAGCCAGACTGTTTCTGTATCCTCGTTTAGTATTCAGCAGGCAGAATACAAATCACATTTTCCCAATAAAGGCTATCCAAATCTTTAGTCTCCATCAATTGACAGCAATGTCTAGCTTCTCTAACCTTCTTCTCGTCTTCCTGATGTTCTCGTTCATCTCGATGGCCGTTGCTCTGAACGAGGATACTCCGGGCTACAACGAGTGTGTCTATCATTGCTTGGCGAACTGGGCCTGGTAGATCGAAAGGAAAATTCGTTCAAATCTGTCCATTCAGGCCTTTCAGCTGGACATGCCTCTACAACTGCGCTGCCATCTGGATTGTCAATCATGTTCCTGACGTCGGAATCTGAGAGATGAAATAATAAAGAGCAATGGAAACTTGTATTGTGCACTGACGTTGACAGAAGTTGGATATGGTGGGGATTTGGGGGACCAAGGTACAATTTGGTACTTTGACGCAACAGTGCTATTGGTAGTTCTGTTGCGTGGGGAAACGGAATTAGCGTTGTTTTGATACAAAACATTCCCGAAAATATGAAAAATGATCGGAATCTTTCCACTATTGCCAGTTTCCCCAACTCGCTGCGGCCCGCGGACTGCCCCTCCTCTATCATCACATTTCCCGGTGCACTGGGCTGTCCAGCGGAAATCGAAGCTACATTGTTTTTTTTTCAGGTCACTGTTCCAGACAAGGAGATTTCGATGTGACAATAAGGCAAAGTGAATTTCTGAATATGGTTGATCTCGGACTGTTTCTAGATATTTTCTATACAATTTAGGCTGTATAGAAAATTAAAAAAAAATAATGGTAGCCTAACTTGTTGCACCCATTCGGGCTTGCCTAAACCGACCTTTCCCCTGTAAAACGATTGCGAAAGATTTGCAATTTTTTTCTGGTACTAAGCTCGCCTCGATATCCCTCGGGCAACTAAAACCCTCCCCTTGTAAGCTAGGTACAATTCATGTCAAAAATATCTCCATGAAATTAGAGAGACAGTTAAGATACCTACAAAGGTCAGCTTTCTTGATGGGTCCAATTGCAGAAAAAGTGATAAGTTTTCTCTGTCAGACATCTGGCTGGAATTTTGTGAAATTGCTCGATAATGAGAGAAAAGGGCGTTGAGAGGAGGGTGTCTAAGCGACTTATCTTCAAAAAACTCAAAGGCCACTGCGAACATCTGAACTAACTTGTCTGCAAGGGCTGTCTGGATCAATGATTCTATGCTCGATCAAATTACAAAGCACAACAAACTTTAATATTCAGCCTTAAAGAAGTTACATTGAGACCTTTTTAAACCACTGCACTAGTCATAACACGATTGAACTCGCTTTATATACGATGAAATTAAAACTCTTCTCAAAGAACTTGACTCCACGACCTAATTCATTTTACCACACGGATACGCGAAGAGGAAGGAAGTCGCGAAGTTAGATGGTGAATAATTCACTAATTGAAATGTGAAAATCAGGAAACAACAAGTAGTACGGCTTTCAGCCCTCGCCTACGCCTTCAGTTTACTGAGTTTGACGACTCGTTCTGTGCTCATTTGGTACCAAAATTGCAAACAACTTTTGAATAGAGATGTTCCAAATAACAACCACCAATGATGAGTATGCCAAACATTTTTGACCACATGACGGCTTGATATTTTGCTGTCTCTGTCTCCCTGTATTTCTATCTCTTTGTCTTCCTGTCTCTCTGTATCTTTTGGCTATCTATCTATCTATTTATCTATCTATTTATCTATCTATCTATCTATCTATCTAACTCTCTGTCTCTCTGTCCTTCTGTCTCTTTGCCTTTCTGTCACGGTCAAGTTTTCTTCTTCAACCCAATTACTTTTATACACTCCCTCGAGTATCGCTAACGCAAAGAGCACTAAACTCTTCATTAAAAGCCCGACACTTTGTCCCAGTAACGTAAGCAAGTTGTCCTTATCGTCCGATTAATCCTTTCCCTGAAATAATGGTGCATCTTGCGATCACGAAAGCACTTATTAGACGCAGAATACGCGATGACCTGTGTGTTTGAGCACAACTTGGGATAAAAGGTGCATATTTGAGATCAAAGTTGATAGGTTCACACGATACGTGTCACGTGTAGTAGCAGATGCGTGGGGCTCTAAATTAAGAAGAAGAAGCCCTAAGTTTTGTGGGGTGTACACGTCGTTTTTCCAATATGTCAACGTTTGGTGTTACCCTTGCCATCTTTTTAATACCTCGTTTGATTGAGCATCATACTGGTATGGTACTAAAGCAGAACCGCCTTTTTATCAGTACAAGGAAATGAACATGGGAGTGGTTGAAAGTGTTTTAGCTAATTGTAAACGCCAATGTGTTCGACTCACTTTGTCGCTCCCAGATATATGGATCCCCAACGTAAGTAGTACTACTCGAGCACTATTGATATCAACCATCAGATCCCAAAAAATCCTTCTAGCCAAGACGCGACGGGCGATACTTTCCAAAAAAATCGGGGAAAAACCGTCGAATTTTGGGTTCAAAGTGGTACAATCTTGTAGAGCTCGACGAGTACAATAAAGAGTTCACTAAAAATCCGGAAATAAATAACGCACTGCCGAGCAACAGCGCTTTGAAAATGGAATTTTACTTTGAATGTTTGAATCTCCCACAAAATTTTTAGATAGTACGCAAAAGTGCGTCGATAGCATTTTCGATGGGACAAGCAACTATTTTTACGAACTTTTCGCTGATTGTAACTCAAACAGACAGCGAGGGCGGCTGCCGGAGACATCCATCCCGAGGGTGCATGGTTCTGCCGCCTTGCAATATCCAAAAAAAAGTCCCCAAAAGCAGTACAACAGCCTATCCCTAGTCTGTTGCTATAATTGAACTAATTACGTGCCAAAAATATGCAGCTTTTGGGATAGGTCCGGTCTTAATCATTTTGCTCATCTATCTTGCTGAGCTGTGATTCAGGAATACACATTTTGGTCCTTATGTCAAAGTTTACCAATCTTGACAGTTTTGAGCAATGTCTAGACATGGCTGAGAACAGAGAGCAATGTGGTTCCGTAAAAAAACTATAAAGAGACTTCAGCCTAAAACCTCAAAAAGTATATTTCACAGCAAAGGTTAGATTTGTGGATGGATGAAGCTTTTCACGCAGATTCCTGCTTGCAGAATATACCCATGTTTTCAGTATATTTGAACGATGTATGGTCTTTTATAATATACGCTGACCACAGCAGGCCTAAATTAGCGCATTTCATTATGTCTCTCCGTGACAAGTTATGAGTTTTTCGGAGAGGGTGGCTGGAACTTCCGGTTTCTATACAAACGATCTTCATAACTTATCGAAAGTGTAAGCCTAGACGATCCCGTCAAACAACTTCCACTTTTTGTGCTTTTCACCTTGGCATCAATGATCTGCCAAATCTCTTATTATGTGAGAGGAAGAAATTTGCGCGTTTCCCGGTCTCCTTTTATTGGAAAAGAACGCCGGATCTTTGTGTTATGGGAACACTACCGTCCCTCTTAATCGTTTTTAATCCACCTAATGAGAAAAACAACCCCCTATTGTGTACCATAATGCCAGAAAAATGATCTTAATTGAGTTAAGAAAGACACATCTGGTTCGAGATTTTTGGAGTATAGATGTTGCCGTTCAGTGCATTCTTTAATTCTTGATCTGACCTCCTTTGTAGCTTGTCCTTCCACTTGAATAAGCTCCCGATGACGCTTCATCTCTTCTTCATATTGTGTGAGCATGCATACCTTTTTTCTTCGGGTGAAGAAGAAGAAAACACAGCACGGAGCACAGCCCACCCACTTTTAGACACACCTCCAATTTTAGTAGCTGGTTGGTAACTGAACCCGGGTGTGAGTTTCGTCTCCATGTTCTCTAGTTACGCGGTAATAAAGCTCCTTCTTTCGATCTCTTGCTCCGCCCCATCTGCATTTCAAAAGTGTCTATGAGCCATGAAGAGGGAGCACCACTTAATGTTATGCCCAGTTTCTTGACCCCTTGGTCCATTTAGCCTCTCATTCTCATTCCTTCCCCAGCCTTCTCTTGAGCAAACGAGCCTGTTTCAGATTCAGAGATGCGGTTCCTGAACCTTGCCGTCTTCCTCTGTCTCTTGGCTATGGCTTCAGCTATGTTCCGAGGGTCTCCAAGGGTAGGTTTCATACTTTACTATACTGAATCTTGTTGGAGCTTACAGGGGATTGATAGATCATGTTTGACATGACTTTTCACTAAACCTTGCATACTCTTCTGTCAACTTCACCTGACCTGAGTAGATAATACGCGCAATGTTCCAAAAATTAGCGAGCGGGTTCGAGTAGGTTCAATGCAAAGTGGGACATAACTTGACAGAACATAATCTTGATTGACATCATTTGACATAACTCGACCTTGGTCATGCTAGTCAAAAATGAGGCAGTTTCAGATTGACATAACTTGGCATACTTTGTCAAGGTTGCTATGTCAATGCCCTTGAAGAAAAAATCGCGAGTTGTCAAAGGTCTTTTTGACTAATGCCTATGACACAGAGTGGTCTCTTGACCACTCTGATTTCTGACAACCTCCTCGTAGTGACTCATAAATAAAGAAGGAATCATGCAAAAATTTGCTCTGCACGCCACCTACGCTTGTCGCAGCGGCGGAAAAAAGGAGACATGTTCCTACAAGAATAGGGCGTGAGAGTCTGTTCTTCCGCTTCCTATACCAATTTTGCAGGGAATCGCAACAATCAACCATGACACTGGAGATGTAATGTATCTGGCTGTTCCAAATCGCCGTCATCTCTTCGACAAAAGGAGGTACGCACTTCCTGATTACTGTGTTTACTCACTCCTGATTGGCTACTATAAACCATATTAATTTAGGTGCCTCTTCTGCCCGGATGACTATGAAGCAAGACGGTGATTAACAGATGGCAATAAAGTGTTCATTTGTGTTAACCCAGCCAACCTAGACTTCCTTGAACGACGCCGTCCGCTGCTCCCTTCCAAAACCGGCGCATCGGCCCCTCGGGTCGATTGATTTCGTAGATTTGTGGGTATCCAGAATAGGGATAACCACCATACGCCGTTTGCATCGGATACCCGACACCGTAACTGCTTGTAGGATAACCAGCCTCAATAGGATAAGAAGGGTAGGAAGCGACTGGAACGACCTGGAAAAAGCTGATTGAAGTGGTGCAACTGGTTTTGGAGTTTCGAGACAGAACTAGTTCAAAAACCATGTTTACAGAGTTCAAGAATGAGTGAGAATGGTTTAAAATAGTATATTTGACGGGATTCGTAATCAAGAAGTTGGTGAATAGAATACGTTGTTAATACTACAGGAAGCTCAAAGTTGCGTCAGTGAGTGTCTTTTGAGCTGGGTGCATTGATAAACAGAGTAAACGTATTTTCTTGGGATAGTGTGTCTAAAGCTTTCATCTTTACAAGACCTTTGTATCTGGCATGTGACCGTCAGTTAGATGAAAGTACAATAGGGTAGTGGCAGATACAAAAGTCACAGTTGCAAAGAGATGGTGCTCTGAATGAAATGAAAAACTGGATAGATTCTGTAGACCTTACATCCAACATTTGATTCGGGGACCTACGCATTTTCACTGTCAGGTGTACTTGCCAACTTGTAATTCCCGTAATCTGTCAGGGCCAAACCGTCCCAGACAGTACTGTTAGTCTAGAGCTAGATTACTTCGGCCCAGAGTACTTTCATCCTATTCTCTCTCAGTTTCTATCACGACACCCTTAGATCCTGTATAATTAGGAAGTACCTCATTCGGTTAAGAATCCCGAAAGCTCGCACCGTTCAGGGAAAGGTAGACTAGTATAGCATAATTCGAGAATGAAAGTTGTCTCCGTTAGTTGAGTACAAGGCCAAATTCCTCAAGACCTATGAAACTCACTCCCGTTTGGTACGGCTGAATATACGTTGCTGGCTGCGGCACCAGTGGTTGATATCCTTGTCCGCCGTTAGCATCTCCTGCCGTTAGCCCAATAGAAAAAACGGCTTGTCCGAAAACGGCGCTCAAAGAACATAAGAGCACGACTAGGAACATTATGCTGAAAATAGTCGTTGTTTGAAGACGTGAAAAGGGATTGAGTAACTAGACGACGACCTTGGAGGGCCACTTCAAAAAAGGGACGCGTAAGGGCGCCGTCCCTGTTGAAGCAGGTCAGGTATGCACCTGACATTGTAGATTTAAGCACTCTTGACACTTCTAGCGAAATCTTCAAAGCTTTATTGCAATTTTCTACAACCTTCATATCTTGTTTACTTTTTCTTGCCCATAGCTCCTAAAGCAGCTCCAAGCAAGGCACCACGCAACATTCCTTGAACGCCTGAAAATGGCACTTATTTACTTTTTCCCTCTGGTTCCAGTGAGCCCTCTGCACCCTTACTGAATAATAGATAGTGTGTTTCGTTTCAAGCATTGTTTCAGGTGAAAAAAATGCTGAAAGGCAACGGGAAGGAGTCAAGAATGAAAATGTGAACGCGGCTTAGGGATTAAAGGAGATTCGGGTAGGCCTCGCTTATGCAAAACAGGCTATACTTACCTCCGCCATACATTCCGTAACCGCCCATCATCGGGTAGCCACCATAGCCACCCATCATTCCTGGATAGCCGCCCATCATGCCGCCCGGGTAGCCGCCCATCATTCCGTAGCCTCCGTACATGCCGGGATAGCCGCCGTAGCCCCATTGTGCGGCTACAGGCTGCGACACCAAAAGGGCTAGGAGACAGACGAGAAGGAACATGTTGACCGGTGATAAAATTGTTTCTGATTGGGGGTTCGACTGGTGGTGATGTTTCGGAGAACCTGTCTTGACCTAGGACACTACGAATTTGACGAATAGAGGGCACGACTCGAGTTTATTCTTTGAAAAACAGAGTTAAAGCTGTACAGTCATAGTTGTGGAAGAGAGACAGAGAGAGAGAGCGGGCAAAGTCAAGGCCACCGGACTGATCGATATGCCTGTCCAGTTGATTTCGAATCCTACCAGTCCTTCGTCGAACTTGTATTAACGCTGCTCGGTCGGCGAACCAGTCTGCAATTTTGATCTTAGTCTCCCCTCGAACCCATATGACGTGTCGTTAATGTTTTGACTTCCAAACCTACCCTGACGGATCAATTGCCAGGTGACTGTTTTTTCTTGCGACCGACTGGCAGAGCGGCATCAGCGGCACCAGTAGAAAGCAGTTGGAGTGTAGCTCATTTGCGGCCTGCTCCCTCGACGTACACGTAGGATCGGCCAGTGTTCCGCGTCGGATTCTATTTTTAGACCTTAGCTCACTTCCACATTTTGCAAATTACCGGAAGTTGTTCACTCCGAGATGTCGTTCCAGTGTCCGTCGATAGACAACGGACACCGAAGGTGAGGGCACGAATCGGGACAGGACACCAACATTTGTGTGTCGTCGAGCATTCGTTAGCCAGGTCATATCGTCTTTTAGAGCCCTACGATGTCTCTAAAAATGGAAACCTGTTAAAGCGCCGAATCACTACTGGCCTTGCTCATCCAGAAATAGAGCAGTGGGTTCCATAAAATAGATGTCATGGCTATAGCATGCGCGTTGAGTAGCTTGAAGTACATTTGTTTCATGATGAGAGGGATGCCGAGGTCTTTGATCAGGTTAACTGCCGACAGAGGAAACCACGAGGCCATGAATACGACCACCATAAGGATCAGCACATACCTGTATTGGTATATCCAAATTTTTAGGGGGTCTCCACTCACATTACTCGTCGTTTTCGTACAGCCGTTTGTGCTTGTTGTGTAGCTGTTAACATCGAGCCCTCTTCTACTATCCAATCTGCCCGAACCTGTAAAAAGGAAGCTTCTTCCTTCTTCCCCCTCCTGCTCTATTTCTTGCCATCTATGTTGCCTCTTTTTATTCGCAGTATATCAAGATGTCAGTTGTTATTAGACGCGCACTCGCTCTCATCCCTGACACTGATTGAAAATGAGCCATGTAGTCGACATGGTCTGGAGAGATGACCCCCTCTCATCTCATCAACTTGGGGAAAGCTTGTGAAAACGCGGGCAATTATTCGCGCGAACATGGCGTGTCTGAGCCTGATTATGAAAAGCTACCTTCTGTAGTATTTTCCAATAGCAGAAGGACATTATGACTGCCGGAATGAGGAACTGGATTATCAACAGCACGATGCCGTAGATTACTTTGGTATGGTGCTCGGCGCCCCAGTTGAACTCGCCGCAGAACTGAAAAGGATAGCGTATTGAAAACGAAGAAGACTTACCTCTCCACATAAAGTGATGTTCTCCATGGTTAGGGTCTGTAGAGATTGAGAAAAGTAGAGAGGCGAAGAGGCAACTAAGGCTGCTACCCATGTTATCAAGAGAAGTACCTGAAACTGGCATGTTCAACTTTTTCGACGTTTTTTCTGCAAGCTGTCAGCTTCAACCTGTTATTTTCTAAGGCTTTCATACCTACTGATCACCAATGTCTCTACTGATCACCAGTGAAGCTAGTTCTCGTAACAACTTGAACTCCAAATGGTTCCAGTCACCTAAACTTCGACAGCATTTGACTTTTCAATATCAATGTTTTCTAAAGACCGAAGATTAAGCAGGAAACATTTGAATAGTATAGATAAACTTGAAGCAGTAGTTTTACCCTACTTTTTGCCAAACCCTGAGTTGGCAGAGAACATTGTCCAACATTCTGATTCAGTAGGGATCTGACAGCACAAAAAGGTTGCCTAGGTACAAAATGTTCGCTTTGCTCACATTCGGGTTATCGCTTTATATGGAACACCCAAAAATGTCAGTGTTCAGACTCACCTGTGCTGTTTTCAAGTTCCAGGGCTCTTTGAGCGGCGTCACAATACTTCTGTACCGGTCCATTGCGATAAAACAGAGACACCATGAAGATATAAGCACTGACAACTTGTTGCTTCTAAAAAACAACTCTACTTACCTGATATGGCTTGACATGCGGGTACCAGTTTACAAAGAAGCAGACCAAACATCCACCGCTTCATGAAGGCTAGAACGGGAGTGATAGGTACGGCAGTAATGCACAGGAGCTGAAATGTGGCTTCTTG
Organism: Oscheius sp. JU75; assembly: GCA_037178855.1. NCBI lineage: Eukaryota > Metazoa > Nematoda > Chromadorea > Rhabditida > Rhabditidae > Oscheius > Oscheius sp. JU75. Next base: position 9,490,536 of record JASJZC010000007.1, read on the forward strand.
GTTGAAATCAGAATATTCACAAGATCGGAAACGGCTAGGTTGACCAAAAAGATGTTGGCTACTGTAGACCGCCGTCGGAGAATGATACTGCTGATGAGGAGGCCATTTCCTATGACACCGACCAGGAAAATCAGCGCGTATATTAGTGAGTAAGTTATCTGAAATTGTATCAAATGCTCTCTGCTGTCTTCTTCCAGTCCGATTGTCGGATCAGGAGATAATGCAATGTTGTGCGCCCGTGAGGAAAAAATGGCCTACCCTGACTTCAATCAGTTCGGTCCAATCGCCATACATTTGGAGAATGAGGTTCACAGCTACGCAACCCGATTCCATGCTCTGAAATTAGTCCATTACGCCCTCTTCTAAATGGAACGAAACCATTAGGATCGAAAAGAGAGAAAGAGAACAAAAGATACTTCATTCTCACGCGCTGGACATTAATCGAAAGTGATTATTTCTGGAAATGAGTCGGCTGCAAAAGTTGCCGTCCGCTTGAAAAATTATGATGAGGCGCGGTATATAAGTGGATAATGGGGCCGCTGGGTGAGAAAACAAATTGAAAAGAGAGAGAGAGATTGGTGGAGCACCTGGAGAGGACTCGCTGGCAAATGAGATGTGCGACGGGCGACTGGACGCAATCAGATGGGTCTCCACTTTCTCTGTTTTGAGGTCCAGAAGAGGTGGGGAACACTGGTTGATTCTTCTCACAGGATCGGAAAAAAGGGACTCACGGCACATATGAGAGCTTGTTGTGCCCCCGGGGGGCTCCTCCCCTTGACCCTGTTATAGTGCATCCTATCGGAGGAGATCCAACTAAAGGCTCTTCTCGCCACCCCAAAAATATATAGAGGTGAGAAAAGAAAAACAAGGAACGCCTTGAAATAGAAGCAATGCTTGCACAGATGAACAAAAGACCAGAGGAGAGGCCGACTCTTAATTCCCGGGCATTTGACCTAAAGAACAAACGGCCGAAAATCTCATTACGAACTCATCTGGCCGATGAAAAAGGACCAGGGAACGTCCTGTTCAAAGAAAATGACGAGAAATGGAACGATTGTGGCCCGGTGATACTCCGGAAATTCTGTTTTGCGCACCGCTATTTTGATGTGGACAAACAACTATCATAATTTCGAAAATGCTCAATTTTGACTGGCTATACAGGACGTACAGGATTTATAGGCTAGACCTTAATGCAGATATGCACGCCGGACTATAGTTTTCCGCACCTGTTCTTTATCAAATTATATAAGCACGAAGTTTGGTCAACGGGAAGGCCTACTGGCTCCTGCAATATTTAAACGGCTCTGTTCAACTGATGCACAAGATCGATGTTCGCAAAAGGAGATGGTTTTTATTAGCTGTTCATGATAGTATGGTTCAGATATCCCGAACTGACTCTCGAGTACTACGAGAGTCTTATGAACAAGGAAGAAGCAGGTTTGATTGATGAGAAAGAGAAAAAGTGGAATTTTCTAGGTCTGCAAAAGTGGTATGACCAAGAGGATGAGTAGCACCGATACAGCAAAACGCCAAAGTTCATTCGATTGCTTGGAATGCAGCCAAAAACTATCAAAAATAGGTAAATTTGTCCTTTTTTTTGGCTAGAGTTTCGGATAATCCCAAGCCCTCGAGGCATCTGGACACATTTTGACGAAGAAAGCGCAATGGCGACTAATGAAGCACTGAGTCAATTTCGGTAAACCTGTCTAACCTCAATGTAATCGTAATTGCTTGGTTTTTCAAACGCGGAAGAAGTTTTTACTTGTTGAGCGTGCGGTAAGCCCTTTCCTGGAAGAATCAAGAATGACTCGCCTCGCTGCTAGTAGTTCTGCAGCCGCAAAGGGACACAGGTTCCGGACATTATTTGAGAGAAAACTGACAATATTTATATGGCCCCGGGAGCCAGCTGCTTTTCGATACCATTCAGTTGGCAAGGGTGTGTTGTTTTGCGCGGAAGAAAGCGTGGCAGTTGTTAGCATGTAAAGGCGAGACAAATCACAGGAAAGTAATTCAAGAACGGAGTTAGTCTCCGTGACAAATAAATCACAAGACGGACCAACAGCATTCGAGATGTGGCGACCAATGAGAGAGAGTGAGTTATCAGCAGCCGTTCAATTTCCGAGAGGGTCCCTGGCCAGTATGTAGGCGCGAGAGTTGAGAGGTCATTTGGGAGACAAGTCAGGGACAAAAGAAAAACAGTACTTAGAAGAGAGAGAGAGAGAGTTCTGAAACTTGCGGACGGGGAAGGAGATAATGTGCTCCAGACGAAGTGACGGATCGCGTTACAAATGGGTCCCCCAGCGGCTGCGACACAACTTTTAGAGGTGTTTATCCCCGCGCCTTTTCGGAAATGGCTGTGCTCTGGTCCCTTGAAGAGCTACAGACAACATGGAGGACGAAAGAGTGGAACAAGTGGAGCAAGTTGGGTATTTCATTTTTCTTTTCTAAAGCGGAGTGGTGTCCGTCTGTCATGGTGTCCGCACAATTGTATGTCAGCACTAATACCAAAAAAGCTGATAAATTCTTTCATGTCAAGAGACAAGGGGACAAGCCAGTTGTGGAGGAAACTGCTACTAAAATGACTATGCCCGAACAAATGTCTACAAAGACATGCTTACTGGATCACAGACGTCTGTCATTTATCTCATTACATGTCTTTTATTTGGGTGGCTGTCTAAAAGATACGATTTCTCCATAGCCACAAGTTTTTTTAGATTGACAAAGATAAGAAAGCTCTCAGTTGTGTCATATCTAAGCATGAAAATCTTTGAATAATACACTTAAGACTAAGAGCTTTAAGTAGTTGCATTTTATTTTTTTATTTTTTTAGGAAGATCCGTGTGATTCACTTTTCCCATAAGGAAGTTTCTCGGATTTGCTTTGCAAACTGTGTCATAGCGCCGGGACAATCCATGCTTTCGTTGTCCTTTCTCTCCCCCTTTGTCGACCGGTCTATCTACATCAGGTGCGTCAAAACTTGTATCTGTTTTTATGTGTTTCAAGTTTGAATGAAACAGCTGTTTATCTACTCCTGCCTAAATCTTTTGGCGCTCTCAGCTGTGGCCTTTGAATGCTACACATGTAATAGCGGAGCACACGACGACGACACCAAGCCCTGCCAAGAAGAGGTAAACACGCGTCTTAACACATTGACGATTAAATTTTGCTCAATTAGGCTTGCAGATTGTTTTCTTGAGAATTAGTCATGAGCTGAAACGTTTCAGAAAACAGTCTGTCAGGGAGAGGTCACGTCATGTTCCATGCTCGTGTACAGGATGAGTACCAAACTGCATGTGAGGAAATTTTGCTCAAATAGACATAGTCCAGTCAACCAGTACCTGCAACACTTTCCGGGAGCTTCAATCTGTCAAAATGTTTGTCAAAAGCTGGTTAATTACAGTATGACTTTCAGAATTCTGGCCTTCACAATGAGACCACGGATGCTACAAGATCTCTTCTCTGCGTTTGTTCTAGTTCACTTTGCAACCAAGGAAGTCCTAGAAAAGTATGTTTAAATAAATCAACCCACAGTCAGCTCTTTTTTCTAACATCGCATAGTCATTGAAAACGAAAACGTGCCCTTGGTGTCCTTGTCTCCTTTTTCCCATTGCCAACCTGCCCATTTACAAATCCCAGATTCCAACCTGGTGAGCCTATATGAATAGGTTTCTTATGAGGATCACTTTTCAATTTGTCCTTGGATCTGTAACTTTCCCATCTGTCGATGTCTGTCTTTTTCAATGTGTAACTTTCTTGTTCTGAATCAAAGTTCCGTTTCACTGTCAAATACTGTTCAGGTAGACTTGTCGTTTACTTACTTGCTATTTGCAAGCCTGACTCCTTCTGTTCATAGCCGGCGTCTGTTGTCCTCTCTGCCAATCTATCATGGACAACCTTTGACGTGTTTCTTTGGTTCTGTTTCCAGCCACGAAATAATAAAATGTTAACAGTTTGAAAGTTTAGGTGGTGGAGAAGACCATGATGCAAAATCTCCCAAAGCGACGACACATCCAATGGCAGGAGCCTCAACCTCCTTCAGGACAACCCACAAGTGACATCTTGCTCCAAATGACTAATGCCGGTTTCTAATAAAAGTTCATTAAACGATATGTATGCGTGGTTGGAAACGTAACAGAGTTGGTGTACTGGACAGTTTCTTGATCTTCTTTGAGCCTGGTAGTTTAAAGTTAGGGTCAAAATAAAAAATCTTACTTTTGATCCATCGAGCTGAGGCTACCTTGGGCTTGCCTGCTAGAATTCCGCCTCTTCTATGACCTTTAAGCAATTTTTTGACCTGGGAACTAATTTTGTAACACTATACCCCGAAAAAAACTACCTTGGACGAGATCTCTTTCAAAACAACTCTTTTTCTCTTTGTTCCGCTGTCCACTACTTTCATTTCCAGAACTTTTTGCGGTTTGTAGACAATATCGTTTTCGATAGCAAACTCTCTGCCTCCGCTATTCTTCAAATTAGTTTCTTTGAAGAAATCGGCAGGAATTTCCTTCAGTGACTTGGTTTTCATGGTGTTGCCTGAACATTTGATGCTAGAAAAGATGTTAGAGATAAGCTGAACCTGAAATTGGTACATAGACAAAGGAAGCCTGTTCTGCCTCGGTTGAAGTTGTTGGAGGCGCAGTTATCGACTCTTCAGTAATATTTTTCTGTTCCTCTGTATTGTTTGCCTCTTTTTTGATATACATATTTCTAAAGCTTGCATGACAATATTTAGGTAGATGATGAGTACATACATATACTTGTACGTTGGGGCAGCTCTGGCCTTCGAATCATGATTGAGATCATCCTTTTCCCCGTTAGTAGGATGTTCTTCCTCTAGAGAAGGTAAAGTTCCCATTTCCGCGCTTTGAATACTCGCATCTTCTTCTGTTGGGGAAGCTAATGTGGTAGCTTCTTCCTCGTACTCATCCTTAGTAAGAGAAACTTTTGGCTCATGCTGCTTCTCCAGAAATACAAAACATTCGCAGATCTTAAACATGGTACCTTTGGCTCTAAATAACTCACATTCTCTCCATTCTTGCCTGGAGGTCCACTCAGTCCAGGCTTTCCTGCCTTTCCAGGTCGACCAGGGAATCCTGGATAGCCAGGTCTTCCACGGTTTAGCGACATTCTGCCCTATAGAATTCTGAGCTAAGTTCCATGTACCTGTTTACCTCAGTCCCATTGTTTCCCTTGTCTCCAGTCGGTCCTCTAGGTCCAGGCGGACCTAGAGGACCTTTGGTCCTGTCTGCGGGATCAGTTTCTCAGCAGGCAGACCTTCTTCTCCCATCGGACCAGGATATCCAGGTTCTCCTTCCCTCCCAGGCAATCCTCTACTTCCACGTGATCCACGCTTTCCTGGCTCTCCATTTGAACCGTTTCTACCATCAGGACCATTCGGACCAGTAGGTCCTGTTACACCTCTCTTTCCTGCTACTCCTCTTGGACCTGATGAACAAAGAACACAGTTTTTGATGTGGATAGCCTCAATATCGTAGCCGTCGTCGCCTGAAATCGAAGAATCATTCAAGTTGATGCTGCGGTATTATTCGTTCTGTCGCTTTCATTTTTGATCTCGAACAAAATATAATGTCAAGCGCTGTCCAAAGATCGTGTTGTAGTATTAGCTCAAGATGAAGTTTACTTCTGCTTAAGTTGTACACTGTACAGAGTTATGTTGGTTGGCAGGACGGTTAGAGATGATTCCACGACAGGATACAATAGGAGAGAGACAGTCTGAAAAAGACATGACAGAGATGAACAGGCCGACAGTGACAGCTTGCTAAAATTGGGGTCCGGACGATAGAAAATTTACTTGTTTGCGGATAATGAAAGTTACCACTGTTTCAGAGAAAACATACATACCAGGCTGACCAGGCATCCCCCTCCAGCCAGGAACACCTTTATGACCCCTTCTTCCTTTGGGTCCGCGTGATCCCGCTGGACAATTGTTGGTCAATGAACATTCTAGAACATCGAGTTTCTGTTTTTGAGATGTATCTTACTGCACTGAGCTTGTTGAGGAGTGTCTATTATACCATCCGAGTCAACCTCGACAATTTCGGGGAATCCTCTTGTTCGCAAGCGTCTAAGCAGCCGTTTCCTCGTGATTCCCATGAACTTCTTGGTTGAATCGTCTTCCGAAGCTTCTCGATTCGACCGAGAAGTGTCAAGAGAGGACATTAGTTCTTGAGCATTATCGCGGATCATCTGAAACTACTACTTATTTAGGATTCTACATACCTTTGTATCTTCCAGCTCCTTTTCAATTTGCAGCCATGTTCGTGAAATCTCTTGGCAGATAATTGTTGTCAGAATGATATTAATGAAAATAGCTGCTAATCCTAGAACTATTGCGGCAAGCGTCGAAGTAGGCATGTTTGTTATTTCAATATGCGCGACCCAGTAGATGAGATCTTGTATCGGCCTACTTTCAGCCCAAAGTTATCGGCTTATCGTGGATGTTTTCCAGGTTTGCGTTAGAAGGAAAGAAGAGCATTTAACATTCTTAAAGCACTGACTATTTTAGTAGCTTCATAGTACACTTATTTCATCAATCTAAAATCGCTTCTTTGGTCAGAAAGAGGAAAAAATTGATGTTCTCTCTGCAGCTTTTCTACCTCGCGGAATGTGCCTTGTACGGTTTGCGTCTGTCGCGCTATTCTGTACAGCATGACCTACCAATCGTGTGATCATCGTCATCATCTATCAGTAATTTAATCATATGAATATACATCTCGTTAACAATCATATTTTGAATACGGGCTAAATGACTTCAACTTTACTATTTCTTTGTAGAAGCGCTGTTAGAGCTTTTGGTAGTCTGAGAGACATGCTGGTCAGTGAACCGAACAACTCCGATAAAAATGCTTGACCGTGAAACTTTGGTAACCAGTAGTTGGACCCTGGACTTTAAAAACATGTAGATTACTATTTCAGTACTTATTTGGAGGGTTTTTATGCAACAAAGCATAACTTCAGTACAATGCCTAAACTATGACTGTTTTCTAATATTGTGCTACATGCTTACTACTAAACAAGCAAGTTTCATAACGGTTTACTAGCTCAAAAGAAGTTTATCCGACTTTCCTTACAACATTTTAATTGGCACAATACAGTAGTATCTGCTTATCCGCGCTCCGCTGCCAATGCGCCAGGTCAGCGTCATCTTGCATACCTTTATTTATAATCCGCATATTTTTATCTATCTTGCTTTTGTTTACCTCGTACGATTGAATAACTTCTCATTCAGTGCGTTGCAAAATGTCTGGACGACGAGATTCAAAGGATGTCGGTTTCTTCAGCTATGTGAGCACTCTTTACAACCAGTGAAGTACAAGATTTTAGGTTGGAAAGGCTTTGACTCCCTCTGCTGGCTGGCCAGACAAAGATGACCTTTTGGATGTTGTTTATTGGGGCAAACAGGTAATTTTAAGATTTAGCTATGGTTTGAACCAGTTTCTTTTCAGTTTCTCGCGTTTGGAATCGGCTTGTTGTTCGGTATTCTCAATATGAGAGGAATCCTGGCTATCATCTCCTACGTAGCCATCTCTACAGGAGTCTCTCAGCATTTTGTCACTAAGTATCAGAAGGTGAGCCAGTCTAATTAGTTTTTCTTCTTCTTGGAGCTCTTTTGAGAGCATATCTGTGTCCAAAAAGACCAGGTTGTACATTTCGCTAGTCTGAGTAGAAAATACTCGACTCTCTATACTTTAGCCAAATTGTGTAGGGGGCTCAGCAAACGTTCTTTATGAACTTTAGCTGATTCTAGAGCGAATACCGCGAATACCATATTTTTCAAACATAAGTTCGATATATTTGTAACATCTTGCAGTTTGAAAACACCTTGGCTTGCCTTAAAACTTTTGCTGTTCCTCGCCCATGGTCCATTGAGATACCCGATTGCATGCCAAAAAAGTCTTCGAACAATTCGACATTCTTCCATTGGAATCCCCTTTTATAGAAAAGGCCTCTCTGTCCTGTTATTTCAAGCACAAAATCGCTACATATCGCTCATTTTTTTAAGACTTACCTCGCAAACAAAAATACCAAGTACTTGTTGATATAGCCTGGAAATGAAATATTTTTCAGGTCGAAGAAGAGGAAGTCGGAGGCTTCTGGGAGTTGGCCAAGGAAGGTTTTGGTGCTGCCTTTGCCACCTACATGGTTTCTTGGATCACTGTCTACTCTGCTCTCCACGCCGAGTAGAAACCCTCTATTGTTAATTGCCTTAACCGTGATACAAAAGCCATATGGGTATCCCCTTACAGTAATCCTAGGCTCAGTTGTTACTATTTATTCTTTGAGTAATAATAATATATCTGGTCATCGATCTTTCAGTCGTCTTAAATAATTATTGTTGTGATCCAGTAAATCGTTGTGCTCATGAATTATTTTTTTAGCAAGGACCTGGTGTACCATTTTTATCTTAGAAATCTGAAAAAGCCGTACAAGAAGCAATAGAACACCTCCTTAATCATGTGGATCTTCTTAGGCATAACGTTCTGCATAATACCATCAGTATTTACATTATCTAGTAGGTTTTCTTCATTCACAGTCATTTTGTTCAGATCTATTTTTTGTAATTCTTGGCCAACAGTCAGAATATGACACCCGGTGGAGTCAACAACTAGCAGAATCGTTGACATGGCAATCTTACCAGCTTTTTCAAGAAGAGGACCCACAGCGTGACTATTTTCATGCTAAGGGAAAGCCTGTCTTTACGTACTTCAACGGGTCAGAATCTCCGAGGGAGTGGCAGATTATGACGCTCTCTGAAAAGTGGGACCTTTTTCTTGTGGTTTGAAGTTCAGTTTCAGGTTGTTAGAACATCCAGACAATGCGGACAAGCAATGGTTTGTTTTCCTTGAGCCGTATTCGAGTGTGAGGGTACAGAAACTTGCAAAGTTCTTGGAATTCTACAACTCAAGTTTGCCGCTCTTCGTTGGGCATAGCGTTCATGATAGAAAGTGAGTGTTTTCCCCTTCAAGGTGGATATGGAAGGTATAGGGCCATATTGGCTCGTCCGAGAAAGTAGGGATGACAGTTTGCGTGCCTGACAACGCAGTACAAGCGAAAGTTTGATCAGATGGTCCGAGAAATGAAAGCGAGAAGCTGCTGAGATAGTACGGGAAAATCTTATTTTTTCTGGAAGGACAAACGAGAGCTGACTTGATATCGAGAAGGAAGAGAGTGTTGACTGGCTGCTAAGACAGATCTTGTAACTGTTACAACAGCAGTCGACATGATGCGGGAGAGACATGCCTTGCTTCCTACAGTGATGACAATACAGCTGAGAGTTAAACTGTTCGCTGGGAAGGTATGTTTAAGAGCTTGGCAAGACCGTCAAACATGTTTTGCTTTCAAGACTAATCAACGACTACGATAATCTTTAGATTCTCTTTCAGAATGTCCATAACCCATCACTATTACGGATTCAATGACATGGGAAAGCCTTGGTTCAGGTATCCTGAATCGTCGGCCGGAATTGTTCTTTCGCGGGCCCTTATACAGCGGTAGGATTTTTTGTATCATCAATACCTTTAGTCTTTAGACTTAATGACAAATTGAAAGACGGTAAGGCTGGGCTGTCTATGTTCGCCATCGATGCCAGCTATGAACTGTCGAAATTTATCCATGAATCCCTAACTATTCAGCTGTCTTCTCATGAGAATATCTTTTGTTTGAAAGATGACAAGAGCAACTGCGCTGTATATTTCAATGTAAGAACTTTGCTAGCAAAAGAATTTGCTTCAGGAGCCCCAATATGAATGCGGCAAAGAGCTGAAAACTGAACCGCGTGATGTGAAAGCCTATGTAAAGACCTGGTCAGGTAATCATCCAAGCAGAGGTGAGCATTTGTTCTTGGGTTTTGCAACTTTTTGCAGTACCCCACATCTTGAACACGTGGGCGCCTTCTTTTCCGACGACTGAATTCATAAGCGACGTGGCTAGTGAGGATCCGCCGACCAAGAGCTTGGGAGTTGAGAATACTAAACGTGGTAAGTAGTTATTTGAAATTTAGCTGACTTCTGAATACTGACGATGAGATCAAAGTGTCATTCAGGTACGTAGCAAAATAAAATGAAAAATGAGTTTCCGAATAGCGAAAGCGAACTGCTGGTCAGTAGCAAAGTCGTTAGACCATAGAATTCTGAGTGGAACGGCCAAAGAGCCGAGTACCGATAGCACCTTTTATTTAAGGATTTCTCTTTCTGTGGATATAGAAGTTACAATTTCGAACGGGAGAGAGTATCTTAAAACTACAATGTCAAACGTTACATGTTGCAGGTCACTGTGGCAAAACTTTTGCCATCCTCGAAAAGTTCCACAAGGAGGATAGCGAGCAGTACAAGTGGCTTCTGATTGCCGATGACGACACGTTGATTAATGCTGAAGCTCTAATGGGACCGTTGAGTTGTCATAACAGTGAAGACATGGTAGGATCCACTTTATCTGAAAGAAGCTCATTTCTAGCTCATCATCGGAGAACGATATGGATTTGGAGCTTCACTCTCCGGACTAGGATCCTACAACTATCCTACTGGAGGTGCAGGGTGAGCTTTTCAACATTCGGGTCATAGTACAAGTTTCAGAATGGTCTTCACAAGAAGAGCTGTCAAAAAACTTCTAGAGAACTGCTTCTGTCCTAAGAATGAATCTCCGGACGACATGGTCATCGGTATTTTTATTGTATGCAACTTAGCAACCAAGGCTTTCTAGGAATGTGTAGCAAAGCTCTTGACATCCCTATCATCCACAATGCAGCTTTTCATCAAGCACAACCGATGGATTACTCAAAAGAGACAATAGCGTAAGTGTTAGTATCTTTCTGTAACAAAACATCGGAACTGGAGGTGTCCCTTTCCTTTGTTATCATTAATGTTAGATGATCTTTCTTTACTAAAGCGCAGTGGTGTCCGTCCGTTCGTCTGTTATGGTGTCCGTACAATTACCTGTCAACACTAGCACCCCAAAAAAGCTAACAAGTCATTTCACGGTAAGAGACAAGGGAACAAGACAACTGTGGGGGCAGCTCCTGCTATTAAGAAAGCGGCGAAACCGTCTGCTATCAATCAAGACTAAAGGGCTGCGAAGCTGCCATCGGCAGCTGGTGAAACTGATAACATTTCGTAGGCAAAAGACCTCTTAACTAATTAGCCAGAAAAGAACCATTGAGAATTTTGAACTCTTGTAGTCATAGTCAGCTCATTTGTATTCTCAGCTTCGAATGTTTATAACCTACAGGGACTCTCGTTTAACGGTTTTCCCTTTTAGGAAACTCCGACCAATATCTTTTCACAAATTCAACGACATCGATCCTCTCACTATCTATCAGGACAACTTGTTAGCTGCCACAATCTCTATAAGACCTGACAACTACGTCGAGCCCCAACACAAGCCTCTTCCATTCGATTGGACCACAGTTTCTGCATCAGAATGGATAAAGCATCTTCTCTTTCAAAAGTCGAGTCACAATGAGCTATAGGTATTTCTAGTCATAGTATTTTCTTGCCGTGTACATTTTCGAGACGTGTATGTTGCTGCCTTTACAAGAAAATAAAGTCTTAATAGTCTATTGTTTAAGTAGCCAATTGGCGCGGTTTTATGATAAGGAAGAAGGTAAAGTGAGAGGTCATTTATGTTGTGCCCTTGATGCTTTTGTCAAAGCTGCGAACAGGTCTGCCAGCGTGTCTCTTTCGGCCCGATTCAACTGTTTTACTGCCGACCACAATTAGGCATTTCTTCAGCGCGATCACACTCTCTCCTGGCTGCCGTCCTAAGTCGGCCCCCCTTACTTTCACCAGAGTGAGCGTGTAGCATTTCCCTCCTCCCTTTACTACATATCTCAAATGACGATCTGTCGCTGTTCCTGTGCCTTTTTTCGTCTCTTTTTCCGCGCAACCGTTCCGTCTGCCGCCTAGCTTTTCTTCTTTCCCTTGCGATGGTATCTTGCCTCGACCTTCCGGAAACCAGCTTCACTGCTTTTGGAGGAGCTAGAATCCTCCTACCCCATACGGTCATTCTCAATTTATATCACACACACAGTTTTGCGTTGTAATTGAAGCCACACCGGCCGAGACATTCTTTTGTGGGGGAGGCGTTCTTCCCCATTAGGTTTCTTTGTTTTCAATAGCTGTGGTCAGACGACCCGGTTTCTCCCTTCAGAGCTTACCAACAAACAAACACGGTTTAGGTAATAACATGCTGCTGCTACTTTTGTCAGCAGTTTCGACAGTTTTTGCATGGCCAGATGGAGCTCCTTGTGTACATGCAGCCTTCGAAAGCATGAATCCTCTGGAAGCTGTGGAGCACCAAGGTGGGCTCCAGCTCGATGCTCCCCCGTACGAAATTGTCGTTGATCAAAAGTGCTACTGGAGGAATCAACCCGTTGCCTGTGAGTTCAGTCATTTTTATCTCGCCTAGTCAAGAAAACCGTAAAGATTTCAATCGCGCGTCAATCTCCGATCCTCTGGGGGGTGAAAAGCACGTTTTCACCCCTTCGAGCTTTTTCTTTCTGGCAAATGCCTGTTCATCCAAAAGAAAATGAAATGGTGAAACCGACAACAACGTTTCAGTAACACTTCAAGGCAAAAACGAGTCCATATGGTTCAAAGGCTTCGTTATTCAGCCCTTCAAGTGGAACAATGATCAATTGGGAGAACGGTATGTCGTTTTCCGAGACATGCATTTTTGTATCTTTCAGAATTGGACAATTAGTGAGGCTGGATGATAATGGCTCTTGGCAGCAACAGTGCTTCAGGTGCGTTTCGAAACTTTAAAAGTCCCTGCTAACTTTTGATATGTGTTTCTTCTGTGTCTACCTGAAAATTTTGAGAAAAAGAAAGTTCGTTTGAGCTGTAGTTCAAAACTAGATCCACTCTTACGGTTATCGTGATGGGTCACAAGAGAGCCGAAACAGAAGAACACGATGACAAACAATGATTGCTTCGTTTTGACAGGATGACAATGCGACTTGGTTTTGAATAGGATAGAAAGAACAAACTAGAAAAGGGGGAGTCCAAGTGGACAGGATGACACGCACAAAAAAAATAATGTTACATGGAGAGACGAGACTATCATCTTATCTTCTGGGAGACACGGGGTAACCCGCACTTCAACACAGAATCGAGTAAACTCTGATTATCCGCCATAATATGATGTACTTATCGAATGTACACAGTGAGTGAATTACACCGCGGTGGGACTTCCAAATGCTGACGATGACAGCGTGTAGTATAAACTGTAAGGCCTGTAGTACAAAATTTGGTCTTCAGATTCAAAGATTCCGCCACACATTCACATAATGAGAAGAAGAAACACATGCGAATGTGGTGGAGAGTCGACGGTGAGACTGATACGGTTCAATTTGTGTAAGCTCCTCATCTTTTTTCCAATTTCTCCCATTCAGAGCATCAGTCGTTAAGCACCAAACCCTTTTCTGGGTGAAATCTGTGAGATCGAACCCTATTCCACCGTGCAGACTTCAAAGATTTGGAATCTCCAACTATGTGCCTCCCCTGCCGACAATTCCACCGCCTGTGAAGCCATTTAAGATGGAAACCCACAAAGTTTTCGACAATGAGGGACTTACACCCCGAGTGGTTCGTAGAGGCAGCAAAAAGTTTGGCCGACGTAGTCGCCTCATTCACAATTAGCAGCTTTAATGTCTTGTGTCACTTGTACTTAACTCGTTCTTTCACAATTATCTCTTTAATACACCTCTTACACACTGATTCCCTTTTTCTGCACCCGCACTATCGTAGATCACGAACGCACCGTAACATAGAGACGGTTTCCTGGTTGTTAATAACACCACTCATCACGTCATTTCACTTTGCACGAGCCGATGTAACAGGTAGCTTTCCAAAATAATCGTGTTTCAGTCCCAGTTTGTCCCAACCACTGCAGCTCCAGTTTCTTTTGTCACAAGGGTGAGTGAACGAAAAGTAAAGTAAGGTTTAAACAACTTCAGCCAAACTCTGTTCCACAGCAGATGCATCACATTATTCCAATCACTAGCATGGAGACCATCCACCACACACGTGAGTATTTATCTATCTTAGATCACTGTTCGACAACGACAAATCTTTGGAACCGCAACGGGAAAGAGGACAGATGTCTGTAGTATTGACAAGAGTAGATATAGTGTTTGATATCATGGAACGATAAGTGCGTTTTGACAGACATAGTTTGACAGAGACCGATAATCCTGGTGGAAAACAGAAAAGAGATTGCTCCTGACAGATTTCTGAAGAGGAATAGAAGAAGAAGGTGACAAATCGAGACAGCTTAGTTTTAGACTGTGAAACAGTTGTGGGTATATGGAGCATAATGCTTTGACATTTTTGAACAAGTTAAGATGTTGATTTTACTGAGAACCTGAGCCAATGCGGCAAGAACAAGAGGACAGATAACGCGTAGGGCTGATTTCTGACTGTCATCTACAGTCCGGGAAAGTTTTTGGCGTCCCTGTGTTGCAATTTGTCCGATTCCAGACCTTGTAGAGAACGATGCCACAACGACAAGACCTTTCACTACTTTTGCTACAACAAGAGCACAACTGTCTTTCCAGAATCGTCGAATTACAATGTGAGTGAACTCTTATCACCAGTCCATTCTTGTAGGGAACGACCACAGCCTCGACCAGCAGCTCGTCCAATGATTGCTCCAGTTCAAAATACTGTCCAGCATCCAAATCCACGTGAGTGTACTGCCAATCTTCACGTGATTATGTTTCCAGAATGTGTGAATCGGGACACTCCTCAGCGCTGTCGGACTTGGCTTCGGTTCTGTAGAACACCTCAATTTATCGGCTATATGTCTACATATTGTAGAGCAACATGCGGGTTCTGTTGATTTCCTACACAAAAGAATAAAACATATCTATCTGCCACAGGAATAATCTCTTTATGCTATCTAAGCCAGAAACAACCGAGCGACAGAGAAAACAAACCTGCACACAATATAAAGAGAACTACTCTACCGAAATCAACCGTGGCACTCGATTGCCTAAACACCGTTTTAACTTAAAAGTGTGGAGAAAAACAAAAAAAGATGCCTATTAGAATTATTACAGAAGCATAGTATGAGGCTTCTCCAGGAACTCCTTGAAGTGACGCAGCCAGACAGCTCCGACGGCTCCATCTACGGTACGGTGGTCACATGACATCGTTACCTTCATTACTTTGGTTGAGCGGAATCTGAACATTGCTCATTTCTTCTATCAAACGCGAGCCGTATATGTGAGTCCGTAAGATTAGCTAGAGGATCTATAGCATACTTGGACAACGAAGTCGAAGGCACAAACCTGGTGCGTCGTTTTTCTCGGAAATGTCTCTTACAACTTTGTTGTCATTTTTATCAAACATAGCTCTGGCCCTAAAGAACCTCCAGCGAAAATGATGTCAAAGCTTGTTCGACTAAATTGTGAGAAAATAAGTTGGCTTGTCGCCTTGGCTTTTTTGATTTTAGAGAAAAACGACGCACAAGGTTTGCGCCTTCGGCTTGATTGAGCAAGTATATTCTATACGTCCGCTCGGTGGTGAAGCACTAAATCTTGGTCTAGGAGAGCCACAGATCTTACCTGCGCCCGTTGGTCACAGACGCTCTACCTGTCTTTTCAAAATGTTTAAGATGTTTCATACGTCATGTTCTCGTCTCTACAACCTTTTTGAACCTCGTCAAATATGATTTGGGATTTGAGAAATGCCATGATAATGAGCTTCAGTTGGCAATCCAGTTAGTTTCTTCAACTTGCACTGTTGACACTACGCTCTTAGCTTGCCGATCTATATTGCAGCGCAAGGCTCGCACCAGAAGTTCCCAGCGCATAAAAAGCTCGAGAAAGCTATTGATTCGGACATTTTTGAGCCTCTATAATAGCAGCCTTCAGAGAGAAACTTATAGAAAGAGCCGCGTTCCGAAATCTGAAGAGTCTTTCCGAACTAATTCGGAGTTTTTACAGCTTCCAATCACAAAAAAACAAATTTAAACAAGCATAACTAAGGCAGCAAATGCTGCTTTTTGCTAGCTTTTTGACAAAGACTGACCAAAACGAATTCCGGCATAACTTTTGATACTTAACGATTGAGATGTTATGAAAAACATAATCGCAATACTCACCCGTCCTTCTCGCATGGGACCAGTTTGTTCTCAGCTCCTCCAACGGCCAGAATACAGGACTGGGGTGGGTTGATAATTGCAGTGAAATCCGTGATGCTTCCGAACATTCCAAGATTGGAGACGGTGAAGGTTCCTCCCTAAAACTTGGGTTTAAGCAGACTTATATGTTCCAAGTAATGGATCTCTACTTGTTCAATGAAAAAATTTAGTAACAACCGCACCTGGAACTCGTGAGGCTGGAGCTTTCCATCGCGAGCTCTAAGAGCCAGCTCATGGATCTCACTGGAAATCGTGGCGAGTCCTTTGTTGTGAGCGTTGAAAATAATCGGGGTGATAAGTCCGGTAGGTGTGGAGACAGCCACGCAGACGTCGACGTTGTTATTCTGTCTGATGAAAGAGTCCATGAAGAAACTGTTGGCTTCAGGTACACGTTTGCAAGCCAAGGCGGAGGCCTTGATGACGAAATCATTGATAGAGAGTTTGGTCGAACTGCCAGAGCCCTTAGAGAGAAGCCCGTTTAACTTCTCACGTACACTGAAACCGATTCCTAGGCAATAAAAAGCGAGTGCTTACGCGAGAAGGTTGTCAATATTGATTTCGCTAGTCAGATAGTAGTGAGGGATCGTGGACTTGCTTTCGGTTAGACGTTTAGCAATGGTTTTGCGCATGTTCGTGAGAGGAATATCCTGAAAATTGGTTTACAAACTAGAAAAATTGGGCTCATACCGTGTAGTCGGCTCCGGCTTGTCCAGAAGGAGCGGCAGCAGCTGAGGCTGAAGCAGTCTTGGTCGGGGCTCCCTGAAGGTCCGAGGCGAGAATTCTTCCGCCAGGCCCAGTTCCAGCAACTCCCTGAAAACCTTATCTTAACAGCTGTATCTTCCTATCGGTTGTCCTAAGCTACCTCAGTTCTACTCAGCATACTATCTTGGATATATGGGAAGGCATTCTGATTATTGCATCAGACTTGTCCAGCCAGGTGTGTAAGCTTTTAAATAGAGCTAAGAGCCTGTTAATCATAGTTCGCTCAGTTTGAGGATGACTCTAGATTCTCCGATTCTCTCGCAAAACATCTAGGCAGAAAAGGAACGGCTGAAGATGACAGGCTATCATGATGCAGATGAAACATGGCTGTCCTCCCATCCAGAGCTAAGTAAGAATACTCACCGAGAGGTCCAATCCACGCTCCTGCGCCAGCTTACGTGCGAAAGGTGTGGCACTGACACGGCTCGGTGACTGGGCAGATTGTGCGGGTTGAGTAGCGGGGGTAGGAGTAGGTTGAGAAGCTGCCGGGGGAGGAGCAGACTCCTTTTTTGGTTCTTCCTTCTTGGGCTCAGGGGCCTTCTCCTCCTTCTTCTCGGAAGAGCCGTCGTCTTTAAAGTTGACGAAGGCAGCAACATCTCCTTCGTTTTCGACAATGATACAGAGCAGCTAAAATCTTACTTGAAAAGAAACATGAATGAGTCTACTTTTCCAATAGGGACATCCTTGCTGCCCTCGGGAATCAGAATCTTAGCAAGATATCCTTCTTCAGGGGTCTCGAAGCCCATTGTGGCCTTGTCGGTCTCAATTTCGCAGAGAAGATCTCCCTCGCCGAGCTGGTCTCCTTCCTTCTTTTGCCAGCTGACGACGGTTCCGAGCTCCATGGTAGGTGAGAGAGCTGGGAGAGCAACTCGCTTGTGAGAGGGAAGTCCACCTGGAAGTAATTACTCTTGTTTCAGTTCTTACAAAACCCTCCGCAGGTCTAGTCGGAACGATACAAGTGCTATTCAGCCTATCTTACATCATCTCTCTGGGAAGACCGTCCGGGTTAAGATTGTTTTAGACAGTAAAGCAGTTGACCGGCTTTTGTGTAGCCGACTCGGTACGGGCGAGCATCACTGTTGCTTTAAAAACAGTTGAGGATCAAACTCGTATCGTTACAGAAGAGAAATATTCGAACATCCCTGGTAAGAAAATCATCCTCGATCCAACAGAAACATGTTCACCCCACGTTTAACAAAAAAGTAATAACTTACTGCTGTAGAGACGAATTCCCTTTACGGCAGCCGTGGGTCGGAGTTGAACATTCTTAGGAGGGCTTCCGACGAGATTGAGCAGTCTGCTGGTTGAAGCATTGCGACTGAAAAAAGTATTTTACGCATTCTAAGACGCATTCTACAATCTTACCTTTGCTGAGCGGCAGGCAAAGAAGTAGCCGAAGCTGCAGTCACTTGGCGTAGATTGCCAAAGTTGCGCAGTGGCAGATTTCTTGCCGAGAATTTGGACATTCTGAATAGGATGATGAAAAAGATGAAAAAAGGCCTCACCTTGTGGTTTGTGCTGGAACTAGCCTGGAATGGCACAAATAGGCTTGGGACTACCTGCAAAAGTTCTGTTTACAATGGTGTAATCAGCAGAAATCAGCCGAGAGTGTATCAAAACAAGCAGAGGTCACGGGAGATGCGCCAACCGACTACCTAGACTAATTTCTGACGACCACAATAACTAAAAAAAGGCTGCAAAATGCTCTTCCTAATTTCGAGCCAAAATGGAAATAGCTTGGATGTTTATTGAATTGTCAACTTTTGGAGAAAGATTTATTCGAGACGACCGCCCATGGCGCCAAGCCAAAGGCCTGCAGACCTTTAAAATAGCTGTTGAGCGGGAAAATTGCCAGTTGGAAACAACAAACACCGCGATTGGAATTGTGCCTAGAACGCATGTTTTATAGCTATATTTTTTAATTTTTAGGCGAAGTTACTGAAACCTTGATTCAGGCCTACTACTTCGCAAAAAATGCGCTGGTGTCTCACCTGATATGGTCAAACTTTTCTCCGTCCTCGAGACAATACGGTTCTGATAGCATAACAACAATCTAGAAAATCTGATGACAGTAAAAATCGAGCAGAGTTTCAGAGGACCTTTGACTAGGCGAGCCAATAACTTGTAATCTTGACCAGGAAATAGTAACTGATATCGACAAGTTTCATTAATTGGGATAAAACCATAAATCACACTGTGAGCGATAGGAAATTGAAGATAGTATACGATAGCTCGAGAAGGGAGAGAAGACAAGAGAAATGTGTAGGGAAAAAGCGAAATACTCAGTAGACAACAGAAAAGACCCTAATTTTGGAAAAATTAAGCTGAACCTTAATTTCATTTGACCCTTTCATTTAATCAATCCCAGAGATCGAAGTATTTTTTGTCGAACGGGTCGATAGTTCTCCTGGACAGAAGAGGGACTCCTTACTGATGTCCCCAGTGTAGGGACGCCAGTTGATTTTTACGTCATAATTGCTGCAAAATACGACTAGGCTGGCTATGTATTTGGCATGTACTGCTGCACGTTCGGCACTTCTGGAAGGTGTGGATGACCGGCTTCGAGTCCCCCCTAAGTATCCTAAAAGCTTGTTAGTTTCCACGAGTAGATTGTTTGAGGTCCAACCTGTGCTTTATTACTAGAAGTCGGAATGGAACTTCGAATGTCCTTGTCGGCGTCTGCAAAGGAGTTGTATCTCCATTTAGACTCGGGCATCTCGTCTTTCTTGCCGTCGTTTTGCTTCATCTCCAGCTTGTAGTTTTCCGTATCGTCCACCTTCCGGTCACTTCCACGGTAGCTTTGGGGAGCTGGTCTTTGACATGGTTAGTTCCAACCAAGTTAGATAAAAAATGAAATTGGAGGATCTCTTTTCCGTGATCGACCTCAGCGGATTGGTTGCCTCTAAAACGTTTACTATAAAGAAGAAAACAATTTCTAGTTTACTTTTCTCCTTTAGCAACAGTTTCTCTGCAGATCCGATGGATAGCACTCTCCAAGTCGCCAAAGATATCTTCACTGAAAATTCCACAAAAGAGCTTATAAGTCGAACCCAGACATGGTCAGCCAATCAAAGGGTCTTAAACTGCGATAGTTTTGCTATTGATTGGAAAAAAAGATGGGAGAGCTGTTTCTGAAAAACGAGCGGACCTGAAAAACCACTGCGCCTTCGCCAGCTGTTTTTACAGGTTCTCAATGGGAGCAGATGCGCCCGAGGAAAGACAAATGACCGAGAACGGACTGGAGTAATGTGACAAAAAAGGGTGATCGGAATTTTCTGTCAGTGACAAAGAGACATGGTCAATGTAACAGAGCGACCGAAGGTGAAATGGGTATAAAATGAAGTGAAGACTGATGGTCGAGACTTGCTGCTGTTATGAGAATGGTGTGGAGTGGGGTGCTGGCGCTTGGGCCAGCGCTTTATAAGACCAATACCGTGTGGGAATGAAGGCGTGGGAAATGAGACCATCAGAGCTGTACCACGTCCAATTCTCGTGAGATCAATGATCACGAATCTTTGTGTAGAACAGAGAAATTTTTTAGAGACTATGGGACATGTTAGTGTGTAACTAAGCTGAATGCAATAAGCAGTGACGCAGAGTTTGCTATTTTGTCACTTGATAACTTGTAGGTTTAACAAGAAAACAGTAACAGAAACCAATTCATTATACCTGGACAAAACCATAAAAGTGGTTATAGGAACTATCAAAGTTACTATTCGCTGGCTTGGGAACGAAGCAAATGAGGGAAAATTGATAGGAGGAAAGCAGAGTACAATAGGTTAATCAACAGGCAAATCCATATGTATAGTAAAATATCCGACAGAATGAATTGAAACAAAAATGCTTTTGGCCAGAACAAACCTCTGAAGAAGCCAAAAATGTCTAAGCGCATACGAATCCTAATGCAGTTTGTTTTGTTTGAAAGTTTGTTAGTCTCCGCGAGTAACTGATGTAACCTGGAAACCTTCTTTTTGCAGTCCTGAGAGTGGATTCCCTGTCTGCCTATGTCCCTGTTCCGGCATTGGCCTGTTGTAGTAGCCGTCTTCCAAGGAGTAGCCATTGTCTCCAGGTTGGGCAAAGCGTGAGCTGGTCGTGGATCACCAGTTCCTCCTCCTCCTCTGCTCCTGTGAGCTGGCAGGTGTCGTTAGAGTTTCAGCTTCTTCCTCATCCTGTCGTCTGTTTCAGTGATTGCTCTACTTCTTCTCTCCTCTACCGGAACCCCGACAAGCTGGTCTTCGACGGGAGCTTGGTTATCTCATCTGACCATTTCGAAAACAAAGTGGAGGCTCCCACCATTGTTAACGACCCGGACAGAATAGTTGCCTCTGCAATTTTCAATATGAAGAAAAACAGACTCTATTTTATCTGTTTCGTTCAGGAACTCGCCTAGGTACAAGCAAATAATATTCTCCAAGACGACCGAGGGGTCTTCACTGAAAAAGGCGTTTGCTTCAAAGAAATATAAAAATTTACGGGACCAAATCGCTCTGCATGATGGAAAAGCGGGAGAGATGCCTGAAACCGATCGTTATGCTATCACGAATCTTTGAGAAGAACAGAAATCTTCGGCAAATATTTGTGGGTATGAGACTCCGGGCCACAATTGTATGTAAATACAAAGAACATGCCAGGCAGGCTCATAAGTATAAGTTACTGTATGAGAAATGAGAGAATGATAAACCCGAGGAACTACTCATTCACTCAGCTTTCCACCCAGGAAGTGTTCTTGTAGCAGAGCAGACTGGTGATTTTTTCGAAGTTAATGGGTGCCGCGGAATAAATGTTCTGGTTCCAGCCCTTGAGATAAAGTTCTTAGGTAAGCTTACTGAATTCGGATTGCATGGTATTGTCTGAGCAACATACGAGAAGGCTTTTGCGGAGCATTTCGAGCATCCACATCCGGGCGTTCAGAATAGCGTCGGAGATTTGTTTCTTTTTGCAAAGCTGTTTGTGGAAGTCTCCGATAGAGGCCTCTGGGTTCTTGGCAAAGGAGATCTGTAACAGAAAGCTGATCACAGTCCCTCTGTTTCTGTTTTTCTGGCTTTATGTTTCTCTGTTTCTCTGATCCTATTCAGGCAAACAGTAGCGCCGGATTAACCGGTCTCCATCTTCTTCTTCCGGTAGATGCTAGAAGTAGAAGATGGTAATGCTACGTCCACTCCAACGATCGTGGTATCACCGTTTGTAATCCAGTTTTCGGCTCTAAAAATTTGATTACATTTGTTATAGTTTCAAAAACACACGACCAATTATCCGGATTGACCTGGTAGTTGAGTCCTCCCAGCTCTTCATCTTGTTCAAAACATTCTGACATGACATTTTCTTGGAAGGGACGTCGGAGGCAATTTTGATTGTCAAATGTTGTGCAGGGATCAGGCCCGCTCGTAGAGCTTCAACAGGCCTGAAACTGGGTGTTTAGAAAGGTAAGTTTTGTGACAAAGAATAAACTAAGTCACCCGATGATGCCGAGTCGTCCACAAAGAAAAAGAAAAAGCGTATTTCTACTGAAACGTCATTCAAATTTACCTTATTGAGACTTGTCTAGGTTCAAAACCAGGTTTTTTACCTCATGTTCTCGGCATTTCGCTCATTCCCCTCAATGATGAATTTTACTTAAGCAGTCAGCTGCTGGCAGACGAGTTTTCGCCACAATCTCGTCTGCCAGCAGCTGACTGCTTAAGTAAAATTTGCTATATCAAACGGGACCAACTTACGTTTCAAAATTGTTCGAAAAACTTCGCACAATGAGCCCCCTGAAAATTGCGATTGTTGCAAAGCGTCTTGAGTCTTGTTTTTTAATGCCAAATAAGGCAGATGAATAGCTTTATAAAGAAATTTGTTCAGATTATTACGGTCAACATAATTGGCATCATCAGTATCTGCTCGTTCGCAGGTTGATGGCAGACGACCGAAGCATACGGGGTCAAAAACTGTTCTTTGCTAATTTAAAAGTAAGCCAAAACTTTTATAGAAATACACAGCAGACTGCAGGATTCCGTTTTCGGGCTGTTTTTCCGCAAAAAATTTGCATTTTTTCGTTATTCGCCATTCAAACCTCTAGCGAGAACTACAGGGTGGCCGATCAGTATTGACGAAAAAATGCGTTTTCTTTCGAAATCTGTCGTGACATGTCAAAGAATTAATTACGTATAAATCCTAAATGGTGTGTTTCGAATAGCTTGAACCTAAGGTTCTACATTGTTCCATCAACTATGATGTCTTCGGTATTAAAAAAACGGAAAGATTTTTCTTTGATGGATTGTCTGGGTCTCTTTTTTGCTATGTTGGACGAATAGAGCACAAAAACTAATGTTAAATCAGCCTATATATAGGCCTTTAAGATGTACTGTGCGGACGAGGACTCAATATGAGTAAGCGCGCCAATATTTATCGGCTACCCTGTACGGAGATGGGACAGACAGACAGGCTTTTTAAGTACGGTCCTGATAATCAGATTCTCTGTGATTTTTACAGCATTCTTACTTTCGATCACGTCTTTCCGATGTATCAGCTTTGTTTCAATCAACTCTCTTCGCACCATTTGGTACTAAGGCGCTTTACGATAAGAAGTATCTTTGTTCACAAAATCCTAGGAAATCGTTCATTTCAAAGACAGCTCAGACTATCGCCGCCTATATAATCGGCTAAGTATGTGGTAGCTTAACATCTACTTTACTCTGATCATTTCGTCTTCTGTTTCAATTGTCAATACGGCAACATTTAGGATGAAGACCTTCATTTTTGTCATATTCTTGGTGATTAGCTGCCTAGGTGACGAGATGAACGACCGTGGCACGAATGCAGCCCAGGTTGCAAACGCTGGAATCGCTGCTTCAAAAAATCTACAACAAGCAGGCTTAAACTCTGTACCGTATCTGACTTCCAACAGTTACATGTCTCAAGCCTTTTCCGTAATTGGTGGAGTACTTCAATTTTTCCACAATGTTAAGAGTAAGTCACTCGAAGTTCTGTTGAAATACTCTTAAGTGCAAAAAGAGCTTAAGTCCTCTCTGGCCGAACTCAACATGAGATTCGATCAGCTCGAAGACGATTTGAACCAAAGGTTTGATCAGATTGCTGGCTATATCGACCGGAAGCAGTTCGAATCAGTGAATCTTGCGTTCAATTTACTTTCAAAATACAATTCAGGACATCACCGATCCTACCACCATTCTTTGGGGTGAACTTCAAGCATACATTCAGTATCCTAACAACATGACCTACGGTAACATACAGTTTGAATGCATGAGACAGACCGCCTGGCAGCTTGCTATGGTTTGTATATAGTGCGAAATCAGCGAATTTGATGTTTTCAGAAGCTTCATAACCGTCTTTACGGTCCAGACAACACTTTGATGACTCAAATCCAGGCCAATGAGTACAGCAATAGCTCTTTTATGGCAACTAAAGACGTTATCATGTTCCGTATTTTCCAACTAGTAGGTTTTATAAAATTGTATAAACTACGCATGTCCAAAGAAATTGCTTCCAACAGAACTCTCAACATTTAATTGCAAATACCGTAACGGTAACGAAGGCAATCATTTGTGCATCTCCTCTCACAGAGTCCCCTGAATTATTCCTTCTTGAGTGATACAGAGTCAGAGCTGAGAGATCTTTTAGATGATGGCCCAATCGTTCTGTCTTGGAGTGGAACACGGTCCTAATTACAACATTACCGACGATTGGGAACTCTCGAGAATGTACAACATCTATTCAGCTATAGTTAATAACACGATTGAAGTGAGAGTCAAACAAGAGACTGACTACTTAAAGGTGTCTGGTCCAAGTGTCTTCAGAAGCTGTGTAGGTTCTCGCAGTTACGGTAAACGAAATTTGTTTAGGTTACCGGAAACGACAAAGGATCTTACGGAAACTACGCTAAATGCATTTATAACAACCTTAGCAACAATTATTCATGGTAAGATCTATCTGTTTGCTCAGAAACACACCAATCAAGGGACCATTTTGGTGTCATAATGTATAACCAGGGTTGCGATCAAGTTGGATTTGATGAGAATATTAGCTACAGCGGTCCAAAAGACACAGGCCAGGGATCCCAACCCTACTCGGTATGGCGGTATAATGATGGAGCAGTCGAAGTCTTGGTCATTCGCTATTGGGCATTAAACGATTTGGGTTCAAAAAACAGCCAGTACCCTGGATGCATGAAGTATCTTTATGGCGGTACACTTTGTTTATCACATTTATAGAAAAGCTTCTTACGATAACAACGCTGAAAAATATGCCCGTAACATCAACTGTGGTCAATCTTTTGATATTTTGTCTTTTAATTGGCACTGCGGGAAGGATACGGTTTATTCTGGATTAAGTTCAAATTATTTTGTGAATGGATTCACAGACCCAAAAACATCATCAGCAATATCTTCAGCTGTCTGGCCTTATTTCCAACGTCCAACCACGGTTGCTTACGATCTCGGCTTCTGGGAACGTTCTGTCACCATCTCTTTGATTCCAATTCCGAATTGACAGATGACTTCCGAACAGTTGGACGAATAAAAATTGAAACATTGGAAATTTCCTTTAGTCTGAGATTTTGTGAGTGTCGTGGTCAGCAAAACAGATTGATTCACAGCATCTGTTGACAATATGTCTGACGTAGCTATCGAAATTATCACTGTTCCAAGGGGACTGTAACTCTGTCTCTTTATTCGGCACCACAAACAAACTGGCATGCTGAGTCATGTAAAGAAATAAAGGGATCAAGTAAGAAGAGACACAACAGAAGAGTGGGAAGCTTGGCTAGTGCTTGCGGCCCGGGCCGAAAATCACGACCCATGTTGCTCTTTGGAATACAGCTGTTTGGGATACAACAAGATCACATTTTTTAATTTTGTGGTGATTTGAAATAATGCGGTTTCCGTCACCTTCTTCGCTTAAACTGCTTGAAGGTCCTCCAGAATGGTGACAGTCTCCCAGGCTACCTCTCAGACGTATAAGATGCAATGACGTATGACCTGAGACAGAGAGACGTGGTGTCTATTGTAAAATGAGATTATTCAGTTCAATACTTTATTGAGACTATCTACAAGTTGTTGCAGTTACGATCGCTGTTGTTGAAGCAGCAGATGCAGTCGACTCCGTTGGTCGAGGGGAAGCCACTGGCACTGGTCTAAAAACAGAACTTTAATCAAAACCAAGTCTAAACCCACAGTAGGAAGTCCAGCAGCAAGAGCACGAGACTGGCAGCATCCAGAGCAGCGAGTATTGGGGTCAGCGTTGGCGTCGGTGCATCTGAATAGGTTTGGTCGCAAATTTAAGTTTATATCACCTGGCAGTAGTCTGAGTTCCATCAATTGAAACGGTGAAGCTGGCTTGGCGGGAGCAGGCTGAAAGTTAGGATTGTCAAAATTGTTAGCATACATACAGAATCCGCAGGTGAGAGAGTTGGCATTCTGAGGAGGACGAGCCGGCTGTCCGGGACGGAAACCGCCGAACTGAGCGGCTGCGACGGCAGCCAGAGCGAGGAGGACGACAACGGAGGTAGAAGACATCTTCAGAAGCGACTGATGAAAAGTAATGGTCTCGTTCTTTTTATACGGAAGCGATCATTATTGTGGACGTGACTGGGCAGGGACAGGCACAACATTGGCGACAAAGAAGGACCAACATTAGGACGTTGAAGAACAACATTTCATTGAGGAAAGACCAAAAAATTGTCGTAATACTCGAACACGCTTCGGAGTAGAAAAGACTTGAGATGCACTAAGATTTCAAGTTTCTCCTGTTACGGGTCTTTTCATAAACAAATTATATATGATTTCAAGTTTTCCTTTGTTCCGGTGACACAAGAGGTATATTGATGACTGATACCGCAGTTTCTCATTTATATTTGGTCAAGTTTCTTGATGAGCTTCCCATATGCTCTAAAAACTTCTACTTCTAGATTCTTGCCTCGGTTGTTTACGTTCCTATCTATGCTACCTTGAGGTCATTTAAGGCACCATTTACCACAGTGTCTGTGCGCTGACTTGTAGGGACAAAAATGGAATGCCTGAACCCTTCAGA
Organism: Oscheius sp. JU75; assembly: GCA_037178855.1. Classification (NCBI taxonomy): domain Eukaryota; kingdom Metazoa; phylum Nematoda; class Chromadorea; order Rhabditida; family Rhabditidae; genus Oscheius; species Oscheius sp. JU75. Next base: position 9,517,488 of record JASJZC010000007.1, read on the forward strand.
TACATACTGTGGATAAGGGAGGTGATACAGACGAAATCGCATTTGCCGGGAGTCGAACTGTAACTGATCAAATTATTGGACAAGATAACAACGATAGATATAATGATGCTTTTTTTTGATTGACAAATACTGTGAATATAAATTCTCTTACAAGCAATTCGCAGCCGTTACAGACTACTAGGAGTACTTGTATGCTCATCTGGACAATCGTGCACAACTCGGAGCACTTATACCTTGCTTTGCGAACTAGCATAACGCATTCCTTATAACTTATACTGTTTTTAGATGGTTTAGCAGGCTGCTTTACACACGGTAGTCTACTCTGAACACCTAAAGGAAACTGCTTGTAAGAAGGAACTCTTTCTTCTCACTACCCATCCCCGGAAGAAGATGTCGATTTGACCAGTGATAACTGTTCTTGTATAATACAATTCAAGGATGCCCGAATAGCTGTCCCGTGCAAGCAATACGCCTGTTTGAAATGTGATTTTTGTTTTACAATCAAACGTACAGCTGAACACCCAATTCAACTTTCTCACACTTAATGCTTATTTCCCAGTATTTGCCTATATTCTTTCAAGAATGATGTAGATTTGCAATACCGCCCGAAAGTGGGAATTGACGTCAGTGATAACATTTCAACTTTTGGTTCCAATTCGGTTAAAAGTTGTAGCTTTAGTCGATTTTCGTGGATCTCGAGACTGGATGATACAGCTGACAGTTTAAGCAGTTCAATGCAAATGCGTGTCATCTTCCCCGTTTTCTATCAAACTTAGATTCAAGCCTGCCTTCTGGTCAACGTCCTCTTCTGTTTCACGTCTCCTCTTGTTAACTGTTTCTGTGCCTCATATTTTTCCAATCTATCCATTCGAAAAAAAGCTGCTCACTTAAGGTTATGTTTCTGGAAAAAAACGAGCAAACCTAAAGAGCCACAGAAACAGTTAACAATACTAACTTTTTGAAACATGCTATGTCTCTTCCTGAAAGCTTATTGTTCAACATTTATTCATAGAGCAACAGTACGGGATCATCGTCCCCAAATAGGGCCGATTTGTTGCCATTTGTTGGTGAATCGCTTCATGTTCCTGGGCCATCTTTCGAAAAGAGCTGCCTCATTCACGGGTTCCATGCTTTCCATCAACTCGGAGAGAATTCTACATTTCTTTTTATTAGGGGAATAAAAATGGAGAAACTACCTATCATTGACGTCCTCTTCCGTATACGCACAAGCTACAAAGTTGTGAAGAAGTACCAAAGTCAGGATGAGCAGATAGAACTTGGTCATCATCCTGGAAAACGGAGAACAGTTTGAGAATTTTGAGAGGAGCAGGGATAGGAGAGAGCGAGTACAAGGAGAATACTTGAGAGAGGGATTATTCTCTTTTTTACGATCACCCTCTGTCGTCATAATTTGGAAAAGAGGAAGAAGAGTAGCGCCAGTCATCCGTCCTGACCTTCATTCTTAATTATTGACCTCAGGAGGGGACCACCCAATGTGATTCAGACGTCCTGACGCAGAAATGGCCACCTAATCTGCTCATTGCTAGCTAGGGGATGTAGAGAAGAGAGGGAACAAATTGTGACCAGCTCGACAAGTGGGGAATGACTAAGAAACGAGGTTGTGTAACTGACACAAAGTTCTTGGGGAAAGGTTCGTCATAGTACCGGAACGTTGGCAAACAGGTGCGAGACGAGACGAGAGAGAGAGGCAGACCTCCATGATGATAGACGAGTCTAATTGGTGCCTACTGGTTTCAAAGCAAAAAGTAGAATGCCTCTTTTCTATTCTTATGTCCGGCCAGCCTTGACGCAGGTGATACTGATCATTGTTGCATTAGGTACTGAGACAGAGAGAGATACTTGCGAAATCTGGCTGCCGGAAATGGCACCTGGTTTCAGGGATCTCACAACATTTTGGAAAATGTTCTCCAGTACGTTTCTAGGTTAATTAAAGAAACTAGACAAGGATTTGATGTCTAGCATACTGTATATTAAAGAGACCACAATTTTTAAGCAGCAGTAGCAATTTTTGATATGTTCAGAAGATGCATAGTTGTGAACGACTAGGATAGATTTTCGATTACTCAGACCGTTGATAATAGCTTTAAACAACTTCACAAGATATACGTTGAACTTGATGGGTTGACGAAACTGAATCATTGTAATTTTAGGACGACAGATACTTGTAGTGAAAAAAAAAAAAAAATCTATCCTAGTCGTTCACAAATGCGTCAACAAAAATCGCGAAGAATTTTAAGATTTTTACACGAATCTTGAGTCTCAGCCTGGATCAAGGTTTTTTCACAAGCCGCTCAAAAAGAGCCCTACATCACGGAAAATTTTGAAACTATGAAGAGAAGGTGGGAGGCAATCTAACAAAAAGTTATAAGATGCTTAGTGGAGTACACACGCGACCGTAATCGAATGTTTTTCGAATTTGTTTCTAGCTTGGGCCGCAAGACGAATGAGAAAACATAAGCCAATTCCTACCGCCCCCTATGGTAATATAGTTTGGATCCGCCCTAAAAGTAATCTTTCCAAGGAAAAGACCGAAAAGGGGTTAGGGAGTGACGGATAATAGCATAAATTATTCCAAGGCAACCCAATACCACCTACATGGCCAAAACTAGAGGGATCGACCCCTGTTTGGCACGTTTTCTGAACAATCACTTGCATTCGAAGTGCCTTATTAAGAGTTAAAATGAGTGCCAGAGAGGACCGTTAGTCTTCTGGCTAGAGTAGTGAATCTCGAAGGAATCTCTCCCGGGGTCGAATCTTGATTTGAACATGTACGTCACATTATCAAAAAAATGGATCCTTCAATTATTCTCGTCTTTCCGACTCGTATTCATAGAAACTCGGAAAAACAAAAGGAAATGGGCGCGTGGGAGGCATCCGACGCTACATTTTCTCCTATTTACTCAAGAATACTGCGACGTCTTCTGGTTGGGGAATTGGGTTTTGGCAATGTCTCCATGGCTGGGCATATTGGAAATGAACGGAAGCCTATGCTACAAAGATTTATGCGTAGGCCACAGCGAAGAGGAAAACCATAATTTACTTTCTGACTATGCTTCCGTGTCATGGAGAAAACAGTAGTTTGCTCAAGCAAGTAAAACAAGAGAGACAGCAAGATTAACATAAGACCAGACTGATCCAGTCAGGGAAGTGTATGATTTTAGGCGAAGCAAATTGGATTAAGGGCGATTTTGACGTAAATGAAAAGACAATGACAGAGAGCACTATGACCGTCTGCAGATTAGCGTGTCCTCTTTCGAGAGAAGCTGTCATTTGATTAGAGATTCACGTGCAATGGATCGACTCCCTGTTGAGCCAAGGAGATCAAGAAAATCCGCACGTAGTTTCTCCTCCTCCAGATTACGGTTAAGATCTTCTGCTGTCATACATCACGAACTTGAATGAAAAATCGTGTTCTCTGTGTTAAATAGAACAAACATATCATCAAGGACTAGTTCCGATGGTATGAGTGCTTGTCTGGTTCCAGAGCGTGTCAGGTGAAACTTTCACCGGTTGCTCCCAAAGTTTGATTTACTCTACTGTTTTAGATATTAACATATTACTAACAATGATTCTTTCGAACTGCCGAGACAGAACTGGTAGTAAGTTGTGACTTGTGAGGCACTATGGATGAGAACTTGTACATTTGCAGAGACGATAAAGGCATGACTTTCTCTAACTATCAAAACGATAGTTAGCTCAGGGAGTTGGTATATAACAGAAAATACAGCACAGTAGAAAAGTTCTTTATAGCAGATAACATAATATCAGAGAACTTGCAGAAAGGGCGTGTGCTGTAATTTTGACATGGAAGATCTGACCAGAAGCATCAACGATCTTATAAGTATAAGGAATAGCCTCACGGCATGATGCAGAAAACTTGATTCCAGGAACGTTAATTCGTTTTAGATTTCAAATTGAACGTTTCTTGGGGGGTAACTTCCCTTAACAATAAAAATACGATGATTGAGAGGATAGAAAGGTTCATTCAATTAGATTGTTCTCTTCATTTGGCTTAAAGCACCATCTCTACGTAATCAGTGAGAATCTTTGTAGTTCCCTTCAGTGTATCATGGGGAAGGTTCTTTCTTTCCAAAAACGCAATAACTTCCTTCTTGAAGTCAGAAGAGGCCGCATTCTTCTTTTGGAAGCCGAGACAACTGCATGAAAAAACAAAACAGTTGCATGAAAAACATTGTACCTACCAGCACAGTATATCCAAGTTTATTAAAAACCTCAAGCAAAACTTCCTTTCTCGATTCAAGATCCATGCACGTCTGAAAAGAAATCTTATTGCAAGTTTTCCAAAAACAAACCCTAGAACTAGGGTACGGAAGCTCTTCCAAAGAATCAAGAGTTTCGTCATGAGTGCTGGCTGGGAGACCTTCCTTAGTAATATAAATGACAATAAATTGGGTCAGCAACAGACTCTCTTATATAGGATATCAAAATCGATTCTCAATTGACCTTATGCAATGGTCTCGACTAAGTCACCCAACCATTTTCTCGATATAAACCACTAACACACTCTGCTGCTTTACAACTACTGTTCTCAGCAGAAATAACTTTTTTTCGAGAGTGCTAGATGGAAGACCTTCTGTGGTGAGGTATTCCACAAGTGCTTTATGGTAAGTCGGATCAGAAACAATTTCTTTTTTAAGCGTTTGCAATTAATGAGGCATCCTCCAAACATTACCAGTAGCTTGTACATTTCGCCATTTTCGTTTATTAGCTGTTGAGCTTCATCCGGAGTTCCTTTAAAACCGAGATCCTTCAAGACTTCATCGCATATCTTTTACATGTCTCAAAATAGCTTAAAAATCCAGTGTTAACAGAAAATACGTGTTCACCAGAGGTACAAAAAGGGTTCTTTTCCTTGTTTTGGAGTGGTAGAAAGCGGTTCGGTTACGCTTGCAGCCACCAGTAGAAGAGGGAAAATCTTCATGTTTGAATACAAAAATTGCGTTTTCTCGGTTGTTAAGGCAGACATTTTAATTCACCTCTAACTTTGGATGCTTCTCACAATTGTGATAAATCTGGTTCATGCTTTCATATACATTTTGGACGATCCATTTTCCCAATTGTTTAAACCGAAATGATATTTTCGAAAAGTATAATACCGCTCAGCAACACCGACTGAATATTGCTCTGTAATCGAGTCTTATCAAACATAGTGATGAGATCAGAAAGCATTTGAAATGCAACATACTTTCAGAATTTAGTAATTCAAACAGCCGTCTCCGACGGCTTCGCCGTCCTTTTAAAAAATCCAGTTTAAAATGGCGGCTGCGCCGTTTCGTAGAAACAGAAAACTCTCAGTGGCTTCACTTTTCCCAAAATCCAAGTTCTAGAGAGCACCCAAAGTTTACTTGCCATCCAATTTCGGCAATAACTGTTTTCCGAACAACAAAACTTCTGGACAACTAATTTGTTCGCTTCTGTTTTGTGGCCACGGACAAACAAGCATACAAACAGACAGAGTCCTCCACAGAAACCAGCGCGCTTTAGATAGTAGGGATATCATCTCTTTTGAACACACTAGACATTGTGTGATAGCAGGGATAGCCCCTCTGTCGGTTCTTTGCTCAAAGTTCCTCCCAGAAGATCATGTTGTGATCTCAAACAGCAGAGAACCACTATTGTTCAATGCCATGCATTGAGATGTGGATTTGAAAAGGGTTTTCTTCCCCTACTCGCTTCCGCAAAACTGTACTGTGAACGTTCATCCTCGATCACAAATCTCTTCCCCCGATTATGTCCGGTCGCGTTTCATGTGCTCTATTTGCTTGAAAGCTCAGACACAATACACGTGTAGACCAAAATATTGAACTAGGTTCCTAAAAACATGCGTTTGTGACGTATTTCCGAAAAATTCTAGTCTTTGTAAATGTTATGGAGCACAGCTGAGACTATACTAAAAGGTGTCCAGCTACTGATACAACATGTTTTCAATAGTCAGCTGGTCAGGGAAATGTGTCCTTTGTAAACAGGCTGTCTATCACCGGGGTGGTCTCTGTTCCTTTGGGCCTTAGAACGCGTGGATGCCCCCGAGATGTGGTCAGAGGAGAGGCACGTGGGCAACTGTTTCTTCCAGCCACCAATTCCCGAGTGGTCCTCGTTTTCGAATTATGACTCAATGACAGACAAAATAAGATTCCAGAGTTCTCTTGGAAATCGTTGAGCAACAATTACAGTCGCAGGAAACATCTAAAACTACTTTTTTCATGAACAGTCTTTGCAGTGAACTCGAGACAACCGGTTCGATGATTCTGGACAACAAATTCATCAACTGTTAAACTATCTGAGTTCAGACTCGAAACAGTTCCTATGAGACCATTTTACTGCATCCGGTTAGGACAGCTGCAGGCAAAACGTTCCAGACACGTTTTTGCTGCTCTTTGGATCCTTGATCGAGGAGTTTTTTTATAGTTTAGGAAAATCGCGAAATGAGCCTAAGAACTTGGTTCGAGTGGACCAGAACACAACTTCCAGAAACTATATTTTTAGCTAGTCTTCCTTGTTCAGGGCTGTAATATAGATAGTCATTTTCTTTCGAGTGAATAGCTAGAGTGTAAGCTTGGCATTATGTTTTGGGAATCTTGTAATCTATTAAAAGCATGCAAAGCTGAAAACTTTAAAAACCTCTGGTTTGATTTTAGTAGTCTCGGAAACCAGACAAGGTCTTACCCGTAAAATCTCGATTGAAACAACAGTACCTTCATAACAGCCGGATTGGGGTTCTTTCCCGTAGTATTTCAGCAGCAAGCCTAATTCATTGGCTGTCAAAACAGACGGTCCTCATCCGTACCAGTCCGACAAAGAGGCAAATTCTCAGAAGGTGCATCTTGGTGTATGTACAAGCTTTCGCACGTACCGTCTTGAAAATCAACTATTGTCTTTTTCATGCAGTTTAGACAGGGAATGCTCTTTTTGTCCCGACAGTAGTGAAAAGTTTGTCCCATATCATCTCAAGCGGGAAAATTTTTATTTCCATTGTCTTGTATTCCTTGAAGACAGACCTCACTCTGCACCCTCTATGTCCAATTCTCTTAAGCTTCGCCGAAGATTGCGGAAGAGGCTACTGGGAATATAAAAACACCCGGAAGTCAACGAGCAACTCTCAACGGCAAAGTTCATACATATCCGGCTCCCGATTGTCGTCAATGTGCTTGAACAAGCGCCACTAGTATTTGCCCAGAGCGCTTCCAGGTGTTCCTTTGGCGATGATCAAGTAGCGTTTATCTGTTTGTTTTTCGGAGAGTAAGAGAGCCTCCTGCCTGAAGCAAAGACCAGCCGCATCCCGTGGGAGAGCAGATTTCGAGGAAGTCCTTCGACGCAACTTCCTTTTGTTTGGGCGTCTAATGTTTGTTCCCTTATGAGAAATAGCCCTCTGTTCTTGAGCCACTCTTAAACTATACACAAAGTTAATGGGAAAACTTTTATTTCTAAAATGTAGAACCGTAGTTTGGGAATTATGTTCTGATAAGTCATAGAAGGGGGATAGGGGAATCACTGTTGCGCTGCTAGCAGTTTTCAAATAAGGCTTGTGGTACCCAAGAACGCCGATTCATGAAGAATTCAAGAAGAGACGGACGTCCTGAACCCGTAACCATTGCCTTATTCGAAAAGAGTAGCAAGCGTACTAGGTGAAAGCATGTACACTGGGATGTAATTGTAGAGAGAGAAAGCGAAAGATAAAGCGAGACACGTGAAGAGTAAAGGAGAGATGCGGGTGTGAGGTCGAGGAGCCTACTGATGACGATGCTTAGGGCACATGCGCATCTGAAGAAAGTTGTGGGCCTCATGTCGCGGAATCAGAGTCTCGTCGACGGTAAAGAAAAGTGTGCCAACGCCGTTGATCTCGACGCTCTCGCAAGAGACCTCCTCATGTCTAAAAACAAAACAGATGAGTCACCGTGACTGAGCACTTTTCTCACCCAGACTGCAGCTGCTTGAAGATTCGAATGGTCCAGGTTCCGTGTCCACAGCCATTCAGAGCCGGGGTAAAGCTCTGAGCGACACCGGTCGTGGTGAAAGTCATGAAGCCGATCTCGCCGGTCGGGGTCTCAATCTTGACATCGAAGGCGATCTGAGTAAACGAGGTGAGGTCGATCTCGATCTGTAAAAACATGCTCATTATGTTCTTAGTCCTTTTATTCTCGCCCCGCTGGTTCCCTCTCTTATCGCGTCATGTTTACAAGGAACTCCTCCTTTCACGGAAGGAGCTGATGTTCACAATAACATTGCATAGCAGATTAGAGTCGTAACTTACATTCGTAGCGTCAGCCTCGCAGATACCGCCACGGAACGAGTCCATCTCGTAGCCGTGGCTGGAGTTGCGGCGAAGACCACCGAGACTGCTTTTCTTGAGTCCACCGCGATATTCGAATTGGGTGACCTCGCCGTGGCAACTCGAAGAGGGGAAGCTGCCAGTAGAACAGTCGTAGGAGACGCGAGTAGCACGAGTGCACAACATGCTAAAAGCATTCTAGTTACTTGAGATTGCCCAGAAGGGATGTAGAATTTCGAAAATATGTAGGAAGGAGAATGAAAATAGGAACGCGTCAGCGATTGGGGGGCAACAACCCAATGAGAAAATGATGGGGAGGAGTCTGGGAACATCCATGTTGGACCGACCGCCCATGGTGTTGCTTGGTACGCGACTGGGTGGAGAGCTCTCTCCCCATCCAGATGAAAACACAGCCTGTTTATGGCACGCCCCTCTCTCATGCTCTTCCCCCTAGCCAAAAGATCAAGCAGCAGCGTTGAAGTTAAGAATCAGTGAGCGCCGAGCAGAGATCTCCGACCGACGTCGTGGTCCCTGCTCCAAAAATCAAGTTTGATGGCCCCGCGCCATTTAGAACAATCAGTTTGCAGACAAGGTGCAAAGTGCAAACGGGAGCAGCTGGCGCGATTTTCGGACCGGGGGTTTCCAGTTACGCAAGTCTTCGCAAACGGGAAGGGCTTTTTTCGAGGCACGGTTCCGGAAAAGGCGAGCTTGCAAGGAAGTGGCAGAGTGTGGAGATCATGACAAACAATGCCTTATTTATAGAGCCCGGTGAGCAATTTGAATCCGTTACTGATATTAGGAAAGGAGAAAGCAGATTGTGAGAAAGCTTTTCTAGCTGGAACGGGTACCAACACAAAAGATACATTCGATTAGGCAACACTTGCAGAGAACTAGCTACTGAACGGTGTGAGACACCGCTACCGACATTGAGAAGCGTAAACAGGGAATTAATGTTCTTGGCTTTGAAAAACCAAATCAGATAGTAAAATGAAACGGAAAGCGGCTGTTTAGAGAGAGAGAGAGAGAGGTGGAATGAGAACACTCTTTGAGCCTTTGAATAATGGATCTTATCTCTCAAAATTGGCCATTAAGGCTCAGTCTGACGCTAGAAAGAATGAGAATTGGCTCTTGGGGTCCCAGAAAAATGGTCCGAATGGGCCGAGGGAGACCTTCTCCCCGGCCCAGACAGACTTTATAGGCGAGAGGGGACGGGGAGTGCCCCGCCCCGAGAGAGAGTCGGTCGGAGTACACGCGTACTGAACTAGCTGATCGTTGTTGCAACACGACGAAGCCAAGGAGTAGGCTCGTACTCGTCTGGCACTGACTGTCGTCCAAGTGCAGCAGTGGCTTGAAAACAAGAAATTCGCTCTCTCTGGAGGGACGAAAATAGCACCGCCCAGACTGTGAAGAAATCTGTTTATCGAGTAGTGAAATGCTCCATTCAGGCGCCTGACTCTGTTCGAAAAGCTGATAAACTACAGCCAGTGGTCAATAGTGACATTTTCTGGAAGAGAATGAAAAGATCGCTAGCTTGTGACGCGGTGAACCAGTCATATTATACGGGAGAGGAGGTATTAGTCACCGCTGTGACTCTTCCCCATTCCGGAAGTGTAAACATCTTAGGGGCTGAGCAGCTATGATTCCCATTATGTGAATAAAGGCGAAAAGCCGGTTCACCCCTCTCCCTAATGTGGTGGTAGGGAAACGAAAATTCACTTCCTTGCGTGACGTTTTTAATTATGGTGTCTTATTTTTTCCCTGATGACCCGGAACGCTGTGTGTCTCAGCATTCTCTGTGGCCATTAAGAATTTTTGCAGGGCTGTCAAGTCTGTGGCGCCAGACGGTGATACGCGTCTGAGGAATCTGCATTGAAAGATGTCAATCTTTGATGGGGGAAAATGTCGCGTTCTGACTCTGATATGATGTAATTAGTCGTGGGAGTCTTTTCTCACTATTCTGAAGAAAACATAATTGAATGTGGTTGAACAACGTAACAGCATGGGTCTTTGACGTCGTGAATACGTCGCAAGAGACCACTGTTTCATTCAACGTTTACGTTAGGCTTGGAAATTGTGTGGTCCAGAGTCTAGAAGAGACTAGAGAGGTCATAAAATGTCTGGACAATGTCACTGACAACCCCGTTCCAGAAAGCCTTATCAGTAGGTTCAAGCCCCCTCTATTTTTAGGAGGTCATTCGATACGGCTGCTGCAAAACCAGTAGTATAGCTGTCTAATGAGGGGAACAAGAAAACTGAAACCGGGAGAAAGCTGCTATCCAATAAGGAAGGTGTTAATTCTCTAGAGTCATAGCTAACCATTTTGCCGAACTCAATAAGGAAGCGACATCGGGCAAAGTTCTTGAGGGGGGAAGTGATCGTGCGTAAGAATTCTTACAGTATCGTCACGTGTTCAATGAGACATAGCATGACTGTAAATTTTGAGCTTTCTTCGAACCATCAGACTTCACGTGAATTCTTCAGCCTCTCAAAGCTGTTTACATATGAATGGGTGAATGTGTCAGTGTTCTAAAGTCCGAAAACCGAGAAAGGAAGGTTTCGAGAAACGGGAAACCAAAAATCGCGGATGGGAAGGTTTACGGTCGTAAAGCGGAGAATGAAATTAAAAGAAAGAGCGGGAAAAGATTGCTAACAAAATTGGAAAACAGGCATTTCGTGGCGGGACCCATTTACAAGTCAGCCTCTTGAGTCTCTTTTCGAAGATTTTTAGTCTTTCTCGCATTTATTTTCCGATGCATGCACATTTCATCTTCGTTAGCGACACTGATGAGTCAAAAGTCTTGTCAAAAGTACAGGCTCATTAGAATATTAATCTGACATCAGGCTGTTCAAGGTTGAACGCTTTTGTGTGAACATCAAACCGGGGGTCCAGAATGATTAAGCGCTAAGAGGGGGAGTAGCCGAAGGATATCCACTGCGAGCATCTATCTCAAAACAGCCACCCTAGGAGCTTAAACGAGACGCACGTGTGTTTGGCATGCAGCCTAACGTCATATAAGGCACAACTACCCTCTTACAATGAAGTCACACTGTTTGACTTATAGCAACCAGTCCTAAAGAAACCGACGACCGTTTTGTTTTGTATAGACTTCACGTGAGACTCTCACTCTTCCGTCACAGTGATTTCACTCCCCCTAATCTGACCGGCAATGCAAAATCGAGTACACATCAATGGTCGCAAAGCACTCGCTGTTCATGCCTTTTTCATCACGCTAAATTCCGATTGAAACCAGGAATGAGAGACTCTTATCAGGCTCATGAATCCGGGCATGTGTCAAATTCACGGCTTTCTGACGTGCGTCGGGTCCAATCACAGAAGTCACAAGAGTGTTAAAAGGAGGATGATTCTTTCTTCATAAACTACAGGGATAACGGAAGGGGAGGGTTATGTAACTGTCTCTCTGTCCTTCTGTCTCTCCGGCTCTCTTTTTGGACAAGATGAAGAGAAAATGTGCTTAATTACGGACAGCGGCAAAATAAGAAGCAAAAGAGGGAAAAGAAAGAACTACTCTCTATCAAATGATCTTTCGGGAGTCCTTCTAAAAGAATAACAGGTCTTTTTGTTTTCGACAACAAGAATGCACTTTCGGCGTCCCCCCGGCATGCAGTCTTGTGAATGAAAAGATCGCGTAAACAGCTTATAGCCTCCGGACAACAAAGAATGCTGTCTCTCTGGAAGCTTGTGACTACACGTGGATCTTTCATGTGGCCGGTTGAGAAATATACTGCTAGCCGCAGTGAGAGTAAACAATCCCTCTCCCTTTCTACAAAAGCATGTCAACAACAATCAGTATCCTGTTTACTGAAGGGAGAGAAATAGAAAGAGGGTTGTCTGCTGGACACACTTTCGAAACTTTGTCCAATATTGCAGTTTTCGAATCGAATGTTGACCCTTTGATGTTCGGACGCTGCCTAGTTGTATTGAAGCCATCAAGGGGATCCTATTATTTATTTGTTCAGTTGAGATCTCTGACCCCAGAAGGGAGAGATGTTGGATCTCCAGTTGTTGTTTATGCTGCCCTCAGACTGTTCTAGGGCAAGTTTATTCTTTACGTTTAATGAATCAAAGAGCGAGTCTCCTATTTATTTGCCTATTGCTGTTTTCGATGGGATAGGCTAGTTTTGCCCTTATAGGAGAGAGAGAATGGAAGAGGTGCAACCGGAGGGGGAATGAACACAATGATGAATCAATGACTTGTTTCCTCTTCGGGAAGAGGATGGAGAAAGAGGAAAACAGTTGACTGTGTTGGAATGTAGCCCAGGGTCTATTTTAAGGTGTACCGGTGTGAACAGCCGGGAAACACAGCCATAAGGAGATGACATTCCCGATGGGGGAAGTGAGCTGTAAACAAGCCGAGTATGACGAGGAAGACAATAGAGGAACTAGAAAAAGAAGCAGGCGAGACTAATAGGGAGGAAGACTGCGGACAGCTGAGCTCTATTCGCGTGTCCCACCAGCCATAATTGGTGACCTCTGCACCAGCGTGTGTAATAAGGACTCTGCGCCTCCGCTGCTCAAACGGTCTTGGCACATTTGCATACCGTTCGGTGCTACCCTGGCAGAGCCAGCACCGATTGACACCCGTGGACCACGAGAGGAGCGACATCGATGCTCGGTGCCGGATGCATTTGTTAACAGTCTTCATTTTTAGGGTCAAAAGCTCGCGCCAAAATGACAGCGGAAACACATGGTTCCAGATGCGGGGAGAAAAATGCTTATAAACGATCAACATTACTCATCTCCGCTCCGACAAGCAAGATCTTGTGAGAAGGGAAGGAATTCAAGATGATGGTATTGAACAAACATTGAAGAATCATTTGTGGTCAAAGGTTTGCGGAACATTGTTATCTTACCACGTATTGAAGATGATTCTGTTGGTCATTGAATGATGCGATCGGCAGAGACAGAGAGACAATAAGACAGAGAGGCAGAGAGACATAGCGACAGAGCGATTAACAGAGAAAAAGAACAGGCGACAAGCTTTTACTATAGCTAAAGAGCAGGACCTGGAAGGGACAATAGGTCCAGACGATGATACCTCATCTCGAGACAGTTACAAACTCCTCACATCTGTCTTGTCTGTCTAGACTTCTCTGCAGCTCGTACCAGCTGCGCATTTACTTATACAGACAGAGCTCGTTTGGGGTCATAAAGAACGTTGACAACCTTGACAGTATATCTTAACAGAGACTATCGTGTCTGCGAGCTGAGCTGACCGTAACTATTTGAAACGAAAGTGGATCCCTAAGGATTTCCTTGTTTCAAGAATTACGGAGACAGAGCAATAGAGAGACTGAAAAAAGTTTTTCTTGTGAACCAAGGCACTCTTTCACCTGTTTCTGTCAGCCTGCCCACGATTGGGTCCAGGACTGTATAAGAAATGATGAGAATGACTGTGACACAGGTTAACCAATGACAGATAGCATACTCGGCTATCTTCAAAGGAAAATTGGATCAACTCACATGTAGACAATGTGTCTGTGGACCACCACCATTCTCTGCGGTTCCTCGACCTCGGTAGGCTGAATACGATCCTTACGGCGGAAGCTGAACTTGGCGACGACCCGATAGATAACCCTAAAAATGAAAATATTACGAAACGTTTGATGGCAACTCACTGCTTGCAGGGCTTCTTCAACGAGCTGAAACACGACATGCTTCCTTGGCAGAGACGAGCTGAAAGCTGGGACATCATAAAGCGATATTCTATTCAAAGAGAGTGGAAATTATGGCTCCGGGAGCACATTTTTCAGTTCAAAGATGGGAAAATAAGAAAGAGCTTGTCAAAACGTTCGAGAAGACTAAAGAAGAACAATAGAACTGTCTTTTGCTTCAAAAAACAATATGACGCTAGTAGGTGGACATCAGCTGACTTGTTTCGGTTAGTGAGACTGTTATGAAGCCATTGGACGAGAGGGAGTGATCCCAAAGCCTAGTTTATAGGGAATCGATCACAAACATAGGGAAGTCATTACTTCACGCAGTCGGAAGACGATTGACCGTGATTTCAGAAGAGAGAGCGCCTGTAAGGACGATTGACAGCCAGTTTTACAAAAAAAGGATATTGTAGTCAAAAGATTCGAGCACAACTGCGCAAGTTTGCTTCGATTGTGGTCATGTAGAAGCTTTATTTCTTTTGAAAACTGGAAAGACATCGGCAGGGAGCTCTTATATAAGTATCCTTATATAAGAACCGGAAAAAACACTTTCTGCCAGAGGGTCCTCACATTCTTGGGATTACCAACTGCATGATAGAGCCAGAAAGTTACACTAAATAACGTGGGAAAGCCGAAGTAGATCCTCGAAACACTCTATTCAAGTTGCAGGAGCAGATAGTGACCGACAGCGCTGATTGACCCATATGCATTCAGGCTCGACCATCTGCGTTACGCTGCGCGGCAGAAGTTTTTCGGTCTGTTGTTGATATTCAAACGGGGCCGCAAAGAAGCAGTATGGAATGAACGTTCATGCTGAGGAAATCAACGAAATTTGCGAAATAGCTCTTGGTCTATTCAGAGAAGTGTCTGGAGCTGCTGAGAGCCGTGACCCGGAGTGACCTAGGGTACGAAAGATCGACAGTCAGACAACGAGACTGGAACAAAGATTTCTGTTCTATGCGGAAAGTGCAGAAATACTTGTTGCATTTGATTTATAGCCCGCTTTCGCAGCATTACAAAAGGTCACATTTCGTAACGGATCCTAAGGACTTTTCTTGGATTTACAGCAGTTCTTAGAGATCTGAGAATCCAAAAATTGGAAAAGCATCATGCTGAGAAGTACCAGTTTGAGTGGTAATGAGAACAGTAGAGAATGAAGAAGGGTTGAGACTTTCGAAGAGAAAGAAAAATTTCGCGTATCTGCAAGGCTGCAAAGTTTCGTTACGAGAAGTAAGAAGAAACTCCGGCGCCGCAAGTTGAAAACACGAGAGAGTAGCAGATGGCGGCTGGACCTCACGCAGACGGTACGGATCAACACGGTCCGGACCCCGAGTTTTCCAGATTATAGTAAACAAGATTTCTGCAAGACTGTTTATTCAATATTTGTAGAATCCTTCGTTGTTTTTCCTTCCAAGTTTTCCCTGCTCTACCAGGGTGTCGAGTAGTTTGCAAGGAACGAAGCGGCTGTCATTGGGCATAGATTCCCGCCAAACTTAAATGGGTGGTTGTGACTCGAAATGTGAAAAATGTACCTTTCATGACGTTCTGAATGGTATCAAGTCCGACGTAGTCGCAGAGCTCGAGTGGTCCCATCGGATAAGAAGTGCCAAAACGCATGGCTGAGTCAATGTCTTCCTTCGTGGCATCGCCTCGCTCAAGCATCCTGATACTGTCGATAAGGTACGGCACCAACAATCTGTTGACTACAAATCCGGGAGTGTCCTGAAATCGGCACAATTCTATTGATTGCCCCCTGGCTACAGTACCTTGCAAGCGATGGCGACTTTTCCAACACTTTTGCAGAAAGCATGCAGTGCCCTTTTTGTTTCCTCGGACGTCTCTTCGATGGAAATAACTTCTACCAGCTTGAGCACAGGGACGGGGTTGAAAAAGTGCAGCCCTCCAAAGCGGCTTTTAGGATATATGCAGTCGGCGAGATCTTTCAATCTGATGGAAGAGGTATTGGTGGCAATGATGGCGTGGCTGGAAAATAATTTTCCTTCACAAAAAACTAGCTTTTTGGTAGAAAGTGGCGTAAACATATTTGTTTGTCGAAGTTGCAAAAGCAACGGAATAGGGATATGGATACTGAGAGAAAGAAAGACAAAAAGACAAAGATACAAAGACAGAGAGACAGTGACAGAGAGACGGAGAGACAAAGCGAGCCTGATCTACCTACCTCGGACAGTTTTCCTGAATCTCGGAGAAAAGTTCCCTCTTGAGAGTGATGTCTTCAATAACAGCCTCAATGACAATATCAGCATCTTTCACACAGTCTGCCACTCGTGTTGTTGTGGAAAGAAGTGAAATACGTTCGCTGACAACAGAATCCACGAGTTCCTGATCAAATTATTCAGTAACGAAAACTGATAAAGCTTACGGTAGGGGTGTTCTTGCACTTGGAGAAGGCCTTCTGAAGACCCTTCTTGATCTTCATTTTAGCATCGTCGAGCTTGTTCTGACTGCGGCCATAGAGGGTTACTGTATAACCATTGGCGACACAGATCTAAAAGTTGCTTGGGTTTTCTCGAAAGTTCGATGGGGGAAACCTGCGCAATTCCTGCTCCCATGAGCCCGGCACCAAGAATAGCCACGCGACTAGCATTGGCAGAACTTGAAGGCTCGACGACCATGCTTGGAATGGGGAATCACCCGGCCCTCCTCCAGATTTATATACTTGGATGCACGTGCATGGCAACCTGAACGCTTATCTTAGCATGAGGTGATGGCACCATCGAGCGAACGACGCCTAGGCCCGGAAGGCTGTTAACGGGCTCCGGATTGAGGGAGAGACACCATCAGGCGACTTACTGTTCACTCATGACCGACTGATATGGACATGTGGGCCCTTCTTTGTCTTTCCGGACCCTCCGCGTCTACTGAGAGCAGAGTCATTTTTAGCACATCACAGTTCGCACACCCTGCATCAAAAAGGTGACAGCTTATGGTAATCTCGTTTGGTTAAAGTTACGACGTCGATTAAAAGAAGTTGTAATAGTTGTGGAACAAAATCCAAGGAGAGTTCATAAATGGGGAGAAAAAGGAAACAGGAAGACAACCTATTGTGCACTAAACAAACTGACTGTCGGAGAAATCAGTGCGTAAGATAAGAGTGCTTGTGTTCGAAAATGTTGCCATGTCATTGTTCCGTGCAGTTTCGGGAATAGGTTTGGAGCCTTTAGCCTAAAGAACTCCATTGTCTTTCAATCTCTTAGTCCCCCTGTCTCTGACTCTGTCTAACTGTCTCGCGGTATCTCGTATCTCTGTCTCTCCGTCTTGCTTTCTCTATGTTTCTCTGATTCTATGCCTCTTTTTCTTTATCTAGAATATAAACCTATCAACAAGTAGTCCAAGACCACCCACAAATGAACTATTGGGGAAAAACAAATTTGAACATTACACAGCAGCAGCGTCTTTATTACCTATATTTGATCAGGAAGTTCTTCGATGTTCAGCTCGCATTTTAAACTTTGACCGCATTTTTGGGAGTAAGTGTAAGATGGTAATTCCGTGTTGTGTTCTAACGTAACTTCCGTAAAAATCACTATGGGTATCTAGATACTTCCGTTCGAACCTAGGAATCCCTTCGTCATTGCTTTGAACAGTTGTAATTGTTTATACACTCGCAATGTTTTCTATTAGAAAACATGAACTAACCTCCGTCAATCTTTGAAACCAATAAGCGTTTCTGCAAGGAAGATGGTAACGTATTATCAGTAGAAGTGGTCCTCTTGTCGTGACCGCAGGACGTACCGGACTAGGGTTACAATCTCCTTAGCAGGGTTATTTTTCCATAATGTCAAGGATGCACTGATCTCCGTTAAGCTGGCGTTGTCCATAACAAGCGTTTTGTTGTCTTCGCCGCAGTTGCGGAAAATATCACCTTGAACCTGTCCGTATGCAAGGTTTCGAGACTTTTGGATACTTATGTCGACGGTCCGACTATCTAGTGCAGCGCTCTTTCTGCTAGCATAGGTTGAACAACCGCTCCATTCAGTAACGACTCCCTTCGGCTCATGATGTTCCGAATAAAATCAAATATACTATGTATTAAACTTCTCACGGGGTGTACCTAAGACGATAGACAAGCCTCTGCGGACTGTTACAGTACAGGTATGGCTGTCATGCTATTGACTGCTATTGGGGACGTTGTAATAGGAGGTGGAGCGGGGGGAGAAGGAGTACAGTGTCCCTTGCAGGTCAGGTTTAGCTCAATGATGTAAGAGCACCACTTTTTGGTTACGAGGCAGCCCTTCTCATGCTGGACTCTTGCCATTTTGTTCCACAGTTGCGCCGAATCATCGTCCGGAACTCATAATTGGGACTCAGATCACCGAATTCGCTTCCTCGAAGCTCCTTGTAGATATCTCCTTTTCTGACCCTTTGTGTTTTGCTACTAGGTCATAAAACCGGGAGCGTCGTGCTGGAAATTGTTTATAGGTATAGATCATAGAATAGAACTAACCTCGATGACTTCCACCTCAAATTCATATAATCCAACCACACAGAACAGTTTCAGACCGACCTTAAATTTCGTTACTTCTTCAACCTTAGCAGAAAGAGAAAGAGAGAAATTGGCCCGACCATTTTAAGCCGAGGTTGACCTGAAAAAGTGGAAATTTCAAGTGTTTGAAAAAGAAAGGAAGTGGTGGAGAAAGATGAGAAAAAGAGGAAATTCGAAAGAATTTATTGGATCTGCGCCTAAATCTGGCTCATTTGCATTCACCATAGTAAGATGGTACCTACCAAATGACAAACAAGAGAAAGGAAGCGAAATGTTACTGATCTAAATGGGGAGGGAGAAAGTTCTGGATTTCCTTTTTCGGAGAAATCATTCCAACAACAGTTTTCCATCCTGGGCATTTCGTTGCACAGCCCTGTGCAGCGCAGGAATTGGTGAGCAAGTAAACTTTCAGAAGCTTTGTGTGCGGTCCTTCGGTTCGCAACGGAAAGAAACCGTCACTTGGGACTTGGTCATTATTTATGGCTATCCTAGCGTGGGAAATGTGGTACAAATGGATTTCAAATGCTCATGTTGTAACTTCTACCTCTCCAATGGGTGGGGGTCAGACTGATCACTTGGTAACCGAGCCCATGGTAATCTTAGCACCTAAGTGACAACGTAACTTTTTTTTATCCCATTCCTTGCCAGCCATCCGTCATTACAGCTGGCGTGTTTTTTCCAGCTGCCCGGACTGTTTGTTCACCAAATGCCAACTGTTTTGACAGTCTTCTAGCGAATTATTCCAGTTTCAGAACTACAAGAGCTGTTTTCACGCACGAGACACGTTGACACTCCTGTCAAGCTTGACAGCTCTCAGATAAGGAAATTCATCAATTTTCAGGGATACTTCGTGTCTAGAGCTCAAAATGCCTGCCCTCAACATCGAAGATTGCTCTGGTAAGCCTTTTCGTACATTATGAGCAGCGTACATGTGTTTCTGTGGAGAAGGTAGGGGATGAGATTTCAGTTCATCAAGACTTTGCGAGCGTGAAAAATCTCTATCGAAGCAACGGGGATGTGAAAGCTATGTCTATCGAAACAGTATGGACAAGATTTCGGCGGACTGCACAGATGGTACGGGTGTTACCTTGTTCGGCTGTCAAGATATGACAGATAATAGCTTCTCCTGCTGGCGGTGCGGTATGGGCAAAATCCCGATCAAGACAGACCTGACAATGTGTCATCCAGCAGTCCTGGCAATACTGGGGAGCTTCATCTTTCTACCTAAACAGTACGGGGGAGAATTTGTCAAATCTTCTTGTTCTGAGTTTCCTTACAGCTTTGTTTCTGGCGCGAAACAATAACATTATTCTTTAACCCACATAAAACATTTCAGTATTTTTTTTTCGGTACCATCCGCCAACCTATTTCTAGGTGAAAATTCTCATATTTGCAGTAAATGCAGTTTTTCATGTAACGGACGTTAACAAACCGTAGTGTCAAACGAGTTGGAGCGCGAGTGGGGCGCGAATACTTTGCTGGCTCATGTCCAACTTTCAAGTTTACAAACAGCCCATCACAACTTCCTAAATTAGATGTTTTATTTCAATTTCTGTTCAGTTTCATCCGCAAAAACTTGGCGGGAAATTGTACTTTCCCGAACGAGAGAAAAAACTAAAGTGTTAAAAATTTTTGTAAGATTTCATCCTGCCCGCGTTCATTTTTCTTATCTGACCTTTTGCAGACTTGCAGGTCCTGTTTTTGTTGACAAAACAGTTCTCGAACGCAAAATTTCCTAATTATCAACTGTGGAATCAACTTAAAAAGCGCTGGCCATTCGCTTTCCCTGCTATACTACTTCGGTGGCAAACTGGTTTCCATCTAGGCTTTTTCTGTTGACCGATAGTATGTGGGAAGAGGCTTCTGGCAGCTTTCTTACACCAATATTTTACAAGAAACCTCCTTGTTCATCTTCATTACAACGTTTTTAGCAGAAAATCCCGGAATAATCTACTAGATGATGAAAAACGCCATCTTTTTCGTGAAATGCCCTCTTACGCAATATGTCGTCCAAATTACTCTGTTTTGCCATTTTTCCTATCAGAACCTTCAGTTTTTTAAAAATGTGTACGAACAGAATGGCGCAATCTGACGCGTTCAAATACTTTCGACATCCTGCATAACAGTCGCCCTTGGTGGCCCCTTCTGGTATATAAGGGCATGTCTGGCCCTTTTCTCTCATCTTTCAACATGTGAACCCGACAACAAATTGCAGCAATGGAAGATTCTACGAAAATTGACGAGATGAAGGAGAAACCACCAATAAAGGCTCCAAAGGGAGCGGAGAAGCTGGCAGGGCTTTACGGTAAGGTAATTCGCTGCATTTTAAGATATCTGTTCAGATTCGGACGAGGAAATCGAGGTGAATCCGTCCGGTCTCCCGGCCAACTTCCTTTTGAACAACAAGGAGGACCAGGTAGCCTTTGATGAATTGAATTTTGTTTCATGGAAGTCCGAAAACTACAATACCAACAGGGTTATCATTTTTTTCACAACTGAATAGAACGTCAATCGAACTCTCAGACCTTGTCAAGGCGATACGGAAGAGAATTCTTTCGGTAACACTGAAGGTACGGGCTAAAAATCTTGAATGTCGTTCGAGACCGTACGACATGCCCTGATGTCGTTAACAGTTAGACGATATATAATCAATGCACAAAAAGAGAGAGGCACAGTTTGAAGAAGATAGAGAGAGGGTGGGAGAGCTTTGTTGCTAGGTTAGAACCAGCAGACACAGGCGGTTAGCACTGTGTCAAACGCATAACGACAGTAAAAACAGAAGATCCGGAACAAAAACAGTTTCATTTAACCTTACTTCTTGATTTTTCTCAATGAAGCTGTTACCCAAAACCCTATGAGTGCTTTAACTAGTGGAATTTAGTTTTCAATTCGAATAACTATCGAAAACAAATAATAGACTATCGTTTTGAACTGAATCATCGGCGGTGAGTTATTCATGGCACGATCAACATAAAAAAGACTATTAATGATAAGGGCATCAAACTATATTCAACAATAACATGTTTTCAATCAGGGGGATCGTTACTGTGACTACCTGCGAGCTCGTCTTCAGGAAGGAGAGGGTGAGGTCTTAGTGGAGCTCGGTGTTCCCATCCAAAATGGAGGAAAAGGCAATTTTTGTTTATTGTGTTTCATGGAAACTATTTTAGACGCCGGGTTGACAGAGGAGGAGATGGAGAAGGCTGTGGTAGCCCACAATGAGATCCTCACCTCGTTGAAGACTGTCGGAACCAGGATATTGAACAGGAAGAAGGGTAACAAGGTGACAGAGGTGTGGATGGTCAGGAGAGAGCCAGATGAACTCGATTTCATCGAGGTAGGAAACTTTCGATTCATTTTGAAACTTTACACCAGGTTCGAGTAGCCGTCGTTGGGAATGTCGATGCCGGAAAGTCGACTCTTCTTGGAGTACTGACTCACAGCGCGCTCGATGACGGTCGAGGAGCTGCTCGTCAGAAGCTGTTCAGGCACAAGCACGAGTTCGAGACAGGAAGAACATCGTCTGTCGGAAACGACATTCTTGGCTTCGATGTTCATGGAAAGGTGGGTGCTTTCTGCACTTTGGTTTTGCTCTCAGGCACCTCAGGACTAAAGTAAGGGTCTTTCTACTTATTTTGCAAAATTTTCCGGTGTATAACCCTCGTCGTGCTTTTGCCACCATCAGTCCCTGGCAGGCTGTGCATTTTTCGGTAATCTTGTCCATGTCATCAACTCCGTTTCAGTCCGTCTTCAAAAAAAAGAGTCATTGCCAGTTTTTCTTACGACAGCCTATCTATTTGCTGCAGTGGTCATTCTGTCAACTTGTTCATTAGACTATACTTTCCTGCTATGTCCCTTGACACACCCTATCGCTTTTTGGTAGTAAAGAGACAAATTGTCGTGTTGACTTAGTCCCCAACTGAAAACTAGCTTGTGTCCACACATGAACTCACTCGAACCCTTGGACATAACCCTTTAAGCAGCTCCGAAAACAAGGGAAATGTTTCAGATTGTAAATAAACCGAACCCTCATAACCACAACTTGGACTGGGTTCAAATCAGTCGCGAATCTGCCAAGCTCATCACGTTCATTGATCTCGCCGGTCACGAAAAGTATCTCAAGACTACGATCTTCGGTATGACTGGACACATGCCCGATTATACCATGCTTATGGTAAGATTGCTTTAGTTTTTTTTTTTATTCGGTTCTTAGATTGGTGCAAATATGGGAGTCATCGGAACTACAAAGGAACATCTCTCCCTGGCTCTTTCTCTTACAGTCCCTGTATATATTGTTGTAAGTGTTTTTATCTTCCGCTTTGTATGAAACGATACAGGTAACAAAAATAGACTGGTGCCCACCCCAGATCCTCGAGGAGACCATGAAAAACATTGGAAGGCTGGTGAAAAGTGCACGAAAGATTCCTGTCATGGTACGAACAATGGATGATGTGATACATGCAGCAACTCACTTCCCTAGCAATAGGTAACATATCTTTGTATTTAAAAAAAAGAAAATTTACAGAGTCTGCCCAATTTTCCAAGTCTCCAACGTGCTTGGAACCAACCTTGATCTTCTCAGACAATTCCTTAACGTTGTTCCGCTGAGGCGTTCGATATGCGAGAATGATCCGGCTCATTTCCAGGTAGAAATAAATGTTTCAATAAAAGAAAAAAACGTTTAAAAAAGAAATAAATATACGCTTATTTGGTCATGAAATTTTTCCAGATCGATGATGTCTACTGGGTAGAGGGAGTCGGAACAGTCGTCAGTGGAACCTGCATATCGGGAACGATAAAAATCAATGACAACCTGGTCATGGGACCCTCTTCGGTGAGATTATTGAGGGAGAGTCCGTAAGCTGTATCCTAATTTAGGTCTTCGAGTGGCTACCCTTGCAGATCAAGTCAATACACAGGAAACGAATGCCGGTTGATCATGTACGATGTGGACAGACTGCATCCTTTGCTTTCAGAACACAAACTCAGAAGTGAGTTATTCGTATTTCCCGTAGTTGTTTCCAGAGAGTTCAAGTAATTCCATAGATCTTGTTTGAGATTTCGTTCACATTTCCAACGTGCTGACTGAGTAACATTGACTTTGACTGCTCGGCCAGCAGCAGCAGACTCAAACGGTGTCAATGCATTACAAACTTACTTATAATCAGCCATTGTACGGATTTGAAATCTAGCCTTTCGATATAGTATGCAAACAAGAGAAAACAAGACATTTTTTCTTCCTCTGGATAGTCTTTAGAAAGTCTTTTTGAAATTATTGGATAATTCTTGACAAATTTAAATGCTACTCTTTAAGAAAAATCACCAAGAAGGATGTGCGAAAAGGAATGGTCATGTTGGATCCGAAAAACATGCCGGACGCTGGTTTAACTTTCGAGGCTGACATTCTCATCCTTCACCATCCCACCACAATCAAGCCAAACTACCAGGCAATGCTCCACATCGGCTCAATACGACAGACAGCGACACTAATTAAGATGAACAAGGAGGTTCTCCGAACCGGAGACCGTGATCGAGTCACCTTCAAGTTTATTAAGTACCCAGAGTTCATACGACCAGGTGGGAAAAACTAGACTTTTTGTCGAATATGGAGGGATTTTAGGAACGAAGATGGTGTTCCGAGAGGGTAGGACCAAGGCGGTTGGAACTGTGGTGAAGATCGTCGAGTCGTCTGACCAATTCCGAGCGAAACAGAAAGACAAGTACAATCGAATGAGTATGTGAAAGCCAAATCCATTTTATCGACCTCTTTTGCAGTTGCCAAGCGTGGTCCCAAGCCGCCGAACAACAAGCCAAAAGATGATGGGAAAGTAAACGAGCTCGCCGACAAGATGAACAATTTGTAAAGGAGCCATTTGGCTTCTTTTCTCCCTCGGGTGACCCTCCACACACTTTGGTACTGCTTTGTAAATATCTCGATAGACTGTATAGGCTTCACGAAGGGAGCTGGTTTCCCCCGGTAATTTAGAACCCCTTTTTTCTCCCCCACCTTTACATCTCAAATGTGCTCTATGTTCGAATCTTGTTATAAATGATTTGTTGATAAACTTGTCCGTCTCAAGTGGCCAACATTTGCCACCCCCGCCGGGAGGAGACGCTCTGTGTTGTGAATATCCTGTGGTTGCCACCTGCGAGTTGTGTTCTTGATGCTCCGCCCCGGCTTTCTCTCTTCCAATATGCCAGTTTAAATGCTTTTAACTCCTTGTGAGTCCGTCTAGACTTCCGTGTTTCCACTGACAGGCGGCTATATTTGACGGATACGTTGTCACCTGTTAGCCAATGGCAGATCTTTCACCACCTGAAAATAGACCTTTGCTGGGTGCTTCTCGGGGTCACGCCTCTCAAACTTTTGATGAATCTTTCTCCGAGGGAGAGAGAGAGAGAGTTCTACTAGCACCTGGGCCCATTAAACAGCGATTACCTGGTCCTTTGAAAGCCGTTTTCTAAGCACTCTTAACTGGCTGTTCCTGGTCGCACACCACCCATAAAAGCCTCATACTTTTCCTCAACTCAGTGACATTTTGAGTATTTCAGTTCTATTTCTCGACTAGTATCGTCTGCAGAATGGTGGTAAGCCTATTCGTCTTCTATTGTAAGAATTTGTTTCAGAAAGTCAAGTACGGTCTGGATAACTACGAATGTATGAAGAAGTTTGAGGCTCAACATCATCCCGACATCTGGAAATGGATCATGGATAAGGTTAGCAAGTCGCATGATGTCTCATCCATACCGTAGGTCGGTCGCAATGAGAACCTCGAGATCCTGGACGTTTCCGAAGAGGCCTGCGTTTTTGCTCTTTCTCTGGCTGAGAAACACCCCTCGAACAAGTGAGTTTTTGTCCACTGGAGATCAAGAAACAGCTTTTTCGTCCGATCTTTTAGTGCCCGAGACTCATAGACAACTGTTGCATTTCGCTCAATCAGTTTTCAGGCTGACCATTGCTGCTCGTGGAGACAAGCCATCCTTCGACCTGCCGTCCAACACGACCTACAAGAAGGTCGACTTTAAGAAGAACTACGATGACATCAAGCCGGTAAGCTTTGAGCCAAAAAACCAAGTTTACTGACAGCTGGGGTCATTAATTTTGTAGTGCAGTTGTTCTTATTCGATAAGGTTCTCCGATCCCCATGAAAGAGCGGTTCGATCTTTTTCGGCCTGTCGGATCTGTTGCTGGAAGATGGATCGGACCCTGGGCTCAGCTTATTGATCAACGCCTGTTCGGCAGATCCGAGAGAGAGAGCGAGTCGGAAGTTGATCTGGAAATGAATCAATCAACCTCGGATCACGGAAAAGCCAAACATGTAGTTTAAAGAAATCGGGTCTTGGGATGAAATCTAGAGCAAAGGCACATGGAACGTTAAGCGAAGAAACTAGTTAAAGTTACGACCAAACTTGTTAAGAAACCCTTTCACATCGAAGTCAAACAGTTGACAGGAAGTGAAGATCATGTTGTTGAACATATCACATACAAGAGTGGTAGACAAGCTGGTCAGACAAGTTCTTCATAGTGCAAAGCGACTTATTCGTTGGTAGAACTAATAGCTCTAAAGTTGATAGAAAGGTATATGATACCCTAGTAGCCCCTCTATGTCCCGCTGGGATCTTAGACAGTTTTAATTGGATTCCATTCGGTGATCACAACAAAGTTGCTTTCAGCTCGGTCTGTTCGACTTCATCATCGTCAACGAACTCACTTATGAAGTCCCTGACTTTGTTATATTCTTCAACAACCTCAAAAATCACCTGAAACGTTAGTAAACATTTCTTCCGTCTCATGAACGTCATTTCAGCTAACGCTCCCCTCGTCCTTCTCTCCCGACCCAAGAATCCTCCTCCACCCATTCCTGAAGGCTGTTTGATCCTGTGGAACAGGCTTGCCCCGACGAGAGAAGCCATCATGCAGGCTGCTCAAACGGTATCGGATTCCGTTACTTGGTGCAAACCCCATATTTCAGGCACAGATGAACTCGACCTGCTTCTCCGCGGCTGTTCCGGTGTCTGTTGACAAATTCGAGTGGGAGAAGATTCTTTGCTCTGGTAGGTATCGAGTTTAAGACCACTTGTTCCTACGAGAGAGCCACTTCATCCAGGCAACTAAAACTCTTTTAGGATCGCTGCCAGCGGTTCGCAACACCCCGAGGATTGGTGAGAAGGAGATTCGTGACTATTGCAACAACAAGAACAAAAAGATTGAGTTTGAGGAGAAGCTGACTATCGTTCTTTTGAAGAATCCTTAAAAACGATGCTAAACCTCCCGCTCCACATATGTATCAATTGCAGGGTATTGGCCGACTATCCCAGTGCTTTAATAAATTGTCAGCACCCGCCAATTTACTTCTGGGGACTGCCCATGATTACACGGGAGAACACTTTTCCTCAGCTCCTTGATGAATGGAAAAGGTCTTTTGACGATAATTGCAAGGAGGGCCCAAATGAGGCCGCTTGACACTTCACACACACGCACAAATTCAAACATACAACTACCGCAATGCGATTCTGCCGTAACCTGTGAATAATTTCTTACGATTAGACACGCTCTGACGGGTCATAAATTTATGAGCACACGCATCCTCAAGTCCGTTGGTTGCCTCCTGTAGTTCTCTTTTCTTAGAACTGATTGGCTTCGGATACTAAGCCCCAATTACCTTTTATTCGAGTCATTTGTCGCCTCGGAATGGAGTTGTGTTTCCAGTTTTAATAAGGTCTGCTAGAAGCTACGGTTACTGGAGAATCAATATTTCGGTAGCCTGTTACAAAAGACTCCTTGAATGTTCAATAATGTTTACAGAAAGCGTACACGTTTTGTTTCGCATGACTACCGATATCCTTTTCGATACCAGTTTTCTTGGATAGATTTTCCTGAAATACGGATCCTTGCCCCTTTGTCTCTGTTGCCCGTTCATCTATGCCGCAGTAGCTGGCTTATTTCTATAATTCCGAGACAAACTTATGTCGCCTGATTTGTCGGATTCTCTGGACACCGATACAGACGGTCACAATTCCGTAATAATATGGACTCTCTAGCTGTCGAACAACCCTGAGCTCGAACCCTGAAAGTCTCGAGAAGAAGCTATTTTCTGTCAATGCAATGTCCCATTCTTAGTTAAAAACAACTTGTGTCATTCATAATAGTGTTGAAGTGATGAAGCCTCCCTCAAAAACTGATGAATAGAGCGTTGGCCGCATGTAAGCTCATGGTACGCTGAAATTGGTTCCAGGATGGTCGAAACCCCTGCAAACTTTCTTTCATCTCACTTTCTGCACGGGAAACTACACCCGGTACGATAATCCAAGACAATTGATAACTGGCTCAACTTTACGTGCCTCTTTGTCAAACTGCTAGCTGTCTGTAGCTTCTACTCTGGTTTGCGTCCAATACAGTTGCAGCCGAAACTTTGCAACTGGCACGTACCCTTCGCGTTGCCTTCGCCGGTAGGTCGCACCTTCCAAAGACAGACTCCAAAGAAGTTCATCCCCGAAGGGCGCGGAGATAGTTCACTAGAGTTCTTTGTTCACAGCGAGAGAAAAGATCGGACACCATTTTTTCTAGCAAATGATCGATTACAACTAAGAGGACATTGACTTTTAACGTTTTGAGGCAAAATTTTAATCAGAGAAGTGCAGCGATGCGGCGGAGATGACTCTATACTGCCTTGGCACCAGTGTCTTAATTAATTTATGTGCGCTCCTTGTTACCTCCTTCACTCCTCGCATTTGACTGAACTCGTTTTGAACTGTCGATTCTTATCACCTCCCCCGACCCAAAAGCTCCCTGCCGTTTTCTCAAAGTTATGGCGTGATAAGAGAGGTCCAAAACCGGTTTAATGGGACAAATTTCGGTCTTGAAAATATGACGAATAGGACGGGAAACAAAAAGCGAGTAACTGCCACTGCTGAATGTGTACCTATTGTGTATGAAGCAGAATCGGAATATTCTAGCCAGGTTGAAACATGACCCCACGGCGGTCCCGATTTGGTTACCCTCTGTTCCCTAGCGGGTATTACTCCATACTTTCATGTCAAGCAGCTATTATCCTCTACCCATGGATTCTCCTCCCTTTTCTTCAGTGATGAGTGCAGCCTTCCGGCTGGGTAGTCACGGCAGCCTTCTCCCCACTCTTTTGTCAACACCACTGACTTTTATTTTAGGAGCATTGCTCCACTTTCAAAGCCGGCTATGCCGGAATGAGACTACTAGTTCTGCTGATTATGACCACAGCTCAAGGTTGGCATCTAAAAAGGAACGTTGACATTTGGTTTCAGCCACAGCCGTCTTCTGCATCGATGGGACGGATTGTGACACCAATTGCGCCATTTGTGAAGGGGCTGGATGCCTCCGAATCACTGGGTACAGATCTATTTTTCTGGTAACAAGATGAATGTTTCAGGCAGCATCCGACTAAGGGACCCACCGTCGCGCTGACATGTTTGCCACATGATGCATATATCCATTTGACGCATCCGGAAGGCTGCCGCACCGATCTGACCACTCATAAGAAGACCTGCCTCTGCAGTGATGGCGATTTTTGCAATGGAGTGGCTACACGATATCAAAACTTGGTGATCCTTGTCTTTGTCCTTCTCTGCCTCTATTAAAGTCTTAAATCCTGGTCCCCTTCGCAAGGGCAAACGCCGAAATCGGTCTTTGTTCTCGCTTGGGAGAATGACAAATTCTTATCATTTTTCGATTGTTGCAAACCAGGAGTACAGCAACTTCGCTACAGAACCTCAAATAACTGAAAGTTGAATGAAATACGGTCAGCTTTCCTGCTTATGACTCTCCCTTACTACCGATTGACTCTTCAATAACTGATTAAATATTTCACGACAAACATAGTCCCAGCGAAATACAGTATACACATTTATTGCTTCTTCTGACCTTCTCTCACAGCATAAGGCTGAGTTGTTCGCTTAGTATCAACGTATTGAGCAACATAGCCCTCAGTAGTTCTATGAAACGGAACATATTTTGGTGTATTGATCATCGGGACTCCTCCAATCCCTGGATGACGCTGTTTTTGGTAGGTTCTTCTATGCACAGCTCGATTTCCTGTTTCGCTGTCTCTCATCCCAAAAGCTTCATGGAAGATGGCTTTCTGTCTCGGACGACGGATTCTGATCTTTCTCAAGAGCTTTCTCTGGCCCTTCCAGCTTTTTCGTCTTGCCGGCAGAGTAATGTCGGCAAAATCGTAGGGAAGTGGGGTCGCCGTGCTAGTCTCTGCTGCGGTCTCGGTAGAAACAATTGACGTTGAAGTCTGCTCTTTGTAGGTGGTCGTGTCGTTGAAATAGCTCTCCGTGGCGGTTGTGCTTGAAGAAGAAGCAGTGTGGCCCACTCTATTCTCTTCTATAATGAATTGGTCACAAAGTATGTGCGTTTGGGCTTGATGTCTGCTGCGAATCCTCCAGTTGCCATCGACACAATCCATCTAAACTTCGATCTTTTTCTAACCAAAAATCAGCGAACCGTAACGCGAACTGTAGAGCCTTTTGTCTTGCGAACGTGGTCCGGTTTGATTCCAATCGAGTCGGGTGATTCGGGAAAGGTCATGATGTACAGGCTTCCGCCAAGATCTACCTAAAAAGGAGTATTACTGTAGCGCCTGAACTTGCGCTCAAACTTTCTTGTTCGGTCATAAATTGCGAAGAAAAGGAATTTGATTTTCGAAGCTTTCTAAGTTTAGCTAATCTTACGATACAGTACGGGCACGAACATACTTTTACCAAAGAGACAGTCAGGATCTGATACTGTCTTGAAGAGTTGTGACACTATACAATAACAAAAGTTTCCACAGCATGTGCTCGAAGGTCACGTTTCACTTTGTGTTTCCTACCTCGCTACTTCTTGAGCACTTCTTTATTACTCTATCTTTTTGACTCTGAACCGCACCAATCGTACCATGGGAGCTGCAAACTTAAAACTTCTGGCAATCACACAGACAAAGAGGACCTTGATTTCAGATATAATGGAATAATAGAGCCAAAGGCAATCAAAATGCGGCCCAAAGAATTACCTTCCTTCCGCATTCCACCTCCACTGTGTCTCGACATTCGTTCATAAAGTTTCTGGTCATCTTCTCGCACTTCCAAACATCCGAGTTATCCGTCCAGACGGTCATACCTACGAGTGGATCGTCACAGCCTGTAATTTTGTGCTGTGAGCAGGATTTAGATAACACAAACCAGAGCAGGAAAGATCAGCTAGACAAGCGAGAGCAAGTGATGAAACTCCAATCAACAGACGGATCATTCGAAGTGAAACTGTCTGAGAGAAAGATGAAAATTGAGATTAACCCCCAACTAGTTCCACATCTCGATGACTAATCAAGTCACAAAGTGCTCCCAGTGTTCTCTCTTTGTTTAACGTAGGGTCAAAGTTCCGATGAGAGACGAGCAGCAAATAGCAGCACAGTCCAACAATCTATTTTGTTGGCTGGCGATGGAGCTCACAAAGAAAGTCTGCTGAGTCTGATCAGAGTTTGGTAGAACACAAACTCTTTTTAGTTCAAGATAGGAATTTACCAGGATAATCTCTGAAAGCTGCCTAAAGTACTACCTGACTTGAAATATGTGAAGCTTCTGCCCCCGTGCTGTCTCACGCCGGGAAATGAGAAAATAGATTCGGCTCCACATACATTTTTTCACTTCCAACGTTTTTTGGAATTGCAAAGCGTTTTTTTGCCTCCGAAATATACAATTTTTGAAAGCTCCCTTAAGTGGGGTGAGACAGTATGGGTGCGACAGTTCCAAGTAATCAAATATTGGTACAGGCTGCGTCTAAAGCAACTTAAGGATAAGCCACGGAAGAAGTCTATCCAGGACGGTTAGTAAAAACTTTACCGGGTACCTCACAATTCAATATGATCCCAAGGTGGTGAGGCGGTACGGATACGACAACCAATTCATTAAAATTCGGTACAGGAAGCGCTTGAATTAACTTAAAGGTATTTATAGGAAGAAATCTATCCAGGACGTTCAGTAGAGACTATAGTGATTACCTCACGATCCAACCAGGATGATTAGACGGTACGGGTGCTACAACCAAATCATCCGACTACATTTTCTTCTCATCCCGCATTCACTAGACACATCTGGTATTTTTTTCTCAATTCCTGTGCAGAAGTGTGACAAAGCCACACATCTTTCCTCCCTCTCGACCTGATAACAGCTCTGTTTGCTTGTCTTGCAGAGATAAAAGTGTATCTAGCTTCCACATCTGCTGACGAATTTGTAAGCGATAGCGGCGTCAGTCAGTGTTCATACGAGGCGGGCCTCTTCAAAAGTCGAGAAATGGAAAGATCACTGGCTGGTGATTGTTGCGCCCGTGACGAACGTTGTCTGTGTATTTTGTCAGACTTTGTTCTCTGAGATTTGCAGAGTGGTCACTGCACAAGGTACATTGGATTTAGGACACAAACTTTCTCTTCAACCAGTTTGCAGATTTAATCTGCATTTCGAGTACGGAATCAAGATGGGCATATCATGAAACAGATGCTTCTTTTAATTGCCGCTCTATTGTTTATCCCTCCAGTATTTTCGGATACTTGTGGATGGGATCTGGAGTCAAAAGTATGGTGATTTTATAGCTCTGACCCCCTTTTCAGTCTGATCTGGAGGTCGCCATTCAAAGCCGCAAACCAGTCGAGAAAAATCTTGTAAAGATTGAGGTAAGGGTATATGTTTATTAAGCAGATTTGTACTCACAAACAAATAGAAATCGGAACTTTTATATAGTTTTGCCCTGCAGGAATGGGATGTGGGTGATTTGGAGCAACTGCACGACAGTCGGCTTTTCAAGCTTTGGAATAATGACTCCTGATATGTCTCAGAGACCGGTGTGTTAATGTATCGAATAAATTATTGTCTTCGCTCCAAAGTTTACGGCTTCGCGTAGCAGGCATCCAAATAAGTGTGGGCAAATTCTTCGACGATAGATCGGTCCGGGATCTTTTGCGACATTCCGTAGAAGGCTGCCTGAACCTTTTAGCATATTTTGGCTTAAAAATGACTCGTACCGTTCCTTCGAGACACTTATTAGGTGTGGCGACAATTTCTTTAACAACCTGACGAGAATCTTCCAAAAAGGCTTCAATGACTCCTTTCTGAGTGTGGAGAGGGGTCAACATGATGTGCACTCTAAATTCATCATTTCTAATTTGAGAACACGTGCAGCCCTACCCAGATGGGAACTGTAGCCCCGAAAGTTGCCAATCGCGTTCTCCCATCATGTGGTGATAGCGATTGATGTCGATGACATCACTTGACCAAGAGATGATACAGACATCGTCTTCTCCCTGCAGGCGAAGCTCGGGAATCTGCTTGATTCTGGAACGTGATGCGGTTCTCTCTCGTATCTTTATAGCCTTACCCAGTGCGGAGCTGCTTGCAGACCTGCTGAACAGCCACAGCATGCTCCGTGTACTTATCTGTTCCATGGTAGTGCAGTGCGGCCCAGCAGAGGGCAATGTTCGATCCGGAACGGCTTCCTTCCAGCGTGGAGGAAGCATAGATGCCGCCCTGCCAATCAGCATCGCAGAAGTACTGATTGTGGAGGTATTCTCGGTTCTTGTACAAAACTACTGAAGATCCTTTTGGGGCAAGGCCATACTGAATCGGTCGTAAAGATAGCGAGAACAATGGAAATTACCTTGTGGGTATCAGCGGACATTGAGCTCACTCCAGGCACACGGAAATCGAAATTATAGGTTCCTGGAAGGAACGGAAGAAGGAAACCGCCGAGACAGGCGTCCACATGAACGGGAACGTCGAATTTCAGTCCAAGCTGGCCGATGCTTTCAATATCATCTACCGTTCCGAAGGGAAAGTTGGGAGCGGAGCCAACGAGCTAAAGTATTGTATTCATTATGTTTTGATGTAAGAACATACCATGCAAGTATTGCTATTAATAGCTCTCCTCATTTTGCGAATGTCCACTTTGTAGGTCTTCTTGTCCACGGGGATCTTGTGGACAATGATGCGGAAAACTTCAGCAGCCTTGGTGAAAGCAGCATGAGCAGATGATGGGATGATCATCTCAGGGAAGAGAATTCCCTTTTTCATGGCACGATTTCTGTGAGCCAGACAAGCCATGAGAATCGACATGGTTCCTCCAGTAGTCATCTGAAACAGTCATAGATTGGAGGTATATTTTGTGACTCACAGATCCACAGGTCTCCATATCACCTCCCAAAAGAGTAGCACACATTCTGATGACCTCAGCCTCCATCTTTCTGATTCCTGGGAACAGTTTGGGCCACAGAGGATTGGCCCAGGCGTAGTTGATCAGGACCTCACTGTACATCTTCATCTCCTCGTCGTCGTTCTCCATACTGAAAGCAGCTCCAGAAACGCGGCCATCCTTGTATTTTGGGCCTTCTAAAGTATTTTATAATAGTTTGTTCCAAAAGTTGGCTTACGCATAGCCTCATATGTAGCAGCCAACTTCATAACCTCGTCAGCTGTACGTCCCTTATTGGGCAGAGCCATGTGCCAGAGATTGGTGTCATCTGTGGCATTGAGCATTTGTACCTGGTTAACAAAAACCTTGTCCTTCTCGCTCTTAAAAACTTTTGCTATACTGTGGACTCTTTGGGACTTGCTTGGATATAGTTTCTGACAGGCGGGAAAGCTTTGACAACCTTGAAGAAATTGGCCTTCAGACGCTTGTAAATGCCTGAACAATGGGTTAGATAGACGAAAAGTAGTCTCTACCTTGATCATCACTGTGCATGTGCCATAGCTTTGAAAGAATCCATGTGGAGCTGACAGCCACGAGGGCAATAGTTACTGGATCGTAATGTTCTAATCGTTGATGAAGCATGGCGTGGACATCATTCACGATGTCTTTGACAAAATGTAGTCGACTGAGGGACATCTACAATACAGTGATTAACAAAAGAATGGTGGAAATTGGAGAGAAGGGGGCGGGAGCGCTAAGCATAGAGCGAAAAATGGTGTCAGTTGGGCTTTTATAAACGCATTCTGATAAGACCCCCGTGTGGAGCTTGCTCGTCTCAGACAACACCGATCTTTTGCGTCACAGTTCTTCCAGGCCACCGCTAGGGGAGGAGTCAGGGAGACAGGCAGACATGAAGACAGAAAGACACAGAAACAGAGAGATAGAGAGACAGAAGCTTTGCACAGAAGAGAACTATGAACTGTTTGGCGATCCTATGACTCAAGACCTTGGTCAAAAGTCAAACGTGCCACAACTGCACCTACTGTGTTTACCTACGCAAGAGATATTTATATACTGTACGCGAAATCTTTTAGCCAACAGGTCGCGGATCAGGATGCGACCACTACAATACCGCCATGTAATGACGATCGCTAAAAGAGATCAGACTGGAGACAGAAAAAAGGAGAGCGCTACGTTTTCCCACCAAAATATACTATCAGCCAATTTTATAGCAAAAGACCTCGCATTCTTCTACGAATAGAGCGTGAGAAGCGTTAGCGGATGGGATCCGTCGAAAAGTTCCTCAGTTAAACGGTTCAATAGCATCATCGGTGGCGATCTGTTTTGTCCCGCTTTGGGGGGTCAAACTCTAGGTCAATTTCTAGTCCTGGAGTTTCTAGTCTAGTCGGTCACAAAGTCCAAACCCTTTAACCTGTTAACCCATGACGTGATGAACAATGATCATTTCGTCTGTGAGCGCTCCTTTTTCCACCCGTCCTACTCGCAAACCGGGCGGTCATCCAAATCATCATCGTCGCCACGATGGAT
The DNA here is from genome assembly GCA_037178855.1 of Oscheius sp. JU75. Taxonomy (NCBI): domain Eukaryota; kingdom Metazoa; phylum Nematoda; class Chromadorea; order Rhabditida; family Rhabditidae; genus Oscheius; species Oscheius sp. JU75. Next base: position 9,552,717 of record JASJZC010000007.1, read on the forward strand.
ATCATTAATCGTGGCCAGTAAACGACTTTCCACCAAAAAGGGCTGATCAGCATCAGTTTTGCAAATTTTTTGCTCAGGAGTGAAAGAGGTAGACTAGAAAAAGCGAACTACATCTATGTGCCTAATCAGTAAAATTCAGGTTATCTAGGTTTTTATAGCATGCTCTCAGGCTACACAATAAACGTGCTCAGACTACATGCAATGTTTTTTCTACAGGAAAGTAGTGAAACAAGGCGGAAGGAGCTACTTGTCACTATCCCCATAAACACAAAAATCATAGGACCTAATCGGCCCAATAACAACGCTGTTTGCTGGCTTTTCAAACTACGCACAGTGGCGTGGCAAGCTCAAAGACTACCGCGTGAAACTTTTTGGACCTGTATTCGAATTAGACTGTTCGCCAAACCCGTTGAATACAGCAGAGATTCGCACAAAGTTGGTTATAATTATGTACGGAAAGCCCAAGTTTTCGGAAGTTTACGCGATTTTTGTCCGAAGACTTGGGTTTCTTATTATGAGTACTTATCGCAATGTACTTCGTAACTGATTTTCCAAGACCGAACAACCATGCATGGCTATCTCTATGAAACGTTCCAAAAATAGCTGATTAGGGAAGAAAAGGGACTGGTACCACAATCGAAAGTGTTCAAAGTTCTAAACCTACAGGTATTTCATGGTCTTCGAATTTTTAGGCCTCTTTTAGACATGTTTTTTCAAAGATTGTCCTTTAGACTACTTGCTCAAGAAATAATTGCAGAAGGAACTGGCGTTGTGAGGAAAACAGAATCTTAAAAAATCCAAAAAATTTGTGTTTGCAGAGCTGTCGTATTGGGAATCTGTGAGTCATATGGTCGAAAGACCTTACATCGGTAAATTCTGAAGCCCCAAGAGAAGATTTGAACAAACTGCATAAAACTAACTCTTTTTTGGCCTTCTAACGTCTTTCGAAAAGATTCTAGCCGAAGGAAGTCACGCAATCAGTTTACAGATCAGAAGTCACTGATAAGTTTAGGTCGAAAACCACCCTCGTCGGTCAACCCATCCGTCCCTGTCAAAGATTCGTATTGTTTGCAAAGGAGCGAAAGTTGGATCACAGATCACCAAGTTGCATCCAAAATCAGCGTTCTCTATCTGGTCTCTCTATCAACTTTAATTACAGCGAGACGGTTCATGTTCCGCGCATATACACTAGCATCATCTGTGGAAATGGGGGAGTCAAAACACAGGTAAAGATCGTTCCCGTGTTGTGCTTCCGTCTGTGAAACTGATGCAGAATCTTGGCCTCTCGCCGCAAAGCGTCATCAGAGCTGAACTGTCTTAAAATTGTGATTCGGGTGAACTCCCCAGCCATTCACGTGATGCTTTTTTTCCCGAGAAGTGCAACACTGATATGTCTGGGTCAAAGACTCTTACCGTTTCGCGAACAAGCTGTCCCGACTTCAAAATGGGGTTGTAGTTGCTGCAGTTACCGTAGTAGACATCCTCCTCGAAGACCATATCTGAAAGTGAACTCTGTTGGCTTGGGCGTGATTTCAGAAGGCCATCTGTCCTTAACCTTTATGCCCCCCAACAAGGGATCGGTCACCTAAGTAACCGGCATCCGGAGGCTTATTATCGAAAGCCGTAATCCGGCATATGCACAATTAGGTGGATCAGAAGAACAGAGGATGAAGGCCAATGAACGGGAAGCCTCTTGAAACAGGAAAAGGCTTGGATGACTAATTTGGAATGGATTTTCAATTATATTTGCCTTCCATTTTGCGGAATCGATCGTTGCTATATATCTAAGTCGTAACTTGGTAGTACCGAATTTAATGAAAAGGGGTAGTAGGGAGAACGAGAAGCCCATTGTAGTGGGATTCGAAAATTGCTATCCGTTTAATTAGCGTGTTAAGATGATAATTTCAGTGAATTATTCTAAAAGTTACAAAAAACAAAAAACTCTCTCCGGGAAGAGAGAGTCTCTTGTACATGGCTCCTAAAAACTGTATCCTCTAAAGAAATAGGGTCAGAGAGACAGAGAGACAGAAAGGGATGGAGAAAGAGAGACAGAGAAAACAAAGTTACGGAGAGACAGGGAGACTGACAGAAACAAAGAGACAGAGGGAGAAGAAAAAGGATAGAAAGATAGACTGAGACATTCTCCCTTGACCAATTACTTTTTAGCCTTGAAGAGCCTTTGAACCTTCAACTGCTATCAACTCCCCGTCTTTCTCAAGTCTTCTTTCATGATGTTGCACTCTCGGTAAAGGAAGGAACAACAAATCTTTGTTGCGTTTTAGATCTTTTGTTTTGGAAGAGGCAGTGGAATGATGTTTATTATGTCCATTACTGACAACAATGAGCGAAGGGGTCTGACTGAACACAACGATAACCGTGAGGGCAGAAATGATCATCGCAAGCCTTCCCCAGAAGAGTGTCACTCTTGCCATCACGTCGACGGACCTGGGCGGGCTTTCCTCTTGGGCAGCTGGGTCGGTAGGCATTTGCGTATTTGGCTGAAAAAGTTTTGAATATTAAACAATTAAAGATTACTTTCGGTGGCTTGTGGACAGCAGAAGCCGAAAAATGGACCCATTACGCAAGTGTAGTCATTTGGACATGCCTGGGTATCGTGTCTGCTAGGAGCGTCGGCTTAAAATTTTGGTCAGCTTCGATACATAAAACTTACGTAGCGACCCTCCACACACTACAAATTTTCCATTTTTGTTCTTTGCAGGCGTAGCCAGTCCCGAGCAAGCTACGAAATCGTCTGAAACAAGAATTAGCTTGCTCTTTTTGAGGCATACTCAGGAGACACGTGGCCTCGCAGTCCAATCTCGTATAGAAACGGTTATCATTTCCGCCACACCCCTTGTGCTCAAAGGCAAGGCAGTCGAAGGTGGTATGATCGAAATAGTACGAAAAACTTTAGTTTTTGTTATATGAAACGTAGCTTACCATAACTTTAGAGTCTTTGGAGTTACAAGCGTGGCCAGGATCTCGATCGAGACGACAATAATCACGTCCAACTGGAAGGACTTGGCCATCTTTACTGGTAGATACAGAAGTAGAGACAACGCCTAAAGATTTCGTCTAAAGATTCGTTATGTTTTGGTCAAACTGGACAAATTTTTAAGGCTTGTATGTCACCTAAAACTATTTCGAAAATGTCAGATGCTTTTTTTCATACTACCCGTAGTCTATTATATAAATGGCCAATTTTAAGGGCATCTTGCGAAATGGACACAAGTTGACTGACAGACAAAAAGATAGAAAGCCACATTGCTTGCAGATTCGTCAAAACTATGCAGGTTCCAAGTTGTAAACTAAAACTATACACTTTTCAGTAACTTTTCAGGGTTCGAAACTTATCTTTATCATCACAGCGTAGAATAAAGTTGCCTTCCCTCTTCTTTTTCGTGCCAGCAATCTCTTTGCCACTTTGAGGATCCACACAGAAGCAGAACTCCCCAGTACATTGGAGCTTTTCAAAATCTCCCATCTCCCGGTCACATCTGGGAATGAAAGAGTTCTTCTCGGGCTCTCCATTAGCAAATTGAGTCTTCAAGTAGTTATGACATTCTAAAGTAATGATTTTATTGAGAAAGATAGCTCTTTACGTGAGCACTGAGGAGCTTTTTTGTTGTCCTCGGTTCTTGTCCCTTCAGCCGCAGCTCCATTTCGTGCATCGACACAAAAACATCCACTGTCGCATTGAACAGTCTCGTAGTACCCGGCAGCGGTGCACTTGTACGCATGTTCGTTGTTTAGAACGCAGGGTCCGTTCAAGGGTATGCTAAATAAAAGCTTGCCAAAAAGCTTGCCAAAAACGAGTCATGAACACTGGTCAACCCGTAGCGTCTCGGCACGGTCCCACCATACTGTCTCGTCAGGAAGGCATCTATATCATCACGATTGATGTTATCATCACGTTCAGGCTCAGCAGCTATGCGAATCTTACCCGACGTTTGATATACCGTAGCCTCCTCCCGTTTGGAACATCCTCGCCCATACCGTCATCTCGGTTACTAACTGAATACTATTCCCTAAGATCTTAAATGCTAAAGCCTGCTCACATGTACCATCTCAGCTTTTTTCGTCTATAGAGTCTTAACCGAACCTATCTGCTCAGCCGCCCTTCCCATGCTTGTTTGTAGTTGAGTCGGACAGAGTTCGTGAAAATCTTATCACAAAAATCTCTGTCCTGATATGCGCGTGCAAAATGCAAGGGACAAAGAGTGTTCTGACATCAAACTCACTTTATAAGGCTCCCAAACTGCGACTTGGGGACAATAGCTGTGGCTCCTGTCACAAGAAGCAAGAAGAACATTGTGTGACACAATAGAATCGATGCTGTTACAATATGGAACTTGTCCCGGCGCTCGAATCAAAAAGCAGCTGGTCAAAAAAGTTTTGACAAGGAACACTGGGGACGGGGATCGTGTAGACACTGTCGATCAATTTCGAGACACTTTGATACAGATCGCAGTCCTTACAAGGTTATAGACGGTTCCGGTTTTCTCAGATTTCCTCAATAATCTCTTTCTGTCAGGATACCTGTATTCCAGCCGATCTTGACCGCAATCTCAACGACCTTGACGCAGTCTACTATGAAGTTTGTCATCATCGGCGGTGGCCCTACAGCCTTAGGAGCAGCTTGGCGACTCCACGATCTCTTCCAGACCGGAAATGCTCCTCCAGACCTCCAAGTCCTAATTATTGAGAAGGAGGCCGAAGTTGGTGGTCTCGCCCGTTCCCTAACCGACGAAAACGGTTTCACATGGGATCTAGGGGTTCATGTATCAGGCAAGTCTGTTCAAGATCACACTAATTTTTGCTCTTAGGTGCCTCCAAGTTCGCCAAATATACGAGTGTAGTGAACGAAGCTGTCGGACAGTGGAACAACGTACCGCGCTGTGTCAAGGTTGGATCAGTTTTACCCATAAAACAAAGGTCAACTAGTTGGGGACAAAAAACCTATGCAAATTCTAGTAACATGGTATTTTATAGGCATTTATGAGTCATGTGATGGAGGGCGATGATGTCCATGACCACTATGTTCCCTACCCTGTGCAAAGTTCGATTCCGTACTTCAGAGACGATGTGAAGGAAAAGTGCCTCTTAGACATGGAAAGTCTTCCGGAAAAGAAGCATGGAGAGAATTTTGCAATTTTTGCGGAAACAATGTTCGGCGAAACATTGATGGACAGTTTTATTAGACCGTACAATGAGAAGGTAGCTTTGAATCGGCCGCTAAAAGAAATGTTTAGGTCTGGACAGTACCTTTGGAGAGCATGGGAACTTCGTGGGCTGAGAACCGCGTTCCTAAAACTGATATGACTGAAATGAAAAGAAGGTGCTCTTTAAATCGGATGGAATTGGAAAATGAGGAGATTTCCAAGACAAAATTGTTGTTCAGGTACGATTTTACTATATACCGTCTATTGAGTTTCAAACTTGTAAGTCCCTTCTTTCACTCATCTCATTCTGTCTGGATGTCCTCTCAATCTGCAACATTGTTTTCTGTCTCCCTCTTGTTACCTCGTCCTCTACTCTGTCCCTTAATCAACCTACCTCAGACTCTTTTCCATATGTCCAAATGTATCCTTTTTGTTCTGTCAAATGATCATTTTATGCCAACCGTTCCTCATTTAGAGCTGCCTGTGTCAACCCATCCTCGTCGTATTCTGCTGTCTTGCTCTGTTAACATGTCAGTTTGTTCTCGGTCATTTCGTAGACCGCCTTTACCCATTAACATACAAAGACAAAAAAACATAGATTTTTGACTTTTTAGAACGGCTATTTTCATTTTCAGGTACCCAAGAAACTTCAAAGGCGTCGGTCAAATGTGGAAGAGAGTAGCTGACACTTTGCCTCAACAGTGGTTCTGTCTGAACTCTTCCGTGATTGGAATAGATCCCAAGCTGAAAAAGGTAAAACAGTCTTTAGTTCTTCATTCATTTCGGCAGGTTAAACTGACCGGCGGAATGTGTACATACTACGACTACCTCATCAACACTATGCCAATGACAGAACTCGGAAAAATATCTGGTCTCTGTCCTAATCTTCCTCTTAAACATTCTAAAGTGGTTCTAGTTGGTATCGGCCTTAGGAAGCCCCAGCCCAAGTTCACTTTGAACCTTTCGTGGATCTATTTTCCTCTGAAAACAACATTTTATAGGTTGGTTAACAACTGCAATGATTCGATGACTTGCACATTTCAGATGTACATTCATCTCCAATTTCAATGACTGCATGACTCCGGATTCCAATAGTTACTGGTCGGTCATTTGTGAAGTTGGCGTTTCTTCGGACGAGGAAGCTGACATTGAACATATTGTTGAAAGGACCATTTTGGGTTGGTTTTTTTTGGCAGTATACAACAAGATATCTCAATTTATAATTTTAACACTAAAAGCTGGCAAATGTACCGACAAAGTATGGACAGTGGCCACATATATGTGCTCGGCCGAGAGAATACGGGTGAGAGTTAAAGTGACGGCCGTAGTGTTAAGGGAGAAATAAATCTTATTGACAAGATAGTGCGAGAGAGTTCCTACTCCACGGACTATGTTGCCACGGAAGAGCATCTCATCTAAACGACAAGCATTGAACTATTTGTTTTTTGGTTTTGGAAACAGTTTATACTATTTTTCCTAGACACTTTCAAAAGCTCTTCTTCAGACCTCATTTCCCATGGTCTAGTGGAAAGTTCCGAGGACGTAGTGGCCAAGTGGCACCACACCCTCCCATACGGCTATCCCGTACCCACTCTGGACCGCGATAAGATCTTGTCCGAGGCACACGAAGTCTTCAAAAAACACGACATTTACAGCAGAGGACGGTTCGCCCAAATCTCTGCAATACTTTAATATTTTCAGATTCGGAGGATGGAAGTACGAATCGGCGAACCAGGACCATTGCTTCACTATTGGATCCCAAGTTGTTGACAGAATTCTGTTCGGTTCAGATGAATCAATGTTATGAATAAGGTTCATTCTCATGGTATTATACTGTTTCCATTGGCGTCAATCTCTTTCCGACTCTTGTTCTTCGAACTAGGGGAAAGGCTACTGAAACGGAATTGTGTTCTCTCACCCTTTAGCTCACTAATGAAGGTATAATGTTATAAGTAGGAGTGGTACAATGAAGACCAAAAATGACAGAGAGCCAACCATTGATGACAGTGGGTAATAGATTATAGGGCTCAGGAAACAGGCAACATACCTGAAATTTGTTGTCACTGTCAGTGTCACTGTCACTTACTGTGTGCTGACAGCAACTGCCTGAACCATTGATCTGGAGTGAACAGGTGCGAGTTCAGCTCCTATAGACCATGCTGCAGGCCCGATTCCGGCAGAGAAGGAAAGCAGGAAGAGTATGAAAAGTGAGAGGAAGACCCATCCAAGGAGGGTTTCCTGTGTCATGGAATAGGCGAACACGAACAGCATCATAAGACTATCCAGGGTAATGAGGAGAAGGAGACTAGAGAGGATAAGACACCTGCTACCGATCTAAATTGAAGTTTAGAATAGTGGTATAGGTTCTTACCTTGTCCGTTGTAGTTGTAGCCACAATGGCTCCTGCTATTCCAGCAAAGGAGCAGAGAAGATTGGATAACGCTGCTGAGTCATCAGAAAAGCCCAAAGAGCGGAGAAGGGAGGTTCCGAAGAAAGAAACGGCAGTTATTCCACTGAAGGAGACAGCCACGTTGACAGCAATGGAAACGTGTAGGGCTTTTCTTGTCTCTCTGAACAACGAATTATTAGACTGTTTTGGTATGAGTACCGCTCTTCTAGTAGTTCCCAAATAGAAGTTTCTGACTGCAAACTACTCTTCAGGGACTTCATGACCTGGATAACCTCCAGTTCAGCGGAAACATTCGATCCGTAGTAGTTTCTTATAGAAATTTCAGCGTTTTTTACTTCGCTCCTACGACAGAAGTGGACAGGACTCTCCGTGATCCATGTACCGCTGCTTGCGATAAAAATCTGAATTTACAACTTGACCATTGATTGCAGGACTTTACCATACATGGAATCGCCTCGATTATGAAGATCACCGGCCATTTTTCTTTGGTTCCCAAAGCGAAGGGAAGTCCCAGGGCTGCGGCAGCTATGAACCCCATGCTTGTTGACAGACCACTCAATGTTCCAATCTTTCCTCGGTGTTCAACTAGGGTACTTGCCAGTTTGTGACATGGTATCCCTCACCTGGACTAATCTCCGTAAGAAAGACTCCATGAGCGGTGGCAGACATTCCGATGGCAAAACCGGAAACAAGACGCGAGACCACAAATAACACGGGTGAAAGTACAAAGCCACTTGTTGACATGAGGAGAACTGAGACCATTTGAATCTGAGCAGACAGTAAAAGTACTATACTTTAACTCACGATTGAAGAGTAGTAAAGTGACTTAAGAGATCCCTCTTTTTCTATGACTCTCGTGACTGTAGCGGCACCAAAAAGAGCTCCTATTAGTACTTCACTAGCCACCAGAGACCATAAAAGTGAGGACTGCTGCTCGGAGAAAACAATATTATACTCTCTTAAAAGGTTGACATCTGAAAAGTTCACTTACTTTGTGATTCCGTCGAGCAAAAACTCTTGAAATACTTCAGACATCGGGTTTACAATGGAAATTTGGAAGCCGAAATGGAATCCACCACTCAGAACTGTCACTAGAGCGGCCAGAACCAATCTGACTGTCGGTAACGAGCTGTCCACTTTGACATCCTTCATTCCGAGGCGAAGAAAGACGCGAGAGACACGCAGATAGGGCAACCTGTTAGAGTGACTGTTTATGTATGTGTGCCTAGGCGTATACAAAGTACAGTAAAAAGACGGCAAAAAACGAAAGGATGGCTATGATTGGGTTGGGGGGTGCGATTTTTAAGCGAGTTTTCGGCGACAAGCTTCAGCTGATATGTGACCATGAGAGATTCTCTGCCCTGAATGGACTTAGGACGGCTTTTTGTGTTGCAACTGGTTGCTTTTCAAGGAGAGAGGGTTGCAAAACAGCAAATGTTGTGAAAGTGGCTGCAGGTATGATAAAAGATCAGGTACACTTGGTATTTATTTTTTCATTCTTGTTTTTTCATCTTTCAACCGAGTTTTCCGATGTCTGTCGTCCGATCGGTTTCTCGTTCTACCCTTGTCAAATTGTTTCTCTCAGCCTGTCTAAGCCAATTTGTTATTCTGTCATCCTGTCATCACTTACAGAACTCGCGATTAACTTATGAGGTTGTCAAGTACTAGATTCCAAAAGAAAGACTTGACGCGAGCCAATCGCTTAATGGAAGAAGCAGTGGATTTCTAATGGAAAAGCCTATGGTTCCACGCTAGACTCAAGGTTTCTCTGTGACAAGTTTCCAACCTTTTAGTTTCTTCCTATAACTTTAAAATCTCCTTTTTTACTCTTGCTCATGTGCTCTAAGATACCTTACGATCATCATGACTCTTTGACCTACCCAGTGATGTACAGCCGAACGATTTAATAAAAACTTTCCACATAAGCTTCCAGTACCCGATAGTCACTGCAATATTTGTATAAGCAATATAAACAGCTGATGATTTCACTACTTCCCCGTAAACTTTCATTTGATGAATATCGTCTGTTCCCTCGTATGTTTTCCATCTTTTCATCATACTTAAAGTTCCGTCCACTTTTGTCATTCATAATTTCGGAAGCTCTATATCCCGCGGATATGATTTCACAAAACAAAACGGCTTCCTGAAAACTTAGAATTAGATAGCCAACTTTGATTTACGTACTCCAGCCTACTCATAGTAAAAAAAATACTGTCCCCTAGACAGCACCGCATAGCTAGCCCCAGCAGTGTTTTCATAAGGCTGAGACCAGAAAATTGACCTTAGTAGTCCTGAAAATGTCCTTTAAAGACGGCCAAACACAAATTGTAGTTGGTCGAGCTGGAATGAGTTATAGGGCCGAGCTGAAAGAGTTATCGATGTCGTGTCGCCGCAGTTCTCATAACACCTGGTACAGCCTTCTTTGAAGCGAGTATGTACTAAATCCTTTATCCCACAAAAGTTATGTCGTCAGCTTTTGGCTCAGTCACACCGACTACGTCCACAATTTTAATTAAATCTCCACGTCAAAGCAGTTCTCATGCTTATTGACTACTCTGCTCGTTTCATGCAAATTTCAGTTCACAGTCATTGTTCCAGTTGGAACAGCCTTATTCACTCCCGTTCCTTATCACCTTCTCATTAAAATTGAGTAGCTCATTATACCGTAGTCGCTGCCATAGAAACGACCCACTTTTGCTCACAGAAAGAGTTGTCATTTAGCCTGCCGGGGCTGGGAACCGAGCCGACTCATTCTCGACGTGATGGCCCAGAAGCCTGAGGCTGCCCGACTCGACTCTCTCATTTCACACAGCGACAATTTGGATGAACAGCTCAGTGTACAGGAATTCATTAAAACTCTTAAAAAGGTTGGCTTGCTTCAGTTGAATACATACTTTTTTATTCAGGCCGATTCTGTTACTGACAGCATTAAAAACGGGGAAGCTTCAAGGTAGGCATGCTAAAGTTTCTGCCTAGATTCAGTTCTTTAAATAGTATCAGCTGCCTAAACGCAAATTCCGCCAGTTTACTGTGTGACTCTTTCCAAGAGTAACTTCATGTATCTAAAACTTCAAACTTGACATACAAACATTTGGCAAAAACAAATTGGCATTAATCTATCGCTCCTGGTTCGCGCCCACGGACAAACAAACAAACAGACAGAGTCTGCCACAGGAACTGTCGCGGTTTATAGTAGATATTCTTTGCGAGACTCTTAAGCTGGGTACGGCTTCATCACAATTACTAAGAGAATTAAAATGATTTTTTGCTTACAATGTCGAAATATGAGACACATCTAAAGATTCTCTAGTGTGCCCACTATATTTTCCTACTCAGAAACAGGTAAGATATGTTTAGAGGTTGTGATATGCCTTATATTTAGTTTATTGGGTACCGCAACGAATAATTTTAAAGATTTTCTGGCTGAGCAGATTATATGCATTCAAATTTCAGTGCAAATTCGGAAGGAGCCGACGATAAACGAAAATTAGGTAGTGCAGACAAGAGGTAAGACACTTTCACTCGCGATGATCACTCAATTTCAGGTCAAGTGCTTCGGAGCTGCTTTCGAATATGCGACGCCGGTTCGTACATCGTGCCACGGAGCCCGTCTTCTCTCAGTTAGAGCAGGGAAAAGGAGCCCAGGTGAAGTGGGTGTCAAATACTGTTCTGTCCACGTGTCTTTCTGTTCACCACTCAGACACCCTCACAAATAATTAAGTCGGCTCTATTAGTCGCCGAGAATTCAACGTCTCGGGCTGAAGAAGTAATACGTCTTTTGAACTTTGGCACGGAAAAGTTAGATTGCACTTTGTTCCAATACTCTGTAATCGAAAATAGACGTATTCACTGACGTAAATTCTAATTGTGTCATAAAATTTGATTGCTAGGTTGCATAACAACAGTTTCATGAAAAACTCAAGTTTATCGCAGCTTACCAACTATTTTCAGGGATACCAAGAAGCCGGACGAGCCGGTAGTGGCAGGGGATCCGAGTACCAACTGAGAGGGCCCAACTTTGAGACGTGTACTACGATTCTAGAACGCAAGACTGATAGCGAGCCGGCTCTCGGCTCTCCTTCTACGTCAAACTGGTCTAAAAACAAGAGATAACCATTTCTAGTTTCTATGCATGTCATATTTGGTAAATATGAAATTTGGTGTAACTACAATCGTTAATCTGTCTCCCTTAGTCTCTTAATCTTCCTTTATCTCTTTTTTCTGTCTAGCAAAATTCCCTGTCTTTCAGTCTCTCAATCGCTCAGTTTTTCAGTCGCTCTGTCTCTCATTTTCTGAATCCGTCTTTTCAAGATGTATTCAAAAAAAATTTCGAAGTTCACCAGACTTCAGCAAAGCTCATCCTTGACGGGTCCAGTCTTCTTCCCTTCACGTTCCAAAGGCTTCATTATTGGAACAGCATTGACATATACAAAAATTGATTCCACCGATTTGTTGACTTGAAATCACTTTATCTCGTTATAACTCGTTGAAGTTCTGGAGGTTGTTGACGCAAACTTTGCATTTAGTGAAACTTTGATTTTAGAAGCGGTCTAAGAACGGCATAACTTTCAAAGCTAATAAGGTAATCGGAAACCTGCCTGCTGAGCTGATATCTCACTTGGAAGAACAATTACCTGAAATCCGATCAGTTCTCTTCACTCACCGCCAAGCTCTCAATTTTCGCGAAAACGTAAAGGGCAACTTTTGTTGAGGTCTTCTACCCTGTAAGGCCTATTTCAATATCTCAAAACTGGCCGAGCTCACAAACGTTTTTAAATTCCCTATTAATTAATCTGCCTATAATCCAAAAGGCATCCTAAATTCGAAACCTTATACTGATCTCCTGAACCACTATTGTTCCATTATGTCTCCTTATGTTTTTGTGGTCGTATTTCATATCTTCTTCCAGTTTTGCTTCAAACATTGTAATATTCAATAGCCGATAAGTACGAACAAAGTCATGAATCTGAGCTTTGTTTCTCGTTGTCAAATGCGCTACTTTCCGAAGATGGCCACCATATCTTCTTCAACGAGACCGCGAATATTCACAGGTTCTGAGAGTGGCAACGACATTCGGTCTCGTCTCAACAGTACTGTTAACTGTTGATCTCTTTTGTTCATAGCGGCTGAATAAATGAATGAATGTAGATACCGAAATGGTTTATCTGATCATAAAAGGCCAGTAGAATTCGAGGCGGGGCTCAGTTGTTCGGGATTGTCTTGATCGCTCCCTTACCAGGATATAGCGCAGTGGCAAATAGTGCCAGCGCTAACAAAAGGGCCCAAGTTCGATCCCCGCCGCGACCCAACCAAGGTCTTCATCCTCCCGAGGTCGGTAAATTGGTAGTAGCGTGCTACGAAGGTGAAGGCGTTCCTAGAAAAGATTGGGCAATTTTGGATGGTAATGCCCCCCGACATGGCCCCTCGGGAAGCCCCCGCGACGGTCGGCGTCGTCGGTTCCTACTTCATGGATGCGGCAGGTTAGAGAGGAAGGCGAAGAGTGGCTTCGAGCCATGGGAGCGGCAAGGGAACTCCGATCTGATCGAGACACCATTTGATTCCAACAATAAAAGTTGAAATTCAAACTTTCCGATCAAAACATTGCTTGTAAGCAGTCAAGTTAAAGCTTGTAAAGAAACCCATCATTTATTCGTTCACATCAGAATCGAAGAACCTACGTGGTATGTTTACCATGATGCAGTGTTGATGACGACGAGATCAGCATGAGTCAGGAGGAAAACTATATAAGACCGTCATTCGATATTTTTGCCTTCTCTCGCAATTTTCACTTCGTCCACCTCCAATTTAGGGTTTGTACATGATATTGTTCCGTCTAGACCAATCATACATGGTACCATGGCCGCCTCACACGGATACGAACATATTTGGTCCTCCCTATCTTTTCTGCACTGAGCATTTCACAACACGTCCGAACCACACGGATACTCGTTCTTCCTGGTAGCGATGACTCACGAGAGATTTTAGCGGACAGAGAGCAAATAATCTGACGTCGCTCCCTCTCTCGTTGGCTAGACTTTCCCATTGTTCATCGAACTATAAAATCCCCCTTTCAATTATTTGATTTTTTGATTACAGAAGCACACATTTCCCGTGTGAATGTAATTGGAGCACTTCCCCCTAACCCTCTCCCCCCAGACACACCTGAATGCGTTCTGTTGCCTAGAGGAAGGCTAATCATTGTGAAATCTTAAAATCTACGACTGTTATCACGACCTTGTTTGGTTTCTGTTTTCCCTCAACTCTCTCTCTCTCTCTCTTGTGTTTGTTCCTGTTGATCGATTTCCGCGGTTGTTGTTTGGTAACCCGCGCTGGTTTCCCACCATCCTCTAGCACAGTCTCTTATTTTTTCGACTCTGCATTAAGGTTTCAGTATTGCTTCTTTGGTATGTGCAAGGTTCTCTGGATTCTTCTTGCCTTCATCGTCCCCGTAAGTTTGCTCTTTGTCCAGAAATTAGACAAACAACTGCAAAATGTTGTTTTAAGTGTTGAAAACGGAAATCTCTCTAAAGCTTTGTAATATGAAGATTTAGTGGGATCCAGCTGCTCAAAACGGCTCAAGAATCTGTCAAGAAAGTATAACAATGGCAAAATTTTTCAGTTTCGGCATTGACATATTCTTAAAACAAAAAATTTGCTTGTTCTTCCTAACTCATGTTTCAGCCCATCGCTGTCCTCTTCGATCAAGGATGCACTTGTGACTTCTGGATCAATCTACTGTTAACATGTCTCTTCTTCATTCCCGGAGTCATCCATGCTATTTATGTCATCATCTACTATGACAATAAGCGCCACGGATACTATTGAACTTATTCCTACAGGTTCTCTCTTTACACGACTGGTCGACAAATTTTTGGTTATAATAAACATTGTCATGCCCTCAAAATGTTAGGGTTTCGGCAGAACTGGAAAAGAAGAGAGGATGAGTAGTTCATTTGTGTGGGTGCGACGGTTCTTTTTGGCCATTCGAAAAAGCTGTGTGCGATGGCCTGCGAAAAAGGCGGGAGCAGAAGGTTTTGTTTTGGGCGCAAAACACAAAACGTAATGGGATCACTTTTCTTGCAATCTTTGTCTCTCTGCCTCTGTATATTTTCTCTGTCTCTTTCTGTCCAGTGACAGATGTTCGAAACAATGAGCTCTACCTTAAGCATCTAAATTCGATTCCGCCCTCCTCCTCGTGTATGTGTTCCCCATGCTGACAACCCCAATTAGAGGCAGGGATTGTCTTCTGTTTGCACACTACACAGAGTCACACATAAATTGTTTATTAATTGGTCGATTATAATTGCCCTTGTCTCCTAGAGCGGCTACAGTTTTTCTCTTTTGGCGGATTAAAGGCTGTGGTCCGAGATATAAACGACCTTGTCGGTCCCTTCCCCCCACATATACTATATGCGTTCTTTCACTCTCTTACCCCCAATCGTACAATCTCGTAATCTTTAGGTGGCCCTGTTTTGCTGTTCTGGTTCGTCACCCTCCCTCAGGTGGTCAAGTAAATAGCTTGGTACCTCTCTGCAAACGACCATCCCCTGCAGGCAGAATGCTTCGAGGTGAGTGTGCGCGAAGGCAATCATGGACTTTTCTATTTACGGCCAGTAATTACAGGCGTAGGGGAGTTCAACTACAATACAGTGAACCCGCTTTGCTTATACAACCCTTCCGTTGAATTCTGTTGTGTCTGATGACGAGGATAGGAGACAATCCTTTAATTGTAGAGAGTCAGTCTTGCGTTCACGCGTCTTCTGATGCCTGAGTCTACTAAGAACTTAAGTTGTCAGCTCTAGTTTTTTTCTTTCCACTTGATTGGCGTGTTTACCATGGCATTGTTCAAAAAACTTTCTGCCAATCTGACTACAAACCTCTCAGTTTTAAATATAAGTTGCCATCAATGTAACGTGAGATTAGCCGGCCAAGGATGCCTCTATGTGGCAGGTGAAGTGGTTTAGCTAGCAGCTAACGTGAAGGCATAATTGTTTCACGGTAACCGACTTGGAGGGGAGAGAGACCTGTCATCCTAGCCTATCCAGCTGACCGGCGACTATTGTTTCCTGAAGCCTACGGCACCAGGTGTTCTTTATTTGCCACAGACCTATATTAGCATATCTCGATTCGCTTCAATACAGTCACATACTAAACCGTTCGGTCAACTACACTTCTTGTTGGAAGAGACGAGAGAGCGTAGATCTGGCCGGTCGCATGAGGAGGTAATCCGTAAATGGCACGTCGTGTGTTCAAGCCAGACTCTCTCTCTCTCACTCTGGCAACACCGGCGTTCCTGCACTCCGTTTTTCAACAGTTGGCCCCCTTTGCCTCTCCGCCCCGAGCCGTTCTTACACTGGTGGCTTGATTAAAAACAGTCTGACAAAAAGTGCGCCCTACCCGATGTTCGCTTTAGTAGGTGAGTGATGAGTTTGTGTGGCCCCTTTTTGCTTCCAGCCGGGTTGACCCCGAGACGAGGCACAGCTCTTATTTATCTTAGGCTCTGTGGCCCCCCCGTATAGAGCGCAGATGGTTGGCCTCTGCCCTCAGCTTCCTCCAAAACACAGAGAAGGATGGCGACAGCCGATCCAGCTGTATATAATGCTTGTCATTTGCTTGACCCCTAGGGCAATTGGTCAGTCCCGACAACATCTTTCTCTCATATTTCTTCCCTTTTAAAGATTCCCGAGCCCGATTAAGCTCAGATGGGAACGGTCACCCCCTTTTTCTGTGTTTGGGCAAGCAGAGCGTCCATCCAGCCCCAACTCAAACCACTTATCCGAGAGGAAAAAAGAGCCGTTCCGATGCTCGATCGTTCGATGCTCCACCATCCAAGATTACTACGGCTCATCTTAGGAATTCTAACCGTTTTCCGAAGGGTATAGAATGAAACTAAGAGTTTAAACTCTCGCTGTGTATGATAGTGCACGGTCGTATATCTAATTTACACTGCGACTAAATTTGTCACCCCGATTTTGCCTAGTCAAAAATATAGTCTTGCTATATGCACCATATCCATCTCAGCAGTTCAACTTTCATAAATTTCTAAGAAGTGAAATAGATTTCATTACGTCAATCAAACATGAACTTAACGAAACTAGAATTTAGGATACTGGATTTGTTTCGTGGACATGCCATTTTGAGATCAAAATTCCAAATTTACATTCAACTGAAAACGGGGACACTTCTTTTGATCAAATCGAAATCGACGACAGTAAAAGTTCAAATATAAGCACCTAAAAATAGCCAGTTCTTCCTTTCTGGGTCAGCACCAAATGCTGCGCTGACGTCTCTGTCTCATGGCTCAAATGAATTTCCATCTTAATATTTTCTGATATAAAATGAACTGAATTTTTTGAACAGACCTTTGCTGCTTGTAGACAAATCCTTGAGCAACAATGCTAAGTGTGAGTAATACCTTCTAACCTTTCCACTTCTGCTTTTGCTTATTGTGGCCAGCGGCTGTCTCTATGAAAGGCCACAATCCACAGCCTGACTAAGCGCGCGACGTCCCAGTTTGCCCTCCTTTGGTCATACTTATATGCTCTCAATGTCAAACCTTTTTCACTCTCTCTCTCTCTCTACCCTAACCACTCTACCAGGTTTAGTATGTTTGCCGTTGCCTAACCAGAATGTCAACTTGGATAAGACGACGGCTTTCGTACTGCGAGTCATTTGCACAATCGCTGGTTCTACCCTACGAGTTTGAGCCTTGTGCATATGATGACACTACAGTCACGCTTCGAGGTATGTTTTTATTAACTTGCAACTCTTTTTGTAACGTCCTCTCACCGTCATCCAGATCTCTTCATCATAACGTTTTCACGCAAGTAAATATGGGCTGGGCTCATCTTCCGGTTCTCTAGTGTCGCGTTCCTGCTCTCCTCGCACCAAACCGTGGCCCCCCTATCACTTTTTGAAATTTCTCCCCCGTTTGTCTATAAACTCGGCCATTGTTGACAAGGCTCTAAAAACAGCGGCTCCTGTTAAAAGTCCACTGGCTATTAGCCGTGAACAGCTGTCTCCAGTCCCTCTTAGTCATAAGCATCTCTCGGATTTTTGTCTTGTGAGAAATGAGGTGAGGAGAGGAGGGGGTAGCATTTGGTTGTGCCATGGGAATGACGATAATGTTTAGGCAATAAGTGAAGTGAATCAGTTTAAGAAAATGCCACTAGGCGGCAGCAAAGGGCATGTGGGTGGTCCAGAACACAGACACTTTCTCTCTCCTTCAGCCTTCCCTTTTCTCATTGCTGCCAGAAAACCGTCGGGCAGCACTTTTTTTCTGTACGCGTATCCAGTTTCTTGTTACAAATCCATGTGGGACTATGATGAAGTATCTTTTCCTGGCTGTCCCTTCCGAGGGCTGCGATACAGCGTCTCTCCCCGTATGACCTCTTGTAAGTTCCCTGTCCACTACATTCCATTTATTGTTCCTTTTCCGGCCTATTGCGTCCGAAAAGGCTCGACACAATACCTCAATCGGAGGCATATTCCGAGCCGATTGATAGGATTTTGTCGCGCTCTCTCTCTCTCTCTTTTACTCTCATCACCGGATTATTGTACTTTTTCATCGTTCAGGTGTGACTGAAATCATTTTTCTTCCGAGTGTAACGTAGTCCAAGCACGGATTGATAGCATCTCATTAGCTAGCGCCTGAGGATGCAAAGGCGTCAAATATTAGCATACGGCCCCTTTTCGATCAGATCGTGATGTATCCATCATAAATGTGTGTTTATAATTGAGCCGATATTCAGCAGTCCTTTCTGAACGATAGAGGCGCGTGGTCTATACGTTCGAAACCGTCTTTATTCAAAATTTTAAACCAATTCAAATCTATAATGTATAATGTTCTAGCATAATTATTTTTCTCGCAAGGTTGTGATTCCGGGGAAGCTTTGTTTGTACACTTTTTACCCAGAACCGGACATGTTCGAAACCTGACGCTTGAAAACAAAGCTTGTTTTTAAAATCTACATCATTCTTAAGAGAAACAAAGTTTAGCTTAGCTTGTTGCTTGTTTCCACCTCATCGCGTCATTTCATGGAGTTTTTCTTATTCGTCTTGTCTCCCCCTTCCGCACTCTCTCTTTGGCCTCCAGAAATCAGATGTGGCT
The DNA here is from genome assembly GCA_037178855.1 of Oscheius sp. JU75. Classification (NCBI taxonomy): domain Eukaryota; kingdom Metazoa; phylum Nematoda; class Chromadorea; order Rhabditida; family Rhabditidae; genus Oscheius; species Oscheius sp. JU75. The sequence goes on from JASJZC010000007.1 coordinate 9,571,399, forward strand.
CACGCTTAATTTGTAAAGCGGAGACCTGCTGACCAATTGTGGCCTCCCGTCTATCCTCGTTATCACAGCCCGGCATCGGAGGAAATTGTGTTGTTCCTCGGGGCATAAAAAGAGAGGGGGGACGCACGGATTGGATCCGGGAGTGCTCTAGGGGCAAACCATGTTTTACGCACATACGCGCGTGTATATTCGCGTGTGTGTCACTCGGGAAGACCCCAAGATCTCTGTCTCGTAGTAGTCGCACATGCACAGGGAGACAGCTGCCCCACTATGTGCCGTAGCTGCTCTGGCTCTCGGACACCCACAACACACATACACATTTGCATTTCCACTTCAATGAACCCCTCTCTCTCGCGATCATAACCTTTAAAAGCATTTTTCTGGTTTCGGACTCATGGTGACCATTGTCCGCTCCTCGTTCTCCCCTTTTTTGGGCTGCCTCATTGCGCTTCGTCTTGACCAGTGCGTCCTCCAGGCTGTAGACAGGGCCATTCTGTATATCACCTATGATTTTTTTTCAAGATTTGCTTTCAAACCTATTCTCAACAGCTCAAACTGTCTCTCCCGTACCGTCTCAACAATTCAAAGATTTTCCTGTACTATCCCGACATTCAAAGTCTCTCCCATCTCGAGAGCTCAAGAATCTATTCCATACTATCTAGACAGTCGTGATCTTTCCCTGTCGTCTGGACAACTAAATTGTTTCAGCAGTACTCTCTCGACTGTCAAAGACGCTTCCACATGGTCTCGTTCATGATTTTGCCATTCCCTGTCAAAAAAAGCAGCCACCTGCTACTCCTTGATGGCACTCCAATCATCTATCAAAGTCCCCGCCGCCCTACGGGCATGACCACGCTTTTTCCCACTCATCAGTTGTCTCGTTTTTGCTGCAAACTTTGATAGACAGGATGCACTTTTGTCAGAAATTTGTTTCCTCCTCCTTCAGGGCGATGTTTTTAAAATGGGGACAGACAAAATATGTTGCCCTGTAAATGATACTTCTCTCGAACAAAGCAACAAGAAAAAGAGCCCGGGGAAAAGTTAAGATGCACCCCCTGTTAATGGTACTATTAAACTTTATGGCCCTGGTCCCTGCCAGTTTATTCTGTTCGCGCTTTTCTCAGCAGCCCTGTGGGCAATCGTCAGCCACGATTATCACCCCAACAAATGAGATGTTTATGTAAGTGCCCCCATACAGTCTCACGCGTTTTTCTACTACTGTTAAGCCGGTTTAGTCTCCGTCTTTATGGCTCTGGTTATGGTCAAAGAGATGTGTGACATTCTTCTCCGGACACCTATACTCCGATTCTTAGAGGCCAGATTGTGCGTCTTGCGTAACCACGTTCGTCTCTCTAATTAGCACCGCCGTAGTATTCCATTTACAATCCCGAGGGACAAATGGACTCTCGGTCCGCGCGTGTTCTGGCGCCACCCCGGCTCACCCTATCATTTACCTCCATGTCCTCTCATCGCCTTCCCCGGTAATGGAATATGGCCTTGATTGCTCGGCTCAAATTACCAATACAACCTGGACCATGACTTGAGATCTAGACTGGTGCTAACACCATTTTTTTTTGTGTCCATCCATTCTCTCCTATAAATCTTCCAGCGCCTGTTACGAGTTCGTTAAAATAGGGTGTCTCGGTGCCACGGACCTCATTCACCCTTTCTGCAGAGACCGAGTGGTGTTCGAGGCTGTGTAATGCGCGTTGATCGCGCAATCCAAAGACTTTCTAATTGATGGGACCACCGAGAGAACAGACTGGAACTGCAAAACCGACATTTTCAGGGTATCGAGCACGGAGAGAAGAGACACTACTGGTCAAAGAGACATCAGACTATGAGAATGGCTGCGAGATGAGTGTTGTGGCAATGCTTCAGAGATCATCCATGTCCGTTTTTGCTCCCTTCATTGGGTTCAATTTGTCATTTTTCAGCTCTCCAGACACGTCGTCAATTGGCGACATCTCGAACGGCAGCACTTTAAGGGACACCACACCCTGTGCCGACTATGACCGTGATACTACTCCGGCGCCGGTCACCTACACTCCAGTCTTGAGGAGAAAACACAGCCGGGCGAGCCATCTGAGGAGAAACTACCGGTAAGGGCCTTAGTCTGCTTGACTCATAAGGGAGATTACAAACAGTGACTAATTGGTCGCCTACTCTCTGCTCCTCTAAAAATTATTCACGAAAAATTAGCCTGTTTAATCAACAATCGAAGCAAAATGTCATCACTGTTTCCATTTTTGGAAAAACATGGTCCATATCATTGCCCGTCACTGATCGTGCCCGCTTTTCTCTCTTTCAAAGCTTTCTTGCAAATTCACTCAACTTTTCCAAATGATACCTGATTTTAATGTGGAAATCACTACCTATCTTACATATCTGCATCATTTCCAAGACAAAAAGATGGTATTCAAGCCAAAAACTTGCAGAGTACTTAGTGTTTGCACCTTAAACTGGTCCTGCAACGAAAGATATCTTCTCCGATGATGATCACATTTTTGAGCAATCTACCCTACGTCAAGAAATCGTTAAGCGACTTTTGTAAAATTTGAAAATTATGGTTTTCGTATAGCATAGTACCATTTCCAATTTCTCACAGCCTTTCCAAAATTGGAACTTCAATTCCATAGTTGCTAGGATATACGCTTCTCATTTCTTTTCCTTCTCCGTTCATAGTTATTATATTTCACTTCTGTGACCGTGCCCGCTGTTGCAAAAAAAATAATAAGAAGTGATTGGCGCTCTGCTTTGATGGGACAGCCATCTAGTCCAAGTATGAGAGCTTCATGTATGAGCTTTTTGAGACGACTGAAGGCAAGGTAAAGATGGCTTTCTCTTGGTCCGTTTTGACAAATTTATTGTAGAATCATCGCTCCGGACGAGTCCTTACTCATTTTGCAACAACATTCGGCTCCGACGGACCAACAGAAAAAGAACAAACTTCTGAGGCGGAAAAGCACAAAGAAAGAGAACGAGATATTGCCGTAAGTTGTAGAAAGATAAAGTCACAGAGACAAGAAGACTGAGAGACAGACAGAGAAACAGGAATAGATAGAGGCCAAGTTAATACGGTAGAGACATCGCATTAACCTTGGCCAAGAGTCGTTTTTCTTGTGTAGATCGTCAGCTAATTTGAATAATACACTGAGAAAGACATGTCTTCCTCAGACGCTCAATACATGAGTGGCGCCGCTTTGGCATACTTACTGGTTCACATTTCAGACGGCCTATGGTAATCACTCCGCCAGTTCTCCTCAATCGAACACAGTCGTGTAACATGTGCAGCCGTGAAATCATCAGGTGAGTGACTGCCTTCTAAGCATGTTAATTCCTATGTATAGTTGATATAGCACTGTTTTATAAATTGGTAGATCGGAAAACCACGAACCTTTTGGAAAGCCCTTGAGTTGAAATGTAACCGTGAGTTTAACCAGTTTTTTTTTCGGAAAATTATCGCTGTTGATTAATAGAGATCATAAAATTTGTTTTCTCTTGCTGGGTCTCGAAACATTCTCCCACGATATCTCTGCTGATCTTCAAAAACAGTTTTACATGTTAGGAAAGCAGATTAAAACATGGTCTTGATGCGATATTTGTCATAGCTGGAGAAATGAAGCAATCGTAGGAAGACAACCAAGTTTTTGATCATGTCCGTCCAGAAATCGTCGTATATTATTGTCCTATAGCATCCGCTGTCTCCCGGCTTCCATGTATCACGAATACGCTCCGTCACTCTCTGCCCTGAATAGCTTTTTTGGCTGTCCACGCACATTGCGCCCATTCCATTCAGCACATTCGGTTCTCTCTCCCAACCTTTGTGTAGAGATCGCAAAGGTATAACGGTCTCTCGTTCTCTTACAGCTGTTCGTTTAACCAACGTACCTAGGCAAACATATAGTATTTTACGTACCGCGAATAGTGTGTGTTTTTTCGATTTTCTTGCGTAGAAGTACTTGAAAGACACTTCATCATAAGTTTTTGTTTTGCGGCTTTGAAACCTGATACTGGTCAACTTGGAGCAACTGTTAGCCCCTAGGATATGTGTACTTTTCAGGTGTTCCGACCCTAAACAAAATGGGTTAGCGATTTGTTTTGATATAAATCACTTTCCCCATTAGTCAGCCCAGTAGAACCAAATCCCTCGGTCCAGTTTTTGTTGGGGGCCTCCTATCTACTGATCTCGTTAGTTTTGCAGAAGCCGGAAACGCGTGTTTACTCAAAGAGTTTTGTCAGGGGTTCATGGCAGTTTACTAACCAGGCTAAGCTGGAATAATCTGTAAAGCAGTGATTGATTTTTACGCCCCGAGAGAGAGAGCTCTGCCCGATCACTCGTTGAAATATGATCTCACAAGTATTCAAGTCAGAGCAAGTTTCGATGCTCACCACGTTTTTCTTGCCTGTTATTGTTGTTTTCACGGAAACAACAGTCAAGAAAACTAAGGATTCAGTATGTTGTGGACAGCACACAATTTCTGTATGTCAACCACACAACTGTCACGTCTGTCAGTATGCAGCATCTATCATATTCAATTTGTCCAGTTCTGACACTGTCTCGGTCAAGTTGTCCCCTCTCTACGTGTCTCTGTCAATCTTCCGTCATCTTTCTTTGTTTCTGTTTCTATAGTCACGGTATCTTGCCATGTCTATGTGAAACATTCGTACTTTTATAGAAGAAATCTTTTGTAGGGACCGCACTTTCGATATTTGGGTGTAGAGAATACCAGTAGGCAACCAAAAAAAAGGATTTCTGTATTGTTGAAGCGCGCGTCATTAATCTCACACGATATTTACGAGGTGAGACTTGGGTTGTTCGGGTTAGCTATTCGTTTAGCCGCCAAGGTCTTCACAGACAGATATAATCTACGTTAGCCTTTCAAAATTTTCTCCATTCCGCACAGGTCGCTCTTCCGGCTGAGCCTGCTCCATCGCCTTTCGACTTTCTCCTCTTGCGAAAAAATAGTAGTCCTATCAGCAATCATTCCTCTGTCATAGTTGTCCAATGGCCGGAGGGCTTCTGATGACCTCAATGCAGGGAGGGTGGTCCCCGCTAAATGCCATCATTCAGCGGCTACCTCCTCCCGTCCACCATGAACACTATTTCAGTGGTCATCGGAGACGGCGATTCTCTGCATTGTGCCTGTTTACGTGTGAATTGCGCTGACCGACCGAGTTGCAAGAGTGCATAGGGCCAAACCCATTGACGCCACCCGTGGAGGTTAACTTTCTAATGCGGCGGAGGTGTCAGATTGTTATAACCGCATAACGGCTCAGATCCAAGTGATTTTTCCGTTTTTGTCTTTCACGTCACTCCTGTCTCTTTACCATATGAAATCTAGTAGCCAAGCCGTTTACAAGTCTTATTTTACCTGCCTTCACTTGTGTCCCTCTCTCTGATTAGTTTCATTGCCACCAAACCTGTCGGCATTCTCGCCTCGTCTTTCAAAGTACAATCGCTCTTTCTTTCCCCACAAATTGTTGCCTTGTAGTTACAAACTTAGAACCGGGTGCCAAAGTGATTGTCTATCATCCGCGCCGCTAATCACTATCATTGGTGCGAAGTCGAAGGACGAGGTCGTTCTGGGGCCTAACCAGTTCGATATCCTCTACAAAGTATTTGCCTTTGAAGCTGGCTCCTCCTTCTGACCACACCCTTCCCTCCTCATGTCCCAGTTTCTGATCTTTGGAGTCTCTGTGTCTGAGATTGTAAAGCAATTTTCTCCTCGCGGTGGTCCTAAGACCCCTACTAATCTTTCGACCGTTTGTGTGGATCATTTATGGATAACCTGTATGAACAGTCGTCCCCGTCCTTCCATTTTCGACACAAAGACGCGTTCGCTTATACAAGACCATCTGCATATAGTTTTTTTTTTTTTGCGCTGATCCGCCCTCACACCCCAGGCTCGTATCCCTATTAGTTCAACGCATGTCTGACCCTGGCAGTACATTCACATATTTCTTTTCAATAAGGATGAGTTTCATAAGGTGAATAGGCATTGAAGGAGCGCTACAATAGCATTCCGTGGGCTTCCGATCGCAGCGAAAAGTTGCGGCACATGATTTTCATCGCACGTTTAGAGGTGCAAAAAAGCGTGAAGAATGCATGCGCGGTTGTGTAAAATCCCGTGTTCGGATGTCACAGTCTCTTTCTCTCTCTCTTGTAACACATTGACTTTAAACGAATGAGTCTAATACTAGGGCGGCGAGGCCATATAAGTCGTTTCTTTTCTCTAGCGCACACATACAAAACCATTTCATTTGCATCCTCCGTTAACTCAGAGGGGCGACGTTCAAGCTGTGTTCTTTTGTAAGAGGTCAGCTGCCAAATGTACAGTGTCTCTCCATCCCAATTCCTCCTGTTGTTGACAGTGCACACCTCAAGACCCCCCTCTTCAGAACCTATTCACATAACACTTTTGCAGTCAGCCGTCGCCCGATGAGCCCATGTCTCCGACGGCCATCACGAGTACTAATCGACTGTCAAGTGAGGAAGAAGCAGCTCGTCTCTCGTTGATCTCGTCATCTACCGGCTACAGTTCGGCTAGATCGTCTCTGCGCTCATCCGATGGTGGAGATGAGGGAAATAATCGTGATTCTGGTGTGGGAAGGTTAGTTTTCCAAATATAGTTTTTGATAGAGCGCGTTTGCATTTTGTTAGTAAAGATCAGCTTAACAAAAGTCTAAGATTAGGATCACAGTTTGTTTTGTGTGACGGGTTCCAAATTTATACTGTTCCAGCTGTGTCCTATCACTCTCCTCGGGTCGTCACAAGAATGGCAGTACTACAAGTCAACTGGACCGGATAGCCATTGAGCTCGTGGATACGGAACGCACTTATGTCAACGACTTGAACGACGTTATCCAGGTAATTGGAACAGTACCATAGATCGCAACAATTCCTCGTTTTTCAGGGCTACTTGAACTTTTTGGTGGATCGCCGCGAGGAACTTCAAGTGACTCTGGATGATGTTTCTTCACTCTTCGGGTGCATTGAACGAATCTATCTGTTTAATAGCCGACTCTACCATCAGCTAGACAGAGCACAGTTGGATTGCATCAAAATAGCATCCTGTTTCATTGACAATGTCGGGAAGTTCGAGGATTACATTGCTTACTGCACCAATTATCACAAGTGAGGACACTATAATAATTGTAGTTAAATTTGTTGTAGGATGCTGGGAGCCTTGACTTTGCTTCAACAACAGGCCGGAGTAGCTGCTGTTTTGAGTGAAAGACAACAGTTCCTTGGTCATGCCCTTCCTCTTTCTTCCTACCTTCTAAAGCCAGTTCAGCGGATTTTGAAGTATCATCTGTTCATTGAGGTATGTTACTTACATCTTCGAGATCTCCATGCATAAATCAAAAATATTTGCGCACTAATATAGACGAATATCTGCTAGAGAATATAAACAAAAATTGTCGAGAAACGTTCATTTTTTGAAGCGTGCTAAGAGAGCACGGTAGGGGCATATTTCAGTGAGTTCGCTAAGGTAGTACAGGAAAGAAATCAGATCTTTTTCCTGCTTCAGGTCCATATGCTGCAGCGCTTATTGCCCTCCTTGCATGCTCCAATGGTACGGGCGGCTCAGTCCTATTTTTCTCTTCTGTAGTAGAAGTCGTTTTAGATATGCGGCAGGGATTACACTCCGAGTATTTCAGAATATGCTCAAAAACCTCTGTACCGACACCACTCCCGAGGATCGCGCTGTAGTCAAACAAGCCTACGATGTCATGACAGCCCAAGCTGGAAAGATTAACGATGAGAAGAAGAGAGTCGAGCACGCTGAAAGAGTAACCCATCTACAGAGTGCTTTGCACAAGTGGAAAGTTGACAAGGTTAGCGAATCTTAAAGTGATCTCGAACTCAAACCCTAGACAAACAATCTGATGGCTTATGGTGATCTTCTCCTAGAAGCCCAGTTCAAGCAAGCTGGCTCCAAAACACTTAGGACGCTGTTTCTTTTCGAGGAGATGCTCCTGATTGTTAAGCAGAGGAATGGTGCTTATTCTTGCAAAGATTATATTTTGGTAGAAAGTTACAAAGCCTCAAACGTTGTAATTATAGTGCTCGAATCTAATGCTCAACGAGTCCATTAGTGAAGAAGAGCCTCTCGCTTTCCAAGTCGTATCTTTCGACAATCCGAGAAACACTTACATCTTTTTGGTAAAACATTACTATGATTATAAAACCTCAAATGTTTAGGCTAACTCGATGGATCAGAAACGAACATGGATGACTGAGCTGAAGAGAATGATGCTGGATCATTATGCTGTTGAAATTCCTGAGAAGACCAAGCAGTTGATGCTGAGCATGGATAACACTCAAAAGATAGTCTTTGGGAGACCCGAATTCGCTGAAGTTAACTTAAAAAACAATAAGAAGGTCCCAAAGTATCTCGAAAAACGGAGGAAGAGCGTAGATCAGGAAAACAGACGACGAAGTCTCTCAGCTTCCCGATTGCTGGCAACCAGTAAGAGCTCCATTACGTCGGCTGGGTCAATCCAATCCCCCGGACCGAAATACAAGCTATTTGGGGTGGAAGACGAGCAGCCGAAATGCACCTGTCACCTTGTTCCGGGACCCAGTGAAGAAAAGACTCCTGTCTCCCGTACTCTCTCGGCATCTACCATCGATTTCGGTGCTCTGACCCTCCCACCATCGAAGCCGATAATTGATGTTCAAAGCTCTAGGACTCGATTTCATCAAGCTAGGAACAGACGTCATCTCCCGCCAAAACATGAGGTTTGCTTCTTCTTAAGTATAGCAATAGCTTCAATTTAGAAATCCCTCCCTCCACGAACCGAAAACGTAGAGGCTCATTTCGATGCTCTATACAATCAGTTAGTTTCTGTTGGAGCAGACGAAGACAAGAGCCGGACCTCTATGATCTGGAGAGTCGATACTGTGGTCCCGTCGGCTAGAAGCAATCGTTCCAAGTCTCTTACTCGACTCGATGATCAGATTTTCGACGAGTTCCAAAGGTGAGAATTTTAAACAGTCAGACGATTCGGACAAAACAAAAATCGTACAGGTGGGGTTGTGATATAAACATATTAGACTGACATTGGCAGATTGAGACTTGTACTGGAACAGTGCCGCCATTGGAAAAGTTGACAAAAGTGAAGACGATTGTAAGGTTTTAGGTTTTAGAGATTAGTAGACATTAACAGTATAAGAACTGAGCGACAGGTATGGTTCGAAGAGATCGACAATCGGGGGAAAGCTGAGACGCTTCATGTGAGATAGATTGAGTTGGGCCTAGTTCAAGCAGAAACAGTTTCTGAAAAAGACAGTTTGACACGAAGAGGCTGAGAGAGCATGCAAAAGAGACTGACTGACATCTAAAAATGACACGCCAGATGGGGAAAACCTAAGTTTTCAAGCACTCACTACACCAAACTCGAGCAAGCAAAGCGATCTGGCAAGAGAAATACATGCGACGAGAGCCGGATCATCTGTCCCGATATCCCTTCAGGCTTTAGAGGGCTCCATGATGATCGTCATCGGCCCCTGTCAGCCAGGTAACTCCTGTCCGTTTCTCAATTTATAACTTTTTAGACAGAGGGCTCCACTCTCTGTCGAACAGGCCGCCGAACTCGACATGCTCCTTCCCTCTGTAGGCGTCGTAAAGTCGCGAATCCGACAAATCGAACTGAATAAGTGATTTTCTTATCCCTAATTACGTATCATGACCCCTCTCCCACAAAAATTCTACTTTAATACAATGCCTTTCAATACTCAAACCTACGCATCTCGGTGGCTAATGCATGTACTCCGGAAAAGTATCAAAATCTATTATCACTTCGTGTCCTCCTAGAAATTAAGTATGCAACTATGTATATACTTCGGGAATGAATGAAAAGTTGCCAGAAATATATATATTTATTGCTTAAGCTTTGTGAGGAAGGACATTGTTGTTGAAAGCGGCTTCTGTGTCATATCGAAGTTTAAAGTCTTCTGCCAGACGGCAGACTTTTCCCAGGCAACTGCAGCCGATGGTCACGATGACCAGATTGATTATTTGCTTAAGTTTTCGTTAAGGAACATGAAATATTTCGTACCTGTAACGCAACAGCGATGCTCAAACTGATATCGACCGTTATCGGCTCATTGGGACTGACAAATTGAGAGGCATCCAGCTCGGGAATGACGTAAGGAATGAGAGGGAAGAGACCTAAAGTCCTATTGAACTGTTCACCCAAAACTCTTACCAAGAAGGAAAGAGGGGACAGCAAAAAGAATGTTTAATGTAGTGAGTCCGAAAGAAAAAATGGCATAGCTAAAACTGCCTTTCCGGCAGGCCACGATTCCAGCCAAGGCGGCGATGATGACCGAGGGAGCGTAGAGCAGCTCGACTCCAATAGCCCATTTGGCTCCTTTCAGGGTCCTGGAGACGCCGAAGCAGAAGATGACAAGGCCGACGAGAGCCTGGAATATACAGTATTCAAACAAATTGATCGCCATCTATTTCGATCTGTGGCGTTGATGCTAGCGTTTCAGTGTGACCAGCTAACTTTTTTAGTGACAGTGACAGAAAAGGCTCTCAGGTTGTCTTAAGATTATGTCAAGCAGAGTGATAGAAACTATTTGACAGACAAAATCAGTGGAGGACAGATTGAAATACATTGAAAAGGTCGGTTGGCAGAGACAGAATAATTGAAAATGTGTGAACAACGCTTGTCTAACAAGGACACTTGACAGGAAAGGAGTACAAAAGGATCTGTCAGTTTGGCTCTAGGGTTATCACAAACTGGTACTAACCTGCATGATACTGAAAATGTTCAACGAGTCCCAGTTGACGATGCTCGGATCCGGACCTGGAGCCACTGGAATCGGTGGTGGAGGTGGAGGCACCATCATCGTTACAGGCATCGCAGATGGCGGACGGACAAAGTCACTCGCCATACCGGGAACTACCGAGGGGGGTCGAGAAACTACCTACGAACCGATTGGAACATTTTGGCAGTGGACTGACCCTTGGAAAGTAAGGCATCGCTTGATTGCCCTCCATCAAATGTTCCGGCTCTAGTTGTTCCGGACGCGGAAGTGTACTGTAGGATTGGTAGCGAGACACACCTAAATTCGAAAATTGTAATGTTTTGAAGATAGAGGTAACTACTTCTGCGATACATTACAGCGAACCGGGGGTGAATGAGAAATGCAGAAAACTGGGTCGGGATAAAATCAGAACCGCTGTGATCCCCCGCTGGGGCGCATTTTGGTTTTTTTAGATGCCAGATTAGAGGGGGTTGTAAAAATCAGTTTTTTAGTGGAACTAAAAACTAACCGTTCATCATGAGATCGCTCTGTCGGCTGGCCGGACGAAGGGTCAAGTGTCCAGCGGCTGCTGAAGCACAACGAATATTGGTGGGTACTGAAGACACATTCTGTACTAAGGGCTAGAAAAAACATTTAAATATGGCAATCTGTCATTCTTTTGTGTCATCATACCATTATACCTTTACGATATCCTTTCAAAATCTCTAAATTTGCCGAAAACGTAGCAAACAAACTTGTCCTTACATTCTTGTCTTGTCAATCTGTACGGATCATACTCTGTACCAAAGTTCGTGAGATTATATTAGCCTGATTTTGTCGTACAGTTTTGGTCTATATGTCTACTCTATGATCTATCCTTTGTCTATCTCTCAACCTGTCATTCTACACTGCTTTTTGTCATTTTGCCTTCGTTAGTCTGCCCATTTTCTGAGCTTCTGATGCTCAGTCTGTCTGTATTTTTCTTTTCAGTCCCCTGACTACCTTGTAATATGAGATATTGGAATTGCTTCAATAATATCGACATATAAGCTAACAGACAGAACAAAGACATCATGGCACATCGAAATCTGAAATACTTACGTCTACCCCAAGTAAGCTTCTGCTCCTTGCCGATCTGCATGGCACTTCCTGGACGCAGTGGTTTCGGTGTGGACTGTGAAGCCGGCGGAGGCTCTGAATCATTTTTAGCTATTATCTGATTCGAAAAAACCATAGACAAAAGGACTGGCTCTAGCAGGACGCAAAGTCTGACTCTTCCTCGATACCGCACCATCAATTGAAGGGGTTGTGGATCGACTTAGAGTGCTGGTCTTGAATGGAGTAAAAACTGCCGAATTCTCTTGTTTCAGCCTCTGTACACCGTCTTTGTACTTCTTTGGCTCGAACTGCTTGCTGACCGGAGCGGCGGAATCCGTCCAGTCAGGCTGATCCATGGTTCTGGTAACGGCATAGATATAGTAAAAACGAGTAGAAGACATCAGTTGGTGGAGAGGAGGAGAAAGGGATAGTGACAAGGGCGGGTAGGACATTTGACTACTAACAGGGGAGCGAGGTAGTAAACTTGAAGTTAACGAGATTATAAGGTGCGAATCAAAAAGTATTGGGAACCCGCATACTAATCTTCCTTCGAACTGTAAGGGTAGGGATCCAAAATGCTTTCAGATTAAGTAGCTTCATTCACTCTTTTCAAAAGTTTTACAAAGTTCTATATCCGTTTTAAAGATCCTTTGAAAGCCCGTTTGCTGTCTACCATTATGTCATTTTGCCGCTTTCAACCTATCTATAGTCTCACAATTTTTCCTGGTATCATGCACTTGTCAGTCAATTTATGTCAAGAACAATACCAAAAGAAAGTTCTACATTCGAATCCATTCTATTAACCGTCTATGTCTGTTGTAGCCACGGTCGCAAGGCGTAGCTCCCGCCATAGCTAGTGCGCTGGGCTATGAATCGGAACAACCTGGAATCCCCTCGATGATTTTCGGATTGCGGAATGCGAAGCCACTGTAGACGACTGTCTTGAAAAAATAAAAATTTATCAAAGGCAGCTAAACAATTTCTAAATTCTCGTACGAAACGTTCTACCAGCAGCACCACAGTGCTTTACATAAATGCTCCAGAACAAGGTCTGATACCCATATGTAGGTTACTGGAGAGCTTAATCTTTAGAGATGCACCTTGAAAAGGTGACAAGGTCAAGAAGAAGATTTGAAAGATAAAACTTAAATGTAGCATCGATTTATATGGGCCTTCCCATAAAAGTCTTATTTTAAACGAAAAGAGGCTAATTTAATGATAGTAAAAACTATACTGCGGAGGGCTATTATGTGATTGTAGGCAGTGTCTCGCGGGAGTGGGCATAATGAAGCGAAGGGGACCTACGGGATGGCCTTCACGAAACAGTGATAGGATAACAGCGACGAACTAGGTTGACCGCACTTGTCTCTATCTAACCCCCGTCTAAAAAGGGTGCAGCGCTGTGGCTAATCTCTTATAGTTGTGGGTCACTATCCCGCTTCTTACAATCAATTCATGGTAAAAAGCTGACAATCGCGAGAGAACGCGGGGGCTGACAGCAGTAATGAGAAGAGATGAGAGAAAGAGAGAAAGTTATTTACGGTCGGGTCGCTAATCTTCATCGGGACCGACAGATTTAAGGGGGGCAGGAAGTTTCCTTCTTTTTGAATTTCATGCTCCTTGGCCTTCCAAGTTGACTAGGGTTGCAGTTTGCCAAACAGAGAGGCCGTTGTTGTGCTCTGGGTCATCGGCGGCAGATTCCTGACTTGTTCGCCACCCAAGGACTGTAAAAACTACTCACTACTATCACCAAAACACCTTCTTTTATCTGAACTTTCAGTCTTTTTCACTCTGTCCTAGATATATGAATCTGCACACAAAAGGAACCTGCGTCACAAAAAACCACGAATGGTTTGCAAAACACCATTGACTGTGACCTCTACTATATTCCAGCCAAGATGCTTACGTTAACCATTCTGTTGTAATCCGTATTCACAAGATCTTGTGTGACGCGCACTGTCAGCAATATGCAAATTCTCACCCGCGACACCACGTAACTCGTACAATTTTGACGATATACTACATATACAATTTGGGTAGGGGATGTCTGATTTTGATAATGTTTGTGAAGAAACTGTCAGCTTCCCACCTTTTATCGTTTTGATTCGGACCATAGAAGTAGTTGGTTGTGACCACAAAAAGCGTTGTGCTACAGGCAGGCAGTTTTCACTTGAAAGATCATTTGACATTGATATGCACTTTGTCAATTTCTAGTGGTTTCTCGAATATGACCTTCCAGTCAGTTCGATCCTTGTTGATACACATTATGCTCAACATCTCTCTACTTTTAAAGCGAAATAGCGTCCGTCCGTCACTACGAAACACATGTCCAGAAGACCTTCGTCAATATTACTTGACTAGAATGCCGTTGTGGGCATTTTGTACTTTGTGACGGCTATTGGGGACAACTGTTTGAAAGTCAAGGGAATCCAAGTCAGCTGGGAGATGCGTCTCTGGGAGAACGTTGCCTCTGTCCCGGTGTCTCGACTAGAAGAGCACCTAATTGTCACTCGAGCTCCAATGGGGCATTAGCTAAGGTTGTATTTCAAATCGCTCGTATAAGTATACATTTTTGTCAAACTTAATACTCGCAAAGCTTCCAAGCTTAGATTTGAAAGACCGCTTTGTCAATAAACCGGCTTTAGTTGCTTACATACAGCTTTGCAGACTTCCATTTTTGCAAAGATTTCCCATTTTTCGACACAAAAACTTCCCCCCCAAGTTACAAAATCAGGTTCCCCATGAATGTTAAGATGTGCGCGTGTTGCTTACCTGGTCACTGATTCACTTTGATGATTTTTGGTTACCGTCAGAGGGCATCCCGTTCAACATCTACGATACAGATCAACACATAATTTGGTTCTTGTTCCCATTACACCCAGTCGTGTTCCTTTTCAGTCAAAAGAGTATAGTAACTCTGGAAGGGCCCCCGCGTACACTTCACATCGCTCCTTATTCGGCAAACTTAAAAGAGGAAACTGCACAGATCATTGCGGATTATCGACTAGTTCTCCTCTTCTTCCCAACCTGCGCAGCTTGATGCGTCATTGAGTATTTCTGGTGGCCGGAAGGGAGATGACCCTCAATGTTACCCACGCAAGGCTATTTTTGATTGTATTTTGAATTTTCTTATTGACCAGGTCGATTGGTTAAAAAGCGGTCAGTTTTTTTTTAATACTTCTTGGTATTGAACGAATCCCTATGAATAACAAGAATATCAAGATGTGCAATTGTGTACAACAAGGAAATTATTGCAGTCAAAGAATAAAGGCAGTAAATTTGTGACGAGAGCCAAAAAGGATAAATTTATAGCTATCTTTACTCAAATATAAGTCACGAAACGAAGGTTTTCGGTTGTTAGGTTCCGCCACGAACTTCCTGGTCTTCCATACTATAGTGGATCGTGCCAAACTCAATGTATTGCTACTTAAAATTGCTCAACAACTTTGCTTGAATTTTGATGCAAATTTTGTACGCAATCCTCCTAATCGAACAGTACGTAATGCAACGGTTTGGTAAGAGCTCTACTGCTCATCAAAAAACGTTGTTTCTTGAACATTCTGTCCTTCTTTGTCTCTCCATCCAACTTCTTCAAGAATCTTGTTCATGATGAAAGATAGACAATGAGACTATCATGATCTCTCGATGACCATTCAGACGTAGTGACCAAGCCACCACCACTTCTCTTCTCCAGTGTTGGGTGGTGGCGGGGGACCAAGTTCGTAGAACCCGTTTTGCCTCGACTTTCTTATTGATTCTTGCGACCAGATCAACACAGTTTACTGTGGAGGCTCGTCCACTTCATCACATGGTCTTCGAGGGCTTTTTCTTATTCCCCCCTTTTTACTTCCGCGTCAGTAGACATCTATTTATCATTGGAACCCTTAATAGACAGTTTCAAGCAGATTCAATCTTTCGCACGTAGTTTTCCCGCATCCGCACAGTTCTGACCATAGCTCTACAAGTGTAGTCAAAGTATTTCAATATAAACTGACGTAGAACCGGCTCCTCTTTGAGACAAAACGGTTGCTTACAGTGTTGACATCACATGCTTGGTGTTTCCCACATACAATCATCTATTGTTGTTTCTCTTAACTGTAAGAGTCGGTAAAAGAAGCAATTGAGTTCTGAGAATGAGACAAGTTGTTATTTCCCTCATGCTAGGAGGCTATTGCTATTCATAGGCTCACGGAACCCGTTTTATATAAGGAGAGGCATTCCAAACTGAGATCAGACTAGAAACGTTCGTGTTTGGGGATTCTTTACCAAAGAAAGATGATCCCATTTCCGGTGTTTTCGCAAAAGAAAAAGGGTGTTGGTGTTCGAATTCGGGTACCCTCTGGTTTTTTTTTTTGCAGTGCGCCTTTTTAAATGCTCGAGGCTAATAGGGCTTTATAATAGTAGTAGAGCCATTCTTGTGCAGATTAAGTACACTCAGAATAGTCTACTTCATCCACATTTTCAAGCATTTCAGATTTCGAAGTACCTACTTTTCCACCGGAGGTCGAATAAACAGCGAGTGTTGTTAATTCTTTTCGTTTGAGGGATCATTGGTAACGTGCTTAGATTGAAATCTCAGCTAAGACTCGGATTTTGGATTGACTGACTCTCTCTCTCTCTCTCTCTGTCTCTTTATCTTCTTGGCTGAATTTTTAAAGCTTACACAATAAAAAGTTGACAGTGAATCCCTCATGATCCCATTTATAGGTTCAAAACTATTTTTAGTAAGACTAAAGCTTTTAGGTATTGTTCAAAGACATGCTTCCGCGCTTCCGCTCGATTTTCACAATAATTTTTTTTATTGTTTCACTGCCACAGTTACACACCGCCCAGATCCAGTCCATTTGGACATTACCGGGAACAGCTGAGATACTATCTCTCAGCCTCGCGATACCATCTTGGTTTTTCTCCTCTTGAAGTTCTCTTTTGTCAGGATGTTTGCTGCATTCCCTTTTACTTGCACGTTGTACTGTCCGTGCATAGTCTTTGGCCCAGTTCGTCTAACAACTTTTAACTGATCTCTCGTTCTCGCTTAATCGTATCAATTTAGAAAAGTTTCAGGCTAAATGAGTTCAAATGTCCGAACAGACTGCTTTTTCAACTTATCACAGGAGGAACGGATAGACTTGTTCAAGGTTGGTGTTTTTTTTCTCGATTCTTGTACTAATGAGAAGAGTATGACGTAGTGTCACGTCGAACCAGCTGGCGATTGTGAGTCTTGAGATAAGAAGAAGAAGTGCGCGTCCTAATTGTGCTACGTCACATCTTTTACGTCACAATACAAAAATAAGCAGTTGAAAACATGATAGCTGAAAAAACAGTCATATAGCGAACAGTAGTGGGCACTACTAGTAATTTGTGATCATTGTTGAACGCTTGTAAACCTTGATTGTTTTTTCCGGTGAAAACGTTCAGGGTAACACCTCTCAAACCTAATTTGGGATGATTCTGGATCAATATTTAAGCAACTTCAAATCTTACCAAAGAGAAAGAGAGACAGAGAAGAAGAAATGACGCACAGGACCAGAAGGCGAAGAAGTAGCCCCAAAACCTATTAATGGTTTCAGCGAAGACAAGGACTCCGACTTGAAAACGTCTACCGTTCCTATTTCGGTTGGATGATGCTTCCATTAGCTCTTGTAGCTACAATCGTCACAGTCTTGTTCATCGCCACTGTCTACAAAGTAAAAATTCAGAACACATTCTGTTAAACGATACTTTTAAGTCCATCAAAGCCCGACGAGTCAGCAGGAAATGCTACATTCTTATTTTGAATCGTTCTATTGGAGATTTGCTGAGTTGTGTGTCTGCTCTAGCAGCATGTGGATATGTTTTATTGGCTCATGATGTCAAGTAAGTAGTGGGTCTCACTCAAAATGTCAAAATTCTAGTCGTGACATGGTCGGATTGATAGAATCCTTCTTCATCGGCTCATTCTGGTCTGCCATGGTTTCCTACGTTGCTCTCTCTATTCTCAAGGTAAGACAAAAAGTCACTATAGGAAACACTCTGCATAGACGATAAGGTGCGGTTAAAAATTTCCTGTTCTAGAGAGGGTATGGATGGGAGAATCTTGTAGCCAAAGTGTCGCTGATCAGAGCTAGTCTGGTTGCCGAAGTGTTACGAGTATAGAACTGTCGAGTTACCAAGTGCTAAAGAGTGGAAAATTCATGACTATAGATACAACACGGGCGAAAGTTTGTCTGGTTAGAAACATGGAGAATATCTTGAATTTAGTAAAGATAAGAATTTGGAAAACTATAGAGACGGAACGGTTCAGAAAACTGGGTAACTTACACAAGGAGAGTATACTCAACCTTATGATGTTCTTAATTGAGTGTAGGGTACTTCGCTACTCTCCCTTTTCAGTTATTCGCTGTCTGGAAGCCCTTCCACTATCGCAAATGGTTCACCATGAAGCGCTGTGTCTACCTGATCGTATTCAGCTGGATCATGTTTGTAATTATGATCAGTTACACACTTGGAATCAACGCCCTGGTGAAAATCCCTGCCCTGAATGAATGGTCAGGCTGCAAGCTAGAAACTTGTCTTCGGCAAATGTATAGGTACCACTATTTTGTGTATACAGCTTTAAATACAACTTCAGATATCGTAACTTGAGCACAGTTATCGTCTACTTCTTAACCATCATCGTCTTTGCTGTCACAGGTAAAATGACTCATTTTACCCCAAAACGTGCACTTTCAGTTGTTCTGATTCGTCGAGCTCAGCGATTCGTTGACTCCTTTAAGAAGAGAGCCAGTAAGTCTTCGGACGGAGGCAAAATTCAAAGAGTACGCTTTCCCCTCTGGAAATTGGCCATCAACGTGGCCACCTTCGCCGGTCTCTACCTGTTCTACGTAATTTGGTAACCGAGCCGGACTCTCGTTAAAAATAGCCTTCCAGGTGTGTTGGTCTTCTTATCAACAGGGATCAGTGTTTCTTCCAAAGGAATCTGGCCGAAATGATGCGTTTGCTGTCAGTGGTACGATGTGCACTGGTACTGAGAATCGTGGTGGATCCTATTCTTACTTACATCACAGACTTCCAGGTAAGAATACTTTGTTTTCCTCTTTTAAGTGTCTGTCAATTTTGTGTCTGTAGAAAAGATGGGTGCTTTCAAACTCCTAGTAGTTCAAAAGATTTTCCTGTCTCCTTAAATTGTGTTTTATATGTACAAACTCTTTTACTCTAAAGCGTAACGGGCTCTGTGCGTCCGTAACTCACTGCCCCGCTCGCAATAGTTCAGCGGTTAGTGCGCTGGGCAATAAGTCTGAGGGACCCGGGCTTTTGATGGTTTTTTTTCCGTTTGATACTACACCTAAAAGTTGTAACTCTTTCTTTTCAGCTGCGGCGAATGCTTCTAACAATGCTCGGATGCACGAAGAAGATAGCACCTGAGGGATCTGGTCGTGCATTTGCCAAGACGAGCGAGTACAATTCCTCAACAGCTGAGACCTCTGCTGGCCATATTGATAGAGTTAACCGTAGTCAAACTGTGAACTCGTCAACCGATACCTAATTTCAAGATAACCCCCGCCAAAACCCTTCCTTTACAGGTTAGAACGAGTCTTGAAACTTGGCTCATCATTATTAACACCGTTCAAATGATCTCGTGGTATATTAAAACAATCTAGTGTGTGGAGATTAAAATAAATTCTTTTTTTGTATTTCTTTTGTGTCTTTACCGTAAGGATCTATTCAAGTGCTTCAGTACAAGTAATACTTGCTTTCCGCTCTGAAACTAATCGTTGCGCATTTTTTTGTTGAAGAGGTCGAATTGAATCCAGAAACAAGAAGTTTTCCTGTTATTTTGATATTTCTCGAAGCAAAAGTCGTACCTGAATCAAACTCTATGTCCTGGTGTAGAATTTTTTTGTCCTGGTGTACAATTTTTCTGCTTTTACTCTATCTCACAAAGTCGTTTGATATTGCTTACACATATTGACGATCTCTTTTCAAAATTAAAACAGTGTTTTGATTTTTGCTGGCACACCATTGGTGTCTGATTTTCCAGCTTTCGGCGCCTGTTAATATAATTATTTAACTGTTTGACATATGGAAAGCTCAACTAGACACAACTATACAGCTTGCTTTTTCAACTTGTCACAAGGGGAGCGGATAAATTTTTACAAAAAACAAAATATAAAATCGTGTATGGTTTGGAGAAGGGGGGAATGCTCTAAAATCTTACAATTTGCTGTTGCAGCTCCTGAACCTGAGCCTTAAGCTGTGCTTTCTCTCGCTTCGTCTGCTCCAATTGCTGAAATTTAGTGTCAGATCAAAATGAAAGTCACACTTACAGAATTGAGGTCTTCAATCAAGTTTTTCTGTTTTTGTCTGGCTTTCTGTTGTGCTTCACGATTCCTCTTCTTTCTTCTCTCGTTCGCCATTGATTTGTGATATTCCTTGGCGCTCGTTCCGGCAGGTGGTTCCTGGGGACTGGCACGTTCACTATTGAGGGTACCTAATAAGACGTAAGTCATGAAAAAAGTTTTGGGCTTACTGCTTGCGCCGGAGAGAGGGCTCGTCTCGGATCTGTACCTTCCAAAGCTGAAGCCGAGCTCGGGTTGACTGAGACCGTCTTGAAGGCCTGTAGATGGTCGTGATCCGTATCGAGGATCAAATTCTGAAAGATAGTTCTGTATCGTAAACCATCTTGAACATTGACAATACGACCAGGGTTAGAGTCATTCGAACTGAACTCAAACTTGTCAATTGATGCTTTTCTCAGCTTAAGCTTCTTTTTTCAAATTTGGATCGAATAGAGCGTTAGCAGATCTACAGTCTGTCAAGAACGACAAGTAGGTTTTTGACAAGACCTCATATGTGTGTACCTGATCAACAGAAACAAGACGATTAGTTAAGAGGCTATGATAAAGTTGACAGTTAGGTACACAGCACTTTCTAGGTTATTAATGAAGACTCTTCTTACCGATTTCGTAGTCAGGAGTCGGAGAGAAGAGCATCTTCCTCAAGGTCTGTGCAGACTGAGTCTAAAATGTTCATTTACTCATGTTTGTTCCCGAAACAACCGTTTACAGCAATGGTAGGATGGAAGTAATATCGGGTCGCAGCAGTTCACAGTTACTTCATTTCCAAAACATTCAATTTTAATCTCATTTTGTAAACTATTAAAAACAACATATTGCTTCCTAGAAACTGTGCAAGGAGATGAAACACTAGGGATAACATGAGAAGCGCAAGACTACAACCTTTGTAAGCCACTTGTCTTTCTGTCTCTTCGTCTCTGCCATTTTTCTTGTCCGTTATTCTATAGGCACCAGATGCTGCTCTGGATCTCCCTTTGTTTTGAGACAGCGTGAGTAACACGTGCCACTAACCGCCGAAAAGCTACTTACTACTTCTAAAAGGAGATAATGCCGCTTTGTGGGCATGATGTAAACCGTCTGATCGAAGGATGCAAACACAATCGGCTCCCTTCGGATAAGATATCCAATTCGAGAAAACCAACGCGCTACTGGAGGAGGAGGAGGAGAAAAAGTGCTTCAGTTTTCTCCGTATCTAAAATTTGGCGAAACTGCGACACCTGTGTAAAGAAGCGAGACGCCAAAAAGATTAATGGCTTCAAGATTAGGATTAAATTCTGTTGAGTTGCGGCTGTTTGTTTGTGGTCAGTCCACTAAAACAAGCATAATGATAAAACATCTGGTAATAGTTCGGCAGGCGGCTCGGTTCATTCAAACGGGTTTTCGCGCACTTTTTTGAATTCGGCGGGATTTTGAAATCTTCTTCTCGTTTACGATTCCTACGCCTTTTCACTGCTTTTCTCAACTTTTTGCCTTACCTTTTATGTCTTTTCTTGTTCGCTTCAAGAAATAAAACCTAAGACTGTCTTGTTCTCCGTTGGTACAATCTGCTTCCGTCTGTTGGTCAACCGATAGGTGTCAATTATCATTATACAAGGCAGTTCTAGTTTATATTACTTGAAGAGAGCAAACAAAGACATGAAAGGTAAGGCAAAACGTTGAGAAAAGCAGTGAAAAGGCGTAGGAATCGGAAACGAGAAGAAGATTTCAAAATCCCGCCGAATTCAAAAAAGTGCGCGAAAACCCGTTTGAATGAACCGAGCCGCCTGCCGAACTATTACCAAATACATAGTCGGTTTTCTCGTGCAACGGAGTGACTGTCTCTAGCATAAACCTTTCAAGCTTTCTGTTCTAAAGAGGCCCTGTTTTAACTACTTGTTATGTACTTTTTGTTCTACAATCAGTTTCAAATGATCATGCAAAACGTCAACGCACGATTTAGATATAGTTAGCATTCTCTTCCATGAATCGAAACGATTGCCTTTTTGATATACCGCCCTGAAAGACTACTTTTCAAACCTTGGTATCTCTCTACTATTAAAGTGCAATGGTGTCCGTCCATCTGTGCATCACCACGAGAAAAAGTTGGCAACTCATCTTCTTGGGAAACTTGGAAACTTAGGCGATTGGAGAAGTTGTCAATGCTAAGTCAAGATAAAGGCACGGCGAAGCCGTCGTAGACGGCTGGTGTTATTTAACAATCAGGTTATAGATTCATTTAAAGTCGTAAGCAACCTAAAAATTTGAATATTTCTTCGGCAGAAATTGTCCAGTGAACGAAAAACTCCTTTCGAAGCTGACGCAACTTTAAACCTTAAACGTTTTTCAGCAAATTACATCTTCCGAGGAACCTGGTTCATTCTCAGTAGTACTACTGTAGCCGTTTGCTCGACCCTAATTGATCGCCCGAAAAGCAACAGCTGGCCATGGAAATCGCCGAGAGAGCTTACCGGCGAATTTCCAACTTATAGTCTTATCTACCAGCTATTAAAGATTCATTGGGGATGATTGAGGTATTAGAAGATTCGGTGTAATTAAAGTAGTAGTTCCCCTACTAACTAACGGCTACCTATTTTGTTGAAGTATATAAATCAGCATAATGATCTGCTCAGAAATTTCTGGTGCGGTCCTTGTAGCCAGAACTTTAAATCCACCATAGTCGGCTTCGCCGATTTATATTTGCGCTGCTCAATGACTGTTTGAAAAACAACGTCATCTTACTCGAAACTGAAGTTGCCAACATCCCCATCCATATATAACACACTTGGCAAGAAAACCATACATTTTCAGGCTGCCGCAAACTTTTGATACCAGAGTCCCTAAGCAAATCCGAAAGATCTCATAGTTGTCCACCAAAGCACCGACTACCAGCAAAATGATGACACAGCTTCTACGGTAAGTCCTCAAAAAGTCCAAATAGACGTGTAACTGTGATTTAGTGCAAGGGAAAAGCCAGTCTATTAGTCAGTTTTGAGTCGATCATTGTGGATACTTTGTCATAAGATTTTCAGGGCAACAACCAACATTATTTCTTCGCGTACCCCTCAAAAGCCAAAAAAAAATAAGCCCTTCCATGCAGGAGGAACATGTGAATGAGCGGATTACTGTAGCTTTGTGTGAGAGCCATACTGTGCTGCTTGAACTGCGGAGCTTCCTGATTTCTGATTGAGAAACAACACGTACCCTCTTGAGAATAAAGAGCTTATGCAACTGAAGAGGACGTCGTACTCTAAAAATACACGATGACAATCATATTTGTGACACTTTGATTCACTGAACCCGCCTTACGGCATTAGACTGCCAAAGGTCTTCCTGTTTCCTAGCTGACCAACTGTTTGTACCAGCTGGCATGTACCTAGAACTTGCCTTTTCTATATAACAACATCTGACTCGGTCGTAAAAACGGGCGTGGCCAATAGGGGCTATGCTTTTCAGTTAGCTATCCGCACAGACCTTGAGGAAGATGCTCTTCTCTCCGAATCCTGACTACGAAATCGGTAAGAAGCGTCTTCATTAATAACCTAAAAAGTGCTGTGTACCTAACTGTCAACTTTATCATAGCCTCTTAACTAATCGTCTTGTTTCTGTTGATCAGGTACACACATATGAGGTCTTGTCAAAAATCTACTTGTCGTTCTTGACAGGCTGTAGATCTGCTAACGCTCTATTCGATTCAAATCGTCCTGTTCTCCCAATCTCTGTCCCTGTCAAGCAGCGTCGCTTCTATATTCTTTCAGTCCGCCTGAGCCCTATGTATTCTGTCTTAGTGAACCAGCAATATCACCCATCTGTCTCTACCACACTGTCATTTTCATATTCTGTTCCAGTCATTAAGTTCTCCTTTCCCTCTATTTTTGCCAACCGGCATCATTGTATCTCTGTCCCTGTCATATCTATAGATTCACAAAAACCGACTGGAAATCTCTCACTTCGTTGCTGACTCACACTTGCCGACATACATACCAGACTTGTTAACTTGCCAACGTATTATCATGTCCTAGTCACTGTGTCACCTTCTTCTCCTGTCTCTGTCACCATTTTATCGTAGTAATGATAGTCTGATGTTCCACTCTGTCTCTGCCCCACAGTGACACACACCTGTATATCCGAGATGTATACCTCTCTATATATTTCTCTGTACTTCTGTATACACCTATATCTACGTATCTCCCACTCTCCATTATTCTGTTGCAAACTCGTCGCTGACGTCCCAACTCTGTCTCTGTCAAAATATAATCTCGTTAGTCTTCCCTGTCATCCTGCTATTCTTGTGTTCTGCATCTATCACCCTATACCATTTGATCCTGTCTTTGTCCGTGTCGACTGGGACCACTTGACAGCGCCGCTGAGAAAAGTCTCCAATTGACAGAATCACACATCCCGTAGAACTTTTTAGTAAACTGTTTTCCTTCTCCAGGTTATCAGCTCGTGTTTGCAGTGACTAATACCACCGAGCAGCAATTTTTAGATGTGCATGTAGCCATTTTTCCTTTCTATACCAAACTTCTTCTGAGGCCCCGGGGAGCACCGGAAAACGGCTGTTTGTAGGTATGCTGTTCTCAACTTTTCTCAACTAGGGGGAGATAGCTGTCATAAGGAGCTCTTTATTATTGATCGGATTAGGGAAGAATACCACTTAACGGTAGTTGTTAGGCAATCGGTAAAGAGTGATAGAGAAGCCGCTCTATTGGAAGATTATCAAGGGCGAAGTGGCACTTTATTGCAATTGGCAATACATCCTCGTAGCATTATTTTGACGTTAGGCGCTTCTTTTCTGTCTAGCTGATTAAGGTTGCGTCCACTTCTTAAGCAACGGCTGTCAGGAGCCGGGTAAGTCCATAATCTAACTAATCGTCAAAGCTGCTAGATCGTCTTTTGTGCTTCCTCCTCCTGAGGCCCCGGGGAGCACCGGAAAAAGGCTGTTTGTAGGTACTTATAGGCGCAAGAAGGCATTCAACTGATAAAGCAGTCCTTCCTGCAAACACACAAATGGTAGGGGTCTCTCTTTCTCTTCCTACAGGAGAGGCTACCTAATCGATACGCATGTGTTTATTTCTAACACAATTTTGTGCCGAAACGATCGAAAAAAGGAGTGTTTATAGAAATGGACCAACGTCCGCCGTCGGAATACTATTATGGTCCACCTGGAAACCCTTATCCGACACCACAATACATATCGATACCGGGACCCTACCCACCGAGACATCCTGGACATCCCTTCGATGGATATCCCAGGCCTCCATATGCTTTTACACCAGGTAAACTTTCGAAGTTTCATAACTTTTTCATCTAAAACAGTTGTTTTGTTCCGTTCCATTCATAGAAATGAGTCAGTGACCAAGGAAACAAGTGTTTGTTTTGAAACCAAAGAGTGTAAAATGTTGCTAAACAATTTTGAGATCGTGGGGGATCGTAATTAAAGACTATTTTACCTGTTTGTTGCGTCTGGCTCAGAACTTTAAACCATATGTATCATCATCCAAATTCTAAAATATGAAACAGTCTTGACTGTGATTGTTGACAATGGTTAAGAGCCTAATGCAACTCAAATACAGGCATATACGAGCTTTTAACCTTGAAAAAGAAGCTTAAGCTGAGAAAAGCATCAATTGACAAGTTTGAGTTCAGTTCGAATGACTCTAACCCTGGTCGTATTGTCAATGTTCAAGATGGTTTACGATACAGAACTATCTTTCAGAATTTGATCCTCGATACGGATCACGACCATCTACAGGCCTTCAAGACGGTCTCAGTCAACCCGAGCTCGGCTTCAGCTTTGGAAGGTACAGATCCGAGACGAGCCCTCTCTCCGGCGCAAGCAGTAAGCCCAAAACTTTTTTCATGACTTACGTCTTATTAGGTACCCTCAATAGTGAACGTGCCAGTCCCCAGGAACCACCTGCCGGAACGAGCGCCAAGGAATATCACAAATCAATGGCGAACGAGAGAAGAAAGAAGAGGAATCGTGAAGCACAACAGAAAGCCAGACAAAAACAGAAAAACTTGATTGAAGACCTCAATTCTGTAAGTGTGACTTTCATTTTGATCTGACACTAAATTTCAGCAATTGGAGCAGACGAAGCGAGAGAAAGCACAGCTTAAGGCTCAGGTTCAGGAGCTGCAACAGCAAATTGTAAGATTTTAGAGCATTCCCCCCTTCTCCAAACCATACACGATTTTGTACACAAAGTTTGTGGATATTGCGTAGTTTAGTACCGCTGCCCACAGTTTACCTAGTGATCTCGTCGGAGGAATCACTCGTTTTTCTGCAAGGTTTCCTGGTATTATTTGACAAATAGATGTGAGGCAAATAGATTCACAGAAGACATAAACGATGCGAGACTTGCAACGAACCGAAAACTGCGACTTTAAAATATCCTCAAAGACGGGATCAGCGGGGATGATTCACCACCCTCGACAAATTAGTAAACAACGTCATTTCCAAAACACTCAAAAAGATCAGTAATAGCAGTCAGTCTATCGAAAATGGTCAAATCATTAAAGTGTTTACTCCGAAAACTTTTAAAGTTCTACTTAGGATTCCATCTAAGCAACGAGGTAATGCATTATTCGTATCTGAAGGCCCATTTTGACTCGATTCACCTCTTATATCCCAACGGCCTACTCACATAACTTTGCGGAACTTTTCAAGTCTGAGCAGTGTTTACATGACTCTCTTAAAGAATAAGTTTTATTGTGAAACATTAAAACGTCAGGATAATACAAGAAAGTAATTCAGTACACTTTTGCAAGGTGCCTATTGCTAGCTACTAGTTATTCTGAGAGCTTACCTTCTTCAACTCTGACGTATTTTGAATCAAATAGGGCTAAAACATAACTAAGAATATTCTTGTTTAGGCTTGAAGTGTGGTTTGATACTTTCAAGATTGCCAGGAAGTAGTCACCTATTG
This sequence comes from Oscheius sp. JU75, assembly GCA_037178855.1. Classification (NCBI taxonomy): domain Eukaryota; kingdom Metazoa; phylum Nematoda; class Chromadorea; order Rhabditida; family Rhabditidae; genus Oscheius; species Oscheius sp. JU75. Next base: position 9,598,503 of record JASJZC010000007.1, read on the forward strand.
TGCTAAAGAGATTCGTCCTAGTCTAGCGCTATTTTAATCGAGACTATCTGTTAGAACACTGGAAGCGGTGCTCATTTTGTTACTTGTTCTGGTTAGCTGGTACTTCCTGGATTGAGATATACGTGCCAGGCTTTAATGGGGCAAAACTGCAGCGCGTTACCATGACAAGCGTGTATTTATCTAGCTGCTTAAGATAGAAGGCGTAGAGCCACCATATCCTGACCCGAAGTCAAGTCTCCTTTTTTGAAAAGTAACTAGGTCTCATTGTGTGAAGTTAGTGGAACTACACTTTGCAATTTCGGTAACTCGTTGAACTTTCTCTTATGCGAGAAACAGCAGAATACAGAGATAGGTAAAACTTTTGGCAAAACGTTTAGTACGTCGACTCTTCTGGAATACACTATTGGTCTTCTAGGACAGAACTTTAGTTATTGGGAAGACAATGGGCTATTATCACCAAAGCTTTCGAATAGCAGAACTTTGTGATTCTTTTTAAGATGAGCTGGATGCTCGACATGCGCAGTTGTCTTGGTTTTTAATATGATAGTCTTCCCTCTTTCTCCGATCCAGAGCGTTTCCATATGCAAACCCCCAGGTTCAATAGACTACGTTTGTAAGTGGTTGGCTGTCCTCTTCTTTCGTAGAATGTGACTGCCTCTTATCTGCTCGCGTACAGTCATTGCAGACACACCAAAACGAACAGTCACACCCTCGTGAAACTGTTTTAAACTGTCAAAACACAAAAAGATCGCAAAGCTCAGAGTAACAACTCTATTTTCAGCAAGTTCTATTGTCGTCCAACAACCATGGCTTTGGGCCTGGAAGCCACCCACAGACCAATCCATATAACTGATTCAACATGAGAACTCCTTCTATAATGTATATCTGCTCCCATTATCCTTGAAACAACATTTCTCATTGGCAATCTGTACCTCATTCTCTTGTTTGTTGCACTTGTTGTATTTACGGTTCTTCTTGCTCACTTTTCCGGTTTTTCAGCTGGGGTTGTTTTTTGTAAAGGCGTGTTGTGTGCATTTTCTATACTTATGAAGCTTAAAAGAACGTTTACTTTACATTGTTTGTACAAGTCCCATAGAACGTGATATTCCACACAGCTTAGCAAGGAAAGATTGTGTAAGTATCAAGATTTGCTAATCATTGGGAATAAGGAGGGTTTTGAATCATAAAAAGATAGACCAGTGAAATTTTCTGATATACCACTGAGTTTTTTGCATCTTCAGCAACACTTTATTATCTTCCAAAAAGAGGACGCAGATATGTTCAACAAGATTCCAAAAGAGCTCTCTCTCTCTCTCCCATAGTTCTCCTTCAGTCATCTTCCTCATCTGTGTCACTTAGTGCGTTTTCCTCCTCCTGTTCTGAAACATCGCTGTCCGCCCTATCCTGGTCAGTCTCTCCCTGTTGCGAGCCGTTCTCAATCTCTCGGTTAAGTCTCTCCTGGGTCAGTGCATGTCTTCGGCTTCTGAGTTCAGCCAGGTGCTGTCGCATCTCGATAATGCGCTTCTCCATGCGCTGGTTGTCTGCTCGTTCCTCGGCGACTTGCTTAATATTTAGATACCAAAGTATTTGTCATTATTACCTGTTCGAGGTCCTGTATCAACTTTCTCCTCTTCACACTGGTGCTAGTTTTGCTCTCTCCGACTTCGGTATCCATTCTCGATGTATTGACCCTTTTTTTGCGTTCACTGTTTGACGTGGTTGCCAGGAGTGGTGGTGTTTCTATTGCAGGCGAGAGTCGCGGATAGCATAAGCTCTGATCGGCTAAGTGGTTGAGAACTGCTTTCACTTGACCTTCCAAATGGATTACTTGCTGAAAAAGCTGGAGGTAATGAAATGTTATTAACCTAAGGCAATATCTTTCTAGCAAAAACAGGCTATGAAAATTTCGAGAAGCAGTGTCTGTCTGACAGACATCAATTTCAAGCGAAAAACTTACTTAAGGACATTAAACAATTTGATAAGTTTAGCAGCTTTTACGGTTAAAAAGGAGCCAAGCGGTTCGAAACTCAAAAATGTACAAAGTCTACGGGGGAAACTACTATGAAACAAACCCAAGCATCTCCAGATAAGGGCATTTTTAGTAAAGTAGTTGCCTCGAGATTGCTATACGACCATAGCAACTCCTCGGTTCACAGTGAAAGCAAGTCTTAAAAGTATGGGAAAACGAAAAGAAAAGAAGTGCCAGTGGCACCACTCAGTATTGAGAGTCATAAAAGGCTCGAAAGTAGGCGTAACTCACTCTTTGTAGCTGACTGATAGATTCTGTGTGGGCGGCACAACACGGTTTCAGATTCCATCTCTAAAATTGTTTTAATCCTAGAATGAAACAGAAATCTTACAGGATCTTGAGAGTGATGGGCCCCAGAATAGTGAGGAGGTTGTCCTCGTGAATCCTGCAAGTTCCAGGTCGGATGTGGCCAATGATAGGGAAGCATTGTGAAGATCTGAGTTGGACTGAAATGGATCGGAACGATTCGATGTCCTATATTTGCTTTGGCGGCAGTGTATTTTATATAGATGATTTGGGTGACTGAAGGAGGGGACAGTCAGCGATGGGAACTGATAAAGGGAAAGCACACAGAGGGCCCGTGAATGGGCCCCACATAAAAACTTGTATTGTAGAGATTCCAGCAAAATTAGGACATAGATGCATGACAAGGGGCAATAAACATGAGAGCGCATTTTGGATATCATACACCCAAGAGGATGTTCCAGCTGTTTAAAGTACGCAACAAAACAACGCTCAACTTATGTTTATTAGTTCGGATTTGCGTGGATACATCAAGAAGATTCGCCTTAGAGCGCTAATAATAGAAGGGTTGAATACGCTCACTGTGAAGTAATAACATAATTGAGGATTTACTCGTTTACTGATGATGACGTTGCCAAGAGACCAGTTTTCTCTAAGACTTTTACTTGAAGAGAAATGGGTATATTATCCAGATTTATTTCAGATGTTTCGAATGCGACACCCAAGATCGCGACAGTCATCGCAAAAAACTGTAAAATTGTACTGTTGCTTCCATAGTCACACCATCCCGCGGGTCTAAAGTTTACCATGTTTGCTCAAAACCTGACTTTCCCCCTCTCTTTAACTTATAACAGCCGTAGACACAACGCAAAGATTACAGTCACCACGTTGAGTTTTTGCGATAAAAAGCCGCTTTCGACAAATCACAGGCTGGAGCGGAGGATTTGGGCGCTACTCTAGTCGTTTCAGATAAGGACTGCTGATCAAACAAAAAAACTCTTTATTGCTTCAATATATTCTGGACAGGGCTTCTGAGTATGAGACGGGGAGAGACTTATTTCCTGCCGTAATAGTAGTAGTATGTGTACGGGGAAGAGGAACCGCAGTTGGAGCAGCCATTGCTGGGGTAGTAGTACGTAGAGCCCGAGTCTGAAGCAGTCATCTTTTAAAAGAAACGGTCCGTCTGCCCGCAGGCAGCTGGGTGGAAAGAGGCGCAGCTACCATTCATAGCCTAGTTGTTAGCCCGCTGGGTTATGAATCTGCGCAACCTGGGTTAGATTCTCGCCGACATATTTCGGATTTCCGAAAAGGCGACGAAGCCAGTTGGTTTGCTCTTACACTTACTGTATCCATTGGGGTAATAGTAATAAGTAGTTCCAGAAGAAGTACTCGGGTAATAGGTCGTGTATCCATTGTTGTTATTGTAGCTATTGGGGTAGTAGTAGTACAGCTGCAAAGATTCTCTTTGGTACCCAGCCAAAGAAATAGCTTACGGTGTAGGCCTGAGTGGTGGCCAGGAGACAGAAGAGCAAGATCAGAAAGCTGAAAATATGATATGTTTGTCTAGGCATCACATGAGGTAATTGTGGTGATGCGTGGGTTCCAACCTACCTTGAAGTGTTCATGGCTGCCGCTGCTGGGATGGGCTTAAGCTGCCATTGCGGCACGTTTTATATGTGGCATCCTGTTTGAGTAGAGCTCGGAGTCTTGAGACGGTCAGAGGGTAACTCCCCTCAAAGTTGACAAACGAGTCAGAGACAATGGTTTCCTAGAGACGACAGACTACTCTCATGTACGTAAAGATGTGGCCGAAATCTGTTTAAAAGAATGTTTGTTCACTCGTGCGGCATCCTTTGAGCACATTCGTGGCAGAGGAGCCGTAGTATGCTCATGTAGAGGTCGAAATGGACACTGGTTCTTCGATATTAGTTCCCAAATCGAGTCTGCTTGAATTTGGCGCTATACTGTTAAGTTTTTGCACTGTACGAAACCATCTTAAAGATGTTTTCTAAGGCTTACAAAATTGTCTTTCTCTGGTGTTTAGGTCATAGGATACGCAACGGAAATTAATTGCTTCGGGTTCAAAATGACATATAGTAACTTCGAGGTGTCTTGCAAAGTGGTAGAGCAGACCAAATGGTACAACTTCGCAGTACATTGTAACGTTACAAAATGCCATCTTATCCTCTGGGATCGCCATCATGACGCCAAAAAAATTTCGTGGCTCACCCTATGCGCTGATCTTCGTCCTGATCATGCTTCAAAGTACATGCTAGTGGCAATGCGGTCATGTTATATTTATTTTAAAACTGGATCCATATACAAAAACATGTCTAGTCTATATATTTCACTATCCTGCCCTGAATTTGGACCATATCTTGCTAAGCCGAGGATTATAGTTGAAAAACCTCCGCATTATACTGTTAGTGCTCGAACAGTCAAGTTTTTAGCAAAATTAGTCAAAGAAGCACGTGTCTTCAAGATATAAAATGACAGATTTCAATCAGCATATGAGGACAATTATAAATCTCATTCGTATTCGAATCAACTTCACTAGAGGCCACAGTTCTGAGGTACTTTATCGCGCACCGAGTGTAAATTTATTGAATGACGCCAAGTTCCCAAGAGAGCTCAAATCACAATGAGTCATTGACATTTTATTCCCAGGGTCGGAGGTCAAGCGCGCTGTCAAGACAAACAGTAATCGGGCAATTGAAAACTGTGTTTGGCTTACGGGAATCCAGGATGAGTCAGGTGTAAACATTCGGTTGGAGATAAAAAAGGGGTTCTGAAGATCGAAAGAAACATGATCTTTGCCGAATTCTGTGGTCGGCCTGGGCTATTGTTAGCGTATTTTAAGGCTCTATGCCTGGAGCCAAAACAACTCGAAGATCGCGTAAGATATTTTTAAGGTACAGTCACTATCATCTGAGGTAATCTGTCTTTTGAAATCTGCCTTTTGCGTAAAAGTATCATGTCAAGGATATATGTTGCAGTAATGCCCGTTATGCCCACAGCAAAGTAAACCGCTTATCCAACTCTCTGATATCATAATTCGGCAGAACCGGACGGACGTCATCTCTACACCAATGTCAAAACAAGCACTCCATCACCTGATTATACGAAGAAAAATTTATGAGCCATATCAAAAATACGACTTTCTACTGTCAATATCAAAAGTACCCGGTTTTTTTCATAGCTTCTTGAAACAGAATTCAAGTATTTGTTGGACGCATTCCTTGAAAGAAGTATGTAACAAACAGTTTTTTTCCGGCTGTAGCATCACCTCCAACAGATTGGTTCCCATCCGTACAATATTGACAGGCAGACTCAATTAAACTGATAATTCTGTACCGCCTCGTTTAAGTATCTGATGAAATATGATTGTGCCATTTCAACAGCTGAATCAGCTACTTTCAATATCGTCACCACGCCAAAACATGCTCTCCCTAGTACCATCCTGATAAACAGGCTAGCTCAAACTGTGCAATTTGGGACAGACTATGACAAATGCATACTATTGTCTGATTTGAGTATATGCTAGGACACGATCTGTACTGATACTATATCGAATTTGCGTTAACCAGTTGCCGTTAGAGCAGCACTATCCATAGATCTCCAGCACAGCGGTAGAATTTCGCCATTCTTTTACAGTGGCTACTGCTCCAAAGAGATGCGTTTAAACTGCGAAAGAACAAATAGGCCCGGCCAAACAGACTTCGACCACAAACTGCGGCTACAAGTGCATCTCTGCCGTCTCCGGATGCCGCATGCTCTTTTCATCTTGTGCCAAGAAGCGACGGCATTTCCGAACTTATTGGAAGAGCTTAAGGTGCAAACCACACCTGTATATAAACGCGCGTAATGTTTGTGCACTACTATCGCCTCCATGAACGCTTCGAGGTGAGTTAGCTTCAAATGTCATCATTGGATTTTAGCTTCCTCATCCTCGTCTTATGCCTCTTGGCTACCTGTCAGGCCTACACTCTGTACTACTACTACCCGAACGGCTACAACAGCAATAATAACAATGGATACACCACTTACTACTACCCGCAATACGACAGCTCCAGCAACAATGGATACACCACCTACTACTACTATCCCAACACCAACTCTTATAGTAAGACTGAACACGTTTCGGTCTAAAGATTCGGTTACAGACACCGGCAGCACCACCTACTACTACCCCTCGAACAACGGATATTCGAACAACAACGGCTACACCTATTATTATCTTACTGGAAGAAAGTGAATAAAATCTGATGGTTTTCAGTACAAAAATAGAAATGTTCTATTAACTTAAAGTGTGAATCCATCTTGAAATAATTCAAGGGAACGTCGAGATCTAGAGTGTTTGACCGTGTTGCCGCATTCCTAAATAGTCAAAACACCGATTCTCGAGTGAAAAACGCTGAAAGCTGGCTGTACTGGTATTGAACGGCGATGATCCTTACCACCTATCATATTCTAAAACTGACGAGTGTGATAGTTGGACCCTCGCAGAACGTTAAGTATCTTCAGTGAGCTCTTCGAGGACCGTACCAAGAGGTACTACCAGAAATTGGAGGTTCCACAGAATGGCGAAATGACCTTCGGTGAAGATGAAGGCGCCGTCGGTTGTGGCCACAGCTATTAGTCGCCAATCGGTTGTGATCACAGCTGAGTACATAGTTTTTGACCTGTATTCATTGTTTCTAAACTGTATGGTGTTGAGTAGGATGATCCTTGAAGTCATTTTAGAAATCTGGCGCGTCGCAGTAGTATTTCACTTCAAATGCATAGCTTGATTATTTTCAGAAGGCAGTTGATACCTTCCACCATGCGTTTGGCAGTACGTATGTGTTCCATTTCTTCTAACAATCTTCAGTTTGTGAGAAATTCAAACGTGGCCCTGGTACTTATCGAAGCGTAGGGAATGGAAAGCACGATTTTAATACAGCAAATGTACAAAAGAACATGAGTGTTCATTATTGTTTGCGACTGTTTTAAGGTTATGATGACCTAAGAAATACTAGTTCTAGGGTCTTCTCAGTTGTTGTATGTCATTTCCTATATGTTTGTCTAAGACCGTATAAAAGTATTCGCTAGGGCGACTCAAAATAGCTTTGCTACCACATAGCCCTTCTATACCTAAGTTATTCGCTATAAGCGTCTTCGCTATCAATGATATTGTGCGCTTTCTTCTTTAAATGGTTTTATAATTGTCGTGTTCCATGTTCCCGTCATCTCATTAAAGCCAGCCTAAGGCGCTACACAGTTCGAATTGGGCGCGCAAACGTGGAAGTTGCCCAGTGGTTTCAACCGTTAGTTTTGACCAATCAACGCTGCAAAAAACTGTCTAAAAGTGTTTGTTTATGTCGTGTCATGATAAAGCAAAAACGTTGGTCACACGCGGGAGGCGAACCCGAGCTGGTTTGGCGCAGCAGTCGATGTGCTAACCGATTGAGCTACGCGAGAGTCCGTCAGAGAGAAGCGTGTGATACGGATTTCTTGCGAATAAAGACGGGTGGGACCTCCTCTGGCCTAAGATAGAATGATGCCTACTTGCAAGTCGCTGCCTCCGAAGAATCGAGAAAGCTTCTCATAATGAACACTCACAGAGGGCTCTTCATGTATAATCGGTTACCGTTAGGAAACAAAACTGATCGCCAGTTTGTTGTAGATTGGGATAGCGGCTGCTGGAGTGGACGAGGAGAGACGGGTATAGCTAACTGTTTATTGGGTGCGCAAAAGTGATCACGATAAGGGGAAAACAAAAATGATAAGAATTCTCTAAGAGTTTAAGGAAAAAAAAGTGTGAACATTTTACTGTAGATTCGACAAATATAATCTCCAGATACAGTGTGTTTTAAAGATTTTATTGTCTTGGTTTGTCTATATAGGTGAACAAATGGTTAGATTTAGATTGCTGTTGTAATTTAACGAACAAGAGCGGGTGGGCATTAACAAAAGAAGCAGAAATGGAAAGCCAATATGAAGGAGACAAAAGAGACAATTGTTGTAACTGTACAAAGTAAAGTTAGATGTAGATACTATTATTTATTTTCTGTACGAGATGGATGGGAATTTGAGCCTGTAGTTGATAGTTGAGTTATGTTCATCGTTTTTGTTTTTTTCCATAGTCGAGAACATGAATACCATGTGAGCATTGCAACAAATAAAGGCCGTTGGTTCACTACTATCTGGTAGGTCTGAGACAGAATATAATGCAAACTCGCACACACTTCTAAAGCTCACGTATTCAATAAGAAATTCGAAAATTGGAGCAAGTTCACTGTAATCAAATACATCGAGTGTATTGACAAGGAGAATAGGAAACAAGAGCAGTGCCTAAATCTTCCTAGTTCTTAAATGATCTCTCTCACTTTGTACATTAGTCCTTTGGACATTCTCTTGACTCCTTTCATTGTTTGTTCGGAATATCTTGACTGATCCAAGCTGTTCAGACAAACGTAGCAATAAATATTTACAAGCATCACAACTGCTGGGAATACGATAAAAGTGGTGTAAGTATCCTGCAACGTTGAATAGCGTGTTTTCTTTTAAAACAACCTCAATATCCGCAAGGAAATTATACAAGCGAGTTAAACTCTTCGATATGGATTTCACAAAATAAAGTATGTAAACAATCGCAATAAACGACAAATGCAAAACAAATAAAAAGATGAGGCTGAACTCCACTTTCCGGTTTCTGTAAAAGCGGTTTTTGTAAAATCTAAATTTTCAGTAAAAATTATTTCGATCTTATCGAAAAGGAATTTCGATAAGGAGATATCTTAACACTACACTTTTGCTGTTTCCCTTATATGTAGTCAATGACATAGTCATCCACGTCATCTCTTCCGCCGTCGTTCTTCTGTCGTTGTCGCCGTGCTGAATGTGTCGTGTCGAGGTTGTCTTACGGTCGTCGTCTTGTGGTTCTAACTGACATCTTCATCGTCATAAACTTTGTCTCGCTGTAATTTTTATCGTTGTCATCGTTGTGCGATGGTCTTGAGGTGGTGTCCATCATCGTCACTATCATCGTCGTCCCCATCTTCGTTGACGTCATGTAGCGAAAACCAATGCCTCTAATTTTGCTTCCTCTAACCTTAAGCCGTTCACTTCTCAACGTTGTGTTTCTAGCATGAAAGTTACAGCAAATCAGCGCGATAAAAAGATTTTACAATCACCATGGGGAACTTTTGAACGTGAAAAAACCTCATTACCGATACATCAGGAATCTGAAAGAATGAGCTATATCGTGGTAGGAACATATGTAAAACTGGATAATCGCAGCGGATCAAAATTACAGGCCACAGAAAGAACACATGAAGCAACTTCTTTTCGACTTATTAGTCAACTTTTTAAATCTCTTACCGTAAAAATATGCTTTTCCAATAGAGGGAAAAGGCCAGACAAATCGCGACTTCTAACTGGTTGCAGATGTTGTAAATGGCCATAAATACAAAGTAGGTGCTATCATTATAGTTGTCGTTAAAAGCATTCTAAATATCAAATTGATCATAATTAACTGTCCCTCATACCATGAGATCAACAGCTTTGCTCAGTGAATACAGAATAGACAGAGCACTCTGGACCATGACCCACTTTTGAAAATTGTTCATTGTAGACGCTTTGGTCTTCATAAGGTAGATGAGATATACATGAAACGGAATTGCCACAAAAAAGAAAAGGGTCGGAGACAATACATAATCCACAACAAATTCTAGAGGAAGTTCATTAAAATCGGAAGTTGCTTCTTTTTTGTTGACTGGGATACCGAAGAATGTCCAGAGAGTAATATAAGTCGAAACGATGAAGCTGCTCGTCTTTTTTGCCATTTTTCAACAATGAGTAAAACTGTGATCGAGGATGTAAACGGTAAAATCGTGCAAAAGAAATAATCTTGTTTCGGGGTTATGCCGAGAATACTAAATGAATAACTTTATTACGCCTTGATCATATACTCTGAATATCCGTACAAATTAGAAACCAGGGATTAATAAACGCGCAAAAAACGTTTTTAAATGTTCTCAAAGACAAAAGGGAAAAAGTAGATCCTATTTCGTGCAGGATGGCCTAGGGCTGGATCTTGTGAGTTTCAGTTTAAATAACTGCCACCTTTAACTGTTTAGAAGAACTTTCCAAAAGAAGTACAGGGCAGGATTTGTGAGCGACGTGTACTCAGGAGTAGCCGTGGTATCCAGTGAAATAGCCATTTCGGTTTATGGCCAATATGTTTACACAACTACGAACTATACGTAGCTTTTTTTAACATTTGAAATTGTCTTTGAATTCAGAATTCACTTTGGCGATCCAGCTCTGCTAATGAACGGAACAAAATTTACAATCTCGTATCCTGATAATTCTGGGGACGGTGCTGCTATAGCTACATTAGAGTTCTGGAGAAGCAACCGGTACCAGACATTAATTTCTAGGTCATCTTCGACCACAACTACAACTATCAGAACGACTTCTTCAACAACTACTACGAAGATGACAACTAAGAACAACTACCATAAAGATAACTACTAAAGTAACGAAGAGAGTTACAGCTGCGCAAGAGAATTCAACTTCCGCTCAAAATGTAACAGTCAGCACAGTCACAACAAGAGCGATACAGATCAACAGCACATCTACAAAAAGGCCAGGTAACGATTCGTCAGTGTCAGGAATTATACTTGTTTTCCTTATCGCACTTCTTCTAATCCTTTAGATACATGCACTAATAAAACTTTTATAGAAACCTAACAAATGCGGAATGCAGATCAAACTCAAATTGTCTGGAATGTGCTTCCAGACGCCATGAGTGTGGACAGTTCTCCGCTGCCATTTGACAGGCATAGCTGTTCGGGTGAAGCCACTTCGTACTTAGAATCACGATGTTCTTCTGTAGCATAGAAGACGACACAAAATTGTGGTTCAGTTAGGGGTAGGGAGGAAATAGCTTGAGATATAAGAAGATGAGTGAGAATACACAGCCGAAAGAACCTTTTTGCATCATCCCAAAATCTCGCTGCATTTTTTTTATAGAGCGAGACAGCTGTTGCTTGAGTTCCTGGACCACTTGGAACGAGCGGGTACTCCAAGAGAGCATGAGTCAGTTCTCGGATAGGCGGAATCTGTTTATTTCATTGATTAGTGACTATTAGGATATTGTCTTCTTCTTGGTTCATGTCGAGACGATGATGTCGGATTCACGAGAGACGAAGAGACCAGCGAGATGATAAACCATGGCTGCACGTTCGGCATTGGGTAGACGGAAGTAGACGACCAACATCACTACCTGAAATCCACTAGCAACAAAAATTAATTTATATCTCTCTTCCGACTATTTCTGACTGTGTGCTCAAAGATGTACGATTTCTTTGTGTTAAAAAATCCGAACCTCAAAGAGTTCTTATTGAGAAGAAGAGACTCCACACAAAGGCAGTCCGCCAGGGAGATAGGGATAGTGAGAAGTCAAAAATACACGGACCAGCAAATAAGACAAAGGCTGGTCAATAATGGGATTTCAGTGGAACCCCAGAAAGAAAGGGTCCGGTATTAAATGAGTATAAGGATTCTAAAGTGACAGAAACATGCCAAAAGCTGTTTCTGTCACTTTTGAATTTGGGACATGTAATTCTGCTAGAAGTTTATGATAATAAAGTGCAAGGATCGTTGTATCTAAAAGAAATCTAACCAAAAAGCTTGAATTTAAAAACAAACAGGCTTTCTTCAGTTCAGGTAAAGAACTTTGAAGATATCGGTACATGGACACTTAAAGAAATTATGAGCTCCCAGTTAACGCCATCTTTCACCTTTGACGTACCTCTCTCGGTCTATGTTGTTATCTGGCTTCTTCAAATGCCCATGAAGTTGTCTTTGTTATTCTTGCCACAGTTTCGTTCCAACAACTGTTAGTTCAGCTCCTGCCGTTACTCCAAGCATTCCGGAGACTACCACGAGACTACCACCACTGACTCTTTTTTGTACTACGTTTTCAATAAAATATCGCAATTTCCCGTTTTCGACTGCACACATCGACGTGTCTATTCGTAAAGACAAGATTAGACGCAAAAATAACTTCTTACTCTCACAAAGCCTAGCATTCTTACTCTCACAAAGCCTAGCGCTGACAGTGTAGTTGCAGGTTTCTGACCCATTAGAATCAAACTACGCGAGAATAATTCGTTGGCATTAATTCGATTCCAACCCACACTCGCATGACCTAGGCTCAAGAAATCATTAATTTATACGATCGTATGAAATATTATTTACTGCATACAAGCTGGGCGGGAGAATAGACTGCATTCCGCCTTCTTATGCTGCTCTTTTTCTGCTTACTAGTTGTTGCTTCTGCAAAAGAATATACCGAAGAGATACCATGTGAAGTGAATTACAAAGAGCTCGTATCATTTTCCAAGTGCAATGAAGCTGCTCATATTAAAGCGATTGATGAAGAAAATGTATACGAGTTAGATACTAATGAGGAAGACTTTAACAACTTTTGGAAAAATAAACTGACCGTTTCTGGAGGGCGGATACGGTTCAGTGTTGGGTTTTCCGAACTGATTTTTCCAGAATTGCAAAAAGGAGGTTTGTTTTGTTATTAACTCGAAACTTCTTTTGTTCCAGATAAGATTAGTGTTCTTTATTCTCGCGTAGAAAAATTAAACTTGCCAAAGTTTGAAAAAGGATTAGAGCTGCTCATTTTCGACAATATAAAGCTAGTCGAAATCAATATTAAAGATGGTTTCTCTGCGGACATGGTAGATATTAGGGACAATAATAGAATGATGCAAGCAGAATATGACAAATTATATGATCTGGTTACTACACCTGATTTAACGCTAGGAGATGAAGGAGGTTCGTGTCTACATGTTATGCTCACATGATTCGCTTCTTGTTCCCCTCAGTTTCCCTTTCAGTTATAAAAAGCAATCAGAGATGGCAGGAGCATATGAAGTTACCTGTCTCGAATGAGTTGATAATTTTAGGATGCACCTTTCCTCAAATTAATTACCGCGTGAGCTCCTTAAAAGAGTTCGAAGGCTGCAAGACTGTCTACGAAGTCGAATTCGCCGAGCATGTTGAAGATCTCGATTTTTCCTTGCCAAAAATGGAGCTAACGTACAGTATCAAAGTGACTAACACAAATTTGAAAACGCTATCCTTCTTTGTGCCTGGAGAGAGTTTGATTGAAAACGAAGGTAAAGGCTTTTAGGTCTTCAGATAATATTTTTACAGATGCATGGATCATAAACAATACGTATCTTTGTGACACCAATCTTGACAAATTGATTAGTTTCAAGAAAAACTTGAAGAATAACTGTTTGGTAACAACTCTTGCTACGACTACTGCTCCTCCCACAACTCATATTTCGTCCTTGAATGCTACAATTGCTAATAATGGCTCTGCCGCTGCTTCCATTTCTCCTGCGACTATTTTCGTTTACATGCTATTTCAAATGATTTTATGTTGTTTTCAATAAAGAGTGATTGTCGATTTATACCACAGAATTTCTCTCGCGATTTGAATATTGTTTCCTCACTCCTGCTACTTATTACGGCGACAATCATTGCAAACTTAATGTGATAACTGAGAATGTCTTTTGCGCGACCCGATCTTTCACACCTGTTGTTTGCTAGTAGATCAGGACATAGTTTGATTTTTAAACGCAATTTGAGACAGTGATAGACACTAAAATCCAAGCGTTTTCAACGGGATAAAAGTTTTGTAGGGCTGAAGAAGGAGTGTTGCTCTTAACGAAGAGGTACGGAAAGCGCTTAGCAAATTGTTATCAAATGATGATCAAAGTTTTTTTAATTGAGAAGCTCAGCGATCCACGGCGGACCACCCTCGCTATCTCGCACGTTATCGCAGCTGTTTGCCATTCACTTCGTGGCTTCCTTCCAGCTGTTGGATATGGTCCTTCCTGTTGATTTTATTTGGGCAGTTGTGAGTATACCGTTCTTGTTTATTTAAAAAGATACCAAATAAACAAAAGTTTAGAGTTCGTCTCACTATCAAGTGGATAGAGGCGGTTTCAAGCAAGGCATATCAAATCAGTTTATATGCTAAAAAAAGCCTGTTTAGGGAGAGGTCAAAGTACATGGGATGCGATAAGAGCCGAGCCGGGAAGAATAAGAGATGGTTCCAATGAAAACGATGGTATTGAGGGCTACGAAAATTGCAAGGAGGACATTCAACTGATCAAGAACCTCGGGGTAAATTCCATTTCCACAATAACTAAAACCATGTCAGCCTATAGCTTTTTCGTTTTGTGTTGATTCGACGCCAGACCTACCACAAAGAAATTGATATGGCGGGCCAATAGCCGTTGATAAAGTAGAGCATCCGCTTTTTCCTGATAAACTAATGGCACTTCGGGCACTATAGAAAAAGAGATAAGAAACGCTTTAATAGTACTATATGAAAAAGTAAGGTCAAATAAACAAATCTGACAAGTTCCAACAGTAGTTTTAGGCCTCGCATTACCGCTTCTCAATCGATTGGGCTCGTATTCTTCCAAAAGGCACAATTGATGAAATCAACGAGAAAGAGATTCAACATTATCGGGACTTCCTACTGGCCTTGAAAGAGGCTGGAATAACACCCATCGCAACTCTCTTCCATATTGACTGGCCCTTGGTTCTATATGACCAGGGAGGATGGCGGAATCCTCTGTCTCAGAAATGGTTCTCGGACTTTTGTGATCTCTGCTTTCAAAGATTCGGCGATCTTATCAAGATTTGGATGACTATCAATGAGATTGGCATGCATCTTCTATCAGCAATATGTAAACTTGAGGTAAGAGTTGAATGTTCAAACCAGAAAGTATATGTCAGGGACAACCTTATCATTGTCCAACACGCCCAGAGCCGGAAGAAGGAGATGCTGCCATATTTGTCGCCGCTCACAATATGCTTCTGGCTCATGCAAAAGTTTACAGGAACTATGAGAAAAACTACAAAGACAAGTTTGGAGGTATATAAGGGATTTCCATTTGAAACAAACGTTTTCAGGAAAAGTAGGATTGGTTGCCGGGGGAATGGGCTGGTGTGTAGGAGAAGACAAAGAAGTGAGTGCCCGAGCAACTGACTTCAACCTCGGACATACAGTAAGTCATCATAAAAGCAGATACAAGTTATCAGTTGGATCCGGTGATCTTTGGCGACTACCCAGAGAGTATGAAGAACCGTCTCACGGGTGAAAATGGGACTCCAAAATTGCCAAGCTTCACTGAAGAGGAAAAGTCTTTGATGAAAAGTCTTAAAATGTTCTCTAATCGTGATAAGTTGCGATTTAGACAGTGTTGACTTTCTTGGCTTAAACTACTACTTACCGAGATTGGTGGCTCCCGGAGTTGGAACATCTCTTCTCGAAAAACTAGGACAGTACAAACTGCAAAGAAATAATTGGGAGAAGTTAGTTGTCTTCTGCCTGTTCATTTCACATTTCTTTTAGAATTAGTGGAGAATCTTGGTGTAGAAACTATCCTGAAGGACTGCTAGACATATTCCGACGCTTGAAGGATCAATACGAGAATATTCCTGTGATGATAGCCGAAAACGGGTGTACTGATCTGGTCGGAGCTGGTCTTGAAGACGACAACAGAATCAAGTTGCTCCAACAGCATGTGGAAGTCTGCCAGCAAGGTTTATTGTCTATCCTATTATAAAACGAATTTATTTAGCCATAACGGAAGGGTGCAATGTTTTCGGATACGCTGTCTGGTGCCTCATGGATAATTTCGAGTGGGAAGACGGCTTTGCAGCACGGTTTGGCATGTACTAGTGAGTTTTGCAATGATGCAAATCTGATCAAAAAATTGCAGTGTCGATCACAAAGATCCGGAGAAGAAGAGAGTCCCTAAGAAATCAGTTTCTTTCTATAGAGCCCTTATCCACTCCCACAAATAAACACGCGTGATGACATCAGCAATATTTCTCTACATTTTACTTCCGCAAGTTTATAAATCAGAATCTTATAAAAATTTATTTTTCAAAATGTTATCAAACAACTCGATTCTCTTGTTTTTCTTTGAGAAGGATTTATTTCGAAATGCTCGATAATGGGCCCTCCACGACAGCTACGGCTCTCTCCGCAGGATTGCGAAGGTTGCCCGTTGTCCAAAGACTAATGTAGGCCCGTCGTAGACGTCTGCAATCACAGAAATAATGAATATTAAGCAGATCACAAACTCATTAAAGACTAGATAGACCAGTGCGCTTGCAACCAGTCCAAATCGGTACAAAATCTGTTGAAAGTAGTGCTGCAGTGGTGCAAGGTCGCTTTCAAAAAGACGCATAATATTTGACCAGGCAATACATAGAAACGTGCCACCAAATGATTGAATCGTCAAGCTCCATTCTTTTTTAATATTAACCACTTTTCTCTGTAATTTGAATGTCAGAGAATGCAAATTATTACCTTGCTAAACATATACATCATCAATAGGGTGTATAGAACAAACGTGAAAATTGCTGTGAATAAAAGAACTGGCACTTTGACGAATGTAAGGACTGAAAAAAAAGGCGTTTTTGAAAAACTTTTAACACACAACCAGATAAATTCTTCACTTTTCTGTCTGTTAAACGTCATGCTCGTATCTTGTCCCCTGTTTACTTTCAAATGATCACGTTCTCACCGTCAAAGATATCTCCCAGAAGATCTCTCATAAAACGAGAATAGCTGGGTATACGATGAAGGTCATTTGTAAGTCTGGTAGTATAGATTCCATTCTCGAGAAGATATTCTCCAAATAGAAGTGTGTAGAGGATATAGTAGATGGTGTTCGAATTACTGGCTGGAAAGTTGGCTAGAGCAACGGTAGCGAGACGGTTATATCCCAAGACCATGTTCATGACCTGAGCTGTGTCCCACAGAGTCAAGTAGAACTTTTGAAGGATCTTGTAGATTATAGAGTTGTCCGATTTGAATAGGAAAAAGCCAGCAATGAGAAGAGAATCCCACAATAGGATGATACATTCAAACATACTTATAATGAACATGATTTTAAAAGTTCTCTGTTCATAGAACTCTTTGTTAAAACCAAAAACCTGGAAAAGGCCACTAAAACAGTTCTCTGTCAACTTACCAAAGCAAGAGGAAAGTGCACAAAGAAGAATAATGCTCCCAAGAAAGCGTTGATATATTGCTGCGCATAATGTAAACTGGCAGTTGTCAAATAGTCAGGCGAGGAAATCTAGAGTCATGTTTTTTTAGCTTTATATTAATTCTTACAGCATAAATAGGCCAGCAGAGTAGAGCTACAGTACCGAGGCAAATCCCACGCAGGATCCAAAAGAAGATCTTGTCTTTGTCAGCCATTACTGGCTGTGGAGGAAGTGAGAAACTGGCTGTGCTTTCTGTAGTTCAGCTCAAATAGTTCACCATGCGAGTAATTCAATCGAGAAATTCAATCGGGAACGTGGAAATGATCATGTACGTTTTGTTTAACGGAATGAAATAAACAGAGAAAAGTAGACAAAAACAAATATGACCCACGTACCCCTTAAGAGTACCCTTTCCTAACTCTACTAAGGAATAAAGATAAAGGT
Organism: Oscheius sp. JU75; assembly: GCA_037178855.1. Classification (NCBI taxonomy): domain Eukaryota; kingdom Metazoa; phylum Nematoda; class Chromadorea; order Rhabditida; family Rhabditidae; genus Oscheius; species Oscheius sp. JU75. The sequence goes on from JASJZC010000007.1 coordinate 9,616,309, forward strand.
TTATTGGGCTTTAATAAAATTTCTCGATCACGCTTTTGCTGAGATTAGATGGTAGATCTCATGCGTGCGGATACCAAATGTTTCATCTTACGTGATTTTTTATTCGTGTCAGCTTCCTTCTACAAATCGTACCCAAGAAAATTATATTTTCCGCTACTGACATGTGATCTTATTACGCAATCAAAAGCTCTAATAGATAAAAGTGAACTCGGAAGTTACACTGTTCGAATTTCGAATATGACTCATTTCAGAGCAGAAATGGAAATTATTCAGCCCTTCCATGCAATTTCCTAAATGTGCGAATCCTAACTCTACGAAGAGCGTGTTTTTGTGGTGTGTTTAGACAAAAATAAGAGGTTTTAAAACTGGGAAATTAAAGAGGGAAAAGTCGTGAACTCTCGTATAAAAAATTTTTCATTCATGAAAACGTCTTCAATTAAAACACTCGAGGAAAGACAAAAAAGAGCACTAGAAGACTGGAAATGGATGTTGTAGCGGTGAATGACGTCAAGCAATTTCTAGTCAATTTACTTGGGTCCTTAACAAACTGTTCGAGATTCTTATCACAAAGAAACTCGTTGTTTGATATATCTGAATTCTCGATAGATCAATTTATAGGGTCTTTACCTGACTGCTCATAATTGAAAGCGCCCTTATTCAATGTATTTCCTGCTCTGAAAAACGACAGCGTTTTCAGATTTGTATTGACCGCAATAATCGATCCAGTTAGTTCTATTGTTGGCGGCGAATAGTCCAGATCTTTTACGTATTTTGCAAATCTCACTTGACTGATTTTTCTACAGCCTTCCAACTGTTTCAGACTGCTTAGAGCGTTTTTATTATTGAAGCTACATTCTAAAAGATTTGCTTCAAAACGGTTATTAATTCCTTACCTCCTAGTTTTTGTATGTAGAGATCACCAGATCGGACGGAATTATAGATTTGATCTAGGGCCGAATCATTCAACTTGTTGTTGTAGGAGAGAGTAAACTTGTTAGTCGTGATAATTTTTCCGAAATTGACTTCCAGCAATCGCCCGTTCTCATAAATACTCATATTTTGAGTAACCAACTCCAATTTGGGAAAGTTGACTTTTTGTACCATCGAACTAAAAATTTCAAAGACAGTATCTGAAAAAGGACATTTTCGAATCCTTTTTAACAAACCTGCTTTTCTCAGTTGAGGAAAAGTCAACTCATTTACATCATCGTAAAATCTGAATTTCGGTCCTACAATGGTCTCTTTGTTCTTCCAAAATTCAACAACAGCTGTGTTATTTTCCATATCCACTGTTTCAATCACATTCATTCCTTGAATATGGGCAGCATCTTTACACTTTTCAGAAGCTTTATAATCCGAATCCGTTAATTGACAAGGACGTTCTTCCGTATAATATTTGGCAACGTCTGGCCCAAAGCAGTTATTTTTCAATTTGCTTTTGTCACTAACAAACAAGTCGAGGTTTCTGTCACAAAGAAACGTGTTGTTGATGAGTTCTTAAAGTTTAATCATTGAACGCTAGGAGTAAACCTACCAGAATCCCCATTTAGGCCCTCACCAGGTACAAAGAAAGACAAAGTTTGTAGGTTTGTATTGACCGCATGAATAGCTCCATTACTCAATGTCATTGTAGGTAAGGAATAATTGAGATCCGACACGTTCTGGGCGAAGCTCACACCTTGAACATCTTTACATCCTTCGAACTCTTTCAAGGATCGGATGTCTTTCACAAAAGCGCATTCTGAAAAGCATGCGGGTTAAGTGAAAACCCAGTTCAAACAGCATCTCGTATAGCTTAATCTTGCCTTCTTAGGGATGAAGACATGTGAGCAAGCTGTACCATTTCGGGGACCCCTATCGTTCCTGCCGATACCACCAGGTGATTCAAAAAGGGACTACAGCGCTGATAGAATCAATCAGATAAATGCAACCGAAACTACATGCATCAAGAGAGCTGAACCAAGAGACTTCTCGACCATTTCAGATAACACACACACATTTTATAGAACTCCCAGACTGAAATGTCATGCCCCACGAGCGCTGAGACAAAATGGGCGCGCTCTGGAGTAAGCGTCTCTTTTTTGCGCCGATACTTACCTCCCTCCTTTTGTACTTCGAGTTTAGCCACAGAACCAAACGAGTCCTGAATTTGTGTTAGTGTTGCAGCTTTCAGTTTGTTATTGGTCCTTATTCGAACTTTGTTTATATTTACGCCTTGTTTGAAGTTTATGTCAATCAACTTGACGTTCGTATAAACTTCAAGCGTATTACAGTATTCCATTTTTGGAAGACTTATTGTCTCCACAACCGAATTCCCAATAAACTGGAGCATGGTCTCTGAAAAGTTTTGGATTATGTCTAATAAAAACTATGGTAACCTGCGTGCCTCAACTCTGGAAGAGTAACTGTGACAAGATTAACAGTGAACAAAATGGATCTTCCAGTTATGGTTTTTTTGTTTTTCCAAAACTCGTTAAAGACAGTCTCATTATAAGAACCGTAATACAAGATTCCATCAACTCCTCGAATATGGGCAGCTTCTTTGCATTGAATGAAATCATCCGTTTGTGAATTCTTCAAAGGACATGGATTCTCTTCTGTATATCCTTCTGGTCCTACGATGACAGTTTCATTCCAACAGTTGTTTTGCAATTTGATCTTGTCAATAATGAACAAGTCAAGAAACGTCTTGTTATCGCAAAGAGCCGGGTTATCGATTATTTCTGAAGTGAAGATGAATTTTAGTGATCGGAAAAGAGCACCTGAATTTTCGCTGATATTTTTTCCAGGCACAAAAAAGGATAGCGTTTTTAGATTCGTGTTAATGACATGCATAGATCCACCATCTAGTGACATAGACGTAAGCGTGAAGTTGAGGTCTTGGACATTCTGATCAAAAATAACTTCGTGTACTCGTTTACAGCCGTTGAGCTGCTTCAAACTAGTGATCGGTCTAAAGAAACTGCAGTCTGAAAAGTAGATATTAATGCGAGTTTTAGAATAACAGTATTTTCACCTCCTTCTTCTTGTATGTAAGCTGTTTTGTTAGTGACAGCCCTCCGAATCTTATTCAAGGCAGCTTTTGTCAATTTGCCATTGTCCCATATGTAGGCGTCATTAATGGTTGCTCCTTTCTTGAAATTGATGTCAGCTAACTTTAAGTTTGCCCTGAGTTCCAATTGGGCTATAGAGATAAGTTTCGGAAAACTTATTCTTTCAAGGTCAGAATCTGTGAATTGCAAAGTAGCGTCTAAAAGAAGTTTACAGTAAATTAAGTACTCATAAAACAAACTTGCAATTTTCAGTTCCGGGAAAGTGAGATTAGCAAATAGCAATGGGAATCCAAATAATGGCCCAGAAATGGTTTCTTTGTTCTTCCAATAAGCACTGAATTCTGTGTCGTTGACTATATTCCAGAAGTAAACCACATCGGCCACATTGATATGTGCTGCTTCCTTGCATTTCACTAGACGTGTGATTTCTACACCAGTTACGTTGCATGGCTCCTTTTCTGTGTAGTTTTGAGCAGCGACCAGAGAGACTAGGAAAAGAAGGAACAGGGCCATAGGAAGTACAACTGCGTCTTAAAGATAATTTCCGCGGTGTCAATAGAATCAGCGCTCCTAATTGGTTTCAGAATGAAATTTTTACCCTTATGAGGAGGCCTCGTATACAACTTTAATGCTTGCAGGACTTCAAAATAAGCAACACAAAAGATAATCACGACGTGTCTCTATGCTCTTTGTCTACGTTCAATCTTTTTTAAAAATTTATTGTGCATCTATAGGATTTTGTTTCTGATGTACTATGATGAAATGTTTGATAAAGTCCCATCAATGACGACTTGGCTCCTTTCTGCGACTTTTCGAAGATTTCCAGTTTTCCAAAAACTTATATAAGCCCTTTGTAAACGCCTGCAAATGAAATTCAAACAGAAACTTGCTGTATAACTCGTTATAAGTAAGATAGACAAGCGCGCTGGCGACTAATCCAAATCGATAAAGAATCTTCTGAAAATACCGCTGGAGATCCGTAAGATCGGTGGCAAAAAGGCGCATTATATTTGACCAGGCGATACAGAGAAACGTGCCGATAAAAGACTGTATCGTCAAACTCCATTCCCGTCGAATTTTCACTTCTTTTCTCTGAAACTAGGTCATACTTGAGAAAGTGGAAAGTACAACTTTGGAGAACATATAGACCAGCAACAGTACGTACAATATAAACGTCGCGATAGCGATGCATATAAGCACGGGCACTTTAAACGTTTGGATGTCTAAAAACATTTGAAAGTGACATTAACATCCAGACACTATTCTTCGATCTACTCCTGCCCCCGGTAAACAGTATTAGAACGAACTTATTTTTTTCCGTTTCTCTGGTGAAAAACTTACAATCATAAACTTCCAGGAGAACATCTCTTACTGTTCTAGAAAAATTGGGCATCTTATATAGATCATTAGTTAGTGTACTTCCGTAGATTCCATTTTCAATCAGATATTCTCCAAAAATAACAAAATACATGACAGTGTAAACGACATTCAAATTGAGCGTTGGCCAGTTGTTAAGAGCGACCGTACAAAAGCGGTTATAGCCCAATACGAAGTTCATAACTTGAGCTGAATCCCATAATGTCAGATAGAGGTTTTGGAAGATTTTGTATAGAAGAGAATTGCCAGAATCGACAAGGAACAAGCCAGCTGTGAGAGCAGAATCCCAGATGAGTACGATACATTCGAAGAGGCTCAATGCGAACATGATTTTGAAGGTTCGCTGTGCGTAGAACTCTTTGTTAAAACCGAAAACCTGAAAACGATTGCTAGAATGATTTATGAACAAGATACCAGTGCTAATGGAAAATGTACAATAAAGAACAATGCACTGAGAAATGAGCTCACATACTTCTCAGCGTAGGATAAACTATTTATTGGCGAATAGTCACGAGAAGAAATCTGTGATTAAACGTTTGCCTTAGAATTGACTAAACATACCGCATAGATGGGATAAAAGAAGGAAACAGCAGTGATCAGACACACAATTCGCAAAATCCAAAAGAAGTAACGAATGTCTGGATCTCGTTGAGTCGATTCCGCCATCTCCGTTCTAGCCGGGAAAGTGATTGCTCCTTTTAACTCATTTCATTTGACACGCCCGCATTACGCAAAATTCAATCGAGACGAGAAAAAGTTAGAACTTGAACGTGCAAAGACATACATCACTTAAGTTTTGAATGTAACGAAAAGGACCATCTATAGAGGCTAAACTGAAAAGATAGTTTCAGTCAGAGTCTCGACAAAAGTCAAAATTGCAGTCAAGAAGAGAGACTACCAAGCAAGCTGTTGAGCATATTTTTGGAAAAGAAACTTCAAGCTATATCCCAAATCATTGTTAAGATGCAAGGCTATCGGAGCACTTTTCCCCTTTAAAATTCACTTCTAGAGGAAAGAATCGGTTTTCACACTGTCGCTGTTAACACATGACTTGTAGCGCTTTATCAACTCATGTCCAATTACTTTTAGTCTATTCCCACTTAGAAAGCGATCTTTACTACTTGACTACTGCTCCCTTCTCGATTCCCCAGATCTTTAGGGTTTAGGTTCTCTACCCTAGTGGACGTATCTTGCTTTTTTTGGACCGTCCCAGTTTGATTTACACGGCCAATTATGATATTTAGAGTACAAGTTTAATGTATCGTAATATTACTTCTTGCAATTTCTACCAAGGCCTTCCCGAGAATTATGACCCTTTTCGAACAAACATGCTATGTTCGGAAACAGGGAACTTACTCAAACATGCAAAGGCTATAAAATATGTACGCTAGTTGCGAAATTACTCTTATAAAAATAGTAACTTCCCGTTTTTCACGTTTACATCAATGCTCTCTTAGGATATTAGAGAGCCTCAACAAAATGACAATCTCCTAAAGAAGGGGAAACACCAATCGGTTCTTTGTAATAAAGTTTATTTACCACAAAATCGGCGCAATACAAGAATTATGGTGTAGACACACAATTCTTGATAAGCTTGCTTGAGTTGTGAACAAATTGTTCGAGGTTCTTATCACAAAGCACAGAATTAAACGAGATTTCTGTAGTATGGTCAAATTTAGTATTTTTTTCTTCTGTTTACCTGAAATCCTTTTATTTAAAGTTTTTCCAGCTCTCAGGAAGGACAATGTTTGTAGATTAGTATTGATTGCAGTTATTTTTTCAGTAAGTTCCATTGTTGACAGAGAAATATTCAGATCTTTCACATCTTTGGCAAATATCACTTCTCTCACCCTTTTACAACCTTCAAATTGCGTTAGACTGCTTACAGTGTACGGGAAACTGCAATCTGAAATGTTTCAATTTGAATAAATGGTAACAAACGACAATGTACCTCCTGGTTTCTGAATATAGAGATTGCTCGAATGGACCATGTCGTAGATTTGATCTAAGGCCGAATCATTCAACTTATTGTTGTACGAAAGAGTAAATCTGTTTGCCATAAAGCTTTTTCCAAAGTTGACTTCTAGAAGTTTTTCATTGTCATGGATATGCAGCTCAATAGTGACGTGCTCCAATTTAGGAAAGTTTATTCTCTGCATCAAAGAGCTATATATATATAAATCCGTATCTGTAAGAAAAAAATTTCGGGATCTTTGAATCGAACCTGCTTTTCGAAGTTCGGGAAAGTTCAATTCAGCCACATTCATTCGAAATGCGAATAATGGTCCGACGATAGTTTGCTTGTTTTTCCAAAAGTCAATAAAAGCCGTCTCATTTGAAATGCTATTTGACGTGAATGATGAATGAATGTCATCCATCGCTTGTATATGTGCTTCCTCCTTACACTTTTGGAATTTTTCATATTCTACTTGCCAAAGTTGACAAGGGAATTGTTCCGTATACTCTTGTCCTGACACCAAACAATTGTCCCTCAAATTCGTTTTGTCACTAACAAAAACGTCAAGATTTCGGTCACAGAGATACTTGTTGTTAATCAGTTCTAGAAGAGTTATGAATGTCGCGCACAATTGAGATTACCAGAGTGTGCATTGCTATTTTCCCCAGGTACAAAGAACGATATGGTTCGGAGATTGGTGTTATCTGCATGGATAGCTCCAGTTATGTTCATTTTTGGTACAGAATAATTGAGATCCCGTACGCTTTCGGCGAAAACAACGTCTCCAACTTTTTTGCACCCTTCAAATTCTTTTAGCGAATGAACGGGTGAAGGGAAAGAACAGTCTGAAAGATGAAGTCTTGTTTAATAAATGGTTAAATAAATACCTCCCTCATCCTGCATTTCCATTTTAGCCACGTAACCAAAAGAATCTAGCATTTTTTGTATAACGGGAGCCCGTAGTTTGTTATTTATCTGTATGCGAACTTGATCGATTGAAGCACCCCGCTTGAAGTCAATATCAACCAATTTTTGGTTATTGTAAATTTCTAGCGTTTTGCAATACTCCAGTTTATCGAAACTAAGTCTTTCTACTTCCAGATCACCTACGAACCTTAGTAACGTATCTGAAAAAAGAAATAACTGAGAGATCTCCATAAAACAACCTGCTTTTTTCAATTCTGGAAATGAAATGTTGGAGATATGGGCTGCAAACCAAAATAGTTGCCCAGTGATTGTTTCTTTGTTCTTCCAAAACTCATTGAATGCAGTCTCATTAAGAGGCCCCCCCATAAAATATCTCATTTTCTCCTTTTATATGAACAGCTTCTTTGCACTGAAGGAACAAATCCTTTTCCCAGTTCCATAAGGGACAGGGGTTTTCTTCTGAGTAGGTTGGGGGCGGTGAAATAATGCCACTTTCGCAATTGTTCTTTAATTTCGTTTGATCTTGAACAAATTTGTAGAGATTGTAATCACAAAGGAACTTGTTGTCAATGATTTCTAAAACATGGATGATCTAAATAAAGAATGATCTAAGTAAAAAAAACCTGAATCTTTCAAGATGTTTTGACCAGGCACAAAGAAAGATAGCGTTTGTAGGTTTGTATTGACGGCATGAATAGCTCCACCGGTCAAGCTCATTGCGGGTAGATGATAGTCGAGATCTGTGACATTTTGAGCAAATGTCACATGATCGACTTTCTTGCACCCTTCAAGCTCTTTTAAAGATTGAACATACTGGATAAATGAGCAGTCTGAAAGTCCTGAGATAAGTATGCAAAAGATATACAGCACTTCTGACCTATTTCCGTCACTTTCAATCTCTTTTGGTTAAGTTTTATGCCCGAAACTTTGTCTTCCGATGACTGATTTAAAGCTATAGATGCAGATCGCCGCCGGTCAACATTCTGTTGTCTTTAACACACAAGCGGCTCTCTTTAATGGTACAGACAAACGGACCACAATACTGTAAATTGAAAAGCAGCGGGACCACGCTTGACGGGCGCGAAGATGAAAGGAACACAACGTCCGGAGCTACCTGCTTCAAATGAGCCGAACTAGGAACTTTTTACACATTAGTGTTTCAGCACCCTCTGACTATAAAGTCATGTGCGGTGGGCGCCGAGATGATAAGGGTGCGCTGTTAGTTTGGCGTCTTTGATTTTGACGATAAAAGAAATCACCTCCTTCCTCCTGCATCTTCATTTCAGCCACCAAACCAAAAGAGTCTCTCATTTTTTGAATAGCCGCAGCCGGTAGTCTGTTATTAGTTCTAACCACCAATCCGTTTATAGAAACTCCTTGCTTAAAATTAACTTCAATTAGGTTGACATTGTCATAGATTTCAATCGTGTCACAGTAATCCAGTTTGGGAAAATTCAAACTTTCCACAATCGAACTGCCAATAAACTGAAACAACGTATCTAAAAAGCCTACTATTCAGAATTGAAAAAATGAAAAACCTGCTTTTCTTAGTTCCGGAAAAGTAATATTGGTGATGCTGGCTAGTGGGAAGGTAAATGCCGTTCCACTGATTGTTTCCTTGTTCTTCCAAAAGTCATTAAAGAGAGTTTCATTGTATGAGTCCTCGTACGATATCGCATCTATTCCTTTAATATGTGCAGCTTCTTTGCACTGCCGGAAGCATCCAACTTTTGATTGTTGCAGAAAACATGGATTCTCTTCGGTATATATGATTTGCGGAAAAGTCGCAGCACTTTCGTAGTTTTCATCACTGCACGCGGATAGTATAACGCCACTTTCGCAGTTGTTTTTTAATTTCGTTTCATTTTTAACAAATTTGATAAAATTTCCATCACAGAGATACTTGTTATCCGTGATTTCTAAAGTACAAGTTATGTTGTCAATATCATTGTTTCTATAAGCGTAACCCTTGACAGACAATCTCGCCCTAACCTGTTCATTTTTATTTGACCGTTCTACCCCGGTGTCCTACCAAGAGGTATTATGCCAACTTACAGTCCATCGAAATTCGATGAAAAGCTTACCTGAGAAGTCATTAATCCATTCTCCAGGGACAAAAAAGGATAGTGTTTGTAAATTCGTATTAACTGCGTGTATAGCCCCATTGTTCAATTCAATCCTTGCTAGGTGGAAATCAAGATCTTCCACATTTTCAGCAAAAGTAACATCACGAACTCGTTTGCAACCTTCTAACTCCTTCAAAGAAGTTACTTCATGAGGAAAACTACAATCTGAAATTTTTGAGTTTAACCAAAAACAAAATTTCTTCACCTCCCGGTTCCTGTATATCAACTTTATCAGAATGAAAAGTACCACGAATCTTATCCAATACTTCTTGAGACAGTTTTCCATTACCCATCATCCAAATAGAGCGAACTTGTACTTCATCCTTGAAATTAGCGGTGAACAACTTGCTGTTATCGTATATTTCCAAGTCGGCAACATATTCAAGCTTGGGAAAGCTGATTTCTTCCACTAAACTGGCTACGATTTGCAACGTAGTATCTGAAGAGACATGAAATCGAGTCATAGAACAAAAAACAAACTGGCTTTCCGCAATTCCGGAAACGACAGGATGGGAAATTCAAGTGAAAATAAGAATGACTCTCCTGAGATTGTTTCCTTATCTTTCCAGAATTCATTGAAAGCTGCCTCGTCCACAAAAGATCCTATCGAAATTCTTCCTTCCGCACGAATATGAGCAGCATCTTTGCATACTTTAAATTTTGCCATATTCTTATTATTCAAGGAACATGGATTATTTTCGGTGTATACAATTGGTTCCGAGGGATTTGTCCCCTTGCAGTTGTTCTTCAAGCGATCAAGATTAGATACGAACATGGCGAGGTTATTATCACAAAGAAACTGATTATCCATAATTTCTGAAAGTTTGCATCATAAAATAACGCCAAATGAGTACCTGACTGATCGTTTATAGATTCACCAGGCGAAAAGAAAGACAGTGTTTTTAGGTTGGTGTTGATGGCATGAATAGTTCCCATGTCCAATTCAATTTTTCTGAGAGTATAATCAAGATCTTCCACATTTTCAGCAAAAGTAACATCACGAACTCGTTTGCAGCCTTCAAATTGCTTCAATGTTGTCACTTCTCGAGGAAAGCTACAGTCTGAAATAGATGACGTCATTAGAGTTAGGAATATTCCTATTTCAGATTATTTTTAAAAAGTCTTAAACTTAGCCGAATATCCCTGTCTCCAATATCAGTTCGTTTGTGAGCAAAATGTGGACAAACCGAGTTTGACAAACAGATGTCAGTACCAAAATATAACCCGTTAGGTCAACTTCGACAAAAAGATCTATTTTGAGAGACAACAGTAGCAGATTCCCAAACTGAAGTAATAGGGCAACTAAGAATAATCAACAACAAACAGCTGCTAATGGTTAACAAAAAATTGACGATCAGGAGAAGAGTCTAATGAGCTTAGAAAATCTTAAACAGATAAATTTTGGCTGTAATCCTTAGTATGCGGCGCACTAACAAAGAGTTACCGACAAACTAACAGAAAGTGGGTTTCTCAGCAGGAAGGAGGCTTGGATGGTGTTGAAGGTAGTCTATCTGCTAGTTTCTTACCTCCTTCCTCTTGTATCCATGCTTCTTTATTAGTTATTGCGCTCCGAAGTTCAGCCAATACCGTCTGATTTAATTTGTTGTTGCACAGTAGAAAGCTGTCTCTAATAATTGTTCCCTTTTTGAAGTTAATGTCAGTCAGTATCATGTTGTCAATAAGTTCTATTTTGTCCAAATATACAAGTTTTGGTAGACTTATTCTCAGAACGTCGGTGTTTATCAGCTGTAAAGTAGTGTCTGAAAACAAGGAGAAACTTTGAATAATAACTATGAAAGACAAACTTGCTGTTTTCAACTCGGGAAAGGAGAGATTAGAAAATGTTGTTGGGAATACGAATAAGGGTCCAGAGATAGTAATCTTGTTCTTCCAAAAATCATTAAAATCTTTTTCGCTTGGCACATCCCAGAAGCGAATCTCATCAGTGCCTTGAAAATGTGCAGCTTCTTTACACTTCACCAAGCGCTTGATTTCTTCGTTGGATGCTGTACAAGGCTTCTTCTCTGTATAAGCAGCAAAAACCGTTAACAGTACATAAAAATAGAACAGTATCATAGCGAGAAGAACGGGAGGGCAACACTCAGAGCCTGATTGGTAATTTCATCCACGGGGACAAATATAATTTGCGCTGTTATTATGTTCAAGAAGGAAATTATAATCTTTTTCATAGCAGCTTCAATATTTTACATAAATTTTGAAAATAGGGACTTTGAAATCTGTGATAAACGATGTAAAAAGATTTAAAATCTTACGTTTTCTTTATGAGAGTTTCTTTTACCTGTTAAGTAATTGTAGAATGACTTTTAATCATGGTTGTAATTATTTATATTTACAAGTTCCTAGAACTGTTGTGCTCTCTGTCTCAGTCTGAATGGAAATGCAAGAAAACCTTTATCTCAAATTCGAATATGACTTAGAAATGCTCGACACGATAACAGTATTGGCGTTTTCACTTCTTTTTTCTTGAAACTTTTCCTGGACCTTATTTTGGAATTCATTTTGATAGCCAATATGACGCTTCCGATGCTTAGGAAAGCAGGTTCATTACAGTTTTACGAGGTCACTTGACCAAAGTCGTTTATTTGATACGTTGCTGTTCCGGTATTTTAGACTTCGCCCGTCTCTTGATTTTATGACCATTGAAACTACTACAAAAGCCACTGTACGCTCAGTACAAACCATTTTGTTAATTCTCCTGCTTTTTCTGTGGGAATAATTTGTTTTACTAGTAAAATAGAAAAAAATAGAAAGAAAAAGTGGATAAATAAAGTTGTTTGTGTGAAAGTGTGAAAAGGCCAATGAAATATATTTTTGGGTTAATGAGCTGCCTAGGCAAAGTGTCGAAAGATGATAATCAGAGTTGTCAGGTACAGAAAGTAACTCGGCAGCTTGTATTACTATACATTTCATCCAGGGCATATATGATCAATGTGCAAACCTGCAAATCATTGCAGACAACAAATGGATCGTTTTCCGTGAATGAGGTTTTTTAATCACATGCGGAGTCACTTTGCCTTCTCTCCATGCGATTATCACTTTTCAATGTACTCACGCTAACTTTCGCAGGAATACATCGAAAAAATAATCCATGGTTACTGTCAAGAGTAGAAGCTTTGGACTTTACAAAATAATCTTTCATGGGAACATTTCTATGTATCGCATGGTCGAACATAATTTACGACGAGATGCATCCTACGAAATGTTGTGGAAATAGAGGAAAACGTTATTGTTGTTTCAGTATCGTATATTTCAAAATAAAACTTGAAATTACGCAAAAAAAAACTTTATATACATGAGCCGAGTCTGACCAAAACACTTTTGGACCATAGTAACATATGCGAAAACTTTGTCTTCTCATGTTTTTCCTAACCACATTCTTTTACATTCGATCGGTGTCATCTGAGTTTTCTTTACTTTCGTTGTTCTGTATTACATGCTTTTTATTTATGTTCTAATTGCCCTAGAAGCTACCTCGAGATCCTCCTCGTGAAGACTCTCTCCGTGTGCCGAATTTCCCTCTTTCAACGACGAGAATATTGAGAGAACCTTAAACCTGTTTAACCTGTTCCATGAACTCTCTAAAACCATAAAGGAAAGCAGAAAAAATGACATACCTATTCCTCCTATCCCGCTCTTTTTGAGCCCTCCGAAGACGACGCTCCGAGTCATTCATTGCAGTGTAATTAAAAAAATATCGACGGAATGAATCGCGTCGATATGCTGCAGGAATGTTTCGAGCATATTTGTGACGAGTAAGCACTTTGTTTGTAGAAATCAAAAAATTTCAGGTCAACGGGAGAAGAACTGGCAAAATCGATCGCCGATGTTCTAAAGAAGTACGAAATCATGGAGAAACTAAACGGCGTGGTGAGTGATGTCGCCAGTAATCTCAAAGTTGTCTGCGAGAAGTTCAAAACTCCAAGGTATGCTTTTTTCACTGTTTGTTTATTATTTGCCCTAGAATTCGTTGCTTTCCACATTCATTAAACCTCGTAGTGCAGAAGTGGCTCAAGACGCTGAAGAAAGTGAGGAGAAGTGTTATCTATGGAAACAAGCGTCGAGGACGGCGGGCCGGAAACACAGCTCAAGCGGTTCTCTCAATCTTCTCGTCGTTGAAAGGGGGAAATTCGGCACAAAACGATATTGCAGAGAGTCTTCACGAGGAGGATCTCGAGGTAGAAGAGTCTGATTCGTCAGACATCGACATTTTTACTGGCTCTGAGTCAGAATAGTTTTGTTTTTCATTCTTGACAACGGCATCACAAAGTTCATTCATAGAAAAAAAAAGAAAAAAAAGAAAATTGTTGGAGTAAAATCGACTGTATAGGCCTTTTGCGTGGTGACAATAATGCTATTAACAGTAGAAGTCAATTGATACAAGCAATTGGATTTCAAATTTTTTGGGTCACTAACAAATCGCTTCAAATCATTGTCACAAAGATCATAGTTTCCGGTAATCTCTGAAGCTTGAAATCATTTCAGCTAAAATTTAAACATTACGTGAATTTTCCCGTAACGTTTTTTCTCCATCAAGGAAAAAAGACAGTGTCCGAAGATTAGTGCCGATTGCTACAAACAACCCAAATAGTTCCATCTTCGGTGGAGAAAAGTCAAGGTCTTTAAATTGTGTATAAGAAAGATATACGTCGTAAATCCGTTTACAGCCTTCAAATTGCTTTAAACTGATGTTGTTCTTAATATATTCCGTTACAAAAAAACCGCAGTCTGTCATTTAGATATCTTTTGTAAAAAAGATGGTAGCTTACCTCCTGGTTCTTGTACTATGAGGTCTTCCGAACGGACAGCTTTCCAGATCTTGTCTAGTTCTGATTCACTCAATTTGTTATTGTTTCGAATCAATATCTTCTTTGAAGTGAATCCTTCTTTGAAGTTAATTTCGCCCAGATTGATATTCTCGTAAATGAGGATCTCTTCCGTCACTAGTTCCAGCTGAGGGAAGCTTATTTTCTGTAGAGCAGTATAAAAAACTTTTAAACGTGTATCTACAAGCCAATGTAGGGTTTTTGAACCCCCTCACCTGCTTTTCTCAGCCTGGGAAAAGTAACTTCAGCAAGATTAAACTTGTCCAAATGAATATATGCTCCGGTAAAGGTTTCCTTATTCTTCCAAAAATCATTCCATACAGTTTCATTCATGCTGGCAGAACTAATACCTTCGACGGATTTTATATAAGCAGCTTCTTTGCAGCTCGAGAAACTCGTACCCTTGTGGATAATACATGGATTTTCTTCCGTGTATTCTTGTGGGCCTAGAGTTGTTGCTTTTATAGTGGTGGTTGTTGAGACTATTGTAATAGGAACAAGTGTCGTCATATTAGTTAATAGTGACAAGCAATTACCTACTAAATTGCTCGAAATGCTAACAAATTTGTCAAGGTTTTGGTCACAAAGGAACGTGTTGTTGGCAATCACTGAATTTGCACAAATACAAGTCTCTACCTCATTCTCTTACCTGATTTCGTTCGATCCAATTTTGCCTCTGGTGCAAAAAACGACATTGTCTTGAGATTTGTCCTGACTGCCCAAATGCTTCCAGTTACTTTTATTCGTGGAAGCGAAAAATCTTGATCTTCCACTTCTCGAGCAAATAGGACGTCGTGGACCCGTATGCAGCCTTGCAATTGCTTTAGACTGGAGAGTTCGAAAGGAAAACCGCAGTCTGAAACTGTCACCTTTTACAAATATAGCTTTTTGCATATTTGCTTGTTTGTTGAGACCGAAATGATATCAAAGATCTCACCTCCCACTTCCTGTACATAGAGTTCTTTTGCACGGACAGCTTTAAATATCTTGTCCAATTGCGTTCCATCTAATTTCCTATTATCCAGTATATTAATCTTCTGAGACGTGAAGCCTTCTTTAAAGTTGATTTCGAGTAGTTCTTGATTCCCGTAAATATTGATCGCCTCTGTCACAAGTTCCAGTTTAGGGAAATTTATTTTCTGTATCGTCCAAGATGTAATGTTGATAGTGGTATCTGAAAGCAAAAGATTTAGTTTTAAAAAACCGTACGAACCAGCTTTTCTGAGCTCAGGAAATGTCAATTCAGCTATGTCAAGATAGATTCCAAAATATGGCCCAGAAAAGGTTTCCTTATTATTCCAATAGTTGTTAAATGCTGTCTCATTGACCTCCCATAGTTCTAGGTCCTCATTAATGCTCACGTAGAGTTCATTTTCGCAGAGATAAGGCTTTTTCTCTTCAAGTGACCGGTAAGAATCTATTTCCCATTTATCCATTTGACACGGATAATCTTCGCCATATTCTGGAAGGTAGGTGGAAGACCCATTGCAGTTATTCATTATGTTTTTCTCCATAAATTCATTGAGGTTTTCATCACAAAGGAACGTGTTATTGATAATTGCTGAAACAATTACAATTTGCTGATCACAGAAAGTGTAACCTGAAGGGAAATTCCAGTCCGCACCGGCGCCTATTATAAAAAAAGATAAAGTTCTTAAGTTTGTGTTTACTGCACGAATAGAGTCCCAATTGAGCTCCATTCTTGGAACAGGATAATCGAGATCTTCAACATTTTCGGCAAATATGACATTGGAAGCTCTTTTACAGCCTTTAAATTGTTTCAAAGAAGTGACACTATGACGAAAGTTACAATCTGGAAAGTAAAATTGTGAGAAACATAAAATTTTCTCGCTTCTTACCTCCTTCTTCCTGCATTTCCCTAATGTTAGTGGAATAGTTTTCAGTCTTTTTCAGTACCGCTCCTGTCAGCTGATTGTTAAATTTGATCCACATCCGACCGATCTCTGCCCCTTTGTTGATATCAATGTCCACCAGTTTCGAATTATAAGAGATTTCAAGAATGCCAAGATACTCAAGTTTTGGAAGATTAACGCTTTCAGCTAAACTGCCAACAACTATCAACGTTGCATCTAAAAAATGGATCTACGAATAGCTTTGACAAAAACTAACTTGCTCTTTTTAACTTCGGAAAGGTGAGATTTTTAAACTGCGGTGAGAATGTGATAGAAGCACCAGCATGAGTTTCCTTGTTCTTCCAGTAATCATTAAAAGTTTCCTCGTTCAACGAAAAATAGATCTTTTCTGTTGCTTTGATATGAGCAGCATCTTTGCACAGCAATTTAGTATTGACTAAATCCGAGTTCCACAGAATACATGGGTTTTCTTCCGTATATTTTGCGGGCAGTTCAGTAGGCGGATTCTTGCAGTTGTTCTGCACTTTTGTATAAACGTTAATGAATACGTTGAGATTATCATCACAGAGGAAGGTGTTGTTCTTGATCTCTGAAACATCGTCTTGAACGCCGAAGCAAAATAAGATCGACAGGACTACAACGAACGGTTTAACTCCAGTTCAGACATCTCTGACCCTTTGTGGACTCTTTTGATTTCATACCTGCTTTTATTCCAGACTCGTCGGAATCCTCTTCGCTTGGGGATTGATAGAAATATGCTATCGGGCGAAATATGCTATCGGGCACAAGAAAAGATAATGTTCGTAGATTAGTGTTGACCGCTAGAAGTTCCACATATTTCAAACCTATTCTTGGTAAAGGAATGTCGAGATCTTCCACATTTTCGGCAAAAGTAATAGTAGGCATTTTTTCCGACAGTCTCTTGCAGTTTTCAATTACCTTCAATGAGGTGATTTTTCGTGGGAAGCTGCAGTCTGAAAAATTAATATAAACAGCAATTCTGAGACCTAACCTCCTTCTTTCTGTATCTTGGCTTGTTCAGTTGTAACTGCGTTTTGAATACCTGTCAGCGCTGCTTGTGTCAACTTGTTATTATCCAAAATTGTTAATTCGCTAATAACCACTCCCTCCTTGAAGTAGATTTCGTTTAGATTGACGTTAAAAGAAATGTCTAAGCTGGTTGCAGACTCCAATTTAGGAAAGTTTATCTTTTCCAGGAAGGCTTTTCGAATCTGCAGATTTGTATCTAAACAAAAGGCTACTCGAAAGCGATGAGAATAAGACCTGCTCTTCTCAGTTTCGGCAACGAAAATGCAGACCAAGTGATTGGGAATTCAAACAAAGGACCAACAATGGTTTCCTTGTTCTTCCAGTAGTCATTAAAAATAGTTTCATTCAATGAAATTCCTTTAAAGCGAATCTCATCTATCGCTTCGACGTGGGCTGCCTCCTTGCATTTGATAAAATGTGTGATTTGTTTTTCAGTGACAATGCAAGGATCACGCTCCGTGTATTCTTGAGCAAGTGCGAATGATACAAAGTAGATCAAAGTTGAAATCATGGGATGTAGAGAACGTTTGAACTTCACGATATACGACTGAGGACTTGATTGTCGGAGGGGATATGAGCTCATAATAAGTTTAATGGCGGTCAAGGATTCAAAAATCAAGCGGCGAAAATTCAATTTAGAACAATGACTTTCTAAAAGTAGAGAGGGCGATCTAGTGCTTTGTCAGATTGTCTAGATATGACAAACGAAGGACTTCTATGTACCTTTCCTGTAAACATGTATCTAACTTTACAGTACGTGAAGGCAGACAAGTTTAAATTGTTCAAGTCATTCGCTCTCTTTTTGACTGATCTCCTGATTGGGAACTATCAGAAGCCAGATTCTTGAACCATTTTTTTTAAATATAAAGCGAATTGGATTCTCGCAAAGGTTATAATATTAAACAAGAACACCTGTGGCTGGGGTGGAGATAGTCGTTACTTCTATCATGGACACATCTCTGGTGTCAGAACAAAAATAGATCACAGAAGACATCTATTTAATTACGCAAAAAGACAAAGGAACATCAATATGTTTTGTAGAAAACTTATTTCGACGGCTTTTTTAGTAGTAGTCTCGATGCTGATAGGTTTTGCAGTGACGAACGAATCGGAAGCAACTGTAGAGTTAGTAGAAGACGCGGCTGTTCCAAGCGCCAGACAGTTGTCTGCCAGCTTGCTCGGATTACTTACAAACCGATCCAGATCCGTATCACAAAGATCCGTGTTTCTTACAATTTCTGAAGTTTCGAAAGTGTTTTTGCAGAGTGTGTTATTTACGTGACTCATTCCGCAACATATTTGATCCTGGTATGAAAAAGGATAGTGTTCGAAGATTACTTTTGTTTATGCTAATTTTTTGAGTCACTACAATCTTTGGAAGTGGAAAATCCAGATCAACCAGTTCTTTCGTTAGCATTACGTTGCTGACCCGTTTGCAGCCCTCTAAGACCTTCAAACTGAGGGGCACATCTTCATTACCAACCGTAAAACCACAATCTATAGTTCTCAAAATATTGAATGGTAGATGTTAACCTACCTCCCTCTTCTTGTAAATAAAGATCATTGGAACGGACAGCTTTGAAAATCTTGTCCAGTTCAGAAGCACTTAATTTGTTATTGTCCCGGATATCAATCTTCGTCGCCGTAAAGCCTTCTTTGAAGTTAATCTCGCGTAAATCATAATTGTCATGGATAAGAACTCCTTTTGTCACCAACTCTAATTTTGGAAAATTTAGTATCTGCGATGCGATGTGATTGAATATGATAGTAGTATCTGAAAATTATAAAAGTAGCTTTTTTAGTTTGGAAGTCTCAGTTTTTTCGTCTTCTACTTTTGTCCTTCTTTTTATTTTTTCTTGTTCTGTGATGTGACCAGACAAACCTGCTTTTCTCAACTTGGGAAATGTCACATTGATGTGCTGCAAATTAGTTAAATGCAAAAACGGCCCAGAAAATGTTTCCTTGTTTTTCCAAAAGTCATCCCAGTCGAATTCAGTAGTACTGTAAATGTTTCTTCCGTAGCTGTCTCTAAGGTGAGCAGCTTCTTTACATACTGTATTGAACTCCTCTCTCATTTCACATGGATCATCTTCTGTATATTCCATATTGACAATTTTAGTAGTGGACGTTCGGATATATTCCGTATTGACAATTTTAGTAGTGGACGTTCGGATATATTCCGTATTGACAATTTTAGTAGTGGACATTCGAAGTATAGGATAAGGGGCATAAGTCGTTGGGGTCATATTAGTCATTAGTGGCAGACAGTTGCCTACTATATTGCTGGAGTTACTCACGAATTGATCAAGATTTTTATCACAAAGAAACGTGTTGCTTGCAATGACTGAATCTGCTAGGTAAAATATCACTTTTGCCTTTTTTACCTGATTCATTTCGTTTCATGCTCTCATCTGCTACGAAGAAGGATAATGTTCTGAGGTTCGTCCTGACCGCTTTAATTTTTCCTAATAATTTTATTTGTGGAAGAGCGATGTCTTGGTCTTCAATTTCTCTACCGAATTCTATTTCATTGACGCGTACACAGCCTTCTAGTTCTTTAAAACTTAAGAGAGCGAAGGGAAAACTGCAGTCTGAAACTATTCTTGTTATCCAAATTCTGGTCTTTAGAGAGGTGATGCTTGATTAGTATCAACAAGATTGAGAAAATTGTGAAGGGGAGTTCATTGTAATTAAGTCAGAAAAAGAAACGTACCTCCCTCTTCTTGGACATATAAATCTTTAGCCCGAACTGCTTTCCATATTTTATCCAGTGCTGTTCCATTCAATTTTGCATTTTCTCGTATATTGATTTTCTTCGAGGTGAAGCCTTCCTTAAAGTTGATTTCGAGTAGTTCTTGATTCCCGATAATATTGATCTCCTCCGTCACAAGTTCCAGTTTGGGAAAACTTATTTTCTTTACCAATCCGTATCTAATCACGAGTCTGGTATCTGAAAAGAAGAGATCAATGTCGGAGATTTTACAAACCTGCTCTTCTTAGTTCAGGAAATACAAACTCTTCGTCATTTAAACGTAATTCCAAGAATGGGAAAGAGACCGTTTCTTTGTTCTTCCAAAAGCCGCTTAGATTAACAGTTGTCCGGCCTTGTTGAATGCCAATATACGACGAAATATGTGCTGCCTCGATGCAGGCATCTAGCTCGGACATCATACTGTATAGGGGATCTAGTTGGCAAGGGGTATCTTCACTATAAATCGGTTTGACTATGACTGACGTGGTTGATTTATTGCAGTTGTTCATCAAGTAGTTAGGAAAGGCAAACTGATCGAGGTTTTTATCACAAAGAAACGTATTGTTAATAATTTCTGAAACAGTATATCCTTGTAAGCTGGCTTAAGAAAATACCCGACTTTCCATACATGTTTACCGCATGACCTAATGTGATAAAGGACAGAGTTCGAAGATTAGTGTTTACGGCACGAAGAGTTCCCCAATACCATAATACTTGTGAAACTGGATAGTCAAGATCTTCGACATGTTCAGCAAAAGTCACATCACAAACTCTCTTGCATCCTTCGAAATCCTTTAAAGAGGTGAGCCTTCTCTTAAAGCTGCAGTCTGAAAACTTTTTGACTTATAGCTGGCCAGAAGACTTACCTCCTTCTTTTTGTAAATCGATCACAGCTGGACCAAAGGTTTTTTGAATCTTTTTCAGCAGCGCTCCTGACAGCCTTTTGTTATATTGTATCCAAATATTGTCAATACGCGCTCCTTTTTTGATGTTGATTTCTACCAGTTCGGTATTAGCTGTAATATCTATCTTCGCAAGATAATTCAGCTTGGGAAAATCTAATTTTTCCGCTAAGCTACCAATAATCACCACGGATGTATCTAAAAATGAACAATTTCAGCCGTTATAACTAAACGAACTAGCTCTTCTTAAATTCGGAAATAAGAGATTTTTAAAGTCCGGTGAAAAGAAGAAAGAAACGCCGACAATAGTTTCCTTGTTTTTCCAGTAATCGGTGAAATCTCTCTCACTCATTGAAAAAGTGATTTTTTCTAGCGCTTTGATATGTGCTGCATCTTTACACAACTGTCTGGAATTAACCAGTTCCGTATTCCATAGAATACATGGTTTCTTCTCAGTATATTTCTGTGGTAGCCCAGTAGGCGGTGTTTTACAATTGTTCTGTATGTGGGTTCGTTCGTCAACGAACATGTCAATGTTATCATCACAGAGAAAAGTGTTGTCGACGAGTTCTGAAATGTTGTTTTGAAAGTGGTTGTCGTTTCTAATTCAAAGGTTTTTTGAGCTGCGCAGCACTTCATTCCTCAGTTCACTTTATATAGGAGATCCTCCAAGTTTAGTTTTCTTAAATCGGAAAAATACCTGATCCATGTCCTTGAATATTTTTTCTCAATTCTTCATCACCAGGCGCTATAGTGCCATCATCATCCGAGAGGCCCTGCGGCACGAGGAATGATAACGACCGTAGATTAGTGTTAACTGCATGAATTTTGCTGTTATACAATTCCATTTTCGGTAATGGAAAATCGAGGTCGTCCACATAAACAGCAAAAGTAATCACAGCATTAGATAATTTCTTGCAACCTTCGAAATTCTTTAAAGATGTGATGTTGCTAAAAAAAATGCAATCTAAAAAACGTGAACTAAGACAAATTAGACAATCTCACCTCCTTCTTCCTGTATCACGCTTTTTTCAGCGATAACGGTCTTTTGAATTGCGTTCAGTGCTACTTCTTTTAGCTTGTTATTCTTCGAAATTGAAATGCTTCTACAAAGAACTCCTTCCTTTAATTCAACTTCGGTCAGATTGCTATTGTACAAAATATTTATGTCGGTAATATATTCCAATGACGGAAACCTAATCATTTCCGCGTAGCTGTTATAAATCTGCAGTTCTGTATCTGAACAAGGAAAATTTAAAAAAAGTCTGTCTAACAGAAAACCTGCTCTTCTCAGTTTTGGCAGAGAGAATACTGACCATTCGGTACGAAATCGAAAAGAAGGCCCAACGATGGTCTCCTTGATCTTCCAGTAGTCATTGAAAATAGTTTCGTTCAACAAAAGTCCTTCAAAGGAAATCTCTTCTAACGCTTCAATGTGGACAGCGTTCTTGCACTTGACAAATTCTTTGATTTCCTTTTGAGTAACAATGCAAGGGTCACGCTCCGTGTATTCTTGAGCGGATACCAGGGATATCAAAAACGCGAAGAATAACAGCATAGAATAAAGAGAATGCTCTGCCAGCGGCAAGAAATTCCATTAACGGGGTACTCATATCGAGCGCAATTGGAGGCAAAGAATCAAACTATACTGCTTGTGAATCATTCAAATAATAGGCTTAAAGCACAATCGAACTATGGAGATGCTCCAACTACCATTTAAACGTATACCAACGAACGCTTTGCAATTCCAAAGTTATTCTGTTTGTTTAGTTTGACATAGTCTCGACCTCTGGGCAAATTTTTCTCATTTTTCTGACACTTGAAACAGACAAAATTGCAACAAAATACATGATTTCTCTTGGTAGTGTTCTAGACAAATAACGAAAACTGTGAGCAAAAACTGAACAAAAATTGATCTTCTTTGCAAATGGATGACTAGCACGGAGATGACCGGTCAAATTTCACTAAAACATGACGGCCAATAGACAAGATCTTAGGGCAGAAAAGCAAAAAGCTGATGAAACAAGAGAGACAAGAAAATGCTGCATTATATGTCAGATTTGTGTGTATTGAAATGGATCCTTTTTTTACTGAAATAAAACACGCATCTTACTGTGCTTCAGCTTCAGTGTTTTATTACCAACTGTTTATCCACGTGAACATATATAGTAACAACAAAACAAATTAACACGTCAGTACAGAGCATAGTTTGCCTGTTATTTTGGTCGGGCTTTCGATTCTTGTAGAAGTCGTAGTATTTACACTTTTTAGACTGTAGTTTTTCATCTCTTCCTACTTTGAAGCAGCTGGAAGGCCGTGAACGAGTCTATGAAGTCGTCGTTGCTCGCGAAGTGGATGATCAAGACTTTGCACCATATTATCTTCAAATCTGCTTCCAGTTTGTTATTGTCCCGGATATCAATCTTCTTTGCCGTTAAAAGGAATATTTTGACAAATATCTAGTTTATTTTTTACCAGCTCTATTTTTTTCATTGTTCACCAGCTCTGTTGATTGTCAC
This sequence comes from Oscheius sp. JU75, assembly GCA_037178855.1. Taxonomy (NCBI): domain Eukaryota; kingdom Metazoa; phylum Nematoda; class Chromadorea; order Rhabditida; family Rhabditidae; genus Oscheius; species Oscheius sp. JU75. The sequence goes on from JASJZC010000007.1 coordinate 9,639,690, forward strand.
AACCCTGTCCCAATGAATTGTATCTGAAATTTTTTTATATCTGAAAGTATTGAAAACCAAACTTTTTAATATTTTTTGCAGGGTAAAAAGATTTGAAGGAGAGTATTATGAATATGTTCTCCGCGTGACTAATGATTTTCATTAACTATAGATCCTATAATGGTTAGCGAAGAAATCGGATCAAACTGCAATAAATGCGGAGAACATTAAATTTGGATAATGAAACTAAAGACGCGATTCTGATCAGTTTAAGAACATTGCATTTGTATTTAATCTTTCAGTTTGGCTTATGGTAAGTCAAACTACAAACATATCTGTTGATTGTGAGTCATTGAACTCAGTTTGCGCTCAGGTGAATTACACGTACTTGTCACAGAGATAAGGGCAAAATACATTGAACTCGGGACCTCTTCACTGCAGATCCGATGCTCTACCCACTGAGCTCCGGGCCCTCCTGGCACTTCATTCATTGCGCTAGCTTATAGAACATGACTTCCTACGCAACAGATGATCAAAGAATAACAGGATTTTGAGAACATTATAAGCCCCGCAACTCAAATTATCCCAAACTGAATTCATTTTTGGATGATTCTGAATTGCGACACGAGCGCAGACAATGAAATCCTTGTCTCAGGATCAGACGATCACAAAGTGATATGAACTGTGCCCCGACGAAATTTTTTTAAATCAAAAAGCACAAAAAGCAAAATCATGTTATATTTTATTCTCGGAAATGTCAGATAGTTTAGAGACAACAATCGTGTTTTCTTCTCTTTGTGCAGTTTTTCGTATATTGCCAGTTGTCCAAAAGCTGATGTAGGCTCTTCTTAAACGCCTGTAATTAGAAGTCACATTGAAAATATAACACAAACTCGTTGAAGATGAGGTAGACTAGAGCACTGGCCACTAATCCAGATCGATATAGAAGATTCTGTGCATAGAACTCGAGATCTCTTTCATTGAACTCGAATATGCGAAGAAAGTCCGACAGCCCGATACACAAGAACGTTCCAATAAATGCTTCCATCGTCAGTTTCCATTCTCTACGAATAGTCACTTCTTTTCTCTACGAAATAGTGGTTAACCAACAAAAAGAAAACCAACTCGTTTGAACATATAAAATAGTAGTAAGACGTACATTGCGAGTGTTAAAATGGACGTAAATAAAAGAATTGGAGGTCTAAGCAAATCAAACACTGAACATTTCAATTTTAAGAAAAGTAACGAGATTACCTTCAGAGATCTTTCTGAAAGCAGTTGATGTCGCACGCGAATACTCGGGTATTCTGTACCGATCAGAAGTGTATTTTGTTGAATAGATAAAGTTGTCAATGAGATATTGTCCAAAGATAAGAAGATACATTGCGACATAAATGACACCATGGTTGAAGACGCGCCATTGGGACAAAGCAACGGTAGCGAAGCGATTATAGCCCAGAATAAAGTTGAATAACTGTGCTGCATCCCACAGAGTCTGATAGAACTTTTTGAATATTTCGAATGAAACATATGCGGTCAAATCGATCACATTTATGCCATATATAGAGATAGGATCCATTAGGAGTACGCAACATTCGATAAGACTCAGGACAAACATGATTTTGAAAGTTTTCTGAGCGCAAAACTCTTTGTTGAAGCCGAATATCTGGAAAACGAATAAGTTTACTTGTATTTTTCATTACCAAGGCAAGAGGGAAGTGTATGATGAAAAATTGAACGTCAATGAAAATATACGCGTAATGTTGAGACATAGATAGGAAAGAATATTTTGTAGCCGTAGGTGATAAAATCTTAAATGCCATTCTAGATGGTTCCGAAATGACTTACAGAGTACATAGGGATGCATAAAATGACCACCGTAACAATAAGGATATATCGGAGTATACGAAAGAATAGACGAGTGTCATTTTCTTCTTGTCCCATGTATGCACAACAAAAAAGCTTGTGTCACCCTTGGCGCAATTAATTTATGCTCCGTGGAACTCATAACATAATCAAAGTGTAATGAAAGATAGATTGTAGCTTAACGTACAAAACATTGCTGCAAGCGATTTTTTCTTTTTTGAACCAAACTGTATACACAACAGGCAGGAAAGGCCGAAAGAGAAGACTGCGGACCAAAATACCAATGGTAAATCGGGTATGAATCAGATAGTGAATTGAATCAGGTAGACAAAAAAACCAACTGAAAAGTAAAGCATGTAAAAGACTAGCGTTGACGGTTAAACGGAAGTGTCAGGCTTTTTAACGTTATGTGACAGTATATTCAGCCTTTATTTACAAAAATAATATTAGAGATGAGACAATCAAGAAAATTTGCTTTGACCGTTAAGTTGTCATGTTTTCTTTTTGTATATCGAAGATATTACGACGCTGTTTTCCTCTCTTAGCACAACTTCCCAAATGTTGCCAATGGTCCAAAAGCTGAGGTATGTTCTTCGGAAACGTCTGCAAAATTGAAAGTCACTTAGAAAAATAAACTCATTGAAGATCAGATAAACGAGAGAGCTTGCCACCAATCCTATTCAATAAAGGATCTGTTGAATGAAAAACACGTGCTCTATACTATAGGCCTCGTAAATGCGAAGATAATTCGACAAACAGAAACATAAAAATGGACCGATGAAAACCTCTATTGTCAGTTTTCACTTTTTTCGAATGCTTATTTCTTTTCGCTGAAAAAAGTTCGCTCTGTCCGAATATATTTAACCTGTCCTTATACAGAAGCAAAATGGCGGAAAAGGCTAGAGTCAAAAGCGATGAAGTTAAGAGAACAGGTAGTCTGACTGAATCAATAGCTGGAAGTTTATACTGCTATCTTGATAAAAAAAATGTCTCACCATCATTGATATTACGTAGTTGTGATTTTAGTAATAAAGACAAAGTTATCAATAAGGTATTGGGCGAACATTATGAAATACATAAAGGCATAAATGACGCCATGATTTACCACGCGCCAATTGGATAGCACGAGGGTGACAAAGTGACAGACAGCCAATACGAAGTTCAATCTCTATCTGACTCTCTAGGTCGCATCCCAGAGAGTCAGAATGAGCTTGTCAGTTATGTATAGCGAATAAAAACTGCTGAGATCGATAAAATATCGAATAACAACAGAAATAGAATCCAGTAGAAGTACGGTACATTTAAGTAGACTCAATAGGAACATGGTTTTGTAGATTTTATGACAGCAAAACTCTTATTAAAGCCAAATATCTGAACAGCTGATTTAAAATAGTGCATTGATTTACCAAAGGCTAACAGGAGGCTTCGCCGCTTCCTTAGTAACAGAAGCACAGTTGAATTGTCTCTTATCACGAAATGACTTGTCAGATTTTTTGGATATTAGTGTTACCAGACTATTGTGCGGACACTATTATAGACAGATGGACGGATACCACTGCGCTTTAGTAAAGAAATATATTGAGAAAACGAATTTAATAGTTGTTTCAATGCTCGTGCTAGATCTTTATCACAAAGCAAATAGTTATTTGAGATAGCTGGATTTCAAATATGTTATTTTTGGTCCTGCTTTACCTGATTCATTTCGTTGCATATTACTTCTTGCACCGAAGAAAGATCGTGTCAGAAGATTTGTACGAACTGCTTTCATTCTTCCAGATTCCATTTGTGTTTTCAGGGAAAAGACGAAATCACCCACCTCCTGTTTTTATCTGACGCCAGTTCCCAGAAGTCAAGAATCACATTTGCCTTAATATGATCAGCAGCTCTACAGTCTCTGAAAGATGCAGCTAATAAGCTCCTCAGTACGCAGGGATTTTCTTCTGTATACTCAGGTGGCGCTAATGTAACCATAGTTGGTGCTTTTTTAGTAATAATAGGAATCGGTTAAGGCGCTCTTGTACTGTACAACGGAGTCCTGCAGTTATTTTCCAGATTCTTGAAATGCTTACAAATTGATCAAGATTATCGTCACAGAGAACGTCGTCGTTTGTAATTTATCAATCAGAGATTTTGGCCTGACAATAAAATACCTGATTGTTCCTCGTTCATCTCCTTTCCTGCTTTAAAAAGTGAGAGCGTATAAATTTAGGTGTTGGCTGCTGTGATTGTTCCAGACAGTTCTACTTGTGGCAGAAAAAAGTCAAGATCCTCCACACTCCTATAAACGTTACTTCGTATACTCTGTTACAGCCTTTCAACTGCTTCAAGCTAGTGATCGCAGTATTAATGAATCACTCCTCGATTACTAGTTCCAGTTTGGGCAAGCTCAGGCTCTGTAGTTTCTCACTATTCGTGAAAGAGCTTGAGTTTGGAAAAGTGAGTGGTTGGAAATAGTTGAAAGCTCAAAAGCCCAGAGGCTAGGAAAGTAGATGGTTAGAGGAGAATGTCTCTGTCCATCTTACTCTCTTCTTTTCTGATTGTTATCCAACTCAATTAGTTGGCATCAATTTAAAATAATAAAAATTCACAGCTTTTGGTTTTCCTTCTATTTCGTAGACTCGGAGAAACAAAGAAACAAATAAATAGAGTCCGAAAACATCGTGAACCCATAATACGCAACCGCCTAAGGCTAAAAGAACATTTTTATTTTGTCTGGAGTTCAGTTCTTACTTCTGTCTGAAGTCCTTTTCTCTAGCGTCTCTTCATAAGAAACTTTCTCACATATTCTGTGTAAAGAGCCGTTTTCTGCCTATCTTCAACCACCATTCGTACTATTTAGACCATCAATCAATTGTCATCCTTCTGTGTGCCCTCATGCGTCAGAATCGAGACTGATAATTTCGGGTCACAATTCGTCGCAATCATTAATTGAACCGAATGTACTGTTTCACCTGATGCGGAAGAACACGACGTCCTAATTCGATTTGAACTTTGAGAACACGCGATCTCTAGGAGTAACAACAGCTGTCAGTTACGTCTGGGTGACCACTACTCTGGCCCTCTGAGAGAGTCTCGCCGTCTGTTCCACCATGTTGTCCTTTGTCTTATCTATATGCTCGCAGTCTAGAAGGTCGAATTGGCAGGGAGCTTTTTTTTGTAGAAAGCAATTAGACAAACGAGCTCGAAGTTTGCATATAAGCAGATCAAAGTACGGCTCATACCACTGGAATCTTCGCATCATTCAGATTCAAAACTTTTATCGAAAAATTAGCAGAGTGACGTCAATTCTTTGACATCGGGTCAATTATGCCATCACATTGTTTATATTATGGAACCGTTTCTTCCTCTCTAGGTCATCTAGTTTGTCTTATTGCCTATGTCAAACTTTTGATAGCTGTGAACTTTCCTCCCTGGGCCAAGATTAGGAAATCGTCTTATTCTCTCCGCTAAATCCTCCCTTATCAAAAAGTGCACTCAGACTTTTTCAGTTCTTACTACAGCGTTTTCTAGTAGAAGGTTGACTATGAAACAGCTTTTAAAATATGCGTGATTATCGATTTTGTTGCTTTCTAACCATTATATATTTTTGATTTTGCGCCTCATCATTCATCTTATCTACCCACGTGTTTGGTTTCTTGACCATCGGTCTAATCGTTATCGACCCTCCTCCTCGATGGTACTATTGGCTGGCGAACCTCTCGCCCTATCAGAAGTAGCAGTCGTTTTTCGTGCCGACTGTACTCCTATCGCCCCCATTCCTGATAATTTGTTGTCCTCTGGGTGTTCTCATGTCTCAAATTTGGCTGTTCTCCATTTTCTCCTTCATCTGTCATTTGCAGACATGGCTCTTCGTGGTCTCTTCAGAGGTCTCACCCTGACCGTACAAGCTGGAACCCGGTCGGTTTCGACCCACCACACTTCGTTACCATTGGGTAGTCCGGTTGTCAGTCAGGATCTGAACATTGCACTCCCGGAGAACAAGATACTCGTAAGTTCAAATGATTAGACCACAGTTATATTTCTTGGTTTCAGGCTACTTACATTTGGATCGACGGTACTGGAGAAAACGTTCGAGAAAAGACCAGAACACTTGACACGGATCCCGGAGCTCCTGAAGGTAGAGAGAGAGAGAGAGACAATCATCCATTAAAACCATTTCAGCCTATCCCGCCTGGGCCTTCGATGGCTCATCCACTTGGCAGGCAGCAAAAGGAGACGACTCTGATATGCAACTCATTCCGGTCGCCACCTACCCCGACCCCTTCCTCGGTGGAAAGCACAAGCTCGTGCTCTGTGAAGTCAACGATCAGGAGGGAAAGCCTTCAGGTAGGATTGGGCTCTGATCGCTCACTGCTTTCATGGTGATATGGGTAGACAAGTTCAGCACGTGGAAGGCATACGCCTTCTCTGAAACACGGTTATCAGGATTATAACGTAGCAGATTAGTGGGCGATAAACTTCTTCCCCCTAGGAACACGTGAGGGCATGGAACAGAGGAGAGATGAGCCGGAATAAGGTTCTATTTTTAGCCACAAACCATCGGAATGCCTGTAAAAAGGTCATGGACGAGATCAAGAAGGTTCAACCGTGGTTCGGCATGGAACAAGAGTACCTTCTTCTGGATCGTGATGGCTACCCGCTCGGCTGGCCCAAGCACGGATATCCCGCTCCCCAAGGTATAGTAGTCCTTTTAGGGGTGATGTCACCCGAAGAATAATTGCGAGATTCCAATTAGACTGGGGCGCGTGTGAGATTCTCAGAAAACATGAGTCATTTTCAGGACCCTATTATTGTGCCGTCGGAGCCAACAAGGTTTTCGGACGTGAAGTCGTAGTAGCTCATTATCGCGCATGTCTGCACGCCGGATTGGAAATCTTTGGTACTAATGCTGGTAACTTTTTGTGACACTCGTTTTCAAATTTTCAATCTTCAGAAGTCACTCCTGGACAATGGGAGTTCCAGCTCGGAACCTGTGAAGGAATCGAGATGGGTGATCAGCTCTGGCTTGCTCGCTACCTTCTTCACCGTGTTGCCGAGCAGTTCGGTGTCTCTGTGACCTTTCACCCAAAGCCGGCGGTCACCATGGGAGATTGGAATGGCGCCGGATGCCACTGCAATTTCTCTTCAGCCGAAATGAGAGCTCCTGGAGGATTGAAAGCCGTCGAAGCTGTAGGGGAATGGATTTTGAATCAGATTTTGAGATTCAGGCTATGCCGAAACTGGCCTCGACGCACAAGGAATGCATTACCGTCTACGATCCTCATAATGGAGAAGACAACAAGCATCGTCTGACCGGCAAGCATGAGACGTCCTCTTCCGAAAAGTTCTCCTGGGGAGTTGCCAACCGTGCCGCTTCTGTTCGCATTCCTCGAGGAGTCAAGCTGGCCAACAAGGGTTACCTGGAGGATCGTCGTCCCTCCTCGAATTGTGATCCCTACCAGGTTACCCGAATGATCGCCGAGTCCATCTACTTGCGCCCTTAAGACCAAGTGTCATATCCTGCCCTCTGTGTGATTTCCTGTCACCCTTTCGATAAACCGACTAACTTTGAAGAACTTTATTCACAAGAGGGATGGATTTTACACACAGAAGGCTTGTGGCTTGAGGAGCAGATAGGGTGTTACTTACGTCCCCAGGTCCATCCAAGATCTCCCCAGTCGGGGTTCTTCTTTATTGGGTGCAAGGCACGAAGGAATCGCCGCGGGACCTAAAACTTCTTTATGGCTTGAAAAGTTGACGAGTTACCATCTGAGGGTCACTGCGCTTGCCCCAAGCCCATCCTAGATCCTCCCATTCCTGCTTAATGTCCCTCTTTTCCATCAGATTCATAGCCTCTGTCTTGTGCGCGAAGCACATCTGCATGAGTATCGCAGCCGCCACAGTCAGCTTCATAATGGTGTACATCTTACCTGAAAAGGGGTCCTGAAAAAAAAGGACTAAAAGAAAAGTAACAAGTCTGTCCTGATCTCACTGTCGCTGGGCCTTTTAAAGCCGAGCAACTAATTGCAGACAAATTATGGAGGCACTGCCAATAAGAATAATTTGATACAATTTTAATTGGGAGCCGACTCCCACATAGTCGGAGCTCGAGCAACTTTGTCCAGACTGCCCGCCTTATAGCGTCTGCCGAAATGGTATGGGAGAATTGTGTGGGCAGGAAAGTTTCCGGTCTTTTTGGAATAAGAACGTGAAAAATAAAACTTCGACCCTGGTTCCAGAGTGTTTGTACAAAAACTTTTTTTAGACCACTCTGTGAGACGATAAGACGATATTGAGTCGCCCGCTTGAAACCTAAGATCTTCTAAAAAGAAGTGCTAGGCACATAAGCGGTGGGTCGGAGAAAATGCTGGAAGCCGCGAAAGGTATTTCATTTCTAGCTAAGATGTTCGAGATGAGTCGCTTCGATTTCATTGCGATCGAAGAGTTGAAGAAAGTGATTTCAACTGCTCCAAACCATGCATTTTCTGGCAGTAAAATGACAAAAGGCTGAAAGCAGCTTTAGTCACAGACAGACGAAAAGGAACACCCATTAGGCTACTGAAGTCTGGATGTATCATCTCTGATGAAGTGATTCTCCCACACCTTGACTGGCTTCTCCTTTTGTCTGTTTTTTATTGCTGCTGAACAGAGGATCATTATCCGTCATAATCTAGCAGACATTTTTGCTAATTGAGAAGAGGAAGTCTCAGAAAATGAGGCAGATAGACGGAGACACAGGAAGACAGAGAGACAAAGAGACAAAGGGGAAGATCTTAGTTATGCCCCCACCTATGTCAGTTTGTCCCCCGCCTTGCTCAATGTTTACAAGGGCGGGATTCAAAATTCAAAACTTCTAACGATTCATTTTTTCATTTTCTTCCTTCTGCTGCCTTCCTGTTCATTATTTTTCACGTTCTTTCCAACTATTTTTCCATTTTAAACCCATAAAAAATAGAACATTCCTTGTCTTTCTTTTATTCTTCCATTTTTCCTGCTTTTTTTTAGTATTTTCTTACTTAAACGTAAAAATGCGGAGACTTGAAACTTTTGCACGCATAATCAGAATGCAGGTCGTTAATTTTTCAAGTTTCTGATTCAAAAGAGACCCTACCTTGGAAATCTATCCTTCTGGTATGTATCATTTCCCTGATTGGACGTAAACCTGAATATGAATATTATTTTTAGATGAAGTTCTTGAAGGATCCCATAAACTTTTATTAAGAAAAACTTCAACCGGACAAAAAATTGAATAGATTAAGCAGGATTATGGTCTCAAATCTCCGAACACAACCAGGTTGAAGCTCTACGACGAGCTCAGCCGGCTCTCAACAAGGGACAGATGACGGAAAATAACAAAACGTAACAAAGTTTGCCATAGATAAAGCATAAATACGGAATTATGTCCCACGAGCTCAATATGTATACTTTAGAGAGCGGATTTCGGTGAAGCTCTTCACAGTCTCGTCAGTCACAGCCTTCCGCCTCTCTTGCATTTCAGAGATGACACGGGTGACTTCTTGCACAGCGCGGGCTTTCAGTTCGCCTGTTAGCATTTCTCCCTTCGTGTAGGCCTGAAAAGTAAAATTTATACAAAGAACTAGTAGTTTTTACCTCTCGGATCTTTTCTAATTCTTCATCGTCATCCACGAAGAAGCGCAAGAACTGATAGCTGATGTCCACGTCACAGTCACCTCCCTTCTCACGGTGCTCTTCCACAGTTGGCTGTCCTCCGGAGAAGGCAAACTTGTTGATCTGAAATGCAACTATTTCCCCAGAACAGTACAATATTCGTCTCTAGATATTCTTTTTGAGTACATTGTCTTGTCTATAGTAAGTATTATGTAAGGGAACTGTTTTTGGGTTTAGAGCTTTCCAAAGCAGCAAAGACAATAGTAAGCAGTGCTTCATGAACCCTCTGTTGAAATGTCCCAGCCAGCTTGTGCATGTGTGTTTGTAGTTTTCATATGGATGTTAGGCTTGACTAAAAGCTCTATTGCATGAATCTTAATCGAGAAACTATCGCAAAAGCTTGAACTTCACTCTGGTAAGATGCGGATCTGATGTGAGAAGAACTATAGCTTGAAAGCGTTCTCCGAAAAGTTAACCTGTATGGCTCGATTCAGGGCGGCCGAGCCAGTTTTGAAGCGCGAGCTGTGGGTCCTGCCACGAACCCAGCCGGTCTTGGCCCGGCCGAAGCTGGATCTGACCATGTCTGGTTATTATCTTTAGTCGGTTTGCAAAACAAAAGTAATATCACCTTGTTTTTTATCTGCTTGGGAGTATCACTCAGATAGATGCAGCTGTTACTGTCACTGGCGGCCATTTTTGTCTGAGCTCCTTGCAGAGCTGGCAAGAATTCACTAAAGATCAGAGAAGGCTTCGGGTATTTGAGTCTAGGAGCGACATCTCGGGTCATACGGAAGTAGGGATCCTGAACAGGTATTTAAACAATGTCTAAATGAAAAAGGTTACTTGATCGATGGCGCAAGGAATGAGACAAGGAATATCCTTCTTCCCATTGAAAACGTGAGGGAAGGAGGAAGAGAAGCAGGGAGCTGCTTCAATAGCAGGGAAGGCAGCCTTGCCCATGCTGTCCTCAGGGGTGAAGCCGAAAATGGACTTGGCCTGGTTGGTGTTGACGCACTTCCAGATCTTGAGGATGTTCTCATAGAAGGGAGGACTAAAAACAGAACTGGCTATTTTCCAACTGGCTATTCTTTGCTTCTTTTTTTGCAGGAGCCAAATTGAGGCAGTCCTTAGGCCAAAATTTGGCTGAGAATTGAATATTTGCATGCTAAATGTCTCGTCGACAAGTCCAGCGAGCGGCCTTTTGTACGGTAGTGTCTTTATATTTTTTTAAAAACCGGTCAACCTTATAATAACATGTGTTTGTTTGTCATTGCATCATTTAGACCTTCTGCAAATGCATTGCTTCTTTCGGGAAGTTACTGAAGGATCAACCAAACTGATGTCAACGGCTTCAAGTGTGCTACTTTAAATCTTATATTCTCAAAAGATCTACTAGAATCTTCAGAAAGATTCTAGAAAACTTTGGAGTATCTAAGCTGCTTGTAGCAAGACATATTTTATAAACAGATGCATGCAGAACCGGGCCGAAAACCACGTTTTGCCGTCTCTGCTCAGAGTACCCTAGCTGGAAGCTATAGAGTTTCATGTAAAGCCGGCTAATACTAAGAAGAGGTGAAAAGACTGGTAGAGGATCACAGTGAAAAATACGTACCACATATAATTGAGATCGGTGAACATAAAGGTCTTTTCCTTGTCGAAACCGACAGAAATGATGTCCTTCATGTTTTCGTTGGCCATGCTCTTCGCCTCGTCGATTTTGAGATCTTTCCACAACACTTTCTCGTCATCGGTCATCTGGAAAAAAAACTGAACAAATTCCCAGAATACTAAACCTGGATGATGAGAGGGACGTCCAGAACCTCTTGCAGCCACTTGGTGAAGATGAACGGGACAAGATGTCCTAGATGAAGACTTCCAGAGCTGGGCCCTCTTCCAGTATACAGGAAAAATGGCTTTCCTTGTTCTTTTCTATCCAAAATGGCTGACAGATCCCGATGCGCGAAGAACATTCCTCTCCTAAGCATCGGATGGGCTTTGTGGCCGGTAACCTTCTCGAATCGCTGAACAAGATCCTCTCCCAGCTTTCGACAGCCGAACTTCTCTGGGACAGACATTAAAAATGAATTATATGCACTCACTAATAAGTTTATCATAGTCGACTCCCTTCGCGGAGCTGGCCGTCACATCCCACGGCGTTACATGGTCATCCTCTTGTTTCTGGGCATCAGTTCCGTTGATATGCACCTTTTCCAAGTCAGCAGCCTCGCTTGCACCTGCCATGACCTTAATATGATGTAGGTAAGGGGAAAAGGATCAGTGGAAGCGAAAAGCATGGTAAGAACCAGGTATTCAGTAGAAGAATGAGAGTTTGAAACATGTTTATTGGAAGAGATCGACTGTAGGCGACTTCCAAAGAGGAATACCTGGAAGGAAAACATTTATAAGAATACTTGGTAAATTTTAATGTCTCTTGGGTTAAAAATAAGTTATGAAAGTAATAAAAAACGTGTTTTCAAGGAAGTATATGTTTATGAGCTATACCACCGTCTTTTAATGCATTAGACGCTCCAATATTGAATATTAATTCACTTTAACAGTTTCAATTCTAACCGTAACATGGCAAAAATGTACAATTTGGCCGTATATCAAACTTGAACACCATAAGGAAGCATTTTTCATATTATACCGAAAAGCGGTTAAAAGAACTGCAACTTGAAGTTTCCAGCCGAAGAAGGCATCAAAAACGGGACATGACAGCAAAAATCGTAAAAGTGCCGACACAATCAATGCTAAAGTTGGCGGCTAACAGGAAAAATGGCAGCATGTCAATTGGAGATAAGAAAAGTTCCAATTCTTACGATTTTCGCCCACGTTTTCTTGTAGCTTTGGGCTAATCTTGTGGAATGATAAGACAACTCACAGCTGTCTTTCTACTTGGAGAAGTGATGACATGTCTGCTACTCCAGAACGACGTCGGTATCAGTTAGCTTGATACACCAGAATGACAGCGTCGGCTGACCTAGAATGCAAATAGTGAGAATGACGCAATCTGAGAAGAGCTGTCCTTAGTTTTCCTGTTTTATGTTTGAAAAAACTTTAGATTTTACCTAGTTAACAGTCTTTTAACTGAAAATAGAGGTTTTGAAAAGTATCGCGAAAATCTAGTACTATTAAAGCTGTTAGCAAAGAAAGTTTGGACCTATTCCCAAAAAAGGAACTTACTTTCGTTTTCTGAAAAAGATATAAGGCTCCTTTCGTCCACAACTATCCTTGGTCTATTTTTCGAGAAGGTTTTGGCTGTTGTGGTCAATTTGGGAGTTGTGAAGGCGAAAGTAGGAATCCTCCTTTTGGAAACTTGTAAATTGTGGTAGCGGCCATTTTGGTAAACAACGTGCAAAAAACTGTGCGGCACATCAGCACGGGCACATATTTGAATGGTCAATGACTGGTAGCCAGTCGTCATAATCGAATCAAGTTTTTTGTTGGAAACCAGCTGCCGACGGCAACTTTGCAGCCAGTTTAGTCTTAGTTTAGAATTGAAAACAGGCGGCTTCGCCGCTTCCATAGTAAAAAAAATTGCTCCCACAGTTGACTCTTCACCTTGTCGCTTGACATGAAATGGCTTGTCAGAGTTTCTGGGTAATAGTGTTGACATGAAATTGTGCGGACACCATGACAGACAGACGGATGGACGGACACCACTGCGCTTTAGTAAAAATACTACGCGCAAGCTTGTTAAAAGTTGTATAGAACAGCTTGACAAATGTGCATAGGAACCCCTGACCATACTAATCAGCTGCACACCTCAGTCATCATCCTGTCGGCCTGTCCTTTCAAAGCTCTATCTCTTCTTGCGTTTGCTGATTTTAACGACTTGTCCCTCATGACCGGATCGGTTTCTGGTCCGGTCAAACTTCTTACGAATCATCAGCTCCAAAAGAACCGAATGTTTCCGACTTCTTTTTCTTCGGTCAATCTGTTCTTCTGCAAACCCGGCAAACTTTGTATTTTATCGTCTTATGCAGGCAAGTCCTTTCGAACAGCCCCCCGGTCGTGCCAGACCAAAAGCCAGCTCTACAAATCCGGGACGGGCTGAGCTCTAACTCAGCTCTTAGGGTGCCATCAGCATACTCGAGGACAAGGAAACTTTGCTATATTCTGTAAAGTAGTAGCATTTTGTCTGGTCTACAACTACAACTATGCAGATCATCACAAAGTTGGAAATATGATCTTGAACTCTAAACGACTGTGTTCTAATGCGTACCTAGTGCGCAGTACTTCAACTTACTAGGTCGATCATTTCGAGCCAAAAGCCTGTCACGCTCCTTTTTCGGTCAATGTGTCTGATTATCCCGTTTAATGTCATCAGTATGGTCATCACCTAATGATTAACTCTCGTTATTGATGGCGGGCTTGGCCCATAATCTCTTGACAGGACTCAGCCTGGAAATATGATCTTTTATCACCTTAATCAGGGTTACAGTCCCTTTGGATTACCTTCTCACTTGACAGCTCTCAAAATGTCCTGCAGCATGCCTTGAAGCCACGAGCTAAGATGAATGTTCCGGTCAATCGGCTACTCAGCGACTCCAGTCGGTTGCTGCTCAGGTGTGTTAGATGATCGAATCTTAGTCAGAAGGAATTTCAGATCCAGCCGATTTTGGTAGAAATGGCTTGTCTACAGCTGCAGTATTCTATTGACAATCTTAACGAACATCGGGATCAGCAGCTCAAACTAAGCCTACTTGCTCGTAAAAGGCTGCTCCAAGCAATAACCTGCTGGCCGGATTCTCCTTCGGCCAACGGGAAGCACAGGCCTAGGTATGGTTGATTAAGGTGATACAAAGCACTTCTCAGACTCAAAGCAATTTCGAATAATCTAATTCACTAGAAGTTGTAAGAAACGATTCTGAACAGAGAGACAAAGACCGTTGCCACCACCTGTTCTTATGTCATACTCGCAGGAACCAAAAGAGGGCACCAGATACCTTCTAGATTCACATATTATAAAACACATTTGTCAGACAGAATAATATAGAAGCACAGAGACACACAGTAGATTTCTGGCTCTTCTTATTGTCAATAATATCGTATTGCACAATTGTCGTCTCCCGGGACAGCATACGCAACGTTCCAGAATCTTCTAGGTTAGCTCCTTCGAATCCAAAGTTTTTTTTCCAGTCTCATTATCTTCTTGCTTCCCTCACTTTTCCAGATCCGCAAATGTGGCTGAAAGTGATATCGATTTGCCCGTCTCTCATCAGTTTCCAAAGAATTCTGAACTGGCTTTAAGCTACCTGTGCACGCTTTAGTGGCTATGGCCGAAGCTATGAACTGGAAGAGGTCGGTTATTTTCATGTGAGCCTATTCCCCATTTTCAAGTCCTCTTGATGCAGCAGGTTTACGTTTTCTGCCATGGTTCTACTACAGGCAAAGGACTGCTTTTTCCTGTATTTATCCTCGTAGCTGGGGCAAGAGAGCTGCCGGTTGGCCGAACAAATCTAACAATAGTTTACTAACACAATGTACAAGTATCAACCATTTTTACATAGAAAAGAGTCCCGTGTTGTTGGAGATGCTAGACCCAGCTAGGCCGGGCAGGAGTCCACCCGAAGAGAATTCTCTCGCACAGCTCTTCCGGGTGTTCGAAGGAGCTGCTCGAATTCCCACTAAGAATCAAAACATTTAGTGTGTTCACAGGTACTAACTCTTCTCTCGACGAGGTCAATACTGACCGGGGGCAGAGAGTACTTTGGATGAAGATAGTCATTGACATGATAAGGTCTTGGTGGATTAGAAAGGGAGCGTTTTTGATGGTGACGCTCGGCTTTTGAGAATTTTCTTGACACTTGTTTGTACATGTCGAGGGAGGTGCTAAAATTTAGAGTTTTCTTTTACAAATGCGTTCCACCTAGAGGAAACAGAGTCGACCTCGATGAACTTCGTGTTCCGACGAGGTGATTTCACAGAACTGAAGGGTATTCCTCTTCTCGGATGACATCTAAAAGATTATATCCGTTTATGATCAACATTTTAAGATATTTGGACATTCAGGTGGATCCAGAAGTTTCCGCGCCCCTCTGCCTACCGTAGTTTTATCACACCTGTCGCTTTTAGAACCCTTGATGTTAACATGCAAATCCTGTGGATATTCTTTTTAAATGTTTAATAGATTAAAAAAATGTCTAATGAGCGTTTAAAAGTTATAAAACGGGGGTTGGAATCTGCTTCTTTAAGTTTCGAAGGTCCATAGTTGAGGCCCCCCGGTGTCATTAGAGCACGAAAACAGTCTAGTGCAACCTTTCGTCAAATTGGTTCTGCTCGAGCTGGTTAGGGACAGGATTGTATCGAAAAATTGTAAGAGCTCCCTCAAACTCTGTTAAAGATAAATAAATGTAAGCCAAAACTAGGAACTATAGAAAATATGTAAGTGAGTTAGGGAAAAATTTTGCATTCAAGTCGTGATACCCATTCCAGCTTTTTTCAGTTGTCTGACACGTTTATTTCTCACAATTCCATGATCAAAACTTATGATCAAAACGTATTAACACTGACAACGGACTTTACATGCTCCTGCTAACCCAACTTATCTTAAAATCTCGCTCATTCCAAAGCGACTGTGTCTCTCTGTACGTATATACTGCGTGACAGTCATACAACTCGGAAAACTCTGATGACGCACGAGCAAAGAGGCGCAGCTACTTAGTCATATCTCCGTAGCTAGGCTATGAATCCCAAATTCGATCCCCATCGATGTTCTTCGGGTCTCAAAGGGTAGCGAAGCCGGCTTTGAGGACGACTGCTTGTATATAAGAAGTCGGCTTGTTATGAGCCTGTATGCGGGCAAAAGGGACATAGCTGTTTAGATGTATGAAACTTGGTCCCTATCACTCTATTGTGAAGTTCCATAGTGTCAGTCCATATGTAACTTCGTCACTGCGACAAAACAGCCACCAAGTAACATACAAAAGGTATTGTCTAGGCGGTAAGTCAACTTTAGCGCTCTAGAAGGACTGGATGCGAGGACATTCGGTACTTTTGTTACTGTGAAAAGTGTAACCAACCGGAAGCTAGAAAACTGCCATAGTTGCTACATATGTTAAAAACATACCTGTTGGGTATAAGGGTGCACCAGCCCATGAAGAATCCAATAAGGAGAATAGTATATGTGAACAATATGCCGATAGTTACGTAGAGCAGCATGCGTTGTTCATCTGAAAGTCTGTTGGTGGTGCTCAATAATCTGAAAGAGGCAAAGACCTCAAAGATGGTAATAGGTTCTCTTAAATGAAAAGAGCTTTAGGAATCCTATTGAGGCGCACGAAAAACTGACTGCAATTTCCTCGGTCCTACATGTGATTGTGGACAGGACAAAGGGCTGTTTTCCGATAATTGTCCAGGTCGCATGGCTTTTGAGTCAAATGTTCTCCACGGAATCCTGGAAGTACACCAAAGCGCAGAATGCCTTCTGACTTTCAGACAGAAATCGGTGGATTACACTGTGGTGGCACTGGCTACTACTGGGGGATGTCCCCTGCTGCAAAAGAGAGACCATCTGTTGACCACAAATCAGCAAAAAGAATGGACTAGGTGTTGAAGAAAGATGACGCGAGGATTAGCAAAGGCCTTAGAGCGGTTGCATGACCAGAGAACTGACCCACTTCTGAGCTGGATATAGATGACGAGCTCACCCTCGCGTGGCCGCATATAACATGCAAGGTGCGTGATAGCAGAAAACTAACTTTTTACCAGGAAGATGGTCCAAGATCGCCAAGCAACCAACGCTGGACTCTAAATGCCAAAACGAGCCAGGGAAGAAAACTTCATTAGTATTCATGGAAAGTGGAACTTAATCCCCTAATTTTAAGGCAAAAAATGATCCCTTATAGTAAAGATCACGCGCTAAAATCTCAAAGTTTGGAGTCAAGACCCGTATGCATGAGCTGGTTTCGAAGAAAGAGGTATGTGTTTTAGGTTTTTGGTGTGTCTGTCTGGAAATCTTGGAGCAGGGGTCGGTGTATATCAACAAAAACACATGACAATAGGGTGGCTCACAGCGTTACGAAAGCTTAAATATAGGGCGCTTATGACCGATGTGTCACGCGTTATGTATTGGGCTAGATGTCCGAGACAGGGAAGGGTCAGGTTACGCTAAAAAATTCTTACAGGAAATGGGGGATCAAGCAGGTCACGATGCTATTTGGAATGTCTGAAGAGGCTATTACTATCAGACAAAGTTTTCTGGCCATCTGACAGAGACATGCTCCGAAGGTGTTAGTGGAAATATTGGAAATGAACCGGTTGACAGAGACAAACAGCAGAGAGATAGAGAGACAGAAAGACAGAAAGAAAACAAACTGCAAGCCCTTATGCCGACAGCCTAGGTTCGGTTGTTTCTTAGAGTGAAAACCAACTACTTATCTTTATTCAGCCATCTCTACTTTCTAATGAAGAAGATTTTTTGCGGACATAAAAAAGTGCGATTTAATTGTAAGATTAGAAGAGGTGATGCATGATGATGATGCAAGTAGCTACGTAATAGTAGAAAATTACTAGAAAGCATCAGAAGTCAATGGCAAGACTGTCTTTAAAGCACTGTCATCTTCTCACTCCTAGTTATACTCTCGTCCCTCTATCAACCACCGGATCAGGAAAAAAATTAATTTTCAGTACTTGACATAGTCTAGAGGTCAATCTTGTCCGTGTTTCTTTGGGAAACTAACCAATGATCCATACAACATCTGTTATACAAGTTCCAAATGACTTAAGTTTGTGGCATCCATCTAATTGAGAATACCATAAATGGGCTTTGTCGAAGAGACTACAGAGGCGTCAAAACTTTAACTCTAGAGAATCACCACTGTTCTGGGGGTGGTATCATTTGACCAGGAAGACTGACATCAAACCCCGTCGTCGAACCTCTTTTTAAGCTAGCAATTTCAGTGCTGCTTACATCAAAAGGGTCTCGCATCTCAATTTCCTGGAAATCTCTTGGGGATGTAGGTGGGCGGTTAATTATTTAGCAACACGGAAACGCCCGGAAGCTGCGGGAATACGGTAAAGAAACGCACTCAGTTTTGTCTGAGCACAGAGGTTGTCGTAACATAAAGCTAGCTAAAAAGACTGCTTTGTGGATACGAAGACAGTGGTTTTATGGCGGTGAACAGATGTAATCGGAGTAACGACTCCAGAATAGCTGTTAGCACAACAATCGTATAGTCAAACTCACCTGCTGAAACATGGAAGTTGGAGGTTTCAGGACAGAAAATTGAGTTCATGAAAGTGGAAATCTAGAAGATGGTCAGTCACTTTTACACACTAAAAACTCCAGTTTATGTATTGGAATCAAAGTATGAGCAGAGTTGGTTTTTGTTTGCAATACAGTTGGGGGTGGCGGTCAAATTGGCTTTTTGAAAAAACCAAGGATGAAACTTGATAGGTGAGTCGGAGGTCAAGTTTTCTAGGTTTTAGAAGTGAAACATGGGTCGACAAGTGCAAATACCTTCATCAACTTAGCTGAAAGGGAGACTACCAGAAGTTAAAAAAAAATACTGTCCGTTCTATTCAAAGCGAGACATGCCTGTAAGTCACCTTCGAAAGTAGCTGCATTGTTAAGGCGCGCCTTTTTGGCTCGAACGAGCCAGCCCGGACTTCAAACCTAAAACTTCTGTCCAGGAGTGACCCAAGCCGAGTTTTACCCGGACAAGTTCAGCCTGAGCGAGACAAGGTTTAAGCATACTTGTCAAATATGAAAGAAAAGAAACATTGGGAGGCAGAGAGACTTGAAACCAGGAAATTGGTGATAGGATCTCAAACCGACAAGTTTGACTAGGGAATAAAAATTCGCTGCCCAACCTTTTCTAGGAACACCTTCACCTCCGTAGCAAACTACTACCAATTTACCGGCCTCGGTAGAATGAAGAGATCGGTTGGGTCGCGGCGGGGATCGAACTTGGGACCTTTTTATTAGCGCTGGTGCCACCTGCCACGGGGCTATCCAGTCGTTTGGCAATTAAAAAAATATCTCAAAAAGAGGAGGTATAGTTTGAGCAGAAAGATACAAATTGGAACCACTTGAGCTGTCTTCAGCGAATGAAAAATGGATGTCAACAATGACTGGGGAGATATAGCTGAGAAAGTTTTGCAGCTGTTTTCAGGGTCCAAAGACTTCTGCAAAAGATGATCCCGTCCCATCTTGGATTCATGACTTTTGCTGCAGCTCTTCTTCCACCGTCTAGTCTCAATAAAAAAGGTATACTCAAGACCAAAAGTGCACCTCACACAGCCATTTTTCAGAGCTATGTTGAAACCAATTGGACAGGTGTGCTTCCGGCGCGAATGGACGTCGTGACGTAACATTTGGCGGGGCCAGGTATTGAAAAAAGGATACGAAAATTGACAAGAGCCGGCATGTTCTGGCCGAGAAAATGAACGATCAGCTAGGAGCCGTCACAGAACAAATGGGGGCTTAAGGTGGAGCATCAGTCCTAGGGGGCAATAACCCGGGGTATGTAAGTGCGAACAACATATTACAATTTGCGATACGATTACACCAGCTGAGCTGACCAGCAGTAAGAGATAACATCTCTGGAGAGTGACCAGCTGAGAGGCGAAAACTCTCATGACTCATTTTTCAAATGCTAAACTCGAAGCTGTCTGTAAAGGTCATGACGAAAACTTTATCCCATTTTTGGAATCTCTAGAAAGTAGTTTTCTCAATGTTGATAAGGTTTAAATAAAAAAATGACAAGTACATTAGAGTAGCTGCTAGTGTTTAACGCGATTGTCCGGCGACTAGTCCATAGCGGTCACTCTCGAAATGGCGACGCTTACCTCACTGAATAACTGATTGAAAATGAATGGCCGAAGCCAATATAGCTGTTCCATACTAGTGGGACCAGGTAGAGGGGTAAAAGAACAGAGAGGCAGAGGAACAGAGAGGCAGAGGGTCTTCTGAGAAAAGATTCCTGGTGAGAAGTGATTCTGACCACACAATGGCGACCAAGTGGTGGAAAAAGTAAAGCATTTTCGTCGAGTAGTTTTGCTGGATGCTTGGAGAGTGCTTTCGGAAAGGGAAAAGCAGTGTGAAGACAATCACGTCTAAGAGTCTAAAATGAGTCGCCACACACGAGACGAATGTCAAGAAGGTATTTTTGTAATGTCAGTCATTTAAGATGTATGACTGTCACTTGTGGCAAACCCGGATTACAAACATCAGTTTCCGTGAAACAACTTTATTTATTTTAACTAACTGGAACGTGGTCCAGAACCATGTAGACCAAGCATATTACCCAGAAACAGGTGCCTAAAAGCTGCACATTTATTTACAGTATCGTCGACAATGAGGAAAGCCCATATAGAGAGCGCTAGATTAGGAAACTAGAAGAGATGACCGCAGTCCCAGCGGCTCAGGCCACTCCTCCCTTCACAGCTACAGGGCGCGCACATGTGGTCAGGACTGTTTATGGAACCATAAGATAAAACAGATAGATAGAACGACAAAGAGTTGGATGCAATTTGAAGGTTTCATTTCGAAGCAGCTCAGAGAGACTCATCTGAAACAAAAACACGCAAACGTGCGTACGTGTTGTCGTCGATAGCGAGACAGGCCAACTGGCAGCTACTCAGAGATGCTCACCGGGTGTTTGGACAGGCCGGTGGATCCCATTCCATGTATCTCTTTCCCCTTTCTACATAGTACAAGGTGATTCCTACATACCTTTATCGTGTCTCATCGCACAATCTATATCCGTCAAGACCTTCGTCGGATTGAAGAATACCCTAAATCGTATCGTTTGCTAGAGGGATAAGACTACTCAGAAAGGTTTCGTAGAAACCTTCTTCTCTGAGAGGTCTGAACAGATCACCTGAAAAAATTCAGTCTGTTGAATAAGACCAGGCTGTGGGCGTTGTTTTTTCAATGTTGTAGAGCAGAACCTCGAATAATGGCGTTCATACCTGGGACAAAGTCTGGCCTCTTTTTTTTCCAGTCAATGCTTTAATTCTGAAGATTTGCTGTTTGCCGGAAGATATTCTGTGAAGTTGTAACCCATGCACTCCAGACAGAATGTGTGACCACATAGGAAGACTAAAAATTAAGAAATAATTTGAGGGAGGAAGAGCAGATAGTGACAATTCGAATGTTTAAGCTAGTTTAAAACAAAGAACTTACTAGGAAATTGATAATTCGTTGAAGTTTTGACCGCATTTGTATGCTTGCTTTTGTATGGCTAGCTTCAATGTGCATTCCTTACAAACAGTGTGACAGCCCTGGAAAACCTTTGGACAGCGATTGCACTTATTGTACTTCTAAAATTAGCGACTGTTCAAAGTTTTGTTTCACTCCTCATGAGGCAGACACCACAACAGTAAACCGAGGATTCCAAGTCGTGTGACACGAATATCAATAAAATTCTCTTACATCTAAATAAAATGGAGAGATGAAAAAAGATCGGTTTTCTCGGTCGAAGGAGAGAAGATAGTGACTGACTTTTCGGATGTACGGGAAGGTTTGAAGCTTTCAGGTTGACTGGGAGCGACTGGGAAAGCTAATTTTACCTGTGGCTTGTCAGGATGGTAAATGCTATGTGAAGCCCGTGTCTCTTTCAGTACTAAGGTGTATTTTAACATTTCATGGGAGCAGTACTCTTCTCTTTGTATTGCAACCGTTGGAAGTATTACCCTAACCCGAATTCCATACATATGGATTTCAGAAAGATATTTTCAGTTCCTAAACTGTTTACTCCAAAAAGACAGTGACTTGAAACCGCAGGACGATCGACTTCGGCCAGAACTGTTCCCTCCTGTAGCCGACCATTCATTTTTGCCTAACAGTAGCAGTACCAATGTCTTAAAGTTCCGGCCGAGTCGTCTAAGGCGCTGCGTCCAGGTCGCGGTCCTCTCCAGGAGGTAAATTCGAATACTGCGGATGATAGAAATCTTTTGATTTTGGTTCCTAAACAGAAGTAACCACCATTTTCTGTTGTACGCAACAAAAACATAGCTAACTCTATATATTGGTTTTCCTCTCGAATCCCGAATGCTCAGGCGTCTCTGGTAGGCCATGGTGTGGCAGGGTCAACTTGTTGTGTTCTTTAGAGCGCTCATCGATTGGTCCGCTTCAGATAAAAACAAGAGCCTCGACCGACCAAACAAGCATTTTAACGTTCACTTCCTCCCTCGAAAGTTTGCAACACCTTGAAATTTCAGTAATATGACCGACTCTCCTCCGGAAGACATCACCCTCGACTACGATGTTGTGGTCATCGGAGCTGGACTCTCGGGTTTGATTGCCGCAAACGAGCTCAGAGACAGATGTCCCGAACTTCGTGTAAATTTTTGTCACTTTTTGAACAAAAAATGTTTAGGTTCATATTGTGGAAGCAAAAGACCGTGTTGGCGGACGACTGCTCACTGTTCCTATCAAAGTTCACAAAAATCAACTCTCCCACTTCGATCTTGGAGGTTTGGCAGCCTTTTTCCATATTCCTATTGATTTTACAGGACAGTGGGTCGGAAAGAAGCAGTTGGAGGTCCTTCAACTAGCAAAGGAATTAGGAATCGAGACTTATGACCAGTATACAGACGGACACAAATGGGGACAGTTCGGTCAAGCGAAGCCGAGAAAGTATGATAGCACTCTTCCTCTTTCAAATATCAGGTATTTCTTTATGATTCCTTCTTTTTCACGATTCTTCAGACAATTTTCCATCTCTGAAATCCTGGATTTCCTCTTCAACATCACGAAAATCGAGGGATTGGTTTGGAAAGTTAGCTTACTATTTGGTTTTGACGAAAATGGATGTTCAGTTGAACATGAAGGACATGTTCAAAAGAAGCAATGCCCAAACTCTCGATGAATTCTCCATTGCTAAATGGTCGAAGGAGAACGCTTGGACTAGATCGTTCCCTGAACTACACGACATTGCTGTGAGAGCTCTCTATGGAGTGGAGCCGTCCAGGTAGACCACATCTTTTCATTTTATGTTTCAAAAACAACAGCAAGAAAGAAATGAGAGGATACAGGCTACAGTTTGCCTTGTTACCGAGATGGTACCCCTGGAAGTTTTCCTGTCTAGACAGTATGGAAAAGTTTTTGGTCTTCAAAATCTTCGTTAATGAGATGGTTTGGGGAGAAAATGCTATCAACAATACCGAAAACGGTACGGATTTGTGTTCATTGTCTGCCTATGCGGAACGGAAGAGGACTTCTTTCAAAAGCTTGCGTGGTTGCTAACGGTACGGGAAGACTAAACATTGTTTGATGAAAGAATACGAGTGAGAAAATGTTATTTTTCGAGATCATGTGGGAGAGAATTACCATAAGTTCGAAGACGGTACAGATTTGAGTTTATCCGGCACCTAAATCAGTACAAACAAGAGTGTCTCAGCTGTCGAGGCTGTCCAGTCAAAAGTTTGTCTTTTTCCCTAGATGGTACGTAAGAGAATCCACAAAAAAAGACCTGGTCAGTATTAGATGTTATGCGTTTACAGGGTTAACATGCTATTCCATCTTTCCATTGCCAAGTCTGCCGGTACGTTCATGAATCTCTGCGAAGCCGTCGGGAATGGTGCTCAGGCTATGAAACTTGTGGTAAGACCCTTTTCCTATCTTCTCAAAAAGGTTCTAGGGAGGAGCTCAACAGCTCTGTATAAAACTAGCTGCAAGACTTCCTGATGAATCTATCTCTTACGGAGAAGCTGTTCGTTTCCTCGATGTTAACGAGTCTGCCGGCACAACTACCATTCATTTGGAGTCTGTGGACGAGAGCAGGACCCGAAAAGTAGTGCACACATTACTGAACTTCCATTTTCATAGATTCTTCGATGCTCTCGAGTGATCATGGCTATTCCACCTTGTCAGATCAACAAAATCGGCTTTACTCCTCATCTTCCTGACATAAAGGTGCCCTCAACCGTCCTTTTTGTTGAAAATAACCTTTTAGCATAGACTCTACGAGAACATGATCATCGGGCATTATATCAAGTTTCTAATCACCTACGAGACGGCATTCTGGCGGGAACAGGGTTTTTCTGGAGAGATCCTGAGCACGGGAAAGACTGAAATCCCGGGTGAAGTAGGTTTTTAAGAATCTTGTGGAACAGTATCTACTTCAGAAGCTTCCCATTATTGCCACATACGATTCCACAACTGTTGATGGAGCCCCAGCTCTTGTCGGCTTCATTCACCAGGAGTTTGCAGGTGAAATGGTCGTGTTCTAGTCTTAGTTTTGTTTAGATATGACTGTCGAGCAGCGATGCAATGAAGTAGTCAAAGATCTGGTCAGATTCCTTGGAAATCGAGCTCTGAACGAGTTCGTGGACTACAAGGACAAAGTAGATATTCATTTTTGAACCAAAGTTGAATTTTTCTTTACAGGTCTGGGCTCATGAACCATACAATGGTGGCTGTCCGGCCAGCATCATCACTCCAGGAAACATGGACACTTTCCAGGTTATCCGAGAACCTTTCTATACGTAAGGTTCTTTCCTTATGCTCTTTTTAAAACCTTTTTAGTGTTCATTTTGCCGGAACGGAGACGGCTACCAAGTGGTGTGGCTACATGGACGGAGCCATAGAGAGCGGATACAGAGCAGCCCATGAAATTCTTCACTGCTTGGAGAAGCATACAGCTGCTTCTTACAATCGACTGGAGGGATCTGTCTTTGACAGTGACTATCGTCCACCACTACCTCCTTCGGACAACTACTCTAGCCTCAGGTCTCCGTGGTAAGTATGAACAGGTGGCTGTCGTATACGTTCTATGTGTTGGTGTTCTACCTAAAATATGTCTTCTCCATTTTCGGTACCTGTGAATCGGTCCTGGTTATGTTCTAACAAACAATTTTCTCTTCTAGTCCTGATCTCTTTATGTCTGTAAACCTCTTCACATCTTATCCTGACAACTATGTTTGGGCGTCTGGTCAAAAAACTCAAGTCGGATCCCACTCGGGTTGGGTTATAGGGTCGAGCTGGTGCGGTTCGACTCGTGGACCGCTTGAGGCAGGTATGGGTCAGGACAAATAGGCCGAAAAACCTTTCAGCCTGTCCACTTCTTTTCATGCTCATATGACCATCTCTGATCTTTTCAATCTGTCCTTGTCAACTTATCGGATTCTTACAATGTCGAAACATTTGCTTGCAGTCGATATGACTTTCTCATTTCGAATCTCTGTCAACTTGCTCGGCTCATACTCTGTTTCTGTTAATCTTGGATGTCTCGGCTAACCAGATTCATGTTTTTGCCTAGGTGGCGCCGCCTCTTCTTCGGATCGGTTCTGGTCGTCGGGATCTACGCCTACAGTCAGAAGTATCGTCTCTCGTACACGGCCAAAGCCGTGAAGCCGATCGAGAATACTCTTCTTCGCTGGACTACCGGCATCATTTGGCCCGAATAGCTTCCTTTTTTGTATATTTAGCTTACAGGTGTTTGTACAGGTTTCTTAGCACACAATGTCTCCAAATTTGCTTAGCTTTTGAGAACAAATTTTCAAGGTCGTGTTCATTTCGAAATCCGGTTTCTCCCACAGCGCCCGGATTAAAATATATCATTGTTTTACAATAAATCATATATTATTGTCTTTTTTGTTTCAATGTTCAACTGAACATCTATTTTCATCAAAACCAAGTAGTAAGCTAACTTTCCAAACCAATCCCTCGATTTTCGTGATGTTGAAGCAGGATCTTAGAGAAGGGAAACTGTCTGGAGGATCGTGAAAAAGAAGGATTCACAAAAAAATGCCTGATATTTGAAAGAGGAAGAGTGCTATCATACTTTCTCGGCTTCGCTTGACCGAACTGTCCCCATTTGTTATAAACTTTTTTTAATTGGTCTATTTATAACGCTCGGGTGACATACAAACAAGGAGATAAGACGAGCAGTATGGCGCCAGGGCAATGACAAATAAGTCTTCTTGAGTAATCTAGAGCCTTCGTGTTGTCCTTTTTCCTGATATAAATAAGGTTTTTATCATTTCTTTCTCAGTCTTGATTCCAGTCCCGTTCTGCATTATCGTCTCTGTATTGAATCTTCGCGAACGACCTTCTAATATCCTTGTACAATACTAAACGCTCTACAATACTGCATTCTTCAAAATATCCTAATTTTGTTTAGTATTTTCCTTCTGGCCTAAAGAATAATTTCATCATTAAAAATGTTTTCAATTTTATTGGTATTACCTGAGTAAAAATTTGAGGAAATCATTTTATCATCATTATTATTTTGATCATCCTTGTTTATTTAACTTCTAATTTCTTAACTACCATCCAATTTTATTAATGCTATTCCATACTTCCTATCCAAAAACTCGTGTGGAAATGAGTAATTAAAAGTTGAATCGTTGGATGTTGACCAAAATTAAGGCTACTTTGATTTAATATAACTATCATAGATTATTCCAATATCTTGCTTATTTTATGAAAATGCAATTATTTCGGTCAAAAATTTAGCCGCTTTTGGATGATATCATGATTCAAATTCCTACCTTTAATCCTGCTTCCACTTTTACCTGCATTAATTGGTTATGAATGATAATTCTACTAAAAAATTCTAAGTACTTGAAAATAAGAGAACATCATACTAACATATCAAATCATTGATTTTAAATTATACCGCTTATTATCGTCGCTTTGTCAAGTGTCATTTGCGAAGTTGTCAGAGTTGGCTGGGGCAATATATGTCTCATATTTCATCGTTCTTTGTTTTTTTTTATGAAACACAATTTAGTTTTTAGTAACATCAATTCCATACAGTGATCCAGTGTACAATCAACAATGGACAGTTCTGACTCCGACGGCTTTGGAACCATTGATTATCCATCCACTCCGACCGAGAGTTCTTCCGAGACTTCTTCGGAGAGTTCTTCCAAAAAAAAATAATATGACTGATATGGCCCCCCGGTCGACTTATGAGACATTCTTCATCCAATGTAGTCTCGATTTATAATATAAAATTACCACTACTATACAATTTTAAATTGTAGGTTTTTATCCTGACGACTTGTTGATATTATTAGTCGTATAAGGTTCCCTACATATGTATTCATTTGTAACCCCTTCAATAAAAGGTTTATTTTTCTTAGTTTTTGTGACTCGTCCGTTAAAGATAAGTAAACAATAATAACCAAGGAGATGAGCATTAGCAAAATCGCTGAAAAATATGAGATGAGCTGTGAGACGGAAACTGTGCCAGACTATTTGATAAAACCCTGGTTTTAGCGATGCATAAGTGGTAAACTGGGTAAATATTGCTTAAAATATAGGAGGGTGCGGGAGGTGCGTGAAGGGTGTGCTAGAAGTTGGGTACTTGATAAAGGTAAAAAATATATGAAATGGAAAAATGGGAAAATTGGGGCATTATGGGGAGTTTATTGGAAGAGGAGGAAAGGAGTGTGTCAGAAACGCCTATTATATACTACTAAGTCCCCGACATCATTTTCGACTACGATGTCGTGGTCATCTGTTCACAAAAATCAGCTCTCCCACTTCGCTCTTGAAGGTTTGATAGCCTTTTCCATATTCCTATTGATTTTACAGGTCAGTGGGTCGGAAAGAAGCAGTTGGAGGTCCTTCAACTAGCAAAGGAATTAGGAATCGAGACTTATGACCAGTATACAGACGGACACAAATGGGGACAGTTCGGTCAAGCGAAGCCGAGAAAGTATGATAGCACTCTTCCTCTTTCAAATATCAGGCATTTTTTTGTGAATCCTTCTTTTTCACGATTCTTCAGACAATTTTCCATCTCTGAAATCCTGGATTTCCTCTTCAACATCAAGAAAATCGAGGGATTGGTTTGGAAGGTTGGCTTCGGCACGGCCAAATCCGTGAAGCCGATCGAGAATACTCTTCTTCGCTGGATCATTTGGCCCGAATAGCTTCCCTTTTTGTATATTCAGCTTACAAGTTTGTACAGGTTTCTTAGCACACAATGTCTCCAAATTCGCTTAGCATTTGAGAACAAACTTTCAAGGTCGTGTTCATTTCGAAATCCGGTTTCTCCACAGCGTCCGGATCAAAATATTCCATTGTTTTACAATAAATCAGACTTTATTGTCTTCTCCCTCGAGAAAGAAGACATTACTCGTTATCTTAACTTTCAACACAAACGGTCACATGTAGCACGTCCCGTCTCCCATGATTTCTCTCAGTGTTTTGCATCAGGGAGAGGAGGAGCTTCCGAAATGTTCTCTCTCACTCGTGGTTGTTTCAACACAAGCGCAAGTGTGTATTGCAGCCGCTAAAAACACGTGGCGTCCCTGCCCAAGCACTACGCATTATTACGTCAATGAGGCTCACGTATGGGCGCCGAAGCTTCAAATACCTTGTGCGCGCCACCGTTGAATGTATTCGATCCATTGTCCCCTCTATTATTCATTTCGTTCTACACACTCACTTTTCTCTTTTTTACACTCGTGATGATAAATTTCCAGAATGACTGAGCTTGATGCCCAGGAGATGATAAAAAGGGCCAATTCTGGGCCGAGAGACAAACGACCACCTGGATCACGAAATCTAGTGGGAGATCCGAGCATTTCGCTGGAAGAAAAACTCCGATTCGTAATTTTATTGCCATTGAGGTTTTTTTTTACTAGTATTCGTTTACAAAACCATTTTCAGGGCCTTCATGTGCGTCTCCCTAGTAACGATATTCTTCGTGACATATTTCGGCTACATGCTGCCAATATTGCCATTACGAGCCTTGTGGTAAGACAAATTATCCAATTCTTCAAAGTCTTCAGGCCACGATTATACTGGTTTCTGGAAGGAAAATTGTATCGCTGGTTACAAAGCTTTATCGCCTACTGGGGATACACTGCCGGATATGATAGTGAGTTCACGTTCATACTTTTTGAGTCAGGTTTACAGTCATCGAGTTCGGAGATATCCCTGACGAGGTCCTTAATGACGAACGTGTCCTGGTCATGTGCAACCACCAATCTACGGCTGATGTACCAACTCTCATGTCTGTTCTTCAATCCAAAGGAGTTGCAAGCAGAAAGGTATGCTTTCAATTTTTTTTTAAGTTTTTATGACAGCACAGACAAAATATTTAGCACATGAGAAAAAAGAAATCACTTAAATCTGGCTTTAGCTATAACTGTGGGCTATCTCACTACTGGAACCAGAAAGTTCTTAGTTTGCATCACTGCGTCATAGTTTATGTTAAGAATTTCGTCATTTTGACCACATATACTGCTGAATCACCATTTAACTGATTATATAAGCATGACGAGCGTCTTTTACGGAAACTAACAAATTAAAGTAAGAAAAAACCGGTAAAAGGCGAACATCGGACAGTACACATTTGGGATGACACTGGTTCAAGGTCCGCATAATTACCAGCAACTTAAAAGTTTGATATTACTTGAAGCTAGTCGGGGGGCCTCTTTGACGACGCCGACAATACGATTAGTCACTCGTGGAATTGTTTGACAATGATGATCTAAACAAAAATTTGCTTGCAAAGCGATATGACTGTTGAGACAGCCAAGTTTTTATGTAAAACTGACGAATAGAAGGCTAGCGAAATCTATAAAATGTTGTTGCAGACCATTTGGCTCATGGACGTCATGTTCCGCTGGACTCCGTTCGGAGTTATTGGTCATAACCATGGAGACTACTTCATCACTCAGGGAAAAGCCTCAAGAGACAAGGAACTACTGAAGTAGGCATCCACAAAAAACAAAAGTTGTCCTGTACAGGCTGAAAGCTCATTTGAACGACGTTTTCTGGAATCGTGACCGACGCTGGATAATTCTCTTCCCTGAGGGTGGTTTCTACTACAAACGAGTGGAATCCAGTCAAAAGTAAGCATTTTAACTTCTTTTTAAGTTTTTGATAGGTACGGAAAGCAAAACAACTTCCCCCACCTGGAGTACATCACCTTGCCACGTCAGGGAGCCGTCAAAGCCATCCTCGAGGAGGTCGGACCCCGCGACGGCGATGCTCCCCCGCGAAAACGATCACAAAGCCGCCTCGACATTGTAAAGGACGCTATCGGAGCTGTGAGGGAGAAGAAATATGTGAAACGTGAGTTTATTTGACTTTTTGGGGGGACGGAGATCTTCCACACGTACACATTCATCAGGTTTGCTTTTTAATGAATCACAAGTTGAGCCGTAGATGCAACACCGTATTTCTCCTTATTTGTCTCGAACAGGTCTCGGAGCGCCAGAACGTACTGTTCGTGCAGATCGGCTATTTCCTGATTGGATGGGTTCGCTTTTCTGGTTACAGGAATAGGAGCTCCGAGAACGACGTTCATTGGTCTCCTGAAAGTTTCTCTGTCCTTCTGTCTCACTGCCTCTCTGCCTCTTTGTTTCCGTCACTCTGTCTATTTGTCTCTCTATCTCTCTATCTCTCTGTTCCTTGCACCTGAACGGTAACATTCCATAAGTATAGTTGAAAATGCCCCTTCCATGGAAAATTGGAGGAGAGAAGCCCATGATATCCTTGAGTATAGTTTGAATCTTCCTAGTCATCGATCCTTTCGGGTTATCAGCCTGAATCGGTACTTTTCTGCGTGCTGATACCGCTGTACCTGCACATAGATGTCATTTTCACCGAAGCTGTAACACGGAACAAGTTGGGCTCCAGTAGTGATGGCTAACTTGATAAACCCTTTTCTTTTATTCAGAGTAAGGATATGATGACCGGGATGAGCGTCCAGGGCTTCCTCGGCTCCTCCAACTACCAGTACACAAGCTTTCCCGGTCTCTTCACCTCCCAGAGTGTTCATTAAGCTTTCTTTGCTGCAGTCGATCATTCCATGCATCATAGCCCATTCTCTTCTGAAAACAGTAAAAGTGTCGTAAATCTGCTGGTTTTATGATCCTTCCCCAACTCCCAGTAAATCGAAATTTTGCAACGTTTCCCTACACCTACACCTTGAATGGGTTGCCTTGAATGTAAAAACATCTTTTTGTAGGTTCAAGGCTCATCCCTCCCAATACAAGGTGTTTTTACAACTTACCAATGTTTACCAACTTACAGCGCGCAAACCCCTTATCAATATTTACTACTATCGCTCTTACATAAACTGTAGTTGAAACCAAGAAACAGTTATCAGGAACAATCCTTTTGGTCGCAAAATACGATAACCGAGCGAAGGACACTGGGAAACCCCCCCCTACGCCCCCGATTGCGATTGCATCATGGTCTAACCTGAGTGGAGTATAGAACTGGCCAACCAGTGTGCATAAGTAAAATGTTATATTGGGAAAGAGTTCGAGAACTCCCGTTCCGTTGGTGGAAAAACAGGACCAGCCTCCCATGGAGATGATTCCGTGTGGATGATACCCGATCAGATAGTTCTGGATTCTGGTTAAACATCTTAAGTGTCGTAGTAAACCTTCTTCTCATCGTAATCCACCGTCTTGTGCAGTTTGACCGGAAAATAGTCGGCATACCACTTGTACATCTTCAGATTCTTGACCCAGTTGATGGGATAGGCTCCTCTTTTGGGCGAATCCCAGTCGAAGTAGAGCCATACGGCATAGGCAACTACCAAAAGCCAATATTGTGACCAGAACTGAAGGCTATCGACGCTCCAAAACACTAAAAAAACCCTTACCAGGTAGATAGGGATGATGAAACTCAAGACGGGAAAGATTAGAGCGAGGAAGAAGAACTGTAGGATGCCCAGAGTTTGAAGTCGTCGTTCCAATGGGATATTGAGAGGAGCGAACTCAATACCCCAAAGATGACCCATGTCCTGAAAAATGAAGGAGTCTGTGCGGTTCACTACAATTATAAAAGTCGCGTCCGCGCTTCTCTCAGTCTCTCCCACGAAAACTGCTGTCAAAAATCGATGACGGCGCACCTGTTAAATACCAGCTGCACGGGGGCAAGGGAGCATTGACTTATGAAAACTGTTTACAAAGGGAAAGCTTTATCAAATATCAACACAAGTAAAGAGCTGGTTTCTTTTTATCAGGAGAGAATCGCAAGCTGGCTGATTGATTTTGTTAAACTACGTTTTGCAGTTACCCGGCCACCGATCAAGTATATCCTGGACATCACAATCGCCTACCCGAATGGGATTCCTCTGAGTCTGGCAACGATTGGATTTGGAACTCGCGAGAAATGTGACATTGCCGTACACTACAATGTCTTCATGGCTGAAGATGTAAGTTTTTGGATTATTAGTTTTTGTAACCATTTCACATGACAAAAGCTTTCAAAGTTTCGTGGTTCTGTCTCCGCCCTCACTTATACCTTTATCCACTGTCTGCTCCTGTTACATTAACTTTGTCATTATGACTGGGTCTAATTCATCCCATGTGAGTGCCAATGTTTATTTTCTACTGTCAACCAATCTCTGTCCTATTGTCCAGATTACTCTGTGCCAGTCCGTCGCTTGTTACTCTCTGTTAGGCCTTTCTTTATTACCACTATGGTATGTTAAAAAATACGAGTTCACTACCGAAGGACGTCCCCTTTTTACAAGATCCGCCTACGAGACAGATCTTCCGCACTTAAACATTCAATATTCAGTCACGCTTTGGCTCAAAAACTACCTGGATCTGGCTCCCGCAGAATTGTGAAACAATTTATAGCCTGATTCTCAACCAAGAGTAGGAGTATCGCCTCAAAAATACTGACAATATCCGTCTATTTTCGCACAAAATCCGTCAAAGTCTTGTAGCTGAAATTTTGTCGGTTTTTTGGCGATACCCTAGAGCCAGAATGAGGCTAGAAATCAATCATGGTCACGTCTTTGATCCTTTAGATTCAATTTTGATCATCTTACCCAAATACCTGCGATTAAACCTGATCACTGATATTCTGTCCTTCCACTTCAAGAGCTAATGTAAAACTACATGGACAAAATTAGCGCGCTAACTATGTCCCCTTGCTGATCGGACAAAATTACAAAAAAGAAATTGACAGAGACATTTCGAAAAAAAAATTACCTCATTGCTTGCAGGTGCCATACGAATCGGATACGGAGCTTCGCGACTGGATGTACAAGGTCTACGAGGAGAACGACAAAATGCTTGGTGAGTACCTAAAACTTCCTTATGGTTTAAAAAGCGACCAAAAACGGCTTACTGAAGTGTAACAACTGGACGCACGATATCAGTGTCCCCCCAGCCCTCGCCCTTTGGACCCTTGGTTTCCATCTTGGAAAACAAGGAGCCTTTATGGGCGCTTTGGGTTCGGTTCACGTTATCTAATCTCACCTGTGATATTTCAGCGAACTACTACGCGACTGGAAAATTCGTTGATGGAGATGACGGAGAGAGAATCAGCTTCTCTTGGGCCAAAATAATCGGACAGTACATCTTCTGGTCGATGTCGTTTTACCTGCAGTACAAAGCCTACTCGTTCATCATTATGGGCTTCTACCACTTCTTATTCTAAGATGAGCTTCTCTTCACATTGTGACCACAAATCCTTTCTTTAGTCCTTCAGGTGAATTAGGACCCTTTCGTTTACCGGTTACCCGTCTGTCATTATCCCAAGCTTCTGTGTAACATTTGAGGGCCTGAGTTTCGTGTATACAAGTTCGTGATTTTAATAATTGATAGCTTTATAAATAGCATAAAGGTTCTTCTTCAGCAACACCGGTGACAGCGTGAGACAGAGAGATAGAGAGAGACTTAGCCATGTCCCGCCCTCTCATACCATATTTTTTTCATCCTTCGTACGCTCCTCATCAATTCTATCAACTTCTTTACTTGAATGCTCAACCCATCTGAGCAAGTCGGCAATCCTGTTCGACGCAATCAGCATTACGCCTGACCACGACCATTGTCGGCACCAACCTACCATTAATCAGAAGTTAAAATGGTAATGGTAGACGGATGTCCCCCTGTCTTTCTATCCTTGCGTGTCTTTTTTTAGCTTGTCTGTAGTAATTGGGAACACAAACATTCTTACAGGATGGAAGTCAAATGTCTCTGCCTCTGTCTTTTTACTGCCCCATGGGTCAATGGACAGATGGTAGACAGCCATACTGAATTATTCCTCATGATTTGTCTGGTCTCCTCGCTACCTTCCACATTGGTGGATTTATCAGGAGATCAGTTAAGGAGCTGGCTGTTTGTTCTATTCTCTCTGTAATCTACGACTTTAACAATTGTTTATCAGTGGTTTTGTACATTAAAGCTGATTAAAATACTGTTACATTAAAGTTTAAAGGTGATTAAATATCATCAATGTCGATCTCCTGGCCGTCGTCGGTCTTTACTTTGATTTCTTCCTTAGGAGCAACAATCTCGACTTTGGGCTTCGATCCACCGTTGCGATGATCGAAGGAAACTTCTTCGTCCTCTTCTTCCTCCTCGTCATCATCCTCCTCTTCAGCCTCTTTCAGCCAAGTGAGAAACTTCTCACACTTTTCGATGATTTTCTTAGCTTGAGTCTTACTTGTGTACTTGGAGGAAGGCTAAATATGAAAATGAACAAAAAATCATGAATAGGTACTTTCTCAGCCCAGGCAAGAATTGCCTCTTCTTCAAGAATGTCCTCATCGTACATAGTCTTCACAATGTGGGCAGAAAAGGGAAGAAGTTCTTTCTCGTGCTTGGTGATCAACTTCTCGACGGCACCAAGGAGAGAGCGCTGACCCTGAAAAACCAATTAGAGTTAGGACAAGACGCTTCAAACCTACTCCCCCGTACCTTTTCAGCTTTCATCGAATTGTCATCCGTACCATCATGACAGTCACACAAGTTTTACCTGTACTCTCTCATAGGACAATGGTATGGTCTCCGTACCGTCTCGTAAGTCAGAATGTATCTCTCAGTCAGGTAATGCTCAACCGTATATCCTTGGACGACAGCGGCATGATCTCCTGTACCGCCTCGTCAGTCAGAGCGAATTTCTCCTTCTTTCTCTTTTGTACTCTCTAAGTCTACAGGCAATGATTCGCCCATACTGTCTTATCTGCCAGGTAAATGCACACACGCTATATCTCGGTAGACAGGGGTAGTACTTTGTCTCGGAAACAGGAAACTCTCTCTCCTGTAACCTCATAGTAACCTGGCAGAGCCAGCACCGTTTGAATAGCTAGAGAACTATCCGTATCATCTCAACATATCGATAAATAGAAAGTAAATACCTACCTTCTTGTCTTGGAACGTGAAGCGAATGAGTGGGAGGCGATACTGCTGGATTTGCTTGGCCTTCAAGATGCTCTCCGTGAGAAGAGTCAGGGCGAGTACGATGACTCCCTTGTGCTTGACATCCAGGCGTTCAGCTTCATCGATCAGTGCGCGACCATCTCCAATCTTGCTGCCGTCCCTGGCGTCAATGATGAATTTTTCCAACATGTCGAGCCGCTCATTCTCGCTTTTCTCCAGATCCTTGTCAATGACAAGCTTTCCAATGCCAGCTGTCAGTTTTCCTGCATCGTTAATGGGAGCAGGGGCCCAGTCATCATCGTCCTCAATGTCGTCACTCGACTGAAATTGGCTTCATTAAGGGGCCTTTCCGTGAACACCTACGCGATCGAAATCGTCGTCCTCATTGCGAATAACCTCTTTCTGTTTGGCCTTCGTGAAGTCAATCTCTATTTTAGGAGGGTTCTTGACAATGTAACTGGACAACTTGTGGCGACTGTCAATGACGTGGTTATGACCGCAGGCCTTGCACTTGCTGTGAATTTGATTACGACGGACGCTCTAAAGTACAAATTAAGTAGGTGCATATGTTACACTTACCAAAGTGGTCTCCGGATTATCGCAAGCAGGACAGAGCACAAACTTCTTAATAAAACCGTCGAGCAAGTCCTGTAGACGATTGGCATCGTGCTCACCGTTAACGATGTAGCGTTCATTCTTCGAGTCGAAGTTGGTCTGAGCACCGAGTTCGCATCCGAAAAACTTGGTTGGGTCTGAAAAATAGTATGTAAACTGTCTGTATTCCTGTCTTTCTTTGTCTCTCTGCCTCTCGGTTTCTCTGTTTCTTTGGTTCACTTCTAGTTACAATACGATCAGAGAGTTCCAGACGACACCTCAACTATCCGGAAATGCTGAAGAGGCGACTTTTATTGGAATCATTTTAAATCTCTGTTCCTCCTCTGTCTCCCTGTCTCTATGACAACGTTGCAATTGTCTAATTGTGCCAAGACAACCGATGGCAATCCAGTATGCGCGTTAAATTTCGGCCAACCCCAATAAAGATCATTTTAGTTGGGTTACGAACCTGATTCTCCGAATGGAACCTCTCGTTTGGAGAGATCATATGACAAAAAACGATCTCAATGTACTTACACATGGCGGGGCGTTCCAGCGACTTGGCAATCTCAGTCATATTGGTGATGACCGTCTTTATGCCATTGCCCTTTCCTTCAACCTTGGCAAGCAACTTGGGCATTTTGTAGCGGTAGAAGGGATCCGTAATCGATCGATTGACGTTGACGGCCATTTTTCACTGAAACTGGATGAGAATAATCAAATTAAGGAGATCGAACCGTATGTGGATTTGTACACTTTACACAGCGACGATGATATGGTGCATAAATCGAGTGCGAGACTCGAAGGAGCAACACGGACAGTATCCTTCAGTTTCTTTCTCTTCTTGGACAACCTCCCTGCAAAAAAGCATTATCTTTAATGCAAAAAACTCTCACCTTCTTGAGGGTTGTCGTTCATACAATGCAGACGCAGCTGGCTTTCTTTTGGTGGGCACAAAAACATGCACACCTTCTCGATCCTGTGGTTTTCTGCTTGCGAGGCTGCCCAAGTTGAAGGAAACCCTGAAAATGGCCCTTAAGACGGGAAAGGTGACAAGAAGTTAAGGTTCGGAGTCGGTTTCCCATGGTAACAATTTGAAAACAACGTCAGGCGGAGTGAGGGAGAGGACGAGCGCCTCTGGCGGGGCTATCCAACGCGCGCGGTCTTGCCGCGAATGGCCCGGTCAGCTGTGGGCTGCGCCCTCTCTACCTCGCTTTGTCCTCTCCCGCCTCCTATGTCTCTCTCCAAATCCGCGAGCCCGTTCCGACCATTCTGGTCTCTCTGGAAGGGGGAGAGAGGGAGAGGCGCAGGCACAACAAGTCTGCAAAGAGAAGTCTATTGACGGTTTCGAGAGGGCCTGGGGGTGTCGACAAATGCATAGAAAAGACAAGTCAGTACATTTTTACTCATATCGAAGGCACTAACCATAAAATAATAGTTTGGAGAAAACACTAAATACTGTGTCCATCATGCATATAAATTATTAAAGTAAAATTTCTATCGGGTTCAATAGAATGCGAAGGATGACTAGATGGCTCCTATGCGATCAAAAATACAGGTCATGCGAAGTTTTTTTCTGTTAAGGGTGGGAATACAATTTGTAGCAACATTTTTCAACGACTCGGTGAGATAAACTTAAAAGAAAGATTCGGTTTTTGCGAAAGGAATAGCTGAATTATTGGCTGTAGAGACTTCGGCTGAAAGTGACGTAGTCGAAAGCACCGGAAGGAGCCTGAGGATCGTGACTGGGAGCCATCCTTGCCATACAGTAGGAGGCCTGATCCTGGGGAAGTTCCCTCCGTAACTCCTCGGCAGTAATAAAGTTCTGAAAGCATACATTGTGATTGACATAGCTCATATGGTTGACATATTCTACTTATTTGACACAGCCTATTTGCTACTGATTCGTATATTAGCAACTGTCCATTGAAGTGACATAGGTTGGCATATATAGCTGATTATCTAGATATGTAACTAAAGAGTAGACATGACTGGGTCAGTTCAAGTAACTGAACGTGAACTACAGGCATTAGGCAACATATTCTCTAAACGTGAAATGACTCACCTTGCCCATGGCTAGAATCCTGAAACTGTCGATCATCTGTTCAACGGTATCAGCATCAGCATTTTCGACGGTCATGAAGTCGAGGAAGGCCTCGAAAGGCACGCGACCCATCCTATTGGGATCGACGTGAACCAAAATACGGTGCAGATCTTGGTCACCCTGAAATGAGTTATGTTTTACAAAATGGTGAGTTTCCTACCTCGCGACCAGGCCTGATGTTGTAGCCAACAGAAATAAGACAGGCGCGGAGCTGCTCGGGATCAAGGCCCTGCCTGTCCTTGTCGAAGTGATTGAATGAAGCTCTGTACTCATTGATCTGCTCCTCAGTAATACCCTTGCTGTCGCGTAGAAGAATCTGGTTCTCAAGCTCGTTGATAGTTCTGTTGATGCTGGTCAGAAGACTCTCCCAGCCAACTCGAAGTGATTCCATGGAATATCTAAAAGAAGAGCATAAATCGTACCTAACAACATTTGATGACTAGTCTATCTCTTTGAACCAGTCAATCTTCCACTCTCTCACACTCAGCATTCTAAAGCTTGCCTAGACTGTCTGTTCTCGAACACAAAGTTCTCTTGCATCTCCTGGTTGATCCTCTCGAGCTCGTCAAGGTTA
The DNA here is from genome assembly GCA_037178855.1 of Oscheius sp. JU75. Taxonomy (NCBI): domain Eukaryota; kingdom Metazoa; phylum Nematoda; class Chromadorea; order Rhabditida; family Rhabditidae; genus Oscheius; species Oscheius sp. JU75. The sequence continues at coordinate 9,678,467 of JASJZC010000007.1, forward strand.
GGCTTGTAGCTGAAGGCATTAGTTTGTATGGATCTGAGCTGGTTGATAGCATCTTCCAGGCGACCACGTCCTCCGAGACCAATGGCGAGAACCTGTTCGAGCTCGCGCTCGAGCCAAGGCCCGACCTGGTTGGCCTTCTCGGCGAAGATGGTACGGAGGCGCTCGTTATCTGAGAAATATGACTGTTTGGAAAGTATTTGGTACACACTCTGCTGGCGTCTGAGTTCAGACTGAAGCTGACCGTCACGACGGGGCACGGCAGATTGGACCTCGGACCATTTGCGACGGATGTCAGCAGCTGCCAGATCGGTGTATGGGTTCTTGAGAAGTTCTCTCTCAAATCCGTTAGCCTCGACCAGCTTGATGATTTCCTGGAAAAACTATGTTATGAAACAAATGGAATGTTACCTGTTCAATTCCGCTGATGCTAACAAACTCGCGATCAGCATCTCCCAGAGTGGCCTTGAACTGATCATGGGCAGAGCACAGCTCCTGAATCTCCCTCATCTCGTGGACAATCACCAGATCGGCCAGGTCTTCACGAGCTCCATCTAACCAATTGTTGAAAGGAGCAGCACGCTTAGCAAACTCCAAGTACAGAGCGTCAAGACGTTCTGCAGCACGCTCGGCATCTTCCAGAGTCTGTCTCCTTGTAGCAGAGAGCTGTCCGAGACGATCCCACTGACCGCAAATAGTCTGGCAACGAGCGTTGATGGGGCCAATGTCGGGATAGCGAAGATTGTTTAGCTCGCGAGCAATGGCAGCAATCTGCTCAACACGGTCTTGATGAGCTCCCAGGTCACTCTCGAAGGCTTCATGACGCTTGCGCAGAGCCTTGATCTTGTAGAGTCCACAGGAACGCCAGTCGTTGCTGCGAAGAGCTTCCTCTTTGCCAGTGGCCCATTCCTCGTGTAGAGCGCACTTTCTGCGGAACTTCTCGGCTAGATGCTCCAGACGCTCAAGTCTCATAATCTCACTCAACAGCCACTCTTCGAAGCCTTTCTCAGAGTCTTCCAGACGACTCCAGGCAGTGTTGATGTCCTTGACCAGGTGACCATCTCTGGGCAAGAAGGCTGGTCGGTTCGAGAGACGAAGTCTGGTCTGCAGAGTGTTGAAAAGGGTCTCAAGACGACCTTTATCTTCGATTCTCGGGGGCTTCTCGCAGCGTCTGTAGTTGCGATAGTCCTCAAGCTTGGCCTGAGCAGCAGGAAGAGTGTCGTTGGTGGCGCGATTGGCCAGCCACGGCATCCAGCGGTTGATCCAAGCGAGGAGCTAAACCATTATGATTTTCGCCTGATCCAGACACTTACATCACTGGCGAGGTGCTCGTACTCCTGCATCATCTTCTCATTCTCCTGATTTACCTTCAGGACGCGACAGATGCGGTTAGCAGCAGTCTCAGCCTAAAAATTGACATATCTCGTGAACAAAGAACAAAAGACGAGGACGAACAAAAAGCAGACCTTGCGCATTCCGCTGAAGTAATGGTAGTAGCACGAAACATATGTCATGACAGCTTTCTCGTCAGGATGTGAGTTTACCATGTCTGAAATCACAGCACGCTTGTTAGAACACATATTTCGTATTAGTGAAGAAATCTCGTTATGTACATGTATCAGGCCGAAAACAGCGCGAACGAGACCTTTGGCACTCAAAATCAACATTTAGGCCTACATCTTTGCGCCAATCTCTCTCCGGAGGAGGAGCCACTATGACCGGACGGGCCTTCTGAGCCTGAGGCAGAGGTGCCTCTTTCATGTTGCGGAACGCGTGGTAGAAGCAAGAGACGTAAGTCATGACCGACTTCTCGTCAGGATTGTGAGCCGTGGCTGTATAACTTCTCAGAAAACTGAAATTTAAAGGTTACCTTCAGCGTCAAGCATTCTAGGAATATCCAAATGCTTTTCAGCCACGTCGAAGGCCAAGTTGAGGTTGTGGAGCGGATCACCTTTGTGAAGTTGACTGTAGTCGAGGAGGTCGGGGCTGAAAATGGTGACCAGTCAAAAACTTAAAGCGAATGTACCGGTGTCTGTGAATGAGAGCACAGAAGGCCAGACCATCCTTCCACGAGTTGTGGAAGTTCTGGACATTGACGTTGTTGTAGGGGGCAGTCTTGCGCTGGCACCAGAGAAGAAGACCGTCGCGGGCCGAGAGCTCCTCAACGTTGATGTCCTGGATTGCGAAGCGAAGAATGATAGTCCAGATGAGTCCCAAAGTCATCTTCACATTCCCGTCGACAATCTCCTCGGCTCCGATGGAGACAAGCTTGACTCCCTTGCTCTCAATGTACTCGAGAGCCTTGTTCACGTTGGCAATCTTGTGGAAGCGCATCTTTCCGCGATCGGGACGAGGAAGAGCCTCTCCAGATATGACCTCAAGCAGCAGCATGAGCTTGAGACCATTACGGAAATCCTCTTCGATCTGATCGATCGAGGTTCCAGCCTTCCTCAAGTGGGAGTTGCACCAAGCGGTGAAAGTCTGAAATCGGGAACTGACGTTAGATTCAATTATTCTTCTACTCCGTACCGTCTTGACTGCGCAGTTTCGTCAAGAGATCACTCGTACAGTTTCAAAAACCAGAAACGTTTCCACGTACTGACTTAGCAGCCAAGCTAATAAACAGAGACACTTTTCACTCGTACCGGCTCGGTAGATGGCTCGATATTACCCATATTGTATCAGCTGAACAGAAATGACATGATGCCTTTGCCTTGTTTATCGCAAAAATCAACATCGTTTATAAAAGCTCGACTTGACTGATGATAAACAAACATTTTTTTCGATGAATACTAGTTGAGACGTCAAAAGTTCGTATCAAGTTTACCTACCTTCTTCTGCTGTTTCTCCCAAGCAGGATCGAGGAGACCCTCACGGTCCCATTCTTCCTCCTGCTGGGTATAGTCGTAGCCGGGAGGATGGTATACCGGCCCCTGAGCGTAGTAGTCCACCATCGGGACACCTGCAATTGAGACTGACTTTGAAAGCTGAGAGAGGGCGAGAAACTGGTCGAGAGTGGAGTAAATGAAACGTGAAGTGACCGCAGACGCAAAAGGAGGAAACAGACGGCCAATTGGTATTCAATAGAAAAAATCTTCACGTGCACCGGAATTTTTTTCGGGCACTCTGTTGATGTTTAGTGCTTGAGGGGCGGAACAGTGTTTGCTCGACTGATCGCGGTTATTTTTGTGTGTGACCGCATAGTTCACAATAGGAAATGAACTGCCATAAAACATTGGAATCGAGCGAGCTGTTTAAATATTTAGCTAAATGGTGGGAAGCATAGTTCAAATAAGGGAGGGGGTGCAAACGGTGCATAACTGTTACAGAAAAATTAAAGGAATAAGACGAGCGGCTGGTTACGAGGCCTCCGGGTCCGGTCGAGCACTCTCGCACTATAACATAACCAAACAATGGAAAGACTCCCTCCTCGCACCTGGGAGGCAGAAAGGCACAAGGACATTCACTCTCCCCGGATGACAAGGTTATATCCGAATCATAGTCATTAATTGTCCTTATTTGGCTGATTCACATGCTATGAAGAGACTTGGCAGAATGCTCAGTAAGCACAAGAACGGGAAGAAATGAGAAGGTGATAGAAGGCACTTTGCCACAAATGAATACCGATAAGCCCGGACTGGAAGAGCACCCGAACACCTGTGTGTGACGAAAGACGGAAGATGCCGTAAAATGGAGAGAATAGGCGTAAATCATTTCAACCATCTGGTGAGGATTTGTAGCAGCAAGAGAGAGGCATAGGAGTTATGAAAATTGCATCACAATGAAGAAGTATTTAAGGCGGCTATAAAAGCAACCCGCAGGTCCCCCTCCCCATGTAGAAGCTGCGCGCGGGGAATGCATGGAATTTCCGGAAAGATCTGAACTATTCTGAAAACTGGAAGGAAGTTGGATAAGGCGCCGGCGTAGGAGGGCAGAGCGAGCTCACAAAGTCTTGGCGCATGCCAACGCTGTAATGGCGGAAAACAGAGTGGCAAGTGTCGGTTGACACTTGTGTATTTCTTGAGGCAGTTTTTATCAAAATACATGAATAATTGTTCCAACGGCAGAGCCAGACGTTTTCGGAAGGGAATCGGTGAAGAAACAGCACCGATAAGAGTTTTTTTTTTAGGGGGAGAACAAATGAATGGATCAGCTATTCAAAATTATAAAAGAATGAAAATAAAAGAAATTATAAATACAGAAATCGATTGTATATTAAGTTTTTCGCTTGTTTCCATGCTACGCATATATATGAAGCTCCGTGGCATAGTCGAAAGCGAAACAGGTGCATTTCGTGGCAGGGGAGCAACGAAAATTCCACTTGCAACAATAACAATTTGTGGCAAAAACGATGTAACAATTTTTAATTTGTAATAGCGGAAAAGTGGAAACGCTTGAAATCAGTGACTCAGATCCCTTCCCCAAACTATGATTCGCAAAGTTTAGATTTTTGATTAGTCATCAAAAGGATCACGTCACGAAAATCCATATTTCAGACTGGAATTTTCTACTAACTATATGATACAGGTTTTCAAGGATTACTGTGAAAAAGCGAAGATTGTGCTTTGGGAATGACAAGTTTAAGGATTGAGTACGTATAGTTTGAGGATGGTTGAGGGGGACTGAGCGCTTGTACCATCACGCTCCATTTCATTTGCGAGTTTTTACACAATGACTCAACTCAACCAAAGACGGCCTGTATTTGACTTGACGAATGCCCCCTCTTCACTCTTGAGCAAAAATGCAGAGAAGTGTTATCGCATGTGTCAAGGAGAAGACGGTCGAGGTCGCGAGGGCGACGAAAATGAGCAAATTTGATATTCAAGGTCACAGCTCACAGCTGGCACTAGCTACGGGAGCAGCGGCGCCTGTTTGCACTTCGTGTGACCGCTTTGTTTCGCGCCTTGACACAGAGCCCAGATATCTCAGACCGCGAACGAAAATACCCACTCCAGAAGTCGAACAAAACAGCCAAGTGGAGGGTAAATTGACCCGTTTCTTCTCGTACTCTTCCCTAATAACCGGAGTCCGTAGAGGGAGAGTAGTTTATAGAAGCCGGTTAAGTGACACAAATTGCCTGGCTGATCTTGAATGGGAGTGATACTAAAGGAAAATAAAAGCCACTGAGGCATTAGTGGACAGATGAATGATGCGTAAATGCTCAAACAGGACGCTCGCAAATCCGTTGGGTGTGATCCCCTGGGGAGTAGGGCCAACAGTAAAGAGTACGCGCTCAGAGGATGCGCAGATCCGAGAGAGAGGCCGTGGCTCAAGACAGAGCAGAGAGAGCTAACCCTCGTGTGTACAGAAACACAAGTACAAGACTATCGACCAGGTTCGGTGTTCCCGGATCAAAGATTTGGGTCAGGCTTTATGATAACTGAAAACCTGAGCACGCTTGTCAAAAATAGCAAGACCATCAATACGATCTGTCCGATCAAAAAGACGTAATAAAATGGTTAGATGCTATCGCGGGTACTTGTTCAAGGCATTCTGGAACAGGAAGAGATACTACACACAGGTGTTGTGGTCGGTGTTCAGTTTCGAACCGGAACAGAGGGACAACGCGCGCGAGGGCGCCAAAACCCTTGGCTACAAATAGCGCTCTCGGCCCGTACAAAGTCATCAAGATAAAGCTGTCGCTCCCACCGGAATTCCAAAAGGTCTAAAAATTATCTAGTCGGGATGCCCGAAACAGTTGTCGCAAACTGTTTTTCCAAACTACAGGTATCGGATTACTATAATCTGGGCGGGAAAACCCCTGTGAGTCAGTTACTCGCGAAAAACTGTACAACTAGTATAAAAACCGGGATTTTGCAGGGAGATTTTGGTATTAGACCATATGTGAGAAGGTAAAAGTGACCCGGTTAATCGTAGAACTGCACAAAAACACACGAGCGCTTGAAGGTCAGCCCGTGTCTGTGCGTGGAAAGGCGGAATTGTCAGGCCCGCAGGGCCACAAAAAGGGTGCGCGGGAGCACTTTTGTGTTCCAATTGCAAGAAGTTCGAGATTACTAATTAGCATATGGGCGGAGGCGGCAGTGATCCCGGATTGAGGTCGCTCCATTACACTTGGAAAACAAGCTGCATTTGTCACTCAAGAAAAAACTCCTCTCTCGAAAGTGCTGGCGAGGGTGAAGAGGGGAGAAAGGGGAAACAGAACGATCAGTCAGAGCTGATCATCTCACGTAAGCTCTGGTATATGGTCCACCTTTAGATGTGATACAAAGCAAACTTGGTAAATCTGATCACAGAGCTCGCATCAGTTGACATGTTGCCTAAAATATTTAGGGACAGAAACGTGTTCCAGAGTGAAAGAATAGATAGACTGGTCACAAAATGAGCAGGGTGGCAGAAGGAATGCCACATGATGTGACAATCTGAGTCTGATCAACCACTTGTACAGATAGCTCTAGAATGGACGGGAAATCTAATTATCACTCCATTGTTGACTCTGAAAAGAAGAAAAAGACTGCATGACAAAAAGGAACGATGCCTTTCTCCAAGGCAGATACCTCCTCGGATCATTGAGCCTCGCGTAATCGCCACTTTACACTCTCTTGATCCGGAACTAGACGAAGTTCCTCTAAATTTAAAGTTCAAAAGACTCAAGAACAACTCTTGCAAACCACATAAGTTTTATAGGAACATCAAAAGTTTGGGCGGCGGCGGGGCACGGTTAAAAGAGAGTGAGCGCAAACTGCTCTTGAGTGCGGCTGAAACACATATCTTACAACATTGCGTAAAGGGGCGAGCGGCTCGAGGTAGCGGAGTGTGGAGGACAGAGGTCCGAGACTGCCAATGGGCTGTTGAATAGGTTTAAGAAAAGAGCAGCTCTGGTGATAAATTAGCGTCTTTGGAGCAGTTCGCGCCAGCGATATCAAAGAACCAAAGTATGAAGCTCTGGGAACGTGTGAGACACACATACACCGTAGTTAGCTATTGGTCTCCGTTGCTTTTGAGTCCTGACTTAACTTCTACTAGAAACTTACTCAAGAAGTGTAGCTTCGCGAGGTCTTCTAGTTGAGACAGTCTATTGGACTCGTAAGCATATTTTTGTCAAGAATTGTGGTCCAATTATAGTAGTTGCCAAGATTTACGACTCTAATAGTCACTTTCTGGAGACTCTTCAACGTTCAAGACAAGGCCTGTCGTCACCCCAGCAATCTGGCAAGACAACTAGGAATGATTCCGATCATTCAATCGTTTAAAACCCCGCAAACGCCAGAGGGCGACGGTGCTCTGCTACCCACCGGTACTGGAGCAAACTCATGTGATCATGCTGTCATCCATTCTATCAAAGACGAGCCGTATCTGTCTGCCTGCTGAGCTATTCCAAGGGAGCGCAGCCCCTTGGAATAGCTCAGCAGTTGCTGACAGACAGAGATGAGCTGACATCAGCGGCGCAAACGCCATTTTAGATCGGACGTCCTTTTCGATGTTGTACTATTATACGAAAGGGCGGCGAAGCCGCCGTATACGGCTTTCTAAGCTGGTATGTAAAGTCACTCAATTCAAGCCAGTATGGTCCGATGCCCGAATTCTCTCACTGATAAAAGGCTAGCTGCCGGTAGAATTCTACCGCCTTCTGGTGATTCTCTATAAATCATACCGACGCTGGGTATTCACAGTTTATAGTCTCTCTTGTTTTGGATTCGCGATGAAAAGAGGCTCATTTGAAATTGAAAATCCGGATAGGATCGAGTTGTCCGATCTCTTGCACTCTTTCAGGTTATGATGTCCTTTGCCCTATGCAAGGACTCCTCTCTGATCGAAACAAGTTCACATCATATTTTTGTCAAACCTAACTTGATAAGAAATTATTTGCTAAAGTCATGGTGCACTCATAAATAGCTTTATTTGAAAATCTGTGGAATAAGTGACAGTACCGGTGTGGATATGACTCTATTTCTTGAGGAAATTCTTGATGCTGGCTGTAGTTTTGGAGCTGCAGTAGTCTTTGGGCTCTGCGGCCATGTAGGCCTCGATCTCCTCAACAGTTCTGGGCAGATGACTCATGTTCTCGTTGCCCTTCTCCCAAATGACCACACAGTCTTCGATACGAACCTGAAGAAAGACTAGGAAAGCAGGAGCAGTGACTCACTCCTCCACTGTTTCTGTACTCCTCAATCTTTTCCTTGACAAGGTATTGGGAAAGAGCTGCATCGGCAAAAGCAGCATCGAGAAGCGTGTCGATGAAGTAGCAGCCGGGCTCGATAGTGATGACCATTCTCTCCTTCAGAGTCCTGGAGCAGCGGAGACTCTTGAGGCCGGGGAGGGTTGAGCGAGGAAGAGCATCCTGAAAATAGTTTTGATCAATCAGCACAGCCAAGCTGAGGCTGAGATAATTGTGTACGCCTGTTTCATGTTCTTTTACTGAAAAACTCTATTGTCTTTTCCACTACCATCCTATTACTGTCACTCTGTCAGTCAAGTTACTTTTTCAATTAGGCTTTTCACTGTCACTCTCTAGATGCCTTGCACCAAGTCAGCTGGTCCACCCGCTCAACTCTCCCTATGGACTGTCATACGTAGTGAGCCTATATTCAACTGTTCATGTGCCGGACAGTGCGACACCAGATAAGGACAAGTCCCTGCCCTTCTTTGTTCTTAGCTGTCTGACCAAAATACTGTCATGATGTGTTTTATCTAAATCTATCAGACTTGGAAGAAATTAAAAGTGAAAGAAATTGTCTTACATCAAGATATCCTCCACAATCATGGACATCGAGTCCGATGAGATGACCGAGACCGTGAGGCATGAAGACGGCTCCAACTCTTGCGGCGACCATAGCGTCTACGTCACCCTTCACGAGACCAGCCTTCTCTAAGTGGGTTAGAATGACCTTCTCGGACAGAAGATGCATGTCGTTCCAGCGAATACCTGAGAATTCGAGTAAATACAAAAAATATGTGTGATACCAGGCTTGGCCTCCTTGAAAACGGTTCTGTTAGCATCAAGGACGGCGTTGTAGATGATCTTCTGCTTGTCAGTGAACTTTCCGTTGACTGGAAAAGAGGTAGTGACATCAGATGCGTAGCAGTTGTATTCAGGTCCCATGTCGAAGAGACACATGTCTCCGTCATTGAGCTCCTTGGCGTTTGGAGCATTTGCGTGTCCGTAATGGAGAACAGCACCATTTTCTCCACTGGCAGCAATGCAGGTGTAGGCGAGATGACGGCAGCCTCCGTGGTAGTAGGAAACGTGACGGAACAAGCTGAAAAAGATGCGTTTCTCAGAGTCTTTGGCTGTTTTAACTTTTGACATATGTTAAAATCTCACTTATTATTTTCGACCGGGAAGAGTTCGGACAATGTCAATCCTGATACCGAAACTCATTTCCCTCATGTAACAAGGGAATAGGGCAGAAAGCTTTGTTAGGGTTCAGTCTAATGTCTGCTTTGGATGGAGGTGTACCACTAAGTGAATTGGATCTACAGGTTATGATCGACTACATAAGAAAAGTAACTCCCAGCTCCAAGCTATGTTGCTAGCCAAATAACGGGGGCATGAACGTTCCAAAGTAACTCAACCTTTTCTAGAAACGCCCTTAGTTGTAACAAGCTACTACCAAATTACCGGTCTTCGAAACGGATGGATGCTTCAGATGGACTGCTGGGCTGCTGAGCGGCGGATCGAACTTGAGAACCTTTTAATGGGCGTCACCGCCCAACCACTGTTCAGGAATTTACTAGTTAGCCAAAAGCTGTGCATGTATTAGAAAATTTGATTCGAGAATATGCTTGTGAACATCTCGACTGGAGCTCATCCTCTGGGCCATGATCAGCCTAACTTGAACATCAGGTAGGGGCGATTCGGCCGTTTCTACAGAAGTGTCTAATTCCGGGTTGAGCGAATAGCCCAAAAAAGGACAAAATATAAGCTAAGACTCACCTCTCCATCTGATACTCGTAATGACCATCTCGGATATGTTTCATAGCAGCCATGTGAGCTTCGGAGGCAATCTTGCTAGCGTAGCGCATCACTTCCAGCTCGCGATCGGTCTTTGTGACGCGTAGCTCGGCCATAATGGGGTAGAGCATCTTAATGTCAATGTCGAACTTTTCCTTGCCAGCGAAATCCGCAGGCTCCAGAACATTATCACTGTCCGTGTTCTCGGCTCTCTAGAACCGAAAGGATAAAAATGAAGGGCTCAAAAACATACCAGAAAAAGAAGCTTCTTCGGATTCCAGTTTTGCAGAGAACTGGAAATGTTCTTGCCCTCGTCGTGGAAGCTGACCTTGTCAACTTCGTACTTGGTCTTGAACCAGGCCTCGTCATTGATTCTGAGCCAAAATCTTGTAACTTTCCTACAAAAAACCCACTTTCCATCCCAGATAGCATAGGAAGGATGAAGACGAGGAGGGAAAAGCCACGATTTGCCAGAATCTACGTCAATGGCTCCAAAACATTCACTCTCATGGACACCGAAGGTCCAGAAAAAGTAGGATTCCTACAGTATGAAAGTTGATAAAAGTTTAACTTGAAAGTTTTTACCTGTCTGAAGGGAAGGTCCTCAGCATCGGTATTGTATCGATTTTTCTCCACTCCTCCCTGGAGAACGACCACACTTCCGGGAGCAGTTTTACCCTTGAGAGCAGCCAAAAGACGGGTTCGGTTCTCGGCAAAGAGTTGAGCCGTGACTTGTAGAGTTCCAGGTCCCCGACTGAACATTTCTAAAATGTAGAAACGAAAATTATGTGAAAAATTCGATAGAGGAACAAATTTTGTGCAAAAGACGGCGTCGCTTTTCTACCTAATGCTATCACGCTTTCGGTCAACTGATAGTGTAGAGGATAAGCCATGTGGCACATTGGTTTTTGGTCAAAATTCCACGAAATCGAGTAAAAAGGAGGCCACAAATGGTGAAAAGAGTAAAAAGATGCGGTCAGATGTTTTTCACACTGGAGAGGCCAAGACGCAGAGGGGGGTCAGCTGGGAGAGACTGCAACAGAGTGGTGTCATAGTTTACGCAATGGAACACGATCCGACACTTGCAAAAAGCCAATGTTTAAGACTTGTATTCCAATCTCTAAGGCTTCGATCGGTACATGGGGATTAAGATAAATATTGAGTATTTTATTCCAAAGAGAGGCCGCTAGAGCTAAAATTAATTACCATAGAAAATGGTTGTTTCTGGCAATCTTTAAAAGACATGTTATTCAGAATGCTTGAGGCATTAGTATCTGATAAATGATTACGCCACAGGACTAAGTTCCTTTATAGGGAAAGTGGTGTAATAGGAGGGGGAGAATCTAAATATATTCAGAGGTCCTCACGTGATTTTTGCGTTGATGACTAAATCCATGAGCCAAGTTTAGACAAAAACTGTGCCTTAAAATTACTCTGACATTTTTACAGACATCTGGGTACGTTACCGGTACGATTCCTGAGACAGTGCTGCGTAATTAATTCTAGACTTGATTTATCTTTCATACGTTGCTCAGGGCAAAACCTGAAGCAAAACTGTCAAACAAGACATCTCTGGCAGATTAGATGAAATAAAAAGAGCTTGGATTTCGTTCAGAGGGGGGGTCAGGACCTCCACTGCAGTCTTCAAAACGGAAAACGGCATTTGTTCTGTCTCTGTCTCTGAACGAAATCCTTTCTCTTCCTTTGCGAACGACAACGTGACTTTCGTATTGGGCTTAAATTAATTAATAAGAAACTGTTAATATCCTCGGCTAAGTCGTAAGTAAGCGGAATATTGACCAAATCAACTTGAAACGGAGGATCTTTCAACATTAGACTACAAAACACCTGTAGTTTAATATCTCGTGCACTGAACATCTCATCTTTTTCTGGCAGTAAATCAACCTCAGGTAATTGAAGTCTATCTCTAACCACTTGTCCGTGTTGGAGAAGTTTGTACGATACGGGTACAGTGGTTCCAGAATTGACGGTACTACACATAAATTCCTATAAGCATAAACAGGTACCCCCCTTGGAAATTTTAGTACTTGTAGCTCAGTTATTCTTTGCAAGGCCGTCTTTGTTCTCTTTATTCTGTTAGCTGTTTAATCTCTCTAATCGGCTCGCATGATTTCGATTCGGCTACAACGTTGGCGGTGATAAAACGAGGGTATAAATTGACACAAGCGTGCTTTTTCACTGCCTGTGTCCACTATGAAGATCATTTTGTGCCTACTTTTTACCATTGCAGCATGCTTGGCTGCAGTGACACAACTTAAAATGGAGCAGAGAAGGTAAGTATTATAATTTTCGAAAAGAAGAAATGTTGCAGGGCACACGCAAATTATAAATTTAAATCATCCCGTCTTTCAAAAGGATCCGCACCTTTTGCGCTGAAGCCATTTTTCCAATCATTTCTTGTTAATATTACTCTCGGAACTCCTCCACAAGTTTTACCACTTAATTTGAACTTATTCGATGCCGAGATCTCTGTCTATAACGTGGCCTGTCCCAATTGTTCCTACACTTTTGATCCGGCAATGTCTACTACTTACAAGCAGTACCAAAGGAACCAAACCTGTGTGGGAATCGACTGGGTAGCCACGGACGTGTTTACCATTGGAGGAATGGTAGTCCCGAAGCAGGTCTTTGAGCAAGTAACCCTCAACGATCTCGGAGACATAGCTTGGGGTGGAGACCTGAGTTTGGCTCTTGGAAAGACATTTGAATGCTACCCGTCCCCTCTGGATAATCTGAAAACCGTGATGGATTTTCCAATCTTCACAGTTCATACCAATGTGCAGTTTACTGCCGATGAGTGGAAGACTGGAACCCTTACTTTGGGCGGAGTTGATCTGGACAATTGTGAGGGAGAAGCTAACATCAAGTATCTACCTATTTCTGCACCGAATAACTGGCAAATCAAGATGGATGTGCGTTCAAAACAGAGAGATCTAGAGACAGAGAGACAGAGAGACAGTGACTGTACGTTTTAGGGCTTCTATCTTGGAAGCTACAGTCTCCAGATCAACGATGATGTGGAAGTGGATACATCTATCTACGAGATTTGGGTAGCTCACCAAGTTTTCCCTCATGTAAGTGCGCTGCCACAATACTATTGTCAAGTTTACAGGTTCTTCGAGTGACTGGTGCCAAAAAAGATGCTCTTAGTCGTCAGTACGTTGTGGATTGCCACAATGCGACTACCCTGCCACCTATGATTTTTGTCTTTGGGGGACAACAGTTCACAATTCCTGCCTCTCTCTATGTGACTCCACCATTGAATGATATCAGAGGACAAGTAATTTTGCTTCTTTTGAGCTTTCTAAGTCTGATTTTTAGTGTGGACTAGCTGTTGCACCCTACAACTGCGAGAACTGTCCTACCTGGGTCATTGGCACGTCGTTCATGACCCCGTACTGTGGAATCTTTGACGCAGGCAACTCAAGAATAGGATTTCCGAAAGCGAAACAATCATTATCTAGAGCGCAACGACTTCATAACGTCTGAGAATGAACTTTTAATAGCTGTTTTGGAAAAACTGAGTGAGGAGGCTTAGCTAAAAAAAAAAAAGGCGGGACACTGGCAATTTTTCAATCCCCCTCTCGTCCTCACCCTCTTACAATTCACAGAGTCTTCGCCGACTCGTATCTTTTCACACTCTGTCAGTAGATTATAGATTATCAGTATTGTTGCGATCTCTTCCCTCCTCTCCTTTCTCATCCACTCTGTCATACTGGTAGATTTCCCAGAACACTGCCTCGTAATGTTGTTTACGAAAAGAGCTTGCTTCATGGACGTTTCCTCTTGCTACCCATTGTCCGGTCCAATGCTCCTGCAGAGAGACAAAAACATTCGAAAAACTAAGATGTATCTAAGATGTGTTTTCTGTACTGGTTTCCATGCGAAATTGGTCTGTGACAGACACCAAAACTCTTGCAAGTTTTCTGCAGTTGCTAGATTATCTGGAAAACAGATTTGAATTCTGGCAACGTTCCAGAGCCCCCACCTATCACTGTCCAAGGGAAGAGGGGACGAGTCTTCTCTCGGTTAGCTCTGTATATTCTCTGTCTTTGTCTCTCCCGTTCTCTGCTTCCGTCTCTCTGTCCCTCTGTGTCCCATGCGCAAACTTACTCAGTTAACCGACGCGAATACCTTTGCCTCAGGGAGATTTTTTCCACAACTACCATTATGACCATTTGAGCATTGAGGAATTCTGCGCTGGCAATGACCGAACAACGAAGAGATGGCCTCATTTGACTGGCAACGAGACAGACAAGATTCCGACGGCTCACCGTTGGTGTGAGAAGAGGAAGAGACGTCCAAAACTACAGGCGCGCTATAGATCTCTTCCCTTCGGGAGCTGTGGAAAAGTTCAGGAGTGCCATCACCATGAACGACGTCTTTCATATACGGCAACTTTATATAAACTGTAGACGTTTGATTGTGTCTCCATCAGTTTGAAATTCTGCCCGATGTTAAGAGGAGATTGGACAAACTTCGGTCGTAAGAAGGTAGACAAAGAGCATACTTTGATAAGATTATTGTCTGAGCCGACCTTGAACAAATTCTAATTCGCAGGATTCCCGCTTAGGCTCTGGACAAGGAGCCGGAGAAGACACGCGATCCGTGTTTGAAAAAGATCATGCTACGCCCCCAAACAGTCTAGTTTCAATGAACAACTACGGTTGGCAGCAACATTTTTACTATGGTAAGTTTCTGAGTTTTTATTCTTCTGTCTCTCTGTTTTTCTCTGTCTCTGTGTTGCTCTGCCTCTCGGTCTCTCTCTCTCCCTCTCTTTGACTCTCTATGCCCCTCTGTCTCACTGACTCTCTATATTTCTCTGTTCTGCCAACTTCAACAACTGATCTGCCACAGGCTGGTCTACCTTACCGCTCTAGTGGCGCAATGGATCCTCAGAGCATGCCAGGTTGCGCGTCCCTATCCTGACCTCTTGGTCCCTGTGCGGTAAACAGTCGCACCTCTGCCAATGGCTTGTTAGAGAGTATGAGTTATGAGGAGAGTTTACGCAACGGGATGCCACTGGGGCCACCATACGCAGCAGATATAGCAAATTGTGCTCTTAGGTGACGGTTGCGCAACTGGGTCCGCTCCTCTTATGCAACAACAGACAACCATGCTGCCAGCCTATGCCAGCGGAATGGATTACAACTTTTACCAGACGTATCCGAGTGCTTTCAAGTGAGTTTCTTTATACATTTTATTTTACGATGAAAAAGGCAGAAAAACAGAGAGATATGATAAGAGATTGTCCAGTAGTTCGTGTGTTTGCGAGCCGATTTCAATCGACCCCCCAAGCCTCGCTATGGCGTCATCTTTATGCTCCAGTAGAAGAAACAGAGAATTTGAATAGGCTCTTTCCCTTTTTCACTGTTATTCAGAGTTTCAGCCTACTCACACTATTGTGAGACTGACAATGTGAGACTATGTTTCCGACACCCTCCTCTTTCATCCTTTATGTCGCACTGAACGCTTCCCTTGGACACTATTTTGCACACATCTCTACTGTTCAGCAGTGTGAGAAAACTCTTTTTGAATACTAATACTGGATGCAGTTGTTTATAATTAGCGCAATCCTTACATTCCTTAGTGTCCCAAATATCTTTCCTAAAATCAACTTATTGTGCCCAAAGCAACTTTAAGGATGTCTTGTGGAAAAAATGCTTCTTGTTTGCCCAGTCTCGCGACTAACCATCCAGACAGAAACAGAAAACAATATGTCAAGGGAGTGACATTCCTAAACTATGTCTCTTCACCAACTTACAGTATAACAGCTATCTCATACTGTGCTACTGGCAGTTTTCTCTTGTAATTGGCCTTCCCTTTGGCAGCAACAGTGGCCCTTACTGGAGGCGGGCATCCCAGGTCGGCTGTGTCAGTTACCTGCTCGCACTTCCTAGTTGTTTTTGTCCTTTTACTTTCCCGCCCATTAGCGATAAGATCTATGGTCGAGTATTCTACAACCTGCCTATACCGTAACCCAAAGAGCGGGAAACATACTGGTCGGGGGTCTAATCTAAAAAAAAATGGAGGGTATTTTCAGTGGTCAGATTCTTCCGACTTACTGCGGCAGCCCGATCAGCTCCATGTATCCGAATCAGTCTTTTGTCGTCGACATCACTGCCGTGAATGAAACCTCTCCACCCACGGATCCCTCTCAGAAACATCGTTCACCGGAAGAACAGACCAAGTTTGTACCCAGTTCATCTCCCTTCAAAACTTGCAAAAGTTTTGCCCTAATCTCTTACAGAGATCTGACATGGCATACAAAACTCTCATCAACTGGTAAGGTAGTGAAACTGTAAGTGTGAGAGAGTATGAGTCTCACAATGAGTTAGTGTCTGTGTTTTGGTATGAGTATGAGAGAATGTGAGAGATCAGTGTGACCGCGGTCTCTGGTTCTGTAGTCACCCGTACCATTTAGGTATCTGATGAAGAGAAAGAAAAACAACGAAGCCGCCAAAATGTCAAGACTGAAGCGGACTGAGAGGGAAAAGAATCTTCAAGAGAAGGTTGACAGTCTGACCCTGGTAGGAAAGGCCTTAAAGCTGAATATATCTGATCTTTAGTATATCCAGGAGCTCCAACAACAAAGCCAGAAGCACTTCATGGAAGCAGGATTGCAGATTGCTGCTCTACAAGCGGTTGGTCTGATCATGGATCATTATATCACTTTTTCAGGAGATTCAACGCCTCAGAAGTCAGCAGTGTCAGTGCATGAAGAAGAACGAGTCCAAGGATAAGGAGAATACACCGTTGGCTACCATGTACTAAATGAGCTAATTGTCTTGTGTATTCTGTCAATTATGGGTGTATCTCGGTTTGTCTCTTCTCCATGAACTTATTTGTAACATAGTTGCTTTATACTGGTTTCGCCAAGCTCCGCTCACTTCCACAAACTTTTTCCAGGTCAATAATGTCGGGTTTGTAATTAGACACGAAAATGGCCACTTAATATTATCACGATCTGGTGCTAGATTTTTTCAAGCAGAATATGTGGACCGCCTTATACATTAGCATTCTAATTATTGTAAAGCTCCCTACGAAAACGGGTGCTATGCTGGTATAGGAGCGCTTCCCGACGATGCCGCCGATTCCGTTGTTCTGGCTCTTTTGCTGGAAGTGTTTAAAAATGAGAGAGCTAATCTTTTGTTTGATACTTCGCTTTCTGTCACCGTGCAACAGATAATGGTTTCCAAAATGGTGTGATAAGAAGAATTTCAATTTTACTCGTATGTCTCCAAAACCGAGGATGAACAGTCTTTTCATCATGTGAGCTACAACGACATGTGAGCTCCGCCGGTATTTATTGTAATTTTATTGAAACATCATACATTTTCGGTAAAATTACTGCGAGTTGCTGGGATCAAATGCTGAAAAACGCTGCCGTTAACTTACAATACGATCCGACAGAATTGATGAAGCATTCTGGATAACATACATGCCTTCTCTATAGGGTTTTGACAAAGTTAATGTTCTCGCAGTCAGTAACAAAATCCTTGGACCAAACTTTCAGACTGATGGCTATCTTGAATATTCAAGGGTAATATCAGCCTTTCGTATGGCTGATATGAGCCAGATAATCATACTTGTATAATAGATTCACGAGGCACCAGGTCCGTGTTTCAAACAATTAGTGTACACCCCCTATCAGCAAATCCTCAAAGTGACGCACGCTCGGTAATTAGAGGAGAGGGGCCAGACGAAGACCATGTATTGTCACAGCCATCTTCTGGAATACCAGGGTACACTTTGCAGAAGAAAGACAGTCGATAACAAATAGCCGAAACTGATGAAATATAGTAAAAATTTTAATAAAAAATGTAAGTCCTGAGAAAAGAAAAAAAAGGGCAGCAAAAACAGTCCGTCGATAACTTTTAACGATCAGTCTTATCCATTAATCAATAAATTAATAGAACAGTATTTCAGCTTCCCACCTGCCACGCCTGACTTTACATTTGGAAGAAAGTTTGAAAAGAAAAAGTACAGCAATAGGTTTATTGGAAACTTTGGTAATAAGTAAAAGTTCTCAAAAGTGATGGCTCACATGAGATGATTGCGCTTAGAAGCATTCTTGACAGCGGGAACCTTGGCAGAAGCAGCAGTCAGGTTGGCCATGTTCGACTGGTTGGCCGGAGCAGGAGTGTCGGCCTTCATGTGGAGAGATAGGCACCGAGCTCACGCTGTGAACAGCCATTTTATGCTTTTTCCTACTAAGTTACCTCCACGGGGTCCTTGCTCTTCTCGAGCTGGATCTGCAGAGGGGTCTTGTGCGAAGTGGGAGCGAACATACTGCAACATATTTCTATAAAGTAAACAAAGAAAACAGGTGACTAGAGGAACAAAGTGCAGGAAAGTGACGTTTAAAGGCTGACAGTGTCTCTTTTTTGTGAGACATTTCGAGAAGGGACGGAGAGAGCCCATGAAGCTTTCTTAGACATCGAGGAATGGTTCTGCCTAAGATTTGCTGCATAAACAGTTGAGGAGATTTACAACCTCTCAATGGCTTTGCACTCAGGCCGCGCAAGCAGCTAGAGATGGAGGGAAGATCATAACAGGAACTTGTTATTGAGATCCGGGAGAAGCGGTTGTCAAAACAAACATCCTGTTAACTGTTGGATCTCTTCCATACTCCATTGAAGCATTGAGCAAATTTCTGAAATAGACGGTCTTATTTGTGTTGCAGTTGGAATTGACCGGTCAATACCAACTGCTTTTAAAACCCAGATTTAGATGAAATTGGTCATAAGTGAAGAAAAACGCAATTTTAGTAATAAAACAAGTGATATATTGCTAAGGCGGTCACTTTCTGCCAGATTAACCCGAGTTCGACTCTGCGCAGTGGTTTTTATAAAAAAAACCAATTCGAAAGTAGGATTGATCATTCTAATAGCCTACCAGCCATCTTCGACGTATCCTGACCTGCCAGAGCGGACAATCCTAATATTCCCTGGCCACGACGTTGCCTGATCGGACGGCCCAGCCAAACTGCTTCGCACCCGTTTCATCCTCTTCCGTTTTGAATGACCCTCTCAAGCCGGCGCCTTTCTCGAAGAACTGTATGGCTTGCTGGATCTCTCCTTCGTAGGGTTTGAGACCCTGTTAATTAACTAAATTGTCAATCATATCGGAATTAAATCTTTTTTTACACAGAACTTGTTCTTCTCTAAGGTTGACTCAAAAGCAAGCGGTTCCATGTAGAATTTAGAGCAGACAGAACAGATCCACGTGTGCTTAAAGATTCCTCAAATTGATCGTCGCAACCAATAAAACTGGCTAAACTCTCTTTGGCAGGTCTATCTTTCCCTAAAAGGTTTGGTAAGCAAATAAGCACTTTTCTTTTGTACGGGCCCAAGTAGTTTCGACTTGAGTCGTCTCCTGGACTCGACTCGCTTTGACTAGAGATTTTCGACTGGACGCCCAACTATAGGATAGAGTATAGAACTATCTCCAGCGTGATTGTAGTCTCATATGTCTTCACACCCATGAAAACTCACGCGTCTCAATGTTTATCTAGTATAGGCTTACATATACGATTAACATCTAGTAATATGATTTACACCCGTGTGCAAAAATGCAACAATCACAACTTTTCTACCGGCGAGATTATGCTAATATATTAGCACCAGGACTTCAATATTTAGTTTCGTATATACAGACATTTTCTTCACTTTCCGAACAGGCTCCGAATCTGAAATCGTGAAACATATTATAAAAACATAGAATATACCGATCTAGTGGTTGCAATCGGTTCCTGTTTAGCTGGCGGCGCGTCAGCAGTTTGAATCTTCTTGTTCAGCTCGATGACGAGGTCGCTCATCTGGGAAAGCTGGGCATCGTAAGATTTTCTGACGGAAGATAGCTCGTCCTAAGAATTTTATGACCAAAAATAGAAAAATCTTACATTGATCTCGGCATTCAATCCCTCCAACTCGTTGATCCGACCTTGCAGGTAGATCTTGTTCTCGTGGAGGTCTCGAACATTGTGCTGGAGACTTTTGATCTAAAGCTGGTACAGTTTCGAGAACAATCGTGAGTTTTACCTCTTTCATGAAGTAGCGAGCGCTATTTTCAGCGGCCTCTTTCTCTCCGACTACCTCACGGATCCGAGCTCTTGCCAGTTTTGTGGCTTCCTCGGCTGAATCGATTCCAGCCGGACCCTTTCCAGTCATTTCCAGCTTTTTCTTGAGCAGACTGATATCCAGAGATTGCTTCTCCTTGATGTCTTCCAGGCGTCGGATGTTCTCCCTCAGACGAGTAATCTGGAACGACCAGTTAAATGGAAAATATTGAAATCCAACCTCTTCTACTTTGGAAGTCAGCTCAGCAGCAGATTTGTCGGGAGATGGAGATGAAGAAGCGTTGTTATTGGGCTCGAAGTCCACCTGAAGCTGTTACTCTTTTACTCGAATGGTTTTTTTTAAACTACAAAGAAGCCTAGTCAAGTATGGGCGGGGTTGATAGGCTCGAGATCTGGTTACTGTACTTGGGCGTCAGGGGTCAGGAATGGCGGCTTCACGTACAGTTCAATCAAAGACCGCCAGGGAGGAACGCCAGCTCAGTGGTACAACAGTGGTTTTTGAATCAAACGGTCCCGGGTGATCCAAAGTTTTTCCTACCTCTGCGACAAGTGCTTTACACAATTTTCGAATAAAACGATGAATCGGTTTTTGGGGCCGACCCGGTTCGGGCCGAGTCGAATGTGCTCGTGGACCATGGCGGGCCGGGTCGGATTGCACGGGTCAGGTTGTCCAAGTATAATGGTTACTACTATTCAAGTCAAAAATTTCTACTCAATCACTGGGACATATGCGAGTGGGGGCCAATCCTTCGGCTCGAGCCCTATGTCTGGTAAAGTCAAGTCGATCCATGGATCAGGGAGAGCCACCCAGGTATACTGTTTACATAAAAGTTGGTCCTATGACACCGCTATATGACAAACTTTCTAAGCGACTACCCCGTATCATCTCCCCAGCCTTCTAATGCCTAGAAGCTGACTTAGAGAAATGGTACAAAAGACGAAGAGATGAAAGATCATACAAGGTAGTCAGAGATGGTACGATACGGCAGCTATAGGGTCGTCACTCCATGATGGTACCATTACAGCCGTAGCCGTCGAGATAATACCGCAAATCTTCGAACTGTTACTTTTGCAGTCATACTAGCAGAATTGAGTGGTTTCGTGCTAGTCTATAACATTTTGATCAAGCAAATTTTGCAAAAGTTTGCTCATTAGAGAATGTGAAAGGTTGGGCTGCTTTTTGACTACAGCTTCGAGACATTAAAAAGAACCGTATAATATTTCGGTCAAACTCTTTGCCAAGCAAATTATCGAACCAACATGTATGACAGAAAGCTTACCTGAACCTCAGCATCCAATTTCGCGACCAAACCATGCTTCGCCTCTTCATTTTTGTTCTCCTCCAAGAACAGATTGTTACAGTCATTGGGCACTGGTTTTTCAGCGACAGCTTCATACATTATTGGAGAATCAGAGCAACCATTCTAAAAGAGAAACGTACAATTCGTCAAGAATTTCTCGCTAACCTTTGCACCGTGTCCATTGGTCTGTGCTGCTGCGAGACTGGTAATGATCGGAGTCATCTTTCTCACGAATTTGATCTCCTCGACGAGCTCTTTCTGTTTCTCCAGGTCTGCCACTAGGCTGGACTCTCGGCTTTCGAGGTCTGAGATCTGGAGAGCCATAAATTGAAACAATAATTTTCAGGAGCAACCTTATTAATCAATTCCTCGTTCAGATGAAGTTTGTTGCATAGCTCATCCTCTAGAATCTTTATCTTGTTGTATAGTTCCTCGACATTGATCTCATTCGGTTTGAGCTTCTTTTTCTTCGTAACTGGAGGCTTCTAAATATGAATGTTTCACTAAATAATGTCCATACTTACCTTCTCCAACTCATCCATCAGCAATTCTATCCTCTTGGTCAGCTGTTGGTTGTGGAACTCGATGGCCTCTTTCTCGCTAGCTAATCTCCTATACTGGGCCTCCTTCTCCTTTAGATTATACTTAACCAAAGATTTTTGAATAAAGAGAGGGAACTGACCTCAAGTTTTTCAGATTTTGCTCGCTCCGAGTTGACGCCGTCTCTGAGCACCTTGCACATGTCCTTCACCTGAAAAATACATTAGATTAATATTGTCAGAAAAATCGGCGGTTTCTATGAGTTTGTCTGCTCTTGGGCGTGCTACAAACTGACAGAGAGATAGAAAGACAAATGGACAGAAGTACAGAAGAACAGAGAGACAGTGACACAGAGACACAAAAACGAAAACGACAGAGACAGATAGGCGTAGAGCCAGACAAAGAGATAGAAATACAAGGAGACAGAGAAAAAAATATGGAATAGACGTGGTTCTAATTGACAGAATGATTATGAATAAAGAGCAAGTTGACAGAAGCCGATATGACAGGCTGACAGAGACAAGATGAGACCACATACCCTCAGATATTCCTTTGTGAGCCTCTGGAACTTTTCTGGAAGTTCCGCCGTGCTCGAGGTGACCGAGGCCGACATTCCTGAAACATGTTGATGTGAATACGTTGTACTACTCAAAAGACGAGTTGAAATAAATAAAATCATTGATCAGAGACTGAAGGGGACTAATGGTGGGATTGTTTTGGAGGAGTCGTGTAAACCGGTCAGCTGAAGAGCGCAGAGTCGCACGGCGCCTGCTAAACAACGCGCCAAGTTATGAAACGGATGAACTGTTTTCACGAGAAAAGTTGACTATTTGAACGAATGTGGATTTAAAGCAGTATTTTTAGCATAGAACGATTCAGAAAAACGAGCTGCATCACATGATCTTTATTTCGAGTGTCCCAAAAAAAAGAGAGTACGATAAAAAGTAGAAGAAAGTGGGAGCTACTTCGTAAATACACGGATATGGACAACGGTTTGTATGACGGCTTAGACATTGCTCGTTTTGGTGGGTATGGGCATGGCTGGGGCAGGCATAGGCACTGAGGAGAAACGCACTTCAGATTGTGAACGTCCAAATAGTGGTCGGGGAATGAGAATGGGGTGCTTCCGCTGGAAGTATTCATTTCCTGGCTGCTGACTGTGAAACCGATTGCGGTACTCAGGGCGCGATTCACGGGCCAGCTGACGGGGAACATCGACCGAGCTGCTGGTATGGTGGACGAAGGGACATTTTCGTTCAGGAAAGTCCGTTCGAGCTGTGTGGAAGACCTGAAAGAAATGCAAGTACTACTGTTGTCGAAACGTGTAAGATCGAATACGGCGGAAACTACAGGATTGAAAGTAATTGCTATCGTTAGGTCAAAAGGGAAGCATAACTCAAAGTTTCAGTTATGGGTTCAGGCTACCAACAAAACAGTAGTCTGTCCAAGTATTATGATGTAAATTACAAACGAGGTGTGTTTCGTTCTAACTTTCAGTATTTTTCGTGTCTCAAAAGCAGCTACATTTTATCTCTTGAACTGCAGACTACATGTCTTTGGTCAAAATGTCACCCCTTCCCTTTAGTCTCTCTGTCAATATGACATCTTCCACGTCTTATGAGATTACTTTTGACCAGTCCGCTTGACGGTTTTCAGCATTACAGCCCAGCCAGAGTCATATAAAAACATAAATGAGCAATAATTTGTGCATTGGTTTAGTCACTACACCGAGCTGAACTGAATGTTATGCACTGTTATTGTTAGAAGACTGGTAAATTGACTACTGTTTGAGTTGTCATCAGAATACTAAGCTTTGCACACACTCGTTAACTTAAAAAGCATAGTTAGCTACAAGTTGATGAGGGGACGGTGAAACATATTTTCAAATCGGGTCCCACGGCGAACTCCGCTCAAAACGCATTTTTTACATTTTTCAATGCTTTACACACATTTCCATAATTTCTAAGTGTGTTTAATCAACTCAGTGTCGAAAACTATCTCAGAAACGTCTACGTCGACGTCGAAAAAAAGAAGACGAAAAAAATGTAGAAAATGAGTATAAGGGAAGAAGAACAGGAGCTCAATTTTCCTCATAATTCTTGTCATTTTTGAAGTAGACGTTTCTGGGGTAGTTGTCGATGCTGAGCCGATTAAAGACACTTAGAAGTTTTAAAAATATGTGTAAAGCAGCGATAAATGCAAAAAATGCATTTTGTTCGGGGTAGGACCCATCTACGAAAATGCTTCCGCCGTCCCCTCGTCCCCTCGCAGTACAGTATCCCTTTAAGCCATTTGTATGTTGTGTGACTCACCTCTTCTGTCGAATTGGACACGGAGGCCGGTGGCGAGATGAAATTGTTCATTCTGGGGCTGCGAGGGGTTTGAGGGGCTTCTGTCGAGTGGTCACGCCGCACCTGAAGTCCTTGCAATTAGAGCGAGTATTGATGATCAGCTGACCGAGGATGGCCTGCTAGCCGCGTACATCTTATCTGTCATAGTAACAGCCAATAGTGACCAGGCTGAGGGGGCGTGCGGATAAGCTCGGATACACTCCTGGTTGAACATTACCTAAATTGCTTTATTTATTGTCTCTCACGCTCCGCTGTGTCATTGTTGATAGCGGGGAGTGTTTATAAAGCTTTGCGCGTCATAACAAATTGGTCATGTGAGAGGACAGAGACATTTTCCTGAGAACTAGTTAATGGATACTTGCCTCGGCGAAGCACTCTCCAAGTACATGCCACATTCTTCGTTCAAAGCCGAGGGGCAGCAATTTACAGTGGGAAGCACCTTTAAGCGATTAATTTTATGGAAAGCACAACAATGTACCAATAGATTCCGGATCATAGCCGTCTTTAACCACTCCATCAAACATACACTGGAGAACGGCATTCACAAACTCGACCAAAATATGGGCATGATCTCTAAAGTTTTCGTTGCAGTAATTACACAAAAATATACGAACCTAATAGTAGAAATTGAATTACTGTAATTGGTCCGTCCACAACGACGATCTTCAATACAAGAGAGGAAAGCGGATTTGTAGAAAATTGCATTGATAGCAGGCTCCTTTTCACACATCTTGGACAGAACCTGGAAGAAAAAGCATCTGATCGAACAATAATGACAATAAGAATCAGATTAACTCTACAAGACGGTGACAAGTAAGTGTCTCTCGTAAGCTGCTAGCAACCTAAGTCTGGCCTAGTGTGGGAAACAATCCCATCCATACTTCTTCCAGAAACTATTCTGTCTCTTCACAGGGGTGGAACAACAAATTTACTCATTTCGGTCGATATAAATAAACGTATGACTGACATCACCTCAGGGCGGTATAGAAAACTTGTGTTCTATTGTAAGCAAGCATGGTATAATATACCTAATCATTTTTAGATCCCTGTTATAAAAAAGAGCTGCTGTAACCCTGCAATCAAAACAAAGACTTAAGTTAGTTGTCTTGAGGATTGTGAACACTTTGTTTGGTAGTAAAAACATTGCAACGTTCTGACGATGTCTCTACTTATGACGGTTCTGCTACCAAAACACTATTAACCAGCCTACTAACTCTACGGTTTTCTGATGATGCATTGAAAGGATGTGATGGAATAATGACTAACCTTTTCCATGATATGTATTGTCCCCCGACCTGAAGTTTTTGGTGCTTCTGAGAGTCGTTTCCAGGTCACTTTTAAGGCTCTTTTCTGAAGGCAGCGTCTGTTTTAAGGGGAGAATCTGGTACCTGGTATTCATTGAGTTTGGAGTTAAGATATTGGACGAAAGTTTGTAGTCCATCACTTCGTTTGCCTTCACTTTCTTTCACTTTCTCATTTTCTGTAAATGTCGGTAGAGGTGTTGAAGATCCTGAAGGAAGAAAATGTCAAAAAGAGACAGTTTCAAGGTACCGTCCAGCTCATAATCCTTCCATTCTTCATTCATCTCATGGATGAGCTTTTTCCGCTGGATGGCCTCTTTGATTCGCATCATCTTGATGGTCTGAAACTCGATTTTTCGGAATCAATATAGAGCCTAGGAAAAGACAAGGATTCATTGGGATCAAGGATGAATACCTGGAAGGGTTGGGTGGTATCATAACCAATTCATTGGCCCGCTGAATGTCGGATTGGAATTTCAACGAACTAAAAATCGGAGCAAGTTAAGAACAACGAAAACAGGCATAGTATTCCAGCCTATCACTCATTTTAAAAACTATAAACAAGAATTAAAAGATCATTTTAAACAACAAGTACTAGCCCAAATTCGTTGGCAATCGCCTCAATTATCCTTTTAGACATATGAGTCGTAAAATATAGCAACGGCGCCAGACAGACAGTAGTCTCAAGGGAGAAAGCGGGAAAGGATAAAGCGAGAAATGGTTTCTTTATGTCCGGAGTTGCTATCCATAAGGGGTTTAAACTGTGAGAAATGGGAAATCGAGCGACAAAATGGCTTGGAGAGGGATCCTAAACATTTTGCCTATGAAAGTTCTTCAAGTTTATTGATAGAGTTATGATCTGAGTCTCATTGAAAAAAAATAAAAAGAATCAAAACAGGTGAACTGAAAATCTGGCTCAAAAAACTCGCTTTATAAACACACTACAGCCAAAATGACACAGAAGGTCTTGTTGGACTACATCTCTACGCAAGAAAGTTGTCTGAAACACAGATTTCTGGCGAATCTACTTACATGGATTCTTGCTCTATACTCTTCAACGTAACCTGAACTGAAGTTTGATTTTTCCTTTGAAGCACGCAAGCTCGACACGTAAAAACTGTCTCGAAGATTGGCTAAGTTCGTACGAGAGAGAGAGATGGTCGATTGCCCCTTTAGACCAATTTTAAAATTAAAACGGTAACAGTTGGTCAAACCGCTCCGTCTGAGATCTGTCGCAAGCTTGTAACATTTGATTTCGCTAAGTACTGAGCCGAAAATGTGTACAAAACTGGTAACAGGTTTCTTTTATCTCGACTTGTCAAAAGTTACCCCAAACATGAAGGCTTGTTCCGGCGTCATGGATTGAATCAAACATGTTTCTGTCTCCACACCCTCTTATTTATCTCAAAGCTGTTGATCCAATGCCCTTGAGCATTCGTCACGTATTAATGACAAAGTTTGCAAAAAGTATAACAAAGCCATTGTACAGGCCGACGTTACGTAACTACTATAATTGTCGAGCAGGGGGGCTCGTAAACAGTAGGGGAATTTGAGAAAGCGAACGAAAGAATGATTCTGTGAGTGCATTTTGGCTCAAGTTTCAAGGCGATAAGTTGGTGGAGTCACGCGCGATTGTTGTTGTTTTATAGCTCCTGTATAGGGCTTATTACCCTGCAAAAAAGAGGCGGGAGAAAATTGCAAAAACGAAGTAACTAGCTTGCGTTGATTCCAGTAGCAACGCGAGTCAACCCAATCAAAAAAAGCCTATAGCAAGTTGACTCGGATGAACCTGGAGACCGGAACGGGTCTTAACCTTCTTCTCCTCTTCATGGTCCAGCCGTCTCAATTGGCCTATTTGCTTATATGACCACCCTCTGTCATGTTGCAACGCAACGCACAACTGGATTTCCGATGCATAAATGTGACCTGCCCCTTTTTTGTGAAATCATGTTCTCGGAAGGCGCTGATTTCAGGGGGTCGCGCAACAAGCAGCCGAACGGAATGTGAAGGGTATGGAGCCGGATACCTTTATGCGGAACGCTTCCGCAAAAAATGCAACAAAAAGCTATAAAGATAGGGTTCGGAGGTCGTTATAGGGTCATACCCGTCAGAATGGATCTCTAATATGAGCTGGACTCGCGTTCAAAGAGTTCCTAGCGCGTCAGGATGAAACATATCATAGAAAGGTTGAACATGAATTTGGAATCAAGGAATACAAAATTGGTTTTGCACACACGTCAATCTAAATAGTTCTGATTGTCTAACAGTACAAGAACATTTTCTGTATTGCTCACCAAAATATAAACAGATTGGCAGGACTAGGAACAGGCGTCGACAAGTTACAGAAACTGTTGTTAATATTTGGAGGAGAGACTAGAACATTGGATGACAGTAAAAGATTGGCAGAGAGACAAGGAAACAGAGATAGTGAGAGAGACAGAAAGACAGAGAGATAAAGAGACAGCGAGAGTGTTCGTGTTTGGCACGTCATGTCATTGATCAGGTCTCGTACGACAAGTCAAAACTTTTAAGACAGCGCATACAAACCTGGCTACCTAAGCCTTTTTGGTCAAAAATTGAAGAGCCAAAGTTACCGACTTTGAGTTCTGGTCAAAATGGAACGTCATGGATTGAAGCAGGAACTTTACGAGCAGGAGTTGACAATTGTCAGGGTCATTTTCCTATTTGGCAAGGCCAGTAGACCGTGTAAGTGGCGGGAGCCAGGGAGCAGGCGATAAATGTCACGAAGAACAGCTGCACAACCGCTTGAGGACTATGGATGCGCATCAGAGCCGCTTATGAATACATTGTCAGGAGATTGACGCGTAGAGGACAGAATGGAGACATTTGTATACAAAGAAAAGAGCAGACAACCAGTCTTTCTCCGTAGTTTATTCTAAAAGTTGTCTAACAGACATACACAAAGCTAATCCCTTTTGAAGATTCATAAAAGTTAGAGAGCACGACCAAAAGAACACTCTTCTTCGCCCAGAAAATTTCTAGCGTTTCCCCTGAGCGGCTGCCTGGTAGTCTTTGGACAGCGCGCAGCACCCAGTGCCTCATTGGCTCAGTGGCAGAGCGTCTGTCTAGTAAACAGAAGGTCGCTGGTTCGATTCCAGCATGAGGCAGAAACCTTTTTGGTTCTTCCTTTTTGATTCCGACACCGATTCTTTCGAAACTTTTCCCAACAGGTACATTTTGAAATTGATTAGGCTCTCCTCTTTGTATGCTGATTCATTAATCGGCCCTCTCTGGCCTGCGTCTCTGGCAGACAGATACTGGTTGTCAAGGTCAGATGCACCTTTGACTGACTGCGAGCTTGAAGTGAAAGGACATGGAATCGGTCTGTCTCGTGCTGAGAAACGATGAGACCTTTTTATGATCTAACATACGAAGAAATCGATAAAGTTTCAGCAGTTCTTATCGGTTTATTTCTCTTTTGGTATAGATCACCACCGCTTTCCCCATATGGTTGATTTTGAACCAGTTCACTCCTGTTTCTCAATATTTTCCGCTCACGCCTTCACTAGAAATAGGTTTAAAAAGGACTATACTTCACCAAAATACAGACGATCAACTGTTTGAGATATTCTGTGAAAGTTTTTTGGAAGTTTCGATCGTTTTTTTCCGACATTTTGAACTATAAATTTCCTAGTTTTGATATTTGAAATGCCCGAAAATCTCCAATTTGACCACAGTTTAATGTACTATTCGGTCAATGCTGTATGTCACTGTTCTTTCGCCAGAAACATGCAGAAAATACAGAGAAAACATAATTTTCTTGAATCCCCATAGCCAGTTTCTTATCTCAGCATCTCTCCTCAGTTTCCGAGTCATGGCCAAGGTTAAAGGATAGACACCTTACGCGCCCCACTGCCAATTTGAACAGCTGTTTCAGCTGGTGTCAGCTGATCTGCTCGCTCCGTTGCTACTTGATATTTTAGAGGAGAGATGACCTTGAGATGTTTTCACTTTTCAATCTTATTTTTTACCCACATATAGCGTCATTTTCCAGCTGTGTAGCAAACAATTTATCCATTTAGAGGAGCCTCTCAGTCTGCATTCACACACGTCTTTTAATGTTCAGTGGAGGGAGAAAAGGATATCAAGTGGGTTTATTACAAGATTCACCTTATTCAAATTATTTTAGGTAATAGACGACGACTATGAAGATACACCGAGCAGCATGATCGGAAACATTCTCCCTACTGTGAACAGTGCGAGAAGTCATCTTTTTAATGGCACAGCGTCGGAATCTCAACCACTGTGAGTAAAAGACAACTTTTTCGTTATTGCGTTTCAGAGTTGACAACAGTCGACCCTACCAAACAGCAGCCGGGATAGAAGAGACAGCACCCTCAAATATGAACTCTTCCTCGTCGAGGGAACAAGCCCAACGATGGAATCATATTGGGCATCTAGACGAGGTTGATATCTTTTGCATTTTTCTGAGCTTCGTTTTCCAGTTCTTCACACACATATACGAATACCAACAAGAAGGAGGCTTTTCTTGTATCGTCGCCAAGAAA
Organism: Oscheius sp. JU75; assembly: GCA_037178855.1. Lineage (NCBI taxonomy): Eukaryota > Metazoa > Nematoda > Chromadorea > Rhabditida > Rhabditidae > Oscheius > Oscheius sp. JU75. Next base: position 9,708,501 of record JASJZC010000007.1, read on the forward strand.
ATTGGCTCATTGATATTTTTTGGTTTCATTACGGTGAGTATCAAGTATTCTGACTTTTGTTCTGCCTGTTGCAAGTTGCAGATCCTGTTAAAGTTACCCATATTAAAAGCGGTTCTAGAAGAACTGACCTTGAACAATATCAGTTTGAATGGAAACGCCGACTAGTTCAAAGTTTGTCTGCAACGGATTTTAACAAGCACGAGTGAGAAATAGTCGTGAAGGGACATCATTTCCTATAAGATACTTGTTCAAACAGCATTCATCCCGTGTTTGAAGAGCGAGAGAGGAATATCCGGAAAAAGTACTTTCTCTTTCTTGACTTCGCGAAATGCTTGAAAGAATGGACAAAGAAACCAGGCGGGAGACCCGCATAGTTTAATCATCGGAACTGAAAATTGTAGACACTTTCCTGAGGTCGCAAAAAATATGAGTTAGACTGGCGGGTGTAGTCGAACCCGGTTCGCTCGTTTCACACAGATTGACAGACACGGCTCGCCTTTATTAGATTACATCCTGCTGGACTACTGGCTTATATCAGAGCTCTTCTTTTTCAATCATCTGCCTTTCAGTTTTTTGCCACCTTCGCAACACAGTGCGTCGACTACGACGTCCTTTTCGCGAACAAAAATACCTCATCTGACGGGACAGAAATACGAGGGAAGAAGCATATAGGCGTAAGTTTTCGTACTTCAAATGTGCTAATCGAATCTTACAGGACGCCATAATAGGAACGTGTACGAACCAACTAAATCCCTTCATCATAATCTGTCTTCTCATTGCCACAATTTTCTACGTGTTCAAAATAGTCAGGACTTGCAAGTACTTGCTCCAAATGAGAGAGGTATGCCTATTTTATGGTCTATTTATGATTTTGTTTTGGATCCAAGACTTCTACACATACGCTCTCGGCATTCCTGCAGAGAAATTGAGCAGTCTAACATGGTACGACGTCTTGAAGAAGCTATGCGAGGCTCAATCTAAACTACAACTCTCTGTGAACAATCAACAGCTCAACCCAATCGACATCTATCACAGAATACTCAGGGCGAAGAACTATATGGTCGCCATGATCAATCAGGTAACTTCTAGTTTTTTCGTGCACTTATACTTTTAGCGGATCCTGCCACCAGTCTTCAATGTGCCTTTGATCGGAAAAGTTGCATATCTTCCAAATGGATTGAAGTACAACTTGAGCAAGTGCCTCTTCAGATCGTAAGTACTTTATAAACAGTTTTTGAAACCTGGAGGCTTAAAAAGAAAAAGGAAGCTAGAGAGTGTTACTAATCTGTGGAAAACGAGATAGACGTACTTTTTGGAGTTTATCAGGCGCAGATAGACAAATTAGTCCTCGGCTCCCGACGTTTGTATATTCTTAGGGCTCCACAACAGTGCGATCAAAAACAATAGTGCGTTACGGGCGTTTTCCCATTTCTTTCCCCGAGATGATTTGGGTGAGACTATCACCAGAGTTTCAGACCATGTTAACAACGCTGAAAATTGTTCAGTTACGGCTAGGTCGCCAGTTATTTCGTGAGAGTACCTCTTAAGTCTAAATTTAGAGGTGTAGAAACATGTTAAACTCAGAAGGTTTGATCCTGTAGAGAACTTTCTACCAGGCCTCTAAACACACGAGAACTAGGGTACATGTTCTCACAAAACTTTGTGTTTCAGAACAAATTCGCCATGGGACGGACCCATCTTGAAGCAAGAATTCAAGGACTACAGCAACTCGAACAAGGTCACTACAGAACTAGAGCAACAGGTATGTCCTCTCAATCCATTGTCTCATCAGAAACTTGCAGGTCGTCTGGTTCGCACTGGCCAACTTCGCCCTAATGCCATTCATCTTCATCTATCAGCTACTAAGATGTCTTGTCTGGATTGCTGAGTGGATAAAGAAGAACCCTGCGGAGATTGGAGCACGTAGATACTCTAACTATGGGCGGTAACTACTTTTTTGGAAATTGGCTCAGTTTTTCCTTCAGCTATCGTGTTCGTCACTTCCAAGAACTCAATCACGAGCTCCTTATCCGTCTCAATAGATCTCACCGGTTTGCGAACCACTACATGAACCAGTTTTTCTCTCCCCTTACGAAGGTAGGTCGATTAAAAGAAACAGAATCGTTCCCTTTCAGGTAGTCGCGCAAAACGTCAGAATGACAGCCTCTATCGTTCTCGGCTACCTTGTGGTATTGTCCGTCTGGGATGAAGACACTCTCCAAGTCGAGCACGTGGTTACAGTGATAGCTGGTCTGGGAGTTGTGATAGCCGTCTGCACCGGTCTCATCCCCGATGACACTATGGTCTACCAACCCGAAGCTTTGATGACCAGAGTGACCAGCGAACTACAGTATCTTCCTTCGGAATGGAAGGGAAAAGTGAGTGTCTTACTATTTTCCGTCAAAAATGGTGTCTAGGCTCACCAAGAAGAGATCCGCCGGGAGTTTGAGGAAGTCTTCCAAGCCAAGTGGATGTTCCTTGTTCATGAACTGACTAGCCCGATCGTCACTCCTTTCCTACTCTGGTTCTGGCTCCGACCGCTCTGCAGAGACATCATCAGCTTCTTCCGGGAGTACACAACAACCATTGCTGGGACCGGGGATGTCTGTTCATTTGCCATTCTTGATGTAGCAATACACGGAGATCCACACTGGAATGGACAACAGTCCACTATCAGAGGTAAGAATAGGGGAACATTGAATTATTGGCACCAATAGAGACAGTACAGGAGAGAGCCTTTTTAGTAACAGAGACAATCTAAACTTCCTTGGCCTGGTATGAGATAGAACCTTACTAGACAGATTCGCGAGTTCGTCCAATTACCTAGGTGGTACGGGTGCGACATTCATTCAGAGACCGAAATTATACGGGTGACACTTTGTCCAAGTAGCTTCTGTTTGTTAAGATGATACTAGGATGGGATATTCTGGCTGATTTCTTATAAAAACATGGAAGAATTGATACTACGGATCTTGCTTCCTACTGGAATCTATTTTTTCAGCTCGTCCGGCTTTTGATGGAAAGACAGAAATGTCCGCTCTGAACTTCATGCGATTGATTCCCGAGTGGAAACCACCTGCGGCCACTGATCAGTTTATCAATCAGTTCAAGTCGAAGGTAAGAATGTTGTTCTTGTATTTTAACCAAGTTTTGTTTAGCTGGACAGCGACGCTGCCGATCTGGTCCGTGGAGCTCCTGCCACTTTGAACAAGAACCGTCTCTTGGAATCAGTTCATTCGCTGCTTTTGAACAAGCCAGGACCTGCTCGTCAGCCCAAACACGAAGGATTTCAGCGGATTATTACCCCGTTAGAGGAAGTTGAACCCCTTCCAGCGGTACCAAGACCCAATTCTCTTATTGATAGTCTCCGTCAGAGCGGTAACTAATGGAACTATTGCATTAAACTTAACTTTTTCAGGTATTGATCTGGATGAGGATGCTGGAGCAGACATGAGGGTTCAAACTCTGTATCTACGTGGTATGCACGATGAAATTCGTCAGAGTCTGGGACCCTCGAACTACGGAACAAGTGTGGCTCCTCATACAATGCGAAGCATCTTTGATGTTCCAGTGTTTTCGTCGAACATCGCCAATGATGGTAAGGATGTTGAGCTTTTTGTATCTAAGACTCGAAACAAATTGAACCAAATTCAAGTTCACTGCTTTGCACTTTTGTACAGACATGGCAGTCACAAGGATAGTATGAGGCCAAATGATTATGAAGAACAAACTTTGAATTTTTTCAAGATGGTGCGCTTTAATTATTTTTTATTTACTTTGTCAAAACGTTTAGACAAATGAATGCTGTTCAGATAGAAATCTCAACAGTTCTAAAGAGCATTTTCAGATTCAATGATAAACACGACCTGTCCCAGCCGGATCATCTTTCAAGCTCCTACTCAGCGTTATGATGAGTGTGAAGAGGATGTCGAAGAACATGTGACTGAGGCCGAACACGAAGATGATGATGAGGAAAGACCCACGTCGTCCTTTATGGTTTAGGATTTTCACTACTGTACAATTGCTGCCCCGTTTCTTCCTGCCCGCTTTGTAACTTTGCTGTCTCTAACCTACAGGTCATACTTTGTTTTTGTACTTCTCGTCAGCTCACTGACCCTGTGTTAGGCTCTGCCAATCTCTTAGGTATCTTGTCATACTACCTACTGTATACATGTCTAGTCTTGAATACTACTGAATTCTCATTTGTCAGGTATGAACGTTGATCCATAAACTGTTTGTTTATATACATGATCTATTGGGGAACGATTTCAACGGAACATTGTACTTTGACGGGCAGCCAGGTGCTGGCTGGGTTGGTAAATCGCAAGAGGTATTCTCCTTTCTCCACTCGGACGGAACCGTATTCAGGGAGCTGAAAAAGCTTACTTGCTCTATCTCTCTGTCTCTTTGTCTCTGTTTTTCTGCCTCACCTTCAATGATGTTATCGTAATTTTTGGCCAGACATGCTCTTCATTATCTCCTTTCTTCACGATTTCGAATTGAACATCACTCCCAGTAGTGAACTGCCAAATCAGCAATCCCGACTCGTTTGTCGTTCTCATTATGTCAACAGAACTTTTTCCCTTGACATGGTACGACTTGCATGCGGGCTTCGACATGCCGTTTTCTTTCCAAATAGCATCGGGCTGCAAAAAAAATATCAATAATGGCTATCACGAAATTACCTCTCTGTACTCGGAAGGCGAAACCAGTTTCGGCTGCTGACAGCATGAGGTAGCCGGATTGGCAAAACCTGTGTCATCCCTCCTCGTTCCTCCGTAATCGACGGGAACGACTTGTGGTTCGAGATGCTGCAGCAGATCCTCCCCAGTTGACATAAATATGAGACGGTTCTGGGTTCGGGCATCCAGGATCCACTTGGAGATTTTCCACATGATGTTAATGAGGGCTGGAGGGTTGATAATGACGAGTTTTCCCATCTGGAATTGGTTTTGTGATAGCATCATAAGATTCTTACGTTTTCGGAGAAGTATTCAGCCCAAACTTGAACTACCAAACGGGCGAGTTTGACTGGAGCTGATAGAGGATTCAAAAAATCAGAAATGTTGAAGCCATCGAGATCCAGGACGCAACACACGGACGACTGTTTACCTGAAAACAACTTCGATTCTTAGCTGCCTGCCAAGATAAGTTAAACTTTGCTATCACCTATGTATTTCTGTGTCAATCGGTCCTGTGAGCTCTTCTGCACCTGTTTTTGTTTATACCCGTCTTTCCCAACCATACGCATCATTTGCGGTCGTAGTCGATGGGTAGACTTTTAGTATTATTCTGTTTAGCCTGCCTCTTTTCCACCTTGATATTCTGTCACGACTTTGTGCATCTATCGTCTGTTTCCGGCCAATCGTTTGATCGATATGAATTTTTTTTTCGTTTAATTATTTGCCTCTTCTTCGGTTCTCTTCCTGTCTATTTATGATTGTTTCACATCCTTTTCTTGTCTTATTTTATTGACATACAACGGGTACAACGGAACCATCAACGCACCTGTTCTCTTCTCTGTGTCAGCCACATATCTCCCAAACAGATCCTGGAGCATAAAGTACGAATGGATCACATTGGAAAGTGGAATCACTTTCATAATCTGAAAACGCACACGGTTCTAACACCTCCTGTACTAGGAACCTCTTTCAGATCGGTATCTACCATTTTGTGTATCCAGACGTGAACATTTTTGGAAGTGGTTTCGGGTTGCAGCAGAGAAATGCCGAATCTCTGAAGCGGGAGAAAATAATTGACTTGAAAGAGAATTGCTGACCTCGAAAGTATCGCGACCAATAAGGCTCTTTGTGAAGATGGCTAATGGATCCATATTGCCGTATTCTAGACATTTTCTGTGGGTCAAGTACTCTTCGATGCGGAGTTTGGCTGGAATTGTTCAGTAAACAGAAGTATGTGCTTACTTACTGATCTCCACGTCTCCATCAAGGGCTCGCAGGAAACGAGCAATGAAGAAAATAGTGTCCAGCTCGTCCGGTATATCTATCCGAGTTCTAAAATTTTTCGTCTGATCTAGCCGACTTTTGTCAGTTTTCTAAAGTTTCTGTCATCCTTTCATTGTTTGAACTAAAATTGACCACAAATTGTATACTGAGGCTCACAGCATGTGCGAAAGAGTAACAAAGACGATTTTCCAGCCTTTATATGTACGCAAATTGAAACGTATTCTAGTATAGTGTTTTAGATTTTTACCAACCGACTGCGTCGTCTGTAAACGGCGCTGCTGGATATCTATTTTTCATTTATTTCAGCGCCGTTTCTTCAGTTAGAAAAAGAGTGAGTGGTTGGAAGTAGTTCAGAAGCCTCCAAGGCTAGAAAAAAAGTTGATAAAGGAGAATTTCTCTCTCTCTCTCTCTCTCTATCTTCCTATTTCTCTATCGGGAGTGAGATTGCTATCTTTCTGTACCTCTGTATCTCTGTCCCTGTCTCTGCCTTTTTCCCATTCATGTCTCTTTGTGGCTAGTTATCTCTCTGTCTCTCGGTCTCTCTGGTTAGTTATCTCTCTGTCTTTTCGTCTCTCTGCCTCTCTGGCTAGTTATTTCTGTCTCTTAGTTTCATCAATTTACAACAACAACAATTTACAGCTTTTTGTTTTGCTTTTGTTTTGTGGCCACGGGCAAACAAATAAACAAACAGAGACCGCCACAGAAGCCTTTAGATAGTAGAGATAATAACAGCATTCAAACTTTAGGACGATCCATTCAGAAATTTTTGCAGACCTATTCCATCCTATCTTTGCCATTTCAAAGTTTTGGTTTTGAATGACCAATCAGGTTTTGATTCTTGAGAGATGGGACAGTAAGGTTTTCAGTAAAAAACGTGTGAGTCAGTGCTTGCTCAGTCTTTTAGCGGATGTCAAAGTCGTCACACTGATAAAAAGCTATTTCTGTAGAAACTATGGATAGCGGCTTACCTGAGCTGTTTTGCCTTTGCTAGTATCTCCTCATCGAAGGCTTCTGGTACGAACATGGATTCGAGCATGTTGGAGTACTGAAATACGCCGTTAAGGTTTGACGTGGTCACGTTTGACAAAAAAAGAACTTGCAATGGACATCACACCATGGTCACATCGTCTGCGTCACAATACTCATCAAGTTTAAGTTTTTCACTGTAACAGGGGACTGAGTGAGTGGAACAGTGAATGGTGTCCGAATGACACCCGATGAGGCCATTTGGCTGAGTAGAAAAAGCGCCGCTTGGAAATTGTCCAAGTCCGAAATCTTCAACACTGTTTCCCCGCCATTGTGGGGGGGAATTCTCGCGAACCAGTTCGTACAACAACAAACATGTGAACCCAAAAAGTGTTGACCAAGAAGCAGAGAGGGGAAGGGGAGAAAATATGACACAGAATGAGTTTGTTTCCCTGTTTATGCGGTTTTGAAAGGTGGTGGGAGGGGTGAGAACCAGTCTCTCTCTCTGCCAAGAGGCAGAGAGAATGTACTGCCCCCCACCACAGGATGGCTACCCTTTTGGCAGCAACGGGATCGGGAGAGAACGAGAGAAGAAAGGGGAGCCGGTTCACTGGCCACAATTGAATGATAGCACCAAGCATTTTGCAACATTTTTAGCGGAAGCTGTTGCGCCAGGTCTGATCCAAGAACATGACTTGATACGGACAGCCGTCTATGATAAGGATCTTTGAAAAGGGGTCTCTCTACAATGGTTACACTATTCTTTTTTGCTCGCAGTGACTGATGACTCAAAAGGCAGAAACGTTTACGATCAGGACAAATCCGCGCCGTTGGCCACCAGAGCATGTCCATGGTCATTCACCTTCATTTAATGTGTCATTTATAAGCGATAAACAACAAAGAAGAGTCAAAATCAGTCTCATGAAAGACGAAATAAGATTGTTGTAGCAGTCTATGCAAGCTTATAGACATGTCGTACAACGGGACTGAACAATGTACTGTCCTTTTGGTCATGACAAAGTTTGCGCTTTTCATAGAAGAGATGACTTCCAAAATGTACAATCGCTATACCCGTCATTTTGAAAATGATTTCAAGTACCATAAGCTTGGAGACAAATTGACCGATTGCAAAGGAACGATTGACAGAGACAAAAAGAAATTTGCATTGGTACGATGAAAGTAATAAATGAACAAAGATAGCTTTAGTGGACAGATTCTTGAAGAAAGCCACCTCTTTTCCTGCCTGATGTATTTTAAAAATAGTTTGACCTTTAAAAGTTCTAATTGTGGAAAGAAAATGACGGAATCAATTACATAATAATCAGAGTTACCAGTTAAGACCAGTCAAAGGTTCGAAAGTTCAGCCTTTAACCATGAAGACCTTTCCTGTCCCAATTACCTCACTTAGACCATCTTCTTCTATACTGTCCTTTGATTAAAACAGTTTTATCCACCCTCTTCTTCTGTTCGTATTAATCTCGTCGCTTTACCGGATGCGCTTGATTGCATATCGCGGCGAGGAGAAGATGCTCCTTTCAAGGTGACTCCGCCTCCAAAATCCTCCTTATTTTCCAATGTGGTCCCTCCTAATCCTCCTATTTCTATACCCCGATGTCAAGAGTCTAATATGCCCTCCTGACACTGGACCTGTCTTCCTCTTGGCAGAACAGCATTCTGACCGAAACAATCACTGTTTTGACTATTGCGGCAAAACAAACTGCAGTGGTAAGAGATGACGTACTTTACTGTGAACAGGAACCAAAAGAACATGCTCAAAGACTGTCTGACAGCGGGAAGTTTTAGGCTTTAACCAAATATGTTCCATCGGGACCCACGACAAACTGTATGGGTCTCGCAACGAATAAAAAAATTTCTTGCTTTGTCCTCCGGCAATGAATACTCGGGGAGAAAATAAGAAGTACTATGGGTCCTGTAGCGAGCAACTCCAAATGTCTACAATTCAATATCACCTTATTTCCAGTCGTTTTCATCAATCCCACTGGCTGCGTAGCTCTGAATCGGGACGATCTACCACCATCTAACTCTCGAACAGTCACTGTACACAAGCACTGCGTCCAGAGTAAGTTTATTTATCTTACTCTCAAATACCCAGTTTTTAGATGTAAAGGCAACCCAGATTGTATTTCGTGAGTCTAGCCGAGTGCTTGTTGACCATACTGAGAAGATTGAACAGGCCATGAACGAGTTCCACTGTTTGTCCTTATGTGCCCAACAGACCGTAGGCATGTAGCAGAGGGGAATCTGATTGTGGTTTGCAGAAGTTCCTGTGTCGTTCCCTGATGTTCTACCATGAACGAGGAGAATGTTTGATGAATTCAGCCAATACGGACACGGCTGACACGACAAAAGACACCGAGGGCTATGAAGTAACCTATATGGAACGCCGATTACCAGGTATGAGCGGTAAAATTAGAGGAGCAATGGGGCGAGAAGCGGTAGCCACGAGAGCGGTGTCTGATTAGCATACGCGACGAGCATCTAGGTCGCTGGGCCAATCGTACATGAGTAAACAAACTTTTCCGAAACCGATTTGAATTCGCAACAATGGGAACATCTTTGAGGTGATGTACCGTGTACAAATTCATTTGCTGCTTTGCCACCGACGGCAACAAGAATTAGGGGAGAGTTCAAGAAGGGCAATCCGGAATCAGTCGAAAAGTGCCTAACTTCCTGCAATGGATGCGATCGCGTCATTTTTGGCAAGGAATGTCTTCTGCTGGATGAGTCGAGTGATGGAAGGATTATGGATTCTTCTAGTCAAATTGTGGGTTTAAGTTCTTGTACCAGCTGGTCTGTTCTAGCATTATCGTGTATTTCTTTCACTGTCAACCTGTCCCTTCTCTAATATTATCCTGTCAATCTGTCATTCACCTCTTTTCTTTCTATCCAGTTGTTCTTTACTTAAACCGTTCCAATGAATTAGTTTCATTTATATCCTGTCTCCGTGAGCATGCTTTTTGCCCCTATCAAGTAATTCAGTCATTACCTTGTCTATGTCAGTTATACCATTCTGGCAACTTCAACATGCAAATTCTATTGTCAAACTGCCCCCGTTGAGTTCCCCCATGCGAATTTGTACTTCTCTGGTTTAATCTCTGTCAACTTCTCTTTTTCTTATTCTGTCTCTATTAGAATGGCTACCTGTCAACTTTTGAGTTAAAAAAGGAAATGTAATCAATTGATAGAAGCACTACGGAGCTTATAACGTTCGCTTTAGGTTTTCAACAACATTTGCAAGGAAACAACTGTCCCTTCGTGCTCTCCAGAAGAGTCCATCTTTGTTTCTCGGGAAGCAGAGGGCAGTAAGGATTGTCTGAATAGGTAGGTCAGCTGTCTAGCCATTCAATAAGAATGCAGATGCTTGAACACAAAAGACTGTCAGTTTGCCTACAAAGATGGAGAAAACTGTCAAATTTCTCCAGTAGCACTGCCTGAGAAAGAACCTACGATCGAGAGGGTCTGCCCAGGATTAGGAGCTCTGGAATCAGGTATAGTTGCATCGTATGCTGCAGATGAAAACTTTAGGAGTTCTTTTCCAAGAGAGTTCAAAATGTCAAACTGGAGGAGGAATGCGGTTCAAGGGCATGAATTTGTATCAGTGCATGGGTCTGTGTTTGTCTCATCCGGTTAGCAGGTAATTTTTGGCTCTCACTCTCAAAGAAAAATTTAAGTTGTGATACAATTGCCTATCATTCCGACGATGAGATCTGCGAGCTTCTTGACACTACGACATTGAAGGGAAACAGCAGCCTGGCAGAATGTCTTCAGTTCACTCTAAACATCATTGAAGGACCTATGATAAAGGAGAAAAGTATTTGAAAAACTTTTTTTTCTGAAGATATCTCATTCAGAGAAACTTTCTGGCAATACTGGAAAGAGGAAGGCCTCCTACCAGATAGTAGACGAAACTGTTATCAAGAATTTGACACCCAATAAGGTGAGAGCCTTGGTTCACAATTAAATCGTTTTGTCAGGAAAAGGTAAACTTGAGAAAGCGGATGGGTGACGAACTGGATGTCGAAACTGTTTGTTCCTATGCTTCTCTCAATGTTAAGGTGAGTGAACAAAACAATAAGACAGAGAGACTGATTCAGGTCAAACTTTCCAACAAGGCCTTCAAAGGATATCTATTTCTGAGAAACAGTTTTAACTCCTGTTCTCACGAGTTCAAGAAAGGAACAGCTGTTTTGAAATTACCACTTAATGGGACCTGCTCTCCGGACAAACGGGGAGATCTCTATAAAGCCGTCGTGGTCATCAAGGAGAAATCAACGGACAACAGCATGTACATAATCACGGCGAATGAGCGGATGTATACAGTCAGCTGCGACTACAGTAACCAGAATTCGAAGATTAACATCACAAAACGGATACAGATCAGGTAGTCCTAGCCAATTCATAAACTAAGCATTTTTCAGAGACATGCCCTACAACGACATGGACATCGGTGACAATCGAAAGGCCCCGAAGCTGGTTGAAATGGAGCTAAGGTCGAAGAGAGAAGAAGCCGACCCCGAAGACGATCCCTCGAATCATCCAATCAGCCTCGGACATCCTCTAGAGCTCGCCATCAAGCAGAGCTCGAAACAGTTCGCCATCGAGTCTTGTGTGGCCGAAAACCAGGATGGAAACGAGAACATTACTCTTATTGAAGATGGGTAAGTATCTTTACTGTACAGGGTACTTGAACCACTGGTTAGATGCTTAACAGGATGGAACCGGATGACATGTAGAGGACAATCATAAAACAAGTTGGTTGATAGCAGGTAAGCTGAAACATGTCGAGACAGACAAAACTAAACAAAAAACGCTGAAATCGTCAAGGATGAGAGGCTGGCTGAGACAGTCTGACAAAGATAAGACAAGAATAAGGACAAAGTGAGAGAGGAGGGTTAAAGGTACCCGTTGGACACAGAGATGTAGACAGAGTGATAATATATATATATATATATATATATATATATATATATATATATATATATAAGACAGGGCAGTTGAGCTAACATGGAGTATAAGTAGAAGTATACTATACCCTTTAGATGTCCCACCATAGCTGCCAAGGACTATATCATTCGAGGAAGCATCAAGCGCGGAAAGAAGGGCTTCGTACTTCCAATGAGAGCCTTCAAGTTCCGAAATGGGAACATTGTTCGTATCTCCTGTGTTCTACAGCAGTGTGAGAACTGCGAAAAGGTACGTTTGAAGCAGTGTAATCAGAAAATGATATTTTCAGCCAGCCTGCAACCAACGAAATAGAAGAAACTTGGCCCTAGACGATGCTCCGAGAGAAGAAGTGCAAGCTGAACTGCTAATCCGAGAACAAGTACCTGATTCCGAAAAGGGTAAGAACTTTTTCGATTACTCAAAAACGGTATTTAGGAAAAATGTGCCTTCGAAAGGATCTTCTAATCTTTGGATCATCAGCATATGGTCTCCTTGTGTTTGTGGAAGTTTCTGCCCTGTTTTACATTGCCTTCCAAACCAATTATTCCAAGAAGTTCTTCTCCTCCTGATTACGTGTCTGTCATTTGCAATTGTCCCGATTAAAGATATTTTCACTTTTCTCTGAAATTGTGGCACTACGGTATATTTAAAGTTGCTTGACTAACACAGCACTACTCGGATAGTCCCGAGACTAGACACGTTGCCCCGCGAGGGGCGGTGTCATAATCTAACCTTATAGAGTTAGACCAGCAGCTATTAGTCGCCCATCGGTTATACATAGTACATAGAGTACATTGGTTTTGACCTGTATTAATTGTCTCTAAATTGTGTGGTGTTGAGTAGAACGATTCTTGGACATCTTAAAACTTTTTGAAAAAAGTGTTATGTCGTGGAAGGAAATTATATGCCCTTGCTCTTTTGCATAGAATCTTGTTTATAAAGACAAGCTATACTACATTTCTTGTGTAAGCCTAGCTCGTTATCAGTCTCTCCGATTTTCTCTACAATTCAGTATGCGATTCCCAAAAATCTTTTCTCGTGCAATCTCTCGGGATATCTGTTGATCTGACGGGATATTGTGTCAAGGCCCGCATTCGTCCTAATATGTTGCCAGTCGCTCCTTATCTTTCCTCTCTATACGAGCCATTACATGTAAACTTTTAGACTATGGGTCCTTCGTATGAAATAGCTGCAAAGGCGACCATTGGCCTTTCCATTTTCTGTACCTTGGCTTCAGTTCTGTCGGTTTCTTTGATCTGCAGCTCGGCCGGGTCATTGAGAGATGAGACGACAGCCAGAACTTCTGCTTTCAAGGTAGAGTGGTCGCGAAGAGTGCAGGTGAAAATCTGACAACAGAAATAGCATAGGAAGGCTTTTAATCTGGCCTCCTAGGCAGTCTACCTTGGCTCAGTTTCTGCGAGACAGTTAGCAAGACGATATGGGGAAGAATTAATCTTCTATCGTACTCTTACGTTTTTAGATCAAGGCTAAGGACATCTGGGCAGAACTTTCCGAGATGAGACGTTCTCTTCGTATTCCAAGAAGCCTGGAAGAAGAAGTAGCTCCTAAAGGCGTCCTTCACAAGTGCAGCCGTATGTTATCAACATCTATCCACAATTCAAATTTAAGAATGTACTCGTCTCCACTGTCTCACAGGAGCTATGGGAGAAGAAGGATCTCCTGGAGCTGATGGAGAGCCTGGAGGGCCCGGCAGTCCGGGTCGGCCAGGAGCCGATGGTGAAGATGTTGAACTAGATCCTCAACCAGATCTACCATGTTCTATCTGTCCTGGTGGTCCTCCCGGACCTCGTGGACCTCAGGGAGAACGTGGTCTGAATGGAAGATCTGGTACTGCTGGAGAGCCGGGTCATCCAGGAAAGGAAGGGACCCATGGAGACCATGGTAGGCGCGGAAACCCTGGAGGAGAAGGCTATCCTGGAACTCGCGGTGTTCAAGGTCCTGGAGGAGAACATGCTATCGGTATGTCTTTGAAAACGGACAGCCGGACAGATGTCAGCTTCTTATCCAGTAACCGTCGAATTGTCCTGCTTGTCTAGCCCCATCTCTTATCTGATGCTATCAAGCTCATTATGCTTATTTATATACTTCAACGAAATAGGTAGCCGTTAGTTAGTAGGGGAACTACTACTTTAATTACACCGAATCTTCTAATACCTCAATCATCCCCAATGAATCTTTAATAGCTGGTAGATAAGACTATAAGTTGGAATTCGCCGGTGATCATTTCAACCTGTCCCCATCTCACAAACGTCCATGTCAACCTGCCCTCTCCACATCTGACAACTTGAACAGTTCTTGTCCTGTCAGCCAGTTTAATTTCTGCACAGCCTCTGTCTATGTGTGTCTATCAGCCGGTTAGCTGAGCGTATAGCCAATTGTCTGTTTTAGCTGGAGAAGGAATCCGTGGACCTCCAGGCCTCGTCGGACCTGCAGGTCCCAAAGGCCCCCCAGGATCTGCTGGTCGTCCGTCCAACGAGAGAGGAATTCCTGGAAAGCCCGGAGGACAGGGATCCATTGGAGCAACTGGAAAGTTTGGTGGTTTTGGAGAACGAGGATCTCTTGGTCCTCCTGGAGAACCAGGTCTTCCCGCACCTTATTGCCCCTCGGATTGCGGTGTAAACACTATCATTGCTCCAATGAGCGCTCCAGCACCAATTGAGGTACCTTTTTTTTGTTAACTTATCCTGTAAATATGTTCAGCCTGATCAAAACGATAACTACGCACCGGCATCGGCTGTAACTGAGGAAACTATGCAAGAGTCGTTTGATGAAACTTCATACAAAAGTTTCTTCGGCGCTTAGCTAATAAACGTTTCATAAGCCTCTGTGTCTTCTGCATATATTTGCTCAACGGCTTTGTAACGAACTGCAGTGAGGTCAGCGCGAAGGAAGAATTGATAGGAGGTTTGTGCGAAGAAAAAAGGAAGAAACGCAACAATCCAACACTTCAATTATTAGAGTCTCTTGGAATTCGATCTAAATTAGCGTAAGCTAATAGAGGAAATGGTAAGGACTATATTTAGCGTAAGAGCTATGATAAGGTATCTGTGGGTCCAGTATCTAGAAGTTGCCCTTGCTGCAAAGTGTGGATTGAATCACATGGCTGTTTAATTGTCGGTCCTATAGACATAACGTGATGTGCTTTCATGAGTTCTAACATATCGGTATATCTTATTAAATTATACAAAAAAATAGTGCCAAGCAAGAGCTGATGTCAGAAGAATGTGATAAGAACATTGAGATTCAAATGAAATGGCCTCGGGTTCGAGCTTCGGCTAGTCCAAGAATTTTCCTTGGTGACACTCGGCTAAAACTTTTTTTCGCCAAACTGCATTTATAAATCTGAGGGCTTCGCAAGAGTTGTAAGCCATAAGGCAACCAGTATATTTGGGCAGAGTTTTGTCGTATTTTTGCCATTTGTCTTAGTATTCATCTATCTTTTTCTTGAAACTTACTATTTTTTCGTTGTTTCTCTTATGATTTATGCAATCAGCTTTTCGCCAGACATACAATGTAATGTTTTTAAGTTCCCATCTTGACATCTTGCTCCTTACGTAGATTCCTAGCTGGCAAGTTTCCATTCAACCACGCAAATACTGCAATATTTTTGTAGCAAACATAATACTTTTTTGGCCAGTCAAAGAGTACTGCTGAAGAGAGTCATATTTGACAAAAGTCTGAAGAGAATCACTGGATGTAGTCTTGATTAGAACCCTTTGAAAAACATTTCTAAACAGAGAAGACACCTAAAAACATGTGAGAAAAACGCATTTGGAGAAAAGAAGTATATTTTTTCCACCGGAGATGTCCTTTGGCTCGAGCCGGCTAGGCCCGACCTACCCCTTCGAGCCTGCTCAAACTTTTCTTATCTGTGTATCATGTGCCGACGCCCTTCTTACTGTACAATATTTATTCTCGCGGTATTTTCCACGAAAAATAATATACCTTTAACATTTTCTGCAATCACTAGTTTCAAGTCACATTCATTGCGTGAGGGGGGAATCTGTGTGGGTGGGGTGCGTCCAAAATACATATGGGGGATATAACATATTATGAGATTTAATACAAAACGAAGAGAGGGCATAATAGGGAATGAATAAAGCTTGCTTTGAACTGAACTATAAGGAATGGAAGACCAGAAAGTCTTTTACATCTCATTGAGAATCTCGAGGACAGAGTGGGGGTAGGTAATGCCCGGAAGACACATTGCGTAACTTGGGAGAAGGATGGGATGACACCGCGCGATGCTCTAACAACGGTTTAAAGACAAGAGGAATCTACTGCAGGTTCTGGAACTTCCAGCTGTCCAGATAGGTCGGGTTGGCTGTAGAGCTGGCCGCCTGGGCGTACTGCTGGAAGGTGTACTCCACACCCGGGTACGTTCCTAAAACTAGAATCTTAATAGCCGAAAACTTGGGATCCATACCGTAAGGAACAGTATAAGGTTGGGGACGGAAAGTGGAGTTAGTTCCGTAGGCTGAGGGAGAGACTGTGGACAGGTATGAGGAGACGACGGGCTTGGTATCACCGTCGGCTATGGAAGATGGAGACTGTGATTCCAGGGGTGCATCATTGCTCTCCTCTGCCTTTACCTAAAAATGCCATATATTTGACGATATTGTTTGCACCTTAGTCGTTACGGTAGTGCGCCACAAACATGGAAGGTACGCGCGGAGGGAGCGTGACGGAAAACAAAAAGACTATGCTACTGGGACACAAACAGAATGGTCAAGGTCGATGTGGAAAAAAAACTTACAGCCACGTCGTCACTTCCGGCACCGGTCGATCCATCACCACTGCTGGATCCACTGCTCGAGCCGCTACTGCCCATTCCATTGCTTTGGGCCTTCTTCTGCTGACGGGCCTTGGCACGCCTGTTTTTGAACCACACCTGCAAGCGGAATCAATGTTCATGCTGTTTGCATTGTAGATTACGGTACACTCTCTCTTTCCCCGCAGTGTGTGGAATTCGTCAGAGAAATCGATGATTTGACGGCCGCCAACGCACACACTTCCCTACCACACCTCCCAGAACATTCGAATATTCGAATATACAGGGGATCAGCCCACGGACTTCATTAGCTAAAGAGATGTCTCACCTGGACACGGCTCTCCGGCAATTGGATTCTGGTGGCCATATCCTCGCGCATGAAGATGTCTGGATAGCGAGTCTTGGCGAAATAGCTCTCGAGAATGTCCAACTGCTGACGGGTAAAAGTGGTGCGTTCACGACGCTGCTTTCTGAATCACCCTATTCCAACTTTTCGAGAGGGTCTCTCACCTTGGTGGAGCTGCAGCATTCCAGGTCAGTCCGGCTTGCTGACAGTCACCCAATGTGCCACCAATGTATCCCATGGTAGCCATAGGGAAGGTGTGAGGGGCTGGAGCAGAGAAACCAAGGTGGGGAGCAGCTGCATAGGCTCCTTTGGAAAAGTAGGCGGCTGTCATGTTGGCCATCGAGGACATGTTTGAAGCGGAGACTGGGATATAACCGTTCATCTGAAAATAGTATTTTAGCAAAAAAACCATTATATGTGAATTCAAATATGGGCGAAATACTCAATTGTAGGAATGGAATGCTCAAAGGCGGAGATATACTTAAATCGCAGTTTTCTAGGATTTGTATACTTCTGATCTGGTTTTAGGTGAAGCTCACGGGATAAGAGTTGTCGTCTAGCAAACAGTTTAGATGCCACCTAGTTGACGTATGATTTTCAGTATTAATCGTTGGAAATGATCAGAAATTAAGACCGCAATATAAAAATGAGCACATTGGAAGCAATGAATATATATTCGGAAAATGTTACGTGTCGAAATGGAGAAAGAGTGAATCAGGATTTGAAATGTATGAAGAATTGGAAAAGACAGAGTTAGGAAAAATTCATAAAGGAGCCTACCTGCCGAGACTGCCATCCTCAAGAGACCCTGCTTAACTCGGAGAGTGTGTCAAAAGTTGTGTGTGGACAGTTCTGCCAAATGGCGCTTAAGGGTCTATGAGGATGAGCGGTCTCGACGCGATAAGCCTATCACATCATCCACGGATTACGATAAGTCCTACTGGAATTAGACGGTTGGCTACGGTGCGTGAGGGGCTCAGCTGCTCCCAATGCGATTTCCCACAATCCGAAGCACCGCCCTTTCTCAACTCTCCTCCTCTACATGCTATTTCGGCCCAGAGGCTCCGCCCAGGCCCGTTCGCTCCAGCTTTGGACGGTCTGAAGGCTCCGCCCTCGGCGGCAACCAATGGCCGGCTGACTTCTTTGTTTTGTGGAAGACTGTTTGTCGGCAGAGTGATACGGTAGCCGGCCACAAACAAGACGAGAAGCCGCACGATTCAGCTTCCTAACAAGAGGTTTCACGGTCTTAGGGTGAAGAGCGCAAAAAGTGACAATCTAAAGGGTGAGAGGGGGTCCAGCAGATACTGTACTAGGCGCGGCACGCCAAAGTTAAAGCAACACTGCATAATTAAGTGAATTTAAAAGGTACTAGGCCAAGGCCAGACGAAATGGTTATGCTACCACATTCGACTGGCAACAAATCGAGAAATGGCTCAGGAGGCAGGCTCATCTGCCGGATTTGCCGACTGTAGACGTCAGCAATACTTCTAATGGCCATTTCTTCATCTGGCCAATGGGTGATTATCCCCACTCCCGATATAACAGCATGCGGTAGGATCCTTCCTTTATGATAAGTGTGAACGTTGTTGTCGCGGAAAACTAGGCGCGATAAGAATAGAACGAATCCGTTGCCACAAGTTGACACCGTTTTCCTATGAAAAGGGTACTCGACAGCCACACATTGAAATTATTTGAACAGGCGGGTAGTGTCGTTCAAAAAGGACCTAGCAATCTTATTGTAACTCTGGGTTTTTGGCGCGACGATCATGGGATGATCCTGTTGGGCAAGGTGCTCCCCTACAGATGGCAGCAGCTATTAGGTCTCTCTAATCCTTGGGCGTCAGGAGGATGGCTCCTGTTTCCTAACAAATCTCGAGGCAGGAAATAGTATCCCCTTTAACCTCATGATCTTCAACAAATACTACCAGATCATCTGGCCGGATGAGATACAAGTTGCAATCGGGGGATAAGAGTCAGTATCCGATCGGACAGACGGGTTTAACTCGGTCTCTGCTTCTGTTTTTCTTCGCAGAGAAATCTCTTGTGCACATTATCAATATCAGAAACCTCAGACAGTATCTGGTAACTGAAACTGTGTAAAGAGACCTGTTTGTCATGTTTATAATCCTCGTCCTCGGTCGAAACTGTGTTTCTCTCTCTGACGAGGCATCATTACAGGCATGAAAACAGGTTTCTTGCTGCTCTCATTTCGCATCTACAGTATGCCTTTAATCTGCGCATGATCCGAAAATTCGTGTCGGACCACCAAAAGAGTTTCCTGACTGCCGAAAGGTTGGGGGTCTCCACTCGTGTACCACAAATATGTACTGACACATTGCACAGGTCATATCTGACTATATTTGACGATAGAGACCGTCGGCAACACACAATAGGCCAAGTGTGGATTAGCGGCTGGTGTAAAAGGCCACGTGCGGCCAGGTGCCCGTGCGCTATGCTTGAACTGTGCGAGCTGGTTTTTACTTCTAAATTCTGAGCTTCGTAAGGAACTGTAGTCTTGCTGACCCAAAAGAGTTAACTGACCCAAGAGTGGGGCGGAGGTAGGTTTGGCAAAGGGTTAGAGGATGAGCGCGGCTGAGCGCTTCTCATCCCGGACGCCGCCGCCCTCTCGCACCACGCCAGCGGCAGAATCCTACCCAACACGATGTCGTTTCCAACACTATTGTTTCGCTCTCACTGAGAAACAATCCCATTAGGGGGTGAGGGGAGAGAACACGCTTGTCTTCCATGTTATCAGGCGCGATCAGTTGTTCCCATTGCGCGACTCACTCCCCTTACAGAGCTCTACAATCTAGGCACACCATTGCTTGCGCAAGTGCTAATACGGGGTCACGCCTTGTCAAACTTATTGGCAGCGTCCTCGACCATTCTGTTACATTAGTGCCTAAATAATTTGTCTCATCTCTGACCGAATCACTGGGAGTTCTAGGGGTTCTCTAGTTTTAAAGGAAGATACACAGAGAGACAGAAACAGAGAAATAGAGAGACAGAGAAACAGAGAGACAGAGAAACATAGCGACAGAGAAACAGAGAGACAGAGAGACAGAGAAACATAGAGACGGAGAAACAGAGAGACAGAGAGACAGAGAAACAGAGAGACAGAGAGACAGAGAAACATAGAGACGGAGAAACAGAGAGACAGAGAGACAGAGAAACAGAGAGACAGAGAAACAGAGAGACAATTCTTTCAGTATTCGGTCTTGTGAAACAATTCGAAAGTTCTTCTCTGTCTCAAAACTAGGCCAGGTCTCCACAGGCTCACCCTGTTTTGCGGTAAACCTTCAACCCCAAATGGTCTCTTCTAATTATAGGCTATAGTTTTCCATTCAATAGCACATGAATACCCATAGAATACCGTAATCCTTGACGCGCATACTTGACCCTGCCGCCAAAGTTGCCCGCATCTTTTGTGTCTGTCCATCCGGAAAGAGGGAAACTTAAAGCGAAGCTTGAAAATTTGTGAAAAGGTGCTGGACAGGAGAGTCACTTTGCGAGACTGTGTACACTAATAGCCGGGTACCGTACACTCTTGGCGTTCTTCCTTCCAGTCGCCAAACATTGTGTGCAGACCCTGATCGATTCTCGAACTTGCTTCAAAAAACTTTCGTTTTTGAGCGATTAGGGTCAGTTGAAGACAGGACACTGCGGGAGATGTCCCAGTCAGGTTCGTTTAGACTCTGGGAGCAGATGTGACATGGCATGTCGTCTTTCCCGTTCATGCAAGTCATTTTTTGGCTAGGGAGGTGCTTTCCGGTCCTCATTATTGGCTACAAATGGCACTAGGCGGCAGTCAGCTGCATCCTTATGCAAATGTTGGTGAGGAGGGTCCATCCTAGCCGTGGGAAATTAGCCCGCTCTCGTCATACGGTAGCAGCCATGTGGACTCGCCTTCTCCCACGACATCCATGTGGCAAAAACAGAAATGGGGACCAAAAATGTTGTGTGTTTGCAATGTAATAGATCCGTAACATACAGGGTTACATCACATGTGCCAGGTGCTTGTACTGCTAATTCCCTTGCGTAAGATGCGTCAGTCCATAGCAGCAATACGCTCAAACAGACAGCTGTGGCCACAGATTTTGAGTCTCTTTTTTTCATTCGTATTGTCTTCTTGGGGGTCTGGGAATTCCGGATCTCTTTCAGGTGCCCGTTAAAAAACTCATCGTGACTAACCAAAAAAGATTCTGACTTCCTGCCACCCATTTCCAGCCGTTTACGACTGTTAAGTCGCCTTTTACAAGCAATTATCGTGCATGGCGCACTTGTAAATCATGGCAACCTTTTTATACAGGCGATCATGAACTGGCTCGCGCTATTCAGGGAGAAAGAACTACGGGCCCGCGCGCCGATGAGCGGATTAGTCGCCCCGAGGTCGTCATTGCTGGCTGCTGTCGTCGTGGTCGCGCCAGGGTCCAGTTTTTGGTGATGGGGGAGATATTCTACAAGTTTGAACATACAGCTAAGCAAGGAGAAAGTGTTGAGGAGTGAAGGGACAGATAGAAACACCTGGAAGAGACCCTTCTAAGCCGTCATAATCTGAACGGTACATACTGATAACAAGGGAACGGACTGGAAGAAGAAGATGCCCCAAAGACACAGACATGTTCCCATGACTCTCTCCCTCTGACCAATATGTTGTTATTTGGACTGGACAGTACGTTTGTTCCTGCTTAAGATGACCAAACAGTCTCTCTCTCTCTCTCTCTCTCGAGCTGTGTAACAGACCATATTGACTCTTGGCACGACCGTGAAGACACCTTTTTTTCGCGCATCTGCATCAAAGCATCCAGCTGGGTTTTCCCTATTTACTGCCAGCTGGCCCATTAGTCCAAGGAAAAAAATACAGTAAGATGGCAAACTCTGACTTTCACTACTTTTCGCCGAAATTCTACCACGTTTGCTGTCAATCTTTCAAAACTGCCGAATTCCGACAAGCTGGCATCATACTCAGGCTATGTGAGTAAATTTACTCTACGAAGATGCGCAGGATACATGCACGATTGACCCACAAGATACAGTTATTTACCGAGTAGGGTCAGTCAAACAGAGGGATTAGCTCAAAGGTGTGAGTGCTGATAATGGAGCGCAATGCACTTGACTTAAGACAGCCGGGTTTGGAAAGGCGCTAATTAAGAGGATCCACTTAAGTGAGGAGGCGGGTGCTCGCATAAAAAAAACCATTGGATAGTGACAAAGGTAGAACAAAACATAGGAGATTCCTTCCCTTAAGCCGATATGACACTTTAAAAGACTTATGTGGCTGTCACTGAAAGTATGTAATACTGACTGATACATTACAAATCTTAAGAGTCTGGTTGCTTTAGATTCTTTCCTGTCTGCAATACTTAAAGATGTCAAAAATGGCATTGGATGCTGACAGATCCAGCAAACTGTGTGCAAAAGTATTGAACCCCCATCCCTCCTGTTTTTCCTTGTCTTTAGATCAAGATTGTACAAGGTCATTAGAGAATACGGTACACTGCTCTCACGGTCCATTTGCAATTCGGGGCACACCGTGTGATTATAGGAGGCCGCGAAGCTAATACTGTAATTGGAGGGTAAGCGATACAGAGAGGAAAGGCTCCTGACCTCTCCAGGAAGATGTGCATGCTTATTATAACACATTAGGAAGGAGGTACAGCTTACATGCGTCTCAAGGACTGATTGATAGGATATGGACAATAAAAGTGGCCGATTGGACCACGAAAAACATCCCAGAAGTTAATGTTGAAAGTGAAGTAGACACTGGTTTTATGCTCTGTGAGCGAATTTGGCAAAGCTTCTAGCTTTCCGATTTTGTAAACAAGATATTTGCAACATATACAGAAAGTGCGTGAAATCATGAATGACATCAAGTGAAATGGTCCTACTGAGACGGTACGGGTGGGAACGGCTGCCGAGACAGAACGGGATATATTCAGGCAATTAAGAGCCCATTCAACTTTGATAGGCTTTGGTTTTAAGACAGATTCACTGACTTAAGAGTTACTGAAAAGTGTTGAAAGAGAAGTTTACTATGTGACTGAGTCGAGGGTTACCGGCTAAGCAGGTATCAAATCCCGGGTACGGGTACAAAATGGGCAAACGTTTGAGATCTGCCGCCACTTTTGCGCCCTCTTGTCTGGGGTTTTTTTCATAAAAAAATGCTCGGAAATTTATTAGGGCATATAAACCTAGCATGCTTAGATATACAAGCTTAGACTTTCTGCACATTTTAGGCACGGAGCTTTTTTAGCTTGATACCCAAATATGATCATAGCTGATAGAACTATTTCAAATAATATGAACTAACCATCTTTTACAAAAGAGCTGTTAAAGTTCTTATTGAACGGAAGACTGTTTCACGCGGAGGACCTTCTCGAGAAGACCGTTGCAGTATGGGCTGTTTGCCACAGTGGGAATCAGAAGGCAATCCGTACCGCCTAGTCGGTCTTATTCCGCTCTCGTCTATTTTCGTGGATTGATGACAACGCTCAAGCCGATCATTCTGGATCAACTGCGGGTAGCTTACGTCAAGACGCAATGCTCGGCACGTTTTCGAGTAACGTGTCGATCTCTGATAATAAGGTCTGATATCGTCATCTCGTTTTCAGATGATGTTTATCTTTAAACAGAGAGAGTACAAAAAAACAACAATTTCTACTAATGGCGATGTTGGCCTAACGGAAATAGACACCTTTATTACAATTGGAGAAATTCGTCAGATCGTCTTTAGACTGATTGGCAATCGGAATAAAAGGGATCAGCCTACTATTAGGAGATGAACCAGACCAATTTTTCATTGGAATCTGTTTCCGTTTTGTAAACGGCACGTGGCAACATCAGAGAGTCAAGAAAGTTCTATTCGACTCGTCTGAAGAGGCTCAGAAGGCGGGTAGCCGAGCGGATAACCCGAACCCCTATCACATCAACTGAACACGAATCAAGAAAACGCCTAAGCAGATTGGGCATAAAGATGGAAGGGAGAAATACCTCTCAGATGGCTTATGGTATTCGTACAAGCTGTTTAAAACGCAAGGGGCATGTTCGGTGGGCAGGAAAGTCCCACGCAATACAAGGATGTTTTTCAGAAAAGTGTACTGATCCAGCTCAGGGTTCAAGGTGAGGATGAACACGGGTACACCATACAAAAAACTATCAGGAAAGAAACTATATTGAAATGAAAAAAATACAGTTTCTAGAATGGAAGTCCTATGTTCATGACCGGAAATCATGATAAACACTAAAAGGGCCCAAGTCGGTCATTTTTTCTTAGTATTTAGGATTGAGACTCTATAAGGCGTTGGTGAGTTTTCCTCCTGAGGATAGGTGCTTATTCGGGCGAACTTACATAGTATGTACAACGCAGATGATAGCAAATTAGCTAGAAAGATAGGTGAGAGGCACTGAAGAAAGCGCATACCTTTTGCATCTGGCACCTGATCCAATGAAAATCAACTTTGCAGGTCATTGAAAAGGTTGTTCTGTAGATTCTGTATTTTGAACAAACTGGGTTTCATTTCTGATCATTATCAGAAAACATTTCAGCTGCTCACACCCGCTCCCGACAAAACAACATGATTTACTGGGTTTATCAACAATGTGCTATCAAATGTTTCATTCCTATGGAAGGCATGAGTAACATTCGAGTGGCACAATTTTGAGCTGCTATGCGGGTAACTTTTGCAACCCGTCTACAGTTACTACTGGGCACAGAAATATTGCATTCCCCGTTTCGTGCTTTCCTGATCAGAACAACAAATATATCAAGTTCGAAAAGTAATCAGTACTACGCTGTTTGTAACTGAGGTTCGCTCGGAAACTTTGGAATATTATTTTTTTCAAAAAATCTTTAAAAAAATTTCAGGTACAGCTAGAAGATGATCAGGTCGCTACAAGTCTTTTGAGAGCTCCGACAACCATTTTCCGTAGTTTCTGAAACTCCAAAAGCTGGATGTCTAAACATCAAGCTACCGTATAAGCCGTGAGTGTTTCAACAGATACACAATCCTTTTATTCTTAGCCGATCCATCCCATCACGTGAGCTATCCGCTTATCCTCGCTTGTGGTCTTTCTTTATGCCACTTTCGAAAACAATCCCCTCAGTTGAAAACTGGCAGTGTTGGTAGTATCAGAGTGAGTGGGGATCATCATTCAAAAGTACCAGTGCAGTTATCATACCGCCAAAGAGATTTTCTCGGTCTGTTTGCGTCAAGCGAAGATCTTCCTACAATCCGAGGTAAATCCGATATTTGTTACGTCTGTACCAATGCCATGTGTGTTTCTATTTCCAGGAGACATAAATCATCCGTCGTACAATGATGTTTAGACACACGAGAGAGGAAAAAAATTACTGGTTCCATTGCTCGGAGCCTTTTCCTGGTGATGCTTGACACGTGTCCCCCTGAACCAAATCTGCAAAATTACTGAGTCCAAGGTGAACTCTCTCTCTGTCTCTTTGTCTGAATAACGGGGCTCTGTGTCTCTCAAAATAGTAAAAGACTTACATGAACACGGAATTCAGTCGCTTGAATCCTTGGGGCAATGTCTTCACGCCAAAAAATTTCTGGATAATGAGTCTTAGCAAAGTAGAGTAAAATATTATAGTCTAGCATATCAGAACCTTTTTTTTAAAAAAAAAAGGTGAAAGAAAAGTGTGATGAGAGGCAATACTGTAGAGATCAATGAAAAGTGCTAACTCAGCGTGCAATGCCTAATGGTCGGGCCCGGACATGATGCATGGAGCAGAGGAGAGAACGGAGACAGTAGTGTACAGTTGACGCATTTATTGTTTTAGTGGCTACAAATTTTTTTATCCATTTCGATATAAGAAGAAACTAGTTGTGTTCGATGAAAGCTTATCAAGTCTGTGGGCTGAAGTTCACGCGAAGATGTTTTCCGAATCATTCCTGCAATAGCTTCCATTTATGCTAAAGCTATGTCTCACCTGAATAAATATATGCGACACCCCAATTTTGTGGTCGTTTTGGTCAAAATGAAAGAAATCGGGCAACTGAGTCCGGACAAAGCAACTTTCGAGAATGTCCAATTGTTTACCGGTGATGGAGTATTCGTGACGGTGTTGTCGAGCAACTGCATCGGCGAACATACTAGCGGTGCAAGGGCTGAAAAGGCCGGAACATAAAGTTTATGAATTGTTTCAACCGGATAGGAGAATTTACTGGGATGTTAATAAGAGAAATGTTTTTCTTTCCTCCTGAGTCTTATACTTGCACAATAGCACTTTCGACTGTTATCGCGGAACATGGATCTAGTAGAGAGAACGGTCAGGTCAAACTCTTTTTTTTTTTTACAAAAGCGCAACGGTGTTTTTCTTTGTATGTATAGCCGATGTCGCAGAGGCGCAGCCGCCTGCCACTGCTCCGCGGTTACGTGCAGGGCTAGCACTCTGGGTTCAATCTCTTTGATTTTTTTCGGGTTCCGAAAGGGCGGTGAAGCCGTAGTAGACACGTGGTGTAAATGTAAATATTTTCTAGAATCGATAGAAACATATTTCAATCCGATTTGCTGACATATCAACAAGGAAAGATACTCAAGTAGCTTCAAGTAACGATAGGCATTTTCGGTGATGTTGTTCGGTGTTGTAACTGGAGCAAAATACCAGAGAAACTGTGTTGCGAGAGTTTCAGCGACAAAGGTAGTCTCACTGGTAACAGGTGTGGTATAAGGCTGTTCTTCTTTTCCCGTTAATCCAAAATATGAATTTAGAATCAGAGATATAGCCATATGTTGTGAAGAGTCTTGAAACTTTCTCTATATTTCATAGAGCATAACATTTTTCACATTCCTTTTTCATGCTTAATTAACACGAGGCTAAAGGTTCTCGAGTGTAAGGCAATTAAGGCAGTAATTGTGCTTGCCTCCTAGAGTTCCAATTAATTTTTCTTTCATTCTTGGTAGGAAGTGTGCTGATCCCCTCCTACAGCTTATTAGGCCTAGTCGATGTTCTTGCATCCAAAAGCTGCAATATGACCCTCTACCACCCCCTATCGGCGTCAAATTGGCTTCAGCACACCATTTGTCTGCCCTCCTCATTCTGACATCGTATTCGCAGGGTGCATGCTGGTCAACCAGAAACACGTGGATTACTCGAGTATTGACATCCCCCTCTTCCTATGACAGAGAGCTGCGGGTAAACATCTCCCGAGGAAAACTTTGAACTAAACCACTTTTAGTTTTCCTCTACTTTGCTAGACACCCCAAGACCTTGGTCATTTCCTCTTTTCCCTAATGGCATGTCTTGGACTACATTCTCGCGAACGTCACCTCCCTTCCTCCGCTTGAAAAGTAGCCTCTTTCTGGAAAATTAACATCTAATTATGGTTGCGGGTACTCAAAGGCCGCCACAAAAAGCGAAAGTGGGATGAGATATACGAACTGTCCTCATCTTTCTTTCTGTTTCCCTCTATGCCATTGGCGAACCGGCCCGTTTCGGTCATTGCCGACGGTTGGTCACACCCGAAAACAACCAGTGTGTTGCAATGACTAGTCATTTGATGCGCGAGTACACACTTTTCTCCCGTTCCGGAAGTTTCCTTTTCATTCTGGCGCACTTTTCCCTGTGTGTTCGGGCCACGATTTTTGAAGGCATTTGCATTTAAAATGAGCCGCACCGGCACAGGGCAACCATATCGCTGCTGTCAATCTCGAGAGCATGAGGTTCACTTTCATATTGGTCTTTACAAAGCCCGCCACAACAATTTATTTGAAACTTTCCCCGTCTAGGGCAATTTAAATATTGGCCTAAAGTAGAAGTTTTGTTTTTATCCTTTTTTCACTAGATTTTTGGGGCGTTTAGATTTTTCTTATGACTGCTTCCTGCATATACTTAAGCAGTAGACATATGGGAAAAGTTTTAAACTAAGTGCTTGAAGGAATTGCAAGATACCTTTCACAACATGTCTCAGCTTGACTTTCCGAGGTTACAAGATACTATTTTCGGTGGACCAGAAGTCTTTAATATACTTTTGACTAGTCTGCCGCCTCCCAGTCAAACGGAAACGCAATGGAGCGCGACTAATCCCCACTGTTTCTCATCCGAAGAGCAGGCGCAACCTCCATTCTGTCTGGTTTCTCGATCAGAGAGAAAGCCCCCTGACCTTGAAGTTTCGTTACACAGCTGTTCTCCGACAAAGGGAGAAGGGTTGATCCCAAAGTCTCGCGTGTGTCCTTCGCCGTTATCGGGGCAGCCGAGGCGGTAACCTCTTGAATCCGGTTCGGATTTGTGTTTGCCACCGGGTATACGGCTTGTGCCATAGATGCGCATCTTCGATAAGTGTTGTAAAATGGCTTCCACGTGATGAGTCACGACCTGCTCCTCTCTACCTTCAGGTCATATATATTCGCTCTCGCTTCCGGCGACACCTTTCACCCTCTTGCCTGGGCCGTTCCTTTTTCGCGCCCCCGAACGTCCGTCATTTTGCCTCTCGTGTGGGCATAGAATCCAATTAATTGGAAAACAAGGAACATTGCCTTATCGTGACACGTGCAGTGAACTCCTCTCAGTCTCTCTGGTCACTTTGGTCTAACTGATACGGTTCTATTACAACTAGATCTCGTCTTTGTCGCATTGTCTTCCTACGATCTTAGGGTTACAACTGACTATAAGCAAGTCATTAAAAAGGCTTGCCATTTATTGAGTAAGCATGTTATGAAACTTCCCACCAGTTGCTTCAATATAAAGCTTACGAGGTGTTGGGTTTTGAAATCCAAAAGAAGCCCAAAAGCTCATTCTTCTTTGCGATCTAATCATTTCAACAGTTGAATTGTTACAACACAAGTTATGGAAACCGTTTAGTATCTTTTATTACTGAAGCGAATGTCTGTCTGTGTGTATGTCTGTCTGAAGTCAATATTGCCAATTAGTGTGCACTACTTTGTGCGCACGCAATTGTTTGCAAGTCAAATCAGTTTGGGGTTAGCTTCGGTGGGGAAACGTTGCTCCTGTCATGGTAGCTCGACTGGAGGGAGACTCACGGGCGGGTTGAAGTGAGAGGAGGAAGTAGGTTCAAAGGGTAAGAAAATGAAATGGAAGAGGGTTCAAAGAGTGAAAAGGAAGTGGATTCGAGGGATAGGAAGTGGCTTCTAAGAGTGGGAAGTGGGTTCAATGAGCCCCAAAGGGGCGACTGAAAGGTGACAGGTGGACAGAGAAACGCACGGTGACAATGACAACGACTATAGGGTTTTTATATAGTATGTATAGTATAGTATTCAATGCAATTTGGACACACCGTAGTCTCATTCCCATCTGTTTTATCGATTTCCAACCCTAGGTCAACTCCCAAAGCGCAATCAACTATGCTCTCATCAGATATCTTAGAACTGTTTTTTCAAAGTTCAAAAAAGACCCTTTCACAAATAGTTCATCTACTTCGCACACAGCACGTGCCCTCTCTTTCTATTCCTTTATCAGAGAATAACAGCCCCCTGACCGATAACCTTGCACAGTCCATATATTCCCTCCCTGACCTTGTCTCCGCTTAATTTCTCTGAGCACGCTCCCTCTGAAAATTATCGTTTCTGGCAGGCGAACAGCTGGTCTGCGACACATTTCCACAGCCCGAAGCTACTTTTTGAAGTCTGTGTAACAATTTTTTCGTATCTTTCTCTCGTTTTTAGCCTCTACCAGATTCATGCCCTCTCGAGCAGCAAAAGGTCATTCTCGACTATACTTTCTAACGAGGTCTAGGTATGAAAATTGCCTCTTCCAACTGGTTCAAATGATCTTGTTCCACGTCAGGTGTCATGGCCTCAGTCTCTCTCTCCCTGGACGTCATTAGTTGCTTTGTGTACACTGGTAAACCACCACGAACCTTTTCTTGACTCCTGTCGTCTTTTTTGATCGTAGATTAGTGCCCCAAACATGGTCCTGGTTGTAAAATCGAGTACGGGGAGGGGCTATTATTCGCTTCTGATCAGTTTACACCGGATATTTTGAATTGAAGAGACTGGCATCTTTGTCCCCAGTTCTCGAGTCTTGATCATGGTGTAATGTGTGAACGTCCTTGCCGTTCTCGTCGCCTTGTTTTATCGGCCCAGTCACCTGTTGGTGGCTGACTTCCCCTCCTCTCCTTCTACTGGATCTCCCACTTGCCTCCTCTCACTCTCACACTACCGCAGCATTATGCTTGCACAGTGTGGGGCGTATGTCGATGCCAGTTTGCTCTCTCATGGGTGCCCGCTTCCTCAAAGACCGTTTGCCGAACGACACAAAAATGCTCTCGCGCCTGGATAAGCACCTTTGGAGGGCTTTTTTTGGTCTTTTCCATAGATCGGGGTTGGTTTTTCGAAACAGGGGCCGATTTCCTTGTGTCTCCCGAGCCTGGGCCCTTATCAGACCTCAGCAGCAGCATGACCCCTCTTATCAGTCGTTCTCCATTTTTCGAGCATGCTCCTCTTAGGTTTTAAACCGCCTCTCTCTCTTTTGTTTTCTCCACATTATCTTGAACCTCAAAGGTTTTATTTCCCATTTTGTCTCTCCCGTACCGTCGACAAGGCTAATTTCCACAAGTATGTTCTCAACAGTAAGGGTTAAATTCTCCTCCATACCGTCTCGATACCTGTATATGCTCCCAATACGCCTCTGAGGATTCCTCTCCCGTACCGCATCGTTACCTAATAGATGTCTCTTAAATTTCCTTCTCATGTTTTTCGCCATACCGTCTAGTTACCGGGATTTTTTTGGCCTACGATTTTAGCATTTGCCAAAACTTTACCCGTAGCGCATTTTCAAACAAAAACGGCAAAGATTTTATCAAGTCCTTTCGCTTTTCTCAAATAATCGGTCTGGACTCATTGATGCGGGTCCTGGCGCGCAAACTGGTAATCCTCTATGCGGCAGACTGCCAAAATTAGACGCGGAGCATTGTTGTCCTAGACAAAACTGGGAGTAGCCGATGGCAAAACAACGAATATTTCATGCCTCGAGGCCCTGTGACCAGTTCCCTGTCTCGGTGGCTTCACTTTCTCTCTCTCTCTTTTGAAACTAGTTCCCAGACGCATCCGGTGTATCAGCTGGACTGCACTTTACTGTTGGGGCTCCCCCCTTTCACCTCGCCATCTGACCTTGGCAGGGCCGAACAAACGGCCCCCATCTCGTTTTCTTTCCTTCTACGGGAATAGGCGCCTTTCGCCCCCTGTCAATGTTTTTTGTGCCATTCCCCAAAGCTGTATTGTCTTGTTTAATTCGTTTTCAATTCACCGAAAAGTTCAAACTGTCTCATTTTCAGGAAATGTGGACAGTGTATGTCGGAGGTGGGCCTCGAAGGGTCAACCATGCTGCCGTAGCCATAGGAGATAGGGTAAGTGCATATTACTAATTTTTCTCATTACAATTTTCAGATTTTTTCATTTGGTGGGTACTGTTCTGGTGAGCAGATGTCCAATAACCAACCCATAGACATTCACGAGCTGAACACCAGTAAGATCTTGCCTTCTTTGTTGCATGTAAAGATTTAAAGATACGTACCGATGGAGAGTCATTCATGCCTCTAACAAGCAATGTACAGTGGATGAGTCGATGCCGGAACAGCATGTCTGGTCTCACGTAAGCTCTCGTTTCTCGTGCACACGTGGTTTTTTTTAGAGCGAAATGGAAGGGAACGACCAAAAATTAAGTGAAGAAGAACTAACACGACTCGCTGTCCCTTATCAGAGGTATGGCCCTTCATTTGTTCTAGAATTCGATCATTCTTCAGATACGGCCATACAGTAGTCGCCTACGCGGGAAAAGCGTATCTGTGGGGTGGAAGAAACGACGAATACGGAGCCAGTGCCCATTTACACGAGTTTGATCCAGGTATGCTTTTACAAGTTTCAAATTTATCGTCTTTTCCAGTGAGTTGTCGATGGAGATACGTGGAAACCGGCGGATTCCGCCCTCCGGCACGGGATGGACATACTGCCGTGGTCATAGACCAAAAAATGTTTCTATTTGGAGGTTTTGAAGAAGAAGCACAACGATTCAGCCAGGAAACCTACTATTTCGACTTCAGGTTCTCGACGTGGCACTCCCTGAACACAATTGTAAGTGTTCCTATACTCTTTCTACAAATCTCGTCCAGGGTGACCCACCACAATGGAGAGATTTCCATACTGCTGTGGCCCTCGGTAGCAAGATGTACGTATTTGGTGGGAGAAGTGACCAAATGGGACAATATCATTCGACGAGAGACACCTACTGTCAACAGCTGAAAGTTCTAGACGTTACGACGAAAAAATGGACGTTACTACCGCCATCAGGCGAAAGAACGCCCTCTGGGAGGAGAAGTCATTCAGCATGTAAGCTATTCTTCCTATATTTTAAAAACTTGGTTTCAGGGACCTACAACGGTAAAATGTACATGTTTGGCGGGTTCAATGGTACAATGAGCACGCATTACGATGAGCTCTGGTGCTACGATCCTGATCTGAACAAATGGACGAAGATGAACCCGATCGCCTTGGCTACACCACCTTGTGCAAGAAGACGACAATGTACAGTGGTCGTGGGACATCGAGTCTTTCTGTTTGGAGGCACTACGTAAGTATTTCACTCCTTCCATTCCTGTTTCAAAGTCATAAGAGGCAAAATTTGAGGGAGAGACAACCAGAAGCTTGATTTTCCGTTTTTTTCAGTTTCTGTTTATGCATTCCATTTACACAATTTTGAATTCTTAGCTCTGGTTATTCTCCAAGGTTCGAGATAAAATGGCGCGGCAAACATTTGAGATTGATTTGTCGATAATCTGCTTTCTCACAGCGCTCTCACATTGTCTGCAGTTAATCTTTCCCAGACAATCAAACAATACGAACCGTGGGAAAAACCGATATCTTTGGAAACAAATACTTTTCTTTTTAGCATTAAAGGAAAAGTGACATGCTGGCACAGACTAGTTGAGAAGTGTAGATTTGAATAGTAAAAGATTGACCGACTGTGACAGACATGGCAGATAGACAGATAACAGACAGATTGACAGACAGACAAGGAGGCATTGTTCGAAGGTGATAAAGAGTATGTGAGTCGAGCCCAGTAGGCCTAAATACGGCTCAGGCCGCTCCCATGCCTACCATTTGCTAGTTAAAATGAAGAATTCTACTCTGTTCAACGCCGTTCTAAGGTTCCAGTCAATACGGTTTTTGAAAACCTTGTTGAAATCTTTTCGGCTATACATACAAACTTTTCCAGACCCACCGAAGCGACTGTCTCAAACGGAAACATGGCATTGACTGACCTCGCTGATCTCTATGTCTTGGACTATAGCCCATCTCTCGGAACCTTTGCTGCCCGTTCAGCTATCGACAGTGGAATGTTCGAGAAACACGCCAACTTGCTTACCAGGCCTGTCAGGTTACTTTTTACCCTATTTTCCTTTAAAGAAAAAGTTGTTCAGAATGGAGCTGGAATACATGACAGCGCCGAACAAGGTCGGAAACGAGTACTCAAACAATAATCGTGATTTCACTAACGGCTAAACAGCGAAATGGTCTGGTGCCTCGGCTTCTATCACTCTCTCCCTCTCTCTCTAGACTTGATCAACTTGAAAACGCGGTATCCCCTCTCACATCTTCGAATCACACACAGGGACTTTCCAACTTGTTTTTTTTTACCCGGTTAGACTTTTCTATCGAGATCTCATTCTGTACCTATACAAACCTCCTAAGTCATCTAGATGCTGTCATTTTGTTACTAACTCCAAGTGTACATATAGCCTTGACCTGTTACATGCTTTCCACCCTAATGAAAATTGCTGCCTTCGGACACTGTTCTTGAACTTTTATTGCTGATTTGTAACATTTGGGCGGCAGACAGACCCCGATTTTTTAAAGTCGATTGGGGCCATCTTGGTTGCTAGGAGACTTCTCGTTCAATTGGGTGCAATCTTCCGAAAATTGTGGTCGTCACATTGGGAGCGATGCCTTTTTCCATGTTTTACGATTTTCTGCCTTCGGAAACCAATAAAATGTGCAACCAGCTGTAGCAGAACAGCTGTACAATCACACTATTGGCATAACTTACGCGGCTGAAAGTCTGGGTACACTGCTGAGACCAGGACACACTTTTTTTGCATTTCGTCGTCGATCTCGGTCTAATTGGTTTAAGTCTGGTCGCTCAGTAATTGAAAAAACATTTTGCGACGCTGCCTTCGTTGTTTTGCAGCTGTAACTTTGTGTATTTTCATTCGGAACTTCAATGGAGATTCGGTTTCTTGAAGATTATGGTGAAATTATGTTTGGTCTTCAGTTGTTTATGCATGTTAACAATTTCTTATCGCTGTTTTACATTGTTGCTAGCTCTCTGTCAAAATTTATCTTGTTGCCCCTTGTTTGTTTTCACGTAAGTCTTTTTCTGCACCTGTCGACATAAAATCGTCTTATCCTGCTACTTTGTGACTGTCAAATTTCATTTTTGGTACTTTTCTCAT
The DNA here is from genome assembly GCA_037178855.1 of Oscheius sp. JU75. Classification (NCBI taxonomy): domain Eukaryota; kingdom Metazoa; phylum Nematoda; class Chromadorea; order Rhabditida; family Rhabditidae; genus Oscheius; species Oscheius sp. JU75. Next base: position 9,742,956 of record JASJZC010000007.1, read on the forward strand.
AAGCCCTCTTTCAAACTTGCGCGATTCTTTTTCTTAACGAAACAGAGAGACAGAGGCCCTGTCATTCTGTCCACGTTATCATGAGCCGTTCATTCTCCCTATTCCGTAAGTATAAGACTTTAATTGTATGTATCCTGAATCACCATCATCTCATCCTGTCGTTGTCGTTCTCTTTCTACAAGACACAGTCACAAGATTTATTATTGGAGGGACCTGACAAACATCTTTCCAGAACTTCAAATATTTTGATGGGATGCCTTTATAACCTTCTGTTAGTAATTTTCCATCCGCTCTGTTACATCTTTCTGGCCAGACTTACAGACTATAATGGCACGGATAGAGACGATCCTCGGTCCGTGAAAAAGAGGTGAAACCGTTTTCACTTCTGCCAAGATCACTATCTACAGATGTTTTTCGGCCGTCATTGGGGCCCTTATTGCCGTCGCAACCACCTGTCATGTTTTACAACCGGTACTAGTGCAAAAAATTATATGACCTTTTTTTTCCAGAGTGTAAGTGTTCTGGAAGACATGGGCATTACGTGTAAGGAAGCAGTGCCAACTGCATTGGCTGCATCTTTTCTCACACTGACATTGTACCTCGGGCAGATTTACATGCTGTACATTGAAGGATCACTGGGTGCTTTCCCAGGTAGGAAGGCCCAAGATGGTAAACTGAGCAACGAGGGTTTGGGTTTGAGTTTTAACTCGCAATAAATTACAGAGCGAGCTCAATTACATGCCGGTACAACCTAAGGGGCCAGAACGAGTAGGCTTATGTTCTAAACAGGACAGGCAGCTAGAATAAACAGGAACGCCCGAAGATTTTCTATAACTGTCGCTTTGTCTGTCATTCTATTTGGACCCTATTATACTTTTCCTTACAAATCAGTCCTGCTTCGGTAGTGCCTCTAGCAATCTGTGAAAATACTTTCTCAATCCTATCCAGTTGGTCCCAAATAGATACACAAAGAACCAAGCTTTGTGCATTATGAATTATCCTTTATTCTTCCAGATGACCTGTTTGTTTAAGACTTTCTTCTGTTCACTTTTTGTACAATCCAAAACACTTCCTTTCGAGGTCATTATTATTTTATACTATTTGAGAACATCCTAGCAGCCTTGACAGACACTAAACCTTAAATTATTTTGGACTTGAATGTTTCAGAATTGACCGACTGGACGAGATATCTGCATGATCCTCTCTTCATCAGAAATATTCTTGTTGTAAGTGTAACAACTTTCTTACACAGGCCTTTCTTTTCTCAGGCCCCTGTTACAGAAGAGCTAGTTTTTCGATCATGCTCTATAGCTTTACTATCGTCCTGTTTACCTGACACAGTAGCAATGATTTCCTCTTCCACAATCTTCTCTCTCTCACATTCAAATCTAGTCATCGATGATTTCAAGAGACGATCCTCTATCGGGCATATCATTCACAAACGAGGTTTGACAGAAACATTCTTATAATTTATATCGTCCTTAGGTTTTCAACTATTTTATACTTTTGTGTTTGCTCTCTACGCATCTCATGTATTCATCACAAGCAAGAATATCCTAGGACCAATCATACTGCACGTCATATGCAACTTTATGGGTACACCAGATTTGTTACAAATACGTAAGAGTTTCTATTTTTGAAGTGTAGTTTATCTCAGAATACTTCCCAAATTCCTGGCAAAGGATCAAGATATGGGCTATGTTCGTCTTCGGCCTAATTCTGTTCTGCTATTCATTAGCAGTTTTACCGTTGTTCAGCAAGGTTAAACAAATAAAACTCTAATGTGTTTGTGTGAGATTCTAATGTGGAAGGACCAGGCTTCACGGGCACGAATGTTCCAAAGCAATATAGAGGGAAGAAGAAAGAGGCTCAGAGATAGTGCTACAGGTGATGGGCTGTAGGCTAGAGCAGCGTGGTTGACCATCTTCTTCGACATGCATCTGAAAATGAGACCTTTCAAACAAATTTTCGATTCGGAAGAGATAAAATAGGTGTTTCTAATAATGTGGTAACGATAAGGCAAAGGGTAAAGATATGGCGTGCGCTGCAAATAACAGTAAACGGTATTGAACCGTTGATGCAAATGTTTTGGTCAGAGGTGAGGAAAAGGTCTCAATGTTTATTTAATATTTCCAATCAACACTTGGACGACAGCCTTTGAGCCTCAAGACCCTCCCTTTTTTGAAATTAAATACAAATCAATCATTTTTCAATGTTTCTTATTCCCGTTACCTGAATTCTGTTTTCAGCATAGTGCTTGTTAATGTCGATAACTTGTTCTACAACGAGCAGTTGAGAAAGTTCCGCCTGGCCAGCATCGTCATCCAATGCCCGCCGAACACGACCATGAGCAATATACGACGCCTCACTTAGTTTTTCTCTTTACTCGGGCCTCGAGGTAATACACATACATTGATGCTTCTCCTTTATAAATGTAACAAGTCGGGAATCGGACCGCAGTGGCAACACGCACGTTTCTTATTCAAACGACCCGTGTTTGTTTGAAAAATTTACAGTCTGCTGAAGTTCGTCTGGTAGTTGCTGGTGACTGATATGACCTCTTTAAATAGATTACGTTGTTTCTGTGCCATCCCTATTGTTGAAACTGGTCTATGTGTGCAACGACTTTATTTAATAAATATAATTACAACCCAAGACTCGGAGATCATGAACCAGCTCATCGATATTATTGTGTGAAAATTTCCTAAAGTTGAAGAGAAAAGCGAGACAGCTCATGGCTGGTAAAATCCGTTGTCATAGGACTGAGATTGCGACTCCATTTCCGTTTCTTCTGTGTACCGAGAATACTTCGATGGCTCCTTATTCTAAAAACGCTCTCTATATGAGAAAATTCTACTCCTACCTCGTCCAGGATCCTGTCTTCTTCCTCCGTATTTAGGAAAAAGCGGGTCAAGTTCAGCTGCGGCATTTCATAGAGTGTAGCCAGGAATAGCATCATACAGGCCAATCCGAGCAGGAGGTACACTAAAATTTAGTGGTTTTTCAAGATGTCTGTTACGTTACAAATTTCAGCGATAATCTGGGATAACACTTGACAAATTATCTATAGGCTTTCTGTCTAGTGTTATCCTAGATTATAATCGACAAGATAAGTCAAAAGTGAGTCAAACGGTTCAAGTTGCAAATCGAGCCTCCTCCAGTCGCGCAAACGACTGGTGCTATCATGAAATGTTTGCTCATGTCAAGAGAAAACAAAAGATGTCATGCCAACTTTTGTCAGCTTTTGCTACGTTTGTTCAACATGTGTCAAGTTATGCTAAACCCTGCCACATCATGTCAAACTTAAGCGATCGCAATTAAATGAAACTTACGCGTAGCCAGAATTTTATAGAGCCCACGAAGTGGCTGATCAGGATGATCTCCTGGCTCATAATCACCGAGACCGATAGTTGTGAGGGACACGAAACAGTAGTAGAAAGCGTCCAAGAACGTCCAATCAGGCTCGATTGAGGTAAAGATCCAGGATGGGATGACAAACACAAAGACGAGAAGGAGAGCGCAGACTAGAGCAAGATGGAAAAACTGAAATAGATTAGACGTGGCTTACTCAAAAAAGTACTCTCAGGTCAATCAGCATCATTCAAAGAAGAATAACGAAGTCACTCTACTGAGAAGTTGATTTGTACACTCATTTGAAGCAGTGTGCATTTCCAGGTGTGGGATAGCAACAAAAGATTTATGCTCTTTGCAAACTAATCTCTGTTGTCATGTTGCCGTTTGAAACCGAAAAACCTGTGTTGCAACCAAACATTTCGGTGAACTGTTAGATTACTACAATTTTCGTAATTCACCACTGAGCTACTGGCACTGTCATTTATAGTCATTTTCCACACCAATGTGTCATTCTCACAGACGTTAAAGTGTACCTGAATCTGTCCAGGGTGGAACAAGCTGGCTAGACGCTTGTTCAAAATCCCTCGAAGCCATAGAGAGGGTGTTTTCATGCGAGAGACAACCGCTGAGAGCAGAGCCAGTGTGATTGGAATGCCTGCATTTCACAGTTTTTGAGAACTTTCAGAGCTTCCTACCAATAATACAATAAATGATTGTGAACAGCTTTCCATGTTCAGTTCTGGGCGAAACTCGGCCATAGCCTGAAAGTAATCAATGGTTGTCCAAACTCCTTATCTGACCTGTCAGCAAAAACAAAAATAGGAAAAACAACCAACCGACAGTGCTGATTAGGGTGCCGGAGAAGAAGAAGGCCTGTCCAAAAGACCAGTTTGGGGAGCCGGAAAAGTTTTTCTCGACCCAGATTCCGTTGAGGGCAGCATCGCGAATGTCGTCGAAGAGTCTATCAATCTCCTCCTCTGAAAATTTACAAAATATTCGAGACTTAAGAATCAAAATCTGCTCTTACTCACCAGAAACTCTGTTTCTGCTCATGAAATCCTGTACAGATTGGGCAAATTCTTGTCGTGACTGGACATATTTGTCCTCTTCTAGCCATTTAAAAATGGCCGCCCCTGCTGAGAGATAGAAAAGAACGGCTATGACCCCGATTACGATACAGTAGTCGTGAGGCTTCATGGCCTCAGCCTAGAGGGAAAGTATCAGAACTGATTAAGCGGGGAGACCTATGGGGATAGACGATGACGGTGGGGTGAAAAGGCCGAGGGAGATCCGGTCTCTAGCCTCTTCCTTGATGATTTTTGAAAAGGATTAATTACCCTAGGCAACACACAGACAGTAGACTCCGCCTCGGCCCCGCCTCCCTCTTTCTTACCTGGTATCCCGACGGCTATTAATCGATCTGTCCACTGCTGACGATATTCCTTGTATGTCTCACGCTCGATCTTTTCCAATGGATACTCGAGACGCACGAAGATGATGGCACCAATTAGCAAGTAGAGAAGAAGAATTCCGGTGCCTATCAGCAGGCGTCGATCACTTTCGCGGCCCTCCAATATGCTGACGGCCTGGAGAGACTGAACAATTTAGATAACGCCCGACTCTGGACAACACCTTGTTCTGTAGGGAAAACATTTCCAGCCCCATGATTGCTGGCCCTCGAAGATGCTGAAAAGGCAGGATTTGGTGGGAAACACAAGACGAGAAGTGTAAAGTACTGGTGGTAGGATTCAGACAATTAACTGGATGAGAAAATTATTAAAAATTATATCTTTGGAGGTGCAACATAGCGTGCACTAATATCACAACCAATCCACTAATCCGAATGCACCGATTAAAACGGCAAGAGTACACTCTAACACTTCTGCGGCAAATGACTCAGGTTATATGGAAAACATTCAGTTTTTGAGAAATAGAAAGCAAGACAGTACAGAAGAGAAATAACTTTTTTAGAAGCATGAATACGTAAAGTTTGTCAAGCGTTCCCCCGTGCGTACAGAACTTTTAACAAGTTTTAGAAGGAGAAAACGGGAGAAAGACTCACAAGAGGAGGTTGACAGGGCTACGGGAATCTTAACTCGAAAGGAGCGATAGCCTGTATCTTAATGATTATAGACAGGTAGTGCTGAAATTCTACAGGAGTTAACTTCCAGGAATCTACCAAACAAAATCTTATTGTTCGGGACTGCTGTTAGTCTTTATTCTTTCTATTATAGAGAAAAGTTTAAAACTGGCCCATACTGAACTCTTCGTCTCGTTTTAGAAAGTTCTTTGCAAGGAACCTCAGTCATTTCCTCCCATGAGCACCGCTACTCAGAACACTTTATGATTATAAACCGTGCCTTCCACGTTAATCCAATCAGCATAATTACACCCCTTTTTATCAAGATCCATCCACGCAGTTCTGCTATTCGTCTGCAGGACAGTCTTTCACTTCCTGATTAAGTATTCACACCTCTTGGTCACAAAGCAATGCGTCATCAAGGTTTTTTTCTTACTGCAAATAGAAAATCGTAAGCCCCATGAATAGGGAGATATTTCCTCTAATATCTATGCTTACGCCTAAACATACTCTTGCATCATCTTGATAGACCATAATTTAGGCTGCGGTACGCGACAGGAAATAATGTTCCAGAAAAAAGTGACTAATGGAGATTGCAATAGCATCTAGACGCACACCGTCTTACCGGATCCTTTAAAGGAATCAGAAATTTTTAAGGACCGTTTAAAGAATTTGCTATCATCGCGGTATTGCGTTTAGTTTAGGACTCATACATCCTCTTATATCACAAGTCTCTAGTTTGACTTGACATTTCCAAATGTTGAGGCATTGTTCAGTTTGTAGTCTCCGCTTTACTTCTACCAGGAACTTTGGCTACAAATTGCCATAAAATCTTCTCTGCACAAAGTTCTGAACGTCTGAGAACGAATTGGGAAAACAGTGGGAAAACCTATGAAAAGCGCTGCAAGCATAGGTATCGTTGCCCCAAAGAGATCTTCGTAAAACCTGCTCTGCACAAAGCTCTGATAGTCTGAGAACGAAATAGGAAAACAATGGGACGATTTATCAAAAATACTGGTAGTACGAGTATGGTACCGGTTAACCGAGATACGCAGGAGATCATGGTGCGCAAAAATAACCGATAAAAACAACCCAAAAACAGTAGTCTTTCCTGCCATATGAAACAATGACACAACTATGAAAATAACCCAAAGTTTTATCATGACTGCATCCTCTGCTACTAGTTATGTACGTCTTCCTTCCTAATTGTAACTCAATTTAACACAACTTTGTCTAACTAACCGGTCTGACGGGTTCTCATCATTTTGACAGAAAAAATTTAATTTCCGAGTTCACATTGTGTCAAGTTTAGAAACTGTTTACAGCGTAAAGTCTGAAAAAGATGTGGCCCAAAGCTTACGGTCAAGTGGATATGATGACCTTGTACCTCGAACAGTGTAAGAAACCTAGTGACTCGAAGGCAACATCCTCAGCAAGTGACTTAGTCAGGGTGAACAGCAGCGGAACCGATGATGAAAACGAGCAGAAAAAGAGAAAAACATCAGTTACAATGTGTGGAAAAAAAACGACAATGACGTGATGTACTACTCTAACCGCGACACACCCCACTTTTTGCACCCTGCCTTGGAAGTGGATCCAATTCTAATCTTATTTGAATTTTAGCATTGCTTCGCGCCTATTCTGACGATGTGTAGTGTGTGTAAAAACACACATATGAATATTTTACTGCCCGTGGAAATCTCATATTGTTTGCGGAGTGCGCGCATAGCTCTAAACCTACTACCATACATAAAGCGTAAAGAATTTGCCAATACATATAGAGACCACGTAGCGTTCCGTAGTGATTGCTATGTCCCTGGGGAGAAATGGGCTCTCAGAGATGAGGGTCAATGATGGGAAAAGCTCTCTCGTGACGAATAGCAGCCAGCAGTGTTTCTGACAACAACCAAATTTATCTATTTTTATGAGTTCGGAGGTTTAACGCGACTAGCATAGCGGTAATCCTCGAATTTAAGGCCAAACCCCCAAAGGATTACATGTGTCTGAAGTCCTAGGTGTTTAGAGCATTTGATTGTCAGACTTACACACTTTATTCGATTAGACCTACGCAAGAAATGGACTATTTGGGGGGAGGCAGACTTGGCTACATATGCGGTTCTGACATGTCATTCGCACAGTGATTGCCGGAAGTGAGATGACAGCTAAGATTGCTCTTTCTGGGGGCAAGGCTATAGGATTTCTTAGGGTTTCGAGAGAAAAACGGCTTGATAAATTTTACAAACTGAACGAGAAGACAAGGGGGGCGGCCTGGGAAGAACGGCCTCAGTGAAAAATACGGCCAACCTGATCACTCCCATGTGACCTATTCGTAAAATGTCGAATAGACATGGTGAATGTGCCGAGAGGATACGGGTAACCTGGCCACGAGAGAGTTTTAGAGAGTAGTTCCCCCTACGCAATTGTGGTAAATGCTTCGGAGGGTCACTCCAGAGGGGATCGCTGGGTAGGCGGGTCATCTTAGGGCTGTGTTTCAGCAATAGGAAACGGGGGGCCGCCTCAAAAGCTACGGGCCATCGGTCTCTCTAGCTGCCATTATTCAGCCACCGCAAGACCCTCCTTCAAATCAATGCTTACTAGTTAATCAGTTAAGGGTGTATCCTATTTCAGTCTTAAGGGCTGTTCTTTCACTTAGAAACCCGAGCAGAGGCTGTTTTTTTGCTGAATAAAGTTGGACGCTGGTTGGTGAAAGCTGAGCACAACTACTGGTTCAAGGTGGGAAGTTACTTGTCATATTTCTTCTAACCGTGAGAAAATATAGAGTAATGGAAAACTGGGTGAAACTTCATGTTTGAACTTTGAATTGAGATTGGTTCCTCTGATGAGAAGATACCTCCCTCTCACCAGCGATGTTTCAAGACACGTCGTAAAGATAAGACGATCTATCTGAGAGTGGGAGAAAATGTACAGCAACTTTCCAAGACAGACTTTGAATGTTGGTTAGGCAACATTTCTTTTCCTCGGAAACAAGTACCATACAGATTTCTGGCAATAGTGTCCATGGTGTGACCGTAGCTTGGAGAGCTTTAGAGCGAAAAGATGACAGTTTTCAGACTTCTGTGATCGATTGTAGTTTTTAAATTTAAACTTTTTGATATGCAAGATATGCGAAACTTTGTGAGATCGTTTTTCTTGTTCTGTCGACTGATATAGATAACTCTTTCGGCGGCAACATTCGACAAATTCACGGTTGACAGTCAGATAAACTGCTGCGATTCGCAGCTTTCAGAACAACCTTAAAGAAGTCATATTTATTATTTTACATTTTGGAGGTCTGTCCATTCAGTCCAGGGTGATAAGCCGGGGCGAAACCGATCTGCTGGTTTCCGATATCGTAGATGTTGCAGTATTGTCTGATGAAGACGTCTCCAAGGATCCAGGCGGGTCCGAATCCTCCAGCTCCCATGTTAAACATGGCTAGAGCGCACATGCCCTTCTGAGAGAGTCCGAGGTCCAGGATGTATTCAACAGACTTGACAGAGTATTGCATTCCGTTGATGGTGAAGACGAGGTCAATGTCCGAGTTCATCATGGAGCAGGGGACGGCGTATAGCTGGTCGACGGCGTCGTAAGTTCCTCCAACTTGCTTGACGATGTTGGCGAAGATGGCACTGGGGGCTCCGAGCCAGGAGGTACCGGTGTCGGAGATGACCTGCTGGGTCTTGGTCTCAGAGTAGCTTCCGGCGGTGAAAGACTGAAAGAGCTGTATTTTAATTTCAACTCAACTTTTACCTGGATGGGGAACTGCCAGTAGGTCATGGCGGACAGCTTGACGTAGTTGATGGTCGACAGATCACAGTTCACTTTGTCGAGACCTCCGTAGGTGATGACACCGGCCGGATCTCCCATGTCGAGGGTAATCTTTCTGTCCATCCAGACAGTGAAGAGGGGCTGGTCAAGCTGGGAGAGGAGGTTCTGCATGGGAGGGACGACTCTGTCGACAGCGAGGGCAGGCCATCCAAGACCCATGATTCCATCAATTGGCTGGTATCCGAAGACATCAGCGATGACGGTCGAGACTCCGAACTCTTGCTTCTGGACAGTCAGACCACCGAAGGAGACAGTATCGTATCCGAGGTATCCGCTGCAGGATCCAGATCCATAGGAGATTCTGAAGGGAGTTCCGTCTTTCTGGAAGGTGCTCGAGGCGGCGGTGTTGAAGAGGTTCTTGCTGTATCCACTGGAAGTTTTAGATTAGCAGCTATTCTGACATGTTCTACCTATCAGGGTATCCCTTGCAGTTGGCAGCAGTACACTCGGTACCAATAACCCACAGATTGGAGGATCCAGTGTCGGGGACAATGGTGAAGGACTGGGCTAAAAGTACAGATTTTTCAGGTTTCTAAAATCTAATTACCAGGGGTTCCGATGGTGATGTTTCCGAGGTAGAAGTCGTCATAGTAGTCAATCAAAGGCTGGCCTCCAGAGGCAAGAACCTCTAGTCTTCCCATCTCAATGGCGTTCAAGAACTCCTTCATACGTCCCTGTCTAATAATTCACAATAAATTTGGAGTATACCGAAACCCACTTGATCATCTTGGCACGGATTGAGCCAGACCTCTTGGTCTCCATGTGAACGACGGCAGCACATGCTAGCCCAAGAAGAGCGAGGAGGATGAGAGCCGACCGCATTGCAAGCAGCGAGACTGCTCGTAATCAGCCTTGTAGGACTTAAAAAGCCACGCGCTACCATATCTTATCACCGTTTTGTTCTGTTTCAGCTATCAGTGAAGTAGCCATCTACTGACGCGTATAGGCTACCCGGATGTCAGTAAAAGAGAGCGGGTGACTGCTATTTTGATGCAGATCAGAGCAATCATTATCAGACGACATTTTCAGTATCCTTCTTAATACCAAATACTTGAATTTTGTGAATAGCTTAACATCAAAACATACAACAGCAGTTCACTATCAGTTAGGGATATTAACCGAGTTAGTCCTTCAGAACTGGTTCCAAGATATAAAGATAAGGATGATGGAGCTCACAAAACCTGTGTACTTTCAAAAGATTATAATTTTTGTTCCCTCTTGTTCACAAACTGTTACAAACTGGAAACAGATAGTCCCGACAAGCAGGCAATGATATCACTGCATGGGTGAGGTCAATAAAACTGCTATTCCTCATCCAGTAAACTATGACAGAGACTTTTGGGGACGGAAGTTTACAGTAAAAGTTTGTTTTCACCAAAAGCTGGCTGAACCTTCCTAGAAGTATTGATGAGTGCTGACAAAAGTCGACCAGCTAATAACAATTGTTATGATACACAAAGTACAGAAACATTGGAAGACTGCAATTATTGTCTGAATTTCACTATTTATAACGCATATTGTCAAGTTCTCAATAAAATTTAGCTAGTTTCGGTCCTTAACATTCACCAGCTGTTTGAGAACAAGACCCAAGAAATCTGTCTGTTTGCGACTTCTTTTACGAAGAAGTTATGAGTACGAGTTCATTTTCACCTTTTTTGATCTATCGGATTGCAACAAAAACTGGTGACGTAAGCAAGTCATATAAGGTCTTGGATTCTTATCGCCTAAAATTGAACACGCCCGTTCTTTTCAACAGTTGCTATCAAGTAATGATTGAATGGCTCGTTTTGAAAGAATTGTCAATAACAGCATTAAGGTAATTCCTTACATTCACCAGCTGTTTGAGAACACGCACATAATAATAACTATCCAAAGCTGTACCACGGAGTACTATTGACAAAGGACGAAGCAGAGCTCGCAGCACATAACACGTAATGGACACCGTACGGATGACTTTTCTAGTGTAGGTAATATTTAGTCGGGCTGTCGAGATGACACTTGTGAACTTACAAGAGAAGGTTTATTGCCACGGGGTATATTGCCGAATTCGTTTAACCATATCCTGGTCCGAGATATGACATTTTTAAAAATGGCGCCCCCGTATCATCTCGACGCCGCAGGACCCGCCGTGATAGACCTCGAAGGCCCAAAAAATCATGGCAGCGTAATATGGTGATGAGCGCGGTGGGCTGAGGATGCAATTGCTTGTTGGATCGGATCCGCACAAACTTTTTTTTAAACTTTTTTTCTATGATAGTGGCGCCAGGCTCTCAATATAACATTCTCTGGCAACCCTGTATTTTGCTGAATTTCTTCTTCCTTCTCTTCCTATTTGGTCTTCTTATTGTTTCTTTTTTGTTCCTAACGTTTGCTATCGGGGAAACAGGAGACCACAGAGGACGGCGTTGCTAGCAGATAAGTTTCACACATTTTGTATTGTTTCACGCTCCTATTTTTTCATGTTTTATTCGATTCTTGCAGAAAAATTGCTGTTTGCTGACTATCCAGAAGCTCTACGGACGTCGGATGCTACTAGCTGCACTTTCTCGTGGCAGAAGAAGCTGGGTTGTAGTGCTGGACGCCCTTTGACCTGGAAAGGCATCAAACAGACGTCTGCATTTGCTTTTTTGGAAACCATGTTAGTTTGAACTACTTCAACAGAAAAAACTTTGTTTTTGTCTGAACTAATTTATTGATTAAAAAAAGTAATCTTACCTGCAGCTTCTGGAGATGATTCAGGTTAGTAATCCACTTGAATCTGTTGCTCCAGGCTACGACTTCCGGTTTTGGCAGAGCGATGATAAACAATAGCCCATCGAACTTCGTCAACCGTTCGGTACTTGTCAGAGAACCTGACAGCTCCAGGAGAATCTTCAACTGGATTGGGCATACGAGTCCCTTCATCCTCTACACAGTATTTATCGTCGGATCCTTCAGAGATGTTTAGCTCTACAAAATAAAGATTCACCAACACTTCTCTAACCTTCATCTTCCTCTTCAATTTTCATAGAGCTGATGACAGAATTTTGCAAAACAACTTTTAATCGACTTGCCAGACGGCACTCATCTCGACTCAATTTGGTATCTTCTTCCAGATCAAATTCTCCAACCAGAAATCCGAGAACCTTAGTTGAGCTTATGTGGAAACTAAAAAGTTTGCGCGTCGTGAAAACAAACAAAGAAAGAAGAAAAGCACATAGTCACAGATAAAAGACGGAAAAAAAAGTTAAAAAAAAAGTTGTGCGGATCCGAACAGGCAAGCATTTTTCATCCCAGCCCACCGCGCTCATCACCATACTACGTTGCCATGATTTTTTGGGCCTTAGAAGTCTATCATGGTTCGGCAAGCTCCTAAAATAGTACGGGAGAGACTTTGGCGTGTTCTTGTAACGCTACGGTCATACACTCTCGAGATAATACGGGAAATAAGTTTTGTATACTGAACCGGTACGGGTGAGTAATCAAAGGTTTATTTAAGGTAGCCAAAAATATCCTTTTAATGCAACACGTACAACAAACACGTAAATATTGGGTTAGTATATAAGTCTTTTCGCTTTTTGTAAACATGTCCTTTGTCTTGTTTACAACAATGACCGAGCTGTTGATACCTCGTGTAGCTCACTCAGTCCTCTACCACCACCATGCAAGACATCACTTCTTTTCTTCTTATTCTCTATTCTCTGTTCGTTTTGATCCGGATTGATGACCTGCCACCCTACCATCTGCGAAATGTCATGTTAAATGAGTTCCTCAAAGGCACGAATAGAGCCCAAACGGCGGCTGATATCAACGATGTTTATGGCCAAGGGACGACGTCTACGAGAGCATGTCAGTTATAGTTTTATCGCTTTCGGTCTGGGGAAACTGGGCACGGGGTTGCCGCATGACCTCAGTGACGCCCAGAAGTGGGAGCGCACGTCCGTCGCCCATTCTCTCCTGTCCAGGTATGAGAGGAAATGCTTTTTACCACGCCTGGTGACGGGACACCAAGTCCTGATGTGAAACCCGATATCCATCAAAAGAAGGTAATGCTCTGTGTTTTCTGGGATATCGAAGTGATGCACTGGGAACTGATGGGTGCTGGAACTACTCTTACGACCGCCATATACAGTTAGCAACTCGAAAAGGTTACCGTTGCACTTCGTCAGAAACGACCGCTGAAGTCGAAGGTCATCCTGCAGATGGACAACGCGAACCCCCATGTTGCAAAATTCACTTGCTCCAAGATCCACGACCTGGGTTGAGAATTTTACCCCATCCTCCTTATAGCCCCTTCCGACTATTATCTGTTCCGGACTCTCAACAATGAGATTGGAGGACAACAGTTCGATTCTGACGGCGCACTCAAAACCTAGTTGACAAATTTCTTCGCGTCGAAACCCAAGGTGTTCTACGAGCGTGTCATCCGTAAACTACCCGTGAGCAGACGTGGTACATCATAATGGTATTTATAACGAATGAAAAAGTTGTTTGGAAGTCAATAAATTTTTGCATTAGAAAAAGCGAAAAGACTTAGCTGCCAACCCAATACAAAGCTCAATAATACGGACTGTGCTCCTTTGGCAGCACTTCTTCCCTTAACACGGGCAAATCCAATTTGTGCATTGCCGATGTCATAAATGTTACAGAAGCCGCGAATGAAGGTATCTCCCAGAGTCCAGGCGGGATTATTGCCGTTTCCGCCCGTTTGTGCGAAGAAAGTCAGAGCACACTGAAAGTTGTTCCATTACACCCATTTGTCTAAAAGTACCTGTCCATTGGGAAGACCGAGATCAATGAGGTAATTATCAGGATCAATGTCGTATTTGATTCCATTAATATCGAAATAAATGGATGGGAGATTGCCTTTATTTGAGCATGGAATTCCATAGAGCTGGGAGCTGAGCATGTATTTAGCACCCAGTTGTTTAACAACCTTAACTTGTGACTACGATAAGACTTCTACTTGTGGACTCACACTTTTCACGACAGTATCCGGGGCTCCGATCCATGAAGTTCCTGTATCAGAGATGGCCATTTGAGGAGCGTTGTAGGAGTAGGAATTGACGGAGAAGCCCTGAAACAGTACGTTTTTTTACTTGTCTTTTAACTAGACTAACTTTCAACTACAGCCACTATAAACTCGATAAGAGACAGCCAAATCTAAACACACAGCAAAGTCATTATACACTTTTTTCAATCTCTCTGGTACTGAAACGCCTTAAGTTTGTCCATTTTTTCCTATACGCTAGGGTAAGTATAGTAGTAGAAATCGATTACCGATGTCAAAAATGCTATTTGTTCAAGCCTTCTCTCATTTAAAAGCGATTTTTGCAATTCTACCGAAAGAGCACCAGCCACAAGTACAGGCTGCTCAGAGTAACAAGAAAAAGAAACAGGGTTAGGGAAATTGTGACAAGGTGATGGTCGAAAAACTGACTAGTTCATTCTAACTTTAAAATGTTTTTCTATCAGATATGTCATATTTTGTAAATTCTTTGCAATTTTTCGTACAGGGTGTTCTTCACTTTAAAGTACAATGCTTGGTTCAACCCCATCGGTACGCTGGCTGTTTAACCTGGTATGTGTTACTGGTATCAAAAAGTAAACTTGTGTAATTGAAAAGAACTCACGTCCAGCCTGAATGCCCACCAAGCTTGTTTAGTTAGCCGAACGTAGTTGACATTCGACGAACAGTAGGTGTCATCAAAGCCTCCATACGTGATCCTTCCGTCCATTTGAGTGTTTCTCTAAAATCTTATAACCAATGGCATTCTTTTAACATACCACTGTTCCTAAGTAGACAGTGAAGAGAGACTTGTCCATCTGGCTCAAGATGTTCTGTAGAGGAGGCTTATCTCCGTTTCTGGCTGTTTCGGACAGTGATGGCCAACCCATACCGAAAATTCCATCCATAGGCTGGCTTTCAAAAGATCGGTCAATGAAAGTGGCTACTCCTAGTGCTTGTTTCTTGACAGTGAAGCCTAAACGTTGTGTTTTTAAAAAACTGACAAGTTTTAATACCTCCAAAGCCCACAGTGTCGTAAGCGATGGACCCTGAACAACTTCCGAGCCCGTACTTTATCGAGAAAGTCCTTTGTGTGTTACAATAGGTACTAGATGCATTTGTATTGAACCGATTTTTTGGCTGATTTCTAAAATACTTAGGTTGTTGATAATCCGTGGAACTCACAATCCCAGACATGCTACCGTGTTGCATTTGTAGTCAATGACCCAGAGATCCGTGGAGCCCGTGTCCATGACGAGATTGAAGACTTGGGCTGGAAAAAAACTACGTTTAGGTAGAGTAATTCCTTACGTGGTGTTCCTACGGTCACCTTTCCGATATAAAAGTCGTCCCAATAGTCTTTTAGAGGATCAATGCCTGTCTGGTCATTGGAAGTTACAACTATCCGCTGTCTTTCCAGCTTCTTTTGTAACTCAAGGTATGTACTATTCCTGATAAAATATGCTACTTGAAGGCAAAAACTTTTCCTACTTGATCCAATTTCTGATTCCTGCATGTTTCTTCGTTTCCATGACATGAACTGTAGCGGAGCATAGTGAAATCAGGGCGAGGAGAACGGGGGGAAGCATGGTGCAATGAAATCTGGCCAAGATACGTATCTTATCGCAGGGTTCTTATTCAAGAGCGTGACGCATCGCTTTTATTCTCTAAAAGAAACACCGTCATTTTTTAGAAGATTACGGCCCGTCTGAGAGGATGAGTCGACCGTTACAAAGTAGAAAAGTTCAATTGATCACGGAACTTGGTAATATTCACAATGACTGTTTGAGAAGAAATTCCGTATGCTAGAAAATCTTAAAATCAACAATGTTGTAATTCCACAGAAGAACAATTCGAAACATTTTATCACTTTGTCCCTGATCCCAAGGATATTCCATTGAATGGACTGCTCTAAAACAGCCATACGGCGACCGCCTTCTAGTGCTTTTTGTCACTAATCCTAAGTACAGACATTTGAACGAAAGAATGCCCTGTAGCAATCGCTTGTTCTACAAGCCGGCATCTATCTTTCAAGTCTCAAATAACGTCATCGTCTTGTGCTATCGTACGAAGAGAAGGGTTGCAGCTTTCTAGTTTCTGCTCACTGATTCACAGGGTCTGCCCTGCCTCTCACTCTTTTCAGAGTGAGAGGCAGGGCAGACCGTGCCGGGAGGTTTATGATGATTAGTTTGCGCTTCTCCTCGCCCATCCACTGACGCTCTGATCGATTTACTATGACACTGTCTCCTACCCCTTGTACTCGGTGGTGTGAGAAGACTTTCTAAAATGTAGTATATTTTGAAGTGCACCAACTATTACTCATTTGTTTATAATCAGGTGGGGCAGCTTTTGTATACGATTATTACATCACGCGTTTGAAACTGGCCGCCAGATCTTTCGGAATTAGACCTGGTCTTTTGTTTAAAGATGTAGGCCGTTTGGAGTTTCCATATCAAAGTATTGTCTTGCTTCGCTTTCCGGCTGCTGCTATCGTTTCCGGGTGTCTCCACAAAGCAAGGATCAAAGAGATTGTTGCAGATCTTGAGCTCTTTCAGATGAGTCAACCTTTTGTGACTCATGAACTTTCTGAATGACCGAGAATAGACCAAGGTTCTGTCCATCACAGGATCTTTCGCTCAATGATGTGGCGTTTTAGGGAATACGGTAGCCGAAGAGACGCCTCTCTCTCTGTTGCATTGTCTCCTTCCTCTCTGAGTCTTTCTGTCTCTCTGCCTGCCTCTCTGTGTCTCTCCGCCTCTCTCTGTCTTTCTGTCTCTGTCCTTCTATTCAGTCGATTAAGTAGAATTCTTTATTCATCAACTCGTAGATCATAAAGGTACCGTTTTGAGCCAATAAAAGCTTAAACACTATCAAAATGCCTGTTACAAGAACTCATGCTGGGTCAATGGCAACGCGAACAAACAGGGAAGCAGAATTGTCCATTACGTGCTGATAGCCGGTATTAAGACGGATCTGACTATATCCTGGTCTAATACTTGTGACGGGAAGCGAGAACTCTCCAACAAAGTCGTTGGACGAGGTCGAATCAAAATCTTTGACACAGAATCGGACCATGGCCACTTCTGGAGCGTGAAGCAGGAAACTAAACTCCTCGTTCCAAGTCGGGTTGAAACCTGAAACAAAACTGCCATACCGTGTGTTAAGCAAGCGCAATCAATTGGTTCACTGCCATAGATGAATAACCGCTCGTAGGCAGCTAACTTTCTCCCGTAACTTCAACATAGATAG
The DNA here is from genome assembly GCA_037178855.1 of Oscheius sp. JU75. NCBI lineage: Eukaryota > Metazoa > Nematoda > Chromadorea > Rhabditida > Rhabditidae > Oscheius > Oscheius sp. JU75. Next base: position 9,760,454 of record JASJZC010000007.1, read on the forward strand.
GAGTATTCTTTCAACTGTGTCGCTGGCTAGAGAAGTTTCACTCGTTTCTTCTTGGCATTCAAAAGTATTCTCTCTCCTCTCAGCCGGAAGGATTCTCCTCCTTTTCTATATTTCGCATTTAAAAGTCTCCCTCGTACCATCTCACAGCAAGCCATTATCATACTTTCTTTCTAGATGAACAGAAGCTATCTTCCTATAGTAAGTTTTCCACGCACCGCCTCGGTTGCCAACCGTCTTGATAAGACCTCTGATGTGATTGCACACTGCTCACCATTGTCCTTGATCGTCCTCGTTTTCTGCTTCAGCTCGTCTTTCGGCACTCCAAAGATTTGAACAGTCACGTAGGGATCGATAATGTCCTTTCCTGGCTCCGATTTGGGCAAGTACTGAGCACTGATGATGGCCACACACAGGTTTATCTTCGGTCGAAGAATCGTCCTCGGATCTTTTCCTTCCAATAAAATCTGCGGTTTCAAAACAAATCCACAGTTGCCGTTGATTCGGAACAGGCCAGTGTTTAAGTCAAGATCCTGTAATTGTAATTCTGACTGTAACAAATGGTCTAACCTCTCCAGCTGTCTGCATGTTCATAGCCGCGCTTTGGATTCCACATAGCCATGTGAACATGGGGTTCAGGTTTGAAGAGTCTTGTCTCAGTCCCTAAAACAAAAAATTGACAAACTTTGAGAAAGGGCACTCACTTTTGGGTAACTCTTGACGAATCTCGAGGCGCAGTACAAGGCAATCGGGAATCCGGCTTCATAGTAGGCGTGAACCTTGTTTTCACTCAGGGAAGGTGAGCCATCTGTTGGATCTAAAAATAAGCTTTTTTCTTCGATTTTCGGCAATCTTACGCTGTTGCAAGTCATCATAAATGTTCAGACCAATCTTCACAGACGGAAGAGCAATGAGGGCCGAAAGAGATGGATCGATGATGTTGTGATGCACAATTGGGGGCTAAAGATAATTTTCAACCAGAACTGCAATAACATACCTTTTCCAAAATCGGTGACTCGTGCTCCTCATAGTCATCGACTTCATCTGACGTGAAAATCTTTTTTCCGCGAATCACGAACTTCCTCTTCAGCTGGTTCGGGCTTGGAAGAGGATTTTTGCCACTGTCGCGTGTCGGTTTGTAGAGCATGTCACCGAGAATCTGAAATCATATCGATATCATAATGTTTTAAGCTTTTGGCATAAAGAAATACGTGAAACGCTCACTTCATCCAGCAGGTCGACCATGACTTTCTGCTGTGGAATGGACATGTGGTTCTCGACAGTCAAGATGACTGGATAGGGGCTTGACTCGAAGGCTGTTTTCTGAGAAACTGAGCTACTTTTCATAAAATGGTGAAAGTTACCTTGATCGCCTGAAGAGCATTTCTCAAGGTGATGGGTTGAATCAACGTGTTCTTGTGTGTGATAACAGGCTCTCCGTGATCTCCATCAAAGCAGTCCACTAAAAATCTATTCTATTCTTTACCGAATTTAGTACTAGCAGACTTTCGCTGATGGATCGAAATTAACGTATGACTTCACCTCCCGCGGGGAAAAGCGGCCGGTCGCGGGGTAAAATCACCTTTTCGACCATAAAATTTCCAAAAGCCTTATTGCAAAAAGCAGCGGCTTTCCGTATTACCACAATAAATATGTTTCAGGGAAATTTCCCAGGCTATATCCCAGTTTTCAATGAAAACTGATCTCACCAATTCAGTATGGGTATCATTACACTATTGTGCAATTGAACTCCATGACCAATTTCTGAAACGCGGGGGTAAAGTCATCATCTGTGGTCACAATAGATATCAAGTCTGTGGCGCCTCTGTGGCTATTGCTGCACTGGTTAGCCTGGTTCTGTCTTATCTGTCAAACTAAACAATCATATCTTGCCTGACTGAATCTCCAAACCTGACTAGGTACTCCTCTGATCAGAATATGCCTGTTAACTGTTCCGTGTCGGAAACAATAAATACTGGAAACCGCTGGTACGATGGCTCATTTCTATGTAGCCTGCCCACCAATTCGGATCCATAAAATCTACCGAGATGGAACGAAAGCCAGAGACAAGTTTTGTTATGATAAACTTTTCAAGGCAGTCATCTATTCTTACAGCTTGAACACTCACATTCTAACAGCCTGGCTCCCTTTTTCAGGGCAGCAATGTATCCCTCCACAGTCGCTTCTCCTTTCAGCTGGAGACCAGTGAGATAGGTGTTGTGGGACGAGTTGCAGTAGTAGTTTTGGAGGGGCAAGTCCATGTCCTGATCAAATGTTTAAACAGAAAGGCTTGATATCGTACCTGAAAGACTCCATCATGTCCAGGTAACATGATGTTTCCCCATCGAGATTGAAGTAGCCGACGGAGACCAATGACGCCCATCAAAAGCTCCTTCGACTTCTCTGATACTGCCTGCTCAAAGGTCTCCAGAATGGACTCGGCCTTTTTCAAGTCGACGTCGTTGAACTGAAGAAAAAGGTCTCAGAATATATAAAAAAGAGAAACTCTCTCACCCCTTGTTCTTCTGCCAAAAATTTGTGTAGTTCATTAGCGGTGATTGTCTCGACACCATCCTTGCTGGCCATTCTCAAGACATGTCGTAGTTCCGGTCTCTCTGTCAGACGTTCGAAAAAGTTCAAGAACTCTTGTTCATTCAGAACTCCGTCTCTGGTGCTCTCGACTTCGGAATCCTGCGGGTGACTTGATTTGAAGAGAACAACATGTCACTTACTCTGAAGATAGCTTTGGCATACTTCTCACTGAGCTGCAGATTCATCTTTTTGAGCAGATTCCATACCTCGTCGAAGGATAGGCTTCCTGTAAGTTTTTAAATAAAACAGCTGGTATCAGAGTGTCTGTGCATTTGTCCGTCACCCGGTGATTATCAAATAAGGAATGGTCAAAAAGCTAGGTCAGAAAGCTTCAGGTTGGGAGAGACCGGCTTATAGCGAGTGAGGATGAAAAACAAACCGAGACAGACGATCTCAGATCGACAGGTACGGGAAAAGAAGTAGACAGGAAAGTATATTGACTGGATTGGAAGGGAAACACGTCGAGACAAACAAACTCTGATGATGTTAGGTTGAGAAATTCCAGAAAATATGGGTTGATAAAAACCGTCAGAGGATGAGAGGATGTCAGACTGATAGAGACGTCAAAAAGGGACATCATTACAGAGTGACAGTAGAAGAGAACGTCTATCTGACAGAATTCGACTGTTCAGGGTGACAGGACCACGCACAGCAACAAGACAAGAACAGAAGAAATAACGAGACTATCTGTGATTACAGTGATAGACAGATTCGGTTTTCAAAGATGACAGTACCATTTTTGTTGAGATCTGCCTGATGAAACTTGCTCCTCAGCCATTCTGTCTCATTGAATTGTACTCTCTGTTCCTTCGCCAACGACAACAGATGACTCAAGACGAGAATCCATCTGTCTCTGGTCTAAATTCATGCAAATAACAAAATACACCTGCACACCTCTTTCGAATCGACGCAAAAGTCGACAGATTTGTGTAAAAATTTGACATGAGTAAAGATGACCGAGAAGCAGCGACCTTCCTAAACGTTCATTACTTAATCCAATTTGCTGGTTCCTACCGGATGCTGGGTCTGAAAAGAGTACTCTCTCGATGCCCTCTGTAAATTGTCCGTGGCGTAACCCGGTCGTACTTCCAGGATTTCCGAGACTGGCACTAAAAGTTTAAAGTTTGATTCGAAAATGACGGGCCATGTTTGATTACCAAAAAGGAAGTGGGTCGAATTTCAAAGAGCGCGAGTCGAGTGACATGAATCGGCAATCATGCAATATTAATCATTTTTTACGCGGTACGCGCCCTCCCTGTGAAAATTTTGACGGCACCAAAAGATCTTCCGCAATTTCGGCGATACTCTTTTTCACGCTGCCGGCAGCACATGTACGGCTGCGGTCAACCGGTTCTGACCGCTGCAAAAAGGCAATTCTCGAGAGGAGACAGGAAGGAAACAATTAAATGAATCGGAATCATACCTGATTTGATACTATTGGGCAGGATGCTGAAACAGCCGTTCGAGTAATAGCTCAAATACTTTTCGTCGTTAAGGGCCAGGCGACTCGCATTGGCTGCTTTTCCCCTGAAAGCAGCAAAATTATGGAGGAAACCCGTGGTGAGCGAGGGGAAGACAACACAAAAGCCCTGCCATTTTATAAATCTGATGGAATGGATGGAAACATAAAAACTGAGTTGAATGGAAACCGAAAAGAGGGATCGAGTCTCACACAGTGAAATAGTCGAAGATGGTGCTTGACAAACAGCAACAAACTTTTTGATGTGTTCTGTAAAAATTAGTCAACCAATTGATTGGATTATTCTGTTGTCAACGCGGAAATGTGGTGTAAACAAATGAAATTATAAGTTTCCTAAAGATGTTAGATTTCAAAGGATATTTTGGAATATGAGAAGTGAAAAACCTACCTCTTGATTCGAGTGACAGGAGTGCCTTCCTTGGCCCAGACGAGATCTTCCGGGTTCATCTTCTGGCAGGCAGTTTGTTGTTCTGGGCGCCTATGCGTCCCTGTCCTCCCGCCCGCTTGTCTGACCTCTCTGGCTCTATCGGCCTTCCCACCTGTTCCTAAATAGAAACATTGTTCATGTTTTTTTTGAAAAAACGAGTGATTGCAAGGAAAGTTAAAAAATGTTTACAAGTGCTAAATGCTATCGTGCTTCAGCATTCGGCGCCGGTTAGTCACAGTTTTGCGTGCTCGAAGCTGTTAGTAGGAAAGTCTGAAAGTAGGTGTTTCATTTCTCATATTCGGCCTATTCTTCTGGTTTCAACCCCTTTTTCAACTATAGCCATTCAAAACTGGTTTCGTTTTCCCGAAACCAATAACTACATTCGCCTAGGTGAAGTCAGAACAGGTATAACGTTAAAAGCGCTACAATAATATTAGCAGACCCTAGCAGAAGCGATTATCAAAACACGGGACTAGGAAAATGGGAGTATGTTTCATACCTACAGTGTTTAAAGCTTTCAGGGGCTTCAGATGAGCTCAGCAATATGAGCTATCAGGTTTCGGTTGGTTTTCTTGTAGGAAACAGATCAAAAAGTAAACAGGTTTCAAGACAATTAACAAATTTATCCAATGTATCGAACAATAGCCATGGCCGTGAAAACACGCAAGAAGCAACCTGAAACTGAACCATGACATGAACTTTGATACTACCAACATTTCCTTCCAAGTGAAGGCACCATTTCTTCTTCCCTAATCTGATACCGGATGAGCAAGCCGTCAGATCTTGCTCCGATGGTATATCTGATATACAGATCGACACCGGTCAATTTGACAGTAGTTTGTACAGAATCCGAGAAGCTTTGAGCATGGTTATTGCCATCAGCATCCTTGGATCCAATTGTCAAGAAGTCCCCTGTCTGTAAGCCAGGAGCTTCGATCTCCACATGGAAAGTGAACGTCTCATTGTCTAAACAAAATGTAAGTGTCAGGTTAAAAACATACTAAAGCCTTGAAGTTTGATCGCATCGAACTCTTCCAGTCCACTACTGTATGGATAATTTGATGACATGAGGATTCCTCGCTGTCCAGCTGTGACCAGGTTGAAGCTCTCTAAACAATAATTCTCATGCACAAGAGTGAGCTATACCCTGAAAAGCAATCTGTGTGTCGATTATGATGTTTCCTCTGTCAAGTGTAAGGGTTCTTCCACGTCCCTTGACAGCCAGTGGAACCGACAGTCCAGCTTGGTCTTCTCTAAACAAAACGGTGTCTCAAACATAATTTGTTACGTGACATTGATGAGCATGAGGTTGTCCTTTGGATTTGTTATAGCTCCGGCATAGAATGTCAGGAGTCCCGCGTCAAACTAAAGAAAGGCTGTGACATACTTGATCAAAAGTTTTGATGGCTTGAACTCTGTCGTTATACTCCGTCTTTGGTTCTGTTAAAACATGTCAGATAATCAAATGACCAAGGGAGGCGACATTCTGACAGTCTGTAGAAATCGAAAGAACAACGCGGACGTAAACAGTTGTAGACATTCAGACATGGATATGATACGACTTTCACAGAAGTCGCTGCAAAATGACAGACTGATGAAACAAAAACTCACAAAGGTTATTCCGTAAGAGTATCGTGTAGTGGCAGTTCCTCTAGGTGCTATATAGTGATTCACCACCGGCCCATCTACAGCTGATAGGCTTACAGGTCCGTCAGCATCCGAAAGAACAGAGACCTGAACCGTTCCAGGAAATGCTAAACAAATTTTTTGCTATGTCAATGGTCAGTTACTGTAGTTGATAGCAGACAGAAAAGTGATGCCCTGTCTTCCTTGGGGATCCGTTGAAAATACTGTAAACGTCGTCGCGTATCTGACATAATCCTGGTCGGTGAGTTTACTCAGCATATCGTAGCCTCTGTTCAGTTTATGAAAATGTTAGGAATGTTTACGTGCACAAAAATATTCCATCTCCGTAGATGAGAAGTTTATTTGTATCATCTTCGGTCCAGTTATTGTTAGGGTAGGCTATTACACGCAGCTGTAGTGTGGTATCTACAGAATAATATAAATTTATTTTGAAAAAGATAAGTTTGCAATCAGTTCAGACGTCATCCACTTCTTTTAGGCTCAGGCTACAACTTCAGTTTATCGTTTCTCGCGGCGCTGTTTGGTTGAAGGTTAGAGCAGATCCAAAACAAATAGTTATAGCATGTTTGTGATCCACGATTACATTTTTTCCAGCTTCGGCTATTTTGCAAAGTTTTAGGCCTTGATCTGCTTTACAACATTGCAGAACATCGCATGGCTTGAAAACATTTTGGTCTACCCGAAATATTGCAAAACTTTGTAGAACCACCTGTTCCAGATGCAAAAATTGAACTATTTTGAACTTGCGCATTAATTGTTCAATAGGCAGAGTTCAGTAACAGGAATGCATTCGCAAAAAGGGTCCCACAGCGAAAAGGTTTGGTGTAGTTGCCTCATTGAACAATCGTAGCTCCTAAATATTGTCAGCTTTCTGTCAAACTCACTCTCTGAATGAAATAGCTGTATAGCCTGTCTGGACGGGGTCAAGAACTCAGAGTCTAGGAAAGTTATTGAACCATCATCGTAGACAGTAAGATTACTAATTTTGGCCGGGAGCACTAAAAAGACTAATATATGTCAAAGTAAGAACCTTACCACTTTTGCCTGTAATATACACATTATAAGTAACAGTATCCGGATTCTCATCATTGAAGCTCATAAATATTAAAGTAAATGGCATGGGTCTTCCGGTATAAACTCCAGGATCGGTATAGCTGAAACAAGTTAAAAAAATCGTTCTGTCTGTTTGACCGTAAAACACTGCGGGTATCATAGCTCAGCGGTTAGCGTACTGGGATATGTATCAGTTCATAAAAACCAGTAACGGTTGGCACCTACTATTTCAAATCGCCCGTAGTGGTATTTGTTGTGTTATAAAGTATGCCAATTGCCATATATAAAAATTGAAAACCAGAGGCTGATACATTGAAAATGGGGACTACGTACGGATCATCCATGGTGACCTGACGATGTTTAACCAATATTTTGAGACTCTTACATTGACTTGACATCCGCTCGGCTTATTTGGATTGTGAGTTTCGAAAACATACTCAGTTGTAGTGGTCAAGGTATAATTCGAGTTACATTCTAAATTCATTTGAAACCTTGTATGCTAATATATTACCTAAGCTTCTAATAGCTGTGACTTGTCGATAGACAGAAAAGAGGAGAAGGGCAACAAGAACGGACTTCATTGTGTCTTATCACAGAAGATAGGTGTCTAATCCGTTGGAAGTCACACTCCAAAGTGACAGAGGCCTTTTTTTATCATCCTCTCAACCCTACAAAAAGCAACAGTCTATCTAAGCCTTTAGACAAAGTGTACTGTGATGCAACAATATGATTATCTTGAATAAATAACTAAATGCTCCGAAAACCATGTGCTGCTATGTAGACTTTTTTGACGGTCTAAAAGCATTATTACACTCTCTGACACCTGGAACAGAACTTCGGACGAAAACAAAGTTGAGTTGAACATTTCTACTGCGAGCTACAATCGCTGATCACTTCTTCATCTATTGAGCAGTCCTCAGCTATTGCATTTTTGTCCAGTTATGTCTCATTGTCGATGAGGAAACAATTATAAATTGCTTGTCTATCTTCACCTCCTCTTTCTGACGACTGAGATCTGTTCAGTTGTCTCAAGAGATATGTCAACGTTTGAAAGTCGACTCCTTCATGATGCTCTTCTGGCGGTAACGAACTGGAGGGAAAATACAAACTTTAAGCAGTCTTTTACCGGTCTCTAGGGACTTTAAGCAGTCTTTTACCGGTCTCTGTTTCATTGCTTTCTGTAGCCGTGTCTCTCCGTTATATTATATCCATGTTTTGGTACTTAATGTCTTTTCCCTTCATCTGTACTTGTTTCTCTTCCACGTAGCATTTATTGTCTGTCCACCTTTTTCAATTATTCTTCTCTCTTGCGGATCCCTACTTCTACTGGGAAAATACAACGCTAATACGTCTCTGTCAGATCATGCGAGAACGCTGCTCATCCAGACCTCAGTTATTTTCTTCCATAACCGTCTCATATTACTAAACAGGTATTCTATTTCCACCCCATATAAACAGTAGGAGGTCCTCACTCTACAGTCTGAAGAGTCAGCGGCGTTCATGCTGAAGCCATTTCTTGTCCTGCTAGCTATTCTAGCGGTGCTCAACTGCGAGAATCAGATAACTACCATTGAAGTGACTACCAATGTATCTATGACCACTGAGAATCAGAATGCTTCTCCCACTCCCTGGGTCTGGAAGAGTGATTGGGAAGAGTTCAAATCGACTCAAGACCACATTCCTGATGTTGATCTACGCATGATGAACGAATGGGACAGACTTGCCAATGAGACGATGAACTTGTCCACCCGGGAGCAAAAACGTTTTTGGAGGCAAATGACAGGATTGTAAGAAGGTTCGGTAGCTAAACCGTCATTTTAGACAGCGAGGAGATGTGGTCATCTACAACAGTCTTAAAACCGTGCAGCCTAAAAATTTGCGCGAAGCCAGAAACATTCTGCAGAGGTTTCATCACATGAAAGGTAACATGGAAAAGGAGTTGAAGAAGATCATGGATAGCAGACCATACCAGGGTGATTTGTATTCACTCATCATGAGATTTGTTGTTCGCCTTTTCGTTTGACCAGTTTTTGTATCCTTCTGCGGAAGAACTGCAGTAAATGTTGATAATGTCATGCAATATGACTGCAAGCAGAATTCCCGTATTCTGCCCAGACTTCTTGTAATTCAGTAGGAATAACTCTCGCTATACAAACTATCATAGCCTTTCAAGTAAGAAACTCCTAATAGAACCAGTCTATATTAGGCAATTTCCGCCTCTATGGTTTTCCCGTCATTGGATTGGTTTGGGGAAGAGTCTCGACAGACTGTAACTCAATGCTGCAAATTGATATTCAAGGTAACGCAAAAGATTCCGATACATTACTAGAATTGTACCAGTTTTGGAAGCAAGGCATGAAGAAAACGTCACCGCTGAGCAGTATATAATTAACTACTGTTCTTATCTGTGGCTGTTAATCCGCTTTTTGAAACAAAACGTTTTTTATCTTATTTATGAATGACTCAAAAAATTAAAAGAGTAGCATTCTTTTCATCGCTAATGCAATTGCAAAATGAGTCACAAAGTCAGAGCGTTTTTACTGGACATGAAGGCTCTTCTTCTTTTCGTAGTCGCTGCCTCATTGGCCTACCATCTATTGGGTTGGCAGCTAAGTCTTTTCGCTTTTTCAAATGCCAAAATTTATTGACTTGCAAACAACTTTTTCATTCGTTGTAATTACCATTATGATGTACCACGTCTGCCCATTTCACGGGTAGCTTACGGATGCCACTCGTAGAACACCTTGGGTTTCGACGCGAAGAAGTTTGTCAACCAGGTTTTGTGAGCGCCGTCGGAATCGAACTGTTGTCCTCCAATCTCGTTGTTGAGAGTTTGGAACAGATAATAGTCGGAAGGGGCAAGTTCCGGGCTATAAGGAGGATGGGGTAAAATTTCCCAACCCAGGTCGTGGATCTTGGAGCGAGTGAGTTTTGCAACATGGGGGCTCGCGTGGTCCATCTGCAATATGACCTTCGACTTCAGCGGTCGTTTCTGACGAAGTGCAACGGCAACCTTTTTCGAGTTGCTAACTGTATATGGCGGCCGTAAGGGTAGTTCCAGCATCCAGCAGTTCCCAGTGCACCACTCCTTCGATATCCCAGAAAACATAGAGCATAATCTTCTTTAATGAGTATCGGGTTTCACATCAGGACTTGGTGCCTGCCCTGGACCCACTCATTGACGCTTCCTTTGGAAGTTTACCTACGTTACCCACTTCTCATCCCCCGTCACCAGGCGTGGTAAAAAGGATTTCCTCTCATACCTGGACAGGAGAGAATGGGCGACGGACATGCGCTGCCACTTCTGGGCGTCACTGAGGTCATGCGGCAACCAAGTGCCCAGTTTCTTCATAAATCTCAATTGCTTCAAATGATGTTCCACTGCAGCATGACTGACAGACAGTGCCTCTGCTACTTCACGGGTAGTCTGGCGATTGTTCTCGTTCACGAGCTGCAGCAGCTTCGATTCATCAAAAGTTGACCTTGGCTCATCTTCGACACTTTTGTCCCCAGACCGAAAGCGATAGAGCCACAACTGGTATACCCTCGTGAACGTCGTCCCTTGGCCATAAACATCGTTGATATCAGCCGCCGTTTGGGCTCCATTCGTGCCTTTGAGGAACTCATGTCGCAGATCGTAGGGTGGCCGGTCATCAATAGTCCGGATCAAGACGAACAGAGAATAGAGAACAAGAAGAAAAGAAGTGATGTCTTGCATGGTGCTTGTAGAGGACTGAGTGAGCTACACGAGGTGCTATATCAACAGCTCGGTCATTGTTGCAAACAAGACAAAGGACATGCTTACAAAAAGCGAAAAGACTTATATGCCAACCCAATATAAAGAAAAAACCTTTGATTGAATTGAAACCTCACGTGAGTACGTTTCATCTTTAAAAAAAAATATTATCTTAAATTCCACGTTATTGTATCCTTTCAACGCATTATTTACAACTTTCGCTTTTTTAAATAGCAGTTTGCTGCCGATCCGACTTATCAGAAAAGATTTTCTTTTTATCTAAAAAAATTATATCCTGTCGGCACCGTCGAAGAAACTACTTTCTGAGGACGACATTCCGGTTCCGATGGTAAAAAGATTTTTTCTTCAAAGTTATGCGATGTTTTCAGCTTAAGGTTGATATGGCAACTGCTAGGAGGATCTCCGCCAAGGTCCTAATAGAGCACGAATAAAAAGTCTGAGGAAACCGACAAAATGGTATTTATCTCTCTACTACTAAAGTGCAATGGTATCCGTCCGTGCGTCACCACGAGAAAAAAGCTGGCAAGTCATGAAATGTCAAGAACTAAGTTGACAAGTCAGCTTTGGGGGGGAAACTTGGGAACTTGGAGAAGCGGCGAAGTCGCCTGTTGTAAATGCTAAGTCAATACTAAGGGGCGGCGAAGCCGTCGTAGACGGCTGGTTTATTTATTAAAAGAATCGTTTCCGACTGTTTCGAGTGACCGACACCCACATTCTTGTCTCCGACTGGTCTTTGCGGGTTGATAGTATCTTCCTCTGGACTTATTCCATAATCTTCTTCTTTTTTTTTCGACTCCTCTTTGACTTCGATAAGTTTTGGTTTTTCTCTTTCCTTTCGCTTGGAACTTTTATTAGCCTCTTTCTTAACCAGAGGTTTCTCTACGATAGTTTTTGAAATTTGAACAATACGCTTCAGTTCAACAGTTGGTCGAATTTTCTGACAACTTTTCAGTTCGTTTTTGGCTGATTTCAATTGGTCGCGTCGCTTTTCTTCAAAAGTTGTTTCATTTGAATCTTTACGTTAAGCAACAAATCAATTTTTTCATCTTGAACATGTGGAAGCAATCGAAACGTGTGATTTTTTAAGAGCATCTGGCTTGTAGTGGTGAGATTAGTGAACTTCTTGTTTGTTTTCTAGGCTTTTCAAGAAGTATTTTAGCTGTTAGATGATCACTTATTTCTGCAAATACTTATAAAAGGGTAGCTGTTTTCTAAGATGCTCTCTTTCGAACTCTGTAAGTAATAGATGATTGTTATTAAATATGTAGAAGACTAGACTAATAACGGATGCGATACCTCTAGGTGACATTTTTTGAGAACTGATGCATTGTTCTGTACACCCGTCAGTCCTTACCAAACGTCGACATGAGCTACAGAACCTGAAAGACTTGTGCAATGGAAAGAAACAAAGATACGAAGGCTTGAACACGCCCAGGAATTATAAAAAAGGCTTGACACAAAACAATTTTATTCCAATTCTAAGTCTTGAGCGTGACAATCTCGCGGAAGATTGCAGCCAAGAAATCCCCCTCGTTTTCGCCTACTACCGTTCCCATGATATAGGAGGCCAGAAAGACATCACTTGTTTCGTTATTTGTCTTCATTCGGCTCCAGAACGATTCAATACTGTTTGTATGTTATGCAACATCGTCCATGATACTGAACATCTCAAGTTTTTTTTTAAAAATACTAAACAAAACCTACTTTACAAATTGCATTGAATGGTTAACTTGCCTATGCGATGCAAAGACGTGATTCAGCTTCGAATATCCTTTCCACGAAGCTGAGTAGAAGGTGATCCTCATGTTAACGTGTTTACGGAGCCATTCGATCTGGAACTAACTGAGCAAAAACATGGCTAGTTTCTCGTTCGTAGCCTGTTTCTAGCAGCAATTGGAAGGTAACTAATCTCCAAAAACCCAGTCAATTTCTTTGTCTTTCGTCCCGCAATCATATTTGGATCCATGGAGTGCGCTTTCGTCAACTTCCACTATCTGTCCGCTTCTTTTTACGGGTAGTCATGAGCGATACTGAAACAAAAAAGTAATGCAAAAGCTGCTGACTAACCGTATACAAAGATTGCGTAAGAAATTTCTCCAATCCATCACCGTATTGTTCGAATTATTCAAAAATTGTTCAATTGGAAGGCAATCTGCGGGCTAATGAATTTCTCATTCCACATCGGTATGAGCAGCATTGCCTTCCCGCAGCGGAAGAGCAGATTGCGTGGAAATGAATCCAGCCTTCACCAATTTCACAGAGCAATCACGGCTTTTTGATACTCTAAAGCGTCAATGAAATTTGGGGCAGAAATTTTGAAGAAAAAAACATGGGAAAATACCTCGTACACCCTCTCCACGACGTCTCAAAATCATTTCTTCGCCGCATTTGTCATAATTTTGCTGTTTGTGGAGAAAACCGGCCTGCTGCATGCCGAGGACGACTTCATCTTCTGTCTCAAAGCTGTTCGTAAAAGCAGGTTCTCACATTTGCAAAAATTGCCGAATTCGTGTTTCGAAATGAAATTACGTAGATACTTGTAAACAACAAGGGGACAAACTGACATAGGTTGGGGGTAAAATTGCAGGGGTGGGGGTCTCTATTGACATTGGTGAGGGGCATAACTAAGATCTACCCACGCACTAAATAATTTCATAATATAACAACAGAAGACGTTTAATGAAAACAATGGCAATGTTTATTATATCGGTCGAAATCGCATTAGAGATATGTTAACTTGTTTTGAAAATATTAGTACAATTTACTATTCGGGATCATCCAATAGCTCGATAAAATTGTTGATATTCAAAAAGCCGCCGTCATGATGAACATTGATATAATAACGATGCATTCCGACCTCAGTAGCAATACTTTGAATATCAGCTGTGAGTCTTTCAGGCGTAGTTGATAATAAGTCACACAATCTAAAATTCTTTGTCACAAATAAAGAATCCTTCGTATTAACCTCGAGAGCAAACGGGTAGTAAAAGAAGTAAACTTCTCCTTGGGAAAGATGATTGCAATTTGCATTTCGCCGTTTGGTAGCTCTGCTAGAGCTCCGAAAGTTCCATCGGCAGTTCGATACTCTTTAATCACTATGCCGTTGTCCTAGAACGGTTGGAATTTAAAAGAAAAATAGGCTTACCTCTGTAACTAAAATGAGGTTTTCGCTCCTGAATACTTGCTGAGGAATATCACTCAAATAGACGGAAATATGAGTACAGTTCGGAAATTCGGCTTTGTGTTTCCTATAGTGATAAACAGCCCGTAAGAGACTGTCAAATGTATAGCCTAAGTTGGGACGAAGAGTCTTCACAGAATTGAGATCCGCGCGAATTCCATTTACAAGATCTTTTCTTCCTACGCTTGATAATTGATCTAATCTTGCGGACAACGCATTTTTGTACTCCAGGTTTGTCGCAAAATTTCCTTCTTTGATGTCTAAAAAAACGTTATGATTACATAAAAGAATGTCGACCTTGAATTTCTACGGAAATAATTTCTATGAGACAAGCGAAGTCATTAGTAGTTTTAATCCCAAGATCTTCTGTCAATAAACCGGCCATTCTCATTATATCGGCATTAGCTCTTCTTCCAGCAACTTTCAAAGACTTGACCAATCTGCTCATTTCATGCGGTCTATTTGTAATAAACAGCTTTTTTCCATTAATCTGGAAAAGATGAGGAATACAGGAAGTGAAATGCCCAACCTTTGTGTCTTTCCAATTTGCACCAAACCATTTTTCCATCTGAACCATCCATTGTGGATCGCTGAAAATTAAGATGTTCACTCTTTTTTTTATAAGGATTGAGCTACAATTACAGTTTTTGATTTTAACCAATTTGATTAATATCAGATTTGCTTTTTGACTCACGCGGTATAGCACGATTTAACAAAAAAAAAGTGGGCAAGCCAAAGTTTTATGTTTTATTAGTATTTGAGGCTCTAACGTGCCGAGTCTTTTCTAGTTCACTTCACTTGAACCTGCTCGGATCGTCGGTTTCTCCTGGTCGGGCTCTAGAGGCTAGGGCTTTTCTAGGTAGGTTCGCTGGGAAGCTTGTCCAGCAATTGAGATTAAGCTCGTTTCACTACACTTTTTTCTACCACCACTTTTTCAGGACAGCTAATTAATCAGAAATCTATTTTCGCGCTCCTCGATATGAACTCACAAGTTTGGATTGATCCTTGTAAGAGCCTGATCGGTGTTTCCAACTATCATAGATCTTCCTCTTCTGCCCCCGATCTGTATCGTATCATACTTTTCGGCACCCTTGAAGAAATGATTTGGATTATCGATCTTGTTGATGGATCGTATAATCTTCGATCTGGCCAAAATGGTTCCATCGCCCTGATTTTGCTCAACAAAGCGCTTGAAAGTATCCTGAGCTTGTGCATCAGTCATTGAGTTCTTATAATTCTCAATGTGCTGATTTTGGGCCTTTTCAATGATAGCTCTTGCGGTTTTTGGTTGAACAAGTGTGTTGGCAAAGAAGAATACGGACATAGAGAATTGAAGGATGTCTAAAGTTGTCAAATTGTCCTGTTTACCTTTTTCGACCTGAAAATTATTTATTTAAAATTAAACGGGAACCAACTAGATTAGCTATTCCAATTGCCAGCATTCCGCTTTGCAATCCAAAACTTGTACAGTTCAAAATAGTTGCGACCGTTCTTTCCGTTTGGCTGAAGATTCTACCCACATTTTGGGCTCCATTGACAAGGCGCGCGTTCAAAACCATTGTTGCAAAAGAAAGAGGTGTCAGAGCTACTGTAATCCATGAAGCAACCGATTCGAGATCTGTAAGAGATTCTCCATGGGTTCCTTTATCTACCAAACGTCCGACTGATCTGAAAATAATTTTGAAGATATGTATTTCTTCAAGATATTTTTTGCTAGTAGTAAACTAGCTGAAAATAGTTCGTTCAACTCACCTTGCAGTACCGTAAACCGCGGATGCAATACCAACTCCGGCAGCACCGACGGCGAGGAATGGTGCTAACGGTGTGAACATTCCAATTATCATGACTCCACCAGAGCCAAGGCCACCAACGGTGCTGACAACATCTCCGGTTCTTTTAGCTCGTTCGCTGAGATCGCAAGCCGGTGAGGTACCATATTCGGTAAAAGGGCTCATCTTATCATTGTATGCATACTCCCCGTATGGATGACAGGTATAATAACCCCATTTCGGGTAGCAGTACTTCATCATTGGCAGGGTATTATTCTCTTTCCAATCGTTCCAATCCTTGTAGACGCGCATGTTTGTGTCTAAGTACATTCCACGGTGATCTTCTTGGGAAGACAGGCGGAAGCGAAAAACCGGCAGTTGAAATTCTTTTTCGTTCATTTTGCACATAACAAAAACTGTAAAAAAGTCCAAGTTATTCTGGGTGGCCTTTTCTGGATTGCCTCCACAAGCTGGAAACACAAACTTTTGCGAAAAAAAACGAAAAGACCTTCAAGGATTTTGTCTAACACTTTCTTGGACTGCTCTTGCTGTTCCTGTGTATAAGCATGTAGCAAATTTTCAATCTCATCCATTCGGTTTTCTTGTGGCAATCCAAACATAGCAAAGCAAACTTTTGCTCGGAGGAGATGAAAATTCTCCGACTCAAAGGTGTCAAACTGAGCTCCTGCAAATTTCTTCATTTTTAAACAGCCTTTCTCAATCGTTGGTCAGCATTGTAGCATCACTTTCGGCTCCTGTGAGAATTTTGTCGAACTCTCTTTATCGCGATAGTTACACTTGAGATAACAAGTTGAGTGGGCGCAAATGACAACGCATTTGAAAAAGTTTCGATTAGCTTCCTAGGATGAGGAGATGGTCAAAGTACCAGATAAGTGTTAACCCATCGCGATCCGTTGCAATTTAAATTTGGTTTTTGACATAAATCATAAGATAATCGCTTATTTTTTCGTGTGAATAAAACCTGGAACATGTCTCGATTCGTATTATTTTTGTTTTATCGAAAGGTACTTTGAGAGAAATGCTTTATCGTATCTGATCAGTGCAACACTGAACAAAAATATTGGACCATAGCAGATCCAGACTGTCAAAACGAGCATCCAGCAACAATTTAAACCTACGAAAGGGAGCAGTTTTTGAAAAATGCATATCAGCATGGCGCTTTGATTCGGCAGAACGAGATTGCACATTTTTTCTGACTAAAAATACCTTCAGAAAGCCCTCTGCATCATAAGGTACAACAGCATGCACAATAGCGTTTTCCGGTTACGTAAAACCACTTTCCTACCTGCATAAAGATCGTAGAAACTCTTCTGAGCAACTTCTGCGCTAAGTTTCCATTTTTCTACATCAGCTGTATCCCAAGTGCTTCTTGTTTCTTTTGAAAAGTCGTTGCCCATTCGAAAGTATAAATATTGGAGTTATCAATAAGTTAACGATAAAAAGTAAAATGAGCGTGGTGAAAGAGAAAATATTGCTGTTTGGAAAGAAGCATGCTGGTTCGAATGATAACAGCACTTCAACTTCTCATCAGTTTAATCTGCTCACCAGTGCTGCAAAAAAATAGATTGCAGTTCAGTGTGGCAGCCATGTGAGGGTGCGACCAGCGATCAGCTTGTTTACACATAGCTTTAATCCAAAGATCGATAAAAATAGAAGTTTCTCTTTTTTGGCATGGTTGTGTTCACATGATAGATTGCTCTACCTAAGTTTCTATTTAACAATTTGACAAGCAGCCTACACAATTTGGAATTTTTCATCATGATCATCTACAGTCCACAAGCAGCCACTAAATTGTTGGTTGCTGTTAAAGAATGCACTTTCACTACGAACCGCATATTTCTCGAATTGCAGCAGATTGAATACTCCTGAGAGTACATATCTGCTAAGAGAGTTTTGTTGAAATCGGTGTTCTGTCATACCATCAAAGTAGAAACGTTGTAAAAGGTTTTTTTTTCCTTTCAAAACGGGGTGGGTAAGGAGAAACTCACCGTAAGGTGGATAAGAAGATATATATTTTTTCACATAATATGTGTATTCATCCCTTGCGCAAGCAATGACCATCACAGTGACGATCACGCCGACAGGAGCGGGCAGAAATTGTGGCTTCAAGAGCAAAGACAAGGAGAATTTTCGCAGTGAGCATGTTGCTTGTTGCCAGACAATTCTAATTCTTATTAAAATTTAGTTTCAGGAAAAAAGTTGAAAGAATGATACTTTTAATGCCCTCGACCAAAGTTACCATACCATCTACTGGCGTAGTCATTGACAAATACAGCATCTCTTCCGGAGTCGCTAAATCCCTTGTAAATTCCTAGCAATGTTTTCAAAGAAACCCCTAATATCGCTGTAAAGGACCGAGTACTTGGTTTTTTTTACGACGATACAAAAGTATCTCAAGTACTTCCTTCATTCATTTGTTCTCTGCTATCTTCACGACATAGTCAATACTATCATTTCCGTTCATCCGCTTTGGATCCTGTAAGCAGGGCTACAATATGATCGTGTTCTCACTCATAGGCTCAAATTATAGGGGTTTGATTGTCCTCGAAGATAGAGTCGAGTCGTGAGATCTTATGTAGGGTTGGGAGGATCCGGTCGGTTCAGACGAATCATAGAGCAAAGGCTGAAGGTCTGACGGAGCCAGGCGGCTGACTAGCAGAGAGCGGGGTTTCCATGGCTCTACCAGTTAGTGACTGATCTGCTCCATTTTCCAGAAGATACTGAACTATTCTCAGATGTCCATGATAACAAGCAGAACGCAATGCTGAACTTATTCATCTTGGTAATTTGATTAATTTACGTGTAGTCCTCAAGCACTCAAAGACTGAGTGTGCCAGTGGGCAGCATTGCCGGCATACATCGGTAGAATCTACTGATCTGTGATAGTAGACGGCTCCCTACCGACCCGAACTTAAAGCAAAGACTTGTTGAATGCTTAGCTCATGGAACCGTTGAAAAATAGCAGCATCTCACCAGAAACTTGTGGATACCTACTACGCATTTTAGAATCCTGAATAGATAGAATAAGTTCAGAAACAATTGAATAAACGTTGTGGCCATTCGTGTTTGAGAGGTGGCGCATGCCAAATTCTAGAATTCTTCAAAGATTTAAGGCATGTCATCGCTTTGCTACTCCAATATATTATTTGTAAAGGTGCGCATTAGTTCGCTTCTTTGTGATTTATAATAAACACCTGGGTTCATTCTTCTCTGTGAGTGTGCTAAAGCGACCGGTCTGTCAATGCGCCGCGCCGTTCTTCTCCTACTTCCCATAGGTTTCAACTTTATAGTCAAGAACATTGTTATTTTCAGCGTGTTCCGCTTTAAACTGTCAAGAGGAGCGAGACAGGGGTTATTCTTGTGACAAGCCTGAAAGTACAAAGTTTTACTTTGACAAAAAACATAGTGAGTTGCTAACATACTTTTTGTACGGATTCCAGACGTGTGTCAGCCTCTTTTTCATCGAGGATGTGGCGGCAACACAAATCAGTTTACTACAGCAGCAGAATGTAAAGAGAAGTGTCAAGGCGGAGGCAAGAAATCCAATCCTTCTCATCCCACAAAAGTTGACAACACTCTTGTTGGTATGGTTTCTCGCGCAACTTTGCCATCAGTTGTTTACAGTCCACGCCTGTGACCTCCAAACCGACGCCAAAATATCAGAAAAAGTGAAGAAGTGTGACGATGGCTGTCCCATTGGATATATCTGTACTTCGAAGAACCAATGCTGCCCAACAAAACGTAACAACTATGCAATATTAGAGTGTCTGGGTTTGAATATTGTGCCAGAATCAGTTTGAAATGTTCGATAGCTCTAATCCTGAAACTAAGAAGATTTTTAAAGGGAATGCGCATTTTGGCACAAGTTACTGAGAAGGAGCTATTGGAATAGAGGGAGAGAGAGACAGGCATATTGACAGGGAGAGTGTTTCATGGACAGGTTGACAGTGGTAAGTTGGACATGCACAAAGTGACAGAGACCGGGTTCATCGTCATTACTGAGGACATACGGGAGGGAATCTAACAGATTTTAAACAGACTGTTATGGCTAGTTTGTACAGGTAGTACAGACAAGACAGTTGAGAAGCACAGAGCTACCAGGCCATGAACTGAGTAACAGAGACAGCGAGAATCATGATTGATATGTTATTGGTGACATTGGCAGGTGAACAAAACTGTTGATGACAGAACTACCTATAGTGAAAGAATCTAAGCCTCTTTTTCTGACTTTTTTTTTTTAAAAAAAAAAACGTGGTTTCAGATCATATTTGCACTCTGCCAGCGGAATCCGGTCATGAACGGGAGGCTATCAAGCACTACGGGCGATATGCGTATGCCCCAGGGCTGAAGAGTTGTCTCCGCTTTTCGTACTTTGGTCTCGAGGGAAACTTCAACAACTTCATGACCTACCAATCCTGTAATGAGTACTGTAAAAGTGCATAAATGTCATTTGTTGCAATCTCTATATGTAAATGAAGATTTTTCCCTAAGTTGGGCTCCTAGTTCAATTAAGTTTGCTCTCAAAAAGTAAAGTTTGAGTTAATATAGATGGATTCCAAGCTTTTAAAGTTTTTAACATCCTCAATTTTACGCAATTTGCCGTATGTAGACCATTTTTCGTGACACGCCAGCTACAGTAGTGCACCCACAAAATTCAAAACAAACCCGTCTGCCATCAGGTTTACCATGTATTGTTGATGATCTGTTTTCTTAAATATCGATTTTGTTGCTCTACGATGTTCTAAAGACCAAATGTCATGCGAAAAACAACGTATGGTCGTCACAAAACGTAGAAATGCGGATGAGTGAGCACTTTTGACGTAGAGAACTGCTATTTTCATATTTCTGTTTTGAACGAGACACATGATTGTCTACCTTTTTTGAAGACAGCAGTGTTATAGTTGTTTTTGTCTCCCTCCTCTCAAAGCTTGTGGTCTTAACGCTTTACTCCCATATACCCTTTTCTGATTTCCAGAGGAAGGAGCCTATCGAGTTCAAATATCCATCTGAAGCTTGGAAGCAAGTGTCTTAGCCTTTCTACTGGAGGGATGTAAATCTTCTGTCATTTGTTCTATTAAGTTTGAATAAAACTTTGCGTGGGAATCAGCGTTGAAATGAACATGGAATGTGTGGTCAGGCAACAGTAAAGCACAGGTTGGTCAATTTCTGCTTGTATTTTTATCAGAACTTCAGAGAAAGGAAGCCTTCGAGATCAACTAGTAGTCCATCTGATGCTGAAAACAAATGTTCTGAAACTTTCGATTGAGCAAAGGAAGATGACATGAATCTTCTATCGCCAGCTCCTTCAAATTTTAAACTTTACTCACTGAGTTATTAGGTGAAACTTTGTTATTCCTCTTCATTCCTCTCATTCTCTATTAATTTGTCAGGTATACACCAGAGAAATAAAGATTTTAACAACCCACGTAATAAGGTTCGAAAGAAGGGTTCATCGCCCAAACATTTCTGGAAATCTGGCCATACAACTGTGAAGCGCATGAGCCGGGTGACGTACAGTAGGAAATTCCACCTTGTAAACAGGAAGCAGGTCCGTCTTTCAGTTATCTTTTTCTTTCAAACTTTTTACAGCGCTTAAAACATAATCAAACCGAGTATTTTTAAACATTTCCACGTCGCGTCATGGTATTCTTTGGAGAAAGACAAAAACCAATTTATCTTTTGTCCCTGCAGAAGACTTATGTGAAATTCAGTTATTTTTCGATTGGTATCCCTTCAGTCATCAATTTTCCCAAAAGAGACCTAAAATCACCCGATTTGGTCACCAGTGCACCCAGTAGCAGTGCTTTTTTTCTGCAAAAAATGTCACAGATAAGGTCTCCAGGATTATTAATGGCTCCATGCTACTAGAAAAATGTAGCATGTCCACGAAAAGTGCCCCCCACGTTTCCTATCAAATCAAAATAGACTTCTCTACTTTTTAGTCTTCGAACAATTTGGGTGGGACCATAATTTGTTTTCGCTACACATTTTTTTTTTTGCGTTCTCTATCAGATTCTGTGACGCTACGTAGTCATGAGGAAGATGTGAATCTCGTGAAGCGTAGATAATTTCATCTACGATTTATGAAGGATCACCACGTGTCCCCTTCTACGACGGTTCACAGTACGCTAATTCAATGACAGAGAGCGTGAAAAAGGTCATAGCGTACGTGTGTACCAAGCTCAAATGCGTCTGGGTTCAAAAGACTCTCGAAAGTAACTGAAAAGCCGAGGCTGTAAGATTGACCTCTAGTAGCTACGAGTAAAGTAGGTTTCGTGATTTCCGAGACGGTACTGGTGAGCCGTCCTTTACCTACCGAGCTATTCAAGTTTAGTCTGTCTGCCGAGGCGGTGCGTGTGCTTTGCCTTGTAGACGAGACAGTACAGGTTAAATAGTTGTCAGTTGAGACTGTAGGGGATAGTTTTTCTGGCCCAAGCCGGTACGGGAGAAATTTTTTCTATGAGCCGAGGTATTTGGCGAAATATTTCTTGCTGCCGAGACTGTACAGATAAACTTTGTCCGTCATTAAGACGGTATGAGCGAGACTGGACGGGGGAAAACTTTCATGGCTACAGGTACAATCCCGGCAGTCCAAACTTGTACAGGGGAAAATTTCACCGTTTACCAAGACTGCTAGTCTTTCTACCTGAGCCGATAACGGCTAGGTTTCTTCATTTTAGCCGGTTGTCCGGATGATACGTTTATTTTTTGATATCCGAGACGGTACTATCTAGAAATCATCCTTCTGGCGAGACGGAAAAGTAGAGAAGACATGGGCCAAGACAGTGTTTGTCTTGAGACTGTGAGTAAAAGTTTCTCTGGCTGTTAGGATAGCACGGGCGACACATTTAGCCAATACTTTACGAGTGAAACCATAACTGTCCTCTGGTACCTTACAAGACGTATTAGATTGTGAGAAAACGGAAACCAATTTCCAGATGACCAAGATGACCCTGCCAAAATATCTTCTTCTTCAACAATGGCGGCTAAATAGGCTGATGGACGTGCGGAGGTTCTGTGCAGTAGCTGAACGAAAACTCGAACAAGGTATTCAAGTCGTAATGTTGTGTTTCGTAGCTTATAAAACTTTCAAACTAACGCCTTACCCTCCGAGACCACAAAATGACCTCAGTTTCTTCTCGGTGCGAGCCGTCCTCATGTTCTTTTGACTATTAAACTAGAAGATTAATCGACACCGATGCGTGGCAATGGGGTGATCAGCCGGTGCATGAGAGAATTCTCATTCAGAGGAATAAAAATGACTGTAAAAGGTGAACGTCATGAGATTTCTAGGTGATAGTGATAAAGAAATTTGCAAGAAAGAAACTTTCCAAGCTACTTAAGCGCCTTGATATGACACTTATAAATCGTAACTTAAAAACCTCCACAACTTCTACAAAGAGTCGAGGAGAACTTTGCTAAATTTGTGAAACGCTGTGCTGCATTCAGCAAGCTAAGAAAGCGACGTTTGTTGCGCATCTGTTAGTTATTTCCTTCCAAAAAAAAAACTTTCAAAAGACTCAAACTTTTTGGAAAAAAGGCATCAAAGCAAAAAATCTAGCGAAATTTGTGATCCAAAGCGTCAGACACAATAAATCCAGATGCTAGATGCTGCTACGAGCCATAGCTCAACCAAGACAATTGTCCCAAAGTAGGTCCTCTTTCGTTTTCTTTGAAATAGTAGGAAACTAGTCAAATGTGACCCGGGTCCCAAGTCCAAACAGCTCGTACATACTTTGATCTTCTAGCTATAGTATCACACCCTCTGTTTATTGACAAGGCTAGCACGTACTACTTGCGGGTCACGTGTGGCAGACAGTTTAGAGCTGACTTCTTGATCGCTTAGCTTTTCGCGGGGCGCGTCTGTTCCACGTTACGAAATGTCTGCCGATGGCCTGGACCCCCACGTGGTCTGAACCGGTAGTTGATCTTTCGAGAGTGAGAGAGAAGAGGGTTATCAGTGAGACTTATAAAAATGCATACTCAGTACGGAAGGAATGACACGTTTTCTCTAGTTTTTGGGTGGTAATGTCTATCTCCGGCACCTATCCACGAAATACCCTGTTATCAGTCGGTCTATTTTCCTCACAATCCCCTCGCTCGGTCTTGATCGGGGGTCAGCTATAAATAGCACGGTCCAAAGTGTAGCCTCCCCGTCTGGGGATCGTACTATGAGATGTGCTGTTCCCGGAGCCTTTGTGTACAACCGCGAACATTTCGACTCTGCCCGTTCTCTGGTCACGTTTGTGTCATGCTTTGAACGAGGGCGGAGTCAATTTCGGTGGATACTTAAGTAGCACGTGTGGGACAGAAGAAAGATCATGAGCTGAGTCTCTTGACTCTTCTTTTGATACTGCCCAGCTACAGTAACCCGACTTGACTCCCCTTTTATTTACTCTTTTTCCTCATAACGGGACTCTTAAGTTGGGGACCATGTTCTGAACATATCATCAATCAGTACAGAGCTGTAAGGTGTCAAATCTTGTTACCGTACTTCCATTTTTTGTTACCGTATCTCTCAAGACATCATCACAACAAAATCTGATTAGACTGGCCCGTATCGTCTCATACCTCAATCAGAATCAAAATTTTTAGACACAGCATTTTTTGGCGAGCGTTCCATGTAATTTGAGCCCTTTGGGCCTGATGACTGACTCCAAAGTTTCTCTTTGGAAAACAGACCTTCAGGTATCGAGGACTGTAAAGTTCCTCATTCCATTTTGTGTCCCATATGATTGCATAAGCTCAAAGTCCGAGAACTTGCAAAGCTTTTGGGGGAAAATTGTGGTGGGAGACGATCTTTTCACACCGCTAAAACCTGTCCGTCATCATTTTCGAAGGTCCTTTTTCGTCTAGAGGTGACCATTGGGTGCAAGTTACACCTTTCGAAGAAATCTCTCCGACTGCAGGTGCATCTTCAGCCAACTCTCGGCTGTTTTTCCTTCATAGAAACTGGGTGGGGGTGACCGTAATCCCAACCTAAGATTACTTCCGGCCAAGCCGGCCACAGTCTGTTGACGGTCGAGGGAGAGAGTTGAACATTAAGACCATTTTGTCACACACTTCTCTCCACCCTCTTCTTGTGACCATAGCCGGCAGATTTGCTGTCTATGTGTCTCTTGCGGCCCTGTCGTCAGACCCTGGTGTCAAGCCGATGGCGGCTCCGCCTCCAGTCCACTCCATTGCGGGCTATCGGCCCCCTTCCTCACACACAGTCTCTCTTTAATTCCTTCCTCATGATAGACTTTCTCCTATCACCTGTTCCTTAAGCTCTCCTCTTAAGAGACTAACTCAGAAAAGATAGGAGGTGCTAGTTAGCTTCTCCGTCTATCGTGAGTACGGCCGCACCGGAAATCAATCCCCCTTTCCTGATCAAATTCACAGCGAGCCTTTGTTTGAGTCTATTGTATTTCAGCCATTGTTTCTATCATAAAGGCTAGCTCCCTCCTAAGCAAAGCCTCAATTTCCGCCTTTAAACCTATGTTCCAGAAGCGCTACGTGTAGCCGCTCGACACGCATTAATGAAGGAACAGATATACTGCACAGGAACACTCCTGGACGCCGTCCAGCGCAGTCATCTCTTCAAGGACTGCAAGACCTTCGTGGACATGCCCCTTAAAGCCGATGCTGGTAGGTTTAAGTTTTGATTTCTCAAGGATTGGAAGAAAAGCGCGGAGGGTTATCTATTTGAGCTCAGGCGCTTCCTCCTGGGTGCATCAGCACCGCTATCGCGGCCGCTAGTCGATTCACAGGGGTACGCAGCGAACCCAAGGAAATCTCGGAACGGGCTGTGTAAAGAGGGGAAAGAGCTGTTTTCGAGGCTAAAGATGACATCACAAATATGACAGGGAGAGTTCTGTCATTAGCCCACCTGACTTGATACTTGTGTCATTATAGAATCTCCATCATTAGATTTGTCCAATAATAGTAACTAGCTCATAAGTTTCATCATAAGGTTACTAACAGGAAACGAATACATTCATTTTCGAAAACCCTTAATGTGCGGAGGGAAAATCGCATTCTCATATCGCGGACTCCCTGATTGCATGACGCAGGTACAGACAGACACTTTCGAAACACGGATATCATTCATCTGGGTCCAAGGTGGCAATCTTTAAAAAGCTCTCCCCTGTTATCGAAGTTCAGTGGGAGTAATGAAGTGCAGGGAGGGAGTCCCCCGCCTGGTACTTTGTCCGTCCTCGGGAAAAGCATGGGGAAGCCCCCGTAGAAGGAGAGCGACTTCACGTGAATAAAAACACCCGCTCTGCTGCCTGACCTTGTTTCGTCACAATACAGTTTTTCTTACAGTAGTCTTTTCAGAGACGACCCTGGAAGAATGGAAAGATCTCTACGCGAACGGAATTGTCAGCAAGGATAGACTGCGAGAATTTGTCGAGAAGCACTTTGAGGAGCCGGAAGGAGAGCTGGTCGAATGTGCTCCGGCTGACTGGGATCCCAAGGTAAAAACATGTTCCGTGTCGTTTTATAGTCCGTAGCGAGTAGCCACACATTGTGCAGTACTATTCATAACTTGAAAAATAGTATACCGGCTCTCTCGCGTCTGCTCCGCTCACCTTGGACTACCGCCGCGTGACGTGAAAGTGTTATCCCTGCGACTGATACAACTTCACATGCTTCACACGGCTACCGTATCTTTATCACTTTTTGAAAGAGTGATCATTCTTGCTTTTTAGGCCAACTCCTTCGATGAGATCATGGACGAGAGCTACAGAGTCTTTGCCGGAGCCTTGCACAAGAAATGGCCCACTCTCCACAGACGAGTAGGAATGGTCATCGAACTTATCATAATTTTCATTTTAGGTTGCTGACAAGGTCCGTCTCCACCCTGAGCGCTATTCTCTCATCGGAGTGCCTAATCCCTTCATTGTGCCTGGCGGACGCTTCAGAGAGATCTACTATTGGGATAGCTTCTTCATCATCAAGGGACTGATCGCCTCCAAGATGCTCGACACTGTTCGTGGAATGATCGAGAATATGCAGTATCTGATTGAAACCTACGGATTTGTGCCGAACGGAAACAGAATCTACTACCTGAACCGCTCACAGCCTCCTCTTCTTACCTGGTGCGCTTATGCCTACTTCAATGCCACCAAGGACACCAAGTTCCTGGAATCCATCCTGCCAACCCTTAAGAAGGAATTTGCCTTTTTTGAGGCCAACCGCAGCATCATGGTTGAAGGGTGGGCTGCTCCACTCTTCCGTTATCATTGCGTCGCCACCCAGCCGAGACCTGAGAGTTACAGAGAAGACATTGAGAGCGCTGAGGAGCATGAACACAGTAAGTGACTGGCAAAGTAAGAAATAACAGAAACATTTCAGTCGCTGACAAGTGTCGTCTTTGGGGAGACATTGCTGCGGCTGCAGAGAGTGGACAGGATTTTTCTTCCCGCTGGTTCGAACAGAGCGGTCCCCACAGCCAGAAGATGGCTGGAACTCGCACAAGCCAAATCATCCCCGTCGACTTGAACGCCATCATTTGTGGAAACCTGCGCATGATGGGAGAGATGTACGATGTCATCGGAGACGTCGAACAGTCCAAATGGTGCTCCAAGTTGAGCGACAGCATGCGCACAGCCATCCAGCAAGTACTATGGAGCGAGGATCATGGCTGCTGGTTCGACTTTGATCTTCGTTCCAATACCCGAACTCACATCTTCCACGACACCAACCTTTTCCCCATGGTCACTGGAGCTTATCATGTTGACTACGATGCCAGACAGACGGTTGCCCATCTCAGACAGAGCGGCGTCCTGGAGTTCCCTGGAGGCATCCCCTGCTCCCTCATCTCTACCGGGCAACAGTGGGATTTTCCCAACTCTTGGGCCCCCACAACCTGGGTCATCATCATGGGACTCTACGAGTGCGGACAGGAGGAGATTGCTCTGGAGCTCGCCACCAAATGGGTCAGGAAAAATTACAACATGTGGAAGGGAAATAGCGGAACCATGTTTGAGAAGGTAAGCGAAGGAAGAGAACTTTCTTCTAATGGTATATTTTCAGTACAACGTCGTCTCTCCGTGTGGAAAAGCCGCCGGCGGTGGAGGAGAATACGAGATGCAGGAGGGATTCGGCTGGACCAACGGAGTCATTCTCGACCTGCTTGTAACTTTCGGAAAGGAACTTGTATACGATGCCGAGACCCGCTGCCCCTGCTGTCCCTAGATGATCATCCTCCCACGATAAAATGGTATAGCTGACGGGTTCTCTCGGCCCCTTGTAACCACTTCATGTACTTTTTGTTTCCATTGAGCCGAACTTATCTAATTAGGAACTAAGATGTGTAGCGTGGTAGAACGCGGGTTGTCATATGTGTATTCCAGAAATTGTACATATACAAAAATAAATGACCATAGTCACGTTTTGATTCGTCGAACCGAGGAAGTAAACAGGGGTGGAGGTTCAAACCATGCCGATCAGCTGTAAAGGCGACGACAAATATGAACGACCGGTGTCCTGCAGTAAAAAAACTCAACGACCATGTTGCAGTCGTGAAAAACAAGGATCTTTGAAAATAGTCAGGAATGGCAAGATTCGATATATAGGAACATTTTGGTTTCACCAGGGGAAAAATATTGGGCTTCACTTATTATTCACCCGGTATATTCTTCTTTCTCTAGTATTCTTGTGGTAACTCCCCTCGTCCTTTCTCCGCTACCTTATCCCTGTCTATGTCAGCCTGTACATGTCCCGCTGTACTTGTCAATTTGTTTCTATCTTTTTGGCCACTAGTCTCAAGCAGTTGGTAGTTTTTTCCGTTTATATTAGACACTCGGTCAAGCAGTCAAAGTTCCAGAGAACAGTGGATAGTAGATACTGAAAAGTTCACAGGACCGTAAGCAGCTAACATTAGACATTCGGTAAATTTAGACAGAGCCAAATGACAGCTTATATTCTGAAGTTTTCTCAAAGTCACTTGTCTTGATTTGCATTTCTCATCCTTGTCTATTTGGCCCTATCAACCAGATTCTGACAAAATTGAAATATGTCTCAGTCTGAATACTGACTAAGACAATTTATATTTCACCCTTACTGTTTTCTAGTTAAAAAATGCTCCTGATGTCTGTACGAGTTTCAAGAAAAAAGTTGATTAGTATTTAATACAAGCATTCATATGACAATCTATTTGTGCGTACAGTAATTAAGACATTGGCGAGTATATTAAGAGAGATCGCTGACGTCCCGTGTGCTGAACGTTACCCGGCTCGATATAAAGTACTATTCATAGATGCACCTGAATTATATTTTTTCCCGAATCACATTTTCTCTTTACCTGTTTATTCAAGAGGTGGGCCCTTGCGTCGACTCGTCCGCACAGAAGAGCCTAAAAGTCATGCCTTTAGTTTTGCTCTAACATTCCAAATTATTGTGATTAGTGTACATGGCGTATTGGGGGTGTTAAGCCAGGTGTTTTGCGACAATACCCTTACCAGGAGCCAAAGATTGGTAGTAAAAGTGACTGAAACGGGAAAATGAGTAATAACGTGGGATTTAGTCATCCAAAAGTCTCCAAAACTCACTTTAAAAGCTCTCCTGAACTCTGTGTTAAAAATAGTGTAGATAATGGGATTCATGAAGGAATTCATATAACCGATCCATGTGCAGTAGAAGAACAAGTCAAATCCGACCTGAACTCGAAATTATGCCAATTTTTGACTATTTTACTTGGCAAAACTCCTTTTGGAAAAGTATGCAGACAGCATTGACAATGTTGATGGTGAAGAAGGGTACCCAGCAGATTAGGAAGACTCCAACGACCACGCCAAGTGTCTTGGTCGCCCTTTTCTCCTTTCTTTGAGCCTTGGACACCTTTCTCTTTAAGCTCTGCTCATGTCGTAGGGTCCGTTTCACTAGCTTTGTGGCCAGTCCACTGGCACCACTGCTACTCGACTTTGTCATCTTCCGAGGTGAAGGGACCGACCGCTCGCTGTCCTTCCGCTCGTGGTCAGAGGCGTCGGAATCTCGGCGGAGGGCCGTTACCGGATTACCATCTGCAATTGTATTTTGTTAGATTGTTTTCCAGTCTTACGGGAAACGGATCCCCTCGAGAATAGTTTAACTGCAAGGGCTGGATCTTCCGTGCAACCGCTTTCTTTGAGACGCTGAGCTTCCGGAGAACCAGCCATATTCCTCACAGTTAGTGCGAAGGTGACGGTAGGCTGAAACATTTTAAATTGGGATTATTTCCCTGTCTCTCTGTTTTTTTCTTTTTCCTCACCTGTGAGTCGAAGAGTGTAGGCTCTGGCAAACCCAGAATTTCACTATTCGCCGTTGTACTTCTGCTAACAACTGCCGCTCCGACATCATGCCGTGAAGCAGATATAGTTTCCGACTCTGTCTGAGAGTTCCTCGCCACATCGTTAGCAGGATTTCTAATAACCATCTGAACCTACGGATTGGTCAACCTCTCGAGGTTTAGACTTACTGCCTCCCCATTTTTGCCAGGTGACATGGACCGGAATAGTCTCGGACTCCTCCTTGATATGCTCCTTAGAAGACTTGGAAGCATTTTGTCTTTTGGATTGTTGGAAAACGATGAACTCCTTGGAGTCTGTCCATTAACTTCCACATTCTTCCATTTCATAGAGTAGTTTCTAGACAAGTTGGCGAACTTTTTCGTGCTTCTTCTACGATGAGATCCCTCAGAATTTTCTCCCATGGAGGATCTTCTAGGCCATATATTATTAGAAATTTGGAATTTGTTACCTGGACTGAGAGTTGTATCCTTCGGAAACAAAGTCATTGCTAATAACATGCACATTTTCCGACAGTGACTCGTCGATACTCGATCTTGGACTACTGGAGCCTCCAATATCGCGTTCTTCTGAAAGATTATGACTGTTTATTGGTTTCTTAATATGAAAACTACTTAGCAGGCAGTGCTCAAATACGGCTAACAGTCTCTGAGATATTAACCTAACATTCTGTGTGCTACCATTCCATATATATTTGAGAGGGCGTTTTAGCGCTTGCGTTTTAGGGAGTTTTTTTGTTAGGAGCATGCAAGCGAGCTCGTTTTACGTTCTAACTGCACGTCGCTATGTTCTCCTAGGATAACTCTCTCGACTTCCCAAAGCACGGTTTTCTTTCCAGCTGAAACATCGTTAGTTTTTTCAGGAGTGTTCATGCTGTTATAGAGATACGGACGGTTATGACGAGCATGCATCGTGTCCCATTCCGTTACGAAGCGTGCGGTGAAAAGCAGGCCCCCCGTCTTGACGAGTAGAGGGGGGTGGCTGACAGGGATAGACAGGCTACGTACTGGCGAGCTCGGAGAGGCTTCTACTGGCGGGCAGTAATCCGGGTCCCAGCACACGGCGCAGCAGAGCTGCTGCTGGCGGCTCCGGTTCGTCCGCATCTTCACCTGCCGCCTCGATGGCCTCTCGGTGTCTCTCAAAGCGACGCATGTGACGCGACATAGACGGTAGAGCCATCATCATGACGTTCATCACTGAAGAGAGCAGACCCGTGTGAGAAAAGGGGTAAAATGGAGGTGACAGAGGGTAAAGTCAAACAGGGGTGGGCATAGATTGAAGAGGGGTAAGAGTGACTTTTTTGGTATCTTTTGATCCCCGTTTAGATATTTTCATACCTGGACCAGCTACAATCCGTCCAGCTTCGTCTTCATCGTCTCTGGTTGTAGATTCGCTGAAACTGAAACTTTTCCTATTGGAAAACATCCATTCCCTACCCTGTCAGTTGTATATTTTTCAATCTTCTAAGCTTTGCCGCCTTTTCTCGCTTCTTTAAGGCCACAATAATCCTGATGTAGACGAAGAGGACCAGTATACAGGGTATAACAAAGGATATAAATGAGCTTCCGATCGAGAACTCTGCATTGTAAAAGCGACATTCGTTAGGATTAGCGTCATCGGGACGCACATTAACACCTGAACTTGAAGATGAACATGTGGCCATCAGGATTACCAAAAACTATTGGACTAGCTAAAGCTAGGGAAATGAACCAGATGGCGCATATGACACAGATGACACGCTTGACATTTTGAGCAGTTCGTGAGTACTGGATTGGTCGTGAGACGGCGCGATACCTGTAATGTTGTTTTTAGTAAGCAGTTGTTCATCGGACACTAGCCAACCCGTATCATATCCTTAGGAAATGTATTACTCCTACTGTCTTGCAGCTCATGAATTTCTCTCCCGTACCGCTACAGTAAGTAGCCTGGGAAAACCTTTCTCAGTTGCCGCCATTATATCTCCCGTACCCCTTTTGGCAGTCAGACCAATTCTAAGTCTAAAGATTAAGAAAGCAATGAAGCTCTCACCCGTACTGTTTTGGTACTCCAGTAAAGATCCGTACCATCTCGGCCAGTGAGAATTTCTCTTGTACTGTCTTAGCCTAACCGTGCACATTTATTGCTAGGACCGAGCAGCCAGTTAAACAAGCTCTCACCCGCACTAGCCAAAAGATGTCTCTCCCGTATTGTGCTACCAAGACGCTACGCGTGAGAGCTTTTTTGCGGCTGGCGTAATCACGCAAGACCATAATTTCGCACCTTGTACTGTCTCAGTAGCTAGAAATTCCTACCCGTATGATCTCGATAGGTAGATAACGGTTCTCTCCCGAAATTTGATTCAGCTGAAACAGACAAACGCTCTTTGGACGTCTATTAAAGAACCCCCGTAAAAATAGCTTTATTGCCGTGATCTGCTGCTCCGCTGGAAACATCTATCATCTCTTAGCACAAAAATCTTCATCAGAAATCTTCCCACGACAAATCTGCATTTAGACCCCGAAAAAACCGCTGCAGCATCTTAATCCGTCTGCTAATAATATTTCAGAGTGGAATTTTTTCCCGTTCAGGATTGTTATGCGCTTTTTGCGTTTGAAGGAGGGTGGAGAGTATCCGTCTGAGCCATAAACAAGGACTAATAGATCATTTTTGACGAATTTTGACCGAATGACGGCTGAGGGGCCCCTAGTTCCGCTCTCTCACCTGTCAAACGATATGACTGCCAGCAAGAGAATGGATGCTGTGCTGCAAGCGACATCGGCAGCTGTATAGAAGTCGCACATCAGATTGCCGAGCTGCCACAGTCCACGGTATACCTGTAATTTTGCTTTTTAGATTCTTTGAGTCTCAAGTTTGAGAGCCGTCCTTCTCGGTCTTGTCATCACTCATTCTTTTGTTTCCGCTTCTCTCCGAACAGAATAAGTTTGAGGCGGAAGTTAGCGCCTGATTCTGCACGGCGGGAGCATCTTTTGACCGCCCCCGAAGTATTTTTGGCCTTGGCGATGATCCCATTTTGTCAATGGTTCTCCATCGCCATTTCTAGTGGCTCCGATCTAATTTGCACTCAAGCAGTTTAGGCAAAAGTTGTCTCGGTGTAAAGTCCCCCTAGCGTCTATAGCAAACTCCAATTAGATCTTCTCTCCTGCCACAAGTGTTAAACGTGAAAATTGAAAGCTATCCGAGGCGGGAGCCATAGAATGGAGCGATAATTGGACGAGGTGACGGGGTGTGGTGACTGTGAAGAGGCCAAAACACGCTCACAACTTACATGAACGTAGACGGCAAAGGGCATGACAAAGAGTGCCACGAAGAGATCAGCTACAGCTAGACCAAGGATCAGGTAGTTGATGGCTGATTGCAGGGCTCGGTAGCGCAGCACTGAGAGTATCACCAGACAATTACCCACAATTGTGGCCAGAGGAATAGAGACCAATAGTAAACCGGCCACATTTATGCCACCCGAGGAGGCCGACATGTAGAGCTCTAAAAAGGCGAGAAATTAATAGAGACAAAGGCGGAAAAGTGATGAGGAAGTTTGCACTCGCGTACACTAGAAATGGGGCCGGAAATACAATTATCAGTCA
This sequence comes from Oscheius sp. JU75, assembly GCA_037178855.1. Taxonomy (NCBI): domain Eukaryota; kingdom Metazoa; phylum Nematoda; class Chromadorea; order Rhabditida; family Rhabditidae; genus Oscheius; species Oscheius sp. JU75. The sequence continues at coordinate 9,794,232 of JASJZC010000007.1, forward strand.
CTGTGTTCTGGTCCTACCGGTTCAGTTTCTATATTTACAGGTCCTGAATAGCTGGTTATTAAACAAACACAAGGGCACAGTAAAAAAACAAAAGATCCATGGATTAGAGCAGGGTCTGCTCAAAGATCTTGTTATAGTTTATCCCTAGGACTGTTTATGTTCATCTTTGTTTAAGAAGTCCAAATTACCTAACCGCTGCAATGAATTGTAGGTGGACATGTTGTTGTTGCCAAATGTGGCTACTTGAGATTTTGAATTGGTAAAACATGTGTGGGAGATATTAACTGGAAGCTTAGGAGGGTAGGAAGAAGGTAGGAATGTTTTTGAGAATCTTGACAGGTTGTCATCCTGGAGATTATTGTTAGGGAGACCAGTCGTATTATTTTCTCTATGTTAACACATGATTTAACAGAAGAACTCTTTTACCACAAATGGAATCATCCCCCTGTCCTTGTGATGTGCACTTCACGCATCTCCCCAGATAATGTGACCAGAAGAATGCTAGAGATTAGACAGGGGGTCGGAAAACTGATCGGAAGCAGCTGTTTAGGTAAAAATTAAGTGTCGGGATTGATGCTGGACCAATAAACTGTAAAGAAATAACTGTCAGTTCCAGCTCTCATTGTTTGACAGGTGCTATCCAAACTAATAAGAAACAAGTTGAATGACCAAAAAATAGTAGTTTCTCCTTGCTCTGAGAGTATAGGGGCAAATGGGCTCTGAACGGAATTGCTCTAGTCATGATAAGTGACGGCCTGGTGCCCCCCGCGGGATTCTCTGAAATACATACTCGAACGTCTGTTATGAATTCTCTCTCTCCCTAAGCTTTAAAAGAAGGCAAGTGGAAAAATAATGAAGCAAAAGGGCCACCGATCATCAAGTAGCAGAGGCTAATTGGAGGGCACAGAGCTCGCTATTCACAAAACATCAAGCGATCTCGATGGGTCCTCTGTGGATGCTACCGCAGAAGCAAAAGCACCAAGAATCATGGGTCCTGAACAAAGAGTTTTGTTTCCAGGTGACGCTAAATACTTACCGCCCTGAAAACAGCTAGTTACAACCCGTGCACACCTATTTTTCACCTGTTTCCCCGGGTGGAGGCCCATTATCATTACCTTTTTGTTTTGAGGGAGATGTCAGATGGAGAAAGCAAGGATTTTATTGACAGCGGCCTATAAAACTCAGGTGAGGGAGAAAGACGTCAGGGCAGGTGGGTGAGGTGGTTGTGGTCCGAAAAATCAGAGAGAGAGAAAGAAAGTAGCAAACATCCAGAGCCACCAGTGCCATTTATCAAACTAGCAGCGGCGACTTAAAATGACCCGGAAGACGACGTGTATACGAACTTTTAAGATTGCGGGAATGAAACAATCTGTCACAAAAAGTCAGGCAAGTGTCCAGGTGCTGGAGAGGCTTTACAACGATGACAGGCTGTCATTAGAAAGACTAACGCCAGCGTTTCACAAGTCACTTTTGTCCCGTAGAGAGAGAGAGCGCCACCAACACCTGTTGGCCACTTTTTGAGGCATTAATCCAACGAAAGTGTTCTCAATGATGAAAAGCCGACGCTTGTCATCGGCAGATACAACTTTTTGGAAAGATTAAGTGACGGGGGTACATGCTTTCGACGATTTAAAGAAAAGGGAGGTTGGCGAGACAGAGTGGCCAAAAAAGGCCCGTACTTGGTATAAACTATGACAATCTAAGTCCATTTTAAGCTCTATAAACAAGGAAAGACGTGGGAGTTAGTTCTATGACTTCTATGATTTTTTTTTCTTATGGGAAAGACGTGGTCAAACGTCGAAAGGGTGAGAAGTCAACTTATTTGGAGCAGTAAACATAGTATGAAACAGAGAGTTGACGTGAAGTGCTTTGTCAATGATGAGATTGGGATCTCCTGACAGATTCGAACATTATTGAGAGGAAATTGACAGAAGACTCTTACAACAAATCTTACATTAGCACGCACTAGAAACAGCCTATACGCTTGAGGTAACTTACGGTATCTTATATACGCTATCTGAATCAAGAAGCCTACGGTAATCATTCGAATAAAAAATTTTGAACAGAGGTGGGGGGAGGGGTGTAACATTGCATAGAAGATAGTAAATGTAGTCAGATAGTTACTGATAGCGCATACATGATGATTTTGGTCAAGAGCTATGGTTCTAAGCTATTTGAGTAACGCAAAGGAGCAGACAAAAAACTGAAAACCAGGTTGGACCCTGAGCCTCTTGGGGTCCAATTGTCGGTGTTGCGGACCTGAAGCAGCGACCCGTGTATGTTCAAAACCACGGCCGAATACTTAAGCGGTTCAGGACTACTCGTACCGGAAATGTACTTGGGTACAATCGATGGTAAGGACTCTGGATCTTTCGTAACAAACCCAAAAGGGGAAAAGCTTTGCAATGGAATGAAAGGTGTACGAGACTGAAAACAGAGAAATAATTGTTCCGGGCTTGATCGGGGATGACGTGACCCCCACAAGGAGCAGCTCCAATGCCGGAACAGGATTGTTATCTCGGGGCCAAGAGAGAGAAGGGTTGGCAAGAAGAAGCGGGTGGGTTGAGGTGAGAACAAAGGCCTCCAAGGTTTCGGGAGTCGAAAAGTTGATGAGGGCGAGGGCCGACAGATCAACGGGGCAACTCTTAACCCTCACGGCATTCCGATTTCCTGCACTGTTCAAGAAGCGAAAAGAACTTTCCCAGACGAACCATCTGCCTTCCCATGACCTTTATAACAGCAAAAGATCATGCTAAACAAGATGACATGTGTCAATCCATGCTTTTTTGACTCATTACCAATTCGGATGGACACCAAAAATGGCTACAGAGAGTGAGATGGATCGTGATGTTTTTAATCTACCCTTATGTTTAGGCAGGCTGAATGAACTTGGTATAATTTGCACTCCCGGAGAAGAGATAACAGAGCTGTCAGCAACAGCTGACACTGAGGTCGAACAAAATTTGATTTTGAGGTCAATCTGTCTGCTGAGGTCTGAAAGAACGTGAGCGGACCCATTAGCAACTAGTTTTTAGACCATGAACTCTGTGGCATAATCCTCGCACTTTCTATCTAGAAAAGAGACAGAACTACACGGAGGCATTCGCGACAGCGTGATGGCAGCTAACACATAAAAAAACAGCACAATTAGTTCTTGGGAAATGCTTTGTGGAGCGAAAGTTACGTGCCTCCTCGCTCGAAAATTGAAATCGCGTGAAAAATAATGATTGTGATTTTTCAAATCGTGCACTTGTAAAAAAAAATTTCGCGGTTTTCTGATAGATGGGTGGGTTTCGTTGTCAGCTGACCGAGATAGAGCACAAGTTTGTAGATTTAAAACTACAGTAACCGCGCGGATAAAAACTGGCGAAACATGCCGGCGGATAAAAAGAGAAATAAACTATAAACAATAACAGTAAATACTAACATGTGAAAAGTGATGTATACGCCGCCAATTCTCAAATTTACAATAACTTAAATCGTCTCTAAAGAAAGATAACTATCATTTTCGTCGCTTAACGTGTGAACTGAAAATGGTTAGAACAAGGAAGGGGTTTGAGAGGAAATGAGAAAAGAATCGTGGCTGCTGATCGGTTCTATTTTAGAGGCAATGACAACCTCTTGGGATATTTTTTAAGAGTTCAGTATTAGTTTATAAAAAAGTGAAATTACAAATGTGATCAGACAGTTCAGGATACCCGAATTCAAGTGTTTTTCGAAACTTTGGGAGACAAGAGATCAGTTTGCTGCCATATTTGCTCGTCTGTTGGGGGTGGAGGTCACCTGACAAATTACTTAATGAAGATTTGAGAAATACTATCCTACAGGGTGAAGCATAACAGACCGAGATTTTTGACCTTGTGTACGCTCCAAAGCGATGTAGAACTAATAATTCAATCACTCCCCGTATCGCAGGCTCTAGCTTTAAAGGAACACCAAGGGGGTACTGCTGGCGACGCCCAGTACAAACAGCGTCTCAGAGTTGGTATGTTGCGCCGCCGTCCGATCTGGCAGGTCAGACGGCGTTGGGGCCGGTTAGTACTTTGATGCCGGTTCAATCACCGCCGTTGCCCTAGCGGGTTTTGGCTTTTCTGGCACTCTTCAGCCTCACTAACTTCGGGTTTATTAAAGGTTTACACGTTGTAGAACAGATAAAGGGCTACATTTTCATAGTACATAGAAAATGTAGGCTTAATCTTCATGTTCGAGTAGTACCGCAATAATTTATTTTTGGCAACAAGTTTTCGCAGTGAAGACATTCTTTGGTAGAAAAAAAATGTAGCCCTGATCTGCCAGATCGGACGGTGGTGTAACATACCAACTCTGGAAGCTGTCTGTGCTGAGTGTCACCAGCGGTACCCTCGCTGGTGTTCTTTTAACTCTGTTAGCGGACATGTAATTGTTGTGATTTAACCCCTTTTAAGACATCATACTTAAAAGCAACCGTCTAGCACCTATTTCCACCTGCAAGAAAACCTAAAATTGCAATTAGACCCTGCAGTACTGACAACTTTTAGTAACTTTTGGTTTTCTGTCTATTTTAGGTCGGTTCTAAACGAATAAGGGGAAGAGGCGCTGGCATTCTCTCTCAATTACCGGTGTTGTTGATTGGGTAAACACACAGAGAGCCGAGCGGCTAGTGTCTTTGACGGCAAGCCCCCACACACAATTGATGGGTACCTAAGATTGGAAAAATGCAGATGACTGAATCATCACAGAGGCAGGCACAGACCGAAATAATTTTGATGTTCCTTGATCGCCCGCCAGACCAGGCGCGCTCCATAACTAAATACTCACCTGAGGCGGTGAAATTGACCGTAAAAGAGGAAAATAACAGGTTCGGCCACTGGGAGAGACTTAAATGGGCCCGCGCACTCCCAGTACCACCTCGTTAGAAAGGACAATAAGAAGACATTTTTCTGTTCTTGATTGTCATGCCCTCGGGATGATTATTTAGAGGAGACAATCACCAGAAATCTACTTTGTTTCCTGTACTTGCTCCCCCCTTTTTTTTTTTTTTAAAACAATGAAGGATGAGCTAGGGGAAAGACTGGAGGCACATGTTCATTCCAAGTGAATGAATCTACGCAATTTTGCTGCTGAATTAAACAGCACTTCAAGTTATAGACAGAAGAGTAGTTCCTTATCCTTAATTGCTATGAGAGAGTGAGAGAGCCAGCAAAAAAACCAGAGTAGGAAAAGTCTTCTTGCATGGCCAGCTGACGGGAGACCAGATTCCGAGGGCGATTACCCAATTAGGAGCCTACAACAATATTGTGCTCATTAATTGTGTTGAGGAGGAGAGGAACGCCAGCCTCTGCCGTAGTCTTGTCTCTGATGGACGTCCATGACAGTGGTCTCTGGCTATAGGTGGGCAATTATTCTCGCACCGGAAGGTAGACGGCCTGTTGTCTACTTCAACACCGGAGGTCATGGTTTTCGGATGAGGCCATTAGATCGTGTGAAAAGAGGGTACCGCTTAATGGTGTAACAAGTTTGTGTAGTACTGTTAAGCACCACATCAAGCTTCCGTTAATAAACAAATACGGAAAATTTGGAAAAGCTGTCGATGTGACCATCTTCAAATACGTAAAACGTTAAGCAGTAGCTTGAACGTCGATTAAGACATATGCTTATGGCAATAGCACCATGTTATGCATGAGTCACTTACATAGATTTCTGGTATTTGTCATTATTTCGTCATGGTTAAGATTGATGGTATTGATCAAAAGCTGATCAGGACGCATATGTCAACGTTGACCAAAACTCTACATGTATGAGATAAGTTAGAGCTTCAGTGAAAGATGGATGATCCAAATTAAAGTTGAAAGTACACTTGGAAGTAAAATTGAAGCAACAAGTAAAGGCGAAGGTGCTTAAAACGCGATTGGTTTCCCCAAGTCGGAAGAAGCAGAGATCAGAGAGACGATCGTAAAAGTGCGAGCTGGAAACATCCGAGGCGACGACGAGCGGTCGTGATGCCCTAGGCTGAGCGACCAATTTGTCGAGATGTACACGTTTGTTTTGGAACTCTCAAGAAGGGGGGAAATTCGGTTACCTCACTGGGCTCAAGAATCGACAGACAAATTATCTCATTGGTCAAGCAAGAGAGAACTTGGCAAGAGAGACATAGAGACATAGAGACATAGCAACAAAGAGACAGATAGATAGAGAAAAGAGACAGAGAGACATAGAGACACAGAGACAAAGAAGTAGATAGATAGACAGAGTAAGAAAAACCCCATCTAGAACATTGTAAGAAAATAAGAAGAGCTAACGACAATTAATCAGAAGGATATGTCTCTGGGAAGCACGCAAGGCCTTGACAGCTCGTAGATTGCACAGGGATCAACATTGCCATAAAATACAACTGTCGGAATTGCTGATTATTTGAAGCCTGACCAGTTTACGGCCCCCACAACAAAAAAGGGCTAGTAAAGCTCAATTTCTGATATACGGTCTAGCAAAAAAGCTTAATTTGTAGTCCTTTTTCAAGGTCTCTTGAAGATTGATATGGCTGGAGGAGTGGGACAAAATTAGGGGGAAGTGCGGAACTGCAGCTCCCAAGAACTGCCAACGCTAACAAGTTCTTAAAAATGGAAATAAACTTTGGAGAGAGGCCTTAAGAGAAAGCGGGAGAGGTTTTAATAAGATAGATAAGATAGGCATTGCTCTCGCTCGAGGAGAGCGACTCTATTGCAGTTGCGACTTGATGCCTGAACGCTCTGCAAATGAAGAAGTTAGACGGGATACAGATTGAATTTTCGCGTCCCCCTTTTCAAGAACTGCGGCAAGTTTCAAAGATTCACTCCATGCTAAACAATACCTACACCTTGGACCTAAAAGACTAATGTTACAAGGCAACAAAGCTCAACAGGATAGCACATGTTGCGGCCATTCTCACTCACTCTCTCGATATTTTGGAGCCCAGCCGATTTCCGCTCAACCGAGGCGTGTCACTGACGTCTGCGATCCAGAAGATTAGGGTCCCCGACAGCTCACCTTTGTTCGTGTAAATGAAGGCCCCGTCCATCACCCTAATACCCAAATTATGTTCTCTAAGTAACCGAGAAACAAGTCGAAGGCTTTCACGTGAGAAATGTAATATACCTACATTAGTTGGAGAGAATTAGTACAGCGTTTAAATGAAATTGAGCGTGTGAGTGCCAAAGATCTGCCGAGTAAAGGACGCAATTTTCTGTACAGTGAATACAAAACCTGTAGACACAGACAGAGACAGATAGACCTTGTCCCAGCTACGAATAGTATTCTATTTACGAAATTTCAGATTCCCAGGTCCTTGAGTTATACCGAGGCTGGTTCTTTTAACAACATGTAACAACAAACAACTTTATTCCTTTAATCTGGGAACGATCAAGATGGGAGTCTGTCATAAATGCATGAAGTGCGTCCGCAAACTGGACAGTAGTCGGCAGTGCGGGCTGAAAACGTTGATTTCAATAGACTGCTGACGACGTTGTTCAAGGAAGCAGTCGGCATTATAAGTATATTTTTAAATAACGGTTATTTTATGAGAATGAAATGTGGAAAAGCAGATTGAATACTGAAGAGTGGAAAAGACAAGTTTAGTAAGACAGTTTTAGGCAGAGTAAGGAAACTATGGCGCGGCCGTTATAGTTTTTTGGGCCGCAAGACTAGTACTCACATAGTTAAAAGATATGAGGCTATCACGCAGAGAGACTACCTGAGAAAGCTGAGCGGTTGTTACATGTGGAAAGAAGTCGAAACCCGTACCTCATGATTCAGGCAGCAAGTGAGGCTAAAAAGAAAATGGTAGTTTGTGTCAGTATAGGAGATCAAGCTTGCAAGTAGAGGTTGCGGTTCGGAGACAGTTAGTTTGGTAATATACTTGTATGACTAAAGCGCAATTATATTTACCATTTTATTATGATATAGATATAGCCTTTAATTAAAGCTCAGTCAAGCGTCATTAAGCTTGTCCGTCTGTCACTACAAACTTAGGCTCTTAGTGGGCTACCTGATCTACAATCTAGGCACAATAGTTGTGGTAGATCTTATGCTTTTGTTTTAAATTTCACTCAAGCTTTGCAGATTGAAAATTTTTTCAAAGAGTTTGATGTTCCGAAACACATATTGGCTTACTACTTTTCGGTACTGCATTACTTTTACAGAAGTGGGCCCCTCTATCACCACCGATGTGATAAAGTATGAATACATACAATTGAACACGAGTAATGCTCTTTCGTGCTTCTCGTGCAATTTTTTTTGGGAAAGGTTCAGTTTTTTAAGAAGTGAAGATGCAAGTAACATGCTGTTAAAGTATGATTATGCGTATGGGATATATAAATTAGGATCTTATAAACACGGTGCTTTTTCCGGAATGTGATTGTTTTGAATATAACCGTTCGAAAAATTATAGAAATAGTTCCCAAACCAAGAATGTGGACAAATTTTTAGGACAAACTAGGGGTAAAGTTAAAGAAAGACAGAAAGACAAAGAGACATTTACAAAAGAAAAGTGAGGATCGATTGAAAACAGGTACTCGTAGGGGCAGAAAACGCCGAGTAGGGCATCTACATGAGGCAAAGGTCCTTGACGACCACGTTGAACTCGAAGGCGGCACTGAACTGACAGAACCTGGGCGGCCAGTTCCATGGAGGCAGAACCTCGTGAAAGTCTCCGCGGGCCTCGTGCTCCGCATTCAGCTGGTCATGATACCACTCCTTGTAGATGTTGAGAGGGTGGCCGTTGTACTCGATCATGAAGGTCAGAGGAGCGTCGTCCTGTAAAGAGTTCCTTAAGTGTTTTCAAGAGCGTCTCATTCTTAAGTCTCGTCGATTCAGAGTAATAGAAATTATGTGACCAATGGACATGGACAAGATTAAACAATGGCAGCTTGCCAGGATTAACAGGAACAGGATAAAGTAGAAGTAAAAGGGAAGGGGGTCAGATGTTACCAGAGAACGTTGACAGAAAGCGCGGAAATCCGGGACAGGTTTTCAAACATTGCATAAAAATTAACTGTTTGACAGAGACAGACGTGGACAGATTGAAATGCTAGAATTATTTCCGAGGTGCACTTCTTGGCCCGCCAACTTCCCATTACAAAACTGAGGTCACAATTAAGCCGTTACTCTTCAAGCAACGTGTCTCAACCCCTGTCTGTCTAGCCTACCTGAGCGAAGATGTTCTCCCAGAGACATTCCATTCCATCCATCGCGGCGTAGGCCCTCGTGTACACGCGCCCGTTGGGCAAACGAGCGTGGACGACAACGTGAGGAGGCTCGTGATCCAGCTCCACTCCCATCGTCTTCTTGGCATGGTTTTTCATATATTCGACGTTCTGGCGTCGTTCACGAAGTCCAGAAATAATGACAGGGTAGCCCTCGACCATTTTTCTACAAATGGAACATGAAAAAGCGTACGAACGGAACAGAGAAACATAGTTTCGTAAGTATTCGTAAGGGACGCGCTGTCACAGCTGGTGGCTGTATTGCCTTTCTACAAGGTAGGGACAAAAAGGGGAAAGAGCTATGCTAAAGAGGTAATCTGTTTGATGCTTGGATTGACAGAGACAGTGGTGCATCGCACGTGGTACAAGAAACGAAATGATGATCCCAACCAGTGTGGGCTGTTTATAAGGCACTGTGTCACTGTGCATTTGAAGTCAAAAGACATGTGGTCATTCGACGGAGTGATGAGAAAATCGTACTTGAATCGACAGACGCTATGAACGGCCAAAAAGGTCTCAAACTAACAGGAGGGTTTTGTAGCCATGGGATTCCAAAAGATTGAATGCCCATGTATTCCAGTTTCCCTAGCTCGACAACAGTGTATCTTAAAAAGTAAGTGTTAGTACTGAAGTCTGGCTCCAAAGAGATGTGGTTCCAGTATAAAAGTTTTTGATTCCAGTCTCATCTATGTTTTCGGTTCCAACCTGCCCAACTAGGAACCAAAGTTACGGGCCGTGTCGCCTAAAAGAGCCGGGTTCAGCATGACAAGGAGGGGTGCAAGGAGGATAAACAAGTGCCAGTCACCGAAAAGGTCATTTCCCCTTATGAGCGCCGTACTCATAGCATGACACAAAGAGTTGAGTCAGTCGGAGAGCCACATTTTGTACGAAGAACCCTGATATAAGAAGCGAAAGCCTCATGTACCATCACGGCTGTCACACAAAATAGAAGGAGAGATCCCAGATTTGAACTCGAGAGCAGGTGCCATATGCGCGCGACGAGCAAAGATGCCACTCTTTTTCTATCTACTGACCGTCGAAAAACAACGAGTTGTTGGAGAACTCAGGGAAACTGCGCGAAAAAAGATGGAATCAGGAATGGGAATAAGAGAAATTTTGGAAAAGGTTGTACAAAACAAGTTCATTGGAGTTTCGGAACAGGTACCGTGTACAAGCAAGACTCCCACTCTATTTCACCTACTGACCGCCGAAAACAACAATGTTTTGGCATAGGGCAAGAACAAGTGAAATAAGGAAGAGAAATCTATGAAATCAAAGCTGAATCCATGAGAAATCTTGGTAGAGAACAAGACCACCGCCGATTATCTGTGTTTGACTAAAGCAAAGTCTTCATAGGACATGAGTCACAAACGTGGGGGTGTCGCAAAGTCCAAGCCATGGTAAGACTTTTTATAGAGAAGCAAAGGAAAAGCAGAGAGAAACGTTCCAGGGACAGTTCGGCAAAGTTTCGTAACAGTATGTCATCAATTTGAAAATGCAACAGAAGAGTCTAGGTCATTAGGTTTCATTGAATGAAGAGAGAAAGGCGCCCAAAACTGTGAACACCTATCCATGGGTCTGGAAAAGACTCAAGAGACAAAAGTGGCGTCCTTCAAAGAGAGAATTTTGAGGTAGGAGCCCTGTTTAGGGCTCGATTTCAAAACCTTACCACATGGAACAGAAATGATCAACAGAACAAATAAACATGCGCAACGTCATTTTTTGAACGGAAGAGCATTTCTGAGCCAGAGGTCGATGGAAAACGAAGCGGGATGAAATAAATGGGTTCTCTTAGGAAATGAGATGAGACAATACAAGAATTTATGGGCTGGAATGGGTGAGGGGAGACAAATGGACGAGAGTAAGAAGATATTTTACAGTAAAGCAGGGAGAAATTGCCTTTAAAAGCTCTATTGAGAAGAATTCAAAATACAGAGAGACAGAAAAACAGAAAGACGGAAAGACAGAGAGACGCAGAAGACAAAGAGACACATACAGCCGTTCACATTGGCAGCTCTGGGTGGTCGTATCCGAAAAAATTAGGAAGTCTAACGAGGGGTACAATGCAGATTTATGGACACCATCATCCAGGCGTTCTCATCAGTTGGCTGGAATCAAATAAAAAAAAGGCAGACAGTTGCAAGCCGTCTCGGCTGCATAAAAATTCGAACATTGTTAAGGAAGGGGTTTTGTGTCTTCAAGAGTGACACCTGGTAGAGACAGTGCCAGCTGCCTTTGACTTTTTTTTTTAAAAAACGTTGACTTTGTGGAAGCGAAAGGTGAACACTTTGGACAACAAGGTCTTCTATTTCCTGGACCAAGATACAATAGGGTATTAGGGAACAAACTGACAGCTCTTAACTCAAATAATAGACTGACTGGATCATTGGGAGGCCAACATTTGGAAAAAAGATCTTTCCCAGTCCCAGCTGAGGGATTACAGTATATCTATTCTTTTACACGCGAGCCGTCTCCCTGTCTGTCTGCCGCAGGAACACCACCCCCCGTTAGCGCGCTAGGAGTAACCCGGGCTCGATCCCTATCGATATTTTTAGATTTCCGGAGACGGCTTTCTACTGAAACGAAAAAGTTACTCGATCTTTCAGTGATTGTGATCAAGATCCGGGCTCATTCGTTACAACCTCTATTTGTCTCTTGTTTTTATTCTGTTTGAAACTGTCCTGCCTTGTTTTGGATCCCTTCCCCCTCTCGACTGCCCTCTATCTGAGATCCTCAAAGGGAGTCGTTTATAGGAGGGTAACTCACGAAGACTTTGCGGCACAGTTACGCTAATCGTGGGGGGTAGGCGTGGCCTGAGAGGTGACTATTCCGGCCCAGAGAATCCCGACTTTTGACCTGGTTCTCATTCACAGACAAACACTGCCACTTTCCGCGCGAGTCCACCTTTCATTTGTCGTCACTCAATACAAGACAAACTTTCATCAACTAGTCAATTAATCTCTCGTCTTGTCTCGTTATAGGGAGAGACCTCTATGCAAATTTCGTGACCATATGGTCGTGTGGCGGTGCTCCCAAGAGCGCGCTCTATCAATGCTCCTGCTGCTGCTGTTGGGAGTGGCTCTTGTTGCTGCCGGACCGAGTCAACGAGGCAAATGTGCCCTCGAATGCTACTCCAAATGCATGCAATCAGGAACGGTACGTTTAAGGAGAAAGTCTTTTGCTTTCTGACCAATTACCTTGCGACAGTGTTGTGTTCCCTAATTGCGGCTAGTCCTTCTGGCGGCGGGCCGGATGAATAAAGGGTACAATAACGCCCTTAAGAGGTGAAGGATTATACGAAACTGTCAAAACAATTCGAGGTTTTTGTACTGTTTTCAGCCAAATTCGAGCCAGTGCAACTGTCCAATGATGAAGAATCCTGGGAGATGTTCTACTGTAGAGACTCAGCTGCTGAAAGGTAAGATCTCTGTCAACGCGATTCTGTTTCCCTACGGAACTGTCCATGTTCCCTCATATTTGGACGATACTCTTACCTTATCTTACAGTTGCTTCTGTCAGTCTCTGTCGAGTCACCCTGTCACCGTGTTCTTGTCAACTTGGTGTCACTATCAGCCTGTTCATGTCACTCTAACTTGTCACTTTGTCTCTGCCACTCTGTCAGTTCGTTTCGATCCTCTGTTCTTCTGAACGTACCATTATCTGCCGTTCTATACTTGTCACTCTGTCTCTGCCCTTTGATTTCTCTGTTCTGATCATTCTCTTATTAGCCTGTCCTTGCCATTCTACATTTGTCACTTTGTTGGTCTGCCCCTGTAACACACTCTTTGTTAGCCTGCCGCCACAAAAAGACCATTTGCGTTTCAGAGCTCTCTTCAGTTGATGTAACGACGTTCACCTGCAAATAATAATAAACGTTTTTCAGCCGACATAGTCGAAGCGATACCCAAAATCAAATCGGATTACCTCGATTCCCATACAATTCAATTACAAATGTCTCCTTGGCCTACTGCCTTTGCATATGTTTTTGAATACTCAACTATCAGCACCCAGCCGGACGATTGGTACTTTGCCGTGAGTTTTCTACAATTTAAGAGTTACGGCACTTTTCAGGGTGCCTCTTCAACTCCTACCATAACCTTTTCTGTCCTTGACCCGTGCCGCGATTATCAGTTCAGGTCTGCTCTTTCCAGGCTACTGTATCTACAAGTTACAGAGTTCTTGTCGTAGTGAGAAGTACGAATCCGGACGATACTTTTGTAATCTTTCGTCCACGAGCCATCCCGGTTCATCTGCCTCCGTTCTCTCTAAACCAGAAACAAATCTCAGTTGAGATTCCCCCAAGGAATAGCTCACAGTCGGACACGCTCAAGGTTTATGTGCGCTGGACATTGCCCAAGTAATTTGGCGCCATAGATCCTCAGATAATGACTCTTGTAGGGGATACTCGGACGGCGATATTTATGGCTACGAGGCTCCTGCATTGTATCCCATACAGTGTCACACCCCAGAGGAGGAATTACCACAACCGAAGATTGTAAACTGAGTCGAAAGCTTAGATTGGATCTATTTAAGGAGATTATGCGATCTGGCGGACGACTGGCCATCACACTTCCTTCGTCTGTTCTCGAGGCCAGATGTCGACTTTGGGCTGAAGTTCGAATGCTTCCCAGGTAGGTTGTAATGCGCATGACGAGTGAAAAGGATCTGAAAAAGCAACAAATTTAAACTTATCCGGACCAAATCCTATGTTTATAGTATGGCAAATATCTGTGGTCACGACCTTGACGAACTGGATAAATTGAAGAGTACTCATCTTTTTTTACTAAGGCTAAACATATACAACTTCGTTTTAATTCACTAATTTCTTCAAAACTAGCCTGAAAAGAACACTCCAGCTCTGATAACCACAGCTAAAGCGAAAACCTCTCACCGTCTTCAAAACTGTCAGCTTATCTGTGAGATTAAACGTGAGCAGTCTGTCTATCTAAAAGGTTTTTTTTGTTGAAATAGGGCATTGTTAAAGACAGTTATTTTTTCTTACGCTCTAGCCAGGTTTTGGGTACTTTGTATTCTCCTAAAGACATAACTTGTAGTGTTCAAAGTCATACTGAGATCTTGGTATTTCGTAAAACAGCGATACTGTAAGCTGAATCTTACCTTCCAATTGCTCACTATTTTTGGACAAAATTTTAATTATATTTCAGATGTGTCCGTCTCGAGCCGCACAGCATCCAAAAAAACATTGAGATTGACTGCGAGAAGAGCCCTTCCCTCGAAATTTGCAGCAAAGGCAAGTCTTCTAGTCTTTTCTCAAAATGCTTTTTCAGATATTAATCCAGTTTGCTCTGAAGTGGTAGACATTGGTGGAGAGAAGGGGAAGGCCATGATCACTTGGACTGCCCCAAAAGGCGACATCAAGCCTCTGTACTACCATCTGAGATACGGACCGGCACAGATGAAAGGGTCTCCTCCTTTTGTGACCTGGCAGCTGGCTACCAAAAAAGATGTCAAAGTTGACGGAACAGTTACAACCATTCCTGTGGACATTCCAGAAGATGAAGACTACGGTGTCCAGGTTTTTTGATTAGTTTTGATAGGAAATTTGGAGCTTTAAGGTCTGTGCCATAATGACACAACATAGGAAAAGAGCCAAGTTCGGTCTCGTGAGAGTCACTCCGTTCCAGTGCACAAGTTGCAATGTTCAATGTAAGTCATTCTATGATTACAGGATTCAGTAGTCCTTTCACTTTAAAAACTTTGATTTTAGCACTAAATGACAGCCAAAAATTAGGTTTTGAACCGGCGCAAGCAGAAAAAGCGGTGATCCTGACTGAGCATTGAATGGTGGAATAGTTTACAGAATTTATTTTTGGCGGCAAATTGTTCAGAATAGGACTACAAACTTTTGAAAACCATTTTTAACACTTCTCCTCCTCCTGCTCTTCTCCTCCTCTTAATTGCCCGGTTCAGCCTCACTTTCCGTGGGAAGTTGCGGTCACTGTGGCGTTATTGAGGGCACGACGGTGATGGAGAAGTCTTGGAATAAAAGACCGCCGCCAAGGACGAGTGTTGATGGAGAGCAACAAGAACAACAGGTCTCGTTTTGTTTGAGGATAATCTTCGAACAGACCAAAAATCTAGGTTGTCCCGCAGACGGTCTTCAACATAGGCGCCGATTTGACTGTCAATCAGGCAAAGGAGGTGCCAGCTGCCGGAGGGGCAAAGATTCAAGCTGTTGGAGTGAAGGGGACTGCCGGGAAGGTTAACCACCAAACAGTTCCAAAACAATTGACATATCCAGGATCCCCTAAGTCCACTACCGATTGAAAAGGCTGAAGCGATTAATAGGGCTGATGAACCCACTACTACATCTCTACTACCACCTAGCAGTACCGTATCAATCCCCAAATCGACCACAGAGGTGACCACTACAACGGAAGCATTCATGACTACTGTGGCACCAATGGTACTGGAAACAAAACACCCATCTCCGGCGATCCTCGAAAATATCACTCCAGTCAAGATGACTCCGTTGAACACGACTATCACGGAAGCTTTTGACAAATTGAAAGTGAGTCCTCTTTACCAACCATGAATGACAGACGAAAACAAGAATAGTGATTGGCCAAATTGGCTCTGTTGAGACGGTACGGGTGTAAGTTTGTCCGGTTGCGAGACTGTAGGAGAAAGTTTATTCACCTGCAGAGGCGGTAGGGGTGGGACAATGCCCGAAAGTGTTTCAGTAAGGGGAGAGTTAGTTAGACTACCGAGGCTATACAGGTGAGAGTTTACTGGTCTACAGAGACGGTTTGAGAGAAAACTTGTGTAACTATCAAAAAATTCGAAAAAGTTTTGACAAACAAGGGTGCTATTTTCAGAAAGGGCTTCAACTTACCTCGATTTCTCTTCCTGCTGATGAGACAAAAATCGTTTTCGAACCCACAACTCTGTTTCCAGCGAGCAGCACTACCACTCCTAACACCAAGTATAATTTTTGATTGCGTGCTTTGCAGGTTTTCCAGGCCTACCGATGCTCCAAAGCTTCTGAAAGCTGAAATTGTGAACAAAATAACTGCCACTGAAGCAGTCGATGCTAAGGCAGTGTCTCCTAGAAGCAATAAGGGAAAATGTCTCTTAGCTAACGGCGTAGTCTGTGAAAATGGCTGTTTGTCCAAAACGACGTGAGTAACAGTATCAAAAGTATTCCAGTCATATGTTCAGATGCATTTGCCCTCCAGAAACCCACGAGTTGTCTCAAAATGGAGGCTGTTCACTGAAGAAGCAAAAGACTCATCAGTGTCTGTCAAGTGGCATCCTCGCAGCCACATGGGATCCGGTCACGATGAACATCCTCGTCAGAAGCGAATTGGCCTTTAAGCATCTGAGGACAGCCCCAATCAGAAACAGACTCTTTGTCGAGTTTGGGAAGGTTGTAGACCATGGGATACTTCAGTTTACGGAGAAGCACAGACAGAAAATGGTTGTCGGGACCGAAGTACAGTTAGCCTCGAAATCTTCGATCAATTACTGTTTTCAGAAGCTCGTCAAGACTGGCGTTTTCAGCAGGGAACCCTTCACTTTTCACGTGAACGAGACAATTAGCATAGAGAGCAGCTCTTATGGAATGCGATTATGCACATTTGATAGTAGTGTGGTTAAGGTAGGTAGAGAAATAGTCAAGCCGTGGCCTTCTATGTGGCTTTTTGAGCAGGGCACGTTGTCTTGGTTTCACGTTCGTATTTCACGGGATGTCGAATCATACTTTGCCTTTGACGATTAGCTTTTGAAAAATCAGCGTGACCAGAAAAGCGTAGACGTTCGGTGCCGATTCCTATATCATTTTGACTATAAGAACCTGTTTAGTCTATTTTATTAAATGCGAACAGTCTATGTTCATTTGTACGTCATCGTGCAAAATTGGTGCATTGCTGCTTGATTACCATCTTTTTTGTTTTACAGCCGAATTCTGTCAAAACCGTGTAGGCTCGTTGTAAGATGGATGCAACATTTTGAAGACAGAAACATCGAAAACGTCGCCTAGACCGCCTGAAAATGACTTGAACCGTCTCAGTGCCTGAGATTTATTGCACTGACTCTCAATTACCGACCACGGGGCGACCCTTTTGTCAACTTTTTCCAACCCGCCTCGTTTGTAGGATGCGTTTCAATATGACTGGGACAGTGCCGCTGATGGGGAGATCGTCGCCGTGACCCAGTTATCCGCAGTTCATTTCACTAACGACTTACACGGACAACTCGACTATGTCTACTGGGCGACAGTTTTCCAAGTGGGAAAAGTGGTCCTCCTGGTCTTGCTGGTAAGAGGGAGAGAAGGAATTTTACAAAATCGGTTTAGATACTTATAATGTTGGGACTGATCTACCTCAACTGTACCCGAATACGCTCTCTCTATGAGAGAAAAAGGACTCATTACTTCAGGCCCTACGTTGTGGATCCACAGGTATCAAAGCACTTTTTTTAAGAGTTTTCGTTAGGCTCAGATACGTCTGGCCCCTGGTCTCCATCGAATCAACCCTTCCAGTGCTGGCTACTACGACTCCAGAGGCAGAGTGATATAAGCTTTAGGTGCAAAACTAATCAGACGTGTACATTAAGTAATAAACTGCGGTTACTTGGTTTTGGAAGCAAACAAATGGGAAATGCATTCTGGGGCTGCACAACAAGCAGGTTATGCAGGCGGACACAACATTAATATTTTTAACCGCTTTTGAGAGTAGCATTCAGATTCCAAAGGACATTTCATTATCTCACTTTTGAAGTATGTATGACTCTCCCGTATTTTCTTGTCATGTTTTTAAACTTTGCCGAAATCTTCATCGTCACATCATGAGGCGGATTAGGTACTCTATTAGGGTACCTACATCCGTGTGAAACATCAAAAGTGTTTGCATGTTCTAAAACTGACTCAATGATGTATGAGCACGTCAGTTACTCTCCAAGGCTTAATCTCTAGTACACATGACGTCGTCTTCTTTTAAAAGTTCCAGTGCTCAACCTGAGTCCCTCCCCTCCACCTAGTTGGACCTAATTGTTGTTTCCTTGTCCATAGGCTCTCCTAGACCCCACAAATTGTTCAGTTCCTCATTAGCTTCCCACTCTGGCAAAACAATCCAGAGACTGAGATTATCAATTGCAGTTTTATGAATTCCAATTCACGTGACTTGGCTAATTGGATAACCTTCCACAGATCCGATGTGATTCACCTGCTCATTATTTTCTGAGAACCTCCGGTGGAGGTGCTCGACTTTCTTGTCTCTTTGTCTCTGTCTCTCTATCTCTCTGTCTCTCTCCCATGAGGGTCAAATTTCTTTGTGGATTCCAACCAGCTCAATCCTCTGATGGTTGATCTAGACTTGAGCAACGTTTACGTCACGTGTCCCCAACTACCCCCGAAGGAATAATTCGCATTAGTGCTTTTGAATGACGCGTAGTGAGGTAGCTAAAATCTTTTCATTCATACACCGTCCTTAATCCACTAACCGTTTAAAGGTACCTGCTATCTTCAGCTCCCCTATCCACTACGAATATTTGAGCAAAATAATCATAGTGAGCAGGAGCTCAGGGGAGAGCGCAGACGCCACTTCACGTCACTTGCCGCCGCCGCATCGATTGCGGAGCAACGACTATCTTGGCCAGTACGGATTTCATGCCATCAAAACCTTCCTCCCATCCCGAATTAATTGCCCGGACAGCTTGAAGCCCATTTTCCTGTCCGAGAATGTTCTTTTTCCCTCCGGTTGTTTGTCGTCGTTCCCCCCACAGCCCTTCATAATTGTAGGTTCGGGGGCTGCGGGGTGATTGAGACCTCGAGCTGAACCTACAAATACTCTGTTCGACACGCGAGAAATTGTTTCGATTTCAAGATCCTTACCAACTATAACATTCCCTAGTAGTTTTAGCCAAATCGGAAGTTGTAGGTTTAGGTTACCGTAATTGAAATCACTGGAACCGAAAAGATTGTGATAGGACCCATTCCAGCGGAAAACATGAACGTTCTAGGACCCTCCTTTATTTTTTGCAGTTTCCTACAGGGTTCATCATTCTCAGTATTGTGTCGAAAACTTCGAATAGTTCAGCTTTCGATGACTAAAACCTTATAGCGAAGAAAAAAACTCTTGACAATGAAATTAAGAATCAGGATGCCGAGAGCCACTTCAGTTGTACTACTATAGTCAGGTTTTAAGGACCTGTAACATGTTCTCTTGTTGCCTGTAATTTTAAAACATAGTATTAAAACAGGAAAATATTACGACTAAAAATGAGAATTACTTAATTACAATCCATGATATTTCTGTCTCTTTAAAAGTCCCACAGTGTCTGCTGCTCACCGAAACGTGACTTTCTTCTTAGAATCAGATCTCTCTTCATTGGCTCAATTTATATGCTTCTATGAATGCTCATTTGTTTGCCTTTAAAATGGCTTGAAGATGATGAGCGTATAAAAGCACTGAAACGGAATAAACACCTCCCGCGCGCTGGGCTCCTTCTTCGAACAAAGTTTGAAGTCCGCCACTTTGAAAACATTGGCTTCCTGTTTAAAGTTGCTCTCTCCTTTCACGTCATTCTGCTTTCCAAGAAGAGATTTTTTTGTAACTTTGCGGGTAATCAACTTACTGCTGACGTGTCCGGGGAAGCAAAACTTTCCATCTCCTGTTTCCAGGGAGCAACAAATACTATCGTAATCCCCACGCGGACGCTTTGAATTTCTGTCATGCAAACAGAGCTGTTCAGCCTCTCAACGACTGTGGTCGCAGAGCATACTGTAGTCCATTTATTTGGTCTGTTCTCAGAAAAGAATTACAATTTTTCTTTATCGTCGTCTGGAGGCGGTCTCTGAGATAATCTAAAAAGAGGACTAACTTTTTTCTTCCACACACGACCCCGCACGATCTCGATTGAGTCTTATCTTCATAGCGAAGGAACAAAAATGCTGCGAGCTCCGCGCTTCAGTGCTTCTCGACTAATCAAATCCTCATTTGTACTCTCGCGCTCTCCATATTCACGTTAAAACCGGCGGGTCCCCCAGTTGTAATCGATTTGCCCCCCAATGCTTCATTGGGGCTTCCGGGCTCTAGTTCATTTCAAAGCTTTGTGCTCAAACACATCCTGTTGCAGGTTCTTATACCTCCTGGGGAGCCATGACTGGCTTCCGATTGGGTTCGGGCAAGAAGGAGAAGCTTTCGCCACCTGTCAAGCCGACGGCTCTTGTGGATGAGGTCTCGGCTGCGCAGGGCTTCGGCATTCGCAACTACCTTCATCAGTTCTACCTCTCTCCCACTGTGGAAGACATCGAACAGAGCGGAGCTTGGTACCTTCTTCCGCAACAGCCCTCCAAACGTGGAGGCTTGCTCGTCTGCCGCATTTGCACTGTGATTGGTACTTTGAGGGGTTTTTGGATATCAAGCTATTTTACAGGTCTTCTGCTGCTGACTGGTGGAGCTCTGTCGATCATTGTTGGATACTCTTGGCCGCATGCTGGAGTAGAGGAAACTATTACCAAGTTTTACATCTTTAAGGTAATAGAAAGACGAGCCGGCAGGTATAGCATTTGACGAAATCAATCAGGCGAGAATCTAAATGATATTGTGGTACTACTAAACTTTTGACTATCGGGTCAGGATGAGTGAGAGTCTATCGTGTAATCTAGATAGTCCAGATAAAACTTTATATGACAGTTGAGTTAATATGGGTAAGAATCAATGTGACTACCAAAATGATATGGTTCTCTGGTTGTGAATTTGCTAGTGATGCCGTAAATGTTTGACTGTCGATTCTATCCGGGTCATTGTTCATGTGACAGCCGATAAAACGATAGCGTCTGTTGATCGAGGCAGTACGAATAAGGTTTCTGTTGATTGCTGATACGGTAAGGGAGATAACTTTCTGAGCAATTTAACTACAAACTCTTGCGAGAAAGTTATTCGATCTCGCCTTATATAAAGAAACTTTCGTTTCTAGGACGACGATGGGGGCTACTACGTGCCTCAGGAGAAGCTCCAAAGCCTTCTTCTCGACCCAATGCGCCACTGGAAAACCGCCGGATTTTGTGTCTTCGCCTCGGGAGCCCTGCTTTTGGCCGTCTCTCTGATCATCCCCACGCTGGCCGCCTGCCTGGGATCCAAGAGATTTGCCACATTTGCCAGCGAGGATAATACCCCTCACGAGGCTATCCGTATCTTCCCACACGGAGAAAAGACCGGTATCTCGACTAACAGGTACTTTAGTAGCGGAAATTATAAAAGAGACAATTTTAGTGGACCAGTGCCCGTCATGGAAGAAATTTCCAAGGTACAGCCGGCCGAGAAGTCGTCCCCTGTTGCTCAGACCGACGTTCTCGACTCTTCTCCCCTTCTCCACTAGATGACTGACGATAGACCGCGGTGGAATAAATGTTTACCTAAAGACCAAGTACATTGGATGGTTTCTGTACATAAATTCAAAAGAAGCTCACTGGTGCGTCAAATAACGAGGAAAACTTCAGTAGGAAAACGTTCTCGAGTTAGATGCCACCACATCCGTTCTCCTTATCTGGTTTGAGGCTTCTTTTCTAAAAAAAAAACTGACACGATTTCTGAAGGTCCTGAATTTGAAAAGTTTGTCTCACAGGAAGTCCTTGACTTTTTCATGCTTTAATAGGTGCGGTCTTAAATGATATAGACATATATCCATGATATATAGACTGGTGTGTGCTAGGCTACCTAATTTCTTAATGATCGATAAGCTGGTAGTAACCTGCTACGTTAATGACTATATTTCCAGAAATGTTTTGGCAACTTTTGGTCATCATCCACATCCCTAAAAGTATGCCGTTCCGGCCAAACAGGTAAGGGAAAGATAGCCGAATAGACGCTCCTGAGCCGAAGTTTTGTGTTAGTCCACCGAGCGGAATCGAACCCGGGTGTTTCGCGCCAAAATTGCGCAATTTGCAATGCAAAAATTTTCGAAAGAGACGCACAGACCCACAGAGACGTCCTGCGTTTAATCATTGAGCTTATTCTCTCAGCATCCAAATGGCAAGGTGAGAATGGAAAAAAAAATTTGCATAACAAACCAGAATCGCAAAGATGATGGTTTAGAACAGATAAATTATAAAGCGGGTAGAATTTGATCATGCAACTTCACGAAAGATACCGGTATTTTGGAAACCTCTCATATTATTTGGCTATGGGTGCAACACCCCCTGTTTTTTTCCTTTCAGAATGTGTGCCATTCAGTAACAGATGTGTAGACGCCTCCACCTTTTTCAAATATGCACACAGCCTGTTACTTAAAACCAGCAATAAACTTCGTGTCTGATGCTATTTCAGTCCTTTGGAAACAACAAATTACATCAGCCACTTTAGTTTCTTGTTCTTTTTTCTTTGCAAACTTTGTTTTCTGGCTCTTTGCTTATTAGTCATGTGGGAATGGAGACAGTTGGACGATCGTTGAAGTCTCAACTCGCCCAGATAGGATCCGATACGTCGATCCGGCGCAATTTCCTCAATGGTAAATTACACATCCCAGGAGAGAGAACATATCACGCTAACTGGCCAGAAGTATCGTCATATGTGATCTTTTGTGCGTGTTTTGAGCAGTCTGCAGCCCGGGTCAAGCTACAAAATGATTCCTTTTTTTGTTTTCTCTTACGTGACAGGCAATTAAAGTTGAGACCTAATTTGGAGTCTATCTCTGGAGCAATCTGCTCCTATTGTTCTCGGCGTAATTACTACTTTTAAGTCTTGCGTCAGTTGCATCTGGCATTCCCGTACACTTTCGCACGGTTTTCACGCACTAGAGTTTCTTAGGTCAGCTGGCTGATTGAGTTTGAAGGAAGCGAACAGAGTTGCACTTTTTTCGAGCTCCTGTCTTGCAAAACTTCCGCATCCTTGTAACCCTTGTTACCCACGTATCGTAGCCTAATTGACGCCTCCACCTTTCATCGTGTATCTGTCAAGCCATGTATTATCCTCGCGTCTGCGTATGTCTGAAGCCAACATTGACAGTTGCAGACAGTAATTTTGGGCGCAGTTACTGTTTGCAAATCAAATCAAATAAAGAGTTTGGAAAACAGCGTCATACGTTGCTCCTGTCATGGTAGTACGACTGGAGGGAAAAGATTGAAGTAAGAGTGAAAGACCAAGACAAGTTGACAAAGGAATAAAAATAAGGGCAAGGTTAAGGTCATAATAACTGTTATAGAGCCCCTAGGGCCGATAGCTAGACTTTCATAGCTTGTCTTTACCTGTTGTTCCAGTTTACCTCATATTTTGCTCGTATCTGCCTGTTCTTCTATTATCATGTTTCTGTCAAACTCTTCATAACCAGTGAATACTAAAACGTCCTTTTCGTATCATGTTCCTTGAGACTTTCGGCATCATGTATCTGTCCCTTTTCTATCTCGTATCATACTTGATTCAAACTGCCATTCTAATTCTGTCTACCAAACCTTCTTTTCTAACTATCTTTAGCATACTATCCCGCTCATTTTCCTCTTGTTCTGCCTGAGTACAGGTCGATCTCACCAAATGTATTGTAGCATTCCAGACTTTTGTTAACCAGACAGCCTTGCTTGGTAGGGATTGACGTATCATTCTAAATTCAAAGTTACATAACCATGAAGCTTTAACACAGTTATTTCCCAGTGTTTTTGATTACGTTCTTCTGTTTTCTTCCAATTGTCTTCCAGTAACCGCCCCTATTTCCCATTCGCAATTAGCTCTTGTGCCTCTCATAAGGTTCGCTAATTCAGACCGGGAGTGTCATGTTTATCAGTGCCGTGTTCTGTCTTCTGCTCGCCGGTTCCTCATTTCAATGGGCCTTTCATCCGGCAGACTTTTCGCCTAACACTTACGGCTATCCAGAGAAAAGGTAGTACAATTTTCCTGCATTTACAGTAAATAGTTTTAGACCAGCGTTGGTGGAAGAAGAGTCTCCGTCTGTTGGATTCATCGCCAACCCTTTTGTCAGTCCTCTAGCCAGAAAGTGGAGAAAACTTCGAAGTCGACGTGATTACAATCCTCACATGTAAATCAATGTTTTTGCATTGAAACTATGTTAAAAACGTATTTGTGTTGAGAGAGACAAAGTTATGTTGTTATCGTTAGAAGGCCTGCATGTGTGGAAGAATGTTTAACAGACAGAGAAGAATACTGACGCTGAAATTTTTTGAGTTATACCACACAAACATGCGAGTTTCGCATACCTGAAGCTTGGACAGAAGCTCTTCTTCATCTGTATTCTCGTCGTCTTCCTTCTTATTGCATTCCATTGGAGACTGGTTGGTTTTTTCAGGATTCTCCTAAAAATGTCTTTAGAGGTCCAACGTAGTTGCTGACGTGGCTGTGATTTTATTACCTTTATAGGATGCCAAATTGACGTAGACACAGTTTTTCAACAAACATCACAACTGTTGAAGTTTTAAAGCAACTGTTACGTTCATAGAGAGTACTGATATATTTAACCACTTTGCCTGACAGCTAGAGCTTATGCAAATGTTTCACATGGGCAAATGAGAACTTCATGTTTCGAGTATAATTGGGGAATAATTTAAACCTTTAATATTGGGCATCACTTGTCTTTAGCTAAACATAAGCTTCTCCGATTGGTTCAGTTGGGTAGCACGCCGGGTACAAAACAGAATGAGCAGGGTTTGACCATTTTTACACCTTCAGACTGTCAAACATCATGTTCATTTGGTCAGAATTGTCAGTTTTCACTAAACCACAGTTAGCAGCTTTATGTGCAAAATATAAAAGGGAGCTTGCTTTAAGACAGATAAGATATCCGTACAGAGAAGAACGGTGCAATGCCATGTCCACGAGTTTTTTTTAGCTTACTTCTTGGTTCGGCAGTTTCTTTCATTTTCTCGTGCTCACATTCCTCCATCTTCTGCTTCTCCCCTTGCTGAGAGAATTTGTCCAAAATAAATGTCATTCGTAATAATGTTCTCCGTCTGTGTTTTACGCATAGTGAAGAACCCTTTTCGCAGAGAAAAACAGTCAGCAGACGATCGAAAGAAGTGATTCTTAGTCCCAACCCATAACAGTCCATACTAACGGAAACACTAGCAGACTCCAAATTTCATGACTCACTATGTTCCTTTTTGCTCATTAATTATGCTAACTCCAATTGCTTTCTTTGGTCCACTTAGTCACAATTTGAGATCACAAGAGTTTAACCAAATGTTTCTGTTATTGTCGTACCAGAGATCCCTCTCGCAGAGCCTTCATAACAGCTTTCGGATCATTACGAGACACTGTCTGCTCGTGACCATAGAGAACAATCGTCTTCTCCAGAAGATAACGATTTACAGCAGCTGCAGCAGTATATCCAGCTCTAACTAGAAGGCCAATCCGTGAAGTATCAAAGTCATACTGAAAAAAAGCTTACCAAAAGTTTGAAAGTCATTACCTGGAAATGTTCAGGCTGGTCAAAGACTTTCCGACCAGATTCTTCACTAAGAGCCACGTTAAACGTTCTAGCTTTTAAATATAAGACCTAAAAATATGAAGTTTGATATAATTCCGCTTGTCTGTTTACCTCCTTGGCTCTGTCCATCGACATGTCTGCATATCTTGGAGATGTACTTTTAGTCTTGTCGATCCTAAGAAACGCCCATAACTGAAAAAGGGTGTTTTTGGTAGAAGAGGAATATCCCGTA
Source organism: Oscheius sp. JU75 (assembly GCA_037178855.1). Taxonomy (NCBI): domain Eukaryota; kingdom Metazoa; phylum Nematoda; class Chromadorea; order Rhabditida; family Rhabditidae; genus Oscheius; species Oscheius sp. JU75. The sequence goes on from JASJZC010000007.1 coordinate 9,820,071, forward strand.
CCGTCTCGTTGACAGCTCTAGCTACTAGGTCATAGTTTGGAGGGACGTCTGCCAAGGTTATTTTCTTCTGTCCAAGAATTCTGTTTATCACTGGTTGAAGTCGATGCTCGTTTTGATACACTAAATGAAAGTTTTTGAAAACGCTGCTTTATACAGTTTTCCGCGACAAGATTAAGGTCGATGAACTCGTGTGGTCGACGAGCGAAATGTCTTCTAAGAGCTGGAGTGATAAGGTAACGATGAAATCTTCCGCTCTTTGTGATTTTCATACCCATCTCGGGTGGCTAAACAGGAATGTAGCCGATTTTTATAGGATCTTACTCGGTTTCTTGGAACATTGAGAATGAGAGCTCCATCCACATCACGATCGTTGTCCAAGTGTCGTGGCTTACGGATGACTCTTTTCTGGAAGGCAGGGTACTAAACCGTGAACTGTGAATAAGGGACTATGAGACAGAGAGACAGAGAGATAGACAGTGAAGAAGAGACACGGAGACAGAGTGACAGAAAAAGAATGAGATAGAGGAACAGCGGGACATAGAGATAGAGTGAGAGGGAGAGAGAGACAGAGAGACAGGAGAAACTAGCTAACCTTGTTTGACAATCGAATCCGCAAAGGCCAGTTCCTGATCTTAAACGGTCGTGTAAAGACCTTTTCTCTTTTCACAGGGTACAGATCTCCATATGGAAGGTGGGACTGTTCAGACGACCCGCTGTCCAAATCGACCATGACGGGATCGCTATACTTATAAAGATAGCCTTCATCATCCGGTGTCAACAGAATAGGCCGAAAATTATCAGCTAAAATCCTCATCAGCCCTTCTATTTTAGTCTGGCTTACGCTCGTCTTCGGCGCTGAGATTGACAGAGGCTATTTGTCGTTGGAACTGCTGTATACTGGCACGAGTGGGAGATTGGAAAGAGCGACGCGGGGGCAACTCGTACGGTGGCTGTTGCTTCCTTTTTCTACTACGAGACTTGTGCACACGACCCTGGGACTCCACCCGTACTACATCAGGACTGACGCACTGGAATGACTGCTCACAAAAGGACGAAGGTCGCTGTTGGTAGAAATCGGGCAAGGGCTCAGAATAAGATGGATCCACCTTCAGTTGACCATTTTCTCCAATGTTCGGTGTCGGAGTCGTCTGCGAGTTGGTGGCGTGTTTTAAGAAAACAGCGAAAACTTCTCCAATTGGGGGAAGAGCACAGGTGGCCATTTTTCTAAATAAGAGGGTTGACGCAAAAACAATCGTATAGGCATTGTTTGAAGAAGATGGTGAGTGGTTTTGGACCCTATTGCCATTGCCAGACGCCATTAATTGGATCGACTTTTAATGAGAAAGAGGGCTCAATGTGGTGTGTCTATATAGGAGAAAAGAGACTCGTATAGTCGGAAGGTTGGAACGGATTGCAGAAAACACCTGCGAGCTGCGAGGATGCAGCATCTGGAATTATAGTATATTCAAGAGGGGAGAGAGCCGCTCTTGAAGGATTTGTTGCTATGGTTTTTGCTGCCTCTGCTGTCTATTTGTCTTGTTCCCCTTCAAAATAAAGAGATAGAATCTTAAATTGTTTAAAACCAGGAATTGTTTATACTGATATCGAAGAGGAAAGAAGTTGTGCTACACGCTATAATGGGAATAAGATCGAGCCCGCATAACATCATATTATAAAATGAGACCTAGTAGTACGTGAACAGGAAAACACACAGAGAGAGTGAAAAAAGCTTATAGGATGTGAATACTGGGAGCGTGTGAAAATTGTTCGGAAGAATTGACTACAGGCTCGCAGCTAGAGACCAAAGAAAGAAAAAGGTCGCTGTTGTTGTGTAGAGGACGTCGACCCAGACGACGGGCGAGGTTTCTGTTAATCTGCTGGCGTCGGCGCTGCCTGAAAATTGAAGTTACACTATATTCTTCAATTCAATTCTAAAATTTTCCTTAAATTTTTATAATTGGTTGCACCACACACCGATATACAGGTCCCGACAGGAAGGTATAAACACCAGAACCCTGGAGGTTCTCTTCGACCATGTAAGGGAGGTAGGATAGTGCGGGTGCCTAGAAAAAGACGTAGGGTGCTCTCGATCTTAGATTCTTTCTAAATATTGAAGCATTAACTGGTTAATTAGTAGGGCACGCGGGAATTAGAGTAGACAGAGAAACACTACAAGATTACTGAGCCAAGAGGGGGCAAATTCATTATGGGGGGCAGTGAGGGACAGTTAGAAACTTTGGCAAATCCAATCGTAGTTAGATTTTTTTCACAATAGAAACAAAGGCACACCAAACTTACCTTTTTGGCTGGAGGCTGTCCCTCAAGACTTGCAGAGGCCGGTCTTTTGTTGGAGCTCGAAGAGAACTGAGTCATCTGTAATTTGAAGAATTTGCCTTGTGGTGGAAATCGCGCCCGATCTGTCTACTATTGCCTGTCGGTTGTCCTCTCTCTCGTGGTCCCGTGGTGTAGCGGTTAGCACTCAGGACTTTGAATCCTGCGACGCGAGTTCGAATCTCGCCGGGACCTACTGTTTTTGTCTTTTTTTCGCTTACTTCCGGCACTAGGAAAAACGGATTTTTGGAGGGGAAAGTTTTTATTCTGTCTACTTTCGTGCTCCATTTAGCTGGAAACTCTTGTAGAGCATTTGTAGAGACTCAAAGAGTGGAAAACCTGGCAATTTGGTAACTTTGGCTAGCAGCTAGCTGTTAAAATATTATAAACTTAGCGTGTTCACGACACAAATAAGACACTGAAACATCCAAAAAGACTTCCTGTGCTCTTTTTTGCTATAGCTGAGCTAATATAGGCATTACGATTGCTATAACGTTGCAAATAGTATTTAAATAGCAAATACATGTTTTCAGCAAAACCCTCAGCTAGAACTATCGTATTCTGCATTCCTTACAAGGGAAGGTTTTTTGCCGCTACCCAGATACCATTATGAGCCCGGTGCTAAAAGATACAAAAGACCATCGAAAATGATGGTGTTTCCCAGATTTTCTGCTGCTGAATGAATGTTTACTGTCCTCTGAAGCGTTTCCTGTTTACAGATGTCGAGCTGAATTGGCGCCCTTTGAACTTGGATATCCAGCGCTTCTTTCAGCGCGAGTAACCAAGTGGTGCAAAGCCTATGCGCTCTGCTGTAAAACTTGTGGTTTTTGGTTCGAATCCTCTCTTCGAAAATCATTTTTATTTACTCATTTCAAGCATATTTTGCTAATACCGTTGTTTTGTTTTCTGCTGAAAGCTAAAAACTTTGATATCGACCTTCTCAATATCTAATTTTTTCCAGCTATAGACGTTCAAACCCGTCTTTCAGCAGGAAACAAAACAACGATAATAGCAAAATACGCTTGAAATGAGTAAATAAAAATGATTTCCAAAGAGAGGATTCGAATCATATATCAAACGTTTTACAGTTTTACAGCATAGCGCATAGGCTCGGGACGACGAGTTCTGTAGAGTGTCTTTAGAGAGAGGGAAGAAAAGAGTACAGACAAAAAACAGAGGAAAAAAGAGACAGAGAGATAACTAGTCAGATAGGCAGAGAAACAGTGTGATAACTAGACAGAGAGACAGAGAAGGAGGGAGAAAAAGGAGGAGGGTGACAGAGAAACACAGACAGACAGAGACACAGAAGGACGGACAGAGAGATAGAGACAGTGAGAAAGATAGAGAATCAGAGACTGAGAGATGGAGTGACAGAGAGGCAGACTGAGAAACAGTGTCAGAGAAGAGAGAAAGATAGAGAAAAAAAGAGAAAGACAGACTTAAAGACAGACAGACTTTGTCGTTCTCCTTTTACCAATTAGTTTTCTAGCCTTGAAGAGCTTTTAATCTTACAACTACTTTCAACCACCCACTCTTTCTCAAACTCAAGAAACGGCATTTACATAAAAAGCACGAAAATAGAAAGTGTAAAAAAAACTGGAAAGCTATAAGCTTCAGACTAGGATTATATACGCGAAAGAAGAACATACCAAGTCGGACACGAGTTGCTGGAATGTTGTGGCAGGAACGTTTACTTTTGGAGCTGCGATAGCCTTCATCACTTGGCAAATCTTGGTTTGATCCATCTGTATGACTGAAACTACCCATTAGCCCAAAAGCACTTCCTCTCCTTCAAACCATAGTTGTTGATTCTCGTCATGTTCAGGTTGATGAACGGATTCCTTCCGCACTTTTTTACGGACAGGACCGTTTTCGGAATTGCTCGACGTATGACCTTTGTGAAGAGGTTCGTCTTCATGTTGATGTGGCCTTTTTGCTGAATCCCCCGTTTTTCCCCATGATCGTCTTAGTACCTTCGCGTTAGCGGCATTCGCAGCACTGCTCTGGTTCAAGTCAGAGGCTGAGACCACTGTGTACATGGTGTACGAGTTGGCACCATATCTTTTCGGATCTTTACCGGTCTTGCTGCAGGATGGCGTAGCATAAGAGAGGCTTTTCAGCAACTCCTGGGCTACGTCAGGATCTGCAGCAATGTTAGTATCGAAATGGTCTGAAAATCATATCATGAATACATTTTAGACTTTTCTTACCCAGTTTGTTGCGAACTTGGAGTCCTCCATAATGTCTCCAGAACTTCCAGCAGTCCTGGCAGAGAATGGCGTCGTCTCCGCGATTCCCCCACTTGTACCAGTTGATGGCAGCCTTAGTGCTGCAGCCATTGCAGCCATGTTCGTTGGTGACCTTCTCTTCAGTAGTATTGAAAGCTCCGGTAAGGTAGGCAGTTGTCTCAGCACAGGCGGGAACATAGACTTGGAGAAGTCTTCCCTCTTTCTCGATCGCGTTCCGCTTCTTCCTTCCATCGATGTAACGACTGGTGGTCTTGAAGAGGTAGTAGTACTCGACGATGCTGGCCAGACTCTTCCATTGTAGCTGAAAATGATTATACAATTCTTTAAGCCATGATTTAAGTACTGCTTCTGACTTTTAACTGGGAACGTAGGTTACCGAAGCTTTTTGAGTCAGGTCAAGAATTGCGCGCATGCAATGTTTGGGTGCGCCAGAATGGTATGGATAGAGTGATAAGGAAAGACTGTCGGGAAAGATTGACAGGCGGTAAGTATCCACGAGTGAGTGGCCAGGAATGCTGGACAGAGTGAATTAGATACTTCTCTAGAGAAAATGGCATAGGAGACGGAAACTAATAGCCTCAGACTGTAGAGTCCGGATGAGTCTTCATCCTCATGAAGAGTCATACCAAGCTTACCTGTGAAATCAAAATTATGATCGGTCAGTGCTCAGTGTTAACAGAAGGGGTAAAGCTTGTACTCTGTCACAACAACGCATTCAGATTAGCTATTTCGTAATATTGACAAGTGAAACGTTCCTTACCAGCTGGTTTCTGATTTCCGAGAAATCCTTGCCAATCTTGTCGATTCCTTCCTCGAACAGAACCGAGTCAGGAGCCGAGTACTCTTCCAGCTGATCCCTGACCAGAAGAGGACCTCCAATGGTCAGAGTGTTGAATCCCATGTTGTCATCAATATCGGTAGGAATTTTGTTCTTGTTGGCCGGAGGGACGAGGAAGTCCTGCGCGAGAGCAATGTTGTAGCCGGCTTTGTGAAGAAGTCCATAGGCATAGAAGATGGTCGAGTCCTTGGAGGCCAATGCTGCAATCATCTGAGCGGACGGATACTTGATGGCGGAGTTAGGATCAATGACACGGGCGAAGACTCCGACTGCTCTGGAAAAACCAACTGAAAAAGTTCGGATAATTCCTTACCTGACATGGATGAGGTATCTGTCAATGTCATTGTTTGACAGACCGTTGTCAGCACAGTAGACCTGATGCTCACGGCACATTTCATCTTCTTCCTCGATCTCTTTCTTGATCATATCCTCCTCGTCAATCATTAGATCACTGAAAGCGAGTATATACTTTGCTTATTGAGTTTCTGTCATTGTGCCTGAAACCAAGCGACCAGGTTAACAGAGAGGAAGATATAGAGATTGACAGATACGTGATGGGCAAATGACAACATGGCAGTCACAGGCTAGGAAAAGAACAGGCCAGATTTAAATGTAAGTACGATTTGGATTTGTGAAAAAGTGGTATTATTGCATTTTTTGAACTTGAGACCCATCAAAAAGAGAGCAATATTATGTCGAGATCAAATGCACTAAAATTAGCAAAAATGGAACAACACATAAGGAAAGGTCAAACCCAGCTCTCAAAATGAGACAGGTAAATAGTAAAACGCTAGCAAATTGAAGAATAGAGAAACTGACAGATAAACAGATGGAGAGGGAAGGCAGACAGGGACAGAACGAGTATCCCATTGGCTAGGAGATATTGTTGAAATGGTCAGCATGACAAGAAGATTAAAAATGACAGGTACGATGAAAAGCGTTAGCTTTGTTATAAAATGGATGAGATGAAGATAGGGCCCTCTGTTACACAATAACCGATTTCTTACCCATTCTCCTTGTTCTCATCAGTCTCCATCGTTTCCTCCTTCACATCCGCTTCAGCCTTCACTGGGATCTCTTCTCCAGGCAGGACAGCTTGGTACTGGGGTCCAACTCGGATAGCTCCCTTGTCAGCCAACATTGACAGTTTGTCATTGTCGTAGACCAGAGAATAGAAGTAGGCGTCCTATGACAGTTCAAAGAAGTCACAAAAGTTGAAGTTTACCTCTCTGCTCAAGTAGTCCTCACTGGTTTCGACATCACACAACAGATTGATACTGCACTTTCCTCGGATATGACTGACATTGAGTCTTTCCTCCTTTCGGGAGAGGAAAACTTCGCGCTGTCTTAGCTTGTAACGGTCCTCCTCGGAGAGCATGTTAGCATCGAAGGGTAGTCCACCGACTCCCCAGTCAAACGGCTGCATCTCGTCCTTCTTCTCCTCAGTCTCTTCTTCTTTTTCCTCTTCTTCTTTTGGTTCCTCCTTCTCCATAGTTTCTTCCTCATCGTCCTTGCTCTCGGACAACTTTTCTGGCTTCTCTTTGCGCTCCTTTCGAGGTGCAGTGCCTGAAGAATAGTGTATGAAAAGAATGTAACTAGCAAACCATTCTCCTTTTTCACGTCCTGACCATTGGTAGGAGGCTCGATAGGAACGGATGTAATGTCAATCTCTCCATTCTCGTTTACCACGACCTTCTGCTTCTCAGTAGCCCTTTCTTGTCCGGTGGTCTCGTCGTAGACAAGGTCTGAAAATATGGTTTTACAATGCTAGTCACATCTTTGCTGGAGGGCAAAGACCCTTTGATGCTCGTCGACTAGTTTTGGGCAATGTACTGTCAGAGTTACACTGAACAAGACAGTGAGTTTGACGAGTGAACATTGATGAAAAGTTTTTCAGCATTTGGTAGAATAGGTTTTAGGCGTCCACAAGTTTGTGTATTGACTCCAGCCTCGGTATATAGTTCTGTAGACCGCGATACATTGATGCTACTCGTTCCCCCTGTCCTTCTCACGAAGACTGTTTCCTTCAAAGTTAGTCTTGTTGACTACCCGAGAGCATAACCGTCTTGTTTACGCCAAAAATAGCCGGTTATTTCAGAATCGAAACTTCATCGGTTTCGGCAAACATATAAGGCAGATGAAGCTCAGTGTTCTCAGATATTTGGAAAAGGCCAACACACGTCTTCTTAGTCGTGAGCTACTTCTCTCTTTCAATCCATGATTTCGATTTGATGCAACCCGGAAGCATTCAGATTGGGTTGTCAGGGATGAAGATTACTGAAGAGGTAATCCAGTGATCAATAAATCTTCTGGAGCAGCCGGACATTGGTATTGATAGGGTAGTTGCTTCTGGGAATGAGGGGTACTTCCAATGCTGGTACCGTTATAGAAGAGTCGAGGTCTTAAGGGGTCGACGTTCTCATTTGAGACTAAGTGAACATTAGTACCAGGAATCCGTTAGCGTGACATCAAGTTTGTGTAATGCTTTAGTGTTACAGAACAGTGAATGTATGGTCTTTCCAAGTTACGATACCGTACGGCAGCTTCCCGTATTCTGAAAGATAACTCACAATCTGGCCAATGCCGCTCAGCAGAATCTGCAACTCTCAGAATAGCGGTGGAGATGTCACGTCGACGGTAGACGATGGTCACTCGGACATCGTTCACTCCATTCTGATTCTGTAATCCAGAGTTCTTATAACGAGGACTGCATTCCAAACCTTGGAAAACTCCTCGATTCTTCTGATCAAGTACGGGTGGGCTCCTTTCGAGTCCAGGTAGACAAACTCTCCGACCCGGTACATGTTCTGGTTGACATTCCCCTGCGTCGAGGCAGAAGCCTTCACATCCACCATAGTGTTCCCTCCAGTCCTGAAACAGGCCAAAGTTAGGAACTGTATTGGTAACGGTCAAAAATGAAGTGCTTGAATGGATATATGCAAATTTTGGAGCGAAAAAGCAGAAAATACAATTTTTAGCAAGCAACAAAGTAAAAAGTGTGTTCGAATAAGTAAGAGCTCAAAGTGCCATAAATGCATAAAATTAAAAGCAGTGACGCCGGCTGGGTCAGTCCGCGTCATTTGGGCAAAGACGTTGGCTTGGCACATCCTGCGCGGTCGTTAACCAGCAACGTGTGTACAGGAGGAAGAGCATGAATGTCAAAAAAAAGACTTGAAGATACTTAAAAAAAACAAAAAGTACATATCAAGTCTAAAATCTTTTTAAACAGTTAGTTACTGTTCTGATAAAAAGCAAAAAGCGAAAGTTTGGGAGTGAAGTACCAATGCAGCGCTTATCCATTATCGATTTCGGGCATTCTTCAGTACAAAACTTTATTGTTCTAATGGCAGATTTTGTATATTTAACCCACCTCACCTCTGAAAATCATACAACTACATCATTTATTCTCATTTTTTTTGAAATCCAAATTAGAAAAATGATTAATGACAAAAGTTCATGTACATTGTCTTGACTAAAAGCCTTTCCTGTTTCCATTGTTCTCATTCATTTTCATTTAAAATGTCCCTAAACACCACTTTTTCAAATCGAAGCTAACAATATCCAGGTTTCTTAAAGGTCTGTGTTTCTAGTTTAGAAGTGGAGCAGAGATACGGCTACCCACGCCCGGTTTCAAATCAGACTGCTTATTTTGAGACCTGAAATATGGCTTACATGATTCCGTCGGAGACAAACATGGATTCTGATGATGAAGAGGCGACTATGGAACAGGTGAGAATCTACTTCAATACAAAATTGGCGGCTGGAGATGCTGTCTGTCCATCGCGGTCAACTCTATCTTCGTCTGTCAATCTGTCCTAGTCTTGTGGTTCCTGTTCTTCTTGAAACTGATCTGTTATCTCCACCGTAGCCAAGCTAGAAAATTAACTCTACTTGTTCTAGGTCACAGACAAACACCCTGGTGCTCTAATCACTGAAGATTTCAGCTAATAACCCGCCCTGGCGACGCGTCCTACATTGTGAATTCCTATTTTCGCAGTGACCGTCCCGTTATTCTTCCACCAACCTCCCGTCAAGATCTTCGTCTTTTGCATCGGATCGAAGATGATATGGACGATGAGGACATGGAACGCAAGTCGAAGGACTACTCGAACGGACAGGATTGGGTATGCAACGTATTCCCTGCAGCTAATGTGGCTTTTAGATGTATAAGATTCCTCAGAACCTCGATGGTAGCAGAGATTCCTGCCGTGACGTCTCCCTGACAGGCTGCTGGACCTTGTCGAGTTGTAAATCTGGTAATTTCATGTTTTTGCACGATTCAATGGGACTATTAGATGGTTACGGCATTCATGAGCTGCTGAACGATGATGTGGACAAGTACTGGCAGAGCGATGGTCCCCAGCCTCATACTGTCACAATTGAGTTCAATGTAAAGACGGACATCTGCTTCCTGATGCTGTACTTGGACTTTAAGACGGATGAGTCTTATACACCGGCCAAGTAAGTGATTTTTATCATTTTTTGGTCTAACATTACAAAAAAGTCGAGCTTTTGTTAAAAATGAGACTCTGGATAGGTAGTCGTCCCAGTGCCAAAAACTATACAGAAGCTCTATCACTAAAGGATGATAAACTCATACGTTTTCAGGGTTCTTGTCCAGCTGGGAACCTCACTGATGCACTTGGATGAAGGTAGAGAGTTCGAGTTCAACGAGCCCGTCGGATGGCAGGTATATTTTTTTCGATACTGTTTACCCTCTGTTTCTAGGCGATTGATTTGAGGACGAAGAGAGAGAAACCCTGTAGGACCTTCATTCTACAGATGCAAGTCCTCCAAAATCATCAGAATGGACGAGATACTCATATCAGGTAAAGATCATTTTGTTTTAGCTTTACACAATGCTTTCAATCCTTTATTTGTTACTTTCATCCTCTGATCTAGTTAGTGTGCAACACTCTTCCCTCGTCTCCCTCCCTGTCCACCTAGCTCTTCCTTCACATATTCTCGCCAGTCTATCACCCCGTAATGACACATTCTGATCCTGAGAATCTTGCACACCCATCTCTTCCCCTCGAACCTCACTTTCCAGCATGTTGAGCGAAACGTGACCGCGTAGGTCTCATGACAGCTTCATCTCTGTCCAAGTAGCATCCTTGCCATACCAGCATGGTCTCTGGAACACTTGTGATGTCATTGTTTGTTAGCGGTTCTGGTCTAAACCTCGGAAAGAGTACGAAAACGACTGATATCGTATTTTTTATTTCTACAAGTTTTTCAGACATATTCGAGTTGTCGGCCCCACTATTCCACGTTTCGCAGCTAGCAAGAGAATGACTGCCGGTACTGCCAGACAAGTTCGCAGTGCTCAGGCCAAAAAGGACCCCTTCCGGACAACCCCGCTCGGAAAGCTAAAGAACAAATTTATGTCTGCTTGTACAATTCGCTAAGCTTTTTTATACCCCCGGTGTTCGCCCGATCTCTATGTTGTTTTCTTCTTCAAAGAGCTGGGTAGATTGTTTTCTTTCTTGTTATCAGTCGCCAGACCGTTTAATGACCTCTCCTCCTGCTTTGATGCCTTCAAAACACAATTTTCCAGCTGCCAAATGAAGTTACTGTTCAATTTCTTGTTTCTTGTCGTTGCAGTCCATTCGGAAAAATTTTTGACCGTGAAAGGAAGAGTCTTCTGTAGTCACTACCCCGCATTCAACACTCTGGTCAGATTATGGCCCATGCAAGAAGGTTTAGATGCTCTTTAAGGTAATTTTTGTTCAGAAAAAGGCTACGATGTCCTGGCTGAGCAGTTCTCCGATCAAAATGGGACATTTTTGATCAAGGGAAAAGTCTTCACGGACAAGAATTACATAGTACTGAAGATTTATCATGACTGTGCCGATGGGATGAAGAAGGGACAACGAAAATTCGTCTTTAACATCCCTACGAAGTACGCTTCTTCTGACGGAAATGCAGAGGTTGGTTCATTTTATTGCTTAAACACTTTTGAAATACCAAACACTGCCAGATAATCAATGCCGAATGATTCATCAGTAGAAGTAGATTATTCTGTAAGCCGATGAATGAATTATTTCAATGTTATTTGTATGCCAACATGGCAACAAAGAGAAATTTTTTTCCCCAAAAGGTGGAAATGTACAAAAATAAGATAAAACACTTTCCAAGAAGACCGATTAAAACTTTTTTGTCCATCTAACAAGCAAAGCTATCGCAAACATGGTTTTTAACCCAAACCTCTTCTAAAGATTGTGGTTTCCATTGAAACAAGGCGGTTTTTAAATCGGATTTGGCACCTGTCCATGTCAGAACGTAAGCTTGGCCACTTAGGTTGTACCCGCATGCAGTTGAGCTCGCTCTGGAAAACATTATCTTGATCTAAATCTTATATGGTTTCAGCCATACGAGTTTGGAGACTTGAACCTGGAGACCATGTTCAAGTACGACGAGGACAGAGAAGAAGGAGACATTACAAGAAGACGCCGAGAGCTGGTCCCTCACGTGAAGACAACAGCGGACCCAACAGACCGTTTCGAAAGTCCCGAAGACAGAATCGATCCCTGGTAGAACAATTTTATTGTTACACAACAAGAGAGAATAAATATGGGGGACCGTGTGAGATATGAGCTCGCTCAGCGGGAGATCAGCTTGCGAATGGTTGCGCGGAAATTTTTGTTCAAACACATATAGATGACGGGATTGAAACAGGAATGGGCATAGCCGAGCCAGGAGGTGGTCACGTAGAGAATGAGCTGAGTCCGCATGTCCAGAGGAACGTGTAGACCTGAGCAGACTCCGCGAATGACACTGACGCAGAAGTATGGGATCCAGCAGATCAGGAAAGCAACTGAAGTTATTGGCTTTATAGTAAATTTGTCGATCTTACTCAAAATGGCTGCCACGACCCTGGTCGCCCTTGATTCTCGTCTTATTGCCATAGACTCACGACGTTTTCTGCGAATCGCTCGTGTCACCTTAAATCAGTTTTCACAACTTCCAGTGTAATCCCTGTCTCTCGGTCTTTCAATCAGGGACAGACGAACCTGTGTAGCAATCCGTCTTAGCTTTCCACGACTTATTGTCGATCCCTTCTTGCCACTTTGTTGTTCGACTGTGATGTCAACTGGAGGACGCGTTTTTCCTTCAATGACGGCCGCTCGGAGTGTTGACCAAGCCGAAGATCGTCTAAATTCTTTTTGTATATGCTCAGCGACCTATTCTACCTTGAATCCACTTCAAACGTCGAGTCAGTAGCATCCGTCAAGCTACTACCGTAACTGTTCATAGAAATGCGCCGATATGTATCACTACTACCACTAGCTGATGTGTACGAGGAATGACTGCTATTCGATGGAACAGAACAAGGAGAGGGACAGTCGAAGAGCCTTGGGACCTGGAAAAGCTCTTGAGATGCTGAAAATTGTCGTACTTTAAGGGTATAGTTATCCTTGGCAACACTAGGTGACATTGGCGGTGTGTTGAGGGACATCATGGCAGGAACCATCAGGAATGTTGGTGGAGGGATGCAGGGAACTGGCTTGTGACTGAATATGATATACTTTTCATACTAGTAATTCATACTTTTTGCTCTTATGATGCACCGTCGGAACCGCTAAAAGAGGCTGCAGACTACCGGCATCCGTAGACTCAGAGTCGTCGTGAGACTCAATCTTGCACAAGGGTCTGGGTGGCATCTTTTCCATAGCAATGACAGTTTCTGCTATACTCGATTCGGCTGATATTTTCCTGTCCTGAGTTGGACTCTCCTCACAAGCAGACAGAGGAGCCTGTCTGTTGCTCGACTCTCCAATGTCGATGATGGAGGAACGGCGTCGGCCCATACGAACGTCGTAGTATGCCTAAATTCACCCTGTTTGAGATTTTCAGGGAAATAAACCTTCTGGAAAGCTTGCATGATGGGAACACCATTTGGATTCTCGGAAGTGCTCATTCGGCGGCGTTCGGCAATTTTGTGGCGTCGTTCCTCACTTAACTTTCGTACTTCCTCCTCACTAGTCTTTCGAAGAGGGTCTTTCATTTCCTCCTCTCGAAGCCTAGAAATGTTGATTGACAGGTTTAGACGGATTCTTACTTATTCTGCTCGTGTTCATCTCTCATCTGCTGTAGACTTCCCATATTGCAGCTGACGTCCATTGAGGGCGGATCCGGAACAATGGAGACTCTCTTCTTCGCGGCAACATTTCTATCATGTGCAAGGGTTTCGGCACAGATTGTCGGTGATCGCCATCTGCAAGAGTTCCCTAACTCTCCAGGCACACATGTGTTTGGTAACAAGATCTTGTCACCAATTACCACACACACACCCAAAAATAGTTCATTCCCCCTGTCTTAATCCCGCCTACACACCGACACTTTGGCGTCATCCAGGCCCCCTCTCTACAATTTGCAGGACACGAACCTCTGCTGGACAATGGCCGTCGAGTGGATCTCTGGCTGACTGGGTGAGCGCTCCTTGGAGCCGCGACGAGTAGGCGATCCGCCTGAGGAGCCTGTCTGCGATAATCGAGACCCTCGACGTGACCTGACCTAAATTAACACCGTTTCGATTTGCTTCCCCGTATCCAACCTCTTCGATGATGACCCTAGGGAGAGACCTTCGCTTATCAACACCGCCTTTGTTTGGCTGCTGGCCGAACATGTATAGCTGGTGATTTCTGAGTTTGCGAAAGATTTTAATATAGAGATACACGACGATTGCACCCGGGAGGAAGAAGCTGAGAAAAGAGGACAACACCTGAATTTTGAACTCATTAGGCTCGGGTTCAGCTCCCACAATGTATTGAGGATTCTCAATCCAGCAAATGCCGTCAATCTGAAGCGGCCTCTCCATAAAAAGCGTGGTGGATACGGCTAGAGCCATCAACCAGATCATAATCTGCAAAGTTTATGATTTATGACGCTTGGAAACGCTTTGTAGCTTTGCAAGATCTCAAAAATTAATTACACGATTTATCTTAAAAAACTAACTATAGGCTTTTGTATTTGTCTGTCTGAGAGTTTGCTTACACCTTCAGAGACTAGGATTGACATTTATATATGTTTCTGCCTGTCTATCTTTAGGAGATCGAGATCTTTCTTCCAATGCTGTCCAAGAAATTTGACAAAATTCTTATACAGCTGATGTGACAGGCACATAGTTTAGAATGTGTTAAGGCTGTAGCACTCTGACTTACGAGATATGGTACGGTTGAAGTCGAGACGGAGTGGCGCTGGTATTCAGTAGGAAACATGATGGCGAAGTATCTAAGTTCAGAATTTCAGTTACCTTTTCTTGTTTCTTACCTGTCCAAACTGATCGCTACCAGATGCACAATTGAGGCTGTTGTGGAGAACACTCCAGACACCAAATGCAGTTGGCAGAGAGTGTAGCCGAGTGGCCACTCGTCTCCATGAACCTTTTGGTACAGAGACATCGGCATCACCACTATCCCGACTAGAAGATCGGATATCGCCAGACTAGCAATGAATTTGTTCGTGGTGACCGTGCGAAGTTTTCTGTCGATGAGGACAGCAACAATAACGAGAGCGTTTCCGCAGACTACCATGACGATGAGGAGTAGAAGCAGGATGTGACCTGCATTCCATGAAGCCTGAAATGTGTCATAAAAAGGTGGGGAATAGATCAGAGTGTCCCGGACATTTGATTTCCAGAGGACTAGACAAGTGGTCACCCGTATCATCTCAGGCAGTGAAAATACAATGGTTCAAAATTTAAGCCGTACCGTCCCGGGAGGACCAACTTCTCTCCCGTACCCGTTCTCCCCAGTTCTACCTCCAGCGGACAGATCTTCCTATTAATACTTCAAAAGCAGAGCATATTCTTTCTTTTATCTCGATACAATCTCGGACAGTTTCATCCTTACCATTTCGTCTACTGCTCCACTATTCGCATTTTCTGTCTTACCTAGCCCAATTACCCTGACGTCAATTTGGCCAAGGTTGAAACACAGAAGAGTCAACAAACCTGCGGAATCGCTTCCAGGGAGACATTGGCTCCTGTATCCATAGAAGACAGGACATCAAAAGACGGGCTTGTTATGCAGAGGCAACATGATAGGGCCCAGAATAAATAGGTGAGAGCACATGGAACTGGTCCCGTGGTGAACGCTGGAAAAGATGCACGCTATTAAGAAAAAATAACAAGAGAGAGGAAAGAGTGGGATCGAAAATTGCTTTACCGTAATCGTCAGTGGGCTATTTCGGATGACTATTCTAGCTTGCAAACCTTAAAAAAACAGTTCTGCCTCCGCTGAATACACTGGCCATGATGAAACATATTTATTATGGTATTTACACCATTAATCCTGCTCTCTCTAAGGTTGATCATGGAAAACATTTAGTAAATGTGAGAATCTGAAAAACTATGTCTAAACAGTCGTGATCACTGGTTTCAATACAAAAATGCGGTTTTTTGTTTCTAAAACATAAAAGTGAGACTAGTTTTCAAATTAAAAGTAATAGCATAAATGGGACCAGTTTAGCTTCACGTTAAATTTACACTAAAGGGAAAAATTGCAAGAACGTTCAGAAGCGAAAACACAAAAAAGCTGCGTACGTGACTGATTCAATGTTACTTTCAGAGGTCTTGAAATGAAATGTTTACTTAAAGTAAACCCCCAAAAATCGAAGAATGACTGTAAAAAGAGGCTATTCCTTTCAATTTCAATTCAATTCAAAAAGTGGGTCGGAAAAATCTGTCCTCCTGCGAATAAGTAATGACCAATTTTTAAAAAACACTAGATAGCTGCATTTTAATTTTTTTTTCTCTCGAGAGGATTCGGGACGAGAAAAACAGAATTATTCATCAGTAGGAGGTTAAAACCTCGGTCAAAAGGTATATGACAACTTGCCGGCATAATGGCAGTATTGAGTCAGTAACGGGCGGATAACGAGCCGAATATATGGCCTAATCAAGAGGGGAGAGAGATTACAATCCTGAATTTACTACTTGTGTAACTGGATCGATCCCGGGGGCTACTACAACAAAGTAGTCAAAAGAGCCCCTACGCCGTTAAACTGATTAACTGCGGCGGTGGAGTAACGACATCAAGAGCAGTTGAGTGGAAAAAATAGAGTTTGTTTGTGTGTGGTATCTATCGGAAAGAATACAAAGTTATATGGAGAGCCCTCACAAATTTTTGTACAGCAATTTCTCTCTAAGAAAAGACGCAACAAAAAGTTGTCGTCGTCGCTTTCCCTCGCATACATCTACATCCAGATTTTCTTAATGAAAGCCGTCATGCATAGTGAGACATATTCGGGGGTGCTCACTCTCTTTGCGAGGCATGAATAAATGAGTCCTGACAAGATCAGAAAGACCTACAACTCGGTTTGAGTCACATAGGTGTGTGAACAAGAAGAAAAGTACCAATAGTAGGTCAGAGCTAACTTTTTAACTGTATTTGACGCGTACCAGTCAATGGTATGTTTCTAGCTTGCTAAGATACCCTTAATTCTACTAAGATAAGGTAATTGTCTTTGAACTGCCGTCTTCACCTGCCTACTTTCAATCATTTTTCCCAAAAAGAGCTTAATTCCCAATCCACTCTGTGAGCGTGATTAAAATTCGCGTAGAACCATTCAAATGGTACGAGCCTGGACCATACTGGCCCGGATTGTGCAAACTCTCCGTTTCAGCAGAGCCTTTCATCTTAGATGGGGAGACTCATGGCCATGGCGCTAACCGCGGAGGTATGGCGTGGGCTGCATCACAGCGAGCGAGGCCTCGTACGGATAGACAGACAGATACGCCTCGCGTTTAAAAAAATAGATACTGACCAAAAAAAGATACTCAAGATAGTCGCTGACCTAGAAAAGCGGATTTTTGCTTTTGAACAATTGGAATGTCTGTTAGAAAGAGCAAACTCATCTCTTTGTTTGCCAGACTTTTACGAATCTGTGTCAGACTCGAGATATGGAATCAGACAATTTCAGACATTGCCTTTTTGTCTACGAGTGATTGGAAAGAAAATTCAAGTTTGAAACCCAAAAAACATGAAAAGCACTTTTCCTTTTTTGATGCTCATAATAGGGGAGCGACAATTGTATATCTGACTCAAAAGTCACTGCCTAGTTCATTAAGGCTACGCGAAACTTTCCAATCTGCAAAAAAAGGAATTTCTGGATGAACTTGCAACTGAAAGGCTTAGTCGTACACTCATAAATTTTATGCTCATAAATCACGACTCCAAGGGTACATCAGAAGTGTTATTTCAGCTTGTTAGCAGATTAGCGGAGGACTTCCTCGCTGGCAGGATCCGGGTGTTTTTCTGTCAAATTTGAAATCGGGACTTAATTAACTGTGGTGCAGTTACTGAACCAAATAACTTTTTTAAACTTAGGAAAATGCACCAAAAATAAACCGGGAAGAAAACAAGCTATGATGCATACACGAATAGAAAACGGCTCGAATTAATAACGCTCATAATTAAATGAACGAAGGATGTGGACTAGTTGGAACTAATTGGGAGAGAGAGAGAGAGAGAGAGATAGAGGGTGTGTGCCAAATTTCCTGTTTATTTATTAGGCAGAGTATTGTCAAGGCGGAAATTGGTAGCTATCAACATTTCTGTGTCGAAGAAAGAGAAGTTGTCTTGGGAAAAAGTCTTATTAGCTTGGTGGGTGTGTGAAAATGCCGATTAATATTGCTACAAAATGTTGGCTGATTACTGTATTGCCTAATGTCCGGCTGATATCCGGACAAAAATGTCATACTAATCAGAAAGAAACCTGCAAAAGCCAAAAAGGTGATAGATATGCAAAAAGTGATCATTGCGGGACTTCCTTGCGCACAGGCCCCATGTTAATAAGCCTCGAAAGAAGCAGCAATACGCATGTTTTTGTCAGGTTTCAATTAAAAATTTTGTTTTTCCCTCACCCACTTTTGCGAAGTGAAAGGAATGTTTGCAAAGAGCGCGTTCAGAGAGTTGGTGGAGATGCCAAGAGAGAGATCAGCAATTATGAATGAGTGTGGATTTCCATCGAAAACAACAAGTTTTCGGTGAGGATAGGTTAGGTTTTCATTAAGAGAGACGAGAGGGAGCACGAGTCTCGTCGCAAAATAATCGGATGAATGCCCTCTCGATATGAGTCGCGGACAAGGGAACTGATCGGAGATGACAACTACTTGTAACTAATGCTCGCTCGCAAAAAACTATGCCTTCAAGTCTGAAGTTGGTAGGTCAGTTCTGACTTTAGTATCTCTCTTCAATACAGGATCTCCGATAGTGACATTGACATTTAATACAGGTTTTTTCAGTTCCTGTATGTTTCAACGGAGTAGGATAGAACCAGTTAGTCCAGTACAACAACTTCTATAATACTTTGACTACAGGTAGTCTACCACGAGAAGAAGATAAAAAGGTGTATATAATCCTAGAAGCCCTATTAGTTCTGAATAACGAAAATAGGCAAACCCTTTGGTTCCCAACAATGAAACAGTTTGACGGCAGTGATTGGAAAAAATAAAGAAAATTGAAAGTGGCCCGTCACGCATCTCCCCCAATTTACTTAAGGACCAAGAGGTCAAATGAGCAGACTGAACTTTTTAACTCAAGCACTAATGCTAAGAAAGTTCGAGTCTAAAACTATACTCACACCGTTTTTCAAACATCAGTGTCTACTTAGAATTTGCATAAACGAACTGCTTTCGTGGGAAGACCTTATTAATTCGGATCAGGAAAAAAGAGAATCCGGGCGGTAGAGAATAACAAAAGCGTACTACTCTGATCCTATTAAAGGATCTTGAAACTGCTTTAAGTGGCCTGTTTTTAGATGAGACGAGTAGACACGAAGAAACTCATAACACCTGCCAAAAATAGATATATAACCACAGATGACTATATTTGGAAAGCTCATTTTCAGGCGGGGGTGAGGGTGGACTTGGGTTCGCTTTCCGCCGCCAATGAAGTGAACTACTTGAATAGAACATCCTCGGAAATGGGTCTGAGTGGCACACAGCCGAAAAGTTACCCGACAAAACATCTTTGCAGTACAGACTAAAACACAATGGGATTAGGTGCATAGAGAGAGAGAGTGAGCCGACCACCCTCTCTGGATATAGAAACATGGCGCTTGGCACGACCACAGGATTAAGGGGGGGGACGTGAATTAATACAGCCTAGGGGAGCAGACAAAAGCGTAAGAAAAGCTGTTTGCACAAGAGTGTCTCTGGCACAATACACCTTGGGTTTAGGGCATAATGGGAATGGCAGAGTTGGGGAGGACGCGAGGCGTGCGAAGCTCTCATCGAAACGCAATTACATGCACGAATGCCAGGAGAGATGTCCGGACGGATAGCCCACGAAAGAGATCGGTCAAAGAGATTTCAGAGCAAGCGTACCAAGTTCTCTCAAGGAAGTATGTCATTGCTGGTGGCACGAGAAAAAGACCACAAAGTGCCATGTCTGTGCTCCACCCATATTTTAATGGTTAGAACTAGAACTATCAGACTCTATATAACTTTGCTTGTCTCTGTCACAAAAAATTATGATGTCAGTTTTAGACAGACTGGGTAAGCCTGTTCAAACTGACAAATCAGGCTGAAATGCTCAGAAAACGAAGTACAGGTTAACATGTTGAGACACGAGGGCATGGTCAGATCGACAAAGACCGAGACGGTACGTACATGACATAAGATGTCAGGCTTACTGAGACAGGGTTTGAAGATCGCAAGTTGCCATGTACGAATTCAGATATGAGATTCTGACAGTGCACGAGTGAAGAAAATGGTTGACAGAGTCAGATTGAAGAAGCAGAATGAAAAGATAGCAGACTGACTGAATCCAAATGCAGAGTTACCGTAGTTATATCACCGTACTCCAGGTTGGCCCTACCGACTAAAAACGAAACGGAAAGAACGTCAAAGAGATTGACACTTCAATTTCGGAATGACATGCACACTGGTTATTTCTACTAATGCGATCGTTGTACCCAGACCACGAGAGGCAGAGAGAGAGACGGAACTACATATTTTTGCCAATTATACTTCAATGCCTTTCGCGAAGTTTGTGGCGGGTCTGATGGATGAAGAAGGCTGCGCGTGGATTATTCACAGTGCTCCGGGGGCTATTGCTGGCAATCTGGCATCCCCCCGTTCGTGTGGGAACAGATCCTCGGGGAGATCGTGGTCTTTGAATGTAAAGCGTTAGCGCATGTGTGAGAGGGTAACTTTCATCTTGAGATGCTCTCCCCAATAACGGACTTTATGCAAGGGGAGACGGGGGTGTCCTAAGGAAATCCATGAATAAAAATCATCCCAGACACTAGCTACTACCTCATAAACATGTCTAGTGCCTCTTTATAAGAAACAGAAAGAGCTCTGGAAGGCTGAAGTAGATAAATTGAAGCCATATTATCACTCTAATGAATCGCGCCCCTGAAATGAGTTTGGGAACGGCAGAAACCGTTTGACGTAAAAGGATGGCAAGATAAAACTAATTTGGTTGAGAGAAACTCCAGATAAAGCGCCAGCTTCAATGAAAAGCGATATTGGCAAGGACGTGTAAGCAGTCTAAAAAGCAGAGATACAGTAACCAGTTCATCATCTGTGATCACAAGACCACAAACATGTTGAAGAGGAAGTTATCACGAGAACTTCTATTTTACTAGTGGTATCTCAAGTATTATGGCAGTCAAGACAAGAAAATAGAGTGACAGGTTGTAGGAATGGAATTGCTTGATAGATACGATGGAATCGTGCGGACAGAGATAAAATAACAGCCAGAAGAAATACTGAGAACAGGCAAGTACACAAAGATGCGTCAAAATGGTAGTCAGTATGGATTGGCATGGATGAAAAAGTGTGACAGGTTGACATCCCATTCACTCTTTAACGCAAAAGTGTCGGTCTGTCTGTTTGTACGTCGCCTCGATCGTAGCCCCAGCCATGGCTCCGCGTCATGTACACTGGGCTCGGAATCGGAGCAACCAATGAAAGTGTTCAATCCCCTTCCATATTTTTCTTATTTTCGAAAAAGCAGCGAAGCTGTCTAAACTGTAACGATAAAGTTACTCACTCCGGGACAGTATGTTAAGAGGCCAGACTTGTAATGGCTGCACAGGCTGACTTGACCGGTTCATATGACGTGACAGACTACATCCCTCAACAACTAAAGAAAATAACGAAGATTTCGAAATTTTCAAGGAGATGGGACGCACAGGCAGTGACAATATAAAATGGTGGTGTAACAAAAGCAGCTCTAACTCCAGTGACCTTATAAATGGGAAAGACTACAAACCGCCTGCAAATTGGACTTGGCAAAACTCCGATTAAGGCGAGATCTCTCGACTCTTCCTCGTAAAGGCACTCAGTTAAAGATCATAATTTCCGGAAGAGACTCTCCCCATCAAAACAGGAACTGGAATGACCACCTAGCACACACTCGATCTCGTGGTCTCTTCTCTGAATCTGATATGAGAGTTGGGATTGCTTACAACCCACGCACACACTCCTTATCTTAAGGCTCTTGCTTTCTACTTCTGGGTATTCCATTACTTTTTGCGGCCTCTTTAGTCCTCCTCCCGAATTAGCTTGATCGCCGTCTCCCAGAAGAGTCGTATTGGGAAGGAATGAAAAACAGTCGTTCGAGTGCATCAATGGTCTAAGAGCAGAAAAGTGAAAAGAAAACAGATCTGAAGAAGTGCTCAAGAAAAGTGAAACTGCGATCGTCATAACAGATGACTCAGCTTTAATGTCGGAGAAACAAGCAAGAAGGTCTTCCACCTCCTAGATTGCCTGTTTGGTTGCCTTCCACTATCCTCACACATGTGGAAAAGATAAACTAAGCATTGGAAGCCATAAAAAGTTGAAAAGACTGTGAGAAAACTTTTCATAGAGGCGTGTGACACTTTGGTCAGCTGACCATGTGTCTGTACTCTGGTCTGGAGCTCTGTTTTGATTAATTTTCATATTCTGAAAATCTTGCAAAAATTCTGGTGAAAAGCAAAAGTTGAGCCTATTCTTAACTTGTGAGAATCTCAGATCTGGGCAGAGAAAAAGTAACGGCCGCTGGAAGAAACATGAACAAGGACTGCTACATTCTGGATACCATAGAAGACGACCTAGAAAACACCTGATGGAGATCAAGAGAATGTTTGATATTTTTCCAATATAATAATGTTTTTCAATCTCAAGGAGTCAAAGCCAAGAACGAAAGGGTAACATGATTTTGAAATAATCAATATGTTACATAGAAACTAGAGATCAAACTTTTTTGTAAAGCATAACAGAAGCATTTTTTTCCATTTCTCTTCACAAGTACTGTTTGTTTCTTTAAAACAATGAAAGATTTAACTGTACCTCACAAGACTACCACAAGAAGCCATAGTAGCTCAAACACTGGCAATAGCGGCAAAAGATGACCATCATACTTATAGGGCTACAGTTATATTTGCACCAAATATTGTATCTCTAACTACAAGGCTTAACCAACGACGGCGACAGAATGAGTGCTCATCTTCTTAATACTTCCCACAGTGACCACACTCATCTTCCTGGCCGCTGCCGCAGTCATTGAACTAGCCTCAGCTCCGGCGTCCTTCGGAGCCGGGTTGAGTCCAAATAGCCTACGAGTAGCCACTCTATATTCGGCACTGAACTTGCTAACTGGCATTAATTGGAAGCTGCTTACTTTTTAAAGTAGAAGACAAAAAAGTTGCTGGCAGTGGAAATGTTGACGGTTATCCCGGCATATTGTTGCATAAGGGCTCGATAAAATGGGGATAGTCCCTCTTCCGACGAAAAGATTTGGTACGAAAGTGTGTTGGCGGCAGTTGTACACATCCAGCCAAAACAGACAAGTCCTACGGTAATTGCGATGGAGATGAACACAGCTTTGAATCTGGAGCCTAAATTCGATTTTGAGACAATTCAAAAAGAATGACCAACTTCCTCCCTTCTTTTTGAGCTCGTAGGCAGCAAAGATGTAGAGTCCTATGATAGAAATGTAGAGCACGTAGCCAGAATAGGTGAAGAAGGTAAAGCCTCCCATGAGACCGACAGGTACGGCACATTCAAATTCACTGAAAACGTTAAATGCTATCTTAAAGCTATTGAGTGCTTGAGGTATTAGCCAATCTGGGATCTTCAGTACATGTTGGCACTATAGTTCAACTTTTTAATACCAATGAATCAATTTATCTGACCAAAACATACGAACTTTCTAATTTGCTAAAGTAAGTTTATCAACAGTCTCAGGCTACCTTTAATTTGTACAACATAACTGAGCGGGGGTTTAAAGTGCACAAAATATATTTTGTAAGGACGTCAATAAGACAAACTCAAAGTTTCTGAATCTGCAAAAAATTTAGCAACTACCGTATAGGGTGCAAGTTGTTGGGGTCTGTAGGGCTCTTTTGAAAGACTCCAATTGAACAAAAACCATTGGAGCTCTATTGTATTACTTATTTATCTTTCGCCAAACTTACTTCGGAATTCTGTATCTCCAACCAAGATACATCACATAGATTGTATAGACTATAGGAAACACCATTTGGCAGCTAACATACTGTAGTTTCATTTCCTGATACATCCGATACCTAAATCTTTGCATTTGCGGCTTTTAATGGCCTACTTTGCAGGAAAGACGATTGCTATGATACGGTCAATGCCCATTGCCAAAATCATCGGGGCTCCTAAGTTACAGCCGATAAGAGGCACAAAAAGAACCCAATAGCAGTCTTGCTGCTTCATCGTGGCTAAAACTGGAGTATCTGGGATCTATGATGATTTACTTTTGCTGAAAACATTGTACGAGAAGGGAAACTGTCCGCATTCGTGAATCAGATCGGCGAAGCATGTTATCGCTATCAGGAGATGACAAGGGGAGCGGAGACGTCTAAATGGTCATGGTTGTGAAAATATGGTACCCTTACTTAGATTTATATGTTGCTACCAGAATCAAAAAGTTCCCAGTCACTCCTATCAAGGAACACGTTCCAAAGAAGAATCCTAAGGGTAGGACGAGCGGATGGATGCCTTCAAACATCGGCGACAAGACTGAACTTGTTTGGGCACAGTCAGGCTCCGAAATCTCTCACGGTACACGCGTACCAATCATGAGAACAGCAGTCACACCTCCTCTCGACGAGATCAAACTCTGGGAAAACGCAACTTTGCAGAGTTTTGAGATCAAGATTCATTAGCTTAGAAACTTTAACAGTCAAATATAGTATCATATTAATTGCTGTGGGGCCGGAGTTTGCCGAGGAGGAGGGCATACTGCCGAGACTGGAGGTACCTTACATAGGGGTCATTTCGGAGTAGCTGAAAAATTGACAAGGCTTGTGTCTTAGCTGTGAAATTTTGTCTGTAGTTACTTAAGCAAGCCAGACACTCGTACCTGCTCGACATTCTTCACAGCTTCGTCAAAAATGCCAATATCCACGTCGGAAAGAGCTATCCGTGTCTCGATTGTCTGTCTCACGCCATATGGAAGGAAGACCTAAAATTGCGGGCTGCATTTGACACACACACAGCTCCCTGCACACCTCGTTTGCACATCCTTCGGCCAGATATGTTTGCTGTAGGATTTTTGCCATGTTCAACATGGCAGGTGACTTGTTTCGGGTGCCGCGAAACTCTACTACAGCCTCCCAAAAGCGCAGATTCTCCTCGGCGCGGATGTTGCGCAAGAACAGCCGAAAATGATGCCGTCCGACCTAATTTCCGTTTAGAATGCGGCGACGATCACACATACGTGATTACCAAGAAGTGCCTCGAAAGAGCTAGCCCATCGCTCTGCCGTTTGTCTTGGCAGCAACTGCTCCAAAAACTCCAAGTAGACCTCGGATCGCCGAAATCGCGGAAACTGGTCATTTTCCAGCAGTCGGCGTACCTAAAAAGGCGCGCGCAAATGGCCTTAATAATTCCTCCTTCTCACTTCTTTAATAGCTGGAGCGAAGTCCTCAGGGTCCAGTTCGCCCTTACTGGCTGCGTCTTTAATTTTCTTTCGGAAAAATGTTAATGGACCGGTAGATAGACTTACCTTCATGGCCACACTAGAGAGATTTACGCACGGACAGTAGATATCAATGATCTCTTTTGCGAAATTCTAATATCTGATTGAATTCAGTCAGACGAACCCACTTTTTTCTCATCACTGCTTTTCATCTTTTTAAGACGGTCTACTGCCTCGATAAAAGAGAGGTTTTCATCGGCCAGTGACTGATATAGGAAGTACCGAAATAGAGCCTTCCCTAAGACGTTGATTGTAGTAAAAGGCAGAAACTCCGAGTGACAGAGAGACGAAGGTACAAAGAGACAGAAAGACAGAGGTATAGTTATATGGTTTCCCACCTTTCTCGTCAGCTAGCACATTAGTACAGCTGCCTGAAGCCCATGCTGCAGCTCGCATATAATCTATTCCTTCAATAGATGGCTTCGGCGGTTCGGGCCGATCGACGCGAGCCTGGGCATCGAAAACGCCAGTCATTTCTGGAAGATTCATTTGTTAAAAATGCCTCTCTCTCTTGTTGCGTGTCCTCACAATTTCCTTTTTTTGTCAGCGCTCTTCTTCATTCAGGACCGTGATTAGTTTCCATGGATCCTGGGAACAAAACCCACACAGATCAAGAGTGTCACATGTCTTATTGTGCTGGATGTGTGTACGAATTTAGTGGTCAGGCACTGTACCTAGAATGATCTCCTCCTCGAAAACGTGAATGTCGCGAAAGTCTTCAATGTCCACAGAGAAGGCAGGAAGCATGACAGAGCTCGGAGAGAGAGACTTGGCAACAAATGGCTTACAGTAAAATTGACAAGGATTAGCCTCCCATGTGCCATCTTGATTTAGTAAAAAAATGGTGCCTGTACGTTGAGGTGTTTTTCTTCAGGCCAGGAACGAGCCCCGTATCCTTCCCCCATTAGGCAGTTGTTTTCAGCAAAAGACATTTTTCTTTAATAGCAGCCTGGTATATAAGGCAGGAATATCAATTTCAGTCCTCCCCTCCCCTTCCCTAGGTGACAGAGTACCATAGAGCCCCGCGGTTGCATTTAAAATAGCGGTACCTATTCCCATAGCCTCTTTTATATCCGCACTCTCACACCAAGTGCACTCGTAGCTATTTTTCTCCTATCCTCTCTGAAGCCCTGAGAAAGCAGGTGTTTCTTCCGTAGACCTATGAACTGTGAACATAAGTCGTACCTTGCTAATAGTCCAGGTGATATCTCTGTGTGTGAACCGGCGCAGAGTCGTGGAAAAGGGGAAGCGGTAAAACGTTGCCTGGGTGATAAAACGGATGTTGATATTAAAGCCGTCTCCGTGGTGAGCTGCTGCGTCTGTTAATGATCTCTTCGTAGAGGAGATTCCGATCGTTTCATAATGAGTCCTCCTCAGATTCTTCGGCCTAATTGAAAGAGCAGAAAAGGCTATTCACGAACAGAAGCGCAAATGATTATTTCCCCCGGGAGCATATGCGCGAAAAAATGTTCAGAAGAAGGGAAGTGAGTGAGCCATTTCCTATATTGTTCTGTCTCCTTCCGGGACTTCAGAAAGTTTATACATCCATTGAAGAAACTTCCAGAGACGGTTTCTCCCGTACTGTATCAGCAGTCAAAAAAAATAAAACGAACTTTGGCCAGTACTGTGTCTGAAATCGGGAAAATTCTCACCCGTACTATCTTAATAGCCGGTGTACGCTTCTCCGTACCGTCTCATCATCGAGACTAATTCGTATCTAGGAATCCAGAGCGTCCCCTCCCGTACCGACTCAGTCTAATTACAATTTGTAGTCTGTCAATTGGGCACGTTGGATTCTTTCCCGTATTGTCTGAGCAACCGAAGGTGTGCTCTCCTGTACTGTCTCAGCTGAAGGGCAAGTTCATAATCGTACAGAGCTCTCCCGTACTGCCAGATACTCGCACTTTCTTGATAGCTGTATATTGTCTCACCTGTACCGTCTCGATAGGGAACAGCCTCTGCAATTGGAAAAAACCCTCCAGGTCCCCGTCGGACCAAGTTGGCGTGACGACATTTCTGTTCTCAAATTTTAGGGCAGATTCACAGGCAGACATTTTCAATTCGCGACGTG
The DNA here is from genome assembly GCA_037178855.1 of Oscheius sp. JU75. Classification (NCBI taxonomy): domain Eukaryota; kingdom Metazoa; phylum Nematoda; class Chromadorea; order Rhabditida; family Rhabditidae; genus Oscheius; species Oscheius sp. JU75. The sequence goes on from JASJZC010000007.1 coordinate 9,847,509, forward strand.
GTGGAAGAATAAGCTGCCAGATTCTTCTTGTGTTACTTGCGTCGAAGCATCCAGCGTAATGGTTTAATGCACCAGGAGAAACCTGCTCTCATGTTGCGGCTCATTTGACATTTTGAATGGGTTGTGGTCTTCCAGATGCGTCTCTCTTTCGTCCTATTCAACACCACATGTGAACTATATACACTTGCACACACTGATTTTCTTTTAGTAGACGAGCGAGGTCGGGGAAACGTTGTATGTGACTCATTTATTACACCCTTCTCTCGATCCAAGGGGCAAATTGACACCAATGGGTTAATCCGTCTCGTCGGATCTAGCCCCCTAATATCACTCCATATAACACATCCCTTTTCTAATCCCAGCTCTGCCATATTACGTTTCTCGAAATTATTTTGAAGAGAGGGAGACTGTCTCCTTTATCTCTTCCCTATCACATAATCTTCCAGTCTTCGGCCCCCTTAACCTGTTTCGGGGGCAAGGTGTCACAAGTAGCCCTCTATTACGCGAGTTTTTCTTTTGAGCAGGGGCAGGTTTTTCACACAATTGATTTCGAACAGGTGGCCACTCTTGTGTGTGTTGAGGGCTGTGTTTCCTGGTCTGATAGCCACATTGATTCTATTGCAACCATGTCATGGCTACCCCCTTTATCCAAAGTCTCGCAGCTACCAGAACATCTGTTTTGTCGTAACGACTGAAACCACATCAATTTTACAGCCAGATGTTAACCCGCACATTCACATTGTCGGGGCAGTAGTTTAGCCGCAAAATCTGTTACTATTGTTCGCATAAGGTGGTGAAGAGTCTCTTTCACGCATATTTTTTCACTTTTAAATGAAATTTAAGCCATTTCGAGTCGTCAAGCTATAAAAAGTGGTTAACAAGCTGTTTCGGGGGCCAACAAGGACAGAAAATGGTCTCGAGAAATGTTCCTACAGCTTATAAGTGAAAGTTTTGTGTTTTGTTGTGCTTAAATAGCGATTAAAGGGAAGGAAACACTTGTACATTCTCGAAGAGGGTGTATTTTTGTTTATCGAGCGGCCGCAACTGGCGGGGGCTGCATATCGATCGGCCGCCCGGCCCTTTCCCGCTGTTCCATTCCTTTCCCACTCACTCACTCACGTCTTTACACACGCATTCAATCAAAAAAAACAGAGAGAATTCAATTTCAGAGAGAGGGAGACACACCAGGCCGGCCTTCCACTCTCACCAACCTCGGTCTCCACACTTAATTTTTTCCAAGTCCTCCCGGCGCGTCGGGCAAAGTAAAGAACAAAAATGGTAAGAGCAGTCGGGTTTTATGACTTCGAGACGTCTGGTTGGGATTTGGAGAGAAAATGCGTTATTGAGAGAGAATGTGGACATGGACTAATTCTCATCATTTTCAGGGAAATGAGAGCTCTCTACCGATGGAAATGTGCAGCAATTGTGAGTTTTTTTTCATATTTTCATCATACAAATCCATATTCTTAAAAAGTATCAAAACCTCATATCCTTTATCATACGGATTGAATCGATAGTCTTTTCACAGTCCTTAACACAGTCCAGTTCCTTTTGCTTGTAGACTGAGTGACCGAAGAGAGGATTTTGTACGGTTTCGGATCCAATGACCAGTAAAGGGTCACTGGAGCCGAAACTGTACAAAATTAAAAGGGCCGTACCCTCGAGATCACATTTTTGAGTATACTCTGGTTACGATAGCAAGCACCAGCTTTTTTAACTTCTTCGTATTTTGACCAATTTCAGTTGATGCCTACGAGCTGCGGAGGCTTGCCCGTCGCTTCAAGAAGCTGGATATCGATGGCTCAGGGTCTTTGTCAGTTGAAGAATTCATGTCGTTGCCGGAGCTGCAACAAAATCCTCTTGTACAACGGGTAATTGACATTTTCGATGAGGATGGGAACGGAGAAGTTGATTTTAGAGGTAATTGATCCTTTTCTTTCTTTATTACCTTGCCATTTCCAGAATTTATCCAAGGTATCTCACAGTTTAGTGTTAAAGGAGACAAGACGACCAAACTAAAATGTAAAGACACTATTTTTTTACTCATATATTGTCAAATTCAGTCGCTTTTCGGATTTACGACATGGATAGAGACGGCTACATATCAAATGGTGAACTTTTCCAGGTAGACATGAATTTTAATCTTTGCTTAAAAGTATCTTCAGGTTTTGAAAATGATGGTTGGGAACAATCTGAAGGACTCACAACTGCAGCAAATTGTCGACAAAACGATTCTTTTCCATGACAAGGACGGCGACGGCAAGATTTCATTCCAAGAGTTCTGTGATGTGAGTCTCTTCCTCCTATTTTTACCTTTTTGGTTCAACAGATGTGTAATAACATTTTGAGACTAACTTCGGAGGCAACTTACAGTTTTGTTTTGATCAAAAATAGACAAGAGCATGCGAAAAATGTGTTTCTTCAGGTTGTGGAGCACACAGAGGTGCACAAGAAGATGGTGCTCGAGAACATCTGATCGACACTTAGACGCTCAGTCTCGCCCTACAACCACTTTTTCTCTCTTCCCGCTTCTTTTATTCCTCGCGGCCTTCTTCTTCTTCTCCTCGTGAAACTCAACTCCCTTCTCCCTGTCTCTCTCTCTCTCTCTCCGTGTAAATACTAATTATTCGCCTAGGATATGTATACATTGCGGTTTTTCTGTCTCTCCTCTAGCCAGCCTCTCATTATGTACCAATTAAGAGTGGACAACGGGCTAACTTCTTCCGTGACCTATCTGTGTTTTCAACTTCCACTTTGCCGTTCAAATAACGTCTCTCTCTCTCTCACACACACATCGTTTTTTTCATTAACGGAATTCTGAAGTTGCACGAACAACGCGTTATTTAGGCTTTCACCTGTGATTCTTCCCCTCCTTGAAGCATGCTTAAGCCCGCGTATCATTTTCAGGTAGTTGGCAGCCTGGATGTCCATGAGAAAATGGTCGTCAAGCCCTAGTAGAGATGCTCCCTAATCAAATCAGCCATCCCTCCATCTTCCTCCTTTCTTCCACTGTCTCAAAATGGCTATCAACGTTTTTTCCTGGAATCTTTTGCTAGTACGAATACATCCTTATCGCTTCAAATTCCCTTCCCCAATGTTTTGTTATATGTTTTTACTAGTCATCAAAACAGAAAAAATGTTTATTATATTATATGTGTGGTCATATAGATAATAAATTTAATTGTTTCTATGAATACCTCATGAGAAACAGGAACGAAATGATAAATTTGAAACGAAGAGCTTAGCCTTGACGGGACAGCGAAAGGAATGCTTTTAGGTAGAGTGTATCAGCTGAGCAGGATGAGCCCTTAAGTATATCTGATAGATCCTCTTCCCGATGTTCCATTAGAAATGCTGATTCGTTGCAGAATTACGCGCCACAGAGATGAAAGATGCTGATTGAGAACTGATTTGAGCAGGGAAGTTCAAAATATTTCCACTATTAGCTTATAAGTACAAAAAGAAAATGGACTAGTGTATGGCTATAATACTTTCGCGTAGTTTGCGCCAGTTTCGTAGAAAATGTGCTTTGAACATAAAAAGTTCAGCGTGCGGACCAAGTTGATCCGGGCTTGCAGACATGCGTGTGCGACCTTCGACAAGCACCTTAAAAAACGCTCTGTATTTTGTCTATGCGTCACTTGACTTCGTAGATCAGTTGCAGTTTGCTTCTTTTTCGGGCTACCTGCTTCCGACTTTTCGCTTAGCTTGGTTAGAAGAGATATACAAACCGACAGACGAAGACGGCCCGTGTTTAATTACTTTTTTTAATAACATGGAAAAATGTTTTTTTTCTTCTTTGATAGGTCGAGTGACGAGACACGTGCGGACAGGTAAACAGTAAAGAATCAGAATCAATCAACGATGCTCTTAATTAAGTCAAGTTGCCCAAGGGGCCTTATAAATCCTCGTGGGTACAAAAACTTTGCACAAGCTGTTGATCTCTGACATTTGAAAGTTGTAACCATACTATTTGTGTTTTCTAGTCTTTCTCATCTCCGGTCTTTCTACTTCCAAGACAAACGACGAATTCCGCAAACGAAGTTGGCCAAACTCTTCTTGTTTTTATTTTCCCTATCGTTTGCAGACTTGTATGACAAGAGAGAACCCTTTCTGCGAGAAAAAGCTACCCCCTGGAGCTAGGAATTGTCCTTGGTATCATTTTCAACTGAACCCGTTCCTTCTCTGATGGTTAAATTGATTCGTAATGAGAAAGGGAAGGTATCCTGCTTTAGTTTGAGGTCGTCGTTCCAATTTTTCGCGCTCCTTGCGATCTCTTCCTGCAAAGCAAGGTACAAACTCGTAAAGAAAGAGAGAGACCACGAGAGCGGCGCATCTGTTGTCGGGCTCGCTTGTTCAGCGAACTGGGATCCGTTTTAGAGATCACATCAGTCCACCGGCCATATTTTTGAATCTTCTATGGACACGAAAACGCTCCACTGCACTCAGGAATCCATGAGAACTTCCGCGCTGTTTTGATATGCAGCATTGAGTGTGAGAAGAGATCTTCTTCCCTCTTAAAGAAGCCAGCGGGGGTCAAAATATTTTCCAATCCCCAAATGACCATTGTCTGTTACGTAGTTGGCGGGAAGAGACACTGAGACACCAATTACCGCTTTTTCACCTGTATCGTCATTTCGAGAAGGTGACTCAGGGTACAGGCCATTGTTGTGACGTTACCGTCTCGGGAAATTAGAGGAGGTCAAGCTTGGTCAGGTGCTGACATACAATCTCATTTCGCATGATTTAGCGAAGAAGAGAAGAAAGTTTCATAAGCGCCGATAGGGAGGTGCTTAGATCAAAAATTCAAAGCGTTTGGCCAATGTACATTCGTAAATCGGGACAGTATATAAGACAGAGAACGGATTCAGGGGGTGGCGCTTCACTTTCCAACTTCACTCAAAAAAACTGGCCAATTGACGACTTTTACTTTCATCCTCACTCAAAACTTGGGGAAAGATTCTTAGTCCCGTTTTAACGTTGTTTTACGCTCTCTCTGCCGCCTGTCCGGTACGTCATATTGCCCCTGAGGCCATCGTCCTTCATCACACATTCACAAAGGAACATGGCGAAAAACAGAGGCTTTTACTAGGGCAGGGCAGAAACAATGGTTAAGTGGTGTCAATGGCCTGCGGTGTTACAACTCTTGCCATCTCTTCTAGGGCAACGGGCCAGTCTCGTTAGTTAATTGTTCCCTTAGGGCGACCGTCCGTCTCTCTCTTCTCTGCTTTTCTCAAACTAGTCATTTCCTTAGGAAGCATTGTCCCCTTCGGCCACCCTCTATTACTGTCCACAACACACCACACTTGAGACTATTCCCGCAATGTTTATTATTTTTAGAGGAAGTCTACTATTTTGCACTTTGTTCGATGCCACAGACTCCTAAAATCGCATTTTCAACTGTTCACTGACTGTCGCCACCTTTCCGCAAAAGGGGCTGTATCTTGTCCATACGATCGCGTCTAGTCTACCGTAATCTTTTCGCCCATCTCGTCTTATATCAATTTCTGGTCTCTATTTGATTGCGGGATATGTGTTACTGTGGTACATTTGGCTCTGTCAACCTACTAAAGTTCGAAGCATACGTAAGCTGAAGTATCGTTTCTCAGTAACCGGGTGGCTTACTGTCTCTATCGAAATAACAGACTCAATCCCTTAAATTAACATGTTAGCCGAAAACTTTAACCATCTTTGTCTCTGTCTTTTTGTATCTATGTGTCTATGTCTCTCTGTCTCCTGTTTCTCTGTCCTTCCTCTTCAGTGTGTTTCTGTAGGTAAAGCTCTAAAAACTCCCATACCCTTTAAACTAGGATCTTCCAATTCAATTTTAAAGTTTTCTATTCAAAGTGAACACTAGTTGTTTTTTCTCCTTCCATTCAAGGCTGAATTCGAAACATTCGATAGGTTTAAACGTCTTTTATTATCCAGTTTATGTCTTCCCCTGTTTACCGTCCGCGTTCCTTTGTTTTCTTGATCACACCTCACATCTCCATTAAAAGACACAGAAGCATTACCTGACCTAATAGTTTTTCGATTTTTCGGCAATCGACCACAGTTCCGCTGATCACGGTCGCGATCTTCATTTTTGTGCGAACACATAGACACAGACTAGACAACATCAATCTTGAAGACTTTCTAGGAGGGAACGGCGTCCGGACTTCTTTATGATGACAAAATGTTTCGAGATCAAAGATGGAAAATAACGAGTATATTGTTTCTAATCACGAGATTGACTGTATTCGCCATCTGGGGGCCTATTTATAACGAGTTGTTTTGGTTCAAGAAATGACTACAGCTTGGTGTAAATGGCGGTGGAGGTCATAAAGGTAACCGGACTACGGTTTCAACCAAAACGACAGCTCCTGTTTGGTCAGCGTTCCCTATTTCTAACAGTGTTTGCACTGTGCTTCTTCCCTTAAAAAATGTGCTTTTTGTAGCGTCGTATGTGTCATTTGGACAACAGCCATCACAAAACTTCGTAAACACTAACTTATTATAGCATCCAATTCTTATGCCTCCCTCTTCGCTGAACAACTTGCACTCTCTCTTGACCAGTCCGGCTGTCTACGCTTAAAATTCGGACCGTTAGGTGCTTCGACCAGTCCGAAGACAATTATTTGGAAGAACAAACTATACCCTCTGGTCTCGAGTTCCTTAACGAGAGTACTCCAGAAATTACCTCTTAGAAGTGCGCTCACCTTGTAAGGTCAAGCGACCATACCGGCGCCAATAATTTGTCTTAAAAGAGCGCGAAGAGAGTTTGTAGCTGGGTGTGATCTGTCCCCCGATTTTTTTCTGCCGATCAGTCATTCTCTGATTCCTTGATTTTCTCCCTTTATATGTCTAGCCACTCTCCCCTGGTCAGTCAGCATGACATGGCGGTTAGGAGTGTCCTTGTTTTCTGTTTTGGCAACCTTGACGTGTCACTTTCTTCTGTCTACCCGTGATTTTAATTCTAGTTCAATTTCAGCACAAAAGATGCGTCTCTGGACGCAGCGCTATCAAGTTCATCTCGAGAACGGCTGCTACCGGCTAGGCAAGTCAATAGGATATCATCCCTGGCGATGGATTCTAGGACTACTAGCTGTTACCCTTGTTAGCTCTGTAGGATTTTTGCGGTTTCATCAGGTACGAGCGTCGAGAACCTACATATTGTCGCGTTTAGATCAACAACGCTAGGTTAACTTTCACTGCTTCTGACTCGATGAGTCATGTTGAAGGCAAGGTTCTGGAAGAATTCCTTCAACAAAATGGAACCCTTCATATGATTGAAGTAATGGTGCAGGCAGCCGACAATGGTTCACTTTTCCGGCCACATTATAAAGAACAACTATGGGATCTTGTCGTTGAGGTAAGACTCTGTCTGTTTCCCTGTTTCTTGATACCAATACTTTTAGATTGCTTCCGGAATCAAAGTACCGGACGATGATGGCAAGATGTTATCATACAAGAACATGTGTCACCCCTATTGCGAAAAGAACGATCCGTTCTATGCTCTCTACAAACTACAGAACGAGACGGAATGGGGAGATATTACAGTAAGCGCCTTCTTCTATTCACCCAGTATAACTACTTTCAGTTGACCTATCCCAGTCTCCATGTCCTTGGAAAATCCATCTTCCTCGCCAACAATATCTATGATGTCACCACCTCTGGCAACGAGTCTGAGATAGCTTCCTTCAAAACAGTTATTCTTCGATACTATATGGTTCATCACAATCTGAAGACCATGTTGAAATGGGAGGAAAAGGTACTGGCACCCTAAAAACTGTCTAAGTAATCTGTTCAGCTTGTCTACTTACTGTATGATTCTCACAAATACTCTCTCCTGAAATCTGGGGCAGCTTCCGACAACTTGGTAGCTAAAGAAGTCAAGGCTATGGGTACCAGAACAGCTCCTCTCCTTGGACTATCGTTAGGGCTCTTGTCTTTCTTCCTCATGGGCTGCTCTTTCCGGTATAAGAGAAGGTAGTTATTGTATTATTATGAAAATATCATTCCTATTAGAGAGTCCAAGCCATGGGAGGCTCTTCTGGGAGCTGGAATTCCTATCCTTGCCGGTTTGACTACCGTAGGAATGGTATCTGCCACTGGTCTGGCCTTCCAAAGTATTGTAGTAAGCTCCCTGTTCCTACTTCTTGCAATCGGTATAACCCATTCTTTGATCTGTAAGAAGATGAATTTAGGTATCGACGACGTTTTTATCATGCTCTCCGCGTGGCACAGAACCGACCGTCAGCTGGACATTCCTGAACGCGTCGCCGAAATGGTTAAAGAGTCGGGCTGTTCAATGACCGTGACCTCAGTCACGAATATCATCTCTTTCGGAAACGGAGTTCTTTCGACCACGCCGGTGTTGCAAACATTCGCCATCTATTCTACCGTAGCCAGTGTGGTGTGCTTCCTCTATCAGCTGATCCTGTTCCCGGCGATCATCGCCCTAACGGCTCCCAGGGAATACAAGAAAATCGACGATCAGCGGTTTGTTTTGTCCCCGTCTTCGGTCATCGTGTAGTTTATAGGAAAGAGTGTCTGCCCGAGGAGATCAAATGCATCAAGCCACTTAGCAAGTTTCACAACAGTTTCTGGAAAAAGCTTGCTGTTATTGTTGTTCATCCCCTCACGGCCATCGTAACCATCATTGTGCTCACCGGCTATTGGTACCTGTCAATCTACGGAATTTGGAATGTGCAGACGGACCTGTCAATCCAAAAGATGGCTCCCCAAGACGCGCGCATTGTACAGTTCAAAAACGCTTACGATTCCACAATCAAGGACTGCCAAAGTGTTGCCGTGGTCGTTACACAGCCTGGAGACCTGAGGAACAAGACTCAGAGAGCTGAAGTTGATGCCCTGGTCCATGATTTCGAGACAGCAACTCATGCTTACGGATCCGAATCGACTTTCTATTTCCTGAAGGCGTATATGGAATTTTTGGAAATGTTCCACACTGATGAGGATGAACCAGTCGAGTTCCAGTATATTTCAATTCCTGCTTTTGTCGAGGACGACAATCATTGGAGACCAACCATTCACATAAATGAGACAGCTTGTGCCCTAAATGATCCGGAATGCGTTTCTGCCTTCTTGTTCACTACTGGCTTCACTACTGTCGTCAGGTAATATAATCTGTAAGACAATGAAGAGAGGTACATTTAGGTACAACGACATGTATCCTTTAGTGGAGGAATGGAGAAAGATTGGCCAAAAACACCCTGCTCTCGGAGCTTATGCCTACACTGAGCGTAGCAACTTTGCTGACCAGACTGCAGCTCTACCTCAAATAGTTTGGGAGACTCTCCTCTCCGAAGTCATCTGCATGGCCATCTCTTTCATTTTTCTGGTCCCGGATACCGATTCCATCATCGCTGCTACCTTTGCTCTATTGTCTGTGAATTTGGGAGTCTTTGGTTTCTTGTCACTGTGGGGAGTCGGGATTGATCCTGTCTCCATGGCTGCTCTTCTCATGAGCATTGGATTTTCTGTAGATATCGCGGCACATATCAGTTATCACTACTATCAGGTCTCTGCTGCTGTAAGTATAAGTTGGAAATGATCGGACAGAACTTTTTAGACTCCTCGTGAACGACTGGAAGACGCTTTTATTCATATCGGATGGTCGACTGTTCAAGGAGGGTTGAGTACCTTGATCGCTATGCTCCCCATCCTGATAAAGTAAGAAATGTTCTCAAATCTGTGTCTCTCTGTCTCTTTGTTTCTATGTCTTTTGTCTTTATATGACAAAATGTTTTCAGTCCATCCTACCTTGGAATGGTGTTCTTGAAGGCTGTAGCTTTGGTCATCGTCTTTGGACTCATCCACGGTCTCATCATTCTGCCGGTTTTCTTGTCTCTTATTGATCGACTCTGCGGCTCAAAGAAAGTCCACCCATCACCAGCATCATCAACGGATTCGCTCAAATCCAATCTTCAGCCTCATAGAATTTCCATCAAGAGCTTCACAAACTACAAAGTGGAACACTTCTAAATTGACACTATAATCTCACCATATTCCGACACGGGTTTTCTTGTTGTACATTCCGATCAAGTTTTATATAAATGCGTTCTCTGAGCTTTCTATGATTCGTGCTTTGAAGTTTAGAGAAATCCGAATGAAACCAAGGTCTCTCCAATCCACTGTTGCGCAATGTGAGGGCCACAGACAAGCAAGATAATTTTAATTTTAATCGAGAGAATTTTATAGAAGTGAGCGAAGGGGAATGCGAATGGGTCTGGAAAACAAATTTTGGGATTCGGGAGAGCTAAATTGGTACCCTAGAATGTTCTGGAAGGTTGCGTATGTGTTTTCGGGACGACCAAAAGAGCGCAATACGTTAACGCAGCTACCGTAACTCCGGCCAACATTTCGTTCGCTTCCCTATTTTTAGGATTTATTATTGTTCCCCAAGTGATGTTTGCTCACGTAACTCGTTTTTCCCACTTTTTTAATCTCCCTTTCGCTCTAAAACCGTCATTCTATTTTGCCTAAATAAATATTTAGGAACAGCTCTCCTCTTTCTAATATTTTCAGATTGTGTCACCCAAAAGGCACAACACCAAGATTGATGCTAATTCTTCTGTTTTCTCAAAAACTTCTTTGGCACGAGGATGTCATCATTGGCTCATCCTTCTTTTTCATCAATTTTCTGCTGCAAACATTTCTTTGCATGTCCGGGTAGTTTTCAGTCTGGGCCCCGCCACGATTTTCATATAGGTATCGCCCTCTCGACAACTGTCTCGGCTAATTCCTACTTTTTCTCTTTTGGTTTGCCACTGAGCGTTGTTGTTATTAGCGTTTATCTTTAGATTTCATCCTAATACTAGACAAACTTAGCGTTTGGGACCAGATAGATATCGCCGAAGTCCTATCTAAACCCACATCAATTTCGTTAAAGGGGTTTTAAAATGTTCTTACTTTCCCATTTTTGTCATCTCTATTCATATCTACCTCATTTTCAGGATCCATAATTGATTTTTGACTTCTCCATGAAGAATAATGAAGGAAGCTCGACTGAAAGCTGTCTTTACCTTCATACAGCGTGTCACGATCTCTGTTCTTTCTACAATGACGACGCAGAGAGGTAGCTAATTCCGGAGCCAGTGGATTTGACTGATTGTGTAAGTCAACTAAAAGGATAGAGTAACCAAAGTTCGAGGGGCTGCAGACTAGGTGCACCACCGTTTTCATTCTCCTGATTTGTCTCTTCGTCATGTACAGCAAATTGTGAGTCTGGTGCTACAAGCTTGGTATGACGATGACCATCGCATCATCTTGGCCTTGGCTATATCAATTACTATTTTATTGATCTTTGAAAGTTTCTCCTTATTTCCAGGACGCCTCGTTGCCGTACAATCCTGTGCTGAATAACCTTCAGCTTCAGTTACCTCAAATGAGTTACCACTACTGTCAGTGTTGAAGTGATCCTCATGCAGTTTGGCATCACTATCAGTTAGAGAGGTTGACCTTCAGTAGGATCTCAAGAAGAAGGCCTTGGTCCTGTACCAGCAGCCACCTCGTCAGTAGTCCTATATCGAAAAGATAACCGTGGCTGACTAATTGGAAGGCAATAAAACTACTTGTTAGCACTGAATTTTCTGAAAAATGTTTGTAAGACTCTGGAGGTTTCTCTCTGTCTCTCAATCTTTGTCTTTAAAATTTAAGAGTTCTGGTTGGTAAGCTCTGGCGTTCTTCGGTTGTCGAGGTTTTTTTCAAGCTACGAGAGGTAACACTGCCTTGCGGTACTCTGCAGTCTATTGGAACAACTTTGGAATAGCAAACTAGAGAATTTCTAAAATTCACTGTTGCTTTCGTACCTGCTTATACTTTTTCTGACAAAAACAGACAGGTGAGACAGATTCGAACTACAATTTTTGCTCAGATCTATCTCTCTTTCGGTTAATAAAAGTGGACGCTGTTGGTAAGCGTGCCCCGCATGCAATCCATTAAGCGGCGCGGTCATTCGAGCGACGAGAGGAAACGAGGCTTTTTTGCATCCAGGTTAATTTTAAAATCACTCACTTTCCTCTATTAAGCAGAAATAGCACGAAAAGCATTTCCCAATGCCAGGAGATTAGGTTAGAACCTCTTTGTGCCATCCTTTAGCTCGATGTTTATTTTATTGACCGGAAGCTTACCACTAACCACTAACTACCTGCTTCCAGAAAACTTTCTTTCTGATGGCGAATTTCACGTAAAATGCGGAATGTCGATGTCACAACGAAATTGCATGTAAGTTGAGTAAAATTGGCTCAAAATCAAGTTCGGTTTGTAGGAAAGATGATACACAACCATATACTGGGCGTTCCAACGTCGTCTCATTCTAATACTGTTGGCCTACAATCAACTCCGCTCAACGACGGTATTTTGTTACTTTTTTAAAATAAAGATTTTGGTTGTTTTCAGTCGCTTTACTTAACTGTATCCAGCCGAAAGAAGAAATCAAGACACATTTCACGACTAGGGAAGGAACATACCGGATCATGACTCAGGCAGAGTTTTCTCGTCCGACAAGGGTTCCGGTAAGATTAGCACTTATTTTTTCGTACTTTTGGGTTCAGAGCATTCAGCCTGGCCTTCCTAGCTGTTCTGGTGCTTCCGTACGTGTCTCATTCCTGACCGTGCCTGGCTCCCCGGTGAAGAATATTAGGGTAAGTAGTTGAACGTTTGGTTTTTGGTTAGATTTTTTAAAGACAAGTTAGCCTATGCCCCTTCGGAGCATGCCTAACTTGTTTCGCCCCTTTGGGGCTCATTGAACCCACTTCCCACTCTTAGAAGCCACTTCCTATCCCTTGAATCCACTTCCTTCTCACTCTTTGAACCCTCTTCCATTTCATTAAGCCCATTTCCCATTCCTGACTCTCTTCAGACCGACTCTGTTACCTTTTGAATCCGCTTCTCCCCCTCTCAACCCTCTTCCCACTCATCGAACCCATTTCCTTACCCTTTGAATCCACTTCCTAGTTTCCGAGCCAACTCCAGACACTTTTAACCCGCCCTCTTATCTATTGAACTTCCCATCCTGCCAACCCATTTTCCATCATTTGATCCCACTTTCAAACCTTTGAACCCGTTTCCCACCCTTTTAATCAACTTCCTATTCTTTGAGCGCAATTTCTATCTTTTAAGTCCACTTCTTATCCCTCTAAAACACTTTCACTCTTTAACCCCACTTTTTACCTTTTGAACCCTCTTTCCTTCCGTTATACTTTTACTCGGTTTCTGTTCCCTACTTTCAGGCTGTCTTGGCTCCCTTCCCTCTTGCTTCAACCCGCCCGCAAGCCTGCAGTTGAGCTACCATGACAGGAAAAACGTTCTCCCAACAAAGCTCCCCAAAACTTGACTTGCAAACAATAAGAATAGATATTTCATTTGTCATATGAACAAACATTGGAAATGGGGGGAAGGGGAGCGGGAAGAGCTAGGGTTTATCGGCTTAGTGATTTTGAAAAGAAAAAACAAAGAATATCGTGGCACTACGGCTTTGTCATTGACCGGGACGTATAACAACTGTACAAGTAAACAGAGTAGTGCACACTAATTGCAATAATAGCTTCAGACACACAGACTTTTGAGAATTTTGAATAAAATAAACATAGGTTTAACATAGGACATCGCTCAGTATCAAGAAATTCGTGTCGAGACTCTTAAAAATTACTAAAACCGCTGAGAGGAGTGGAACAGTTGTTCGGGCCGAAAACGAGAGCCTTCTCGGCGATTGCAGCTACAGTTCAACGGATGAGCACCAGGGCGGCGTAACAGCGCAGCGGTAGAGCAATGGTTTTCGAATGAAACGGTCCCGGATTCGAGCCCCAGTTTATTCAAAGATTTCCTTGCCTCTGTGACAAGTGCCTTACATCCTTAGCCATACACTAAAATTTTCTCAAAAGAAGACACACAGAGAGACACACGAACACGGTTTGCAATGTCAATTTTGACAAGAATGTGTGGCCATCAGGAAATCTTCCACGTTCCTTTTTAAAATTATGTCCTAACAAGACTGAAAAATCGAATAGTGGTGATACTTTCGAATATGACCAACACGCATAGTCTATACAAGTCAGGCTTTCCCCATCCATGCTGTCGAGCGCATTCTCATTTTCCAGACTACAAACATAGCTATCATCAGTTTCTCATTTCCCGTGATAAGACAGGAAGTTTCAGCACCACAATGAAAATACTCCTGCCTATTCTCCCACGATGGACGCCTTGACGGATCCGACTCCCTCGACTTCCGAAGCAGAAGAGTTCCCCGAGAGAATCTGCTTCAACATCGGTCGAGAGCTGTATGTCTATCCTTACAAGTAGGTTTTCTGTCTTTTGTTTGTCATTCCCTGAATTCAGAGGCACTCAGACCACCGTCGATCTGAATCGTCCGATTGACAAGCGAGTCTACAAAGGAACTTTTCCTACGTGTCACAATTTTAATCAGCAGACTGCTACAAAAGGTAGCTGTCAGTGAGTTTTTTATGAAGATTCGTATCATGAATGGTCTTTTCAGTCTGATTATTGGCTTCTCTGCCGGTCAGATCCAGAAGATTGACCCGTTCAGGAAGGAGTTCACTTCGAGTCAGTTATATAACGAGGAACGATTTGTCGATAAGACGGCTGTCACTTGTCTTAAATGGGTTCCAGGTGCTTTTTTCCATTAAATGCTGCAACTTATTTATTTTAGGACAATCTCAGCACTTTTTGGTCTCCTACGCCAGCGGAAACGTGTATCTCTACAACGAAGAGCTTCAGTGTCAGCAAAATATTCCCTCTTACCAGATTTTCAAGCAGGTAGGGGTTATTTCGATCCAATTTTGAGTATGTCGCTTTAGGGCGACAGATTTACCATCTTTACCTGCAAATCCAAAACCACACGTAATCCGATGTATCGATGGCAGATTGGAGCTGGACCTGTCAACCAGTTTGCATTCTCGGGACCCGATGCAAAGTTGCTCGCCACGGTCAGTCATGACGGCTACCTTCGAATCTTCAATTATCACGAGATGGAGCTCCTCTGCTACATGAAGTCGTACTTTGGTAAAAGTTTTTGCTATTTTCTGACCTCCTCTTTTTAGGCGGCCTGTTGACTGTAGCCTGGAGCCCCGATGCAAAACTTATCGCGACCGGCGGGGAAGACGACCTATTGACCGTCTACCACGTGACAGATAAAAGAGTAGTCCTCCGGGGACAGGGTCACAAAAGCTGGATCTCACAGGTAGCAGAGTCAGTGATAGATAGAAGTTAGAAAATAGGTCTCCTTCGACCCGTATGTAAGCCAGATGGAGTCGGATGACGTCAACGGAATTGTTCTTGACATGTGTTCGGAAGATGGAATGTCTAACTCGTTCAACAGAGAGACAGAATCGGCAATGACTACTCCGATAATGAGAAGTGAGTCCATCTCTCAAGATTTCTTTTTCTCGCTTTAAATAGTAATGTTCTGCGGCTACTCTCTAGACGATAGAAGCAGAAAAGAAATGGCTCTATCGGGCATGAACAGCTCCTGGTGAAAGTTATACAACATCAGCTATGACAATCCACCAATACCTTCTACTGTGAACAAAAATAATGATGACTGACAAATAATCTTTTCCTTAGTTGATAATTCTCAGAGTCTAAGACGGGTCGGGTCATACAAATTTTGGAGAAAGGCCCCTCGTTGTAACCCTGACTCTGACATCTCTGCAAGCGCTTGAAACTTTATAACCCTGAAACAAAAATCACCTTGGGAACCATTTCTATGCTTTTTTCTTGTCAACATAGCTTGTTCAAAAAGCTTTTCACCCACGGGAATCCAATGAGGATGGTATGGTTCGAGTGGCGATATCTGTAGCGAGAACTAGTCGTTTTTACATTTCTTTAAATCAGAAACAGACGAAAGATTTCAGGTCATCTACGAAAGCAGCCCCAAGCCATGTCATCCGCTTCGCGATGTTCTGTAGCTTCCTTTGGAACTATCGGAGGAGTATGCCATGTATGTTTTCATTTGCCTATCACAATACATAGCATCTTAAGGGTCTTTGCTATCGAATTGGTACCGTCGGTCACGACACACAACTGTGTCTGTGGGATATTACTGAGGATATGCTCAAGGTAATTCCATGTCAATCGTCTCACAAGACTATTTTAGCCGCAGAATGTTCAACGTCATCGCAATTCGACTATTCTGGCTCCCACTGGTGTCCTAGAGATTCAGGTACTTTATTTAAAAGGCTTGACTGCTCCGCATTGGGAAACCAGACCGAAAAAAAAAGAAAGAAAAAAACTGTTTTCAGACCTCGACGTCAAGACTCGATCCGCTCTCTGAAGTGTCCCCGCTGCAACTCAATAACGAGAAGCCAAAAAAGAAAAAGTTCCATCGGAGAGGCTTCACGCTTGGCAGAATCGGTGGCGGCGCTAGTGACAGGTATTACGCTTGAAATAGATATGAACACCAAATGATTTAGGAGACGTCTAGACTCTCCCCTCGGAATGTCTTCGGCAGCAGCAATAGATGAATCAAAACTGCTAGGAACGCGTATCTGTCCAAGAATGGAAGATATTCCTGTCATAGGTAGGTCAAGTTTGCTTTATCTTTTCATAGATTATTTGTTACCCTGTTAAACAAAAGAAAACAAGACTATGGAGAAAAAATATAAAGAAGACAAAAGAATAAGGTGGCTCTTCTGAAGTTAGTAGAGGATAACACTCAAAATGACTGTTTCTCCGTGTGCATTCTCCCTGGAACACAAAGGAAACGCGAGCTTAGATTACAGAAACAAACTGAGGAAGTTAATCGACATCATATCGACATTGTGCTACCTGACACGGACAGGCGAACAAATTATTGAACTGATACCTGCGGTTGAAGCGACCCAGTGCCTGTTCTGCTACTGAAACTGTTTGACTCTCTTCATAACTTAGCGAAAACTGTTAAGGATAACACTTTGCCTCCCTATGCTATTCAGAGTCTTACATGCGTTACTAACGCCTCTCGCAATTTGAAAAGCAGAAAAGAGGCCTCTAAAAAAAGAGAGCAAGCTAGTTCAATGAGACTATAGAAATAATCTAAAAAAAAATGTAGATCCAGATCTACAGCTTAAACGCTTATTTCAATAACATTGCCATCCAAAGTTTCTTTTCCTCTTTTCAGAGCCCTTAATGTGCAAGAAGATTGCTCACGAGAGGCTGACGACTCTCGAGTTCCGGCACGACTCTATCGTCACTGCTTGCCAAGAAGGCTTTATCTGCACCTGGGCCAGGCCCGGAAAGGTACATTTCACAACACTCATCTTATTTGATAATTCAGAATGCTCCCCTGCCGAGAAGGGCCGACATCAACTCTCCGATGGCCAGTGTCTCGCCATCGGAGAGCCGCGAACCTACAAAAGAGCTGCCTAATCCTCAAACCCGGTTACACAATTGGCATCCTACTTAGAAAGTTAAATCTTTGCTCCCGTTAGGAATATCATATGTTTTTATGCTTAACTCCGCATCAGTGTCACAACTTTTCTCCTCTCATGTTTGTCTGTCCAAAGTGAGACCGTTTTCAATCGGGTATAGGGACTCTAAAATGTATTCGTAAATAGATATTCCACGCGGTTAAACACCTTTATTCAACACCATAAATAGTTTTCGCTACATTTCTGCTTATACCATGATTGGAGGAGCAGGTCTTCTTTGGTCAATGGTCCCTTCTTGTCGTAGTCAAACTGCACTCTGACCATATGTTGTCTATTCATGTGCTCATGGTATGCGGAGCGTAATATTTTTATCGTCGGCTCGCTCATGCAATGACCGCAGAGCTGACACTCCTGACCGATGACATTCAAAGGGCACATAAAAGACTACTCACTGGCTCTTCGTCACACTTTTTGCATGCATGTAGGCAATTGTCCAAGGAGACGGCAACATCTCGGTCAGTCGCAAGTATTTGAGCGTCTGTCGGACGGTCTCTGAAAAGAAAAACATGAATAAAAAGCACAAAAATCTTGTCACAACTAAAATGCTGTTGTCTGCATGTCGAATCGCCAGATGTAGCATGAAAGAAAATTAACCAGGGTTATTGAGTGTGACATACAGTTTGTAAAATTTTAACTAGGTCTCGGACTCAGAAGTCTGCGAATGCATGTCTTTTTGGAGTTTTTGGACTGGCCCCGAGGTTACGATTTGAGTTAAATAAATGTCTTCCCACTTGTGAAGCTGCTTGAATTCGAGTCTGTTCTTAGAAACACATCTCTACCTCTACTTGTTGTAAAATATCATGTATTTGAATTCCCGCCATTCTTGGGTCCCATCACGATCTCTAGTTTGACGCCCAAACCGATGCCGTTCAAATTTGTCTCGCTTCCCAGTTTATTTTAGACTTCGCGTGTTTCCCTCGTTGTTTTCTAGCGAATATTATTATTACCTTTGTGGACATAAATATAACAAGTTTGGCTGATGCCCCGGGGCTCGTGCCAAGTAGATGCTGTTCCAGTCGAGGAGACAACGCTCTCCCAGAGACGCACCTATCCGACTAACTCTACTTTGACTTGACTTGCAAAAAGTGGTTGCTGTCACAAAGTAACTTTGACAAATTGGTAATAAGGGATTCAGACACACACACAGAATCAAAGATACTCCGTCTTCTCGACATATATAACACTACTCAAGTGACGACCAAAAACTGTGGTAACCTGGGGACAACTGTTCAATGCTGACAAGAAAATGATACAGGTAAAATCTGAAGCATCAATAAACCAGCTCAACACAGTTGTAAATTGATTCGCATTGACTTGAACAAGAGTCCTCTCGTCATTCATCCAACGTATTGTAATTTTTGTTCCCTAATAGTGTAGTATTAGTTTTCTACCGTTATTTATTTGTTTATCACCGGTTATCCACGCAAGAAAATAGTGTACCTGATTGCCTGTCCCGTACTTTTTGTGAAAGGCGACGAGAATCCAACAAGACTGAAGATGCTGTGAAGAACTTGTTCATAAAGGATTTGATTCTGCTTAAAGTGACCCGAAGACAGATTTGGGGACATGTTAGCCTAAACCACTGGATTTTTCACTTAAGGGTGCTCACTTCCATCAAGTATACGGTCAACTCTTCGTCCACAATGAAATCGAAGCGACTCAGTTCGAACATCTTAGCTCGGAAGGAAACACTTTTCGCGGCTTCCAACATTTTCTCTTGTTGACTTTGAAAAACCTTAACTTTAAACAACACAGTATGAAAACTATGTACCTGTGCAATAATAGCTCCAATTTGTGCCCAAATTTTCATTGGATTCTGTCCTTTTGACTGTAAGTAAGCATCTAAGGTCGCTCTTCTTCCCAGTTTTTGTTCATTATAAAACTTGGACAGAGACGGAATCTTAAAAAGTTTAAATGCTGACAAAAAATACCTACCTCCCAGATCGGGGTATAGTCGTCTCCAACAACATACTTATTGACATCCTTAGCATCAAAAGGATAGTAGTCATGGGCACAAAATCTACAAGAACGATACAGTACTGTTTGGGAAAGTAACCTCAATAGAACATCTCCGTTGTAAATATAAACTTTAAGAGGTTGAAGGGAAGTAACTACGGTATAAATTCCTACATCGAACTTTCTAAAACCATTGTCATTACGTATAAAACTATCCGTACCTGTTATCAATGAGAAGAGGTTTGTCAATGAATCTTTGAATGAAGGAATCGCTTTTGGCCAAGTCAAGCTCTTCAACGGGTTTGATTTTGATATTTCTGTGAGCATTGTCTTTCTGGACCCATAGGTAATCAGGATGCTCTTTAACAGCCTTCAGAAATGCTTCTTTCTGTTCTGGGAGGGAGAAAGCTTGAGGCACACCGAGACAAGAGGAGCAAGTAGCGAGAGAGACCTGAAAAGCTGAGCTGACAGAAGTACAAAGAGACAGAGAGACAAAGAGACAGAGAGACAAAGAGACAAAGAGACAAAGCAGGGAGACAAAGAGACAGAAAGACTCTTCTTACCTTCCGACTGTAGTACCCAGATCCAGGAACATGATTAATGGCTTGATTCGGAGTAGACTTTTCAATGTGACTCTTGTACACATTATTTCGACCAGAGCCCAAAGAATAGTCGTGTATCCACATGGCGTCCCATTCCACATCACTTTCTTGTGGTCCTGTTATAATCTTGTATCCTCTATACTCAAAAGCCTCTCTGATATGCTTCATGTAGGTGTCCAAGGGCTAAACCATTATTGTTCAGACAAAGATTATAAGATAAACCTCTTGGCCTGGTCCGTCTACCCATGCTATTCTTTGTTGTCTCGCAAGATCTGGTTTTTCTCGTACAGCTGATCTGAAAAGTGCCCGTGTGTAATGCTAATAGATGTTTATGTTTCACGCTTCTCGCCTTCATGCTGTGGCCGGCGAAAGATGGAAATCAGTTCTTGTCGTAACAAGGACCGGTTTCTTGCTCATTAAAGCAACATAAAGACCTACCTGTCAGTTGTTTTTAGATCGTGAAGTTGCTGGACAATGTAAGCGATGAAAACGAGGCCGGCTAGCTGAAGCAGTAGGATCGCATTACCGATCATCACAGCGGGTCACACGTATGGAAAGCAAGTTGAACCGATGACCGCGTTGTAGGAAGTCAAGGCGCGAGACAAAAAGTCTCTAATGAGAATGTCAAATCGATCGAAGTGGTACTCCACTTGACGCCGTTTTCGCTCCCGATTCTAATTCCTAACGGTTTTCGTTAACCTAACTAGTTGGCTACATACACAACACGTCCAGACGTCGAAAGCTGCTGTTAATCGTATCCAGCGCTCTAAAAAACCCGAGATCAAGTTTGTTGTTCAAATTCATGCGATATCAATAGAGGCACCGGTAGGTTGAAGAAAGAGACTTGAAGACCGAACAACTATCTACTAATCCCATTTATTCAGTCTACCTAACAAGATTGGTCCTCTGTTATGTTCGAAGCTGACAGTTGTGCTACTGTGAATTTCTTCTAACAAAGTTAAAGACATCATTTGAGTTGTCTCTGTCAGGTTAGGCATGGACCTGGACTAGACTTTTCGTCCAGCATTTGTCTTCCTCATGGCGCTTTTCTGCCAAGAGATCTTTGTTTCGTCTCCGTTCCATTGTCGACCGATGTAGACTGGGCAGACTTCGAGGTTGTAGGGGATGAATTATATGATAACTCTTTTTTCCTCTTTAAGACTCTTTAAGAGAAGCTTTATTTTCGCAAAAGTTTGCAGTGGTGCTATAGAAGCACAGAAAACAGAAAACGGGGATATTTGATGACAATGAGCAAGACTCAGATTGTTCAAGAACTAAAATACAAAGACGACACGTAGCTGCCGTTACTGTTTGAGAAAAGCGAGGGTCCCAGGCAGCAAGAAAATAATAGGGCTCAATATGAGCCTGTGTACTACAGTTGAGAAGGAAGAGGAGAGAGTGTGTGAGGATATGTGGGATATCTACAGTCAAAGACAACAAGGCGGAAAGAATAGGATGAGTAAGGAAGTTGTCACAAACCGTGTGTGTCCATCGATCTCGAACAAACGATGGGCAAAAGACATGGTATGAGAAGAGAAGGGGGTGAGTGGAGTTCAAAATGTGGCTAAAATATGGAGGAGAGGAGTTGTATCTCGAATACAAGGCATAAAATACATCGCTTTCTACAAGGGCATTGGAAGGGATGTGTGTGGGGGCTAAATTTGTACGATTAGAGGGGCTGAAGTTGTGATTAAGAAGTGAAACAATTGCAATGCCAATGTGCACTAAAATGTCATGAAATAAAGCCTAGCTTCCGTGAGCTGAGGTTCCAGTAATATGAAGGGTACAGAGAAACATAATGGGCAGAAGGTGGTTAACATGAGGGGAAAGGAGGAACGAGGCCTCTTTTTAGTTCTCAAGGAAATCAACCGGTGGTTCACCAGAATGTGTTATGAAAAAGCTAGTTTCGAAAATAAGAAATAGGGGTAGATAATGAGAATGAAACTAACATAACAGCCTACGTACATTATAAGATGAAGAAGGTGGATACATTGTAGTACAGATCAACAACGGGCCGATTGACGGCTGCGAGTCATCTCGTCCAGGAAGAAGGTGCTGAGACAGGGATCCCAAGTGTTCCAAGCCGGAATCTCATCCTTGGGCAAAGCAGTATCCTGAAGGGCTCGGGGCGAACCAGCGCCGGATCCGCGCTCACTGGTCGAAGAAGAGTAGCCTGAAGTACTCTCTCCAGACTCCTTGAAAGCGCTCCACAAGTTGCTCTCGACCTGTAAATGACCTCATTAAAGAATTTTGAAAAGATCCTTACCCCATCGGAGAACATCTTCTCGAAGTCAGTGTTGTAGGAAGCAGCAGGCCAGCGGAGCTCACTCGGCTTCTCGACACGAGGAGCCGGGGCCGGTGCCGGAGTCGGAGCTGGAGTCTCGGCGGCAGGACTGGAACGAGAGCGGTACTGCGGGATGTAGGAGATGCCGGGGAGATCGATCGACTGACGAGACGAATGACTCGGGACCTCGGAACGTGATGCCAACTCAGCCCGAGACGACAGAGCAGCGAGCTCAGCAGACTGACGAGCCAGAGCATTGTACACCGCCGGAGGAACGGTCGGCTGAGACATCAGAGGAGGAGGATGAGGCCTTCGTGTGATGCTGATGTCGTACTGACTTCCGTTCGGGGCCTGAAAACTTTTATGAATGAGGGATAACACTGTCTGTGATTTCGAAAAAGATCTCTCTGGTACTGTCTTATCGAACATACAGATTATCTTAGTTTTTCACCTGAGAGTCTTGCTAGTAGAGTGTCTCTCCCGTACTGTCTACATTTCCAAACAATATCTCTTTTGACTGCATGATTCCGACAGGAAAAAACCTTCTCCTATACTGTTTGGAGATTTACTTTAAGTTAAAGAGTCTTACTGTACCATTCATCATAGAATCTCATGCTTGTATTATCTAGCAGCTGAAACTGGACTCCCATCTACCGTCTTTTTAGATGGAGTCTCTCGCCTGTCTGTCTCGACAATCAGGGTCTCTCGCCTTACCATTTCGGTAGCGAGAGAGACTGTAATGTCCCGTAGCCAGACATCGGAGACTCTCGCTTGTACTCTCTCGGTAAGTTGGGTCTCTTTCTGTCTCGGGAGACGGAGAGTCTCTCTCCCGAACTGTCTCGTTCATTCTAGGTGCACTTACCGTAGCCACAAAGCTGCGATTGCGACCATTCTCAGCGATCCGAAGCAGATTCAGGCTCTGAGTGTACTCCCTCTCGATAGCATTCTTTAGCTGCAGACAATTTAAGATCTGCGAGAAAGTGGCCATGTCCATGTTGGTTGGAGCAGCAGCACTCGCAGCCGTAGTCGAAGCAGGATTCCACTCTCCGATTTCCATTTCAGCCGGACGGTGTCTGTTCTTCCTTGGGTCTCGAGACTTCTTGCGAGAGCCAGACTGCTGACGATGGATCGTCGTGGGCTGAGCGTCCGCGGCAGCAGCCAGAGGACCGATCAGAGCGTCGTGAGCGATACAGAAGTCACACTTCTGCGGAGGCCCAGCATTGGGGTTGGCAGTCTTGCGGCGAACTTCTCCAGGAGACACATACTTCTTGGCCTGCTTCTTGAGATGAATTACCCTTCGTTTTTGGTTCTCGGTGAACGCCTGAAAGCAACTAGTATCTAGATGCCGATCTCGTGAGTCATACCTCGTTCGAGAGGATCAGATCGTGCGATTTGAACAGCATGAGCACGTTGTCATCGCTGATTTCTCCCTGGCGGCAGTTAATGATGAAGTTCTGGACCTTTTGGCAAAGGAGAACCAGCAGTGCGGGAATGTTCTGAAAGTCACTCATGTCTCTATCAATTTGTCACATTTCTTGTTCTGTCAGTTGGTAAAGTTCTCTCATCCCCACCTATTTCCTATGGTGAGGATGAGAGAACTATACCGATTCTGTCAATCCACACTTTTTGAATCGGATTCTCTCATTCTGTTTTTTTGGGTGCTCGCGAGTTTTGAACACTCCTATTAAACTAACACTCCGCCATGTAGTTTTTGAATTGTGGGCCAAGACTCAAACTAGCAGAAACCTAGGACCAGACAGTTTAACTCACCTCATCATGTATCTGCTCAACAGCGCAGTTTCCTTCAACCTTGTCATGAGTCTCTCCGGGCTGGGCCAGGTACGGTCGAATCGGGGTACTCAAGAACTGGCGCAGATGAAGAATCGGACAGCGACACTCGGGATCCTTCGGTGCCTCGAGCTGAACGATGGCGTCACGAATGATCTGAGGACGACATCGGAGCTTGGCCACGGACTGAAGTATCTTGCCTCTGGCACCCATGGTGATCTAGAAAGTGGGATTTTGCAATATTGGTCAATTTCTTACTCCTCGAATTTCTAGGGCATTGTCATTGAGCGACATCATCTGCTCGTAGGTGAGGTTCATAAACAGGTTGGTGTATTTGTGAAGGCGGAGAGACTTGAGCCACAGGGGGACATCTGAAAAATCATTTTTGTACCATGATCTGTATCAGATTCCTTGTTACGGTTTCGGGAGCAGGTGCGCATACCGCTGCCCTGTCCAATGAGGTCAACAAAGTTGACAGAGGGAGCCCGCCCCGATTATGATGGATATTAAGCTGCTTAGGATTGTATTTCTCCCTTTCTTTTTGGGGGCTGTGTGCTAATAGAACGGCGATCTCTCATGTTCCGTTTTCGATCGATGAAACAGACATCGCAACATTGCCCTCTCTCTCACATTTTTTTAGCTCCCGGTTGCACTTTCTCCCGCCGAAGGCAAACACAGCAGCCCCCGAGGGGGGCACATCATGCCCACGTCCGAGCGGGAGCAGCTCACTTCGAGAAAAAAGAGACGAAGTGAAAGACTGGCTTTATGAGGATGTCTAGACAGGCAGGACCACCTATACTGTTGTTAAAAAGTGACGATATTTGCATATGAAGAACTACGACTTTTCGCAAGATAACCCGTCGTGCGCGCTCGCGTTTTACGACCAGCTGCTGGCGTTTCGTCGCAGTAGGTCTGATAGGCAATGATATGCAAATCGGAACTACATTCCCATGCTGAGATGATGGATGATTGTCTCTCGGTCTCGCCCTCAGTGAATAGAAACCTTCTGACGATACAGATCTCAGCGCTATCGAGCTAGACATCTGCCAACCCCTAAAGACAACTTCACACCTATAGTGAGAAGGCAACAGGCGCGCAGGAAGATGATATTGTTCGGGGGAGAGAAAGATTAGAGCGATCAGAGAGCAGTTCGGCTCCTTTTGGAGGCTCTATTGACTTCGGACCCTCGACTGTAACCTGAGCTCTGATCCACTAGCTGTAATCTGTTCACAGGCGCTTTACCATAATTAGGCGTTAGCCGGGAGATCAAGTGCGAAGCTACCGTAATCGTATTGAAAAAATAAGCTTGTTTTGTTCTCTCTCTTTCTCTCTCTTATTGTCTTACCAAAACAACAACCTCATGTAGACAGTACTGTAACGATGTTTACGTCACCGAGCCTATTGCTTTTTAAAATGCCAATCTAGTCTGAATTCCAGTTTTTCAAGCCGCTTTTCAAATGAGGTTCGGGGGGGCCCGGGCAATTGTTGCGAACACTAGAACGCCCACCGTAATCTCTCTGTTACAGCTTCAGACAAAAGTGCAAACACGATCTTTTTTTTTTTGAATTCGCAACAACGCGCTTGAAGCTTGAACTTAGTTCTTTTGCTATTGGCCCCACGGTGTGCCCGTTCTCTCTCTGTTTCTCTATCTCCAGCCTACAGACGGTAATTAATTACATGTGGATGGGTGCGCGGCGGACATAGACCCGACACAGAGGGTTTCCCCAAGGAAACTTTCGTTTCTCAACATCCGGAGGAGGATTTATGCACACTTTGAAATTGTAATAGAGTCTGAGGCGGTGCAGACAGATAAAAAGTGATCTTTTTCTTTTTTCGACTCCCCTAACAGGCGGCCAATCTCTGTAACGAATTGACACCAACTGTTAGAGGGGCGAACACCACTATTTATCACACCACGTATATACGAGCTCAAGAGTAGAGCTCAAAAGTGCATAACCATTTGTCTCGTCTCACTCGCAGAACGCAACATTCGCGATAAGATATCAGAGCCAATGTTGCGGTCCGTAAAGCAGAAGGCCTCTCTGTGTAAATGGCTTCTGTGGTACCGTTTCCACAGACAGTTGATAAGATAGTTGGACACCCGACGAGGAATTTTCAACATTCTATCACAAAAGGCTACCTTTCATGCCGGGATTGAAGTTGAACGCCATGGCTGGCTGCTGATTGGGGTCGAAGAAGCCAGGCCCGTAGGCAGGATTCACCGAATTGAGATAGTTCTATAACTATCCTCATTTTGATCAAGGTTTTGAACTCACGAAGAGATGCATGGCATTATTGGATTGGCTGGGACGTTGAAGAGACATGCTGGCGTTCACTCGTTGCTGGATCATAGCATCTGAAAACTGTTTGTTACCGATAGTTCAGGGAAAAGAGGGGAAGCGAAAAATGATAACCCTGTACTTAGGAAGACTGCCTGTCAAGATAATGTCAAAAAGTCGAGACGATAGTGGTGTGTCTCGACACACATAAACAGGATATCTGAGGTTAAGGCTCAGTCCCCTTCAGCCCGATCCCAGCACAAGATAATGCACCCGTCGGCACCTCTGAAGTTATGAGTCGCGCACAGATAAAAAAGGGTGCAAATTGGACCCATCAACCTTGGGGTTCGGGGCGGAAGAAGCAAAACAACGGCGAAAACTACTTGCAAATAGACTGATGAAAAAGAGCGGGTTATTGGGTGTGAAATTACACGGAAGAGGAACCTCATGAGAAATGAGTGACCTATGATTCAGGTCAGACAGGATTGATTCTATTAAATGACCAGAGAGAAAGAGAGAACGAGAGCAAGGATTAAAACAAGTCTCTCCCCATATTGGCAACATGGGCGTAGTGGACAGTGCAGCTCCAGACAGACTCCACCCCCTTTGGGGCTGGCTGAGAGTGGTGGGAACCGATAAAAGTGCAGGAGGGGGGCGTGGCCTGGTATACAGACTTGGGCACGTGCCACTCTGAACTCTCTCAGATATGGTATCAGTCTCAAAATCTTAAGCGTACAACTTCTTGGCACAGAGCGAGAGCCTGTATTTTGTGTATAGACGGGGAGGAAAAAAATAACAGAGCCTCTCTGCGCAGTCAAGTGCTGATGGGCTGCTGATGAACGGTTCTCGCCCCTATTTGCTTTCCGGCGACTCAAGTACGCCACACTGGACGGACCATCCTAATCCGTTGGTTCAGTGTAGCGCTCAGGCGCTGGTTACAAGATTACCAGATAAGGCTATCATTTTTTGGAAGACTATTTTAGTAGAACATGTTTTTAGGGAGTGAGTCGACCTTCGCGTTACGATAAAAACATCCATAGACGTTCTAAACAAGGTGAACCAGTGGCTTGCTCATCTGTCTGTGGCTCAAATTAGCGCCCAAATATAGAAAAATGTCTCGGCCCGAAAATTGGCGACAAAAAATGCGTTGAAGAGTATCTGGAGGATAATCCTACTGTTTGTTTAGTAGCACAAAAGTGCCGATGACAGGCTATTACTTAAATAGCGAGTAAATACACATCTTCTTCACTATGGCAAACATGTTAGAAAAAAAGCTCTCGCCGTGTGGATTACCAATTGACGGTATAGCATACTTGCCCACATTCAGACGCAGAAGCCACTATATAGTCATTTTTTCTGGTTGTGCCCGTCGGTCCGTCCGCGATCGGGAAATCGCAACATTTGTCGCGTTTTTTCGGCCCCTGGACCGAGGGGAGACAAGGAAGCCAAACTAGTCAGGAAGATCATTGCAGAGCCAATCACAGATATAATAATAGGGAAAGGGCAAATACGGGAGACAGAGGAGGGAAGAGCAGCTGAATACTCACACTGGCAACATTTTAGCTGGAGCGTTCCTCTTTTGCTGCTAATGAAGGCAATACGGGGTGGAAATTTTAAGGCCTGATGCCTCGAGGGGTAATTTCAGGAAAGAGATAGAAATAAGGCCCGTAAAACTGTATTTGCTTTTAGATTACTCGCTCTCTCTCTCTCTCCGAAACGCATGAAACTTTGTGGGAAGGCAATCACGAGTGTGTGGAAGCGGGTACATAAGACAGCTGAGAGACAGAAGCAACAGCTGATTCCGGAGCATGAAAGCTTTTGTTTTTCGTTGATTTATTATCGCTGTTATCGCTAAGCGCATGCGGATTTACGACTCTTTGTTTGTTTTTCTAGAGATTTTCCTCTCTAACTTTTGTGCTGTAAGCTCAATAAAACAGAATGTGCTGCGAGAGGAAAAGGCAACATATGAAAAGATAAGTACGATAAGATTAGAGGGCGGACATGTAGTACACCTAGGGAAAATGACGATTGATAACACAGAGGAGGAGGCACAGTTTTGCAGAGAGGAACTTTAGGAATTAGCCAGGTGAGAAGTGCGGGCAGTGAAGGGGCTCAGTGGCCGCCGGGAGAGGGCTGTTCTCGGGTCAAACAGGTGGTTTCGAGGGACAGAACAGACGTGCGGCTGTTCGTCCTTCGGCACATTTGCAACCCTTGGTCACTTCAAAACATAAGGTCCTGTCACTAATTGTGTCCACCCACCGTCTGGACAACATAAATCATCGTGATCTCTCTTAAAGGGGAAAAAGTCTCAAAGGAACGCCAAGAGGTGGGCACATGGGTCGAATGTTTATTAAAAAGTGCAACTGCACACGCCCCCTTTTTCCAGCTGGCTCTGTCCCGAGAATTCAGCACAAATACTTGAGAAACTATTGGTCGACGGGAAGAGACGACGGCACTGGTCGCTCTCACTCTCTCTCCGTGCTCTCTGAAGTAGCAACAGTTGTTATCAGCTGTTTTTGCAGACTGTCTGCGACAGAGACTCCTGTCAGATTAAACTGTCAACTGTTGGGGAAGAACCAGACGTCGCCATGCACAGCTTCCCAGAGATTACTGATAAGGAATAATTAATCCTTTTACGCCAGACGAGCAGAAAAACTTGCTCAGTTCTAAAAGGCAGAACAGTTGCAAGCGGATAGGCGAACACTATCAAATTAGACGGAATGTCGCCCCGATGAGAAGGCGGTAAACTTCCAACACGTGCAAAAAATATCTTAGGAGAGGCGTTCCCCTAATCAGCTTTGACAGCTACCAGTCTCCTAGATCAAGGACCTCTTGTTGCAAACAGTACGCTTGACCGTTAGGAAGCAGGTGATGTTATGATAAGACTGGCGCCGTAGCCTCTTCTAACCGATCTGATAGGAAGAGGGCAGGAGAAGGGGGACCCAGACTGAACACGGGTACTGTTTCTCAATTCATGCCGACGGAAGGAGACTACTCATTGTAGACAAAACAATAGCTACCTCTCTTGACTCTCTCACTTCCGACTGAAAATCGCTACTTGCCTACCCATCGTCTCACCAGCACAGAAAAGAAAAGCGACAAAAAGAACTGGTTTTCACGGTTGCGTTATCTGGGTGCAGGTCACGACGAGGAGACGGTTGTGTGTAATGAACTATCCGCCCTCATCGATCACAGGTGTGAAATTTTAATTGTCTGACTCTTATGAGACCTAACAGCCGCTCGTTCATCATCGAACTACACAAAGACAAGAGTCGAATATGTGTGTGCTTGTGCGCGCATCCATTGAAATATGATAGGAGCACGCTTTGGCCGAACGGAAGAGACATGTCTTTTTGGCAGAAAAGAGAAAGACGATGACGAGTGAGAGAAAGAGAAGAAAGAGAGCCTTGATGAGCTTTGGTGCCCTCTCCCACAAAATATGATCGTCTGGACCAATAAATACCGTAATGAAAGCCTGGGAAAACTCCGCTCGAGCGGCAACTTGAAACTGCCTAGTCTAGAGTGAAATTGGGAGGCACGGTACGCCAAAATAAGCGGGCTAGCTGCTTGTTGATCAGCTTCTAGAGAATCACGATGTTGACGATGACACTTTCGATTGACAGCGGAAAATAACGTCATGTGTGCCGGCTTTTGAAATCCGTCCCGTATGAACTGAGGTATTGGATGTCTCAGAGAGAGAGAGAGGATGACCACAAGCCAGGCCCAGAGACGATGACGGTGTCCAGAGTGACATGCCCAACATTTTTCTGTCTACCGGGTGTTTGCAGTGAATTAGTCGTTTCTCCTCTCAGTGGCCACCAAAGACTGAAGCCTCATAGAGGATGACCACGAGCCAGCCACAGGCATGATGAAAACGGAGAGTCTAGGGTGACGTGTTCAATGCCAGGCCTTTTTTGGCAATACCAAATGATTCAGTCGATTCCCAGTGATCACCGAGCAGAAAAACGAGACATACTTGTGTCATAGCTGGTCAGCGAGGGTACAAGACAAGACTGGGTCAAAGCGATGACAGCACCTAAGTTTTCAGGCTATTTCGGTTCGAGCCACGGGCAGTATACTCTGACGTAAAAAGATTCCTTATGCTAGTTTTGCCTCATTTCTGGCAGTTAACAGGTGTCACCAGCCTAAACACAACTAAAGTTGATCTAGATCACGATGTTACTATTCTGATGCCAGACTTAACTTGTTAGAGAGTGGATATACCGCAAATCTCGCTGCGAGACCCAAAAATTTATGTGGGTCTCGTCACAAATTGCTTTGGGGGGGAGGTTTCTTCTCAGGTTCCCTCCCATTGTGTTCTAGCCGTCCCATAATTCTTTCAAACACGTATGATGCTCGACTAGTTCTGCTCCCAATTTTGCCGAACATTTGATACTAGAACCAAAGTCTCCGTGCCTTCTAGAACGCCTGACTAGTGGTCTGGACAGTGTTCAGACTCGTCGTTTTCGAACCGCGCCAAAAGTTCAAACTCATTCCTTCTCGAACAGCACGTGAGCATCCTGGCAAGAAGACGAGTCGACCGTTTGCTAAGCCAACGTGAACAAGAATGGCTCGCAGGTCTCCACAGTGCCAGCCCTCTTTATTAGGGATGCACAGACTTATAAATCAATTTGGACCGTCCTCCCAATACTTCCTGTGGAAGGGCGGCCATCATCGCCATTGCCGTTCCCCTCTCTGTCTCTACAGAAATTCGCCGCATTGTGAGATCTAATGAGCCGGAAAGAACGACGCGTTTCAACGGATACTACTGTTCACATGCAAATATGAACTGCAATTAGGCGGCTTTCGATGACAAGAGGCTTGAGGAAAAGATAGGGTTTTCTTCCGATCACATTTAGAAAGAAAGAGAGAGGGAGTTGCCCACCCAAGAGCTAGACATGTGCCTAACGACTTCGGGAGATTCGAAAGGCAAATAAAAACCACCAGGAGGTCCTCTGGGGGGAGCAAACTACTCTTTCATTTACATTTATGAGGTGAATTGTTTCCAAACCGGCTCGCGAGGCAAAAACAGACTCGGTTAATCGGATTTTTTCCAAGAGAAAGAGAGAGAGGAGGAAGGTAACATAGGGCAAACCGGTTGGAAAAAGAGTCGTGTGGCCCCAAGAACTGTTCGGCTGCGGGCAATGAATTAAATGAGGGGAGGGAAACAGAAATTCATCACCGGAGAAAACGCTGCCGGAAGTCAGTTGCCCTTGTGTCGTATTGACAGCCGGTAAGCGGGTTAGCCAGCAGGACGACTCGCAACATTGGACACGATCCGGACGAGAGAGAGTGTGTTGCGCGTCTGGCGCGCCTGCCAAGAAATGTGCACTTTAGAAGGGGTCTCTCACCTCGGCCAGCTGACAACTTTCGCCACCTACTACACCAAACTTTTTTCACGTTCGCAAATATTCAGCGTCCTCGATCCTTGGCCAACATATGGAGAGAGCGTTTACTTGGCATGACGCGGTTTGAACGCTGTCGGCAAGGTCAAAGCGGCGCGCAACGGGCCCAACTCAAAGAATTGGTCATCGGAAAAAATGTGACGAAAAGGTGAGAAACGGTCTGTGTCTACTACAAAAAGAGACAAAAAGGACAGGGAGACTGTTTGACCATGCCGCTTATCTCTATAGTTGGAGTAGGGAAGGGGGGTCAATGGTAATGTGACCTGTGGGGTGGATTAAACGGCACGGCGGTGTTCCTGTTCGCGTCTACCACTCCATTACATTTGCCTAATCGTAGACAGAGAGAAAGAGAGAGAGCTGGGGGGTCAATGACAATGACGGGTCGGGAACAGATCTACATCAAAAATAGACATCATTTCAACAGAAGGCAACCAGTGTTTGTGGGCAGGTAAGTTGCAGAGGTTTTTCCGGCGGCCTGGAATAACGAAACATGCTGTTGCGCATACAATATGCATGAGCTGGAGAGAGGGCATCAGATGTCTCTCGTAAAGAGGCTGTTCTAAGTCTAGACGAGAACTTATGGCATAAACGGATGATGGAAGGAAGACAGAGAGACATAGCTTGCCTATACGCTATCATAGTTTCCCACTGGTCTTCCTAGACGCATTATCCGTCCATCAACTTTTTTTAACTGAAAAGCCCAAACAATACACCAGAAATCTCAAACGATGAAGTTCATCTTTCTGCTCGTCTTCATCTCTACTGCCCTCTGCTTGGCTTACTCATGTTATAGCGGCATGATGGAAGAAATATTACCCCCTGGCTTCCAGCTATTCAGTGTCCTCGTCGTTGCTAACTGAAGAGAGTGACCAAGAAAATGGGTTTTTGCTCCGTCAAGAATACGGTTGTGCTGTTGAGAGCGGACCTGAGGCTATTGTCGGGGCAAATTGGCCAAGATCGACGGCTACACTACACACTATCTGTGCTTGGGAATTTCCGAGTCATGTAATCCGAGATTAGAAGGATTATCGCCCTTCGAAACTAAGTAAAATGCTTTGCTTCAATTCGGAATAAATCAATCTTGTAACCTAGGAAAAGCATGAGAGGCAAAGAGACAGAGAGACAGGTACGCAGAGACAGAGATATAGAGAGACAAAGAGACATGGAAACCTTAAATGTGATGCTGCCATAATCAGGCTGTTTGCCGCCTACCAACCAAACCTCATCCCCCAAAAAGTAAACTGCGCAGCCGGAATTACCTGTTGGTAATCCCTAGATTAACACATATCGCGGTACGGGATTTGATCGTTTGGCTACCATCCAATGTACTCTCTGCCTTGTTGTGCCACACGGTTTCACGAGAGTGTGAGAGAGAGAGAGACCATGGCAAACAGCTGAACCCGTGATTTTCGGGGGCAAAGAGGCCCAACCAAAATATAGCAAAAAAAAGATTAAACACTCTGTTGTTCAGGCCTTGCAACAACTGTTCCGAAACAAAAAATTCGAACACAGGCACGTTGCGCAGCAAAGAAGATATTCGGGAACGGAGAAAAAGCAAAGAAAAACCAAGGAGGACACGCGATAACGTGTTGAAAAAATCCCTGAATCCTCGTGTGCAGAGCACCTGCTCCACGCACGTGTTCCAATTGTTCCTCATATCAACACGTGCATGTGGCTCTTGTATGTGCTAGGGAAGGAACGGTAATCTTTCTGATAGGGTCTTTGTTGTGGCGTCTGTAGCAGTTGTTGGAAATTAGACACTGCTTCCCGGGTAACCGAGGATAAAAAAATCGGAGAAAGAAACATCAAAATAGGGTATCAGGTTTCAAGGAGAGCCACGTACTGGCAGAAAACCTAAAAGACGAAACGAAGAGACTGAAACATAGAGAGGGAGACAGTAGAATCCTTTTGTCTTCCCCTCTCTTTCTCATGGCTACAGTAACTCGTATCCTGTTTTTATCCTCCATTCTCATGCCTACAGTAACCCCAGCCTGGAAACGGCTCCTTTGTTCTACATGTTTACTTCACTATACGGTTTCTCCGTTTCCCGGATTTACTCCCTCGGCCAGTCTTAGTCATCGTGGGAACCTGTGCACAAAGCGAAGTATGACGCGAACCAGAGACGACAGTTTTTCGTCCTTCCGTCCCTCGTTTCAACTTCATGGGAACATACGGGACTGTACTGTTGCCCCTCGGATCTTCTCGAGGGATCCTTTCGCAACATGGGGAACGGGCTGGCGGATGGTTTGCAATACAATTGATGGCATTTCGTGCAATAAACTTGGGGCAAGCAAATGCGGAACCGATAAGTCTTAGGCTGAGAGATCGAACACAGCGTCTGTCGCCTGTGATAGAAAAAAGGACTAAAGACGGAGCCGAGATGACCTTGGCTGGGGGTAGAGAACAGCAGTGCATCAAAAAACTCAATACGGTCCTGATAAAAATTTGTATCAAGTCAGTTGATCTGTTCACGGCGTGAAATAACAGCAACCTTGGGAGAAGGGATCCACCTAGACACATCGAAAATAGCTCCACGTATCATGAGGCATAACGACTGAAACTTATTACCCCTCGCGGAGGTCTGAAAACTAGCAACGAATGAGAGTTGGGCAATTTTCAATCCGTAACAGTGAGCAGGGAGGTCAAAATCTTAAAAAGGTATCTGAGAACTGGATGCCAATCAAATTCAATTGCAGTAATGCTGCGGTACGCTTGTAGATTGAGTTTAGATTACGGTCCAGCGAGGCTGGAGAACATATGCACAGGCATACATTGGTGGATCGTCGGAAAAGAGACAGAGACAGAACATGATCTTTCGATAGAAAAACAACAGAGACGACAGCTAAAAGTTGTTAAATGCGAAATATTGTCGCTAACTGTCAGATCCTCCCTAAATCATTCACCTCGAGTCTAATTTACGATGGGATGTCGCGTTATCGTTGCGCGTCTGCACGTACAAAACTAGGGAAGTTGAATTTCCGAGACAGCTGTTTGAAATAGGGAAAGGAGAGGAAACAGATGCAAAAATAAATATCGTTGTGTGCGCAAAGGCGTGCGGACAAATGACCTGTGACAGAGAAAGGAGAAAGGGCAAAAAGTATCCTTGTCCCCACCCACTCGGAGAAAATAAGATCAGATTTGGGTTGTGTGAGAGAGAGAGGTAACTTCGAACTGCCGGTCGAACGGAATCGCTTCACTGTACGGCCTAGTAGCTAATGCGATCACAGCTGGGCATCGAATACCGTCACCGTGGTTGAAGTGAGACTCCGCACCAAACATCTGAGGAATGGAGCCGGCTGTGGGGCTAAAAAGTGGGGATCCGCGACTCACAGCTGAGCTGAACAGATGTTGGGCAAAATAATAATGGCGACTAGACTAAATCAATCAGGATCAGTCACCTTAGAATGTGTTCGCTCTTTTGCAAAAGACCTCTCGCGTACTAAAACAGCCTACGGGAAATGACGTCAAAGAAGAGTCTCCTCCTCGCTCTGCGCGAGACGCTAGCAAACAAAATGAAGCCGTCTGGCTTGGCTGCCACTTCACTGTTGCGGAGCATTATGACCCGATTAGGACACCGAGGTTGTTGTGATCAGCGCGGCTTTTTACAGAAGACGGTGCCATGACCAAGCACACAGACGAAGGGTCGTGATCTTTTGATTCTGGCTATCCCGTGGCTGACCGCTACTGCAAACAATAGCAAACGAATTGTCTCTCTCTAAGCACTTTGTCGGCCTACTGTAAGCCAAAAAGGAAATGAGAGAGAGTATGGGTGGTCCAGCTGGCAGGATGCCAGCTGCCCCGGGTCGAGAAATGTCCGCCTTGGCATGTGTTCAAGGTTATCTCCCTGTCAAACTGTTCTTCCCTTAATTGACCTTCAATAAAAAAATACCGAACGACCCTTTGAATGAGAGACGATGCCTAATGCTCATCAACTTGGAAACACGAGAGACGATTGCTCTCTTGGGGGCTGACCAGGGCCGAGACAGAGCTTCATTTAGGGAATGGCGCCGGGTCTCTTGGGAAGATAATGTGTTCCTGGACTAATGGTTTGTGAAAGCCACCCCACAAAAAGCCTAGGCTCAATTGGACTCGGTCTCCCTCTCTCTTTTTTGAGAGGTTGCTCGTGGGGGTCAACCCCCAGTAAGAGAGAGATAGGGAGAAAAGTGCAGAACGCAACAAACTGCCATTCAAGTGCACTTATGGAGGAGTTGACCCTCGAATAGAGTACCCCCATGAATCAGTGAATGCCGTTCGCCTAAACTTGGGTTGTTGAATGCATGATTCACGGTTTTAGAGCAGGTAAAGAAAAGAGTAAATAGTAAGAGTGAGAGAGAGGGCAAGGGCCGCTGCTGTTTGCCCTTGCTGGCAATCAGGCGGAATCCCTAAAAACTGTCCTCGAGATCGCCTGAGAATGTTGCGAGCCTTTGGTAATAGAATGCCTCACCAGGTCGGCAGCCACCGCCGACAAAAAAAACGAACGCCAGCCTTTACAATTGAGTAAATGAGCTTCTCATTACAGTAAAGTGGCCCACCCACTAAAGTGCACATGTCCCTTTTTTTTCGAACATGCGACCTCATTCCCAACACAATTGTAGAGACCTTTTTCTTATCGTGAACAGGCCACAAATCTATGCTAATTGATCACGTGAGGTGCTTGGAACACCGAGCCGAGTTTTGTATGTGTGGCATGGAGGTTGCACTTATGATTAGAATGTGCCGTAAAAGGAAAATTGGCCCTGGCGAATGGAAGGGCGTTCTTCGAACTTGCACTTGCGCAAAATAAAGAGTAGCGATTACTCTCCAGAAAATTTATTCAAATCGCTCAAACAAACAGGGCGATAATATTTCACAATCAGGGTCCATTTTACGCAGAGAACAGAACTCTGAGTCATTACTGGACACCAAAATTCTAAGAGCTGAACGGAGAGAGATAGAGAGACAAAAAGAAAGAGAAACAAGTTTGATGCTGAATCATGAAGGCTCCCCAAAAATTCAAAAACTCGGGTCGAGGCTTTTTAAACATTTTGTGGTATTGTGTAATCGGGAGTGATTCAGCCATACGACAAGAGCAGTCAGAAGGGCCGCAATCATTCACCAGGTGGGGGCGTAAATGATGCCACCAGTAGTAGCACAGATGGTGCGGTGTTTTCCTTCCTCTACAAAGGACTCCCTCTCTCCCCTCAATGTGTGTAATTTAGGCAAAAAAGCCAGCTGAATTCATCTAGTGGGCTTCGAAGCACATCTCGTTTTGGGAGCAGATATGGGAGGAGAAGAAAGCGGATTGAATGAACAAAGACGAGGCCGTTAATCAAACTGCTGAAAATGACTGGAGAAGAATGTCAAGACAGACTATTAAAATGCTAATTTGTGCCCACCCAAATCCTCGAAAAACCATCTGGAATGTCAAAGGATCGAGAGAAGATGTAAGAGGAGGGACACAAGAACAAAGGGACTATGTACAAAGAGACAGTGAGACAGAGAGACAGAGGGAGAGAGCGTCCTCTCACTATTATTGAGAATCCAGGCAGTAAAATCTTTGTGTGTTTGCAAGGCAAACTGCATAGCCAAATAAACAACACAACATAGCGGATTACTGTCAATGTAAGTCGCGTTAACCAAAATTAAAAGTGTGCTGCAGTGACCTTTGGTGCCAGAAAAGTTTTTCGACAGGCGTGCGGCGAGCGCTGATCTCGCGCGGCTTATGTGAAATCACGAACCCTGTTCAGATAACAATGGCAAAAACAACAGCAGTGATAAGGAGGGGGTCTTCAAGTTGTATACGGAAGCGGGAACACCCTCACAGAGAGGGTAAGCACTCTAAACAGGTTCTCCAGATGTTACTTTCACATCTCATTCATCAACCTAATTTGGAAAGGGAAAACAAAAGCAAGGTTGCGAAAGGAGGCAAAAATAACACTGGAGACAGATCTTAGAGATTGCTAGCAAGGATTGTGAAAGGGGTGGGGTTGTCTTAAAATAAAAAAGGAAATTTATGCGTATTCAATGCAGGCAATATAGAAAGAGGACCATTCGTCACTTTTGGTGTTTCATCAGGCACAGGCGGGAAAAATGTAGACAGACGAAAATGTTGTCATCATTGTTTCAGCTTTTGTCTGGTTGGATTGCGTTGAAAAATACACAGACAAGTGTGAAAATAGGATTAAAACTTTCTATGAGTTTCTATAATGGTGCCTTTTTTTAAAATGGGAGAAACAGTAAGTATATAAGGAGCATTGTGTAGATTGTTTCTAACAAAATAAAACCCAAAAGTCAGTTGTGACATCGTACTGTAAACACTTGTCTTTGGAAGAGACTTACATTATCTGCACAAGAATTGTCTACAGGTTACTTGGTCCGGTTAAAACAGCCGGTTTAACTGTTCTACGAACAGAATGATTATCCCAAATCACTTTTGTAAGATTTTACAAAGTTGTCGAGAAAGGGCAGAACGTGGTCGTATCCGGGTAATTCGGGCCGAGAACTTTAAACAGTCAGATTGACGATTTAATGTGGAAGATGACAGGAACATGTTAACCAGGGCATTGTGACGGGTTAACAATGATCCACCAGTAGACATCAAGAGCTACTGGGGCAGGTTGCAATCTTAAAAGTGCATTCAAAGTTAAAGCCAAAACTACAGAGATCGCAAAGTGGTTTGACTTCATCCAATATCAAATGAAGAATCTCTCTTTGCAGCCATGAGCAGAGGGATGATCCCCTTTCAGCAGGAGAGCAGGATTAAAGCCAGCTATAGACATGAAAAAGGCGCTCTAATTGCACAGACTAATTCGGCTTCCCGGTTAGGTCGCCTGTACAAACGAGACTTTAGTCTCTTAAAAAACTCGCAAATCCCTTTACGACCATGAACGATACAAAGATTACGACTAGGACTAAAAAAACACCTGAAGGTGAAAATCCAGGCCAAGATGACTGATTTCTTTCGGATGTCCCATGCATAAAAAGCTGTTGGAGGTTTTCAGTTACAGCTGCGCTGCGCGGTTTGTGTAGGAGAAGAAGAGTCACATCTGGGGTTGAGTCAGAACTGAAAGTTGATAATTGGCGTAAAAGTTCAAGGGACTCAGCCCATAATTGGACCACCCTGCGTGCTGGAACAGCCAGGGTCTGTTCAGATATTTTCTTCTCTCACTGGTAGTGTTTGCACTATAGGAATATCGTTGACATAGCTATTTTTATGGGCCAGTACAGTAATCCGGCTCATAGCCATCTTGCGTAATACATTTTCTCAGAAGACCACAAAAAGATGCAAAGCAGTGTAAGCGCTGAGTCAACATATGGGACAGTGATTGACGAGCTCTTCCGGTAAGTGAGAGATAGAATACAACTGGGAAATTAAAAAACTGCTAAGAGCATTTTAAAAAAATCAGACGCCCATCTGGACGTTTCGGAGCCGGTCCTTGAATACTTTGATCAAAAACTATTTGGAAACTTCTGGTAGACAAAGTAGACAGGGGTATCCTCAAAATTCCAAGTTAGACCCTATAAAAAGCTGTCATTTTCTGGGTGATGCTCTGTGAAATATAGTAGAAACAGCAAAGAAGACAATGTCACTCGACAGTCCGACAGCGTTTGGGTTCTCACCACGGAATGCTCCAAAATGATAGTTTTGGGTCTTTTCAATAGGCCGTAAATGGAGAGACAGTGTAAGCCTAAAGGCAATGACCGTAACTTTCGTAAAGTTAAACATATTCTGGTTACTTTTACCATCAAATTAAATATTCCTAAGGTTAAATTTTATGCTGGGTCGATTAAACACATTTATAAATCTCGAAAATTCTAGTTAAAACGCCCGGAAAACGCGTTCTGATCCCCAATCTCCACATTTTGTATAGTCTATTTCCAACGTCCAGCGGCACCTGAATTTGAACGCTGACGGCACAGTATTTGCGCGCGAACAAAAAATTCCAAAACTTTGAATTTTGTTCATTTTCCGCATACTTTTTACAAATTCTGACTGTTTAACCGAATTCTAGACATACATAAACCTACTTGACAACAAATTTAGGGGAAATATCTAAGAAAAGCGTTGAAAATGGCCAAAATATGTGAGCAGAGCTCCTTTTTGGCTTCCACGCTTTTTTAGGCGTTTTTCTGGCAGATTTTTCTACAAAATGGGTGTCAAGTAGATATTCTTAGGCTCCGAATCCAATGCCAATGTTAAAACAACGAAAAAATGGCTGTAAACACTCAAAAATAGCAAATCTGAGCCCGGGCTACTGTAATTTCCTCGCAAGACCTTTCGCATTCTACCTTTAAAGAATTCGTAAGTGCCGCTGGAGGTTGGAAATAGACTATAATCTGTAACATTCAAAAATAAAAAGTTTCAAAGCCCGATGCGGGGCTCGAACCCGCGACAGCCAGATACCCCCAACTTAAGAGTCTGGTGCTCTACCGACTGAGCTAACCGGGCTGGCGATAGCCCACAAGGTCAACCGACTTCTATTCCCCCTTATTACAGCGCTATGGCGCCGATAGGGGAATGAACATTGCAGGGAAGAGTTTAATGGCGTTTTCGCGGGCGATTCTATTTAATCCTGGCTGTTTTTATTTAGATTCTACATGAAAAATATCCTAGTCAGTCCTCTATATCGAAGTACCTTCAATGGAACACATGCTCGAACTAATTCCGACGCGCACAGAGTGGAACTACACGTTGCTCAGAGCGCGCAATCTGCCTCTTATGTGGTGAATAGCCATCTACATTTTACCTATATATTTTCACATGCTTTCAGATAGAAATTACTCGAGAAAATAGAACATAAGTGCTGGACAGACAACTTTAAGCAAGTTCTATAGTAACGGCTGCCCAAAGAGGGAAGAACGCTCGAAAACTTATACCAGAGGTAATGGACAAAGAAAACTAGCGCAGAGAATCATCTTGTTTTCAAAAATGTCGCTCAGCCCAAATTATGACACGCATCGATTCGAAGTAACAAGAATTGAAAACTGGCATTTCTTCATCGATGACACATTTTTTCTTCCCGCGCCTTGATTTTGCCATATTTGAAGCTAGCAATGATGTTATAAGAGTTTGGCCTCATTTTTCTTAAAAGGCGAAAGTTCACATGTTTGTTTATTCACGGGAATTGAGACAATGCGGCAGAAAAAATATAAAAAAGTAGATCCACGGATTAGCAGCGGGCAGCTTGCCTTTTGGTATCCCCGTAATCTGGGCGTCTAATCGCTACTTTTCAATATCATTTTCGATCTATCCCTATTCTTGACACCGGAACCAGATGCAAAGATGTTATGATGACAAAAAGATGGTCCGTGGGATTACTGTCACGGTAGAGCCGGTTTTCAATAGACTTTTATAATGCTTGCCAAGTCGGTTTAACTCTTCTTTGTTGGGTTTTCAATTGACACATTCCTGCCATCTCCTTTTACCAACTTTTTTGGTCCTTTACATCGAAAAATAGAAAAAAGTAAGTAGAGCTGATCCGCGGGTGCAGCAATTAGCAGAAAAGGCTCTCTCTTTCGCTCTAGAGAAGAACACATAGAGTCTGTCTAGGAAATAATCGAATCTTGCACATTTTGGGGGTCCGAGGGTCGGCTTAATTTGTTGCAAAACAAATACGCGATTGCAAAATGCACACGGCAACGGCTGCCCTCCGGGATTTATGGCAAGGCGACCACCGTCGTCGAAGACAAACGAGTGGCACACCGCGGAATGTCGTGAGCAGACACCTTTGGCTAA
This sequence comes from Oscheius sp. JU75, assembly GCA_037178855.1. Lineage (NCBI taxonomy): Eukaryota > Metazoa > Nematoda > Chromadorea > Rhabditida > Rhabditidae > Oscheius > Oscheius sp. JU75. Next base: position 9,888,967 of record JASJZC010000007.1, read on the forward strand.
CATGATACGGGGGAGACGAAGTGTTTTCTGGAGACATGTCACGTAGACTGAAGTACATGATGTAGTTTTTTTCTGATTTCTCTACCTTTTCCTACCTGGCGGTAGCCCCCAAAAAGCCCCCAAAAAAGGGCAATTGGCTTTAAGTGGCCAATTCAGAATTCACGGGTTAAGCAGCATGTATTTCGGATTCAGTTTGTTGGTTTCCTGCTCTGGGGTCAATTCCCTACGGTGTTATCCACCCTCAAGTTTAGGCTGGCCTCTTAAATGTTGCCAACAAGATTTTCGTGGCATTAGGCCATCCTATTTTTAGTTGCAACTCCGTCACACAAGCCTTTTTCACAACTCGTTGACATGGAGTGTCTAGACTCTAGTTTTATTGGAAATTTGACAGCTTGCTACTAATGGACACGTACAATCCATCCCAAGTTATGTCTAATTGCAAATTTCTGTCAAGTTATGTTAACGTATGTCACATTCATTTTCTGTAGGAAGAAGCTTTCTTCTGTCATATTAGGTCAAGCAATGTCTTTTTCTGTCAATGTCTGTCAACATTTGCAAAAAAATCAATAACATGTCATTTTTGACAGTCACAGTCTTAAAATGTAAGATTATGCCATATGATGCCAAATTCTGTCTCTTCCATTGAATCAATCACAGTATTTTCAACCGTATGTCACATTCTGTCATTCTCTGTCAGATTATGCCATCGTATGGTTTTTTTTCTGTCAATCTCTGACAACATATGACGACTTACGTCACATTGTGCCAAATTATGTCAATTTCAGTCGTCCCATACTTAAAACAAACGACTTTTGCCGGTGTTCGCATGTCATCGTTCACATCTGTCAGACTCTCGGCTGGTGTAAGAACTGTTGTCGCAGATAAATGTCCTCATCTCTAGGTGAAATCGCGGAGAGACGCGTTTGCAAACTATGACTCGGCTCGCCATGGACGATTGAAAGCAATAGTTGCCAAAACAATCGTGTCATTTCCTCCGTAAATACTACTTCAACGACGAAGAAGGCTCCGTTCCTCATTCCCTACGTCACAATACTGCTCTTGAACTATCTTGGTGTGGTTTTAAGTAGCAATTCTCAGTCTGGTCTTGCAACTTCCTTGAGAAAATTTTTTGCTTCATAAATTGCTTTTGGCAGATGAATCTTGATGGATTCCGGTCTTAAACTTATACTTTATGAGCTAGGTCGTCTGCCGCCCACTTCTTTAATGCCAGACTTCGTCCAGAGCAGTTCCAACCAGCAATTTTGCCTCGGTGTTTTCACTTTTCAAGATATTTTTGCTGAGTGGGAGACAGATTCACGTTAAACTGTTTGAAACGGCCTTCGAAATTAGCGCTTCACCCTCTGGCACTCAATTTTTTGTGCTTAGCAATCTTAAAAGGTATAGATGCAAAGTCTTAAAAACTTTTACTGGTTGTTAGAGATTTCTAACCGTTCCAAAACTGTCGTTTATTTAGAAATTCGATACATTGTTTTGACAAGCATTATAGTATCATATCGAGTTATTGTATAGTATACAACTGCTTCCTGGCATTGTTTAGACATAATCTAGCCCCATCCATTATCCAAAAAGTTCATTTTCTCGCCTTGTGGCGTGCGTAAACACCACGTCAAATGTTAATTGACCATTGTAGCTTCACGATGGGGTGCAATTCTTCATTGGAAGTCTGTTTGTGCCCTTGCATTGTTGCGGATTCATTATTCTTTGAGAGTTGTGTCCCAATTCGAGGATTCAAAACTCTCCAGCATGTGATCTGTTTATCCTCTACAGGGTTAATGGTTTCGGCGAAAATTGACAGCCTCTCTGCGTTGTTAATTTCGTGTCTTGAAGGACGATTACCCTGATACATATAATTGTTGGAGGGTAGTAACAGGATGTCTGCTGTCTTTTTCATTTTTCTGATCACGCAGTTCTGTCTCTCTGTTTTTCTTGCTTTCTGTCTCTTTATCTCTCATTGTCCCTTCATTGTACGTAAGACAGCAGGTTCTCATCAATTACCCGGATACTAGGATTCAAACCTGAGGGTATGAGTCACAGAGAGAAGGTGCATCCCACAGCGGGAAGTGATAGGAAGCCGGCGCCAAGGCCACTCGGACCTGCGCCACCCACCCTCGGCTCCATCATGTTTGTGTTCCTCGCACACTCGGACATATCGTCGTCAAGCTCTGCCAACACCTTCATCTGGACCTCTTTCGAGTCACGATTTCGTGGGGTCATAGGAGAGGGGAGGTTCATGCTGCAGCAGTGCGCAGGGATCATTTTTCTTCCTTTTGCACTCCTCATTTGTCACCACTTGCCGTTTTGCGATTTCATCTTTTGCCTTGCTTCCCTTTGATGGGAAATTCCCATTGTTCGCCTAGTTTTCATTTCAAATGTGTAATCAAATCCGTCAAAAATGACAAAAATTTTCTGAATCCCTTTCCCGTTTGGGAATCTACTAGTTATCGGAATTATTCTTTCTCTGTCTCTCTGTCCCCCTATCACTCTGTTTCTCCGTCTCTTTATCGCTGTCTTTCTGTCTTTCTGCCCTTCTATCTCTCTTTCACCTACCAAACACTTAATAGTCTCAAAAGTATTTCATATGCATTTTTCAGCCCATTCCTCTAAAAAATGACTGAGACCGAGAAGCACGCCCGTTTTGGTAATGAGGAATGTCCTAAGAAGCTGGAACGTTCTCGTGTACTGACCATGAAATACGGCAAGCACCAGATGGTCAAAATTCGCAAGAGAATGACTGTAGAGACGTGGATCGAAGAGCAAATCAACAAACTCTTCAACGGCAATGAGGACCACGTAAGTGCACGTAAATGCATGAGGGTGTTCCCAAAGTGTTCCTTTCGTTCTTTGTCCCGCAGCAGCAGCGAGCACTTTCTGTATCCAATGACTCAGGACCATTTGGTCGCTTCTCCTCCCCCGCAGCTGCGAAAATCCTCTCGAATTGCAGACCTTAGAAGGTTGTCATTGTTTTTCCCGGCACCAGGGGAGACACAACCCCCAGGCTGATCTGAATGCTTTCAGAATGTGAACATTGAACTGGACACCCTACTGGAGATGCCATCTGCCTGTGATAAAAGGAAATTCGTTTTTGTAAGTCCTCTTATCATTAATCCCCCACCCGCTGCGCGGACTTAAACTCTCATTCTATGGGGAGGCAGGGAACATTCGTTATGGCGGAAATGATATGTTTTCAGACACAGCTTCAACGTGGTTTCTGCCCTGCCTCAATGGATAAAATCACAATGTTTTTGGACGAGTTGCAGGAACAAATACAAGGATTGTAAAGTTCAACCTTCTTGCAATCTTGCTGTAAATAATATCAATAAACTGTTTCAATTACAGCGATTGTGCCATGGGTAACAGTTCAAGAGTTCACCATTGAATTTACAATTAGACTACTGGATATATTGACCATCGTAGGGTAGAGTTTTCCACAGTGATCAGCTTTTGTTAATGGTAACTGTCTTTAAGCGTGTCTACACAGCGCTTTTCCAGGAAACTTTCTTCTGTGTAAATCAAACAATTTCTACTTTCTCCGCAGTTTATTTTAGCTCAATAAATGAACTAAAACTGTTCAGCGAAAAAATTTGAACAAGAAATTATTTTAAGGTAAATCTTTGTTTGTATGGTAATAGGCAATAATAAAGTCATTTTAGGAACGCCTTTACTTTTGTAGCAAGCTACTACCAATTTACAGGAGGATAGAGACCTTGGTTTTTTGTTCGCGCGCAAATACTGTGCCGTCAGCGTTCAAATTCAGGTGCCGCTGGACGTTGGAAATAGACTATATCCTGCCAGTGGCTATTTAAAGAAAATTAAACATTAGTTGACGCATAATACAAAACCTAACATAGTATACGCACGTTGTGTTATATGTCAGCCATGCTCATACAACTTATCTATCGTCTGAGCTGATCTGTATGCAGGCAGTTTCGCCACCAAATATTCGTGTAGCTGATGGAAACCATATCCTACCTTGCATACAATGTTTCATTTCTATGCTGTTCGATCTCTCCCGACTTTCTCATTCTTCTGCATGTAAACAAACATCTTCTGTATGTACAGTATCATAGTCTAACAGTTTGATCTGAAAAACCACTAAAACAATGATCATGCCCAGCTAAACAACTGGCTTAACGTCAAAACACATGATTCACTTGACGCAAAGTGTAGATTCAATGCGAATTTTTGTTGCTAACTCGATCAGTTTTAATCCTAGTATTAAGCAGGAAAAGAGCAGGTAGGGAAAGTAGAACCATCACATCTCTATTGTATGTGCGTAATCCGGTCAGCTGATAAGCGACAAACTTGATCTTGTGTCGTAGAGATGAATCAGTAAAAAATTTTTGGTTTTTCTACTTATCTTTTGCACAAAAGTTTTCAAATCTTTCCCAATTCGGAAATCTATAGAATTCGGTTCTAGATTTGAAATTACATTTTCAGATAACAAACAGAATACAACTAAAGTAGTTGTTTTTTTTTTATAAAACAGCGAAGCAAAATAGTCTACACTTTTCCAGTACATAGCTAAACGGAAAAAGTGCACCTTGTTATGATCTACTGACCAAAACTCGGTGGAAAACCGTCTATCTGTTATGTAATGTCTAGGACGGCATGCACAGCTGTTTATACCCTCCCTTTTAAAACCATGCTAAAAGCCTTCATCTGACTCTTTTGGCGGTATCTGTATCGTCAGTTACTGTCTCTAGTCCAGGACAAGCCGATGGGACCAAGTTGCTCAAACGTTTCACAGCAGGTTGAAACCATGGTTCCCTGTGAACGTATCATGTAGATCATTTGGCAGAAGTAGGTTAACAGAGACAGAGCGATACGTTTGGAGGGTATATTGAATAGTATAGTTCACAAGGATGGTTCACAGAAAGTGTCAGACTAGGCGTATAATTTAATAGAGCATTTTGATAGACACTGGCATGCTAAGAAGTGACATCTTGAAATTCTGATTTTGTAAAATTAGAGTTCCCAATTAAATAATTTCTCGTAATGCAGTTAGAAATATCTGTTTAACAATCTTCAAGACATGTGAATGTCACTATATTCTCCCCCTAAAATATGAGAAGAACTCTTTTCCCGACAGCCCTCATTAGTACCTCTTCGGTCGTTAGCCTCTAGAAATAGTTAGCTTCTTTACCAGTTGAAAGTAGCCCATAAAAAAACCTGCTGTCCTTTACGTCTTGCCCTGATTAAAGTTTCTTTCCCTCCATAAAAGACATCTTCTTGCCGGCTTCGAATTAATTATGATAATGGCGGTCATGAGTCCAAAGGCTAGCCCAAGTCTTCCCCTTATCCTCGAGTTAGAAAAAGACTTCTTAACCTGCCTAGGGGCTGTAAATCTCCTCCTCTTAAACAGCCCATGTTTTCATAGGTTCTTCAGCAGAGCGTGTCATGCCCTTGGCCTCTTCTGTTTAACTTTTAACTTAATGTCGAAAGCAACACGCATGATTTCTGTTTACGTTCCTTCCTCTGCGTACTATTTCTATCCCAAAACTTTTGTCATCCGACAGTGTTCGCAATCTGGACCTTCGCTACCCTTCCGGTGTGACGCCGCACTTACATTTCAAATCTTTTATCGGCCCCCGTATCCGTTCAGCTGGCCTCCAAGGTGAACAAGTGTGGCGGTGGTGTCTACAAGCAGATTATGCATGCGTACTTCCCTTTTCGCAGCTACCGTAACCAGTGTTTTCTCCGCATATCAAATACGCAAAGGTGTTCCCTTTCGTTCTCGTAAACCTGAATAAATTAAAGAGACACGCCCATGAGATTAATCGCCTCGACCACCGTCGCAAGATTGTGAGGAAACGGCTAACCTTTTTCACATCTCTTGGGCGTGAAAACTGTACTTGTGCGCGTTGAACTGTTGAAAATCGCATTGAATGTGAGTAGGGCGCGCTGCGACCGAGATTCCGATCAGTCTGTGCCAGAAAACAGCCTGTAATCGGGAGCTGGAAAAAGGGAGGGGGAAAGTAGTCTATGGGATTGCGCTGCTGCGATAGATAGAATGACCGAGATCGCCGCAGTCGATCAGGTCTTCCTGTTCCGACACCGCCTAGTTTTCAACTTCTTCTCCTCAATTGATCTCTCAACTTTTCTTCGTTACCTTTACACTCCAGTCGGTCACAATCCAGGTCTTAGAAATGAGAGACCGCTCAGTGCCATCTTGCGCACGGATTAGCCGGGGGTATTACAGTTCGAGCGGCCACCGAATCAACACACTTTGCCACAAGTTTATTGCCGCAACTTTTGCGATTCTTTGACCCTACTCTCTTCCTCATACCAAAAACATTTCTCATTTTAATGTTCACATTTCAGCGAGTCACTATGAGGACACAGAATACAGATTCACTAAGATACCGGAAGTGGGAGTGACGGATTGAAAAGACAAGCTAACAGGAACAGGCAATAAGGGGTTGACAGATAGTGACAGGCTGATAGGTTGACAGAGAGCAGTTTTATGTCAATACAGAAGGTTCCGTTATCAATATCCCCGAATCCTACTTGTATGCAAAATATTCCATGTTTTTTGTCTCTCCTGACAAAACTAGCAGTCATAAAATTCAAGCACACACAGATTTATCCTTGAGGGTTATCCTTGACTGTTGTAGAGACAGTCTGGGAAGGCTGGGGCGGAGATCTGACATGTGGCATGTCCTTGGCAATTTGGCGGGCCTTCGATTGGCCGATCTACGCGCTCACTTCCCATCTACAGAACTCGTTCTGCCCGCTACCGACGTCGTTGATAGCATCAATATAGTACTTTTGGACCAACAATATCAGGCCAACAAGTCTCTCTTTTTCATTCACTAGATCGGCCTACACCGATCAACTTTTTTTGGCAGCTTAGTGAAAGCGATGGCTTGTTATCTAGGCTAGTGATAACGAGCCTCTGCATGCAAATCCTTTTTATTACAATAGAAACAAACAATCCATCGCTCTTTGTTATTTCCCACTTTTTCAGTATAATTTTTCGATTTGCAGGATCAACCATGATTGATATTCCGTCAAACGTGCGTCTCGGTGAGTTTCTCTTCCTGTTCTCTATCCTGGTAGTCAGTTTTCGACCAAAAGATAGATGCTAATTAAGCCAAAAGATGCCCCCGGATGCGAGAAGGGGACAGTGTGCTATTGTCATCGGCTGATTCGCGCTGATCGGACCGGGCCGATTCCTGTTCTTAGTGCGCATTGAGGCAAATGACGTCAAGACATGAGTCAGGCCAACAGAAGCCAATTCGTCAGACAGCCTGTATTCTTGACAATGCTTCGGTTTTGTCTTCTTTTCTGACTCTCTGTCTCTGTTTCTCTGTCTCCCTGTCCCTCTGCCTATCTGTCTCTCTTTCTTTTTCTCTCTGTCTCTCTGTCTCTCTGTCTCTCTTTTTTTAACCCACCCGCATTCCATTGGCTATGAAGGGGTACAAAGACTAACCGCATGGCGGCCGGAAACAAAACGGCACCATTTATCATTCGGAAACAGCCTCCTCCTGAAAAGTTGTATCTGCTTATACAGTAGACATACTCGCGAAATTGGCTCAATTGTTGCATGGCCTGACACCGTTCTGGTTATTTTCGTCCCTCCTCAAAATGATAAGGTTTCTCAAAAGTAATGTTTTTCTTTCCCCTAGCTACCAGTTTCCTCTTTCCTGCCTTTCTCTTAACTACGTGTAGCATAGAAGAAATAATAGTAAACTAAAAACCGGAAGACGTCTTGAAAGATTAGCAAACAAGCGCGACTCTTCACACCGAAGTTGTTGGTTCATAGGTTTATTATGTTCCCTCTCCGGGTTCCTGTTCTCCCAGAGTACTGTTTCTCATCTCGTAATCGAAAAATCTAAAAATTGCCCTACCACCTGAAAATATTTTCGAACACCCTAGTGGCCTAATCTCTACCACAGAGGCCGGTCTCCTTTCCTCTCGTTCTCTATCACAACAAAAATTCAGCAGAATGGCTCTGTTCAGCACACACACACAACTTCTATTTGTTCTCGATTATCTCTTAGAACTATGTTTTGACTTCCTCAGTTTTTCGGTCACCACGTATGTGTGCCTGTTTGTTTGACCAATGCTACGGATGCCGTGCCGTGTACCTGACTTTTTTCACAGCTACCGCGACAGGTTTACCCCCTCTGGCTAAGCCGTTCGCGCATCCTTGTCCAGATTATTGACTACTGACACAAAAGACGAACAAAATAATTGCCTTTCCTGGGTGCGTTTTCTCTCTTGCCTATGAGCGTGTGGGTGCTTGTTATTGAATTTTGTACACAATGTTTCCATTCAGGTCATAAAACTTTCTTTGAAGTAATGCTACAATACATCTGACCCAATACGCCTTTTCATGCTTGTATGAAAAAAAAACTTTGGAAGATAGAGACAGTGAAATAAGGAGACAGAGAGACAGAGGCAAATTAGAAAGTTCTACTCTCTTCTTCTATTCCTCCCAATTAATCTGTAGTATATTTCCGCACGTTGTTTTTAAAAACAGCTCCTGATCAAGTGCAGAAAAACTCTCTCCGAATGATGCCTAGTTCCATCCCGTTTATCAGCCTGACTCATGCAACCACCAAACACAGACAGATGGCTCCGAACATAAACATTCCGCCTGTCCACCCGTTTTTCTCGGCACTTCTCTCTAGAATATCTTCTATTTCAGTCCCAACTATCAGCAAAATGCACGACGAGGACAAGTCCAACCTCAAACACTGCTACAGCGGCATGGAACCTGGTCGAGCCTTTCCAGCAGAACCCCTCCCACCTTATCCTGCAGGTAAAACTTTTTTTTTTTCGCAGTAGCACGACATTTTCAGGTCCCATTCTGGCCAATGTTAAGTATCCGAGAGACTGCACTTCGCCCAAATATATCTGCCCTCACTGTGAGGAAGAGTTTCACGTGAGTTTTTAGGCGATTGAACCAATTACTTGCAAAGATTTTTTCGCGCCATGGTCAAGCTCTAGCTTGATAGGCTTTGCAATAAAAGGGAGCAAAGCCAACAAATCTTGCTGCTACGATATGCAAATAGAGACGAGAAAGATATGAGATCAGATTGGCTAGGGCGAAACCGTACAGGCGCGGACAAGTAGATATAGAGACGGTACGAGTTTGACTGCTGACTGTCCAGATGTTACGGGATGTTTATGGCAGCCTAGGCAGTATGGGGATGTTATTTTCGGAAATCGCATAGTTATGACTGTAATTTCTATTATTTGCTGAGATGACAGGGAGAGAATTAAACTGCCTTCGGGGTGGTATGAGAGTGATTACCTTGGTAGTCAAGAGAGTACGGGAGAGAAACTTTCTTACAGCAGATACGGGGAATCATTCGGCAAAGAATTAAATAATACATTTTCAGTTCCACCGCCTTCACGGAGTTGTCCTCTGTCCCTTCTGTCACAACATCGTCTCGGTCGGACATTATGTAAGTACTTATGTATAATTGAAATCTCAAAATATTTAAGAACCAGCGACGTTGCATGGCTCACATGTTAACAGCCCTTCTTCTCTGCTTGACAGCTGCAGCCATACTAGCTCTGTACTTTGTCCAACTTCCGCAGCAGAGTTTTCTCATCGTTTCCGGTAACCAGACATGTTTTAAAAGAGAAAAACGAACTTTTCAGTGTGCTTCCTGATGCTCATAAGCATATTCTGTGTCCTACGAGCTCTTCATGTTCGGCACAGCTTGGAAAAAGCCCCCCGCGTCATCGATTACTGACAGCAAAGATCTCATGTACAGATGCCATTCAGCTGCCATACTTCACAAGAGAACAGAGACAAACAGTTACATATATACACAGCACGTGTTGATTCTTCCGGTTGGCATAACTATTATATTGTAGAGAAACTTCACATAATCAATATAAATATGGTCATAGCCGTTTTTATGAGATAATGCAAATCAAAGCAACGTATGGACATACTGAACGCGCATTATTCATGTAATTTTCTTATTAGGAAATATTTGATATCTTATTTTATACACATCGATGGATATTTGTGACTAAAGCTGACTGTACCCTCTCAAAACCCTTATCAGCCTTCTGTTAAATTGATAACTAACATTCCAGAGCTTTCCTTCACTCAAAACACCAGCCTAAGTCCCATTTGGGGGTAAGTCATAACATTTTGAGTGTAAGTCTTACCCTATTATCAGTTAGGTCTCAGTTAGGTCCACTTCAAACTACAAGTATTCCTGTACTTATAGAATATCACGGCTCGTAGAAGAGAAAGACATTTCTTTGAGGATAGTTTCAGGGTGTGCTGGCCAGTCCAGTACACAATTCTCCATTCAGAAGATTTATCAAGGACAATCAGGGTTTTAAGAGAATCTTCCTGTGATTTCACCCCTTCTCAAACCATTCACTTTAGCATGGTCCACAGGCAGTTTTTGGTTAATATATAGTCCCTGTACCACGTAGAAAGGGTGGAGCGCAACTCTGAAGGGTAAACGAATTACAACCTCTACCTCTGTTCTGGAAGAAGACCAGCATCACGTATGTTGATAAATTCATAGCGCACCTACTACGGCAGAGGGTTGATTCTCTGCGACGCAGTGAGGTGTGATCGGAGCTTAGTTCTCACAGCAGAGTTTCTACTAGACGTCCCGGTATGTAGGCAGAGCCTCGAGTGTTTCAAACTGTATTAAACTATCCTGTAAGTCAATTCCTGAAATCCTCTGCTACTCTCCAATGCCCATCAGACTGTACACAAGCAGTGTTTGATCTATCGGGACAAATGAATTTTCTATTCTATTCCAACCTAGGCTAAAACTTTGCTTTCATCCCGACTTACATTATGAAAAAAGTGCGACGTTCCACCAAACTTTCATAGGGCATGGTCAAAGTCAGATGTTGTTCTTACGGTACCTGATGGTAGAGAACTGAGATCCGTGTATTTGAACAAAAAGCTGCTTACCATTTACTCAAACTATTTCAATACTATATTTGATGATGACTGAACAGAGTGGTAATACTTCGGCAGGCGGCCCCGTTCATTTGAATCGGTATTCGCGCTTTTTTTCCTTTTGGCGGATTTTTGAAATTTCTTCACGATTTTTGATATTCCCCGCTGTTCTTCATCATTTTCGGCCAGAATCTGACATTTTCTCCTTAACAAAATAATGTTTCGAGGCAAAATAGAGTAAACACCAGAAGGTATACAGATTAACTTGAAAAATATGCACTTTATTTTGAGGCAAGGGGAAAATCATATTGGCCTTTTCCTTCGTTCAATCAACTTAAAGAACGGCTAAGAAAATTCAGGAGTAGAAAAAGTTTTGAAAAACGGAAAATATTTCAATAAAAATGATGGAAAACAGTGGGGAATATCAAAATCGTGATGAAAATTCAAAAAGAAAAAGTGCGCGAAAATCGTTTAAGTGGTCGGGGCCACCTACCGAAGTATTACTGACAGAGTTTGGAGCGTTCTCTAAATCTCGAAGATCTGCTTGACAGTTATAGCATCGGAGGCTAGCTTGACATTCCCAAAGTCCGATTTGCTTGTCAGTATCTACTAACCCGTCTGAACAAAATGGACCAGCTACATATTGTGAATGCTATTGGGAATACAAAACTAAGCGTAGAATATACTCGTAATGATGATTGTAACCTTTCTTAGAGACTTTTCTTTTTCCATATGACCCTAGAAGAGCTTTCAAAACCCCTGGGTAGGTAGGCTTCGGCAATTCAGACGTTTTTTTAACACCAGGCGGGCATTTTTACTAAAAGAGTTGCAAAAGCCTTGGTGCAAAATTATAGGGTCATTAGACAAAAACGCTTTTAAAAACTTTTACACGTCACAACTTGTCAACATAAGATGTCTATGGGGGTAAGACAGTTCGTCTCTGATAGTCACCATGCCTCTTGGTACCCAACTGTCCAGCGACGAGCGTGCTCAGATCAATGTTCTTCAAGATGTAGGGCTCTCAAACAGGAAGATCGCCGAAAAGCTGGGTCGGAGCAGGAATGTGATTAACAACTACGTACACAATCCCGAATCCTATGAAACTGCTCTACACACTGTGCGGCCCAGAAAATTGTCGGTGGTAGACGAGAGACGAGTCTTCAGACGTGTATTCAACCCGTTGTCAGTTGTCGTCAGGTCATCACTGAGCTGAATCTTCCTGTCTCCAAGTGGACCGTCCTTCGTTCCATCGCACGTAATCCGAATCTGAAGCAAGAAAAGATGAAGCCAGCTCCTCGACTTCAAGCACATCACAAAGTGGCCAGGCTCAACTTCTGCAGAGTTAAAATGATAACCAATAAGGAAAGGTGTGTCACAATTGTCTTCTTTTTTATTTTTATCCAATAGGTCGTCTTTTTCGATGAAAAGAAGCTCAATTTGAATGGACCGAACGATTTTGACTACTATTATCACAAGACAGATCCACGCATGATGTCCGGAAAAAATTTCGGAGGCGGGTCCGTCATGGTCTGGGGTGCTTTCTGCAACGATGAAGTGGTAGAGATGGAGTTCATTACGGCCAAAATGAACAGCAAGGCGTATCAGTAAGTTTTGGATAAGCGTCTCCTGCCCTTCAGTCCGGCCAGCAGAGTCTACAGTTATGCTAGCCCGGATCATCTACGCAAATGGAAAGCAGTACGACACTATTGAAGAGCTTCAGCAAGCGATTTACCGCGATTGGACCCGTATGGACCCCAACTTTTTTTTAAATTTAATATTTTTGTTAATTATTTTAAGCGTTTTTATCTAGTGACCCTATAATTTTGCACCAAGGCTTTTGCAACTCTTTTAGTAAAAATGCCCGCCTGGTGTTAAAAAAAACGTCTGAATTGCTGAAGCATAGCTACCCAGGGGTTTTGAAAGCCGCCGAATCTGCTGGTGCAGCTCCCGAAACCTCCAAACGCCATCCCGCTCCAGAATGCACAAAAAACTGGGTGGCCTTATAATTTTGCATCGCACTGTGTTAAATTCTTATCAGTCAGAAGGATTATGTTGAAGGCTGCCTATTAAAAACACTAACAGTTCAGCTTTGTAGCTAACTATAAGCTGCTACAAACAGATAATATTTTCTCGAACAATACCAAGAAGATAATGTTTATTAATTTTTTACAGCTTTGGGCTACTGGTGGTAATTTCTGGGTGTCTGGCCTTGGAGAAACCGATCTGCTTGCCTCCGATGTCGTAGATCTGGCAGTAGGTTCTGATCCAGGTGTCTCCCAAAATCCAGGCGGGGTTGGTTCCTCCAGCTCCCATGGAGAAGAAGCTGAGAGCGCACTGAAAGTGGACAGATTAGTAACTTTTACACGAATGCAATACCTTTCCGTTTCCGAGTTGAAGGTCAAGAACGTATTCGATTGAGGGAACATTGTATTTTTGTCCGTTGATGGTAAAGACCAGGTCGGGAAGAGAGAACTCCTGGCTGCAGTCAACAGTGTAGAGCTGATCCTTGCGGTCGTAGGTGGCCTTGGTCTGCTTGACGATAGCGGTCATAACTTCCTGAGGGCATCCGATCCAGGAGGTACCGGTGTCGGAGATGACCTGATCGCGGTTCTTCTCGGAGTAGCTTCCGATGGAGAAGCCCTCGATGGGGAACTGCCAGTAGGTCTCGGCAGAAAGGGGAACGTAGTTGACTTGGGCATCGCAATTTACGGTGTCGATGGCTCCGTAGGTGATCAGACCGGCGGATCCACCCTGGGCGGGCACGATCATGCGCTCCAGGTAGACGGTGAAGAGGGGCGCAGCAAGCTGGGAGAGGACATTCTGCATGGGAGGAACGACCTTGTCGACAGCCAGGGCAGGCCATCCCAAACCGAAGATACCGTCCATTGGCTGGTATCCGAAGACCTGAGCGATCCTCGTGGCAACTCCGAACTCCTGCTTCTGGACGGTGAGTCCTCCGAAGTTCAGGACATCGGTGGCCAAATGTCCGTTACAGTTTCCAGATCCGTATGTGATGGTGAACTTCTTGGTCTCAGTGCTGTAGGTGCTGGACTTGGTGGTGTCGAACTTGTTCTTGGTGTATCCACTGCCAGGCTCTCCGTTGCAGGCAGCAGTGGTGCAACCAGCGTCAATGACCCACAGGTTGGAGGATCCGGTATCCAGAACTACTGTCATGGTCTGGGCAGGGGTTCCCATAGTGATGTTTCCGAGGTAGAAGTCATCATAAAAGTCCTCAAAAGGCTGGCTTCCAGTCTGGGTTCCGGCGCGGTTTTTGTAGACAGTCTCGAGGTACTGTTCGTAAAGTCCCTGCCTGGAAACCAAGTATCAAAAATTTTCGTCCGTCAAGACTTACTTGATAAGTCGAGCACGGTTGGAACCGGATCTGTGGGTGACCATTTTGAAGCTGCCGGCGGCAGCGGCGACCGCCACAAGGACGGCAAGTACCAAAGCGGTCTTCATACCTGAAAAATTAGGAATAAGTTCGTACACAATGGTTAAAGAACTGCAAGTACGTTTGCGAAAGGCGCACGCGTAGTACTGATAGGTGAGGGCCGTTTAAATAGGTCCCGATATTCTTATCGCCAGATCACAAGGACCGTGGCAACACTATCTTTTTAGCCACGAAGTTTTGCGTCAAAGAAGTCAAACAAGAGAGGAAGAACGTACAAAACACGCTTATTACAGAATTGTTTCTTCTGAAGCTTTTCTTTGAACGAAAAATAGTACTGAACAAGACGAGACTTTCAGGCCTGACCTCTAGGACATGTCAGGCGCGCCTGTTTTAAAGTGTTGCTGTAGGGCGCGATATATTTGAATAGCGGAAAATATCCTAACACAATGCGTTTTGACGCTTGTAAAGCGTCAAAACTAAATTCTTTTTTTGCAGTGGTATTCTAGTCAGACTTCGATTGGACATACTATCTCGATAGCAGCATGTATTTTGTTGCTCATTTATTTTGAGAGAGATCGCTCTGCGAGCGTAAGCGCAAATGAATTTTCTTCTGGTCGTTTCATGTTAGTTCACAAGAGAACTTACTCATTCAGCAGTTTCATGTTCAAAGACTACTTAATCTTTGTCTCTGCTGATGATCCGTCTTATCAGTTAGTAGTTCTAGATCAATCTTGCAGTTCCTTTCAATGTGCGCTAACCGGCGCCCATTTATCAATTTAGGATCACGAGTTCTGCTACCGTCACTCGCAACATGGACCCCATAAACTTGTGTTATCTTGAGCTGTTTGTTCAAGTGAGTCCATTTGTTTCGAGATTACAATGAGAATTAAATTTTATTGTATTCAGAGTGTGTTAGACGCGAACACATTTTAACTTAAAACGTTTATCAATAACAAGTTGAGAGAGACAGAGAGACATAGAGACAGAGATTTCGTTTAAGGACCGAAGACAAAAAGGAGAGCAAAAACGGCGATGGATGGACGAAATGCAGCAGATGATGCGACACTCATGATGAAGTAAGACGTCGCAAGAATGGCACACTCACCGATTTTATAGAGTTAAAGAAAAATTATAGAGCAAAAGAGTAATAGATTCGGGTGGATCTGGAATCGAACCTCAGACTGATAGTACCGTCTCGTAGATCAACTGAAAGATACAAAGGACAAATATTTGACCATTTCTGTTTCTATCTGAACATCTCGGCTCAATGATTGAAGAACATCCATTTTGCGGCTCGAGAACTGACCAAAACACAAAAGGTTATACAGACTTCTGATTTGTGTTCAATACAAAAGACTAAAGCGTGACTTCAATAGAAAGTTGGGTGTTTAGAAGTTTTTGTACATTAGGCTAGACTTATCCACGAATGAGGTATAGTATAATTTTGTAATTACATATCTAAAATCCTGTTCTCTTTCCAGTCGATCCGATGGTCCAGACAGTTCCCTTCCGCGTCTGATCTTTTGCCCTGAATACAAATCAGATTTTCCCAATAAAGGCGATGCAATTTTTCAGTCTCTATCAACTGACAGCAATGTCTAGCGTCTCTGATCTTCTTCTCGTTCATTTCGATGTCCGTTGCTCTGAACGAGGATACTCCGGGCTACAACGAGTGTGTCCATCACTGCAGGGCGAATTGGGCCTGGTAAGTCGGAGGAAAGCTTTATCCAAATCTGTCCTTTTAGGCCTTTCAACTAGACATGCCTCTACAACTGCGCTGCCATCTGGATCGTCAATCATGTTCCTGACATCGGAATCTGAGGAGTGTGAAATAATAAAGAGCAATGGAAACTTGCATTGTGCACTGACGTTGACTTGGTTCTACCCGTAATTGAGCGCAACCGTTTCTCAGTCATCCCCTCTACCTGTAACAATTGTCGCAGCTGTACCTTTGACCGTCCATTTGTTTGATATCGTAGCTGGGTGCTTTTATGTGCACAATACTAATCAGGCGTCTAGACCCTCCCAAAAGCCTGAAAAGCGATTAAAAAATCCCGTACTCTGAGCGCAACCGTTTCTCAGTCACCCCCTCTACCTGTAACAGATAGAGTGTACAATTATCAGCTACAGTCTTTTCGAGATTGAGGGGAAAACGCATTCTGCAAACCCGGTGTTGGTTGAAGTAGAGGAGGCTGAGGACAAAAGTGTATTTGTCTAGAAATCAATAAATTCCACAGGAGGCTGTTTTGTTACCAAAGAACATATTTCGAGAAGTAGGATGGACGACTGTCTTTTGAACCAGGGTCGAGTGACCAAAGAAGGGGGGGACAGAATATTACTTACTAATAGTTCATATAAAAGACATAAACTACCGCAACGGTGCGACCTCAAACAGAACTTCCTCTCTCGAAAATTTTATTTTCGTTTAATTATTACACCTATTTACAGCTTCCAACCTAAAGTTTTTTCCTGGCTTAGGCTGGCAGGCATTTCCACCAAAATGTTTTTTTCTTCTTGTAGTTTGTTAACAAAACTTCTGCAGCTTAAGCCTTCCGTCTTTTCACTTCTTATTCCCCGATTCACCTTGCTCTCTGATTTCACTGATTTTTTTTGGCTCATGATACAGAAGCGCTAAGCCAAGAAGAAAGTATCCAAGACATGATGGCAGGAAGACTAGCTGAATCTTTTCATTCAGGATTCCAAGCGTTTGTAAATGTGTTTATCACGAATATCTCGACAGTCCATCGAGTTGAAAAGTAGCAAAAAGAGTTACAAATGTTTAAAAAATTTGCATATTCTCTGTCTCTCTCTTTCTTTTCGCGTTACCTTCGTTTAGATGGCCCAAACAGTTTCCAGCTTCTCGCACGCGGAATACAAAGCCGGTGGACTTCCATAAAAAGACCCCAATTATACTGTCCACAAATCTAAATTAGCTGGTCTGACCGGCTAGGTTGTCCTTTTTGCTGCAAATTTCTCCACAGCTCTGAATCTAAACATGTCAATATGTTTTCAGATAAACGGAGAAATATAGAGAAATGTTCTCCCTTGAAATGTTTTTTGCTCAACGGAGACTTTTATGTCGAGAAAAACAGTCTATATGTCTATTTCCTTCAAAAAAGGTGGTTTACCTCTGCTCATTCATGCGCAATTCAACCTTTCTACTGCGTTGTAAAGGTTGATGTGACGCCGCTCCGCTGCGAATATGAGGGGGCACGCTGCATCACCAATACGAATAATCAATCACAACGGTTTCGCAAGTTTGTTGGCCCCACAATTAGACCTCTTATCTCGAATTTGCATCTATGTTATTCTTTGGAAGATAATAGGTCCTTCGCATGTTTTTCTGTAGTTTGTAGGCTTCGAAATTTCCGCGCATTGCTATTTTCGCTATTTTTTTTCCAAATGCTATTTTTCCCAACTAACTTGCTTTTGTATGCAGAAAGAGACGGCCCAACCATTTGTCAGCTTACTATAATACTGAAAGATTGTTTGATTGCGTTTTTGATGACACAACATTTTTGAAATTAGGGTCTGGTATATATTCAAAAGTAACTGGATTTTTTAACAAACTGTATAGTTTTGAACACTTTGACTATACTTATTATCATTTTTGCCTTCTTTTGTATGTTTATAGCCCAAAACTTTGTTTCAGACTAGAAGATGGAGCTTCGAAGCAGTTTTCAGCATTCATCAACTCCTATACCGGATTTATCCATTCTCCAGCGTCTCCGAAGCAGTTCTAGCCGTCTACAGTCAACAGTTGTGGTCAAGAAGAAGCCTCTGCCATTGATGCAGATCAACAATGATCTTTTGATTGCAGTTTTCAATAAGGTAACTTGTTCTGAGTACTTTTAACACTTTTTGTTCAGCTGCAACCTCAAGCTTATTGCCGGTTGAATAAGGCTGCTCGAACAGTCCAGAACTTTGTGAACGAGTATCATTGGAGGATTGCTATCAGAGTAGAAGGAAACTTGAGATTCTGGGTCTCGTACCCGAGAGGAACGGTACGCTTTTAGCAAATTTGGTTTCCCTTTCTAAGCCAAACTGCTCCAATACTGCCCCATCTCTCATTCAAACTTGAGACTTAGATATCCTGTCAAACCGTTCTTCGCACTTTGTCCCTGTAAAGTGGCCAATCTCTTGTCCTTGTCCTTACAGTTTTTGACGGTCGCTGCCATCTGAGGTCCATTTATCCTGCCTTCAAGCCTTTGGTGGGCATACGTTGTTAGTCTGACCCTCTTTTTTAGGTGCTGTCGCTGTGAGATCATCTCATTCTGACAAACTGCCCCTTTTCTGTTTCTCTGTTAATCTTAGACCTGAATTTTCCGTACGTATTTCACAACTTGGCATTCTATTACCCTGTCAATTGGGTAGCCGTTGCCTCCCGAGTTTCCCTGATCCGACTGAAATCTGAGGTTACATGTCAGTCTATCATGTTTTCCTTCTCCGTAAACTGAGAGACTGATTCTGTCCCGGTCAGTCTGGTCCTCTCTTCTTACTCTCTTAACTCGTTCATTCAAAAGGGTTTCTCTGCCAATCTGCTCACGAAAACCTCTCATGTAGTTCAATAATATGATACATTTTCAGAGTCGCTGTGTCAACGTGGAGCTGTTAGTTGACAGTGTCGACAGGCCATACAAAATTGTTCCTCTCTTCAAAGCCCTGTCAACTTTTTCTGGCTTCACTTTTCCGTCGGTCGACCTCTCATTCCTGGGAATGTATGAGAAGGTTTGACGCTACGGGTTACCTTTCTATACTCGTTTTTTAAGAAATTCGCTCCTACGCAACGCGATCTCCTGATACAGTTCTTCGATAATAGAATTTGGCGAAACTGCAAAGCTATTGCCGACAAGGAAGATAATCTGCTCATGAAGTATGTGTCTATCGTGAAGCCGACCATTGTTATTCTCAATGCGCTCCCGAAGAAAAACCTTCCGGTATGATTTGTTTTATGCTTTACAGTTTTCAAATTCAGGGTTATGTGAAGAAGCTAGAAGTAGATGCACTCGATACGGAGAAGATACTTGAAACGTTGCCCAAGCTGCCATCACTGGAACAATTGAGGGTTAACAGTACCTACAAGCACGACGAGATCCATCTGTTTTTCGAGAACATTGTCCGGGTAGGCCTCCTCAATACATTTTAACCCCTCTAGAAGGATGTATCAGTAACAAGCTTAGAACTAAAGCATGTAAAATCACGCTCGTATATCATCGACAGTCAAAGAAATTTTTTGGTAACCAACAGATACGCAGCATATTCCCGAATAGTCTCGACAGCCGTGTTCAATTCCCCCCTTCCCCCTCTCATGGTCTTCACATACCATACGTCTGCTCAGCATGTCTTACGTTTACCTTCGGGTTGTTTGGAGGATTTTCCAGATGCAGTACCATCCGTACCGTCTCGGTAGATAGCCAAATCTTACTCGTATAGATAACCGGCAGTTTGCGCGTACATCATCCTAACTGTGTCTTATTTCAATTTTTCAGCTTTGGAAGAACAAGAAGCTTGGAAACTTTATTCTGATCCAAACGAACATTGATTTCATCTTCGAGGCCTTCGATGTCCGATCTGCACGGCTTGAGCTCTGGGCCCGCGAAACCTTCAAGGAGCTGTACTACCTACTCAAGCACAAGTTCTTCGTCTATCCTGACATTCAAGCTCGTTCGTCGGGAAGCAATGCCAAGGTAGTTTCCGTTCAATTCATGAATTTACCAACTTTTTCAGAAAGACTACGTGGGAACCATCAATCTTCTGATGACCTGTGACGGTTCAAGGAAACAAGCCGCTCTGATGATCCATTTCGCTGCTTCGAAGGACGAAAATAGACAGTGCTGCGCCGACACCATGACTTTCTGTACAGACATGGACAACATTAGATTCGATGAGAAGTATCGTCCTGTTATTCAAAAGCGGAGCTAGGAGCTTACTGACTCATCTTGGGTGCTATATTAAACATACTTAATCTTACTGCTGTGTACGATAATTTTGTGACTACGCTAGTAATAGTGTTAAACAAGAGAGTCATTGTCTACTATGCTGCTACGAGTGTAGATGATAGCCAATTTTTAGCCGTCTCAACCATGCACAGACTATTTTGCCAAAAAACAGAAAAACTTAATGTTCGTGGTAATTTTGATTCGAGCTTGAGTCGGAATCGTCATTTGGATTTCTTTCTTTTCCCTCTGGGGGCGTTACGTTTTTTTATCGAAAGTATACAGTGGTCAGTCTCAGGAGAAAGACATGGATTTGACTTGTTGTACGAAGTATAGTTTACTTTTTATTCAACTTCATCGAACACCTGATTGTTCACTTTTTGCTCTTTTAGAACAAGCTCAGGGGAAAGTCAAACCCTTTTTTCTTTAAAGGTTCCACTTTTTCACAAATCCAGAATGTTCACTTTTTGTCGAAATTCACAGAATTTACTAGTACTACTGTGAATTCCTATAAGTTTGTAAGAAAAGTATTTAGCGACATGGCACTAGCTTCTTCTTCTCTCAAGTAGACCATTTTCACACTAATGAAGTTACAAACCAGCTACTATTCGGAAGATACAAGCACTCAGAGTATCATCACTGGTGTATTTCAGAAATTCAAGATACAAAAAGAGCACTAGGTTTTGCGACTGGTCTTCGACAACGAGTACATAGCCGCGCTTTCAGAAATTTGAAAGACATTGGGGGTATGAATCCAGCCGGCTCTGAGATAGCCCGAGTTGAACCGCTGTGCAAAGTTTCAGACAAGACTATTAGAAGACGTGGAAAAAAATGAGGTAAAAACTTTTTTGTTTAACACTTTTATTGTTTTAGAAGTTAGCACTAATGGGAGAGATTTTGTAAGGAAGGTGACAGTATAACAGAGATAATTTGACAAGGTCATGTAGAAAAAAACTTTATACTTTGCCTCCCCATGATTATATCAGTAAAAAAAAGAACAGAAGGGTTGCTGGCGAAAGCGTAACGTTCCAAAATAACTCTGTTATGTTCTCTTGAGTTTTTAACCTACGAAAACCTGGTGCTCACAAAGTAGCCTCTTACCTTTGAGGACTGTTCAATATTTATAAATCAATATTCACCAGTTATTAGTTACTTTCCCTGGACTATACGACCTATAAAGGCTACTATTCCACCAAAACAAAAAATTCTGATCTTTAGTTTAGCCAATCAAAGAGCAATAAATCCGTCACATGATGGCTGTATACTGTTTCAAACGGCTATCAGTAGGGTAATGGGCCGTAAAGAGTCCAACCGGATAGGGCTACTAGAAGCGATCGCCTACATTGTTGGCAACATTATTGGCACAGGTATTTCCATATTTTCCCTACTTTTTTTAATAACCATGCTAAGGTATCTTCGTCTCTCCTAAAGGAATCCTCGAACATGTTGGTTCCGTCGGATTGTCTCTCATTCTCTGGGTCGTTTGTGCCCTCATTAACATGGTTTCAGCAGTGGTAAATGCATTTGAGTGTTAAAAACACAGAAGAGTTAAGAACTTCATCGAATTGGGCAGTAGTATCCCAGAATCTGGAGCTGAATTAAGTTATGTGACTTACATTGGATGGCATCCGATCGGCTTCGCAATCCTTTGGCTAAGTGCCGTCATTCAGAGCTCCTGTAGCGGAGCAATTCTCTTTGTCACCTTTGGAAACTACATTATGCAAGCTTTGGAGCCTGTAGTCTGTCTTACACACTCGACACAACAACTGGCTGTAAAGTTTTTCGGGTTTGGACTGATGTGTAAGTAACAACACTTTGTTTTTTTATTGTTTCCAGTTTTCCTAACAGTTTCGAACATGTACTCTCTGCGGAAAATTGCCGCCAAAATACAAACCGTCTCAATGTTTTCTAAGGTCTTCACACTTGTCTGCATTATAGGTGTCGGCTTCTACTTTCTTATATTTAAAGGTATCAGGAAATTTACATGTGAATTAAATTTTATAGGGTACACATCTCATTTCAAACCAGATTATGCGTTTTCCGGCTCGCATTGGTCTCCTACAGCCATTGTTCTGGCTATCTACCAAGGGAATTGGGCGTATAGTGGCTATACGACCATGAACTTTGGTACGGAAGAGGTCGAACAGAGCAACTTTTCAAAGTAGGGGATTTTTGTTTCAGTAACAGAGCGTATCAGAACTCTTACTCGGGCGGTGTTTGGTGGCCTGGGACTCGTCACAGTCATTTATATTTTGACAAACATTGCCTACTTCACTGTGCTAACGCCTAAAGAGATTTTGGAATCGGAGGCTGTTGCTACGGTCAGTATTTTTGTCTTTGTTTCTCTGTCTCCTTGTTTCCCTGTTTTTATGTCTTTTTGACTCTTTGTTTTTCGTTACGCTAGTTTCAGCTATTCATTCAAAAGACACTCGGTCAAGGAGCAGCATATGCAATGCCCGGTCTCATTGGACTCCTGTTGATCGGAACCATGAACTCGGACGTATTTGCCTGGAGCAGGTTCATGTTGGCAGGAGCTCGAAAAGGAATGATGCCCACAGCGTTTGCTCTAGTTCATCCAAATAATGATAGTCCAAGAGTTTCTGTCCTCGCACATGTAAGAACAAGTATCCATTAAGGAGTGACAATGACATTTCAGACAACATTCTGTGTCTGTTTCTCCTTCATGGGGAATGTTGAAACACTTATCAAGTACATTTCAATTGTGGGAATGATTCGCACCTGTTTCACGGTTATTGCTTTGATTGTGATCAAGCTCAAAAAAGTTCCTGTAGCAAAAAATGCTGTCAAAGTTTGTCACATGCCAATCTTGTATCCTTGTTCTTTAGTTCAGCATTTTCTGGCCTTTCCTCAATCTAGCCCTCCAACTTGGCCTCATTTCCATCCCATTTGTTCAAGATTGGGAACCGAATGTGATAGGAATTGGACTGTTTATACTTGCCTCGGCTGCCTACTACATCTTCGTGTATCCTAAGAAAAAACCCAAGTTTGCATACATGCTGGACGGCAAGTCATACCGCTCCATAATGGTAATGCTTTTCAGATGCGGTTACAAAGTTCTTTCAAAAACTCCTCTGGACTGTGGTTGATACGGGACCGGAATACCAGACCGAAGTAAACGAAAAAGAGCCGATCAGGGATTCAGAAGACTGGATAGAGAGATTTTAATGCAAAGCTACACTTTTGTAACCTCAAGTAAAGAGATCTCAATGTTGACAGAGATTCAATTTCTTCAAGAGAGAGAGAGACAGAGCGACCGAGAGAAAGTTTAACAGAAACAGGGTGAACATCCCTGCTAGCCAATAAAGATTGTAAATAAGCGTCCATTCCGTTATCAGCTAGTTAGTAGCTGTTAGTAGCCATCCAGATGGGGCGAAAAGAAGAAAACCGGCTGGGACTCATTGGAGCCACCTCTTACATCGTCGGCAGCATCGTTGGTTCAGGTTTCACATTCCTCAACTTTGTATTTTTTTAAAATAAACTTAGGTATATTTGTTGCACCCAGAGGTATTCTCGAGCATGCGGGTT
Source organism: Oscheius sp. JU75 (assembly GCA_037178855.1). Taxonomy (NCBI): domain Eukaryota; kingdom Metazoa; phylum Nematoda; class Chromadorea; order Rhabditida; family Rhabditidae; genus Oscheius; species Oscheius sp. JU75. Next base: position 9,912,758 of record JASJZC010000007.1, read on the forward strand.
CCATCGGTCTTTCTCTCATTATATGGGTTGTTTGTGCCATGCTCTCCATGCTGACAGGACTTGTAGGTTCTCTGTTTCCAGAAAACGATCTTTTTTTAGAACTACGTCGAACTGGGAACGAGTATTCCAGAATCTGGGGCAGAGCTAGCGTATATTTCCTATATGGGCTGGTATCCAATAGCTTTCTCCTTTTTGTGGCTTTCGACAGTTGTTCAAAGGTTTGAAGAGCCTATTTTGTTAGAGTCGACTTACTTCGAACAGTAATACTCTAGATGACTGTCTCTTCAGTCGATCGATACGATACGGGAGAAACAAACAGGAACTATTATTCTACTTACCCGTACCTCCACTAGAGTCAAAAAAATTAGGCAAACTTGAGTAATGCGACGAGCCAGTTTTGTTTCGTACCTTTACTTTGCGGTGACCAGAAAAGTACTCACTTGTATCAAACGGCAGATGGACATGTCTTTGCTCCTTTTCTCGGAAAATCGCTACAAATTCTTACCCATACCGTCTCATAGTTTAATCCGCAACTACCAACCGTTCAGGTTACAGTTTTATTTCAGCTCCTGCAGTGGAGCAGTCCTCTTCTTGACATTTGGAGAATACCTTGTCGAAGCCATCAAACCTTTAACTACTCTCTGCGATTCCACTCAACAATTTGCCATTAAACTCTCCGGCTTCGGCTTGCTCTGTAAGTGACCACCATTTCATCAGCTCTGATAAGCACCGATCGTCGAACAAAAAGTTCCGTTCCAGTTCTTCTCACAGTCTCGAACATGTACTCTTTGAGACAGATTGCCGGCAAAATTCAAATTGTCTCGATGTTTGCGAAGATTGCTGCTCTGGCTTGGATCATCGGGATTGGGGCTTACTTCATGATTTTCAAAGGTTAGGACCGGCAAGAGTCGTGATTTAAATCGTAGCAGGAACTATAAGTTTCATAGGACATTGTTCCCAAATTCTGCGCACCATTTTCAATGTTGCCATACGTGATTTGAAACGACTGTTTTTCTTTAGGTTACACCCAACATTTTAAGCCAAGTTATGCCTTCTCTGGATCAAAATGGTCTGCATCACAAATAGTTTTGGCGATTTATCAGGTCCAAACTAAAGATCATAAAGCCATACTTTGTTTTTAGGGAAACTGGGCCTATGGTGGTTTCACGACATTGAACTACGGAACAGAGGACGTCCAGATTAAAAATTTTAAACAGTTTCAAATTTTTATCCTTAAGATATTACCGCTTCCAGAACTCTGCCTCGCGCAGTCCTTGGTGGTCTCGCAATTTCATCGCTGATCTATGTTCTGGCCAATGTTGCCTACTTTTCTGTTCTTACTCCAGCAGATATAATGAATTCGGATGCTGTAGCTACCGTAAGACTGTATATATCTTGTTTCACAAAATGTTCAGCTTTTTATACAAGACACCCTGGGACAGGGCGCCGCATATGTAATGCCAGCTCTTGTCGGTCTACTTATAATTGGAACACTGAATTCAGATGTTTTTACCTGGAGCAGGTAATTAGACACCCATTTTTTGAAAACAAGAAGTTCAGATTCATGTTGGCTGGAGCCAGAAAAGGTCTAATGCCTTCGGCGTTTGCCTTAGTTCATCCGGAGAACGATAGTCCTAGAGTGGCTGTTCTCACCCATACTCTTCTCTGTGTCGGATTCTCGTTCATTGGAGATGTGGACTCTTTGGTGGATTATCTAACGATTGTCGGAATCATGTGTACCTGTTTTGCTCTATTAGCGTTGATAATCATCAAATGGAAGAAGATTCCGGTGGCTAAAGATGCTGTCAAGGTATGACAATGGGCTTCCAAGGTGGTTCTGGTTTAAAATTTGTCGTCTTGTGTCTGTCATCTTCTTTGTCCCTCGAAACAGTTGGATAGTCTTTTTAACTCTCGAGCTCGCTCGGATGTCCTAAGTATACTGTTCACTTTGTATACCGCTTTTGATCCTGTTTTTTTGCCAGATTGCCAATGACAAAACTGTTCTATATTGATTCTGTCTAGATCATCTCTCTGTGACGGTCCAGTACATATTTCTTTCTATATAGCAGTCATTGACTTACCCTGTCCCTGCCTATTTCTGGTCTGCTGGGCTGTCCATCTGATTCTGTCAATCAACCCCACTCTTGTCTCATTCGCAAGCACAATAACAAAACTGCACGACAGTGAAACGTTATTTCAGTTCCACATCTTCTGGCCTATCTTAAACCTGGTTATCAATATCGCTTTGCTTGTGATCCCATTCATCCAGGACTGGGTTCAATCTGTTGTCGGACTAGGTCTCTTTCTCGGAGGATGTGGTAAGAGTTCAACGTTTTTTGAGAAAAATCATTTTCAGCCGCCTACTTTGTGTTCATCTATCCAAAAAACAAACCACAGTTCCTCTATAATATCGACAGTAAGGTCCTAAAACAATTGCAAAGCTTTATGATTTCAGATTCTGTGACATGCGGATTACAAGTACTGTTCTGGACTGTTGTCGACACTGGGCCAGAGTATCAAATCGAGTCAAACAGAGTTGCGGACTTGGATCAGGAGAAAGAAGAATATATCGAACGATTCTAGCTTGCGTTTTTGCGTTTTTTGATCTCTGAAAGAACGGTTACGGGTTAATAAATAAAGTCAAGAAGAGATTATAGATCACATTTAGTGGGCGGAAATTCTTTGTTTCCTTTGCAAAATCCCAAAAAAAAAAATATCGGTAGTGATCGAATCAAAGTTACTTAGTGTTGGAACAAGAATAATTACCTTGTTTTCTTTTATATAGTGTTTGGACATATATTATTGCTCTCGTTTTCAATAGTGAGATAGTCTTGATTAGTAGCTGCCCCAATAAAGATTGTAACCCTTTGCTCGTCTACCTATTGTCGTCTCTACCACAATGGTATCTACCGGAGATACAACACTTAAATTCATAGCGCTGCGTACTAACCGCTGAGCAATGGTCCGCTTTGCGCGGTAAGGTGCGTACAGAGAACGTTGCGCTTTCGAGTAATAGACGTCTGTTTTTCCGTAGATTATGTTGTCAGGGAGGCATGATATGTCGCTGTCCTTTAACCGCTTTCTACAATCTTTGCATTATTTGCCACTTACTTTTTTGCAATGGAACCGGTCATCACTCTCACCAAAATACCCGCTACTGTCGCATTTGACATTCTCAAGTAGGTAATCCAGTAATTATCATTGCTGTATTGATCTCAGAAGAGTAACGCTTTATTAGGATATTTCCCGCATTTCATCCCCTTACCTAAAGTGCTCTATCACTTTTGGCACCGTAACAGTTTTAATAATGAGTCAACGATCAAACAAACATTTCTCATGGGATACAAGCCAAAGCTGTCGATTTGCGCTTTCCCAAACATTGGAGATTCTCAAGAAGGTAATCCAGCATACATCGAATGCTAATCATTTTCGGTTACAAGCAAAATCTTTCATCAAATCAATGAGAGCTTGTACAAAGACGCTGATTGAGGAGAATCGACACGTTCGTTAAGGTATATTTGTATTCTGTGAAGTTTCGTATATTGTCTCCTGATCAGCAATATCCTACTTTACAAACAAATCTGCTTCTTAAGCTTGCTTACACACAAACGAATACTTTATTATAAACCCCTATATACACTCTCTCTCATTTTATAGCCTACTATAGTCTTCTGAATCTGATGATTGCACTGTAGAAGAACGAGTCCTCCGTGCCAGTTCCTCCTCTTCGGAATCTGGAGCGTAAGCGCCATTGTGGTAGGTGTCTCTGAACAAAAATTTTCATCTGGTTCGTTGCCAGACCTACAGCTCTATATCTTCCATTGCTTCTGGGTCGTGAGCGTGAATCTGAGCAGCCTGAGTCGGTTGCGTTGCCGTAGCAAGGACAGGAACGATCTCTGCTGTTGGGCCATTCAAGATAGGCGATTCATTTTCTTCTTCCTCCTCGCCTTCACCCTGAAACAACAACAAAGTTACCAAAGTAGGCAGGTTCTGGGCGTAACTTTGAATCAAGCGACTGTGTGTCTAGAGATAAAATATTGACAGATTTAACAATAGTCTACGATCGAGAATTATTGAGCACTGGCAAAGCAGGGGAGTGTTTGACAGAAACAGAATAGAAACACAAATGGAAATTTTGACAGTGGTTCGATAGAGCTGGTTACAGCTTGACAAAGGCTGTACACAAAAAAACCGCGTGACAGTATAATCACAACGACAGAAATACGGAAAGAAGTATACCTTAAACTCCCACGGATTATGCTTTACTGGTTTTCCCTTCCTCACAGCAGCTTCAGCTGCTTCCATATCAGCCTTAAGTTGCTTTCTAATTTCAACTTGAGCCACCTTGTGACCTGCAGCCAATCTAAAACAAGTAACGTATTGCCACAATGGTCTTCCCCACCTGATAAGGGCTCTCGGCAACTCGTTCTCAAGACGCCCATAGTTGGCCTCAACCATCTGGTCCATCAGAGCCTTTCCTTTAGTTTCAGGCTGGAGGAAGAATCCGAGTACGAGAGTAATGATCAACATTGCTTCTGGAACAATAAATGCTCCAGCTGGGAAACCAGAGTCCAAGAGAGGACGAAGAAGGAAGATTCCGATGATCGTACCGATGTGTCTGAGATGGACTGTATATGATCGAGGAGATAGGTCTCACTTGACCGAGTGAAGACATCCAAAAGCAACACAACGGATGACTGTTGGGTAGCGTTGAGTTGTGATTTGGACGATGTTAATCCAGAAGACGCAGTCATTGATCATGGTTGTGATGATGACCAAGATTGTGACGGCTGAAATTCATTTTGTCAAGCGCGGACGTATGTTGTCTGCTGCTCTTCTACAAATCGATTCACACCCGTACCGTCTCTCTAACCTCTTGAAATCTAAGAGATACTCTTCTGGACTACTATGAAAACCAGAGGCATTCTCTTCCGTACTGTCGCAGCAAGGACAAGATTTACCATGAGAAGTTGCACCCATACAGAGTAGGTAACCGAATAACTTATTGCCCTGTTCTGTGTCGATCAATGTAGGAAAAGAATACATAATAGGATTTACTCGTGTCATCAAGGTCAACTCATTTGTTCATTTTGACATCAGAGCTTCATAAACGAACTTACCCTGAGATCCGATACCATTTCCGAGGCAAACCAGCAGGATGCAGATTCCAAGGAGGATGATTTCGAGGGTGACGGAGCCAATAAACTGAACTTTTCTGCCAAAGGCTGGAACAGCAAGATCCAAGATAACAATGATGATCGGTGTGAAGAGACGGAAGACTCCGTCCAGGAAAGTGAACATGATGGCATTATCTAGAATTTTTTGGTATCCTCTTTAATGCTAAGGTACCATGCATTCCACTGACAGTGTAGAGATAAGTGTTGGAGACCAAGGCATAGGTTAGCATGGAGACAATCTGCATGACGGATTGCTTGGCTAGGCGGGAAGAACTTTAAAGATGAATAGCTAACAAGAACCCTAACCTGAAAAGATGGTAAAAGTTGTAGAATCTCTTCTTGTCATCCTTGTGGATCGACGAAATGTCATGAGTAGCGAATCTTGTCTTTGTATCGTTCCAACGCTCATGAGCTATGTCATTCAAGACATTACAAGCCTTTTCGAGCTGTCCATCAGCAATTAACCATCTCGGAGACTCCAAGAACAACATGAATGCAATGGTCAGCGGCGAAGAGACCAGGTTGAGAAAGACGAAATAATTTTGCCAGTCCTGTTCATGTGATTCCTTTAGAAATGAAAAAGACTACCTTTGTCAAAAAGGCAATTAAAGCAATGGTCATGTAGGCTATTGGCCACTGGAAAGCTGAAGCCATAACTACTCGGAACTTGTTGTTCGTGTACTCCATCATCATGGTCAAGGTAGTTACCTAAACCATCAGTTTGTTTGGAAATAGTCAGTTTCTGTTGGTTTGAAGAGATTGACAAAAGAGCATTTATATGGTGTATTTCCGGACCAGATTTTCGGACCCAAGCCCGGCCCGCACACATGCTTTTCTATTCCTAGTTTGAAGAATCGGGCTGATTCAGGGAATATTGACAGTTCTGGGAAAAGGTCTAGTATCCTTCTTTCTTACCGATTATCAAGAGAGGCTTGACAAAGTGATAGAACGATGTATGCAATTAAAATGTAACAAATGTCAGTTAGAAGTTAGCAAGTACAGGGTGAATATTGAGTCGAAAAGCAATCTCCCTACCTCAATGATACCATAAAGGAAACAGTTGACAGCTTGAATGGTAGCAAAAGCAATCCAGTCCTGTGAAGCCGTGCACATGATAGAAGTGATGATAATGAGGAGCTGGGCACCGAAGAACATGTGCTTTCTTCCAAAAAAGTCGCCCAAATGACCACCAACAACTGAGCCGACAAGCTGAAAATGTCACAATGACAATTTTGAAAAAAACGTACAGATCCGATAGCCATGAGAAGTTGAATCCATTTAACTTTGTCCTTCTGGTCACACACTAACTTGAAGTCAGCTACCACAGATCTGAACTCGACAGAGCCTTTCTAAACATCTATATACAGAAAACTGAAAAAAGCATACAATTGGTGAGAAGTTGGCACAAATTGTCTTGAGATAGTTACACTTATAGCCAGTTTCATCATCTGTAGGAGCTTCGACTGGAAGGGGTGGTTATTAAAGACGGAAACAAGTAAACCTCGTTGAAACGTTCCATCGGGTCGTGTACAGTTCCAGTCAGGTTCCAATTGTCCCAATACATCCATAAATGTGGTGTTGCCTAAAATGTGCAATTGTACCTCCGTAGCTGACTAATTATACATTAGTGAAGCATTGACCTCTCCTGTTTTGAACAAAAAAGTGTCTATTCTTCACAGCAGCTTGAGTTCTTTTTTAACTTCCAACATTTTCAGTGGTTCGTGTTACTTTCTGCCATTACTGCTATACGACTTGCCAAAACATCGTGACCATATTTCGGTAAGCAACATTATCTGACTATCAACCAAAATACTGTTCAATCACAGACTACTATCACGTTAGTTTTTCACCTCTGTTGCTGAAGTTCATCGCAATGCGACATATCTACGCACTTCCAGCTATCTGGTTTTTGATAGCAGGACGCGGACTCCTGTTGGCTCCCCGTCGTAAATCATTTCAATAGAAAAGAGGGGAACATCCGTCTTCAAGTAAAAAAAAACCAACCTGCCCATTCGATTGAAGCATATAAAATTACGATAAAAGCAAATATTTGATATGGACCGAAGGGGTTGATTTTCTAAGACAGTGGTACAAAATTTTTTTTGAACACGTTTACCTGCAAGACTTCCTCGAAGTGTGAATAGAAGACGACATTGTTCTTTCTATCCTTTCGACGATATGCCGGTCTCCTGAAACTTTGTTTATTACAATCTCTACAACTTTTTGTGTCTCAAAACACCACCAAAGTTTGAATTTTTATCATTTAAAGTAGTGCCGGTAGCGGCCGGAGGCGAGACCACTAATCTTTTGCCACGACCAAGACTCGACTAGCTGGCACATGGCCTAGAGAACTTTTTAAGGCTGTTCGAAAATCTATTCAGTATATACGCTATGCTCAAAATGGTGCAAAATTGCTTGAGATCCATGAAAAACGATCTAACTGTTGGGAAATTTCAGATCGCAGTCGAAGATTAAGAAATCAAATGCTACTTTCTAGCATTTTCCACATACAAGCGTTGTTTTGCTACTCGAAATGATTACAAAACTGTTTTTCTGCTTATTTTAATATTAGTAAACAAAATGTACCATATTCTGGTATCCCAAAGTATGTTGAAATGAAGAAGTATAAGGTTAAGCAAGAATCCGAAAAACCCAAGGGTGGAAAAATACTAAAGCGCTTGTAAAAGATGGTATGTAAAGATTTAAAGAATCTATGAAACTAAAAAATAAAACTAGTTTTTTGTCCAAGTTGACCCCTCTTCAGTGTATGTTTGTCCTACAATCAGTAGCCTAGTAATTGGTCTTCCCGATAAGCGGGAATAATGTCAAATTAACGACTTGCCAATCGTCGGAGTGGCTGTCGGACATGGCAGCAGCAGCGGCAGCACTGTGCTTATCAGACAAAATAGCCCTGCAGTCAGCCGTGTAAGACGATTGCGCCCCCCCCCCTTCTCTAGCTCAGCCCGATAGCTACCAGCCTGAGCCATTCTGTCATTGTTGCTGTTATGAAGACCGCAAACAACCCTCTTCAAGAAAAATGATGCTAACAAATAACACTTGTCGGCTTTCTGGAGAGCAACGACTTCGAACTTAACAGCTGTCATAGTCTGTTGATGTCTACCGAGTTATTTCAGTCTTCTGAAATGTTCTCGATCCCCTCCCCCCTTTGCAAAATATCGAAAGTCAGTTGTCGCAAGATCATCTCCATTCGTGTGTACAGCAGCCTGACGACTGTTGAGATCTATTGTGAATGACGCGATTTTGATCGAAAAACGTGATGAGGAATTCCAGTGTCACATTGGACTCATAAAGTGAAGGATAGGTGATGTCTGATTGTAGAGGCGGAAAAAAATTCAATTGACTCAGAAAGGGAGACCTGAGGAGTATTAAAAAAGATAAGAGGGAAGAAAATAACTTTGACTGCCTTGACTGCAAAAAGTGTTTTAGTTGTGTCTAGAGTAAGATTTTCAGACTAAGTTTCTAAAAAGTAAGGCAAAATCGAACCGCACCCTTTTTGAAATATCTCAAAATTGTTCCGAGACAACAAAGAAATGTCAGTGCCGAAATTAAGGGATCAGCTTTGAAGTTCTTCAAAACGGAGATTTCAATGTCGGCGACTGACGACCTCAATACCTCATAGTTCATTTTTTATTTAAATAAAAGATAAGTGGTAGATGTCATTAATTGGCTGAGAAAAATAGGATCGAGATACAAGTGAGACAGTTTGAGCGTTTTGGTAGCAAAAACATCAATAAGGATCTGTCAATAAAGTCCAAGAACAGCAAGCTATGAAGAACTCTGTTGTCTATAATGCTGTAATATTCTTTTGGTGCAAATTTTGCTGGGGAAATCGTTGTATTTAGTGACGATAGCCTTACAACAAGATCAGTTGCTTCCTTGGTGGAAATACTGTCAGTATTCCTGAACCAGAATTCGAATAACCTTAAGAGGAAGTTATGAACAAGTTGCGGGTTCTTGGAGTTTGGAAAGGCATCTTGTAGTTTGATTCAAAAAACCCAAAAGTGAGATAAGAACCGAATACGGTAGCATGTACAGGTACAAGAAAGATAATAAGCTAGGCGAAAGGTAAGACTGACCACATACTTGTAGGCTGGAAGTTGGAGGAAGGTACACCTCCTACTACGCCGTCGATGCAGTCACCACGCCTTATCGAGAGGAATCAATGTGAAGCTCGTAAAGATAGATGAGCAGTAGACTCCCTAGAAGAATGTGGCTGTCCTTTTTTTCCTCCCCTCTTTTTTTTGCGTTCTCAGTGAAAATTCAAAATTCATTTGACCCGAATAGCTCAAATATGCACAAAAGCGTTCAGAACACACAAAAAGTTGTCACAATACACCTCGTCGGAAGCGTTTCTGGCTCTGCGGGATCGGAGCTTTGGCATCTCTCAACGCGACCAGACTCGCTAATCCTGAAGCAAATGTCGACTGCTTTTCCTTAGCCTCGTGAGTGTTGCTCTGAGGCTTGATGATCTGAACATTTTGACTTAAGTACCCTCAAAAAATTGCTACCTGGAAAGAGCAGAGCAGATTCTCGTCCACGTTCATGACAGCTCCAGCATTGTCAAATTCTCCGCAATAGTTTGGAGCCGAAAAGACTGTGACTAGACCGCGTCTTCCGAAAAACTCGTAACCGTCTTCTACTACCTGAAAAAGTCAATTTAGAGCTGATTAAGGGACGTTATACCTGGTGTCCTCTAACCACAATATCGAGATCCATTTTTTGTAAGAACTGGGTAAGTACATCAACACCGAAGACATAGGAGACACCGCGCTCATTTGGAGCCCATCCGACCACGCTCGGGTCAGGATCTGACCAGAGAATGTCGCAGAGGAGACCTGAATTTTCTGGTACAGGTTACAATAGTTCTGCTCTTCTTACCAGTTTCCTGAACATCGCAAGGGCGCTGGATTCGTTTGAGCTGATCCAGGGAGCGCAACGTTGGTGAGAGTCCACCATGACAGCAGAAAATCTTATTGTCTATTAAGGCGGCTACGGGCATGCAGTTAAAGACGTCTTGAAAGGTTTTCCATAGCTTCACGCTGTATCTTCGTTTGCCTGAAAGCGATGGGGTTTGAAGTACTCGAGAGATCTGTGAAGGGTCAAACAAACTCTGACGTAACAGGCTTCCCTACTTTACTCTCTGAGTGCGAGGGGACCGAGAGCGCAAAGTTTTTTTGCCCCATCCCCAAACCCTGTTTTCGCGATATGATTTCCGGGATAAACATCATGGACTTGTGACATGTTTTTCCATGCGCTGACCCCCACACAGACACAATTGTCCAAATTTAGTCCAGAACCAATTTGGAACCATCTTCGCCCCCGAAGCCTTCCCATTGTTGGCTGAACATCGAGAGGAACATCGCTCCCAACCACTTGTCTACGTCACTTCAACAAGAGTGGGGGCTGTGCTACGTGAAGCTGTTGGCGGATGGCAAAACAATGACCCCCGTACAGTTTGCAATGTTTCCCCAAAGCAAAGCTAACAAAATTTCTATAGAGCTTGTCAATGGCATTTCTCGCCTGACTGCTCAGCTGACCTTCGAACGGGAGAACAAAAAAGTAGCAGAGGTGTGTGTGTGTGTGTGTTCTGCTATTCCCGGAAGAGACCCTGACGCAAGCCAGAAAAACTTACACTCATCATAGAATCCGTATATTCGGTTGAGGTTGGCAACTTCGTGATTCCCGCGAAGGAGGAAAAAGTTATGCGGATACTTAATCTTGTAACACAGCAGAAGGACGATTGTCTGAAAAAGGGGATAAATAACGCGGAAGTCCTATTCCCCTTCCCGAGCTTGTGAGCCCCCTGTTCCATCACACAGCATAGAGGCAATTTAATGGAAAGAGAGATGCAGATGTTCCCCTCCTAATCATAACAAAATGTTTCACGAATTGCCCCCCAAATAGCATTTTCTTCCTGATCAGGTCTAATAAATCCAAGAAGTTGTGTTTTTGTAAAAGAATGGCGCGCCGCGGCGGCACCAGACACCACAAGCTTTTGAGCTGTAAAACAAAGTTTTTCCGCACCTCGATACTCTTTGGTCCTCTATCCACATAGTCGCCTAGGAAGAGGTAGTTGCTGTCCGGAGGAAATCCGCTGAGTCCAAAGAGCCGTAAGAGGTCGGAGAACTGGCCATGAATGTCACCTGGAAGGTTTGCGAATAAGGACAATTCTCTCTCTTTCTCTTTCTCTCTCTCTCTCTTTGTCTGAATTCCAGCCTGTCTACCATCCAACCCTCATATCAGTAAATTCCGCTTTGATTCATTCGGGTTTCGACGTCACCGGCTTATTGATAAGGCTCATTCTGACAGTCTGGATCTCGAAAAAAACAAACCTGCAATCTTGAGTGGCGGTTCCAATTCGAGGAGCATGGGCTGATGAAGAAAAATCTGACGGGCTAGAACGCAAACCATGCGAATTTCATTTTCAGTAATGTCGATCCCTTTTTGCCAGGGCTTGGCCTAAAACATTGTTTTAAGGACTGTTGTGAAAATACTAACCTGTACGAGGGTGTTGATTATGCGCGTGAGGTCGAGATCGCCGTAGTGTACCGATTTTCGTCTGAGAGAGGTCATCCTGAAAATGAACAGTGAGAGGAGCAAATGGAAATGTTCAGAAGTTTTAAGAGAGTGAAAAAAGTATATAGCAATGTCAGTATCGCAGAGACAGAATGAAAGGAAAAGTACAGAGACCGGCAAGACCTGAGTGTAACGGGAACAGTATGAGCAAGTGAGAACGACTGGTAGAGCCAAGTGACTCGAAACAATGGCAGTCATCACAGACAATAAATTGACGGAATGAACCCTGTAAACCAATAAATTGAAGCTGATCTGATGTCAAAACAGTGATAACGTAAGCTGGGGGCGTATGCCTCCTTGCGCCCTTTTTTGGGGCGAATTGTACAACGAGTACGCCAGGGGAGCTGATACTGCGAGAGAAAAGTTTTTGAGTGCGACAGCTGGACTCCTCGGCCTATCTTCCTCGTAGAATGAATGAGGACGGAGGTAAATTCCCGACCTCCACAGGGGGCACTGTGTGGGGGTGGAACGGTTCCGTGAGAGAAATCATGGCAGCCCCTGAGGATATACGGGAAAGATAATGTGATTGCCGCGTATTGTCACTCTTAAAGTAAGGTGCTAAACTGGGCGCGGATGATAAAATCAGGGGACTACTTTCTCGACCAACAACACCTTTTTGGGAGGTGGCTCGGAGCGATGTTTACTTACGTTTCACAGATCAGTAGTCTTTCAGCCTAGTGGGGCCCACCCGTGGCGTTTTTATGCGCTGGAGGTATATTCAAAAATGTATATGGTCGTGAGGACTAATCGTCACTGACAGCAGAGCTGTTTAGAAAATGCTAAGGGGGGGGGGGGAAGAGTTGATGTCATTTCCAGGGAGCGAGAGCGATCGGTTTCAAAAACAACAAATAATCAACCCGTCAAATGAAAAACCCATCGAAATGAGAAAAACAAATAGGGATGTTTGCCACTGAGGTCGGGACACAGAAAGTAGAGGTGAGTCTCCGATGCAAATTCTGGTAAACGTTAGTCCCCTCAGAGGCCTAATCTATCACGGCAAACTTTTTTTGCCTACATATGAGTATGTCCAGGACAACCAATTAGCCCCGAGGGATGAACAAAAGCAAAATTGTTGGGCAGGAAGCTCCCGGTGACGAGACGTTGTTTTTTCTGACAGTCAGGCGGCTTACGATACGGCAATGGGAGTTGAGAGCTGGTTGCAAAACGGAAACCACAAAAAGTTGCTGGAAGATTATGTGAAACTTTTACCCGAGCTTAAAAGTTGGTCCAAACGGCAGCAATAAAACCAAATTAGCTTTGATGAATGGCGATGTGGGAGTTCAGAGACAGCAGGACACACAGTCATACATATGCATAGGGGACTGTAAACCGCTTGGTCCTGAGGGGGGCCGGGGAGGAATGGAAATTCATTTTCGTGACCCCGGCACACAGGCGCAGGAATCGCTTATTCCCCCCCTTCTCTTTCTCTTTCTCTCTCTCAACCTAACGTCAGAGAAATCTATTCTAAAAAAGAGACGACGTTCTACTTAATAATCTCGACTCATGCAACGGATTGCAAAAGAATTCTTGGAAAGGCGCGCGCACCCCGCTGAGAAGATTTTTGGAAGAGCTGAGCGTGGCCTGGCGGGCTGCCAACTAGTTTCTGATCGTCTACAAGTGTTAGTCTGTTCTGTGTCGTCAAAAACACCAAAGAACACTTGTTTCAAATATATGAGAGTAAATTTGGGCCTCGAGAGTATCCTGTGATGCGGAAGATGGACATTTTTAGAGGATGGAGAGTAGAGTCAAACAATGTCCACTAATCAAACTCTCTCTGACAGACGTGTTGAGGGCCAAGAAAGAGCGAGCGAGGGCCTTTTCGGGCATTTCCGCCATCTTGCAAATGCTCAAAATAACTCGGTCGACGTGACAGCCTGGCTGAACTTGGCAGTAGTTAACGTCTGATCCCTTATGTCAACTTTCCTAGCTGATCAGAAGACTTACAATGGGTCCTGCTGTGAATTTTTCACAACTTCACGCATAGGTTGGTCCCTTGAGGTTCAAAGGGCACCTAAGAGTTTCAAAGACAAAGGAGCTCAAAAGTTTTCAAAAACAAGTTATCTTGTCTGCAGAACTGAAATCGAAAATAGTTGCTTGACACAGTGGTAATCAGTGCTTGTTAAGAGTTTCTATGCTGGAAGCGGCAAACAGGTATGTTCACAATAAGCCCTGATTGTTCGATGGCTAAAATGGCATTTTTCGAAAGATAACACAACACGAGAGAAAAGGGAACTGGTTCAGTCACAAAGTTTTCATAGATGGTTGGGTCGAGAGAGCCTCTGGAAAAAAGGTCCGTGTGGTTGGGAAATAGGCGCAAAGATGATACACTAACAGCATCAATCAAAATCCACAAAAGGCAATCGTTGTTCCGAGAGAAACTCGTGATTGCGATGACTCTTCCAACAGAACAGTAATGCATGTCAGCTGGAGGCGGAGCCGCCGAAAATGTCAAAATGTGTGAATTGAGCATGTTGGAACAGATGCGGAGAGAGGGCAAAAATGTCTGCACCGGAATTTCATAATGAATGCGAAAATGAGTCCACGAGGCATTACAGCGTTCGCAAAAGCAATTGCGGGATAGAATATTTGAATGAGAGAGTGAGAGAGAGAGTAGAGGAGAAATTGAAAAGGGCGAGAGTGCTGCTTTGGCGTCGTAAAGGCATATAGATTGCCCTCAAAATACTGGTACCCGAAACGAGTTCGGAGGGAAACAAGAGAGGTGAGGTAAACTGGTAGAGCTCCTCCTAGACCTCCGACCCAGGCAACCGCGGATCCGGAAATGCGCGCCTACACAAACACAGTTCCTAACGCCGCCCCACGTGAACTCTTGCCGAGGCAGAGCTAACGCGAGAAGGCTTACCGATTCGAATCTCATCGGGCCGGTAGGGAGAGAAGATCTCATGAAACAGATATCCGGAAAACAAGTCTTGACGTGAGGCCCTGGAGGAGGAAAAAGATGCTATGGGGGAAGCGCCGAAATCAAACAAATGATTGCCAGATCAATGTGAAGAGACCGGCGAAAGCTTGCGCTCGCCGGATACCGGCGTGGAAAATGTTTAAGGGGCGGGAGAGAACAGTGCCATCCCTCCTCCTCACACTTGCATTACCTTTTAGTTACAAAAAGCTGCTAAGAACAGGTCTACTCTCACCTCCAATTGACGGAAAAGCGAGAGATGGAGAGGGTAATTGTCCCGAAATTAAGCTGGGTCGCATCATTCAGCTACAGTCGCACCGACTGAAGTGGTGTCAAAGGGTTGCTTTCTCACACTATACAGTCTATCAAGCACCCCAACAGATTGTTTTGCGAGAATGACTCTCTCTCTCTCTCTCTCTCACCACACACAATCATATTCAGCAGGTGTTATTTAGAGCTGGCAGCTGTTTTTGCCGAAAGGAGTCAGATCAAACCAGGAATTGAAGAATAGTGTAAAAGGCCAATTGTTTCAATCTGACCCGAGATTTTTGATAGGATAGGTTGGAAAAGAGACGACAGCTGTTTGGCCAGGCTCGTCTATCCAAAGAGTCACATGGAGTTGCATAAAACACGGAACAACACATTCCTGTCGGAAGGGGATAGAATGACAGTTATGACATGAACACTGATCCACAGTCCAGGCGAGGTCCAACCAATCTGCTCCTGCCAGCAAACCAGGGAACAATTTTCTCAATACCCTTAACATGGAGGGACCCTATGACCCCAATCACAAGAAGGACACATCATTAATGGCTACCGGTTATGACTTTTCCCTCAAACAAAGACTTCCATCGCTGCCATAGCACTTATAGACTTTAAACGCACAAGTTAGAGGCGAAGTCACGTGGTTGAATGTGAGGGTTGCACGCAGGACCCCAAAACCGGTTTCCCTGCCAAAGAAAAATCCCCCACCCTGAACTAAGTAAGCCGAAAAGCGCGAGCAGTTCCCCTTGTAATCAATTCGGCACACACGGTCTCTCTCGCTCGTTGTGAAAGCGAACAGAAACCAGTAGAACTCGTAAGATTAAGTTAACACGACTCAACCAATGGCAAATACTGGAAATGTTTGAAACTGTGCGTGCATTGGCAGTGTTCACGGGCGGGCGAAAATGGTAAAATGGTTGCCTAACAATGAGTCAGTAACTGGTAGACTTACAGCTGAAATATTGGTTTCCCCTGAGGAAGCAGAACAGAAACCAATGTCAAAGGAGCACAATAAGCCTCTAGACCGAACCAATTCTGACAATGTGAAGAAAGAAAAGGTATTGAACTGTAAACCCCTTTCAAGAGTACATTCCGTTGGATTTCTCGCCTTTTCGGAAGGCCGGACAATTTCTAGAACTAGAACTTTCATCATTTCAAGCATGTCAGCACATATGAACAAATATTTTGGAAGCGGAGACTAATAATCATTTGATCTGAACATGTGAACAAGTGAACATTCACGAAGAGCCCAATACCAAACTGAAGTATTCAAAACTAAAGATGCAAACACTAACAGTGGTCAATTTCAGCAAAGTACCACTTTTCATCCTGTGGTATACGTCTGAACTTGTAGCAGGTGTACAGTAAAGCTTGCTTTCAACCATAACGAACTACAACAGTGGAGCTACTGAAGATCACTCTCGCCAATGTAGCATCAACCTCTTGTCAGAGAACAGGAGTTCTCTTCGAATTCAGATTGCAGTATGAATAATCAGACGTTTCCGTGAGGGTATGCTCTCACAACGCCTGAGATACCTGGTAGCGCATTGCAGATTTTGTCAGTTTCTGACCTCGATCATCCAGTCAAAATATACATCAGTGTTAAGCTCCAAGTCAAGACTGAGGAAGAGTTTGGACAGAAGCTTATGCTTCATTGGAATTCTGTCAACCTTTGATTTCCCCATCTTCATAGCCGAATTCGTGAAGATTGCGTGTAAGAGGAATACCAGTCGCGCCCGAGTATCATCAATCTTCAGCCAGAGAACAGTCCCAACTCGTTATGACTTTATTTTGACGTTAACAGACGACGCGAAAAAGATATAGAATACAATATATAATATTTAGACAGGGTAGGGTTTCTTTTTTAAACGGGAACTTTTGTTGAACAAAAAATTTTTCCATAAACTGAAGCTTGCTACTTAGGCAGACAGTGAGAGTGAGACAGAGATGACCGTTTCGGGGGGAACGGAAAAATAGTATAGTAGTAGTGGAAAAGATAACTTGGAAAACATGTTAGCCGACCTTGGCAGAGAGAAATTGAGGGTTGATGTTGGCCACGGGCTTCTTTACTTTTTGCCAGTAGGGGTTCGGGCATTTCCTCCGACAGCAGGTCTGCCGCTGTTCAGTCCCGCATATTGATATTTGGCCTTCTTCTCGGACGGCTTCAGGATCTGAAAATGAGAATTATAGAAGGAAAACTGAATAAGCTCCGTTCATACTGACAAGGGACAGTACGGGTGAGACTAAATCTGGCTACTAAAGCTGCATGTGCGCGCATTTGTATGGTTTGCCAAGGAAAGAACTATTTTGCTTACCGAGAAGTTATGAGTGATACTATTTCTAGAAACCTGATATAAGTTTCGAGACGGTACGGGCGTGACTTTGTATGATTGTCAAGAAGATACGGGAAGAAATATTTCTGATTGTCGAAACGATAGTGGATGCGACGAACTTTGACGGTACAGCTGAGAACTATTCTGACTTTCGAGACGGTACGGGTGTCTTTTGTATCAAAAAGATACAGAAACAAATACTCTGGTTGCCAAACGATGTGGGTGAGACTTGGGAACCAAAAGTATGGGTGTGACTTGGTCATACTATCAGAGTCTCACTTAAGAAATATGCGTGGACTTTTCCAGCTAGTTTTGTGGTTTCCGAGACAGTAAGGGATAGAGTTTAGCTGTTTTTGGGAACAGCACGGGTAGGATTCCGTATGACTTCCGAGACTTCATGGAATGAAGCTGTTTCCGAGATAGTACGAGAGGAAAATTCTCACATTGCCGAGTATGTTCGGGTGAACATGGTTTTTTGTGTGCGGTACGGGCCAGTATTTGGCTGAATATCGAGACGATACGGGACTTTTCAATTACTTGCCTCAATTGCTCGATTTCTTACACAGACATGATTGATTAAATTCGAAAACAATAACTAATGTATACCTGGAATGAGCACATGAGTGTCTCATCAACGGACATCATTCCACCGGCATTGTCGAATTCTCCACAGTAGTTCGGGGCAGAGAACAAGGTAACGAGTTGTCGTTTTGCGAAGAACTCATAGCCATCCTCCACGACCTAGAAAAAAAGCGAGGTTTCATTAAGCCCTCATCCATCCCGCTATTCCCCATTGCAGCGCTTTTTTGACTGACAGCATTTGCATCAGAACCGTCTAATTAAGTTCTGAGAGGCCGAAAGTTCCGCGTTCTAAGAGATCGTCTTGAGAGATTTTTTAGAGGCGAACTCTGCGGGCACAGATGTAATAACACGTGTCAATAGGCGGTCAAAAGCCTCTTGTCGAGGCAGCAGGCAAAAGATTTACCTGATGAGCGCGGCAGATGAGGTCCAAGTCGTGACGATTGAGGAACTTGGCCACGATATCCGGGCCAAAGGTGAAGGACACTCCGCGGTCATTTTCGCCCCAGCCGTTGACTTCCTTGTCCGGATCCGACCATAGGAGGTCGCAGAGAAGGCCTGCAACATGGGGATTGTCAGTGTTATCGTGCGTTTCTCTGCCAGACCACCCCCCTAGTCAAAACCGCTTTCATGGTCGCCGTCACAGTGCGCGTCAAAGCGCACGCTTATCACGCCGAATCGATCCCCAGAAAAGGCACGCGCGTACCTGTGTCCGGAACATCTGTGGGTCGCATGATCCGCCGAATTTGCTCCATGTTCTGGAGATCGGGACTGAGACCGCCGTGGCAGCAGAAGATCTTCTCGTCAATCAAAGCCGCAATGGGCAGGCAGTTGAAACAGTCAGTGAACGTCTTCCATAATTTGATCGAGAACCTTCGTTTGCCTGAACAGAGATATGAAAAAAACATACAAATAGAAACTCACATTCATCGTAAAAGCCGTAGATTCTGTTGATGGAGGCGCATTCGTGGTTTCCACGAAGAAGGAAGAAGTTCTCCGGATATTTTACTTTGTAGGCAAGAAGAAGGCAAATTGTCTAAAAAGAATACAAATCCATTTGTTTGTCCGAGTGTTTGAAGCAGTCTGTGCGTGGTCTCCTAAGGAACCTAACGGTTTCGAGTCGAGGGACCAGGGATTCGACCCCGCCAGAGGTCCCATTTCTGGTAAAGTACCAAAGCTTTGTAGCGTTTTTTTTGGCTTGCGTAAGAATACGCAATCGTGTTTAAGCCTTCAAACATTACCAGACCTCCATTCATTGCTACAGCCCGTTAACTTAGATTAGCGACAAAGTTAGTGCAAAGATGCGCACTGGAACCGCACGACCCGGGTTCGATCCCATGTGGGTGACATGCTATCTTTAGATACTATGTGGAGAAGAACATATTAGAGGGTCCCTCGCTGAAAGTGAACAGTTTTAATAAACCTTAGCCCCAAAGAATCCTGTTTAATAAAACTTATAATGTCCTACCTCCAAACTTTGCTTTCCACGATCAACATAATCTCCAAGGAAGAGATAGTTGGCCTCTGGCGGAAAGCCTCCGTACTCGAAAAGACGGAGAAGATCGTTATACTGACCGTGGATGTCTCCTGAAAAACTGACATAACTTTAGCAACCTCTCTCTTCGACCCTTTTTGTTGCGCCACGTGGAAATTCTTCAGTCTACAGCACAAAATGTGGACGTATGTACGTAGGCAGAGAACAGAGTCAATGCATTTCGAATCAGTTCAGAAAATTACTTCCGACCGAATAACTGGGAAAAAAGACACACCGCAGATTTTCAGAGGAGCCTCTAACTCGAGAAGAATCGGTTGTGAGAGGAAGATTTCTCTGGACTTGTGGCAGAGCTGACGGATTTCCTGCTCTGTCATGGTGACCGTCTTGCCGGGTCGACATCCTCGAACTGAAAAGCGAAAACATAGAAAATGGCCTAAGTGTCCACAAACCTTCGAGTAGCCTAGTTATTAGGTTATCGACATTGAGTTCCCCATCTCCTGCGGCCATCTCTCTCTTTGCCCAGGGGTAGAAACTAAAAGGACTACCTGTAAAACAAGAGTTTTAATTTTAATTTCCCAACTAAAGTAGTAGTTAAGCGCGAAACAATCGATGCGTCATCCACGACTTGTGATGCATAAGAGGGAGGCTGAGAGAGACTGAAAAACCGGAAAGGAGCGATAGAGAGAGTGCGGTACAGAAGGCGAAATGCGGTGTGTGAGCGAGGGGAGAAGAGTCGGGTCAGGCCCACGAGATTGGCCACAATAGGAGACAGGTGGCTGTTTATGACGGAACTGTACCCGATGAAACATGGGCGAAATTTATTCATGAAAACAGGGGGAGTGCCTAGTTAAAAAATGGCGACAAACTAAGTTTTTGATCAATATTTAGTTCAGTTACCACGTCAAGATTTTCTCTTGAGAACAGGTGGACCTTTTTTATTTTTGTTATCAAATGGTAATATCTTGTTTCCATGAACAGCGATTTTCGCAATAAGTTATGAGACTTGAGTTGGAGATTAACAGATTTCATACAAAGAGCTTGCATAAACCAGGAAGGTGACGAAAAACGAGTCGCGGCAAGCTCAGCTGTACAAATTTACCCCTATACATCATTCACAATTTGTCACATCTATTTTTGAAGAATGATTTCATCAAAAACTAGAAAAAATTCAGGGAAAGATATGAACACCGCCCAGAAAACAGCGCCGACTATAGTGTGCGCTGATAAATCAATAGCAAGGAATATAGTTGACTGATTATGTCGAGATGGAATCGGACTAACGATAGGAATCAATAAAGGTCACCTAGATGGATAACACGCTGAACACAGGACGATCGAGTTATTTGCTGACGGGCCCTGGCCTCCCGCCAAATGATCCGCGCCCAATCGTGGCGGGAGCCCGTGTATCCTTCCTTTAAAGGCCGATCGAGAAAAACTTGACTAAAAACTTGGAAAGTGACTTAAACTTGGTTAAGTCGCCATAATTAAGGTTTCAAAAGCCCCTGTTTTGAATTATGGTTGTTTCTTGTTGGAAAAGCAGCAACGCGGAGCGCTACAAGCTGATAACTCGAACAAAATGGAGGAAACACTGATAGCGGGAGATCAGCAGTCTGCAGCTGATCATCTGCATGTTTTTGTTGTGTCCATTGATGCATTTAAACTTGGAAACTAATTATGAGAGATCAAAAACTTGTAAGAAGTGAAGATAGATGTTTCGAAACACACTGAACTGGAAAAAACAAAAACAAATAAACTGATCAGTCTTAAAAAGAGTCATCAGTCAAGTTTCGGCACAAACTTTTGAACTTCTTAGAAAGTGCACAATCTAGAAGAACAGCCCTAAACAGGTAAAAAATATCATAAGTTATTTTCATTCTGAATTATTCTGAACTGTCTGCTCCACTATACTTTTGGTATTTTGAGTGAGTACTCTTAGGAAACTAGAATCTGAACAAGGACAAAATTCTGGTGCAAAAAGAGGTCTAAAACAACTTTTGGTCTGGAAAACCGCTATCCAGCTCAAAAATCGAAAAGCGCATGTATCGATGTGTATCGATGAAGGTTGTAAAACCGCTTTTGTACTAAGATATGTTCCGATTATCGGGTTTTTGAACTTTTCAAATACGCATTACATACCTTTCTGTCTTCATAGATCCAAAGAATAGCGCTTGACTTTTTTGCTCAAAATCATAGACATTGTGGCTCAAAAAGAGAGAACTTGGAAAGTCTTCAAGGCTAACCGGATTTAGTACTAATAGCAGTGTAGCCTTGCGTGGAATCTAGTAAAGCTATCGCCAAGCAATGCAAATAGGTAGCCTTAGCCACGAAAGAGTATCAAAACAAGGCAAAACCATGAAATTAAAGTTTATAGGGCCAAAAAATGAACAAATTTCTAAATAAACCTTTTTTTGTGAAAAGAAAAAAACTGAACCCAGGCGTTACGAGGCCGAATGTCGCGCATTCAAACGGGTTCCCGTTCCCGCCATTCCTACGCATTGCCCCCCTACTGTTGGCTGGGGTTGCCTAATTGACCCAGGACGCACGTGCTACGCATCGGTAAGGAGCGTCCTCTCTCCCTGTATGTAGCAGGTCGCACCCACACACCTTTTTTGCTCTCCTACAGCGTGATTTGAGTGATAGCGCGCTCGCCTTTTTGAATCAAAATAGAATGTGATAATGTGTAGCAGTCGGGTAGATAATGTGACACAAAATCCTGTAGGTTCCGCGTCTCCGGCCATAACAGTCTCAGACGCATTCGTATACATTGGTTTCACGTGGACAGAGTATAACATACCATAATAAACTTTATACCACTTTCTTCATCGATTTGGCTCCGTTTCGATAGCTTTATGACTTCTTTTTGCGGCAGCAGAAAGTATATGACTTTGCACCAGCAAAACTATTTTGCTGGCATTGAACGTACCGATGAGGCATAGCCGAACAGCCAAAAAGCCCGAGCTTGAAATTTTGGCGGGAAGTTTTGTCTGAACTTTTCATGCCAAAGAGTTTCAAACGGGACCCGAGACGAATGTTGAGCACGGACCAAGCTTCCATATTATTCGGTGATGCTCACTCCGTCTTCTCGAATTAGCAAGTATCTTAGAAGATCGGAAATTTAGCTACCATTATAACACAAGAGGAGGCTTATAAGATTAGTCTCGCATTTCAAAACCGCTTGATCCAGAAGTATGGACAAAAAAACGAAGCCTGGAAACAGTAGAATACATAGCTTTATCACATTTTGATCCCTTAATTAGTTAAAGGTTTTCCTCCCGACCGCGTGCAGATATTTTCTAAAGAATGGGCCATTTATCAAGCAGGCCATGCCAATCAGTGACCGGGTAACTTTTTTCCTCTATAACACGCAGCATTTTCGTTGAAACCTTTGGTCGAGTGTAACAAAGGCAAGAAATAACGCATAGGAGACCAGAGACTGCGAGCATTTGCAAACCAACACGCTCTCTCTAATAGGGCTCAAATGTCTTACCGTTTTCGTCGCATTTGGGAGAGATGCTGGGCAGGAATGAGCCGTTGGGTAGGTACATAGAGAGGCTGTTCTTCCTCTTAGCCATGTTCCGATGAGAGCCTTCAGCAGGCCGAATAGAAAAACCTGGTAGAAGGTTCTGGAGGCTGATTTTGCGTCGGGAAGCAGCAGCTAGAGGTAAACTGCAGGGCACATCCTTCACTTTTTCCTCAATATTTTGAGCAGAAAGAAACTCAGACAGTGAGAGCTTGCGTTTCGTTTCCGTGACTCGAAGAGAGGCAGCCCCTGAATCAGGCTCTTCTTCATTGCTCTGTTTTGAATGCCGGTTCAATGAATGTGCCTCCTCTTGAGCAGTTCTTAGACGCGGAAGACTCTCCGTCTTTTCTATGCTCGCTTTTCTTGAGACTTGCTCACTGGTGAGAAATTCTGATGGCGACAGTTCACTCCTCGAGTGTCGTTTAATCGAAAGCACCAGATTCTGTAGGCTTATTTTTCGAGTAATGGGTGTAAGCCCTGTGTTGGACGAGAAAAATGATGGTAGACCTAATTTCTTCCATAGTTTGTCTTCTTTAGAAGTTGGTGATGGTTCCGAGGGTCCAGGTTTAAGAAATTCGGGCCAGGAGAACTCGTCTGGAGATAGGCCGACATCTGGGTCCATGTCGGGAAATGGCTGCCAACCAATTCCCGTAATGTTAATGCCATTACATTTGTACCTGGCAATTTTGACAATTGCTAACCAATATCTTTTTGCGCAGATATCAATTTCGTTTTAGAGGACAGTTTTGATTAACCAGCTGTCTCTTGCAGAGAACAGCCGACCAGCCCTGGGACGATTTCGGGCCCCGCCCCGCCTCCACTTGACCTGTCCAGTCGGTTTCTGTTTCTGCCTTCCACTCTGTTAGGAAGTGGTCTTATTACCCCTCTCCTCCCAAGATCACAAGACCAGTCTCCACCTCCTCTTTTACACTGTTCCCCCATCCTTAAAAGTTCTCTTTTGGTCCTTCATCATCCTCGCACACGCTCTCTCTCATTAAAAAGCCATTTACAGACGTCAACCATGTTCGAGCGCTTCCTTCGTGTCTTCATCTTCCTCATCTACTTGTACGACACCGTCTTTGCCCGAAAAGAGCCGCATAATAAGGGAATTGGTAAGTTGCTGTGTCACGAATGACCTCGTAAAATTGAACGCGTCCGTCTTTCGAGATTCACATGGCTGAGAGACTTGCAAACTGCTATCAGACACCAAGGCCGCTCCTTGTTAATCCGAAAGACAAAACAATGCTATCGCGGTCATACGGCCGGGGCTATCTGGTAGAGCAGAAGTCAAATAAACAGCCTAATCCTTGCTATCAGTGTTCATTATGAACCGCTGACAGGCATGAAGGCGCCCCCTACACATTTTGAGAATTAATGGGGTCTTCCCCTGCAGAACAACTGTTGTAGGGTTTTCTGGTCTTGCAGGAAGGAAAGTCGCCGAAAGGTGGGCTGATAAGAGATGGGGGAATTTCTGCAAAGCATCTTTTGTTGAGCGCACAGGCATCCAAACCAGTTTCGGTTTTGGTGCAAACTGTAAAGGAACAGAGTCAGAAAGATCGGGGGTGAGACAGAATAACGGGGAAAGTTCGCTTTTTCTTGATCTCTCTAGTTTTCCAAATGGTCTGAGAGAGTCGTGCCATAGGAATTTTACCACCCTGTCAATCACGGAATATCGGCGAGAATCATACGATCCTGACTCAACACAATTTAAAATGTTTTGGATAGATCAGCACGTGGGGACGCCTGCCGTCCTTGACACATTCTAGAATTGAACCTGTTGCCCCTTTATCATATGAGCCTAAAAATAAGCGCCTGCACAATCACATGGCGCGCTGTGCGGAGGGAATAAACGAGGAAGGACTACTCACACTCAGAGATCCTTCACGTGACCATGTCCACTCGGCCCAGCAGACGGCGCACGTGAACATGATTTTCGAAAAACAGACAAGACAAGGGCATTTTCTAACAAATCCATTTTTAGATATGCGCAGAGATCAGAACATCCAGATGGAACGATTCGCCATGCCTTCGTAAACTGCTGCAGGGATTTGCGCTGCCATGCCACTTTTTGATCGACGTCGACGTCCGGGTGATTCTAATACTTGTATTCTCCGTTCAACCTATCGATATTTGTTTTTTTATATCTATTTGAAATCGGAGTAAACATGCAAAATGCAACTTCTGAAGTGAAATAAGACAGAGAACCCTAGATGGATGAGATCAACAATGACATCTTCACAAGGAAAGGAGAGGTTGACAGTCACCATAGTGCCGTTTGATTTCGGACTAAAATTTGCGCTGAGACGATACAGGTTTGTTGTCGTAGCTCGTAGAGCATAATTTTAAACACATCATGGAATCCCGATGCCAAGGGCAATCGTATAGATACCAGCTGGGTCAGTTAAAGCTGCCCTGTCGGAGGTGTCCATTCAAATCTTGTCCTGTCCCTTAGTTTAAACCTCTTGCATTCTTTTTAGCTCGACCCTGTCTTATCCAGTCAATCTTTTTACTGTGAACCTACTAATTTGCATATCTTCTATCAACTTTAACCACGTTTTACTGCAGTCCTGGTCAATATGTCTTTCATCCTATTCTTAGTTTAAATACATAAACATTAGCAGCGTCTCATTGAAGACTTCCTATCCACAACGGTCTTGACAGAACATGTCAGCTTCGAGAGAGTACGGGCAACTCCACTAACAAACACAGAGACGGAACCACCGACGTCACTTCCGCGCTTTCCCAACACTTTCTTATCAAATATCGACACAGTCATTGGTGAAACTTGTATTGCGGTCAGTTTGCTTGATAGTGCTTGAGAATGCCAGGACGCAGCTTCTTCTTCCTCCGTCACGCTGAGAGGTATTTCTGCCTTCTTTTCGTTATAATTTTGACAGATGTGACTTCACAGTCGAGGCCAGTCATGTATTCGTAGAAAAGGCCTTTGACACAAATGGAAAGTAAGTCGTGTTGCAGAGCCCCAAAGTTTATCAGTTATACTCGCTTCGATCTGAATCTCCCTGAGTCTCTTCCAAAGAGATCTGATGGCCATGAAGCGTATCAACGAGATACTCCTTTGACGGTCATGGGCTATCTGCAAGCCACACTTATTGGAAAAGAGTACAGGAGAAATGGGGTCAAGATTGATCAAGTGTACAGTTCACCAGCACTGAGGAGCATTGAGACGGCTCAGGCATTTTTGGAAGGATATGGTAGGTACAGGTCGCAAATGTTTCATGTTTTATAGGGCTTGACACACAGATTTTGATAGAGTCTGCGCTATTTCAATGGACAAGATGGTTTCCTTCAGGACTTCCTTCTTGGATATCTCCAAAGGAACTAGCTTCTTCCGGTAGGTTACTAATGCGAATCGATGCGAAGGTATTGTCGCTATCTAATAGGGCGTTATCTAAAGTGAAGTTTTTTTTGTGAAAGAACCAGGATGGCTCAGTCGGTTAGCGACAGTCGCTTCGAAATCGCTCGGGTTCGAGTCCCACAGAGCATAAATGGTTTTGACGTTGCACGAAACATTGGAGAAAACTTTCAGTAAGTGCATGGTGTCAACACGTTTCAGAACATTCAGTTTTGCGCGCAGACTTCAAACGAGATAGAATTTGGCTTGCTTTGATGAAAATATTTGTAGAAATCTTATAGGCTACAAAGTTGATCCGAACTACAGTCCCTGCACCGAAACCTCGGATCTGACCATACAAGAACCCTTGGAAAACTACTACACCCGCTCAAGCAATCTTGTCAGAACGATATCTGAGCAGTCAAGTGGAAATATTCTTTTTGTTGGACACAGTGGGACCCTTGAAGCCTGTACCAGAACATTGTGTGGGAAAGAGGCTCGTTCCGAAGAAGAATACTACAATTTGTTGGGACATTGCACCTATTTGGCTTCTTTGGAGGTATCTGAATATTCTTTTCTAAAAGGAAGTTTTCAGATGAGACAGACTGAAAGTGGCACTTTTCATCTGGCAGGGTGCCCAGTGATGCCACTTACAGTTTCCCGAGTTCAACCCTTCGATGCTGACATGCTCACCGTCTCTGCTGAAGATCTGGCTGCTGCGAAGAGGAAAACTAAACACTTTTGAAGCACTAGGTTTGAAATAAACATTAAAAGCACTGTCGATTATTAGATTAGACTAGAAAGATATACACAACTTTATAAAACCTCTGATCTGTCTTCCAAAATTGGTGAAAGACTTGTGTTTCTCGTATTATCAAGAGGGACAAATGGCTTGGCGAAACCCGGGTGCGCTTCGATACGACTTACGAGATCGAAAACCTTGACTATGTCACGAATAACAATTAAAAACGGAAAATTAGTGTTTATATAATGTTTACCATCTTTTTCGGATAACAACAAACAAATTTTAAGTAAAATACACAGTAAGATAGTCTTAAAGATAAGGGTTAAAGAGTTTCGGACAAGCGAGCAGTAAGTGTGCTTCACTGCGAAGTGGAGACTAAACATAGAAAGAAACTATCTATGCTTAGCATTAAAACGTCTAGAATTGAAAACAAATAATGTTGTTTTAGGAAAAATAAAAAGCTTGAAGAAATGGTAATAACATTCTTTAAAGCATGATCGCAGGAGGTTGGGCGAATCTTGCTTGTGCTTGATCTGGTCTCTGAAAGATACGAGAAAAATTATTATAGAAAAGAAAGTCTGAATAGTCTGAAAACTGACAGGAGGTGCCAGCGTTAATTGAAGGGTCCCAAGTTCGAACCCCCGCTTCGGCTCAACCAAAACTCCCATTCTCCCACAGAGGTCGGTAAATTGGCAATGGCTTACCACGGACATAAGGCGTTCTTGGAGTCAGATTTGGTGCCTGTCCAGCTCAGAATGTAAGCCTTAAAACGAAACCTTACCCTCATGTAGTTGAGCTTGCTCTGGCATTGATTACGACTCAAACATTAACTTTTATTTTGTGAACTGAAATACTTTTTCACAAGTATTTTATATGTTTTCAAATTTCCAGAAGCTTCTTTGGAAATAATGAACACCCCGACCAAAATGACGTAATTCAGTAGCCTCTAACAGCAGGATGACTTGCTCTCGCTTGTCGGCAATTCGAACTTTGATAGCGGTTATCTAAAACTACAAAAAGGTGTAGGAAAGAGTTTTCTTTCCTTTACCATGCGATCTACCGCCCTTCTCCTCCTAGTGGCAAATGTCGTGTCCGGATTTGTTGTTCCCATTAGGCTCACGGCTGTGAACACTACTCAGAACAGCGAGTTTCCTGAAGTGGTAGGTATCAAATCAAAAACAGAATTAGGAAAGTTTTAGGCAACTTTGATGCACAATGTCTGGACCACCACCGTCGTGATTGGAAATCCTGGACAGGTCTTCAATGTAGCTATTGATACCATGTCCTCTTTCCTTTTTATTCCTGACAAGACTTGTACCAGCGGTGGATGCGCTGGCAAAAATGTGTATGACAGCTCTAAATCTTCCACTTACCATCATGCTGGAGCCTCGTTCCACGAGACGACCCTCTACGGAACTGTTCAGGGAAGCATTGGAAACGATACCGTCGTGGTATTTTCCAAAACTTCGAAATTTATGATGTTTTCAGCTCGGAGAGCACATGCCAGCATCCGGAGTCAGTGTTCTAGTCGCTGGAGCCACCTTTGGACAGGCCACTGTCATTCCCGGATCCCTTCCCAATGGAATCGACGGTATTCTTGGTCTGGCCCTGCTTCCACTGAGTCCCAGAGGAACAACTCCCGTTTTTGAGACGGCTATTAAGAACCACGCTGTCAGTAACGGTACCTTCACCATCTGGCTCGAGGACCAGTGGGCCACCGATGACAACGGAACTGAGGGAGTCATCTACTATGGAAGTGGGTAGCCCTTTTATAGTTTTACGTAGGAGATTTAGACATTGACCCACTTCACTGCATCCTGAACCAGCGACACATGTACCCTCTCACCAATGCTGAACTCTTTCAATTCACTACCCCTTCCGTCTCAGTTGGAGCCAACTATAAGTATAATCAGAGGACCCAGACCATTGTCGACTCAACATCTCCATTCATTGCTGCTCCCAATGCTTTCATCCAGAACGTTCTCTCCCAGATCGGTCTTCCTCGCAGCACTCAACTGCCAGCCGTCGTACCTTGTGATCTCCAAATTGACATAGCCTTCAACTTTGCTCAGGGGACTGGTACGAATCAAATAGTTATTGTATTAATTTACGTTTCAGAGCACATTAATCAGCTGAACCTCGTCTACAAGGAAGCCGACGGCACCTGCATATTGGCCTTGATTGAGGTAAGTGTGATTGATCGTTGACGGAAGAGAGACAGAGAGGCGTAGAGACAAACACGACAGTAAAACAGCGAGACAGAGAGACCGAGAGCCATACACTTCTAATCCCGTCATTTTCAGTCACCCATAAGTCAGAAAGGAAATATCCAGTTCTTCGAGTTGGGACATCCATTCTTGAGAGGAAGATGCACCTACTTCGATGTTGCTGGTCAGAAGGTCGGCTTCGGACCTCCCATCACGCACGGACCTCATTTCCCTCCCACCACAGCTATTCCTGTCACGATGATGGGATAAAGATTTCTATAAATAAAATCTTCAGTATTTCTGATTTTCAGTGCGAGAGAACAGTAATTATGAAATTGTGAACAGGAAAGCAGTTGTCGGAACTATCGACAGGTCTCGGTCTGAATATCATTGACAAAAGACTGCTATCAGAAAATCACGCAGACATTTCGTGAAGATGTATGAGTGATTTTCGAGCAACCGTCACCACAAGAGAGATAACGCGTATCGCAGTGGTACAAAAAGATCCGTAGGGTGTGTCCCTGGTTATAGCTTATCATGCAGTTTGCTCTTTTACTGCTACTTGTGGCAACTCTTGCCCAATCGACTCCGATCCGTGATGATCTCGTCGATATTGATCAGGATTTTGTTATGGAGCAAGCCGAAGTGGTAGGGGAAGCTCTCGTCGGGAAAATTGCAAAGCTCTAGCTCTCTTTCATGGACTACGTCTGGACACAGACAGTGACAGTTGGATCGGCTGGAGAACAGTTTAATGTCGCTATTGATACCATGTCTGGACTTTTATATTTCCCTGACAAGACCTGTCACAATTGTGATGATGGAGAAGTTTTCGATTCGTAAGTCTGTCTCTGTCGCTCTGAGTCTCTATCTCTCAGTACCGTTGTCAATACAAATCTTTCTTCAGCTCCCTCTCATCCACGTACCATGACACCAAAAAGCAATTCCAAGAAAACTCTCCATTTGGCATGGCCAAGGGTGAAATTGGAATGGATACCGTCGTGGTATGTACTTCTTTCTTTGGTATAAAACAAACGTTCAGCTCGGTGACAACAGTTCTCGTAGTGTCACCGTCCAGAGAGCCACTTTTGGACAGGTGAAGGATATGGAAGGTCGTCTCTTCCCCGGAATTGACGGAATCCTCGGTCTGGCTTTCGGATCAACTGCTCCTAACGGTGCTGAGCCTGTTTTCGAGACTGCTATCCGTGATCGGGCCGTCAACGCGGGAATCTTCACAATCTGGTTGGAGGATCAGTTCGCAACTTCTGATTGCGGAACTCATGGAGTTATCTACTATGGAAGTTTGTTATTTCACATTCTTCTCGAAATCGATTTAAGACTACGACCCTCTGCACTGTAAGCTTGACCAAAAGCACATCTATCCCCTGTCTTCTGCTCACTTCTACCAGTTCACTGTTCCCTCTGTCAGCGTCGGTTCTTATACCTATAATGTCCGAACTCAAACCATCATCCAGTCCATGTCCCAGTACATCGAAGCTCCCATGAGTTTCATCACGAAGGTCCTGTCGCAGCTCGGTCTCCCAGCCAACACCCATCTTCCGGCGGTAGTTCCTTGCAACACCAGGATCAGTATTGGATTCAATTTTGCCATGGGAACAGGTACAACATGCCATATTTTCCGGCTACATGATATTTAGAGACTGTTACTGATTTGAACCTCGTGGTCCCGGCAGAAAACGGCACCTGTACTCTTAATTTAATTCAGGTAGGTAATGGCAATCAATGTGATCTGCTGATAAGTGATAAGAAAGACCATGTTTTGATATAGAGAGGCACAGCCCTGAGAAACGTCGAGTACTTCGCTCTGGGATACCCATTCCTCCGCGGACGATGTACCTTCTTCGATTACACAAACCAGAAGATCGGCTTCAGTGAGGCTAAGAGTCACGGAGGAGAGCATGACGCTACTACGCCCTCCATGCTTTAAAGTATTAAAGTCTTTGCAGCCTGACATCTAATTACACGTGATAGCAATGTTCAATGTTTATTAGAAGCGAGCAAGCCGAGTTCGGATCTCGTGCAGGGTATCGTCAGTATAGGCCGAGGAAGCTCCTCCATCTTGCCAGAGACGACGGCGCCAGGCGGGACCATAAGTGCCTAGATTGTACACTATTTTGCTCAAGATACTCATCATACCGTATCCTCTGAGAGGTCTAAATTGGGCCTCGACTGCCGAAAGGAGGACGAATAAGAAGACACAGGCGACCAAGAAGCGCATTATTACCTAAAAGTTTCATGATTTAAAGGGTGGGAAAAGAGGGCGAAGATTGCTAAGATATGCAGTCAGAGACTAAAGAAGCTCTTCAAGGGACAGCCCCGAAGTGGGCTTGACGAGCCGTGGCTCGCTTAAATACCCATAACATAAACGCTGTGTGTGAGAAAAGAAAGGGGGGGATTTGAACTCTAATTCACAGCTGTTTCTGAAGGCCTCGTACTCTTTGTCAAAAATTCTGAGCTGGTAGGCCATTTTAGCAGGCCGCGGAGACAAAAATGTCATTTTGCGTCGGAATAACTGCGCGAGGCGGAGAAAATAGAAAACATTATGGTATTTCATTAGATTATTGTTCAAAATGCGATGTCTGCTCTCCTACGAGACTTTTTTGACAATATACTTCCGCAATATTAGCAAATAGTACTAAAGCCCACAATAAGCAGGCGGATGGAGACCAATAAACATTGGACCTACGTTCCCACGGAACTAAAATACGAAATTTCTGGATCCTTGGTGTTCCAACGTACTGATGGCACAGAAAAAAAGTAGCTACGTATTTCTGGGTCAGATCCTGAAAAAGATAGTACTTCGTGGGTTCTTGATTTTGATGGCGTGCAATGTTTCGTCGAACAAGCAAGAAATTCCGGAAGGACAATTAGTCTGTTCAGGGCAAATGACCCTTCAAGAAGACTGGGCTCCCCAGTTGAAATTCTGATCTTTGACGGAAAATGGAACAAAAGAGCCCAGCTTGTTTGGAAAAGTGCAAACTTGAAATAGACAGTGTATCGAAACTCACAAGGAAGTTGACTATAGTGAGTGAGAGTTCGAGAACTAGGTCTAACTACTACTCGAATGAGGCTCATTTGGCGCGTTAGTCAATTTACATCAACAAACTTAAGTGAGACATCGTATTTTAATCACAGTACAAGTTAACAGAGGGATAAGTTGACATTCAATGTGACAAAAGTTGAAACAAAATAAGTTCTCCAAATCTTGACAGAAGTTAGCAGACAGCTTAGCGTGGTTGACATGAGAAGAACAAACAATTGAAATAGTGGCAGGTTTTGATATTTACCAATAGTTCTCAGGCTGGCTTTCCTATTGGGACCAGCAGATTCCAGCCAGGACAGGTTTTGCTCTAAAAGAAGAAGTTTGCGACATAATGTTATATGCATATGTGCGGTATGTAAGTTGTAATGAAAAACAAGAAGTTCGTGTAGGATTCGGTAGAATTCGCATAACTTTGTCAAGAAGAGTAGCGACAGTTATAAAGGTAATATTCCATAATTAGCTGACAATGTGACTACGTATGAAATGTCAATTGCGATACTCTACAACGTAGATTTTCAGTGCATAGGCTCCCACAAAACTTTGAAAAGATACTGCTATTCCCAAAACTTGTTTCGTTCTTGCTAGAACGAGACCCTACGGCATGTTAATCAAACGGAAATTGCGATGCTCTTGTGTCTCGGGATGCGGGAGAGACCGGTCTTCCTCCATCTGGGTCAAAGGCTCTCCAAAGTTAAACGATAGCGATACTTCTATAACTGGTCCTCCCAGGCGCGTTCTCTTAGATCCCGTATCACATTGTTAGCTTTCACTCGGTAATCATACAGCCATGCGGATAGTTCTTTTGTTGTTTTTCTTCTATTTTTGTAAGTTTTTAATTTATCTTTATGACAAAAGTTAAGCTCATGCCGATTCGGTCTGCCCCAAAGATCTTGGACTGTGTCTACGTCCTCTAGTAGATACATGGGAACATATAAGACATATCGAAGATCACGCGGCTGATCTCATTTTCCCAGTATGATTTCTCAATTTTCACAGGAGCAAAAAGTTCCAGCTCCCGCTCTACCGCAGGAACTCGACTTTGGTCCTGTGTGAACAGTATGACACAATTCGAAAAAAGTGCTTCTCAGACTCGTGGGTATTTTAACACACTCTGACATCATGGAAAACATTGCATTTAAGTGTCCAGGTCAAGTTATTAGATCAAGTTTTTTTCCAGCTGCGGCCCCTCGCCGATGATAACATTCATCAAACAGCAATTAGGCTATTTCTGCGGGTCGTTACTCCCGCTCTATATGAGTAAGTAATCGAGGAAATGTAAGCAATGCAAATTTTAGAAAAACACGATTGTACATCGACGACTCTCTTAAGGAATAGGCAATGTCTCCGTCACTTACATGGAATGCCCAATCCTCTCGTCAGCTCAGGTGACTGAAAGTTTTTTGGCGACAATCTTCCAGATCGCTGTAACTCTTTCATGGACTTTTTCAACTGTATCGAGTCATTTTTGGACAAAAAGTGTGGAAAGGAAACAGTGACTCTGTTTGGAGGAGCTATTAAGAACATTGGCTGTAGCCTGGATGCAGGTAAGAGGAGAACATGATGAAATGGAAAAATGTCTAGACGGGCTTAAGCTAAACAAAACCTTTTAAATGAGGAACTAAAAATAGAGGTGGGAAGGATTCTCTAGGGATATTTAAGATTGTTTATATCCGTGTGTTAGTTAATTGTTTGAGGCTATTTGTGGACATGAGATAGTGGAAGTTTGGGTTCAGCTCGCTATACCGGGCGACCTACCTCCAGGATTGCAATTTCCAGTCTTGCCAATGTTCTGTAAAGTTGTAGCCTTTAATCTGCTCTACAACTTTACAGAGCATCCTATAGCTGGAAAATGTTTTACTAGAGAAAGGGAGGGGGGAGGGAGTATCATCGATATTCCAGTTAAACTTTCTGTGAAACTGGGGAAAGTAGTTTTTCCATAAGCTTTTCCAGATATTGTGTCTAGCAGGCTTTCTCGCTATAGAAAAGTAGGTTGCCCCGGTAAAACATTGACACTTCCCGATGAAAGCTATGCATTTGCATCTTCTTCTTTTTCGGGTAGTATACCGTAACCCTCCAACCCTGCGAAGTGGTTGCTAACACAGCCCGACTATTTTAATGACCAAAAGAAGGAAAGTTCATGAGTTCCAAAAGCTGGTTAGTATAATATACTTGCATCATTTCACAACGATTCCCGTCGAATATGGGTTTGGGTCATTTGATCATTAAAAATAGCCGGGTTGCGTTAGGCTCAGGGCGCCAGAACAGAGGTTTGCGATAGCCTTTCAACTCAAGGGCTAACGCTATCCATCCCTTCTATTTCAGGAGCAATGCTAGACGAAGACCTCAAGCTGCTGAACTCCAGTGGTACATATACTGAAGAAGCTTTGGAAGGTTGTCAATTAATTTGCTACCAGACAATCCAGACAGGTTTCCTAGAGACGAACCGTCCAGCCAACTTTTCGGACCTCTTGACGTCGGCCGAGACGACTGCCACTTTGGTCCCCGACACCCCCGTGGACTCCGCCAGCATAAACAAAGAAAGTGACCAGGATTGGAAGTCGACTGAAAAAGTAGAGGCTACTACGGAGATCGTATCAGAAACTACGTGGAGCGTGGAGAATGAAGTGAAGCGGGACGGCAATTCATCCCGGGATCATGAATTAAATAATTCCTATAGGATGACAACTGAAAACATGTCCACTATGGGCATTGAGGAGCATGAAACGGAAGATGATTTTGAAGCCACGACAGAGATTATTGACCAGCCTGATTTACTGCTAGTTGATGACAAAATTCTGTTTTTGGACACTGTCAATACGACAGATATCAGCCCGTCCACGACTACTGAAGAGGTAGAAGTCACTACGGAAGAAATGACAGTTTCTACTTCTGCAACGTGTTCTCAGGAAGACGAGGATTATGTCACGGCATGTCATTCGCACCTACTAAGGTAAAACTGTCTTAACATTACTAATTATAAACCTCAGACGGCTAGCCAATCTTTCTCCACAAAACTTTACTGCACAAGTACGCTTCCCACTGGCTGGCATCCCTCTACGGGAAGTACAACATCTTTGCAAGATGTACGACGAGGGGAACAAATGTGCTTCGGATCAGCTACCGAAGTGTGAAGACATGCAGGTAGCATTTTCTGTTGCAAGGGAAAGCTAAAATTTGGACATACCAGCATTATCGTCTGTCGAGACGATAAGTGTCAGAACACAGAGACGCGTTAGAGACGGTAGCGCTCCAAATTTGCCTAGCAAGTGAGTACGGAAGAGATTTTATGCAGCTGACAACACGCTACGATTGAAACTTATAGGGTACGGGTCATAATATTTCCGGGTACCATTATAGATTGACAGTTCACGGTTTAAGTATGCGTGTATCATTGTCTGTTTTTATCAAGTATATGAAAGTACAGAGGCCTATCAAATAGTGGTAGTTTTCCCCTGCAAAACCACTGTAAAACTTCATTTCTTTGTTCAAACCCGTTTCAGCTGATGCGCCTGGTCAACTCCCAATTGGAGGCCGTCTGTTTCCGCATCGAGTCGATGTTTAGAGAGTACCAATGCATACTAGACACATTCCGACAGAACCCTGTAAGTTTGCACGATCCAGACAGATCATTATCCTTGTTAGTGATGCGCCGCGCGAGATAATGCCGATATTAGGAACAGATGTTTTAGAAATGCACGGAATATATCAAAGGAATTGTGGATGAGGAAGAGGCTTGTAAAGGGCAACAAGAGGCTTATGAATGCTTCACCTCGAGTCTCATTTGCTATCAAGGAGCACTTATCCTCGTCAGAGAAATGGTTCGTGGGCATGGATGTCGTGTTGACTTAAAACGTAGGTGCTAATTGAAAATGAAAACAGTGGATTTTAAGGATGGCTGACAAAACCGCCCACAACCACTTTAACTGCCACCACTTCATCAGGTAACGTAGTTTCTTCTGTGGACAATTTTACATTTTGTACCTCTCGACTATTCGGAATCCCTGTGGTGTCGTTTCTATCTAAATTCAGTCAGACGTTATAATCTGTTGCTAATATTGTCTCAACTTGTTTGTCGGTCAGGTCATTTTTTGAGGTGACGGGGGTCTGGGGTTGTCAACTCTGTTATGAACTGATCTAGTTTCGAAGAACCAAAATTTTCTACTCCAACATTCGGTAAACTCTACATTTAAGGTCCAGAAACAAGTACCCCAATCATCGAAACTACAGAAGAAGCTCCGAAGCTAAAAATTCCTGAGAAGATCAGAAAAGTACCGAAGATCAGAGCAAGACTACCAGAAACAACAGAAACAACTGAGTCACCTCCTTCTTCTACTACCCAAACGGAAGAGACGACTAGTGTCCCTACCTCCGCTCTTGCTCAATGGTTTGGAACTTGTTCGCCGAAAAACCGGAAGATTGCCCGCTCGTGCATGGGTCCTCTTCTCCGAACCTGGGATGGTCTCCGTAAACGGAGACAGCAACTTCGAAGGGTAAAAACTTGATACGACGTTAAGTATAAGTCATTTAGAGCCAATTTCCGATCTACCGCTACACGAAGACGGAACTACTGGAGCTGTGTGACGGCTACGCTAATTCGTTCCTCTGCGCTGGTCACGATACCATCAGATATTGTCTAAACGACGAACTTGTGGCTTTTGCGCAGGGACATCTTGGTTACCAGTGTTCGCCGCAAAACTTGCAACGGTTTTTGACCCACTATGACTGTAGGTTTGAATATTGAACCAAAAGTCTGTTTTTCAGGTATAACCGAGGTGGAAGAGACATCAGAATGCAGAGAACTGGCTTCTGGAGAAGCTCTGCCCGGTAAAGGACAGTTCTGTGCAAAAATACAAAAGTATGCGGAATGCATGACACCTCGGGTTGAGAAGATATGTTCGGCTAACGGCCTGACCGAGTTCCAGAGAACTATTCTTCAATACGGATGCCAAAATGTGAAGCATGACCAATAAAGTTGTTTGTACATACTGAAAGTGTAGCCAGCGTAGCCAGAAATCCATGGCTGGACTCGTCTTTCAAGTTCAAAACGTGCCGAGCTTAAAGGTGGCCTGGATTCTGACGTTATCTGGCCGGCAGATACGAATCGCCGATCCCTACAAAGTGCGTGTCGCTTCTCGCGCTCAACATCTTTCTCCCCCTTGTTCTCCTCTTTCCTGAACAAGCAACCAGATTTTGTCCACCCTCTCTGGGGACACGGTGGCCTCTACTTGAGTCCATATGATCTCGTTGATTTGTACTTGTCTTCAAGTTTTTCGAGTCTGTCTCATTCTTTCCTTTTTCCATACCGGCTGTCAAACCAGAGTGTCTTAACAATATCCACCGAATGTCTAATGTCAAGTTCTGCCAATCATTTTAACGATATTCAAATGTTTTTCGCAGTTCTAACATTTCTCTTCCCGCGCAATCGCCTGTTATTCGAAAAATTGACAGCTGGCTGTGATGTTAACTGGCTAATAGTTGCTAAATAGTTGTCATATTGTGTTCGATTTGAAACTTACACGGTAGCCTACTCAGCTACTGTTTGCTTGGCTCTTTTGCGAACTTGCGAATCCAAAACAGTCCTCTCTCGTCACAAACTAGGCTGGTCCTTTTTATTGAGCAGACCATAAGATTTGCAATGTTTGCTTGCGACTCTTTAAAAATCTGCTCCCGGTTTGTTGGCCAACTCTTTACACGTGTTTTCAATGACGCTCGTTCGGCGAGTTTAAACCATTCCATCTTGACCTTTCTTATTTCTCACCTGTTGCATACGTCACCCAGAACTTTCTCAAAATCTCAGAACTGGTTCAGACCAAAATTTTTCGCCTAAATGTCAATTGTTTTTACGGCCATGTGTCCAAGATAACATCTTCTGGTACCGTTTAGTGTCTCTCTATTCCATTTAGTAGTTGGAGGGTAAAAGTTGATACAGACTGGTTTGAAGGTCGAGTACCTGGAAACTTTTCACATGGGTCTGCTCAGTTTTGGACTGGTTGTAGGAGTCGTCTCCTACATCGCCTACTTCATCTTTTCGAAAGTGATACTTTTAAAAATATGTATAATATCGAGACTTTAGGCCAAATATATCTATTCTAAGTTAACGGTCTTCCAAGGTCCTGCAGCTGTTCCAGTGCTTGGGAACCTTCACCAATTCCATTTCACGCCGGAAGAGTTTTTCGAGCAGGCTCAAGGTCTCGGCTATCTTCTTCGCGATGGCGAGCAGAGAGTCTGTCGTGTTTGGCTTGGTGGCCTGCCATTTGTGCTTCTTTATGGAGCCGAAGAGTGCGAGGCTATTTTGGGTAGCAACAAGATGCTGAACAAGCCCTTCCACTACAATTATCTCGGTCCCTGGATTGGGGAAGGACTGCTGATTAGCAAGCCGGACAAGTGGCGACCGAGGAGAAAGCTACTCACACCCACTTTCCACTATGACATTTTGAAGGACTTTGTCGAGGTAAGGGAAACCTTTTCGAGTGTAAAAATGAGCTGATATTTAGGTATACAACAAGCATGCAAGAATCTTGGCTAATAAGCTCGGAAAGTTTGCCAATGATGGAGACTTTCATGAAATTTTCCATACCAGTGAGTTTGTCAAGGACGGACATATGAAAATCACTTGTTTTACCAAATTGCTTAGGTGACCCTTTTTCATGTTTTTCAAAAAATATCAGGTTGACGACCGAGGCAATACAAGCGAGATTTTTGTTAAGCAATAGGGATTGTAAAGTAGATGCTTCTGTCTGATCACCGAGACAGTATGGGTGATTATTTTACTGGGGAAACGGGACGGTTGGGATAAGTATGTTTGAATGTCAAGATGGTACAGCATCTGCTGACTTCCCAGATCAACAGCCAAAATTTGCCTGTTTTCCGAAACGGTACGAGAGAGAAACTGATTGGTTACAAATAAAATTAGGATCTGCTTATACGAGACAGAGAATCAGTTGTGGAAATTATTATTTTTATTCTTTAATTTTAGTCTCCTACTGTACCCTTGACGTGATTTGCGAAGCTGCCCTTGGAGTCAGTGCCGACTGCCAGTCCAAGCCCAACAATCCCTACTTGGATGCCGTTTTCAAGTAATAGGCTCCCCTGTTTATTCTGGAAATCCTCTCAGGATGAAATATATCGTTCACCAGCGCATCGTTAAGCCCTACTTCTACCCGGAGTTTCTTTTTTACTGGTTCGGAGCCGGCAGGGAAATGGACAAGTGCGTCAAGATCCTTCACGACTTCACATGGACAGCAATTGCCGCTCGTAAGGAAAAGGCTGACGCAGCTGGCGGCGTAGAAAAACTGCTTGTCCAGGAGACGTCAGAAGGTGGCGTTTTTTCTCGAGTTCCAATAATGCAAAGAGACACGCTTCAGGTCGCAGACGAATGGCTTTCCTAGATCTCATGCTCGATATGCACGCTAAAGGCGATATCGACATGACGGGAATCCAGGAAGAGGTGGACACTTTCACTTTTGAGGTGCGCAAACTAGTGACACTCAGTCGAGAAAAAATTTTGCAGGCCCATGACACAACGTCGGCCTCGATCAACTGGTTCCTTCATTTGATGGGAGCAAATCCTGATGTGCAGGCCAAGGTTCACAAGGAAATTGATGACGTGCTGGGCGAGGGCGACCGCCCCATCACCTACGAGGACCTCGGTCGATTCAAGTACCTGGAGGCCTGCATAAAGGAAACACTTCGACTCTATCCTTCAGTGCCACTGATTGCGCGCCAGGTTATGGAAGACGTAAACATTAGTAAGAGGGCATAGACATCCAGAAAAGTATCCAATTCAGAGGGAGCCACCCTTCCTGCCGGTACAGGCGTGGTCATGATCGCTTCCATGGTCCATAAGGACCCTCGTTACTGGACAGACCCCGAAGTTTTCAATCCTGACAGATTCATCAACGGGGACATTAAGCACGCATATGCTTACATTCCATTCTCCGCTGGAAGCAGAAATTGTATAGGTGCGTAGCAAAACTTAACAGGCAGATTTATATTTCAGGACAAAGATTCGCTATAATGGAGGAAAAAGTGGTACTTTCAACACTGTTAAGACAGTTGAGAGTCGAGTCCAAGCTCAGAACCGACCAAATGCGGGTAGCAGCAGAACTGATCATTCGCCCAATGCATGGCAACCACATACGTTTCCACCGCCGACAGTTCGGAGAGTACTAAACTTTTGATCTTCTCTTTTTGACCAATGGGTACACAATAAAGCTTTCGATCAGCTGTTTCGCTTGACTTTTGGATGCATTCATTTACGCTTACAAGTACAAACCGTTTTCTTCTTTAACAGCTTTGCTTCTTCTCATTATGTTGGATTCCTAACGTTGATCCCAATCATACTTGTGTTCGTGCGATAGAGCCAATTTTCTTAATGGTGTGGCTCATAGACGATCAAACAATGATTAAGTGGAAGTTTTTCAATAAAAAAATCTTACATCTTACTTTAGTTAGGTCACATTTTTAGATGGTTCAGTTCAGGGTTGTTTTGCGGTTTAGCTGACCTGATGACCCCTAGGGCGTCCTACAAAAACCCTGGATGTTCTTTGATAGCTTTCATACAAATAATAGCTGTTCCATTAGCATTTTCGTTAGTATCATTACTTTGGATCAACCGGGACTGTTTCATTCGAACTCCACTGCTTTATCGCTGATCTTTTGAACCGCTCTTGCACTTATTCACTCACTCATTGCTGACGATGCCATGTCTGATATTCTGCCGGTATTAGCTGTGAAAATCCGCCTGCCATCCAGAAGACTTGCTGGTCGGATCCGTCTCATCCGATATCCTTGTTGCTCACCAAGAGACCAGCTGCCGACAGCAGCTTCTCAGCTCTTTAGTCTTGACTTAGAATTGGTAACAGGCGGCTTCGCTGCTTCCCTAGTAACAGAAGTTGCCCTCCCAGTCGACGTGTCTCTTGACATGAAATGACTTGCCAGCTTTTTTGGGTAATAGTGTTGACAGGTAATTGTGCGGAACCATGACAGACACCACTGCGCTTTTGGTAAAGAGAGATTTGAAAATAAACTTCTATGTAGTTCCTAGCTTGAAACGCATTGGTGTTTGCTCTATACTGCTTCGAGTACTGAGAGCTGATATTTCGATCATTGCTTTTTTGTTTCCGCCTGCACCTTGCACAGAATAATATATGCATAGCCGTTTATCCAATCCCCTTCCAAACCCCGACTGCAGATAATAAGCCCTCTTCGAATTATCCCGCAGTTTGCTACACACACATGTGTATATAATTGTATTACATATTTTAGCGGCAACAAGGGCGGAGCTTAGGATCGATGCAGGCTACGCCATTCGGCTTCTCCCCCACTCCCGAAATGGCAGGAACTGCTGACGCTGCTGTAAGTTGCTTTTTTTTTATCTTTGCAGAAAAGTGGAGCGTATGCGTAAAATAGTTATCGATGACGCCA
This sequence comes from Oscheius sp. JU75, assembly GCA_037178855.1. Classification (NCBI taxonomy): domain Eukaryota; kingdom Metazoa; phylum Nematoda; class Chromadorea; order Rhabditida; family Rhabditidae; genus Oscheius; species Oscheius sp. JU75. The sequence continues at coordinate 9,954,428 of JASJZC010000007.1, forward strand.
TCGGCACAATTATGTTCTATTGCGACTTTCTCTATTGCAAAAAACTGATATGAATAACCTAATTGGTACGGGTGAGACAATCTGCAAAATGAAAAAGAGAAAAAGATCAGTGAATAGCTGTGATCCAGTGTCAAAATAACAAATTTGAAAAACAGTTGAAATAGCTTGTGAGCAGGTGCTAATTAGTCTCTCCTCACTCGATAACTGAGCCTTCGAAATTGTTTTGCACTTTTAAATGATTTTAAAGGCTAGAGTTTCTTTTTGAGTGCATTTCGAGTAGCATTTGTTTTCTGTGTCGGGTCCTTAGACCGAGGGCGGACGAGAGAGCTCCCTGGCATCGATCTTCTCAGAAAGGCCCAGGGCTCTGCGTGGAATTACCCCCGTACATTTTAGTCTTTCTTGGAGAGATGGGGAGGGCACAAGGTGTGTTATTGACGAACGAGCTTGGGTTTTTTTAACCTCGCAAGAAATTACATTACAAAAATTCAAGTATTTGTTCGAGAGAGGGGACGGGAACGTAATTAGGGTTGGAAAGAGACTCTGAATGCCGTGTCACTCAGCACGAGCTATTGAAAAAGGGGGCCTAGGGCTGTATATACACTTTTCTAACTGACTGACTATCATTTTAGAAGAATGCTTTGAACTCTCTGTTCGACAAGACAAAGGACGCGCTATCTACGGCCGGTGAGTAAACGTCTTATTCCGAAAACATTTCAATATTTTTAGCCGAGACGACTAAGGGCTATGCCAACCAGGCCCAACAAGCTATTGGAAAGATCATTCCTGGAGCTGCTCCAGCCGAAGGACAGGTAAGAAAACTGACCAAAAAACCTCACAAAACAACCTGTATAGGCTCCCGCCGGTGCTCCAGGTTCCGAAAACACGGCCGCTCCCGGAGTTGCCATCCCTCCTCAGTGATCTCTGTCTTTTCTCTCCCCTATATATCTTTTAACTGTTCATGGAACCAAAGTAGATATTTCCTCTAGTCTTTATAATGTTCCTATATGATCTCGAATAAAAGACTATCCTTTTCAGCACCAGTATAATTTATCGTTGATGGGGAGGTAAAATGTTCCACAAAACAGCAAAAACCATAAAATGTTGATAACAAGCATTAGGTATTACTTAGAGGCACGGGAGAGATCACAAATCTGCAGTTGATGGAAATAAAAGGGGGTTAACCGAGGTTGTACCGGCTATCACAGTCTGGGACTAGGGTTAAGGACTTTTTAGACACATTCTGTCACTTCGGCAACAACAAACTGATCTGTAATCAGTTTCTTTGGCTGCCTTGCTTTTCGACGACTGGATGAGCCGGTGCCGTTGACGGACGAGATCGAAAGGGTAGGAGAGCTGGAGTGCGTCGAAGCGTTAGACACGGCACCGAGGCTGGCCTAGGGCTCTACTATTGCAAAATTCTGATGCGAAATTACCTCATGATCGTTGTTCTCCGACACGTCAAGGCTTCCGCTTGGCAGGACGAGTGACAATGGAATGTGGGAAAGGGACTGAACCTCAACAATTTTAGAAAACGGACTAGACTCACTTCATCGTCGGACCCCTTCTTGTCATCCTGACGTCTGCCTCCGCCGCTTAGTCGACTGCGGTCCGGGTCGGTCTCATTCAGCGAGCTGAAAGATCGCGCACCTCTTAGTCACAATGCAATAAGGACAATACCGTAGCTTTGCCTCATTCTTGCGCCATTCCCTGATGGAGCTCTCTGCCACGTTATATTCTCGCCCGGCCGCGCGGTTGCCATTGTTTTTGGCGAAATCTATGATCTCCAGTTTCTCGTCGATCGAGTACTGCTGAAAATATAAACTGTTTATGAGGGGGGAGTGAACCATGTCTCTGTACGTAGGTCGAAAAAAGTACCTTCAGGGTCCTCGTCGGGAAATCATGAACGTCGCCGCTGGTTTTTCTTTTCCGCGCCTTTCTCTTGTCACCCATGGCGGTTGGCCGAAGGCTCCACTCTGAAACCCACAGTTATGAGAAGAAAGAATACAGGAGGAGCATGAAGAAGTAAACAAGAACCTGAGTAGGAGCCGCCAGATGCTAGGGAGAGATGCATGGAAGAGCGGATTCGAGACTGCAGAGACTGGGGGGAGCGCTTTACAGCGGCATCATTCCCCGTAGGTGCGCGAGCCATGTGATGAAGCCGCGCGCCTGTCGCGCATGCTCCTGCTTTTTGGCTGCACAACAAGAGGAGCAAGACTCGGGAGTCTCAAAACATGCCCTGTCTTAACTGCTGCCAAGCTCAACGATTTGGCTTTTCGACAACAAAATACGAGAGGGATTTTGACCATGTCCTTTTCATGTCGAAAAGTGGTTATTATGCATTGTCAATGTTTGCCAGACTCGCGCAATAATCCCGATCACTATGATTATGTATAGCACATTCTCATGTCACCGCGCAATGCCGTTTCTGATTGGTTTTCTTGATTGAGCAGAGGTAAGACGACGTACCGGGGGTCTACAGTAGTCACCCTGCGCGAACCAAGGTTGTTGACATACCGCGCTTACCCCTTCCCCGAGGAGCTACCGTACCATCTTGGTATCTCATATAGTTTCGAAACCGGTGCCTTTGCCCAACTATACTGGAAATGTTTTGACTGGCGTGTGCCTGCGGGCATAATGGCCTCACAGCTGCGCAGAGAGTGAAAGAGAGATCAATCGATGTTCAGTTGCGCAGGGACTCTGATATCAGGAGAGGCAGGGAGACACGTCAAACTGCTGCTTTTGAGCACTATTGCCTGACAAACACGACCAGAAAGGCTCTATGTTTGTCGCGCGCCAAAAAGGATAGTGTTGGTTAGAGAGGAGAAGAAGATAGCCGCCCGTTGTGTACCAAAACAGTTCTGGGATGATTTCAAAACTTTCGGTGAGAAAAGTGGCTGCTTCCAAACTAATATGCTACCACCCTGCGCATGTTTGTGGCATCACCACCCCGTGCCAATGCATTTGGTTATTCTTGTACTTGAAAACAAAAGGTTGCTGTGGGGAGTAGTGGATGCTAACAGTTAGTGTCATCTTCAAAAGCTTTTAGTCTTTTTTCTCCCCCGGATTAGCGGATTTAAAAGGAGCATTAACAATGAGTGCAAAGTGAGAGAGCGCGCAGAGAGAGCGCGGCAGAGAGCAGGAGGCATCTTGCGGGTATTAGGTGATAGAGTGATAATAATTGGAAACTAAATTGTTGCCGCTTTGCTAGGTAACGGAGAGAGAAAGAGAGCAGGCGCGCGGCGGCCCCGACTGCTGATAAGCAGCGCGGCTCTTTCGGGCCTCACAGAAGCGCAAGTTGAATCAGCGACGACGTTGTGCCTGTGCGCGATTCGAAGCACGAGTGTAGTCGGTGCCCTTTACTTTGAAGAGCTTGCTGCGCCCTATGATGGGAACTGACGGAAATTCTTTCTACACCTCAAGGATACATAAATCTAATCATAAAGTTTGTAGACAGCACTTTGGAGCAGAAGCAATAGACGGGTCCGGGACGAGTCGTTATTGATTTCCTGTATACAATTCCCGCTGCGCGGGCTGATATGCCACGTTCATCCGAGCACCCATAATACGGGACGCTTCTGCCCACGCAATGGTTCATACACACATCCGGAAATAGGCGTGACTCTCTCTGTCCGGGTAGTCTCACGGAGGTCAGCTCTTCTCTGAAACCTAAGGTCAGCTGAGGATTATACCTCGAGGCCTAATCACGCATCATCAGCGCTTTAAAGTTTGAAGTCATGGCGCAGCTGCTGAATCATTGTTTTTGAACTTTCCATATTCCGCTATCTATGAAAGGGAGGCGAGCATCGATCGCGAGACCGTGTTAGATGACTGCGCGAGCAACTGATATCACCTGCGCGCGTCGTCGACAAACTGATTTTATATGCGAGGGAAAAACGTATGGCTGAGGAGGGAGAGTGGGGCCTTGCTTCAAATGTCTCGTCTCCTTGTGATACATCAAAGGGATTACCGTCTAGACGGTACCGAAAAAATCCCTCCCCTATAATACTTCTGAGCGCTTTTTTAGAGTCGCGAGAAAAGACGTCAACAGGAACGTTAATGAAGAGTCCCCCATTTTTGGTGTGGGGCAGGCAACCTCAATTTTAATCAGCCATGCGCATTGAATGTTTATGCGCAGTCCCCAGCATGTTTCCTAAGCGTGGTGGTGGTGTGGCGGTGAGGGTTCACCACTTTACAAAATACAAATGGAAGCTGAGCAGGCACTGGGGGAGGAGATTAAGTATAACAAAAAGGCGGAGAAAGTAGGGGAGAGAGTGGAGTCGTTCACACGCGCATTTGCTGCTCCTAATATACGTGCTTTCAAGGCCAGAGAGTCTCTCTCTCAGTGTTTATGTACGAGTGTGCCCTCCGGAAGAGGCAGATTCAGCAGATGAGGCGACAACAAGTGTGGTTGGGAGTGAGCGAGAGCCTTGATGCCGCTCACCTTGTTTATGCGCAAGCCACAGGGGCGGGGTGCTGCCGGTGTCTGTCTCGCGCGCGAGAGAGAAAGAGGGGCACAAAATTCTGCTCCCTATTATGGAAAGAAACCGAGGGCAGACTTTAGACTCTCTCTCCGAGTTGTAATTGTTTTTCTCCAGAAGAGAAAGCGATTTTGTTGTCAACTCGCCTTTCAAAATGATTTCCGCCATTCGGTCTTGCCGACGAAAAGCGGTGAATCACTTTCATCAGAGATGGTCCGTCGTCTTCGTGCCCGGCTCTACAATCTCCCGTTCATGAAGGCGTAAGTTTTGTGATCCCAAAGGGAGAGGAGGCTCTGTTTGCCTTTTGCCACAAACCGTTTTCAGCGCTGAATCGCGTGGGGTGTATCGAGGGTGTGAAAAAGCTATACAATTAGTCTGAAATGAGGATCACGAGAAAATTGAGTCTTTTACTTAATGTACCGAACTAATGAGAAAACAGTTCATTAATGTCATTCATTAAGTATGTATACCATAGGCGAGGGAGTATTTGTGTTTTTAAAAGACTGATAGACAATTTTTGCTCGGAGATCAGCCGCTTAGTGTTTAATTGGCCATGCTGACTCTTACGGCCAACTTATATTCCCTTCTTATCACCCAGACGTCAGTATTGCGTCCGTATGGCCGCCACCATTCCGCCACACCTGGTGAAAGGTTTTTCAGCAATTAAGATCGGGAGTTCTAAGGTAGCATAAAGTTATTTTATCCCCAGTATTGTCATTTCAGGAAGAAAAGTTGAAGATTGCCACCTCGCGGGTGGTGCTGCATGTTGATCCCCATGGACATGTTATTTATTGGCTACACGATCTCTACACACAAACAATTTTGGAGGTGCGATAGCGGTGTTTTTCTAGAATCTTGTCACTTTTAGGAGAAAAGGATCAAATCTTTTCTGTATGTACAGGACATAACCGATGTGAGGTATGGAGATGCTGCTGTGAAATCTATGGTAAGAAGATTGCTATTTAACGGTTTGGGAACGATGAAAAAATGGGATAATTTTGTTGGCAAAATAGAATCTCAAGCAATTCGTGACGGCACCGTAACTTTTATAGTCACTTTGAAACGAATCTTGTCACGAATATTTCGATTTTCAGTTTTGTCCCGAATTTTTTACTTTTTTTATCATGATACCGTGCCTTTAAACCTCTGGCCGAAAGCCGCACAGCCGCCCGCTATATTTAGCTCAGTGGTTAGCGTGCCGAGCTAGAAATCTGCGCGAACCGGGTCAATCTCGCGCATGTTTTTCAGGCTTCTGGAAGGGGCGGAAGCCGTCAAAAATGACTGATGTCCTGTAAAACTACCGTGTCATTATAAGGAAGCAGGCAACATTACAATCATAACGGTATATCAAAGAATTCCTCAAGGGACCCAGAAGTTTCAAAAATAACATTCTGGGTCCTGCCACGACCTTCGTTAGTTTTCCTAATAGTGTTTTTCTTTTAGTACATTCAAAGTCGATTTCAGCCAGAAAAAATGCGATCTTCCGCCGGCGGAAGCCTCGTCTTTACCATTGTGACTAATGTGGACATGTCACATCCAGTCTACACGACTTTTATTCTTCTGGACACTGACGTGGACATTGTAAAAACGACCACTGAGGGGCTTTTTAAGCTCGCCTACAAGATTAGAAGAGCTCATCACGGTCTATTGTTCCATGTTGAAAAGAGATTAGCTCCTTTGATATACCTCAGTAGGACGCCTAAGGGGCTTGCCACTCAGATCACCTTTGAAAAGTAAGAAGAGCAGTGCGTCTTGAAAACTTTGACAGATTCGCTCGCCATATGCTGCCCCGTCGCAACTCGGAATCCCGTCTGAATCACGAACAGCAGCAGCTCTCGGGACAGTTGGGTCAGATCTTCAGAGTGAGTTCCCACAGCACCTGCACCAGAACCGAGAGCACCTTAGATCTTGAACAGTTGGCGAGAAAGACAATATCGCTCCGAAACTGTTAGATCACCCATACAGGAAAGTATTGTGGTGACGGTTGTCAGGATTCAGAGTCTATCCTGACAATTGTCACTTTTCTTGCACTGCACCACTCTTTTACCCGATTCTCGAGAACTTTAGCCTTTTTTAGGGTGGGTTCATCCCCATCGAGCATCTTGCCGACACGGATAAGCTGATTGACCTTCTTTTGAAGATGGCAATGGGTGAAGGAGCAAAAGATTTGTGGAATCTCTTTGATGAAGTCAAAGTCGCATCCGCATCGAAAAACATCCCATGTGACACGTTCATCAGATTCTTGAATCAGATCCAAGGAGCCCCGCGGAGAAACGAAAAGATTCATTTGCCTGTGACAAAAACGATTCTCGAGAAGAATCTCCATATTTTGGGATACAAAAATGGTAATAGATTTAAAAAAATATGTTGCCTTAACATTTTCAGTGGAATCAATCTCCTTCAAAATGTTTGTCCATGTCTTATGGAGCGACTGGATGGCTGAAACGAACGAGGCAATGTACAAGCTACAGGAGGCAACAATGGATCAACCTCTGACACGATATTACATCAACTCTTCACACAATACCTATTGCACAGGTCGTATAGGTATTTAGTGTATACAGAGAAAAGCTTAGGTTTGCAACTGAAGAGACCAGCAATGTTCCAAGGGACATCACAGCATCAACATGCTAGAGCAGAGATTGAGATGTATAGACAGGTAAGACTCGATTTCCGAAATTTTTTTTATCTACAGCTGTCAAATACGGACCTGTTCCTCTGTTCACAGTTTACGGATCTCTCCCTCTCTTTTCATTTCTCACTTATACTCTTATTATTCTCTCCAATTGATAAAGATATTCAACACTACCATACAGTGTTTCAAAGAACAATATTTTTGTTTCAGGTCCTGCTATCTGGCTGTCGTTGCATCGAACTTGACTGTTGGAATGGTCCAGACAATGAGCCGATGGTTACCCACGGCCCGACAACCCTGATGAGAATGAACGAAGTGCCGTTGCGAGATTGTTGCTACGCGATTGCAGAAACTGCCTTCAAGACATCGCCTTATCCTGTCTTGCTCTCTATCGAGAACCATCTTAACGCGAGTCAGCAAAAGAAAATGGTGGACATGTTCCGGGAGATCTTTGGAGAACACTTGTTATCGGAACCGCTACCAACTCATCCACTGCTTTTGGACAAGGAGCCTCCGTCGCCGACTGATCTTATGTACAAAATTCTGATCAAAGCAAAGAAGGCCAAGCGAAAGGAGTCATTGACTGCCGATTCCATGGCTCGGCAGTGTAGTCAAGCTTCCGTCTTGTCACGGGAAGATAAAAGTAGGTTTTGTTCACAAAGCTTTGTGTCACAGCTAAAACTGTGTCAGTATGGGTGAGACGAACTTCTGAGATCTTGCATAGCTGCTAAGACTGCGCGAGTCATTATCAATATGATGGAATGAGTGAGGATCTTTCTGGTTAACGAAACGGCAAGGGTGAATTTCCCACCGGCTGCTAGGACCTTCCAGAGGCACCTTTTTCTATACCGAGACGGTATGGGTGAAACTTTTCCTGGCTGTTGAGTTGTTACAGGTAAAAATTCTTGGGTAAGAAGCAGGTACTATGACTGTGACTGACAGTTAACAGCAGAGTCACATTGACATTCTCCATTTCTGAACAGCGTTTTCAGGCTTCGAAGTACCTCACAGTCGAAACATGAGTGTGAGCTCCGACCTAGATTCGCCTTTGGCTCCTCCAATGCTGGAAAAACGGCAGGTAGGCGTTGTTCCACTCATTAGGACAAACAAACCGCGTATCTTTACGAAAACTGAAGGTTAATTCAGACGTCCCTCTCGGTCCATTCTTTCGACACTGGAGATGAGAACATGACAGATGAGAAAAGGACGGCTTTGGCTCTCCTTCACAGCCTGAGTGACGATGTCAAGCAAAGACAGATGATACCGATGAAGGAAGAAGAAGCTTCCTCGGATCTGAGTGGAATCGTGAACTATTTGGAAACAGATAAGGCCCCAAAAGACTGGGGAGCGCGTAAGAGGTGTCAAAATGAACACTTCGTTTTTTCCAGAAGATAATCGCTTGTATGTGATGTGCTCTGTGAACGAGGAAGAAGCCACCCGTCTCTATAACACCAAGTCCGAGACCAAGAAGGCCATCCGCTACAACTGTCGCAAAATGTCCAGAGTGTATCCGAGTAATTGGCGCATCGCCTCGGATAATTTTGATCCAATGGTCAGTATTTTGAAGTTCCCCAGTTCCATTAGCATTTCAGAAGGCCTGGTTAATTGGAGCCCAGATGGCTGCCCTCAATTTTCAAACAAATTGTCCTAAAATGCTGCTGAATCATGCCATGTTTGAGTTGAACGGAAGTACAGGGTATTAAATTCGGTTCTCGTCATTCCAGTCTTCCGTTTAGGTATGTTCTGAAATCAAAGGTGCTGCGGGACATCACCCTGGAATTTGACCCCCATGCTTCCAAACAACGCGTGAACCAGATGATCCCGGCCAAACTACAGATTAGAGTCATTAGCGGTCATTTTTTGAGTACAAGTTGTTCGGATCAGACAGAGCCACTTCTATGTAGTGTGACAGTGCAGGTGACGGACATGGATAAGAAGACTGCCTATAGTACCCGTCCTACTACTGAGAATGTCCTTTACACGAAGTTTTCAACGGAAAAGATGACCTTTTCCCGACTAATGCTTCCAGAAATGGTTTTTGTTCATTTCATAGTGGAGAGACAGAAGGGCATGGATATGGTTCCCTTCGCTCACCGGATTCTGTCTTTGGACATGATTAACAATGGTAAAGTGACCAAAATGAAATGAGAACAGTGTTCAGGCTATCGATACGTGACTCTCCGCTCTCCAGGCAACCAAAATCTCGGCCCTGCTTGTCTCTTCGCGCATTTTGAGGTGACTCACCACATGCCGACGAATCATCTGCTGCGAGCTGATCTTGCCGACCCGTTCGCTCAAGATAAGCGAAACGAGCTAATTCGGCAGGCTCTGGCCGATCCACTTAACGTTCTTCTACCAGCCTCGGAAGACGCCGAGGAGGAGGAAGATGGTATCTGGGAGAAGAAGAAGGACATAATGCGTCGGGAGACGAAGCTAAACGACAGAGACAAGGGTGAAATCTCGAAACCTTCAAAGTTCCCTGTAATGAGGTAGGCATCCTTCTGCTTCAACGAATGGTGTTTTTTCAGAACGATCTTGAATAAGTTTTCAAAAACGACAATGTGATCTACTTGGACTCTTCATTTTAACAAACTTGTCCTGTGGGTTTGTACACAAACTGAATGAAGCACGTGTGTGAGACAGTTAGAGAGAGAGGGTATAGTACAACAATTCATTCTTCTGGTAGGGTGACTACTTCCGTTTGCCGAAGGACAGAATGCTGCGGTCGAAGTCGTCCCGTTTGCCGAAAGACATCATCTCGCGATCGAACTGAAAATTAGTACTATTTTGGATTGCATCACGATGGTCATTTTGATTACTTTTATCCTCCAAACCACACAAATAGTATAGAGGCCCCGGAGGCTATTTACGTACCTCGTCTCCTCGTTTTCCAAAACTCATGATATCTCTGCCGAAGGCTCGTTTCCCGAAAGACATCATGCTACGGTCGAACTGAAAGTTTTGGTGACTTTTCATAGAGCATACTGCAAACGAACCTCTCCGCTCCTTTTACCAAAAGACATCAGATCTCTGTTGAAGTCTCCGGGAGATCTTTTGCCAAAGTGCATAATATCGCGGGAGAAGTCCCGTTTTTCGGCTTCATCTTAAAAATATTTGTGTTCATAGTATGTTGAGGCTTACAGTGTTCGGCAATCACGACTACAGCTAGAACACAGAGCAACACAGGCTTCATTTCTCTGTGGATGGGGTACCTGAAAAGTCCTTTTAAAAAGTGGAGGAAGAGCAAAAAAAGGTAAGAGAGAAGGGCGAGACATAGCGTCAGTTAAACTGGGTTAATCTTTTGCGGATTAGGGCAAATAATGAGCTGTAAGTCTCAATATCTTTGATGCGGTTTTGTGGAATCCGGCCTGAAAATGTCTGGAACACACATGTACATCGTAGGCGGTAATTACTACCTAATTGTCTTGTAATAAGTTCCACGCCCCTCTCTAGGGGGTGCAGTCGTCTCTCTGAGAAGAACTACAAACAAATTGTGAGGTTTTCTTGTTTTTGGAGGAAGCCAATCTTGAGAGGAGGGCACTGATTGGACCGCCATGTTACTCAGAAAATGGCTTCTCGGGCAAAAAAATGGTCTGAACCAGCTGTGCCAGCCAGAAAAGCAGTGTGTGTGTACTGTGGGAGGGACTCTTTCCCTGGAGGAGGAGCCGCCAAATTCGTGCCCGTCTTGGGTTTCTGCTCCCCCTGCTGAAAAAGGATACTGGAAAGAAGGGAACGCCGTTTACGCAAGCTTATAGGTGACATGATTTAGATGCCCAAAAGTAAAGAAGCCGGCTGACAGATATAGCGTCCTCGTTTACGAGTTCGGCGACATCATCGCCCCAGCGAGTTGTGAACTATTCATAAGTAGCAATTGAACAATGACCAAAAGGTACTCCCCCAACCCGGACCCCTTAACCTTTCAAACATCCTACTTTTTATAGTTGTAATCTCTCAGATCCATTAGCAAACGGACATAAGAAGGTGAAATGCTAGAAGAGAACACGTGTCTCTCTCCCTAAACAAAGAAAGTTTCTAATGACAACTGCGATACTTTAAAGACATGATTTAAGAACGTTGTCAAGTCCAAACGACCTCTTTAAAGTAGGCTAATTATGCCTGACATGTGTATAAGGGGGTGCCCTTCTTAAAAACAAGAACAAGGTATTAATTTTGAGGCTCGAAGTCTGGTTATTAGACGCTGGTATAAACTATGTTGAGGGCGTATTAAACAATCATAGGAAGAAAACAAGGTTCTGCCCCTCTTTGAACCTTATAGATGTCGGAAAGAGACTAAATAAGAGGGTTCTTCCGCAAGCGAGAGACTGCAGATGACGGACTTGGTAGACACTTAAGAGCGATTGAAGCTGCTTATTTGTGTCGAAAATGCATATAGCCAGTAAGAGATAAGATGTACATAATGAAAAATTAAAACTAGAAGGCCGAGACTCTTATTAGCAGATTATAGTAATACCGCATGTTCCTGTCAGTCTGTCAATCCGCTTCTGTCAACTTGACATGCTATCTCTGTCAACGTAGTCCTGTGAGCCTGTCATCCCGTTTTTGTCAATCTGTAATAAGACATCCGTCTACCCGTTCTTGTTAGGCTGTCACACTGTCTACAATATCCTGGTCTCGCCATTTTGTCCCAGTCAATCTGAAAAACTCTTACTGTCAAGCTGTCTTTGTAAGCATCTTTTTCCTACCAATTCTTGTCAGCCTATCATGCCAATCTGAAATCTCACTGTCACTGTTAAGCTGTTTCACTTCATTTGTCTCCTTCAGGATGTGAGGAACAAACTTTGTTCCAATGACAAGTTACAAACTGTATAGAAATTTGATATTGGAGCAAGATACTACTTGTCAGTTTGGGTATCGAAATTTTGAGTTTTTAACGTTGCGACAAGGTAAATAAAAAGAAAGTGGGCAGAACTGTTACCCTTCCGGTGAGATTGGAAGAGTTTGGAATGACGTGCTAAAGGATTGTGTTTTCCAAACTGCCCCTCATAAAGGGGTCATTGGGGGACGCAGTAAGCACCGCCTGCGGGACTCTCACCCCCTACTGTCTCAGGCGAACAGGACCACTCCCACGCACACACAGCTGACCCTCATGCGGCTTCCCGGATATGGAGAAAACAATCTTTGAACCTTAATCCGAGAGGTTGACAAACCACCTTGAAGCGTAAACTGAAATCATTGCGCATGACCTGTTTTGCATGAACACTAGGTTAACTTCGTTTTAAAGGGTCTGAAAATTTCCATCACATTACGATCAAGACACAAAAGAAGAAGAGCTTCCCCGTCTACCGACGAGGGTGGGTGCGAATCATTCCGCTATGACGGCTTCAATTCCCTCCCACCCCAACTAATCAACATAAGTTTGGAATAAAGGGAATCAGCAGCTGGCAATTCCCGAGGAGGAGGAGGTTCTGCGCTCTTCATTCGTATACAAATCGCCGTGGGGATGGGTAGCGTACGAGGGTGGCGGGCCACGACGAGTATGGGAAAAGGAGGTCTTACAAGTACAACAGGATAGAAAAAGAAACAAAACATTATAGATGACAAAGTCATCATTTTACCCCCACACATGGTTCAATAGATGTGAAACTGTGGAGGCGCGAGAATATACTCTTCCAAACTCTCACGGTCCCCGCTCATTATCAATTACAAAGTTAAATACAAAAGATCGGGTTTCGATCCCTCCCCGTCTGACTTCTTGTCTCCAAAAAAACTAAGGTCATTATTTACTAAGAGGATTTCTTTGAGGAAAGATTAACGAGCGGGCGTGCGAAGGCTGCGCATTTTGGAGGATTTCTGCACGGCAAAAGACGGTCAAGATCACTTCGATGAGCGAGAGAGAGAGAGAGAGAGTGCTCTTGATGCTTATCCGAGCCTGACCACAGATTGCGACTAGTCACGTATTTCGAAGAGGAAATTCACGTCAAAAATAGCTAATGCTGCTAAACTCTTATTCACAAAACGTTTGATTGGAAGAAGGAAGTGATGCGAGGGGAAGATGGGGCCATTTTTTCTTGGTCACAATCGTGCATATTTCATTTAACCCCCTCCAGATTCACACATATCAAAGTTTAGGAGAAGCTGTAGTGAAAAACATCCTCAAGGAGAAGCATGTCAATTGAACATGACAGAGAAAAGGTAGTCAGAAAATGGTGTATTCATAAGGTACAAAGACAATGACAAAACAAGAGAACGCCTCTCCGAGGAGGCCAATCTCTGCGCCAAAAAGCTATGACGCTCCGTGACCCGTCAAAACAAATTTCAAAAAATGTCTGCCAAACGGTCGCTCACTTGATACTGACATAGCGTTCTGCTTTTTTGTAGATTGTTCGTTTTTGCATGGCGTGACAATATAACATTTTTATGTTATTGCATTGTTAAGAGACAGTATAAATGTCTGAAGCACTGACCAATGTTCTGGGTCTCGCCCGTACCATGTCAGACTATCAAACTCAGACTTCTGTCTGTAATGAATTGGACATTGTTACCGAGGAAAGATTGGTGCATCTCGAGAGACCAATAGAAGGCTTCAAAGTTTTATAAGGACGAAGTCTATGAAAGTATCTATATTATATTGTTGATCACTAGCTCTCTCCCGTACACATCTTGGTAAATGATGTACATGATAGGCGGCCCTCCTACGACCCTGGCTGGGCAGGCTCACTGTCAAAATGTGTTACCAGCCTATTACCCTTATAAACAAATTTTGAACTTACTAAACAAGTTTTTTTTTCGGAATACTGCCCAGCGAAGACGGCCCCGGGTTGCTCAAACCGAAACCGAGCGCTTTAGCAACACTAATTTGGGCAAAATGACTTCAAACAGACAGACATTAGATTGAATCATTCACAATTCAACAAAACGATCCTCTAGAATATGGTAAACTTCTAAAAATAAAAACCTAAGAAGATAGATAATGTTTTAGCTGTCAACGAATAACATCAAGTGAGACCGTGAACTACGAACTCGTGGGAAGATATGGGTGCAAAATGCCTTGTGACACAATTTTTGCCCACAAAATGAAATATTCAGACTATCTCAAAGTGGGAAGTGTGTGAAGTGGGCAAGGTAGACTGCACACGATCTTCGACATATTAGACGAAAAAAAAGAGTCCCGCATTTGAATGCATGAACCTGGAAGCGGAAACTAGGTGGCATTGGATATTAGACGACAAAAAGATGGCGATTGCTTAATGGTCGAAAGATTTTGAAATGAAGAGAATGATTCTTTTTGCTTTTGAGCCAAACCACCCACGTTTCCAAAGTGGCGAGGCACCTTCATTGTTTCTAAGAAAGCGCTTTTTCCTTCCGGAATAGACGAGTAGAGCGCTGGAAACGTGTGATGAAATCTTTTGCACATCGTAAGTCTTACAACCTATCAAACATCAGAAAACTAAAGCCCGCAACAACGCGTTCATAGAGTCATTTTGATGCCTGTCCTGATTAAACAGTAGCATGGATTTTCATTTTGTACCCATCCTGTACTGTCTTAATCGATTCACTTGTACCCACCCGTACTATCCTGGTCGACCGAAACAAAAATAACCGTTTCTCAAACTCCGATTTGTTAACTGAAGATTAGACCGGAAGTCTGGTCTTTCCAGTTGTCCCCACCCGTACTGTCTCGGTAAAAGGAAACTACAAGGATACCCTCTGTCAAAGTCCATAGGAATGTCTAATCTTCCCAGTGTTGTCAGCTCTAAATATGCACTGAGTATCAGTGAGATGAGAATGGATGACTCCGGTTAAGGTGTGCAGATTATGGGTTAAACTTTAAGAGTATGTCCCTGTACGACTGTACAGTTAATCTTCCAAAAGATATCGCCTTCCTAATCACACGTTTCAAGTTTCACACACGCGCCTCGGCCACGTAAGTGGAACGGCGTCCTTTTTGTTCCTATGTTTCTTATTGTCCCATTATCCGAATCTGCCTAGAATTTTTGAACGACTCTAAGTCAAATTTGTATTCAAAATCATTTGAATATCTTCTCAGAGAGTGTTATTGGTTTTGACAAGTGTTATTTGGCCACCCACTGTTCGGTTTTGATTACACCCCTCCGGGATCAGGTTCGGTACGGCGGTTTTTGCCTAGCGCGACGTATAAAGGGACAGCCTTCGGCTCGTTAGACAGTCATCTGTGAGATGGGCACCACCGCTGCTTACGGGGCCATAACCCTCTCCACGATTTGCATTGTTGCTACCCTCTTCTACATTCCTAGCTTCATTGGTCGGATTCAGAGCATCCAAAATGGTCTTACCCTCAAGATGGATGAGTTCAACGTCATGCAGGTAACGTTTTACACTGATAGAGTATCAGGAAGTTTTAGGACGAGATCTGGGGTCAATTGGCTCAAGCTAGAAAGGGTGCTCCGGCCGTTGAGAGACGCCAGAAGAGGCAGTCTACCGAAGAATGCAGTTAGTTTTTTTGCCTTAATCTCATGCGAACATCTCGCTTTCAGAATGTGATGAGATTAACACTTGTCCCTCTGGACCAAAAGGACGAACTGGGCCCGAGGGTCTCGATGGACTTCCTGGAACACCGGGAGACCAAGGAGAGCCAGGACTACCCGGAATAGTTCCCCAGACCGAAGTCAGTGCTTCCGGATGCCGTGTCTGTCCTCCAGGCCCTCAAGGCCCTAAAGGATACGCTGGACAGCCAGGACCGCAAGGTCTGCAAGGATCTCAAGGCCCCTCAGGACCGGAAGGTCGTCCCGGACAGTCTGGAGCCATCGGACAGCCCGGAGAGATGGGAATGCCTGGAGCTGCTGGTCCCGAAGGAGACAAAGGAGCTCCCGGACAGGAAGGAGTCCGTGGAGAGAAGGGACCGATCGGACCACCAGGTCTCCGTGGCCTCGTCGGACCCAAAGGCTTCCCCGGCAACTCCGGTGCACCTGGAAGCCCGGGAGATATTGGAAAGACTGGAGAAGCTGGTCCGGAAGGAAAACAGGGACCTCCCGGCTACCATGGTGGTGTTGGAAACTACGGAGACCAGGGCTCTCCTGGAGAAGATGGCGGCTACTGCAAGTGTCCTCCTAGAAACAGGAAACGTGTCTAATAAATCTGTACTTTCATCATACTTTGATTTTATATGATGCTTGTGGTATCGCGTGATATCAATGTAATCAAATTATGCCACTCAACCAGCTCTTTTCAATCTATTCCTGGTGGTCGTTTAAGTCAAGCCTATTAAAGTTTTCTCACACGGAAAAAACTAATTAATCCATTAACGAACTCTTTATGACACCGCTAGACGCAAAAAAGGAAACGGGGAACACTTCATTTTGAGAGCATTGCTCTAATTGAGAGTGCAGACACGACAACTATCAGAGAAAGCGAAGGCTGTGATAATGGGGGAACGTTTTCGAATGGGACTGTCTGTCTACTTGTTGTAGAAGTCGTTGTTGCCTTGTAAGAACTCCCACAGATTGCTGGATCGCTTGTGGAAGTAAGGAGTATTGTAGAAGCGCGAGTAGTCCTGTCCCCAGCCGCTACTGAAGGCTCGTCCTCCCCCGCGACGTTCTAGTCTCGGTCTGAAAAATTCACCATAGATAGAGTACCATGTGTACTCTCACCCTCCATAAGGAACACCACTCCATGATCCATGGAAGGAACGTCCTCCTCCCCGTTTCTCGTAAAGGTAGTAGGGCTGGACATCTAAAATATCATCCTGACATCAATCTTTGAAATCTGATATACCACTGAGTCGTTTAGCTCCGGGTCCTGAACTGAAGCCGAAGAAGGGCCTGGCACCGCCGCGTTTTTGTGGCTCGCTACAATTGAATATATAGTTGCTAAATATAGCAGTTTGTAAATATTTTGAGGATATTAAGGCGACAAAGTTCACTTCATATTTCACGAAGTAAATACAGACTGATTTCGGGGTCTTCAGTCTACTGCCCACACTCTCCCCGCTCTCTCTTAAAAATAAGATCTCCCTCGAGGGACATTTATTAGAAGGGCGATTGGGCTTACGTGCTATCACAAGATAGACCTCCTGGGTCTTGGAAAAACCCCAAATCCAATTTAAAACTACTCACTACAATTGAGTTTAGGAAATTGGGAGGATCCCAGGTAAATGAAACTTACTCGATGCGATCCGGCTGGACTTCGCAGAGGACGAAGCCTGAAAATCGGTGAGTGGGATGAGGAACTGATGTCTGTTAGGTTTCTATTTCGGCATCAAGTGTTTCGAGATGTGCAGACCCGGACCGGAAAAGTCGTGACGCACTGCGAGTCATTCAATTTGGCTAGGGAAGCGTTACCCACGACGAAAGTTGAGAGAAACATCAAAAGATAAGACAGATGTCTTAATTGTTCCGCTATACATGGGATGTCTACATTTAGAGATCTTTGTCCAGTAACGAACAGGTACCATGTGATCAACCATTGACAGAACTTAGGAGCTGTCAGTAACTGTAGAGGTAGTGACAGGAATTTCGCTTTCATACACTTTGGTGGTATGAGGACAAAAAAATAAAACGTACGATGCCAATATAGCGGAAGTTTGTTAACGTTTTTTCCCTTAGCAAATTTTAAGTTACACTTAACAATACCGACACGCTTTAAAAGATTATATCAAGAGGTATAAGCACCGAAGTTACACCTTCAATCGTAGGCTTTCAATACTTAACCATCCTCGATTGTGTTAAACAGATATCATTAAATGTTGCTGACTACCGGGCCTTATAAGTTAAGTAATGGATATACTAAACTCTTGCCTAAACTCTACGGATAATAGCAGGTACTTCAATTTTTAAAATCTATAATGAAACAAAACTAATAAAACTGAATTCAGGAGTTTGACATAGGAAAGAGTTTAAGGATCACCTCTACTATTGTAGCAATATAACCTTGACCTGACTCACCTAGACACAATAATATGACGAATGCAATTAACGAATGTATTTGTCCTGCCATTTGCTGTACCCTGAAAAAGAAGCATGAGCTATGCAAAAAAGACTGCAAAGTAATATATCAAAAGTTTACTCAATATCTAAGAAGTAGGAGATAAAAATTAAAGTGAGGGTGTGTGCAAGTCGATGTCACCGACAGGTCTCCGGAGACTCGTCCACATTATCACGGTGACGTCACCCCAAGAAGACCAGAAGGCGATGATTCTGAAGGCACCGACACCCCAGAGAGAGAATCATGGATGTGAGGATGTAGGCTCCCTGAAGACTGCGCAGACAAGCGGATGTTATGGTCAATTTTGGGGCAGACCCTTCCAGGTAGGGACAATAAAATTGCCTTAATGGTTCGAAAAGAGGTATTGGTGGTATGTGTATAGCTTGACTCTGCAAAATTTAGGGTTTGGAATAGCGATTACGGTATGGGACATATACTATTACCATGTCAGAGTGCATTCCAATGTTTTGAAGTCATGAGATGGCGAGGAAGCAATAAAAATGCAAAGTGCGCTGGACTCTCAGGAGCAAAAAGTGTCTGGGAGGAGCGAGAGAATCTTTAGAAGGGAACAGGGAATCGTTACAAATCACATAGCAGAATGTATACAATTGTTGCCGTTCGTCGATGGAAAGGAAATTTCAGTGACGTTGAAGTGGCGAAGAAACTGCATTTCCTCCCTCAGTGTGAGCAGATTTAGCTCGGTCTCGCTCCTGACGAAACCTTTTTTGCAAACAAGATATGATTAGAAAGAAGGAGGGGTCAGAATGTTGCAAGTTGCGCCGTCAGTTTTTTATGGGTTTCGAAAATTTTGTGGGGGCGCTGATTTGGATGGGAAGATTTTGTTGTGCTTCCGACACCCACAACAGCTTGGAAGATGGCAGAGATGGAAGTTTTGATACGAAAAAGTACAGCTTTATAGCTCCCCAAGTAGAATTTAGCTCAATGAGAAACGGAGACAGAAAGACAGAAATAGACTGGCAGAGAGACAGAGAGATAGGGAGACAAAGTGACAGAGAGACAAAAAGGCAGAAAGACTGCTAGTAGACGGTGTATGAACATTGCTAGAGTCAAAATCTCAATCAGTAGCCTGGACAAGAATAGAAAGGTTCGCAAGACCACACTGGCGATCCTCATTGTTTTCTGCGAAACGGCGTCACAGAGGAACATGAATCGAATCAAGAAACGCCTCGATGTCTCTTGTTGTTTTGGATCGGCTCAGTTATTTTTGAGACAAAACAGTATGTAAAAAGGATCAGGACCAGATGATATGTTTGTCAAAAAGGGGAGGGACACATTAAAAATGGCCTAGAAGAATAGCCGGGAAACCCGACCCCGTAGAAATCAGTGGAGCACGGAAGAGGACTCCGTCTCCCCAGCCTCTCGTACGATAAGTGTTATGGACTATGATCTGAGACGCCTGGGGAATGTCCGAGACAAAATTAGCCAGGGACTGGAGATCATATTTGCAAGAAAAACGTTAACCGAGTTCTGCGTTTGACGTCCGAGAGCCTCGGGGCGCCACAACAATAGTATGACATGACCACCAGACTCATGTGAACGGCCAAGTTAAAATGAGAGGCAAGACCTCCTATAAATCACATCAGACTGACAAGATTTTGAGAGTGGGGGCGAGTAGGGGAGGCTGGAAGGGGAACTGCAGTTGTAGTCATGGCCTCGTGTGAAATATGCATACCTCCGGCGACACTGCTTTTTAAACACGTTTCATAGCAATTCGTGTCCTCGTGGGAGCTGAAGGCACTATTTTGACGCTTTCTATTCCAACGTTCAATGTTCTCTGGGTGTTCAACACCAAGAATCGAAAGTGTGAAGGTGTACTCTGTCAAAAGAGTGTATGATAAGCCACCTCTGGACTGTGCATAGGAGATTGACAAGAGCATAGGACATTACAAAGACAAGTAACAGTTTAACGGATTACTAGCTTTGTCGCCCTTTTAAAAAACCCGAAGAACATTAGCGGAGCCCGATCCCAGGTGCTTATATTCATAGTCCAGGCTAACCTCTGAACTATGGATGCAGAATAAGTATCCGATAGTTGGTGAGTTCTCAATAAACCGGATGAACGGGCTGACAACAATATTTTCAAATGGGAATAGGCAGCCAGGAACAGGCGACACTGTACGATAATGGCAACATGCAACTCCTCAAAGAGCAAGCCAAATTGGTGGGATCGCTTGACAAGCATAGGATATACTGAGGACATAAACAAGTAACAGTGAGAAAGCGTCAGAAGCTACTGCTGAATATGGTCTTCTATTTAGGACGCTACAGACAGTAATGTTAGGAAACTACGAAGCCAACTTCCTAATTCCGAAATCCAGATAACAAGAACTGAGCCTGTTGTCAAACATTGATGATAGGTAGATATAGTAAAGTAACAGTATCAGCGTCAGAAGCTGACTGCAGTCTTTGGTCGTCAGTTTTGCTTTGTCGCATTTGCAAAAGCAACTTAAGAAGACCAATTCCGGTGACCTCATTCCCAGTTTGTAATAGTATTCTTTCCATTTAAGGATGCTTCGAGAAAGACGCAAAGAATCAAGATGGGTGGGAAATAGCAGGAGAGCCACGCCAGTCATCACCACTATCAGGCCATCTCTTTCAAATCTCTCTAGGGAGATGAAGGAGAGTCAGCTATAAACAATAGTCACGAGATTTTGAGAATGCAATGACGAGTTTGGAATTGAGCATGATTTTGTGTACATGTAAAGGAGAATGTCTTTGTGTGATAGATAGCGTTCGGCGCGGAAGGAACATGTATGCAGATATGAGGGGATATAAGGCTCCCAGGAGAGAAATTCCATAGCAGTTTTGCTGGAGACGGAACGGCTGTTCTTTTCTTCCAGCCAAGCCTGATAAAGGAACCTAATCTCCAAAATTTCATGCACGACTGGGAGCAGAGATGTATTTTTGCAAAGGAACCAAGTTGAGAGACCAATCTACGTAAGCATATCCCTGCTGGATGACGAAACAAGGTAGAGACTTCCGTTCACGCTTCGGAATAGCCGTTGTTCTGCAACTGGGTTGGATGTCAAAATGGACTCTTTGATCTCTAGTAAACACATATTTGGATACGCTAACGATGCGGAACGTCTAAACTAAGAACGTCAATGTTCCAATGCTGACTTTTCCAAAAACTTGACGTCAAACATTGTTAGTAGCGCTGCATTCTTAAACAGCAAACGTACAAGGTTAGGAAATGTTCCGTTATTTTGTTGTTCCGAGTCTGAAGTGACGATAACTGTGGGATGGAAACTTTTGCAGCATTTCAGGGTTGAGAATCAATCCCTAGCCTTCAAACTACCCCAAAATCGTGGTCACGAGTTCATCTACGCTCTACCCCAAAAGTTCCTCAAAAGTTGCGGTCTTCCACTTGTAAAAGTACCCGGAGCTTAGAATTGTCAGTTTGTCCGACCATTCCGATTGTCACCTTGTCTACGACCTCGTCAGAAATCAACTTTTGCCATGTTTCAGCCATAATATTTCTTCTATACTACCCCTCTCACGCTATTCTTGTAATTCTGTCCAATTATCTATTCCTATTAAAGTAAAGTAGCTCGAAGACCTTTTCGCTTGTTTGACCCCGAAAACAGAACAGAACCAAAGCGCGAATCTGTGGAGAATTGCTTTATACGAGGAACTCGGCTAGTACTTCCAAGTTTCAGCGATCGTCCGGTCTCGCAGTTTTGAGGTCTCCTTGACTTTTTTTAGTAGTTCAGAAGGGTAGACACAAAATGTTCTGTCGAGAAAAAGAAGAGAGTTTGTTTCGGAGTAATTGGCTTCGCAAGTCAACTTTGGGTTCGCTCTAGAACTTTGATTTTGTCAGTGAAGACGTCTTTGGTTACTGTGAAACGGCCAACGGATGGCGGAAGCCGTCGGAGACGCCTGGTGTTCTGGATATTCCTTGGATCTAGATGTCTCTGAGGTTGAATCTTTTTTCTCCGGTTCAGTATTCTTTCCATTCACTAAAATCAAGTATTCCTTTTGTACTCCCTTTAGAAGAAGATAGCAAATTGTATTTTATCGATACAAAATTTACAATATGAAATGACCTGTTGAACACACTGAGTGAGATATAAGACATCGTGACTAGGACTGTACAAAAGCTGTTGAGCACGTCTCGGTTCCTATACGGATTCTCTGCGTTCCCCTGTAAGAAGACTGATTAAAGACGGGAAAGGACAGAAAGAGAGCATAGGGGAGACCGAGACGTTCTCAACAGGAGATAAGTGACTTTTTGAACTGTGTAGCAACACTGGGACACAATAACAAGCTCATATGGCACAACCTGGGAGGTACGAAAGTTTCTGAGCAGTGATCTAAACTATCTAACATTTTGTTCGGGGATCATGTTGACCATCTTCCAAAAAGATTCAGCACAAATCTTTCGGCAAAGCCTATGACTCCCATGCGCGGCAGATCATACAGAAGATCCTTTTTGCGATAGATTATCGGCTGGCCCCGCTTTTCAAATACAGCTGCTGCCTCGATTCCTACTGAGGCTCCACTACGAAACACGAGGTACTCACTGCCATCTAGAGTAGATTGTCAGGGAATAACAGAGGATGTAAATTTAAAAAAGTATAGAAAAATGTACCTTGGAGAACGACGTTAACGGCAGAGTCAATGGGAAGAGAGGAAACTCTGTCGAATCGAGGTGGAGAAGTAGTTGATGGAAGAGAAGCAGAGCTCTGGGCCACCTGAATCGAAAAATGTGAAATTAACATCATTTCTGACTTTTCTGTAGTGTAACCATAACA
The DNA here is from genome assembly GCA_037178855.1 of Oscheius sp. JU75. Classification (NCBI taxonomy): domain Eukaryota; kingdom Metazoa; phylum Nematoda; class Chromadorea; order Rhabditida; family Rhabditidae; genus Oscheius; species Oscheius sp. JU75. Next base: position 9,977,236 of record JASJZC010000007.1, read on the forward strand.
ATGTCTCTAGCTGACAAGAAGATCTACAGCCCCAACCATCTCGATAGCCAGACGGAATAGTATCCCGTACCGCGCAGTCAGTAAAATTTTTGCCCATAGCGTTTCGGTCAACTAAAATTCTTAATAAAGTACGGGATAAACTCGATCGTAAAGTTTACGTAACTTCAATGTATCTGCAGTCAAAAAAAATTGCTTCGATTTGAAAACATTTGCAGAGGCAAGTTCTCGATCGTTTGTTCTGCGTAAAAAGAGAATTTTTCCAATTTCCATGCGTAGTCTACCTTTCGAGACAGGCCCTATACATCTGCAATTATTGAAAATTTGAACGGTACCGCCTGAGTCGAGCAATTTTGGACCTTGCAAATAGTAAAATTGCTATAGCTTGCAAACAGCATAAAGAATGGAAATTTTCTCGGATAAGCCTATTCATAAAGATAGATTTCTCTTTTTATTCCTCGTCAATCTATGTGGCTAAAAAACCTCACCTTCGCCACGTTCGCAGCAACCAAAGCCTTCTCCAATTGTTCTAATCGTGTCCTAAGATCATCAATAGTCTGAAACATTGGTGAAAAAAGCTAGAGAAACGAATACCTGAATTGCTTCTTGCCTAAAGTTGTTGAACTCGTCCACTTTGATCGTATCCGGTGTCGTATATTTTGTGTAGAAGTAGTAACTAGCGAATACTCCGCAAGAATAAGAGAACAGAACCAATTGTTGAACAAAATCGGATGCCTAGAGACGAATTGAGTTGAAAACAAAGCAAGGTACCTGTTCAAGGGCTGCTGCTTCCGAAACTTGCACATTTGTAACGGTTTCTCCCAGTCCTAATCTTTTCATTCGTAATCTCGTCGTAAAACGAACAATTGCTGAAAAAAACAGGCTAGAGTTTGTCTCGCTGTCTTTATGTTTCTCTGTCATCCTGTCTCTTCACTTCCCGGTTTCTCTCTCACTTTGTCTCTGTCTTACATTCTGTCTATGTCTGCTTGTCTGTGACAATTAAAAAAAAGAATGAACTCTACTTACCTCTACCAATGGGTATCAACAGCTTCGTTCTGAAGACCGGATGATCTTTTCCATATTTGAGGACAGCATCAGCTACAGGTTTTGATACTTGCCTTGCGGCGATCATAAAAACCTGTATCATAGGAAAACCCATGGTTTTTGGTGGATCTGAACACGTTATTTTGTACCACATCTAGGAAACCTTGAAAAAGATATCAAAAATCGGAAATAACCGATAGAAAAGCGTGTATCAGATGTTCATAATGTTCATTTCAATCAGCAAACAGAACTAGATAAAAAAGTGGAGGCTGTATTCCTGGCGTCATACCTGCTATTAGTGTTGCGAAACAGCTCTGCGGGAAAGGTTGCACCATTTCAATTTTATCCGATTTGATATTCCAAGCAAGGAATGGAGCTTAGAATCAATTAAACCCCTGCAGCAGCCGAAAAAAGGCCCATAGCTTCCTTCTTTTTCTTCTCCATCTTTATTTTCAGCATTCCATGGGGAAAACCTGAAGATCCCAGGTGAAAACGTGGTAAACCAAAGACTTACGTTCTACACAGTGTTTGATAGATGTTAATTCTAGTGGAGGCAAATTTTGAAATGAGGAAACTTAATAATCAAGAAATTTTGGCACATTTTGACCGCGGTTACTTACAGTAGTGTCAGCTGGTCGTTTGAAAGGAAATTGATTGCGTATTCTGTTTTGCGTACGTGGGAAATATAACCCTCCGAACTGTTCATCTTGTTAACTCTAGTCTGTTTTTGTCAGGAAACCAAGGTTTTCTTTTGTTCTTACACCGAGATTTTTGCTTTTGTCCCAATGAAGCCACTGGAAGCCTTTTGTTACTACGAACAGCGGCGCAGCACCCATTGCTCACGTAAACATCATCGAGGAAGATACTTCAGCTCAGTCCACCAAAAGAAAAACTAGAACCATGATTACCGACACCCTGTTGAACTCGTCAAAGCTAACATCCTGTCAGCCTCTGAACATGAGCTGGAAATCAAGGACATGATGATGCTTTCAACCTATCTCCTACGGTGTGAAAAGTTCCTATTTGAGCTCTACCGATCGCAACAACTCTTTCAAAAACTATTTCAGTTGAAGCCTCTTTTCAGTCGACAAAACCGATAAGTTATCTTCCCTGGTATCCGAAGCTTGACGAGATACACTGGAAATGTGGAGCAGACGACAGCCAGGTAGTTTTTGCCTGAACGGTCGCATATCTAACTTATTTCAGCCGCCACTCCTCGGAAAAATGGAACAGATCAACAGAGCCGTCAAGCATGTCAAAGTAGACAGGATCCTTACATGTTCCTGGATTTACCTCAAACTGCAGCCAAAAGTTCCAGGAGATCATTTCGTTCGCAATCAACACAGCCCCGGTCGACTGTTTTCGAAAAAAAAAAAAAAAACTATCTAGTAAATCGATTATTGTTCTGACAATAGAGACAGACAGACAGATAGCCTTAGAGGGGTCGGTGATCATTACTGATGGGGGAATAAGGCGAACTATGAGCTAACATTGAGAGGTAGGAGAGTTTCTAAGATGGGTTTTAGAGATCAGCAAATCATCTCGTATTCGCTCGGAGTTCTTGGATGCAAAGAAGTGTAGAACAGATCAAGGGCTACAGTTTTACAACACAAGATTCATGGATTGAAGCCAGTCTTGAATGCTTGGGCCTATTCGAAAGCATAGCTGTATGGCTTGTTCAAAGTGCCAAGTAGTACCAGTGACTCGGAAGTTTGTCGGTTTTTGGGTCATGCCCATACCCTAGGGTAAGAAATTGGAAGAAATGGAGTCAACAATAGGAGTCCGTTTATTAACTTAACACAAACTCGGATTTATAGTAAGACAAATATAGTACGCAGTGTGTCCTTGCTGCAGGTTGTACAGAATCAAGTTGACGTTAGCTGCAGCGATCTGATGGCAATCCTTGTTGATTTGCTAAAATTGTTTTTCCTGGGAGAAAACTGTGACTAACCCCAGCGTAGTTATCGTCACATTCTTGATTCAACGTCCGCAAGAGCTCCTCCGGAGTTACATGTTTGAAGTTATTGTGATAGTCTGCCTTCACATCGTTGATGACCATCTGAAAGATGCTCAGTTATATATACTATCTTTCTATTTCTCTCTGTCTCTCTCAATCCCTACCTCACACGAATGGCAATACGGTCCATCCAGAATGATTTTTGGAAACACAGTCGGTGTTTGAATAACAAAGCTGTCAATACAGACGGCAAGGAGAGAAAGTAACGCAAGTCTGAGCATTTCGGTGAGTGCCAAGTACTATCTAAAATGAGTCGAGGTTATATGGGACTGTAAACCGGAATCAAATAAAAAGGTGTGAGTCATAGATTATGGCACAGAAAACTGGAGTTGAAAAATGTAGTGCAGATCTTTGGGTTTTACAACTTTGGTTTATAGCTCGGCACGACTCCGATAACCTCTTTCCATGTTTTTGAAGGAAGGGGGTGCCTTAGATCTACTTCGTCGGAAATTTTTGTGTCTGTACGTAGCCGCTTGCAGAGATAACGCATAAATGTTTGGACGCGAAGGACGAGGGGTTCGTTCCCGCCCGAGATCCAACTTTCCGAGCTGTGTAGGAGTTTGCAAACTGTAAGGTACTCTAAACAAAGTAACTCGAGTTCGATCGCCGTGGGCAACAAAATGTTTCAACAAAATGATTTGAGAAGAAAATTTTATAGAAAAGGTGAGAAGTTGACATGTTTACAGAAACATTAGCCAAATAGATCCTTGTTGCAGAATTTTTTGCGAAAGAACCGTCCACTTACAGAGACAAAAAAATACAGACTGATATGAAAACGTGAAATACCATGTTAAAAATGTGTTTCTTGTGAATTGGTGGTCATTAGGCATGTCGTCGGCCTGCATGAGGGACATAAAAGACATGACGGGGTGTGATAAGACCCGATTCCTCTGACGCAGTTCAAATGGAGCTCGGCCCGATTTCGAGAGCCAATTGGAGGAGTTATCTGTCAACCCTTTTATTCGAGCTACTTGGTCGATAAAGTATTTTGACGCAGATCAGCTCGAGACTTCTGAACGAGACGTTAAAAAGTCTGGACAGAAATGTAATGTTTGTAGATTGAGACTTGAGTGATTTGAGTTAGATTTTGTTTGTTCAGATACTGCGATAACCAGTAAGTGTGGGGAAAACAGCAAGAAGCTGGTTTTACTGTAGAGTCTCGCTATAATGTACCCTTTTGAGCAGGCCTAGAACCGATTGAAAGTGACACTAATGCAACCGTTTCCTGAAGTTTCGCCTCACTTTTCGAATGTCCACTGCCTTTTTGCTATCGGAGAGACCCATTCTGTCCATTGCACCGTATTTCGCCACATAATTTTTCAGATGTCTTTATTCTCATAATTCATCTTTTTACCCAATTTTCTAACCCGCTGACCAACTTAGTCCGGACGAGGACAACAGCTGAACAAAGACGGTGAATGTCATTTAGTAAGACGAAAAAATCTGAAGATGGTGCGTCCGATGCGCAAGTGTCTTCTGTTTTATGTTTTTCAACAATTTTTGCCGTATAAATAGCTTTAATTAGACACAAAGAATGGAAAGTAAAAGAGCAACTTGGAGCTGGTGTAAAAGAGACGCTATAATAACCGGTCGTAACAGAATATACACGTAATAACATAATAAGTCTACTCGATTCTACCATGATAAGGAGTGTACATGTTGCCCCTGGATATATACATGTGAGGGCAGTGGGAAAATGTGGAAAGACATTGAGACAGTTCCCGCATTTGGAGAACTGTACTGTTTTTGAGGAGGGGAATTGTCAGAAAGGACCCTTTGTGTGGAAAACCAGTATAACTTATACAACACAACAAAACTAGGTTCAACAAGAGGGGGGAGGAAGGAGGAGGAGAGAGAGACTACGAAAACTATTTTAGTTCTTGGCGGTCCTCTTATTCTCATACTTTTCTAGCTCACCATCCACTGCATCAGACTGGTCAACTTTCCAGTGGATGAAGGCACTGTGTTCCAATGGCTCGTACCAGGAGGATCTCTGCAGGGTATCGACATTGGCCGAATTTTCATCACGAGTATATTTCACACTTAAGATATGCGGTTAAGGGGACGGCTCACAGCAAAAGCTTACTTTTTGGCGAGTGGAGGGAACAGGTAGTCGACGGTGTCACTAGCCATCGAGTTGTAGCTGCTCACGTAGCCGACCGAGTCCGATCGACGGACTTTTCCAGATGGATCGACGATCAGAATCCTGGAGGCAGGAATCTTGACAGCCTTGTAGGATTTAGTGTCCGTTTCACGGTTCCCGAATCCGGCATAGAAGGGAGTAACGACCGGGAACAGCTCCTTCAAATCATTCAAGGCAGCAATTTTGAATTCTTCCGGGCGACGTTCGATGACTTCCCTGCAAATAGAACTGTAATTGTGGAAAAACAAACGTTTCAAGGCCAAACTAAACTGGTCGAGACTATACGGGTCATTGAGACGCTATGTATTAAGGTTTGGCTTCTTCCGAGATTGTAGGAGTAAGTTTTTGCTGGACTGTCAAGCAATACAGGTTAAAATTTGTCAGATTATCAAAAATGTACGGGTCAGAGTTTGGGCTACTCCCGCTAAACAATTCAGGTTGAGATTTGGCCTACTCCTAGAACCGCGTGGTTAAAATCATGACCGTATGCCAAGACTGTATGGGAGAGATTTAATCCGACTGCCGAGACAATGCGGAACAGTTTGGTAGGTTGCCAACACGGTATGGATGGGACCTGATGACTGTGGTAGAGAAAAAAGTCTATGTCAAATAGGTAAGTAAGCGTGTGATTGAAGAGAGGATAAACAAAACAAAACTAGTAAGACTCACTTTCTGAAGGCCATCAGCACACTACTCGGTGACAAAAGCACAGGCCCGTCCGGTAGCTGTTTACTATCCTGTGCCACACTCCTTAAGTACTGCTTTGTCGTGTGACTCTGTCCAATGGCTCTCGAGCTGAGGTAGACCATTTTGTAGCCGTTGTTCTTGATCCTTGTGTACAAATCAGCGACTCCACTGTGAGCCCATTGTCCACCGATGGCAGGAATTACGTGGCCGAGAACGTCACTCTTTGTGATAGTTCCATCAATGTCAGAAATGACAATCTGCTCGTACCATTTGTAGAGATAGATGTTACAAGTACACCATGTGGTACCCTAAACAGTTTTTGTGAAATAAAAAAATAGATGAAAGTTTACCTGATACATTGTGGTGATACTGAATCGGCATTCATTAGCTCCATACCTCAATCCGAGAGATTTTAGCCTATCGGATGAAAGACGTAGGGAACGGTAATAGCTGACACCGTCTTGTTCCTCCACAGATTCCAGATCTTCTTCTGCCAACGTACTGCTAGCCATTGTGTCATTCGAGGCAGCACTTCCACTGGAACGAAGTCTTTGCTTGGTTCCGGGGAGGTTGACAGTTTCCTGTGTTGGAGTCTAAAGTAGTTTGTAAGAATTTTAAAAACGATAAAAAGCAAAATGGTATAAAAAGCAGTACCTGATCTTCAATGTGTCGCCCTTCACCGTGACTGCTTGTCGGAGAATGAGACGCGATCTCGTCATGTGGAGGTGGGCTGGAAGGAGAGGATACACAACGGGAAGCAGTGCCACTGTCAATGCTCACACTATAAAACCATTCCCTTCAAATCAAACTGCAAAAACTCACGTGCTGGTCTTTCCAAGGTACTTTTCCACTTTGGCCGGGTCCGAAGTCAGCTCGTCAAGTGAAATTCCTTCTTCTTGCTTTTTTTGAGAGCCTTTTCTCCAAAAGTACGAGTACCAACTGGCACTCGGTTCTGTTGTTGGCGTAGCCTTGACGTTATCCTTCGTCTCTGGCAGCTCTCCCCATTTCCAGTCTGTCATCCTTTCATCATGCTGCTCATCATGATGACGGTGTCTGTCAACCTCAGAATCGGACAAGGCCCCATCAGCAATCATGTCGGCCTCATGAGGATCAAGGTGCGAATGCGATGGCGACGAAACTGTTGACGAGTTCAAAGATGACTCGGTCTCGCTATCGCTGTCCTAGAAGCAAATGTTACAAAAGTGTCCACCACAGAGATAGCCCTACCTCGACCTTGATATTGATAGGCGCCGTGCGAAGGCTTTTCTTTCTTTTGTTCAGAGATTTTAGGAGATCATCGTTGACCACATCGTCCAAAGCTTGAGATTTCGAATGGTTCAGCTGACGTTTGTGGGAGTCCCTTAAAGAAAAATTACGCTTAAGTAGATATAAATCTTACCTGTGAGTGTGGCTGTCATCCCTAGTCCGTCTGCTGCTCTCCGTATAGTTATACCCGTTAAGAATACATCTGAGATCCGGAAGGGAGCGGTTTCGGCGATCACTGAAGATTGAGGAGGCAAATGGGACACTCTGCTTATGTACAGCTTGCAAGGATTGCCTGAATTGTATTTTTAACAGAAATTTGAGGTATCCTACTCTTCCCCGCTCTCCTCCCTCCTATTATAGTCATGTGACCCTCTGCGTTGAACTGTTGACTGTTTTCTCTGATTCTCTTCCAGTTTCTTTGCACTTTCCGCCAAAACCTAAGAAACAATGAGATTAAATCACAAATTTCAACTAACATCAGCCGTATCTGGGACTTTTGGCGATTGTTTTGGTGAATCGTGTCCGTCGTCGTGTATCGGGGAAGTTATTAGAAAATCCGGGACATGGCCGTCGGTAGCCTCAACGAAATAGGCGACTCCCGAATCTCCTAGTTTCATTTTAAGGTCCGTTTCCACACCGTTGACGTCCATTTCAACATACTAAAAGCAGAACATGGAAAAAATATTTTATAAGGATTACCTTGTCGTTAGGATTCCAAACACCCGTTTTTCCGAAACGAACATGGAATGGGGTTGACTTGTATTCTCCATTCGGCTGTTCAACAACAATAACATCGATAGCTCCTAAATCATATGGTTAGAAATTGTGGAAAGGAGATTGAAAGTACCTGATAATGTGGCGGGATTTATGGCTGTATAAAATGCTTTAGCTCTACGCACTATACTGTAGGCATAGTCCATCCTCTTTCAACATCAAGGGGTCCGTAAAACTGACTGAAATTCTAGAATGTATCGCGTCAAGAGAAAGAAAAGACGGAGAGTGAACAATACCAGAGTCATGCCTTCGATTGGAAGCAGAAAACATGGGGGAAGGAAACAAACAACCACTCTACCCAACATGGCGATGGCCGAAAATGACCAGCCCGAGATAAAGGGCGCACCTTGGTGTTTCCGATAACAAAGGTCGCGGACAGCTGGACAAAGTCCGCCCGTTGCAGGCTGGGCTGAGCACTCGTACAAAGTATCAGAGAGTGTGTTGCCCCAGGAGGCGAGGGTGGTCCGATCGGCCCAGAAAAATGTTGGAGGAAGGGGATCTTGAGGGGATCAATGGCGGGAAAATCAGACACACATGTCCGGAGAGCACAATCTCGCAGCAGTTTCGAATTATTGGCTCTGAGTCAGAGAGCGTAGGATGAGTGTGGGAGGCTACTAGAGATGTGGTTTCAAAAGTATAAACACTCAAACGTGAAAACCGTGGAAATACAGAAAAATCTACTGGATAACCCCTGAAATAAGAAGTCCACCAAAAAGCGTCTGAAATGCGCCTGTTTGTTCCAATTTTTGGCTAATTTCATGTTCCAGGAGGTTATTTTAGACGCTGTATTCAGTAAAAAAAACTTAGAAAGTCGAAAAATGCTTGTAAGGAACCCATTTGACAAAAATTTCAATGAAGCCTTTTCAAATCAAATATCCCACGGTTCTATACGTGAAAACACAAATTTGTGATTGTAACATCCTAAAAAAAAGCTCCACAAATTTGGAAAATAAAGTCTGGGATTGATTAAGAAGGCATTAAGACTCGAACCGTGGGCTAAGAAACCATTTTAGATACAGCGAGGAAAAGCGATGATTTTCGAGGGTTTTGTACTTGTAATGGCATGAAATTATTAGAAAAAAGATGTTCGAAAGGATTAAAAGGAAACTATAGTGACCAGCGAACAATTATGCCGACCTAACAGCTGACGACCTTGCGGTAAAGTGCTGTGTGTCCACCCGGCGGGTCAAGAGTCCACAATGCGCCAGGTCTGTCGAATTGACACAGCGAGCGTGTCCCTCCCTAGCAGACTGAATGAACGTCTAGGAGGAAATGCCAAAACTATACACGAGACGGACCTCACGTGGGACCGTCCCGCCCCCCTCGTGAGAGCGTAGCTACGTCGACTGCTGGCACATGGCGTGATTCGAGATAGATCGGAACCAGTTGCTGCTGCTTTTGCAAATGATGTCCAACAAGGACGAGCAATGGCTCCTAATCGCAGCAACGCATCGGGCATAAGCCCAAGTCCTGGTGATACAAGAACCGGAAGCATAAACCTCCCCCAACCATGCTATGATTGATTGGTGCTGAGACTTTTGTCGTGGAAATGGATCAGGCCATTATCTATGATTGGTTTCAGGTTCAACAACTGCCTGATAGTGACTAATTGAAAGTTTGAACAAGGGTCTAGCGTGTGGTGTGATAGCGAAAGCTGAAAAAGTGGAGTGATTGGCTGTAAAATGCTACGAATGTGAAGTTTTTTTTATAAAGTGCAAGTGTGTCCTGATCTAAAGATAAGCTACTTCGTTTAAATTTGGATTGTCTTGAAGAAAAATATTGATTAAAAGTTTGATTAGGGTTTACCAAGTTCAAATTGTCTAGAAAGTACGGGTGCGAACGATATTTACGGATCTGCCCTCACATAATAATAACCTAACCGGTTCCTTCAAAAAGTACTCTGTTCCCACACACGATTGACAACAGAAAAACAGGGCAGACTTTGGACTCTTGGTTGTTTAGAAGCATAAAGCTATGATCCAGACACTAACAGGGAAAAGTGACAGCCAGAGTCAATATCACGTTTCGCGGCCTTTGACCACTTGCCCGAAGAACGTCCAAGGTGGCGCCATCCAATCCACAACATCCTATTTTTCGAAGAAGGGGATGATACTACAGAACTTGTACTAACAGTTCCTTGTTCCCCACTTTTCCTCCGGAGATCGCGCCGTTCGTTGGTCATGACGTTGTCGAGCCACTCTCGCCTGTTATCAGGCACACACGAAAAAGTAGGACCACGTGACCGCGACGAAAATCTTTGTGATATGATTTCTGACTATAGCAAACATGGGGGATGGACGATAATGTCGTGATTTCTCGTATGGTCTGACATTGGCATGACGCTAGTCCTGCGCCGAAAAGCGAGTGAAGCGGAAAGGCTCTTTTTTAGAACATGTGAGCGATTGGGTTTAATCTGTTTGGACGAGGCTCAAAATTTGAAAAAGTACTGAAGGGATCAGTGGTAACGTATGATTGAAACGTGCCATTTTTTGGACCAAAATCGATGCGTACCCCTTAAAACTCGCGCAGAACTAATGGGTGTCGGGGTTTTCTAGACACCGCAGCCGCTCATCGAACGCAGTCTTTCCTCGGAAGGCACCCCTTGGTGCCATCTGCCGCCACAAAGCACAGACTTCTAAACTAGATCCAGTTATAATCTGGAACAGCTGACTCTCTCGCGTTTGATAATGACTTGGGAAGGGGTTAACACAAGAAACCGTTTTTTCCCCCAAGAACAGACCGCCGGAATGGCTGTAAAGTATACCTGGCCGTTTTCGCAGTAATGGTCACACGAACAGGGAGAGGCTTTCGGGTAAAAACCATCCTGTGTAATGGCCTCTTCCGTCGTTTTTCTCAGTTTGAAAACAGAGAGGGACATAGAGTGAAGAGGCGATCAAGGGGTGAACTCACCCCTTCGGGGCGGTCAAAAACTGGATTAAAAGTCTCTCTTTCATTGAGGTTAATATCCGGTTCTTCAATTGCTTTCACCCACTGGTCGCAGCAAAAATTCTGCCGTATTTTCTGCTCTAGCAAAAAGACTTGTGGACTCAGCTGAGTTGCGGTCGAAAAAATGAATTGGGTCATGTGAGCAGGGACTCGTCTGGTCGTATTAGCAACACATGATGAATAAATTTCGAAACTTTCTCCCAAAAATGAGAGAGAGAGGTTTGAGAGAATCGATGATGGTCTGGGAAGAGAGAGAAAGACGGCCAAATGTGGACTGTTTGTCTCTCTCACTGCCCCGGTCCAGCGTTTGCTTGTCCTCACACAGCCCCCCGTGCCATCGGGTTGAACGGTAATCTCAACACAAACAGGATGGACAGCTTATAGACAAAAAGTCTGTCAGGGAAAAAATTGAAAAGAAACCTCTCGAAACGAAGCAATTAGAATGTTGTGCTGTTGACATAGTGAACGCTGGCCAGCAGGGGGTGAAAACAACTTGATCAAAACAAAAAGTGCATGTGGAGTAAGTCGATGTTTTGAAACCTTCGCCAGCGGGAAAATTTCTGCTGTCTAGACAATATTTAGCCCTTGAAATCCGCATAAGCGGGGTGTTATGCCATAACAGACTAGCCTACAGCACGGGTGAATCTTCCAAGGTTTACAGATCATTTGTCTGGCTGTCGAGACTTTACTGGTGAGAAAGCTTTAACTGACTTGTTTGTATGAGTGAAGAATTGTATAGCTTCCAGGAGTAAAAGACGAATTTTCTGAGATTTTAAGATTGAACTTGACTCGACTGCCAAGACTACGGATTTCATTACTTTCAAGACATTACAGGATTGTCAAGTTTTCTAGACGTTACGAGTGAGAACTTGCCTAGTTACAACGTCTAAGTTCAAGAATCCATATCATTCATTGTCTATTTCAATCTTAAACGCAATTCCGGTTGTATAGCAGCCAGCAACCATGTTACCCATTACACCTGAGATCAAACACTATTCGGTCACACAACGTCTAGGCGTCTTTGCACTCTCCCCCACGCTTGTTCTCTCTAGGGTTTTTTCAGCTGGTCTGCGCTTCTCAGCCTCGTGGCTGTCTGGCCCTGTTCCAACCGTCCCCACGTGAGGGGAATTCCCCTTTTTACACACAAAGCTGCCGCTCGATGGGATGAGATGGCACGATAGGTTCAGAGGGAACAAGGCTAACTGGTTAGCGAGTAATCTATCAGCAATGGCGTATCAGCAGGGAGAAGGTTACTGCAGTAGGTAGAAGCTAGGAGAAAAATAGATGAACGATACTGACAGCGGGAAAATGGTTCCTAGACTGGAAAAGGGGACTTTTGGGGCAAAAGAAGAAGCAACTTATAAGGTTTATAAACTTTTTAAGATGCACGGTTCTCAAAACTGCCGTTCCAACTCTCTGAAACTGGTTTTGGCTGTCCAGCACGAATTACATGGAGCCATTTGAGGTCGGCACCGTTCAAGGGCAAATTCCATGCTAAGCGAAACCTTGGGAGATTGTGGAATAGATTTGCCCAGGTGTTACACATATATCCTGTCAAAATACGTGGAATCTCAAGATGAGAGCATTTTTATTCAATGGTTAAGATCCAAGGTGTTGCACATAGGGATACCACAATAGATCATGTTCTCATATTGCAGCGCGTGCTGTTGTGCAACATTTTGCAACATGGACTTCAAGCAGTCGAGTTTCCGAACATCCGAACGTGACGTCGTACTTTTTCAATTCCTTCACCACCTTCTCGTTATAGCAGGGCGCCAGACATTCGGCTGTCTTGTGTTTCAGACCATGGCTATTCCGAACATCTAGAGAAAAGTTCGGCAGTAAAATTATGAAAAGGCTAGTTACCAGACCAGCAATCCTGACCATTGACAGCAAGACAGAGGACGAGAAGAAAAAAGAGAAAGCATTTCATTTCAATGAAAGAGCTGGATGTTTTGCTTGGCATTTTTTAGGAGAAAAGCAGACGCGGCATACTAACGAGGCCCAAAATGAGTTGTCTCGATAAAAAGTAGCAATTCTTGATTGATCTTCATCCAATTGCAGAATCTTGTTTTGGCAGGGATGGGAGTGAACCGGCCCATCTCGAGCCCAGGTCATGGAAAAAGATCAGTTTAGTGCATGATCGACCCTTTCTCATCTAGTTGAGTTTTTATCTGACCAGGTCAGTGCTTTTAAATTTCGGTCTAATAGGGAGGTCTTACATGAACTGTGGCTGTTCGGGAGCTTGACCTGTTCCAAAGGCTAGTATTGGCATCCTAGTAAGACAAACCATGTTTAGAGTTTATTGGCAGCCTAATTTCAAATTCAAGCACCAAAGTGAGTCTTTGCGCCAGATTAATGATCCTTAGCCATTCTAATCCACCTATCCTTCTGTTTCCCCCAGTATCAGAAAGGAGCGTAGCTAATATTTTTTTTACTAATAACAGACAATAATCTGACGGGTAATATGGAAGATTTAAGACTGGCTGTACAACTAGAGCTGGACAGAGTGAGGGTGGACAGAGTCTTTTGGGACTACGGCAGGACAAGTCATACATGAATCTTGGATCTTGGATCTTGGGGGAGTCAAGGGACATACCTTCACTGTCGTATCCATGTAGTTGGACATTGTCCTGCTTTCGTCCTCCCGTTGGAGGTCGGGAACCCTTACTTGGTATGGTGGACTGGCTTCAATAGTCGTTTGAACATCTGATACAAGTAGCAAGTTGGTTGGTTTTGTAAGTTTCCAATTCATTGTTCTTCTGTAACTGTCCCTCGATACTTCAAAACTCCTGAGTTCTTCATAGCCCATCTGCTGTAAATGCATTCAGCTGTCACAACGGCAGCATTTTCCAGTTGAAGACTCTTCTTCCCGTTTTGCATCTCTCATTTCGGAGGGGACAGCTCACATTTCCTTCATCCTGCAGGACTGTTTCTCTTCCAAGAAAAGTTGCACGAATCCTCTCAATTGGAATCCCGTACGCGGTGAGAGGGAGACTCATTTTTCCAGCAATCATGGAGACCGCAAAAAATCCCCCGGGGGATGACTCCCTCTCAAGGTGTCGATTCTTCTCATATCTCGTTCTTTCTTTGTTTTATTCCGAACATTTGATCTCTCTTTTGCAAGCTTCAAACTCTTTTCCAATGTCAGTATATCACTCTGGTATAGAGCCACAACTCCTTCAGATCAGCCTAGACGATAAGAGCCGGGGAGACAACTAGATTTTTTGGTCTCACTAGTTTACCCCAGCGTAATCAAGACTCCTCCGTCTCATGCACAATTAGGCAAGAAATAGCATTATCATGCAGCGATGCACATCATTTCAATAAGGAACTAGTCTGCTAACCTACGTTTTCTCACACGGCTACGGCGTCTTTAGGCCCAAGTTGTAGTTTTCATAGTCACCAATTTGAATTCAGTCCTATTCCTCAGTTTTGGGTTTCAACTAGCTCTTCTCATATTATGTCGTCTCTTTGGCGGTAAACTGATATGCCACACCAGGAGCAAAATTTTTATTCTGACTACACAAAAAAATTAACTAAAAACATTGGCAAGTAGTGTACGCATAAGAGGAGCCAGCGTGTGTCAATGGCTTAGAGTGGTGGATTTAGAAGAAATAGGCTCAGGGTTCGAGTCCCCAAAATAAATCCTTTTCCGTAGGAACAAGTACTTAGGATGCCTCATTTCTGCAAAACTGTACGTACGACTCTCCCCAGCGGGCGTATCCTTAGTAATGCGAATATTCGAAAGCGACTGAATTTTCAAAAGCGATATTACATATTACCGCTAGCCTTGATACTCTTAATACTACGTAATCACCTTCACAGAAAGGTAGACAAAGAACAACCAAAAAGCAGACATATCCCAAAAGAAGAGCCTTTTTTGATGTGTTCCAGATAAGAGAGACGCACATTCACAGCTAACATGGATTTTCCCGTGCGCTAAAGGAGCAGCGTCTGTGATCAGTGTTCACTCTTCTTTGCCCACTCATTCGTGCTCAGGAGTCTTCCTGTGACATAACAGCACTAACACAAACATGTCTTCCGGAAGTCTGCTTCTGAAAAACGAGCCCAAAAACTTAGTTTATAGCAAAGTCGGAACCATTGAACGGCTCCCAGGTGTTAACGTCGTAAACTCTTTCCCTCCCAACATGACAGACCATGGACTCCCTTTTCTTTCTTAGCCTCTTAACAATGTTTGAATCCACCCACGGGGCGGTATCCAGAGGGGATTAGGAGACCCAATTCTTGTCCTTGATTGCCTAAGCGCACCTAATTTTTTGGTAGTACTACACCCACTTAAGCTGTTCCAGGCCCGCTCCCAGACCAACAGCTGTTTTGTTTTTACCTCCATGACCTCTCCGAGCTCTACTCGCGAGTTATCTTACCCGAGAACTCAGCTTCTTTCCTAGAAAGCACAATACTGTACGATTTGAACGGACACCGCGAATCACTGTACATCATCTTTGGAATTCTTTGTCTGGTATTCTGGCTACTTTTCAACCTCTACGCTGTCAGGTAATGTGGTTTTTGGGCTGAACATAATCTTCTTTCAGGGATTATTTTTGCCCAGTGTTTTTCAACGACATTTACAGTCGACAAAAACGTTTAGACTCGATGCGGGATGAGTTTTTCAAGAAGTGAGTCAGGTTTCACTATAGACAGCCCTTTCGGAAACTTGAAAAACACGACGGGGATCGAATGCGCGTGGCTAAAATATATAGCCCATCGCGCTAACCGTTGAGCCATGTACGAGATTCATAATAGACGTACAATATAAATAACATGAATGACAGTGTGTTTGGTGTATTATACCACTTTTTAGAACCAGGCTCTCATCAGTCCTGCTCCAGGCTGCTAGCGAAGGCTCCACCATAGACGACCTCAGCATATTCATCGTTTAACAGACGGGTT
This sequence comes from Oscheius sp. JU75, assembly GCA_037178855.1. Classification (NCBI taxonomy): domain Eukaryota; kingdom Metazoa; phylum Nematoda; class Chromadorea; order Rhabditida; family Rhabditidae; genus Oscheius; species Oscheius sp. JU75. Next base: position 9,993,024 of record JASJZC010000007.1, read on the forward strand.
CAGAATTACTTGTACCATATATATCGTGAGCATTATATAAGACTTCCTTACCATAAAGTGTCGATTTGAAACCAAAAGCCAGGCCTGTGCAGAGAGATCGGCCACTGACTGGCTAAAAAAGTGACAAGTTCACGTCGATGCACGAGTGACAGATTGGCAGAAACGGAAGTTAAATTTTCACAAAGTTCACAGAGGTGGCAGATCTTTGAAATTTATCAATACCACACTGTGAACGCTGACTGTGGTATAGAAGAAACGAATACCAGAAGCGAAATAGAACGAAAGAGAATTGTCAGAATCGTTAGCAAGATTACATTCAACCGCCGATGCTGAACGGATGAGACATCGGTGGGAATATATAAGATTCCTTGTTGCATCGCATATCATTGGGCTGTGCATCCAAAGGTTTGATTGATTATCTTACGATCCACAGTTTCTAAGACGTGCGCAAAGCACTTCTTAGTGGCACACTCTGAGTCATTGATTTATTAGTAGACTGGATCCGCATGTTGTTCGTCTTTAAAAACTGTTATGGTTCTTTGAGTGTCTACGTGCCCATGTAGCAAATCAAAGCTACTGCGTATGGAAGGAAAAGAAGCAAATTCAAGAATACTTTCATGCGGGAGACTGTGACGAACTGTTGATACAGACCTTTTATTAAAACGCGAACAAAACGTGGAGCAACAAACGGACTGCCAAAAAGATAGAGTTGAAAAAAAACCAGAGGGACGGCTTTTGAACATATACTATTTAAGTCATTGTAAGCATTTTGGACTTCTTGTTGTTTGCAGCTGTGTCAGAATACTCAGCGTTTCTCAGTTCGAATTGAAAACTTTAGTGACCGAAGCGGTAATGGCCAAAACATTTTGGTATGAAATTTTGACATGAACCGGCTGAGTCTAGAGACGCTTTGTCCGTAACTACTCAGCTGTTGCTGCAGCTAATACATTCTATTAGAGAAGAGCCATGTCAGTGTGTGGTAACAGTGTGTGGTCTCGTTCGCAGCAGTCAACTTTTTTTCATATAATCCAATAAAGTTTACTGTGATGACCAAAGCTTCATGTACATACATTATAATCACAACCCGTAGGACAGCACTTTCCTCTCGATCCACACTCCGAGTCGTGGTTGCACCAGTTGATAGGGTTTTTGACCTGGGACACTGCTTTATAGTTTTTTGGTAGTAGTGAAGGAGGCACCGCGGTTCGACTTGACTTGTATACTGAATGAGTATAGCATTTCTTGCCTTTTTCTAATTGTTTGACACATTTTTTTCGGCTTGAAAGTGTGTCTAATCTATTCAGCATGGCATTATACACTAGTAACGTGCAGTTGAACGTCAAAAAAATGGAGAAACTGAAAAAGTTTTAACGAGAGTAGTCTTCTACCCAATGATTTCTACTTTTTAGTAAACTTTAACGTCTAAATATGCACTTCTAGGGTAGATTATCATGCTGAATCGATTAAACACACTTTCAAGTCGAAAAATTTGTCAAACAATTAGCCTAAGGCAAGAAATGCTATACTCATTCAGAACACGATTTTGCGCCAAGTCGAACCGTGGTGCCTCCTTCACTACTACCGTTTCTTTAACCACTTACAACACATTTGAATCCTAGCTGCTCAAAACTTGGACACATTTCTTTTGGCGGATGACAACACGGATAATTTGTAGTGTCTCGGCACATCTGAAAAGTAGTTGTTTGTGATTGTTAGTGTACTTGTAGAAGTACTTACATAACCTGATCTGCACCGTAGATCCATTTTACAGGTATGGAAGAGGAATTTTCTTTGACACACTGGCGGCTCTAAAACGCTAATTTTGAACAAAAACTTGTAAAATACCAATTATTGGAGGTTCTGTAGTTGTAGTGATCTCGTGGGCCCGAATGAATGAGCATTCTTCCCTCTCAATTCCCAAATTTTTCCAATAGGAACACCAGTCGAGGTCTAAAACTTTTTTAAGACTTTGATGGCTCGTTCTTACTTTGAGAAAAAGCGGTCGCACCAAGAAAAAGTGTAAAGTAAATAATCATTAGTGAAATATGAGGCGGAGGCCCGAAATCCCAGGTGGTCTTTATATTATGTTAGGCCACTCTGTTTGCTCAGAGTTTCCAGACAATCGCTTCCGCTGGTCAAACAGATGTCAGCCCCTGGATTCACGCTGTGGACATCATAACAAAACAAGCCTTCCGGTCTCGCCCCACACACTTAGCCAAGCACAGATCTTTCGAAGAGGTGGCTTTTGAAGATTTCCGGCCCGGCGAGGGGTGGTCTCGCACCGAAATCGAACTACCAGCCTGCAAAGCCCTGAAATGCAGGCAATTGACAGAGGATTGAGACCAATTGATCATAGTAGCCTCTTCCATTCAGTTCGTTTCACAATGTCTCTCGTTTTCTTGGATATCGAAGCCGATGGTCGTCCTCTTGGTCGGCTTACCTTTGAACTTTTCGACAAGACTGTCCCGAAGACATGCAAAAACTTTCGAATGTTGTGTACTGGAGAGAAGGGATTTGGATTCAAGGGCTGCGAATGGTATCGTATCATTCCAGGATTCTGCGCTTGTGTGAGTTTTATGTTCGATTCACGACCTAAAGAAGGTAAGTTCCCATGGGTTTCTTGTGCATAATATTTAATGGATTACTAAGTGTACATGATTTCTTGTTTGATCCACTTGTAGTCGGGTCGCTTCAAACCAAAACTCTCAAATTAAGAGATCAGTGAAAAAGGCTTTTGCTAGCGGTAAGACCCTAAAAAGTATAAGTGTAGGAGTGTAATGGTACAAATGGGCTGAGAAAATGACATGCAACATAACGGTACTTTCACAGAGCTATGGGTCTCTACTACTGAACATAGTTTTAACCACTTCTGCCAACCTATTCTTGCTCCCTCCCTGTGAGTTTCACCTGTCCACATGTCTCTCTAGTTGAACTGCCGCAGAAGAAACAGTATTTTTCTCAAGAAACTCTCTTCCCCTTCCAAACTTACAGAGCTTATAGCAATTACAAGGAAGATATCTAACCTTTTTAAGTATTCAAACTTTTCTGTTTGTGTTTTTGCAATGCATCCATCATACCTCATTACGCCCAATTATCCAGAGCGGCGACTTCGAGACCCAGAACGCAGACCGGAAGGGAGGAAAAAGTGCTCTCGAAACGAAATACTTCAAAGACGAGAACTTCATGGTCAAACATAACGCGAGAGGAATTCTCTCCATGGACAACTTTGGCTGGCCTGATACCAATTCCAGTCGGTTCTTTGTCACCTTCAAAGCAACCCCCTGGATGAACAACTTCCATGTGGCCTTTGGGAAGCTTGTCAAAGGTTTCGAGGTCCTAGAAAAGATGGAGGAACTAGGCATCTTGGATGGTTCGTTCCCTCTGCATATCATATAATCCACGACTATTTCAGAGAGTGGTGTTCAGCGAGGAAGAACGCTCCAAAAAGTTGTTATCTCCGACTGTGGTGTGCTCTAAGTCATCATCAATAAACATGCAAAAAAGCTAAAGTTCAGCAAGCATAATCTCCCTGCTGTTTTGACCAACTTCTCCAACTTTTTGATTCCCTAAAGTCAAGAAAGCCCCTCTTAACGGTTTAACAAAAAATCTAAGAAGAGATTGCCATGACTGTTCGACTTTCCCTAAAAAAAAGAAAAAAGAACCAGATTCTTCGCGGACCCCCTCCTGACTTCTCGGAGCCTGGATGTTCTTCGTAGTAGTAAACACAGTGTTGTTGGTCAGGGGCGATGGAAGAAATATTGTTTTGGACAACGCCTTGCCACTCTTGCAGTGACCACAATAGATCCCGCTATACGAGGACGACTTGAGGCAGGAAAAACAGTGGATTAGCAATGCGATTTGCAAAGAGGGAGAAAGTCAAATTCTTCCAATCTTTACTGTTACAGAGAGCGGGAGAACTACGTCACTACTGTGACTAAAACTGATATGGGATTGGTAGAGGGGGAATATGTACAGATTGCTGCTGTATAGGAGATGCATGGCTGCCAGGATAGGTGAAGGAGGTAACATCTTGTGTTGTCAAATATGCATCATAGAGGTAGCAGTTTGCTAATTTTGCAAGAATCACAGCCAATTGTGGACGAATGACACGGGTATAACGTTTTCAATAGACGGGGCGTATAGAAATCACAAAGGTTGGTCGGCTCCATTAACCGGGGGAAGACAGACCGGGGCAAGGCTACAAGTATGAAAGATTCGTTGGGGGGTATACTGCCACCATATGTTAAACTGTACATACATCAATGATACTGTTGGCGATATCCATCGCATCCGGCTCCAGTTTCGTCTCCATCAGCTTGTAGTTCGAAAGCAGCTGAAGGATCGTGTCACTTCCCAAGGTGAGCGGGAAGTTGAAGGTGCTGTTCGTGACGGGAGTCGCAGGATTAATGGCAACTGGAGCCACAATAGTCTAAAGATTTTCCATATTTTGGTCAGTGAACAATGATACCTGAAGCGGAGATGGTGGAGAAGGCGGAATTAGTATTGTTGGACTTTTTAACAGTTCCGGAGTACTCGTGGGGACAGAGAAGGCCGAGCTTATTGAGGACTGTGGGGAGTAGGAGGAGCCGTCAGAGGAGGCTGGCGAAGTTAGTAAAGAGTTGGGAACAGTCTTTGTCTGAAGCTGGTCTGAAAATAGTACTTTAGGTAGGATTTAGGTTTGGGACATGCTTAGACACAGGCTCCAGCTTATCTACCAGAAACGTGAATTGTTTACTACTACCGAGAAGGTACGGGTGAGAATTTTCAGTATTGTTCTTTCAGTTCTGTTCTTTCAATTCAATAATTCCGGAACACTCGAAGGTATAAACTGTGATGTTTCTATCTATAATATGGCATGACAACAGCTGCGGAAACTGACAGTGTGGTGATTTTGGTAAGATAGCCATGAGACTCTCAAAAATGACCAGATTTAACAGTATCGAGGATTTAATTCGAAACTTCCACTTTTGAGCACTGTGTTCCGTGTTTTGACTCTACAACTCTCCCCTTTTAAGACTCACAAAGAAGAGCATTGTTGATGGCATTGAGAGAGAAGGGCGTCAACCCCGTAGCCGTGAGAGCTGCAGCTGCCTGAAGCTGCGAGGCGATATGATCCCTAGTCAAGTTCAGTTGGTTATCCTTTTTCTGTCGTCTCCGAATCTTGATCTGATCGGCCATTAGTTTTTGGCGTTCTGACACAGCTCGACACTGCAAAACTTCATATTGAGATTTTTCAATGGCTTGTATAGGCTTGCTACTGGAAAAACAGCTCTATATTTCAGAGTGCGGCCCATAAACAACATGTTTATCTCATTTCGATAGCTTCAAAGTCTATCCCCTGTACGCGTTAAATGCAGGTGTCCATGTGTGCCGAAGGTTGTTGACACAATTTATGATGTCTCACTTAAAACACTTGGCTGATTTCCAAAAATGTCAGGCAAGACAAACAATTCCAAGTTTCTATAGATCTTTTCAATGTGTGAAACGCACAAAGTTATTATAGGCTTGAGATAGAAAAATAGGTTCAAGTTGACCGAACCCGGAGGTAATTGGGTAGAAAACCCACTTTATCGCAGGGACAATCCTTGTAGGGACAGACTCTCTTGTGACCCTTCAGTCGAGACTTCTTCCCGTGCTGACCACACTTTTGGCAGTTCGGGATGCGTTCTGAAATAAACCATGTTTGTCACATTTTTCAACACATTGGTGGCGGCACCGCAGACGCGGATAAGCTGGAATACTGTAGCCGAAAAACAACAATTTTGTGGCGCGTTTAGTGAGTCAACTTTTGTAATGTTAGCTGTTTAACAACGTGTACTGTCTACTCGACGACAAACTGATAGGGTTTGGAATTGTTACCAAATCTACAGAACACAACGTACTTGAATAGCTCGGACCCTCGCTCTCAAAGACACTCTTGATGGCAGCGTTGATAGAAATAGCATCGAGACCCGTGGCGGAGAGGCCATCAAAAGCCGAAAGCTGGCTGCTAATTGTCGAGGAGTCAAATAGACCCATCGACTGTGGATAGTAGCTGAGCTGTGTCATAACTACGAAGCCGTAATGGTCATCTGGATAACGAGCCACGCCCCGCCTAGGTCTCCCCTCATTGCCCGCCTTCTGGCTGTTGCCCTCCAACAGGAACACACTGCTTTGTCAACGGAACGAAACTGAGGGGAATGAGAGGGTCACACGGCAAAACATGCCATTTCAAAGAATGTCCTAGAATTTTTAGGCCTAACAGTTTCTGGAGAGAATAGCACTAAGAATTCTTGGGGAATATGTGCTGCTCTAATCGTTCAAAGATTGCCGGAACGTGTTTCCTTGTTGTTTCGCTGGTCTTTGACTCTAAAACACGGACTTTTGCTTAAAGCCGAATCCGGATCATCTCGAATATATAAAAAGTATCAACTAGATGGCTTATGATACTGCAAAGATGCCATGCTTTTCAGGGGGAACATTTGACATCATTCTGTTCCCAATAACTAGAAAAGGGAGAAGGCTAAAAGGATAATGTTTTAGGCAGATAATGGAATTCTAATGGTGGACCAGAAAGATCAGAAAAAGTCTCTCAAGATCTATATTTAGGGTTGAAGTATCCGAAATCCTCTAATTTCCATTTTTTCTCCTCATTTGACTACCCGACTGTTTTGTTACCGATCATTTCAAGACAAGACATACCTTGTTATGATTACGGGTGAGTAATTGTTTGAATGCTACAACTGACGGGCTTTAGAAGATTAAAAATCTCCAAAAATATTGTTTTGTTCCGCTGAACCTGGTTCGTAAAATCGAGACTTTGCAGTAAAAAAGTGCATGTTGACAGGATGACCAACTTTTGCCCTAACTTATATCCTTATTTACAGTCATGTCAACAAACCCTGTTCAAAATGTTCAAGTATCTTCCCATATTTGTCTCTAGGAAAACATCATAATAGGGAAGTAGGCTCTCGATATGTATAGCTGACAAGCCGTGT